>OZ035873.1:35052006-37656782 GCA_964034865.1 Eristalis intricaria
GCGATCCATCCCCACATCTGCCATGGAAACATTGCTACAGCTTCTTTCCATGGGCATCTATGGGTAGCTAGTAGCTACCAAGGCAGCGTAAAGGCTACGGGAGTGCAACCGCTGGAGCAGTTCACATAGCTTAGGTCATACAGAGATAATCAGAAATGCGAGACTACCAACGCATACAGATTATACAACACCGGCATTAGATTTCGAGTTTGGGTTCAAAACACTCATCTCAGACAGAGAAGATTGGGAAAAAGATCTGGTAAGAAAACTAGGCTACCTGGAGATTTACATAGGTGGCTCAAAAAGACGAGGTCAGTGGACTAGGATTACTCGCGGTATGGAGACTTTCCCTGTCTCTTCGACTGCCCAACCACTGTAGTGTATTCCAGACAGAAGTTAAAGCTATTCAAGAGGCAGCCCGCTTACTGTCAATACACCAGAAATATACAACGTGTTACGTATGATGATTTTCTGCAGGTGGATGATAATATTGTTACTTAGGTGATCCCACAGATGAAGATATTGTCGAGATATTTAGATGTGAGTCGTTCTCAGCTCGACAATAGCGATGACAGCGCCAGTGATGTTGTAGGGAAAGACTTGGCGATAATTAAGGATGATTTTATTCAACCACCTTCAAACGAGTTGGTTGCAAATTCGTTACCCATTTTGCGTTTCTATTAAAAGTCTCATGAAACAACAAATGATTCTGTGTACCTACAATGTGCTAAATTGCATTGAAGATTTTTTTAACAAACAAAATAAAAACTCCGCTTTTCAGCCATGTGTAACAGACTATTTTAAATGATAATTATGCTCCTCTACGTTTTGTGTTATATCCCAGATAAAAAATATTTACATCAATTTTGTATTTTACTTGATAACTCGATTTTTTTTTGTGGCAAGTGGTGGTTCGATTTATCGAATTTCGACTGTATGTACATATCATGTATTTGGATGTAAGCTAGTTTATTCGATGGATTTGTGCACTCTGCACTGCAGACTAAATAGTTCTTGCTTCTTGTCATAGTTTACTGTACTACTTATTAATACACTTCTTCTGTCTATACAGGGGGTGGACCTGTGCCCCAACCTAACAAACCTCTCCAGCCGGCAGCTTGTTGCCTCCAATTACGCACGTAAGTTGACTGAGGTCCTTCCCCACTTGTGTCCGGCAACGGAATCAAAGACTCTTCGGGCTGAAGCAATATTGTTCATGCACTCTACGTGGCTTATCCATTTTAGGCTCTGCACCCGTAAACACCTAGCTAGGCTCAAGTTGCTGTACTTAACGTACAGTTCGTGGTGGAAACTTCTTCTCCAATATTGACAACAACGCAAACAGGATCAAGGATTTAATGCAAAACTTTTCTTCTGACTTCTTCATATTCTATTAAGATTCTCCATGCCTGGTACTGTACGAATATCATCAGTACCGAAGTCTTTGACTGCCAACCATATACATCTATATCAAAAAAGATAGAAACAATTCTCCGGAAAAACATTCAAACTCTCAATAACAATTTGTTCATATAAACTTCGTCTCCTTTTTGAACCAGGAGACTAAGATTCGAAGACCCTGTTAGCTGGAGCATTGTTGCACATGCATATCGCGGATGGAAGAAAACTTGGTCTTGATGACTGGAAGCAGCGTGCCCAGGGCCGTCAACGATGGAATGCAGCATTTGATCAGGCTCGGACCCTCGACGGGTCCTATGCCTGATAAGTAAGTTAAAACATTGGCTCCTATCTCGACCAATGTGACAAAAATTGTTCTTATTTGCTCATTCATGCCGATTGTAGAAAAAACCGTATCGATTGCTGACGGATAATTTCGAATTCGTTTGTTTTCCTATTATTGAAAACGCAAACCAGAGAGTGAGCGGATGTCGGTAGAGTAGTGTTAAAAAAATGCTATTATAGAAAACGCAACTCATCCGCACTCCACACATTTTATGACGTTTTCAATCCGAATCATGAGTTGCTGCAACAGAAGTATTAGTTCACTTTTATTTTCAGAAAAACGAACAATACGTGCGTGATTCGAGGCAATGTGTAGAATAATTCTCTAAACTAAAAACTAACTAAACTCTTAATTTCAGAGAATTTTTGAAACATTTTCTTCACGGATTTGGCTTGCTTCTGAACGAAGAATTTTGCTGTATCGACAAATTATCCTTAGACCAACGAATTTCTCTAGAATCAGTCGGACCGTCGTTTTCTATAATCGGCATGTTTATTTATTGACGTTAATATAAACTGAACGTTTCTAAAACACGTAAATAAAAACGTTCTGGCTTTGCTCTACACAATTTGTATTAATTGAAGTTTGAATGCTTTTCGAAGAAAAGTTTCTCGCCTCCGATCTAATAGCAGCAAACGCCTCATTGAAGGTTCGCTGTGTGTGACCAATAACCTCAATGTCGTCCGCGAAGTCTAGCAAATGTGGAGACTTCTGGAAGATGGTGCCTCTAGTGTTGGAGTCTTGCAAGATCTTCTGCAGGATGATGTTGAAGTCACATGATAGGCGTCACCTCGTCTAAATCCATTTTTGAGTTAGAAGTTCTCGCTGAGTTCCTTACCGACCTGTATGGAGCAGCGAGAGTTATCCATCGGCATCCTGCTCAATTTGACAAGTTTGGTAGGAATGTAAAAACTAGACATGACGTTGTATAGCTTGTCTCTACGCAAGGTGTCATATGTTCGACCGGCATTTCTTGTTTATTTTCCAGGATCTGCCGTAGTGTTATGATATGGTCGATGGTAATCTCCTCCAGCTTGAAATCGCAGCGATAAAGACTAATCAGATTATTCACGAATGAGCTCCTGAGAAAGCTAATGTAACACGACAGAGAAGATTATATAGGCGATATTTAGAAGGCTTGTCTCTCGATAAATGGCGCAGTGAAAGGGTCGTTCTCTTTTATGGAAAGTACTCTACACATTAATGTTAATTTACAAAACGTCAGTGTAAAATAACATGCAGTCATATCAACAGAGTTCGGTTCACGTTTAAATTACAAATGCACGCATTTAAAAGCAATGATAAATTATGTATATTTTTTTCAGTAAAAAAACGTTAATAATTTAACAAAGCAATATTATTCATAATAATCAAGGGGGGCAATACATGAATTGCCATTGAGACACACTTAAGCTGTTTACATTTTCAAATGTTAATTATAGAGAGTGAAAAACAAAGTTGTATGTGTGTGTTTAATTAGACTTATCTTTTAATAAAATCCAATAATGAAAATACAATACGTTAGGTTATTGAGAAGACCTAAGAAGTTCAGCTATTTTTGCAACTTGGTTATTTTGGTAGACCACATATTTCACACGAGCTTAGATCTCCACGATTAATGAAAGTACAATGATTGCATGTCCAAGTTGATGTTTCAGCACCTTGTTCTTCAGTTGACTGTGATGAATAGCTAGTGGCTCCCCTAAAACACGAAAATAATCAAATTAAGACGTATCAAATTACAATTAATTTATTATACTTACCCCGCTGCATCTGAACTGGCTGCAATTAATGACTCGAGAGTCTTCCAGACTTCGCCTTTTTTGAATTCATAAGCCAAATTAGGATTCTTCGTTCGTACTGCTTCTAACAAGTTTTTCATATGCGACTTCATTGGAAGCATATCCATTTTATACAAATAGATGAGTAAATGGAAATCGGATATCGCCTCAAGGAATTCATCATCACTCCAATGTGAAAGATATGAACTTAGCGCATTGAAGTCTTGTAAATGTCCATCTAAATAGCGATTTTCTACAGGAAATGGTTGCTTTTTATCACATTGAGTGAACGTGTATTGTGGTTGTAGAGGAGTTGAAGCCGGTACATCAACTAGTAAGTATTCGACTGGTAATGGACGGGCTAATCTAGGGACTTCATTGCCGTATTGATCCTTTTCCTGAAAAAAAGAGGAACAATAAAAAATTAAATAAAATTTGTTTATTTTAAATTAAAAATTGAAAAGACTACAATTTTGTGTAAAAGTATGAAAAAATAGGAAAGTCAGAAACAGAACTATAACTCCCTTCAAATGAATAAAAAGGCTTTTCAAACGAACGTAAACCAGAAAAGCCAATCCTGTAAAATTGGCAAAAACCGTGCCAAGGGTGAATAGTTATATCACTGGCGAACATTGCGAGAGTTACATATGTATACCATTTAGAAATATCCATCGAAGCGGAGGGTAATGCCTTGCAAATAATCGAAAAATTAATTTCAAGTTGATGAGCGGGTTATGTATCTACGTTTGGTGGCATAGAGATTGTTACTCTCTGAAGCGAAACGTTATCAATCAGAGTCGTTATAAAAGTGTAGGAACTAGGCTTGTGCAATTTAGTTCAGTCTGGAGAGCGCTCACGCTTACAAACAAATGCAATATTTATTAATTTCAAATATGTATGTAGATTAGTTAGATTTAGAGAAGAATTCGGAAGAATTATATATTACTTTAAGTAACGTTCGTCTCTTCATTTTTCGTTTGTCCAGAAGCGTGTAATCACTTTCACATTCACATACACCTCTGGCAACGCGACGATGCTCGATGAGTCTGTGTTGCGGTAGTTAAACAAAAACAACCCTGATCCTGATGTCCGCAATACACGAACAAAGCAATTTAGTTCAGTTTAGTTTGATCGAATTCAGTTAATCTTTTGAATGCAAGTATGCACACTGAGCATACATGCAGGTTAAGGTTTGTGGAACTACTGAACTAAATGGCCTAGAATAAAATGATATTGCGAACTAGTTCACATACTTCACTTGTAAGAGCTGTTTTGTGAACTAGTTCGTTCGTGAACTACACAAGCCTAGTAGGAAGAACTCATATACAATATAATAACATTTGAAGTGTCTGATGGAACGATTATGTTTTCTCTCTTGGACATCGCCGAGTTCTTTTACAGTATCTAATATCCGAATCTGAATCCGAATTTTGCAACTTGCTGTACACGCTCTCTACGAATATCTATCCTCCCCTTGAGTTCTTAATCAGATGCTGTAGCAAGGGAGGTCTCAAAAATTTGGCTGACCCAATAAAATTCAGTTTTCACGATGAATTATGGTTAATAAGCATCCATCGAGCATCCAGACGTATGTTCATATTTTTTCGATTCTATAATAATAATAATATGAATGACCCGACAGTCCGATGCGACCTTTGGCTTCTGCAATCTACAGCAACCACTCGTGTTGTGCGTGCTATTTTTCTATCAGAAGTGGAAGGGACCTACAGTATCATGCCACTCATCGCAGTGATCAGATCAAAACTGGCTCTTAGACAATAGGACTGAGACAAATATTGGACACAAGACAACAAAAATAAGAGCTAGGATGTATGACATGAGTATTATGATTTATGTAATATCGAAAATCACCATCCCATCAATATCATCTCCCACGCTCTACCGTAATGTTGCCGATACACTACAGACTTACCAATGGGAAAGATACGGAACTTATGACTTCCCAGATCGGACGTTAGTTTCTAAATACCAGCTAATCTACACACAATTTTTTGAAATTATTTCATCAACTGTATTTTCAGTGGGATCACTTTTAGAAAATACCTATAATAAAGATTAAAGGGTTTACATAATTCATAACACACTACTACCTCTATAATTCGCACTACGCAGGTTCGGATAATAATAATTTTCGAAGTCAATAATTTCCGATGGAAAGGCAGTGCTAAGTAGTTTTAAGTATTAAAATGTATTTATTTTTGGAAATAAGAAGGAAAGAATATGGAATGAATTTTGTCTGGCAAAACAAGAAAAAACTTGTTTGAAGAAACTCACAACCTACTGAGCTGGAATCGACAAGTCTTAATCGTAAACATGTTTTCCCCGAATACTTCTAAGAACACAATTTTGGCTCTGTAACTGTTAAAGCACTCAACAAAGAAAACACGAAACAATTTGTTTTTTATTTTCAGAGTACAGAGTACAAGAAAAAGCCGATTGTTCGAATTAACGAGATAGTCCTATACTATGAAATGTTCCCGTTTTGTTACTAATAAAGATGTTATTCCCCAGATCGCTGGCTTACAAGTTTAAGCTTTTCAATCCGGACTTACTATACGCATAACTATAATAAACCATTAAATTCCTCATAAGATTACAAACTGGTGTTTTATTCCATTTGAAGTGAATGTTCCACAACAGCAACGATGCATTTTTAACATAATGATTGGGGTTAGTTGTGTAAAAAATTGTACAAAGGCCACTTCCTGCCACGCTGTGAGAATCGTATTATTTACAGAAATCAACAAAAAATATAAACATAAAAAAAACTACGAAGTTATTCTTTGAATATTCAATAACAGCTGCCCATTATATTTCGAAATTCGTTGTAAATTCATTAAAACTTGGTTTGTGACATTTCTTTTACTTTGCGTTATAGGTACCTTTAGTACATAAATGTCGCGAACCCGACCTAGGCCTACCTTTATTGCTCTTTTTTAATTGCCTTTGTCAGTAGGTACATACGCCATGGATATTGATCAGTCGAAAAACTAAATGAAATCTGCCAGAATGTGCAATATGAAAATAATCGCTGCGTTAATGAGCAATTTGCTCTACCAAAGCAAGGCATAATTTGAAAAGGTATAATTCGAAAAAGCCACGTGAGTGGATTTGCATTCAAATTCGATACTGAAATGGAGTAGAAACTAAAGTATAGAGAGCCCGACTTAGGTTTTTTTGTATGTTTTTGTCCGACTTCCTAGTGAAATACTACTAAATCAAAATAACCATCTGTATTTCGACACATCGGTGGGTCGCCGAGGCGTAGTGGGCGTCGACTCCTACGCAGAGGGTCCCAGGTTCGATACCCGAATTTAACACCTTTGATAATTCACGGCTTCATCTCTTTCGAGTTACTGACAATGATCAAAGAGTATTCCTGTCTAGAAAAAGCTTCTCAACTTCGCCGTTCGGAGTCGGCATTAAAACGCCTCGGTCTGTTGCGTTACCCATATTATTATTATTATTTCGGCACATATATTTTGTCTTAGTACCGTCCGATGAATACGCATATCGGACTGCAAACTGCCTAAAGATAAAGAGATCTCCAAGAACGCGACTGTTGGTAGTATTGAAGGAACGGAGATATCCACAGTATATCGGATGATACAAAATTAATATACGAAGCAAGAGATGGCAAGTCCATGTCTTACCAATTTTTGAATCTTGCCATAACCAATGCCGGGCTGCTACACAAAAATTATGCAAGGCAGTTGGTCAAGACTGATTCGAAAAGATTGATACGTTATAGGGCAAGATGGTAATCAAGCAAAATGAAACAGCTGTGCATCGAAAAGTTTCAGTCCAGACCTACATTGTCTTGGCTGTTGTGCGACAGGAACAAGTTGGCCGAGTTAATAAGAGGATTCGCTGCAAGAATCCTAACAGTGCCGGAGTATCACAAGCCATGTGTGAAAAGTGAGGAGAGCACAATCGCTGAGCTACACAATAATTCATACAATATTCATACATACATTCATAGATCAAATGATTCCCACACCTGGAAATGCAATTATAGAGCGACTAATGCCACGTCGGGGCTGCACTTGTGTGTTCTAACTTGTTAATGTCTATTTTCTCAGATTTCATGACCGAGTTTGCATCATATGCAAATAAACCGAAATGAAGAAGCCATTTGACGATTTACTGACGCTTCAGACGCTCATATTTTCATCAGTTATTTTCGAAATATTTAAATCATACAAATTAAAAGAATAAAATGGGAATAAATATGATATTTGTCAGTAAATACGCAGATCACAGTCAATTTTTCGACATCCTCTCATTTATTTTTCGTTGAGCTACAATTCAAGGACAATTAAAGCTCAGGTTCTGCGTTTTGGCCATGAGAGCATTTTACAGTCATCGAGATTTGGTTGCAAAACTGTACACTTTCCCAGTTCGTATACTTGTAGCTGGTACCAAAAGCTAATCTGCAAACTTCAACTGCACTCGATCCCAAGAGAAAAGCTTTAGCTTCATATGTTTCGTTCCTGGAACTAAAGTTTTGTGAGCATGCTCCCGTTTTTCGTATACGATTAATTGAAATAATTTAACTTATGTACCTGCTAAACATAGGTAACATACTTCGCGCCAAAAGGTTCGCATTTAAAGGTTTATATGCAAGTCCGTTTCTCTCTTTCGTATGTGTTTGCAGAAGGGAGATTGAACAATTTTAATTTAATAAATAAACAGGCACGAAATCTTGATCTGCAAAGAGTTAGTTAACCTTTTCAAGTACGAACAATGTGTTGCCCAAATAATTTGTGAGATAATATATATTAACACTTTCAGGTCAAATGTTTACTTTCTCTTACATTTCACATCGAGGTTACCTTCAAATGCGTTCCATACTACGGTTATAATTTGAACAAAAGAGTGAGTGTTGTGCGTGACTGGTATCAGTTATGTTTAACTCTCTTTCCCACTATGCCTTTTCCTGGGCTCGCTCTTTTTCTTTATCTGCTTTGAGTGCGATGATTTTCATGTGTCGTTGGCTGTTTGAAGTAAACTGCGAAAGCCAAACTGATGAATAAAAGGCAAGTAAAGCCAGCCTCTGGAATAGTGCTTTGAAAATGTAGGTACCCGTGAAAAAGTATGGGATGTGTACATTTACCCTAAAGTAGCTCAATAGATAACTCAAGGTCTGTCCAAAAGCTGAATAATTGTTTATGACCTTGTATACACATTCGAATAAACTCTTCTTTTTCAAACGTACTTCTCTCCATCTTCATACAAATTTGTTATTTACAATAAACATTGGCTCTGAAACTACAAATATTCTGCTATGCAAACCTAATCCATTTAATTTCATCTCGAGAGTGAGAACAAAATAGAAATGCTCAAACTTGCATAGGAAATGTCTACATGCAACAAGCTTGTTGATTTTTCTCCAAACAAAAACAATCTGTTGATTATCACATCACATTCACACAGTGCTTACACAATTTTTTTGGAGTTGAACTACTTCCTTGAACACTACAAAAAAAAAGAAGAAAGAAATAAGAAGCAAGAGGAAAAGTTTCAAACAAAAAAGCTCCCCCATCGCATTCCTGTCACCGACTAGGCATAGTCACGGTGTGTGATTGCATCAATTCCTCCGCAGGAAGAAAAAACGCGTGCGTCATAGACGACAGAGCACAGTGCATACCTACAACTACTAAAAAAGTAAAGCTTTTCATAGTGGTTCGAGCAAATTGAGAAGTTGAAAGGGATGAATCAAATACAGAAAATTTTCGTATATAATTTTGGTTCATCCCCAAACGTAATCGAAGTCATGGAAAAACTCACAAATACACTCGCATAAAATTAAGCACAACATTTCGGTGAACTTCACTCACATTTTCAAATCAAAGAGACACTAGTCATCTAGAGAGATACCATGGATTCAGGACGTACAATTTCTTTCGAGAGTGACTCCATGTTTCAAGATAAAAAGTACATTAAGAAAATATTTTGTATAAATTGATTTTTTTTTCTTTCGTTTTTTTTCTCTCTCTGTTATCCCTTCCTGGTGAAAGTTTAAATTAAACAAAAAAACAGTTCTCGTCATATCATCAATGAAATCGAATTCGAAATTCTTAATGCAAAAAAACGAAATTGGAAAATTATTTTAGTATACGCATATGAAGCTTAGTCAACAACACTCAATTTTGTTTATCCATTATATGTTCTGTATTTTGTTCAAGTTAAAGTTGTATTAATAGTGTTTTGTTTGAAGTTGTTCACGAAATAACGTTGGAAGTTTTGTTTTTTTTTTCCTCCAAAGAATCACTCTGAACGTAGTGAAACATATGTTAATTGCATATAGTTGAAAATTTCGCAATTTTCCCCCAAAGACTACGAGGACGGTTTAATATGATTTATGAAAGATTAAATAAAATTATCAGAGTTGCGCAATTATATGAAAGGTCAAAGTTCCTTAGCTTTGTCATGAACAAACTGTTGATTTTCTTATATTTTCAATCAGTTCAAATTGATTCCCATCATCAAGTGTACATCATTTAAACAATTGTTTAATAAAAAATTAAAGAAACAAAAAAAAAATAAAGCGAAAAACGAACGAACGAAAAAAAATATAATACAACTTTTTTGAAATGACTTCATGTACTATACTAAAAGTGTAAAATGTATACATATAAAAACTGATATGATTTGAAAATTATTCCCATTGTATTCCATTTTGAAATATGGATAATAATATTGGTTTATTCGATATCTATCACGAACACGAGCAATGCCAAAGTCATCAAATTGATGAATATAAATGTAATAATAACGTACAGCAAAATCAACAAAACCAACAGCAGAAAAGAAATATAATAATTAATGCTTTACAACTGTGATACAACGTGAAAAATTTAATGGTATGAACCACAAAAAAAACACCTAATTTATTCTATTAAACATCTATGTACTTAGAAACACATAGATCTAGTGTACATGTAACTGGGATTTTGCTTTATTTTTTGTTTTTTTCTTAAAATTCTCTAATCAAATCATGCATATTCATTTTGAACAAAATAATTTGTCAACACACTTGCTTGCCTATACTATAATTGAAACAATGTTTTGTTTATACATTGAACTCTCATTTAACATACACAGATGAGTTCTCAAGGTCAAATGTATGTACGTGACACATTGCTTTATCGCTTTCTTTAACACCACCACCAACAACAACAAAAGCAACAACAACGCCACAATAGTACAAGTTCAAGTCAACAGTGGTACATATTGAGAAATTAAATTATAAACAACCCCATCCCTCGCGTTATAGGTTGCCTTCCTCTTTTTCAATGCCATACTCTTTCACTCTCTCTTATTTTTTAATTTTTCATCTGTTTCAAGTAAGCTTCTCTTATTTTATTGTAGTTGAGTTTTTCTATTCAGTTCATTCGCGCTTTCGCAAATGTATAAGTGAAGTAGATATGTTACTTGGAGAAGGAAAAAAAAAATAGCGATGAAAAGCAACAAAAAAAGAAATATATAAATAATTTTCACAATTTCAATTTGACACAGAGAGGAACATTTGAATTAAAAAAAATAATAACAAGTAAAATGGCAAATTGCATTGGCGGGAATAATGACGTCATTGTGAAGAGACAAATGACAAACAAATATTTTTTGTATAGAGATTCAATGACAGAAAGGCAACGTCACACAGTCGAAAACAAAACACACACCCGCCACTAGACTAAATACACGAAGAATTGGGCAAGCGATAGAACTATAGAATAAGACAAAATATAGAAGTCATGGTCATAGAAATTGAATTTGAACCAAACAAATTTATTTCACATCACACAGTAGGATTTCGAGTTGATCGAGAAGCATGTCATCAGAAATGATATTTGTTTTTCTTCTTATTGAATAAAAAGACGATACACATTTCAATTTAAATCGAACAAAAATAGTTTGCCAGTCAATACGCCACACTGATCAACTGTGTACAGAGATAGTTAAGAATTACTTGTTATTGCGCAATCAGCTGCTCTGAAAGTTTACTAACTGGCGTCGCTTTAAGTTCGATATTCATTTGATGATACCGAATGCGTGTATGAAAGTGAGATGAGTGAGAGATATGTTCAAGTAAATTGTGTGCAGGTTGGTCTTTTGTATAAACTTTTAGAGAGATAGACAAACTGTTTTGGTTTAAAACACAATTTACTTTTGACAAATAGCTTTTGTTGCAACAGAACATTGTTTTGAGACAATCACCCCGGTTAAAGGTAATCAGAAAAAGATACGTGAATCACTCATAAATTCCTGTTGTGAACGTCAACATCTCTCACTCTCCTTGGTCGTTTAGGACTTAAAAGTCCATGACCTTGTACCGGAATAATCACCAATTGCCACTAGAACAGCTTATTCGCTAGGAGTGTAGTGAAGTATTCTCCAAATCTCTTCAAATGAATTTATGTGCATGGTTTGAAATAAAAAAAATAATGCAAATCCCATTCTAAAGGTACGTCAGCTGTTTCAGTTGATTTACCCTTGCCTACACATATTGTTAACTATTTTAAACATTTGCTATCTGAAATAAAACATGTGCATTCTCTTTTAGATGGACTTAGTGGTGCCACCTGAGTTGGAAGAACTCATTTTGTGCAGTTGCTGTCATTTGCCGTTTAATGATTCTGACTCCGTACCAAAACTATTAACATGTCGACATTATTTCTGTTTAAAATGTGTCAATTCCATTTTACAAAAGGGTAACGATTTATATTGCATGCATTGTTGGAAACGTACCGAAATACCCGGTCCCGATATGCAACCGGACAATCTGCCAACGTATGGTGCAATTTTATACTTAACACAAAATTTGAATATTTTAAGTCTCAAATCGAAAATGTCATCGACCAAACAACGCTCCTCATCGTCTACATCATCAGTGAATTCGAATAGTGGCGGAAATGTGAATGCTTCAAATGGTAATTCTGTTGCTGCCGGAACTAGCGGTAGTATTAGTAACAAAAGCAGCAATTCAGATCCAGCTATTGCACAAACCAGTAATAGTAATAAGATAAAGAAAGGTGAAAATTGCATGACCCACGCCATGCCAAACACCTTGTGGTGTACCAAATGTAATATCTTGGTGTGCCGAGCATGTGCAGCATCAGACGATCATCGAAATCATACCGTTAAAACTCATGTCGAAGCTAAAGAAACCATTCAAACGGACATTTCAAATGAATTGTTCTCCATGCAAAAGACCCTCAACGAGGTACAGCATTTGATACTCAAGCAAAGGGATTTTTTGCTAAAGATCTTAGAGTCATGCACTGCACTGAAGACACAAATCGAAACAGAATTAATTAATCACTTACCCACTTTGGAAATCGCTGAGATGCGTGAGAGTCTGTGCAAAGCGAAAATATGCTTAGACATGTTGGATAAACAATCACCCGCAGACGCTCTCAAATTGTACACCACACTTCATTTGGAAAAGCAACGCTTGAATAGTAAATATCAAGAGATGTTCTTGCAATGTAAGCTTGACGATCTTATTCGAAATTACGGTATGGTTTTCGATTTCGATTTGATCAAGCAAGCGCTCATTCAACTTCATAGCTGCGTAATTAACGGCGGGAATTTAGATGCATTCGTTAGTATCAATGGGACAGCCACACATCACAATCCGGTATTGTTGTTGGCAAACTATTGCATTTCACAGCTTTACTCTCGTCATGTTCTGGCAATGAAGCATCAGCAATTGATTCTGGGTAACGGCAACGGTAGCGGTTACTTTCAAAATCAATTTCAACATTCGCAACAGCAACCGCAACAACAACCACCACCACAAAAACAATCTACAGTACCACCGAAAAATAGCCTCAGTAGTCAGTCTTCACCCCACGACGCAGTGGTTCATGTTAAAACGTACGCCGACATAACAACAAATTCGACAAAGTCTAGTCAACACCACCAGCACCCAAGTAATCCAACAAGCAACATTTGTTTCGGGAACGTTCTCACGGATAGCATTTGTGGTGGCAACAGCAGCATAGGCGCTGTAGCCTCACCCACTGGCATCCGAATCAATCAGTCCCAGCAAGGAGTATATGGATCGAATGATTTCAACGGTCTAAATGTGCCAACACTAAACATGATGCAACACATTCAAAAGAAACAACATTCCAATCAGGTCCAAAAACCCAATGGACAGCAGCAACAACAAAATAACACAGCCGCAAATATAATTTGCAATCCTAGCGTGCATGTTTATCCGATATACTTTTTCAACATCGATATGAATGGCCAACCCGTCGGACGAATACTTATCGAGGTACGCAATGATGTGGCTCCAAAAATGGCGAAAAATTTTGGAGCATTGGCCACGCATGAGCTTGGCTTTGGCTACAAAGGTTGTCATATATTTCAATGTTGGGAAAACGAAAGCATTATTACTGGTGACTTTGAATTGAACAACGGCCGTGGTGGCCGTTCAGTTTTCGAAGAGAACTTCTTCATGCCAGACGATACGAAAATTTTAGCGATTCGTGGCTCCGTTGGTATGCGTCGTAGTCAAAAGCGCCACGATAATATGGGACTTGTCGGCTCACAATTTCGAATTATATTGCGGGAAATGCGTGGTTTTACAGGAATTTTTGCATTCGTCGTCGATGGTCTAGACTTAGTGGAGAAGATTAGTCAAGCTGGGGACTCAGCGGGTAAGCCCCAAAGTAATGTTGTGATTCTAAATTGTGGTAAATATCAGTAGAATATATAGGCATGGCCAAATGAAAAACAAAAAAAAATTGTATACACTTACTTATTATGCATGTAAATGTACCGTGTTAAGAAAATTTAATATTTTGTTAAGAAAAAAAAAATATTTTTGTTCACGGATAGAGTATTATGTTAAAGATGAAATAAATTTTATGAATGTTCACTACTGTCAAAAAAAAAAAATAATAAAAACAAAAAAATACAATATGTGTGTATATGTGTACGAAATCGAATTACTAGAAAACAATCCAATTTTTGAAAAATGTGATCAATCGTCCGTTACAACTGTACTTGAAAGAGCGCGCGCCTTTTATTTTGAATTCTAAGAGGTAATTTGCTATTTATGAAACGTTTTTTCCATAAGTTAAGCATACGTGTGTATGTCGTTTAGAGGTCATTTAGCTTATTTAAATAACAGAACCAGAAGTCCTAAATATTTGTGTTCAGTTTTAATTTGTATTCATAACTAACTTAAAACATGTGTGAAAACATTGTGATATAATTTTAGAAAAATCGTAATAAATTATAAAAATTAACAAATTGACTACCTCAACAAAAAAATAATGTTTCTTTTTGTTTTTTGTTCCCATTTGTACGTCATCTTTTTGTTTACATGTAAATTTTGTACAGTTTATAGTTATGAAATGTATTTCATTTGCATGAATAGATTTGGTTTTATTCAACTTTGCCCCTCCGATCAGAATTAAATTTGTTAAAGTTCCTATTTCACAATCAAGATTTTTGTAATTATGTGAATTGAAAATCCAAACGGACGTGTACCTGTAATTTTCCCTTTGAATTTGATCGCATCAATTGTTTGTCTTTTGGGTGCCGAACGATTTGATTGCAGATAATATTACTATTATTTATTAGTATATTAAAGATAATATTCTTTATCGAAATCGAAAAACGTGAAATTAATATTTTAACTCATTAAGTTGACACAGAAATTTTGTAAGTACAATCATTCCACCTATTGAACAATCATTTGTGTGCAAGGCCAACCCAAAAGACAAAAACAAATAGTTGAGGTTTTTTTCCTTTGTTTTTACTGTACTTTACTCTTACCAACCCATGTAAGTTTGTTTTACTATCTCTTTAAATTAGAACTACGATAGATATATCATACCAATCAAATCAAAAAGAAACTACCCACGAATGAGATAGAAAACAATGGAATTGAATTGCTTAAAACGCATGGTATGGAAATGTTACTTGTAACACATTAAGTATAACCTTGATATACAAACTATTATGCACAGACAGCGTATACATTTTGTAAAGATTGGAATTGAGTTTAAGCAAAAAATTCGTTCGTTATTTTATACTCAAATTAGAAACTATACATACGGTTATTTAAAAATTATTAACAATTGTAATTACTTCTAAACCTGCTTCTTTGTGGGCACAATGTTAATCGTCTTTATTAAACAAACGGTCGAGTATTTAAAAGCAAATAAATTTATATATATGTGTATAGTGAAAAACAAAAACAAAATAAAACGAAATTTAACAAAAACGCATTATTATAAAACAAAAAAACAATTGTAAGACCATAACGATATGTAATTTATTTTTAAGCAACTATAATTCCAATTGATTAACAAATAAATTTAGAAAAAAAGAAATTCCCTCGAAAAATAGAGACACAAAAAAAAAGCGCATAAATACCTAACAAATGCGACACGTATTTAAACTAAGAATCTTACATTTGGAAGGGTATACAAAAATAACTATTGTTTCACTTTGATTTATGGTTTTTTTTCTACATTGAGTTGTTACAAGAGAAACAAAATAACACAAAGATGAATGTATATAGAAGTTGATAAGTGTACAAGAGTAAGTGTTAAGGAATTTATCTTAGTCGAAAATGTTATTCCAACATTATCTATGTTCAAATATTAAAAACCAAAGTCTACTGTGTACCTGTTAAAAATTGAATATCGTGTAATGTTAAAATGAAAAAAAAACAAGAAAGAATATATATTACCACTACTATGTAAACTACTATTCATCATTATAAACGTTTTAAATTCATTCACACACATTTCAAAAACCTGAAAGGCTTTAGTAACTGATCTAAAAAAAGAATAACCAAGCCAGTACACTCTGTTGCATCGTAAATGTGAGATGTTAATGTTGTTAACTTCTTAAAAAATATAAATTTGCCAAAAAAAAAAGCTGTAGTTTACACTTGTTTGATAACTTTCAAAATTATATCCATATGCATAAGTACAGTTACAACACAATACCACTGACAACTTAGTGGGATATCTCAAAAAATCACCATTGATTGGAATATAATTCGTAAAATCAATAGAGTTTAATACTGAAAACTGGGTGTTCTTCTTAGAACTGCATTTGCATGCATTTTCAAGCTTTAGAAACATCAAATCTATGTCTCATTGAATACATAGAATGCCGTGTGATTTAAAGAATATATGTGTGTAGTTGTTAAATGTGCAATTAATTCGCTTCAAGATTAAATCTTATATATGATCCATGTATGTTTTGTGGTTGTAAAATGCATAATGTTAAAAAAATAAGTCTGCATTTTGCTGGTTAGTAATATATTAGAGAGATATATTATAGAGATTTTCAAACCTTGTTCTTTTGCTCGGAACATCTTTGATGATTGATGTTGTAGAATACAAGATATAAAGACATTCCTTGATTTTCACTTAGTTTTGCCTATACACTAGTTTGCTGTGTCGTTAGGAGATATTGTAAATCCTGCGAATTTTTAAAACGGCATAGATTTTCGAAACTTTCGAATGTACATTATGTACAAATTAATTGTTTGGTTAAATAATTAACTCTCGGGACAACATATCAAATTAACGTTATAATTTTTGACTGAAAGCATTGATCATCAAATAAGCCACAACCACGGTGATTGGCTCTTTTTTTGTTTTGATTCAAGTAAGTTTGCTTCAAAACCTATTCTATAATTAAAAGTATTATCAAATAAGTAAAAATGTACGTTAGCCAGCTTAAGTAAGAATACATTTAAAATATGGAATGGTTACAATAATGCACGAAGGACTTAATTATGAAATTCTATTCTTTGCCATCATACAAACTTAGGTTTATTGACCTTAGCTATGAGCTTAAAGTCAATTACAAGAAATAATATAAGAAACATTTCACAGCTCAATGTACATACATACAAATAGACAAAATCGCTTTCGAATAAAATACGAAATAACTTCCAAAAAAAAACGCATGAGAGCTGAAAAAAGATTTACTGATTGTAAAAAAAAAAAATAAAAAATTATTGAAACAGATAGAATTCCGGTCCATTTAATTTACACTTTAGGATAGTTAAACAGAATAATTATTTACTTAATCAATATAACTGAATCAACATTGAAACAAATCGCAGAGTTCATCATTTAGAATAAAATACAATATTTATTTTAGATACGATCGTTGAAAATACAACAAAAAAGTAAATATTTTGTTTAGAAAAAAACTTACGTGGCGGTTTGAAGAAACACAGAAATATGTATAAAAAATATAAAAAAAAAATTTTAAAAACGGATCTTTTTTTTCTTTATAAGTAAATTCGTGGTGACGAAAACGTATCGTAGTTGAAAACAAAAACGTAAAATATATTTTTCTATTCGGAAATTTTTTCTTTCAGGTGAGATCTTTCATTTGTGAGATCAAAATATACAAAAAAAATAATAATAATAAAGATGTTATATGTAATTTAATGTAACATTCTATATAAGCGTTTGCATATAAATGTATCGATCGAAGTATTTTATACATTCATATGCATGAATAAAAAATAAAAATCATAAGAGTTCCTGATGTATATGTAAATATTTTTATGATCAAAACAAGAATAATAATGAGTGTTCATCACTGTAGGTCTATGAAGAATCAACAATTAGACGAGAATCGTTGGTGGCAAAAAAATATACATACATTTAAAACAATTCTTTCGTAAAAAGTTTTGTTTTATAAAGAAATTAATTTAAAGGAAACAAAAATGAAAAAAAAAAACACAGTACAAAATCTTTAATAAAAAAAGAAGTAAGCCTACTTTACTTCTTTTTCCGGGACGTTATTTTTGATTTTTGATGTCGAATTTCACATATTGGATTTAATTTAATTTTTGTTTCTTTATAATTGATTTGGTCTCTCAGGTCTAGACTTTAAATTTAAGAATTCATGTGTAAGTGGTTGAAAAAAGGGGGATATCAAAAGTACCTTTACAGTCTTCTGGCAAGCATATCACGAAGATAATAGGTTTCAATATGTGAATGCAAGGAACTCGTAGCAAAACAATTCGAGATTTAAAGTTAATATTTTGATATTCTTGTGTTTTTGAAAATCTATTTACAGTTCATACTGAAAGAATTGTTTTCTTTTTTCATTTCTATAAACAATGATACACTCATTAATATCGATAAAATCCCACCAAAAACCAAAACACGTTGAAATAACCTCTAACAAAAAAAAAAAAAACAGAATAGAAATCTCTTCAAAAGTATAAAGAATCGAAATAAGATAAAAATTGTATGACAAAAAACAAAAATTAAATTATATGTAACTACCTGTGTATGTATGAACGAATAGAGGTACACAAATAAATGCAAGGCTTGTGATGTTAGTTTGCTTACATGTAAAAGTTCATAACTATATGACTATCGATCGGATCAAAAGTATAAGTAATCCTAACTTGTATTTGAACCTGTGTTTAGGGAATGCATTTCTTTTGAGAATTGAATGTGAACAAAATATAAAATTAAATCCATATTGTCAATGTCGTAAAATAAAACAATAAGCAATTACGTACTCTATGTTTGTTTTTTTTCTTTTTGAATAACGAGCTTAAGTGAAGAAAATATATAAAAACTTTGGGAATATTTAGAATATACATAAAAGGGTAATACTCGCTTTAAAAGGTTATAGCAAATCTAAAACCAATATATGTGTATGTGTATGTATTTAGGGAACAATAAAGCATTACAGAATAATGAAGCAGTTTCTCTGATACCAGCAATAACCGAAAGGACTTGATGTGTCTGAAGTTTATTTATTGCACATGTTCTTAACGAAAAGAATTAAGTTAACACCTCTTGTTCCCACAATATAGCATTCATGTTGCTTCTTCTTCTTCATTTGGCGCTACAGTCCGAGGTGGTATTGGGCCCCACCAACAAGACTCTCCGACTAGCGCGATCCCTGGCTAACTGTCTCCAGCTTTTGATGCCAAGTTGGTTGAGGTCCTTCTCCACCTGGGTGAGCTAACTTAAATGTGGGTTCCAACTTAAAATGAGAACTCGACAAATGTCTTATTTGAGTGCGAGAACAAGTAACAATAAGTTTCATCGAGATCTACTAATCGAGAACCACGCAAAGAAACTCAAAAGTGTTCTCGATTGATTCTCCGTTTGGTCTCGATTCTCTCTCAATGGTTGATTAATATTTTTAAGGTTAGTGGTTCGATTCATCCACCAACATCATTCGAATGATTTTCTTACTAATCCAAGAAAACCCGATAAAAGTGAACAAGTAACAAAAAGTTCTTGTCGATAAATACTTATCAGCAGCACATGGAGAAGGAAAAACCAAAGAAAAAGAAAGCAAATATTACTCCACTTCTCGGTTCTAAGTTTGTTTTCCATCATTTGTTCTTATGTGTATCTCATGCGTAGATATTAGTGGTGTTGTGTGGGTTAATAAGATGAGTGGGTGACAAATTAGATTAAAGAATTTCGCTGTAATTTTATAGACAATATTCATTCATTTATCAAAATAATAATATCTAACGAATAAATTCAAATCACACAAACAAAAAATTCGCACGACCTCACACCAACGGGGTGAATGGGTAGAAAATATGGCTCGCATTCGCAAAACCGTTGCACAAGTGCACATCATTAGATAATTACAAGGTTGCCGGCGGTGTGGTACCAAGCTCTCGGATCAATGAAGCCGACTTTCTAGAGGTAGTTATCTTATTTGAAAGGTGTATTCATTGATTATATCGTGTTGTAGAGGGATTCGACTCCTACGTCTGGTGTGCCAGGTTCTATACTCGAATTGCTCCGCCTATTTCGAGACACTAACACTGTTCAAAGTGTCTTCCTGTCCGGATTGGGATTAATATTATAATTATTCATATACATGTTTTAATTGAATCTTGAGGTCTTAAAACAGTGATAAATTTGGTTGAGCGTGTAATAAGCAGATGTATCTAATTAAGTATTCCCAAGATCATCAACAACAGCAGAGCTCTCGTTCTAGTGGAGATTTGTCGTTAATTCTTAGCACCAATCAAATTATTAATACATTAGCTACACACGTTATGACTGAGTTCATAAAAGCAAAAAATCGAAAATTTTGCCAAAGCTGCGTTCATAAAACTCAATTGACAGGCAGTATGAAACAAATTTTTTTGCAGACTTGATTTCATTCCGTTTGTTTGTAAAGTGTTCGTTAAGCATCGCAGAAGAATGTAAGCGAGGAACATGAATATGATATATTCCTATTAGCTGCAGAATTATATTAATTACACTAAAACTTGTCGAACTCGAACTTCAGTTAATCGAACTTTTATCGTGAACACTAGTTTTTCGTTGCATTTTTCATATATTTTTGGCTCCCTAGAACATTTCTATAACTCGAACTACACGAAAAGATATTTCAACCAAATCAGGCGAAGAAGTTGTTGTTCAAGACCGAAAACAAAATTACAGAATTCGTAAATTGATCGTAAATCCCGAAAAAGGTCTTAATTTCTGTTCGCTTTCGGATAGAAAAAAGAGGGTAAAATATAACCAAATCAATGTCCTGCCGAAGAACGGAATTTCTTCTGATTTTTTCTACGATAATACCGAAATAACATGGACGTTTGTCAATTTAAATAAAATATTTTGAACGCTGATTTCAGTACTATGATTACACCATCAATGCAAAATCCTATCCCATGTTTCGCCTTCACAAAATATCATCAAACTGTAGCTGTAAACTTGTATGCCTATTTTGCATCAATCGTGACAAAGTACAAGATCAACTTTAATGAGCACACATTTCAGAAAAATATAGGAACATGTTCTCAAATATGTGCGAGAATTTCTAGTAAGATATTTTTGAGACAAACAAATGTGTAGCAGGTCATCATTGTCTTCCGTGATCCGCATGCTCCACTAAATGGATTGCGAGAGCAAAGTATTTACGATAGCTCCACAGACCAGCTCTCCAACCTGCGCCAACGACTCTAACTCATGATGAGCTATGAGTAGATCTATTAAGCGGTGTCCTAGCTCATGGAGTCGCATTCAAGATACGCCACGGAAGTCGTGATGATGGTAGCATTCGTGCAACGAGCTACGGCCACGCACATAAAAAAAATCAAGCTAAAAAAGCTAGCCTCTCATATTTCCAGCAACAACTGTTTCGTTTCCCTTTCTTAAATGTGTTGACTTATTCAGTGTATTCCTCCAACATTTATGTTATATTTCTAGCAACTAGCGTGACATTCTTATTTAGATTCTGCTCTTATGCAAGACACACTCTCTCGCATATGGTATTTTCGATATGCGTTGTTACTTTTCTTTGATTTGAATATGAATGCCAAAAACTAATGATGTAAGATCTTGTTGATAGTCTAATTGTTCTGGTGCAGTTGCAATTTATTACACTGCCATCCAGAGAAATCCAAGAAGTAAAGTTAGTCACACGTACCCCCATATTTGACGTCATAAATTTAATTGATATCTTCATGGTAGACTAAAATTTAAACTCAAAGGGTTGCTATTTCCATTTAAGTAAAAAGACAATAAGTACGTTTTTCCTGTAAGATAACACCCTGTTCTTATAGAAGTGTTTCAAACACAAATGCATTATGCCTGAAAAACAATACTGCGCTGCGCCAGCCGACTTCATGTTACGGAGAGAGTGCGATGACGATGCGTTGAAATAATTACCCAACGTATCAGCTGTTCTCTCTCACATCTACCAGATTAAAAAATATTAACGCCTTTCAGCATACACTCATTTGAAATGACTTTTGTCATTAAATTATTTTTAATCAGCTGTTTCGATTTCTCAAATGACGTTTGCCACAAAATACTCTCAATTTGGGAGAAAATGTCTCTCACAGCGCACCCTCTGTCAAAAAATATCCAACATGTTCCACAATGACTTGCGAAGGACTTATGTATTACGTTTTATTACGATCCTCTCATTTCTCTCAATTTTCACTAACTTAGGCCGACGCTGTATTTTGTGCATGGCCATTGACTTGTGTGTGTTGAAAGACAACGTCAGCGCAAACGCAGTACTGTGTTTCAGCCATTAGTTCTTTGTTTTGTCAAATATTTGACACCTGTCACCTGTCAAATTCCTGGCAAATATTAAAGGGCCAACTATTATATAATGGGCATGAGAACGTCAAATTTTAACGAAATTTTTCATTATGTTTGCACAAAACACCTGCCTAGCCATAATGAGCTTTTGCACGCATGTCGGGAATTCTCCCTGTCTTTGCTTTAATTTTTTCATTTTATTGTGAAAGAGAAACAATTTCTCATGCTATATGTATGTATAAACGAATTATAATTCAATATTAGCTGCTATGCCCATTTTTCAGATTCTCCCTTTAATCTGTCAAATTCGCATATGCGCCGAACCGTTCAGCCCATCATTTGTATGGTTGTGTGCCACCTGCCCAATTCACATATGCTTAATGAAATTCTCGCAATCGTTCATGGACTCCAAAGTAGACTATAGCTCATGTGGGTGGGTATACTCGATAGCTCACCATGCGCATTTGAAACTAGCTTCAAGATAGTTTGTACACTTCAGAAAATATTTAGTTTGCTGCAAATTGTTAAACATAATGGTGTAAACATTTCCAAAAAGCGATCGAGTTGTAGGAAAGGTAACGCGTGACGTTAAATGCATCAATGAAAGAAATAATTTTGAAAATATCTGCAGGGATAATTAAGACATACACCACAGCATTAATCGGGCAGTACTCTGACTCCCCCCTCAGACGAGGGAGATGGACAAAACAACAAAAAGACTCACCTTGTAATATACATCCGGTACGTATTGCTTATCTGTTGATTCTCGTATGTACCCCAGTTCTGGTGCGTCCTTAGTTGGCACTAAGCAATTGTCTCTAACTAATGCCATGCACTGAGCTGAAACGGCATAGCCTTCCATATGAACTTGTTTAGTTTTATCACCTATAATGAACACACCATACACTTTTCGTAACATTTGCAATAGAAATACGATTATTACCTGTTACACAAACAGTTACAAACTTCGATCCAAACACTCCACTTGAAGCATATTTGCAAGGGTTTGGATGGAGATTTTGTAGATGGCCAGCCATCAAACATTCCTGAGCTGTCAAAAAATGTGTCTCAATGCCACGTACTTGTTTCACAGTACCTGTGGCAAGATCTTCAGAAATAAGATCCGTAAATATCCAACCAATCTGTTTGCAAAATGGAAAGTATTCGTAAGCTCATTGTTAGCTTCAACATAAACAATTGCAAACCTTTTTTAATCCCAAAGCAGTGGCAACTTCATCAACATCATCTGTGCTTTCGGTTTGCAACAATTTTATGGAATCCCTTGTTGACTCTTGTCGCGGCTCATAGATGGCCGCTACTTTTGCTCTTATACCAAGTGGTACGTCCGAATGAACCTCGTAGGTACCATACAAGTATCCCACCCTCTGGTGACCAGTTGAACGCCAATAATTGAGGAAACGTTCAACTATGCTCGTATTCTCGAACATAACATTATCGACGTGACGATAAATTTGTCTATTCAAAGTGATAGCCGACGGCTGACACTTGGAACAGATGCCCTTGGGCCAAGGCGGATGTTCCCTGCAGCCGGGCTTTATCCGGCAATTGATATCATCAAAGGCAACGTATTTTCCTCGATCTATACCTGAAGTTTGTTTCCTAATGAACGAATGAAACGACAGATGCTTAATTTTCTGCTCCTTGAGATAGTTGTCATCGTATGGTTCTATCGGTGAGCAATGCACACAGCATCCGTTCAAATTGTGCCGACACCTGAAAAGAAACACATATTCAATCAGCCGTGTGGTGGAGAGACAAAGGGTTCTCCTACAATTTGCTATCACGTCCACGCTGTATTCGTCCATCTGCTTTTGAAAGAATCACATCAATTTCATCTTCCACGATTTCTCCGTTCTTCTTGGATTTTATTTTTGCAAAAGTGCTAGTTGAGGGCTCATCTTGGGGAGGAAAGTCTTCTTGAGGTTTACTGGTTTTCTGTTTACAATTGGAAGACAGTCGTTATTTTTATTCATTCTTAGTGCGCACAAATAAGTTACCGTTGATGATGCCCCACCAATCACTTTAAGATAGATCATATCACCATGTTTTAAACTAGCTGCGCTTAATGTTTGTGAACGTCCAGGCATCAGCTGAAAATATTCCATTTATGACTAGATCTCGATGTGAAATGACACACTTACCTCTTTGGTAAAGTTGCGCTCTTTGAAGAGCACGAACTCCTCATTGATGTTCATTAGATTCCGTACACAGTCATAGAGATCTTTGACAAAATCCAGGGGTGATAGTTCAACCCTCTTCATTCCTTCGGGAGACTGTACTCGAACCATCTAAATGAGATAATTGGTTATTGGTATATTATGCAACAAAATAATTCGGCAAAATATATGTTTGTGTGAACTGACTGTCCTGTTAGAAGAGATGAAATTAACAGAGTGGTAGAAGAGAAAACAGAAGCCTTTGAAAAAAAATTGACATTGTTTGCCAAGAGATGAGATTTAATACAAGTCCCCATCCACACATTGATTGTAACCATTCATCTGCTTCGTGATAGCCTGTTAGGGCAGGTAAATTTGTCTTTAGACCAAAGATTTACGACTTATCTAACAACGCCCTTTGGACTGAGAAGTGATCTGCAATGGTCTGAGCCATATATGAGGGTGGTCCGACAAGTACGTAGACTACAAAAGAAAAACAAAACTTTTGCAAATGTTATTAGCCCAGCCATGCACTTCTTTAACCCGTCTGAAAAATACGTTTTCTGGAGGTCCGCAAAGTCGGCTGCGTGGCGGCACCTTACCTCATCAAATTTCTGCCCGGCTTTGAGTGACTATTTCGAGTTTAAAAACAAAAAGAAGTCACACGTGGCCAAATTTAAATGGTAGATGGAGGAGCAGTTCGTAGCCAATTTGTCGTGAGCTGGTGCGTTGTCATGGAGGAAGAGAAAATCCGCGGACACGCCCGCTTCCACACGTGGTCAAATCAAAACCAGGAGTCCGAAATAGTCGTCTAAGAGAATGTACTACATGATAATAAATGTCTATTGCGATAGTGACGTCATCGGGCGGTGAAGCTAAGTACTTACCCGACCATCGTATTTATAACCTCATCCTACTTTACCAAAGATTGTATAATGAAGCTCCTTGCTCTGAGGACTTTGTTTCCCTTCAAAAATGTGTGAAGATAATTTCGAGCTTTGAAACTTTGAAACCTCACAAAAGGTTGGAGGATCGTGGACCTCGTTAGTTTAAACTTGTTGTAGAGGTCATATAGATAATTGCAATAGTTTTAGAATAACCAATCAGTCGTTCTTCCGATTAGCAGTATTGCCCGAAAATGTATTCATTGGAAAGAATATTTATATTCAAGGTCTTGCACTTATACTTTGGGGGCATTCAGTTTATCCCTAATCAAGAGATGCCTACATAGGGTAAATACAGTGGTGGAGAAAATAATAAATACAGCTTCATTTTCTAAACAACATCCTTCATTATTTAAAAGTGGCAAAATATCCTTTGAGCCATGAAAGTAAGTTCAATTTTATTTTTGATAGGATAGCAGGCATTATGTGAGACACCTATTCAACACAGAATGAAATCCTGGGTTCACCACGAAGACTATCAAGCATGATAGTGGTAACATTATGGTATGGGAATGTTCCTCTAGGAATGAGTTGGTTCTTATTTATATATATATATATGAGTGGTGCGACAGTTCAAGGTGATCCTCCCTAGCTTCGCGTGTTGCGTCTCAGCAACCACTCGTGTTGCGCGTGTCATTGAATATTATAAATATATTCTCCTGTAACTGTAACTGGAGTAATTGTTAAAAATGTAAAAACGCATGGTTTACATGGATTTTGTTCTTCTTACTTTAGGTCCCTGTGGACTTCATAGGATCTTAAAACTTTCGAGGCGCATGTTTCTGTACGCGAATTTAAACTATTAGTGCCGTAGCTGTATTTATTTTGTTGTCCATCACTGATATGTCACTAGAAGACTGTTCTGACTGATGTTTGACATTTATGATGATTGCATGAAGATGCTGGCACTTTCCTATAAGGATCAATGTATCATAAACGCACAAGACTGCGTTTGCTTAGAACCTCCTATGACTTCAGACGGGTATACACGTCTTGATGGAAAGCTGAGTTTTTTTAATACTGTGTATGGGCATTATGGACCACCCCAGGGAGCCTTCGAAGACGTGTATACACGTCATGTACGCGAACGTGTTAAGAAGTACTAAAGCCAGTAGATGGCTTCGGGTCTTAATCAAAATACTATGTTGCAATATGTGAATGAAGTCCGGAAGGCAAAAATTCGTTGATAACGCTGAAACGTTAGTTTTAACATCATCAACTCTGGGTAAGAGAGTAGGAAGACCGAACATTCGGTGTTAAATGATTGCTAGTCACAACATTGTCAAGTGCAAGAAGCTTAGCCAAGATAATCAAGATTGGCTATAGGTCTAGAACCCGTACGTGAGTTGAGATGAATTTAAAAATAAAAGTATTTGCGGGCACGTCCCTCCGCGAGGATGGTGAATGGAAACATAACCTCTAGAAGCTGAACAAAGAATGTGATGAAAGTCCGGAAGGCAAAAATTCATCGACAGCCTTGGCTATATCGAAGGATGAGACACCAATGTTCTAGCTAACAGGGTCCTCGCACCCGAGCCCTCTATTTAGTTAAAGAGAGAAAGACCGAACCTCCGGTATAACGCGCAACATATAGTGGACGCAATACAGCTTAGTCTTGATCACTAGAAGCTGATCAGCTATTGCTCAGACTCAGACCCGCCAAGTGTCCCTGGCCTGATAAGTAAGTAAGTTAACCCAAAAACCAAAATTATTCTATGGTGCTGAAATTTGGTGGAAGTACAAAGGCAAGCGTGGCAGGATGAGCCACTCCAACGGCAGGTATGAAAATTCCAGCTTACACGTGACTTTCCCCAGAGAGTCCACAATCTTCCAAGTTGAAATCTTCGAGGCACATTGCATCAACCACAGAAATCTACTGAATTCAAAAATATCGATATTCTCAGATAGCCAGGCAGTACCCAAAGACCTAAACAGTATTACATTCAACTATTTGGGAATGCCACAAAGCCCAATCATACTTGCCACTATGAGTGCCAGGACATGAAAGCCAAGAGAGCAATGAAAAGGCAAACGTTCAAGAAAAAAGGGTGCCAGAACCACTTTTTTGAGCCTCTCCCTCTTAGACCTAGAGAAAAGTATTAACTGCACTAGCTGTTGTGTTTCAAAATATGATTCGACTCTCCATGGTAACACAACGAGCCTACGTTGGCCAGCTTCGCTTTGCAGTCAGCCACTTGCACGTACCTACCTCAAGGTAGGAGGGATTTATTTCATTTTCAGAATCTTGTCATGGGAAATAGTCCAGGTTTAGAATTTTTATTATTTGGCGGATGTTGTAGTCCGCATTATTAAGACCTTTGACTGACATTTAAACTGTTACGAAATGTTTCTGAAACTATGATAAACGGTGGTTGAGCAACTCTTTTGAGAACACACTTATCACTCAAAATTGGAGCGGGTACTGGAGAAGGCTCAAGTCAATGCTAGTGGGTAAACGTAATAGATGACTAAGAAATTCAAAACTTTTTGACGTTACAACTTGATTTCTTACACAGCATTCGATTTAATTTTCGGCGTTGTTTTGGAACCTGTTCATCTTATCTCAAAGGAGTTGCATTTGAAAAAAAAGAGGAGAATTTTAGACTGCGCAGCCACTAATAATCCACACACTTGGCATCCGTCGCGAATTAATTTCACCACCAACGTGTTAACCACTTCTCTTGTAGAAAATCTTACCGAATGTTTTATTAAAAGACACATTCTATGACGAAAAAACGCATATGCTACGTTGCGTTTTCTGTACAGAAACTCTTCTAAATCCATCAACGCCGACATCGCAACCAGTTTGTGTACCTCAAGAGACTGCGGCGGGAAATTTTCTACAAGCTATTAGACCAAAACAATAAACGGATTTAACCTTGAGATAAGTTAAAAATTTAAAAATAGCACAATGCACTTAAGTGAGATGTCTCCCACTCGCTTGCACTAAGTAAAACGGAAGTAATTTGAATGTAGGTGTAAATGCACGTGGAATACGTCACTTAGTATGCAATGTACATGTGACCAACGACACCACGAATCCGAAACAAAATTGCAATTTCTTTTTTACGCGATTTAGTGAAAGTGTCGCTTGCATGTTATTCTGGCACTATTATTTAGATAATAATACAGAGAAAAGAGGGATAGGAACATATTAGTTGCAGGTGCATCCAAATAATGCAGTTTCATTGAACCATTTGAATATTTGTGTTGTGCTGCACGAGTTTTAAAGCAGGCTAGCAGAAACAAATACAGTTGATACTCGATTAACCGGAATGGCTGGGGTCGAGCTCATCACGGATAATCGAAAATCCCGGTTAATAGACGTTTCTACAAGAAGCGTGGCAGCTTCATAGTCAGCCGATTATTTTTCCACTGCAGATTGCAATTCATGAATCCATGCCAGATTTTTTGATTTTTTCCCAACTGCCTTGACAATATACACAATCAGATGCTATTTTTGTTCGTTGCCGTAAACATTCATAAGTAGCTTAATTTGCTTTAGGATTTTCAGCTTGTTTAAGGGTCAGGAGGCGTTTGCTGGCATTGAGGCGGAGGCGGCTAAAATGGGTCTAGCGGTGAATGAGGGCAAAACGAAGTATATGCTGTCATCAAGAAAGGACACGCAACATCGACGTCTTGGACAGAGCGTCACAATGGGCAGCTTTAACTTCTCGGCTCTCGGCTCCGCAGTAAACAATACAAACAACATCAGTACCAAGATCAAACGCAGAGTAACTCTGCTCAAGAGGCAATTGAGTAGTAGAGCCATCTCTCGAAGGACCAAGCTGACTTTATACAAGACCTTGATCATCCCAGTCCTGCTGTAGGGCGCGGAGGCATGGACAATCTCAAAAGCGGATGAGGAAGTCCTTGGTATTTTCGAGAGAAAAGCTCTGCGGGCGATCTTTGGTCCTGTTTGCGTTGACGGTTTCTGGAGGAGAAGATTCAACCACAAACTGTACGGGCTGTACAGCGACATGAGTCTAGTCAGGCGTCTTCGGATCCAACGCCTAAGATGGCTATGCCATGTAGAGCGTACGCCCGCGTTACGCCCGCGTTTAAGGTGGCGCACCCAGGTGGAGAAGCAGCTCAACCAACTTGCCGTGCGACACTGGAGACAGCTAGCCAGAGACCGTGCTAGCTGGAGAGGCTTGTTGGTTGAGGCCCAGGTCCACCCCGGACGGTAGCGCCAAATAAAGAAGAAGAAGAAGGGTTTCTTACTTCTCCAACCCTTGATCTCATCATTTATTTTATCTTATTGACGAAAGCCATAATCATGACTCCTACGCGCTACTTAAAATGTTCTCTACTAATTCCGCTTTTCCGTTTCAAGGAGTGAGGTGAACTTGTTCGTTCTACCGGCTATAACGACTTTCAGGGGACTGACGAATTTGGTCGCTATAACCGAGATCAGACATGCAGACTTACTTGATGGGTATACCGGAACCTCTCTGTGTCTTAAACCATATTAGCAGAGCCTTTTCAGCCTCAGTGCGCAATGACCTCTTAATATTTTTTACAGTAAGTTTTGCTTCTTCGAATGTATTTTCGATATTTTTCTCATCTTTAATATTAAGAAATAGTGGAGTGTGAAAATGAATACTCTTTGGCAAGATCTTAACTTTGCTCACCAGCATCCAATCTGGTAATGATACCGCTCATAAAGATATACAGTATGCCAAACAATTGTTTTCTGCAAAAAATGCGGGAAAAAATGTTTGCAATTTCAGCTGAATTGTGAAAATGAATGAAAGCGCATTGCTTTTCTATTTTTTTTTTTCATAATTTTTTCAACATGTTAATTCATAATAGCTGCAACAATTCAAAAACAAATACAGAAAAAAACAAAAATAACAAACATATTCAAATTTTGATCTGGCAATTAATTGTATGCTATGGAAGGCAAAGAAAGAAAATAAAAATCAAAATTGCCTTAATATTTAGTGTGGCCACCGTTGGCATCAATAACGGCTTGTAGCTGTCGTGGCATTGATCCAATTAGGTGTTCCATATCGTAGTATTCCGGTATATTTTTCCACTCTTCTTGGATTGCTCTAAAATGTGGGTATTTTTATGATGTATTGGATTCATATCGGGGCTTTGCGCAGGTGTGTCGAGCACTTTGCTACAATTGTAAAGCAAACAAGTCTTGCACAAGAGTGACTAATGCCTTGGGTTATTATCTTGGCACAACTTGTATTGCAGCTTTTGAGGGTTTTGGGGATTAATAAACCCGAAACTTGCTGCGCTTCTGGTCTCAGCTCATTTCGGAGTATGTCCAAGTAATATACCTTGGTTATTATATCAGTAAAAATTCTCAGCTTCCCGACGCCATTGGATGAAATGCATACCCATACCATGACTGACAATTTGCCAATCGTGTTTTGGGGGTAAATATTTTTATCGTACATATCTGTGTTTTGTTGTCGCCACCCCGTTTGAGGCCCATCATTGTAATGCAACATAATTTTTGTCTCATCACAAAAAATTACGCCATTCCAGAATTCTGCCGGCTATACGATGTGATGCAGTGCTAAAGTCAACATTTTATGCAAATTTATCCCTGAGAGTAACGGTTTCTTGCGTGCCATTCTTCAAGAGTATTTCTTTTTGTGCAATACTTGCCGAGTAGTCTCATGGGAGACCTGCTTATCAATATCCTGCAATCAGTATCTACTACCCTGACTAATTGCCTTAAGCTGCTTTGGGGGGTGATTGACACAGCTCTGACGATTTTTGACTCATTTCTTCGGGACAGCTTACTTGGTCGGCCTCCAGAATTTCGATTTTCTTTTTCTTGTCCGATTTATAATGTTGTACATAGTCCTCAATTTAACTGACAACATTTGGGCTATTTCCTTAGGAGATTTTCCGTCATAATAGTTGAAAGAAACCAACTCCATTATTTTATTATCAGTTCGTTTTCCAGGCATTTTTAAATTGCTTACTGTCCGGCAAACACTGCACAAATGATCCATAAATAACTACCAATTACACAGTGAAAGGTGAATTCGTTATAGTGCTGGAAATTAGTACCGTAACATCGGAAAACAGTTTATTTTAATTTCCTTTTATGCTATGTTTGCATTTTGCAAACAATTAATTGACAGATCAAAATTTGAATATGTTTGTTATTTTTGTTTTTCCTGTATTTGTTCTTGAATTGTGGTAATTTTTTTTGTTGTAGCTATTAAGAGTATACTTATTAATGAAACAATAAATAGAAAAGCAATGCGATTTCATTAATTTTTACAATTCAGCTGAAATAGCAAACAATTATTTGACATACTGTATCTGTATCTGACTCATTTTCTAAAACAACTTGCCAGCCGAATAAAATAATCTTGTACTATCACTCTTCACACAGAACAATTTTGACTGAACAAACTCGAAACGAACAATAAACACAAAACTAAAAAAAAGGCTAAACTAAACTAAAAAGCAGCCGCCTCGATTTTAGTCGTTGTAACCAAGGTTTTATATCAAAAATATGGAAAAATTGGTCGTTAAAAGCGATATATCGTTTTAAGTGACGTCGTTGTAAGCGATATGCTATTCGATAGGATTATAATGGACCTCAGCCGGGACCTAAGAATTTGGCCGTTATAACCAGTAGTTTTAACCGGTGTCGTTATAAACGGTTTTGACTGAACATAAACAAAATTTTAAATATTTCAAGAGATAAAAAACTTGTTTGGTTCTTTTACGGATATAAGAGTGAACGCCGGTTATTCGAGCGAGTTGTATGAGACATGTCTTCCAATAAAAAAATTCCGGTAAATAGTGTAACTGTAGTCATTATTAGAACTGCTCTGTTAGAATTTCTTCCACACCGATAGATCCCCTTCCAAAACGTGCATTCTTGTCCTTTTTTGGATGTTAAAAAGCTTGAGTACGCATTTGGTATTTCTATGTTCAGTGATATCATAAAGCATTATCTACCAATTCTACGTGGGATGACAAATCAAGTGTGACGTTTCAGGTATGTTATTGGTATTTCTTGACATTTTAGACTGTATCTGAGCTCCTTGGAGTGAATATGGGGTACCCAACCCCTCGTGAAATGCCGTTGTCGGCTACCAACGCGGGGGTCAGTATGTACCTGGCTCATCTCTCTTTAAGGGATATGGCGGAGAACTGATCAACAGATTGGTTGACAGCGAAATCCGGCGCCCCAGTTTCTAGCAGCTACCTTGTCCATACCCTCTCTGCCATATTCAAATCTCACTTTCCAAGGCGAGATTGTTTGGTTTTGGAGTAGCCGGCGGCGAACCATATTCTCCAAGAACCAACGGCGGTGCTCTTCGCCTCAGCGAGGTGATCGACATCGGATGTAATCGACTTCCGTTTCAAGTCAAACAGATAAAGCTAGTATTGGACAAAACAACACGATCGACAGATACAACTGAGGTAGTATAGGAGTTTGTCTACCTCGGGGCTAACGTAAACATAAACTCGACAAACGTCATCACATCGCCCTTGGCAACTGGTGCTACTTCGATTTTTCAAAACAAATATGCTCAAAACTTTTGCTCTATGCTCTATGCTCTATAAAAGACTAATTTTTCTAGTCTTGGACGATAAGCAAAAAGATTCTTGGCGCCTTCGAAAGAAAAAACTTTGCGTTGGATAGATTGGCCCGTTTGCAAGGAAGGTGAATGGAGAAGACATAACCACGAACTCAAGCTACGAGCTTCAGGAGCCAAACAACCTTCGACTACATTGGCTCGGCCACATCGAACGCAAGGGCACGCTCCAGCTAAGAGGGTCTTCGAATCCTATCCCCCTGGTTCGAGGAGAGGAACACCGAAACCCTAGAATATGGCCCACAGGTGCAAAAAAGATTGGTCTTGATCACCGGAAGCAACGTGCCCAGTAATAGTCAGTGGTGGAAGGAAGCTTTTTGCTTAGGCTCAGACACTCCAAGGGTCAGTAGCCTGAAAAATAAGTGAGAGAAATCTGTGTAGGTACAGTAGAGTCCATCAACCGGTTTTCGTTTTTTCCATTTTTAGAATATTCCAAGCACACCGATGAGGGTGTTGAATTGCCATTATATGTATGAATGCTAAAGTGGTAATGAGATCTTTTGTCCGAGACCGAACCACAGATCTTCACCCCAGTACTGGCTATTTTACAAAAGGTCGGCAAAATTCTATAGACCAGATACGGGGTTCACAAGGCACAACCCCAACAAGCAAAATCCTTTAGTGTGTTTTACAATCAAGGAGCATGAAATGGAACATTTCTTAATATTGGGAGTCTCTCTTGTAGCCACTTGATATTTCCCTGCTTTTCGAACGAGCCCCAGAAACATAGACATAAATTTGGGCAACATAGACTAAAATTGGGCAAAGAAACCTACAATCAAGACAGTGTCACCTCAGTAGAATTTAACAAACTACTGGCAGATCTGAATCAACTAAGACTACGAAAAGTCTTGAACCTTTTGGGCTCAGTTCCAACCCAAAAAATCTTCGACTCGCATCTAGTGCGACAACGTATCAGGTATAAAGGTCGGCATGAACTATACCACAGGCAAGTAATCTGTATACAATGTCCAGTGTAATACTTTACAGTAAAGAATATTGATCAGATTAACTAGTGAAGATTTATAGAAAAATGACTGAAGTTCGTTGTGCAAGAAAGTTACATCTGAACTACACGATTATCAAAGTCTGAATGCATAAACCAGTTCACCTAAGAACAAAGAAAATAGCCACGTTCATGTGCACAAAGAGCATAAACAACTTCCCGCATGCAATTGAATACAAGTCTAGCGTAGCCAGCCGATACACACGTCTACGTCGGATGTTTTGACGATGTCAAAACCTTATCAAATTTCAAGTCTCTGGAAAGGACATTAGATAAGAATCTCGTATATATTTTTCATTTTCCAATCGTCACATTAAATTCATATTCATTGATCTTTTGGAAAATAAAACATTGCATTAATTGCACACTCATTGCAATCGCCGAATATTTGTTTGCAGACATTACCCCACTGGTGTTTTGACATTTTGAAAACAGTAAAATCGTCCCGACAACTCCTCGTAATGATTTTGCAAAACAAATCAGCAAAAATGACGTGAAATTCATGCAAATTAAATATCGACTACCATCATTTCAACAAGTCAATGATATTTCAAAAACAAAAGAAAAACAATGGTAAGCATCTGCTCCTGAATCGAACAAGGGTCTAAAGTTGAGACTGTTATTTTTTGTACACACGAAACAGCCGGTCTTCGTTGTGTTGGTTATCTAGATAATAAGAAACTTACAATTTTATCCGGTTTAGACATGATTATACTAATTGTTTGCTCTTCAATGGAAATTGATTTTTTTGGCAGTAATGGTTTTATTCCCTGCAATGTTGTATTTATAATATTTTTTTATGAAATCCTTGTGCAGTTAACAAAATCGCTTTCGTTTATAAAAGAACACAGCAGAAAATCGCAATTCACGTAAAATCTGTCAAATGTCAAATTTCACTAGATTTCCACTTCTTACTGCGCACAGTGACATCTATTATCGAGCACAGTATATTGCTTGCGGACGATGATAATACAGTGATGCATTTTACTTCGGAATATCCACTTGGAATAAACGTAGATAATTTTTTAAATGATCTAATTTAATGCACGAAATGTTCTTTGTTAACAAAAGCGATATCAATAGAAGAACCTAACGAAAAGCTACGTAATATTAAGCTTACCAACACGCAATGGTTTCAAGGTTCAATGACTCATGTGTCTAGACGCATGTACATATGCTAAAAAACGACTGGCGTGTGGCATGTGATTAACCCCCGACGATTGCCTGATACACTGGGTAAAGTTGTTCTCCTTGAACATTTCAATATAATAAGAGTAAGAAATGGTTTTATTAAATTGAGATGCATAAGAAATTTCTTTTTTAACCTTTCCGAAATTAATCAAGGTCTGGATATTGTTCTCTTTTATAAGCGACGGATCTAGCTTGATAAAGACGATTTTATTTTCAACTCCAAGCCAATGTAATTAGGCAGAGAAGTCTAACAGATATTATAAAAATAATAGGGTCAAATGGAGATTGGATTCACTTATTATATGAGCATCTACCAACCCTGCAGTTAAGAGACGTTGAAAAAACATATTCTGAATTTCGTTAAATTTGTCAATTGATGTGGTATGGTGCGGTGGCATCGCGCGCTGGTGCCTGCAAATCAGCAACAATACCCTGGTTCTCTCCCCCATCATGAGTTCTTGGGCTCCATAGGGCAGTAGACCTCACATTCTACGCGCAGAACAGAAAATCGTTGTCTTTAATTCGTTTGTTGCGGTCAAAATGAAATCCGTCCGTGCCTGAGGCAACTGAACCATGTGTTCATAGCCTCTGAACAACTGGGATGAAACGACCATTTATTTGATCCTTGGGCGAAGTGACCGAATCCATCCGGTGTCGCAGAAAGTAAGAGAGCCGCTGTTGGCCCTAAGAAGACAGGTCTCGTCCGCCACCAACATCCACCGGGTCTTGGAAAAAATATTTTAAATCTGAGCTTCGAATATGCTACAAAGAGGGGTATGGACAAGGTAGCTCCTAGTGACTTGGACTTCGTATGTCGCCGTTGGCCAATCTGCTGATAAGTTCCCCCGACACTTTCCGTAAAGAGAAATGAGCCAGGCACAGACTGAATCTCTCACCACTCAACCGACAACGACCCACAGTGGGGCAGAATGGCCATAATGCGGAACAAATCGAATAGCGGGAATAGTATCATTCGATTCACGATGTTAACTATTAACGATAAATAAGACTTGTATAAAATCTAATATAACTGTTGCAGAAATAAGTGAACATTCATGATGATCCTCCAAATGACTTCCACTTTCGGCATCCATTTTGTTCATTGTTTGGGTTATTCGGTTCCTCCATTGCATTCTGTTTTTATGCCTGATATCCTTGTTTTTAAGGCCTTATTTCCATAGTTGTCTCCAGTTTTCGATAAAATTTATCTGAATCTTTGTTATATCAGCTTTCTGAAGATTAGACAGTATTGCGGCTAAGTTTTTTTTTTAGGATAAGCCAAAGTCACGTCGGCCGCCGTGGCGTAGTGAGTAAGTGCGTCGACTCCTATGCAGAGGGTACGCGATTGGAATTCACGGCCCTGCCTCTTTCGAGTCACTGACAATGCTCAAAGAGTGCTCCTATCTAAAAAAAAAGGTTCTCAACTTCGCCGTTCGGAGTCGGCATTAAACTGTAGGTCCCTTCCACGCGTGCAAGAACAATAGCACTCACAATACGAGCGGTTGTTGAGAAGCTAGGCCCGGGTCCGCCTCGGACTGTCGCGCCACCCATATTATTATTATTAAGCCAAAGTCACTTAGTCTTCCCTTTCTCTTCTCTAGTAGTACTTCTTTGCGGTTACATTTTATAAATATTTAGAGGTGTTTTATTTTTCCCTATTTGCTTGCCTGTAGAGTTTCATTGTTTTATCTTTAATCTATCTTACACAGTCACAGAGATTCTACAACAATGGGTGGTATGGCTAAAATCTAAGGGAACACTCATGAGTGAAGTATTTCCGTTATGGAGATCACCCAATTTGGTGTGAATAAACATTTTCCTCAAAGTAGATTCCTTACCTCAAGTTGACGTTTTCAAAGTAGAGTTCTTAAAATTTAATGGTTGGTGCAAAGTTGGGAGGAGTTAAGGTGCAAAGTATATGCAATAATATCTTTAAGCAAACAAGCGCGAAAAATACAGAACTACAGTCGAACTTCGATAACTCGAATTAATTTGGTTGGCAATAGCGCCAAGACTGAAATTTACATGCAATTTGACTTCGATAACTCGAATTTGGATTACTCGAATATCCCAAATGTTTCGTTTTAAAAGGAATCGCTTTCCTGGAACTCCGTTTGTATGTTCCTTTTACATAGTATGAGCAAAATCGATGATTTGTTCAATATTCTGAGCGGGGGGAAGAGCATGAAATTTCTTTGATTTTGAGAACTGAACGCTGAAACGAAAGAAATCAGCGAGAAATTCAACTACAGATGGAGGATGAAGCTTGAACAAATACCAGAAATATACAAGGTGGTGGTATGATGTTTGGATGATGATATTGTTATTAAGGAGTTCCCACAAAGGAGGACATTGTCGCAATATATTGATGTGATCTTCTCAGCTCGACAATAACGATGACCGCGGCAGTGATGTAATACAGAAAGACTTGGGTATAATTGAGGATCGTTTGATTCAATCAACTTCAAGCGAGCTTGTTGCAAATACATTCGGCATTTAAATAACAATGACACGTAATATGGGTAGCGCTACAGCCCGTAGAAGGCCTAACTTTTCGGCAACCTCTCGTGTTGTGCGCGCTACAGTTTTGTGCCGAACGGTCAAGTTTGAAAAGCTTTTTCTAGACAGTTATTACTCTTGGCGCTATGTCAGTGACTCGATAGAGGTGGCACCGTGAAAATTATTATCAATTATTATTATTTTTTTGTCGGAACGGCCGGGAATCGAACCCAGGCCGCGTTGAGGTCGACGCTCATGCCCACACACAACGTTTAAATTCCTCTGAAGATTTTTTTTTTAAATCCAAAGTAAAAAGTCCGCTTTTCAGTCTTGTATAACAGACTATTTTAAATAATAATTACGCTCGTCTATATTTTATATGTTCTATCGCAAATAAATAAATATTTATATCAATTTCGTATTTTATTTGATAACTCGAAGTCATGATAACATTCTTGTGGCAAGTGGTGGTTTAAATTATCGAAGTTCGACTGTATATCTAATTCACGGCGTTTCGGGAACATATGGGATAATTTCAAGGACCTGTATAGATTTGAGTTTGATAACATGAAATGGTTAAGTAATCAGTTCCTTTCCGATATTCCTGAAGAAACCCGTGGAGGTGCCATTCCTAGAATTGAGAAAATGAAAATATTCCTTTCATACATTGGTGACACGGGTGTCCAAGATGGAGTTGGTGAGGGGAATTGTGATTCATTAATCCACAGCTTGGCAAGTGTTGTGCTAAATATATGATGGATGCAAATCTATGGATGCATATTTTCTTCCGCAGCGTCCAATGCGACATGTCTGCAGTTTGGGTTTCTGAAATTGTAAAAATTTATAAAATCGTCTTACATTCCAGATTTCCTTTTTTGAAGGTTTTCCGTTAAAGTTTGTTCCGAAACAGTATTTTTCATTTCTTAAAATATTCTTCTCACCAATGCACACTAAACTTCTTCAAGAGTTCACTCAATTCATTTCATCTTTCTTCACACCAAAATGTAAATGAAATATGTGAGTGCAGGGCTTTCGTTAAGCGTAGCTCAATGTAATTTTATTCACACCAAATAAAGTGAAAGAAATTCTGAGAAAACACTCAAACTTAATTTTTGTTCACAGTACTCAATGAGCCACCAAACAGTAAAAACAAGAAAATTATGGTTTGATTTTTTCCGGGCTTGCCCCACTGTGGGCCGTATAAAGGCTTTGAAATTTTAATTTATTTTTTAATTTATTTTATTTATTTTTTTTTATTAATTATTCATATTTCCCTTTTTCTCACATCAATTTTGTCAAAAATTGGATGTATTGAAATTAGCCAGTCTTTTTGGAATCTTTTCTCGATGGCTCGCTGCGTTCCTAGACATTCGTCATTGTCATCCACGTATGATAATTGCTGAACAAAACTCTGGAAGATTTAGTGTTGGCCTGAAAGAACGATTTCCTCAAAAGAACGATGCTCAAAAATTTCTATGAACAATTTATAGATTTGTTTTCAGGATCCACCGCAATATGTCTATTGTGGACACAACTCGACTGATGAGATCTCTGGTACTTGGTGCTGGTTATAAAATATTGCCGGCTACCAGGAAGAAGTAAGAAAATGTTAGTACACTTTAAGTTAGTTTAAGTCGAGGGTAAGCTACGTCTCACTTAGGTTTTCTTTGATCCGATTATTCCGATTTAGCGATGCTGATATCTTTATAGGCCTACAAATAGATTTTAAAAAATTTTATATTTTATCCTGAAGGTCTTTAATATAAATCGTTTTCCCAGTGTTCTATGTCTAAACTCGTAGAGACTGGGACAGTGACAAAGGTCGTAAGCCGTGGCTTCTTTTTCCGCCAAGTCGCAGCAGCAGTATATAAAACCGTTGGTTAGTCTCGTTTTCATTTCATCGTACTTCAGACGATTATGGCCTGTTAGGGATCCAACTAATACCGATAGCAACATTTTAGCGCACTGAAGGAGTTTGTCGGTTTTTGTACTATTCAACAAGGGCCGTATCACCTGGGTGGTCTCACAGGTGGTTAAAAAGTTTCACCTTTTATTATCTTCCCCATGAACGCGTCATCCACTTTTTTCTCGATACCCGCAAAAGGTGATTTCATATATAGGATTGGCTGTGTGGGTCGGTTTCGGCCCTTTTCCTGTCAAGTTCATCCAGTGCTTCGTTGTGGGTTATGTACCTGAGACCAGGGACCCAATTTGGACTTTCTGTGCCGGCATAGCTTTAATTGGCGCTTTACTGTCATTCTGGCCGCTTCCTTAACCGCCAGGACATCCACTTGTATCCACTTGAACGGAAAATACGTCGTAATTGTTAAGTCAGCCAATCCATACATAAGACATCTTCGCCTTGATTCAGGCACTACCCCTCATACGTCACTGACATCATCCAAGGATGTATATAACTGCCATGAAAAGTTTCTCAAACCCTGTCGCTTGCCGGCATAATATTATAGGTCATTCCATTTACGTAAGAACTATTGCACATACAGCCAAAGAGACTGCTGAATAAACACAAAAAGAAAATCGACACAAAGCGTTAAATTATTTGTCAAGAGTGTGAGTTTGAAAACGAAAACGCAATATTTTGCTTAACTTTTCTTACTATATGTATTCCATTAAAATAAAATCTTATATAGACAAAATCTTTTCTATTCTTTCAATTCTTTCTAATTAAGTTTATAATTTGGAAAAATTGGCTGATGTAGAAATGTAAATGACTAACTTTTAACAACGGATATCAAATTAAACCCTCAAACTGTCATGTTGCCACATTTAAGAACACGGCGATTGTTGGTCTCTGTTCATACAAACCTATTCTTGTCTTTTTTTCATTTTAGAACTATTAGAAACAGCGAATGTAAGTAACTGTGTTGTTTGGAACTTGACACTATGCGATTGTTGCCCTGTGCATGAAATTAAGAGCTAAAGTATCTAATGTCTATCTCTATGAATTTAATTAACTTATAATCATCCTCCTAAAAGGGGAATATTAACTTCACGGACATTCATCAATGTCACGAGGGTGTCAGCTGAAGAAAAGTTTGGCTACAGATATTTTTTCAATTTACAACTCAAGTTGGTTATTGCTAGACTCTACCAGAATTCATAGTGTGAATATTGAATTCACAAAATCTGTGTCTATATTTATTTTTTGTGTAATGGCTGTGCAAATCTTCCGCAAAATGCGGAAAGATAAACCAAACAAAATTTCAACTACAGATTACAACAGTCCTTATTTAAGAAAAAAATTACAAAACAACAAAACTTGAAGTGGGATAGCAAAAAATAAGAATTATAACAAAAATCATCCCACACTAAATATAACCCAATTTCAAAAACGTCGTAAATAACAAAAAAATGTTAAATTAGTTCGTAAGATAATGAGAAATATTATACATCTACACTGGCCAACACAGTTTTTTTAACGTTATTGTGCATTTCTTTGGCTTTGATTATGAAAAAATTACTGGAAGATTCCTAACAACCTTACTTTTTAAATTTTATACCGTTTTGAAGATACAGAATTTACGAAGTCCGATATAGGCTTTCTATATTTTTTGCCACAAATATATAAAAAAAAGCATCTGGATTATGCAACAGTATGGTCTTTACGAAGCCAAATCGAAACAACAACAAAATACAGTTGCGAGCGAACTGGAAAAAAAATTTCTGTTTTTTTTTTAGTTTTTCATCAAGAATATTGTTTGCAGCCGGATGTATACGTTTTTTTTACAAATTTTTGTATATTTTTCGGAAAATGCTGATTTTTTTATTTTTTATAGTGGAGATTAGCCAAATTTTAACCAGTGGCTTCTTGCGTAAAGTACGCAGTTTCTTTTGGTGTTTTGGCATCAGCTTATTCTGTACCGATCTCAATCCGATCTCATCTCTTATTATGCACCGTCTCAAATTGTGTTCAATATATTTTCAAACAATATGTACGAGGTGATGGCATAGATAGACAGAATTTCTGTGCTACGTCCCATGATTAAAAACTTTTTGGAGACAGCAAAATAATGTTGTTCTTAATATTTTTTTTAAATATTTCCTTATATCATTTTCAGATAGACCTAATGGTAAATGCACAAAAAAAAGGAAAAATTAAAGCGCTCAAAACTGGATACATAAGATCCGCTTGTTTTTTGTTTTATTATAGCCACTATAACTGTACGATTTCTTTCACTTATGCCTCTATATTTTAGTCATTAAATAAGAAAATAGCTATTTCAATAATGTAATAAAAAACATTATTGCTAAAAAGCCAAAAAAAAAATAAAATTATATATCCAGTTTTGCTCGCTATTGTAACTTCAGTGTCTTTCAAAACACAGAAATCCAACTGTTTCCATTTTTTAAAAAATAGGCGCTTATCTGAGCTAGAAACAATTCGCCTACAATTACGAATTGAAGGATTTTTCGTTTTGGAAAACGTTTTATTTGCAAATGAAAGCAAGTTCAATCTCCTAGATCAAACGGAAGTGCAAGGTTTACAGAATATCAAGCATTTGTCATTTTCACTGTGAGCCACTGTAGCATATTTTGTATAGCCTATTAACGTTCAGACAATGATGCTCGAATGTTTATAACTCAACAAAGGGGTGAGATTTAAATAACACCTATTATTTTCTCCACCGTTGGACAGATCAAATAACAGTGAACAAGAATAAAATACTGTGTACATTTTAAATTATTTTATTGATAAATGCATATTCAATTAGAGAATCTGACAATGGCGATATTTTTTCCCCCTAACTATTGAATTTTTATTTGAATTAGCAACCGTTGGAAAGAATGCACCTAATTTACATTTATCACTCCAGAAATAAACAATTCGACGTGTGCAATTTGTTCTGTCTAAACTAGAAAAGGGGCATTATTTTGAATTATATTGCTTAGTTCCAAAATAAATCACATGTTTTTTCTAAATTCAAACGAAGAAAACAACAACATTTGAAATACCAACGTCAGCACCTCACTGCGCACCACATTCGGATACGAAGCTCGGTAAATATATACATTGCATACCCCAAAGGCTTTGGTTATCATCTGTAGAACTTCTAGATACGTGACAACAATCACGGAAATATAGAAGTTTGCTCACACCTCCAGTTTTCAGAATGCATACATTTTTCAAAAACAGCTTTAAAAGCACCCGGCATGAGTAATTATCAATATTAGCTTTAGCTGACCGGCAATGTGTATGATAACAATAAGTTAAACACGCAAAAGAACCAACATCAAAGCACAAGATATTTGTTGAACTTTTTTCTTCGTTTCCAGTGATGTCAACAATCGATAAAGTTCCTCACAACGGATTTTGAGAAAAATACGAATAAAGATTAGTTATTAGTCGTTTACCGGTAGTGGCATAGACAGCAATCATTTGAATCTCTCGTCGCAAGTGCAATAGTTAACTTGTTAATCGCAGACATTTAAATCCCAGTGTTTAAGTAAATGTGAGTAAGAATTTCTATTTGCAACAAAATTGATAAGAATATATGTGAAAAATGCAATAAATGAGCAATCTTTCCAAGAAATCATTCGTCCATATGGTATATACACACACATAGTGAATTGCGTTTGAAAACTATCAAGACAAGAAAATCGTTTCATTTTTTGAATTGTGAGATTGTTTTAAAGTTTCGAAATGATAATGGATATTTCCTTATGCTTGACATCTTCGTGGGGATTTGCATGTGCTTTTGATAAGTTTCAATTTGATGAGGCGTTGGAAAAAGGATTACCAAATGTTATGTAACACAAAATGCGTTATCAATCGGACGATATGTCTATTTAAAATATTACCGTCATCGGTGGGAATACACACGCTGAATGAGCTCTTCAATATGATATGTCTGTTAAATGCAATTGTTTTCTTGAAAAACGTTTGAATTGAAATTTGAATGGAAAGACTAACTGCTGATGGATAAAATTGTGTTGTAACGGTTATCTGTAACATGTTGCAATCGTTCATTGTATGGTTAAATCATTTTGAGAATAATAAAAACCATATATAATAACCATATCCTTCCTGTTTTAAAATAATTTTGTAAAATGTGTACATATGTATTGTTGCCCCGAACGGGTGGTGGTTAATTATCAGTTCGATAATAAGCACGTCACACTTTTCGAAAACAAAGTTGAAGGTGTTAATAATAGAAGTTTATGTCTTTATTTTTTTTTGTATATACATGCTCAGACATGCCAACAGACATTCTTTCAAACATCTACGTCAATTTGCTTAGTTCATCTTATTGATTCGTATTTACTGGTTATTTTTTTCTTCTTCAATCAACTGCTTTCTTCGCATATTAACATATGTATGTGTTCATGTTCTCAATGTCCGTAATATTTATTTATTATTTTACGGCTGGGACGTTATCAGAAAACGGGTATCTTCAAGAGTACAAAACACGATAGTGCATAATATGTATGAATTTATAACGCTTTAAAGACTTCTTTATCACTTCTTACATTCCACTTTGTACATTGTTAGACTTCAATCTGGGCTATTACATAATAACATGGTCGTTTGTGATATAAACGTGTCAAGACTATAATCCAAAAACCACTCTAAGCAAAAACGATTTATTTATGAGTAATAAATGAAGATGAAATTACCAAATGCGAATTTATATTTTTTTTATATAATTTTCTGTTGAATCCTTCAATAGTCAGTAAAATGTCAAGGCAATTTCTTGAAATTACTATTCATAAACATACAGTCAGCGATAAAAGTCTACACACGTTCTCCGTTCGACGAGTTTGGAAAAATTCTAGGTAAATATAAGAATGCAATTTTGTTTTAAATCTATTTCTGTTAATATAACATAATACCGACCAAAGTCTATGTACGGCATCTTAATTAACATACTCGAAAACAACGTCTATTTATTAGATAAAACTTTTGTAAGTTATAAATAAATATAATACACATTTCGGGAGACCACCACGTGCGTTGAACCAATTAAATTATTTAATTCGTGGGCGTTTTCGTGGCTTTAGGATTAGGACTTTTACTTACCTCTTTTGTTTCTGATGATGACAAAGCTAACATCATGACGATTAATCTTTACGTGGTTTGTTAACAACCATACTGGTATTTTTGAAATTATTGTACATTCTTTGACTTGTTGAGTCTAGTAAATTTGATATTTCACCGAATTATTACTAGATTAGCTGACCCCACAGACGTTGTCCTAAATTGGTTGCAGTAAATATTCAATTCGAACTGGAATAAATAATAAAAAGTATATTTCAAAAACATTGATTATTGTTATGCTGTTTGATACAAAACATAGTTAGTTTTCTTTCGAACACGGGAACAGGCGACATAAAGTTGGCCATGTGAAAAACATAGATTTTCAAGGTTGATGATACAAATTCATACGTAACGACTACCCACTGGAAACTGTAACCGTTTATATTTGAACCGCATGTCGTTCGTGAAATCAAACGTCTTCGCTTTGTCTTTCATTATGCATGCAAACTGTCAAACGCAATGAGTATAAACGCAAACGCAGACATGTGTCAATTTAAAACAAAATATGTAAACAATTCTTTTGTTAGAAAAAAAGCTGACTGATAAATTCAAATTCATCAAACGTAAACTTCGCAAAAAGTGGTTTTCTGGAATCATCCCATTTACAGCTCAATTTTCTTAATTTTCTGTCGGTAAAAACAAAAAAAAGATAAAGGAAATCAGTAAATATGTACGTTCTCAAGTTATGGCGTGACCTAAGGAAACAGAGATTCATACACAATTAAAAATCTATTAAGGCTGACTAAACTACTAATGAGTGCAATTTGTCTGATGCCCGAAATATCGCACAATCAAATGTAATATTCTAATAGCAGTGCTGTTCCTTGTCATCCATTTGCACACTACAAAATAAAGCGGTTTTTGTGGATTAGTTCTTACCTTTACGTTTAATTAATTTTTCGTATGATGTTTTCTTAATGAATGAAAAATGCATCGGCATGTTGCAAAAATGAAGATCGTTTGTCTACTTTTGTCGCTCACTGTATGCTTTTACTTTATATAAGTTTCAGTAGAGCAATTTGCTTATGCCCCCATACATTCAGAACTTATATCTTCTAAACGATTTAACATTTTTAACTGTCATTAAAAAAATTCCGAAGACCATTAATAATACAAAAATCTATTTAACACCTCACACTCACATATTCACACTTATCAACACAAACAACAAAAAAATTGCCAAAATTGTCTACAAACAATGGTCACGGCAAGAGGAACATGTCTTCATATTCATATATGTATCGACGCAAATACAGGTTAAATTGCATAAAGAAACGATCGAGTATTTCACAATATTGTTAAATTCTAGTTGCTGATGCAAACATGTTAATCATGATTTCAGTAGACTTAGAATTGTTTATAATATGTTCTGTCTGCTGCCGGCACATAAATTTACGATTACCAAAAAAATCGATGGTTTTATGGAGTTCCACGGCATTTGTTTGAAGTTCGTTTTTAATTGTTGAAGAAGTTTATTCTTTTCGTACACAAATACAGTACTTTAAGTTGCGTCAAGAACAAATTAATCTTTCTCAGAGTATTACTGAATAACTTTTGGAAATTGTCTGGCCTAGAGCTTTTGCTTTTATTTTCTTCTTCGTCTTCAACTGAAATTGGAAGAAGGAAATCATTGATCGCGCCGGAGATTGCGTTAGCTGAGTTGGCGAATATCCATTCCGGCTACAGTACGAACAAATATGAAGCAATTGTTAATCTCAATTTGAGATTATGACAAATAATGAGACGGAAAAATAAAACATAAACAAATCAAACCCTGGCCCTGTGGAAGATGCATTTGTTTACATTTTTGTGTACTCACTCACTTTATGAATGCATATCATGTTGTGTACTATAAGCCGATTGTAGGTGTTTAAATTGTCACATTAGCTACATCTTTTATTTTCTGTTGAAACATTAAACAAATACTTACACTGGATCCGAGAAGTCTGTATACACCAAATAATAATTGAATTCTTAAATGTGATCTGTGATCTGAACATTATTTAAGAAATGATTGTTTTACAACTACAATGACAATGACTAGAGTTTATTATATAAGTTGCAGAAGGTTTCAAGAAGACCATAGTGCTATAATACCTAATATTTGCCAATAGTGGCTCTTGTACAGCAACTACTCTGAACTACAATTTATGCAGACTCCGAACAGCCAAGTTTGAGCAGATTCTTTTAGACAATCAGTTAATACTCTTTGAGCATTGTCAGTGACCCAAAAGAGTTTAAGCTGTGAAAGTTATTTTTGTTGTACCGAGAATCGAACCTAGTTACCGTAGGTTCAAGTGCGTAGGAGTCGACGCACAGACTTACAACGCAACTGCTACAAGAAGGACATCGGTGCCTTAATATCTTCCCAGAAATCTCGTCAAGTGAGTTGCAGAAGGGTCTGTCAAGCCCTCGCTATATAGCTAGAGCTGGGCGAACACAAATGAAAACGGGATGAAAATGTTACGGGATGATGTTCTATCAGCTAGTGTCAGCCAGTTCTACCGCACAGATCGCCACCAATCTAGCGATATCAGAACTCGCTTGCCGAAGGAGATACTTTGCTTTAGATCGGTGGTATTCAGGCCATCTTTTTTCTCAATGTTCCACAGATTATAAGTCATGCCCCATCTGACGTTTGGCATTCCAAAGAAGTGCGGGTATACATTACCCCTCCACCTAACCTAACCTACTGGAAACTCACTGTTATCTGGAACACATAAAGATCGCTAGTTGTATCACAACACACTCAGTGCCACTTTTTTTCTTATGTAAACTGACATTGATGCTAGTCGATGTCGTACATGGTGTATCATTCGATCATTAGGGGTCGATGCTTGTCCTCAACGATATTCGAGAGTAAATGAAGAAACATTCAAAACTGCAGATCAAGAATTTGACATAAACTCTTCCATCTAAAAACAAAAACTATGCATATTGATCCATAACTAAAGTAATGTACGTATATGCTGCGAACTGCCAAGAAGAAACAGCCAATGTCCGTCAAATATAAACATTTGTTCATTTGTTTTTTTTTTTTGCGAATCAATCATTGTATTTGCAAACTGTCAACGGAACGCAATACATAAAGAGGAAAACACGACGACGACACACGTTTAAAATATTCGCAAATACGAGTTGAATTTGCGAATATTTTAAACGTGTGTCGTCGTCGTGTTTGCTCTCTGCGAATGGAGAAATTTCCATGCGAATAAAGCCTGCAAGCCTCCGAAGTTAGCTATTTGTATTGTGCTCATATGAGCAATACTAAAGTCTATCCTGCTCTCAAGAGTAAATAAAAAATAATAAGACAAATTCAAATAATAACATCCATATTTTAGCTTCTAATACAAAAAAAAAAACAAAATAATATCAAAACTTACTGGTTCTTATTTTTCCCCCATCACTGTAGGTTTGTTTACATTTTTGCAAGAAAATGTGAATAATCTTCTATTGCACACCGTAGATGTGGATAAACCATTGCTTGTGTGTTTTCCTAACATTTAACTGAATCAGACATTGTGACACATTGGCATAAATTATCGCATCTGCGAAATTCTGTGGTTACATATACATACATACCTACTTATAATCTAAATATGATAATTCATCTATTTTTAAACAAGAAGTATTTTCACATCTACCTACGGTTAATATTTGCAGTAGGACTAAACGCATTTATACACATGTGCATACAAAAGAATATATTGCAAAATATAGTAACCGTTATCTGAGTGAAGATGTTTTAATTAGTAGATTGTATATTCAATCTGTTCGATACAGTCAGTCGCAAAAGTGATACGGCATAAATTTCTCAAACAAAAATAAAATTCAAATTGGATTCAATGAAAAAACTAGTTTTGTATAGTAATTAGTACCTAATGTCCTTAATACAGGAAAATATATTATAAGGACAACTAAAGGCACCACCAGACTTGCCTGTTTGAATTTAATTCGTCTTAAGAACGCATACACCTTTTATGTACGTTTTGTTACGGGTGGCAGCAATGAACAGTACACAAGTTCATCTACTGCTATTCCCAAAAATGTTTAATTCGAATATTACACCAATATTGTTTCTGCGTAAAATGAAATTCCCATACGATATCCATGACATAGTGGTCAATTCTAATCTCTTTCTTTCTTCTACTGCTACAGTTTAGATTGGGACTGGACCTCAACAAAGAAGGCTTTATCAACTAGCATGATTTCTGGCTTACAGTCCCCAGTTTTTGAAAGTCAAGTTGGTTGAGTTCCATCTCCAACTGATTGCACAACCTTAGGTGTTATTGTGTTATTGAACAAGTTCCGATTTGAAGAGTGTTCGGAAGTGAGTTGTGCATGCACTCTACATGGCCCAGTCACTTTAGCCGTTGAACCTGTATACTCCAAGGCCAAGTTCGTGGTTGAATCTACTCTTCCAAATGCAGTAACGCAAATAGGAGCAAAGATCGTAAGAACTTCTTCATCCAGTTTTGAGATTTTTCATGACTCTGGGTCATACAGCAGGACTGGGATGATCAATGTCTTATATAAAATCAGCGAGGTCCTTCAAGAGGAGCTTTGAGGCATTTAGTCTGCGTTTGATCTCAGTACTGCTTACTGCGCAGCCGACGTAGACGAACTATCCCGAAGTTAGATCAGCCCATTGTGACGCTCTGTGAAAGAAGTCGATGTTGTATGTCCTTTCTTGAGATAGCACATACTTCGTTTTGCCTAAATCCTTTTTGGACACTGACCGCCTCGATAAGGTCGTTAACGACCTTGATGGAGCAGCGAAAATTCTACATCGTAATCCCGCACAAGCTGACGAGTTAAACAAATTTTATAGCTCATCTCTATACACGCTCGTATCTATTAAAAGTAGTAGACGTATTTTATGTTTACTTGGAATCGATTCGAAAACTATTTATTCTTATATTGTAAAATAAAAGGTCAATATTTGATTTACACAGTATTTCAAATACATACATATATCTGAATTGTTGTTTTCAACATTCTGCCGGCATTATGTGTTGATTCTGACAGAATTGTAGATAAACATGTTAATTGAATTTGAGTGTGAGGAAGTTGCGTGTCATTAAATAGTTATTTTATTTCTTCAACTACGTATTTGACGTATTGAATGGAGAGTGCTTGTTCAACTTTGAATTAAGGCGAATAAATGATGATTTCACCGTGGGGCAGTTGATGATGATTTTCCAAGCTTTTCTGATTATGAGCCTGTCATGAGATATTTCTCAGAAAACGTGGTTAAAATATACTACAAATATTTTTCTATGGTATATAATATAATTGATATGTGAGTAAGGTTGCATATTTTTTTGAATTTTAACGTTAAAACATAAATATCAAGAATATCAATAATCTTATAAGAGAATCTTAAGAAGATAAACAGATATAAAACATGCTCCGTTCATCATTTTAAAGAAAAAACAAACAAATGAAGAAGAAAAGTTGCTTGTAAAAGTTACAAGAACAGACTTATTTAGATGGTTTTCTTAAAAAACTGAGTTATTTAGACTCGCGGCCAGAAGAAAGTTGTCTTAAAAACACGTTCATCTTTCATTTTATAGAACCCTTCATGTTTTCGAGATTCTACTGTACTGTATTTACACACTATAGTAGTATAACACTAATTAGCGCAAAATAACTAAGCGAACGCCAGTTTACGCACTTGACACAAAATAAAACTGCACTAATACTAATTAACCGTTGTCTTACAGCTATCTCAGAGCTTTTTTTTATCCTTCATTGCTTACTAAAATGTGTCAATTAATTAAGATTTGGGAGTACCTAACTATCAAGTCTTGACGTCGTTTTAGTGGCATATTAATCTAGCCTTGTTAGATATTTTTGAATAGTTTTCATCCCAAGTTTCTCTCAATATCAGCCGATAATCTCAGCATCAGCCAATTGCTTTCATGTTGAAAAATGTACGAAATTGGGAAAACCTCTACAGTAAAGGGCTCCATTTGTTCCCAGTATGCTTCTGGACACAAGCTGATAATTTCGCTCATGCATGGATAGATACCACCAGAGAAACTAGATAAAAATGTGCAGATGTCCTAATTAGTGGTCGAACACTGTATATATTTTTACATTTCCAAATATTAGACGTGTTTAAGGTTGCTTTTTACTTGAATTTAGATGAGTTTAAGTTTACTAAACTTGATAGCAGTTGCCATTTAACGGACAATATTTGTGGTATCTACCTCCTCTTTATCCAAGTAGCTCCTGCAAACACGCATCATGCGGACGTGTGTGCCAATTGCACAGTGGCCGGTTATGACGCCGATGTGCGCCCTGAACGTGGGTGTTCTCAGTCTCGACAGACAGAGTGATCGTTTAAGACTTAGTGCTGTCCATATTTCCCCTGTTTTAAGGCAACTGGTGTCTTCGAACCACTTGTGGTTGCGATCGGCATGAAGGGGGAATTTCCACCTGGTGCGGAGATGTTTTAACACATTTAGCGAGCTCATTAACTTTGCAAATGCCCGACAAGTCACAGTATCCCGGCACTCACGAATGGTATATTAAAGTCCTCAGTCATATCGTTAAGAAACAGCCTCCAACTAAGGAATATTTTTGAGTTGGGCATGACGTTAGGTTAGGTTAAGTAGGGGACTAATGCATTCACAATCACACTTAGACCATATAGGTCCATTGTGATGCACATAGTCTATAGACTACTACCACTGATTGACCACTCCAGTGATAGTGCCGTTAATTTGATCCCAACGGAAAATGGTGACTGGACCAGATCTGAAAACCAGATAAAAGCGTGTTTACCTTGCTTTCACAGGGATTCGAACAGCGGACCCCGCTATCCAGGAGGCAGGCACTCAACCAACTGCGCCATCCAATCGCCTTTGAACGTGATGTTGTCCAGGGACTTAATTGCGGCAGGGCATGAAGGTGATATTTCTTTTCGACATTACTTGACTCTTTTATCGCAATGGTTTCTGCCTGAAAAACGTTACATTAGTCACGGGGCTTTAGGGAGAGGCCAATATTGAACTCTTTGGAGGACTCCTACACTCATCCCTATGTACGTTTTCGATCTGTATGTATAAATTAGCCGTTTAGCTCGCACAGTTAAACGCCAAAAATGAAGTACAGTACATTTTCGAATAAAGCAATTCCTCGATTTTCGCAACAACTAAATCAAATTTTTGTCAGTATTAACGCAGTAATCGCAACTTTTCAAATAGACAGAACCTGGATAATTGCAAATACCCCAGTTTCTATTAGTTGCTATATTCGAGAATGTAGGTGCTGTAATATAGAGATAGCCGGCTTCTATCTCTTTCCCCCTTAATATTTTTTGACAGGGTTTTTTTTGGTCTTTTTATAATTTCGTGAATAATTTTCAAAAATTGCGATGGACAAGGGAAAATTTTGCTGTAAAGTCGGATATCTCTATAATAAATACTAAATACTCTATAATAAAAACTTTTCAAAATTCTATGAAAGGCACATTAATAACTCGATTGGCTATTTATTTTAGTTAGGCTATTTTCCATGTAGTCTCCTTATTAGAAAAAAGCAAAAAACGAGAAATAATAACAGGGAATAATATATCAATAATTAATTTCCTTGCAGATTTCTAAAACTATGGCATACCGTGCTGCTGTGAACAACCTTATTTTGAGGAGAGTAAACCGCCCTCTTCTCGCAATGAGGACCAAGGTAATAGATTCATAATAAATATGCCTGATTACGCTATTTTAAAATAAATATTTTTCAGACGTCCCAATCGGAACAAATTGCCTCCGGTAAGTATCTTATTAAGGAAATATAATATATATACATAACATAATAAATATACATAACATGAAATTATTCGACTAGTCAAGTTATCATAACCATTCTCATCAAAATTAACTTTTTCATATCGAGTTGTATGTATTCGAGTTGTAATCAACTTATTAAGTATCTACTGTAATCTATCCGAATTAGACACACTTCAACTTTGATAGATTAGGAAATACCAAACAAGTCGTATGATTGACGTGTTACTATTTTCGTGTTATAAACAAGAAAGAAAAATAGTTATTCTGGAGTAGCATATATATATTATTATATTATCGTTATTGTGGTGACCGTGGCGTTATGGGTATGTGCGTCAACCCATACGCAACTTAACCTCGCTGTCTGTAAGAATTTGTAACTGGGGTAAATATCTTGGAATAATGTGGGATAGTGAAGTAACATTTACTCATCAGTTAAGTGTCCAATGTATATGCGTCCTTTAGATGTTTGTCAATTACTACATTTATATTCCCTATCAATGTTAAATGGCGCTATGGGTCTGTCCCTCGACTCCTATGAACCTACAGTGACTTGTTTCTATTCCCGGTACTTTCAAGTCACTGATACTGCTCAGAGAGTAATAACAAATTCTCTCAAATTGTGTGCAAAATGTGCCCAATGTCCCGTCCACTCGTAAGGTAACAATAGCCCCCACAATAAGAATGGTTCATGTAGAAGCTAGGCCTTATCAATGTTAAATTGTAAAAAAAATCATGGGTGAACGTGTTGTCGAACTTGTGTGGGTATGTACGTCGCCCCATACGCAACTTAACCTCGCCACCTGGGTTCGATTCTCGGTTCTACGAAAATTAATTTTCACGGCCCCATCTCTTTTGAGTTACTGACAATGCTCAATGAATAATAACTATTTAGAAAAAGCTTCTCAAACTTGGTCGTTCGGAGTCGGGATAAAACTGTAGGTCTCTTCCACTCGTGAGAGAACAGTAGCTAGCGCACAACACGAGTGGCTGCTGAGAAGCTAGGCCGTGGCCCTCTACGGGCTGTAACGCCACCCATATTATTATCATACAATAGCATATAAGTATAGTGGTGCTTTTCACGTACAGATAATTGTTTTTCTGGACGAACATTAAAAACGGTATTAAAAAAACTTCTTCTTTTGATTAGTACATGACTTATATGTTCAAAAGACATCGTCGCATGTATGTTTAAAAAATTAAATTACTAAAATATTGCTATTTTGAAAACCACTTTATTTGACCTAAGTTCAATACAGTACAAATTCGATTTACGCAATCCTCGATTTATTGCATTTCTCGAATATTCAATTTCTTTAGAAAATCTTCTTCGCTTTTGTATGTATCCATTCTACCTTTTGGTTTTCTGATTTCGTGAAAACAATGATGGTTTTCTTTCTTTTCAAAAATGTGTTTTTTTATCACATTGCCTTTGTCTATACAAACATAGCCATTTTGACTATTATTTCCTATTGAAAAAATGTGACCCAGTATGTGCAACAACCCCGGTTAGTGCAACTCCCTTAATTTCTATTAATTGCGGTAATCGAGACTGTACTTTATTTTGTCGGAAAACTTTTTTCTGCTAATACAGATTGGCATCTCTTAGGAGGAATGGCGTCTGACAACGATCGATCGGGAGATTCTGCAAGACTTGTTCATCGGAATTTTTGCTAATTTTCCAAAAAAGCCCAAAGGTTTTCTATTTGGTTTAGTTAGGGAATCTAGGCGCGCCAATCTAAATCGTTGACGTTTTCAGTTCTCTTAGCAGTGTGCTCAGGAGCCTTATCTTGCATGAACATAAATGGAATAGGAATGCGCTCATCAGTTAACTGCTTGATAAAGGGTATTTCATGATTAAGCGCTTGTTATTTTACAGTTAAATAAAACAAAAGGTGCCGGAGATATCATTGAAGTTTTTATTCGTTTAACATCGTTTAAATGTTCGCTTCTGCTTCTCTGGTTTACGTGCAGCCGAAATGTCCAATTGTTCATGACTCTGGCTGAATTTGAACGAAGGGATGGATTATGTTGGCTTTGAGGGCCGATGTAGTTTCAGAAAACCCCCACAAAAAAGCTCGATCACGATTGCCAGCTCACATGGGATGAACAATTGACCATGCCATCGATTCACTCGTGCAATATTTCCAATGCGGGGTGGGCTGAGTGGCACGTAGAGTTATCCGGTTGAAACCAAATGTCGTTGGTGTCCATATCGTCTAATTAAGCCCAAAAGAAGTATCATCGACCCATAGCGCTTACCGTTGGCGGTGATGTCCTGGTCAACGTCGGTCTCAAAACAATATAAGCCGATGGCCGCGGGGCCGAAAACCAAACCAGACAGTGGCTTCTTCGGGATGCATTCGACGGTCTTGGATCTCATGTGGATTGGTATCATCCCAAATTCGACAATTTTCTTTGTTGACTTTCTTCTTCTTCTGACTTCTACATTCGCCCAGAATTGAGCTTCATCTTGTGGCGACAGTAAAATTTGTGAAGCCCGCAGGACCTTGCTCGCATCTAACATACAATTTGACAAAACAAATTTAGCATATACATATTTAAACTCTAACTAATGCTTTTTCGGCGCGTGTGGTCGTTGTGGTTTTTTCTTAACAACGCATCCACGGAGTCCCGCTTCCAGTAGTCGACGTCTTACTGTTCGTGTTGATATCACCTCGTTCAACTGTGATGTTATTTTAAGCGTTAATTTAGTTGGATGTCAAAAAAAGGTTCTGCCGATTCTGCAAATACAGCGAAACCTCTCAAATTGGACCACTTCTGTGAACCAAGGAATTTGGTCTGATTAGCAGTTGGTCCTATTATGGAGGTCCCTGTTAATTGGACCGGTCCACCTACAGATATTTTTTTCAGCGTATGTATTGATATAACTAGACATGAAGCTGTATCAACATCAGCGCATCCCTGCTGAGAAAAGTCTAAAAACAATGTTGTGTCACAATTTGAAGGCCTCGAGCCATCAATTAGAACATTAAAATTTTCAATCTTGATATTTTTGACTTTTGAAAGAGCCTTAGCTTGGAGGATCGTATCAAATATTGGCACATTCTTTCATATCGTCAAGATATAAGCAAGATTTGATACGTTTTCGTATTATAACACCAAACTTGTCGGACACCAATTTAATTTCCTGCTTGGTAGGTACACAGGTTTGCTACAACCAAATTTCTGTGCAAGGCCTCTTTGCGACATTGTTCTTCTTCGTAACACTTGAAAACTTTCAAATTTGTGTTCAATATCAAGTTCTCGGTAATTATGCTTATTTATTTTCAATTCTTTTTTAAATTCCTTTCACTTACCGGAGAAATGTCTGTATACATGCAAGCACATTACATGCCTCTTTCTACATATGGTCCAAATTAGGTCGACTTTGAGCACCAAAACCTTATAGTAATGGTTCGGCTGGATATATTTTTTTTTTAACAAATATACAAAATTATAATTTTGAGCAATTCTGGGGTACAGCTCTTATGACGGCCCATATTTAAGATTTTTGGATTCACAATTGTAATTCGTAATAACAACTTGAAAGACTTCCATCTTTCGACTTTGAGTAGTCTAAAACAAATAATAAGCTTTCGAGTGAGTTTTCGCTCTTTTACTCTCTTTTGAGTAGGTATTCTTGTTCTCACCGTTGGGTATCCGATTTGGTTTATGGAATATCATTTTAGTTTATCTTTTACACAATTAAATACAGTAAAAAAAAAATAGTTAGTCAACACCAGCATATTTTGTGAGGGACATTTAATGTCCACTACTAACATTTTTAAATGTTCGTCAGCAAACGTGTTCCCTTTTCTGTTCTTCACTAAAGTTAAAATCACAGTCATACTCATAAGAAATATATTTTTAAAATAGTATATATAAGTACTTATTAAATTTGTATTTTTCTCTTTGTAGAAGTTGCCAAGGGACACGAGTTATGGAGTCCGAAACTTTTGAAGAAGCATGTCGAGGTAATAATACATTTTTATCAAATTGAACATTGATTTACAGATTGGCCAGATAAGAACGTAAAGCAAAATTAAACAACAAGGGTATGATATATAGAACTGATTCTGGATTTAATTTTAAGCTACATTCACACCACGCGTCTTTAAAATGTTTTCTCGGCCTCGCTGTCAGTTCTTCAAGTGGTCGCTTATTGATGATTGGTATTGGTCGGATTTTGTATGACTGGATCAAATATGTGCCTCGTTATACCGATAACACAATGGACCGTTTGAGCGGTCGTGTTTTGACATTTTAAGTAGGATACAAGTAAATCCCTCGTATAAGTCACAATAGAGTTGTTGCGCGTATAAATTTCACAGACCGTAAGTCCGAGGTGAAAGTTTTGAGTGAAGCTACTCTCTTATCTCTCGGGCTTACAGATAGATAATGTAATTTTATTTATAGTAACTGAGTTGTCTTGCAAAATGTATTTCAGAACATGTGACATGTCAAACGCACGCGTTTTATTTCCATTTGAATATAAGCGTGCGGCGTTTTGGCATAACATTCTGACATATACTTCACAACTCCATAAAATGATTACCAACGCAAGTGAAAGGACGACTGCACGGTTTTTTGGTTTGATGGGAAAGACCGCGCGTACGCGCTTTTGTGATTTGGCCTAATTTCCGACAATAGTCGAATGTTAACTTCGAGTTTGTCCAAAGTGATTGGCTTGTAGCGTATACTAAGCACTTGACGAAGTCTCAGAGAAAATTAAGTCGCATGATCGCTGCCACATATTGATGAAAGTTGACAGTGAAATGGTCCAGACGCCAACCTAGGAGTTTTGCGAATTCGATCGTTGCAAATATCAGTGGCAGCGTCATGTTAAAACCACAGCACGGATATATTGATGTTGTCGATCTCTGCCCACAGCAATTCGGTTAATATAACTCTACATCTGAGACGACGGGCGGTAAGGGTGTCTTCTTCCGAAGGAAATAAGGTCCGCTGATGGTGCCTTTCAATAACCCGAAACCCTAAAGTCAATCTTTGTGAATGCATTGATGCTTGGTCCAACACTTGCGGATTGTAATCTCTACAATAACTGCAATTTTATTGTGTCATACGCTTTCTCAAAATCCGGCTCTGCGCTCAACCTTTTCAGTGGCCAAATAGCGGCACGATCTTACACGGATGATTGTAAATAAGCTGGGTTTACTTTTGGCCTATGCCCAATTCCGGCAAACCTTACTGAATTTTTCGAAAGCTGAATGTCATTCGTAACTTTGACAGCTGCTGAAACATTTTTCATGGAGACATGTCCTATGCATTGATGAACGGAACTCGACTTCGTTCATATGGCCACCGCGGCCACGTCGATTCAATAGACCCAATTTTCAACGACTCGGCTACACATTTCGGCCGAAATGGTCGCAATTTCTCGTTCAACGTTGGATCTGAGTTCTTCCAACGTGGTCGGCTTGATGACATTAAGCGACCACTTAACGTAGCCCCACAGAAAATAGTCGAGCAGCTTTAAATTGCACGAACGAGGCGGCCAATCGAATTGCCTATTTCTTGAGATAACACGCTCAACATACTTGCTCTTCTATAAATTGATTGTAACATGTGCTGTGTGGCTTGTGGCACCATTCTGTTGAAACCACATGTCGTCTAAGTCCATATCCTCCAATTCGAACCAAAAATAATCGGTAAACATGGCGCGATAACGCTGACAATTCACAGTAAAGTGACGATCGTTATCGCCGACGAACAAATATGGCCCAATAAACCGGCGGCATGCAAACCGCTCCAAACAGTTATTTTTTGTGGATGAAGTGGTGATTCATGAAGCACATGTGGATTTTCACCTGACCAAAAAGCCAAAAATGAGCTTCGTCGAAAATTGGAGTTAACGCTCTTAAAGCGATCACCGACACTTGATTTCGGTAGAAAATTTTAATAATTTGCAGACGTTGCTCGTTCGTATATGATGAACATGTTGAGTTTACTGAATAAATTGAGTTTTATGATTGGTGAAAGAAATTTTAAGTTGTCAAGTTCCTATTGGAAAACCAATGTTCCTTGGGATATCGCATGTTCTTGGAACGATCTGGATCAGGTTTATGCCAGGTTATTCCCGAACCCACTCCTGTTATGAATCCCTGAAGTTGTTTCTTAACTCAATATAACTGCTTCCAAAGAGTTAAAGGTATTTCCACGCACAGCGGTGGTGTTTAGTAAGGGAATGTTATCGTATGTCTGGCGTCTTCGTTATTCCCGAGTACTTAGCACATGTGGAAATTAGTAAAAAGTGAAAAATTCACGGAGATTCATATGCAGAAATCATATGAATTTCAATCAAAAATATTCATGCTGTAATAAGCAGCTTTAAATTCAACAAATAGGTCATGGATGTAGATCTCCAGCTTATGGATCGACCGGAAGAAATCTACATTCTCTATACTGAACTTCTATGTCATATAATGAAAATTACCTTTCGGATTATTGAAGAGTGGTTTCAGGCGAGAGAGGTGCCAGAGAGAACTTAAATTCAAGGCACTAAGTTATTTTTAGACTTCTGTGAAGACAACGATGAAATTCACGTCGAACTTCATCCATAATATCATTTAAATTTCAATAATACTTTACTGATTGCAAACATTAACAAATCCTTTTTGTATGCATTTTAATTTCAGATAGCTCCACTCCTTGTTATAGTTCTAGGAGGGATCGCTGTTCTCACCGGTTTCATAGTCCGTAACGCTTTAACCAGAGACGACATTCGGTAAGAACAGTGTACTTACGAGTGCATAAAAAGAAAATTCCACTAAATATGATCTTTCTTTACAGTTATAAATCCAGTGGTAAATTTGGCTTTGAGGAAGAAGAAAACTTTGATAGACAAAGGAAGGTTTGTTCTTTATTTACTAAAAAAGGAGGAATAAAATATTTACGTCTGATGTTTTTCAGTTCATTGTTTACAATCAGAAGTATGGAGCTCCAGAGGGACTTAAGGAACTGTACGAAGAAATGAAGGAGGACAAGTAAACTGCCGGAAGGGGTTTCTAACAAACAATTACCATATACACATGCAGTGTAGCTTTGCCGAAGGCCTTATTAGCCGTAGTGCTTTTACACGTATTTTTATGAAATTTACTAGTCGTAAGCCGAATGATAGCACAGTAATATATTGATTGTTGTTTCAAAAAAGATTTAGTATTAAATTTCTGTACGATCCAACGAGTGTTTTGTTTATTGTTCGAAATTCACGCAACAATGAAATTGCAGAAAATACAGGTATACAATTAAAGAGTGAAGTCATATCCTAGACATCCCAATAAGATCTTGGTAATTCGCAGTCGTCGGAGCTATTCAATTGACGTATGGACGAACAGCCTATATCGAATTTGTTATCCTTATTCCCAAAGTGAATTCAGGTAGTCCCTTTTGGCATGCACAAAATGGACATCGATTGCCAAGGTTAGGTTAGGTTAGGGCTGATTGCCATGATTTAATAGACTCCTCAAACCATTTACAGCTTTTAATGAAGCGATAAAGATGACTGATACTATTGCTGTGATGTGTGGGGCGTCTAACTGACTAAATCTACAAGAGGAGAGGGCCATACAGTTGCCTAGAAGATGATGGTTTCATCCTCCTCTTCATCTCTGCAGCTTCTACAGAAATCGGTGTAGAGCATACCTAGTCTGTATGCGTGAGTCCAATCATACTAATCAGGTTGCGTGAGCGTTTTGGATCGAGAGTAGGCATAATTGTTTTGTGATGAGACACCCAGTGCCAGTAGACCATCTACTCTTGGTATGAGTAACCGTTTTAAGATTTACTATATCCTTTGCTTTGGTGATAGGTACCTATAGACTTTCCATCCGGACAGAGTGCTCAGGTAGTACCCTTTCTAGTGCGTTCGTCTGCTCCGCAATTCTCTGGGATATCACTGTGTCCCGGTACCCACATGAATAGGATGTTTAAATACCTGGCCATTTCGTTAGAGCAATTAAGATAATATAATATAATAATATGGGTGGCGCGACAGTCCGAGGTGGACCTGGGCCTAGCTTCTCAGCAACCACGCGTGTTGTGCGTGCTATTGTTCTTTCACGAGTGGAAGGGACCGTTTAACCTCGGACAGTTTAATGCCGACTCCGAACGGCGAAGTTGAGAAGGTTTTTCTAGACAGGAATACTCTTTGAGCATTGTCAGTGACTCGAAAGAGGTGGAGCCGTGAAAGGTGGTAAATTCCGGTATCGAACCTGGCACCCTCTGCGTAGGAGTCGACGCACTTACCCACTACGCCACGGCGACCACTGAGCAATTAAGATACATCTTCGAATTTGATCGTTGCCTGGTTGTCCGATCAGGTGACAATGTCTGTGCCTAATATTATTTGTTTTTTTTTTTAGCCAGGACAGATCTTTATTTATCGCTACCGATTGCCAAAGAACGTATACATTTATTGTTATTATTAAAAATTGTAAAACAGTTTTGATAAATAATGCTTGATATTTTATTTAATATGCAACTTAAATAAAGAACATTCGAAGAAAACAAAGACAAGAAAACGAGAGAATAACGTTATTTCAAAAAAGGCATTTAACAACAAAGCTACGCGATTGCCTTCTCGTAGTAGAAACTTTAACTAAACATAAGGCGCGTACACATTAGCTTTTAATGTATCTTCTAATGATATATATCTAATGATAAATATATAGTGATGGCAATTCGCTTTTTCGACGAGTGTAGATAGACAGCAAACCTATATATTGATTGCAACTGGAAGGCATCCTGTTTATGTAGTCGAAACTAGGATATAATATTAAGCCGTGTGGTGTGGGATTTCAATTCTCCGGATGTAGGTTCTTTAATTCAAGTCGTGGATAGACTCCTCAGAGAATAAATTTTCAAATTATCTCTAATTGCATTCCATCCCCTAAAAAAAAGAAACTATTAAAAGTGAATACTATATTGAGATTAACGCGAAAACACAAGTGGTATTTGACTACTCCATTTTACTTTTAACCGTACTGTTGGATATGTTCATTTATTCGGGATATATGGCTGCGCTGGCTGTCAGGTTTTTATTACAAAAGGCACAGTAGGAGGAGAATAGAAACAAACGATATAATTAAAAACGTCATATTTTCTTTTCGCAGTGGATACTCTCAAAAGTATACTTTCTGTAGGCAGCGTTTACAAAGATTTCATTTAGTTCTATATTCTTTAAAAATTGTGACTTTTTAAAGGCAGTGACCCATACAAATTGTTGTTTTCAAAACGAAAAGGATTAAATCGAAGTGTTATAGCCAGTCATACATACATAAAGAGAAGTTGTTTTTCTTTAAGCAAGAACAGAAGGTGAGGTTTGGAATATATGTACATACATATGTAAATAGGGAAATAATAAAGATTTTAGCATGATAGTTTATAAAGCTCCATTGGTTGAGAAAAATAAGGTGTAATGGAATTAGTTACTTACTTATCAGGCATACGACCGATGGAGGTTCTGAGCCTGAGGAATTGCTGCATGCCATCGCTGACGGTAATGGGCACTCTGCTTCCAGTCATCAAGACCAAGCTGGCTTGCATCCGCGATTACGTGGTCTTTATACCGGAGGTTCGGAAGATAGTGCCTTCCGTGTTTACAATGCCCGCCACACTATCTTCTCCAGTACCAGATGGAAGAAATCACACGACAGCGCATCTCATTGCCGAAATCTGGTGCAGGTTTCAAACGGCTCGGAAGTCCTCGAATTAAACTGCACAGCGAGTCGCGTATTTGTTAGCGTAGTGCGACATAACCGGATCAGTTTTCCCGAGATCGCGAATTCGGCCATCGCACGAAATACCCGCAATGCGATGAATGCTGTCGTATGCGGCTTTAAAATCGATAAAAAGGTGGTGCGTATCGATTTGAAACTCGCTGGTCCTTTCCAGGATTTGCCTTAGTATGGCCGGAAGCCGCATTGGTACGGGCCGATTAGTGCGTTGCAAAACGGCTTTAGACGTTCACACAGTACGCTGGACAGGATCTTGTAGTCAACGTTGATCAAGGATATACCTCTTTAGTTGTTGCAAGAGGAAGGATCGCCTTTTTTGTGAATTGGGCATAGGGAGCTGATATTCCACCTGTCGGGCATGCTTTCGTCTTCCCGGATTCTACAGATGATCCGGTGCATGCTTCCTACCAGAACATCGCCACCGGCCTTGAACAGCTCCGATGGTAAGTCATCAGAGCCTGAGGCTTTGTTGTTCTTCAGGCTTTTAACGGCTGTGCCAACTTCATCAAATCTAGGTGGGAAGACTACTCCACTTGAGATTTCTTGATTCCTTATCACTCTCTCCTGGTTAGGCCAGCTAAGCTGCTGTTGGAAGTGCTTGTTAAACTCATCCACTATTTCCTGCGGGTGGTAACAGGGTTACCCTCACAGTTTCGAAGAGTCTTTCCTAAAGCCCGCGCCAAGGCGTTTGGCTTTTTTTTTATAAAAGGCCCGTATTTTCTATTTGTTCATAGACTATTCGATATCCTTGACCTTGGAGGTTGCGAGAAATCTTTTTCTCCTAGAAGGAGTGTAGAGTGTTCTTACATTCCAGGAGCACTTCTTATTCACCGATGATTCAGGTTGTGTCATAAAGATGGCATCGTATCATATTCATCCTCAATTCTATCCGTATTTATTTTCCAATATTTTCATCTTTTTTTCGTTATCGCCACATCTAAATTATTTACTGAGTGAGTCCCAGACGTCTTTATTAGCACAAAGCACCTCCCAACACTGTCTCGTGTATATTACGGTAGAATTGAATAGAATCATTGTTACTTCGACCAATTAACGCACCCTCGATAAAATCAAGTTAATCGTGATTTCTTTTGTCATGAGTTCGTTTCAAATTAGCATCATGTCAATATTTGCATGTGTAATAGAATTGCTTCTTTTTTTTTTATCTACAATGACTTTCTATTCCGGCGTATTTATGTTTGTTGATCTGCTCAATTTACAACAATGATTGCAGTACATCAAATAGATAGATTCTTCACCCAGCGACATTTTTTTAATGTTTCTTTGTTTGGCGGCACTATCAAATTAAATAGCTTGTAGAAGATGTTAATTAAAATTAGATTTTTCGGACCAACAGAGATAATTACTATTGGTACTTTCGGTTTTGGTTTTACTTGCAACCCACATGTCTTGAAGAGATAAATAATACTGAAGAGCTTAAGCAATTGCTTCCTTCAACCGATGAAGTCATCCACCGATAACGGTCCTGGGCACACTGCTTGTAGTCGCCAATACCAAGGTATATAGCGTCCGCGATGACTTGATTATTAAACCGTAGATTCGGACTTCTCGAACCAGGTGCATCAGATTCCAACACCCTTTTTCTTGGAGAATTGTTGTCCACTACTACGTGCCGGACTACACCCATATCTTGGTACAGCTCGTAGAGTCCGCGGTTGTGTCTTCTCAATTCACCTTCTGACGCAGAATTTTTTTCGAAGTTACCAAGAATCAGCTCTACTATATACCTGGACTGGGAAATTATGTGTGTGTTTTGTGGATTAGGTCTTTCGTGTCAGGAGTTTTGAGCCCAGTTGTTGCAACAAACCGAAGTAGAACTACGTCGGACCTCCACTAATATTAACTAATAATTTGTTCTTTCAAGTTTGTCTCAAGGTAAACAAATCCCGTCACGACCTTTTTTGTAGCTGTCGATTATGAAATTTTGCCACAGGAGGTCTGCGTATTTTAATCGACAGCATATATTTCGTTTTATTTTCATTGACCTTAAGACCAACTCATTTCGGCTGTTCTTCAATCGCCATGAAACCATCCCCTTCCACTACAATGCTTGGCGATTTCTTTTATTAAGTGGTATTTGAAATGAATCCGTTGGGCTGTATGTACTTTACCTTGCTCAAATTATTCTTTCTGGCAAGGTTTATGTTCACCATATTTATCAATAATTTACCTTATATCGATAAGCGAATTCTATCACTGCGTACATAAGTTAAAATGTTCGACTCTTCAAAAACTAAAAAAAAATGCAAGCAGAAAAGTAGAATGCCTTGATTACATTCGGTTACTTAAAAGACTAACTTAACAAAAAATACTAAAAAAGTAACAAAAAATGTTTTGGTTTACTCATTAGCTGGTTTTTGTTTACCTGCGCCCATGACCCAGGCACTGTCAGCAATTTCACTCGATAATGAGTATGTATTGCAGATGTTGTTCGTTACATCGCTAATGTTGATTTATATAGTTATATAATATGGGTGGTGCTACAGCCCATAGTTGATCAGGACTTAGCTTCTCAGCAACCACTCGCAAGTGACTTACAGTTTTATGCCGACTCCAAACGGCCAAGTTGAGAAGCTCGAAAGAGAGGGAGCCGTATGAAAGTTGATAAATTGCGGAATCGAACCTAGCACCCTCTGCGCAGGAGTCGACGCACTAACCCACCACGTCACGGCGACCCAGATACATTTTACATTAAATTACGTCGGAATCTTTGTTTGTGTGTTATTTTATTTAAAACAGTTTTTGAGTTTAGCTTAGTTTGTGTGCTTGTATATTTTTTAGTTCACTTCAGATGTATGAATTAAATGCCCTTTCTTACTTCTTAGTTAGTCTCAATGGCTCATGTTCATTGGATGCAGTATAACTGGATGCGCAATTTTGCCAGGATGTGTAAGCCAATGGTAATTACGATAACTTATAGAAATGTCATTTATCAAATGTTTTCCTTATCAATCAGCAGATCAACATTTCGCAACATAAATTCAGACAGCGTATGTACTGGCAAATAATGCAAAGCAATGCAATTTTTAAGAATTGTTTTTATATCTAGCATACCAACTTAGTTTCGCTGCAGGACGCGAGCTGTGGAGCATGGAATGTATTTCAAGAAACAAAGAGGTATGAGCTGCTTGTGGTTAAAATGAGTATGTTTGTTCGAAATTCTACCAGACATACTTCTGAACCCGCTTTTAAAATTCCAAATACGTATTACTTACCTACGTGCGTATTGTCATCTCATTTTGCTTAACTTTTATTGTGTGTATACTGAACGTAGAAATTTAAAGTAAGGCAAAAAGCGTACTATAATCACGAGGTTATATGCATTAGCTTAGTTAACTGAAAGGGTGGGTGGCAGTGGCGTGGCGTCTATACAACCCGATTCCTACCGAGTTACACAACCAGAAATTAAGTATTACAGAGACTTCACAGCTGATCGCCCCCTAGTCCATCGATGAATTTGAGTGCCTTTTCGACAGATATTCATGAATTTTTGACGGTTATTCACGAAATAACGTAAACGTTTGACACAGTAAAAACAGTTGTCAAAAATCTTAAGAGGAATGAAGTCGGTAGATGTCGGACATCTCTATAATACTTCATTTCTGCCCACAACTCACTCGTCATTCGTTTTCATATCGTTCTACAAAAACTATACACTTTTATTATATTTGATGATTTTGTATTGCTTTCTCATAGCAAAACAAAGAGTAATAAAAAGTTAAAAATCATAGTAACCCATGATACCGCGTGCGTCTGTGTGTCGGGTGCAGGCCAGAAGAAATGGGTTATCTTTCCTTATTTTCCCTTTATCGTTCGTTGTGGTTCGTTGTGCCCTTCAACGACTTTTTTACTGATTTTGTATTGTTTTCTCTTAGATTTTTTATTTCTGTTTGACAGTCACATCATTGGATGTCACAAAGAATGGTTGACATAGAATTTTATTACTAAAGCCGGTCAGGAATCAACGAGATGCTCCAGAGTTTCATCCACTGCTGTTTCTTTGCAGGTTCTGCATTTATCAGTGAGAATCAAGCCTACTCTATGAACATGGTGACCCTCCAGCGTGACCTATAATGATCCCAACTACATTGTATGCTGCAGTACTTTTAAGAGATTATTAGTTTAGTTTTAGCGATGTTCTATTTGGGCCAGAATGTCTTGGTTTTTGAGGCATGAATTAGTCCTCTTCCACTCATTGTTTGCTGTTATTAGTAAAGGACTTTCCAATAAGGACTTGAGAACTTGTTTTTTAAGTAAAACGCAAACCATTTGAGATATTTCAAAAACTTTATTATCGGCTTGAAGTACAATCTAAACATTTATGAATGGAACTCGATTTCGTTAATATAATAAACGTCTCGGTCACACATTTCGGCCGAAACGGCCGCTATTCGCGTTCGAGTTCTTCCAATGTCATCGTCTTGTTGGCATTGACCAATGACACGCCTACCAATCTTCAATAAATCGATTGTAACGTGTGTGGCTTGTTGCACAATCCTGTTGAAACCAAATGTCATCCAAGTCCATATATTCCAATTCGGGACAAAAATAATCGGTAATCATTGCGCGATAACTGACCATTCGCAGTAACGTGGCAATCGTTATCGTTGGAAAAATATTGCCCAATAACGTCGCCGGCAAACAAACCGCACCAACTTATTGATGAACCCATTGAGAGGGCCAGAATTACGACCGAAAATTCGAGTTAACGCTCTTAAAGTTGCGGTCACCGAATCCGACTCCGAATTTCGGTAGAGAATTTTTGTAATTTGCAGACGTTGCTGGCCCGTAACCCTTTAGTTCATTATCAAGTTCACTAAAGATAAATATTATAGCGCCTGCGATGCTTAATTTGTCAGATGGCATTATAGTTCTACTCTTACCTTGTTCGTCAGCTTTTTCGTTCGCTGGATTTCAATGTGTCTACTTTAAGTGCTTTGAAAGTTGCCTATTAATGTGGGTGCGGGTGCATTGCTTTCTAGATGGCCACTAGGTCCGCCTAAAGGATGCTCCTTCTTTCGTGCAGTTTATAGCTTTTATAAGATTTATAAGATTAAGGGCTTGTGATGCATTGATTACACCAGCTCCGAGATCTTAATACACCTTGTATAAACGTTAATGAAGTTTTCCGACGAAACTATGGCTTTTGACCAGTGCTGTTTTCGGATTATTGGACACTGTTAGTCTTAGAACCGATTTAGCTGCAACTGTCTTTGGCAAATAGGTTAATTGGAAGTAGGGGTGTAAGATCATATACAGTGACGCTGTATACGTTCTTGTTAAGGTCTCCTTTATACCAATACACTTGAGGTTTTGGAGCCTTTCATGATTTGCCTCACTGGATCTTTTTTTCCACTTTTTTCCCCATATCACAACACCGTAAAGTAGGATTGGTATTACTATGCAGGTGTATATGCAGTGTTTCACTTTTTATATGCATACTATTTTCGTACTATTTTAGGATTTTGTTCACTAGTCAATTCTTACGCATTATTGAACACATGTCGTTATAATAACAATCTTATGGTTGGCGCGGCATGCAGTCGAGGGAGACCTGGACCTAGAATCTATAGCAACCACTCTTGTCGTGCTTACTAATGTTCTGTCACGAGTGGAAGGAGCCCACAGTTTTATGTCGACTCCGAACGGTGAAGTTTGTGAAGCTTTTTCTAGACACGAATACCCTTCGAGTACTGTCAGTGACTCGAAAGAGGTGGAGCCGTGTGAATTATGAAAGTTGCGGGGATCGAATCTGGCACCCTCTGTATAGAGGTCGACGCACCAATCTACCATCTAATATCTACCACATCACTTCGGCCACAGGTTATGTCACAACATGTCATTGGTTATCAAAAAGAGATTTTAACAAAAAAATTACTTACGTGGTCCAAATTTTGTAAAATATTATACATTTCATGCACATGTTTACTTACCACATTAGGGATACCTACATATGTGTACTTAAGCTATGATCTCTTAATGTGCTCTAAGGTTTCGGTTACTGATTTATAGCAAAATTCGCTTAACAAAAAAGATTTGTTTCCGTTTTAAAAATATGTTCTTTTATCACATTGCCATATCTTTTATACAGTGCTCCACAAAAGTTTGCGTACTAGGATGAAATTTGGAAAAAAATGGCTTTTATCCCCAGAGTACAAGTTAAAAATATTTTTTAAAGGTATATTCTAATAAAACATGAAATATTGTTATTCGTTCAAAAAATACAAAACAAAAACCAAAAGAAGTCGCAAAATTAACTTCACAAAAGAAAATCTCTAAATGTTATTTCTTTTGGTGCTATTATTATATTAAGTATGATATCCGCTTACCCTTTGACCCTCTTTAACCCGTTTTACATCCATGCTACCAATTTTGTGCTGTAAGAAATGCTTATATTATTCCATTCAACTTAAAAGCTTCTTTTAACATCTCTTTATAACTGGTATCGTGTGTAAGAATCTTTCACTCGTGGTTCCGATATATTGTCAATGCGCATGAGGCCTGGGCTCTGCTGTAGGGTTCGTAGCATTTTGATAGGGCTATATAACAGCCAAATAGATGCATTTTGTGTGGTGTTATTGTGATAATTATCTTTCTGTGATGTAATAATCGATGGTAATCCGCAACAATTCAGCACTTGGTTTTAAATTTCGATTAAGAATATCAATGTTCACGAAGAGGTTCATCATTCCTTCGATTAGTACCAGCTTTCCGACTCTTGATGTCGCCATAGAGACCCACACCATAACACTTCTACCATTGGACTTTACTGTTTCGATAGTTTTGTTTGGTTTAAGGACTTCGGTTTAGCGCCTCCATGCCTTCAAACGTTCGTCAGACCCAAAAACCCTTTATTTTGATTCGTCGGGAAGATAACATTACGCCAGGCGATTTATTAACATACCGAACCGCCTTGCTCTCCTTATTTTTTCTGGAAGCGTTAGGTGTTATTATCTTATTCGAGTTGAGCGCTCACGTTGTTGTTCACTATAAATAGTTTTTGGACCACCATTCGTTTGATGACACGCTTATCTCCAATGAGTATCGATGGTCGGCCTATTCGACCTTTTCATGACACCTTAAGCGGTCTATTGTTTCCCAGCAATGTCAATGCTCGAATAAACAAGCACTCTATGTGAAGTTTTGCTATATCTTTTGGTTTTTGTTATTGTATTGTTTAAACTAATAGCAATATTTAATTAATTTTGTGGAAAACTGAAACCTTTCACCTTCTTTTATTGGAATATGCCTTTCAAAAATATTCTTAACTTAAATTATGTGAATGACAGCTTTTTTTCTAAATTCCATTATTGTACACAAACTGTTGTGGAGCACTGTATATTTAAAATTTGAGCCTCAAATGTTTGTCGCCGATTCACGCCTTAACGCATTTACCAATTTAAACCAAGCTTTCACACATCTTTGGTATTGGTCTATATATGGTTAATGTGATGTGTTTATTTTGGTTATCATCGTTTATGTGTGTGCATTTTTTACATTTTGGGTTTTTTCCTACATTAGTCGTGTTTTTTTGCGTCGGTATATGTCGGCAAGTTTTCAAAAAAGCCTCCCGGAGTTGCTTTGGTTTTTAGTGTGTCAAAATGTAGGAAAATAAGTTTTTATATATTCGAATCGCTATCAAAGTGAAAATTATTGGACTTGCAAAGCCGCCGAAAAAATAAATAAGACGCAAGGAAAACCGTTGGAATTCAGCGGAATTGACTTTAGATATCCATGCTTCTCACACGGACAATTATGTGTATCATGTTCACGTAATTAAGCTATTAGTTCTGTTTATTCACGCCATAACTCCGGAAAAATAAAAAATGTTGCTTAAGAAAGGGCTCTACGATAATTTAAGTAAAAACATAGCATTAGATGAAAAGAAGATATAAAATATATACAGGATATATAATACAGGAAAAACCGACAGTAAGACGACTGTTTTTCAAACTTACATATATTAATGTGATCGAGGTAGCGAAGTAGGCACAGGGCCAGTTAGTTCCCTATAGAAATATAAGCCGTGATTTTTTCAAACATCTATAAAAAGTGAAGTAGGATTTTGTACGTAAATCATATACAAAAAAACTACAGCCTTATTGGTATCCGCTCATCCCTCCAGAATCTCCAGCGCATGCTCGATATGTTTGTAATCGTATTTGCTGATGCAAATATCCGGGTGAAGAATTTTAACTATCTCGTGATCTTTTTCTCTAGTGATTAGAAGAGTATTGCTTACCTGTAGAGCTGACCAAGCCGGGTCGATATTGAAACAGCTTGAAAGATCTGTAAACCAAGTTATTGGCTTTTTACGCAGTATTTATTCCGATTCAAAACTATCTATATGAAATTTGGGTAGTGACCAAAAGAATAAGATCGCGAATACAAACTGCCTAGATGTAGGACTTATTCGTTGACATAGTGTGCGAAAGAAGGGAGTAAGCGAGGTACTCAATGTTGAGCAGCTGTTTCTTCGAACTGAAAGGGCTACGTTGTTTCGTTCTCCCCATCATTAAGAGTCCCGTCGCGTGCCTTGAATGCCATTCCATCAAGTAGGCGACTGCTCCACTCAGCTTTTCCGAGTCCATAAATTCGTCATTGAGATAAGAACTTTAACTTACTAATTTATTTATTGAATGTAATAACCAGAGCAACAAAAGGCCTTCGGCTATAGAACTTACTTATTTGTAATGAATACCTGTTATTATTGGTTACTTCATTCCAATATGTATGTTTACAAGATCTCGTGAATGGTTTCCAAGATTGACTAGTGCTACCCCATTCAAAGTGTTCCATGCTGATCAAGAAAGCATTCCATACTTTATTGTATTTTCTAAGAAGTTCTGAAGTTATCTTGTGTCTTTCAGATGTTTCGATGGAGTGTTTTAAATAAATTAATCAGGGTATTAGATATTCTTAATAAGGAAGTCAATAAATATACCCAAAACTCCTGCATTACATGCGTCCAATGACCCCTGCATTACGATTTAAAGGTCATAATTTTTCTATTTTGTTTACTCTCACCTTTAGTTAGACATTTCCCACGCATATCTTTCCCTTTGAAGTTTCACATCGAACATGATATCTGCTGTGAATATACCTACGAAAGCGTATTGTTCTGTTCATAAAGAGTGTTCTGAAATTGTTTTGTTAAAAATATTGCTTCATTCACAGAATACATACAATTAAATTATTTTTATTCGATAATGCAATAGTAATCCATACATTGTTTGTATATGCGCTTCTAAGAATAATATATAAAAAATTAAGTATTTTTTTTTAAGTTTTGTTTTATTCCTTACCAAAAACGAAAAAATAAACTTTGTCTAATAAATGAGTGTATATATGTATGTGTGTATAATAAATCACCACTTTTACTGAACATTCTTCGTTGAGTAAATTTCGTTTTATATATATATATATTAGTATATAAGTATGTATGTATTTTTTTTCTTTTTTTATAAGTTGTTATATAGTTGATCTTCACCTCTTATAGTGTAAGAACCAGATTTAACTTATTTAAATTATACAATAAATCTTGTCAATTAAGAACTGACACAGAAAAACGAACTATTTTTCACACAAAAAAATAAACTTAAAATATTAAAAAATATATGTATAGTATATATGTAAGTATATATATATTTTGAGAAACTTTGAAAATGATATTTCGCTATTGCGTACATACATAAAATCTATATACACATTATGTATGTAAATCATAAAATGTCGCATACAAACGGCGAAGCCAACAATTTTACTCCAGAATTTCTTTATAAACAATTAAATGGCTTTCGTTATTTGTTTTTCTTTTTTTTTATATGAATAAAGAGAGAACTAACATAGACATGAAAATGATTATAGTTCTTTTAGCTTTACAATGTATATGTTTATTTTTGTGATCACCTCCCACAGGGTAAAGATATTGCTCAGAAGAATTGCATTTATTGACAAATAATTTTAGTCAAAACTGATTAATAATTCAGAAATTGTCTACAGGAATTCAACACAATACCAAATATAACTACAATTGATAGAAACACAATATTTTGCTTGCATATTTCGCTGAATATATCGTTAACTTTAAACTACAGAATGTGCACGCTATAAATATATGTGGCAATACACTGTTTTTTTTATTTTTTTTTTATATGACAGGATATATTATGTTTTGGTTGCCTTTCAGAAAAAATGTCAATTCAATTTGTTTTAATATATACATAAGTCAGATATATATGCATGATGTAAGATCTTACAATATTTTTTTTATATTCTTGCATAAATCATGATTTGCTTTAAATAAAATATACCCTTGTGTTTAGTAATTGTACACATGTGCACGCACAAATCCATATTTAGTTAAGATATGTTTGTACATAAGTTAGCATATCGTCTTATTCATATTAGTTGAAAGCTTTATATTTATTTTGTTTTATTCTGGAGAAGCTAGAAATGACTAGTACATACTTATGCATATGCAAAACATAATACAGAACAAAATTCTAATGCAATACTTAGTAAAGACTGCAAATGATATTATTTCATTATAGCTATGTAAGTAAATCGTAATGTGTATATATATAATGCGTTTGCTTACGTACATTAGGTTCAAATATAAGTAAGTTGTATGAAAAATATGTACGCTCGTATGCAAGTAACAAAGAGTAAACCTATAAACTGAGCACAATGCCTTTTTGAATCGATTAATTATTAAATAAATTAATGAATGTTGTAAAGAGTATAAAATGAAAAGGAGACATCTTCCATTTTGTGTTTAGCAAATGAAACAAAAAACAGCACTAAGAAACCTTCAGCATGTAGTATGTATGTATGTTTTTTTCCAGTTGCACTGGAATCTTCTGTATTTAAATTAAAACTTTTTTCAAGTGGTGCTGGTTTTATATTTTTTGAAACTATATTCAGCCTTATTCTGAGATTAATTTTCATTCGAAAGTGAGTCGAATTTGAATAGATTGCATTCTGAGTTTCGAACGATTCAAAAGTTCAGTCTTTCATTCGAAAATTCATTTTTCAAGCTAATTCTGACATTCGATTCAAATGTTATTTCCTTGTTAAATTTTTTCTGGCGACTAGATTCACGAAACAGCAACAGCAATTTTCAAATTTATGATTTCCATGTTGGGGATTATTAATACATGTAGGTCACAATCACATTCCACTTGGACTAATGAAAGGAGTTCTTGATCAGATTGATGGAAGAAAATCTCGAAGAAGTCAAAGGTTTTTCAACAAACCAGGTTGATACAGATAACTTTTGAAGAGATGCTGTGCAAAAGCTTAACAGCTACGAACCCATTGTTTATAAATAAAACAATTGCAATGTATGTGCCCTAAAGTTCAGCTCAATGTTATTTGTACACTTTTTTAAAATGAGTCAAATAGAAATGTCAGAAAATTTCAAACAGCTAATTTCAAAAGTCAAATTCATTGAGGTGCATTCGAAAATTAGTACTTATTCGTTCGAATGTCAGAATACACAATGAATATATCTATTCGAATGGTTAGTCGAATCTCAGAACAAGGCTGATTAAAACTTGTTCTGATCCTGTCTTGTTCTGCACTGTCAGTGCCAGAAGAAATTGTGCATTTACATATATTCGAAGATTCAAAAATGGGTTTTAGAAGTCCAATTTTAGAAACGTTGGTGTTTTGAAAAGTTATCTAAAGATCCACTGAATAAACAAACCAAGCTTGTTTTGGCATTACAAAAATATAAAATAAAAAATATTTTTTCAAAACACCAAATATTCGAAAAAGCGGACGTCTAGAACCTTATTTGTTAGTTTTTATATATGATACCATATATGTGTATACGTTGTTTTCGCGTTTACAGTTCGTTTTGACCAAATATATCTACGTTTTCATTCACTTGATGATTATTTGTGTTCTTGGTGGTGTGGTACGTTCAGCAGTAGTGCTTAATCCTTTAATGTAATCTTTGGTGCTGATTGAGGAACTGACGCTTGTGTAATCATTTCTGCTCTTTGAATATTTATCTAATACCTCCTACATTATAATTTTAGAATCTAGATATCGAAAGGCGACGCTTTTGTATTGTTAAACGACGGGTGTAAAAATTGATTTCAATTGGGTATTTTAATCAACTTTATGTTCCTCAAATTTAAATGGATATAAAATGCAATATTTTCGTTTTCGCTTCAGCCTGATAAATATTTGTTTTGTCTTCATATCAATATTTTTCAAAACAATAATACCAAAAATACGAACAATTCCATTGACAATGACCGTTAAAATGCCTGTCTATGAACAAAATTGATAATTGGTATACATACATCATAAGGATGTCTGAAACAAGTTTCTTGAACTTTATTAATGATTCGAGCAATTCGTCTAATGCATCAATAGAAGTGAAAGTTGGTTTGTTCGGAAGGGAACACAGAACTCTCCATATTCTTCAATTTATAATGAACATAGGGATCTCTGCCAATTTTGAAAGTAAAAGTTAGGCTGGGGTGTAAGCAGCTGCAGACACACTAGAGCAGAAACATAGTTTGCATTTCAACATCACCGAGAAGGTTGCCCATCTAGGCATAAGGAAAGTAAAAGCAATGTGGTGTGGCTTGAATCACAGAGTCAACATATCCACTCATCTATATTTTCAGTGTTGTCCTTTTTGTGTTATTGCTAACAGCTTGTGTGCAGACAAATGTGCCAATTGCAATATTCCGGAAAGCGTCACGACAGTTATAATTTTGAGGTAGTAACAGAATTCGGGTATTTCCAGCGTGAACTCCCCGATGGATAAGCAAAACAGCAGAGCTGATTTTTGATGCCTCCGAAAGAAAACTCTACATCAGATATATGGTCCCAGAATACCTTACACTGGAGAAGACTTAACCGCGAGCACTATGGGCTGTACCAAAATGTGGATGTAGTCTGGAAGGCAAAAATGAGTCGACTTCACTAGCTTGGGCACATCGATTACATGGAAACCAATGCCAAATCTAAGAAGGTCCTTGATTCCGAGTCCCCAGGTTCGAGAAGAGGAAGACTAAATCTCCTGATTAAATACCAAGTCATCGCGGATGTAGAACAGCTTGCATCCAGCAGCTTGCGCAGGACAACAATGAAAAGCAGCTATTGCTCAGGCCCAGACTCTTCATGGGTGATAGGTAAAGGGCCATTCATACGAGCTCACTACGAATCGGGAACTTCGCAAGCTTTGACACTTCATTCATATGGAGTTTTCTCACTCGCAGAGAGCAATGGGTACGATTTGAGCAAACAAACTCATCATCGCGAATTCATGAATGAGTGGATCGCGTTTGCCCCTCTTGTGTATTGCGAATTCCACTTGACAGTTCGCAGACATTTAAAATCGTTAATAACGATTTTGGTAAGGAATTGTTCATATTTTAGTCGATAGAAAAACTCAATAATTCAATCCCATTCATACTGAAAAGTATAACTTTTTGTTTATATTCGGTGGAAATTGCTTGTTTTTGAAAGTTCGCGTTCGCAGTTTACGGCTCATAGAATGGCCCTTAAGTAAGCACATATTTAAGTATGGTTTATAACCGACTATGGTACTTGAAGAAAAGGAAACCTTCAAAGCGGTTGAATTGGTTCAATAACCAAGACATGACGTTGATGCCACCGAGAGACTTCACCGTAATAGACAATAATTGTGTTCCCAACACTCATATATATATATATATGACGAGTGTTAAAATAAGCCAAGTCTGCGAGGTTTTATTTTCTGATCAGAATCATTGGTGGCTGTGACTTGAAGAACTGGAAATTTATAAAAATGTTACCAAAACATAGTCTGCGTTCGTGATGTGTTCCAATCTTAAGCGCTTTAAAGCAATCAGGTTCAATAAACTGAAACTGTGTCGTTATTCGTATAGTTAAAGAGGTTCTGTCTCGGCTTAAGATCCGAAGTATCGGATAAATTTATTATCATATGTTCGGCCAATCAGACTTTCTAAATTCTTGCACATGATTACATTTAATTAAAATACCTTCTTTAAATGCCGTCCTTCAGTATTTGGATGAAACGTCGAATGCCCACTTTCATAGTGGAAGTTTGAAATTCAGTTCTAGGATTTATTGGGTTTACAGTTTTGCTTAAGCCTTGAACTGAATTCTGTTTGAAGTTTAAGTCAAACAAGAGCATACTACCTTTTAAGCTTCAAACTTTTCCAAGTTTCAATTTTTTTTCCTCAAGAAACAGATCTTCTGTAAAGAGATGCATTCCTTGAATTTCAATTCAATCATTTGCAATGAACTCACATAGCGCAGCTTCTTCATTCCATTGTGCTTTGTCGGTTTTTTTATTTTTGACATCTGATAAAATGATTTGTGCCTTTTGTGACACAGTGACTTGTTTGTTAATATTGTCGTTTTGTTGTCAAAAGTCGTTTTCGGATAACAGTCTTCGTTTCCGGAAGATAGCAATTACATACGTACCAAACGAAATTCATCTTAACTGAAGTTTAGACTTCACAGTGAAACCGGACGACCAACAAATTTAACTTGGTTTAAGGTTCAGCTGAGCTGAAGATTATACCCTCACTGCGAAATTCGGCATAAGAGTTTTAATGGGTGCACCAAAACATTGTTTTGCGTAGTTAATTGGGACCAGAAAAATCCGACGCGAACCGAATTGTGTGCGAAATAAGAAGACCGGCGCTTAGGATACTCACCGGCTCTATAACAGGACATTGTTCGCCTTTTGGATCGGTCTTCCACGTAGGAGATACAAACAAAAGGAGAGTGGGAGCCTTCTGTGGACGCGTTGCGTCTTCCATATTTGTAGAAAACCTACTAGCTAGTATACTCTTAACTGTCAGAAGCACCCGTTTTATCATAAGCACAAAATGTTTTGAACCTCTAAAACTATTTGAGCCGCATCATCAATTATGTGTACGTTATTCAGAACAGCCTTTAAAAAACTAGTCCTTTCCAAGCAAAATCACTTTTTTGTTTGCATCAAATAGAAGACAAGCCGCCACTGATGGGAATTAGTTCCAGGCTGATTTCTAGAAATAATTGCATTCATGTTCAAAACGCAATCTATTTCGCAAATACATAATTACTTCGTCAGGAAATTTGTTGAATTCAAATTAAAGATGTTATAGAAATCTAATCGTTGTGTGGAAAACTTGTTGAGCATCCCTAATCCAATACCTACGATCATATACGATGGTGAATCCAAACTAAAGAAAATGGTATACTGAGATATTCGTATAACATTCGTTAAAATTGACTGAATATTTCTATAAATCTGATTGTTTTAGGAATTAAATGAGTTTATAGCGTCACACACGTGTATGTATATTCAGATTTCTTTTAGTTCACTGATGAGTGTATCATAAAATACCTTAATTTCTTTTGATACATTGACTTTGAACTAAGAATACTAAAAAATAAATAGAAATATTACACCGTGTAATTACTATAATTTCACAGATGTATCACGGTATGTTTCAGACATATTCAGCCTACAATCACTATCAAATATTTGTCCTTCAGTAGCTCGTCTGCATGAGTAATGTAAGGCACTATTTATTGCTAAATTTTGTATGCCACTTTATGTATTTCTTAAATGACTTTTGTTTTGTATGTGGGTAAAGACGTTGTTGATGATCGTATCAAATAAGAATATTATGAAAGAAACCCTTTTGATTTTTACCACATGGTAGCTTTATATGATGACATCTCATTTAAGTCCCGAACCTAGCGGTTTGCCTAATGCAACGATGAAAAGGAAATAAGTTAAATCTACTCCTGAGTAATTAATGTGGTTTTATTGTTAACTTAACATAAATAAATTAAGGAATATATATATATATATATGAATAAAGGCCGCCTCCAAAGCAGCAAGTCAACTAAAACTTATTCGATTAACATATCTTTTTTTGTTTTGAATATTTGAGTATAAGTCAATGAATAGAAAACCTTTGGAAAATGCTCCTTAAATATCAGAGAATACAATTTAATTTGTTTTATGTTATATATTGTCAAGTATAGATAGTAAACACAAAAAAAAAATTAAATAAAAATAAGTGCCAAAAGCTCGTCGTCGTAAATTGTTTATAATTTAAACTTTTTAATATTTACAAAAAAAAAACTCTGAAACTTTGATTCTATTTTAACGAATTTGGTCCACGTACAATTAAAGTATGCGCATTAAGATTTCATTGAGAAAAAGTACATATGTAACAGTTTAAATTTTTACGAAATAAGTATCTACGGAAGAAATAAAAAACCGAAATTAATTGATTTCTCTATAAGTTATTTAATTGTTTTTTGCTTTTTGTTTTACTTTTATATTATTTCTCTTTTGTTTCTTAATTTTCTTAGGAAGACTTTCGATCAAAAACTTTAAGAATGTTAGTAGATAATTTTCATGGTCATGCATTCTGTTTTAATTTTCTTTTTTTTTTTATTCGATTGAAGTAACCAGATTTCTAAATATGATTTGATTGATTTATTTTTTTTTTTATAAAACTGACAGAGTCATTAACATTTTTTTTGACACATCAGCTATATTTTTCTTTTCATATATCTATTTTTACATTTAGAGATATAAGTTTGTACTTGCACATCATCATATAAAGAAAATAATATATATATATTTTTTGTATGTTATATTAGTCTTATTAATTATTAATTTATACTTGACTTTGCAATATATTAAGAGAAGAGATTATCTATTACCAATCTTAAAATTGGGCTTCTTTTAATTGTGTATATATTTTTTGTTTTTAAATTCAATGTATATATTCTTGAGCTATTTATAAAAATCTACTTGTATTTTTTTTATTTCTTTTGTTTGTTTGTTTGTCCTATAAAATCTATAACTGGTCCAAAATACATCGAATCCGTGACACTAGTATAAAATTGTGAATAATTTAAATCTTCTGAAAGTTGTCATTCTGTTTCTGTATCGTATTTTTCTTTTATTTGCTTTTCTTGTTTCTTTTTCAATTATTTCAAATTAATTTTACATATTTATGAACATATAACGTAATGGAAACATGTTACCTAGATCACAATTCAACGATATTTTTATTTTTTTTTATATTAAAAGCTTTAATAATTATTATAATTTTTGTATACTATGTATACAAGTATACATTGAACTTCTGCGTACATGAATAACATTAGAAATACATATATTAATAAGTGTAGTTATATACAAATATATATATAGATATAGATATATTCTAACATTACGCAACAAGTTCCGCATGGTATTTCAGGAATCTTAAAATATTGCTCTCAGATTATTAATTCATTTTTAATTGATTTTGTTTATTGACGTACAGAATATTATTGTCCTTTGTATTAAACATGAGTAGATACACGCAAATACAAACACACAAGCATTGTATAGATACATATACACAAGTGCATATATATTTTGTATGCATGTGTATATATATGTTATTTATATACTGAATGTAAGATCATCTTTTGGTTTTTCGTTTTTTTTTTGGTTTTTTTTATCCTTTCTTGTAAGAACATTTGTATAAAAAATCGTTTTTATATATATATTTAGTATATACAGTCGTTAGAAATGGAAAAAGTCTAACATTTAAGTAACCTTGTGGTGTATTTAATACTTTTTTTTTATTGATAAATGATATGATTACCATAAGTTCTTGTAGTGCATTAACGATGTCTATTTAATGATTAATATCTTTGTTGTGATTTTTTTTTCAAATATATATATTTAATGGTTGCTAATACTGTAGTGAATGATAAAAGAAGTTTGTATTGAAATATATTTACATACAAAAGCCAACACATGTTACTTTTAAAATAATGATGAATTGAATGTCAATGAACCAAAATACACTTATGGCTACGATAAACAACAAGTAATTTTAATTTTTAATACCATCTGACAAAAGCATTGCAAATAAAACTAGTTCTATATTTTGTTTTCTTCAATATGCGATTTGTTCCTCTATATTTGTTGTAGGCGTGTTCTGAATTCTTTTGAATACAATACATTTGAAGAGTCTTATTGTTTGTCCGTAGCGTCAAAGTATAGCTGAACTACAACTAAATTGACCCTTTAAGCATCGTTAATGACGTATTACACGATAAAACAATTTCGTGACCGGAATAATTTGCGCCGATAATATCTCAAGTGGAACCTTCTAACTCCTATTTCAATAAATCTGACTATTCACTTATAGAATGACTTTCGAATGATTAAGTTTTCTCCAAAAGCATCAAACGAAGTGATTTGATTTACGAAACATAAACTAGACATTTTAAAAACTGAATCTCAAACTGTGACCATTATGTGTTTCCGTTCGGAAGTCGTGAACAGTGGTCAACCCTCTCTGCCTGAAGTTCTAATTCTTCGTTTCTATCTACACATATTTGTCTCAGATTAGTTACACGAAAATTTAAATCAATTTATGCGAGTAGGTGTCTATAATGACTGGCGCTGCGCCTAGCCTCGTAAACACTCATGTTGTGTGTCTGCTGCGAGCCTTTGTTTTCTCAAGAGTGGGGAATAGCAACAGCTTTGTAGACGATGCTCCTTGAGCATTATCCGTAATTCAAAAGAGGTGCAGTACTATTAAATTTTTCTGTGTCTGGTATTAAATCCACACAACCTAGTCCCATCTATTTTGTATTTCGATGTGGGTTGGTGCCACAGAAATGAAAAATTGGTGATAAACAACCAAATATTTCCAATTTTATTTTTAATTGATTCCAAATAATTCGGAACCTTATTCTTTTTTTTGTCGGTGTGCTAATTCTGTGACCAACTCTCATAATAAGAGCTGAAAATCTGAAGATTTGTTTGCCTGTAGGGGTAGTCTTTTTTAAAATTACTTTTTATTTAATTTAAAGTTTAAAACAATTTACTTTTCAAACCATACACACTTTTATTGAATTGATTCCTTCGATTGTGCTAATTTTGTGTCCAATATTATGTGTGCATTATTTACCATGGCATTCAATATCATCTTGCCTCAATTATGTAGAAGACTGATCTGGATAAATGCACCGGTCAACATTTTCGTTTAATAGCACAAAATTATCCAAAAGTGGTAAAATTTCATAATTTAATTTCAATATATGATTCAATTCGACTCCGTACTCGATACGGTTAAGTTGACTGATAGTGCCTGAGCGCTGAGCCTCAATTGATGACTCAATACCGAATGAACAGATGAGTGCACATTTTGGGCCTTAACCGACGTCATAATAGGTATATTGACACAAATTTAATTAGGATGGTACATGACCTTTGTAGGAATGGCAAGGAGATGGAGGTCACGGCACATCAGTGCAGTGTCCACCCTATTTATAGGAAAGTTCAAGGTTTTTTCAAAACTTGAATGTGATGAACGACATCAGTTTCAATTTGATAAGAACAGCAATTGGGTGCAACCGTGAACATGATATTGCTTAGAGAATGTCGATAAAAACAGTATTATAAACAGTATTATAAAAAAAATATTTATATTTCTGATATCCCGGAGGATTAGCTAGATAGGGCCAATGCGGAGGTTAAATTAAAGTTTTTAAGTCTTAATTAAATTGACTGAGAGATGAATAAGTCCATGAAGAGATCACGGTTCATTTTGCAATTTGCAGAACATAATCTGTAAGAAATCTGACCAATCGGCATTTACCCTTATTCTTATAGTCGCGCTACATGTCACTGTGGCAAATTTGTATTCAATTAGTTACTTAGATATCACACAAGATGACTAAGACAGTACAAATTTGTCATAGTGACATATGACACGAATAAGAGAAATAGTGTGTTTATTTTCCGTTCCGAGATGCAATATTTACCGATTTATTTTTCCTATCAAAAGTAAAACGTCAACTTTATCATTGTGGGTAATTCTTTTTGCTTTAGGCAGGTTTTGCTCAAGAAGAGAGTCAGGCCTAGCTCGAGCGACAACAAATGTGGATTATGGTTGACTCAGATTTTCTCGGCAAAAGATTTAAAGGACATGTATGGTTGCTTTAGGCAGGTTTTGCTCAAGACGAGAGTCAGGCCTAGCTTGAGCGACAACAAATGTGGATTATGGTTGACTCAGATTTTCTCGGCAAAAGATTTAAAGGACATGTATGGTTATTTTATTATAAATGAAAGTTCGTGTTTTGACAGGGATGTAATCGGAACCGTGATCCATATGCCTCTCACTGTTTTAATGCTTGACATAATTTCCTGTTTTGTCTCCTATTCGATTATAATCTGAAGCCGCCATATCCTTCGCTACGAAATTAAACTTATTTACTCTAAGAGCCCACATTGCTTAATTAGGGCATGTAGCCCAGCATTTATGACTCTTATGAGAGTCCTGAGTCTCTCTTATACTGACTTTTATAAACGTCCCACCTTTCTCTGATAATAAGGAGCATCATTCGATAGCCTTAGCGTGTAGTGGTACAAATTTGTCTTCGGATTAGGAGTTACTAAATTCGCGTGCCAGCCCTACGGGCCTAAGTGTGTCCGTGGAAGTCACTAGATCATTCTATAACAAATTTAGTAATCATCCCACTTGAATATATTATTATTGTGGCTTAAATCTTGGATATACGCTTCAGTTTCAGTCGATGTTATATTTGTCCGAATTTCAAACGGTTACTCTTCTTGGATTAACCTATGTATGTAATTTCACGCTTTGTTCAAAACTTTAAACGAAACCATTCGTCAATAAAATTTATATTTACATTTCGTTGCATCCCCTTAATTAGTAAGGACTAAAACAAGCATGAAGCACAAGTTTTAGACATTTTTCCGATTCAATGAAGCATTTTAAATTACATGTAATACCGCACAAAAAATATTTAAAAAAAATTGATTTCTATTCGAATACATTTAAAATACGCTCTTAATGAACAAACAAATCTTTTTCAAGCACATCAGATGTAACTACTCTTGGTAAGATTTTTTCCAAATTTATTTCTTTTTAAAATGTCCACTTCGACTTAGGCATGCTTCTACATTGTGTTTCTTGCAGATTTGTATTGTTCCTCTGACAAAGACCATTTTTTCACGGCATTTTGAGTATTCAAAAAAAAGGATAATAAGTCTGACTTCGACGGAAAGCTTACTAAATCAAAATCGAAATTTTCATTTATTTTTTGATCCTGAATTATTATTTTTTAAATAAAAGGAATATTTCCAAGCAGCGTGCATTAAATATTGAAAACTACTAATTGTACCCTTTTATCATTCATTGGCTGTCAGAATTGGGATCAATTTTTCTATCAAATCTCAATCTCTTTAATTAGCTGAATAACTAATATTTTACATCTATCGCCTTAACCTGTAGAACAAAAATACAATTTTGCATTATGACGTTTGATGACGATGAATTGCGATGTTGGGCGAGAACCGAGTGGTCTGTCAGGGACATCAATAACTATTTGTCTTTTTTTGAATATGATTTGTTACAATGGAAAGGAGAATGTTTGGTTCAGTCGTAGTGAAACTTTTACAATAGTAGATTTGTGGAGATAAGGAAAACTAAAGAGTCCTTTGCGAATATCGATATACTGAAAGTCGTCTATTACATTTTGATTGTGTAACATAATCGATAGCCTATAGAAAGTCAGACGAAATTGAAATAGAGGCAATGTAACTGGGATAAATGACATGAACGTTAACAAAACGCTTTTTTTTTCTCTATCAGTTAGTGTTCTCAGCCATCCTGTTTTTATAAGTTTGTTTATTAGTACCGAACAATAATTATTTTTAACCAATGGAACTTGGAAAAAAGCTTATCCAAAAGAAAAAAATTGAAATTATATTGTTGGAAGGAAAATTCCTATTCCAAACAGCAAATTTCTGTCAAAATAGAAAGATCACCTAAAGTTTCAGATCGTTTTACTAATGTGGTCGCCATAAAGGCAAAAAGTGCTTAAAAAACCATCATTTACATCTGGGCAAGGCGGTTCTTGTTCGCTGGAAATCACATGTCGTGGACCAAAGAACGGGGGCAAGTGATTTTTACTGACGATAAAAAAAGTTTAATTTTAATGGACCAAACGGTTTTCATGGCTGCTGGCATGCTTTGTGGGATAAATCCGAAGTGAGAATAAGCAACAACTTCTTTTCTTGATTATGCGTTTATTTCTACACTGCCGGTTAAGTCTAGTGTATTTTTTGCACACAATTGAATTGACGTTGCCCGTATCAAGGAGACGAAGGTCCTTCACCCGATCAGCTGGTGGCTCTTTCCAAATATTAGAGAACGAACATCTGCCAAGCGGTACATGCATTGTGTAATATTGCATTACACTATGCCGTGCAAGTAAGACACCGCGCAATATTTATTCTTCTACAAACGAAAAAATGGTTCAACCAGAACAGAACTCAGCACACATACATATTTAGAAATGTTAGAACATGTCTCAGATGAATTTCGGAAAATTTGAAGCCTGAATTTCATCTTCTAACATGATAATGCTGCGGTCCATTGTGCGAAAGTGGTAAGGGAGACATTTCTTAAGACAAATACACACGGTTTTACAGTGGCCATCGGTCCACCGATTTGAATACAATGGAAAAAGTATGGGAAATAACAACACTGTTCACAGAATAAAACAGGCCATTTTTTGCAGAAACGTTAGCCATTCACAAAGGCGTTAAAACGGTCTTACAATCAAGACAGCCTTTCAGTTTATCGCGTCGTATCTAACAATAACCACAATAATAGAACAACGTCGACAAAAACAATTCCTTTCAATAGGGGTTGAACTGTTCAAGTTATGCACACCGAGGACGAAACGCATGGCATTCACTAAGGAATATGTAATAAGTCTTTAGATATCTGGCGTTCTAAATGAATAACAATATATAAATTGTTTGAAGCCTTGTTCTATTGGAATATACCTTTTCAAAAATGGATGAACGCACGTTTTTTTTTCCAAATTTCATCGTTGTACGCAAACTTTTGTGGACTACTGTAGTACTATAAACTTACACATTTTCTTTGGGTGGAAGGCACTTCTGTTGGTGTAGAAAACTCTCTATAGGAGAGGCTTGAACAACCTGAGCCAAATAAATAATGTGAGTGTATCCTTTAGTACACATGCAAGTAAGCTAAATTTTGAACAATTTTAATCTCATGATCGTAAACTTTTAACCGTGGTACATTTGAGAAACCTCATAAAACGCCATCGCAACATCGTGTGCAAGCGTCGTAAACAGAACAAGAAGAGAACTGAACTCAGCAAAGAAGACGTCGAGATTTATTTGCGAATGCAGATTTAATAATTATGTCCTCAAACAGCGACATTTTTATAATTTAATTGCTTCAAGATGTGAACTGATAAGACATTCTCATCAGTATGTGGGCAGGTTCAGTTAATATACTGCAAGTTAAGTTGATGGACACTTTTCAACGATTAGAGAAAGTTGTTTATTTAAAATGATTGTTTGTTTTTTATGAATTATCCCCAATAAAACAGCGTGAGTTCTGGATTTAGAAAATAGAGACTAAAGTTAATGCCATGAAAAGTCATCAACACGTGTTGATGTTAAGTGGTTAAACATTGAATATGCTCAAGCCCTTAAACAATACTGATATTCGTTCCTGCCTAAGAGCTTTCAAAACAGCTCGAATCAAAAATGTATTTATCGAATCTGACCTTCCATCATTAAGTTGATTATGTCCTACCTCTACCAGTCTTAAGACATTTTGTCAAAAAAAGGAAGCCTAAAAAACCGCAAGAAATCCCCAAGCACACCATCGACTTTATTCAACATGGGTGAATTCAGAAATGCATCACTGCGGCATTACCTTTGCATCGCGTTCATTAACGCTAATTTGGGCATCATTACAAACCTGAAACGTTCATTAAACCATCATACCGTGCATCAGAAGCGCAAACTTTAAACATTTGAGCATCTTTAAATCTGCTTATGCGTTGTTGACTGGAAACTGAAAATTTTGCAGAAATTGTTGGATAAGATAAAAGAACATTCTAAAATGATTTTGGAAGACATCATCTGTATGTTTTTCGGAATTTCTCTTCTTTGAATTTTCATTATCATTACGGGCATCCGCCTTGTTTCATACATGTTTAACAACAACGAATGTTTATTGCCCAGATTGTATTAACTGTAAGATTGTCCATATTTGCGACAAAATGTTTAACATAAACGTCAACGAAAGTTCAATCAACATTGCATCAGCATCAAGTGTACACATTTTTGAATTTTTTTTTTTGGGACCAAATTGCCCACTGTCATTAAAAGACAATCGAATTTTCCCGTCTCTATATGAAGAACATCGGAAGTTCCTTATGAAAATCGGTATCGTTACTCATTTGAAGCTGTCCTTGAGAGCAATACGCAATACGAATTCCAAAGGTCTTATACCTCATTTTCAGATAGTGTCGTTCTTCAAGGTAGCACTCTTGCCGAAGAAAACTCATATGGACAGAAGGCCTATCCACACAATCAACTACAAGAACGTAAAGAATGCTTGGAAAATAAAGCTGTTGTGGATATTCCGCGCTGCCTAAACACAAAACTGCCACGGGGTTATATCCAGTTCCGACACACGACTTCATCTTTTCATAAAAAAAAAACAACCTCAGCGCAATATCTACGGCCAACGTTACACTTTCCACGTATCATTTCATATTTTAGTGCAATACTATCAAACTATAAGGACAAGCAATTTCCTCACTCCAACTCCAAGATCTACACTCCTTCCTCTCCGAATTCAACATTTTAAAATATGTACATTATTCTCTGCCTATCGAAAATGGGTGAGAGCATTTATGTTTTACTCATATCCTTCTAAAACCAGCCGTAATCTGGTATCTAGAGCTTTTGCTAACTATTAATTAGAGTTTAATTATAAATTAAAGTTTAAATAAATAAATAATTTGGGCACAATTTATGGTGTGCTTATAAAATTAATTGTCTTAAGGGACACAAACATCTCAGAAACCTGACTTAGAATAGAAAGACAAGGCAGTGATAAAGGGGCTAAAATGAAACTTTGGTTTTGGCACAAATAAATTATTGAGTAGGTTCATTGAACTATTTTAAATTTTCATTTTGAAAGGGATAACCTTATTGAAGAAATCTTATAAACTGTTTTATTGTTCTTTTGTAAACCGTCCGAGTCAATCACAAGATCTAGAGCTCAACAATTTAATTCTCGTATCGCGCCTTATCGCATTCATCTGATTTAAAACTAAAAAATAGCCAAAGTGAGGGTGATTTCAAATGTTATTAAGTATCAATATTTGTATGTCCTTCTACAATTTATTTTATTGTATCACTAAGTAAAAAAAAAACATTATACTGGGTAAAGGAAATGCAAGTCTTGTAACAAAAAGCTTTTTTTTGACGAAAACTGCAGTATACAGTCTAAATACATTTTCAAAAGTAACTGTACAAACTCATATCTCTAAGGAAAAAAAATAAATACAATTGTACACAAGTTGTCCCTTCGAACATACTAGACCTACTAAGATAGCATTCTATACAAATTCTAACAAAAATGAAATTAAATGTATATAAGGTAATTTTTCTTTGAACAATCGATTTTATTTTTCATTGTTTTTATTGTAGCGATAAAAGTAAAAACAAATAAAGGACAAGAGGATTTAATAAAATAAAATTAATTTATTGGGCATGGTGATTCAACTAATACTATACGTACATACATGTATAGACAAATAAGAATATAAAATGAATTTGTATTTGAATTTTTATTCTACTTACTGATTTTTGGTTTTATTTATGTTTTTGTTTCTTTTGTTATATAACGACTAAGGCACCTTTCACATTAGGTTTTACGTTTAAGAAAGATATGCTATCATTTGGTATAAGCAATGAAGGAGGCAAACAAGAGCTTTTGGCGACCAGTATTACAGTTATTTATTATACACTACAATTCATATAATTACATACAAAAATAAGAAGAAATTAAAAAAAAACAGACGAACAAAACCACAAACATAGAATTGAGATCAGGAGGATAAACTCGTATGACTTTTTTTTGTTTATTATAAGATACTTCAAACCATATGTAAAAATAAATTATTAGCAAAATAATGATGTGTGACATTCAACAAATTAATATACCGTTGATATAGATTATGTATTATTGCTTTTTTAGATATTTAAATGTATATATGATTTTTTATGTATAGCGTTTTCTTACCTTTTAAACCTACAGTTCCATAAAAACGCAACCAATTACAATACAACAGCTAATAAGGTCAAGGAATAAATAAAACAAATCAACAATTTTGTTGCATCAACAAATAATTTTTGTATAACTTTATTTACAGAACAAAAATAAAAAGAAATGAAAGAAAATGAACTAAATAAGCAAGAGACATGCGCATCATAATTTATATTTTGATGATGATATACAACACTACTTTTAAGATATATTTCTATAAACACAAAGGAGAAACTAGAGAGATGTGTGTGCACAAGTGTGTATTTCTTTGAATCAAACTTGCATATTGAAACAATTAAATGTAAAAATAATACAAGAAAAAAATAGCTGGTAAAAAATTCATGTTAAAAAATTAACAAAAAAATAATTAGTTTTGTGTCATAAAAAAATAAAATTTATTTCTAATAATACTTTTTTGTGAGTTTTTAAACATAAGTTTATACATACGAAATAGAAAATAAATCGAACCGACTGTTTTAAAACAAAACGAAAAAAGAGAGGAGAAGGTATACAGTAAAATCTGTTGAGATTTCTTGATTGTATTGTATTTAAAGTCACTTTGTTATACAAATTTGTATGTTCTATGTGGTGTTAGATAAAATGGCTTTAAAATACATTTTGAGTACGTTGACATGTTGATATTTTTGAAGAGGGTCTAGAGCACACTCCGTGAAGTATGCATACGATTATCCCCGCGTTGTTGATTGGAGTTCTTCATAAGTTTCAACTTAATACCAACAAGTTGCACCCATTCTTCGAATCGCATCTTTAAAAAACATATTACAGACCGATTCGAACAAATGAGCGAACCACAAAGATTGCATATCAATGAAAACGTTAAATTCCATAGACGGTAATACAATCTTAGGCATTTACGCTTCGTATTTGCAATTTGCGTAGAAACTCTTACAAGCACAAAAAACGTATAAATTCCAATGTTCATTAAAATTGTGCTCGCATACACTGCTTGTTGATTTGTCATTTTCACATTCTTCTATGTGCTGATTGTTTAAAACATTTGCAAATTGATAAAAAAAAATAAGCAAAATATGGAATAGTTTTCTAAACTAATAACTAAAATCTAACAACGTAAAATATATAAGATCAATGATTCGTATACAGAAACATGCATGATCTAATAAATATATGGAATGATGCAACAAAAGTAACTAACAAATAATAATAAGTAAAACTAAAGTATAAATTCGTGTCATTATTTTTATGTCATGCTATGTTGTAAAATGATTACGTTCAGTTAATAAGAAACAGATTTGTTACGAAATCTAATCCGATGAATCTTGCTAGGGGGATTTTTCAAATTACATTTATTTTCTGGCAGTTATATTATTTTTGTTTTCAAATGAAATTACAAACTCAAATATATTTATAGCTACAGATTAATATTATGATGAGAAATTTTTTTATTTTTTTTATATATGTATATTCATTTCTTTTTTTTCATTTTCTCCAAATTATTAAATACAACATACAAACAACTTATGAATAAGGAAGAAATAATACTACACGAAAAAAGATATTCAGCAGACTACTTCAGAATTACTTGTTCAAAAATGTATGAATCAATATCAAACACATATAACAAATGTGATAGAAATAAAAATTAAATATTTTTACATGTGTGAAAAATATGATGATATAGGTGATGTTATTACTCATTCATGCCATATGTTAATTCAAATTTCTTTGATGAAGTAAATGTATATAACCCTTGGCTACTACTGTACTATTTTCATAGAGAAAACGCAACAAAGCGAAAAACAGGAGAAAAAATTATGACAAAATTACTTTCTTACAATGAAAATGAATACATATTTAAATTTAAATATATATATATATACGTATGTTTGTTTGTAGAAGGTTAAGAGTAAGAGGTTATTATTCAATAGAAACGATTTTTAGGTGTCTTCTTATATTCAAAAATTTACAAACTTGTATTCAATTCATTTGCAACGAAATGAAATTTAAATTTAATTAAGTCTTATTTCTAGAATATATTGTGTGTCATACTGTATGGTGAAATCAATGTTATTCAATCAGTCTGAAAGATATAACAAGTTCCTAAAATTAACATTTCTAGTATTTAATAACCTTCTGGTTAAGTACATTAAATTACTTTTTGTTTTGTTTAAATAATAGAAGGTAATAATAATAATTTTTTTGTTTTTTTTTTTTGTTTTCTTTCATTTAGTAATAAGTTTGAATACAAAAATTTTTGTATTCAGCAGAGTGTACCGGTTTACTGAACTGTACTGCACTTTTAATTCATATTTCATAATTTATTTTATAATTTGAATGCGAAACTAATCGCCATAGAATCGGTGGTTTTTATAATGTATTTTAATTGTTGTTTTTTTTTTCTTTTTTAATAATAATTATTACATCCCATATATAATTTATACTTATTCTTTTTGTTTTTGTTTTGAACTTAACGTTACTATGTGAAACTGCATAATTAGAATGAAATTCTGAACTTGTTAGAACTTCGTGTGTCTGTTTATGTGTGAGTTATGTAGTTATAAATTAATATGTTTTGTTTCCTTTTCAATGAAAAAAAGAGAAAGGAAAATCATGAAAAATAATAATTATTATGTTGTTTTTTTTCTTTTTTAAGAAAAAACATTCTTAAGTTTATACTAAAGAAAATGTTTTGCAAATACTGCATTCGGTCAAATATTGAAATGGTATATTAATTGTTTTTAAACATACATTCCCATACCATACATTGATCCCCAGTCAACACCTTGGAAGCTTGACATATCAACATTGGCCAATGTATAACTTTGATATGGATTACCAGCCGCTGCAGCGGCATTCATTGTATTTGAGGCAACAATAGCTGCTTGCTGGGCAGCTGCAGCATGTGCTGCTGAATTTGCCGCATGTGCGGCTGAATTTGCAGCCACAGCATGATTTGCTGCCTGATTTGTATGCTGATTTGCTGTATTATGCTGCTGTTGGTGATGGTGCTGTTGTTGTTGTGCCGCTGCAACTGCTGCCGCAGCACTTGCGGGCAATGGGTATGGTGCATACCTAAATGAACAAAATAAAAACATGTTAAATTTTTTGTTTAAAACAAAAAAATGTATGTCATAGTCAACAAAATGTTCCTATTTTCGCTGTAAACAAAAGACATGTGTCTGGCTGTCGATCTGAGTCTTATTTCTTCTTATGAGTACGTTTGAAAATTAAGAAAAATGCACAAGATTTGAAGCGATTTGAATTTATAAGTACTTGACAATTCTGTTTCTGAACAAACCGCAAACCATTTGAGACATCTCGAGAATTTTATTATGTCTTCGAAGTTTAATCAAAACATTGCGTGACTCTGTTTTTAACCGCAGGAGCATTAGACAAATTAAGTGCGAAAAAATCAAATTCGAAATGCTGATAAAACGTCCTTTCGTTTCAATAAGTCCCGAAAGACGATGTTGAGGATGGAGATGAAATACCTCTCATTATTTTTCGCAAATATGTTGCGTCTGATGCTAATACGTTGGTGACAGAAAAACTGATTAATGTTCTGAACCATATTAAGGTACTAGCACATACGGCAGCCGATTTGAATGTTTCCAATCAGGCATCTTCAGATATTAAAGAAGGTGAACAAAAAAAAAAAAAACACGAACCAGATGTAGATCATCTGATCTTCTCTTGAGATGCTGTTCAATTATTTGAGAATGAGGAACTAGCGGACGTTTTGGTCCTTAAAATGTTGCAAGATAATGCGATATTAACTGACAGTTTTACTTTCTTTACGGATGGGTTGTTTTTTTGTTCTTTATTAATTGCGAAGAAAAATTGTAATTATATTCTATTTCGTACGTAAGAGCATACACATTTTAATGAAATCTGGAGGAGTCTACGCCCGTTACCGTGAACAGTCCAGGTTTTTATTAGTTCACTACATCGAGCGTCTTCTGTATTTGCAAACTAGAACTTCACCATGCTAAAAATGTTTGTACAGAATGTTTTGACATTGACAGTTCGATCATTGGCTTAAGGGCGCGTTCACTACGAAAGTTCAAGCTTGTCGAGTTCCAATTGAAAAACCATTTATAAACTTCTACCATATTAGCGGCGATCACACACGACAATTTGCTGGAAAACCGTGGTTGATAGGCCAAATCGTTAATGTTAACGGTCGTTAATAGAAAATGGCATACTTGTTTAGCGGTAGACAAAGCATTTTGACTTTTCAGGTCAACCAAATCGTGACGCCAAAATGTTGCACGTGAACGCCGCTATTGTCAATTTCGAAAAAAACTCAAACGAACAAACAAAACTCGATGCTGTCTATAATCATCGCGTGTTCTACTTTATACTTTTAAAACTCTTTTTGAAATCATCAAGGTCCATAAAAATGTACTTACCTTACGCTGTGAAGCGCTGCCTGTGGATATGATGTTAATAGTTTTCCATAACCTGGTGCGGCTGCTGCAGCAGCTGCAGCTGCAGCATTTTGTACTGAAAATGGTGTATGCAACATAGCTTGAGCAGCATGCGCCTGTGCTGCTTGTTGCGATTGTAACATAGCTAAGGGACTAACTGCTGTTACCGCTGATGCTCCTGTTGGTCCTCCTACCAATTGTCCAGCAGCTGTTGGTAATCGTACACCTAATGTACTAAACATTAAACGCTTTTGCAAGAGTTGTGCTGTTGGTGTTACAGCCTCTTTTGGTTGTGCTTTCTTGCATTCAACTTTCTTATTTTTAATAGTATGAAAATGAATTTCACACACACGATCGACAATGTCTTCATTTTCGAATGTTACAAAACCAAATCCACGATGACGTTTTGTATGTTGATCCATTAGCATAACGGTCTCTTCGACTACACCGAATTGACTGAAATATGTCTTTACCTCTTCCGCTGATGTTTCCTGTGATACACCACCGACAAAGATTTTCTTAGTCTTATTGGCTTGACGCGGTCGATTTTTCGGTGTTGCATGCTTGGGGTCGATCTTTTTACCATCGAGTGTATGAATTGGCACCTTTAAAACTTTATCAACACTATTTGGCTCTTGGAATGTTATGAAACCAAACCCGCGGCTTCTCTAAAATGTGAAAAAATAGCAATTAGCAGAAAAAAAAGAAATAAATGAATGTACAAATATGCATGTTTGGAAGTAAATTGAAAGTTTAGTTTATTCTCAATACTCTATTGTATACAATTGTTTGACTAGAATTAAACCTTGAATAATATTGAAAATGCTAATGTATAATGAACTAGTTCATAATACAGTGAACATTACAACTACTGATCAGATAAGCGTAGAGGTCACACTACAGTGTAAATATATTGCAAAACCCATTTGGCTTTATTGCTTGTCTGCAAAATGTTTTGTTCGATCGATTGTTGGGTGCTTTCCAAGAACAAAACTTACTAGGCTGTGCTACAACTAGGCAAATGTTATATACTCGCATCATTACGAATTGGGGTGATTAGATTTGTAAAACAAAGGGACGCTCACATTTTTTAAAAGATTAATCATAAAATGGCGTCTAAGTTTAGAAAGAAGCTAAGTGAAAGTTATGCATCCGATTACATGTGGCTCAAGACTTACGGAGAGATTATTCTCTTTGTTGTAAGGAAGGCTCTAAACGTTTGATGCCCATGGGACTCACACTGCTTGTAATTTACAAAAAAAAAATATACTAATTGCTGTTAGGGCGAACCCGAATGGCAAGTTTGAGTAAATCCGAGGTTTTAAAAACTAAAGGACGTCGTTAAAAGAGCGTTTTATATACTGCGTCAAGATTCAGTTGATTCAATCCATCGACCTAAAACATAGAACATTTGAGGGACATACATGAACGCAGGATTCGGAAACATAGCATAACCTCTAGAAGTATTCTTAAAGATATAAAAGTGGAGAAAATGGGAAAAATTACTTCCGATGATATAAAAAAACTTGTGTCTGATGGCTGTCTTACTAAGTCGAATTGCCACGGGATACCATAATTTGTTCGAGTTAGAGGGAGTTTAACTTACAGAGAGGTTATTGCATGGAAAATTATATATATATATATATATATATATATATCAAATATGGTGAACAAATTCGAGTTAGAGACAGTTTCGACTTAGGGGGAGTCCACTGTATCTTGTACTTTTTTCGACATGTTTAAGATCAAAAAATGAATTACAATTATGATTTGATGCACCGAAGTTTGGTAGAGATATTAATTGTACAGAGAAGTGATAAAGAAATCAAATGAAACAAAGTTGTTCTAAATGTTATATTTTAGCTGCGGTACACGCGTTTGAATTTGATGTTTTCCACTTGTTTTGTACGCTGACTTATGTTACTGAGTGTATTTGTAGAGCCTTACTACAGCAAATTTTTACGAATACGTATTTTTATTTAGTGAGACGAGGAAACCATTGCTCCGAAAAAGAACACAAAACATTTTATGCACTCAAATTGGTCTGATCAGATAAATACCCTTAGATATAAGTGCCCCCAAGAGAATAGCGAGATATGAACATCGTTCCATAGTTCGTTGAAGCCTAAAAGATATCTTAGTGTCTTCGAGTGACATTTAAAACAGAGAATAACTTGTATTCTGTGAAAAGTGCAACTCATGACTTGGCAGCTCGTTTTGAAATTATAAAATACATGTCAACTGGCTTACTGAAAAATGAAAACCACAGACTCCCAATACACAAAATATGGGGCAGTTTTTATTGTTCTAGAGTTGGAGTCGATGGAAGGCAACCGCGGAGAAATGGCAGTAGAACTATCAGCGCTAGCATTGAATTGATTTCAGCCCCGAAATGTTCTAAAGAGAGATTCCTTGAAAGCCGAGCTGGACAGTGCATAGGTTATACAAAAGAATCACAAATTTACAGATCATCCCTTGCTCTGGCCCAAGACAACAATATTGGTTGTTGTGTAAATGAAGAGATGTGTACACTGGGCGTTGTGCATCCATAATCGTGTGAACACATTTAATGGCATTTATTCACCTCCTGTTTGGCTGTAAGTTAAGTGTGTTCATGGTGAAAATTTCACACTTGCTCACTTCGGGCCCTGATGTATGGAGCAAATGTATTGACAATGCAGACATCAACGCAAGACAGACGACGATCACGACTGAGGTGAAGAAGCAGACTGCAAGTACAAGCCAAAAGTAATAAGAAGACACTTAGTATCCAGAGTTATGCATTTCTACGAAATATGCTCATCATAACAAGTATTAATATTTTTGGAAAGCACCTTCTATTACGAAACAATAGCTACAAAGCGAAACCACTGCTCAGTAAATATATTTTTTTTGTGTTTATAAAACTTTCCATATGAATATACAAAGAGCTATGTTAACAAGGTTTTAGTACACATATAGCGAGCATGCTATCATTTCCCTCAGTAAGATTTTTAAGTGACAGTCTAGATTTTGAAAGCGTTATTTTCGTTATCAATCAAGTGTATTTATGAAACAAAAAAAAAACACAAGTTTAACTAAAAATAAAAGGATATGTACATATCGCTCAGTTTTGTAAAGGGTGAATACAAGAATGTTCATAGTTAATGTATATATTTTGAGCTTTAAGAATTATAGTTATATCAAAAGTATTTCATTACAGAATATACATACATAATACATGTGAGTTCACATTCTAAATATATAAGGAAAAATAAAATAATTGTTTTATTGTCAAAAATTATATATAATATTAATATTAAAAGCAATCGAACAAAATATAACCAAACCAAACAAGCTTTAGTTTTCGTTTGGCTTTTATTTTACATCATTAAAAACCTTGCATTAATTTCAAAATACTGTTTTTTAAATAACTATATAATGCCTAAGTAGTAAACGGAATTAATGTTGGTTTGTTTCTCTCACACCAAAGCAGTTCTTTTATTTTTTTTATTCTCTTCAACTATTGCAGGAATATGGTATATGGTATAATTATTAATCTTGGTTTTTGGCTCAACTACTAATTAGAAAATAGTCACATAAAGTGTGGAGCATACATCATGGTATTCTACAGACATTTTTTGTTATTAAAATACACGAATAAATTAAATTCATAATTATTATTATAGGTGACGCTACAGTCCAACTTGTTAGGCAACGACGCAACGAACGTTTCCAGATTCATCTCAAGGAACTTCACTGAACTAACGTTAAATTGACATCTACTACATGCAGAGGCATAGCGCTACGTCTTTTACGTTTTGTTACTACATATTACATGAGTATCAGACGTAACAAATGCAGTTATGCCATCTCTGATTGTCAGTGATTCAAGAGCGATGAATTATAAGAGTCGTTCGTGCAATTGAACCTAGACTTCCTGCATCACGTCATAGCTAGCACAATTAGCAAAAATAATAACCCAACGAAGTGTTGCTTAATTTAATGGACAGAATGCAAAAATGAGGTGCAACACAATATAACATGTCTGGCTACTCCTATACAGACAAGGGTTAAGCTAGGTAACGTGTATAGTTATTCGGGATGTAATTCTCACAAGAAATAAGCGTGGCATTAGTTTCAGCAAGTATCCTATCTAGTCACTGACAGGACATGGGAAATACTTTGAACTCTATTTTTATAAGCGATTGTTACGTGCTGCTGAAGATTACTGAACGCGGCAAAACTGCGACACACCTGCCAGATTTACATAAAAGTGACAGTCAAACTGCGATGAAGTTTGAAGTGATTTTTGTTTTGTTGGATGGACTTCTTGCAAAAATGGTCCATGAAATTGGTAGGATTCGGATGGTAGATCCAGTTGAGATGTTCGAATTTTGAGTACGCTAAACGTACTCAAAACTTTAAATGCGTTTTTCTCGAAGTCGGTGATCACTGAAGAACGACTTTACGATTAAAACAACAAATTTGAGTTTGAGTCAACGTCCACCATTTTTAGAAAAATCTGATTGTACATTTGGTATCTATTATATCAATGTGTTACCACGAAAATATATCTGGTTGACGTGCCAACTCAATCCTCACCCTCAAGACATCATCTGGAAATTTTCCTATTACTTAAAGGAAAGTGTCTATTTTTCGAAATTGTCTTGACGTCCAATCCTATTGATTTACAACATAGTCATTTTCCTTCGTATTTTGCTATTACTTTGCTATAGGCAGGCATTTTGCACTATATAGTTGTTGAAAACGCCAGAAGACAGAGAGAAAATGAGAGAAGACCAAAATGGTATTGAAATTCAAGCTTCTCATGGACTGATTAACTCAAATGGGGTTTCAACTACCTTTTGCTGAAAGTGCGAGGATTCGAAACCCCGAAAAAGTATGGCGAAACCTGGCGAGTTTGTAGAAATTTGACGAAACCTGGCAGGATTCATTCGGTGGGAGCTTGTCAGGGTTGGCTTGCGTGCTTTTGTTCAGAAAATACAGACTTTGATGATGGTGTTCGCTCTGAACGTCGACCCGCCACAGACGACGATCGATCAACGGTTGGGAATAAAAGTAAGGAGATTGTTCAAAGGCTTAACCCGCACAACCATCTCGCAAAGAACCGGACATGGAAGATGGATAGTTGACCACACACAGCTTTGGTGACAAAAGAAAAGCCTTTTTTTATGCAGTACCCACCATAGTCTCCAGACTGTGCCTTGTAACATCTGTTTCGTTCTCTCCAAAGCAATTTGGATTGAAGGCAATTCTTGAGTTTTACAAAAGAGGCATTATGTGTATTCTTAACTTATGTCCCTGAACAGCAACAGATTAAATTAGCAGCATACCAGGATTATTCTGATATCACATGCAAAACCATCTTTCACAGGTAAGAGAAGGTAACTGGAATAGGGAATATGGCAAATGCCCATAGATAAACTGGAAGGTAACTGGAATAGGGACTACAAGCTCTGGTTATGGATCAAACTTGGTTGCAACCTGGGCTGCTTGAAAGGATACCAGTACTCTTGTTTTTCAAAAAACAGCAGTGTAAAAAACCTAATACTTATGTAGTAGCTCCAGTAAAACAACTGCTTCACTGCCTAGTCTAAGACCGAATCTTTAGGCTGTTCGTCTGTGGCGAGAAGACTGTTCCATTAAAAACCTTTAATAATGAATAATATGAAAATGAAAGATAAACATTTCTATATCAGTCAAGCATGTAGCAATGCAGTTACAGCATTTGATATTCTCAATCTTTGCTGAACGATTCAAAGGCGTTCGGTTTCCAAATCATACACATATAATCAAATGAAAATGCATAGACTTATAAGATGTGGATGATCTGAAAAACTAAATCATATACATCGCCTTAGAGTCAAGATCTCATCCCTCATTTGAGAAAAAAAATCATTTCCTCAACATTTACTTAAATTCTTGTTGGATTATGAGGATTTAATAAAACCAAAGAGCTTATGCCATCCATTTCAACCTGTTTAATTCAGATTTCGGATTAAATGCATACATTCAAACGGAAGTTGATTTTCTAGCGATGCCAAAGCAATTGCTTTTTTGGATGCAGATGTCATATTCTAAATACTCTTGCAATTAACTACAACTGTGTTGTTATTTAAAAACAAAAAAAAAAAAAATAAAAAATGAAATCATAAATCCTTTTTGAAAAGCTTAGTTATTTTTGGAATACATGCTAAATCAGTCGCGAGACACCATGAGCAATTGTGCTCCACACAATATATTATATATGTAAAAAAAACACTAACAAACTACTAATCTCAAAACCTGGTCGCATTTCTCAGTACACATGAATTAGAAAATGTACCTTACGTATTTACACACAAAAACATGATAAAATTTAATACTTTGTGAGTGAGAGAGAGAGAGAGATCAATTGTATAACAACAATCAATCTTCTTTTTTTTTAAGATACACACTAGTTTATTGTTCATTGTGTTCCAATATTCGTTTTGTTTTTTCTCTTAATTTTCTAATGTTATTAATGTTTATATATTTGATTATATAGATATTTTATAAGTCTCTATTCGATCTACAAATTGTTTGGGTTCTATTATACGCCCATATGGTAGGTATTTTTGTTCTACTTAAAAAAATGAAATCATACGGACGAATTACTATTCCTGTGCCACATAACAAGAAAAATATTCAGTATCTGGGGGGACTTTACTCACGATTTGTATATATATATATTTTTTTTCGTTTGTTTGTTAAAGAATGAAGTTATTAGAAATTAGAAACCAATACTCTTCAATATTATGAATAGTAACCACAAAATATCCTCATATCGTCAACATCTACGTAACTAAGGGGCAAAAAAAGAGTAAATAAATAACAACAAATACATCTTCAACCATTACGATCAACATATATAATGCTATTGTTTACGGTAACAATAATGCGAAATAAATTGGGGAAAAATATGTGCATACAGTATATTTATAGAGAGAGAAGGTTTTTTTTTTTGTATTTTTTGTTATATGAAGTTCTCAATTTGACCTTTTGTAATACCTCTCTCTTCAATGTGCAACATGAAACCGGTCCAGGTAAATTTGTAGAAAAATATCCTTATATTGTTCCTGTGGAAAACAAGAACTGTATTTATTTGGCACACAAGATGTCACTAGAGAGGTTTCCAAATGCCTAAAGCCTGGAAACAATTATTTTGCATTATCTTTTTTTTATTGTTTAATGTAGTTAAACCACATACATACGGATGAACAAATGCGTATTCAGGTTTTAATTTATTTACATACCACGTTGAAAGAAGAAATTATAGTACGTTATAGGAAATTATATTTTAATTTGAATGTTTGATCTTACTCACTGGATGGCTACCCAAGTGTTTGTTGAGAATGTGTAGAAGTGACTTCGAAACAGGCTTGAAAACAACATTCACACGTATATACTCGAGGATCCTTCTGGATGTACGTACATACACTTATAAATTATATAAAATTAAAACTAAGCGGTGTCTTCATCCCGAGATCGTGCGTTCATTCTGTTTTCTTCGAGATAAATAAAAAGTAATCTAATACAATTATTTGATTGGCATTGTAATGAACGTATTCCTATTTTTTAATGATATATTTAATTCGATTTGTATGTATATATTTATTTAAACGCGTGTAGACTTATTAACGCATCCTTGCTATTAAGGGGACGTCGGATACCTAATACTGGATCTGCTATTTACTTATCATCTGTAAAAAATGCGTATCACATAACCTTTTTTTTTATATACGTACATCAATTTGTTTCAGTTTCTAAACTTCTTAATATTTAAAGGTAATTAATATACGTGATAAATCCTCAACCAATTCACTTAAAATTTATTCGCTGTTCTGCAACACACAACTCGTGAAAGTTGGATGCATGCATTTAATGTAATTCAACTTATGCGAGAAAATACATATACTTTCCATTTATCTGATACCTCATATAAAGGTATAAAAAGATACCTCTCCACACACGAAATAAAATGTCAGATGTGTAGAGTATAACAATACAATAAAAGGTGAAAAGAAAGAAAAAAGAAAAAAATCGTCTTACCTGTGTTACAGGATCCTTCATAATGAGAACATCTGTGACCGTACCAAACATATTAAAATATTCTTTTAACTTGTCTGAAGATGTTTGCCAGCTAAGACCACCGACAAAGAGTTTTCCAGGTGCAGGATCTGTTCCATTGTTATTTGGGGTTGATCTACCAGACGATGTAGATTTTGCTGAACTGTTGATATTCACAGTTCCATTTATGGTATTTTGCTGTTGCTGTACTACTTGTGCTTGAACTAATCCGCTCACATTTTTTGTTTGTAATGGAGAATTTGCAACAGCTGCCGATGGAATGGTATTATTCACTGCAACATTATTATTTATTGTTGCCACTAATGCACTGTGCAACTCCCGGCTATGCTGATCAATGAGCCCAGAATTGTCAATCGGGTTACTGTGTGGATAAAAAAATGAATCATCTTTTATATGATGCTGCAACATTGTCTTCAATTTAATATATGTATTGTCTTTAGTCAAAAATAAGAATTCAACTTAAAGGTTCACAAAATAACACCACACAACACACAATTTTTTTTCCTTCTAGAGAAATAGTTTCTTTGGTATAGTCGATTGCTTGTTTTATTTGAAAACTTCTCTGTTTCTATGAGAACGAGGTTTTATTGTAGATTTCAAATCGATTCAGATGCAAAATTAGGCAGGGAATAATACAGCGTTGCCTTAGCAAAGAGTTAGCTATAGATAAACAGTATGGCTATGTGCATTGATTTAACTACATTTGATTAAAATGTAAATATTATTGACGCTGCGCGACGCCGGAAACAAATACCACGACCGAAATTGATGAACTGAAGTATTTTTTCTGAAACTCAGAAGTCCCTCGGAAGAATGGATGAGTATCACGGAATTCCACTTCAATAGCATGATAGAATGAGAGAGTATTACATTACAAAACACTGCACGTGTGTGTAGTACATCTGGGGTGTCCTTATGATTGCAATGTTTTTCTCTCTCTCTTTCATTCTCAGTCTCTACGCACAGAAGCCATGCATCTGCTGTGGCGTAAGGGCACAGGATCGTGCAGCTGAAAACAAATACCAACGCTCCTTTGAATAGGGGTCCGTGTTGAAGGATCGGTTTTCGGCTGTCACAAATATCGGGGAAAGTTTTTATGGATGTGTGCGTGTAGGTAGCTAGGTAGGTACACTTCGCTGACAATTAACTTAAAAGGACACGTTTTGTAATTTGCGCTTGCTATTTATTGCGGAATTCGGAGAGGGGAAAATATTGAAATAATTGCTACGTTAATACCCTGACCTGTTTTAGGTAAGCAATTTTTAGTTAGCAAAATTTTGGTTTCCTTAAAACGCTGCAGAGGGAAGAAGCCCACATGCACATCAGGTATTTTTACACACTCTTTGGGCTTTTGGTTGTCACTATGGAGCACAAAACGACATCTATCGTCTGATCGATTAAGTAGAACAATGTAAAACGAATCAATTTCCTTAAACTACTGAAAATGATAAAACAAAAAGAACTTATACTTATATTAGAAAAACACACTCTGTCATAAAAAAGCAGTCCCCGATCGTGTGAAATACAAATATGTTTGTACAAGTAACTAGTTTGATTCCGCTTTTGGTTAATGGTGCAATCGCCACTTTGGTCCAAACTAGGATCTGCCGTCTAGGAGTAGTCTCCAACATCGAAAGTCGCCAATCACCCCTAAATTAAATGTTTAACTGCTCGAGATCGAGCGAAACAAAACTGGAACGATTGAACATAACATAATACAGTGTAGTCTCGACTATTGCAACACTCGATTTTTGCAACCAATGTAATGAACTTATTTATTTTCAAATTTCAAATAGAAAAAAAGTTATAGATTTTCGCAAACTAATGCAATGTAACAGAAGAAGAGAACTGTTGACGCCATTATAAATGGTCTAGACATAGTTCCGTGCAGAAATGAAGTACTATAGAGATGGCCAGCTGATTGCCCTATCTGCCTATCGACGAATTTTAGTGATTTTTTGACGGTTATTCACGAAATACTAATTGTCGATCCTTTTTTTTTCACGGAAAGAGTTAAAAGCGACTACAATCATATTCCTGATCATAGGGAGGAAGAACTTAATTCGGGATAAAATTTTGTCAGATAGATCTGATATTTAGATATGGGCAGCGATGACATCTCTGAATGGATCTCCGAAAATCTACAAAACGAAAGAGAAGCCAGAGAAGATATTTCCGAGTGTGGGAATGGAAGTTTTTGATATACAACAAAAAGGGAAATTAGAAGCCGTAATAGAATCCTTTACTATATGCTTGTAGTAGAAGAAAGCATGTAACCGCAAAATATGCGTGATAAAGCTGCTGCCAAGCGGTATTCTGCAAAGCAACAGCTGAGTTTTACATATTATGTAAATGAATGGTATACAGAATATTTTATTTATACATTAAATCTGTACCTACAAGATAAGACAAACTTGAGTTGTTTCAGCTGTTTAATTTTATTTTAAATATATTTTCCGTGCTTAATTTTTTAAGCCAAACCAGATGGAACAAAATTTGAAATGGTAACATTTTTTATAATAATGTTGCTGCACTTAAGATGCTTTACCGAGAAAAATTTAACGAGTTTGTTGTTCTTAGGTTTTTCAAATATACATAAATTTCGTTGACTTAAGTGTTGAAAAAATTCATTTTGAAATAAATTACATTCATTTGTAAAACATCTTATGCATTAACTTGTTTACCTAATTATTCAATCTATCACAAATTACTGTTTGTATTATATTCTAAAATTAATATGCTATACATAAGCTAGAATTTTCTGTTTCCAATACTTAAATTTTTTCAGAGGATTATTTAAAGTTTAAAATTGCTTCACCTTATAGGCACAGAAATCACCACATCATATCACATCACATATCAATGAACATTGACAATGTTCTGTGAGGCAGTAGTAGTAAAAAACACAGTGAATAGAATGTTTATTAAACCATCTGAGCAGGAGCTTTGAAGACATCAAATTTGCAATAAGAACCTCCCCCCTCAATCAATCAATATTAACGAAAACCAAATCAGTTTTGATTTCCATCAATGTGTAATGTTCCTTGACGAGAACATTGACGAGCCTACAAACCATTAATATTACTTGATGCATGACTCATTCAAGTAATATTGTCAAGTAACATCGATCGTGTGAAGGGCGCTTTAGTTCGCAAACATCAATAAGCTCATCTCCTCTATTTGCTCAGCTATAGGACTTATTTCTATTCATTCGTATCGATCAAATTTTCCAGAGAAACGTAAAGTTCCAAGTATTCTAATCTTCAAATCCTTTCACGTGCACATTGATTTAAGGAAGGATCAATATCTTCATGTCTGTTTTTTTAGTAGCAGTTTTATTCTCATTTTTATATACTTTACACTTTCGACAATATTCTTCTTTAAGTGTCAGCCTGGAGTGGACCTGGGCATCAACGAACAAGCCTCTCCAACTAACGCGATCTCCGGCTATCTGTTGGTTGATGTCCTTGGGTGCGCCACTTAAACCGGGGGTTATGTCACAGGTTCGGAGTTTGTTAGGAAATGTTCATGGGCTCTACATAGTCTAGAAATCCTAGGCGTTGGATCCGTAGACGCCTCTCTAGCTCAGGACTCGGTATTGTCTCTGTACAGCCCATACAGCCATACAGAGACTGTACATACGGAGTTCGTGGTTGAATCTTCTCCTTCAGATTCAATCAACATAAACAGAAGCAAAGACAGCACATCTCTTCCTCTTGAAAAGATTAAAAAATCGTCATCCACTTTGGTGATTGTCCATGCTTCTGCGCCGCACCGCACCCAAGGACTGGGATGATCAATGTCTTATGTGCTTGGTCCTTCGAGAGACGGCTCTATTACTCTAAAATAAATAAGTTCGAGTTAGAGAGTCCACTGTACTTTGTTTTGCCGTCATTCACCGCCAGACGGATTTTAGTCACTCCTGTCTGAATGCCAGCAAATGCGTCACGACTGCTGACGGCTATGTTCTCTCAATCACTCAATGTCATCTGCGTATGCCGTAAACAATTGATGGGCGTTCTGGAAGATCATGCCTCTAGTGTCGGCGTGTCTTGTTTGTACGATCTTCTCTGAAGTGGGGTTGAAGAATTCACATGAAAGCACATCGTCTTGTCTTAATCCTTTTTTGTCATTGAAAGTCTAAGTTGTGGACTTCCCGATCCCTGAGACCACATTTGATTTTTCATGAAAACGCCTTCAGGCATGCACGCAAAACGGCACAGTACGCGAGGATCAGGAAACGTTGTTTCACTCGATAGTTAATGCAGTCAAATGGGTTTCCCTTCATGTGGCTCGGATAAACGGTACCGAGACATCATTCGTCGAACATGCTTTCTTCGAACATATGTACGTATAGTACAAAGGTTAGTTGGTGAATGCGCCAAACCCATTCATTTATAGCTACTTTAAAAAAAATTATGGCACGCCCGAACCTGCTGCTTCGTAAGATATCATCGTCCCCATTGAATGGAATATTTCTTTGGTGCATAGCTGACTTGAGATTAAATAAATTTGTGAAATTAGAATAGTCAAGCCCACACTCAACCATTTATAAATTAAAATAATTATTTGTTGTTTGTTCAATCCCTAAGACCACAGCATTAAGAAAGAAGTTAGCTTAAAAAAGATTACAGAAAATAAGCGTGCCGTAGAGGAAACTTTCACGACGATTGAAGAAAAGGTGAAACAAGAGACCAACGTCTTCAGATGGATCAGGAAGTCTTGCTTCACAAGCCTCTCTTGGAACAATCTTTTCATTATCAAAATCGTTCGCCATGGACTGGAATAGGTGGTGATCACTTGGTGCTCCGGACTATCCACCTTGCTCCCAATGAAGCTCCCGGAGCTTTTATCGACTCGCTATGGATATGTAAAATATGGCGTATTTTCTCATCGATAGTGTCTGTCAATGAAGCGCGTCCATACAAAACTGAGTCAATAAATTACAAAACTGACTGTAGCTTTAAAGTACATTTCTTATTTATTTCTGAAAAAAGTTACTGCTCTTGCTATATCTATACGAACAAATACGAATACATTGGTAAACAGTCGTTTTATACGCACTACATTTTTTTAGCATAAAATTGAATAACTCGGTGGGAAGGAAAAATGGTGCCTGTCGTATAATTCACTTTACACGTTACAATTTTATGCATTTATTTTTTCAAACTATAACTTTAACAATTAAAAAATCAGATGAAAGTGAAATATTCGTTTAAACGCACACCATATAATGGTGTATAATTTATTGTTAAAAATATCAAAATGTGTATTCAACATTTAGTATGATTGCCTTTCTTTTTCATGACATGAAATATTCTATATGACAAATTTTGACATTGGGATCAATTTCTCGCTAACATTCTAGAATACTCAGTCGGAGCTCCGCAACTGAAGCAAATTAACATTACCATACATTTTTAGAAGCAATTTCTTCGGATAGCAAGGATTTTCGATATGAATACAATTAGAAGTGCATGCTGGCCAATCCAACAAAGTAATATTTTCTTTCAAGAAACCACCCCTTCCATAGTTTGGATACATGTATTGCAGTCTTGTTGAAAAATAAAGTCTTGTGGGTGATGTTCATCCAAAAAAGACACAAGAACATCATCGAGCAATTCTTTGTACATCCGAGATTTAATTTTTGTTGAAATAAAGCAAATGGACAGTTTTAAATTGTAGGCAAAAGCTCTTTATACCATACTACTACCACCAACAAAATTCTGTTTTGACCGGGGTACACTTTGCTTTGAAAGATCATGCCAGTATCAGCTGTACCAATCTGGACCCTCTAAATTAAACCTTTTTTTCGTCCAGTGCATGTACTTCTTAGCAAACAAGAATCTCATCTCTTTCTATCTCTTAGCCTTCGTTTTCCTTGCATTGTCTTCCATTTGACGGATTTTGATTCACGAAGATTGTAGCTGATTTTTTGTCGCATCCTCAAATTTATTTTTTTATTATCATTAAATTATAAAAATGTTGGTACTTAATTTCATAAAATTCAAAAAGTACATTGCCTGGGTTTGGTTAAGAAAATAGGTTTTTAACAACATTTCTAAAACAGTCCCTAGTCATTGAAATATCGACTTCCGATGATACAGAATTATATAATTTAAGAGAGCCACTAATAGGATTATTTTTACCATAATTGGTACGATGAGAAAATTTCATCTCTATATCTTAGAAATTTATCTGGTACGTACCAGGATATTAAAGCGAGTAATTCATTTGACTTAATATTGAAATTCAAAATACTTTTTACAAATAATACGCATTGAACATTTCGTCTGTTTTTAAGAGTTTTTAAAACTGAAAGGGTACACCTTGACGAGTATTCGGGCCATCGTAGGTTTCTTAAAGCAAAACGCGTGAACCTTTTTTTAACTCTTTCAATTCTTGTTATAGTTTTCATATTGAGGGTCCAAACTACACATGAGTATTCTAATATAGGAAGTACAAGGGATGAAAAAATTTACTTTAGTGTGTAAGGGTCTTTAAAAATCCCTGAAGTTCTTTTAACGAAACCTAACATAGAGTTTGCTTTACTTATAATAAAGTCATAGTGTGCCGAAAAAAAAATATTCGGTGAGCTTTGTGTTGCCTTTTTTTTTTCTTTTTCCCATAATTTTCTCCTTTCTTTAAGAAATTGCGGACAACTGTCTCTGATCATTTTATTTCGTTCGCTATTGGTCTATTGGAAAGATGGATGTGCTCATGCGACTTAAAAAATTAATTTGATCAATTTCTTGGTCTGTCAACCGTTTTCCTTTTCTCATATCGGCCTAAAAAATTGTTTTCCTTGAAATTCACTAAGATCCACAAAACACAATCCAATCTTACCGTAAGGTAATAAAATGTATCCAAAGTGTCAAAAAAATGTATTTTTTTTACGAATAAAATCTTGATTGGACTTAAACGAATGTTTAACCGAACAGTATTCAAAAAATAAAGAAATAATGGTAAACCTGTGTCAATATGTTTGGACAAAGAGTGATGTATGTACATTTACTTCTTAGATAAACAAAATGATGAAAAATTACACGATGCGTTTAAACGAATGTTTACCACAGTAGTCAGATATTGTTAAGACAAAAGTCACCCAAAATCACCGAGAATAATTTCTGACTTATTTCACGAGGTATGATCTTAAATGGACTTTACACGATCAATTGCTTGATGTCTCTCTCATACATGTACATATGAGAAGGTCTCCGCGTACGACGCACGAAGCATGGAAAATCTTTCGTTTTAATTGATATAGGGTGGGTTGATATAATTAGTTCATTGTGTCGCCTTAGGTCGCGGAAGAGGAAACACAATTGTCAATTGGAATTTAAAAAGAAAAATATTCAAAGATGGTAGTCAAGCATTCATATAGGAATTTATTGAAACGTTTGAATTTTTTTTATAGACAATCCTCCACCTGAATTTTATTGTTTCTTATTATTGTGCGGTTTATGACATAGAAAGAGAGAGAGAGAGGGTACAGATAATTGGAAAATAAACATTTTATGTCAATTAATTCAACTAAGGGTGTAGCTACTGACAATAGACCTCTAGATTTTATACGGACTTACAGCCCAACGAATATGAATATGGGAGACATAAGACTCATTATTCAAGAAAATTATCGACTCACAAAACAAAAACACTTAATGTTTATGCTCCTTAACAATTTGAATAACCTCTTATCTGTCAGTTTAAGGGTTGGACTTTATTCTACTTTCATCGTTTCAAATTTCATACATTTAGTCCAAACAATGAAAGTAGTTTAAAGGGTTACTCGTTCCATGAGTACCGGCCTACAGTTGCCTCATAAACTCATGTGACCCGATGGTAATCCGTTCATTTACATAGATACATTACTGATAACTTTAGCTGAATAACCGACAACATCTACGGTACGTCGGTTTTCATTGCACGTCTCGGTTATTCACAAAAATGTTGACAAAAAAGGATTTTGCAAAGTTACATGATATTTAATCATGGGGAGAGGTACATGCAGATACGTCGAGGTGGAATGATGAGGGTTTTTTTATCCATACTTTTGATCTGTAGTATGTAGAATAAAGGAGGTACTAACAAATAATTTGACTATTTTGGGTTGGATGAGTAACGGCCATTGCCCTTCATATTCTTTGTGACAACACTCCAAGGTGTACGGTTCGATGTGAGCTTGGGTGTTGAAGTAATTTTTGTTTCCCTTAGATGCACCGAGCTGATGAATGTCCTACGCGCTTGTGCATCAAAGTACAGGTGGTCAGTATCGGTTCATTAGTCCCACAAGGTGGTTGTATTAATAGTTTTTAATTACTCCATCCCCATCATATCTATGAAACAAAAATGTTAAATGATTGTAATGGCTTGTTATCGCAACAATTGTCACTAATGTCACGGAAGATAAAATCTCTTGCGTGATAGGGCGCATGACACGCGAAGTACTACAAATAAACAAATTTGAGGCTACACAAACGGATTGCTCTACAACTTGTTTCTTGCAAGAGTGAATAAATGAAATGTATGCAAATTTATTATTCGCCAGGTATAATCAGGGTAGATCAAACAAGCAATGCTCTTCCAAATTCTTGTGGAAAGATATTCGTTGTGCTGAACTCAGTGTGAATGTAGACATAGAGAGAGAGAATCTAAGTGGACTTCTCCTGGAGAGTTTGACTTGTGATTTCTCGTATGGACCTTAGTTGAAAATTATTATGAATTAGTTACTACTGTAGGAACAGTAGTATGACATCTCAACTGTAAATAATACTCCGCACAAGAAAAGCAGACTAAATGCATGGATTACTACCGATAACAGGGAAAATGCAAACAAAACGAGATGCGGCATATTCGTGGCCCACATCATAAGCTATCTCAACATAAAATTACTTTTCGTAGTAGTATCTGCCAAAATACATTGTCAAACTAAATCCTAGAGATTGTCAACTTCATTTGGGACAAACGCAATGACAAACTGCGCTTAAATATCAAAAAGGCGATTTTTGCTCTGCAGGGGACTTCTTCGGGTTTCAAGTCCAGAAACAGGTGTATTATGCCTTAGTCGAATCCAAGTTGAGACACGGGATACTTCCTTGGGAGAATGCATCGAATAGGTACATCAATGAGCTGCAAGATACTTTCCTAAGGCAGATAATTAGCAGACATCCAGCAGACGCACACAATTAATGGAAGGTACTGACCGTAAAACATGTTTTCAAATTGACACTATGCTTAGAATATTATGACAGCCGCTTCAAAAGATCCATTGACCATCCACACAACACAAGACGACGAGCTCAAGATATGCACCAAACACCACAATACAACAATAACAACGGAAGAAGGCAGCTAAACTGTTCCAACAGTGCTTCATGAGCTCTCCACAAATTTGACAGATGTTGAGAATTCTAAAATCCGAAAAAAACGTTCTTGCTGAAACTTAATCAATACAACCTAACTATTAGTACACTCTTTTCCAAAACACATTTTAAATTGTTTATGTACGTATAAAATAATCTAAAGCTCACTTAACAAAATTTGTATTGATACACAATCTTCTGCAGAAAAGCCTTCAGATAATAATGCAAATTTTATTTTGGATAAATAAAAAAAAGCATTCCTTCAAACAAGAGACTGCTACTAAATGTCTACGGCTGAATTAAATAAACGAATTTCCAATGGCAATGTGACTTCACTGTGAACGCACCCTTAAACCAACAACCGAGCTGTCAATGTCAAAACATTGAGTAAAAACTTCATCGTGGTGAATTTCACGAATGAAGATCGTTTATAAAAAATCGAAATTTATTACCAAAATTCCAAGTCGGTGACGGCAAGTTTATTGACCAATTTCATCGCAAAATCTGAAGATTACTGATGTCAGCAAACAGAATATGCGTTATTATTCGATCAAAACCCTCATGTGCTTCATGAAGGATAACTTCATCCACCAAAAATATCTGAATGGTGTGGTTTTCAAGCCGGATCAATTTCATTGGGACGTTTTTTGTTGAAGATTATCGTCACTTTACAGTCAGTGGAGATAGCATGGACTATAGATTACCCATTTGGGGTTATAACATGTGTCAGAAGTCACACAGTGGCTTAACAATCGACTTGTAAGAAGTAAAATCAATGAACGTGTTACATCGAGACACAAATATTGAACGAGTCTAAATGCGTCATCAAAAATTGATTTGAACGAATTGACGGGTGCGAATGTGCCTGTGCTGGTCCAATGAACGATTTTCACACATAAATGTTTTGTTTGTATTTCAAACTAATAAATTGCTTTTGATTTGGCAGTATCGTGTAACATCCAGTACCCGTGTATTGTACACCCATGTGATGCCTTGCTCTTTCACATACAGTTCGTTTCATGGTAGTATTGAGGGATATTGATTCCTTCTGTGGCTAGTTGGAATAAATCTAATCAGAGTATTCTCTCTAAGCCAGTTTGCTTTAAAAATCTGAGAATATCAAGACATGAACGGCGAGATGGTTCTAGTATCTAAATTTCTTTCCTCTGAGAGTAGGTGCTTGCTCTCTCTCTCTCTCTCTTAAGTGGGTGATTGCTTCACAGAATCTCAGTACATGCCCTGGAATTTTTTTAGATTCTCCACAAAATTTTGATACATGACACAAGCCTGTTTCGGTTATATAGACTTACGAGATTCTTGATATGCTTCATGACATAAGCCTTGTTCCAGGTTTCTGGCCGGTTCCTTCTTTTTTTTCTAGAATTCTGAATTATACATATTTCATGATCTCCTATAAAATATGAATAATTTGAGGACTGTGATGTGTGTCGATGCTTTGCTCGGGGAGTCAGCCAATGCAATGGCTTATATCCCTGTCCAGGTAAAAAATCATTTAGTCTGGATGTGTCATCTTTCCAAATGATGCTTGGTGGTAACATGTACCATCTATGAATTTATAGAACTTGCCGCTCCCAAAAATATGCTTTGATTTTAGTCCCCACAATCCGAAATGTAGTACAGTAGAGTTCTATGAGATGGACAATTTGAAAGATGAGCGGATTTATAAGACAACTTCCTTCCGTGCGGCCAGTATTGAAAAACGTATAAATAAATTTGTTTTTATATCTTTTATAAACAACATGAATTTTTTAATAAAATAAAATCCATTTTGGTAGTCATACATACGTTCTAATTTGATTCTTGAAAATATGAATGGAGCATGATTTATATCTGTCCATCTTTGTAAGATTCTACTGTACACATAAAACTAAATTTTATCAGACGATGTGTACATAATAGGCTAATGCCGTATAATTCACTGCGAGGCTCCAAATAAAAAAAGAAAACCAGAGAGCCGGTGACAGCAGCACATTCGAATAAGATATATTGAAATGGGATATCATTCCTTATCGTGTTGATATTAAGCTTTTCCTTGATAAACCTACATCTAATTTTAGTTTGTCTGCTAGTTTCTAAAAACTGTCTAAGGCGATATATAGTGCGCCCACAAGCTGCAATATGTACGTAATTTCAAAATGTGTGATTTTTCTAAACAAACAGGAATAAGCAATAATAAAGTCTTAAGTTCGCAACTGTGACATATGTGGACAATGGATCAATCACTAGTTTTAGGTAGAGCGGAAAAAAAAAACATATATACATATATATAAGGGTGTTTTAATTTGTTTGTTTAATAGTTCGCTGGGCATAAGTACAGTACAGCCCATATCAAAACATTGTTTCTCAGAAAAAATAAAAAAATAAAATAAAACAAAATGTCGCATTCCGAAATCCGTTCCCGCGTCGGTAATGTGAATTGAGATTCACTGTTTGTGTAACTTCAGGTTCAAAAAAGCATACGTTGAGGGGATACAAAATCGTTTTTTGAAATCTCAAATGGAGACATGTAGTTTGTCTGCCAGCCTGGTTCAGTAAATTCACTTATCGATCTTAAAAAAAGAGTGGTACGCTGTATATAACATGCAATAATTAATGACATTTGCTATAACAGCTAACATTATTAAATAATTAAAACCACAGCGAAATGATGTCCACATTTTAATTTTCAATCCGTGTTCATTATTATATGACACGTGTCAAATGGTAAACAGCTGATTTCGAAAAACCGAAAAGTGATTTCGATAATCTAGAGCATCCTGTATAGAGGATATTTTAAGCGTGTCAGCAAAACTTTATAATATTCAAAAATACATATGTATCTTCTAATAGGAGATGACAACGATGGTGAGCCCAACGCGGACACTGACGTGATGGATATAGTTGTTCAACTTTTAGCTCAACTATGTTTAGCGTAGTGCTAAATAATTCCTCTGATGAAACGGATAGGGAATGGTTTCTTTATTGAAAAGGAACTAGTTCCGAGAAACATTTCAAAGCGAAGTCGACTATATCAACTTGTTATCGTGTTTCAGCCATTAACTTTCCTCTCTCCTTCAGCGTTGACAGTCGTCACATTGTGACATTTTAATGGAATTCTAATTTAAAACTTATTTGTATTTTTTTTATTTTAACGTAGGTTATCCCGCTCATTGTAATAATTGGGTCAGGACTTTTTGGATTAATTGGAGCTGTAACCCACAACATATTCACACGTGACGATGTGCGGTAAGTTAATATATAAAAATCAAATTTTCACAACATATAGTCTATAATTTCGAACTAAATTTTTAAAAGCTACTACAAGTCTTGGGAATGTGGCTATGAAAAGGATTCTCATTTTTACAAAATCCGAAAGGTGGGAAATTATTTTAGTCTTCAACATGTTATTAATACATTCCATTGCTTTGTAGATGATCACAGTAAATCAAAAATATAAGGAAGCGATTGGAATTCGAGATTTGTACCATGAAATGAAAAACAAGGATCCATAGAAAGGAGTGTCTGTTGCCATTAACATATGCTAGCCATTCAATTTCAACTAACAAGCATTTTTTGAACATTTTACTTTATACATTTATACCAACGAAAGAAAAACAAAATATATTTTGATTTAAAAGAGTAAGCGGTTTTAAAAGATTCGATGCTTCATCCTCCATTGAAGCTACACCAAGCTGTTGTAACTTCCTTGAACAAGCATGAAGTCACCGTCGCCTGCTGGAACGTGGAAATGCTATTCGAGAGCCAGTCTGGATAGAGAGATTTATCTACAAGCTGAATCTGATGGGATTCCCCTCCAACCCCATCCAATTAATGTATAGCATTCTGCATTCCAGATTATTCTACGTGTAAATTGAAGGCAACAAATCAACTGATGATTCGCTGTTTCGGGTAGTCGTATAATGAGTACTTATATTTTTAAGTAAACCTTTTCGTGGTGGATGCAGTTCAGCAACCAAATGTCGGAGCATAAAGATACATGCACATAGTACACCCAAAAATCAGCGGAAAGCAAGTAAAGCACAATGACGTTTTCACGTAAAGTTTAAAGTTAAACAGCCACTCGAAACTGACATTTAAGAAGGTCACACTAGGCTTCCATCGGATCTACCCCCTGATGCGCAGACAAAATGAATCAAGCCAAATGACAAAGTTACTGCTCTACGAGCAGCTAATACGGCTGTCATTTGCATAGATCTCCTTGTCATTGTATACGACGACACGTCTGGTTTTGACTTTCCTAATGTGGTGAACTCGCCAATGTTTGCTAGTTGAGTAAGCAATACTTTCGACAAGCTGTCAATTTTCAGTGTCGGTCGGTAAAGGTAAACCAGTGAAAAGCTGTCAGAACCTGTCGTAACATGACGTAACTCGCTCTAGCATCTATATTACGAACAAAATCCTGAAAAATGTCTTTGTTATTCAAATAAGCCCCGCATATTGGCAACTGACGTGAAAAAGACGTCACTGATTTATACTTCATGAAATTACACAAAAAATAAACTTAAAGCTCCCATATTTCAACCGAGCAAACAAGAAATGCAGCATTCATTGCTATTATCCAATTTCTCAGAACCCACCACCTTCTTACAAACCAACGAACTTAATGAACGCAATACTTCCCTTCGTGACGGCAAAACATAGCATCGCCTTAAACTGGGACACATTCATGAGTCGACGACTTATCATCCAGTAAATTTCTACAGAACGTGAAATTCAATACTCTTTCTTTTAATTAAACCATTTAATTATTATTATTTAATTATATCATTATCACAACTGTCACAATTGGATTCCTCTTAATGATATTTAGCAAGTTGACAACTGTGAATTGTGGAAACCACTTTTTACTGCTTAATGCTTTACTTTGCAAAATGCTTAAAAAGATTGATATGATTTTGAGGGACAAAAGTATAAGCGAATAACATATATAAATAATGTACCTGCAGGAGCGATACATTTACATATTAGATAACTTCATATATCGTATTTATGCTATGCTAGTGTGGAGTGTGGTCAACAGTGGTTGTTGGACATAATAAGCAAGCTTATAAGCCAAGGTTCGAGTCATAGATGTGTCTATAACAGTCACCGATTAACAGAGGTACTGACTGGCAGTTATTAATGTTAATTAACTAACTGATTGACGAGAACGATATGTTAATAATCAGTAGGGTCAGTTAAGGAGCTGGATCGAATTCAGTTTTGGCTATCCATCCATTTACCATTTGTTTTTTGTTCATAGATAAGGAAAGGTAAGATGACGTCGAGTGCCTGAAAACTTGTCATAATCTATTCCTGAGAAATGTTACAATAATCTCTGGAGAAGTCATTGCACGGGAGACATCCTCCTGGCTTGCGCAGAGAGCGCTTGTCATATTTTTTTTGGTTTTTTAAGGTAAGTGGTGGTTCCTACCCCTTTTTTGTGTTTAGTTGACCACCTTTCACAAAGTCGAGTTCGGTACACAAGAAAATATATTTGTTTTAATTCATAGTTTCATTAATTCTTCAATATATCTATGTGTTTGTGAATATTTAAATTTATATATAATTAGTATCTATGGGAATGTTTGTGGTCTTTGAATGAATATTTTCCATTAGGCCAAATTTTTTCGAAGAGCTGAAGACATGAGTTTTCATATAATAAGTACAAAATGTCTCTTACTCATCATAATTTATTTACTAAGGACAACATTCTCTCAACTTTGGCAGAACAGAGTATGTGCCCTTCGATTTTTCGTAGATGACGATATGGAATGTATTGTTTTCCAAAATGGTGAAAGCATTGCAACCATTGATGGTCAGTAGCAAAGCTGTTCGTACTTAGTATTAAATTTTTACATTGCACTATTTTATAACGACTGTGACGTCCAGGCGTCTCACCGCTTTCAGATGTCACCTTGATCACCTTTGATTCCTTACTTTCTGAAAAGTTACAATCCAGAATAGGCAAATTTTTACATTTCCTAGTTAAATGACTCAACTTAACGAAATGTGAATAATATACCAACCAAACTTGTTGCAATGAATTCGTGCGCGAGCGAACTTTTTTAGGCCACAGTCGGCAGAACTGAAACTTGCCATCAATAGACTTGATAACGCGGCACCCAAAGCTTTGTGATGATTTGCCGACTTAAAATCCGGTTCGATGTCAGATTCTTCCGTGAGACACAATCTATACAATATTACTTTTGCTTTGTAGTTTCTTGATTAATTTACATTTTTTTTAATTGAAAAATTCAACTCGGGTTTTATTTGCATTTTTTCGATTCAATTTAGTTTTTATAAAAACAATAGCAACAGGCAAGTAGGGAAGATAATATTTGAAACAGTCAAAAAACTTTACTTTAACTGGGATTCGAACCGGGCACCCCGCTAAACAGTGGCAGGGACTCTACCAACTACGCAATCCGCAAAGGAGGAGGAAATAATACTGTACTACCTTGGGACATGCCTCGCACCCGCAAAAATACAAAGGAGATTACTAGTATACTTTTGAAGTCTTGATAAACACCAATGTTATAGATATTCTACATCTTATAGCCGCCAAATGGTTATGAAATGGTCAAAAGACATCTTAAATGACCAATCGGTTCTAAACAGGAAACGCTATATGGTCAACGAGGGAATCAGTTTTGTAAAGCCGGATAGTGGCAGCAGAAACGGTTTAAGTGGAACACAGTTTATTTGCAATAAGCATGCATTAACCCTATCTACCTTACAAGATGGTAGGCTATACTATATAAAAGAGACGATGATGAATCTCCTACTGATGTGAGAGAAGAGGTTGTGAATGAATGCACTGCAACACCCCGTCACAGTGTACCGGCACCCACATAACGTCGATTGTTGGTTGTTTGAATCTTTATAAGATGGCAGACTCTAGCAAGAAGCATAGAGGTTGAGTCTCCTCATGGAGAAGTGTGCGAGAAGAGATTGTGACACACCCAGCCCGGCAACCACAAAAGTTGCAATTTTGGAAATGCTCACCAATCTGTTTAAGAGACACTCAAAAATCAATGGAGGTTTTTGAGAGCATTAGATCGTCTTGGGGTCGGATTACTGCCTGGCTGTTCAAAAAAATAGTGATGTTCGTTTTAAGATATCACATTGAGCGAAGACAGTGTCTCTTTTAACACTTCAGATTCCGCCCGAGAGGATGTTTGTAGTACACGGGTGTGTCTATCGAAGAACCGCACATTCAACTCAACACATTACGATGCACAACAATGTAGACCCGGTGAGCCAGTTGAGGTCTCCATTTTCATATTGCCTCATATTTCTCAAGGGATTTCTTGAAACAAGGATAGTTTCCTGTCCTTACATTGTCTTACTTTGATGCTACTGCTTGTTGATCAATAATTTCCATTTCAATAAAAAATACAAGAAAGAACTCCACCCTGAGGTGTGCCACCGTTGGTGATTTTTTTTTTTTTTTGGCAATAACCGAGCCCAGCCTTGCATTGATGACTCAACTAGTACCATGTGACACATTAGTGTATCAAAATGTTGATACCTGAGTGGGTTTTGAGTTTTAGTGAAGTCATCAACATCCACAAACCTACGTGGCATGGGGCTAATGAATAAAAATATACAGTATCAATTCACAAAATAACATTTACTTTTTAAGATATTGCCCTCATTTTATTTCACTTTTTCGAAATCAACCCAAACTTTTAGTCCAAATTGTAGAACAGATAAAAGCTCACATATTAGCAGCATCAACTAAAAGTTAAATCCAGGAAGCTGCTGAGCTTGCATCATGAGAAAATTCTTACTAACATCATCAGCAAAGGGGGATGTATGAAATATAAGGATATACAAGTGAATCCTTCGTCAAATTTATTTGCGCATGTCGAGTATATTTACTCCTTACAAAATCAACGAAGGAAAACAATTTCCAATCGATTTTTCTATTTTGTTGAAAAACGTATTGGCATATTTTATATTTAATTTTTTTTCTCTCACATATGATTGTCCTTCTTTCGATTAACCCATTTAAGAAAACATAAGTTTTTTGATAAAATTGATTAAATATCGTAGATCCACAATTTGAAAAGGAAAAGGAAGAGACTTGTTTCTGTGTTCTTGCTTGGTTTGCATAGGGGTGTATATGTACCGTATGTATGTATTATATTTTAGAAAACATGATGGTACAATCGATATGTAAAAATGTGACCTTTTAAAATTGATTTAAAATCATTGGAAATATACAAGTCTATAATGTCACGACATACTCTTGGAGTGAGTTGAATGAACTTTCCTGCCTATGTATGTCTATACATCCACAATCGTTTCGATTATAGCGCCATTTTCGTAAGCAAATGTTCATGTTGAAGGGTGTGGAAGATGTTGAATAAAACACATCTTTCTCATTTTATAAGGTTTAATTGTAAACAATACCTTGTTTCTTGAATGTACTCCCTTTACCCAAGTTTTTATTAAAAAAATGTAAGCTACACCCCGCGTAGATCAACATTTTTTCTTAGAAAATAGGCTAAATTGTAGCTGGAAATCTAATCTTAACCTCATATGTATTGACAAGAATTTGCAACTTATCGTACCAGGCATTCAATGGTCATCTCTATTTAGTTTGACATTAAAAAATATACGAAAATTATGTGAAGTAAGCAACTGGCTCCTGTGATTCAAACCAAATCAACAAATTCTTCTAGTATTCTAGTTCTTGTATGCCTTTAATCAGACCCACATACTGACTGATAAACTAATGTTATTAAATTCTTGTAGCGTATACTACACAACACAAGGAAACTGCAATAAGAAAAAAAAATAATAAGGAGCATACACAAGTATCCCATACAATTATTAACCATAAAAAGCTTACTGGAATAATTAATAATACATACATACACACCTTTAAGAAAACCTTCCCAACATTATACATAAAGACATCTGTATACTATATGTATACAATCCAAAAACAAAAAAAAATAATGTTCCTATACTTGTTTGTTTCAAGCTCGGGTGGCAAAATCCTTTTTTCTCTGGAGTTCAACCCTCGTTAAATTATTCTATTGTATTATTGAAACCGCTCCCTATTCTTTAGCTTAGTCGTCCCTTTTTTCCCAGTTGGATTTTTGTTGTTGTTGCTGTATGTGTTTGTACGCTTTTAATTTTATCCTAAGCATACATTTTCATGAATTTCCACCCTCGCAAGTACAAACACCCCTTGTGTTCAAGGGCCGAAATTTGAGGCAGAGCAAAACAAGCTGTCTGATTTTGCAGCCTTAGAGACACCACCAAGGAAAATAAACATTAATGTTCGTCCAGCCAACTCTACTATACACTCTGGTGGTGCTGCGCCTCTGCTACCCCATGTTGAAGAAACTAATACAATGACATATGGATCTAAGAGAACATGGAAAACACCCTCAATTTTATGGTGTTTGGTTCTGTATTTACTGGCAACGAATACATTCACAATTGTGTATGAACACATAAGTTAACGAAAGAACGAAAGAACGATGAACGAAAAATCTTGCTTTGGTTTTCGAAGGGAAAATTTTCATCCTCACATCGCCTGAGATGGGCTCTCAGTCAGTTTTTGATACTCTCATGCAAGAGGTTTCTGTTTCTGATATTAGTTTTTGTTTTTATTTTCATTTTTCTGTTCTTTTTTTTACATTCAAAAAGCGGTTTAAATAATTTTCGAAACCGGAATAAATATTTATATTATTAAACAAGATAAATGTTTACTTGAAAATAAAAATAAAATACCTTTGTGAAACCCGACGAACGAGTATATTTACAAATTGAGGGGGAGCCAGTGATATTGTCCTGTCACAGCAGTACTAATTATTAAAGTTTACTGCTGTACCGGGACATTAACACTGTTTTCTCCAGCTACATCGATCATCTCAAAACTGCAGGATTAATTTGAAATAAATTTTAATCAACAATTCGACGAATTCTGTTTTCGCTGTTCGAAATAGTTTGGAAAACTGAGAAAAAAAGAGATGATTCAATTCTCCACCCAAGAATGAAGAAGAAAGAAATGTGATATTTGAAAATAGGGGTTGAACCCAAAATATTTTTTTTTTTCTGCAAAAATTGTGTCGTTTTCATACATCAAACACATAAATAATTTATAAGAAACAAGTGGATTAAATATGTTTCGGCGTTTTTTTTTTCTTGTTGTAAGGCAAAACGTGGTTTATGGAAAATTATCGATTGCTCATTGTCGTCGTTTCGTTTGGAGAACACGTTAAACAAAGATGGAAAACGCGCAGCGCACAAAATCAATAAAGAGAGAATTCTGTTTCAACAAGTTTTACTTTTTGTTTCATCTTCTATGAGCTTTTGTCATTTCCCTTGTGCTTAATACGTTATTTCAAATGAAGTGATACTCAAGATTATTTTCTCCTGTATAAGCTTTGACTCTATTTTGTTCCTCTATATTGGAACAAAAGCATAAATACAACCAACAAATAAGAATACTTAACAGGTTTAACTTGAGTACACCTAAAGCCAAATATGAAATCGCTTATACAGTAGAGAGGTCTTCATAAAGCCACTCCCTTTAATGAATTTGTTTAGTCTTATTTTTTCGTATCACGATTCAGGATAGCTTTTCAAAATGTACATACAAAAATGGCACGAAAACCGATGGGAAAAACTGCAAACTCCGGGATGACGGGATGAAAAGGGGATGATAACCAAAGAAACGCTGTAATACTCGATTCAGGACATACACTACACATTATGTATTTTAGGGGTTGGTTTTTCTCTATGACTTTCCTCATTTTCGGTTACATCGCCCCTCTCACGGTGGATAATTTCGTACAGATTTTTTCAATAATGCATTTACAATAACCTACGAAATTTCTTACAGTGATCGAACAGTTGATGAAAATGAACAGCATATGAAAATTCAATTACTTCATGAAATTGAGTTCGTTCTTGTGTCTAAATAGCGGTCATTGTGTGAGAAAACAGTTTGTGGGAGCGTTCTAAATGCTGCTATATTCGACTAAATGGAATACTTATTTATACACCGAATGCTTTCTAACAAATGTTTTATTTATTTTTTTTTACAATCAGTGACAAAAAGGGAAATCTTTCTATAACAAAGTCGGCCAGTTTCATTTATATTTAAAAATAAAACTTACCTAATAATAAACGAAAGAAAAAAGGAACTTTATTCCAACATCTTTCCGTTTTGCATATCAAATTAAGAAAATAACATTAAATTGTTTGTATAGTTCTTCTTTGCTTAAGGATGTTATATTCAAAAATTGTGTCTATATAAATTTTTGAAATGAAAAAAAAAACGACACAGTGACATAATGATTTATGTGCTTTAAATGCAAAAAAGTTTCGAAATTGTTATCGTATGCATAAAAGCTTCGATTAAAAGCTGAATGAAATTAAGCATGAATGCACTTTAAAGCTCTTTTGTCATTGTCTATTCCTTCATAAGCATGCCATCTCTGTTGGATGAAAAGTTCAAAAATTAAAGCTCGCAGTCCTTTATATTTTCAAAAAAGCTTGTAGAAAGCCCCAAATCAAATTTATTTAGACATTGCATTCAGAGTGAAAGCTTAACGGTCATTAATCTCATCATTTGTTAAATTAAAGCTAATAATTTCAGTAATGAGTGTTGGGTGGGTTTGTTTATATGTTGAATGTGTATGTAGGGGATGATGATTGCCAGTCTACAAATATTAAGGCTACCCACTTAAAGCACATTTTGAAAAATTTTAAACATTTTCTTGCAATTAAATTACACAGAACATTGTCGCAGATCACTCGTTTTTTTTATAATTTATACAATTCAACTCTCATATCTAACAATATTTCGGATGTATGTATTTAGATTAATGAGACATAATAGTTTGTTAACTTACCACCAAAAAAACTGACTTAATTATTATATATTTGTTTAATATTTAAATAATTAAAAATGTCCTGAGCAAACGATAGAACAGACGAATAAAACTACAACTGAATTCGCGAATAGCGACCTTGGTTACAACTACGATTTGAAAACCTAAAGTTTGTTTTGCCATTCAACAATTAATAAAGAAAACTATGCGAATAACGCGACATTAACTTAAAGCTACGAAAAGTTTGTCTCCGGTCAGTGGTAATTATAACTGAATTCAACTGAGTATAGTCAACAAATTAATGTGTTTTCGATCTAAATATTGTAATCAGAAAAGAAACCTCTTAGTTTTTTCAAGAGTAAAGTTCTTCGTACAACCCTAGCTATAGTAGAGATTGGGGTACAATTTTCAAGTTTAGGTTGTACAGCGACTTGTGTCTGACGATGCGTCTACATTTCAAAGGTTAAGGATAAAGGACAACATCCAATTTGGTTTGCTTCTTCAGTTGTAGTTCAGTTCCACACCAGCCACACAAGTAAGAAGATTAAAATGAATCTGTTTGTAATAAATTATAGAACAGATATAAATTAAGTCGTCACATCATACATACATAGCTTTGAAGAACAATAGAATTTTCAAAAAGTAGATAACTTCGTTCATCGCTTATTGTACAGTAAAACGTGGATCTTGAATTGAAGTTCCATACATTTTAGCTTACCCCCCTAACCCGAATGCGGGCAGGGACATCAGCGGCAGAGACCTAACTTCTACAGCAACCACTCGTGTCTCTACCTCACGAATGGAAAGGGGACCTAACGTTTCATGCCGAATCTTGAAGACCAAGTTTGAGAATTTTTCTATAAAGTAATACTCTTTGAACATTGTCTGAAAGAGGTGGGGCCCCAAACCTAGACACCGTAGGTTCAAGTGCATAGGAGTCGGCGCACATGTCCTCTACGCTACTGCCCCCACCAGAATGGGTACTGGTAAGGAAAGAATTAAACATTTTTGGAGTATTAGCATTCTTGAACGCTACGGTATTGTTTATTTTAGAAATCCCAGCAAAGAACTTGCTTTAGAAATTATATAATCCAAATGTGATGAAAAGGAAACTTTGGTATCAAATATAATACCAAGATTATTAATTGTTCTCAATTGGAATGTCGTTTACAAAGATATTAAAAAGGGATAGTTCCAAATTACTTAAATTAAAACTGATAATTTCTATGAGTGTCAGGTGGGTTTGTTTATTTGTTGAGTATGTATATAGAGAGGGTGATTGCCAGGCGACGAATCTAGTTAAAGCACATTTATGACCATTTAAAAAAAAATTCCTTGCAATTAAATTACTCATAACACAGTCGCTAATCACGCGCTTTTTTCTCTCACTTTTCTCACTCATTTTTTTACGATTTATGTACTATTTTCATATCTTACAATGTTTTGGATGTTAATGACTTCCCTCCCTGCCTTGAGGGTTCCTAGCCACTCAAGGAAACATAATTTGAAGCACATTTTCCTAACCTTCTGAACTAAAAGTCCATGGGGGACTCTATCGAATTCTTTTAAGAAATATGTAGGTATATAGAACATCAAACTGCTTCCTGTTCTCTAAATTAGATAGAGATTGCTGAACGACACTAATAATTCCATGCTGACTTAGAGTCTTGGAGTTAAGTGCTTGAGGCCACTTTTATATATTTTTTTAGATAAAAATCAGAAAGAAGCGATTCATTGAAAAATGATTGAGATGAAAAATTGCCGTTGGTAAATAATACTAATAATAATAATAATATGGGTGGAAATACAGCCCGTCGAAGGCCAGGGCCTAGCTTCTCAGCAACCACTTGTGATGTGTGTGCTATTGATCTCTCCCAAGTGGAAGGGACCTACAGTTTTATGCCGAGTCCGAACGGCCAAGTTTGAGATGTGACTCGAAAAACTTGGAACCGTGAATATTATTTTTAGTCTTACCGCCCGGGATTCGAACCCTGGGAACGAAGTTAAGATGCGTAAAGGTTGCGCAAATACAAACAACACCACGGCCACCACTACTCTTAAATCTATCTGCCGTTGATACTACTCTTAAATCTACTTCATAGCCAAGTTAAACTAAAACCTTATGTTCAACTTTACCTACTTTTCGGACTAAGTTCACTTTGATTTCAAATGTCATATTCCTTATTTTTGAAAGCATGAATGTGGGTTATACTGTGAGTTCCATAGATGGCGCAGGTGGAAACGAAGCTATTCGAAAGAAATATTTATATTTCTTGGTATTTGCAATTTCGATAGCTGTCTTTGGTAACTTAATATATTGCTTTAAAAGCGAAGATATATCACTTCCGAAGCTCTCAAAACAATGCACTTGAAACTACATTCCTCCAAAATCAACAATGCTCTGCAAATAAGTTCGTGCACTTAAAATATTAATGCAACAAATGTGTCTCCTAGAATAAGAACAAAAGTAATCTTCTCGCTGTTCATTAAAAAATTTGCATTACCAAAACAAAAAACAGTATTTTTTGGATGGATATATTAAATTTGATTATATCTGCTGCTAAGCAATCATGGTTATGTCCTTGGTTAGCCGATATACAAAGTAATCGAACTTCACACTATAATAAGCTTTCGGCAACGCCCCCACATAAATGTCGGCCTCCCAATTAACCACGTCGAATACAACATCTACAAACATTTAATGTCCTTGGCTAGAAGATGGTGACAAGGACATCGAAGTATAAATTCTGTAGAAAAACGTGGCCCTCCTACATGAAAAGCAGGCCTGATAATCACCTCAAAATAAATTGAAATGGCAGTAAGCACAAGACACTGGCTCATAGGCATCCACGCTGCTAGGAATACCGTTCCACCCACACGGTAGCAGTTGGCTCGACTCTCTCTAAGAGGAAAGTATACCTCACTTTCTCTGTGACTGTCCGGCAAGAGCCGAGGTAGATGTATCGCGTTCAGCAAACCTCTCCGGGATCGCTAATCAAAGTATATCGACCATAATCAAATGCCTCAACTCTAGAGGTTTGATTTATCCAATCCAAAACAACCCAGCTACCCCTACTAGGCATTAAAATGGCGCACAGAGCGCTACTTATAACCAACCAACCACACTATAATTTTGAAATTCAGCTTTGCTTTTTCACAAATGTTGCCACGGTTTTATGTCAGTGTCAGTATTAAAGTACAACTTAAAGTCTGATGATTCACTATAACTTCAACTTGGTTTAAGTTATTCTTTGCTTTATGATTGACTTTATGATCTACTTTTCGAATCGTGGAAACTGGTAAGTCCATCTTAAATTCTTAAGTTAAATTTCAATCGCTAAATAGAGTAGCAGCAAACGGTTCTAAGAGAATCAACAAAAATAGTGTTGTGAAAAGGAAGGCACCACCCAGACAGAGTAGAATGTAAAAAAACCGCGAGGTTCGGATTAAATGTTCCTGAAACTTCAATAGGCCGTTTGCACCGAGGTTGAAGTGGTTTCGCTCTCAATTTTCGAGTCATTCGCTCTCAATGTATAATTGACCTCCAAAACAAATGTCACTCTCAATTTTTTAATGGGCGCCAGGACAGCTGTCTGTTGACAAGAAATAATAGAGTGAGAACCCCAGAAAGTAGAGAGATAAAATCCGAAAATGAACAACAAAATCACAAAAATTCATGTTGTATGCTTGTTCGGCTTGACAACCTCTCATGGACAAACCGCGAGGTTTGCATACCCTGAAAATATATGGCGGACCCTGTTAGGTTCGGAGAAAATTGATGATTTCGGTGCAAACGAGGTATAATCGATGATTTGCAAAAGCCGCCGTCTGGTGGTGACTAGAGCGAAAAATAGCAAAAACCAATCGCGCATCGGACCTGAACTTCTGTGATTTTATTTATTTCGTTTATTTGCTTGGAAAAAGAAACCAAGATATACAAACAGCAACGTACTTTCAGCTTTAATTTAACACAATTCGTCATTACGGTCATGACGAATTCTCATTGTTTCATTAAAATACGTAAAGAACTCGCAGTCGAATAGATTTAAGGAAGGACCCTTGTGCTGATTTTCACAACATCACTCTTCAGAAGATTCTAAGGATGTAACATTGACATTGAACAAGTTGGAGGCACATGGCAAATGCTCAATCTGGTGTTCTGTTGTGATAGAAATGAAAGCTGTTAAGTGGCTATTTCAAGTTGTGAATGAGGTCAACGTAGTGTACTAATAATGAAATCCCCCAGGAGCCAGGTAGCACTTCACAATAGTAAGGGACTTCATTTACGTCTGGAGGACATGCGTAAGAACTCTTGTAAATTGTGGTTCCTTTGGACTCAAGGGTCAATTGAGTAATAGAGTCCTTATAAGGGAATTTCTATACAAAAACCCCATAATTGCTTTATAGTGCTGACTATGACAGAGATTTAGAGAAGGGAAAAATATATGAGCTTATGGTAGCGAACGTTTGTAGACGTATGAACAGCTAGCCAGTTGACTATGGGTAAGTCGTATGGGGAGGACAATATATGAACGAAGAATCCAATCACCCACATGACGTGAGAACCATCAACCCGCAAGGTCAACCAACTTAAATGTAAAAAACTAATATTTATAATTATTAATTCATATGGAATATACAAACATGTCTATCATATTTAGTGGGTCTTAATTTGCGTGATTGTTACCCAAAAACAATTCTACAATGTTCTTAAAAAAAAAAAAAACAATACCGAGGACGCCGAACCAGAAATGAACAATAACGTGCCACCCAGTTTACATTTAAAAAAAATAGGTTCACACTCACAGCCCATTTTCATTTTTGCACACTACTCTATCGACACTAGTAATATGTATACTCACAGCAGCAAACTCATCACAGTCGGCGGGCGTGTTCGCGAATAACTGGAAAACTTAAAATATGTGTTTTTTAATTACACTGAAAGGCTTCACTTAATTGAAAATATGTAGAGAATGCGGAAAAAACGTTGCCACACAAAAGGCGAAACTGGAAAACGAAATTTAAAGCTATATTTCAATAATCATAATACGTGGTACTTTAGGCAAATGCAGTGTCAGAATGAAACAATAAAGAAAGATATAAATTCAATACAATTAATCTACTGTATGTTAAATAATTTTGGGATCTATCAAAACCAGCTTATTTTATAGACTTTATGAGAAAAATAGGTCAGATACGAACTCATTTTTATTTTCGCACTGACTGAAGATTGTCTAGTAATTTATTTGTTTATAATAAGACGGCGGCAGAAATGGACAGCCCAGATTTGAGGATTTGTATGTTTCACGTTTGGAACATATCAACCGTTCCTTAGGTTAGGTTAGATTGTAATGAACAACAAAATCACAAAAATTCCTGACTTCTTGTAGAGAGCAGTCACACTTAGGCCAACCTAGTCCCTTTGTGTTACCACAATGGCTTCTTCCTCCTAATCATTCTTCCTCAATCTGCATTTCAGCAAAAGTCATTGTAGTGGATGCCTAATCTAGAGGAGTGAGTTAAAGTGGTGCCGGTTAGAGTACTGCGTTTCGGCCTACTCATTCGCCATAGTTGTTTAGTGATGAGAAATCCTGTGCCAGTAGACCCTCTCCGAATTACAATAAGTGTTTCAAGCTTCAGTATCTTCAGAAGTTCCGCGGTAGCAGTAGGCACGGATGGCAAATCTCCATTCGGAAAGAGTACAGTCTGCTTCACAATTCTCTGGAATGGCATAGCACAGTGCCCAGCACCCACAAAAATTGGGTGCGAAAATGCCTAGTCCTCTCGTTAAGAGATATGAGGCAATTAAGAGAAGTCTTAGAGTGAAAGATGCTGGCATTCTGAGATTTGGTCTCTACCTGATTGTCACAAGAGATGGCGATGTCAGCATCCTTTGCCGCTATAGTCTCTGCCTGAAAGAAGCTACAGTGATTCGATGAACGAATCGTTGGTTTAAATTCTTTGAGTATCTACTCTACCCGCACCCACGGCTTCATTGATCTGTGAAAATTCGTAAAGCCCCATACAGTGCCTGGTGTTCAGAGTCCCCGTGCGATCCGGGGGGGATACTGCACTAATCATTCTCTTAGAGGAGTTAAGGTGTCATGAGATCGGTGTCTTGAGATATGGATCTTTATCTTCCTAGGATAGTGGAGTGTCTAGAACAAAGTTCTTTCCACATATGCTTCCATTTCAGCCATATCACCACGCCGATGTCTGTTTAGCCGATTCAGTCTACCGGCGGGAGATTGAGTACCTTCCTCAATCTCCCACCGGTTCAGAGCTACAGAGGCGGTTTTCTTAACTCCGCTGATACGTAAGTATGCCATACGGTGCGCCCTATCAAGCGGTTCTCAGTCGATTATCATTTCGAGAACAGTCCACCAAATCCAGACCCTTGAAAGCACTATTGATCTGGCTATTGACATGGATACCCTGTGGACCACACGTGGCTGTAGTTCTCATTGAGTTCTTTTTCATTTTCTTGGATATAGAGTTTCCAGCAGGGATTTTATATTTCCTAGTAAAGATGAAACGGACATAGTTTTCTGCGTATTGACACCGCATTCTCAAGTCCATTTTTCTAGTTTGCAAATGGCCGACTGCCTAATGCCCCTCCACCCTGCCATTCTAGTGTCAGAGAAGAGAGATAAAACCGCCGTGCCTCTATTAATCCCTCTGCAGATTCAAAGATAATCGCCCCTTCAAGCTTTGAAAAAATGTACGTAAAATAATTATAAATGACATAGGACCAATTTCGAAATGCACTTAAGCGGAGTGACGAAGTCAAATGAAAAATCTCTTTTGACATACAGAAATCGAAAAGATTATATTCTATTAAATTACACACGCAAATTTGTTTTTATAAAATAATTTTGTAGCTGACAGCTTTAACGGCTCAAGCTTGATAATAATAAAGGCTCAAGCTACACAACTATTCAAAATGGACTTATAACAATTATAATAATTATTTAATTTTAAAATTGTTGATATCATTGTCAAATTAATATGAACGCAATTTCTTAGTTCGCGCTTTTTTCATCGCTATTCGATAGTGAAGTGAAGTAAGATCCGGAAGAACAATTCGCAGCGGCTTTGATTTTTATCTGTCAAAATATATGAAAAAGAAATTTATTTGTTCGAAATTGATGCCAAAATGTATGAAAAAATTTCGAAGTCAAATTTTTATCGGCAGTCGCTTTGCACTGCCTATATTATAGACAGTAGGTTGTTGTATGTGCTTTACGTGCAAAATCCTACTTCACTATTTATACAGTGTGTGTCATTAATATTCGGTTTTTTACTCGAATGTGCGAAAATTTGCAGTTACAGGTTGAAACCTTTGTTAGCCGAATCTTTTCCTGCTCGGTAAGTTCCTTAATTTTCTTCGAGATTAGCAATTTCTTGAGTAAAAACACTCTTGCCATTACCACAAGATATTGAATTTACACGAAAAACTATGAAAAAAGTACCTTCATTAATATTCGGTTTTTTAACTATTTTATTTAATTTATCAAATTTATTTAAAAAATCAAATCAGAAAATAAAGAAAATTATTAGTATTTTGTAGCGTGTCCTTTATTCTCCAAAACTTGGGATAATCGCTTTGGCATGTTTGCTATATTTGCTTTGATATGTTCCGGACTTATTCTAGTTCATTCTTCCTGCAACCTCAACTTCAGAGCGTTTACGGAAGAAACATGGTTCTTCCGCCGATCCAATTCGGCCCACAAATTTTCGATGGGGTTGAGGTCAGGTGATTGAGCAGGTGTTGCTATAACTTTGGGACAGTTGCATAGCAGCTATTCGCGATCAATATGGGCTTTGTGTTTAGGATCATTATCCTGATAAAATTTGAAAGACCTGGAAATTACCATTTTCATTCTTTCAAATTTTCTCTCGGAATCCTCAAATAATGCTCCTTATTCATGATCCCATCTATAAAGACCAAATTGCCCACGCCATTAGCCGATATGCACCCCACACCATAACATGACCTCCCCCATGCTTCACCGTTGCCTTCAAATGATTGGTTTTTAGCTCTTCGTTCTTCTTGCGCCACACCATGACCATTCCATCAGACCCGAAAAGGTTGAAATTGTTCTCATCAGCGAAAATTACATCTTCCCATTGTCCTGGATCGGTTGCGCAAGATGATAAAGGGCTTTTTCTACTACTCGACCGTTGAACCCTTCTGATTTGATAGTTCTACGAACCGTGCACTCAGAAATACGCTTTCCGCATTCAACCAACAGCTGACTCACTATCTTAGGTGCACTAAGACGGCTGTTATCTTTAATTTTTTTATTATTATGCGTTCTTCGCGTGGTGTTAATTTCTTGGGTGCCCTTTTTGCTTCTTGAATTCGATACCGGCCTTCGTTCCTGAAGCGTCTTATGATGTCATCAACTCTATTAGGCTTCACTTTCAAATTTTCCGCAATTTCATTGTAAGTTTCACCTTTTAAATGGTAGCTTGACACCAACTCGCGTTTTTCTAGCGAAGTGTTTTTTCCTTTGCGATCCATCCTATTTCTTTTTGAACTTGTGGACGATTTTAAACAGGCTATTACCAAATAATGTTGGAGGAACGATCATTTCAAACAGACATACAAGTCTGAGCATAGGTTTCTTAGTTTTAGCAAGTTAAAAAACCGAATATTAATGAAGGTATTTTTTTCATAGCTTTTCGTGTAAATTCAATATCTTGTGGTAATGGCAAGAGTTTTTTTGTGTAGATTTTTAAAAAACACGGTTGATGATTATATTATTGTTCTGGGCTCTCATCGCGTAACGTTTCAGACGACTTTTCACTTCGATGATATCGTCGATGATTTGTTTCAAGACCATCACGATCTTTTCGACTATCGTTACAGTTTGAGTGCTCTGAAAATAATGTAAAAATGACATCTGTGCTCTAATTCCTCTCAAATTTTACTAATACATTATCTTCAGTTTGCGAACAAAACTAATGCAAATACTACCTATCACTCTAAAAATGTCTCAAAAGTGTAGAGCAAGATATGTATACACAATTTGTTCTCCTTCAATAGGAAACGATACTGAAATAGGTATCGCCAAAAACCAGTCGTCTTTAGTTAAGTTAGTTAATTGAGTTAATTACAATGATTTCAGTCTACGCGAAGCAGGCAAGACAATATCTCTCAGACGCTATCGTTTTTTATACTTACATGAAGCGAAACTAACGTCGAAACACCAGCGCGAGACGATGATCGCCTTATGCGATTCGAGTCCTGGTGCCAGCAAATGTCGTATGCATATCCATTCGACGTTTTTAGTGCTCAAAAAGTCGATTGTTTGAGCGGACCTACTTGACATCATTATAACGAAGAATGATCTCTGTTAATTGTTTTCATTTTCTTATTTCTTTAAGCACTTTTGCAAAACAAATAAAATTTAATCCTTAATTAATAATTATGCAGTATATGTAGAATAAAAGTTCAAGAACAGCTCGGCTGTGTCCTGGAGAATCATCGAGTGAGAACCTGAGCACGATTAGAGTCGGTACTATTCATTCAAATCTGGGATTCTTGGAAGTTATCACATTTGGTTGTCAAAGCACAGAATAGGCAAACATACGAAGACTTGAACTTAGCTGGAAGAATGCTTTATGTTCATCATTCAAACTATTTTTTTTATTATTTATAAGTAAACATTGTCGGCTGACGTGGCATAGTGATTAGTGACTAAAGACTTCTCACACTCATCGGTGTTTATTTGAATTCCTGACAGAAAAAATGTCAATAATTCACAGTTCCGCATCTTACGAGACAACTGTTTAAAACACAGTTTCTCAAACGTACCCCTCGGATCACGAGAGAGAGTACGCGCGAGTCACATCACGGGTGGTTTTTGTTGAATACAGGTCTATGTCTACCTCGGATTGTCCATAGTATTATTAAATAAACTCTTTTGAATATTTTTCCTTTCATTTGGTGCGTTACTCAGTTAGGAACGATTAGAATAAAATTAAAGTAAGCAAGAAGTTAATTTCCCTTACCCAAATGAACAGCAATTTAATTACACTTGCAAAAATTCCATATTTTAATTAATGTTAGTAAATGCTTCAATTTGAACTAGTTATAACTGTCAACTTCTTTTTAATAACATCTGGACAAGTGCTTAAGCTAAGAGAGCTTAGTTCATTATTCAGTCAATAAAAAGCAAATTGCAATACACCATATGTTGCCGTAATACCCCACTTTTCCTTCCCAATGCTCTGTTGTTTCTAACTTATTTTTAGAAAGCAATTATATGATTTTCAAAGGTTTGAGCGAAAGTATATCCGCTTCGGGGGTTGAACGTATAGATAATAAATTATTTAAAAAATACTCTTAGTCTGTTATCCGACCACTGCTGCTGACTGACTACTTGCTGCATTCGTTTCTACATAGGGAATTGTTTCCTTCTTGGTTTCCTTTTTCCTTTGTTACACAGAAGATAATCGGCTTATTGCGATTCCTTGAATGACGAAGTACATTTTCATATATGTATGTATTGTATATCAGATGTTGCCAAACAATGAATTGTTAAATGGTCTTTAACTTTTGTAGTGTCGTCTGTAGAATATTTATACGTATGCACTGGTGGACGACTGAATAGCATACGCTCTTATCAATAATCAGGCAGTTTTTCAACATTTAATAGTAAATAAACCTAAATAATAAATAGGTTTTTTTTTTATCACATTCCTAAGCACTATTCAATTTCAGAAAGTTGGGAATATTTTCATGGGAAGACAGTAAGATAAAAGCAAGTCCTCGATTGTCGCATCTTTTTATCATTATTTAAAAATTAAAATAATTTTGTCAAACTATGCCTAGCCATATATAGTAATCTATTGACCAATCGACATATTCCTCTTGCGGATAACTTTGGTACCACGTTGGTCTGAGAGTCCTTCTGCCAGCTCGACGTGGGATAGGATTTTACATACAAATGGCGTAATGTAGGGATTTGTAAGGAATTATTTTTATTCAAAACAATGTTTAAAATTCGAGTTTAAATGCAGAAGTTTTGATTTAAGCTATTGTTAAGTGTCTATGCGTGAAAGTTTTTAATCAAATTTGAATACGGCTTTGAAAAGTGTAAACAAAGCACCAGTTTAACATGAAATTGTTGTTTTATCATTCTTCAACACTTGCTTGTGCAAAATGAAAGAATAATACATTATGTTGGTTGCGTTTATTACTTCAATTAGTTACAAACAATTGCTTGGAACGTATTATTGTCTTATTATTTACTTTAAAAGGAAACCAATTTCTATGAACTTTTCACTTGTACTATGCGAAGAAGTAACCATGGAATTGTTGCGATATTAGGAGGACGAAATATGTAAGAATGTGCGAATTTCAGTTGTACAGTGCAGAGCCGGGATGCTCGGGACCGAGCTCATCACAGAAAATAAAAAGATCATGGGTTAATAGATTTCTTTCTATAGAATACAAAATTAATTAAAGTCAACAAAAACTTATTTATTATGCCAACAAGGCAAAAACGAAACAAATAAATAAAATTCATTAGCAACAATATATAAAATATACAAGTAGCAGTTATAAATACACATATATGCATGGCTATAAACAACTAAATGCGAGAGGTCTGATTCTTTTCACTGATTGTTGACTATTTTTTATATCTTTAGCCATTACAAAGTAAAATTAAAGAAAAAAATGTTTATAATCAACTACAGTGCTTTTATTTAATATCCATGTTTCAGTCTGGTTTTCCGTAAGAATCATAGCTGTGATGCTTTATTGAAACTAGTACAGCTACAGTTTTCCTTTGATTTAAAAAGGGCATTTGAAACTGTTGATAGAGAGATACATATTCAAAAGATGTATAAATATATAATTAGAGGAAAAGAGCTTAATTGGTTTAAGTCATACCTCCTTAGCAGAAAAAACAAAAAAAAAAACAAAAAACAAAAGTAAATGGAGTAATTGATGTTAACCTTGGAGTCCCTCAGAGTTCTTTAGTTCTTATCATGTACATTAACGACATGGAAAAAGTTATAATTCACTCTAAGTTGGTGTTATTTGCAGATGATGTTCTATTGCACACGTAATGTGCATCGGCTAAAGGTGTCTTAAAAAATAATGATGAACTAGGAAAAAATACATAAATTGCTTAAAATGAATAAATTAAAATTAAATACAACCAATACAGACAACGGTTATACAGAGTGCGATACAAAAAGTAATGCGACAGTTGAAATAGTTAATGAGATAAAATACAATGTTTTAATTCTCATATCGACAGTATGTAAAAAAATAGTTAAATAATCTTTATTTGTTATTAGAAAAAGTGTATCAAAATTTTGTGCAATAAAATGTTTAATTCAATAACAATACCTAACTTTGAGTATTGTCCAAGTCCTATATTTATGTTAAATAATTATGCTAGATAGACTACAAAAGCTTCAAAACAAAGCAATGCGGAATCTATACTAACAATAAAGGACTTGTTGAATGGATGAGTATAAAACACAGAACAATTTTCATTGTAAATGTGCTTGTGTATAAAATGAAATTTAATGTATTACCGTTTTATTTAACTTCTAACTTCAGATATGTTCATGATCTTCAACTGTACAATTTTAATGACCTCAGAATACTTGACTTTAAGAACTCTTCAACAGGACAAAATTATCATTTGTATAAAGGTTTACAAATATAGAACTCCTTGCCAAATCATGTACAAATTAAAACAAACATTGATGGGTTTAAAAAAACAAACTGTCATTTTTGTAAAACAAAAATTTATTTATTAAGAGTATCTATATGTAAAAGTGTACAAAAATAGCAGTATTTTGCTATATAGAACTATACAAAAATAACTTTAAATATTAGTTACAGTTCTATGTATGCATTTATGTGAATGCGAATAATCTATGATTGTGTTTTTTTTTCGACTTGAATTGAGCAATGCGAAAGAAAATTTTTTTAAATATCCCCACTACTGAAACTGGAGTCCAAAAAACTGGTCTCCACTGTATTCCATATTTTCATTTCAAATATTGTTTTATTATAATAAACTGAATATGCAGTAAAACAGCACGTAATATTATTCACTATTCACATAATGATAAAATGAATAATTAAATAACTGTTGGTGGAAAAGTGAATTGTACACATTTTCATTGATTCCAAGTAGACTATCACTTCCAAGCACTTCCCAAGCACTAATAACAAAACTGACACACTTTTTCGCGGTATTCCAGCATTAATTGTATTCAAATGAACTTATTTTCTATTAGTTTTAACAAATATATTTCTGCACCGAATTTTTAGTTTCCATGCAATTTTGCTTCGCGCTGAATTTAAATTAGCCTTTTGGTAAAAAAATGATACCAGGGGTGCTGATGCTTAATATGGATAGATCAATACCTTGTGGCACTCCTCCAACCCTTTCATCACCTCATAACTAAACGCATTTCCACTTTACGTTTCGTTACTTTCTGCTCGTATAATATTCTAGAATTTTTCTTTTGCAGTAGCGTACCTTTGTTTTTTTTATAATTAGTTTTAAAAATAATGTCGTTTAGTTCATTCCTATTCAATATATATATAAACAATATATTCCTTTTCAATAAATTTTCTCGGGCTCACCTAAAGCGCCTATAACTCAACCGTTTTATATTTCTCATCAGACCAAACTTAATTTCAGAAAGATAAGATTTCATAAAAGACTTTACGCACAGTTTTGTGACTGATTGGCTGAGTTTTGTTTGAGCGCGCGGCAAAAAGAAAATACGCCATCTTCGAAAAGGCGAACTAGGCGGCTGAAAATGTAAATAATGTTTATGATCGTGATACTGTCCACGAGGTTTGACTATGAAACGTGGCTGATCATCCGCAAACTGTACATGGGCTAAATATGGACATTCGGCTGATGATTGCTCTTCTCTCTTCTGATCAGAGAGTATCTGTAGATATTATATTCGCCTTTCAATTATACAAGATCTACTGTGTTTTTGAAATTAACAGAGAAGCGATAAGTACTTCGCTAGAAAATTCATATTGGAAAAACCACTAATGAAATCTATCTTTTATCATAACGTTTATATATAGTCGCACTATGAGTGTTCTTAAGATAGTCAAGAAAACAATGCAGATGACGCACGTCCGCGACAATCTTAAAGTCAAAGGCAAAAGATTTCATTTACATTCATGGGCTATACCTAACGTTCCCATGTTTGTTTCGCTGACATATAGGATAAATTGGAAAATGTCATTTATCGGGATTAAGAAAGAAAAAATAGGAGGTTTATTGAAGAATATGAAAAATTTTTATAATTAATTTTAATCTTCAACCTCGCTTTTACACTGCTTGCATTTCAGACTGATAAATACGCAAAAGTACATACGTATGCGTGGAAAAGCATAGTCCCTTATGGGCACATAAATAACATAAATACAACACTGTAAAACATGTGTTGCGAGGTAGAAAACGATTATAGCTTGATAAGAAGAATCTTTGGTGGGAGTTGTAACGTGTTATGGTAAAGTTAAGGAAATGAATGTAAATTATTTTTAAACTCTGTGATTCTTGGATAGAGAGTTCATTGGAAGGGTTTTCTTAGGAGTAATATACTGCCATGAGAAAACACGATAATCATGTGAGATAAAGGATAGATGGGAACGTTAGGTATACCGTATACATCAAGCAAGATCAAATTGCCATTCAACATTTCTATTCAGATGTTCTTTATAAACTAACAAAAAGGTCCCTTGATTTAAATAGATCTTTGTATAAAGAGAAAGCCGGTGACTAGTCTTCAATACGTCCTCTGATACATCTCAATTTCCACAAATATAGGTCCAACTGCAAATTGCCACATCCAAAAAACAGTTAACATAGTTATATTTTCGACCTTTTTAAAATGAATTGCAGCCTTATTGCTGTAGAAATGGACATTGAATTGCTCCGGAATCGTACCACAAAATATCAGAGGCGAACAACATACAGTGGCGAGCAAAACTGGATACATAATTTTAGTTCTTATGGTTTTTCATTTATAAAATTGTATTCTTAAGACGGATTTGATTGAAATGTTCAGTCTCCGTCGGACTGTAACCTGTTGATTTTTTTTTGTTCTGCAATTCAGTTTTTATTTTCTTTTTAGAAATTTTACGGGACCCTGCTTTTTTTTTATTTGTAATAGAGGACACCAGCCAGGGTCCTTGTAAAAGTCCCCTCGCGTAATGTTCGCAATAGCTTTTGGTGTTGGAGAATTTGCTTTTGCCATACCTATCTTAATAAGTTGAGGATAAATAACTCTGGGCACCCACCTTTATTATGCACGATCTCAATTGTTTTCCCCTTTTTGTACCATAAGAACGTTGCGGTGACATAGAACGCAATTCTGTGATATTTCTCATGATTTAAGACTTTTTGAGATAGTAAAACGATGTGGTACAGAGTATTTATATATATATTGTACTTTTAAATATTAATTTAAAATATTTACAAATAAAAACTTGATTTTTCAACTAAATTGTCGCTGTTAGGGCTAAGTCATAAAGCATATCATAATGTATGATACGCCAAGTTCATACCAAGTAACGGTGAATGCAAAAAAATAGAAACGATGAAATGAAAACGTGCAAAACTAGATACATGGAATCCTCATGGTTTTCATTTTATTTCAGCCGTTGTAATTGTACGATTTCTTTCATCGATACCTCTTTCTTTTGGTAATTAAACAAGAAAACGATCAATGAAATCCGTCGTAGAGAAATAATTTTATTGATGAAAAACCACAGAAACTAAAATGATGTACCCAGTTTTACTCCCCACTGTACATATTGCAGAATATAATAATAAATAGTCGCTGGTAAGGACATTTCTGCACGTTTTTGTCTTGTTTTAAGTGTTTTTCGTTATTTTCAGTGAATTGATCCACTAATGCAAAATCCACTACACACTCTGGCATCGGCTCTACCTATTCAGTTCAAAGTCAATCATATAGTCCTGAGTCTGCCAAGCGGTCACATACCTGGATGGTATCGCGTGAAACAGTGTGAAAAAATTCCTCGCCTGCGGTGAAAGGAATGATACCACATCATTCTCGGATTCCTCATTAACGATTTCATTGCTAAAATATTCTTTACCAATCCATAGGCAAACTCACATTATTTTGTTAATGAATACTTCTTAAAGATCGTTTTGTGTCTTTTGTCTCTAGTCTTATGCGGATGTGTTTAAGCAGTACTTCCAACAGCTGCTTAGTCGGCCTGACCGGGAGAGAGTGATAGGAAATGAAGAAATCCCATGAAGAAGTCTTCCCACCTAGTCTTGAAGAAGTCGGCACATCTATGAAAGCTGAAGAAAAACAAAGCCGCAAGATCTGACGGCTTACCATCGGACCCGTTCAAGGCCGGTGGCGATGTTCTGGTAGGGAGCATGCACCAGATCATCTGCAGAAAGACGAAAACATGGATGACGACTGGAATATCAGGTCTATATCCCTAATAAACAAAAAGGCGATCCTACCTCTTGCAACAAATATAGAGGTATATTCCTGCTCAACGTTGCCTACTTGTCCAGCGTACTGTGTGAACGTCTAGAGCCGTTTTGCAACGCACTAACGGCACGTATCAGTGATCGACAATAGACCAAATTTTTACACTAATTAAATTCTGGAGTTTAAAACGATGCACACCACCTCTTCATCGATTTTAAAGCCGCATACGACAGCATTCGTCGGAAGGAGATTTGACGCGATGGCCAAATTCGGGATTCCAGAAAAACTGATCCGGTTGTGTCGCACCACGCTACCAAATACGCGATGCACCGTGCAGTTTGGCTTGGGGACTTACGAGCCATTTGGAACCTGCACAGGATTTGGGGAATGAGATGTGCTGTCGTGTGATTCCTTCAATCTGGTACTGGAGAAGATAGTGCGGCGGCCATTTGTAATCACGGAAGGCACTATCTTTTATAAATCAGTCCAAACGTTGGGATATGCAGACGACATCGACATCGTCGCGCGTTCCCAACCTGCCGTATTAGAATCTTTACCGGTGATTGAAAAACAGGCGATACACTGATCTTAAGGTCAACGAGGATGGGGCAAAACATCACAATCGAAAGCTGTAATTTTGAGGTGGTAAAGGGGTTTGTCTATCTCGGGGCAAACGTGAACTCCACGAATGAAATTACAGTGGAAATCCCACGTAGAATCATCCTTGGCAATCGATGCTATTTCGGTTTGTCGAAACAACGGCGTCAAAGCTGCTGACTCGAAGAAAAAGGTCATGCTCTACAAAACCCTTATTTTGTCAGTCCTGCAGTATGTATGGACCCGAAAACTGTACGCTGAGAAAAACTGCAGAGCTGATTCTCGGTGCATTCGAAAGAGAAATTCAACGTCGGATAAATGGTCCCGTCTGCAAGGAAGGCGAATGGATAAGAAGACACCACACAAGGAGGTGGATGTAGTGTGAAGGGAAAAAATCCGTCCATCGAGAGCATGGACAACACCGTCGACTGCACTGACTCAGCTACATTGAGCGCATGAACAACAATTCTCCAGGAAAGAGGGTCTTCGAATATAAAACTCCTGGTTCTAGGAGGAGAGTAAGACCGAATCTTCGCTATAAAGACCAAGTAATCGCGGATGCAAGGCAACTTGGTATTGATGACTGGAAGCAGCGTGCCCAGAACCCTCAGCGATGGACGGCAGCAGTTGTTCAGGCTCAGACCCTCCATGCATCGTATGCCTGATAAGTAAGTCTTATATTCTAAGCTTTTCTTTCTTACATGCGACTTTCTTATATACGTTGTCTACTGTACTATTCGAAATAAATGTCCTATTTTCCTCTGTGCTTCTTCTCTTCAACCTGGAATTCGTCTAAGCTTTCATTTGGTGGATGACAGAAATATGGCTTACTATCTGACTGGAATCGAATAACTTCTCATCTGACCAAATTACGCTCTTCAATTCATTGGTTTTCCGAAGACTAAGTAGGAATTAAGTTATGTTTTTTTAAAACTGCTGAAACACAAAACTGCATTTTTGCTTGGCACTGTATGTACAAAAGTCGCCTCCCCTTATGACAAATTTCCCTTAAACTGATATATCGCTAAATTTTCCACAGAAAAAACCGTGCTCTAAGTCGAACTTATTTTAATATCCCGTCAAAATTCGACATAGGTATGCGACTGTACTTGTGCTCTGAAAGAGAATGTACCATAATCGGGCTTACTGATTCCCACCGCTGTTTTGAACAATGCAATCATATCGAATGGCTGGAGTAGAGGTCCTAATAAATGAACATTTTAAAATTACCCCCGCCGCTTTATAACCACATTTCGGGGAAATAAAAAAAATAAAATCAACAAACTGATTAAACCGCCAGCGTCATTTTAATGTAAGTGTCATATCTGCAACATCATTAGCCTTTTCAATTAGTATACAGACGATTAATAACAAACAAAAGAATCAAATTTTTGTGCAGCTCAGCAAATATAGACAAATTATCCGATTTATCTAAATGATATGTAATGCCACGTGAACTCAGTCACTTCATAACTCCCAGATAATGTAGACCACCCTCGTGACACTACAAAAATGCCCGCTTCAATGATTACAACGACATAGGACGAACACTCCATTGATTTCTGCAGTGTCGTTCATTTATTCATGGGGGAGAGCTATTTGTTAAAGAATATCTTATCGACGACTCACATCTCTACCCAGAGTGGCCCGTATGCCGATAAGGCGGTGCTTTAAAGTGTCTTATATAGGCATCCTCCTTCAGAGCCAATACAACGTGGATGGATTTTTTGACATTTTGATTGTTCATCATGAGTCATCGTGCTGTACCACAAGTATCGCATTTCTCAGATGATATCCAGGGGGAGACGAACACGATTATATAAGTATTGATTAAAGCAAAACAGCAGTCCCCCCGAAAAAAAAGTGTGTGTGTGGTTTTCCGGCTATTCATCTATTAGGAACGAATTCACAAAGCACATTAATGGGAAAAGAGGGTTCAGCATCAAACTAATGATTTGGTGCCAAAATCACTTTCAGCCACTGAAAGTGAACAGAATAGTTATTTATGTACCCTTTTGCTGCATAAATCAGAAAATGTAACAATACATCCCGGGTAGGTGTTATTCGCAGAAATTCCTTTGTCCAACTCCAAGATCTTTGCGCACGCCCATCGTCAAGACGTCTAATCCCTAATGTCGCAGTTAGTGGCAGGCATACACCCACCCACCGTTTGCCATGAATGGCGAATCGAATGAAAAACGGTTAGCGGATGCGACTTCGCCTTTATGAGTGGCGAATGGGCACCATTTTCGTTTCGCCTGAAATGTCAAATATCTGGCAAATATTGATCCCACGGTATTACGACTGGCATACGTTCGATGATAATATTTCATCCCCTGTGTCAGAAGCAGTCGAATGCGGTGACAAAGGAAATTACCAGTCGTGCATTTGTTTTCAATTCGGTAACTGTCACATACAATGCGTTCAGAATGAGCAATAAAATGTGAGGGTAATTAGGAAATAGCAAATGGGCAATTCTGTGAACGTTCATGGGAACAATCTCGGGCGGACACAAAAGCAATTGACTGCAGAACTTTCTTCTAGGAAGTATTTTGTTAAATTATATTTTTTATACATGTACTTACTATGTCGCTTTATTTCCGCACGTTTTACCGTCGTCTTAAAAAGACTGAAAAGATGATACCACATTGTATGATTGTACACTGTTTGCGTTGTAACTTAATTGGTCCCTGTCCTGGTCTATGGCGCGGAATGATGGACAATCTGAAGAGCAGATGGACGAGTTCTTCGTCGTATCGAGAGAGCAGGTCTGCGTTTATGGTATATCCTGTGTCAATCACGAACTAAAAGCCGTGCAGCGACATGAGCTTAGTCTACAAATCCAACCCCTAAACCATGTGGACTACAACGCTCTAGACCGAAGGGTCTTCGACTCCGCATAAGTGGGACAACGCAATACACGATACCCATGTAACTGATCGTGCATACACGTGTAGAAGGATCTCAGCAAACTTAGGGTTCGTGGGACTTGGAGGCAGCTGGGTGAAGATCGTAATAGGTGGATGGAGGAGGATAGTTGGTTGAGGCCCATGTCCACCCAGGATTGGAGTGAGAAGAAGATTGCCACAGCATGAATGTAGCCTTTTCGACGGTAACAATTAACGGACGTCTCTGGTGCACTTCCTTAAGGCTGAAAGTAAGTAAAAACAAATTGGAGGCCACTACATTGGGAGCCATCAAGCATCTTCTAGACTTGAACTAAATATATGAAAAAAAAACCTCCAAAAGTTAAGGCACGAGGAACGTAAATTATTAATTTTCAAGCATTTTCTAGGTGGGGAGACAAATAACCTCCTTGACCGCCAGAATGCGCTGCTACTGCAAAAAAGATTATGGTGCCTTGAAGTCCGTTCATATTAAGACAGACATATCAAATTTCAATGCGAAATTGTCTGTCTTTAGTTTTCTTTTGTGTTTTATTGCTGACGTGTTTGACATCATCCCTCGTCCTAGTCTTTTTGCGTGTAGACCTAATAGGCGGTGTCCGGTAATTATCCCCACTGCAGTGCTATATATTTTAAATCTCTTTACAGAGGTGAAGCTATCTGAATTTTTGTATCGAGACAAGTCTGGATTTGCTTTGTGATTTTGTATGTAAGCCTGTCTTCCATCTGGCCTTTTACTTAGTATGTCGAGCTGTAACTTGAAAGGAAAAGCTAAGGGAGTACCTATGTGCCAAGAGGTTCCATCACCTGGCAGTTTAGTGGCGATTTCCACCAATAAAGTTTGGTAATGACTTTGACTAGATTACATTGCTTTAACAATGTTGCAAAACATATAACTAGCATAATTAATGTTACCATCACTAGTGAGCAGTGACATTCGTAGTTTATACATAAGTGCGTTGAGTCCTATGGTCCATGATTCGATTCCGGAAGCATCAATATTAATTTTCACAACACCACCGCAATACAACTGCTAAGAAACACTTTGCAAACTCTACGCATCGGAGTCAGCATAAAACCGCTGCTACACTCCCTTTTGTGCAAGCACAATAGCACGCACAACTCAAGTGGTCTCTATAGAACCACCACTCCACTCCGAACTGTAGCACCACTTGACGATGAAAAAATTTGTATGCGGCATTATGTGTACTGTCATTTATTTATAAATGTGTTTTTTATGCTTTTTTCATATTGGGACGAACTCGATTGCCATCCTTCTCATTCCCTCTTGCCTCCCACATTGATGTCTCAATCAAATGTGTACAGAAATCAGTAATTTCGAAAATGTTCGATTTTTCAACTTTCCGGCAAACGATTTTCCCTCAGCGTGTCACATAATCGAGGATCTTGTTTAAATGAATATAATTTCAATCAAAATCCGGATCTTATTTTTGATTATCAATTCGTTGCTAACAAAATATTAATTTCCTTTCTGTTTGATTTTGCGTCACTTATCCGATTTTGCTTAGTTTTATTTAAGTATAGGTATACATCGCGTCGTTATCAAGTTGGTTACAATGATTTCGGATGACTTCCTAATATTAAGGTACTTCAATAATGAAAGTACGTAATAGCTACATGACTTCCCACTTTTTGCAGAATTTTCGTTGGATTTAATGTACATTATGGGCGTCTAGTTTCTAGATAATTCCCGACACGTGCAACTTTCGCAATACATAGCTCTGCCTCTCTCGAGTCACTGATAAGACTCAGTACATATTCCTGTCTAGAAAACGATTATAAAGCTATCGCTGTTTGAAGTTGGACAGTCCACTCGTGAGAAAACAAAGGTATCAACTCGTCTTGGCTTGCAAGAGATGACTGTCACACGACAAAATCAACGAGGCCAGAGCTTAATAAAGGCAAAACAAATAAGCTTCTGGCGTTGGACCGCAATTCGATACCGTGTACTCGTCAGAGTGATCACAGAACACTGCGCCATCGGAACAATGTCATCTAACTTATATACTTTAAGAGTTCAATGTCCCTAAGTGCATCATACAATGTAAAAATGTTGATTTGTTTCGTCCTCTCAAACCACTGTGCGCTGCCCAACTGATGAATTTTCATTATTCTCAATGCTTTCCATTATATACACTGATGTTCTATTTTCAGTTAAACGGCCGAGACGAATATGCATTGGTGTTTTCACGCCTCGCACTGAGCCAGTCGACTCAAATTTGTCGATTAACTTTCTTATTCCTGCTTGTGTTTGAGGGACGATTAAACGACCAGAAATATCTACAATTTAGGGAAATGTGATTTTCGCAGGTACACCATTTGCCTTGTAATTATTTTTTTTACGATTCTCGAGTGAAATTTAACCCATTTCAGCAAATTGTACACCTTCTTGACAAAAATCAAAAGAAATAAAACACAATTGTAAAGGAATTCGAATTTGAAAGAGCCTGCAAAATATCCCACGTGGAACTTCTTGAAACTTGTCGAACCAATCTAAGGCAACACTTAGGTTAGGTTACGTTGTACTTCTTGGTGAGACTACTACTTTAATAGTCTCGCAACTTTATACATACCTTAATATACGATAAGATGGACCAGAATAAAAAACTGCAATATATAAGAAAATAAGAAAACCTTCCGCACAAGAATAACAACAGTCAGAAAGGATCATTGGCCGATAAGCAATCATGCGGCTATATTGTGTATCAAAATACTAACTCTGCTTTACTACCATTTGTGCGAGCCCGTCATACGTCACAAGAGCAAAAAAAAGGGCATACGGCTAATACTTCCTCGAATGTCTTCACAACATTTTGGTGGACTACAGTTTAATTATTCTTGACACACGATTACAGCAACATATCAGAGAATACATAAGTCTATGTCTGATAACTGAACCACTGTTGATGTACTTCTCAAATGTACCCAAAAGCACTCTAAAATTGGTCGCTTTGATGTTTCTGTGATAGTTGCCGTCACGATTTTACAATGTTCTGAAATCCTTGTTAGTAGACCCTTGAGATAAGACATCGACACTTGATATTTGCTTTAGCGAGTTACAAACAAATGTACTCGTCACTTTGCTTTTCAACTGTTAACTAATTTACGAGTCCCTTCCACAGAAGAAGGTCAAGTGGAATTGTTTTGAGGGTTTATGAATGCAAAGCCGATTTTTTAAACCTTCTAAAAGTTGGATTCTAGAATTATTTAGTAATTCACGTTTCTTTTTATACATACGTATGTACGTACATTCCCACTTATCGAAAAAGCCCTGATAACTACCCAGTACCAGTTGAGTGAATTATCTCTGTGACATAAGCTGTAGCAATTAGTTTATGTACTTACATGTTATTTAATGCACTTATTCTTACAGATTTTTTTTTTTTTTGAAGTACTATTGGTTTAAGTTTTGGTAAATAAATTGTTTTATTTCAAACTTGATAGCTTTCTGTTTTAGCGTGTCTTATCAATTACATACAGGGTGGGCAATCCATCGCCACCATTGACGCGGAAAGATGTCTACCGCTCGAAATCTTGACAGAAAGTCCGTATCATACCTCCGCGGAACGAAATGGGTTGCTTTACGCTGGAAAACCCTTGGAAAATATTGAAAACTTATTTCAAATTATATATTTAATCCTCAAATTTCTCCCAAATTGCCAGTGACTCATAATTTACGTGTAGAATAATGTGAAAAAATATTATTCAATTACTACTTTCAATATATGTACTGTCCATTTAGATGTATCGTCAAGCTTACTGAGTGAATCGCTATAAGAAAGCATTAGTAGAACAGGTCAGCGGGAATACAGCCGACTGTCTCATAGATCTCATGGTGTTATTTTTAAAAAGTTAACAGCTTGGGACAGTAAAATATAACAGACCTACCATGCAAATATAAATATAAAAAATTTAGAAGAAGAAACTAAGTCTACTACGTGAATACAACGTCATAAGCTAAAGTTCCATACACAAATATTGACGATGTATTTGAGAAATAAATATTTCTCGAGAGTCAACTAGGTAATGACTTTAGTGAAAGTGTGAATGGCATTAACTCGTAAGACTGTCTTTGAAGACTGAATCAACAACAGGGACAAAAATTAAATCTTCAAGCGTTTATAATGAAGGGGAATACTATACGCTAGTAACATCAAATAATAATTTTAACTTGTCAGGAAGTTCACTTTTTTTGCACTGACTTCAAGGTGACTAACCACATCTGCATAGCTGCTCAATACTTAATACGCAGAGTTTAATGAATTTTTGACAGCTTTAAGCTACTCAGGAGTCATTAAAAAAAGATGATCTACTTCAAACTTCAAGCACCACTTTAGAAATTAACGAGTTGAACATGTTTGGACACACCACATAACCAAATAATACGAAAGCGCATATTATTACAATACTTGAAGTGGTTATCTTAACGTGTTACATATCTAGGTTACAAAACATGCAAAGAAGACGATAGAGAAGATGCACATATGTAATGGTGAGTAGACCCATTCGAGCTCATCATAAGTACGTAGACAAGAAGTGTTTCATATACTTGTGCAAACATTATTACATTTCGTTAATTTTGACTTGGTGCTGTAATTTTATAACCAGTATTTTGGTGGTTACAGCTCTGATTGATGAATGGAATTGCCATCATTAACGTTATTTTCCTTAATCCGGCTAAAGAGGAAGGAAATTTAGTGTTGAAGGAGCATGAATCGGCAATTTCTCGTTGTTTCAATAGCACATCGTCATTGAAGAGCTTCTGATTGTTTAAAGACTATGCATTGTTAATGAATAAGGGCGCCTCTTTTTATCACATACGAATATGTTTTCTCCTTCGTTGATAGGTTGTTAGTTGTGGTGGCCAATAAATTCCATATAAAAGCAGAACTAAAAGAAATACTGTGCACAAAATGGCTAGTTATCAGTCTTGCTCTAGATGCTATTTTAAATAAACAGACACTGCATTTCTGAAGTGTTTTTCAAGTTCGAGCTTAATTTTGATAAGTTTATTTGTATTTTTCTTTTTTGTTATTTTTATTTATTTAATTTTTTCTTTTCGCCTTTGGGCAGATGTCAAAAGGAAATTGAAATTGTACAATGAACTATAATGAGTTGAATTTCACTCGAGAACTGTAAATGTTAAAATAGTTGAAATCCACTACAAATTGTGGATATTTTTGTCGTTGTAATCAGCCCAACAGAGGCCATAATAAGAAAGTTTACCGGAAAATTTGAGTCGATTGGCCAGGTGCAAGGACTGACATCAACAGAGCATATTCGTCCCGGTCGTTCAACTGAAACTATGGACGTTGGGCCATTTTTCAGGTAGTGCATCACCGGCACAATCTTTAGCCAGCTGTTCTATTTCGCACGCCTAGTAGGTTGAGGTCCTTCTCTAGTTGTGTGCGCCATGGGTTAGGAGTCGAAGACACTTTGGGCTTGAGCAGTGTTGTCCAGGCGCTGTACATGGCCTAGCCATTTTAGGCGTTGAATCCGTAGATGCCTTGGCTCATGTCGCTGTACAGCATGGTTGAATTTTCTTCTCCAACAGAAACAGGACCAAAGATTGAACGCAGAGCTTTTCTCTCAAAAATACCAAGGGCTTCTTGAACTGCTTTTAAAATTATCCAGGCTTCCGCTCCATAGAGCACAACATCGTTAAGATGATCAAGGTATTATATTATGTTAGCTTGGAGAGAGGGCTCTACTACTCAATCAACTTTTGAGCCCGCAGAAACAGCGATTAGCAAGAGTTATTCTGGGTCTAACTGTTGTTCGTACTGTTAACTAGTGAGCCGAGGTAGACAAAGTACTTCACTAAAGGGTTTTTCAATACGGACTTGACAACTTTGAATTTAATTTGTGAACGCACTCTTTGACTAATCATCAAACCGTCACTGTCAATTTATTCCATAAGACATTCAGCAACGTCTGCAAATTATAAACATTTTCTACAGAAAATCGGAGTCGGTGACCGCAGCATTAAGAGCGTTAACTTATAATAGGTTAGGTAAGGTAGTGGGGCTGCTAGTGTATTCACCAGCACACTTAGACCACATCGGTTCATTGTGATACCACTAGTCAGACTAATACCACTGATTGACTACTGCAGTGATAGTGCCGTTAATTTGATCCCAACGGCAAATGGTGACTAGACCAGATTTGAAAACCAGATAAAAGCTTATTAACTTTGCTTTCACTGGGATTCGAACCGGGGACCCCGCTAACGAGGGGCAGGCACTCTACCAACTGCGCCATCCACTCGGTTTAACTTATAATAACGACGGAGTCCATTTTTGGCTCAATGGGTTCGTCAACAAGCAAAATATGCGGTATTGGTCGGGTGAAAATTCACATGTGCTTCATCATCACCACTTCATCCACAAAAAAAACTCTTTGGTGCGGTTTGCAGCCCGGTGGCGTTATTGGGCCATATATTTTCGTCGACGATAACAATCGTCACGTTACTATGAATGGTCAGCGTTATCGCGCTATGATTACCGATTATTTTTTGCCCGAATTGGAAGATATAGACTTGGACGACATGTGGTTTCAACAGGATTGTGCCACGCGGGCCGAAGCCGACATTAAGTTTTTTGAGATATGTCAAATGGCTTGCGTCCTTATTGAAAAACCATCTTGAAGTTATAGCCGCCTATGGTGACGTTATGCGTCCACATCTCGAGTGGTGCCCTAGTCAATGTTGCCCGCGTATGCTAGAAATTGTACGGAATTTTGGTATAAGAACCTCTACTACAATTATTAATAAACAGATGCTAAATTTCTATGAGAAAAGTGCGTCTAATTTGCATTAATGAAACAAAACATTATATCTGTGCAAGAAGTTTTGCCTACCCTTAATTGTTTGATGAGCAATCCTACCCATTTAAGTTTATTAAACAATTTCCTTACTTGTTAAGTTCGATTGAACAAACGCATTCCATTGAGGAACGTGTTCTGCTTTTCTCTTTTAAAACTGTAAGAATATATAAAATACAATTCCTGAAATTACATTACACCATGCGACGAAACATTCACACAATCATACAGACTGGTTAGGATTTAATAGGTCTTCTCACCAAGTTAATGTGTATGCCAACGTGTCCATATTAAATTAATTTTTGGTTAATTAATACATACCTGAAAATAGAAATATAAGAACAAATCAGTAAAGTTAAGAATATTCATTTACTCAATTGAGTGTGTTTCAAAGATGAAATTCTAAGTTGAAAAATCATAAATGAAATATTTTCCCTAATGACAGGTGCATTTTTAGTTTTCGTGTTTAAAAATAAATAAATTTCAAAAGTGCATATTTTGGAGAGGCCACTGCAGTATTTCTATTTATATTTGATTAATGATTGTCATCATTTCAGTTTTATTTCAAAATACTTTTCAACATTTTCATCCTAAATTAATTTTTGTATTACTGCACAGAAATGTTTTAATTTAACATTTTGTAAATGTCTCTTTTACTTACCATATTTTTAAAAGATATATATTTTTTGTATTATAATTGGCACGTGGTCAAGTGTTACGAACGATGAACTCAAGTTTAGGGCGGACATTTTATAATAAAGCCAAATCTCTGGGGGAGAAATATTTCTAGCGTCGATTTAGGTTTCGCAGCAGCTTTTGGCGATCTCGAATAGTGGAAAGGGTAGGTAGTTTCCGATTTCATGGTCACAAGCACCATTCATGTGTACCCCGTAGCTGATTATTAAAGGTTCGCTTAAGGTGGTAGATCTAGTAGGAACTTTCAAAAATTGTTGGTTTGTGTGATTTATTTTTTGTTTTTGTGGTCACACATTGAAATTATTAATACCATAAGTTTTTCAATTTGAAAAATATATATTTATCAAAAATAGTATTCATTTTTTTATCAATATATAGAAAAATGAGTGGTGCACAATAAATTTGCGTGGAGTCCAGCGAAAAAAGGGATTGCGGTGATCACTGCATAAAACACAAATTTCATTCCCATTTTCAGCAACAAAAAATCCTTCGATCACCGGAAGGAAAATTTAAAACAGTGCACTCCCCCTAAGTCGAACTATCACGGGAAAACATTATTTGTTCGAGTTAGAGAGAGTTCGACTTAGGGAGAGTCCACTGTATATAGGAAAATCCGTGCTCAAATTACAGTGATCACCAACTTTGAGAACATCGTTTCAATAAAAACGAGTTTAAAGTTATCAGGAACTTTAATCGTGGAGGTTGCGATTGCTCCAATTAAAGATATTTATTTGCATTATTAACATAATGAAAGCTCCTATTACGGACAGCTCTCTTTGGCGGATACAAGCCCTTTGAGTAAACAATTTTGAAGTTTCATACATTTTATATTACCTTTAGCGGACACTCCGTAATCCAGACGCGGACAGGGACATCAACTGCAATTTTGGAACTTTAATTCTCCTAGGTGTCCACCATTTTTTTTTTTCTTTTATCAAAGCTTTGAACCCAAAGATCTGACTTTACAAGGAAAACAACAAAACAGCACAGTATGTGTGCGGTGCAGGTACCATCAAATCATTGTCTCTACTCAAATGGATAACGGATTTTAACCCTGCAGCTGTCTTCTGTGGTTTATTTTATTTCTTCTCTTTTTATGTTAATTTTAGTTTGTTTACAAATTTCTTGCACTGCAGCAATCATTTTTTCGGGATGCCTTTTTTTCTATAGGTGGACTGTGACGGCAGGAGTTGTCCGCCTATGGAAAACAAGGCAAGGAGCTTTCACTTTCGCTAATATTTTCAACATTCTCAAAATACTTACTGGGTCTACTGCTTTAAGTGACGGCAGACAGAATTGATTTTTAGAAGCATTGAATTCTACTTCTTCCTCCAGAAACCGTCAACGCAAACAGGACCAAAGATCGCACGCAGAGCTTTTCTCTCGAAAATACCAAGGACTTCCTCATCCGCTTTTGAGATTGTCCATGCCTCCGCGCCGTACAGCAGGACTGGGATGATCAAGGTCTTGTATAAAGTCAGCTTGGTCCTTCGAGAGATGGCTCTACTACTCAATTGCCTCTTGAGCACATAGAAACAGCGGTTGGCAAGAGTTACTCTGCGTTTGATCTCGGTACTGATGTTGTTTGTACTGTTTACTGTGGAGCCGAGATAGACGAAGTCCTTGACTACCTCGAAGTTATAGCTGCCCATTGTGACGTTCTGTCCAAGACGTCGATGTTGTGTGTCCTTTCTTGATGACAGCATATACTTCGTTTTGCCCTCATTCACCGCTAGAATTCTACTCTTTTGCTCATATCCCAGTGTATTATGCTGTTAAGATCGAAATTCAATGCTTAACATACACTGCGGTTACAAATCCCAAGCATTATAATAAGGATTATGAAAGGCTGAGAATTCTGTCATCAGCGAAGGAGCAAATTATAACAGAAGTAGCAGTCGGGATCATTTATAAAAAAGAGAAGCAGTGTCGAAAACACTGTCCCAAGGCTCTGCTTGGGAAACACCAGCTTTACTTAGTGGATATCAGACTGAACCCTTCCAAAACAACTTGAATTGAACGGTTCGAAAGGCAGTTTCTAGTCCATAAAAATATTCATAGATCGATACCATAAACACGCTTTTTCGACCAAAGATTGCTTCCACTTTTCGGTGAGATATGCTATAAAATAACAAGTGCGTATGTTGCTGTGGAAAACGCACTGATTTGCATTTCCGCAAATCAAGATAGTTAAATAATAACCTGACGATTTATCATCGTTTTTATGACCTTAGAAAGAAGGTACGTGAGTGCTGTGGATCGGTACGAGATGGTTGACAAGGCATTATCCAAAACAATCACCGTTTTAAATAAGTGAGTAGAAGGTTAGTCATAAATTAAGGGAAAATGTCATCGATTTTTTAATTGAAATTTGTGAAGCAAATATTATTTGGATTCCACTAAGTAATCAAGGGAACTCTATATTGCCAAAGAATGGAATGTAGCATCAACAAATCATGAGCGACAAACATCGTGAATACGTGAAAAAAACAGAAATTTAGGAAGATAATGAATGAAGATCCATTGATCCACTTAAAGTTACGTTTGGTGTGGATTTTACACTAGAGGTCACGGCACCATTTTTAAGATCGGGGCGGGTGGAACGCTACATAACCATGATCAATGCATTTTTTATTCCTATTTGACGAACTGGGACTGGAGGGCATGTAGTTATATCCACAATCGATTTTCTGATGCAGGCAGTTCACGGCCACAAGCTCTGACAGACCTTAAAATAAACATCCACCCAGAAGTGGAAAACCTTTCTGAAGTTCCGAAGAAAACTATGGAATGTCAAGATAAGATAAGATATCGAAAAAGACAAGTTGGAACTAGGTGATGTATTGATATATCTGATATGGCTACTGCAGCCATTGCGTGGCATTTAATAGACATATCATCAAGTCAGTTCCGTGTCCGTTGATTGATATATACAAAGTCTTGGACATAGACGTTTGTTTTGTTTTATATAGTGATGCCTAATCTGGGTGCATGGTTTCTGTGTGTCAATTCTTCGCGGGATTCAACACGGTCTGAAGAACATTGTAATTTCCTGAGTAGCTGTTGACTGAGCATGTGCTCTTTTAGGTTGCACATGTTGTTAGTGTTACCATCTAGTAGTCTACGCTTTTAGGAAATGTAAGTTATTCTTGATTTTGTCCACACGGTAAAAACCGGAATAAAAACATACACAAGTTGAGCGACCAGCCACAGTAGCTCATCATTTTTAAGAGAGCGCACCGTGGGCGATTGCGTTTGCAACAGACGACGCATTAAATTCTCCGTGGGAGCATACGCTGCCATCGCCAAGCTGATATCAACTCCACCGACTATCTGCCGTCGGACCGAATGCTGTCAAGGCCACCACTCAACCGGAATCGAGCGATTAGAATAAGGTAGAGAGAGAAAGAATAAGACGACTGGATGGCGCAGTTGGTTAAGTGCCTGCCCATAGTAAGCCGGGTCCCCGGTTCGAATCCAAGTGAAAGCAAACTTAATATGCTTTTATCTGGTCCAGTCACCATTTGCCGTTGGGATCAAATTAACGGCACTATTACTGGAGTCGCCAATCAGTGGTATTAGTCTGACTATCGTAATCACAATGGACCGACATGGTCTCAGTGTGCTGGTGAATTCACTAGCAGCCCCGCCTATCTAGTTAGAGTATGTTAGTCTTACCTATTGAAAGTAATAACACCCTCATAGAAGGAACATACCATTCAAATATAAAGACTAAGTTATACACAGAACTATGGGAACTTCAAAGAAGGGAAACTAATTCTCTCGGTTTCGGAAACGACAATTTACAACTTCAACAAATTACAACTCAAAATTCTTCTCTCTATAGTTCCGTCAATCATAATTCGAGGAGCAACATTTCTAAAAAGAAATAGGCTTTAATTAAGACCTCAAGGCTCTCGAATCAGAGGGTATTCCTGTCTAGAAATAAAAGCTTCTCGAACTTCGGAGTTTGGGAGCTGCAGGTCTCATCCACATTTGAAAAAAAAAAAAAAAAAAACACGCATAACACGAGTGGGTAATGTGCAACTAGACCAACCTTGAACTTTGTTTGATAACTAATCTACGACGAAAACAGATGAACCATCCTGCGAACTGGAAAGCAAACCAATAAAATGTATGAGAACCCTCTAAGTTACTCTTTATTAAACCGAGTTGCTTTACACAGGAAGTTAACCCATTATTCATTCATCATGTATATATTTCGGCCGCGTGCAAAATAATTTGTGGCAAACGTCGTACAAAATAGAGCAAACAAAATTAGATGCTCGAATATTTTTTCTCTCTACTGTATGCATCTCCCCCATTTCCGTTTTAAAACTTTCCTAGATAATTCATTGATTTTTATGGGTAATATCCTAGCTCTTGGCAGCCGTATTTGGTGGAACTAATTTCGGAAGCAAATGTGTAACAGGAAGTAGGAAGTAGCACACGCCATTTTTGTGTTTCTTCTTTGGTTCCGTTGTGAGAGGGGGTTTTTTCTGATTGCACTGGCCACAGTGTTGTGTCTTGTCACGTCATGGCCGCTTTTTTTTGTGCATCCGTGATTGTGGCAATGTACGGGGATATAGAAAAAAAATCGAATACACCAGGTTTTCCGATGGCATTTTCTTCGTCTCTGATTGATTATGTGCATTTCGATGGAGGGTAACTTATTGGTATTATGTGTGGCTGGTGTTATGGGGCGTTTTTACACAGTCAGGTTGTAATAATCTATTCTTGATGTTTGACATCAATGGTGATTACATTAAGACGTGAGCAATTCGCTTTAAGGATCAATTTATTATAAACACGATACTCTTTGTCGTGTTTGCTTGTAATTTAAAATGCAAGCTACAAAATGAGGTAACAAGATGATAACAAATGGATGTGGCCGCTGACTGAACAGCTTTGATTTTGTCAACATCCATAAAACAATGAAAGAAGTATGTCGACTAGAGGGTAACCAGAGTAACGCCGCAAGCATTTGACCGAGTCATTACAAACTGAACCGGCCGCTTGAAGCACTGCCCGCGAAGCCGAAGTCGATTCGACCATTTCAATGTATGACTCTTAAAATTGAAGAGACCCATTTAGCTAAAAAAAGAGGAAGGATTATAAAAACTAACAAATATCAAAACTATATTTAAAAGGTACTCAAGAGCACGTTGGTTCCTGAAACAGTTAGTGGAAGAAAACTAGGGGGTCTTAACCAAAAAATGGTGTTTCCAGATATGATTGTAGTCCACAAAGAAAAAATCCATCCACAGCCTGGCTTGGTCACATCGAGCGCATAGACACCAATGCTCCAGCAAGAGGTTCTTCGCGATCCAAGAAGGAGAGGAAGACCTAACCTTCGGCATAACGACCAACATACAGTTGACGCAAGAGCTCTTGATCTTGGTGACTGGAAGCAGCCACCTCAGGACCATCAACGATGGAGAGCAGCTATAGCTCAGACCCACCAAGAGTCTTTGCCCTGATAACTCAAAAACTTGTGGATACAGAGTAAACCAACATTATCATGTAGTCTTGTAATTTGGGGAAGAATTGCTTAAGCCCATAGAATATGCCTAAACATAGAATCCGTCGCGTACGTTGCGTTAGGCATCCACAATAATCGAAGTTGCCGGATTGCAAAGAGGTGCCAAAATGAGGTCGTTACAGAATTATTGGGAATTATTTAAAAACAATTTTAAATAAAACAAAATGTATTCATTCATTCGTAACATATCGTAAAAACAATCACATAAGGAGCACCCGAAAGAATTTCCATGGAAACATCTGTCAAACGCACACAAAGTGCCTCTCATAAGGCCTTACGAGCTATCAATTCTTTGACATAAAGCAACGCATGCGACAAATTCTATGCGTTTGGGCCTTAACAGAGACCGATCATTCACAAAATAAAACAAACAACAACAGGAGTGATAAGAATCACTCCAACAGAATGTATTGAGATTCTATTAAACCTCAGTTACAAATTGCTGTCCAGGCTCAAGTTGCAAGGCAGGCTGTAGCCCTACAAAAAACCTACAGCTTTAATGAAGATAACGTAATGAGGCACCTGGAGATTCTGAAAAATGTCGATCACGTTAATAAACTAACCAAGGCCAGTGGATCTCGTGAACCCAGTCTTAGACTTCAACAAAAGCACAAAATCAGAATGGGGCAACAGATCTCTTTGGGTGCATGACGACGCTCAAAGATGATACACAGACAGTTCGAAGTCAGATAGTTGTGTAGAAGCAGCAAGCATTGTGGGACCAAATGTTGCTTTCATACTCCTCTCCCCAATGATTCCACAGTCTTCCAACATGAACTCTTCGCCCTAAATGAAGTACATAACATCAACTGTAGAAAACTACTGAATATAGCGATATTCTGAAATATCCAGGCAGTACTTATGGCCCTAACTAGCAGCTTCACTGTCTGGGAATACAATACTTAACACGCTGGCCATATCGAAACTTTCTCAACCGCGTTTATCCAATTTGACATTGAACCAAACCGAGTTGGAACTAGATGTGGATTACTAAGTTTCAAAAAATATAATAGGTGCGCTGGTAGCTAGTAGGGCTATTGTTTAGACAACAAATGACACGAGATATGAGTGTAGCGGCTAAAGGAACTTGTGGATAACAGATAGACCTGTTAACCTCCTAGCCAATCCCGGTGCAGGCCTAGGAGAACGGTAGATTGGCCAGTGAGCCAGTGTTTAGGAGGTCTGTGACAAGTTGGATAGGGTGCTAGCTCAAGAGTCTAAGGGATATGGACTCACCACCATGACCGTTTTATGAAAAAACAGAACCAATACCGAAGTCAAAGTAGGTATTGGAGAAGGCAGAGCGACAATGTTTGTACGAAAGCAGACCAATCGAACGTGGATTGTGATTCACACAGAGAGTTTCCTATTTGTTTCGTTATAGTTTTGGCAAATCGGTTGTACACTTAACTCAGTTCAGCTCGGTTTGACGTTTCATCAACTTGAGTTTACTAACTACGATGAAAAAGCAAACGTCAACCAAAAATAAGAGGAAAAGAGCATCATTTATTGGGCTTTTCCCTCTTCCGCAACAAGTTCTAGAACACTCAGGATGGACTTACACACTACTGAAAATTATAGTAATTAGGGTCGATCCCGGGGGAAACAAGGAGCTCCTAAATTTGAACAAGGATTTTATGTGGCGCACTTACTGACCAATTCCCATGCAACTTTCACTTCCACAAAATGGGGCACTGCAACTCAGATGTGAACAATCAAAGTAAACCCTGGAACGCCTACTCGTCGGGTGTTCAAATCTGACATCAAGCAGATATAAGTAGAATCACCTTAATACGAACATACTGTCAAGACATTCCATCTGAGATTATCAAACTTCTCAAGGTAGCTCAAAGGTCCTACATCAAGAAAGTGGACACAATAGATCGATCGTGTGTGCAGGATAAAAACACAATTAATTTAATGTATTATACTGTTTTTGTTTTCTTTAAATTTCTTTTACTATCATTCGGATCGGGTCACCTTGTATTTCTGACAAGAGTAAAGTACCATTCATATGAGTTGACTACGAATCGCGAACTTCGCAAACTCTTCATTCATATCGAGTTTTCTCATTAGCAAAGAGTAATGGGTTCAATTTCAGTAGACACTTCATCGGGAATTTGTTGGTCGTGAATTTGAGGATCTCGTCTGCCTCTCTTGTGTATTGCGAATTTAGCTTGACAGTTCGCAAAGAGAATACTTGATTCGCGGAGAAATGATTTAAAAATCATTAATAACGATACACTAATTATTATTGAGATTTTAGTCGATAGAAAAACTCGATAATTCAATCCCCATTTTCTTGCACACCAAGAGGTATAACATTTTGTTTATATTTGCTTGAAATGGGTTATTTATGAAAATTCGAAGCTCATTAGAAGGACACTTAAACCACGTTGTTCTTAAGTGCTGCCAAATTTGTATTATGAAATTTCCAAATGTGTTTTTTTCGTTTTATTCGACTAAAGAATGTCATTTAGAGCCACGGTACTGTTATAATTTAAACATAATCACACTGCGTGGAGGTAGCAACAACAAATTTTGCTAAGGGATAAATGTTTATATCCGAAATATTCTTCCTTTCTTTTAAAAGAGCACATTAACTGAATTGATTTTTTTACCCTAGTGGTGGTTATTTTATTTCTTTTTACTCATCCTCCAACGAATAGGCAAACCAATTACCAATATCGTACATAAAACAGACAACCATTGCAATTATAAACATTCCAAATCAGAAAAATATTTTAACATGCACGTGCGAATTCCCTCAATTCAGGTCATCTAGTTTGTTCACCATTACACACTTGCCAATTAACATATCATATGCGCAGGAATTTCGAGTCTATCGATGTGCACAGAACCATACTTTTTTTTTCAAATCAAGTAAATGCACAAATATATTCCTCGTCGTAGCCTAAAAACATTTCCTTCAATACGAAAATTTAAACTGATAAAAATCCAAATTTAAATCATCGTACATATCGTCGTGCCAACCAAAACCAAAAAAATTGCGCGAACGGATTTTCGTTCCGGCTATGAAGAACATGACGGAAATACGCGGTGAATACGTGCGGTTGCATCTGGTGCGGAAAATATTTAAGTGCCAGCGTACTTATAGAAATAAGTTCTAAAAAAAAAAACATTGAAACTGCATAAATTAATTTGTTTGAAATGGGCCACGGTTTCTCAAAAACATCTATCTCACTTTGATAAGTAAAGAAAACACGACGTGTCATTCAAACAACTAGCTCTGTGGAACGTGTGTACTGGGGGTGGTGTATGGACGTCTGCAATCACCAGAACTGTGTTGAGTATTTTGACACTAATTCGTTCAAGAGATTTGTTTTATTTTTCTTCTTTTCTTATTTGTGTAGTCACAAATTTGCAGCGGGTTTACCCAAACAGGATTATTTTTGTCATCAGGAAAATTGAATATTTTTGAAAAAAGTAATTTGGTACGGAAACTTTTTCTGACTGAGTGCACATAATAATAAATATGCCCGTAAAATCTTTTTTTTAAGCATGGACGTAGAGCGTATCATTTCATCCCAAAGCAAATGTCGCCACAATTTGAGGTTTATGATTACAAAATGTTAAAAGAAATAATTTCACTGTACGAGTACTTACAAATTGTATTCAAACACTTGTTAAATTTATGCGTTCTTGGGAATCTTTTTTCATTGTTCAATGAAACACATGGGGCAACCGAATGCGAACTAAACATTCATACCCTTTAAAGGTTTCAGTAATACTACCGGTTGGAGTGGATTTTCAAAAAAAGCGTTGAAAAAAAAAAAAACACCCAGCATAATGAATTGATTCTAAAGGCATATGGCAGTCATATGACTTCTGAGAGCTGCACGTTCTTTTGCACTCTTGCAAAACTGTTTCACTGTTTCGTAGGTGTTAACTTGGTGGTTGCACAATATGTTACATACCTATAGTACGATACATGTATAAAAAAGAAACCAACCACTGGGAAGACCTTCCAACAGCTGAAAAATATACACATTTTCAAAGAGAAACTACACAAAGACGTCCTCAAGTATTAGACTTTTTCCATTCTTTCCACTTAATCTTTAAATTCGCATCATTGTTTTCCTTTCTTTTTGTCTTTCTGTTTCGATCTTTAGCCCTTGGCCCCTATAACATGTGGTATATGATTATGTCAACAATGTTATTGACACGAGATAAAACTATTGTTTGCTATAGCTTATTGTTCAGCTTTTGTCTTTAGAAAATGTACTGTTTCTATGCGTCCAAGTACAACGTTCTACGCATGCATTTGGTTACACATCAATAACATAGTTCAATTGGAGGTTTCATTAAAAATTCAATGCAACTGAAAATGGAATCACTTTACCTTAAAATCGAAGTGCCATGCGATTTGTTGGAAAATCGAACCCATACAAATGTCTTTCTTTTTAATTGGATTATTCGATTTTGTTCTCTTATATATTTAGATTCTCGGTTCAAGCTTTCAAAGTATCAGCGATTCCATGTGTTTGTTGCACCCCAATTGAAAGGTGTTTAATACATAAACGCACACACTCCCCCACACACTAACCACACATTTGTATTAGTTTTCTACGAAATCTTAACTCGCATTATAGCGTGAACCAAACAATAGAATCCGAATAATACTTAGAACACAAATAAGAACTCTGAAAAAACGTGAGTTTTAACAATGAACACAACTTCTTAACAAAAAAAAAAAAAAAAACAACTCTAACCCTCCTCTTGTGTTGTTGTGCACAGCTGTACGTAATCATATTTATATGTATATACATATGTACACAGCCAAGAGGAAGACAAGACAAGATAACTCAAGTGTTTCAATACGAATCTCAAAAAGATAGGCAAAACAGTATGTATATATCGGCAAAAAAAAAAAGAAACAGAAAGTCAGAATATGTTATGAAAAATTCAAGACTTTTGTCATTGCAGTATTTAATCACGTTTTGAGCTTCACAATGAGACTTATCTTTACAACACATATCTCCCAAGGAAGTATTGGCAAATATTGCAGACAATTTATTTAAATTCGAAAAGTCTACACATATTGATTTCAAAGTACGGAACACTTATTACGTACAATTTGGTTCGACAATTGATACTTGAAAAAGAATACAAAGCGAAAGCATTTCATTTGCACACATCGATCCAAACGATTGCACACAGTAGTGGTGAACATTATGTAAGAAGACGAAGACCTTATTTTCTCAAGTGGCTTCTAATTAAAATTATTTCAACAAACAGTTTCACTTATTACTTATACATGGTTTTGTTTTTAACTTTCGCATTTCATTATACCTTTTTTGACGCTTAACAAAAGTCGTGGATCAATCTTTAAATGCCTATAAAAACGGCATGGTTGCCGTAGCACTTTCTACTTAGAACTACCTTCTCGCAGTAAGCTGTGTGTGCAGTGAGAAGGACGCATTTCACGGGTTTCTCCTAAGGTGTGTTTCTGCACGTGCATGTGAAGATGAAATAGGCCAAAATTCAGCTATTCACAAAACGATTTTCCGTTGGTTTGACTTTAACCAATGTCAACATTTCTTAAGAAGAAGATTTTAAGTGTTTGGTCTTACAGTTTTAAGAATTATGTTTTTTTTTATATTAAAAAATATTTATAGATTTTTTTTGTACTTAAATTGCGACTGAATCATTAAAGTGCAAATTTAAATTAAAAATTAAAGTTCCTAGTGGTGAGTCTTTTAAAAACCTCTGTTGTTATTGTTCAAAATTTAAATTTAAATATATATTTACAGTGTATTTACAGTGGATCTCTGAGTCGAATTGTCATGGTATCCCAAGTTTTGTTCGAGTTAGGGAGAGATTGACTTAGAGAGAGGTTTCTGTATGGAAAATTGAGGGAATTGTATGTAAAATGTGGCGCAAATGTTCGAGTTAGAGAGAGTTTCGACTTAGTGGACTCTCCCACTGTACTTCTATTTATTTTTTAGATTTTTTAAAAGACATGAGATGTGCATGCATTTTCCATGACTTTAAATAAGGATGAAGGCCTTCTTAAGATGAACATGGGTTTGGACCAGATTCTAAAGACGATTAGTTCAACGATAATATCCTTTTTTTCCTGAAGCCACTGCCTGCTGGCGCGAAACAGTGGTTGGGAACATTAGTGCTATTTTTTTAAAAGTACTTTACACGTTTTCAAATGCTGTTCAGTCACGATATGACAAAACTGATACAATATTTTAAGATTAGTTTATAGCGTTAAAACTATATGCAGCTTGTTGATTAGACCTTATTTCGAATAGTATTACCTTATTTTGGAATCTCCATATAGCATTCAAGGACCTAGATTCGTAAGAGTTCAAACGAATTTCATGAGGTATGTCATCTGTAAATTACACATGTTTGCCGAACTTCTTCCTTATCACGAAAGATGAGAGATCATTAGCTTGCACACGTTAAGTTTCAGACGGAAGGCATCTTCAGTCAGGTTTATTCGCGATGTATTCAATTATTATATTATAAATTCACCAGAATTGGTTTTGTCTATAAACACATATGTATATGCTCTCTAAAGACATATTCGGGTTAGAAATATACTTTTTGATATAACAACTTATAGTTGCAATGAACCTATTACTAGGGGCATAAGAACAGTTAAGGGACAGCTTATATAGACTGGATTTTACAACTTGATTTTTTTTTCTTATTGTTTATTGAACTACTCTGTGAGATTGACAGATAATACTTAGTCGCGCAACAAACGTACATACATATGTTGTGTTTCGTGTGTGACCTGTGATGGGGAAAAAAAATTTCGAGGATATCCGTTATAATAATAATGTGGGTGGCGAGAGAGAGAGAGAGAGAGAGAGAGAGAGATAGAGAGAGAGAGAGAGAGAGAGAGAGAGAGAGAGAGAGAGAGAGAGAGAGAGAAGGTTTTTCTACAGAAAAACTACTACTTGAGCATTGTCAGTACAAATCACCTAATATACATCCAACTTCTTCGTCTCTTCCCCTGAATTTTTTTCGACAGCTTGTTGTTTTTGTAGCATCTGTGAATACATGAGAGGAGTTTTGAACAACTGAAAGCCTTCCCCTTCCACAAAATGAGGTGAACTAGAGCATTTATTTGAAAAAAAAAGGTTGTTATCGGAGCGATAGTTCAAAGCTTAATTTTTCACCACTAAAAGGAAGAGGAGCCTAACAAACATTAATTTAACTGGAAGTATATTGCAATACATTGGTATTAATACGTTACATTTGAATTTGAATATTTTGACGTTAAAAATTAAAAAAAAACTTGAAGCAAATGGGATTTAATACGATTTTTCTGTTAAAATTCAATTAAATAATCATTCACAATTCATAATAATGTAACGACGATGAAATATCAATATATAAAAGGATTTATTAATAATCCAATAAAAGAACTTAATCAATTTAATGATAAATTAAAAATTATAGAAGGGTAAAATTCAAGAAGAAAATAAGTTAGTTATCATTTTCAATTTATTGATTTTGTAACAATTTTACTTGATGATTTAGATTTTGCGCATTCCGATAATACACATACATATGGTTCCCTTCATTTTAATCTTATAAAAGTACAAAATCTTAAAAGAAACAACACAAATCTCCTTTTTTATTTTATTTAAATATTGTATGGACACATACATACATATACATTTTTCTACTGATTACGAAAAATGGTATCACAACAGGAGTCATTAATTGAACGATTTTAGTATTGGACCCGTATCACCCATTCATACAGTACATTGTAATATCCGCAACAATATTTGTAAATTGTTATGTACTTCCATTTACGCAGTTCGTGAAACGTGTTTAAATTTTAAAATGCATCCTAGGAAATCAAACTTCTTTTACAATGAGATAATTTCCACTTGCAGTGCAAATAACGTAAATAGACTTGACGAACATAACTCATGGAATGTTTCCAGATCGTGGGCAAGTTAACCAAATTGGAAATTAATTTGACACTAGTAAGGGCAAAATTGATTCGGAGGGCTGAACAGCTGATCAAAAGACACCACTTGTGAAAATATCTGTGAAATATAGCTTCCAAATAATGTAGTATGCGTGATTTTAATATAGGCGGAGACGGGAGGGTTTTTTTGGCTGAATAGTTGCATATATCTATTAGGTGATTTGTGATTGTCAAAGACTTGACAGAAGTGGAGCTGTGAATTATGAAAGTTGGTTAAAAGTCTGGAGTAGAACCTGACATCCTGATGATATGAGGCGACGCACCAATAAACTACTACGCCAATATACCAACTAGTAATGTGTGTTCCCACACCCACAGACAAGAAATTTGAAAATTCGTGAACAAATTTCTACACTTTACATTCTACAGTCAATCACAAAAGTAAGTACACAGCATATAGTTGTCCGTGTTTTCGACAAAAAATAAATTTAATTGGGACTCCTAGAAGTCTTAAATGCAGTTTTCAACTACGTTGTGTACTAAGAACAAAAAATAGTAAGAGGATATCTCAAAAACTATAGGCACAGTGAATCGTAAAGCAAAAATGAAGCAAAATTCACATCACAAAAGTAAGTAAACGCACATAACATTAATCACGTAAAGGGATATGCTGTGGTACGGGGACTTCTAGCAGCATCTACCGTCGTCAATTTAGTATCCACTGATAAAAAAAAGGGTTTTTGTTCAGTTATTTGAACGATCTAAAGAGTAACTTGTGCCAAAGGCTTTTGCAAGCAAAACTCTGAAGGGCAATTTTTTGGTAATCTAAATTTCCGTACGTTTTTGGTTTATGACCTGTGCCTATAGTTTTTGAGGTATCCGCATTTTTTGTTTTTTGACTTAAGTACATAACTTATAACTTAGCTTGATTTTCTTTGGAGTCCACGTTATTTTTTGTTGAGGACACAGGAACCTTTATGCTGTGTACTTACTTTTGTGATTGACTGTATGTCATAGGAACATACAAACACAGTGTTCCGCAAATCGATAAGTTAAAAAATAAACAGAATTTGGGATTTCCCCTTCAGAGTTCGAGTCATCGAAGGTGACGCCAAATAATCTCTACGTGTTATCGACATTCGAGTAATAGAAGTTCGAGATATCAAATAAAAATTACATGCAGATTTCAGTATTGGTTCTATTGCAATTTCATGCGAGTCATCAAATAATTCGATTGTATATGTATGTATCGTAATACGATTTTATGTACAGTGGAAACGATAGCATAAGACCAGGAACATTTTTTTCATGATGACAACGTGAGGCCGGACACTGTCGGAAATTACGCTCACGTGTTTATTCAGCTTTCAGTGGCTTGCAAATGTATGCTTGTGTCTCTCACAATGACTCTGTAAGCTCTTGCGTTTGCTATAAGTCGTGAGTGAGTAATGCCCTCAAATCCTCGTATTAGAGCTTTTCGCTTCGCCGTTCCTTTTCTTCTATGTTAAAATTAGTAATTTTATAGCTTTGAAACCAGAACTCACATGTTTTCAACGACGAACTGTGTTCTCTGTAACTCCGTTAATTAGTAGCCCACTCTTGTCGGTTCTGGAAGTTTTTAGGACATATGACCATATGTGGCCAGAGATAGGGGCGTATACCCCACCCAATTCATCCTCAATAAATCTCATGGATATAAATGTTCTTAACTAAAAGACGACTGGGCCGATTTTGTTCAAATCTTCACCAATGTATTCAGAAAAGATAGAAAGAACTTTAAAATCCATGTCTCCAAACCATTGACACAAGTACCTCCCCAAAGATATTTTGATCAAACTAACACATTTTACGTCCATCATGATTTATGAGTAAAACATAAACAACAGAATAGGAATTTCATCAGATTTACGTTATTTTATTTATTTCTAAATTTAGTCTTATTTTTTTAATCTGAAATTAGTCGCTCTTATTATCGTCTTCCTCTAAGCTGCTACTTGATGGAAATGCTTCGGGAGTCTTTAAAAGGGCAATACTTTCCTGTGGGAATGTATTTCTTTTTCTATAGCTTCTATACTTCGGCTCGATAAATATGGATCCGAGGACAGTAAAAATCGGTTAAGAACATCTCTATTCGAATGTTGCCTTAAATACATTCGGCTGAAATGCTCTCGGAACCGTCTGTACTCCTTATTGCTGGCATTTTGAGCTTCTTCGGACAATTGCCCTAGTGGTATAGGCAAGCTTGAATTATTTCTTTTATGTGAGTCAAAAGTTCAGGCATATAATACCTGGCATAATCCCCATAATAATAAGTAGTCTTCGTTTAAGTGGCATAACTTCCAAACTTGTCTGCACAATATCATAAGCACTCGATATTACTTCGAGTAAAATTCGGAAATATTTGATAAGGTCGATGGTAATACCTATTATATACTTTCGGGCTGTTATTGGTATTCCCAGTTATTTGTTTTGGCATGTCGACTATTAGCCCCATTCGTTCACAGAGCCTAATAGCCCTAGCAAATTAAAATACAAAAATACATTTTTTTTATCACCACTGTAGATCTATTAAGAAACAATTAACCTTTCACAGCGTTGCAATAATGGGGCCTAGTAATCGCAGCAAAAGACGCTGGTTGCAAGAGCACGAGGTAGGTCTGTAATTAAAAATTGTTTAGGGTTGGCAGCTGAGAACAACAAGTGAAAATGGATTCTGAAAGGTAACATCCAGGAGAACATTTTAAACCTTATCTCCTGGTGGGTGCATTTTTAAAAGTCTATGCAAAGTCGCAATATGGAAAAAATCGGAAAACCTAAGTCATTCAAGTTAAACGATCATTACTATCACTTGCTGATGTCGCACAAGGCTTAAATTTACCTAAAAGATTCTTCAAATAACAAGTAAGTACTTCATACGATCACGATGAATTTGACTCAGGTAATGCAACTGATGTTTCACGATGTCACACACAAAAACCGTTTCCATTTTTTTTTTTGCAGAACATTAACCACTGTCGTTTGAAAAAAACTTTTCATTCTGACGACTTTGATTTTTGAATTAAGTTCGGCTAGATTTGCAAAGTAACACACTGTGCGACGCGTCTTTGACTTTCTTTTTAAGTTTGAGGAAGAACGACTTATTTTAAGTGCGATAAGAAAAATTCAAATTTTTTTTAAAAGCATTCGAAAAAATTTTATAATATATTTTATATATTTACAAATTACGTGTATAGTTCTGAATAAATGGTTGTGCTATTTTATTGAAAATTCACAGAAGTATAACAAAATAATGGGTGCCTCCATATTATATTTCTGGTTTTTATTTACCCATCTTATATATATATTTATCATTATCAGTCAATTACTTAAATACATTAAAATATTTATCGTGTCCATTAAACTTCAATAAAAATTTAGTTACTAGTCTTAAAACCGTTGACTTTGAATTCTCAATTTTAAATTCATTGTAAAACAAAAACAACTTTATCGTACCCAATACTGTAAAAACTTCGTTCAAAACGTTCTTTATTTTTTCAATACGAATCGCAATAAATTGCTCTTTGTCAGAATCGTTTGTTTCCAATGCATATGCTAATTCGTCGATTGTTTATGTATCGATCATGTGCCCAAGATCATTTTAATTCTTTTTGAGGTTATTGCACTGCGACCGAATGTCGCGTTTGGTTATTTTTATTTTTCGTAAAAGCCAAGTTAATTCCAGAACGAAACATTTTAAAATTGAAGATAAATTTTGGGTATTTATGTATTGCTAATTCTTCAATGAACATTTGGATTTTTTGGTAAAGCGCTTGGCGCATGCTCTTATGAAGTCTATTGATGAACTGAAGTCTCGTATATTTGCAATTGTCAAACTTTAAAAAAAAAAAAAAAAAACACTTTATAAACAACTTTTTAAACTTTGTTACTTTGAGAGCAGTCTCTGCGAGTATATTGTACATTGCGACATCACAATTGATTCCTTTTGGTGTAAGTAGACCGAAAAAACGAAACTTCTTCGCATCTGTCTTACAAGGTGAACAGATAATTGTGGTAGACCCTTGAACTTTAAAGCGCCATCTATTCGCCAAAACGCTGACGAACTGTATTGATACTACTTCTGTTGCCGCTGTTCGACCTTCTTGAAATGAGCAGCCATCTTTATTTCTGCTTAATTTTTGTTCTCGAAGCCAAAGGAAGAGGTGCAAACCGCGGAAGAATATGTATGAATATGTATGTAAAATAATTTATATGTAACCTCCAAATTTCATAGAAATAAACATGTGAAGCAACGTTTGAACGTGTGAGCAGCCATCTTTATTTCTGCTTAATTTTTGTTCTCGAAGCCAAAGGAAGAGGTGCAAACCGCGGAAGAATATGTATGAATATGTATGTAAAATAATTTATATGTAACCTCCAAATTTCATAGAAATAAACATGTGAAGCAACGTTTGAACGTTCCTGATCGAGAACGATTGTCAAAATGGAATACGAAGCAATTCAAACGGCCGCCTCGGCTTCGCTGACAATGCTTCAAGCTGTCGAACATTTTTTTGTGAGGTGTTATTCTAGGAATAGCGTTTCGAATGCGGGTCTCGACCTCGTCTAATGTGATTGACCTGTTAGCGTACACTAGAAAACTTTACGCAGTTCCAGAGAGTCCTATGATGAGTCATTTTATGAATCCTCACCGTTCGATGACCCAGTGGCCAAATTTGTACTTCACAACTTTAAGCGTTGCGTCTTTGGTGAATACAACAGCACACTTAGACCATGTTGGTCCATTGTGATGCCCATAGTCAGACTGCTACCACTGATTGACTCTAGTGACTGTGCCGTTAATAAATTTAATTTCAAATGGCGACTGGACCGGATTTGAAAACCAGATAAATGCGTATTAACTTTGCTTTCACTGGGATTCGAACCGAGGACCTCGCTAACCAGGGGCAGGCACTCAACCAGCTGCATCATCCAGTCGTGTCTTTGTATCGTATGTAACGGCGTCTTCTTGGAACCACAGCTCGGATTGTCACCGAAAGTCGATTAACATCGCTCCATATCTGAGAACATTGACGATACCGAGGTCTCATCCTCATTTCGATTACGCATATTTGTGGACGCATTGATGATTCATCCAGTTCCAATTCTTTGATGTAGGCCCATATCCAAATTCGAAATAAGCCAGTTTGACACTCTGACTATGACCAACTGAACTGATAGGCACCTAATCGACATTTCTGGTATTTTTTTTTTCAATTTTGCCGAAAATAGTGTACTAAAGTTCAAAATTATCCGACGAAATGAAGCCACAATGAATACCATAATGACGAACTAACGAAGCATTTTTGCAACAAATATTTTGACAGATGACTGTCATTGGTAAGTGCCGGCTGTGGCGTTGTTGGTCTGGCTGTCGATTCCTAAGCAATTGTACATCTCCACCTCGGTTCGATTCTCGCCCCACATCTTTCGAGTCCCTGGGAATGCTCAAAGAGTAAAAACTGCCTAGAAAAAACTTCTCTTACTTGGCTGGATGCAAATAAAAGAACGTAAAACACTGTGTTCTAAATTGTTGTCTGTTTCTTTTATTGTACTCACATTCCTACATAAATATACGTGAGTCTAGTTTAATTACAATCCATGCGAACAAAATAAAAATAACTCAACGAGTCAACGTCCTAATAAACAAATGCCAAATAAAGTGTTTGTTCCAACTCCAGATCTCCTATCCTGTTCTAAACTTCATCACAATCCTCGTAAACAATCACACGCTATGTAATTTATTTTTACATGTGTCGCAGAGTAAATGAAATGGTTAACAAGAATTTTCGTATTAAAAAAAAGAGAAAAAGCTAAACACAAACCATTAGTAAATTCAACACTCACTATGCAATTACTACGCCGCTTTTAATTACACAGTCGACTTGATTAAGTAGTGAATAATGATGCCACCGTATAGTAGCAACATCCCCACCATTCAGTTGTACGCACGTAAAACGAGGTGGAAATTGATTCTTAATTTAGGACTGAACTTCAGCTCTGAACTCGTTTCGCATAATTAAAATTCTTGTTAAAAGTATTACATTTTGTGCTTTTGAAGTTTATGACACAAATGCATCGTCGAAAGAGGTGGAAAAGCAATTTTACCAGTGACGTTACATCCGAGAGTAAACCTCGACCTTAATAAACATGCCTCTTCAACCAGATGCGTCGTCTTTCATCAAACATGTCTTCGCTGTTGGAATAATACTTTGGTTGTTTCTTCTGTAAGGTGCAAGAGAAGACTTTTCACTTACAATAAGGTAGTTTATGTTTCTCTGAGAGTTGGTCAAAAGATGTGCTTTACGACTTAATCATCGTTGAAATGGCCAGACCAGACCGCAAGGAGACCACTGTGAAATGAACTAGTCCTCGGGGAATATTTGCTCATAAATTAATAAAGTTTCCGCCGTGACATCCTACATTTTAGATTCATGATTCGATCACGGACGCAATAACTTTCACTTCACGGCATTATATCTCTGGCCAATACTCTAGACCTAAAGATAGTATCTAAATATAACTGCCACAAACAGGATTTTCAAACATCGTCATTTGAAGTTAGCGTAGAATTGCGTCGCCTACACTAGTTAAAGAACAATAGCACGCACAACACGAGCACGAACATGAACACGGACGTAGACCACCCCAAAGTGTACCGCCAACGGAGGAGAAAAAGGAGTCAGTAAAGTACTTCTGTGACTGATTTGCACCAAAACCTACCAGCGATTGGGAAGATATAATTCAACGCCATTATCTTGGGTCCGAGATGAACAAAAGAGGTATAACGTCGTTGAAGTTGGTGCCAGTATACAGGGCGGAAGAAATACAAGCTTTTTTTTTTAAAATGAAATGAAAAATAATAAATTTATTACAGAACAAACATTACCATTAATTATGAAATACAACGTCGTTTAAGTGGCTGCCTCGGATTGTGATGGCTTCGCACTGTACCTCACGGATTTCTTGGACGATATTGGCATTAAGTGCTTGTATCGTTTCCATAACATTGGTCCTTCAGTTCTCCACAAAAACCAAGTCCAAAGAGGTCAAATCGCAGTTTCGAGGCAGCCAATTGACATCGCCAAGACAGCGATCGCATGGCGGGTGGGTCTCCGTGGGTCGACTCCTACGCAGAGGAAGCCAGGTTCGAATCCCAAATTTCGAGTCACCGACAATGCTCAAAGAGAATTCTTGTCTAGAATAACTTCTCAACTCCGCCGTTTGCTGTGGGCACTCGCAACACGAGTGGTTGCTGAGAAGCTAGTCCGTCTCGGATTGTCGCACGCCACCCATATTGTATATTAAGACGGCTGATCTCTAAGACTTCCAGATTACTGTAGTGTTTCGAAATAATAGCTTCGTGAAGCCGGTGAATGGCTGTTGATGAGGACGATATCAAACTAGAGCATCGTCATTTTCACCGACAGTCAAGCTGCAATTATGGCACACGAATCACCATTTTTAAAATCAAAATTGGTAAGACTCTGCCATGTATCTCTTAACGAGATATCAATTTGCAGCCTAAAGGTGTGCTGGGTTCCTGGACATAGAGATATCCCAGGAAACTGAGAAGCAGTTTAGAATCCTTTCGTAGACACGTCGTCAGACTAGGATTACCATACAACGACTTCTATAGCAGATGTATGGATGAGGAAGAAGAGGAAAACCCCTCACATCTACTCTACTACTGCCCTTCACTGGCCTCCATTAGGAAAGAAACCCTGGGAGATTTCTATATAAATGATCTAACGGATATATCCGAAAAGGATATCAAATCAATGTGACTATTCGTCCAAAAAACAAAATGGTTCCAGGAGTAACGAACGGTAACCGGCTCAGTCGCAACACAATTGAACCCTGGGTTTAAAAGAATCCATCACTTTGGAAGGAACCCACTTAACCTAACCTAATCTAAGACGACTTGTAACACGATTTGGGAATTTGGTGCGCAAAAGATCGATCTTGGCATGGACTATGTAAACTGGCAGGGCACGCCATCTGACATGAGCCAGAGGTCGCCCAAATCCATGTCTTCAATTTTAGCAAGAAAAAACAGTCGGTTAATGGCCCATCGTTGACCAGAACTTTGTTCCCAGTTTAGTAGAAAAATTATCCAATGATGCTCTCGGCCACAGCAGCCACATTCTCACCTGTCTGTTGCCTTGTCACCTGTCCATATCAGTCTCACGAACTTTTCCCAAAACTTACTTGGGTAGAGCAGTCGCGGTGGGTGTTTCACTTCGGTCATAACTTTTCTTAAAAAAAAAATAATAAAAATCTGTTTGGGCTACACAGCACTCACCTGGGAAATAATTTTTCAATACCTCCCGTTTTTTAAGCGTGAAGCGACTCATTTCGTTACGCGGAGACTTTCTGTCAAGATTTCGAGCGGGAAACCACTGACAGTGAAAAAATTACCTGTTTTCAAAAAGAAAAACTACTTGATGGCCCACCCTGTACATTGCATTTTATTGAATTGTCCACAGGGGCAGTGTAATCGTTTTTAGTTGGAGCGTACTAATTCATCTCCAACACACAATTCCCTACCATCAATTCTATTGAACCTGTTTACACCAGCTGGTTTACAAAAGGAGTAAACGTTTCATTTTAAACCCTCTGAGTGCCTTCACATCCCAGACGATATCGCCCGCATGAACTTTTGAGAACCAAGTGTGAACCAGTGTATCCAAATCTCTTTGCCGGCTCGTATGCGATGCTTTCGGCATCGGCAGACAACGCACACCATGATGTAGCTAGTTAAATGTCGACTGTCAAAACGAAATGTAAACAAAAATGATTTACTGTCTCTCCCTCGTAATGAAAGTTTAATTTATTTGATTTTTATAGTTTTGCTATTGATTTTTGCTTCATGGCTTACGATGATTTTCCCTTGATGGACAAAAATATTCTTCTGACTTACAGGTTTTTATCAAATAATGTCCTTAAAAGGAGATATTCCATCGCTTTCATACGCAATGTACATTTCTCAGTGAGGGAGTTCGTCTCACCGCGGGAATGTTCTAGCGGAAGTACACTGTCCTGGACCTTAAGCAACCAATCAGACGACGAGGGATTGGTTGGAAATGAAGAAAACATAGCCGTTGTAGCGGCCAATATTCAAAAGAGTCTGAAATGTCTATTTGGCGCCAAAAAGACCCGTATTATTTCACGTTTGGATTTCGGACGACATCTATCTTTGAGTCAACAGAGCATGAAGCGAGGCCAATGGCGTCCAATCATCAATGAATCCACAGAGATTTACTGTTTGGTGCTTTTTATAGCACGTTCATGGCATCAGCGGACACTATTTTTTTCGAAATGATGAAGGAGACACCGCTATCGAATCGGCGACTCGAGGCTACTACCTCTTCCATTGACAACGAGGACATACAGGGTTTCCAATCACAGAGAAAAATCATTTGGCGATTTATAGTTGAGCGTGCAGATTTTGGGAGTGGATGGTGCGGACAACTAAGCACCTGTTGAAGGTCACTACAGGCAAATTTGAAGAACTGTTCAAATTCGAAGAACTGAAGCCTATTGTGACAGAAGCAGACCATGTTATGTTACCCATCATGTTAGTTCGGATCCTGTTGCATTATCTCACACCACGCCTGTAGATTTTCAGTCATGTCATGGCGATGGTTCACCAATCGGCAATCGCGTGGCGCTATTGTGCAACTTACCGCCACTCGATTGTTTTCTCTGTGACTACGTCAAGTTGACATCGATGACAACATCCAAGACGCTACTGTCGGTCTAGCGCCGCACTATTGTATGCAAGTGCAAAATGGCATGAAAGTGGTGTAAATATTAATCCAGAATCATTCATTCACCGATGTTCTTTTATTTAAATAACTCCTCATATCGTTCGCACCTGATCAACCTCTACTATTCCCTCAATTCCGAACGCAGACGCTGCAGTTTCTGTGAGCAAAATACAAAGAACCTTTGACTTAGAGATGAAATATTCCACGGTTATTGCAATTTTCAGAAATTTGATTTTCAATTTGGCAGCACTGTTCGCAGTAACATCAAATTTGACAGTAGAGATTGAGATTGTAAGTTCTTTTTACTTAACAATATTAATAATAATTATAAGTGCTTCAATACGGACTTAGAATGATTAAAAAAAATGTAGTCGGCTTAGATTTGGCCTAACTAAACGAGAATTGTTACACAAATTTGTTTTTTTTATGACAAATCACACAATATAAGTTATGAGAGACAATCCCCTGAATTCTATTGATATAGACGTGTTCACTCAACTAAAACACACACAACCTACAAAAACAGAGGATGAAAAAGAGTAAATGTTAAACCATGAAAGAGACCCTCCAACTGAGAGGATCATCAAATTTGACAATTGAGAATTGATTTGACAGCAAATGGATACCATGGTGGACTTATATATACCAATAATAATAAGGTGTGCTAGACAACTTGACATTGGATAGACGAGTTGCTTAAGCTTACAACACAATTCAATTTCATCGAAAAAAAGTGATGAATGAAAAACACGAGTTAAATTGAACATTTTTGTAAGTTGAAGGAATTTAATTAATTTATTAATGGTGTTATATGGGATAGTTCCATATTGTGTTGTGAATTGTTGCAGTACCATTAATGAGTAGGAAAATGCTGAATTTAAGTGCGCGAACAAATTTGTTTCCGCCTTTAAGTTTCTGTTGAAATACTGAAATACAATACAAATTCCGGCGATGAAGTCACGCAGGGGCTAAATACAATTGCCCAGCACACCTTATTATCCCTACACCATGATAGGTCGAGATTATCTGAGCAGACAGATCTTAATCCAAATCGAAACTCGAATTAAGACAATTCGTGAACCAACACTGGCTAATACAAATCGATTGCCATGCCTAGGAGGAACAACATTTTTAACAAATGTGCAAAAGAAAAAGCGAACAAAACAACGTTGCGTGTTTAATTTGTTACCAAACGTCCTTGGCTCACAAGCTTCACGACATTCTGCTGTATTTTGATTGAAGTATGTCACATGTGCTGACACTTTTCATTTTACCAAACAATACCCTAAAATATGAATGAGTTGATATATGGTGTTATGGTGTGTGCGTGTACATTACCTCACTCATTCAATGCGTTGTGGTCAAGGACATAACAATCAAAGTCTCCCCCATTTGAGAATACCACAACGTGGAAATACAAACAACCGGCAAACACCCATGGGAGGTGTCACTTAATCGCTCCTCTAGTTCATTGCCATAGAAGAAAAATGCTTTATGGAAATTATAATAACAATGATATTATAATGTGCGGTTATGCTCATCATCGCCATCATTTCCTTTCTCCACTTATTCATTAGTAGGTCGCAGGAGTACGGGGCAACTGGAGAGTACCATTCAGGCTCCTTCATAAAACTCATCGACAGAGTTTTATGAGTCCATGTGGATAGATGGCAGTGACCGGACTTAATGCAATCACTTTGCTTTAAGTGTATTAAGTTATGTTGTAACTTTCCGGACTGTTCCACCTCCAAGGCGTATTTCGAGTGTCGTGCGTAATATAAACGTTAGCACTAGAGAGTAAAACAATGTTAGTGAAAAGTGTGTTTTGTATGGTATCGATTTTCAATTTGTTTATCGCTGCTATCAGGAACGACAATCAGTACATTTCTGAAAATATATTTAGACTCATGCTGGGGTAAAGCTAGCAAATTTTAAAGCATGGTTCCGTCCGCGAATATGCAGTACAACAGATGTGTGCCAATTGTACTGAGGAAGTTGGCAGCTATACATATTTCTATCTAGAAATATAAGCAAATTCAGAAAGGCTAAGTAACAGGAACGTATTGCCTCTGGACAATATCAGTGACTCATTAGAGTGTCTGACGTCTAGCCATAAACAATGATCGTTGGATCCGATGTAGGTGATGGCCGTGGCTCACTTAGACCAAGGTGTGGTCCACTGAGCCTTGTTAGAGAATGGTTCACTGCCGTGATACTTTAGCCCTTAAACCAACCAGATCCACATATGAGTATTAGAATATTTCTCAGTTCTACACCGCTTAAGGCATCCGAAGCAGGCTCTGGCTATCTTAGGAACTGCTTTCTTTTCTTTATCAGGAATGGGTTACCGCAGAGCAGATTTTGCATAGATTTTGATATTTCTTAATCATCTCTGCAGCTCACACATTATATGCGCGCCTATGGCACAGTCCCAGTAAGGACTCCTATTAGCATGATGCTTTGTATATATAACATAACCAGCTTCGACGTTAGATTGTAGGCTATGGCCTTAATTGCCATGTCACTATAAGAGAAAAAGCTAATCGTTTATGTTGTTATGTTGGGCTATTTCGAAGAGGTCACAGAAGTCCCTCGCGCCTGTGCCCTGTCTCGTCTTTGTTAGTGTATACAACGATATGTTCTTACTACTACCACCATTTGTTCCTGTCGCTGCTTCTGGTACATGGGTCCAAAGGCAAGGGTAGGTGGTAAAGGTGTTTTTTTGTTTTATCCTTTTTATCCGTGCTGCTGTCCAACTTTTAACACCTGTTATATCTAGCGTATTGTGTGAACGCAAAACGAAAAGCTTACGTCAATAACATGGACAGTCCATATGAGACTGGCTTTAGGTCAGGCTTTAGGACTTAGAAAAACCAGGACCAACAGATCGATAGGTTAGGCCCGTTGTGTTACCGCAAGGATCTGGTAGATCTTAATCGGCGAACCATCTGGAGCTTGTAATAAAGCGATGAAGTTGACTGATGCTAATATTACTTAGCTATGTCAAATTGTTCAAATATATTCAATATATTCAAGTGACTAAATCTGCGAGATGAGGGGGCACGGCAATTGCAAAGTCGCGAAATGGTTTCTTCGTCCTCTTCATCCCTGCAACCTCTGCAGAAATCGTTATAGTCTGAAGGCGTGAATACCAATGGTACCGTGCCCATTAATGACGTGCACTGTGCCATTGACACAAATTCGTCCGTTTGTGTAAGAGATTCTAATTACTCCAGCAATGTGGATAAAGAACTAACTGAAGCTTTTGATGTCAGAAAAGGATTCAAACAAAAACAAACAACATATTCAAGCAATGCCATCTCATAAAATGATTCTTACGAAAGTAGGCGTCCCGAATTGTTTTGATGAAAATTGATAGTGAAAATAACATATAATTTAACATATACATTATATAACTATATTCAAGCAAATTAGTTAATTTAGTAAAATTAATGGCCAAGAGCAGCGGATCAGAATGTTGATTTGGCTGAATTACTCGAACAGACCAAAGCGTTTCCTGAAAACCTTTCATTCATAACTGTATAATGTGTATAATTTTGGAAAGGGCAGTGCTTTAAGTTTTAACAAAAAGTACGAACATAGTGTCTCATAATATGTTGTATATTATTAAAGATAAAACAATTTCTTAAAATATTTAATTAGTCTCAATTTCAATTCCATCAAAATTGTTTGCACATTTTTCTGTCAGACACAAAGATGTGTCACTTGGTCCACTGGCTGCTAAAGTTAAATTGCTATCAATAATCAAGATTAATCATTGATCAACGACGGACGTTGTCCATATGTAAACACTCAGATGAGTAACTTTTATTCATCTTCATTCATTCAATCAAATTCATACACATCTGGAGAAAGTAGAAGACCTTCAAAGCCTTATATAAAAAAAAGGATTCATTATTTCAAAGCCTAGATACACAAGATTATGTCTAAAACCGACGTCTCGGACATAACGTCACAGTAGACTGATATTTGTTTGAAGTTGTCAAAGACACTGTCAACTCAAACAACGACACCAGCGCTAAATTCAAACGGACTATAACTCTTGTCAATCACTTCTTCTTTGGGCTTAAAAATCAATTGATGGACAAATCTCTCACTCAAACAACCAAAGTGACCCTCTAAAAAGACCTTAATCGTCACAGTTCTGCTATATAAAGCAGAAACATGGCTTTTTTCAGAGGAAAATTCTTCGGATTATTTTTCGGTCTGAATAGATGGTTTATTTTAAATTTGCTAGCTTATTATTTTCCCGTCTGAATAGATGGTGAGTGGAGGAGAAGGTAGTATAATAACAAGCTATTCGGCGACATCGACTTATTACATACGAGCGAAGATCCAAAGATTAAGATGGCTAGATCATGTAGATGGAATGGAAACCAATGCACAGGACGGAATGTCTTCAAATCCATCCCGAGGAACGGCGCAGTAGACCACGGCTCAGGTGGAGCACGAAAAGGGAAAGAAACCTCAACCAACTATGCGTGCAAGACTGGAGGCAGCGAGCTAAAAATCGAGCTGGCTGGAGATGCTTGTTGGGACCCAGGTCTACCTTAAGTAATTATGGATCGTATACGTTTTCCCTCCCTGAGCATGAGGAACTAAGAAGCTGCACGGTTTCTGCAGAATACGTAGAGAGGAGGTAGGAAGAGTACGTCCTCAAGTGCTGCCGTCGAAATTATTCTGTTTATTCCTAAGCATGCCAATCTTCAACAAAACTTGAGACATCCGCCGAGAGATCATGTTGAAGAGATTTAGCTGTAGACCAAAATGAATTCCGGATCACACCGCCGATGTAGAAGATGACTGCCAACACATCACATTCCGCTGTGACTACTACTGATTATTCTCAAATTACAAATGTTTGCTGCTTTCAAGGGTGGTGCAGTTCAATGGATTGAACCACTTTAAGTAACTCGTGGGAAAATCTTGGTGACGAGACAATCCCAGACATTCAGATAATTATAAACTCAGCAGAATCCATTCTTAAACATCCTATCTAAGAACAGAAGTGCGAGAGAAATGGGAGGGGTTTTCCATTACTTCTGCGATCAACCGCAGATCCGCCATCGATGCCAACGGAAATTCATTGATCTCTGAGAACGACACAATTGCGATCAGATTTCAGTGTCATTTTATTCTTCGTTGCCTCGTACTCATTCGTACACCAGGTCCATGAACAAACAAGAGAGAAGACTTCACACACAGAACGATTCGGTTGCGTTTGTTATTGTTCTTTTGATCGCTCTGGTTTTCGTTTCTTCTTTTTGTACTGCTGATAAGCTGTTTCTCCTCCACAGGTAACCAACCGGTCTTCAATGGCAATGCTTCCTATTAAGTAAATAGTTGTAAGACTCTTTCTTTGTGTACTTGTGGTGGCTTTCAATATCGTTACCTCAAAGTCACTACGTCAGAGTTTACCATTCACTCGGTTTTTTAAGGCTTGCTTTTTTTTCTTTCTGTTTGATAGCAAAGATCAACGCCTTTCAAATAAATTTTAAGGTCATAATCTAGTATTTTATCACCCACACATTGACCGTGGTGGCAATCTGGTTTTTTCTTAAACTGATTTCATTTTGTTTTTCACCGGGCAAGTTAGAGTTTCAGTGACAAATAGTATTTGTGTGGTTATGAATTTCTATTTATGACAAACATTTTCGGAAGTTGAATTCATTTTAGCCCCTATTCTGTACGACTTTTAACAATTAAAGATGATGGTCTAAGTGTGGCATCACTTGAGCAAACGGATGACATTTAAACTGACAGCTGAATGCACGTTTGTATTTAGTGTTTTCAGCATGCACGCAAATACGCATGACATACTTAATCGACTATTCAAGAAAGCGACGCGCCGCGACATATAGGCGTACCTTTCCTTTTAAGTGGAACACTTTACTTTTAAATCCTTGCCTAAGCAGTTCAAATCTGACCTATGAAAGAATTAAAACACGTGTCACATGTGTATGCCATAGATTGCATATATATACACTGTACACCGCTTACTTGAAACATCGGATTCCGTTTTTTTTGGGACATTCTGGGATAAATTCGTTGTCCCAATTAAGCGACTTTCCCAATTAATCGTCTCTCCCAATTAAGCGGCTGTCCCACACACTGTTTTAATCCTTCCATCGGAACATCCGACACGATCAGACTTGCACAAATTTGCTTAGGCAAGGAGTTTAAAGAACTTGAGGAATTAAAAGTAATTAGAAGGAATAGAAAGTACTTGAGGAAGCGAAGGTAATTGAAAAGTACTTGTGTACTTATATCATATGAAAAGTACTTATGAAGTAATTGCAAGTATTTGTCAAGTTCAAGTTCTAGTACTTGCTATTTTTAAGTACAAGTACCAAGGAATTGTACTTGAACTTAAAAGATTGGAAGTAGAAGGAATTGTACAGTAACTGTGTAATTAAATATTGGACTTAGAAATATCCACCAGGCTTGTCAGAAGACAATTAAACTAGGCGAATTTGTTTGGGCGCATTTCCAAGAAGTTTTATGGAGTGATGAAATGAAAATTAATAGAATAGTATCAGATGGTAGAACGTTTGTCCATCGTCCTAAATGCCAAAACTATAATCCAAGGTTCACCAAGAAGACTCTAAAGCACGGAGATGGAAACATTATGGTGTGGATTTTCATTCTGGCAAAATGGACTGGTTTCAATATTTGGATATTTCGAAAACCATATACCTTCGAGTTCATGCCAATTAAGTGGACATTTATGCAGGACAATGACCCCAAACACTCCTCCAAGGTGGTAAAAACTTGGTTTGATGAGAAAATCGTCGTTTTGGCTTAGCCAGAGCAGAGCCCTGACTTAAATCCTATAGAGAACTTGTGGAATGAAGTCAAAGTTGTAGTGGCTAAGGCAAATTATAGAAATATGGATGACCTTTGGTCTGCTACACAGAAAGCTTGGTATGCCAAACCCAAGGCAAGATGCCAAAATCTCGTGGAGAGTATGTCGCAGGTGTGGAGCTGTCATCATACACAAAGGCTACAGCACAAAATATTAATTATTTAAATGTTTCTGCACGCCAAAAATCAACAAATGCAATTTTAACACGATTTTTTTTCCAGGTTATGCCATTTATACATCCAGCTTATTTGTTTTTTTTCTTCATTTTAATAATTTTATTTTTTTTATAATTGAATTAAAACTTAAGTTTGCTTTATTATTGAAGATGAATTATACAACTTTGAAAAAAAACCAAACACCTGCCTTTTAATAACAATATGTTCGATAATATTGAATAAGAAAAAACAAATAAAGAAATTTGCCATATATATGTCCATAGCTGTCCATGAAATTATCATTGAGAGCTATCTAAAGGTAGAATTTGTGAATTTTTTAGTCCTGAATTTGTGGATCGTGTCTGCGCCTTTATGCAACGCCTCCTCATTTGCGCATATAGAAAAGAAACAATTTAAAATCGTTAATTTTAATATTTAAGCTAACTTTAGTCGAGTTTTTTTTTTTTTTCGTCCCAGGAAGATTTTCAGAGAGGCCATGACCTTTTAAATATCAACGAATTTAATGCTGCTCCATGCGATTTTCTGCACCCACTCACTGCACCACACTTAACTTACTCGCAATTTGAATATTGCAAAAAAAAAAACTGCAGACTCCACTACAGCGAAAAAGCTTAGATGAGTGTCGATGCGCATATCCTGAAGAGTCACCTGCTTAACATATGTAAGAGGCCTTCTCCATCATATACATATGCAATCACTGTTGAGAGCTGCTTTGTCCTAGGAAAGCTAACGACTGAGTCCTGTGAGGTTAACTTTTGAAGGTTCTAAAAATGTACCGAATTGATGGGGCGGTCTTTTGGAAACCTGTAGCAATTATTCAACGTGTGTGTTTTCCTACACCCTGTGTGTGCGTCTGGTCACCCCTCATCTGCACTGTTGCAACATATGCGGACAAACTGAGAGAACTGATAAGAGACGAATTTACCAGGTATTCCATCGCATCGTCTCTATACGGAAAATGCATCAAGGTGTACATGTCATTGCGTTCATTCTTTTCCATCAAAATTCTATGAACTCAGCAAGATACCAATAAAAAGCCTACACAATTTCGTTAAAAGTATCTACTGATTATTTAATGAATGTTGTCGCTGACAAATCGAGATTGTTGTTATCTCATGTATTCAAACAGGTTGACGAACTTTAACGTTTTTTACGTGCGATGTGCTCAACTTCTTGCATTATTGATCTAGTCGGATCAATTTGGAAACAGTCACGGCTCACGGAAGGTCGAACTGGGTGCCATCGCCAAGATATCGCCTTTAACCCATCATAAAAATAGTCAATAAAATCGGTAACAAGCTACTGAAGTGACAATTTTATGTGCTATTGTGGGTGTTAATTACCGTGATGTGATAAGCGACACAAGAGATATGAGACATGCTCAATGCGACTTTTCCAAATGGAACGAGTTATATGTGTACGTTGGTGGTTGGGCTAGCAAGAATGGTGTCTTGTTGAATTTTAAAACATGCTTTGAATATTATATTGTTCTACTTAGTAGATCTATGATGGTGCGGTTCAACCAATTCCATCAGTTTTTCTGGGTTCCCTCGGTAACGGAGCTCGGTTAGTCTTCAATGAGCTTATTTTGCTTAAATTTAAATTTGAATTTACTTGGCTTTTATCAAAGCGAACACTGGCGAGTTGTGGTTACATTGCCGCTCGGTCATCAAAGTGGTAGCGGATACCACTTCAGCCTACCTAACACCTCCGACAAGAAGCCCGTGGTTTAACGGCGAGTGTGAGCAGATGAAACGAGCAACCCACGAGGTATACCAAAGCTACGGAAAACAAAACAAAAAAAGGGAGGGGAAGAAGCTTCTACGCTTGAAAAAAAAGGTCTTTCTCAATCCCCAGCTGTAGGATACTGAAGAGTTAAAGGGACAACCAAAAAATACAGGCCTTTTATTAAACAGCCAAAAACCAAAAACTAGGGTAATCTAGTTACTAACTCGCTGGGAACAGTGGATGAGTTCAAGCAGTACTTCCAACAGCTGCTTTATGGACCTGACCAGGAGAGTGTGATAGGGAATCAGGAAATCCCAACTCTAGTCTATGAAAGCACCCTCCCACCCAGCCTTCAAGTCGGCATAAGCATTAAATTTGGTGGCGATATTCTGGTAGGGAGAATGGACCAGATAATCTGCAAAATTTGGGAAGACGAAAGCATGCCCGATGATTGCAATATCAGTTCGCTATGCCCAATTCACAAAAAAAGGGGATCCTACCTCTTGCAATAACTATAGAGGTAAATAAATCCCTTCTCAATCTCAAGATCCTGTCCAGCGCACTTTTTGAACGTCTAAAGCCGTTTTGCCCCGCACTAACGGCACGTACCAATGCGGCTTCTGATCTGGCAAACACACTATAAGCCAAATTCTCACACTAAGGCAGTTCCTGGAGAAGATTATCGAGTTTCAGATCGACACACCACCTCTTCGACAGCATTCATCCCAAGGAATTATTCGAACTGATGACCGAATTCGATAACCCGGGAAAACTGATCCGGTTGTGTGGCACATACGCGGTCCACCGTACAGAGCGGTTCACAGAATTCCGAACTTTTTGAAACCTGCCCTCCAAGGAGATGCGCTGTAGTGAGATTTCTTCAATTTGGTACTGTAAACGATAGTCGGCGGCCATCTATCAAGACGAAAAGCCCTATCTTCTACCAGTCAGCCCAACAATTGGGATTTGCAGATGACAACGACATCGTCGTGAGTTCCCAACGTGCCGTTGTGGAAGCATTCTGAGAGGCTATTGAATAAGAGGCTAAACGAGCAGGTATTAAGGTGTTTGAGGATAAGACGAAAATTAGCTGTCGAGCAAGAAACGATCCGCCCGACACCACCCTGGGGCAAAACAAAAATGACAATCGGCAGCTGCAATTGTCTACCTCAGGCAAACGTGACTTCACAGTGAAGATTTGACGTAGAACCGCCCGTGGCAACCGCTGTTACTTCGGCTTATGAAAACAACTGGGTTCAAAATACCTGACTCAATAGGAACAAGATCATGCAAAACACAAAAGTCGCATTATGCCACTCCTGCTATATGGAGCCGAAAGCTTGGCGATAAGCAAAACTGAATCTTGGGTGCCTTCGAAAATTCTACGTCGGATAAATAGTCCCGTCTGCGAGGACGGTGAATCGAGAAGAAGATACAACCAGGATATGAGTGTATTCCGGAAGGTAAAAATCCGTCGACTGCACAGGCTTGGTCATATGGCTTTGACAGCAACATTGAAGATGGTCTTCGAATCCAAGACCAAGTAGTCACGGATGCAAGACGGCTTGGTCTTGATGACTGGATGTGGTCAGTGATTGGTCAGGCTCTGATAAGTAAGTATACCCTTCGATAAAATGTGACAGGAATGAATGTCGAGCACGTGATAAACTCGATCTAATTAGGAATTTCTGGATGGAAAATTAATTTACGAATACTATTCAACGAATTTATGAAAAATTACTGGGAGATGAGCAACACATTCCATCTAAGCCACGAAAGTATGAAATAGAATTATGGGCTCAGTGCGATAGCGAAACAACTGCCTGGTTTTTTCCAGCTTATACCGTTAAAACCATGGTCAACATGTACTTCTCGCTCTAATCAAAGACTTGAAAGGTAGACACAAGTAGACATAACTTATGAATTGAATTGCTGCACCGCAAACTTACTATATTTGGAACTAGTGTTCTGTTATTTATACAAGATGCAATACAAATGTCCCATACATCAGTACAGGAAGAAGAAGCTCAAGAAAAGATTTGTACCACTTCCATTTTTGTCAGCTGATTGTTAGCTGATTGCCGCGCAGAAGGACAGCAGACACACTTAGGCCAAGCGAAAGCCCATTGTGTGAACCTATTCCGAATTAGTGCTGATGCTGCTCAGTTCAGCCAGATTATCAAAGAATTGGGCACCAGAAGTCTGAATCTACGGGGTAAGAGAGCACGCTGCTGCATAGCAAGTGTTCAATGGTTTCTTCCTCATCCTCGTTTATGCAACTTCGACGGAAATCATTGTAAGGAAGGCTTAGTCTAGAGGCGTGAGTTCCGATGACGCCCTGTTAGAACGCTAATAAGAGATATGAGATTTGCCCTGCTTAATCTAATTAAGCTAAGCGATCGTTTGGGTTCGATCATAGGCCAGAGTTGTTTGGTAATGACACATCCTGTGTCTGATATCTAGAGCTAGCGTTTCAACCTTTAGCAGATGTTTTATAGTAGCGATAGGGGTGGAGGGTGGGTCTCCATCCGAAAGAGTACAGAATTTGTGTCATTTCTAGCTTCGCAATTCTCTGAATTGTCACAGTGTTCCGGCACTCACATAAGTCGCATGTTAAAATACTTTGCCATCTCGTTAAGAGATAGGCGGCAATTAAAAGAAGTCTTGGAGACTGAATTCAGAGATTCGACCTGGCTATAGGAACAGATGTAGATAATAGAAGCAAGGGAAATTTATTGCACGTTTAACTGGCAATTTATAGTATTATTAAAAAATCCCAAATTATTAAAGTTGTCTAATCATTCATTCAATTTGTGGCAACGCCTGCAAAACCAAAACCAAATAATGACGTATGGAAATCATGCATGTGACAAGATGATTATGTGGGACATTTGGTAGCACTTAACTTTTTGAAATGAATACCTCAGCCCAGCTCATTGCAAATACGTGTCCTACTCAACAATAGTTAACTAGAACAGTGCGAACAAATACCGCACAATTTTTAGATGTGCAGCGACAGCCTGACAAACTTTCCCTTTGATAACAAAAATAATACTTACATCTCGTCGTCATGAACAAATTGTATTACGAAAAAGAAATAACTGGAAATGCCAAAAACTGGAAATATTAAAATATTACAACTCTACAAAATCCGACGTAGTTACTCTTGACCAATTCGAAATCAAGCTCCCAGCTGTCGCGAAGAGCTTAAATGTCTTGGTACAGTACGATCACTCTTTACCGGGAATGAAGTAGCTGATAAACTCGCCAGGATAAGGGCCGAAACCGACCTGTCCCAGGCAATCCCATGTATACACCCGCCACTGGCTGATGTCAAGAAGATGGTGGACGACAAGATCATGGAGCTAGCTAATAATAGGTGGAACTCCTTATAGCTATGGTCAGGTTAGTACAGCGCAAGAACCGACGTAATCCTTCACTGTGGTGAGAAAATAGTGCGAATGGTAGTTGGTGCACTGACCGGACACAACCATTTGGGATACCATGGTAACAGAATGGGAATCACCCAGCATACCATATGCAGAGGCAAAGGGGCAAAGAAGAAATAGAGGACACTCCTCACATTCTTTGTGACTGCCACAGTCTCTCTGTATTGGGCCGTAGAACACTGGGAGAATACTTCTTCCAAGATTTATATGAGCTTGCAGAAATTCCTTTAATATCTATTTGCAAGTTCATCAGGATTTCCGGGATGGCTAGAATGACCAACAATACCTGAAGGTCGACGAGTAGGAACAAGAGAGGATTCTGCCTGCCCCCAAGCTGGGTATCACAATGGATCTAACCGGGCCTAATTGAGGTGAGGTTTACTGCGCACACCATACTCTTGACCAACATATTCGCCTTTACACATGTCGAACAGGTGGCCTCAAACGTTATGTTATAACATTTTGTATAGGTCGTCCTTTATTTTCAAATTGGAACAAAGCAAAAGATTTCAGACGAAGGATTTTTTTTGAGGAACTAAAGGAAGCTTTCATTCAAGGAGAAAGTTCCCATACTTCTGTTCCAAACAGCGTTCCTGAAAGACATCAGGTTGAAGATGGTCGTTGCCAAGAAAATCCTCAACAGAACCAAAGATTCAGCAAAATGTCCAAAATGCTTAAAATTTGTAAGAACAATTCTAAAAATAAATAAATTGAAAATTGTGATTACTAAAGAAAAAATGTACCGAGCTTATTTGACCCTAAAAGACCATGTTTCTGTTTTTTTGGTTGCACGATACAATAAAACACAAACATTTAAAGTGAAACTGTGTACGAATATTTGCAGAAGTAAGAGAAAATCAGTTCAGACAAATATAGACCAGTCCGGAAATGGATACGAGTTAACTGAGTTTCCACATTTCGTTCATTTCCCCTTTAAGATCAAATTTATCTCTTCGGACTGTCTTGCATTTGCCACACTAGTTTTTCTCATTCCTCAACGAAAGGCAAGTAGATACACAAAAAAAGTAAGCAATGAAAGTAGGAAAGATGCAAGAAACACAACCGGTATGCTGCCACAGTCGATTACTTAATCTATGAATGGATTAAACATAAATCTCACAAAATATATATAAATTGCATCTGCTGAAACAATTAAACCGTCATAATATTAATGAAACTGGAAAAATTCATCATCATCAGGGATGTTCTACACAATCATTCACACACAAACTTAAAACATGAAACAAAAAAAAAACCATTTGAAGGATACCCCCAAAAAGGATTTGAAAAATGGTACGCATAGCAAACTGTTCCGCCACTAAGCTGTTAACTATGCGAATATGAAGAAAGGAGTAAATCTGAAGTACATTAAGGTTAAGGAAATGAATATACATTTACATTTACATTCACATAGAAAGTGAACGAATTCAGTTCATTGTTTGAAAGTTAAAGCCGGTTACTTTCACAACCAGTGGCTGAAGTATTCTTTAAGTAATTATAACTTGTGTTATTTTTGGTTCAATAAAACAGTTGGCATGGTTTGCAATGGCAAATGGAGCTCTGCGTTCGGATTGATTGTTATTTTATATTCCTTCAGAATTGGAATGTCTATAAAAAAAAATTGAATTGAAGTAATTGCGCGTTTCACAATGTACCTTGATATATATATTTACTTGTATAAAATTTCATTGAATGAAAAATGTAAATGTGAAAGAGCTTTAGAGTTGATGTTAAGAAAAAAAAAATAAAATAAAGTGAGATTGTGATTCAGTGTATAAAACAAACACTATCTACAATAAGGCTAGTAGGCCAATTTACATACTTAATACGATCTCGCTTACCTTGTAGCTGTAAGGCAGGCAAATGCTTTTATTGGTGTCTGTAACCTGCAATAATAAATCAAAAACAGAATGTGTCGACTGAGAGCTGCCACTTACGAAATAAAGTAAATAAGGAACTAATAATTAAGTACAATAGAATAGATATGTATGTATATGTAACATCGTTAATAGAAGCTAATGAAATAATGGGTTAAACTATCTATATCGATATTTAAGAACAAAAATAAATGAAAAAAATTAAAAATAAATGTATACCTTAAAATCGTTCGAAACGTGCAAATTCTAAACATGCCCTAATAAGGAAGCCATATTTGTCCTCGTGAATGGATGGCTGGTCAACTGCTTGGCAGCTCTGTATATTTTAATGACAATGTGTAAACAACTACAAGAAACCCACGCGGTTTACGTATCCATATGCATGTACAGAAACTCTCGAGAAGGCTTTTCGATGAATGGTCTGAGTCTGAGTACCGCCCGACTACAGTTACTTGGGATATGAATTTTAAATTGAATTCAGCTCATTGATAAATGATCCCGATGATTAGGCATTAAAAGCTGTCTATGTCGCAAAATGTAATGGGTATATACATTCAGACTCCGTGTACATGCAGAAATACGTATAAACAATCTACGGGTATTCAGTTCTGTGTACGTACATACTTGTCTGTATATGCGCAGAGGAGAATGCGAAGAGAAAGTGTATCATGTAACTACAATAGAAATGTACAAGAACTCATACACACACATGCATACATAGGAAAGGTTTGAGATATTTGCTCCCCTCAGCGTAAATATCACAATCTCTCGGTGAGCATTCTAAAGTGGATATTTCTTTTTTTGCGACTTAAGCAATATTTTAAATCAAACAACGCAACATTCACACATACCAACGAGTTGATTTGGCAACAAAACGGAAGCTGTTATGAATTGATTGAGGAACAAGAAATTATGCGCATTTCTTGAAAATGAGGCAGCATTAGGGAGCACTTTGTAAATCGATACCACCACCTTATGAATGGGAAAATCCATAACTTCCCCCGAAGCCATGTGCGTGTGTGTAGGTGCCTAAAGGGTGTTTAAGAATCCTCGTTAGAGCCATGACATTGACTTTATTCGAATGGTAATAGTATGCTATTAAGTCCTGAATATAATTTTTGGCATGTGCACAAAAGAAAACCTAAGTTCTCAGATAAATACAGGTTTTGTTTTTCTATTGTTTTCAGTAACTGAGCTCAGATAGCATACGTAACAAATATGGGTGGCGCGACTGTCCGAGGCGGACCTGGGCCTAGCTTCTCAGCAACCACTCGTGTTGTGCGTGCTATTGTTCTTTCACGCGTGGAAGGGACCTAAAGTTTGAATGAACGGCGAAGTTAAGAAGCTTTTTCTAGGCAGGAATACTCTTTAAGCATTATCAGTGACTCGAAAGAGGCGGAGCCGTGAATTATCAAAGGTGCTAAATTCGGGTATCGAACCTGGCTCCTTCTGCATAGGAGTCGACGCACATAACCACCACGCCACGGCGAACTACAAAAATAATTGGTAACATACTTTTATTTCTGGTCTCAGAAATCATTGTCGAGAAGGCTAAGGCGTGAACTCCTGTGGCACAGTGGGCACTTAAACGCCGATGAGATTTGTGAGATTCGGTCTACTCATTCTGATCCGGCTGAGTAAGCGTTTTGGATCGAGAGTAGGCATAATTTATTTAGCATCACTTTGTTCGCTAAAAGTTAAACACAACTTCGGGTTTTGCTTTCATTCTCTCAAACTTTATGGTTTCAAGATTTTCCTCTCTCTCTCTCATTTCTTCCAATATTGTATTTGCCTGCTGGCGTGTGTATGCAAAGACCGTAATTTTATTTATCATTTTCGTCTCTCAAAGCGTATAAAAATGATGGCGCTCGAACTAATACAGGATTCAGTGCCGTGCAACGGGAGAAGGGACTGGTTCTGTTCCTGTTAATAGGCGGTAACTAATCGTATTACGATATTATGCGCTCGGATCAGTTCAATTGGCGATTGCAAATTTTATTGTTGTTAGCATTGCAACTGTGCATAGTCGCTTGTAACGTTTTCCATAACATAGCCGGGAAACGAAAACATGAACTCAATTAGTGTTTACAGCCAATTTTAAATCGTTAGATTAATATGTATAAACGTACATATCTACCCGAATTCAGTTCATCTATGAATTATTTAAAACGGAAAGGAAAAACAATTCGTCACTAAAATCGAAATTTTATGAATCTAATTCACTAGTACACGACGTAAATGACAATGAAATGACATTTCATGTACAATTTGTCAAAAATATCCCAAGGAATATTTAAAAACTGAAAGTTGGACTAATTCTGGCCTTTAAATTTTAGACTGAACAGTGAACAGTGAACAACATCAATTTTCAATTCTCCGGTTAAATCTCGAGTTGCGGCCAACTCCGAAATTGATCAACTCCCAGGTTTTCGGAAAGTTGAGCAATAGTGAACAAAATTACCCTTAGCAATGAGATATCCTGCGCCCGTACACTATGAGCAAACGATTCACAAATCTCTGGAATGTCAGCGTAGGACATAGGAAAAGCGTTTATAAGAAACATACTGATATAATAATAGAACTTTCATTCACAATACCTACAATGAAAAAGAATATCTAGTGGATTTTTTCTTTGTTCAACTCGATTTCAGTTTCACCATAATCTCCATTCAAGTATATGCACATACATACAACGGCTCGGTTCAAGTAAGTAACATTAGACGTTGCGAACATGTCTTTAAGAGACAATGACAGCTAGTTACGAGGTACAAAATGTCAGTAGGAAAGGCCCGAAATCGACCGTTGACTTTTCTGTTTAGTGGTTGTTTTGTTTTTTGTTTGCGATAAATTGTATATACGAACAAAGGAAGAAATAAACATTGTTCTGGATAAAAAGGTTGGATAAATTAGAAAAAGAAAAAGGAAAGTTAAAATTTCTCATAACTCAGTGTCCAAAATAGTCAAGAAATCGATTGCAAAATTTTCTTCTGCAAGAATTTTGGGGAAGTTTCTCTCATCAAGATGTTGCTCCGATATTGACGTAGACATCTTACAAAAAGTTCAAAAGATGTGTTTCCAACAAGATAATGACCATTTTGACTAGTATCCCTCGACTAGTCAAAATGCAAAAAGTGATTTCGGGTAAATGGGATTCAAAGTAAGGACTGCCCGTTCACTCACCTTTCTTGGACCCAATCGAAAATATTTGGGAAGACGTTAAAAGAATTGTCTATAACACCAAAGCAACAAATTTGGAAAACTATTCGTCTGTTGCAGGTTGGACTACACTATTTTATATTATTATATTTCTTTTCATTTTGCCTTACGTCATGACATTCTGGGTTTACTTGTACTCCGACGGAAATTAAGTGATTTCTCTATACCACCTCTCTTACTCTCTTTATCTAGGTACATTGACATAAATAGGTAGAAAATATGTAAATTTAAGGTTTTTCGTTGTAGCTTTTTCTTCTAATAATATAATTTATTAAAATAAATAAGATATAGGGATATCTTGAATGTAAAGGGTGGTGCAACCATAATGCACGATGATAAATGTTAGTCACACCTTAGCGTCAAATATTTTTGCCCAACGCAAATTTCAGCGAACCGCTGTAGGAAAAATGAAAAACACGTGTGCATGCTCACCCAGTTCGTTCTGCGGAAAACACTACTGTTGCTTGCGATAGTGACAGAAGAGCTATCAAACCTCGACTAGTTATCGTGCCCAACAACTGAACATCTCAAGAACATCATCAGCCGTGGCGAGCATTTAAACTATATTTTGTTTCATACATTATTGTCATAGATCCTTCTATCATAATACAAAATATTAAGATAATTCTCTTTTTGTTTTATTTACAATTATCATCGTGCGTTTTCGTTGGACCATCCTTTATAATTCAGCTACAATAAAGAAAACATTTAAACTTTTTTATTCTTCTGTAGACGGCAGTGCCTTTTTGCATGTTCACCATGTTTCTTTATTTCTTTGTCTATTTCAATTAACAGAATATCAAGGAATTTAATGAAATACATTTTCATCTTGTCTCACGAAATACTAAATCGAGAACAATTTAACATTCGGATGAGCCACTGATTTAAAAAAATTGCAGTTTTTCTACCCACTGCTAGGATATACATATCAGACGTGTAATGTTATACAATATTGGAACTTAATTCGATTGCCCATTTTACGAGAAAATGCGCAATTCAAAAGCCTTCTTTAATAAAAATCACTGAATAACATGTTAAAGTAAAAACGATAACATTGACAAGAGCAAAAAAGAACCAGCGCCATTGTTCTTCCTCAGCAAAGCCATCCAATTGGAGAACAAAAATATCAGTGCACATTGATCTATAGCACTCCTAACTGACCGTAACACTGCGGCCGATGATCCTACCAGTAGTGGCATTTTATAAGTGCAACGGTGTCTTCATAAAGGGTCGTGGATATTCTCCATACCAGATCTGATAATTTTGTTTATTAACGTAGTCATTCAACCAGAAGTGAGCCTCGTCGCTGAACAATTAGTGCAGGGTAACTCGCCGTCAACTGAACCGTGATTTTCGAAGTAAGTTCGTACAAATTGCAAGTGTTGCTTTATAAAGGGTAATATGGCGAATCATGCTGAAAACAGAACAGTGCTGCCAAGTTGAAAAGTGAACATCGAAAGATATACTTCAGAAACAATATATTGTTTTGGAATAGCTTTTGATAACAGCCAACACCACATTGAGGTTTCAGTGTGTTCACGTAATCTCAATATCCGTTATCCGCGAATGTTATTATTTGTATGGGATGTGGGATGACAGTGTAAAGTTGTGATAGAAATCATGACGGTGCACCGCTTTCAGGTTCATGACCAAATATAGTGCATTTTATGTTTTGTGATACATGGTAGAGTTGTTCTTGTTAATCTTTACGTCAAATTAAGTCAAGAGGTAGACAGACTAAACTAACTTTTAGGACTCCCTTGTTGCTGCTAAGTTTTGCTTTATTCTGTTTAGATTTATAATGAAGCCATTAACGCCACGAGTGAAGCAGCTGCGGTTAGCTACGCTCAAACTGAGTTGAAATCCCTAGCTTGCTTAAAGGTATGGTCTGTCATTCTCTAGAGTATGAAAAACTGCTAAGACACCCTTGAACTAGGATCAGTTTCCAGCTTTAAAAATAGTTGCGGAAGGAAGCGAAAAAGCAACAACAGAAAACGCAAAAATACACGGAATACTGTATTCAATGTATACACATGAATGTACACGAATACGTTTGAATACAGTGTGATTCACCATGGATACCTTGAATACACTGATATTACTTGCCCCTCGGGTAAAGTGGTTTAGACAATGTTTTTACGAAGAATCAAAAGCTCATCAGGTAAATATCATAAAATGCCTACCCTTCACAAGAAGTTTTTATAGAGACCACATATATTCTGTTAAAATGTAATTTGGTCCGACGAGTGCAAGTTTGAGTTGATAAACTCCAAAACAAGGTAGCGAGTGTAGAAATCCTTTGAAAGGCTAAGCCAAAAAGGCATTCCAAAGATTGTAAAACACGGAAGAGTGAACTATGATCTGAGGACTTTTCTCATTCAGCGGCGTACCAAATCTTGTCAAAATCAAAAATGTCATCAATGGATAGTTCCAGCTTACTCATAATCATAAGGGAAATTAAGCTTCGTTTGCCCCAAAAATATCTTTGGGAAAAAATTGTAACAATTTTCCGATCTAAAGCTCACAAGCAAAGTACAGTCGAACTTCGAAAACTGGAATATTTGATAACTGGAATGAAGTTGGTTGGAAATAGCTCCAAGACTGAAAATTTACATGTAATTTGACTTCGATAACTCGTTTTATTATATTGTCAAGATATTTAGACGTAAATCCGAATCTGTTCAACCTGGCAATAACGTTGACAGCGGCACTGATATAATAGGAAAAGATGGGGAAGGTTGAGGATGATTTGACTCAGCCACCTTCAAACGAGTTGATTGCAAATTCTTTACTCATTTTGCGTTTATATTTAAAGTGTGTACCTATACTATAATGGTTTAAATTGCATTGAAGATTTTTTCGAAAAGCAAAATAAATAATCCACTCTTCAGCCATGTATATAAGACTATTTTAAATAATAATTATTTGCCTCTACGTTTTGTGTTATATCGCAAATAAATAAATATTTATATTAAATTTGTTTTTTGTTTGATAGCTCGAAGTCATGATAACTCGAATTTTGTTTGGGGCGTGGTGGTTCGAGTTATCGAAGTATGACTGTAGTTAGGGACATTTTTTCCGTAAATAATGTCGATGTGTTGGATTGGCCGCCTCAGTCTGCAGACATTAATCCAATTGAGTACATTTAGCTGATCTTGGATGAAGAAATTGGAAATCCTATTGAATGAAAAAAAATCTCACGACATTTTAAAGAAACTGGTTTCAAGCTACTTGCGACGATGATTAATAACAAGGGAAGGTTCACTTGTACAATTTTTTTTATACCACTAATGATCGACAAAACCAGGCAAATTTAGTGTTTAATTTATTTTTCACAATCAGCCCATAATGATTCAACTGTGACTGCTCTTGGTGTTAGATTCATCATTATTTTTGGGGGTAGTATAGTTTCCTAGAGAAGTCACGCGTCAACATCTACATCTTCGTCACGGAAAATGATATAAAAGCTGTGCGTATACGGTAATTATAGTCAGTATAGGGTCAAGTAACTATTTAAACAAAGCAACCAGCCAAGGGGAAATGAAGAGTGGCTCTAAGCAGTTCTGAAGGCCCTGTTTTAGATCATTGACTGATAAACACAGACGAAGTCGCACAAATCCCGTAGACCGTAACGAGAATAACCTTCCCTTCTTCTTTTTTTGTTCTTTGCTCTTCAAACTAAAACAAATTTAAAGAATTTCCATGTATTTGACTTTAGGTGTAAATAAATTTGAAGCAACATATAGCGAAGTATTACATAAAGAAACAGAGCTTGAGTTGATTTGCAATTTGTAAGACAAGTAAAGAACACGCATTTTACATTCACTTCGTATTGTTTAAAACGTGAATGTGCTCGCTTCTTATGGACTACATTCACAAACCATTCTCAATACAACCCAATTAGTAACAACCTGATTTGTAAGAAGATGAAATAAAACAGAAGAGCTCAATTTGAATAATTAATTTCAAATTGATTTCAGCGAGTTTGAATAATGCCAGAGGGATTAGGACCCGCAGGAAAATCAAAGCGACGATGAGACAATTTCAGACCGATGATTGGGAAGAAATAAGGACAAATCCGGATTACAGGTGAATGACGGCATGATCTCAAAAATGACCCATAAACGAAAAAAATAAAAATAATTAACACTAGATTTACCATACCAGTCAAAATGACTGGTTTTACCTTTTATTTCATAAATATTTACTATGTATATTTATTTTTTTTCGAAACTATTATATGACTTTTATAACAACAATTAAATACAAATAATTTGATAAGTTAATTTGATTTTGTGTTCATAACAAACATTTTTTTTTTTGTTTTTGGTACTTATACCGAAACCAGTCATTTTGACCTGGTACACGTTTTTGTAGTTCTATGTGCAAATGCTTTATATTCTTCACTTTTAGGAAATTCCCTTGTTTGGAAAATGGCGTGTAAAGAAAAATGTTTGCACATCCCTGGTAAAATAGTATTGTATAACAGCATATTTTTCAAATTTCATATGGGGGGCCTACAGCACATGCTAGAAGAAATATTATGGAAGAAGAGATAAGCAGTGCCTTCTTACTATTGATTGATCATCATATATTAGAACATATTAGAAATTGCACTGAAATAGAAGCCTCTCGAGTTTTAGGTAAGAAGTGGACCCTTTCGCAGGAAAAACTGAAGGCTTTTATTGGAATATTGTATGGCCGTGGTGCATACGAAGCAAAAGGTTTGAAATTATCATATTTATGGAACAAAAAGTGGGGTCCTGATTTTTTTTCCGAAAATATGAGCAGGAATGACTTTACGGAAATTTTACGTTTTATTCGCTTTGATAAAAGAAATGAGAGGAGTCAGCGCTTGCAAACGGATAAATTTGCGCTGGTATCAACTGTTTGGGATAAATTTATCGAGAATAGTCAAAACGCTTTCAAACCAGGAGCATTTATCACAGTAGATGAGCAACTGTTTCCAACGAAGGCTAGATGTCGATTTACCCAGTATATGCCAAACAAACCAGACAAATTTGGGATAAAATTCTGGCTGGCTTCTGATGTTGAAACGAAGTATGTTATAAATGGCTTTCCCTATTTAGGAAAAGACGAAAAACGAAATTCGTCAACTCCTCTCAGTGAATTTGTTGTAACAAGACTACTAGAACCTTATATCATGAAAGGAAGGTGTGTGACAACCGACAATTTTTTTACCAGCCTCCCCCTGGCTTCAAAATTATTAGCTAAAAATACTGCATTGGTTGGTACAGTACGTTGCAACAAACGGGAGCTTCCAAAAATTTGCAAAGAAAAAAAAGATGGTATGGAACGTTTTTCAACGCATCTATATGAAACAAATGAATGCACACTTACTGTTTATAAGAGTAAGCCTAACAAAAAGGTTGTTTTATTGAGTACTAAACACAAAGGCGTCAAAATTGATACCAGTTCCAAGAAACTACCTGAAACTATATCTTTTTACAATAAAACCAAATTCGGTGTTGATGTAACTGATCAAATGGCAAGAAAGTATAGTGTGAAATCAGGATCCAGAAGGTGGCCACTTCAAGTATTTTTCAATATTTTAGATTTGGCCGGCATCAATTCCTGGATTTTGTATAGAAGTATAACAGGAAAGAATATTTCTAGGAAAGACTTTTTGTTTCGATTAGCTGAAGAGCTCACATCTGAATATAAGTCATCAAGCCAAGGGAGGGCAAGTGAAATTCTCCGTCCAGCAACCCAGAATCCCCGGCCAGTACGTAAATGGTGCCAAATAGGACTTTGTAATAACAACAAGACAACTACAAATTGTGACATCTGTAAGAAATATGTGTGCGGAAAATGCGTGGAAAAAAAAGTTAGTATTTGTAAAGCATGTAAACATGATCATTCTGAATAAAACTGGAATATAATTGATGAGTTTTTATATTTTTATTTTTTTATGGGGGTACGAACTTATGCCTCAAACTGAAACGGAAGTTATGCCCCAATTTTTTTTTGACATTACTTATTTGCCCTGTGACATAAATTGATTTTTGGGATATAATTTCATATTTTTTTGGGCATATTTCATAAATAACCGAGATATTAAATCCCTAAATTTTTAATTTCAATGTTATCAATGCGGGGGGCCTTGCCCCTCACACCCCCCGCTTATTGGAAAAACAACCCTTGCTTCGCCTTAGAACCAATTTTTATATATCTCATCAATTCTCTCAAACGATAAAGCATTATAATATAAATGAATAGAACTTGTCATATACAGTCAAATTGACTGGTTTTGGTATAAATAGGTATGTAAATTTGTTGGTATATCTAGTGTTAAATTGAAATGTTGAGAATCACGCAGTGAATAATATTCAAAAATGATTCTTCAGTCTACTAGTTCCTTTGTGCTTAAATCATGATGTTGACTTGTAAGTGAGCCAAAAAAGAGATTAGTACTGAACTTAATTACTCATATAAAAAAAATAAAGAAAAAAATTCCCAAAAGAGTATCGAAATGTCGTACTACATAGGTTGCTATAATGACGATGAGAATTTCACAATTAATATAACATCGAAGGGGATTTCTATAAAAGGGAATTGAAAAAATACTTGCTCTTGTCATACGACTGTTTCCATTATCACTTGTCAAAACTTACGCTGAGTAAAGAAAGCCATGTTACAGTCAAATGGCTAGTGTTCCGTGTAATGAACACACTAGACGAGATAGTCTGCGATGTGGGTGGCGCAACAGTCCAAGGTGGACCAGGGCCTAGCTTCTCAGCAACAACTCGTGTTGTGCGAGCTATTGTTCTCTCACGAGTGGAAGGGACCTACAGTTTTATGCCGACTTCGAACGGCCAAGTTTGAGAAGTTTTTTCTAGATATTTATTACTCTTTGAGCACTGTCATTGACTCTCGAAAGAGGTGGGACCGTGAAAAGTATTTTGAGAGGTTAAGTTGCGTATGGGTCGACGCACATACCCACAACGCCACGGCTACGGCAGAGGAAACCCGTTACCTTCGTATAATAATAGATGCCAGATTGCAACATTTTGTGCGACACTTCTGTTCAACTTAACACATCCAAGATATTGATTAGGATGACTCTATCATTTATGGTCTAGGAAGTAGGTCCTCCTCAAATATCGACTAGTTGTTCTAGAGTTACGCAAATCAAATAGACATCCCTGTAAATAATCAATCATTCCCATTAGGTATTGTTGCAAGATGATCATCTCTGTTTCAGTTAATGTTTTCACTCCTCGTTGTATTCAGAATTGTTAAGAGAAGTGTAAGAGTACAGTACTTTTTACACTAAAGAGTGAACGTATTTGAGATAACATTGAAGTTCATGTCAAAGTCGTAATTAAGTTATAAACACAACTCTTCGTCGCTTCATTTTATTATAATCCAGGTAATTTCAATTTATCACCTTTGTTGTCCTTCAAATATCACATGAAAAATAATGTGACCTCCTGTATACACTACTTTCAAATGATCTAAAATAATAATATGTACGGGTAGCGCTGTGACCCGTAGAGAGCCTGGGTTTAGCTTTTATCTCAACCAGTCGTTTTACGCGTGCTCTTGTTCCCTTTGTTCAGTATGAGAGGTCCCAAGCTAGAGAAGCTTTTTCTAGACGAATGTCAGTGACAGTGTTATTGCTGTTTGACAGAGTTGGGGCCGAGAAAATGTACTTGTGTTATACTGGTTTCAAGTGTGTGCGACAAATGTCAAAAAAAAACTGTCAATTTTTAAGAGAAGTGTAGGATGAAAGCAGCTCTCTCTCCAAAATATCCAACATAATCCAATGCAGGGTTGCCGCTATGCGATTTGTCTGAATTTGACCGCTTTTGACGCACGAGATCATGACACGGCTTTTGAAGAATCATTGCCAATTTAATATAGTTTCTTGCGGCTTTTGGAGACTTTTGTAGGCTTAGAATCGTCATTAGTTTCTTAGATTCTGATGAACAGCCAAATCTAAATGCCAGAAGTTTGTAAAGGAATAATTTAAAGAAATGAGAAACGAGTTTCCCATGGATAAGTCAAGAGACGAGCACGAAGCGACCAATCTTAAGTATATGCAACTACTTACTTACTTCTGAGCCAAAGAAACCATTTAAAGCGGCATTCTAGCACAACAACAAAATTTGAAAAACATTAAATTCTCCAAGGAAATAAGAAGATACAACTAAAAGGCTGCACTACTCCTAAGCATGATAAAATGTTAAAATAAATAACTATTGTAGAAGTCAAGCTCGTGTTGAGTATGCTCTGCATATCCGGACTCGAAAATTGTTACACTAGTTCGTATGCTGATTTTATTGGCTCTAGTTTAATAGGTTGAAGGTGTTTGGTTTGTATGTCCCCTCATTTACAATTTTATATTAAGACGTTCATAGTCGGAAGACTTTTTTACGCTTTAGGTAACTTGTGGCAATACCAAGGCAATTCAAATTACATATAGTGTATATTCGAACTCTTCCTAAGTCAAACTCTCTCTAATTCAAAGAATTTGTGGTATCCCGTGACAATTCGACCTAGGGAGATTCCAATGTACTTTAATTGTTAATAGTTTCTATTGCGACCTTATCAATTTTTTTCAGGATCCCAGTGCATTTTATTACGATCCTCTCATTTCCTAACAAACAGCATCGCGCAGTATTTTTCTCATTGCCATTGAAGTGCGTGTGAAAGACTTTGGCAGCAGGAGCGTATCATTGTGTTTCAGACATTATTAACGAACCATCTAAGATTGTCTAATATTTACGCAGACTTGTTTGAATATAGCTCTGACTATCAGCTGTTCGCAACTCACTCAATATGTACATATTCTCTTCACAATGCCGGTGAATACGTTATGAAAGAAGCTGTCAAACATTTTTAATGGGCAAGTCTCTACAGTACGCGAATTCTGGTTTGTACACTCGGTCATAATAGCGCAGCTTAAGTGTACAAGTGTACGAAAATGACACTGGAAAACGATTTGGTTTTTGTAGTGCGCGATAATTAAAAACATTAACAACGATACAAGACCACGAGCAACGAAGCGTGAATACCATTGAATTGTTTTTATTTTTTATTTTAATTATTGTGATTTAAACACCAGTAACAATGAATCAAATAAGAAATATCGGCCGGTTTTGCACCAACATCAGGACTATTCACAATAACCCTCGTTCTGACTAAATACAAAATCAATTCTTTTTTTAAACAATATATTCTATTATAAAAAGAACACGATAACAATTACGCATGTATTCCCCTACATGAGCGCTTCTTATTTGAAATTACAATTTCAATTAAATTTATGGTCTTCTATTAGATTTCCTATTCATATTTATGACGCTGTACAATTCAAGCGATTGTTTTGATTCGAGCACATTTGAGAGCCATTGGAATTCAACTGAATATTATTAATTTGTACATATTACGCTCGACCCCAACAATAAGATGTCACATCGGATTTCTCGAATCATGAAGTCGGAGAAGTTGTGCACTTATTGTCATGCAATGGATAAATATATAGCAGACACATGTGTTGTTTGTTATTCAACGTTTCACATTCGAAGTTAACTATAACTTGTGTCTGGCGGGTAGACTCGTGTGGGAGCTGCAGTTGCATACACAAAATCAATACTTGCAGTTGAAAGCTTTTGTTATTTATTTTTACACAGAAGAATAGGAAGGAATAAAATCAATGGAGGAAGAATGGAGGGAAGAATAATGGCAGTTAGTGGAAATAAATCAGAATAATTTTCCTTATTTGTGTAGGAATCAATTAAGTGGTTTCAATGAAGTATATAGTCTAAACAAACACCGAATGCTAAGCTAATATCGGGAATTCATGAATTCTGATGCAATGCACCGAGATAATCAGTGATGAGAGTGCCTCTCTCGGTTGCTAAGGATGTTTTTGGAAAAGGCTATTTCGCAACGCTGAAGTCAAATATGGTAAACATAACTTCGAAGTAGTAAACGTTTTCATTTACAATGGAAAGGTTCAACTCTCTGTGGAAATTCTGAACTGCATTTGTAGAAGCAAGTTGTTCCGCTTTACCGAGCTCAATATTGAAACCAGATAAAGAGCCCACACGGTGCATCGAAATAGAGACGGTCCCGTCTGGATATCAAGTGGTCTTAGTAGGGGACTATCTCCGACTGTAACAGGATGAGCAGTACATCGTTGACGCAAGGATATTCAGCATTATCAATATTCTTGTTCAGACTAGTTTAGTCTCTCACAGAGTCAAAGGGAGTAATGTAGATTAAGGGACTCCTGATCAATTTCATATATAAGGAGAAAATTATCTCAAGAATGCTATTGAAGATAGGTTTCCAAAGAAGATCCTGCAACACTCACTTGCTAGTACTAGAGTCAGTCTTCCAGAAACCAGTGAAACTGTTTGCATACGTGGATGCTATGGGCATTATTATTCGATCGGAGGCTTGGCGGTGATCGGAGGCAAACGGAAGAACATCCATCAAATGACTATTCAAGGGACGAAGGTACCGCGTTTGCAATGGGGAGCAATGCCTTCAAGGTAGGAAGGGTTTTGGACTGCCTCGTTTCTACTTTAAATAGTTCAAATAAAATCAGTACCTATGTGGAACAAACGGAGAATAACTCTAGTCAACCTTTCTTTTGGAGTCGCAGGCTGACAGGTACTAATTCCAAGTACCGAATTTACCTACTTTCATAATTCACGGCTCCATCTCTTTCGAGTCACCTATAATGCTCAAAGAGTACTTCTGTCTTGAAAAATTCAGCATACAACTGTTGGTCCCATCCACTCGTGTGAGACAACATTACAACATGAGTGATTAGAGCAGAAGCTAGACCTTGCCTCTTGCGAGCTGTAGGGCTACCCATATTATTATTATTAGTCGCTCGAGTTCATGTTATGCAGGAAGACACAACATTTTCAATCTGGTTATTTGAACTGACGAATTGAGTTATGCCTGAAACACAATAGTGCGTTTGCGATGGTGTTGGCTTTCAACACACACAATTCAATGGCCAAGCACAAAATACAGCGTCGACCTGCGTCAGTGAATAATGAGAGAGATGAGAGGATCGCATTAAAACGTAGTCCATCGTACGGCATTATTCAACATGTTGGATATTTTTTGACAGAGAGGTGCGCTGTGAGATTTTCTCCCAGAGTGAGAGTTTTCTTCCAAATTGAGAGTATTTTGTATCAACTGTCATTTAAGAAACGAAAACAGCTGATTAAAAATAATTTAACGACAAAAGTCATTTCAAATGAGTGTATGCAGAAAGGCGGCAATATTTTTCATCTAGCAGATGAGAGAGAGAACAGCTGATAAATTGAGTATTTATTTCAACGTAGTTTTAAGATGCAGTCGGCTGGCGCAGCGCACTATTGTGTTTCAGGCATTAGCGTTTCAACGCAGTGCGTCAAGGCACTACGTCCGTAACGTGAAGACTGCCGTAACAACCACCTGACTGTCGCGCCACCAATATTATTATTAAATATTACATTAAGCCTAGAAGAAGAAGAAATCCATTATTTTTCCAACAAATGGATTAAGTAATATATATCACGCGTTTTGTGCGTCTCATCAGACCAAAATAAATGCCGTTAGACAGATAAGATTATATATATTTTTTTTGTTGATTTTTCGAAAGAACTTTACGAGCAGTTCTGTGATTGATTGACTCAGTTTTGTTTGAGAGAAAAGAGAAAATACCCCAATATTACAGTTGTTCTTCGATAAAGGCGAAAACACACGACAGGCGGCTGAAAATGTGGATATGTTTATGGTCACGATAACATCATCTCCATCAAAGATGCACCACGCCCTGGAAGGCCAATTGTTGAAAATGTCGATAAAATCATGGAAATCGTCGAGTCTGACCGTCTTGGAAGCACTATTTCGATTGGGAGGTAATCATCTAATATGAGCTGATCTCCCATGGCAAATCTCATAATTCGGACCTGTAGTGTCAAAAATTGGACGGTCTGAAGGAAGCAATCGCTCAGAAGCGGCCAGCATTGGCCCATAAGAGGGAGAATGTGTTCTATGTTCAGTGCCAGGCCACACACGTAGATGGCTATTATCGTAAGCTTAATTTGGAGGTCCTTATGCATTCCCCTAACAGTCCTAGCACCAAGTGATTACCACCCGCTCCTGTCCATGGCGAACGATTTTGATTTATTTGTCAACATAGTCTCATTTTAGCTCGATCCACTTGGCCAAGCCATTCTCCAACTTTTTTAACCCATTAAAAAAAACGTTTTCTGAAGTTCTGCAAAGAATGCCTCCGGGGCGGCGATAACTTCCTCATTCGACTCAAATTTCTGCCCGGCGAGTAACTTTTCTGTGAGTGAGCAAACGCGGACACGGCCGCTTCCATACATAATCGAATTAAAACTACGAGTCAGATTCATCTAATTTTGACAGTAGGTAAGTACCGTACTGTAGCTACACGATAGTAAATTTTTCTTGCGATAGTGGCGCCATCGGGCGGTTGAGTTAAATACTTATCGGACCATCTTCGTAAATACAGTCTTAAGTTTCGTGCAAAAATAATGGATTTATTTTTGCTACAACAATATTATCGTTAAGAGACATTTGAGGTAGTTCCCTCATATTTGGCCCAGCTGACCTGATCCATAAGCTGCGGCTGGCGCTTATGGGTAAGCGCCGAGGGAGATGCAAACCGTTCTTCTTCCGCTTCTGCAGAAGTCAGCGCCTTGTATGGGTCCCTACAAAACAGTGTCCGCAAATAATACCCAAGCACGACTCTACTTATACCGCTCCTGTTTATTGAGAGAAGAAGGGAATCCTATTCGGACTGCACAAAGGCCACATTAGCCTTAGAACCCTGCATAACAGAGGTTTCCATTTGATTCCATCCTCTCAGTTTTGATCGTTTCAAGAGGATGGTGGGTAAAACTGCGTCTGACCGATATATTCCACAATGATCGTCCCGGAGTTCGAGAATTGGTCAGTTAGAGGCTTAATGACCCCCTGAATGCCAATCGTAATTGATTGATTTCAAGGACTATATGATATGGATCCAGCCAAGAATCTTCGAATCAATCGCCAACGTCAAAGTGGGTAGGCTGTATTTGCTTTTCCTACTCAAATAACATCGAGGTAAGAGTTTGAAAATAAGGATCTAAATAATCCAATCGTTAAAACTTAAGTCGAACCATACACACACGTCGCTTTTATCAGCATGCCCACGCAGGGGGAACAATGACAGAGGGGATGAGGCGTTAATGAGTGGAATGGCAACTGCTCGTTTAAGTGTCTTTAAGCTTTCGAAAGAGAAAAAAAAACGAAGATTACACGATTAAATTTGTATCACAACGTATTCAGAACTTAATAGAATATGCACGAAAGAACATTGCCTTCAATCGCCGAGTGAATAATTAAAATGTTTACTAGTGCAGTTTTTCATAATAACAGCATGCTCTAAATGTTAATCAACACGGCATTGCGTCTTGCATTCGAAAAGTGTGAAAATAAACACAGTTTCGAGCGATTATTGAACAAATATGCCAATCCAAGGCATCGGAAAACTGTCTATTACTGACATCTGTATAAGTATTCTTCCTGGTGACCGATCTGATGACATTAGTTAAAGGAATGTGCGCAGAAGCACGGACCAGAACGCTGCTGACTACAACCAAATGTGAAACACTTGTAAACTTCGCAGGCGGAGATTGTTTCACATGATGACCTTCGTTCACTCCAATGCCTAAGCATCCACCGGTCGTAGAATACTTTCCGTAGTGTGTTATAAAACATAAACTCTGCTGTATTGAAAATCACAGTAAGTAGATATTTTTTATAGCGTTAGGTACACAAAATTGATGAAGCAGTGGGGCAAAAAGTGAACCTTGATATGTTCACAAATGTGTGGCCATACAGTAGTCTCTTTGTAAGAAAATGAACAAAAAAAATGTTTCGCTTCAACGTTCAGGCAATGTACTGGAAACAAATGCTCAGCGGTGAAAGGAGGTATACACTATTTGTCTCGGGATTTAAAATTCGTGCGTAAACACCAGGTTGGCACAATGTGAACATGTTAACGGTTACAAATATCAAATAATTTCAGTTGAATTCACTTCGAACCGAGTCAAGTATATCGCATATCTATATCCAAATACGCCAATCCTCCGATTGCGTCACTCGCAGTCATTAATCATGCCAGCTGTGTGCAAGTTGTTGTTGTGCATTTAGGGGTGGAAATGAATGTGAACGATAACACCGGGATTTACATCGATGTACCGTGTACAAACGTCGAAGCGTAATTTGGAATTTAGGAAATGTACGAAATCTGTTTCAGAAACAAAACAGGCGTTCCGAAAGAACCTCACTCCTGTTTAAACGATACTTTCAGTAACAAGAATAATTTTTCATTGGATGCTACATGTATGCAGTCATAGAACGATCGCGAAATCGGATTTATGCCAAAATATTTCCGTTGCCCTCGACTAAAAGGATTTTCGGTCAAGCTAGCTTTTTGAACGCTTTCCGATAAAAACGCTCAGTGAGGTATCTTTTTTATTATTATTTTAGAAAAATGTAACTTCCTAAACTACAAACTACTAAGGTGTCAAAAGTGGTTAATAACACATCTCTGTTGAAAGAGCAGAGGTGCAAGGTGCAAACTTTCACATTGGAAATTAATAGGTAGCCAAAAAAAGACTTGATTTCGCAAATGAATATGCTAGCAAGGGGTAAACATTTTGTGAGTCCGTCATTTTCAGCGACGAAAGCAAATTTAATTTGTTTGGCAATGATGAGAGGCTACAGTGAAAGCTTTCATAGGATAGTGGACAGCGACTTTTGTCCGTTTAAGGGAGTTGTCCGTCCTTGGGAATGTATGGAGCTGCCATTCAAGATACACGTTCGTGAGAAATTATCCGCTCAAAGGCATTGTCCTAAGTCTGAATAGTCTAAAGGACTATTCATATAGAGTTTTCACATTCGCAGATAGCAGTGGTGAGTACAATTTTAGCAAACTGACACTAAATCTCGCGAATTTTTGGATTACGTTCTTAATCTTTAATATGAATACTTAATCCTCATCTTTTGCATAACAAGAAGTATTCCTCCTTTTTGTTTATATTTGCTGGAAATTGTTTGTTTCTGAAAGCCCGCATTCGCAATTCGCAGCTCATATGAATGGCACTTAAGAGTTGTCCGTACTATAGGCATTTACTGTACCGAACTAGGAAAAGTTTAATATTCAAGCGACCATTATACGACGTGATATAATAATGTGGGGTTTATGACAGCAAGTGGTGTAGGATAAATGGAGTTTATTAGATACATAGTCGCCCAATTTTGAAATTGAAATTGATTGATTGATTCGAAATTTATTTTTCTAGGTAACTATTAATACAGTAGAATTTTAGAAAGATTAGCAGATATAAAACATGCTCCGAACATCTTATCAAATTGTTCATCTTTTCGAGAATCAAATTAGAATGTATACATATCCACCAAAAAAATTAATTTTATTTAAAAAAAAAAGCAAACAATAACTAAACAACAAAAAAGAAAAGTTGTTTATAACTAAAACGACTTATTTAGACGCTTTCTTAAAATAAAAATTCTCTAAGATAAACTCTCGCCCGAAAGAAAGTTGCCGTTCAAATTCAACTTTACGAGATTCTACCGCAGTCTACCGAGTGTCAGTGAATTGAAAAAGGAGGGAACGTGAAAATTATTTTTGTCATACCGCGAATCGAACCTATGCATCGTAGAGGCGTGTCGACGCATAGACCTAAAACGCCCATGCATTTGTGTTGCATTTTATTAACGCATATTTTTGTTAGCATCTCTACCCACTTGTTTTTTGTTTATATTTTTGACTACATGATGATGAAGTCGGATTTAGTTTCTAATTTTACCTCACACATTTTCGTTAAAGCACAGCTTGTGTTGATATTTTTGTGATCAAGTGTCTGTAATTGTTGCTGATATATGAAATATAGGATAAGTAAAATTGTACTAAAATTTTTTAAAGAATCAATAATTCAATCAAAAATTTGAGTTTAGTTTTTCTTAGCTGGTTTGTGTCATTAAAGTCCTGTCTTTATTCCTATAATATAATGTGTCATTTCTGATCTCTAAAAGTACATACACATAGCTGCAATAGTTTCGAATATATTTGAGTTTCTTCAGCATTTCCACAATTTCAATGGCTTTTCAGGACGCCCTTGTCGTTCACAAGAAAACTGCTTTGAAATTTTAACTATAATCATGACCAAATAAACCAGGTGTGGTTGGTGACCAGGTGTGTCACCCTACCAAACTTTTGATTCATATTATTTAAATTCTTTCCGCATTGGACTAATAACGCTCTAAAATCTATTTACCAAAAGATCTTGTCAAAACTTTCAGCAGTTCCTATGCGATATTTTTTTTTCCGGGAGAGCGAGACTCATTCGGGGTTTTCTGTGATAGCTGACGCCCTGCGTTGGCATTTGTGATTCTCTATTATATATGTACATACATATTTTATTCATCAACAATAAAGTGGTACCCATCTAGCTCTGACTAAACCTCGGACACTGAAAGGACCTTTACAATTACTTACAAGTAAATCGGTACCTAATACCTCAGTTTCGTCTGGGTGTATAATTTGCAACTATCCGTCTGCACATCACCATAGATTGAAGACAACCTCAGCGACTCTCACGTAGACCCACTCGCCAACCTGGGGCGTTCATCCACAATTGGTGTTTTCCGCTATAAGACGTAGATTTTAGTTTGATCTTTAGGCTTAGTTCCACAGCCAAAGATCTCATTGATTGAGAAGGAGAAGAAATGAAGAAGAAATTTACCAACAGCTTGTGTCTTGTCGATTGTTTGAATATCTAGACCTGAAGACATCTACTTTTCCGACTTGCATGTGCTGCTTGACTGTTAATTTGTTCAAGACAACAGGAAAAGAACTTTTGTTTATTGAATTTTAATTGCGTTTCCCCATTATGAGCAGCCTATTCCAGTGTTCAATTGCAGACCAGACAGCAAACGTCGACAAGCAACGCTATTGGCGCTATGAGAACGAGAACCACAATGCATTTCCCCACCAACGATTAATGCCAAAGCTGAAGAGATGAAAAAAAAAGAGTCAATCTGGCTACATCTTCAATTGTGCAGTGCTTTCTCACTCCACAGAAAAGTTACACCCGAGAGTATATTTCTGCAATGACCAGCATGAACTAGGAAACATTAACATCAATTAACTCAATTACTTGATTATTAATTCGTATTAGGAAAAATGATCTGAGTGGTATCATAAAGTGCCCAGCATAGTTTAAGTATGGTTCATTTCAAAACATGAGCAAGCACGTTCTCAGTCCATTCACATTTTAAGTTTAAAGCCTCCACAAGGAAAGGGTCGACAGACCAAGAACGATGTGAACTCATAAGAATCGCAATATATTAGGTTTCTCGGAAAGTTCTGCGGTTTTATGGTTAAAATTAAACACATATTTTCGGTGTAAAAGCTTATATTTAATCTATCATGGCCTATTACTTTCTTCCAACGTTGTGCAAAAGACATAAAGCCTCTTTTGTAAAAGACATTATTCGCCTTCCTTCAAAATTGTTTTGGAGAGAGCATAACAGATGGTAGTCAGAAGGCGCAAGGTCTGGATAGCATGTTGCGTGCTGCTAGACCGTTTCATCATTAAAGATGTGTTTGGTCTGGAGTTGTAATGCTGGGCTTCGTGAGGAACCTTAACATCCACCTTTTGGACATTCCAAGTCTTGCCTGTGTCGTCATACGCCAATTGTTGATCGTCGACTGTGGCGATTGGACGTCCAGAGTGAACAACTTAAGCAAGATCCGTATTTCCTGACCGAACACACATAATTCAGTGTCAAGAAATTCATCATCGTCTTCTGACCCGAATGGCCCAATAAAGGGGTCGCGGGGGTAAACTACGCACGAGAGATCCCCAGGTAACTCGATACTCCGCCATCGACTCTAACTTATAAGAGGTTATGCCCAAGAGTAACCAGGCTAGTTCATAGACTTGGTCCAACCACCTCATACTGGGTCTGCCAAGTTTAAGGCACATTTTAACCCCAGTCTGTTTTTGATTTAAAATATTGAGCTCTGTTTGTCTGCTCAAAGAAATCATCTGAGGCAACTCTTAAACGCTATTCCCCAATATATGCACAGTTAACCAAGTGAATCACGTCAAATGCAGTAGATGAGATTGCAAGAGTCCTCAGGGGGATTTTTGTCTCACTTAGACCTTTAAGGTCCATTGTTCCAGCTATTCCCGAGACTCTGTTCATCTACTAGTTTTGTTCGCACTTCCCCTCTGTATGTTTTCTTCTTGTCACTACAAGGGCCGGGCAGGTTCCAAGGTATAATAACACAGTCTCTTCCTCTTTCTCATCTTTACAGCTTATGCAGAAGTCATTGTAGGTTGCTCCAAGTCTTCTAGCCTGATTACCAACTAGACACTGGCCAGTAATTACGCATAACACTTAACTAATTTGGTGCCAGTGGAAGACTAGCCCCCTTTCTAGCTAATTCATCGGCTATTTCGTTGCCCGAATATCGTTGTGCCCTGGGTTGCAGCTGTCCACTATCACTCTTAGATATAGTTGGCAGAGTTTTTCCATCTTGAAATGTATCCATGATGTGTCCAAAGACTTATTGGTTTTTGCGTTATTTCGAAGTTCTCAAATGTTGTTATATAGTTCGATAGTTTAGGAATCATTGAGTTATGAAGTAGCTCCATATGTCTCTGATGTGGGATTTTCCCAATTGTTTACATTTCCTTAGTCTTATTGCCGCATGCGTAGCAATACGCTTACCGTATATTACCATGAAAGGGAGATTAAGTAAAATTTCGAGGACCGCCGTGAGTATTGATCAAAATTTCAATCTATAGAATCAGTCGGTACGTCCATTTTCCTTTTTGTTTTCTATACTGCGACTTCTTGAGCCCAATTTGCACGCGGTTGTCGTAAACTCATCTAGCTTCTAGAGCTAGGATATCGATTAGTACCATATAGAATAGTGCCAATATTGCGTCGTGGGATACCGTTCGAAACGCTTGCTAACTCGTAGTCACATAAACTATGCACAGATTTTATTTTCATGTGCGGCTTTCTTTATTCGCGACGTCAGACCACGACGCTTCAGCAACTTACAGCTGTATTGAGGCAACAACTGTCGCAAACATTAATCTTTTGCCTTGCTTCGGACGGCTAATATTTCACTTCAGTCTCGAAAGAGCGACATCTTCTTTTTCTTTTTTGACAATTTTTTTATAAATGGAATGGAAATAAAGTTGTGCTCTGCGGCTTTGATCGTTGTTGTCTCTAGCACCTTTCTACATGTGATGATTATATTATTTATTTATTGATGACATATTATTTATTATCCGCTAAGAAACCGTACGTCAGTACTGGTCTTACTATTGCCGGGTAGATTCAGTTTGTTATTTTGGGTCGGATTCCTCATTTGGGTCCGACAATATTCCTGCAGATGTAAAGTGCAGTCGATGCTTTCCTCATTTGCTCCTGAATGTTATGTCTCCAATTCAGTTTGCTGTCGACTAGAAGACTCAAGTATTTCGCTCGATCAGTGAAAGTTAATTGTACCCCTTTAAGCTACGGTGGAGCCATGTTTGGAAAAGTAGACATTTGAATGCATATAAAATAAAATGTATTGCTCAAAGGAAATTCGTGTTTTTGGTATGCGACATATTCAAAGGATATTCTCCGTTGAATAGCGACACACTTCCATTAAAAAAACATCCGACCCATATTGGACTGGAAAAGATCTATAAAAAGTAGGCATCTTTTGACCGAATTTAAGTGTAATTTTTATTTTGTTGTTGGTTGTCCTTGCTTGCAGTTCGCAAAAGTTGACTGTCACTAAAGTTTACTACACATAAAAGTTGACCAAATTTTAGCTACCACACGTTCCCGTAAAAAGTTGACTTTTGGACTTTTGGTCAACTTTTTGGAGTACGACTGTATTTATCGAATAGAAAAGAGACAAACACATCACAAGCAGCGTCGACAAAAATGTTTCATCAGATTGGAAGCGTAAAATGCGAAACTCACCATATGCAAAACCTGGTGGATTCTCGTGCAAACATTGTAAAAACACTCTTTCCAATTAAACATCGCTAAGATTTTTTAAGTTTTGTCTTTTAATAAATAATATAAAACCAATTAATCCAAATGAAAAGGGACTATTTATGATAAGAATACAAATTTTCCATTTTTTCATTTTGAAAAGTGTCCAGAAAAGTTGACTTCGGATAAGTTGACAAGCTCTGGGACATTTCTATCAACTTTTTCGAACTTCTATTGTAGTTCGTTAGTTGATTTAGTAACAAAATAAATTGCATTAAAAAAAAAAAACAAAAAAAAACCCAACATTATGAACTTTGCAATAATCATTTGAAAGTTGCAATAATCTGACTCAAAATCTAAAAATTGGTTGACGGAAGTACGTTTAGCAACATATAAAAAGGTAATCATCGACCATCATCGATCGAATAACAATCGATGTCAAAACGAACCATTTTATTTGAATCAGCACATTTAGCTTCGCTCCAAATCGATAAATATCCATTTCGATTTTCTACGCTTCCCGCGAAAAAGGAAGAACAGCACAAAAGCCAAATGGTTAGCGACAAGAAAACAAAAATAAAAAACCAACAAGAAAAGAAGCATAAAATGGAAAACATCATAACAATGTTTAAAACTAAGTGATCAAGTACTCTTAGAACCATGTTGGCAAATACATTTCTTTCGCGTAAATATATCAAAACAAAAGCTTTGGATATAATAGTTTTCCCCCTTTTCGGACTTGTTAGCTTTTACCATCACAAAAAAAAACAAAAACAAACACAAAAAAGCAGAAAACGAAAAAAACAACGTTTTTAAGTTGTTTCCGGTTATAATGTGGAAATATACAACTCGTCACTAAAAGAATCGTGTTCTAATTTTGTGTAATGCATTCTAACTTAACGTTGTGCAATAAGTACATCATTGTGCAGGCAAAAAAAAAAAAGAAAGAAGAAGAAATAAATGCTGTTGCAGAAAGTTATTGAGATCTTTTCACTGCTTACTGGTAAACTATTGTGGCAAAACTTGTAAATACATACAGATACGCAGATGCATCCACATGCATACATAAAAATGCACTCTTCTATAATGTAGAGATGTGCTCTATAAGGCTGCGTCGTTGTCACATTTACTAAAAATGTCACAAACAATTTCTTTGACTAGTCATTTTTTTTTCCTTCTGATTTTGTGTTCATTCACGGATGGCAAATAGTTGCTGCATGTGAATGTGCATGTTTAAGGAACTGTGAAGTGTGTTTATCGTAAGAGTGGTAAAATTAACGCCGTACTCGAGGAGGCAATGTGCTTCCATTAATTAAAATAAGACAGTCATTCTTGAAAGGATTACAATGACGAGTCTTAGGTAATTAGCTGGAACGATGATTGAAGTCGTTTGAAAAAGCCACTGGGAAACATTGTGGTTATAAGCAATATTGTTTCTCGTGATGGGACGCAATCGAAGTGCTCGTATGTTTCTGCCTAAACCATGAATTATTGATGTACCTACTTTAGTAGAGTACTTAAAAAGCGTCGAAATAATCAGCGTTTTTTGGGTTTATTTGGCAGATAAATTTCTGGGCATCAAGGCTGACGCGCATTAAGTATAATCTGGTGCTCAACTGTCGACCGTACAATTCATTGCACTCAGAATGAATTAAAAATCACCAATCATCACTCTAAAGCGCTTTTCATCGACAGTGGTGTTTTAGCTGGCATCAATTTTTGAAAAAATATGAACCAATACAACCACCGCTCTCGTAAAGCACACGAAACAGTGATTGTATACGGATGTGGACGAATGACCAGCACGGATGAAAGATTATGTCGACCCTAAAAATGCACGGTAAATTTTACGAACCACGGTTCTTGAAATAAATGTTCACAATTTGCAAGCGCTGTTCAAACGGCAAACCAAACTGAGTGCGAATCAGATATCAGCTGTCAAATTGGGTGTCTCTAGACAAAAAATGTTTCTAGCGCGGTACATGATAACGAAATAAATTTTAAAACAAAAAAAAAACGAATTCATTCATCCATTCTCGCCTGTCCCATTGCCACCACAGTATTTAGGAGTTTATTTGAAATCGCCGCAAACTGTTACATGATCAAACAAATGCCAGTCATTAAAGCTCAGGAAAACACAATGCAAAAGGTTTCGTCGTAAATTGTTGCCTTTTTGTTTGGAATAAACCACAAAAACGTTATCTTTATCTATTTTTCCGGATGATTGCAGGTTTCACTGAACAATTATTTAAAAGCTTTCACTATCCTATTCCACTGTGTTAGGTTGTGTGCGAATAAAATTAAGATGTAGCAAAACAGATATGAAATACACTACATGGCAGTTCTAAAGCCGTAGTTGACTTTATAAATTCAGATAGCCAGTCGTGTGCATTTTATGAGTTCATTACTTTCCACCTCATTTAGTAGAGAATATCACAACGTTTAAATAAAATGGCTATTCTCGAGGGACACGTTTTGATAATTAAGCGAAGGATAAGCAACTTATCTATTTCGGAAAAATCTAAGGGTTCAGCTGATTTATCAGGCTTATTTATAGCACTCAAGAATAAAAAAAATATACTTTTTAAATATGATTTCGTTGGCTTGAATCAAGCCAGAGAATAAAAAACTTATATTCATCTTATACCGTTGAATTGCATTGAAGAAAACGGGGAGTGACTGTAACAATCTTAGCACTGCGACTACAACCACGAAAGAACTATTGTGCCCCTTTCTTTATCTAGGATTGATCTCGGATCAGAGCTACCTTGAGAAAATTGATAATCCCACTAAATGGAATGTCATGAGAATCTGTTTCTGTTAAGGTGATTCAGTTTGTTATTTAATATCTGTTTGATGTCAGAATTGGACACTCAACGAGTATGTGTTCCATTGTGTTCCTTTGATCCTGCTGTGTCCCATTTTGAACAGGTAATTTTTGCATGAAAAACGGCCACTGTGTGTTTCAAACGGGAGTAAACTTGCGTTGAACCCAGTTCAAGGAAAGAAACTCACGTTGAACCAAATGTGGAGCTTAAGCTTGCACTGTAAGACTGGGCATTAGGAAAACAGAATATAAGATGTTTACTCCAACGAAACAAAGCAAAAAAGAAGAAAAAAGAAAAAAATAAATCGCTCCCAGCCGGAATCGAACGTACAACCTGCAAAATCGCGATAAACACACCAACCCACTCCGCCAACGAACCACATTGGTTTCACGGTTTTTCCTTCGACAATATTTTGTATAGCTGTGACATACTTACATACTTAGCGCTTTATTATAGTAGATATGTAAATGTAAGGATGGTTCGCATCTGCATGTTACATTTGAGTTCTACGGCGTCGTAGAATCATCATCTATAATTTTTGGACTTTTCGCTCAGTAAAATGTCACCGCGAAAATAAAAAAAAATTTGAATTTAAACAAATACGCTGATTATTACTATCGAAATCGAAAAAGGCTCAAAGAAGTTCGACGTTGGTATCCATAACTCGAACATTCCATAAATCGAACATGTCGAAATGACTACTCGTCAAAACTTATGGAGGTTCGACTCAATTTGCAGTCTTTATATGATTTTCACCAAAAAAAAATTAGTACAAGCTTTCATATTTACGATGGATTTCTAGGTCAATTAAAAGAGAAAAGAAGAAAAGAAAGTGATCTCGTTTTTTTCCTTTGTTTCGGGCAATTTGTCAATTATTTCACAAGAAACAACAGCCCATTCTTCTTCAGTTTTATCTCGAGAGAAAAGTCGTTTACACTCTCAACTCAAATTTGATTTCCAAAGATAAAGATAGATAATAAGCTCCCTCATGATTCACACTGGCTCAGCGAACAACGATATTCAGCCAGTCTCAATGACATCATTATCGGGCCTGTAGAATATAACTCAGCCACCAACAATTTCAAATTTGACACCACAAGGATAAAAAGATGTTTATTGTGCACCACAAGCAATAACATCTGCCACGAAAGAGGCAGCATAAAAGAAAAATAATCAAAAAAAACGCAGACACAACATCAGCAACAAAATAAGGAACTTCGAATACAGGAAGCAGCGCTAACGAGAACAGTAGAATGTAACTTAATTAAAGGCAAAACCTTTCAGCATTTGGGGATTGAAACTACATGTGCATGTATGACACAATCAACCTGTGCCAGCGAACATTGCCACAAATAGTCTGTGAAGCTTTTTCGCCCCCATACCGCCTACATAGGAGACAGTTGCAAGGCGCATTATGTATACAAACTTTGTGAACTAAATTCTCTCTAATTCTTCATCAAGGATGTGGAGATTATGATGTTTTTAAAGAAATCGATCCATTCAGACGAATGAACTCGGAAAGGTGTTAAAACGTGTAGAATCTGTTGTCGTCGTTGTCGTTAGTGTAAAATGAGTTCTCTACCTATGTATGCGACCAAGGAAAAGTAGGATTAAAGGATTTCTTCCGTAATTATTTTCTATAACATATTTCGGGGCAGGGACTAGGTTTACATGGCAGAATGATGCTGTTTATCTCTGAGCAGGTTAATTGTACATCGCACGGGTGGCATTGCCTTCACCCAGAATTTTAGAAAGGACCACACTTCAGTCTTTAGTAGTTATGCGACAGATATTTTACTGCCCTTTTCAGAATTTTTTGGAAAAATGCACGTGGTTCACACAAAACAAATCTTGTAAAGTGGTAATTGAAGTAAGACGTTTTCTTATGCCCTTCAACACCCACTCGCGCTTTGTGTACGTTTGCTCTCACATGAAATAAGTTCCTCAAACTGTACTCTCAACTCATTACGTAATATTCGCCTTTGTCCCCTTTAGCAATTGAATCCAACACGTTTGAGTGTCAGTCGACACTCGGAACTACTCCAGTGCAGTGTTAAAAAACAAGCATAACTACGGTCATTCAAGTCGTCGAGACACTCATATTTTCTTCTAAATAATATCAATTACTTGACTAAGGTACTGTGCTTTGGATATTTCATTGCTAAGGGCGAGAAGGTATGTCAGGAATTAAATGTAACGCGAATTGAGTGGAGCTGCTCATTTCCTGCATAAGCCAAGATCTGTCACTATGTCGAACAAAGAAAACTGAAGGAGTAATGAGTGGAGTTGGTTGTTTTTTGAATCCGGTCAGACGTTATAAATCATTATGTTAAGGATGACAACGCTACGCAGACACCGAATGGCGAAGCTGAGAGTTTTTCTAGACAGAATTACTTGGCCTAGCTTATACAACAACCAATCGTGTTGTGCATGATATCGTTTTTTCAAGAGTGGGTCCGGACCTAAACTATAGGTCTGACTCCGAACGGCTATGTTTAAGTTCAGCACATTTTCTAGAAAGGCACTCTCTTTAAGGATGAACCTTGAATTATGTGATATTTATTGATAATCTGTTTTGAAGAAATTGCTCACAGTGCTCGTTTAGTTTGTACTCGCTCACTTGCGACCTTGAGTTCGATTCAACGCTGTCCGACTTTAAGGTAAATCGTTGAATAACTAAAGCGAGCTTGTGTGATAAGTACGGCCGCTTAATGATAGTTCGAACATTTAAAGCTTGGAATACTGAAAAACCACAATGTGCAATTAGCACACAAAAAATAGGGTGGCCCTGTAGGACACTGTGACAGTCCGGATAATTGTAAACCTAATGAATTGACTAGAATCGGCAGAGATATACCTTACCTATATCTACCATCCATGCCTATTGCTACTGCAAAACATCTCCTGAAGTTCGGCAGACTTGCTCATCTAAATCGTGAATGGTCTACTGTCACAGGATTCCTTATCACAAAACAACTACGAGCTACACTCGATCAGAAAGGCTCAATCAACCTGATCAGAATGAGTAGGCCGAATCTCAGAACACTCATCGGGATTATAACCGGGAACGACGGCATTGGCTCTCACGCAGCCAGGGCCTCACCTACAATTACACTTGGTGAAGCTGCAGAGACAAGGAATCTATTGAATATCTATCTGTGATAGCAGTTCCTCCAAAGAACAAGCCCACTAATTTAACAACATAGCACCAAGTAGCATCAGAGTCAGTCATCGTTAACGCTTTACCAAAAGCACTAACTTTTTTGCGGAATAGGATCAAATACGTCCGCGTGGTAAAACAACTATAGCTATCTACCAGCAATCAGTCATTACAACAAAACTTAACTTAATCAGGGACTGCTGTTATCAGGTGCAGTTCCACTGTACCTTAACGCTAACCATACAATTGTTGTTATACAGGGTCTTTGGTGCTGAATGGAATTCACTCACACCACTTTTTTCATAGCCTTGAAGATGTATTCATCCCTGTATGGCATTTGGAGTTTTATGAGCACGTCCTAATGACTAGAGAACATGCAATATCACGGCAGTGCGGTAAAGCAGGAAATTGTTCATACTCTCTCAAGAACGAATTATAAAGAGTTCGCAAAGGACAGAAATAAGACATTAACTCCGAATCGTGCATACCTTGACCTTGCTACAGTCTTCAGTTTGAGGATTTTCGCAGACGCCAATATGAGGTTATCCATTTCGCGGTCCGGAATTAACATTCGTGTTTCAATCACATACTTCACACCGAACTGTAATCCATGACAGTAGAATGGTCTACTCCTAAGTAGAAACTCTAATATTTTACATATATTTCCCTCAATTTTCCATACAAAAAACTCTCTCTAAGTCAAACTCACTCTACCTCGAAATTATGTTATTCCGTGACAATTCGACTTAGGAAGAGTTCACTGTATTTTAACGTTCAGTTTAATGTTGAATAAATGTCGCTGAACGTGTCCAAATAGCAAGAATTTTCTAAAAGGTCCTTCACTAAATGCTTCCTTTATTCTGCCACTCCGAGGATTCTCTGGGTGCCACGCCTCCTAAATTTCAAAAATAATAATGTATATAATAATAATAAATATGACCGATGGTACGGCACGGCTCAGACTTCAGAAATTCCCCACAAAAAGAAGTCTAACGGCGCACGATCTCTGTGGCTATGCTTTCGAATCGCTCCTACGGAATTTTCAATGTGGCATGGGGTGTGTGGTACCTAGCGCCTCCCTCTGGAAACCACATGTCGTTGGTGTACATCCAGTTCATCCAGTTCAGGCCAAAAGAAGTTGATAATCGAAATATTGCGCTGGCCGTCGTTGATGTCCAAAAAATATGACCAATTACGCCGCCACCCCAAATTCCGCACCAAACTTTGACTTTTACAGGATGCATTTGACGCTCTTAGATCTGTTGTGGATTGGTATCGTCCTAAATTCGACAATTTTGTTTGCAGACGTACGCATTCATTTTATTCATCCATTTTATCATTTGGACCTCTCGTTGAACTGTATGTCCGTCCATGGTGATTTGGCAAAACAGATTGAATAAATATGGATGTCATAATCAGCTCATTTTCTAGACTGTCAAAGTTCGTAGGTCCCTATTAGAACCCCCTTTATAAAGATAGTCTTCAAAACTACTACAAGTTAGTCTTGAGTAAATGCATTTCGGACCTAACGAGCAAATAAACAAAGAATTATGGTTTTTAATCGTCCATCTGAGCAAGAGGCGCAACTGTATCGAAGCCATCGAAGAAACTGGCCCTTTTAATAATGCATCCCATCAATCATCGAAATATTGAAATTTCATAGCTTAGTTAGAAATTGTTGGTGAAGATTCAAGTCTATCTTCATAGCGAGCAGATACGGCATATTATGGCGTATTTTGCATTCTGATTTGCATGTAGTAGATCCTTATCCTTATTTTCAACTGACCCAAGAATTGGAATTAACCTGTTCTTGCAATGTGTAAAATATACAACGATAGGGGCGTTTGAACACTACCGTTGATTTGGAAACATTTTCTTTGGCGATGAAGTGAAATGTGAAATTCCACACTGACCGTGGACCAATCCGTCCATAAACAAGTCCCTGGCCACTGGTATGGTGTGCACATTGGTTTCATTGGTCCATACCTTCAAGAAGTGTACTCATCACCGTAAACTGGCTAAAAACGGAAGGCTTGCGTTTTCAACAAGACCGATGCCACATCTCACACAGCGCATTTTTTGGAAAAGCTCCGAAGGCTGTGTAATGCAATGCTGTGCTGTAATGCAAGATCGTGCTCACACAACCTGCAAGCTCTCGACACATTGAAATTGAATATTGGTTAAGTTTTGACGAATAAGAAGGTTGCTTTCATAAGAATTTAAAAAAGTTGTTCTTTTTATTCTGTAAATATTACATGGGCATATATCACAGAAAACAAAAATGGAATTACTCCAATGAAAACAATTCGCTGAGGAGCTGTGGATGGTTGTCTCGCATCTTTCAGTGTTATAAAGGAACTTTTTATTTAAACCAAAAGGCTGAAGTGCATATTTCGCATGGAGGAGCATAACGTTTTACAAGATGTCTGTTTTACACAAATCGATCCATAATTCCATCTATTCCATGACAAGCCAACATCTACGAACTTCTCATGGTATCGTTATCCTAAAATAGTAGTTGAAAAAATGTAGACTAAATTGCTTTAGTTTTGGCCATGCCTTCACACAACATCAGACTTTCAAATCCAAGTGTTGTACGCAACAGTAAATATGTAATCATAGAGCCATTACAGCTTACAGTTTGCCAGCACACATTTTGAAAACAACCGGACCAATGACTCCACCGGCCAATAAAGCTCATCGAACGGTGTCTTTTCTGGCTGTAAAGCCATTTCGATAATGTCTGTAGTTACTATATTTTCACGCCTTTATCTGATTTTCAAATCTGGTCCAGTCAGCACTCCCGTTGGGATCAAATCACTGGTGTTACTAGTCACAATGGACCAACATAGTCTAAGTGTGCTGGTTAATTCACTAGCAGCGCCCCTACTTAACCTAACCTAAGTAAAGAGAGATCCCTATAAAGATAGATCTTGCGGGTATCCACGAAAGAATGTAAATGGCTTTCTCTGATTGGCTCGCTTGATTTGTGAGAACTATATTAAAAATGCTGTCTAAAAATTATAAAGGGGCAACAGCGGTAGAAGTTGGTTAATATTGATTTCTGGTAAAACTTGATTTCTGCTCAAAACAATCGATGTGTCCCAGTCAGATGTGTGATGCTGATTTAATGCAGAGATAATGGAGAATAGATATATCCAACTTCGGCCAATAGCCCATAGAGATATTTAAACGAAAAAAAATAAGTGTTTTGGGATTCCCTCATACTTTTGACACACTTTTATAAGATTCTCGGCTCACATATATTCACAGACACGGGACGAAACTTCGGATAGAAAACGCTGTCACATAAAATCAAGGGCCAGCTCCATTATGTCTGAGTTAAATTTCTCCGCCTCTAGAAAAACACCCTTTACTACGTAACTAAAAAGACAACAGCCTAGAAGCAGATCCTTTCAGACCTCAAATACTTATTTATTTCCAATCAGTCTTGTGAGAACAGAATCAAGCATTATCATGAATCATATAGTGTAATTTCGATTATTGTAACTAATGAAAATATGACCTGTTGCGATAATCGAACAGACATTTTAAACACTCTAAAAAAGTTTACGCAATATACTATTTAATGTATAAATAAAATAACCTGAATCACTATTTTATGAAAAAAAAAAAAACAAATTCATTTAAATAATGGTTAGTATGCAGAAGATCGCTTGGGAGCATATTTTGCGGTGGCATTTTTGTTCAATGGTTAGGTCATTTAGTTTTGCCCACTACAAGCATTTAATCTCCAGCTTCCATTTCCGCACTTCTTCGGGAACTTTTTCTTTTCGAGCGCCTACGTTTTGTTAAACCTGATCACAGATGTCATGGCTACCCATATCTTAATATAAGATCTTTGTTGACAAAATTTGATCCTGAATTATACGCAAAGGAACACGGTATTCTTTCTCCCAATGATCAGGAGTTCTGATAACTTTTTTCCAAAAAAAAAAGGAGCGACCAGTAGTATTTCGTGATTAAATGTCAAAAAGTCACTCAAATTCGTCGATAGGCAAGGGGACAATCAGCTGTGAAGTTGGCCATCTCTATAGTACTTCATGTCTGCACGGAACTATGTCTAGACGATTTATGATGTCAGAAGTTATCTGCTGCTGTTACATTGCATAGTAAAGCGTACGCAGATATGTATATTTATGTTGACATAAATTTTGAGCCGTACAATTTTAAAGTTGCGAAAATCGAAAAAAAATGTTCGCTTTGTTGCAAACATCGAAAATAGGTAAGTTCATTACATTCGTTGCAATAATCGAGACTGCTCTGTAACTGATGCATCTACCGGCGCATTATCTTTTTCGTTCAATTCCTCATTATCACCTGTAATCTTGTCGCCACTCCGCAGAGACACCATGATGCAAGCTCATTCCATTTCTTCACTCAAGTTGTACAGAAGCCAAATATAATATTGATTTACATACTGCAGTTTGCGCAACTGATTTTTCACGTTTGATGTCTGTATAGTGTATCCAAGGTTTCCGTTTTGCACATGGTTGTGTTCCGAATGAAAGAATAAATATAGGTCTAATCCCACAAGGGAACTTCGCTATTTCTTGTTACAGTTTGTTATGGAGGCAAATCTCTCGGTGATTCGGAATTTCATGTGCCAAAAAGATGTCAATCACATAGGGATAACATTCTTGTTAGAATTACCACCACCAAATTTTCGTGTTGCAATAAATAAGGACCAGTGAGAATCCTTCAGACCACATGGTGCCCCATTATTTTACTTTTATGGATGCAGAGGTGACTGCAGAGCTACATGCAGATAATCTACTATCCACTACTGATTGGCGTGTCCGTATAAAAAAAAAACAACAAAGTAAACACTCTTTATGATTATTTCTTCATCGTTTGGACATTGACACAAGGTTGGTTTGTGATGTCTATGATTTGCTTACAACTTCGACTGACTGTAACATGTTGATTTGATTGGCGCTAAACTCTGGCATGGATACAGCTTCCGCGACAAGAATTTGTCTTCTTCGTGACATTTTCTCTTAGGGGGGAATCGGCTCAAACCTCTTAAGTGACAGACGCTTTTATTGGCGGTTACCTCTTTGAAGTTTGACATCAATTCGAAACAGGTATTGCCATGAAAACCGTAGATGTTGTCACCGGTATCGAACTAGGAGTTTTTCACTCTATTGTACAGTAGTCAGCCACATTGAAACGCTATTTTCGGTTTCGTATCCTTTTTTGACATGCAATCAAGATGAAATATCTTAAAGTGGGATCTTTGGTACCCATCTTCTTGTCAAGCTAAAATGAGTGCTTTTCGCCTTGGATAGGTTTGGCTGTTGTTACAAGATATTTTGAGTATGTACACGACATATCGAGGCATTATCTTCCGTACATTGTGTTCCCTCGAGCTTTAGGCGGTAGTTAAGATCCCTCTCTACTACATTTTTGGATTACAAAGACCTCGTACAAAAGTGTAAAGTAAAGCCCAATATTCTAAAGAACTAAAACTATTTGAGTGGAAGTCACATTTTTCTAAGAAACGCATCTCGCCAGTTTTTCCAGAGCCTGTGTTCTGTCACCTTCGTAGATCGAAAACCCCTGAAACAAACAGCTGATTCCAGCCCGACAAAGCGGTTGGTCGCATTGTGGGAGCGTCGCGTAGGATTCGCATTAAGCCCAAATCGCGGGGATAGTTTGGGATTAATGCTAGCGCGTCAAGATCAGTAAGACTTTTATAGATCAGCATCGTGTTCTTTACCTAGACTTATTGATCTATTACTCATGAATTCATTTTTTTGAAGTAAAGGGAGGCGTTGTATTTCGCCGTTTCGAGTCCTCATTGGTAAGTGGACTTCATGGTAAAAGGCTTAGATAGCGACTTCCTTCCGAAGCCCATTATCCTTCCGATACAAGTAGAGACTTGAGGGAGTTCATGCCTCTGGTGTCGCACGATCGTCTCAAGAATGATTTTAGAAAATCTTACGTCGCCTAAATTTGTTTGCTCTTTTCGGATATTTTAACAAGTTGAATACGCAACAATATGGGTGGCACTACAACCCGTAGAGGGGTCGTGCCTAGCTTCTACGGCAACCACTCGTGTTGTGCGTCTTGTTGTTATCTCACGAGTGGACTACGAACAACTAAGTGTGAGCAATTTTCTTTGATGTTTGGTCTCTTTGCCATTGAATCTATATATCTAGTGCAGTGAAAATTATTCAACTAATTATTATTATACCATTATTCTCCAAACTGACTTTCACTATTAGACGAAACCTTATTACAGCCCAGATGTACTATCTCGAAGTGGAACCTTCGACATCATCTTCTGGTCAACTCAAAAATCCGTGGTTTTCGCCTCGGCTAAGATAGACTCCACCAAATCACCACTCGTGGCAAGATCATTTTTTGTGAAAAAATTGATTGTCTTAATTTTTTTTTTTTTTGAATACGTTGGAATTCAGAATTCAGGCACTCTTGACCAAAAACTATAAGGTAATAGGAGTTATCGCGCATTACCCAAAGGGTGACTCTTAGACCAAGTTAACTTCATTTGAAAGATATAACCATAAATATTGTGTTCATTACCTTAACGTACCCGAGAATTTTCGGGACTACTACGAATGATTCGGTCTAGTCTAGTCTTGTCATCTAATCATTCTTACATCATCTCAGAATCGGAAGGCAAATTGTTAAGCTAAATACCCATATCGCAACGGCGCGTTCAGGCGTTCGGGCTTTGCCATATTCAGTGCTAAAATCGAAATGGGGCGATCGCGCGTTAACATTACGCAGACCGTAATATCATAAGCGCGAGCACAAGTTTTTGGGTAGAGCTACACTCCAGGCGCTCCGGCTTTTTAACATTTGTGAAGCATTTTTTTTTTAAATCTATTTTTCATTTTGAACATTTGGCAAACGGAGACGAGTATTTGTGCAAGTAATTATTTCTATACAGTAATTTCATATATTTTCTTGAAACTTCCTAACCTAACACTTCCTAACAGGCCGCACGAACTCGCCGTTGCGATTCAGCCTTTATACTTCATTGATTTGAAGATGTTGGGAAATGTCTAGTTTCACTGCATTAATGCCCTTTGATCTCTTAAACCCTTTATTTTACCACCTGGTGATGATTCCAAAGTGGCCGCTTGGCGTTGTGCTTAGTTGCTTTGAATCGTACATTGAGGAGCCTGGCATCCATAACTTTCGTAATTCACCGATTCACTGTCTCAACTCACTGAAAAAGTTCGGAGAGTATACAGTCTAGAGAAAACTTGCCTTCCACTCTTATATGAAACCAGTTTTAGGACTTCCCACGTTTTAACAAACTTCCGCAATACGCAATCTTGCAGAATGTAAGGAAACAAAATTTGGTATCGGATGTATGTCGGGTTTGGCAATCTAAGTAAAATTTTGACGTCCGTTTTTGTGATCTTGTATAGGTGGTCAAATTAAACCATAATGATGGACGTATTAACCAAAGGGCGACACCATAACAATTATATTTCAAACTGCTTAAATATTAATAATTTAACGATCTCTCTACAATAAACTCGGGATAGAAGAAGAACCTAAACATAAAGTTGTTTTTAATTTAAAATTACTTCTTTTCGAAAGTGGACACATTTATATGTTAGTTGCGAGGTTATAAGATTCGTTGTTAAAGATCGAAGCTCCATTAAAATGTAAATGAATTAGCTTAAGTGCTTGAAAATTATTCACAGCTTGACACAATTTGTGATCATTCACTGCACACACCTTAGTAAAAATGAATGAATACAAACCACATTGAAGATTATCTTAAGTTCTTAAATGAAAATGATATGCTTTCGTCTACGGTTAATTGTTGTGCATTCTTAAATACTTCCTTGCCAAGTTAGACAGAAACAAACACAAAAACAACGTTGTATGAATTTTACTTCGGTTTTGCCTTCACAACTCTGCCGACATACAACACATAACAGAGTTCTCTGAAAGACTTCGAGATACAAGAAAGAAAAAAAAAAAGTTGGTTAATCGAGTGGAATTAATTTCGCAACCCAAAAATGTCTCCCTAGAAACATTGTGTTTCTCAAAATATACATATAATAATACGATAGTTCATGTGTATATCATAAACATCATTGTTTTGCCGGTGTGACTACATGTGCATGCGAAACTGTACATACTTTAAAACAAGAAAGACATAATAAATCTATAAAAATGTGGAAATGATATAAATCTGTGTTTGTTTTCACGATAAATACCAGCTGCTCTTGTCCGTGTATTTATGTGAGTGTGGATATGTATGTATGTATGCAAATACAAATTAACATCTGTAACATTTGCGCTACAATTAATCGACGTAACTTTGCATGTGCTTTACTTTCAGCTTAGTGATTTTGTTTTATTTAATTTTTAGAAATGTATTAAACATGCCAATTAATTTAGAAAGGCGACCTTGACGTTAAGTGAAAGTATACAATAGTAAATTGGAGATTTTAGTGTATTGTACATATTAGTAGTCTTGCAAATGTTGTCTCGTAGAAACATGCTAAATCGGAGTAAGTGTAGTTTGTTATCTATTTGACCTACATGCATACAATGTAGATGATGAATGCGGTTATGTACTGAGAACTCGCTTAAGCATTACTATGGCGTCCAATATATACACCTACATGAAAACTTACTCCAACCAAATCATAACAACAAAGAAATGAAAAAGAATGTACATAGGTATGAAGTATTAACTTACCTTAAATTTGAAACAGCAGCAGCAGATGCCTGAATCGGAGGCGGTACATTATACGGAAACGGAAGTTTTGCAGCCAGAGCTGGATTTTCGAAAAGCATTTTGGTCGCGATCAAAATAAAGACCAAACAACAATAAAGGCGATTATATAGTTTATCACTGTCTTACACGTTTGTACGACCGATGCTGAGATGCTGTGCTTTGTCAGTGCAATCTCTTGTTTTTTCTTCTTTTCTATCACTTGCAACTTTATTCAGAATGTAGGAAAGTGAAAGTAAATTAAGAAGCTAAACCACTATTATAGATTTTAACCACTTTTTTTCTTTTTCTTCTTTTGTTTATCACAACAGATACTTTTCTTCTTTTCTAATTAGTAATTTCTACTAGAAATCATCATCGAATCATGAAATACTGAAGGAAATAAAGAAAATAAATAAACTAAGATAACTTGTTAAACCAACACATTTAATTGACTTTCAGGAAATCTATTCGGATGTATCCTCGATTCGAAATGAAAAATACTGAAATGGCCAATTTTGTTTTCTTGCACTATTATGCTTTATATGAATGTGTTTCTTTTTCTCTTCTTTTTTTGATCTTTTGCCCACTGACTTACAAAGGCATGCACTAATAACTTCCAATTAGAATTGCAATCAACTGAAGGATAGGGGTAGGATAAAACGTACAAAAACTAAAAACCCATTAACCAACTCCTAAAATAAACAAATGGAAATTCTTTATTGGAATTTATTAAAATTCTTTTCTTTTCTCTTATTAAATTAAAACTCTAAGTACGTCGGCTATATTTAACAGGACACAGTGGTGTAATTTCAGTTCTTCCTGTTTTATCGAATTCGCCGATATGAACTGATGCTGTTCTTTTCATTCAACCGCTGTTTTTTGAGGGGGGCAAAAGTTGAAAAAGTTGTTTTTCTCGAGCAAGGGAGATAGACTATGTGATATCGGAACAAAAAAAACAACAAAAAGAACTTTGCATATGTGCAGCGTGGATTACAATGATTTTCTATATTCCAGCAGATTCAATTTGAATGTACTCTTCTAATAACAGATAAAAGAAACCGTTCTGAGATCTGAGAAACATTCACTTCTCAAGAAAAGGACTTTATTCAGAGTTTTCGTTCTCGAATGATCACTTATATTCTTTTTACAATTAGTCGCACTTTTCTTTTATGAACGTATAACAACGAATTTATTCATATTTTTTTGCTTCACGGATTTTTAGATTAAGAAACAAAGTTTTACAAATTATAAACAACCCCCTTCCAATCCAATACATGTTACAATGGTTCAAACCAGACTAATGCAGCAACGCACCATGTACACTTTTCATTTCGTGTAGGTTTTCTTTGTCTCTTCCTAACACAGAAACAGAAACATGGAACACCATCATTCTAGTGTGGATGTATATAATTGGAAAGAGAGCGATATACTTGGATTTTTTGTCTACATCGCCTTATAGCCAGTAGAGTGAGTGCATACTGTGTTAAATATTGAAATAACTTCACTTGGAATCTGATGGAATTGAAACGAGGCTCTGAACTTTTCGTTGCTGCACGGGGTTGTTACAAATCTACTAAAGCGTTTTAAGGAATGAAATACATATACATTTTTTTAAAATTAAAGGTGGAAGAAATATAGATAGATGACATTAGATTAGATGACACGGTAGTAAAATTGAGAGGAAAAGAAGATGGAACATGTGAGGAAAACAATGTAACACACAGACGGAGCGTTGTTCATTATGTAAGTTTAGTTGATAGATACATCTAAGTCGCTCATGGATAATATGGACAGTTCTTAGAAGAGTCACAATTGGCGAATGGGTTGTCCATTATTAATGGTTGCATTGTACTACATTCCTTATGCCACTGACAAAGAAAGGCTCTTCAAACTTCGCCATTTTTAAGCTGTGAGATCCTCCACATCCGAGCACGGACTGCACTGGATTAACCAGTGCAAATGAAAACCTCAATCTCGACATCATTTATCATCCTGAGTTAGAGAGAGCATATTCGATTTTTCTATCCGATCGCTGTACGCACTACTTTCGAAGGGAAATGGTTCAATCGGGCTGAACCTGAACCTCAACCAACAAGCCTCTCCTACGCCTCCTAAAAGCCGCCTCTATGATCTTTAACCAGCTGCCTCCAATTACAGAGCCAAGTTGGCTGAGGTCCTTTTCTTCTTTCGTCCACCATCGATTTCGGGGGCGTTCCTACTGCGTTGTCCCACTAGTTAAGAGATGAAGACTCTACATGGGTCAGCCACCTTAAGCGTTGAATCTGTAGACGTCTAGCAAGACTCATGTCGCTGTACAGTTGTTGAATCTTCTTTTCCAAATACAGCCCGTACAGTTCGTAGTTGAATCTTCTTTTCCAAATGCTATCAAGGCAAACAGAGGCAGAGATTGATCGCAAGACTTTTCTCTCGAAAAGACCAAGAGCTTTCTCTTGAGATTGTATAGAGAAATATACCGAGACAAGGATGAGCAAGGTCTTCTATAATGTCAGTTATGTCCTTCTAGAGAGGGCTCTACTACTCAATTAGATATAAATCATCGATGATATAAATTCTTTCGCTAAACCAATTTTGCCCGCTTGACAGCTTGCTGTGTACGATCATTCACGTAAAAACGTCCGCTAACATTAGCAATGGTAAGGAATTTGGAAAGGTAGAGCATCTTGTGTTAGCGATCTGCACGAACTTGTCAAGAATTAAGATGATAGATGAATGAGGATAACCGACCTTGGAGCAGCAATACCTGACGAATTGGGCAGGAAAAGAACTAGACATGACATTGTGTAGCTCGTTCCTATTCACGGTCTCCTATGCGTTAATGTGGATACCCCGGTCTCGAGAAAGTTCTGCTTTCAATTTTTGGTCCTGTATGCGTTGATTGTTCTTGGAAAAAAATATTCAACCATGTCTATGGATTATACGTCTATGGATAGATCGCTAGGCCATGTAGATATCATGGACAACTTTGCTCCAGCCCCAAGAGTCTGAAGTCTGGAACCAGTGGGACAACGCAATAGAGGAGGCCCACGGAACCTATGACGCACCCGGTGGAGAAGGACCTCAACTTGGCATGCGCAAATGGAGACAGCTGGCTGAAGATCGTGCCAGCTGCAGATGCTTGTTGGTTAAGGTCCAGCTCCACCCCGGACTGTACCGCCACAAGATGAAATGCATTGCTCAACAGCAGTCATTATTTTAAGCTAAATTTTCTTGAGATTTTGCTATTAGTTGAGATTTTGCTATTACTTGAGATTTTTGTAGGTATATATTCGGGTAAGGTCATGGGAGACTGATGGGAGATCATGGTCCAAGAATTGATCCTTGTGGAACTCCTTGAACTAAGGCTTAGGTTCCTCTTTTATTCAAAGTGACTACACCAGCACCTAACAGCTACCTACTGGTATCCTATCTTGAATAATCCATTCCTGTTCTCGTTTACAACCAATTTGCTTTCCTGATAAACTAAGTTTTGTCCTTCATCTTAAAGTGTGACATTGCCTCAGGGCTGCTGAAAAAGTAATCGCCTAGTATATCATTTCGTGTTCCAGCAAGGGCTGGACAGGTACCGAGGAAGTGAAGCGTAGTTTCTTCTTCCTCTTTATCTCTACAGCTTCTGAAAAAGTCGTTGCGGCGGGCTCCTAATCTTCTGGCGTGCATACCGAGAAGACAGTGTCCGGTCATTTCACCTTCTTCCTCACCTCTTTGCCGCAAGAGGTAACTCGCTGAAATCTTCCTGACAAATAGCTGGCAATAAGTTTTAAATCAAACAAGTTTTTTCCTTCCACTTTAGAATTATGTGATCTACCCCTCTATCGAAAGCTTTCGAAAAATCATGCGAACAAAGAAGGTATACATAGTCCTTGCCACAATCCTGCCTTATTTCGTCATAGGTTTATCATAGCTATAGAGCAAATGTGATTTACTCTAAACTCTGAGTCAGGTAAAAAAGTTGTTAGTAGCTACATGAGTTTGCTTCTCTAAGACTTTTTAAAAAAAATCTTGATAGTTTGGTATAGAAAAGTATACACTGCAAAACAATTGATCAATAGACCTTTTTTAACCTGATTCAAATAACGCCAGGAGATGAATGATCAAATGTATATCGAGAAGAATATAATTAAAAGAATATATGAAACGTTGCTAGGTAACGTAGGATTTAGGTAACTTAGATCAAGACGTATTGAACAAAAGAAAAATGACTGTTGGTGGGATACGAACAAATAGATGACTATGGTTGACAAATTATTAAATAGAAAAATGCAAATTTGCTAAGAGACGAAAGAGTAGACTACAATCATTCAAATTATACACATATAATAGAACAAAAGCAAAGTGGAAAAAATAAATAAATAGTTGCTAAGAAACGAACAAGTAGATAATGATTGAAATTGATTATAAAAATAGTTATAATAATAGAAGAACAAAATGCAAAATGACTCGATGGCAAGCGGTATTGGTGGACCATCCTTGCAGATAGCGTCAGACTCAACGGCCATGGTGCATTTGTAAGCTACGTCTTCACTTAGCATTTCACAGTCTTCTAATCTTTATACAGAACTGTGTATGGTGTGTTCGGCTCTACTCGCATAGGAGCTTAGGCCATCCACCGGCAATAAATCTATAACAATTTTTCCATAGACAAAATTAAACTCCGTCAAATCGAATTCCTCCAGATACCGCGTGTTAAAGAGTGTTCAAATATATTAAAAAAAATCTTTCATTAAAGGATATATGACACCACACATGAGAACTCTCCTGACATTGACTTTATTTGATTGTTTGAAATACACGCCGAAAGATGATTAAGAAGTATGTGTGTTTCTGGAGGGAGGTGTAAGTACGCCAATGTTGTTACAGTGACTATCATTGCAATCTGTTGTTGTCTATCATGTGTGCATCGTTGTGTGCACGTTTGTGTTGTTATTACGAGAGTGTGGTTTTTGCAAGCATAAATTCGTGTGCTTTTGTCACCAATGTTGTTTTGGTCACAGCCTTAGCAGGTGTTCATGATTTATGAGCGTTTCTTGCAGTGTCTGTACCATCCATGACGTGTTGGTAGTTAAAAATTGAAAATATATTCATACGTATGCATGTGCGTGCAATATGTGTGCCCTGTGTGAAGCTCTACCCTTAAAACCGTAATCACGGGTTTTCTTGTTAAGGGGATGACTAGTAGATGACCATGGCATCAGCACCCACACATGTTATCAATGTATAAAAAACTTGACAAACGATTATCCGCATAAAAACGTATTTCACATGTATTTTTTTAGCTATGCATCTCATTAATATGCAAGGCATAGCATAGACAGCCTTTTATTTTTCTTTTACTTGCTTAATCAGTCTGCTAAATGTAATGCTGTAAACGTAAGAACAATAGCAAAATTAAATGTTCGTTACTAGCTAGATATTTTTGTTTTTAATGAATACATGTTTCAATTATGCATCAGCACTCGATATGCTTGTGGCCGGATTTGCTGATTGTGCAGATGTGTGCAGTTCGGCTCAAAGACTTCTGAGCCGGTTGAAACCTCCACCGGATTGTGGCAAGGAGATGCGCTTTCTTGTGATTTTTTTAAAATTTGATACTGGAAAAGATAGTGCGGCGGCCATTCGCAATGTGCCTTAGAAGCATTCACGGCAACTGAAGAAAGGGCGATGGGGGCTGGTCTTGATGGTCAAAACAAAATATATGCTGTCGACCAAGAAACTTCTCGTCCCGTCCAAAATCATGATCTACAAAACTCTTTTTTTTCCTCTTATACAACCCATTGCTTACACGGCAACGACACCGCGACCAGGGTAGATCTATTGTATCGAAGGATTGGAGTTAAGACAAAAGACAAACCACTTCCCTCATGAAAGATAGTAAATCTTTTGTAGTGGAGTTTTATAATTACACTGAAGTATCTCCCAATGGAAAATACGTTTCCTTAACTAGATTATTGCCGGACATTTACACATGATGTGCTCGGAAGTCTCATCCTCTTCGAGGCAAAGCCTTGTTAGTAATCTTAAGCTATCCTTTTTAACCTGGAGTATTTCCTTATATGAATAAGTCCTGATTAATCTCTTGGACTGCCTAAGACCATGGCCATGGGTCCACTAGTCTAGGCGAAGTTTGGTTTCAGAATCGCTAATCAGAGTTGTAGATGTTGTCCAATTGATACTGCAGTACGGTTCTGGACAAATGAACGCTGATTCAGAGTCAGCTCTCGCGAGAGCATCTGCGGATTCGTCGATTATGTCGACGGACACAGCCAGTTTCACTTTGTTGTGTATGGCAAGGGTTTGCAAGGCGTCCCAGGACTTGACTGTTTTGGAGTTCATTAGATTGGACAAAAGTGCCTTTAGTGTTTCTTCACTGTCTGAGAATATTTGTATTATTGCGCCCTAGATACTTTTGTGGAAGTTATGTCAGGCGCCTTCTGGAGACATTGTGTTGGGTCCAAAGACTTCTGCCCACATCCAAGAATCCATCTTTGATCCGTCTGTTTACCAAACCAGACTTCTAGGGTGTAGTGTTGGGATACTATTAGTCCACTTTCCGCGGTCCAATATGTTAATTTCAAAAAGCCTACCGAAACCATGTTCAGGCACATGATATCCGGCATTGTACAAAACATGTCTCTATTAGGGATTGAGTTGAGTAAACTAAGGTGACCGGTTAGGATACCTGGCTATCTGCCCGTCCTGCTATATCGAACCGAGGGCCGAATCACATGTATAAAGACCAAGTAGTCGCGATGCTTGGCTTGATGACACGAAGCTGCGTGCCTTGTGGGTCTTATTGTGTATTGCTATAATATTGGTAAATTGGTTTGATCCGCATTCGGCAATCAAACGTTATGCCAACTCGTTTACGAAAATTTGGAATTTTTGTATTCCGAAAGTCAAGACCATTGTGTCTTACGGATTTTCATTCGAAAACTCTTTTGCTATCGGATTGGTTGTACAAAAATTCTTTTGATGGAAATAATTAATTTTTTCACCGAAAAAAGAAAAGAAATTGAGAAATTAATAATAAATTTGTGCAGCTGAGCGTTTGTGAAACATGTGATTATATTTCCATTGTGTATTATTTTTCGATATTTAGTCAAATATTCATTTAAAAGCCAAGCAAAAAACACACGACATACTAAGACTGAATAGTTAAACAGAAGCAGAAAACCTACCTAATAATAGTAGGTCTAATATAAGGTCATCTCTGTTTAAGTTGGATTTATGTGCAAGCTTGAAGGTTGGAATTCTTCCATATGTATGTAGATGCAAGGCATAAATCCAACCAGCTACTTTAAGTCAATTTAGCTGATAGAGGAATCAAATTTTATAGGCCCACCGATGTGGATACAAAATACAAAATCATTTGGGATATCCCAGCCACACGAGATCTATGAAGATACTGGAGGAGTGGAAAACTTGAACATAGCAACGTTGCCAGTTATGGACAATCGAAACCTTCCTGCTCTAAACAATCTTCAACTACCCACAATCGCCAAACAACAACTAAAAAATGCGGCGGGCAACCAAATCCAATTTTAAAAAGAAGTCGTAGGCATCCTAACAGACATGAAACAATCCTGAAAGGATGATGCTCGGTAACAGAGGAAAAAACATGGATTGAATCTAAATATTGGAATTCATTGTAATTGTGTAGAACTCAAAAAAAAAAACGTCAGTTTTATTTAACAAAGTCAATAGAAAGATTTATTTAATTAAGGTTCATCCTTTACAACGAATGGTTAAAACAAGAATGAGTTTAAGAAAAAGAAAAAGTATTTCACAACGAACATATTTAAAATGAGAATGACAGACGAAAGAAAAATAACAAAACGATTGCTACGCCATCAAGCGATAGTTTGTTAATCGTAAGTTTGAAGATACATTCAACAGTAATAATAATTGATATTCTTTTTTATAAATAATATTGTTTAATGGTGTGTTAAAATGTTAAGGAAGTAAATTAAACTGAACGGATTTGCAACTGACTTATTTGAGTTTTTGTTACCTCTATTTTGACAGCTCAATTCTCGCGATGAAAGGCAGCAATTACTTACAGTAAGTAAGTAAGTACATATGTGCTGATGCTGGGATGAAGCTTAACGTGAACAAATCAGACGTAATGGTCATTAATGGGCAATCTACATGTTAGTGGAGTCCAATTCAACTTTCCTGTAGGGCAAGTAGAGTCAATTTGAATCATCTTGGAAGAGCTGTAATCAAGATGACCGAGCTACTTGTAAAAGCCACGTTAAAGTTTGTAAATATTACACAGCCAAAAAGGAGAAACCCATGAAGGCATAAGTCATTGGTGGAGTACCTACCGAAAGTAATAGAAGCATGCATTTCTTCTGAATTTACGGGTACATACCCTAGTACCTACACTAAAGGATACCTTTATATTTGGACGCTAGGTTATTGAACAGTCTCGTCTGATATTTATTAATTCATACCACCGCGAGTGTGCTGTATATTTTAATTTTATGTAGGAATGTTTCATTTGCTTTTTGGGCTTACATTCATCCTTTGGGTGGATTTATAGTCTTTATCAGTCTCCAGTACTGGATTTTAAGGGTAAAGTTATCGCAAGCATGAAATAATTGTATGCTTCTTCTTCCTCTACTTATAGGGCTTCACCAAACAAACCTCTCCAGCTGACACTATATTTAGCTAGCTAACTCCAATTTCGCACGCCAAGTAAGTTGAGGGCGTGATCGGTTTCTTGGGCGTCCTCTATTGCATTGACCCACTGGTTCGGAGCCGAAGACTCTTCGCAGAACTTATCTCTCGAAAATATCATTCTTTCTTAACACAGGTTGATCAAGGTGTTATATTATGGTTTTTTAGTTAGGTTGCTTACTGTGAATGATTTTGAAGAAAAATGCCTCCAATTCATATCCAAAGAGAAGACGACGTTGTTCCGAGACATGATCAAATCTTCAGAGGTCGAAGACATAGCCTGCGGTCGCTTTGATTGCTTTTATAACCGGTGCAATAAGAATGACGTCGACCGCAGGGATGGAAGCAATACTGAATATCCCACAATTATACACTTCCACACAAGGAGTTAATCTCGGTACTGGTAGTATTCGTACTCTTTAACGCTTAGCCGAGTTAGACAAAGTCCTTTAATGCTTCGAAGTTATAGCTGCCTACAGTGACGTTCTGGCCAAGTCGTTGATGTCCTTTCTCGATGAATTCCTTACTTATCTGGCCGGCGATCCATGATGGATCCGAACCTGAGCAATAGCTGCTTTCCATCACTGGGTACGCAGCAAGGTCCTGGGTACGCTGCTTCCAAGCTGTCTTGCATCCGCGATTACTTGGTCTTTATACCGGAGATTCGATCTTCCTCTCCTTCTCGAACCAGAATGGTCGGATACGAAGACTCTCTGAACTGGTGCATTGATGTCCATGCGCTCGATGTGGCCTAGCCAGTGCAGTCGACGAATTTTTGCCTTCCGGACTAAATCCACAACCTGACACAGCTCGTAGAATGCGCGGTTGTGTGTTCTCCTCCTCCTTTCTCCTGCCTCGTAGACGGGACCATATACTCACCATATACAGACCATATATTCATAAATTCTCTTTCGAAGGCACCAAGAATAAGCTCTGCAGTTTTGCTTAGCGTCCAGCTTTCGGTTCCATATAGCAGGACGGGCAAAATAAGAGTTTTGTTGAGCATGCTTTTGGTCCATCGAGTCAGAAGTTTTGACTCCAGTTGTTTTTACAAACCGATGTAACACCTGTTACCATGGGCTGGCGAGTCGTGGACAGTCGATTAGTATGTGCTCCACAGTTTCTTTCGCCTGGGCATAGTGCCTAGACATTTCGGTGCTGGTGAGGCCAATTTTATAAAGGTGGTTGTATTCTCCGCGTCGAGTTAGTGCTCCACATAGCAATCTCAGGTCAACTTTGTTAAGTTCTAGAGCTTCTTTGGCTCGTTTAGGATTGTAGTTTTGTTCTATGAACATTCTTGAGTGCTTAATGCCCTCCTCACTATTCCAGAACTGGTTCATTTTTTTATTCACCCATTTGTATGTACATATTTGTCAACAGCATTTACTTTATTTTAGCAAATCTATGGCGAAACCTGGTAGGTTCGGAGAAAATTGATGAAATGTGGTATTACTGATCTTAAGATCAGTTCGCTTCGCCCCTTCTTTAACTGCCGTGAATGCTTCCACCACATCCTGTTTGGAACGCGTGACGTTGTCGATGTCAACTGCATATCCCATCTGTTGGACATGTAGAAGATAGTGCCTTACGCGTTCACGGCTGTCCGCCGCACTATCTTCTACAGTACCAAATGAAATCACATGACAGCACATCTCCTTCTGGAATTCCAGCGCAGGTTTCAAACGGCTGGGAAGTCCGAACTGTACGGTGCATCGCGTATATGCTAACGTGGTGCGACACAAAGTGATCAGTTTTCCCGTGATCTCGAATTCGCACATCGTATCGAATAACTCTGTGCGTTGAATGCTGTTGTATGTAGGCTTAAAATCAATGAAAAGGTGGTGCTTATCGATTGCAAATATGCAAATCTCAATTAACGTTTTATAGTATTTACTGTGTAATTAAAATATGTACAACAAAACTTGAATCGATTGTGTATCAATTTCGTTTTCATATTTAATGACTTTTTTCGTAGTTTTTCGAATTTTGCAATTCGGACACTTAAATTATTTCAAATATTTGTTTTTTCTTGTCACTAAACCGTATTTGTGAAATAAATTCTAATAATAAGCGAAATGTGCTGCAATTATTTAAACTGTGAAGCACTCAATTGGACATCTCTATCCAGCCAAATCTACAACGCATTTGAAAAATTTCTCACACATCTTTATAAATTTTTCGAAGATGATGACTTTTCGCAAAATGCAGTGGTAGCAGGATTCTTGATATTCTTTGCAGGATTGGTTGTCATAACTGTATACAATACATTCTATGAAGAACCGAAGGTAAAACGTGTTAGGGAATTTTCATATTTTCATTGTTGATGTTCTTCTCTACGAAGAGATCCATCCGTATGAGTAAAGCTATTCAAACTGAATATAATTCTACCTTTGATTATATTTACAGTGCCTTCGTAAAATAAAAATCAAGGTTGAAGAATCATCAAAACGTCTTGAAATTCTTGCCGACGCTATATGGACCGTAAATCAACTGGAGACACAGATCGAAAGATCAAAGTATTTCATTAGTGGGGATATAGAACCTCTGTACACCCTGTTACCAGCAGACGAAATGAACAAAAGCGGTGAGATGCCGATGGAGGATAAATAATATGACAAACAAAGTCTTACAAACTTGCCCTTAAAAGTTGTTATGTAAATAAAATTAAGGCAGTGGATGTCAAAATCCTTAAAACCTAGCTTTGGAGAGTTCACGAACAGACCTACCTAATTAAAGTAAGAAAGCTGTTCAATTCTGTCACACGAGTATATATTGAGTAGAATGTAAAAATAAAGAAATCCCCATTTTATCATTCAGAATTTCTTTGAAAAGTAACAGATAGCGGGGAGACACTGGGTATAAAATAGATTTAATTCTAGATTTGTGCCTCCCAGTGTAATTTTGATCAGCGTTCAGTGGTTATTTGTGCACTAAACACACCACATGACAAGTCATGACTTTGACAGCTTGAATATTTTGACAGCTCATTGAATGAGTATTTGCAAGTCACAACTGACATTCAAGATTTAAGAATAGTTGATTATTAGGTCTTGTTTTTTGTGAAGATACGTGCATTGGCTTTTGATTTACGTAGTGAAGATGGCTTCAGAGCGATATAGTTTCTCGTTAACCACATTTAGGTAAAAATATTGCAAACTACACATATATGTGAAGATTCTAATTAATTCATTTTAGTCCTTCCGGTAAACTTGTGCAAATCGAATATGCACTTGCCGCAGTTTCAGCCGGTACACCATCAGTTGGAATTATGGGTAAGAACGCTGACCTCTGCATTTGTTGTAGACTAGCTATATTCACTCTTTCTCCCAGCTTCCAATGGAGTTGTGTTAGCTACGGAAAACAAACACAAGTCGTCTCTTTATGAGGAGCACAGCGTTAACCGTGTGGAAATGGTCACCGAACACATTGGTATCGTGTATTCCGGAATGGGACCCGACTACCGTCTACTTGTCAAGAGTGCTCGTAAAATAGCCCAAAACTACTTTTTGACTTACAAGGAGCGTATACCAGTTGCTCAGTTAGTTCAACGTGTTGCCGCTTTGATGCAGGAATACACTCAGTCTGGGTAAATTCTACATTTTCGAGACATTTGAACTGTTTGTATATTTCTTTGTTTCCTGTTTCTAGAGGTGTTCGTCCATTTGGAGTTTCACTTTTGATTTGTGGTTGGGACTCCGACAGACCCTACTTATTCCAATGTGATCCATCAGGAGCTTATTTCGCATGGAAGGCAACTGCCATGGGTAAAAATTCAGTCAATGGGAAGACATTCTTGGAGAAGAGGTATGTTTACTTTGGTGTATTAATTTAATTCCGCAATACAATTCATTCTTCGCAACTGCAGTTGTATGGTATAGTTTATATTTAATTTGATCATGGAATGGTGAGGACAATTGTCTATCAGCACCCTACCTTGCGTTGTCAATTAATGCAGCCGTCTTATAAATAGCAAATTAGGAGTCAGTGTCGTGCACTCTGGTATCAAAGACTCTTGGAATGTTATCCTTAAATTCTAAAAACTTTTTGTTAAGAAGCGGGTACCAGCAGCCGTTCAAGTGCGAGGACCGGCATTCCCTTGAGTTTTATCAAAATGTCTGGCGATGATTTGAACACATTCTGGTCGTCATGGATAGAAAGGCGCGATGTTGGGGCCGACCTGAAGCTCTCGAGATCTTGTTCAAATAATTCACTTCGTAATGACTCATTTCTAAGTCTTCCGCGTCACGCATTAATTAACGCAACATGTTGATATGATTTATGAATCACATAATTTAAAATTTTTTATTTTTTTTTTCTAGGTATAACGAAGACCTCGAATTAGAAGACGCTGTCCACACAGCAATTCTGACGTTAAAGGAAGGATTCGAGGGCAAAATGACAGCAGACAACATCGAAGTAGGAGTTTGCGATAAAAACGGTTTCACTCGTTTGGACCCTTCAGCTGTTAAAGATTATCTTGCAAATATTCCATAGAATGCATTTTTGTACATGTAAAAGAAATCATATAAATTAAACAATATTTTGTGAACGGGCTATAAACTTTATTTTTGAATTGATTGTAAACTTCTTACGAAGAACTCGTTGAAATGAACTCAACAAATCCGCAACAATTTTCTGGGTCAAACAAGAAGACATTGCGCACCGGAGTTTCTTTCTTAGTAATCGCCTTGATAACTTCCTGAGCAACAATCCCACCAACAACAGCTGTTGCTGGAGAAATTTGACTGAAGACGTTAGAAAATTGTGGAGAAGCGATCTTGGGGTCAATTAATTCATCTCGAATCTTCTCCAGCTTAAGAATATCATCATCACGCGACTTGTAGGACGGATCCCGATCGTTTGTTTCACGAAATTTGTGCAAGATTCGAAATTCTATAAATGCCGGACCGAATCGTTTGATGTTTCGTTGGAACTTTTGACAGGTGAAATCGAAATCAAATACTTCTTGCAGAGGAGGAAATGATAGCTCTTTCTTAACAGTTGTCGATATTAATTCTGTTTTTACTTTCTGGTTTGCAACGGGTTTGTGTTTCATTATTTCTCTGCAAAAATCAATGTTTGTTACATACATTCGTCACATGGTCGTGTATTTATATCCACTTACTCAACAAACGAATACTCCTGTAAATCGGCAAAACAGTATCCAAACATTCCCCAAACATCAACAGCGAAGAACTTCACATCTTTAGCGCGACACAAATTATTAATACGTATCAGTTCGCTTGATTTAAGCCCACTTATGACGACCACATCGAATTGAGAAAAGTATTGCTCGCCTTTTTCGCTCAATGCTTCAGTATCGGCTGATATTTCTACCATGGGGTTTAGTCTTCTAGCACGTTCAATGGATGCCACTGCCCTGTTCACGCCAACGGATTCTTTGGATACTAAAAATTGTGAGCAGACTTCCTCTTCTGCGACAGATTTTTCATCGTGCAGCTTGACGGAATTAACGCCTGACAGGATTATGTTTTTAGTTATTTCCGCGCCAATGCCACTTAGTCCGGAGATGAAAACCTTGGCCGAGCGGAGGCTTTATTAAAAGGAAAAGAATACACATGTAGCCTAGAAAACATCGAATATGTACATTTAAAATTTACCGCATCTGCGACTCTAGGCCCCATAGTCGAATCTGTCTGTCATACAATTCGCTTTCAGCTTCAGTTAATTCAGCTGTGGTCACGGATTCGCTTTGCTCTAAAACCATTTTTGAAACACTTAACAAAATAATCGCAAAAATTAGAGGACGCCGGTTTGTAACAAAAATCAAGTGTAATTAAATTTGCAGCAATGTGGTTGAGCGCTTTATCCGACTTCCAATGTTCACGCATACTACCATACATCACCTGTTTGGGATACAACATGCGAACTTACCTTATAATGGTGGAAACATAGAGTGAGGTGAATAATACTGATAATTCAATATACAGAGTTTATTAGAGCAAATCAATGCAACCCAGCCGTCCTTCAGATTTAAATAAACGAAATAATGGATGTTACTTTAAAGATCTTATAACTTTCTAATTGCAATCAAAGATTCCTCTTCTCCGTAAATCTGGACAATGATTCTCTTAATTTCTCCAAACCTCCTAGGTTTCGTCATACATTTTCGGGGTTTCGAAACTTGTGCTTTCGACGAAGTAAGTTAAAACCGCTTTGAAATTCATCCGTCCATAAGAGGTAGTCAAACCGAACAAGTCTACAGCGTGAATTTCAGTTCATTTTAGTATTGTTGTTGTCAACACTATTGTTTTCTGTCAACAAAGGGCTGTTTTGCCAGTCACTTCAAAATTGAAATCTAATGACATTTGAAAGCGATTTTTTCACTAAAGTTCATCCTTGTGGCTCGGTTCGGTTTGACCATAGCCACGTTTATACTCAGCAATTTTGTCCATACGATTTATTGCTTGACAGACCTCAGTTTTGAGGGCAGTTTCGAAGTGTTCAATTACATTGCGAATGAATGCACCGACATACAAAAAGTTAGTGAAGAAAATAAGCCCATATATCAAAACGAAGCTCTTCTGTTCTTGGGAATGAGAGAAGATTCTGAGATCATAGATTTAGCACCAGTACCCTTTAACACTTTATTTTTGTATTGCTTACTTTTTATTGTTCAAACCTCTGGAAATTATAAGTACATAAGAAATATATACCCGAATTTACCACCTATCATAATTCAAGGCTCCACCTCTTTCGAGTCACTGACAATGCTAAAAGAGTATTCCTGTCTAAAAAAAAAAGCTTCTCAAAAATCGCCGATCGGAGTCGGCATTAAACTCTACGTCCCTTCCACGCGTGAAAGAACAATAGCACGCACAACACAAGTGGTTGCTGAGAAGCTGGGCCCAGGTCCACCTCGGACAGTCGCACCACCCATATTATTATTATTAAACGACGCAATATTATTCATTTGGGTTTTCGTATGGATTTGTCTCTCAGTTGAATGTGGAGCACGATAAAGAATTTAATGGGTGAGAAAGATTATTTACTCAATTTCATTTTTTCGATGCATGTTGTTGAAGTTCTTTATTTTCCCTGCATAAGTATTGTTATAAATATTACAATAAAAAATGCAAACCGAACCGAAGAATTTAACGACAATGCACAAATAAGTCCATTGTCTAGACCATCGTGGTTCGCAAGATATATTTATTATTTCAATATAATATTAAACTTTTTGTTATTCATCCCGTACACGTTCATTGGAATCGTACTGGAAATCGTTCTTATTTATTCCACTTTCCTGTCAAAGTGTGTACACAATATTTGCAAGTCACAACTGACATCTGAAACTGTTTTGGCTTGTGGGCACTTTTTCCTTTGTGAGGCTACGTACGTCGATTTAATATTCTACTTGGTTAAAATGGCCTCAGAGCGATATAGTTTCTCGTTAACCACATTTAGGTAGGAAAAAATCGAATGTCCGAGTGTGATAATTCTAGATAACTAATTTATTTCAGTCCTTCTGGAAAACTTGTGCAAATCGAATATGCACTTGCCGCAGTTGGAGCCGGTACACCATCGGTTGGAATTATGGGTAAGAACGTTGACCTCTGCATCTGCAGTAGATTTTGTATGTTTATTCTCACTCATAGCTTCCAATGGAGTTGTGTTAGCCACAGAAAACAAACACAAGTCGTCTCTCTATGAGGAGCACAGCGTAAACCGTGTGGAAATGGTCACCGAACACATTGGTATCGTGTACTCCGGAATGGGACCCGACTACCGTCTACTTGTCAAGAGTGCTCGTAAAATAGCCCAAAACTACTTTTTGACTTACAAGGAGCGTATACCAGTTGCTCAGTTAGTTCAACGTGTTGCCGCTTTGATGCAGGAATACACTCAGTCTGGGTAAATTGTTCATTTGGTGTGAAAATTTTAACTGATTTAATATTTCCTTATTTCGTTTTTCTAGAGGTGTACGTCCATTTGGAGTTTCACTTTTGATTTGTGGTTGGGACTCCGACAGACCCTACTTATTCCAATGTGATCCATCAGGAGCTTATTTCGCATGGAAGGCAACTGCGATGGGTAAAAATTCAGTGAATGGGAAGACATTCCTGGAGAAGAGGTAAATACGGTATATGGGGATTGCTCTTAGCTGTAACTCTGATGCAATAGCGTAGATAGAAAGTAAATTTTAGCAAATTTTATTGAGCGTGATCTAAAATTAGATAAGTAACACCAAATTCTTGCTGGAACGTCACGAGACCTATTTCTTCTTTGGGCAGAAGGAGTTACATTTGTGCTTATATATTATTATGCGTAGACTTTTCTTTATATAATAATATCGATATTAAATATTTTTGTTATACTTTTTCAGGTATAACGAAGATCTAGAATTGGAAGACGCTGTCCACACAGCAATTCTGACACTGAAGGAAGGATTCGAGGGCAAAATGACTGCGGACAATATTGAAGTAGGTGTTTGCGATAAGAACGGTTTCACCCGTTTGGACCCTTCAGCTGTTAAAGATTACCTTGCAAATATTCCATAGAATGTATTTTATACTTCTGTGATCATAAAAACAGTAAAAATAGAAATCAAACTTTTGTATTGTTAATTGCGAATAATCTTTATTAAATCATCTCGTGTAAAGAGTTAAAAAATAAACACCCTATGTTTTGAACAGAAAAATTGGTAATAAAAGAGTAAGTAGGTTCATTAGGTAAGCTACCCATTGTTTGTAATCGCTACCCATTCTTGTCAAGTTGTTACTTTCAATTGCTACGATAAGTTTGCCAAATGTAATTCAAAATTGATTCCTTCTGCTGTAATACGGACCTTGATGGGGAAATTGAAACATATTTGCACTGCTTGGCAGATCCAGGCTGAGGTAGTTGAACAAAGTCCAAGAACTCACATGCTTGCATTTGGTCATAATTCTTGGGAAGGTTAAGTCGGTGACAGATGATCGAGTGGCCTGGAGATCTCTGGTGCGTGATTTCCCCCGCGACCCCTGTATGTGGGTCAGAAGATGTTACTCTGATACACATTGAGCACTCCCAATCCAAATACAAGTATCATAGGATTCCCGTCATCAGTTAACTAAACTTTATCTTGAATATTGTATCGGCATTAATTGGAAGATCTTGGTTGAAGAATATACAATGACGAATCATACTGGTTCTTCAGCGACACAGAGAGTCTAGCTAGGCGTCTACGGACTCAACGACTAAGATGGCTAGGCTATGTAGAGAGAGAGAGAGAACCAGTGTGACGACACAGTAGAGGACGCCCACGAAACCGATGTAACATACAAGTGAAGAAGAACCTCAACCAGGCGCAGGTCCAGCCGTGACTAGTGCCAGAAGAAGAAAATAGTTGTCGATAAAACTAGAGCGATACTATCCAGCTCCAGCCGCCCTCTGACGGTTTTCTCATTGATCATATGCAAACTCGCCAAGCTAAACATAAGATGTGCTTAAACAAGGTGGTCACTTCCAACGAAAAATTAAATAAATGCAATACTCGTTTTCACCAAAAGAGGGGTTTATTAATTGTTCAAGAGTGTATTAAATTAGTATGAACTGATTCGAAATTGTATGTAATACTATCCTATGGCAACGTTAATTTTGACTATTCAGCCATAGAATCATCCTCAGCAACTCCAGCATTTTCAACCTCTTCCATGTCTTCGTCCTCGTCGTCTTTTTTATCGGTGGGCTTCTCGTAAACAGGCTCTAAAGGAGATACTACAACACCGTCCCACACAGACATCTCCCGTGAAATACTAGTATTGCCCTCCAATCCTAGAATATGCTTATATCCCCCATGTGCGAGTACTCTTAGAAGTGTCTGTGCAGTAAGGCAGCACATATCTTGTTGCTCCAAAGTCATAGCTGTGTGCACACGAATGTGCCCTGGTTCGCAAGGATCGGTTATGCCAGCTGAACCAGGGAGAAACAAACCGGCAGATAGCAATTGAAAAACTCGGCGGAAAGCCAAATTTATAGGTAACGCTTGGCGACTGGGGTTGTTCATAATCGAAAGATGAGCAATCAGATCTAGCATCCATGGTGAAAGTGGAGAAAATGCGTCAAATCTTTTGGTTAGATCCTTCAAAATTCGGATCAACACTTTAATTGAGGAATGATGGGCATTCTCCTCAAACCAACGTGTATGTCGAATTGCCGCTAAATGAGCTTGCATTGTCTTTGGATCCAAATGTATATCTGCCTCAAGCTTGCGAATGTTTTGCGGTAGTGTCGCAATAAGAACCCGCACTTTTGCTTGCCAATTAGCAATGTCAAAGCCCTTATCATGCATTGTGGTTGTCAGTTGATCAGCTTTTGTAAGAACTTCTGTCTTCATAGCATTTTTCAAGTCCGATTCGACCCTCTTGGCAAGAGCTTCACATGCTTCTTTGGTTGGTAGAGTTTTAAGTATTACAACTATGTCGGCAACATTGTTTCCTGTAATCAAAGTTCCCTTTTTAAAGGAACCCACTTGACGTACTTCGTCCAGTTGCTGGGAAAGAATAATATAACGTAATCAATTCATGGTTGGTTCTGAGTTCGATCGTAAAGAATGGTAAGTAACATTACTTGAATGATAACTATAAGCCATCACAATTATACTTACACATGTGCTGAAATCTCCAGGAGCAACAACAAGATTATCCAGCACTCCTTGAACCTTCGACACCAGATTCGCGATGGTAGTTTGCTCACTTGGCGATGGACTAAGATCGTGATTTCTTTTCAGCAAAGACTATAAAAACAAATAATATTGAGTGAATGTTGTATGTGTGCGAAATAAAATGTTTACAGATGTCAACGCTGAATCGTCGCTGCCAGCACCCGGTGAAACTCTTGGAAATAACACCTCAGCCAATGTGAGATCAAATGGATGCCGAGGTACGAAAGTTTTCTTAAAAGGTGGTCTTATGCCACCTCGCATTGCACCCCTGCTACCACGAACAACACCACGAACCATTTTTAATAAAAATTAATTATTTTTTTCACTGATAAATGCTATAAAATTAACACAACTCAACTATACCAACAAAGCTCTGTCAAAGATAGTGCATTAATTTGAGGACGCAAAATCTGACACAAGAAAATGAACACTTAGCTGATGAACTGAATGAATCGGATAACACATTCACACTTTAAACAGTCGTGTCAAACACCATCTGTGTTATTTTTACACACATTGTTTCACAATTTTTCTAACTCACCCTAGGGATGGTATTACCTTCTAACAAGAGAGGACGTAACAGAAAGCGAGAGAAAATAATCGATATTGCTAAATAAGTGATTCGATTCATATCCGCCTTTGCAGGATTTTTTATGTCCGCTTTATTTCCATATTTATATAAAGAATATTAAAGGAATACACATGTTCAGTGCATTTGAACTTTTAAAGCTGTTTGCAGAATTTGTTTTGCAATAGATTCTGCGCAAATTCCTTCAGAGAGTTCCGTGGTAACTTCAATAATAATCTTTAAATGAAAAAAATCTTTGCATGTTGTTATGTTATGCTTAATGAATTCATTGAACTTTAATTGCGCTTGGTCAATGTCAAAAACGTACGCTGACTGGCGTAAGAAAACCAAAAGATGGCAGTTTTGACAACCACACCTTATTTTCTTTATACCACGACTTCTACCTCACTTAGTCTTTAAACTGAGCATGCCGATGCATATGGTGCAACTCGGCTGTAAACACTTGCAGAGTGCACTCTTCTGGCGTAATTTTGGAAATCAAATTGTCAAGTCGCTGAAAATGCTCAAAGAGTATTCTTTCGCCGTTGAACTGTAGGTCATCCACTCGTGATTGGTGTAGGAGGTGATAGGTGTAGGAGCTAAGCCTAGATCCACCTCAGACTGTTGCGCTACTATACTTCTGGCAACTTATCCGGGATCTCATCGCGTTAGATGACATCTGTTATTTCATTAGACAGGATACAATACTGGAAATAGCTATCGTCAGAAATCAGCCCATTTCATACTAACATTAAGCGAATAAAACCCAATATTTATTTATGACAAATACTTACTTGAATGATAAATGAAGACCTTGCACAAACTTTTAATGTGACTCCATTTCATATACTTGTAAAAGATGGGGAAAGTGAAATGAAAAGTTGATGATTAATAATTCATTTCTGAAAGAAATGGTGTGGCTTTCATATTTTTATTACTATTATAATAAATAAAAATAAAATCGGTCGCCGTGGCGAAGGTGGTAAGTGCGTCGACTTCTACGCAGAGGGTGTCAGGTTCGAAGAGGCTCCACCTCTTTCGAGTCACTGCCAATGCTCAATTATTCTGTCTAGAAAAAGCTTCTCAAATTCGCCGTTCGGAGTCGGCATTAGTTTGTAGGTCCCTTCCACGCGTGAAAGAACAACAGCACGCACAACGCAAGTGGTTAGCTGAGAAGCTAGGCCCAGGTCTACCTCGGACTGTCGTGCCACCCATATTATATTATTATAATAAATAAAAGTCAAACTAGTAAAATGTATACAAATTAACAAAACTCAACATCTTAAGCCATGTGCTTTTAAAAATGTTAATGTTTGCTAATGTGGTTGCTCGCGACTTAAATGCGTTGATTTTAGAATCAACAATATTTATTTGAAAGACAAGAAGCTTTGCTTTTGCTTGTCAGAGCGTATCTTTATTTCTGAAGTGTTGTAAATACAAATTAATATCGACGGAGTGTTCCGTCCACCGAACATCTGCCCAGTCAGCATTTCCTGTTATTCGTTTCAATGTTCGAGCATTGAACCACTGACCTTAGCATTTCCTGTTTTTATTTACAGTACTTTGCTTTAATTAGGTCAATGTGGCAATGCTCGAACACTGCATTCGAACACTGCCGAAAATGAACAAAGTGGGAAATCTTAAAGGTTTGCACAAATTTGATGAAACCTCGCGATATCATTTTGAAGAAACATAGCAGTATCCCCTCCGAACCAAATTGCCCTTTTTTTAAATAAATAAAGTTAAAATATTTTTTGTGAATCATTCCGAATTATAGCTTGTCCTGCTATATGCTAACTAGAACTTGCTAGTGGAGAGTAGACGACGCACCCAGGCAGTTTTACGCCAATTTCAAACTATATTTAGAAATAAGATAGGGCCACTCTCCGAATAATGTCAGTGAGAAAAGTGAATTACGAAATTAGTTCGTATAGGAAGTTGAAAATTGACGCCCCAACAGACAACTCACGATACACTTTGTTCTAAAAACTCCTTTATAAAGTTATATTATCCTTATATCATAACTAGAGGATATCCGGAATATGCTGAGAAAATAAATTTGTTGGAAAAAAGGAAATGTTGACTATTTATTAACTTTTTCATCTAATTACATCTAGCGGATTAACAATATTTTAATTTTTTCGTCAGGTGTGTAAGCAAGAAGATCTTTCGGCGGGCAAGCAACAAGAAGTTGGCCATATGAAAATAATTTTCAAACCAGTAACACTTAGCTATTGGTCTTTGTCATCATGAACCGGGCAAATCCGCCTATTGCATTATCTTAAGTACCAATTGCCTTTTAAATGAAACCGGTTCGGGGAAGTGTCCAAAACGAGTGGGTTTACTTCGCATTTTACAATATTTTTAAATACATTCCTTGACTCTTTTTTGTTCATAATCTACTTCGAAAAAATGCCACCTGAGAATACTTGCTAGCTCCTTTGAACTTGAAACAGTGTACGACTTTTGTTATGTTGTCATCAGAAATTAAGTATAACAGAGATAGTCGACTACACAGCTGATTGCCCCCTAGTCCATCGACGAATTGGAGTGCTTTTTTGACAGATATTCATAAACACAATACGCATCAGTCGTAAGCATAACTACTATTCTTACTACTTAAATTACTTTTGTAGAAAATGGTACGTTGAATAGAAACTTTCTTTCAATCTACTTCGAATGCGATTTCTGAAGTCCAAACACTGGGTTGGGGGCATATCGTTGGCTGGTTTGAAGTATATAAAGGAAAACAATACTTTTTATGTTTTTTTTTTATATATGTATGTACATATATAGATGCAAATTAATAAAAAATGTATTGTGTAAACAATTAAATGAAAAAAAAAACGGGGCACTTGATCTTATCGCATGAGGAAAAAAACTGGGGACAGATTGTAAAAATACGGGACAATCCGGGACGTATGGTCACCATAGCCAAACTGTCCAATAATGCTATTCATAGTTTAATTAATATTTTAGTAAGGAAAAAAATAAAATTGGTTTTATCAGTAGTATTTATTTACTTGGAGACATTTAATTTGATTTTAGTTTATTTAAACTTAAGGAACTATGTATGTGCTTATTATTCATGAATGTATGTACAGTAATCCCCGGATAATTGGCGCTCGTATAATTGCATCCTCCGTTTAAATAATCGAAAAACAAAGCAAATACAAACTTTGACAAAAAATGTACGTTAATGTTAGCCAATGCAACTAACCGGAGATTACTATATTAATTCGCCTCAATTTTATTTCGAACCGAGAATCACTAAGCGTTAATTTATTTAAACAATGCACTCAATTTTCCCACTGGCTGAAGTTGAGGATCTTTCTTCACCGTTTTGGTATACGATTTCATTTCTAGTTTCCTTAATTTTACTTGCTGCTCCATATTATCGACTGCCGGTTCAAATATCATATCTATCAAGTCAGATAGGGCTTCTGCTGTCTTCATATTGCCCTCACCTTGCGATGGCATTGTCACAGTACGTTTTCTTCCGCAACCTAAAAATAAAAATTTAATTTGATGACATAAAAAAATAAAATAATTTTCTTTCGATTTTTATTAATATAAATTAATTTAATTTTAGTTTGTGTAGTAAGTAGTTTTGAATGTAACTCATGAATCAGGTGTCTGATCAAAACAATAGTGACTAATTACAAAGTTAAGCATGAACAAGAAAAAAAACGGTACCAAAACTTTTCTCACAGAATTCTCACAGAATAAAGTTGCACTGATGCCTTTCAGTGCTCTTTCTCTAACCATTTAAGAGTATATAAAGGACAAACAAATAAACAACCAAACTAACAAACAAACACAGATTTTTATATATAGATATATGATTGAACATGGCACCCCCGCGGTGAAACTACTAAACCACGGTGACCACTCTCAAATTGAAAGTGACCCATATTCAGCAGGATCTGGCAATATATATTTCATATATTGGTACGCATTGAGTAGTTTTTTTTTCCTTTATATCGTACCCCACTCTGTTTATTGATATATGAATTTGCAGGTTTTAAAACCAAAGTTTCGCAAAGACTGCAATATAACCAACATACCATTTTTTCCGATATCCAGGAAATAGCATCGGACATTCTGATAACGAAACTGGTCGGGTTGTGCAAACAAGGGGTCTGTGAGATAGGCTTAGTGTAAACGGTGACCCTATGTTGCGTACGAGGACTTGCTGACATTCAAGGAAAAGAAAAATCCGATGGTCTCGTGAAAAAGTGATCGAAGCTTGGGGAATGTCTAGAAACTCCGTATGCGTATTCGCCGCTCAGATGAATTCCTGGATAGAGCCAAAACTCGTTGACTTGGTTTTAGTAGTGGAGGAACAAAAACGGCTCTATGGCCGAAACTGATCAAAAAGACATCAGCATCATTGATTGTTTTTTGTCACAAGGAGTCTTTACTGTGCACTGTGTCAAAGAAACTCAGGAATGCGTCTGAGGAAGAAACAGAATCTATCCAATATCTGATCTACGATAACACAGTCTTCAGATAACACACTGAAAAACCCCCTAAAATGCTGATGGAGGAATAAAAGTCTAGGACGCACAGCAATGTTGCCGATGTGACACGGCAGCACGATTTCATAGAAATGGCACTCTGGTGAAGATTTGAAAATTGAACATATTTACATCAACGTTTATTTTTTACATAATTCTGCATCGCTTCTATTAAGTTTCCTTAACTCCCTCGAATCCAAGCAATTAAGTTCTGTGCAGTACTGTTCTCTCGAGTTGGAACAGGTGGTTAAGATGCATCCCTACATACACGACTTATGTTTGAATTCCTTAAAGCTAGTAGAAGGATGTACGTTCACTGATCAGCACAGGCTTCTAATGGATTATGCCTCATTGAGTAGAAGTCACATTTATTCTTAAGAAATGCATCCTTCATACCGCTCGAGTCAAAAGTTTCGTCGGATGCTCTATTCTAGCCCCATGGTAGGTCCAAAACACCTGAGACTAATAGCAGGACGCTGTTTTAAGATTAATTCTAACGCGTCAGCTAACTTGAGACGACTATACTTTCATGGTCGTATTCGTATCGAAAACCTGGACAAAATTATTTTCTGAAGTAAACCGACTTCTTTTGTATAGAAATGATTATTATTGCAATTAAAACAATTTTCGGATGTTTCAGAAGGTTTTATATATATAAAATAATTTAAATGGAAATTAATGTACGTTAGAAGGTTATAATGCCTACCATCCCCTCTAGGCGGGGTATAGGTTTGCAAGTGCAAATACGGATGGTTAATTTTTTTCCGCAACTTTAAAATCCAAACCTCTATTTTGTATGGTTGTAGTGCATTTTGCTTCTTAATATCGAAAAACCACATTTTTACGAAAATAATTATTTTTGTGCGATTTTGTGGGTGGCCGTGGCGTAGTGGGTTAGTGCGTCGACTGCTACGCAGAGGGTCCCAGGTTCGATACCCGAATTCACCACCTATCATAATTCACGGCTCCACCTCTTTCGAGTCACTGACAATGCTCAAAGAGAATTTCCTGTCTAGAAAAAGCTTCTCAAACTTGGCCGTTCGGAGTCGGCATTAAACTGTAGGTCCCTTCCACACGTGAGAGAAAAATAGCAGAAGCTATGCCCATGTCCGTCTTGGACTGCAGCGCCACCCATATTAATTAATTAATAATTATTTTTGTGCAGTTAAGATTTTCGACAAAAAAAAAATATAATAAAATTTTTGATAAATCAAAGGAGAAAAATAATAGAGAAATATTACAATATTAGCAGGAATACTTTACTCCTGTCAAATTTCACTACGGTGTAAGTCTTTTGTACCTTAACAACCCAAGGAGATCTCAAGGCGGTTTTTGGATTTTGACTTAATTTTACCTGTAAAAGGTCCAAAATTAATTTTTTTTAATTTTCTTTTGCAGACTTATTTTTTGTTGGGTTCATACGATTTTAAGAACAAAATTTGAATCGAATAAAATATAAGGCATTAGATGGTCAATAGTTGTATTCTTCTGATGATTTTTCACCATGAGTCCTGTCCTTTTCTTACATTTTTCATTTTCCTCAATATCTTCATCATAGTCTCTCTATGAAAAACTACCATTAGTTACATTTGTCTCCTTTGGAAGAAGCATTTCTATAGTTTCCATTGTTTGGTTTAGGATTTTTAACGGCTACTTTTGACTTATTGCACAAAAACTAAATACTCAATAACAATTCAATAACACATAATAGCAGTATAATAATAATAATAATATGGGTGGTGCTACAGCCCGTAGATGACCAGGGCCTAGCTTCTCAGTAACCATTCGTGTTGTGCGTGCTATTGTTCTCTCACGTGTGGAAGGGACCTATAGCTTAATGCCGACTCCGAACGGCGTAGTCGAGAAGCTTTTTCTATACAGGAAATACTCTTTGAGCATTGTCAGTGACTCGAAAGAGGTGGAGCCGTGAAGTATGAAAGGTGGTAAATTCGGGTATCGAACCTGGCACCCTCTGCGTAGGAGTCGACGCACTAACCCACTATGACACGGCGACCCACATCATAGCATAATAGCGCGTACAAATTTCAAAAGAAAAGAAAAATTTCATTTGCACGTAATTTCCTTATCCGAAAATGACCAGAAACAAATCTTGTAGAATTAGTTAATAGAATAGTCAAAATTTACAAACAATTTTAAATGAAAACGGAATGGCAGTTGTGGTATAAGAAAGCACTTAGACTTTAGAAAACTGAAAAAATACCAACATATCGAAGAGTATTTTACTACAAAAAAAAGGGTAATATTTCTATTTAATATTTCTACATTTGAAGATTTTAGGTTTGTAACCACAAGCATTCTCTAAACAAGTATCCAAGAATAATAAAAAAATATGCAAGAAAAAAACAGTCGACTTTGAACATGTTTTTTCACGTCACACACTTTACAATAAAAAAATTAAATGCATAGTAAGAACCCATGTATATTTGTCGTCCGATATGTAAAGCATTTTCTTCAAAATTTTACTTTTTAGAAAATCGACCTTTGTCCAGGTTTTCGATGCAAATACTCCTATGTGCGTATAAGGTAGTATTTCAATCAATACTGCTTTATGGATGCCAAGTATGGGGAAGATGTGCAAATTGCCACATAAAGAAGTTGCAAATATCGCATAAAAATTTGCTGAAAATGATGTTTAATTTGTCTAGATACCACTCTTCTTCTGATCTTAGTCTTCAATCGAATGTTGAATTGATCTCCGAAAGAATTATTAAGCTTACAGATACATTTTTGCAGAACTGTGTTTCTTCAGATAATCCTCTTGTAAATCAATTAACTGTCTGATATTTGTCTAATATAAATTTGTTCATGTTGATATCGTCTTTTATTTTCCTTTTGTTACTTATTTGCATATGTATTTGATTATTTATTTATTTATATATCTATTTATTGACTTATTTATTAATTTATTTTTTTTTGTTTGTTTTTTTTTTTTATTTTGAAGGTTTTGTCGTAGTTTCCTTCAAGGTTATCTTTTTTAACATATCCCAAATTTAAAATTCAAAAGATAATGCTTCAGTTGAAAGATCATAAATAGTATCGAATCTCTGTATGTAAATTGAGTGGCCACAATATCGTAAATTAAATACGAAATAAAGAAATTCATTCACTCCTATGTGCGACGTTAAGAGCTTGGCTTCGTACTTTACTAAGTGAGAAAGATTGTCCAATACTTCATGAACTTAATTGCTACCTGAAGCAAAACTCATGGGGTTGGTTCTTCATCTCTGGTCCTCATGGGTGAGTGGATTTTGTGGTATTAGCCTTACCTTGTTTCTTCGAAAGCCCATTGTCTTCTTTCGATAATGCGAAGTCCTCGACATATGCGAGCACTTACATAGACTTACGGGAGGTCGTGCACCTAGTGTCGGCGAAATGAATGATTTTAAAAAGTTGTGCGTGGCCACAAAAATATATTTTTTGGTATATTTCCGTTTGTGGAACTCTAGGCTTTAAAATGCTACTTTTTGAGAGAAGTGGTGGCACTTTGAAAAATATTTTTCCGGCAACGCTATCACACAGTAGAAAACCATCCCGTATTGTGAGCACTATGGACCAAACACGGTCGAAGTGAGCCACGCCCGTCACGTTGTCAGGACAACCACATACCTAACTACCTTTGCATATAGATATATGCGAGCTCAAACTTAATCTTGCTTAGTTAAAAATTATCGAGCTTGGGAACGAATTTTCTTAGCACCATTGAAAAATTAAAAATTAATTAACCTCAAAATTTAGACTTTGGATGGCTTATACAGTAATCAGCTCTTTGTCCATATGGGAAAACCAATTCATAGAGCCTGTCCGTTATTGTTTAACTTTTGCAAGTCCACACATTCATTTTTAAATGTTAATATGTAAATCAATTGATACTTAAGGAAAACGACTAAAATAAGTCTTCTTAAGTTAGCTCACGGTGAAGTGAAGAAAAATACACAAAGTAATTCACCAAAGAAATAGTTTCGAATAAAACAATTAATTGTGTACTTCCTATGAAAGCGCCATATTTAAATGAATTATTTAAGTTTGTTTAGAGTTAACAAATTTCTCTAATACATACCCGTAAATGCATTGCAAAATGGCCGTTTGTCATACTTCTTCGGCAATAGTCCACGTTGCTTGTACTTTAAAATGAAAAACATATTTTTTTCTTATTTCAAATAAACAATACAATCGTATTTTATATTATTTTCATACTTCGCCTGAATCATCAGCGCAGTTGATTTCATTTATGTAGATAATTGTTAATAAAATAACTATTTTCAAAATTTTCATTATCACTAATTAATTTGTTTGTTTAAAATATTTTAAAAACGATTTAACACAACTTTTGCACAAAAATGGAACACAGTTTATATGAAGTCTTTCTCTCTTCAGTATTCGGATCAAAAGAATACTTATGAAATCACCCTGTTTGGTCGGAACACTCTTGGATTTTAAACATGAATCGCGCGTTAATGTCTAGCGGAGTGTGCAAAAATTCCTCAGTTGTTTGTGTTAAGATGAAATTTCACATTTAAATATTGGCAACTTGAACGTTCCTAAACTGACCACATTCAACCTTATCAGCTCGGCATAGATTGCACAAGTATTTTCTGTGTCGTGGGTGTGCGCCGTCCATTCTGAGATTGAAAATCAGTTCTTTCCCGAACTCCCGCTGTGTGAAATAAGTGGGTTTCCTTGTAAAGTTAAAATTGTTTTTGGTGTTAGTGATTTTTGCGGTAAGGGTTTAATGATGTTAGGTTTTGTTTTATTGTTGCGTGTATATATCTCTTTCATACAAAGGTCTCGAGGATTTGAACTAGATGGTGGAAGCATAACATAAAGCGAATGAGATTGGTAATATCGGAGTGAACAAGAACTAGATTTGATTTCAAGAAGAAGTCATTAGAAATTGTGTGATGTTCCTTTCTAATGAGAAACATGATTACTCTTCTCGATCTTCTATTATATTTCATAAGATATTAGTTTGATATGGCGATGTAAGACAATAACTGTTGATGCACTTGGAAATTTATCCTCATCGTGTACTGCTGGACCTGTGGCTTTTGAAACATCCAATGAATCAGATCTTTGGCAAGGCTTCCATGTGTAGTCCATCCAAACAATCTAGATTGAGTGCATTTTGGAAGAGCCGGACCTTTTATAGTTTCATATTTCTTCGATTTTGTGAGTTGCAGATTCATATTCCAACGGCTTCAAGAACCCTCCAAAAAGACGTGTTATGTTATATTTTGCCTAATTGATGAACTTAAACATTTAACTATTACTTTGAAGACTTTTGAAGAGTTAGTAAATACGGATGAATACGCACTGGAACAGAGTGTTGAAATAATGAGAGTTCATTACAAATGTTCGTACTTTATTAAGTCACTAAGATTTTCTTTACATGCTTATGCGGTCCAGTTGGCCGAGGTTAATGTTATAAAATCAGGGACAAAACAAACATCAGTTTTTTTTATTTGGGAACACAATAACAATTGAAGGGGTTCATATGCCACAAAGGCAAACTATTTAAATAAGATAAGATTTAAATATGTGTGTCTATAAATTAGGGCAATTAACAATTGAAAGTCATTTATTTTTTATATATAGTTAGATAATTCACAAATTCCTTACATGACGCTACAGTCCGAGTGGACCTGATGCTCATCCAACAAATCTCTCCAGCTGTGTGCCACCTCTGACTAGTTTAGCCTCCACTAGGCTTATGTCTCTGTACGGACTATGCAGTTTGTGGTTGAATCTTCTTCTCCCGTCTACGCAACTTTTCTCTCGTGGAAAAGTGAATCCCAAAACTGTTCGCCTTGGGCAGGTTACTACCTGTAGGTGAATGCATAAGGACCTCCCGGCTCCTGGCCTTTCTGGCGAGTCGCTGTCGATGTGTGTGGCCTGACCTTTTGCTGATGGAACACATTTCCTCTCCTGTTCCCAGCGTTTGCTTCATTCATGATGAATACATCCGAATTAAGAGTTTTGCCCGCAGAGATCGGCTCATAGTAGATGATTCCTTGCCAATTCAACCAAACACACAGAAAGACTTTCCTGGATATCAATCCTGGCTTGGCTACCGTTTGCACCGACACAGCGCGATTCGAGCATGATCATTTTCACTTGACGTTGTCGTTGGTGATACTTTTCGTCACCATTACCAAAATACTTAAAAAGTAAAAAAATATATTAAAAAATAACGGCAATACTTACAATGAAGTAGTATACAATGTACTGTATAGTTAAATGAATAGGGAGTTTGAATCCCAGAACACACGACTTTATCAAAATGCGGTCAAATATCGGAAGGAATTTATAAGGCTTTTGGGCTCCAGCATTCTAAGCAAAGTTTCGAAGAGTCTCAAGCAGTTATAGTACTTCGATAATTCATATCGGTGTCTAGTTCAAATTCTTCCGATTAAGACGATTCCTAAGAACACTTCAACTATTTTCCATATTATATCATTCGTTTGTGTCATCACATGCTGTACATTTCATAGAGCCTCAAGGGTGCATCATCCTCTGCATTAAGGTCTTCATTTGAAATTATTTTAACCCACACAACAACTGACAATCGCCAAATATCTGATTTTATTTTGTTCGTTAATGCGAGTTGTCCGCTAAACAGAGTGTCCGCCAATGGGAGATTTCACTCTAGTAAGGATTGTGCATTATCCATTCTGCTTTTACGAAGAAAGATTTTATATTCAATTCTGTTGAAGTGGAAGGTCAAATACAAAATTCGTGTATCTTAATTGCGCTGACTTTGCGTTTGACATTTTTGTTTGCTTCTTTAATAACATTCAGGAGAATAAATTTCCGAAGCATGTTTTTGTAACTATTCTCTATTAAGGAGAAGGTCCTGTCTGATTGCAATTGCGTATGACCACTCTAGCACGTGATGTCGTGTGATTTTTCTCAAGCGTTTCCAAGATCATGGAACTCAACGTTGAACAGCTGTTTCTTCGCACAGATATGCTTATAAGGTTTGGTCACTTGGGACGAATGCCTTCATCATAACGACTTCCAAGGTGTGCCTTGATAGGGACTCCATCAGGTTGGCGACCGCTTGGCTTGGCAGGACGAGGTGTTTGATCCATGTTAAGAAATCGCTCTTGTTGCGCTATGGTATAGCTTCTGGTGAGTTAGATTCAACCACGGAGGATCGAGTGACCTGGAGATCTCTAGTTAGGGTTACTGATGGCGATGAACATAATTATAATAAGGAAAGGTTGGAAAACTGGACCAATAATGGTAAATAATTATATATCAAGTCAAATGCCTCATTCTTTCATAAAAATTTATTGTTTTGTATAACAATGTTTTATTATTTCGTATTTTATATTTCGTAGACCTAATTTCTTATTTAATTAAATTATTTTTACATTTAAAGACTGTTCCACAATGACCTATTTCTACTTCATATCTGCATGTATCTATCATATGATAATATCACAATTCAAAATAGTTTCATTTTAAGACCGCTTTTTGGATTTTTGGTAAAGTTGATCCCAATGCAGCTGCAACTGAAATTTTATAAAAAAATATATGAAAAACTGATATAAAAAATCCCTCACGACTTGTCTATTAACTTACTGAACATAATAAATGCAACCATGAAAAATGGCGGTAGACATCCTAATGATAGGAAATATGGAAATAAAATATTTCCAATCAGTGCTCCCAATCGGCCGAACATCATGGATATGGAGACGATCATTGTCCTAAAAGTTGGTCGTTAATATTTTATTGGTCTTTATGAAATTAAAAATGTGGTTATTACCTTAAGGATGTAGGGAAAATATTTACTATTATTCCAAGCAAGGAAGTTGCTCCAATACTACCAACCGTCACGTAGATTGACGAAAGTACGGTGACTGTTAACGAATTGGTAGCCCAATACATGCCTATGCCGCAACCAGTTGAGATAATAAGGCCTGAAACTAATGGTCACAAAAATTTAATATCACTCCCTGGAAATTTAGAAATAACATTGATTTTTTTTTGGAATGTCTGGTGAATAGAGAAAGGAATGATTTTTAGTTGGTACATAAGCCTGCAGAGCGTCCACATATATGAACACACTTTCCTGGGCATTTCGGTGTCTCTTTCCGCCACATACGACACAAATTCGTGCACATACATTGGAAGACGGAACTGAAGTGTGTCCACGTGCAATACGCACAGGACAACCTTCAGGAAACCGACACAAGTGTGAAGTGTAGTATCCATTGGCCGCTTCAGGACGTAAATGGACAATTGGTAGTAGTTGTAGAAATGCAGTCGATACTGAAAATCTGGAATCATCAATTTTGCAGACTATTTAACAATAAAGGCGTTAAAAAATAGCGTTTAATAGCTGCCAGGCAGAATATTCCACTCAATCTGGTGGCGAGCTCAAGATGGCAAAGATAGTGCAAGACAGTGGGTAGCAGTCATAGTCAAGTTGTCCAGGGTAAAGTTGTGTTACCACGCTGATCTAGTTGATCCTATTCTGAAAATGAGTTTGAGCTTTAATTAAGCGCTTGGCTTGAGGCTGATACTAATACTACTTAGTACCATCAAGTCATTTAAATAAAATTACTTATACTGAGCCTACTCAGCTGGAGCCTTTTGGATCGAGAGTAGGCCATAACTGTTTTCAATGACGCACAGTGCCCGTAGACTAGCTACGATTTGTATGAGTATGCGTTTCAAGCTTCACTAGATGCCTTGCAGTAGCGATACGATAGCAGGTTCCCACCGAAAATTTCCAGAAAGAGTTCGTCTGCTTCACAATTCTTTGGCATGCCACAGTGTCCCGGCACCCATATAAGTTGGATATGAGAGATAGGGGGCAATTGAGGGAAGTCTTAGAGTTCAAAGTGATTGCGCTCAGAGATTTGATCGCTGCGAATGAGCCCGAAAAATGTTGTTCTGTAATTGAACTTCATAGTTCTTTAAGATAATTCTGGAGAAGATCATGTTAGACTCACTTGCCAACACTAGAGCCACGATCTTTCAGAAATCCGTGCAACTGTAGCATATGTGGATGATATTGACGTGATTGGCAGAACAGTGAGACATAAGTCGTCCAGGTCGTGTGATGGCATTGGGACGGAATATGCGGTGAATGATAGCAAAGCGAAGAATATGTTGTTAGATATAACTTCAAGGTATCTTAGGACTTCGTCTATCTCGGCCGGCAGTAAACAGAACGAACAACATGAGTACCAATAGCAAATGCAGAATAAAAGTCATGCCAATTTTTGTTTCCTTGAGCTCAGTAGACAATTGAGTAATAGACTTGTCTCTCGAAAGACCAAGATGACTTTATGAAGAACAGTTATGATTCCACTCCTGCTGTTACGTGCCGCAACACTTCCCACACCTCTGCAACACATACTATTCGTTGCATGTTGTAATTGTCTATGAGTCTGCGACCAGTAACGTCTTTTCTTTCCTTCCTCAATATTTGTTTACGTTATAAAGCATTTTCCTATTCCCCTTTGTCTTGCTATTTGTTTACATTTTGTGATCGTTTCAACAACTGTACAATATATCTTTTGCTGGTGGCTGAACAAAGTTGGGCAGTTGTAATTTAAATTTAAATTTTTTTTCGTGATTTCATGATACATGAAATAAACGATATATTAAGGTGACACTATGTATTTTTTTCTACAGTAGTAACTAAAATAGAGTTTAAAGTTACTTCAATGGTGAATAATTATTGAAAAAAAAAACTAAAATCGAGGTGGGGTAAGCCTTTAAAAGTAAACAATAGACCAATAGAAGAACAATGAGGTATCAATATAAATTGCACTGATAAGTGTATAATTAAAGTATACAAAATATTCAAACCAAAATATTAGAAAAGAAGAGATTCTAAGTCATAGTAGTTCAAATTGAATAACCAACTTTTTAAGTGTTTTAAGAGCATTCCAGATATTATTAGTCTTCGAATAGACAACTGGAGTTTGTTAAATAAACGATAACCAACTACAGAAAAGAAATTACGATAAGAAGTGGTACGGAAATTTGGTATGTGTAAGAAGCTAAAACTGTTTCCACGAAAATAACGATTACCAAACCTTATATAAAATATTTTCAAAACCTTCAAACAATATAAATGACGAGCTGGAAGAATTTTTAGATCACAGGAAAAAGGATAGCTGGGGAATCTACCAGATTGACGCCATATATTTCTTAGAACGTATTTTTGCAAAACTAGCAGGGGTTTTATTTTATTTGATTATCCCCTTCCCCAACAAGCAATACCATATTACAACTTAGAGTGAAAAATACCATAGTAAATTGTGGTTGAAAGTTTAGACGAACGCAAGCTACGCAAATAGTAAAAATGTCTAAGTGTGGAGCGAAGATATTTTCTTAAAGAGTCTAAATGACTTGAAAATTTCATTTTGGAGTCTAAGTTGAGCCCTAAGTATCTAAGCTCGTTCACATTTTCCATTAAAAAACAACTTTCACTACAGTTTTGTCTACAACAAGCGGTGGGATCCAAAACGTATATCGTTGACACTCTGGCGCATGGAAATATACATTTGTCAGTGGACATATCAACTTGGGTTGAACTTGAATTATTAATTTATTAATATAGAAAATATAGGCCGTTTGAATTGTTATGAAATAATATGTATGTGTTCCATATGTTTTCTTTACTTTGTTCGCCCTCGTCCCGGAACGTAACTCGCCTTGACATGCATTTCTTAAAAGTGAATGAAGATATCCTCGGTATCTTCGAGAGAAAAGTTCTTCGCGCGATCTTTGGAAAAGTAGATTCAACCTCGAACTGTAGGATCTATTGAGCCCACGCCTAAGGCGGTGAATACCTGTGGAGATGCATCTAAACCATCTTGGCGTGCAGATAGCCAAGGATCAAACTTACTCGAGAGACTTGCTAGTTGAGGCCCAGGTCCGACCCGGAATGCAGCACCACACAAAGTTCAATTCTTGAACGAGCAAGGTCTTTTCAAACAGATTAATGACCGTAAGCATACGTACGTATTTACTTTTTTCCTTTTTTTAAATCTGCAAGTAATTGTTAATAATGAGAAAACAGGCATGATCACTCTTGAACGCAATGCTTTCTAAGATAATGAGAATTAATTTACTATAGCATATGTGTGTTTAAAAAAATAAAACAAATGTTTTTATATCTCCCGACATCCAATGGAAATCCTTTCGCAAATATACTGAAGCTGTTGCCATCTGTCATTTGAACACGGATAGTATATAGGTGCCATTAAACTTTTCATTGTCTTATTTTACGTCACAGTAACGGGCCACGTTCTCACAAATAATAAAAGGAGAAGTGCTTAATCATCGTCGAATAGGAAGTTAAATATGACGCTCTGATCTTCAATTCGTATGAAGATCATAAACCAAGTTAAACAAAAAACAAAACAAATGAATTACGTACTCGTCTTGTCACTTGATTCATGATGAGTGCGTGTGGCATGAGCTTGCAAAAATATGCTTTTATTTGTTTATTCTCGGTTCGTTACTTCCTTCCGTCTTAACTAAATAGTTTAGACGAATAAGTATACATGTTCTTCTTATTTTTCTAAAGTGAGCATTAACGAAAGAACTTATTAGAAACCTCGTTTGCTTTTGTACGTCACATTCGAGTCTTTGAATTTGCACGATCTAACTGGATTGAGTTGGATGTGTCGTGTTTCTAATCTTATCTTTGTTGCTACCAGCTGATCTTCTACAGAAACTGGCAAATAATGTCTCAACTGTATCCAAGGCAATTTGATTGCTTAGCGTACAACTGCATGCATTATCTAGAATGCAAATTGTATGATCATATATGTCATGATGAAATTAATGAAGTAGTGAATGAAATACGTATTTTATAGTGGAAGAAATAGGTGAATTCTTACTTAATATGCACTTATTCCCAAGAGCATTGATGAGAAATCCCGCCACACTGTATCCAATTAATCCCCCAACGCCAACAATTATTGTGTTCATGTAAGCAACAGTACTTATCACCTGTAAACATACAAAATATACAAATTTACTAATATGCCAGTTTAGAGAGCTTACATATTTATTATTTGGAAGATTCTTCTACTTATCAGTAGTATGTGCATTTACTTATGTAAGTTTTATATTGCTTGGAAGAAGACGTTTTGAAGAAATATCAAATCGACTGCTTGGACAGGAGACGTAGAATTCGATAAAACCTCAATGAACAGAATTCGTTAGCAAAATGACAACCCGTATATTTGTTTCACGAAATCAATAAAATATATCTTCTAAGCATGAATGCAGCAACAATTTTGACTGAGTTGCTCCTTCCTGGAAGAGGCTGGGAGACTAATAATGTAGGTAAGTTCCAAGCTTTCTGTTGTTCCAAAAAGGCAACAGTGCAGTGTGAAAACCTAAGGGTTATACATATGTATTTTATCTAAAACTACCACGTTTTACCGAACGAAACCGCGAGGTTTCATCAATTTTCTCCGAAACTACCAGGTTCCGCCGTACATTTTCACCGTCCGTTATCACTTCCTCATGTGAAATTGTAGTGGCTCAAGATCGAGTTTGAACACAGTCCCGGGGTTTTCTGAGACCGATGAACCTGTTTATTGGATTTTGCGGGGCCAGTTGAGATGGAAAGCAATCCGTCCTGGCGCAATGATGACGACGTCACAATGATGGATAATGGTGAATGGAGTGATTTCATTCAAGAGCGCGTGAAGGCCTTCTTAGGAGGTGTGCACACGTGTGAGAGACGAGTCTGAGGGATAATCTGTCGTAAATTGTTGAACCGGGTCTTCATCGCCGATTACGCGATGGACGGACTTGGACGAGTGGAATGTGGTTTCTAGCTGTCCTCCTTGCTGACGGAGAGAAGGGACAGGCAGGCAAATAGATCATTATGGGCATGAGTATGTGTGTATATCTACAAACAAAGCAAGCTCATGATGGGCATCTGGGTGACAAATGCGTTCAGTCGAAGGAAGGAACTAATAAAGTCTTGCCTGATTCAAAGGCGCGAGGTAGCCTTTTCGTCGATGATGATATGTTACTGATGCAAGGTCATGGTCGATGATGACCGACTCCCTCGTCCATCTTTCTGTCAGAGGGCCTATAGTTCAGCGGGCACAAGACACCTGATACAACACTCCCATCCAGCATATTGATTCCAATACCGCAATACAAGTTGATTGCGGCCGAGCTTGTCCACGCCACCGTAGACTCGAGCGTGGCTTGCTGCCTTGTTCAACAGACTCAGAGTTGAGTCTTTGGATCAGAGCCAAGAGGCAGACTCCCACACAAGATTGAAACACACACGAGACAATAGTTTCTAATAGGACAATGCAAAAGGCTTTATCCGTCCTTGAGAGGTTGTCAAACAGACCAAGCCTACAGAGTGAACTTCAGTTTATTTTGGTGATCATTTTCTCATTCTATCTTTTTCTATCTGCTGGTGTTCTCACACTATTATTTCCTGTCAACAGACAGCTGTTGTGGCGGCCATTTGAAAATTGAGAGCGAGTTGTTTGTTTGTTTGTTTTGGCGGGCAATTATACATTAAGAGCGAATGACTCGAATATTGAGAGCGAAACAACTTCAACCTCGGTGGAAACGGCCTATTAAGATTTCATTTAAAGTTCATCTGAACCTCGCGGTTTCCGATCGGTGGAAATGTGGTGCAAGGTAGAGCTGCATCCTGTTACACAAGTTATTTCTCTTGGTGATAAGCCACAACGCCACCATTGAAATAGATGTATGCACTTTTGAGGTAGTCACAGACTTCGACTATCTCCGCGCCCAAATAAACAGTACAAATACTTTCAAAATTGAGGAGAACTGAGAGTAAACGCAGAGTAACTATTGTTTCTTTGGGCTCAAGAGGCGATTCAGTAGTAGAGCCCTCTCTCGAAGGATGACGCTGACATTATATTATACCTTAGTTTAGGTTGGATAGGGATGGCTGACTGGCTGCATAACACAGTCACACTTAGGCAAAAGTAGGCCCATTGTGATATCCCGAGGATAGATTACTAGTGAATTTGGAACTAGTTGGTTCTTATGACAATGTTATGACAAAGCAGCTTAGCCCGCTAGTTCTGACGCTGATTAGCTCACTGAGTTTATTGAAAAAGTTGGCCCCTAGTTGTGAGTACCTACGACTTGCCAGATCGCTACACGAGTGGAGGAGTTGATTGATGTAGTTTCTACACCATTTTCTTAGTTGCTTCTTTTAGAAAAATCATTTAATGGGAGACCCATCCTCCAGTCGTGTGTGCCGATTGTACAGTATCTAGTTATGACGCAGATGAGCGTCCTGAGTTCTGAGGTCTGCTGTCTAAGCTTCCTTTAAGATTGAGGACAGTCACTTGGGATTGTGTGTATCCTAAGAAGATGGTAGGCTGTAGAAATCGGCATAGAAGGTGGATATCCTCCTCGTGTTAGAGAGTAGGTTGTACCACAATTTGCCAGTCTATTGGCTTTGCAATTGCCCAATTCCCAGTATGTCAGAGTATCCCAGATTACGTTTATATTGAAACGCTCAGCCGTATCATTGAGATACAGCCTGCAATTAAAGAATGATTTTGAAATTGAAAATGATATTTTCCAAGGACTGCATTGCGGTCTGACTGTCCCAACAGACGGTGACATCGCTTTTGGTTAACACATTTTTCTTGAGCAAGGAAAGCGCCTCTTATATCGGAATGGTTTCAGCATGGAAAACGCTATAGTGGTAAGTGAGCTTCAAGAAGAGAGCAACACTGAGGTTTATGTATATTCGCATGTGATCGCCCAGCTTCTGATTCTCAGACATCCGATCTGGAGAGAATTCTATTTAAGAATTTCTTCTCGAAGACAGCTTGGGGTAGTAGGCGATCGGTGTCGTTGGGAAGACAGTCTCAGGGCTATGCTGACTGCTACTTGTTTAGCAAATAGTTCCAATGGAGTACGGAGTGCTTCTCAACTCTCTTCTGGTGTACATGCAGGCTAGTCCTTGCACTGTATTGAGTGATTATGTATATTTGTTTTCCACTCTATGGCTCAGAAACATGAACAATCTCAAGTGAATCCATTAGCATTTTCAAGAGAAAAGTTCTACATACAATCTATGCGTTGATGTCATTTGGAGAAAAACATACAACCACGAACTGTACAGTCACATGAGTCTAGCTAGGTGGACTCAACTCTTAAGATGCCAAGGCCATGTAAAATGTATAGATAAGACTGCTTTAAGCTGAAAAGTCTTCTGCTACAACACACGTGGAGAAGGACCTGAGCCAAGTTGCCGTTTGTAATTAGAGGTAGCTGGCTAAAGATCGTGTCAGCTTGTTGGCTTATTCCCAGATCACTCCCGGACTGCACCGCCAAGAGAAGAACATAAGTGATGTGCTTAATTTAGCGTTTTCAACCGAAAAAAAAATAAAATGATGGACTCTCATGGCGTACCTTATGCACCTAGACTACGTTAACAGTATGTGCCAACATTCGCATGGAATCCACTAAATGTCAACAAAGGTGAAGAGAGAGCCACACATCTTCGGGCTGGAAATAAACGCCGATAAAACAGAATTCATCAGCCTTGGCGCGTGCTTCAATGAAGTAACCAGAGACTAGTAGGCATTATCATAGCACAAAAATGACAATGGGAAGGTCATATAGGGCCAGCTGCATACATACTCATTCAATGCATAAGAACCGTTTAACGCAAGATAGTTGAAGACTTGCGGAGAAAAGTATTGAATGAAGTCGTGCTGTTGGAGAGAACTCACGAATTTACTCATAAAAATAGTACTTACCACTTCGCAGCTTTCAAACGATTTCGAAATAGTCGTTTCGGTTTTATTCACACTGTATTCTATCATAGCGCACAAATTGCTTTCCTGTCCCAAATTACTTGTAGCTTGCATAGTTTCAAACTCATCCAGGGAAGTAAAGAGTTGAGGAAGCCAGAGACGAATGGTGTTAAGCCTAAAATGAAGCAACGAAGATGAAGAATAAGAGCATGAAGATTATTTTCTAGCTGGCGTAAAACTCACCCAAACAAAATGCAAAATTGCATGACGTAGGTAATAATTGAATAACCCAAGTATGGTTTATGAAACATTGGCTTGAGTTGAACCAATCCTTTGTGCATGAAATGTAGCATTGTGCCTTTCTTATTGGGCGTGTCCGTCACCGTCTTCTGTGGGGCTTCTTCTATTAGCTTTGTGAACTATGGAAACTTCAAACATCAGCTGGATTTTCCTTAGAATGTGCAGTCTAAGAATACCTACAGGATAAGTGTGTCCTGGTTTCCTATGGTTGAGAGAGTAGACAGTTCTCAAAATGTTAAGAGCTTCCTCATTGCGTCCCCTTGTCATCAGAAACTTTGGACTCTCTGGCAAAAATAGGTACACTATGCCCGCAGTGAGGCTGGGTATTGCACAAATGGCGATAAATATTTGCCAAGAATGAATAGCTACAAACGAGATGTGAAGTTATTTGTGAAAAACAAAATGTAGTTTTTGCTTACCAAAGTAATTATCGAAGAAGTAGAAGTTCCAATCGTTTGGTAAAATAAGCCACGCAATTCCTGGAAGTGAAACTGTCGCAATGGAGAAAATCATTCCGATTACCATCATAACTCGTGCACGGTATTTTCCTCCATGAAATTCTGTCATGTATGACATCAATACTGCAAATGGTCCACAAACCCTAAGGAAACACACATTTCTGTGAAATGATCCAAACATTTTTCATTGCATGACTTACATGAAACCGCCAAGAAATTTAAAAACCATTAAAGCGATGAGGTTTTGACTAAGTGCACCACAAATCGTAAATATCGCATCAGCTAGGTAGCCAACAATTAAGACTTTCCTCCGTCCTTTGGTGTCGGCTATGAAGCCCCACGCAATTGCCGATGTAATCATACCTACAAAAGTGATTGAAATTAGTAAACAAGCTGAAATTGTCATGCGTCAAGACGTACCAGCATAAGTTATTCCGTTGAGCAGTCCTTTATTCATAAGATTGAGTTTCAGATCACATTCGGCACTTGGAAGAATATACGACATCGTTGACGTTTCAAATACCGTGGCTAAGCAGGATGGCACTGCCACCAGAATCAGTATGAAATTAAATAAACCAAATCCTGTCGCATCGATAGCCGCGTCAAAGTCCGCCGGCTCGTCCTTTTTACCTAAAAGGGTTTAAGTAGACGTACACGTCATTAAATGCGTGCTGAATGGAACTGATGCAATTATTCGTAAAAAAGTACTCCTTTCAGATGCAGTTGGTGGACTGTGCTCGAAACGAACGTTAACCTCAAGTCGCTTGATGGAGTGCAGCGTATGTATAAGCGAACCACTAAAGACAACACCCCCTGCAGCTCTTCAAACCCCGTTTCTCAATCAGCATCCCCCAATTGATACTGGTGGCTGAACATCAGACACTGCTGGTCTTCTGCGAATCGTCACATATGGATCGAAGGTAGATGAAGGCAAGAGTGCATGTCTCTTACAATCTAAATTTCGCACCATCATTCTGGTTATCAAACCAGTGTCTTTCGGGCAGAAACTATAATGATAAATGAATATCTGTCTTGGCCAAAAAGCAATGTAATATCAATTACAGATATCTTTATATGTTTTGACAGACAGGCGGCGATCAAATCTCTGAGGGCAGTCACGTTGAACTCAAAGATTTCCCTTAGTTGCCGCCTTTGTGTTGACGTGGCGTTGTGGGTATGTGCGTCGACTTCTATGCAACTTAACTTCGCCGCCTGAGTCCGATTCCCGGCCGGTACGACCAAAAATAATGTTCACGGTCCCATCTTTCGAGTCACTGACAATGCCTAAAAAGAGTAAAAACTGTCTAGAAAAAGCTTCCCGTTCGGAGTCGGCATAAAACTGTAGATCCCTTCCACTCATGACAGAACGATAGCTCGCTGGGACACTGTGAAATCCCAGAGAATTGTGAAGCGTACGAACTTGCTAGAAAGGCTACTAGCTTCGTACTCTTTCCAGATGGTGATCTACTATCCATGGCTTGCTCATGCAAATCGGCACAGGATGCCTCGTTACCAAACAACTATTGCCTACACTCTATCCTAAACGTTCACTCAGCCTGATCAGAATGAGAAGGCTGAATCTCAGTTGTCTCGGCGTTATAACAGGGCAGTTCGCTGCTTACTTCCTTACAACGACTTCAGCAGAAGCTGCAGAGACGAGGAAGAGGAAGAAACTATTACACACATACTCTGCAATTGCAGTGCTCTCTCCTCCCGCAGAAAACGAAATCTTGAAGCCTGTTACTTCAACAACCCTAATAAGTAACATTATTTACCAGATATAAGATTTCCTTATAAGATTGATTCTGGCAACGATTCGATCAAATAATGATGTAGCCTTATCTCTCAGTTCGTCTGGACATTGCTGCAACATTTCTACCAGTCGGAAGGACTGCTCATTCAGCTCTGGAGTTGCCATTGAACATGTAAATCATTGAGAACCTCTCGGGCAATATTCCCATTGTATCCGGTATTTTCAACCAAATGGAAAAAGTATTCGGGAAATCTTTGATATTTCTCGGAGACGAGTTTAGGCAAACATTATCACTTATTTCACGGAATTTGTGAGCTCATTTGATCTGCCATGGATGCCAGCACACATATTAAAATTAAAAAATACATAAGTAAAAGAATTTGCTTACCTCAGCGGAAACGTGAATTCCACAAATGACATCACAGTGGACATTCGACGTAGAATTGCCTTACTTGAAGGACTTAAAATCATGCTCTACAAAACTCTTGTTTTGCAACTCCTGCTAAATGGATCTGCAAGCTGATAAATCGTCAGCATATTAAATACAAATCTTAAATCGCGGAAGCTTCTTAACGACCAGCAGTATTATTTCCACAGGTGATTGCACAATACAGGTGAAAACAAGATTGTTGCGCTTAATCAAGATTGACGTCAGTGGAAAAAATATCTACTTACTTGACACATTCTACATTGTGGCCAGAAATTAAGTATTACAGATATGCCCGACTACCTCTCTTGCCCCTTAAAATGTTTGCCAACTGTTTCTTATATCGATTTCTTAAACCAAATTGACCAATCAGGGAACTGCATTCACGTTATTTCGTGAATAACCGTCAAAAATTCATGAATATCTGTCAAAATGGTACTCAAATTCCTCGATGACTAGGGGTCAATCAGCTGTGAAGTCGGCGCTCTGTAATACTTTATTTCTGATTGTAGCGACATATTGCAGTCGACGATAAATATCCAGCTAAAGAACGATCATCAGCTGCGGCATTCTTATGAAAGTTACTGGACATAAGGAAGTTACTGGACAGTTAGATGTCACAGCACATTTTAAGATTGAAAACTCTGTAAAAAAAAACACTTGTGAAGGTTGCGAATACCTCTCAAAGGCCGAATAAAACAAATTATGTTTTCAGTAATTAAATCAACTTTTAGCCGTCGTTATACCCTCCTGATATGGCATCAAACGACAGTGGCATTTTAGATGAACAATTTACTTCTAAACAGATGTCTCGTACGTATAAAGAAACCATTGCTTTAGATAACCACTTAAGTAAATGGACGACGGATTATATCCCACGCGGGCCAAAGTTCGATTAAAAGAACAAAATATATATACATATTGAGTAGTGAAATCTTAAGGTCAATGTGAACAAAAGCGACATACGACGTGCTGTCGAGTAAGAAACTTCCAGTCACTCACCACCTGAGACAAGAGATTCCGATCGGCAGCTACACTGGAGCCGTAGAAAATGAGTTTATCTATCTCGGGGCAAACGCGAACACCACAAATGAAACCTTTTACTGGAGCTCCCATGTAAAATCTTCCTTGGCAACCGCTGCTACTTCCATTCATCAAAAAAACCGGGAGCGAAAAACCTGACTAGGAGGACCAAAATCATTCTCCATAAAACTCTTATTTTGCCGCTCCTGCTGTATGGAGCCGAGAGCTGAACGATAAGCAAAACAGCAGAGTTAATCATTGGTGCCCTTGAAAGAAGACTTCTATGTCGGTTATATGATCTCGTCTACAAGGGATGTGAATGGACGTGAAGATAAAGATGCGAACTCCATAAATTGTTTCAAGATGTGGATATAGTGGGGAAGGCAAAAAACGAGTGCATGGACACCAATGCTGCAGGCAAGAGGCTCTTGGAATCCAAACCTCCTAGTTCAAGAAAGAGAGGAAGACCAAAAGTCCTGCTTAAAGGTCGAGATATTGGGCACTTCAAGACTGGCAGCAGAGCCCCCAGTACCGTCATTGATGGAAGGAGCTATTGCTTAGGCTCTGACAATCCATGGGTCAATTACTTACTTATAAGTAAGTAATTATATGCGATGCACGTTTATAACTTGGGCGATATTTGTTCATTGGCTTCGTGGGGATTGAGAAAAATCATTTTTGGTGCGTCTTTTGTCTTAAGTTGTGGTCGGGCATTATATATTTTAAAGACCCATTGCATATGGAATTATAATATTTGATTTATTTTTCTTTTAATTTCACAGAAAACCATTTGAGAGACCAAAAATCAGACCTGGATGCGCGCAGTGACTTACTTGAAGAATTCTTTGTTGTATCCATCATAACGTTTGAACAGGTTGTACTTCACAAATCGGCATATAAATTTAAGTCACATATAAGTTTAAGTAAAAAAAAAAAGAAAGAATTTTCGTATTTAAAAAATAACACTTTTTTAATCACAGGAGTTGTATGTGTATGTATTTTTTCTCAAATAATTATCAATTTCTAGAACCGAATAAAATCTCAGGCCGTTTAAAAACAGGCACTGTACAATGATACATGACCGTTATTGAATGGTGTTCTGATAAAATAATTACTAGATTTGTACTGAATTTCTGCCTCTGCTCTGATTCAAGAGATTGACAAATATTGCAATCCAGATACATTTATCTTGAGATAGAAAGAACTTTGTAAACAATGCGAAGTTTCCACTTAATCTGTAATTTACAGCCCTTGGTAAATATCTTTACAGCCTTTGCGAAATTAGATAAGCTTTCATTTCACACTAGAAATTTTAGGAATCCAATGTACATACATATGCACACGCCAAATTATGTGAGTCACTGTGCGCGCTATAGTGAGTATAGTATACTCACAGACTAAATAATCTAGCAATCTAGCAACAGACTAATATAGTGATTGTTTAACAACTAATCAGTTGAGTAATGCGTGCTCCGGTTCTCAGGTGAATGTAGGGACTTACAATTTTATGCCGTCTCAGGAGGGTGATTATGAGAAGATTTCCATGACAGGTATTTATACTGTCGGGCATTGTATCACAGAGCGTGAGAAATGTCTTTTATTCGTCGCAGTGACTTAAGTCGGATTATATGGAACGGAAGAAAATGTAAAGATACATTTTGTAAATTGAGTCCCATCTGGAAATATCATAAAATCAGTCTCAATAAGGGTGATCACAAGTATACTCCCATCAACTTAAGCCACATTGTTAAGCTAAATAAAAAGAAATGCAACTGCATACAGGACAAATATCCAATTTCTTTAAGAAAAAAAAGCATAATGGTTTTACATGTCACAACCTTTCCGTTTTCTGATTTAAAAATAACGATTCGTTTAAATGTGTGTTTTTTTATCACATTGCCATTGTCTCTAAAGAAACATAGCCATTTTGGCTATTATTTCTTATTAAGAATGTGAAACCCAGTAAGTGGGACAACCTTGGTTATTGCATCTGCCTTAATTTCTATTAGTTGAGTGAATCGAGTTTATACTGTACTCTCATTCTTTAAATTTATGTTCGACCAATCAGTTACTTATGCACTTCTAATTCTAGTAATTGTCCGTTATGTAGGAGTGCCCGTTCTAGGAAATTAACAGTTTATGAAAACTGATTACATCATAAAACTAAAATAGTGTAAATTCAGATCCGAAACACTTATGTTCGATTTCACAGTGTGAGCTTAAGTATCGATCCATCGCAAAACTCAGAATCAATAGAAATTTCGTTTTCACAGGGGAAGTTAAGTGTTAAATTCCACTTAAATAGTGGCTTGACGTAAGCCACCGATTGCCATGTCTTAAGTGTCAATTTACTGTTCAGAGAGCAGCCATCCGAATGAGGAAATCACAAGCTTGAAAAACACAATCCCTGGACAACGCCACCTCAAGGCGCTAAATCTGCTCAACGAGCTGCATGGATTCTACAAAGCAGCGATAGCAATCGCCATCGTGGCTAAATCGGCTACCACAACACAACCCCATCCCAAAAGGACCACTATGGACACACGGATTTGAACAACCCGATGTAAGCACTAGACATAGTGGAACATAAAAAATAAACAATAAACCGACAATAATACCCAATAATAAATTGAACAATGTACATCAGTTGGGCCCCAATTGTTGAGCCAACGCCCTATCCTTTATTTTGTAAGCCTAGTTGTAATCTCAATTGTAAGAATAATTTGTCTCTTCAATAAAATTTTTTAAATCTCTTAGATCTCTATGTGCCAATCCAGAGAGTATATATGTGCCATTAGTGTACAAGAAAATACTCCCAGCAAAATAATTTGAACCCCAAGATACAAAGAGAAAACCCGCATAAGCAACCAATCATTTTGTCTGGCAATGCTCATGAAGGGAACAGAAAGCACACAAATTTATAGATGCACGCATATTTTAACAATATCCTTCCATGCATGAACATTCGCTTGTTGAGTTGGTGTGTTCTCTTTTTCTTTTTTCTGCAGGGTGCTGTTCGTGTTCAATCTCAATAACTATTTTGTTCATGGTTCACATGGTTGGTGGATTCAATAATTCACAATGCCAGGCTTGGCTTACCTAAACCACCCTTAAATATTGAGTGTGAAAACGAAATATTCTTGAGCGAAGTTTAAGTTCGATCCTATACTGACAAGCTAGTTGCTAGAGTGTCTTTTAATTTGTTTTTGTTGTTCCAGCTCTCTTCTCTTCCCTCTGTACTCTTTCAGTTATCTTACGGATTACATACATCAAAAGGTTGTGAAAATTAAACTAATGCGTGGGCGTGGCTGCTAATCCCATTATATTGGCAAACATCAAGTACCAAAAATAAACAAAAGGAAGGATGAAGCAATCGCAGCACTCACAATTCACAGCAACGTTTGATAGGCCTGTTGATGCTAAGAGTTTGTTAAAAAAGTCAATATAACTACAAGGCTGAAGAAGAAAACGGTCTTGTTGGATTGCAAGAAGCGTTTACTAAAGTATATGGAGAGAATCGGTGGTGCCAACCAGGTCGGTGTTTATGTAGACGACAGCAAGGAGGGAGTGACCCACACCAAATTCTTCACCGATACCTTTCTGATATCCAGGATTACTGAGATATCGCAAACATACCTTCATTCTGTGATTAGTTGACAAGGTCACTCCTAGAGTTTCTTAATTCGTCACTACTTCCATCGGCCAGCTACTGTATAAGCCTTTTAAATCACGAACGTGATAAGCGGTGTAGATAATGGGGGCTTGTATTATTTAGCATCCATCACATACATAACATCTGCCATCGTGCTGAAAATCTAGTCTGCTATTTTCTTAACTCAGACTTTCTGAAGGATTTGCTCTTTATTTAACCCGTGTACTTATATATAAAATGATTTATTCGCAAAGAATAAGGTTCTGTTTGAAATTGTGATGAATAAAAGCAGAAGGATTTTCTACACATTCAAGGCAATGCACCATGTCACAAATCAATCAAAACGCTGCCGAAATTGAATAAATTGGCCATCGAATTGCTTCTGCATCAACAGTATTCTCCAGATCTTGCCGCAAGGGACTTTTTTCCTGCTCTTTGTGACTTTCTCTTAGCGCCGGTGAATAGGTTATTGCCGCGAAATTTTTGTTATACATGGAGAGCGTTCACATTTTTGTCTCTTCCAGGTTCGTAGCTCAATAAGGGTGTAGAGGGGATTCTTTGTGAATTATTCGTAAAGATAGGTATTCCTTTTAGAGGGCTGTCCGCAAAGAAAAGTTTCACTGTAATACATGTCGAATCTAGTTCGAAAACAGTCAAAATAAAAAAAGTTTATGCAGGCGGCGTAATTTCTTTCAATTATACTTAAAAATGTGCATAGGATATAATAGAGGAACTTTGGATATTGTGGTATACCTATTACTATTTTGACTAAGTTTGCAAAAGTATGGCTCTGAATCAAACCCTATACACTAGCATAAGCTTAAGAAAAAATGATTGGCTTCAAATTGGTAATGACACAAATTTGTTGAGCAGACAGTAAAAAAGTTGTTGCCATAAATGACGCATAACCCAAAAAGCGCCTGCTGAAAAATTGGTGGGTATTGTGGTATACTTTGTATTTCAATGTGGCATAGTATACCACATTACCTGTTTTACAATTCTGGCCACTTGAAAAGTTTTGAAATGAAAGGATATCTTTTATTTTTCTTTTTCTTTTTCTAGCAGGCTGTCTAACTATACAAAATAAATTAAAACAACAATAATTTGATGGAATTTTGAAGTGGGTAATGTGGTATATTAACCACATTGGCTTATGGCTGCTATATCACATTAGCCGACATTGTATGCAAATAAGAAATCATAAGAATAATTTAAAAAATAACAAGAAAATACTCACAGCACAACTAATATTTATTAAAATAAAGTTGAACAAATCGTTTATTGTCAGGTTACCTCGGTAAGAGTAATTAACAAACCAATAAAACACAAAATAACTTTTTAAAAGCACAAAAAAATAACGCTAGTACAACCAATTATATGTTTGACACACTTGACCAAAAACTTGAAAGGCTTTCAAGTTGGCTTTCACATGTTGCTAATATTTTGTAAATCGCCAGCTTTGTGTGTAACAAACATTCCGGTAGCTGCTTAGTTTTTAAGAACTGCCAGTACCACATTTTATAAGTGAAATTATAAGTAAAGTAGGTATAGTTTTGCTCCTTCGAAGGCCAGACATCATATGACGACAACTGTAAAATTGTATATTTTGTTCAAACATAGAATAATATTGTTTGAAACCTATTAGTGCCCTCCAAATTGTAAACACAATGTCTGTTGCAAAAGCTTCCGAAGAACGTAGTTTTTCTTAACTAAAAGTAATAACAACCTTTGACTAAGGAGAGACAAGACTAAAAAAAGAATGGCAACTTTGTATACAATGTTAATAGAAAGGGAGTTATTAAAGTCTTTAGACTGTGATAACCTTATAACAGAATTTACTTAAGCTAAGACCAGACAAATATAACTTATGAAAATGAAGAATGTGGTCCTAAACTCAGTGATTGCACGGAGCGCTCATTTGATTTAGATCGGCGCTGTCAGTAAGGCGCCGTACATACTAGCCGCCAAATTCGAAAGCCAATTTTCAGAAACAACACTTTTCAAGCAAATACAGTGGGGCCATATGAGCAGCACCTTACTCCTAATGTGTATTGTTTCCTAGAAGTTCATCATCACCAAATGTATACAAAATTAGATAATTCTATAATTGAACCATGAGTTAATTGAGTGAATGAAGGTAGATAGGTACTTTGTGGATAAACTATGTCTTACGTCTACGTTTATCAACATCCTCGCTTCATGATATTCTCACTCAGAGACTGAGTTCGACGGAGAACCGGACTTTCAACGAATTGGGAAAATTTGTTCTCAAAGACAAAATTGTTTTTGGGGAGCCCTGTACAATTATCAATCACGGCACATCCTAATTAGTTTGGTTATTTATAGACACTTGCAGTTGCAGCGACCTCTTAAAATGGGATTACGTTGTATGGATGATTACAGTATTCATTATTTCCTTTTTATTCTGTTTATAATTTAAGATGCATTTAGCTTGTCTACAGCGTGTTTGTCGAATGTTTTTTATTCGACTGCAAAAAGCTATATAAGGCTGAAGTTGAATTGAATCAAAAGCTCTATGAGCTTTATTTTCGTTCGTTCGATTGTGTCCTAATTTCCTTTCATTGTGTTTGCTCATTTCATTTCGATTCTTTAATTGTTGTTAAAGGTTGAATGCGCTGAACTCAATTAAAATATTTAAGATTCCTCATGATAAGGAAGTAGTCAGTGGAACTAAAGGGATTCTCGGAAGGCATTACATGCAATCTTGCATAGTACTTATAAATTATTATAATATAATTTCTAGTGCGCATCTGGAGAAGTGGGAAGTTGAATTAAAGTTGTGCTCAAAAGTAGAATCAGCTTTTCTACTTTATTGAATTGCATTCAATAAATCTGAACTGATAAATCACCTCCCAATATTTTGTAAAGTGAATTAATCAAGGCTGATATTTGGTATCTGATCGTTAAGATACGGCGAAGCTAGCTTTAAATATGATACTATTAAATACCGATAGCGTGCCGCTGTAAACGGCAGAGAAGTGATTGTGGAAAAGCTTGTTTGTTTGAGTGCCTCAGCACATTATTTGTTGCTTTTTGTAGTACACTATGAACTTCAGTTCAACAAAATATTTTTGTTTTTATATATTCTTCACTTATCGTTCCATCGATATTTTTCTTCAAGGCATGTTCTCATTTCTGATTGAAGACTTCTGATAAGGAGCTCAGTCGAACTTGATCAATACATTTCTTCTCTTTCTTTCTGCCCAAACCCAGAATTTCTTGACAGTACAAAAAATTAACCACTTTCAATTCCCATCCCTCACGAGGTAGAGACGATAATTTAAGAGCACAACTGTAGTGTTGATGGCTACTTCGTTCAGTATAAATCTCGGCTTGTTGTTTGCTTGTCAAAACAATACTTGTCTTTCAAAATCGTAACCCCTATAGTGAAGTTTTAAGAGTTACATTGTGCCATGTGTAGCGAATAAGACAGAAGCAAATAAGATACTAGAACTGGGATTTTATATTTGGAATGGACAGTACAATGCCTGCCCTTTCTCTGGAAGTCTTAAGGGGTATAATACATACTTGCTAAGCTTAGAGATCTTAGGACGTTGAATCACAATTTAATGTTTTCTATTAAAAGACATTAAAAAGTTAGAGAGACACAGCATCTTGCAAGCGCAAATATGTGTCATAGACAGATTCAAATTAATTTTGACAGGGATTGCACCAACTAGCCGCTAGAAACAGACAGACGCTTATAGAATTAAGCAGGAAAAACAAAGTAAGACTCTGCTGGATACATGTCCAGGGTACGTACACAGGGATAAAAGGAAATGAAATGGCCGACTTCCTACCTAGGAAAAGAGCATCGGCACCTTTCAGACGCCAACGACCACCGTAACTTAACGGGCACATAAGGAAACTAGGGGTATCAAAAGAAGATCTCGTCAGATTGTGTGGAGAATCAAATGAAATTCCAGGAAACCTACTGGATTCTGTAAGACACTAGCCCCAAAAAGACAAACATATATGGGCAAATGATATCAGAGGAAGAATTGAAGTCACTAAAACCATCTCTCATTCTCAGATTCGTAGGAAACTACCTTAGAGAGAGTACTCTACAATTGATTTCTTCCACCAATGCGTCACGGGAGTCCATAACCTTGAAGTTCCAGTTGTCGTAAAAGAGGGATGTGGTCATCAAAAGGGATGTCTATTATTTTCATTTACTTGTGTAATTTCATCAAACTTTTAAATAAAAAAAACATGTAGCAGAAGTAATGTCTATTCATTTTACAAAAGTAAGTAGTAATTTAGTTTCGACAGCTTAATAAAAATGACATGACAAATGAAAACACTTGTTTATTTATACCATGAACAGTCAGTAATGGGTATCAAACAGGAGAGTGTAAAGAAATGGCTCACCATTAATTTTTATTCATTTGTTTTATTTAAAATATTTGCTTTTCAGTATTGGTTTCTAGAAATTATTTATTTTTTAAATTATTTAGCTTAAATGAAGTTTATTAGAGTTTATTTATTTTTATTAGTTAATTTAGAAAAGCCACTAACTTTTCTCTAGCTGCATCAAATGTGATATATATCTAGGAACTTAAATTGACATTTTAGGGCATGTCTCTCCAGCCCAAGCTCACCCCGGACTGCAGTGCCCTAAGAAGAAGACATAAAACAAATCATTCAGTTATTCCAAAATTGTGTTCCGATCAATAAGGTTCTGTGGAACCGAAATGCATACATCTAACAAACTTATTCATTCGCGAAAAAAATGAAAATCTATTACAACAAAAACAAGAAAATTTCACTCGACTTGAGTTCTCGACCAAGCCATATAAGTTTGCTCATTTGGGGTTCCGTGGCTGAAACAAATTGGGGACCTCTGATCTAGTCCTAGACTCCAAACCAGTGGAACAATGCAATAGTGGACGTCCACGTAACCAATGGCGCCCTCAAGTGGAGAATGACCTTAACCAACTTGGCGTGCGCAATTGGAGACAGCTGACTAAAGATGGTGCCAGCTGGAGAGGCTTGTTGGTTGAGGTCCAGGTCCACACGGACTGTAGCGCCACCAGAAGAAGAAGAAGATCTAGTCATGGTTTTTAAGTTTGTTTCACAAATGAAATATAGAATGACTGAAATTAATTAAAATATACAATAATTAAAAAAAATCAATAATTTTGAATTGAAAACACGAGTGTTTCTTGAATACGTTTTTGTAAAAATGTTGTCTTATTGATCCTCAATCCAAAGTGGCAATCAGCTTTGAGATTTTTTAGTTTATCCACGAAACGATTCTTGATTTCCGTTCTAATTACCATAATAACCCTTTGTAAATGAAGCAAAATACCTCACGATGACTCTTCACGCAAAATATAAATGTAAGGAACATGCAAGGATCTGAATAAAATGTATAAAGATACTAGCTGACCCGTGTCCAAATGTGTGTACCCAAATTTAAGCCAAAAACAAACATTGTTTTAGACATCAATGCCAACTTAATTGGAAATTAAAACCGTTTGAGTTCAATTGGCATAACAGTGGGAATAATAACGATTCGTGGTAGTAATACATCTTCTCCTGGGAACTTTCCATTCAAAATGCTGGCTTCAACAACGTTTTCGTTGGTCGAATGATAAAAAAAAATGAAAATAAAAACATGTTTGGGGTGGACTACCCTCATCATTAGAGGTATAAAAAATAGTTAACGTCCTATTTTCAGACCTACTGAACATGCACACAAAATTTCATAAGAATTGATCAAGCCGTTTCGGAGGAGTTTTGTTACAAGCACTGTGACACGAGAATTTTATATTTTAGATGTAATATATACATAAATTCTATATATTGAAATCAATGTTTGTTTATTTCTTCGTCCTTTATACACTCTTAAATGATAAGAGATCGAGCACTGATGTCTTTCGCAAATTTGTTCAGATTTCTGTGAAAAAAGGTTTTAGTGCTAGAAATTTTATTTATTTCTTAGTCGCAATTATATTGTTCGGACACATGATTGATGAGTTACAATCGAAAATTCGTAGCAACGCGCGCCGTGTACAGCTAGTTAAGTTTTGGGGTTGAAGTAGAAGAGGAACATACAAATTACACAGGCACGGAGCATTTTATAATAAAAACATCAATGATGGAAGTACATTTGAGGCTAAATTGTAAACAAGTCGATGAGGGCAATTATATTCTATGCATTTTTGAAGATATTCTTTTCAAGAAATAAGTCAAAATAAAATAGATAGATATAAAAATGATGCTTGATTTACTCTGGTTATTTTCTACACAACTTTTCATGAGCAAACTGGTGTTGTACAAGTTGCACAGAAAATTGGAATTCTCAATGAAAGATTTAAGTTAAGATGTAATGAATCACAAATCATGTTGATAAAAAATGTTATAAGTTGTTAATTCAACACAATTTTCCCTTTATTTATTAAAAAAAATTGTATTCGTCATTTTGTATTTGCTTAAATTATTAATTAATGTATTCTTCTATTTATATATTTATTTATTTATATTACTTATTTGCTTAATTATTTATTTATTTACTTATTTATTTATATATTTATTTATTTACTTACATATATATACTTATCTATTTGTTAAATTATTTATTTACATATTTGTTTATTTATTTACTTATGTATTTATTATTTGTTTGCTTGTTTACTTGTTCAATTTCGTTATTTAATTAATTAATTTATCTTAACGTTTTAGATTACTTTGCTCTACTGTAATACTTCATCTTCAGTATTTACTCATTCATAAATTCCTGTACAGATCTCTCAATTCCCTGCGTTTTTTAAGCTATTTTATTGTCATTTTATAAAAATCAAATTAAAACATGCTAAATGAAGGTTTTTAACATAGTTTTCCTTCACATGCTCATCGGAACAAAGATAATGTGTATCAAAAATAATCAATACATTTTTCAGTTGTAAGATATATTGTAAATATTTAATTTCTGTGGCACTGTGTATTTATCTATGACAAAATAAAAATGTATCTATCTATCTCTTCAAGACACAAATGCAAGTGAGTCCCACAGATTCCTTGGATTCTTGAATGCCTAAGATGAAGTTAAGATTTTTACTCGTATTCATAAATCAAGCGACTATTGGGGGAGTATAAAACTGCTGAAGAACTTTATATTCCTGATGATAGTGATGTCTTACTCCATCTTACATTGACTAAATCGCTGGAATGGCGAAACCAAATCACGCCACATATAAAGGGGGAATTAGTGAACAATTTTAGTGGAGAAACTTACTGAAGAATACAGGTTGTTTTTTTAAAAATTAAATCGTATTGTCCCCTCATTCAGTGTTCAGCATATAAGTTAATTCCATATTTTAAATACTTTTCAATATTGAAATTAAGTTTTTGAGAAAAGAAAATACCTATCATCGGTGTAAGTAAATAGTTCACAGCACTGAAGCCTGGGCAGATAAGAAGGGTATACGTTGTATAAGCCTGTACCGAGGGCAGAACAATGTGGAACACTTTTGCAAAAGTATCGCAAGAATCACATTTTTCATTGGCATGTATTGTAAAGGATCTGTTGATTAAAAAACTTTGAATGATCTTGATTAGGTGCAGGCAGAACCCAAAATCATTCATTTTATGTACAGTGCCATCGTGCCAAACCGAATCAGAAGACTTTTTGATATCTAAAAAATCCAGACATGTGGACTTGAATGGAATGAAGTTGTTTGTCACATGCTGGCATATTCTAAGCGCATAATATGATGTATTGTTCTTTCATCTAAATCCAAAATTGCTCATTTGATATGAATATCTTATATGAGTTTTTAGTACATATACATACAATAACTCATCATTAATTTACTACTTATAAACATGCGAATTTTTCAATTTTTCAAGTATAAAAGTAAACTCAACTACTAGTCTGAATATTAATTATACTAAGCATATAACCACTTTAGAAATAAATTCCCTAATATTCCAATATCTTCAAGAGAAGACTTTATTTTCATAATTTATTTAGACAACCCGAATTGTTTTCTAGTACAACATAGTTAATTTACCGTCGCTAGAAATGGATTCATTTAAAAATACATTCAAAATATACCGCAATGTTTGTTTTTTTTTTTTTTGAAAATTTATCAAGCAGGAAATGTTTCCTTATTAGGGCACACATCACCGCATGGTTCTAATCAAATTAAAATATTTTATAATTATACTACACCCGTACTTCAGTGCTTTCTCCAAATTGAGCATCCTTAAAAGTCTAGATCCTACGGTAACCCCGAAATTTTGAAATATGTTATAAAAATACATATTTAATCATAATTGTTACATTCCTTATGCACAAATAAGTGCATATTCTATGAATATATCAATACATTCAATGTTCTTCCGATTGGCGACCTTGAAAAGTTATTTTCGTTGTTTTATCTCGTCATTAAATCAATCCTTCTAGGGTTCGTTTCTATTTCTGAATGAGCAATGAATTGCTTGCTTTTTTTACTACAAACTGTGCCTGTGTTCTTAACAATAGCATGTAGTGAGAGTATTTCTATGTTTGTGCACTTCAATAAGAAGTTCTTTGCTTGCATATGTGAGTGTAAGATATTCGCGTACAATGCACAATGCCCAATGCATGTGGTGTAACAACTACTTTTAAGGACATTCAACGCGATATAGGGTGTGAGTTGCGAGAATGTGCGTGCACTTAAGAAATACTCAAGAATGTTCATATAAAGTTGAAGCTACGGCATGATCGAATCATTTGCGCTTGAGTAAGGTGGCCAGCGTGTACGATATTTTTTTTGCATTTTAAAGGTGATTTAGAATTTTCTTTTTATTTTTTTTCTTGATTTGAAGTTGGTGTTAAATTTTGAATTGCATTTAATTTTTTATTTAATTTAAATTTTTAGCGTTTGCAAAGATCATAAAATAAATCAAAATGTGCGACGATGATGCGGGTGCCCTCGTCATCGACAACGGATCTGGCATGTGTAAAGCTGGGTTTGCTGGTGATGATGCTCCAAGAGCTGTATTCCCCTCAATTGTTGGCAGACCTAGACATCAGGGTGTGATGGTGGGTATGGGTCAAAAGGACTCATACGTCGGTGATGAAGCACAGAGCAAAAGAGGTATTCTCACCCTAAAGTATCCCATCGAACACGGTATTATTACAAACTGGGATGACATGGAAAAGATCTGGCATCACACATTTTACAATGAACTGCGCGTGGCCCCTGAAGAACATCCTGTTTTATTGACAGAGGCTCCACTGAACCCAAAAGCAAATCGTGAAAAAATGACTCAAATCATGTTCGAAACATTTAATTCACCAGCCATGTATGTTGCCATCCAAGCAGTGCTGTCACTTTACGCTTCCGGTCGTACCACCGGTATTGTGCTTGACTCTGGAGACGGTGTATCCCACACAGTGCCAATTTATGAAGGTTTCGCTCTGCCACATGCAATCCTTCGCCTGGATTTGGCTGGCCGTGATCTGACAGACTATCTGATGAAGATCTTAACCGAAAGAGGATACTCCTTCACTACAACAGCTGAACGGGAAATTGTGCGTGATATCAAGGAGAAATTGTGCTATGTTGCGTTGGACTTTGAGCAGGAAATGGCCACAGCCGCTGCCTCGACTTCCTTGGAAAAGTCATACGAGTTGCCCGATGGTCAAGTCATAACCATTGGAAATGAGAGATTCCGCTGCCCCGAAGCCCTCTTCCAGCCTTCATTCTTGGGCATGGAATCGTGTGGTATCCACGAAACTGTTTATAACTCAATCATGAAGTGTGATGTTGATATCCGTAAGGACTTGTATGCCAACTCTGTTCTGTCTGGTGGTACCACCATGTACCCAGGTATGTATTGCTTTTCCTCCTTTATGTTACATAAGATTACCGTGAGTGTTTGATCATCACCAGGTATTGCTGATCGTATGCAAAAGGAAATCACAGCTCTGGCTCCATCAACAATCAAAATTAAAATCATCGCTCCACCTGAGAGGAAGTACTCCGTATGGATTGGTGGTTCAATTCTTGCATCTCTATCAACTTTCCAACAGATGTGGATTTCTAAACAAGAATACGATGAATCAGGTCCCGGCATTGTTCATCGCAAGTGCTTCTAAATTAGCGATTCATAATCATGTTATTAGCATATATTCAATGGGTCCAATTTCGGCATCACCTTTTTCAAAATATATCAGACTTACGGAAATTATTATTTGAACAAAAATTTAAGCACTCAGTATCTGACAAATTGAAATTATGAAAAGAAATAAACTAGTACCATTTGTGTTGTCACATAGAAGAAGATCAATTAACTTTACAATAACTTGTCTTTTCATTTAACATACAACAGCATTCACTACAAAGGAGTTATTTGAATTTGCATAATGTTACAGAAGCTGTCTGCGTCATAGCAAGGCATTGATAGAAGTGTTCTCGCTTATTGCAGTGCAATCCTCTGTTGACAATGGGCCGGGAAGTTATCTGTGTTATAAACGAAATTGCCTCTTGGTCAAAATTACCAAGAGCTAGACTACTCTCTCAAGAATTTACTACTGCATATTTGTTAATTGACAGCAAATGCTGGTACTCATTGTGAACGTCAGTGTTTGCATCATTATTTGCTTTATGAAAAGACAGCACATTACATACGTCAGAGTTTATAGTCTATTCCTCTATTTGTACTCAACTTTGATCACATAACTTGATGATGAAGACATTGATGTGTACGATAACGCCAAGCAAACATTCAGCGATAAGGTAGACACTACTATTCCATATACAGACTGTGATGAGCAAGCTAGAGGTAAAATTAGTGTACATACTCAACAAGTGCTGTCCGCGAGTAAATTCTTGTCTGATTGCCAATTCTAGCCGTTTATTCTTGCAGTGGCTTCACTGATATTCGATACCAATGAAAGCTATTATTGTTGCGAACCTGTAGACAGAATGGTTGTCTTCTAACAAGTCATTAGATCATTATGGTCGATGCAGTGCGCAAGTTTACCGAACTCTCAGCAATTGTCGTTGATGTTGGTTTTTTCTTCTTACATGTCCATAGAATAGATGTACATCAATAGCTTTTGGCTTGCGCGATATCTTTGGTTGCAGCTGTAGTTTCACAAACTCAAGTGGCAGATCATGACTTGCTTTGATCTCTATAATAATAATACGGGTGGCGCTACGGTCCGTAAATGCCAGGGCCTAGCTTCTCAGCAATCACTCGTGTTGGGTGTGGTATTGTTCTTTCACGAGTGGAAGTTTTATGCCGACTCCGAACGGCGAAGTTCGGTGACTCGAAAGAGGTGGAGCCGTGAATTATGAAAGTTGGTAAATTGGGAATTTTAACCTCTGCACCTGCACCCTCTGCTTGGTGTCGACGCACAGAGGTCCCGCAGTGGAAATGAATACCCGAAGTGACATATTTTGCTCTGACAAATGGTATAGGTTTTTCGATTATAAAAATATGAGAATCTAGATAGTCAAAATTTTGTTGACTTTTGATGATCCGTTTGGCTGTACCGTTAGCTCAAATTTGCAAAAGTTGAAATATTTTTTAAGCAAATTTGATGTTGCATATTTCCTAAAATTTGGTTCTTTAAAGCTAAAGTTATATATTTTTTTAAATGGCATACATTTGGCCTTCAATCTGCGTCAACGGTTTTTTCATACTCGTTATCCATTTTTATTATCGGGCTCTTAAATAAAGGTATTTTATGAGGAAGCATTTCAATGTTTGATAGGCTGTAACAAAAATGCTCCAAGAGGATCCAACGGGAAGACAACTTTTTCTGAAAGCTTAAAGTATTTTACATCGATGGTGCAGAAACTAACACCCGTTTCCACATTTTTGTACTTTGGGAGAACGAAGTGTTTAAGTGGAGTAATCTCGTGAATTTGTCGGCATTTTCAGCCGATTTCCCTTCCAATGCATGTATTGTGCAAATGATATGCGAGAAGCCGAGGAAATTTTAGTTTTTGGGAATAAGAATACTTGAGGTCATATCTTCGGAAGCTTTTTATCAATCAGTCCGGAAACTTAACATTATCCCAACTCAATCAAATAGTTGTCGAAGTGAAACAAAGGTATAATGCATAGGACGAAAAAAAAATTTAATTTATTTATATATAGTGATATAGTGATATAGTGACTAAAGACTGTTTTAAACAAGAATTTAGAGTAATTGGCAATAATAAATAATTATGTAATGTTAGTTTAAGTTTACTGGAAAGTAATTCGTTTGACCTACATCAACCATTTTTGGACCACAATCAGTCGTGGCACTTGAACTGTGATTTAAATTTCGTTTAGATTGGTCCATGGGTTCAAAAGTTACAGATTTATGTCCAACTCTCCCATACTACGGGACCACAGTGCGACGCACCAACCCACTACGCCACTGTGCGGCGACCCACTACATTCCCGATTTTCAATGATTATTTCTTAAATGATGTTAGACTTAATCGTTTAGGAGAAATTAAAAATCTCGGTATAATTTTGAATGCTAAATTAAATTCTGCATTACAGGTTTTCAGAAAAGAAGAACATTTTCCGAATGCATCTAGTCTTAAGCCTATTGACTGTTAATTAGTTCATAGTTAGAATACTTTGCCATAATTTGGGTTATTGAGCCAACAATGAGAATTGAAATACGCATCGAATAGTTCTTAGCGATGAATGGTGTAACTTCAATATCGATTTGAAACTCGAGTCTTCTCCAGGATCTGCCTTAGTGTGAATATTTGGTCTGATATTCTGATAGTCGTCGACATCCAGCCTCGTCACAAACCTTGATGACCTCTGATGGTAGGACATCTGACCAAGCGACATTCAGCTTTTAACGCCTGTGCCGACTTCTTCGAAGCTAGGAGGAAGGACTACTTCATAGACTGGTGCTGAGGATTCCTGATCACTCTCTCATGGTCAGGCTCGTTAAGCAGTTGGAAGGGCTGTTTAACCACCATTAATTGCAGTAACAATATAACGCTCACAAATTTTGATGAGCCTGGCTGTTGTTCCTAAAGCCTGTGGTCCAGCCTCTTGCCTTCTTTATTAAAGACCAGTCTTTTTTGCTGTCCCTAGACTCTTCGATATCCTTGAGCTCGGTGAGCTTCTTCTTCTCCCGTTTTGTAGACCGGCAGCATATTGCTGAACTATTTTGTGCTCAACAACTTTATCATCATTGTAGAGCCAACTGTGTGCTACCAAAGAGCAATCTGCGATAGAGACATTTTTCTTTGAGTGTAAATTGGGCCTTATTTCGTTTTAAATGGGTAAACTTAACTTTTGCTCCAGGCGCCTGAAAGACAATTGTTGACATACCGTTACGTAAACGCCGAAGGCGAATGAGAGGGTTAAGTCCTACGGAAGAAAGTGTTAAAATCCTGTTTTCTAGGGATGCGAGTCAACCACCACATGTGATGTAGAAAGGGATGTAGATACATACGTGAAAATCACCCGAATCTTACGGAAGTTTTTGTAATTACATGCACATACTTTGCTCATGAAAAAATTGTATATTGTGTGATTGCAAATGTAGGTTTCTCTGAGTCCTTATACATTTTGCTCTACATTTACATGGACACAGAAGTAGTACGTTGCAGAGCACTCGATGCCTGGACTGGTATGCAGTTTGGCGTACTGCTCTCATTTTCTGTTGCAACGCCTTTTCGTATTCCTCATCGGTTACACGATTTGTCTACTAACTATATGGTCACATTTGAACTTAAATTTCAGTTAAATGTAGGTATAATGTATTTCCTCGTCGATCTTCATCAATAGAACTATTAAACGGCGTGTATCATTGATATGCTATTTTCTTTTGATATCGACAGTCGAACTTCGATAATTCGAGCCATCACTTGCCATAAAAAACAAAATTCCAGTTATCAAGTAAAATACAAAATTGATATAAATATTAATTTATCTGCGATATAACACATAAAACGTATGGAAGCATGATTATCATTTAAAATAGTCTGACACATGATTGAAGAGGGATTTTTTTTTAAAATCTTCAATGGAATTTAAACCATTGTAGGTACACAGAATCATTTCTTGTTTCATGAGTCTTTTAATATAAACGAAAAAAGGATAATGAATTTACAACCAACTCTTTTGAAGCTGGTTGAATCAAATCGTCCTTAATTATCACCGAGTCTTTCCCTATTACATCACTGCCACTGCCATCGTTATTATCGAGCTGAGAAGATCCGGGTTCACAACTTAACATCTCGCAAATATATTCATCTGTGGAAAAAAAGTCCTAAGTAACAATATCGACATCCACCTGCAGAAAATCATCATACATAATACCTCGTATATGTCTGGTATTTTTTAAGCTTCAAATTCTATCTACAGTCAAATGACTTCCTCATTTCTCTCATTTGAGCGTTCAGTTTTGTAAATTAAAGGAATTTCATCGTTTTCTTCCCGCTCAGAATATTTATTATTGCACTTGTAGAATACGCAGAATTTGCTAATTTTTCTTCAGAATTGGACTTATCGAAGGTGACGCCAGATAATCTGTTCGAGTTATAAAGACATTCGAGTAATCGAAGTTCGAGTTATTGAAGTCAAATTATATGTAAATTTCAGTCTTGGCGCCATTTCATTGCCAGCCTATTTCATTCGTGTTATCAAATACCTATTCGAGTTATCGAAGACCGACTTATCGAAGTTCAACTGTATATCCGACTTGTAAAATAAAATGTATGTTCTGTCATCTATATGCTCTTCAAACTCTTCAGTTATTCTGCAAAGCATGTGGTATGCAAAGTAGAATAAGTTATATTCTATAATCGATATGTTAAAAATAAGACAAACAATTGAAGAAAAGAATTAAGATGGAAAACGGAATTTTTGAGAATATTGTTTGTTGAATGAGTACATAAATAAGTCTAAAGAAAAAAGAACAGACATAGCTTGTGGTAATAAAGAATGCAGAACAGGATTCATTTGAAATGTAGTGTGGGTATAAATGAATGACTTACATTCGGAACTGGTAATGGGCCAGGCTGCTAAAATGAATTACTCCTTCACATCGTATTGCTTTATTTTTATTTGCGTTTAAATAAAATCGTTACATAACAGAAAATATATATTTTTAATGCAATTGTAATATTTATGCCGCCGTCTCATTAAGCTCTGTAGTTGCTTGCGTTTTGGAATCAGCAGCACCAGTGCTACCGTCACCACATGCCAAGCATGGCATTTTCTCCCTGAGCACTTGTTTATATTTAGGATGACTAAGAAATAAAAATATATTTTTAACAAATTTGTGCAACCTTTTGAGGAGGGCAAAGTAAAATTACCTTAGACCGTAAACAATTGGATTACATACAGAATTCGCTTTGGCGAATACTGAACCACATATTGTACTCAATGGTGACAAAGCTAGGGTATCAAATATCCCAGCATAGTTGATAATTGAGTATGGAGTCCATGCAAGAAACCACAGTGCAATCGTACACAGTGCAACTTTAGCTAGCTTTATTTCAACTGATTTCGCTTTATCGTCAGAATTTCGAAGTGATTGCACGTTCATCTTTTTCGCTTGTTCTCTCATTGCAGCTTCATGCGCTGTTACTGCCTGGAAAAATATATGTTGGAAATTTCGATTAAGGAAAAAATTCAAAGTATTCGTTCATTTTATTCTAAATTAAAACTTGTATAATTTACCTTCAGTATGTGATAATAGGAGAATATTATCACAGACAGTGGTGTCATGTAGGCCCACATCGAATACACAATAATGTATGATCTGTTGAACCAGTCCTTTGCAAAGTAATCTGTTCCACATGCCGTCATGTTGCCCTCAGGTACATATCGATTCCAACCGAAAAGTGGCCCTAAGGACCACGCTACACACACTGCCCACACGAATAAAAGTCGAAGTATTGCCCCTTTGATGGTCAATGGAGCCTTGGAGATACCCTTGACGATAACATTATACCGATCCAGTGCAATCATTGTCATTGACCATATAGAGACACAACCGAATAGCGATCCAAATAGCCCGTACAGTTCACACAGGAATGGTCCCAGAATCCATGTTCCATAGAATCCGTTGAGTACCACTGGTGGGAACATGGTAAACATCATCATGAAATCCGATACCGCCAAATTGACAACGAAGAGATTCGAGGGAGTTCGAAGTGACTTCGCCGACGTAAATATGTATATAACAACAAAATTGCCAGTCAAAGACATCACGCCCAGGACCGATATAACGAACCCGATAATTCCATACCACATCGGCTCCATCGGCGGATACTGATACCAATATGGATCGATCATGTGGAATATCTCTGCCGGAACACTCTCGGCCAGAGATAGGTTCCTCTTGTCGTTGTAGCCCTCATATCTTGGGTAGGAGTATAGTTTTTCCATGGCTGGTTTATGTTTTGAAAACGCAATCCGACTGATACAAATGAATCTGATCTATTTACAAAACGCTTTGCGACATCGTTGTTTTTATATACACACTTCAACACGTCTTACAAGTCGAATACAATTTTCTTCGGTGTCGCTAGCACTTTTTATAAGACAAAATGCTAAGGGAACTTAATCTAATTAAGACAAACCCAAGCGACTTACTTTAGTGGATTAAAAATTTAATGAGGATTAGATGGATAATACGGATATCTAATGGAGGTAATTTGTTAGAACCGTCATTGCAATGACACCAGATTAAAATAGGAACTTGGGCAACCATTATATACGCATTACCTCAATGGTTAGAACGAAAAAAGCTCGCGAAGAGTTCTCTTCGTAAATGTGCTCATAATTCGAAGTGAAATGTCTTTTAAATTGTATTAAACATTGAGGAAGTTGGAAAAAATTAAGTGTTTGCAATATTTTCAAGAGGCCAGTGAATGTGATAGAAAATTAATGCCTACAAGGAGCAGTATGTATATTGTAAGCTCATTTCTAAATATTACAAACAGAACTTCCTTAAAAGTCTCAGGTTTATATATATTTTGGGAATGTTTAAAAGTGTTCCTTTTCGATGCCTATCACATTTATACTCCTAGAAACTAAGTGAAGTATCGACTTCGACAACAAGGATTTGTCTCTTTTTTCACATCTGATTTAATAACTAAGTAATAAATAATTAATTTGTGTCTCTATTTCCACTGCCACTAGCTTTCTTATATCATAGCATCCGTTTTTCCTTTTCTACTCTAACTTACATCTTTTTTGTGCGCAGTTCGTTGTAAAAGGTTTTCCAAAAAGGACTTGACAACTTTACTTTTACTTTACGCAAGCCATTTGAGATATTTCAAAAACTTTATTATCGGCTTGAAGTACTACCAACATTTTAAATGGAACTCGACGTCGTTCATGTGGTCACCGCGGACACGTTTGCAGTGGTCGATTCGTTTGACAAAATTTTTAAGGACTCGGCCGAAGCGGTCACTATTTGGCTTTGAGTTCTTCCAACGTCGTCGGCTTGTAGCCAATGACTTAACGTAACCCCACAGAAATTAGTCAAGCGGTGTTTAGTCGCACGAACGAGGCAGCCAACCGACCATTTCTTGATATAACACGCTCGCCGCACTCACTCTTCAATAAATCGATTGTAACTTGTGCTGTGTGGCTTATGGCACCATCCTGTTGAAACCACATGTCGTCCAAGTCCATATCTTCCAATTCGGGCCAAAAATAATCACGCTGACCATTCACAGTAAGGTGAAGATCGTTATCGTCGTTTTTCTAAAGTTTTTAAATCTTCTTCTTCTTCTGGTACCGTAACAGTCCGACCTGGGCCTCAACCAGTAAGCCTCTTCAGCCGGCACGATCTTTAGCCAGCTGTCTCCAACTGCGCACACCTAGTCGATTGAGGTCCTTCTCCACCTGGGTGTGCCATCGGTTCCATGGGCGTCCTCTATTGCGTTGTCCCACTGGTTCGGAGTCGAAGACTCTTCGGGCTGGTACAGTGTTCTATATGGCCCAGCCATCTTAGGCGTTGAATCCGTAGACGCCTGGCTAGGCTCATGGCGCTGTACAGCCCGTAAAGTTCGTGGTTGAATCTTCTTCTCCAATAACCATCAACGCAAACAGGACCAAAGATTGAACGCTGAACTTTTCTCTCGAAAAGACCAAGTGCTTCTTCATCCGCTTTTGATATTGTCCATGCTTCCGCACCATAGAGCAGGACTGGATGTAGGGGACTAATGTTATCTAATGTTAGCTTGGTCCTTCGAGAGAGGACTCTACTATTCAATTGCCTCTTGAGCCCAAAGAAACAACCATTGGCAAGAGAAATTCTGCGTTTAATCTCGGTACCGTACTGTTCCGAGATTAAACTGCTCGTACTGTTCACTTGCGAGCCGAGGTAGACGAAGTCCTTCACTACCTCGAATTTATAGCTGCCTATAGTGACGTTTTGGCCAAGTCGTCGATGTAGTGCGTCCTTTCTCGAGAGAGAGAGAAGTTTTTAGTAAAGTAAATCAAAAAATAGATAGATCGCACATTTCGAGGTGTAATTTACCATGCCTTCTGACCATTTTAACATTCACATGCAAAGCGTATAAATCTTTTAAGTATTCTTTCTATTCTTCTAGAGTAATTTTTATGAGAAGAATATTCGAATATAGGTACCACTATAAGTCCTTTTAAGATATCTTGACATCTTCGATTCTAAGCTTCCTTTCTTGACTCATATTGACAAACATGAAAATTGTATCTACAGCTAGCTAAGAATCAAAGATAGCTACTAAAGAGATTTTATGTTACTTACAGGCTCGCGACCCATGCAGAGTACGAGCCTGAGCGATAGCTGCTTTCCATTCTTGACGGTCCTGGGCACGCTGCTTCCAGTCATCAAGACCAAGTTGTCTTGCATCCGCGATTACTTGGTCTTCATACCGGAGATTCGGTGTTCCTCTACTTCCCGAACCTGGAGGCTTGGATTCGAATACCATCTTAGCTGAAGCATTGTTGGAGTTCGCGGTTGTGTCTTCTCCTCAATTCGCCTTCCTCGCAGACGGGACCATATATCCGACGTAGAATTTTCCTTTCTAAGGCACCACGAATCAGCTCTGCAGTTTTGCTTATCGTCCAGCTTTCGGCTCCATATAGCAGAACTAGCAAAGTAAGACTTTTGTAGAGCATGATCTTGGTCCTTCGAGTCGGGAGTATTGACGCCAGTTGTTTTGACAAACCGAAGTAACACCGGTTGCCAAAGCTTATTACCTCGAAATTATAGCTGTAAATTGTGATATTTTGTCCTAGGTGGTGTGTGACGGATCGTTTTTTGGTCGACAGCATATACTTCGTTTTATCCTCATTGATCTAAAGACCAGATCGCTTCGCCTCTTCTTCAATGGCCGTAAATGCTTCCACTACGGCACGTTGAGAACGCGCGACGATGTCGATGTCGTCTGCATATCACATGGACTGAATTGTAGAAGATAGTGCCTTCCGTGTTTACAGATGCCCGCCGCACTATCTTCTCCAGTACCAAATTAAAGAAATAACACGACTGCGCATCTTGTTGAAATCCGGTTCAGGTTACAAACGGCTCGGAAGTCCTCGAGCCGAACTGCACGGTGCAGCGCGTTTTTGTTAGCGTAATGCGAGACAACCGGATCAGTTTTTCCGGGATCCTGAATTCGGCTATCGCACCGAATAACTCCTTGCGATGAATGCTGTCGTACGTGGCGGAAATCGATAAAAAGGTGGAGCGTGTCGATTTGAAACTAGCTGGTTTTCTCCAGGATTTGCCTTAATTTGAGGCAGGCCGGAAGCCACACTGATACGTGCCGATTAATGCGGTGCAAAACAACTTTAGACGTTCACACAGTACGCTGGCTACGATTTTGTAGGCAACTTTGAGGAAGAAATTTTAGATAGATAGTTTATTTTCGTATAAAAATTACATTTGATTTAGTATATCGAACAATATATATATTACACATGTAATGCATGATGTATCTTTCTTCTGAAAAACGTTTATTTCTTTTTATTTTAAGCTAAATGAAAGAGTTGTTTTCTCAAAAATTGAATTAAATTTAAAGAAATTATGCTGTATGGTACTTACACTGTTATATCCCCAAATAGAATGTGTATTGCCTTCTTTTTGCAGTAGGTACACGCATAACACAAGTGGTTGGTGTGGAAGATAGACTCAAGCCCCCTTTGGACTGTAGCTTTTCTTAATGGATTAGATGGCCAAACACTTAAAGGAATATTTACTTTACTGCAGAATTATTATATTTTACTCCGAATTCAGTCTATGCTGTAAATTAAAATTAAGTTTCAAGGTAAGTTTTCAGTTTTACAGAAGTTTTCTGAATTCTATTACTTATGAATGAACCAAGAGCACCCTATGCATTTTCGTTGATGCTTCGGAAAAGCTCTAAGCCCCCTACTCCGAAACTCAGACTTGATACATGTGAACTATCAGCTGGTAACACTGAGGCAGGGACTGAACAGGTTGTTGCCCCCTTTTCACTAATTTTCTTCTCAGATGGTTTTCTTGTTGCTCATACAATAAGACAAGACATGCATTATTTCTTTTTGAAACACCAACTTAGTTGTTTACAGATTTGGTTTATATTTTGCTATAAAACTATGGTCTGTTGATGATGATTCTCAATATTCAGGAACCTGAAAAAAACTCTAAATAGAAATATGTGTGTATGCAACAAATTGTTTGAAAAATCGATTAAATTCCACTCGAAAACAGATGTTGTACCGAGAAAACATACTACAAGCCATTTGATAACATTGAAGCAAGAACTCAACAAGTCTCTACTAATTTATTAATGGTTTTTCTTCAAGGCTGTTGCTAAAAGATTTTCATACATGATTTATACAAAAAGCTTCAGACATTTTGATAGTTTGATTGAAACAAACATTTGAGATAAAATCCAGATGTCATTGTCTGCAGTATTCACTCAATTTTGCTCAAATATGAACGAATACATAATTCTTACAATTTAACAATTTTAATTAAAAACCTTACGAGAATTTAAAAAAATTAGTAGGTCTTAAGGAATCCAGGAAAAAATGTTGGCGTATCATAGTTTGTTGTTCAGAAGAAAGAAGGAAGATCGAAGGTTCGTTTTAAATGTTACTATTCTTCATTGATCAGGCACCTTCAACTACATAATTATTGCCATCTGTACAATGTGAATGGTAGAGTTCGGATCAGATTCAGAGATCAAAATCATTGTCATTCTTCTGCAGTAAAACTCGAGTCAAACCAGTGAAGTACTGATAGTTGTCAAAAGTCATAAGCCAAGTTCTCGTTGATTTAACGTGGAAAAATTAATGAAAACGATTCATATCTTCCTGTCTCGATGATTTGTTTGAAGATCGAATAGCGGTGACGATCATCTTCTAGTTCGCCTATTCAGTAACTTAACTACAACCGAATTGTAGCACTAAGCGCCATGAAGTTAGTTCTAATCAAAAGCGCAATATCAACCCACTACCTTACAAATGTCATAAGTTAAGGGAAACAGCTGGGTGGTGACGTTCGTAAAATAAAGAAGAGTCGATCACTACGATGAGGTCGTAAAATAAAGAAGAGTTGATCACTACGATGAGGTCCATCAAGGTTGTGTCGTAGCTTAGAAAAGATTAATTTTAACGATCTTAAAATAAAAATGATTTAGTATTTCTTATTGCACGAATATAACAGTTGGAATTGAAATAACAAATATTTCATTGGATGAAAATAACGAAATAAGGAAAGTAAACACTGTAAAATAAAATAAAATAATTTATAATACAATACATGCGCTTAAAAATATTTATACAAGTCTGTGAATTGTGAAAAGGTGTTTTAAGTTGAGTGAACTTTAAATTGGTCATTCAAAGAGGGCAACAAATGGAAGGCAAGCGGTATTATTGAGGAAAACTGTTGAAACTATTGATGTAATGAAACCTGCGCAGAAATACAATTCCTGTCGACTGCTTACAGCTTCGATATATTTCCAACCCTCTTGCCGGAAGGATATTTACAGGGTTGCACCCTCCAGAAATTGTTTCTTCACTCCACTTCATTGTCAGTGCTAATTTGTTTATGCTTAGACTTAAACAACTTGTGTTCCTTCAATTAATTATTAATTTTCAAAGGAAGACAATGGCAAAACAAACGACCTCTCTGTTTATACAGAAGACCACTCAAAAGAATATGACAATGTCATCTTGGGGTGAGTTACTGTGTTCTTCAAAGCACTTGTAGAATACAACTCGGCAAAGTAAAAGTGTACTCATAAGGTACGTCCAAATAAGAGTAAAGCTTTGTCGCAATTTAAATGAAATGCCTGAAGGAAAAGCCGGTAAACTTAAATCTGAAGAAAAGTCGTTCAGCTATAAAATGAGAAATAAAGGATTTATTTTTGTAAAAGTTAGTATATTTTTTTATGCAGAATGAATTAATAGAATTTCATAAATAAATACAACAATTTGTGCTTTTTGTACTGTGAGTAAAAGAGTCCTTTTTTTTTTGAATCACAAATATTTCAGTTATTGAGTTTTATGTGTAGAGAGACAGAATGCGAAGGCAAGTACACGAGCATATTTCTTGCAGGCAAGTACACTCCCAGATACTCGTCCGTATTTATTGGGAATTTTGTTGAATACACACTTTTGCGTTAAGGAAATAGTAATCAAAATTATGTGAAGTATCATTACAGCGATTTGTAATGAAAATAAATGTTTTTCCTTGCACAACTGTGAATATTTGACTAAAAAATTATAAAAAAATAGAAAATCGATTCCGTGTATGAAACTCCTTAATGTTCAAGAGGAAAATAAAGTGTGTGAATACGTTATCGTTTCAAAAAAGAAAGCGAAATAATGCTGTGAAACCATTATGAACTTCAAATGTGAGTCAAGGTATTGCATTTGTGTGTTCCTTTTTATTTGTCGACTTGTGATAATGGATAAATACGAATTATGTTAAACTGAGTGTTCTGTGTATCTGAATGTTTGACAAACATGTTGTGCAAGGGACGACCAAATCATTGTTCTTTATTTCTTTTGTAACCCATATTGTCTAACGTCTTCGGGTCATGTTTTACATAATTGCTCTTTTATTACCCAAGTTGGAAGCGAGTTCTCAATAGAAAAAGTGTATAAAATGTATCCTTGGACTACCTTGTAGATTATGTCAACGATAAATTCATTATTTGCAGGAAATGTGCACAGCAAAAAGAATACATGCTATCTTAATGAGATTCGGAAGTTCGTCTTGTGGTGTGGAAACAAAGTTACTCATGCATCCACGCTAATGGTGTTGTAAATTTACTAAGCTCTTACTACATTTCTCTCCAATCGCTTGAAGCTGTGTGGTTGATTTCCGAATAAAATGGTGTTATGAACCCAGATGTGTATGTATGTATAAATTTTAACAGTCTAAGTTGAACGATGTGTATTGTTAGCAGCAATGGTACGTGGAGGGAACAATTGCAATAATTGTTACGACAGTGCCTCTGTTAAGAAAAAATGTGTATTCGAACTGATTTCTTTGTGCTGTGAAGTTTGTTCGTGAATGATAGGGGTGCCTTTTCCATATCTATACCTTCATAAAATTTTGAAGTATATCTTTGCGATGGTTTATCAAATAAAACTCTCATATTGTTATAGTCGAGTGTGTGTGCCTTCTAAATCATCTTAAATTTCGTATACACATCTACCATCTTCTGGTAATTACATTACAACCCGATTTTAAGGAAACCCTTCTTGGGGCATAGCTCTTTTGTAATCAAGATTCGAAAATGAAGTTGGTTACCGTACATTAAGACGCTAAATTGTCTTAATTTCATTCCAATAAAGAGTACGTATTATATATGTTGTAGATGTTTGGATGGATGTACATACATATATCTCTATCATATTCTGTATCTCTGATTATTCAACACTCTTAGTTTTTTTTTAGTTCAAGTGTCAAGGTTGTATGATGCATGTTCTACATCACAATGTTCGGTCAAAAAACTCTTTAGGAAGGGTACTGTCATCAATTTCAATTTATCTATAGTTATAATGCAGTAAGTACAGAGAAAGTGTGGTGATTACTTGTGAAATTAAACAGAAACTTCTTCTTGTTCCAACAAACCAGTTGAACCTTCAACCCAATTGTTGAATAATTATTTTACAGTGGTTGTTTAAAAGTAATATCTATGTTTGTATTCCAAATTTTAATCCTAGAATCGGTGCCAAAAGTAAGTAAACTGTACAAAGTCCGTGTCCGTGTTCTCAAAAAAATCAAAAGAGAATCCAAGGACAAACATCTTTTATGCAGTTTTCTATAGTATTTAATTAGTACTTTATTCACAATAACTGTAAACAAAAACTATGTGGATATTCCTAAATCTAAAGGCATAAGCCAAGAATGTAACGAAATGTAAAATAAAAATCCAACCAAATGACCCTCCTAAAGTTTGCTTACGAATGTTTTTGGCGCAAGTAACTAAGTTACCAGACCCAACCATTTTTTGATCAGCGCACTCTAAATTGAGAAGCACACTAAATGATACCATAAATCTCTTTACTTTCAGTTGTGCTATGTGAATTTGTGCTTATAGTTTGGGAAATTTTTATATATTTTTCTGTTTTAACTGTTTACTAATTAGTATACAAATTTGTTCTTAGGGTTTCGTTTGATTTAAATTTTGTTACTTTTGCTGTATTTCGTCACTGCTTATAATATATCTAATAAGTCATAAGCAAAAAAAGTACCCAACGTACTGTTCAAAACTTCTGAAAGTTATTTTTATTCTACTCAGTTTCAGCTTAAGTTTATTTCTTATAATTAATTGATTTTGACTAGGAAGTGTAACGTTAATCATGATGAAAATAATGGACCATTATGTATGGAATATCTTTTTCTTCTTCTTATTTATTTATTGCTACAGTCCGGGGTGGACCTGGGCCTCAAACCACCTGGGCAGTCAAATGTCACGATTTTGGTGGCCACATCACCTCCACGTGATTTGACCATGCCCTCGCATCGCACCTGCAAATGTAACAATGTGGTGAGATATGTGTAGCACGTAGTGGCATCCTGTTGAAACCACGTGTCATTAGTATACGCATCACCCAAATCAGCCCAAAAGAATTTGGTAATCAGACAATAGCCTAGCCAACGTCGTTCTTAAAGAAACATGGAGCGATGACGCCGCCAGCCCAAAATCCAGAAATTTGACAGATGCACAAAAGAGCAAATGATTCACTGAAACCAAAAACAAACTGAGAATGAACAAATGACCCGAGAAGAGGAGTAATGTTTGAGTTATATTTCATTGCGTTTTTTTTTCGTTTCGTTTATGTTCAGAATTGGGACATTACCGCAATTGTTGTGGAACAACTTTTTTTTTGCGTTATATTATAGGTCTTCTATAAGGGAAAAGATCGCTCACACATTGAAATCCTTTCACTTATTTCTTAACCCCTTCTTTGAACTTAATTTCCAAAATAATCGAAACATTTTTATAACTTACGACTGTGTTAGAGAAATGTGAAATCAGCAGAGATTGAAAAGGCGTTCAATTCATTTTTGAGAGCAGCTTTATGAGATTTCATTTTCATCAATTTTATAGATCTTATAAGTTTCGCTATACATTATCGTAGTTTTAAAATATTGCGATTTCCTTGAAATCTAGTTGAAACCCCTTGAGGTTATCCGTCCGTGAGAGATTGTCAAACCAAACTAGCCTACAGCGTGATTTTCTAGAGCTACTTTCTGACATTTGATCGGTAGTATTAGAAATTTAATAGGTAATTTTCAATATTTTTGTCTCGCGCTGACGTGAGGCATTTATAGAATTATCTTATGTTAGTAGGAAATTCATTGGAGTGATTTCGTTAGATGAATTAAGATGTTCTGAAAATGTTTTATGATCGATTATAATTCGAATATTCATTCGAATGGGCCCATCACCAGTGGTACCACAAGTTAAATTATTTATGATTCCCAGAAGCATCAAAAACGAGTAATTTTGAGAAAAAAAAAAATAGTCCCAATCCCAACAAAGGATTTTGATAATAAGCGTGTTTTATTGACAGGACAACGCATCTCAATTTGGAATCCTTCCTTTGCTTAATATACAAACGCTTCTTGTGCATAAAACCCCATTTACTACCAGAACAATTTGAATTTTGAAGTATAGCACAATTAAAGTAAAGTCACAAACCAGCTTTTGACACTAAAATTTAAACTGAGCACAAAGTGAGAAAAGAACATTTTATTGAGAATCACTACTAAGCTAGATTCTAAATAAAACACGCCTTATAATACTATTATTATTATAGAAAATATTTAAAAAAATAATTAAAAAATAATAACGTTCAAAAGGAAATAAAATAGGATGCAGGAAATAGAATAAAATCTATTCTTCAAATCTAAGTCAAATCTAAGGAATATGTGTCTCCGAATCAACCTAAAAAAAATGAGTCCGTTTTGACTCAATTGTGTCCCTGTACCAATTATGCCCATCACAAGTATGAACCGTTATAGTTGAAGCATGAAACAAGTGTGTCTGTCACACTGTTGTAATGCAAAATGATTGGAATAAAATATATGGCAAAAGTTCGCTAAGGCTTTGCTTACAAATGATCATTCTTCTTAAAGTCAAAACTCACTTTTATTTTCTGCATGAGCCGCTATCAAGGTAGTAGTATATTGTATTTATTAGTATATTGTAGAATGGTATAATCGCGGCGACTAACTGATAACCCCTTTTCGAACAATGATCAGATCAGGATATTTGCCACACTGGAGTCATTCAAGCTACATACGTCCACACCATTCATTTGAAAAGAGGTCACTCAATGTTCGTCACTTAGTATAGCAATCGATTCACTGATCAGAACTATTTTCGAATAAGAAAATAGGGCTTAAGAGAAACGATGGTCAATAAACTGCACCAAATTGTCATTCGTTGGAAATCAATATGTTGTCAAATTATAACTCTTTTGTTTCATAGTTTTATTAATGTTGAACTTTTTATTAGAAACATATCGATATTGCATATAGATTTGCTAAATGTTTTATAAAGAAGTGTATGAAGCCAATTTTTGTGATCATCTTGAAAATTATGAAAATCTATATTCAGTTCGTACCCTCAAGTACGGCAGCGAACTGACCTTCCCGCTACATTCAATCATATTCTCATGTACAGCATGTGGAGTTTTCATATCTTAAAACCCTGCCAGAAATTTATCGTTTCAATTTACTGTGTAAGGGGTGAGCGCCTGTTGACCATCTTAATCTCGTAGCCTTACGAAATGTTGCGCGAGTCTTCGCAATTTTTGAAGTCCATTTTAATTAATTTATAAATTTTTGTTGTCATTGTTAATGTGTCGACCCATCGCTGTCTTTTCTTATCACAAATCATCGTAATATCACAATGGAATCTTAACAATTTTACTAAAGGCGCCAAATATTAAATTACAGCTCTTGGTGTTTCTCTCCATATTTTATGCGATGGGACGTGGTTTATTTATAACCACATCTTGATATATTCATGTACGAACAGTAAATTGACTTCCGTTAACACTACAATATTCTGCAAGCAGCTAGGCAGGTGCACTTCGGTAGCTTGGTTGTTGCAAGGTACAACATCGATTTTTTTATGGCTGGCAAGTGTTTTAATTCATTTAAAATGCGTATGCAGATATGAGTCCGATTAAATTTACGCCAACGGAAAGTATGCCCTTTACATCGAAGTCAGTAAATAGCCATGGATAAAAAATGTGTATATTCATTTATTTGTTATTATACATACAAATCTTGTAGATTTAGATTGTAGTACTGAAACTAATAAGAAATTTCTTAATTGTATTGCAGTAAAATTAATTTACTAAAAACCACCAATTACGTTGGAAGACATCTGACACGGACTTGAAGTCGGCAAGTATATTATAATGACTTCACCTCCAGATAGCCCCATTGAGGATGTTGTATATGAACTAGAACCAACACGCGTGCCTAAACCAATACCAGTTGCATTGGAAGATCTCTGTCGACAAACAAAATTTTCAAAACAAGAAATACGCGTTATGTATAGAGGATTTAAAACCGTAAGTATTAACTTAACATTCATTTCAGATTTTTGTGTGAAACTAAACTTGTTTTAAATTATTTTATAAAACACCTGTTTAACTCTTCTATTGTGCTTCATTTATATAAATATCGCAAAAATAAAGCAACGCAAAATAATGTGTCAAAGAAAAAAGAAAACAAACAAACGAAAGTAGGTGTGTCGTTTCATGCTGTTAAAGAACATGTCACAAGTGGTTAATTAATCAAATCCTTTATTGATGGAACTGAGTCGTCGAACCGCTCAGCCTTCAATAGGGGGCGACACTGCGGACCTGTTGCGTCGTCCTTCGAAAGCCACATTTTGTCTGCTTTCATATCACGAATATCTGAATAATAGATCATCGTTTAGCACACAAACTTGCTACCTTATTGTGTTTAATTGTGCTTCATGTATGGGGTTGAAAGTGAAGAGTTATTTGACGGGGGGAGATTTGACATCGTACAGTGTGACGGTTTTTGTAATTTTAAAAAATAAGGTATTTTTATGAAAATTGTAAACAGGAAGGAATGTAATAAATTTGATTTACCTATATATACAAGTTTACTCCTCTTACCCGTATGGTTAACAGTTTAAGAACTTTTTCAAGTGAACTTTTTTGAATTTTGTAAATCACATTTAGCAGAAGATCCGTTCACAATTTTGTTATCGGCATAGCTCTTCGTTTTAGCTTCTATAAAAGGGCAGTCAACTAAAACAATTTTGTTTATTTTCTGGAGCATTATTTCATATTGATGACTAGATAGCTAAGAAACTGTTATCATTGCTAACGCTTCATCTGCAGACATTGATAAGAAATCAGAAAAATGATTGTGACATGACAAACAATTTGACTAAAATAGAAAATGAAAAACAAACCTCTTCCTCGAAAGCATATTGACAATTGCTCAATTGCAAAAGCAGTAATTCTTTTTCTTACTTTTCTAAAATTTAGTTCATTCGAAGCTGCAATTTCTTCCGCGCTATATAAATTTCTACTTGCGCCTTCTTGATTTTCAACACTTTTCCTTAATATTCCAACCTTGCCTACAAGAGATGAAGAAGGAATTACATCTAAAACTGTTTGTGGTGATTTACTGGTTTCATTCAACCACGACTAATTGATGCTTTTGAAGCGATCTTGATGACGGACACTTTTGGCCATCTTTTCATCAAACCTCAAGTTTAATTTTCTTAAGCTGTGCCTCAAACCTCAAGAAACTTAGCGCCGTTAGCTGATACTCAACTAAGCGTTTTAAGTTAAGTACTTATCCGCTGGCACGAATCGAAATGTAAAGTAATAAAGTCGGCTTAGTGTAACTTAAACTAAGTGGGAGAAATAATGAATCATAAGACCTTAGGTTGTACTTTAATACTGACAGTGACATAAAACTGTAGAGAAATTTGTGAATAAAAAGGGGTTGTTGAATGAATTACTGTATGGAGTTCAAATTATTTAAAGAAGTTGGAGTTTCAGATCACTTCTACAAAAGAAATGAATATTATTATGGTTTTGAATGACTTTCGTTGCATAAACGTTTTCGACTAACCAAGGACATATATAACAATCATGGTTAAGTGCTTCGTTACACAAAATGAAGAATGTGCCTTCAATTCCTTATCCTCATCCTTATTCATCCCTATTAATTATGCAAAACATATGTTCATTTACATTTTCAATGAAATAATTTGATTACACCCATGAATTAACTCTTGTCACACTAAGGTTTTATGTGATAAGAACTTAGTTACAGAGCATTTTATTTCGATGGAATGCAAGTTTCGATCGAATACAGAAATTGTTTTGATAGCAACACAAAAAATGGCAGCCACGGAAAATGCCAAGAGATATTTCATTCGTATAGCCTCATTTCCATCATTGGTTGTATGTGCACATTAGAAATAACGAATTAGACATTTAAAATCGAAATGAAGTTGGTTGCGTTAAAAAAAAAAAAACTGTATCATAGCTAAGCCCAACTTAAATATTTACGAACAATGCATAAAAGATAAAGTCGAACTTAAGGTGTAAGTGTAACTTGGCTATGGCGTAGATTTAAGTAAAGTATCAGCAAACGGCTCTTAAACTAGTCCCTTGAGGAGAAAATATTTTCTATATGATTATGGTGGCTGTGCATTGGAGTATGTAGGGGATTGTCATTTACTGACGTTAAGATGAAGATCATTTTTTGATCCCTAAACAGATAATAGATGTAGGTGGTCATGAGGAGATTAGGAGTCAGAGGAAGAATAAATGAACAAATTAATTTGCATGGAAACATAGTGTTGTCAGTGTAAAGATAATGACTTGGTGCGGAATTTCATCGATAAATGAGACTATAAGAAGCCCTACACATTGAAATTTAGCTGAACGTCACTATCTCCGAAGGCCTCAAATATTTTTATTTTGGGAATTCTCGGATTTTGTGGACTATGCCACTTTTGCGCTGATAGTCTCAAATATAGTAGTCGCAGATTTGCATTGAATTTGAATTGAAATAATTAAGTTTTTAATTTTTTTCTAATATTAACTTTAAAAGTATGTGAAGTATTTAATAAATTCAATATTTCTCTTCAATTTCAGGAATGTCCAGAAGGTGTTGTCCACGAGGATTGTTTTAAGGACATATATGCAAAGTTCTTTCCACACGGGAGTGAGTATAGACATTTTGATGAAATAAAACCGATTTTCGTTTAGACTTAACTTCCCTGTCATATGCTTTAGATTTTATTACACCGTAAATTTGTTCAATATTTATTAAAACACATCTCCATAATTATAATTGTGTGTCTTCGTACCATACACATGTTTTCTAAGACCACACTCACCACACATCCAAGACACAAATATTTTCTACAACGTTGATACTTACATAATTGCCAAGCTTGCGATCCGTGAAGGTTCTAGGCCTGAGCTATACCTGCTTTCCATTCCTGATGGTCTTGGTCACTCTGTCACCAAACCAAGGTGTCTTGCGTCCGCGATGACTTGGTCTTTAAACTGAAAATTCGTCCTACCTCTCCTTCTCGAACCACAAGGCTTGGATTCGAAGACGCTCTTAGTTGTCGGCGCAATCCTCTTACGAGTTACTGACAATGCTCAAAGAGTATAATTGGCTGGAAAAATCTCGTTAGAGAACAAAAGCACGAACAACTCGAGTAGTTTCAGGTAGTTCAGATATTCGACCCACTCATTCTGATCAGGCTGTATGATCATGTTTCGTAATGAGGCAGTAATGTGAAAAATCGTTTCAAGTTTCAGAATATTTTATACAGTAGCAATAAGCACGGATGGCAGATCTCCATCTTTGTTATTCCAAAAGTAACTCGGTATTTCTTTAAGAGATATGTGAAGTTCAGGGATGTCTTACCAAACAGCTAAAGACCACACTATTCAACAAGTGCCACAATCAGTTCATAAAGAGTAACCTGGCGAATATTGAATGTTTTTTTTCTTGGCATACCAGATATGGGTGTAGCGTAATGTGAATGGATGATGTTAGCGCTCCAGGCAATTTTATAGAGGGGCCTTGCAAAACGTGGGAATGTTTGGTCATCTCGCAAAGATGCAGTTGGCAATATAAAGCAGACAACAAATATGAGCAGATTCCAAGAATCGAATTGGAGTCTAAAAGTGACTTTACACCTGCTTGATATCATATTTTATTTGAGTCACAACAGTGTCTGCGATGTATGAGTTTTTTTGAATTCACCAGCACACTTAAACCATGTTGGTCAATTATAATACCACAGTCAGACTAGCATCACTGATTGACTACTCCAGTCATAGTGTGTTAATTTGGTCCCAACGGCAAATGGATTTTGGATAAGAGTTGCAAACCAGATAAAAGCGACTCACTGGGATTCGAACCGGGAAACTGCGCCATCCAGCCGTCTCTCCTGGACAATGTTGTTAAATCAATCGCGTGCATTTATTTTGGTCATATAGAAAAATCATATAATAGCCGAAAATGTCGCAATCAGATTTGTTCGTGATGGTGATAGGAGAGAGAGAAACACAGTAGCGCGCGATGTACTCTTCAAACGGTAAGGTCTATGCTTCGATAGTTTCATCACATGGCACGAATGACCCCCGCGCCATGAGGTAAACGAGCATCAAGAGCGCTAGCAAGACACAGGGTGATATGGTTGGACAATGTCTGTGAAATTCGATGCTGGTCACAGAAGATGATGATGATGAGATACCACATTTCAAAACAACCAGCGTACTTCATAGCTAATTGATGAGATTCGGTCCTATATTCTGTGGGCAACGATTGGAGTCTAAGTAACTCCTCTGGTTATGAGAAAAAATGTGCACTTCTGATTCCCTTTACAAATTGATGACATTTTTTTTACAGTAGATAATAGAATATTTACGAAAAAAAGCTTAAAGTAATTACAAATTGATTCGAAAAGAAAAAAATGCATTTACAGACTCCAGTTTATACGCACACTATGTGTTCAAGGCCTTTGATGTGAATTCCAATGGCGCTATAAGTTTTAGGGTAAGACAAACAAATTTGATTTTTATTTCTAAGGTGGTTATTTCGGAATATTTGTGTGTGTTTCAGGACTTACTGGTGACACTATCTACATTATTACGAGGGTCAGTTTACGAAAGATTGCGATGGACATTTAAATTATACGATCTCAATGGAGATGGACGAATTAGCCGATCGGAGCTCAGTGAAGTAGTAATGGCAATCCACGAACTTATGGGAAGAAGATCACATCAAATGGATGACGATAGAAAAGCAAGGGAACAAGTAATGTATAAAAATACAAATAATTTTGAATAGGGCGATTATTTTAGTTTAATGCGAACTTATCAAACTTTGGTGGACGTTGGCGAGAATTATTTGCTGTCAGAAATAGCTTTTATTGCAATGTGATGTAGTTGTTGTTATTACTGTAGAAGTTCAACGGTTGTATAGATAGATGCTTTGTATACCTCTGTTATTTCACGGCTGTTGGGTACTGTCATAATCGCAACACAGTCGAGCCTCGATAATTCTTATCCCAACGAGCTAAGCATTTCAAACGAAATATCGAGATTTACGACTTTTTGAGAGTCAAATTTACCAAGTATATTTTTATTTTACTTAGAATAGATTTATTTACTTAGAACAGAAAAAAAAAACGAATTATCGAAATACATATGAGTGGATGGAGCGATACCAAAAACAGTTTTCAAATCTCTTGCTTCTGATCGATAGACATTAACTTGAACTCATCTTGCAAACTAAGAGCGGTGACTGAAGAGGCAACTGACAATGAGGCAATCACACACACATTCATAGGTAAACAATAACAAAAGGATGCAGAGGAAGAAATACGAATTACAGAGATTCGTCACACAAGACATGAATTACAGAGAGTTCTACTCGTGTTCACCAAGATAGAACTTTATACGAATTGGCGCGATTTTTCTAACGGACCGAGTCTTTGATACGAATTACCGCGAGATATGTATTATCAATATACGAATTATTGCGATTCCACTGTATTAAGAACTCTCACTTTTTAAATAACTTTTTTTTATAAAAATTACTCTGAAGAAAACTGATAATCAATAGCCTCAAATACGGCACTTCGTTTGATCGCAGGTTGTCACAGATACTATTAGCCGGAAACGATTAGATTTTTTTCTATTCCAACTGCAGAAATTCGATTTACTTACGTTAAATAAGCAACCTGAAACGAGGTTTATTGCTTAGCAAATGGCGCAATTTACGAAGTTAATTCGAAGGGTTGGTCGTATTAGTCTGTTATTCACGTTAGCTGATACAGGATGCATGAAATGGATGAAACTGTAGGTCCCTTCCACGCGTGAAAGAACAATAGCACGCACAGCACAAGTGGTTGCTGAGAAGCTAGGCCCAGGTCCGCCTGCGACTGTCGCTCCACCCATATTATTATGTATGATAGAGGATGCCGAAAATTTATCCACGAGCAGTGCAGCCAATATTACAAAGATATACAAAATTGGGAACAATGACTTTGTAAACTGTGGTGCCAGCATGTACAGAGGCATGCGAAACCGAATACATAATTGTTGTTGTTGTACTTTTTCATTAATGAAATTTTCAGAGCTGTTTTATTATAAAAGGGATCAGTGAAAGAAATCGTAGAATTAAAAGATTTGAATTGAAATTAAAACCAACCGGATTCTTTGTATCCAGTTTATCTCGCTTTAATTTGTCCATCGTTTTTTTATGCATTTACCGTTAGGTCTAAACTTGGCGTATCATACTCTATATATATATCTCGCTATTCTGATCTTAGCATCACATTGGGTGATAATGGTGTCAGTGTCAGTTTAGGTAAAAAATCAAGTTTTCATTTTTTAAATTTATAAAATTCAAACAAATTTGAGAAGGATATCGTTTTACTGTCTGAAAAATCTCTTCAATCATGAAGCAGAAATTCGGTCCATGCCACCGCATCGTACATATATGCTACAAAAAGTGGAAAAGAACTGAGAGCCTGCATAATAAAGGTGGGTCCTCAAAATTGTTTGTCCTCTCCTTATTGAGACTGATGTCAAAACACCAAAAGGAATTGCGTAGGTTATGCGAAAGGACTTTGAAGAGGACACAGGGTAGAACTTGGCTTTTGTCCGATATAAAAAATAAAAAACCAAAAACTGGACTGTCCGAAAAACTAAAAAGATATAGAAAAAACAAAATGTCCTCAAAGAGCATACATATTAAACTGTAGAGGAATATAAAGCAGTCAAGATCAACAGGTTTTCAGTTCGATGGGGATTCGAAGGGATCATTTTTATTCCTCGTGCAATATCGCTCAACAGGATGCAATCGACTATTGGGACTTGGAATCTAAGCAAAATATGTTACGTCCATTAACAAAAATAAATAAAGGCATCTTGATGGCGATAATGCAGGGAAACTCGTTTATATAAACGTATATGCTGAAAGATTTAATATTATGGAATAATTTTACAATAAATTAATTACATTGAACAAGAGATATATTAAATTACAATTATATTAGTTCTATGTCCCTTCGGCACGAACACGCTCCATTAAGAGAATACAATGAACGAGAGAACAATTTTCGCGTTTTTCAGTGCATTTATCATAGCTTCTCAAAGCCCACTAGCTGCATATATAACATTATTTTAGGACATTCAAATGCATGAGTTTAGGAACAATGCTACTAGATCCATTAATTCAAAGCAGCAAACAATCACAACAAGAGATTTGACCAATTATATGAATGGTCATAAAGACCGGTATGTGGGAGACATGCAAGTTTATTTTTATTAATAATTAAATAATTTAATTATTTTTGACTTGAAGTAACCATCAACACAGATCAGCTTGAATTTTCTGTATGAATACTTCTTGCTGCCTCGAAACTTAGAGCTACCAAATTTAATACATTATGGGCAAAACTCGTTCTCCAAAAGAACCGGCATACGACGAAGGAACTTCGAAACTGTTGCCTCAGCCATCACAATTCCTCCAACAAAGCTATAAGGCTAATTGAACTAATGTGTTTCTTATTGTGGGAGGACTATGGAATTCCTTATCAATAAGAAACATCCCTTGTTTACTCTAAACAAAAATATACAAAAACTTTTATTTTGCCAATCCTGTCTATGGTATTTCTGTCTTTGAATGCTAACTCAGTTTGAATGGGATGCTAATGTCTCTTAAGCATCTTCTTTTGATTCTGGTATTAGACGCTTCTTCATCTTCACTTTCCGAAACCAAAAATATCATATATCTCAAATATCTTAAAGTTGAATTAAATAATACCAAATTTATTCAAGAAAATTTCACAAAATACATATTTGTTACGAGTTGAACGTCGATGTGTAGCATGCATTTTAGAAAAATACCAACCACGTTACGACATGCGAAAGTCAGTCCACATGCATGTTTCAATGTAAGCAAATAATCAGCAACATTGTAGTCATGTTCTGCAACCCAGAAATGAATACATTTTAAAAACACTCGTCTCAAGATGAATCAATTTTTTGTACGATTTTTTATCCTTATTATCTGGCACTGTCTCTGGCCTCCCACACAGATAGTGGGAGTAGAGTTGGAACGTATCCTTAAAAGGAGCGATGTACAAATCTTGGTACGTACCACTCGGCTGAATGACTTATTTTTCATTGTCAATTCTTTACATGTCAAGTGCGTTTAGAGCGGGTGTATATACTTCAGCATGGAGTTGCCAATGGCTCGCTGCCAAAAACCGCGAGAAAGCTCTTCCTTTTTTCCCATCAGGTCCTTCACTTATTCAGTATTGATCTCAACTGTGCATGTTCATGACCTACTAGAACATCCTTCATGATGTTTTTCTGTTTGTTTGCTGGCGTGAATCCATGAGACCATCGTCGTGCTGGGTTTTCTGACGAATGAAGCGAAGGGAGTCATTGTTCCTCAGTTTTTATCTAAAATCTTCCAAAGCGAGCTTCCGGTGGGAGCTGGGGACATTTATCCAATGTTCTTTTTATGATGACATCATCTTCACCCCTCTAGATAAGGCTGTTGTTTGCGAATTTTGTTTTAAAGCGAATTGTTATATATGAGGTTGTGGGTCACAGCCATACATCAAATTAAGCATTATTTCCTTCCTTAATGGTGACTATCGTTTCATCGGAGAACTCTTTTATCGGCTACACCCCTTCATTCCACCTACGCTTATGTAGTTCACGAACGAACTAGTTCAAAAAACAGCTCTTATAAGTTAACTATGTGAACTAGTTCATTGTAAATCATTTTTCATATTAGGTCATTTTGTTCAGTAGTTCCACTAACTCAAGGATACTTTGCCCAGCATATATGTATGCATATATGTATGCTCAACAGAATTATTGAACTCGATCGAAATAAACTGAACTAAGTGTTCCTCGCAAACGCGACCTGAACTAAGTGCTTTGCTTTTTATGTGTATTTCACACATAAAGATCAGGGTTGTTTTTGTTTAACTACGGCAGTACAGGCACATCGAGCATCGTTGCGTTTCCGGTGGTGTTTGAGGAGGAAATTTTCAAAATGTGTGTGCCTATACTTTAGAGTTGAGCAGTTTCGCAATCCTGTGTTCAACAAGGTGAATTTCAATGAGCTATCGTTTTGTTTTCATAGTTCTTCCACCAACAATTATTGACGGGAGGATTATCCACTCATACTACCAACCGGCGAAAACCGCACAAAACTGCATTTCCTGAGCATTGATTTACATTAAACTAAATGAACTAGAAGAACGAAGTAGTTCAATAAACCGACCCACAAGGTCGTTGTCCATTTTACGTTGGTGGTAGTGTCAAACACATGTCAACCGGAGATTAAAGCTATACCCAATATAATGAGAAAATCAAAAAAATGTCGGCAAGAACAACAAAGAAGAAAATACAATCATACTACATTATTCGCGACAGACTTCTTTGTATAATTATTACATTACACTGGCGCTGTAGTCTTGGATGGTCCTAGGCCTGAACCAACAAGCCTTTCCAGCTGGGAAGATCCTTACCCACCTGCCCCCCAGTTGGTTGGGGGTCCTTCTCCGCTATTATACTGCATCGATTTCGTGGGTTTTTTTCTGCCTTCCATTGCTGACGGTCCTGGGCACTCTGCTTCCAGTCTGATCCCAAGATTAAGTTGTCTTGCATCCGCTATTACTTGCTCTTAAAACCCTTGAATGTGTCTTCCTCTCCTTCTCGAACTAGTAGGCTAGAATTCGAAGACCCTCCTTGTTGGAGCATTATTGTCCATGTGCTCGATGTGGCCGAGCCAGTGCAGTCAACGGATCCTTGCCTTCCGGACTACATCCACATCCTGGTACAACTCGTAGAGTTCGCGATGGTGTCATCTCATCTATTCGCCTTCCTCGCAGACGCGACCATATATCCGACGTAGAATTTTTCTTTCGAAGGCACCAAGAATGAGCTCCGCAGTTTCGCTTAGCGTCCAGCTTTCGGCTCCATACAGCAGGTCTGGTAAAATAAGCCAGAGAGTTTTGTAGAGCATCTTGGTCCTTCGTGTAAGGAGTTTTGAACACAGCTGTTTCGACAAACCGATGTAGCATCAGTTGCCATCGGTGATTCCACGTCGGATCTTCACTGTTATGTCATTCGTGGAGTTCACGTTTGCCCCGAGGTAGACAAACTCCTTAACTTTCGTTTTTTTTTTACAAAAAATTATGTATTCATTGTTCAATTCTTAAACGTCCGCTAAATCAACTTAATTTAAAATCATCTTACTTTTTTTTAAGGTTACATTATTTACTAATGCTTTGTTGATGTATTTTTTTTAATGTTTCCTCTCTTTCACAGATCGACCGAGTTTTTCGAAAATTAGATCTAAACCAAGATGGTATCATAACAGTTGAAGAATTTTTGGAAGCATGTCTCAAGGATGATTTAGTGACGAGATCATTACAAATGTTCGATTCTGAACTTTGATGTCAAGCTCATATTCTCATTTTCCTTACCTTTTTTTTATACAAATTCCTTTCATTTAAACAGTCCACACATAAACAAGTATTAAAGATATATAAAATGAAAGTATGACTATTTTTATTAGGTTGTGAAATTCGTAACAAATTTTTCTTAAAAAAAACATAATAAAACTTATTATATTAAAATTGTAATTTGATGTATGAATCAATACAAATAAATAAAATTTTGCCAAATCATGTGCATTTAAACTCTTTGAAAAATAATAGACAAATTAACAAACGAAGAAAAATCATTTATGAGGAGTGTAGCGAATAAATGAAATACAGTACGTTCTCGATTAACGCAACTCCTCGATTTTCGCAACAGCCAAGTTTAATTTTGTATCATTATTGACGCACTTAGCGCAATTTTTCAAGTAGACAGAAACTCGATGATTGCAACTACCCCAGTTTCTATTAGTTGCCATAATCGAGAATGTACTGTACTGTGGTGAATGGCTATCTTCGATGTTGGTTGCACGTTGAACACAAGTAACAGAAATGAAATGGTAAGGTATTTGTTTTCGGTTACATACAATTCGTGGCTGGGTTTTAGGCAGCGTGATGTAATTTATGCGCTACCAAAATTTAGTATGCATACGAAAGAGTTTAAACAATTGGATCTCAATACAGTGTATAGAGAAACTAAGATTTGTCTTAAAGAATTTTGCATAAATTTACAACTGTCTCAGTATATTGCAGGAATAGATTAGGTATCATTTAATGCTCGTCGATATTACTACCTATCGAATACTATCAACTAGTATATGTTCAAGAATCCAGATGATTTATCGATTTAGATCCCCGGTAAGTCTTTGAATAATGTTTTGATTTTGACTTCATTGTTCTGAGTCTCATCATCATCATATTCTGTACCGTATGAAACTGTAAAACGATCGGAGGCAAAGCACGTTCGGGGATCTCCAGTCAACTCGATCTTCCGCCATCGACTCTAAATGATCAGTATCTGTGACCAACCCTAACCAAGTGAGTTTTTGGATCGCGGCGGCAAAATAATCGAAGCATAACCCTTTTCGATCCACAAAGTGTACTGCCGTGTTCTTCTCAAGCTGGCACGAACATTAGCCATCTGTCTCCATTTGCTGACGCTAAATTGGTTGAGGTCCTTCTCCAACTGGGCGCGCCACTTTGTACGTGGACATCCTCTATTGCGTTGTTCCATTGGTTCGGAGTCGAAGACTCTTCGGGCTGGAGCAGTGCCGTCCATGCGCTCTTCATGAGCGTTCATGATTGAAACTTCTCCAAAAAGCACCAACGCAAACAGGATCGCAGAATGTTTCTCTCGAAGAGACTAAGGGCCTCTTCATATGCTTTTGAGATTGTCCAGGCTTCCGCGCCTTAGAGCAGGATAGTGAGAATCACGGTCATATCTAGTATTAGCTAGGTCCTTCGAGAGAGAGCTCAATTGCTTGTTGAATCCAAAGAAACAGAGACTGTTAAGAGTCATTCTGCGTTTAATCTCGAATTCTCTCCTAGTTTTGCCCTCGTTCACAGCTAAAACCAATTTGGCCGCCTCGGTTTTGATCGTTCATTAATTCAATGTACATAGTACAGCAATTAAAACGAACAAAGCACATTCCCTCAACGAATGACTAATAGCCACTTTACCACTTTTCATTTGAAATTGGTATTTTATTCGAAACTGGACGAAATATAAAAATATGTATAAAACATTTAAAAAAATATGTGTTTTTTCCCTTTCACGTCTTTCCGAATAACTTTTGTTGTGATCAGGTAGCCATGCAACGAACACAAAATTAAAAAATCCTTATCAATCTAGTAAAAAAAGGATTTAAAGGATAAAAGTATGCTACATAAGTACGTTAGTTACCAACCTTTGGTCAAAGTGATTAATCTTCTTTCTTCTGGAACTTACTGTAAAAAAAATGTATACTAAAATAAAAGATACATGTTTTCTAGTATTTGAATCAACTATAGTACATACCTGCTGGTATTCCTGTGTCATCATTTTTTTTTCTGTTGAGGTGGGTCAAGTATTAATATTCCTAATAGGTTGAAAAATAAAGAAAAGTGTACAAACTAGGTTTCTTTCCTTTTAAAAAAAGTATGGTGATGGTGACATCGTCCCTTATGTACACTATCGCGCGCTTAGAAGCAATGAAAAATTTCGTTGGCTCAACCAATCCTTTCATTACTCAACAAACACTTTATGCTTACAATGAATTTTAACAGAGAATTTTAACTTTTAATGAGTCTTTGAGTCAACGAATCATACATTAAACTACGTTCATCTATTTGTAAATCTATTCGTGATATTAACAAATACTTCGTTGAGCCAATGAGTGTTTGTTGATGCAACGAAAATGACTTTAACGAACCCTGTTCATTAATATTACGAACAATTTTTGGTTCAGTGAACACACATTCATGAAATGCCCACAACACATGAAAATGACCACAACCTCTAATATGTGCATGTTGACCTTCATTCTAACATTAGGACATACGGTCACAAACCTCGGGCTGAGGTTCCGACTGGGAGGATGTGAGTACCCTTGTGAAATATTCCTCCCCTCGGCTGCGCTGCAAAATCCACCTCATATTTGTAATGAAAAGGAAAGGTGACAAGATGTACCCTTGTCGAAGTCCAACGCCCCCTATGAAAGGTGTTGATTTAGTACTTACCATTAATCCGAACACACCCGGTTAAGAGGACGGCTACACGGCAGAGTTTACCTCGAGGAACTCGGTCGTATGTATTTTCCAAATCAACAAAACAAATGCTGATCGGTTTGGCATCCTCCAAAGCCTTCTCAAGTACCATTCTTAGAGTGAAAAACTGATCGGTTGTACTTCTGCCGCGACAGAAGTCACCCTGTTCATCCCCGATCCTGGACTCGACAATAGCTCTAGAATGCTTTACCGGAACTGATTTTCCGTAGATGGTTACTATCGAACTATAGGTGCTTTATACCACGTTTCCACCGAACCGAAACCACGTAGTTCAGATGAACTTTTACTGAAACCTTAATAGGCCGCTTCCACCGAACTTTAAGTGGTTTCACTCTCAATATTCGAGTCATTCCCTCTCAATGTATAATTGCCCGCCAAAACAAATGGCACTCGCTCTCAATTTTTAAATGGCCGCCAGAACAGCTGTCTTTTGACAGGAAATGATAGTGTGAGAACACCAGCAGATAGAAAATGATCGCCAAAATAAACTGAAGTTCTGAAGAAGAAACCGCAAGCCTTGCAGACCCTGAAAATGTAATGGAATGGCGGCAGCTGGTAGGTTCGGTTTCGTTCATTGCAAACGGGGCATTTAGTTATTAGCTGCTTACACAGTCAATTTGCAAGTTCTTTCACCGTAGTGTACCGGCCACGAGAAGCAGAGTCCGCCAAGAGAATCCCCATAATTTGCAAAACCACAACTTTTTCCTGTTTCTTTTTAATGTTGTATCTTGCAGGTTTGATTTACATACAAGAGGGGGCATCCATTTAAGTCAAAAGCGTTACTTCTTGCCCCGCTCTCCCCTACTGAGGATTTGAAACTTTGGTTTGAGGAATATGATTGGGTAACTGGTGTACCTAACCCAACTGATTGTATGTAAAAAATGTATTTTTTAAGAATGTTTATAGTGTATTTTATTGTTAAATATTAGTTCAAGTATCTAAAATAAATATTCATGTCGAACAAACCATTCTGCAGCAACCAGTTTACAGTATTGAGCTAACAACGACAAATAAACTGTGCATCTGAATAAGTCTCGTATCCTAGGTAATCAGGTTCTGATTTCAATGGGGGAATAAATAACAATGTTCATTTTGATTCTAGTGATTTTATGCTTTTCACCAAGTTTCTTTTGTTTCGAGTGTTTAGATTAATAAGTGCACTCAGGTGATTCAAACATGTAACAATCAAATCATAAGACTGCCTTCAAAAATTAATCACTGACTTCCCATTAATGGAATATCGATTTACCATACTTATCCTCTCCAACAAATAATATTTTTTAATGTATTGCAAACTAACGTAAAATGAGATCATCGCAATTGGAACTTTTTCGTTCGCTTAATTTAATGCTGAGAAAATTTCGTTATTCAATAAAAATTAATACAAATGTGCTTTGTCTCAACTCACTAGACGACTGTGTAAGTTGCAACATAACAAATATGGTGTCCACTTCAAGCGTGTTTTTGCTTTCTAGTTGAAAATTCTTAAAGACAACGAAAGTTTATTTGAGGCTTATCGGGTTGTACTGCAAGGACAACAGAATACAGTGACTTCAAACAAAAAAGTCAAAAGAAGTCCTTATAAGCATATAATTGCTGCAAAGATTGGAAGGTTGTCAACCCTGAACAACAAATGCTTCCAGCAGATAACTTTTATTTTAAAGGAAATGGTAAGTAACAACGGTTTACACGTGTTTTATAAATCTATATTTTATTTTTAATAATTTAAACACAACCCGTCCATTTTCATTGTTCTCAAAACTGAATGTATGTATGACGTGAGGGCAATCCAAAACTGACTTCCAATGTTTCACTGGTGTAACTGAGTTGGTCGTCATGACTGGTGTTTGAATCAGAGCAGACCACGGTATTGAAAGTTTGTGTTGTTGTTGAATTGAGGCCAGAAATGAAGCATTATAGAGATGGCCAACTTCACAGTTGATGAATTTGAGAGACTTTTTGAAAGTTATTTATTGGTCAATTCATTCAGTCAGTAGAATCGCCCTCGGAAACCGCAGGTAGCTAAGGGCCAAAAGTCGACAGAAGTCGAAAGTCGAACGTTGAGGAAAAAAGTAGAGTTGATTCTTGGTGCCTTCAAAAAAAATATTCCCGTCTGCAAGAAGAAAGCGAATGAAGGAGAAGAAATAACCGCGAACTCTACGAGCTTTACCAAGATGTGGATGTAGTTCGGATGGAAAAAATGCGAGGGTCATCAAATCCGTGTTTCCTGCTTCGAAAGGGAGAGAAAGACCGAACTTCCGGTTTAAAAACGGAGAAGTTATCGCGGGCGGAGGACAGCCTGGTCTTGACGACTGGGAGTAGCATGTCCACGACGATCAGCGATGGAAGGCAGCTAATGTTCAGGCTCAAACCCTCATAAGCCGCAGAGCGATAAGTAAGAAAGTACTCAGTTATAGACCCAATTGTAAATAACCCCAACGTTACAGTTGTTACATTAAAATTTGAATTGAAATTTCTTCTTGGACTAGAAGGCTCCAGACCGCTAACTGCAACGCGTTGAATAACGACGTAGAATCATTATTTTGACGTCTGTAATTTGGACACATCTCTATCTAGATCGAGGAAACTTAAGAGGAAAAATTCCTAGATATTCTGTCAAGAAGTGAGATAAAAAAAACCAAAAGAATTAGAAAAAGTCTTATGACCATAATTAATGTTATCATCACTAGTGAGCAGTGACATTCGTAGTTTAGTGGATAAGTGCGTTGAGTACTATGCACTATGGACTATGATTCGATTGCGAGAGCATCAACATTAATTTTCACAATACTACTGCTAAGAAACGCTTAGCAATATCAAATCTTCTTGTTATACCATGTTTCCAACGAACGAAATCGCGAGATCAAATCTCCTAGATTTCGCCATACAATACGGTTTTGAATCCTTGCGATTTCGTTTAAATTTGGTTGAAATCTCTTCGAGTTCATCCGTCCGGGAGAGGTTGTCAAACCAAACAAGCCTACAGCATGAATTTCAGTTACTTTTATCATTTTTCCGTTCCTTTTCTGGTGTTCCCAACATAATTAATTCCTGTCAACAAAACAGCTGTTTTACCCGACACTTTCACACTGACATTTGAAAACACTTCAAACTTGATGGAAACAGCCTATTGATGTTTCAGTACGAATTCATCCAAACTACGCGATTTCTGTTCGGTGGGAACATGGTATTACAGACATAGAAGACAATAATCGGATTTCAAGTCGACTGCTCTAATCCAGGTCAAGCATTTCGTTCCATGCACTCTTGTATTTCGCATCGACGGACAGTAACAACATTTGATACTCGAATGGCAAACTATGACTTTCTATGATTTGTTATTTAAGAGCGGAGATCATAAATTATAAATTTACACAGAGAGATGGTAGCCATGTAGGTTAGTAATCTGCTAGCTGCACAAATAAGGAGCATGGACAAAATGTGCTCGAATGTCTCATCGTCTTCCAGCCATGTCTTGTCTCGGTAAATATTCATTTTGTTAAGGTGGAAGTTCAGGTCGCAGTGGCACGTAAGAAAGCTTGTTATAATTCTTATGTCCTACTTGTCGACGCAGAGGATTTTCTTATAGGAATTGTTACGGCCTGATTAATCATTTGGGTTGTCTAGAGTCTCCAGACCATCCCTATTGGTACAGTGGTCCAGGCGAAGTTTGTGTTCCCATTCGTTAATCAGTGTTGTAGCTGCTGTCCACATTACGGTTCAGGACCTTTGAACTTAGATTCCGAATCAGCCCTAGCGATCTCATTTGCAGATTCATTGGGACCCTGCCGAGCTTGATTATGTTATGTCTAACAAGGGATTATAGTGCTTCGTAGTAGCATTTGACCGTTTTGTTGTCCATTGAGTCCAAAGACTCCAGTCCCAACTAAAGACTCCAGCTTTGATCCGTCTGTGAACCATATTAGACTTCTTGGTTCTTGTTTTGGAACACAATTGGTCCAATTCTCACTATCCAATATACTATCATATTTTTTGCGAAATGTATAAAAAAATGCATAATTTTGGATGACATCATGTTATATCGTGTACTTGATATGTGGATTCCAGTTAAGTCGTTTGTTCAAGATTGCTCCAAAATATTTGTCTTTTCTGGAATAGACTATAGTGGTGTTGTTGACCCGAATCCTCCTTAAGAATAATACTGGTCTTACAGGGATTAATTGATGATCGTAATTGATACTCTCGTATACGAAAACCTAGCACCAGTGTATAATAGTACTTGACATGAAATAAGAATTAAATCCTTTTTTTTCTTTTCAGCTATTCTTTTCACTGTTTCAAAGTGTTGACTTCAATGCTCATATGTTGTGGAATCTCGAAGTCGTTGGAGTGTACAACAAATGGATTGAAACAGTGAATATGCTTCCGGCCAGCTGCCTGAATTCGAGCAGCTGTAGCAATAACTTTCCCAATCTCCTGCTGCCTCAATCACCGATGCACTTGGGCGTCATATTCACGGTAAATTTCACGAAATATTGTGCATTTTGATTCCATGGTTTTAGTGATTTCAGCTAGTTTTTAACGAACACATTGAGGAAAATATACTAGATATATTGTATCGAGTGCTCAATGTGAACGTAATCCGCAAGTTGAACACGGAGACTGATTCAACATCATCAAGCCTCGAGGTCCTGAAAGTCTTGACAAATAATATAATAAGCGACAATGTAAACTTATGGGGTTTCAACCTCGATGCAAATCACTCTACTCTCAACCCAGAAAACTGGATGACTCAAAATGGCCAATTTGTGTGCAGCAGCAGCATGGCACCATTTTTGCAAAATTACAACACTTGCCTCTCGAAGTTCTTATCCGACTATCGACACAAAATGTCACCATCTTTTGTGGGTAAGTTCGACAAACGTTTACTTTTGATTTAAATCTCTGAAGTATTCCCCAATCGTAGGGAACGAAAATGAATTCGAGAAACTAAACATGGAAATCAACAATGGCTTGAAAATGGTTTGGGCGTACATCAGCAGCATTTTGGATCACGCCATGCTTTGGTGGATAGACACACCCATGTGTAGCTACTCACTGTCGTTTGTTGACATCATTCGAAGTTGGATATTGTTAGATGGCTTAACGGGTATGAAAATTTGATTGATGAATTTGATTAAATTTAAATGTTTTTCTGTTGACAGATACTCAGGAACCCATCTCGTCATGCTTGAAAGCCTTATGTGAAATACTTACGACGTACATCTCAAGTAATGCTTGGGATGGAATATTTCGATTTGCCCTAGTGAAGTCGACTTATTCCAGAAATGCTTTTAAGGACTTTGAATACATGGATAAACATTTAGTAAGTATCTGTGTAGATTTTAAATTTGCACCTCAAAAATTTGCTTATTTTATATTTAAATAATATGTAACTATCACGGAGAATGTCAATCCACTCAAACCAGTTTCAAGTTTTCATTATAAAGTCATAGCATACAGTACGTATATAAACCACCGAAAGTATGACCCGGGTCATCAGAATTAATAAAGCAAAAACATAATTCACTTTTACAGAATGCTATGATAATGTTTTTCAAATTAAATTCTTTAAATTTCATTTAAATCATGTCAATTTAATATTTCTTATATACAAACGTAAGCAGTCTTTTAACCCCCTCTGCTGGCTTCCGCAATCATGACGCGATTCTTGTATTAAATCACATTCGAACACAATATGATCTCTTTGTTTGCATTCTTTAAGGTACAAAACTGTACTTTTTATATTAATATATATGTGTTATGTCTGCGATTTTCTCATTTAAACATTATGACCTCGAGCGTATGTATTGGAAAAAAAAGTAGCGGGAAAAAGTTAGATTTTAGATGCAATATAATTGCAAATATAAATATAATGTTGCTAATACCTACTTATTTATATGAATTAGGGTGTCCTTATACAGGTGAACATTTTTTTTCACATATCGAAATGCATACCCTCTTATTCTTTTTAAACTACCTAGACGTACTTAAGTACAAAATTTGAGCTTCCACCGTCAACATTAACCCATGCTGACAGGGCTCTGAGAATTTAAACAAATCTATTATTTACCCTTGCAATTGTTAAATCATTTAAATTTTTTTATTTTATAAATAATAGTCAAAAAGAATAGCTAATTATTCATTTTATTAAAAGAACATAAAATTACAGATTACGCTACGAATATTTTTTTCTTTTGAGGATTTTTTTTTTAGAATCTGGATAAAGATTTCTATGCTCTTGCACACAGCGTAGTAAAAATTGTTTTTGTTCTTCCTTTGCAGTTATCAAACCATGGAAATCTTGCATAAGTTTCAGAGCTCTTTCAGCTGTATCATTAACTGCTCTCATAGAAAGAACTTTTCTTTTTCCACGTAGCAACGGGTCTCTGGAGGAAGATCTCATCCAATTTAAATCGAGAAAATAAATATTTGCTCTTGATGGACACAAAATCACGTAATGATTTCCTGAGACAAAAAAATACGGCAAATTCATTATCAGTTTAGTGTAAACAGTATAAAAAATAAGTAAAATGTTGTGTTCTTCCTTACCACAAAAATAATCAGACAAATCATCCTTGGATGGAATGTATCTCTTCCCAGAATCATATTAACTCTCTTTTTGTAAGTTCGTTAAAGAGTGATAAAATGGCGATTTCTGCTGACAACTACCAAAGATGTTGACTAAACTTTCTCAGGGCTGCTTGGGCGATAACTTTGTCAACAATTTCATAATCCTTAAGCCTCTTTACAGCTCTGGTAGGAAAAGTACTGAAATATTTTGATGGTTAGACGGTAACTTTACGCCTGTGATTTGATAATTTACGTCACCCACTAGGCAAATACTTTTACTTTTTACTTTTTATTGCTTCTTAATTCCGGTGCCATTTTATACATGTTTTTACCTTTTTTATTAAGATTTGTCTTAATTATTCCTTTTATGAAACACTTGTTTCCTATATTGTTTACAGTTTATTTGTGTAATTTAAACTTTAACTTTGACATTAAATGTATTTGTACTTCACTGTATCGCGATGAAATCTATCTTCAGATTTATGCGCGTCCTTTGAAATCCTTCCTTTGAATCTATCTTAAGACTTACTTATCCTACATCCTACATGCGCGCCACTTCTTCCAGGCAACTACTATGAACACGTTTCGATGCAAGTCGGCACGGGTTCTCGTCCTCCAAATAATATAAAAATGTATTTCCGAGATTTTTAGGAGAAAATTAACAAAACCAAGAGGTATTTGTTAGAAAATAGAAACTTCGAAAAATAAGGGAAACCCTAATATATATGTATATATATTTTAAAAGATATATCTTATTTTCTAAACTAAGTATTTTATTGTACATGTTTTTAATTTAATAAATAAGAATTATAAAAAGGTGCTATTATTTTTCTCCTCTATACACATTAATTTATATGGTAGTTGGTTGAGTACATACAGTGACGACCAAAGCTTGATACATTATTTTAGGTTTCGTGATTTTTCATCAATAAAATTGCTTCCCTAGCACGGATTTGATTGGACTTTTCAGAGCTGTTTTCTTGTCTGATTACTTAAAGGATTCAACTGGCAGTGAAAAAAATCTAATAACTACACCGCTTGAAATAAAATAAAAACCATCCAGATCCCAAGTATCCAGTTATGCACGTTTTAATTTTTCTTTCTTTTTTGTGCACTTACTGTTAGGACTAAAGTTGGCGTACTTTACGATGTATTTCGTCGTTCTGATATTGACATCACACTTATGAGCTTCCCGAATTTCGAACGATTCTTTTTGGAAATCCTAGCTTCTCAAAAAAGGATATATGTTCCATTCAAATAAGAACATGTCTTTGTACATTTTATGCAAAACTCGCCTACCCACCCTTCTTACCTTCTATTCTATAGAGTCTTAACGATTCGTTCCATAATTTTGCCATTCACTTTATCTAACCAGGAAATCTGATTTCATTTTCAGATAAATGAGACCAATTGTGATAAGATCTGGGGTTTATTGTTCAATCATTTAAAGAAATCCAATAACAACATATTACTGATATCGGAAAGCTTTACTCGACAAGCAGCGGTTGCCGAACAAATACCAATTTTGCATAGAATTGGTAAGTATTTAGATATTATTTTGATTATTTTGATAACTTATATATATATACTTGTCAACAACGGAGTAACAGTCTGAAGTGGACCAAAGCCCAGCTTCTACAGTCACTGGTGTTGCCAGCACTTAAATCATTTCTTAAGTGTTTTCTTTTTGCATATATCTGTTCTACGGATATAAGCACATTTTTTCTTATATCCCTTTATCGGGTATGGTGCTATGAGATGCTCTGAATCCAAATTGTTGTTTTGGTAAGATCGCATTACTATCAATAAAAGAGACATCAATCTTCTTAATAATGTTTTCAAAGCACTTGCTAAGGCAACTTGGTAGGCGAGGCTTAAATTGCGTAGAACAAGATCATTCAGCATCAAAATCTTGCCGCCAAGCAATAATCTTTCTTGGGTTATAATTTACAAAATTAAGTCAATTATTCTTGGCAATATTTTGTCACTGAATTAAATAAGAATAAGTTTACTTGCAGATCATTCCTTACACACCATGAGAATTTGGGCGACAGAACAATCCAAGCTCCAGTCTTCGAAGTGGGTGGTAGATGTTATTTTCCAAGTGCTGAACACCGATGTAAAGGAGTGCTTGCAAATTGTTTCAATGATTGACTTTAAGAAGATTGAAGTGGATCTGAAGGAAATTCTCATGACAGTGTGCATATACCTCAGGGCGAAGCTCATCCTGGAAATAAAGGCGAATATTTGTAAACTTGGGGTGAGTTCAAATGAATACCGACAAATTTTTTCCGGAAAAATGTTTTTTTTTTGTTTTTAGAACACAAAAGACGAATGCATCAAGGTTCTATCCTCCGTTTGTCGGACGCTGACGTTGGCGCATTTTTCGTTATGCTTCCCACCTCGTCAGTACTGGCAACGGGATTATGTGAGGGAAACTGAAAACGGATACGTTTCGTTCATACTGGATGAAATATACCTTCCTGCGTTGCAATCCACAAAAGACATCGTAATACTAGAGCTGATTTTGAAGCTCATATGTGAAGCGTGGATTGACTATATCTATGCGCAGCAAATCAGGTTCACAGAATGCGGTGCGCTAACGCTGTTGCATGACTTTGATGAGGTGCAAAAGTGGATTGAGCGGGTTGATTTCCTGTCAGTGGAGGAAATAAAAAGGCTTTGTAACCATGAAGTTTTGCATATGTGTAAGGGAGTTGGCAAGGTGCTGGTTCGAAAACCGAAGGAAATCATTTCTATAGTTCATCCGCCAAAGAATATCGAATCGTCGTCAGAACGTATGTTAAAAAAAAATTTGCGTACAGTATGCTTTAGTAATGTCTTCTCCTATTACTCCATTGTGAGATTGCTTAAGAGGTTGTTTCCTATTATGAACTTCTTAGAATGGAGATACGTCTAGGTATTTGAATCAAAGGACCAAAGTGTTCGGTAGTTAGAAGAATCGTTATCCGTGAAGTTCTCTGGTTCCCTAGAAACCAGCTCTTGCATAGATTCACGACAGTGCTTTAACATCCTTGTACCTGAAGATTTTCTGGTGGCTCGGTTATCTTTATTTCCAGTATCTCTAGAAATTGGCGAAAACCTCAATGACTTTCCATACTCTTTAAACATCAAGATCCAAGGAATAACTCTGCACGGAAATTATTAACACATATATCCACTCGACTTGAGGTAAAGGTGTCTATCGGCGGGTTAGACGATCCTACATACAATGCCTCCATTTCAGGCTACTACCAGGTATGGCAACCTTACATTTATCTGTTTTGGAGCAGATTAACCCCTTAGTGTTCAGCTTGGCTGACTTAATCAGAGACACTTTATGATAACATCGATCTTTGATGGATTAACATATTGTCCATATGATTAACTCTCAATTTCTACCACAACTAACTAACTTATCAGGCTAACGACCCATCTTGGGTCTGAGCTTGAGTTTTAGCTGCCTTCAATCCCTGTCGGTACTGAGCACGCTGCTTCCAGTCAGCAAGAGCAAGCTGTCTTGCGTCAGCTATAACTTGGTCTTACTGAAGGTTAGGTCTTTTGTAGAACATAGATTTTGGGACCAATTATTTCGACAGACTGCAGCAGTTCCTAAGTTCGATTCTATGTTTCCAACGGTTGCCGATTGCGATGATTTCAAATTGTAGACTATTTCTGAAGCATTCTATATGTTCAATGATAGACAACTAAACAAATTATTTTATTTATATTTTATTGAATTAATGTCCTATTAAATCTTCTACAGATTCAGCACAGGAAAACCGCCTTCCATCGGAGATGTTTGTTTCCAACCAAAGCCATTGGTTGCAATTGCGTATAACAACCGGAAAGTTTTCAATGTTCAAAACAAAGTGATACACCATTTTACTTGTTTTATTTGGTTCTTCAATAAAGTTAAAGTATTTATTCGTTCTTGTACTACCTTGTACAAATGATTCCATATGAATTGGTATAAAGTGTGGACAAATAATTTCATGTCCGATAGGAATATATAATAGCCAGTAGTCGGCCACACTTTTACAAACATAGAACCGCGTAATCACTTACAGCGTTCAAGTTTTGGTACAAGGTGTTCTAGAAATTAGACAAAATAAAATGCCCATTCGGGAAGCCGCGAGGAAGTTCGGAATACCCAGAACTACTCTTCAAGATCGGATTCATGGAAAAGTCTTAGACGGACCTTGCAAAATGAGACCCAGTACCATCCTTTCCATTGAAGTGCTGGTAACGGAAACACTTACAAGTCCTTTTAACGTTCACTGCATGTGGAAAAGCGATTGTTTTTGGTTTTTGGTTGTTTTTCCATATAAATAAGCGACCACCTGCCAGAGTCCTTAAAAGCATGCCTGATAAATGGATTTTTGGAAAAACTGAGAGTAGTTGGATGCGCTGGAAACTTTTCTTCAATACTATCCACGTTGGCTATTGAAAAATGACGAAACCAAATATCAAATTTTTATCAAAACCCGATTTAATCCATATTTTATGCAAAAATTCAAGGTTTTGAGTAAGCCCATCGTATCTTAATTTTATAATGAATAATATAAGAGAAAAATTGGCCCAAAAGGTTCAAAATTTTTTTATGAGACTTTTTCTATGAAAAATTCCTTAAGGTGCCGACTACTGTCGACTCTACTCTAGGAAATTACTGGTAAGAGGTTGGCAGCAATCAAACCCAATCCGAAAGTGATACAAAATACGAATTGATTGTAGGATCGGATTTCATTTTCGAGTCCGAATAAAAAATGTATACAAAATAAGGCCCCAGCCGGCCTCATTCTACGACGGAAGTGACACATGTCTTGATGTTGTAAAACGATAGATAGCTATCACAACTGTTGAGGAGTATCGTGGCGCATCTTGTTCAGTTAAGTACATTAGCTTAAGTCCAATCAATAAATACCCCACACAGTAATTGTTTTATTTATTTTATTTTTATTTATTTATTTTATTATATGGGTGACATTTTATATTTTGTATACTTCAAGTATTAAAATAGTATCAAATGGCACTTCAATTTTCTTCAGTAAACAGTTTTAATTATGGGTGGGGTGACCCTAAGAATCAATTTACATAATTGAAGAAAAAAATGTAAGGATATATAAAAAATACATGTACAGTGGACTCCTCATAAGTCGAATTGTCACGAGATACCATAATTTGTTCGAATTAGAGAGAGTTTGACTTAGAGAGAGGTTTTTGTATGGAAAATTGAGGGAAATGTATGTAAAATATGGCGAAAAGTTTCGAGTTAGAGAGAGTTTCGACTTAGAGAGAGTTCGGCTTAGGGAGAGTCCACAAAAAAAAAAGATTTAAATTCAAAAGGAAAAAATAAAAATGTACAAAGGAAAGTCTGTAGTTACCCCAGAATGTCAGAAAATATGGATTCAATACTTGCGTAATGATGATCTAATGCCAACGCTTAAGATATTTTTCAAACTTTCCAGAAAAAGTTAAAATTCTGATTGATCGAGGGAGCTTATTAAATAGGCGGCCATATGAAACGAAATAAAAATTACGAAATGCGGTAGTACGAGAAAAGGGCACTGATACAACATTCGCAAAGTTTCTACGTAGATTATAATCAGAAATTAATCTGCAGTTAAGATTTCCAGATCTAATAAAAATGTCTTCACCACTTTAAAACAGTACAAATGACGGACGGAAAGAATTTTCATATCACAAAACAATGTATAGCTAGGATGTCGGCGGTGTTTTCGGCATATCGTTCTCAGCACTTTTTTTTGCAGAATTGACAGAGGCTGTAATTTATTTTTGTATGCACCTCTCCAACAGGCAATACCATATTGGAACTTTGAATGGAAAATACCATAGTAAATAATTCTAAGTAGTTTCTTCGAACAAACATTTTCCAGGTAATAAAAACTTCTGAGGGAACAACAAAAATATTTCTTTAGATACTCCATATGGTTTGAAAAACCATAAACTTATCCATTTTTTTTTCAAGCGATCAAGTGCACCCATGCTCAAAGTAATATCACTGAAAAAACGAAACGATTCACATTCTTCAGAGGATCAACAAATTTTAATAAAATCTTTTACATTACACAATGGCATATTGTTCATACAGGGAATTCCTAACTTTATAGTATTCTTCAGATAAACAACCTTCTAGGGTAATTTTTCCTGCATCGATTCTTTTTAACGCCAGTGCGCCATTGTTACACCAAAGAACACCTCCGGAAAATTCTGATGTAATGTTGCTTCGCATTAAGAATTGTTTGAAATCACTTAGCCTGAGCTCGTTTATTAGTACAGTTCTATGGATCGGTATTTCGTCTGCGTGGAAAGGCACCAGATTCAGTATGCCTTTTTCTCTTTTGACACTCTCCTGGATTTCCACTTGTTCGTTTGTCAAAGTGTTTTCGATTTGTTTTGATCCAATTTGAGCATCAATCCAGGCTACATCAGCAGACTTGCACTTTTGAAACTGCAACTGTGAAACTAAGCCTTCGGTAAGTCGAATTTGATAAATATGTCTCTCAGATGTGACATCAATGATCTGTGAAGTAAAATAAAAAAATTCACATCAAGATCGTGATTTAAAACTGAAATTATGTATATTATTATATTTTGATGATGAAATGAGCTAACGCGTTTTTCGACAAAGCTGGAAAGCAATGTGTATGGATAGAAAACTGCTGTCAACCTGACCAAAGTGAAGTGAGGATAACTATAACCGAACTTAAATCAAACAAGGTTGCCGGACCTAAGTGCCTGAACAACTAACGAGATTCTATGTGGCGCTGAAGCATGGACTCTGTCAGAAGCGGATGAGAATACGCTCGGTCGGCTCGAAAGAAAAATTCGCAGTGCAATGTACGCATTGAAGGGCTGAAGAGGAGATTTAACTACGAACTATACTAGCTGTACAGCGACATCGACCTGGACAAAGAACTGCCTCCACAGGAAAAATGCACAAGAGGAAGGCCTCGCATAGAGCGTAAAAGTTGAAGGGACCTCAACCGGATTGAAGTGAGCAACATGAAGCAGCTAGCTTAGCTGGAGAGGTTTATTAGTAGAAACCAAGGTTCAATCCAAACTTTAACGCCTCTAAAGTAATTAAGTAATATTAAGTCGAATTGTTAAAGAAGAATTCACTGACAGAGTCGTTGCATCAATTGCATTTTCGAAGGAAATGCCTTCTGAGCCTTGGTCCCTGAAAGCCTTCATAATACATCAACTCGAAAGGAGGAGTAAAATCTACATTTGCCAAAACAAAATTACCGTCGATTTCTATTCCTGTATGTACATATCATTGTGCAGAGATGCTAGTGGAGGACGATAAGATGGAGCGTCATTATGTGTACTTTAATTTATTTTAATGTCTGATGTGTGTGTTGTGACAGGCATATGCCATCAAAACGACATCAAAATCAGCAACACATAGTTCTTCCTCATCAGATCTCTCGCCTATGTAGAAATCGATCGATCGATTATGTCCTCTTTTTAATGAAGCGGTAATTAAATAAATTAATTTATCTGCAAAAAAAGAAACCCTCTGAATTGCTTCAACTATAGACGCATTAGTCTTCTGAAGAATCACCCCGATTACGATAGTCGTTTTAGTAAACCGACAGAAGGCGTATTCAATGATTACTTAGAAGACAATCATATAACTGAAATCATAGATGCGTTTCGATACAAGGCATTATTATATCGTATTACGTAAACGCCTAAAACCGCTCGCCAATAACCTGGTCTGTCTATACCAGTGTCGCTTTAGGCCAGGAAAATCCAACATCGACCAAGCATACACACTACTACTACAAATTTTGGATAAAAAAAAACCCAGCATAGCATCTATAGAGAGGAATTGCAATGTATAATTTTGGCATCCCTACCAATCTCGTCCGTTTGTGCAAGATGACGATGGAGAACGCTTGCTGCTCCATCAAGGTCGGTAGACCTAAACTAGACATTTAATGTCAAAAAAGGATTCACACAAGGTGTCGCTCTGTTATGCGACTTCTTCAACATCATTCTTGAAAAAATTATTCGGAACTAGCACGACAACACCAGAGGCACCGCCGACGGTACTACATAATCGGAACAACGCAGCGTGATGTCAATAACACTTTTGTGAGTATTGCGACGGAGGCCGTGAACGAGGATTTAACGGTAAATGAGGGCAAGACGAAACATATGCTGTCAACGAGAAAGGCCATCCAAAACCAAAGTATTGAGCAGAACGTCCCATATATCTGCTTAAGATATAGCTTTGAGGTAGTCAAAGATTTTATGTAACTAGGAACCGCTATTAATTCAGACGAAACCAGCTCTGAAATCAAACGAGGAATAAGTCTTGCTAATCGACCTAAAAGACGAAAGTGACCCGAGGGACAGCGCATTAGAGGAAACCGATTAGGTGGCGCACGTGGGAAAGGACCTCAAGAAGCTATGTGTGAGAGACTGGTTAAAGACGAGCCAGCTGCAGACGCTTGTTTGTTGCGGCCTAGTTTCACGCCACATTTCAGCGCCGCCTTAACTAAGGGGAAAAGCTTGAAAAACTGAAAAAGGCAACATTAATCATGTACGACGCATACGATTTTAAACTTCTTACATTAAAAAATGTAATGCAGTGAAACTTCTCTATAGTGGACAGCAGCGAAGCCAACTTAATTGTCCTGTCTGAAGGGGTTGAAATACACGAACATCTTCATGCCGGAACCATGACGCATTGTCCGTAAAGAGTGATGGCTCTATAGAGGTCTGTCCGTGTAGAGAAGTTTCACTGTACTACTGCATGAATATACATATGTACTTACTTCTCCTTTTTCTGGAGTAAAAACTTTGGCACCAATATTTTGACTGCAATGTTGAGCAAGCGCTTGTATGGAGTTTGGTTGACCCCTCACGACCACAACACGTCGGGGTCGTAATTGTGAGAGGATCTTCAACATCGATTCACCATCTGATCTTCCTTCAAAATCAATGAACTGCACTTGCGCATTGACTTCAAGAAGTTTTCGACTGCTTAAACATTTCGATGGATTTTCAACTAATTTTATTTCTGAAAATAAAACGTTCATCATTTTCGTTTGGAGTTTGAAAATAATGGAGTCATGTCAAATTCTGCTCCAATTTGAACAATCAGTCAAAAATACAGTTCCAGTACTCACCCTCAATAGTTTCCTTCTCGTCCTTGATTATTTCTTTTGTGGGATTTTCATTGGACCCATCTGTGTAAGTTTCATTTATTCTGTAATCCTCCAGCGCAATTATTTCTCCGTACTCATCGCACTTTAGCTTCTCCTCGTGATATGGGAACATCACGTGGTGCTTTTTATTTGATTTGAAAAATCCAATATGCTGCTTGCTGCCAGGACGGAGCACAATATCGTGTCTGCCGGTGATAACACTGATTTCAATTTCATCCTCTGACTCATCCTCTGATTTATCTTCTTTCTGTGTCTCGATCAGACTGTTCACCTTTTCGGTTTGAGACCTTAGATAATCCTCTAGTTCAGTGCCTTGTAGCTCAACTCGTCTTCGGAAATCGATTTCGATTTTAATGCTACCGCCACCACTGTCTAGTAATTTTCGTGCCAAGGTCTCTGGGGAAGTCCTGAAAGACAAATGCGAGTCAGAAACAATGCAGGTTTAGAAAAATGAGTTACATCCTTACCGCGAAGTCAAAATGATGCTATTGTTCTCATTTGCTGCCCAGGCGATTAAAAGCTCTCTCGCAAAACCGCTTTCTAAATCGGGCGTGCTTGCTAGCACAACCTTTGGACTATGCAGTTTGGAGAGGTCATTTAAATTGTGGCAATACTTCATGTGCTTAAACTGAAAGGGATTATTGCGCGCACCTTCGAATGACTTCATCAATTTGTCACTCATCCACTCAATTTGTGACTTTGCAAATTCTATGACATTGTAGCTGAAATTATTCAACAGAGTCAGGGAATAAGCCATCAGGCCAGACTCTTTATTCTTCCACAACTGATCAAGCATGTGAGCTAGTTCAAGCACTCTGCCCGCCGTGTCGACTGCGATCAAAACGTTTCCATTGCTTCTTACGGTTTGAAGTATATTCGTCATGAGTTTTTCGTCACGAGCTCGTCGCCTTGCTTGCTGATAGTTTGCATTGAATGCGTCTGTTATGAGGAGGGAAGGTCTCTGAAGTTTTCCCAGATCGCAACTGTTTAGATGTCGTTCCTTTTTGTGATTGTAATCAATGGCATAGACAATATCTTCTTCTCCGTCTTTGATTATCTTCCATATCGTACCACCGATCATGTGACCAGCTGCAAGGGGACAGATCACAATACCATAGCCTTTACCTTTAAAACAGAGAATGTTTACACGTGTGTTTCTCATACAGAAATCAACAATTTTCTTTACCTTTTAGAGGCACAGTTTGGTTATACTTTAGCTGTGTAATTTTCTCGAAAGCTGCATCCACATCATCCAAAGAATACAAATCGAAGTCGTACATATTGTAATGAGACATGTACAAATCGTACATGAACATTTGTCCCATTTTGTACACAGGAATGGTGGCATATATCGGACAATTGAGTCCAAGTTTTCCCACTAGATACGGGAGTGCACCCAAATGTGCACTATCTGGATGCGAAATAAGAACTGCATCTATTATGTTCACATATCTTAAATAAAAACAAATCACAATTTAATAAAAGAGAATGCATATTTAAACAGAAGAATTTACCTTTTCAATTCTTTTGCGAAATTTGGATCAAATTTTTCATCCCAACCACAATCGAGGAGAATGCGAAATTCATCTATTTGAAGCAAGTAACACGGTGGAGATTCATCCATAGCTCCCGAAAGAGGCAGTAACTTTATAATCGAAGTCATACTTTTGTTGTTTAAACACTAATTCTCTTTAAAACACGAAGAATTTTTATATTATAAACAAACCACCGTACACACATCCAACCTAAGGGTGGACTACAACAAGAGAAGCAGCTGTTGCCTGGAAATTGACGTTTGACGAATGCCGGTTTCCAAATGAGGAGTTGGTGTACACTGCCTTACCGACATATGTCTTATCGCTGAAAACTCACCTCACTGCACAATGGCAGCACATCGTTAATTAATATTGTGAATAATTTTCACAGGGAAATCCGGTTCAGGAACAAATAAAACGTTGACTCAATTATTATTAAAGTATCATACTGACATGTATGCTAGTTTCTGACCATAAAAATATCAACTGACAAGTTTTTAATTGATTTGACCTTAATTCATTTCACAACTTGTTAAGGTAACTATCAGAGGGTTTTTCGATGACACTTAAATCATTGTGCGTTCAAATAGAAACCGCTAGCTATGCTTTTGACATCAAGTTAACAGATTCTGGATGATTTTTTTCTCATGAATCATGATCAAGATAATTTGCGAACTCACCAAAACCACGCTTTTTTTCTTCATCGTTAATAAACGACTTTTTGCAGTTTGATTATGCGACGAAAACTGCATTTTTCTATATATTTGCAGAAATTTGGCGATTTCTGACAAATCACAACTGGAAGTCGCGACTCATGTGTACAGTGTTTGAGATTTTCTCTCGCCTGTGTCAGTTGAGATTTTGTATGACCTAATAAATAATCGAAATTCGTAGTGAGATTTAATTCCCTCTTCTTGCATAGTCGGGTTAGTATGTGTCGTATTAAGGGGTGTTTTAAATATGAAACTTATTGGGGTCTATTTGAGGTTAATAGGGATCAATCATAGCGTGGCAGTCGAAATATAAGCCAGTCACCCATCCCTAATGGAGAAGTGACCCAACAGAAAAGTTTCACTGTATATAAAACACAAAAAATGTTTCTATCGTTGTAGGCTATGAAAGCATCAAAACAGCACATGCACCTTGTTATAAGCTGATTGCTGCCATAGCTTGATCTATACATTTTGTGGAGAAATAAATTTCACACTCGTAAAAAATAATTTTGAATACTGCCGTAGGGTCTCCATCGCAACCTGTTTTATCGTCAGTTCATAACACAAAAAATGATTTCGTAGCAATGAAATTACAACACAAACTCGATTCACGCAACCCTCTATTCGCGCAACTACTCGATTATCCAATTTCTCTGTCAATTTTGTATGTATCCATTCTAACTCTACGTTTTCTGATTTTATAAACAATGTTTTCGACAAAATTGCCATTTTCCCTATACAAACATACCCGTTTTGAGTATCATTTCTTATGGAAAAAATTTGACCCTAAAAATTGACCCTGAATCTATTAGTTGCGTAGATCGAGTTTGTACTGTATATGTAGTTTTGAAGGAACAAACTAAAAATGATTATTCAGTGATTATTACTTTCCTCATTAAACATCTTCTATGTGATTTTGTACGTAATGCAAAAAACTATTTTTTTCTTTTTTAATTAATAAACGAAATTCACAATCGAAAAATTGATAATCATCAATCGTTGACAATCGCAGTACCAACGAGTCAAATTTATTGATTTATTGTTTATCGTTAATTTTTTTACACTCGCAATAAAAACAGTTTTTTTTTTGTTTTTCGTTTAAAATTGGTATTGTCAAAAACAAATAAACGAATTATTGAAATAGACGTTACGTGAGTAATTATTACAAATATATTTACTTTAATTGACATATTCTTATAAGAAATTTTCTTTCTTAAATGGAATGACTTTATAAGTGAACACTGTTATAATAAAGAGTTTCTTTGGCATTTTAGACTTTCTTATATCCGTAATTTACAGTATATCTTGCTTAAAATTAATTTTTAAAACTTAAAATATTGTTTATTCGCTTGCAATAGGATCAAAAGTTGATAAATAAACAAAATTTTGTCTTTCTATTGTTTATTATACGCTATTAAAATATACGAAAGAAAAGTTATTGTTTTATTTGCTCCCAAATGGGTATCTATTATTGATGCACTCTTAATTTCATTTACAAACTGAACGGTGAGACAATTAAAATGGTGTCAATTCGTTTCCAAAACCCTATCTGTAAGTGTCTACTCACGTTCACGGTCTCTAACAGTTTATAGAAATGCGAGTGCTCAAAAGACGCTGGAGTACATGTCCATATCCGAATAGATGGGTTCAGTTGTAAAGCAGTTGAAAGAAACCAATGATCTTCATACAGGGCAGATATCATGATGAATTGTTCGCGAAGATAGGTTTTTCTTATATAGGGGTATCCGTAAAGAGACTTCATTTTCCAAGTGGTCTTTAGGTTACATCTAGAATATTTTAATTATAGCAGGTGTAATCAGCCTAACTAACGCGAGAGTAAGTAGCCCAAGAACAAGAAAGTTTAACCTTATGAATACCTTATGAATTTCTTTTATGGTCACATTGTTTTTTCTCTGAAACAATTCAGGGAATACGTTTTCCTTTTTCATTTCACTAAATCCTCGATAAGAGGTTCTTGAGTAAACATAGCAGTTTGTGTACTTTTGGATTAGTGCAACTGCATTAATCTTTATTTCTAGGAATTGCTTATCATGCTTTCTCCGGTTCAACGAATGTCGACCTTTCTTCATGGATACAATCTGTGACATATTGTGTCGCTAGCAAATGACGCATTTAAGGATGTAGTGTATCTAAGTCTGATATCACTCAATTTTGTAAAGAAGCCATTTATTAGGAGAAAATATCATGGTTTGGGAATTTGTGGGTATAAAGTCATTCTAGTAAACGTTATGCACTTCGGCCTTGTTTTCCTATTTTTTGGTTCAAAATAAAAGGCTTCTTTGTTTTTTACAACACTGAAAGATGCTAAAGAACCATGAACATTTCTTCGGCGAATAGTTATAGCGCTTGCTTTTAAATTAATTTATTTCCTTAACACCCTGGATGAAATAAGAGACAGATTTGGCCAGTACAAACATGGTTCTTATTAGCATTTAGATTAATTCTGATGGGTTGTTATTCTTTGTCCTCCACTTCGGAGTACAGTAAAATAACTTAAGTTTTGACCAACCAATAAATTAGTACAGGCCCATTTTTTTGTGTTTTTTTATTCTTATATGTGGTGGCTTGGCCGTATGCTACTAAAGTAAAAGAGTCAGTGGAAAGTAGTAGATGGAAGCTATGGATGTTCAACCGAATCACTCAAAATGAAAACCTAATACTTGGTATAATCGGCGATTTATACAGAGAATTACAAAATCATAATTCATATTCTTGAGATGAACTATTTGAAATAAATAAGTATACAAATAAATGACTTTGCTAAAAAAATTTTAGAAAAATGTTGCATGTACACTATAAACTCAATTTACGCAGCACTCGATTCGCGCTAATCCTCGATTTTCGTAACACTAAAATATTTAATTTTAACTAGCACCATTCTTACCATCGATCTCATCAGTTGTGTGTTGCGGGATTTAAAGATCATTTAGAAAATCTTGATCTTGAATCTTGAATAAACAGTTTTGCGACTAGCCAAGGAAGTCCTGAAGAAGTTTACTTCCGTTTTCAATGCAAATACGGGAGTGAAAACTATTGATCAGATAATGTCTGTAATGAACGGCGTCTTGGATTCCAAACTACCAGACAATTTTGAAGTTAATAATGTTGAAAGCTTTAAATGAGCTCCACTCGTTTCAGCTGAAGTAGAGTGGTCATTTAGTCCCAGGCCAACCAGAGAAGATAAAAAGCTCTTAATCGTTCAATGCTGCAATAACAAAATATCCATTAACGATCCTTTTTTCTATTTTTTAATTAACGCCTCTTTTTTTCCTTTTTAAGTGTTTTGTTTTTGTGGGTCGCCGTGGCGTAGTGGGCTAGTGCGTCGACTCCTACGCAGAGGGTGCCAGGCTCGATACCCGAATTTACCACCTTCACGGCTCCACCTCTTTCGAGTCACTGACAATGCTCAAAGAGTATTTCCTGTCTAGAAAAAGCTTCTCAAACTTGGGCGTTCGGAGTCCGCATTAAACTGTAGGTCCCTTCCATGCGTGAGAGAACAATAGCACGCACAACACGAGTGGTTGCTGAGATGCTAGGCCCAGGTCCGCATCGGACTGTAGCGCCACCCATATTATTATTATTAAGTGTTTTGTTTTGGCTTTTTGTACTCTCTTATGTCAGTAAAGTATGGGTGGCCGAGGCGTAGTGGGTATATGCATCGACCCCTAAGCAACTTAACCTTGCTCCCTGGGTTCGATTCCCGGTCGGTACGGGCATTAATTTTTCACGGCCCCGCCTCTTTCGAGTTACTGACAATGCTCAAAGAGTAATGACTGTATAGAAAAAGCTTCTCAAATTTCCCGTTCGCAGTCGGCATAAAACTGTAAGTCCATTCTACTCGTGAGAGAACAAATGCATGCACAACAAGACTATTTGCTATAGTAACTACGCCCTGGCCCTCTATGGCCTATAGAGCCACCCATATTACTATTATTATTATGCCTGTAAAATCCTAACCCTCCTTGTAATACCCATAAAATTGCTTATCACAAGTGCAAATAATGCAAACGCTTTTTCTTAAAAAACATTTAAACCATTTAAACATCTAAAGGGGAACAAAATCCACCAGCATTTCTGAATCTAGTTCCAGTGTTACAAAAAGTCGAACGTCACGAACCGCGTAGCCATAGTTTCTCGCTGAAGTTTACTTGGCGTCGTTGGATTATACGGGCGCCAACAAAACGGTTAATTTATTTGATTTAAGAGAGATACTACCCAGTGCATTTGTGATATAAGAGAACACATCCAATAAACAGTACATTCATTTGAAACAAAACACAAGATTCGGATAGACACGCTTATCCGTCTAATCGGCATGTGGCTAACAATTTATTCTAAGGTTTTGGATGAATTTCCTCAAATTATCATCTGTTGCTTTGTTTAACAAATTCGGCAAACGTACGCTCCGTGTGAGAACGTACTAACCCAATGTGAAGAGTCTGGTTATTATCTGTTTGGCCTTTCGCAAAAACAAATATTATTATTGAGAGAATCTAAATACACGCCTAACCTCAAGGTCTAAAAATGAAAATGAACTATGTTGATACATTCTGAAATACAGAATATTTTAAGAGTTTATTTAAAATAAGCCAAAACACATACAGTGACCAAAAGAATTAATCGTATACTCGACTAAATTAAGACGATATATTTTTACAAACAAAACAAACTATCAACATCTTAAATTTACTCAATGAAAGATATTTTCTAAAATTTAACAAGAATGACACGGAAATTATACATAAATGAAGAATTAAAATCCGCTTAAATTGGAATTGATCGAACACCACACCTGTTCAGCGACTAACGAAATAACGTTCAAGTTCAGACGATCAGTCGTTAAGTGTTTTTTTTTTTTTGCTTCGAAATCAACTAAAGCTGAACGTTTAAATGTACGTCTAAGTGAGAAATAGAGATATTTGTTTTATTTTTATTAACTGAAACAAAGTATATTTAATTAATTTCTAGTCAAATATGTAAATAAAATCTAGATACGTGTGTGTACGCTATATTTTGTGATATACTGTACACGTGTTTATATACGACGATGTACATATATTAAATTGGGAATGTCAAAGGCGTGGGCATAAATAATTGAGCATGTAATTGTGTATATGGACAAAAACTTTATTCAAGCAACATAAACCTGCATATGTACAACTTCATTGAGTTAACAACATATTGCATTTTTGATGTGTACTCATAAACGAATGTTCATATGTACGTCTGAGTTCGAGTTACGTATACTTTGCTTACTCTCTTTTCGTCTTGAGTTTTTTTTCTTTTTTTTTTTTATTTTTTTGAACTTGCGATGTGGTGGAGTTCATCCAAAAAATCAAGAGATCTTTCATAGTTTTCATGAGATACTGTTTATAGTGGCACACGCATACAAATATGTACAGTATGCTCTTTGATGGGTACTTTATCACACATATTTCGCTCGCCGCTCGAATTCCTTTTTACGTTCTTAATACTGACACGGTTAAAATAATTCTCGTATGTGCACATATTCAGTAAAAAAATAATATGTTTTAAAGGCTTGTGTGCATAAAATAAAAAATATACATATCCCTGGAATATTGGATTACAAATCAAAAACAAAAATCGGATCAGTTCTTCAGTGTTGCTCAATTAAAGTTTTAAATGAATTTATTTATTTTCCGCAAAATAAAATAAAATGCATATTTATATATGTATTTATTCAGTTTAGTTTACATTTTATTAGTTCATCATTAATTTGCATATATTATCAATTCTATACGTGCATTTGAATGCTTTCCCAGAAACTCAGAGTGATGTGCAAAAATCGGAAGAAGTATAGTTTTTAAGATACCTAAAAAAAAGTGTAATATTAAATAAAATTGTGGTCTTTAACTAACAGGGTTATAGTGTAATGGAATTAGAAAGTCTACAATTAATGAATACCGATGCCAGAGCTCAAGGAGTTAACGATCAATCAGAGTGCACAAAAGGCAATAACGCATTGAAATTGCGGGAAAAGGAACTGAATACATCTGAATATTCCGTGGCAATCACAAATCTCCTACACAATTGTGAATATTATGTGGTAGGTAAATTAAATATTCATTGTGAATATGTTTATTTTCTAAGGGAACAGCAAGTTTAGATAAATTGTCTGTACAATTTAAAGTGAAATTATTGCTAGTGAACTATTCTATATCATTTTATTTTATTTTTTTTTGTATTCACATTTCAACGCATGTGCTTTTTCAGCTAGCAAAGGTGACATAATTTAATCATCTCCATGTGTTAGCAATTAAAGAAGACAAAGAGATGGAAGTTACAGATTTCAATTTAAATACATACATATGCATGTATATGTCGCTCCCAGCCATGGGGGAGCTATTATTCTAAAATGTATATGAATACATTCAAGAGAATACTTATGTTTTGATATGTATGCTTTAATTGAAAGAAATAGAAAGCGATCGTAAAAAAAACAAAAAAAAAAAACATGCTTATTGTCGATATGTATGTAATTTGAAAATTTAATCCCTCCATATATGAGCCAATTATACCATACATTTGCATATAATTCGATATTTGCATACGTTCAATTACTTCTCTCGAAACATTGGTCAAAATAAATTCAACAACTTTGGTACACTCATGTGCACCTGTTTTTTTTTTGTCTCTTATGTACGTTTATTCGATGATTATTTGTAATTTATTTACATGTTTAAAGTTATTGACTTATTCGTAGATTATGTATAAACTGACATATTGTTCTGTTGTTGGTCATTAACAAAAAAAACTTGTATCTTTGTTCTGTCCCATTTTGAAGAGTAAACGAAAAAAAACTGTGATCTTAGGCGTTCCGAGATACTCACAAATTGATCTGTGTATGTATATCAATACATAGATATGTATTCGTTTACGCTTATATGTTAAACTCTTTGTTTTTACATACATATATGTATGTACGTGCCTTTGTTTATACATTTTTTTACTTTTCATTAAATCTTGATATGAATGATATTATCTGCGTACAGACACATCTGCGTGTGCTAATGTGTAAAACTTAAACATGCGTTCATCTGAGTAGTTAAGCAAATTAGCACTCCTACATAAAATAAATGTGTTACGATCAATAAACCTACATCACTTATTTTGAGCGAATAGCAGACAATTTTTTTTCCTTGTTATTATTTATGTGCACTGTAAAACAATCACAATTTATTGATATTCATTCACTATTTATACACTCAAGTTCATGACCTTATAGGGTATTTAAACGTTCGATTTGCTTTAGGGTGCCATTGAAAACTAAGTGCTCTCAATTTAATGCTCTATTGAGTTTGTATGAACTCAAGCCAATTTTGCATTTTAGCGTTTAGCGTAAATAACAGCGTGCAAGCCGCATAAATAATCTAAGGTTATGAACAAGATACCAAACATCAAATAGCTTCTCATAATCCTTTTTAAAATTGAAGTTAAAACACTCAGAAGCGCAGACAATTTCTGTACCAATTTAAACGTTTCGTCAAACCCCGAGAGTCTGAATATAGGACATGCATTATGACATAATTACAATTACAGTCTTATCATATGCGTAATTGAACCAGGTCATATTTGTTTCAACCACAAGAAGAACATCACTTTAACTCGATGACCTTCAAATAGAGAAAAAAATAAAACTCCACAAATAGCAAGTCTTATGAGCGAAAATTAACAAGACCAGACATCAAGACGTGCCAGAAGTCGAGATCGTAAAATACAAAATAAGTGAAAGATGAAAAAAAAGAGTATACAAGCGAAACAGAGCCGATATGAATGCGGAAATATCATCGCATCGTATCGTCTAAAGTGTCTGAGCGTTTGACCGTCGAAACAGCTATTCCAAATCTGAAGATAAAATTAAGCTGTTGGCTCTTTTAATTGATCTATCAAAGCTGTGGGAGATTTCGTTTTTAAGTATGATACCCACATATGACTTTAGCAGATGTGGAAGCAAAGCATGAAAACCACGCTCAATTTCTTCATTCCCACTTAGTCGTTTTATGGCCGATTGATGGTTTTCGCAGAAAGATGTGTTTTTTTGTTTTTCTGTAGCATCGAATTCAATTTTTTGGTTATGTTATTTTGCAACAAATTTTTCAAAAACATTGGTGATTGTCTTTTGAAATTTATTCAACTCAAAAATAAATGTGATCGTGATTCTGAATTTCTCGTTTAGGTTATATTTAGTTTTTCCGTAATGGGATTTATTTTCTTCTTTCAACTTTTGGTTTGGTTTACAACGCAGCCTCAATCTGTCAGTCCATCTTGCTACCATCATATTATTTACGGATGCTAAGAACCATATATATTCATTTTTGTAGCAGTGATTCATAATATTTATTATAAATTAATTCAAAAATTTTATTTCGTGGTTGTGTCCAATGACCCATAGATGGATCTCAGTTTGAGCTGAGGTTGACTTCCATTTTTGGCAGACGATCTGTTTCCAGTTATCGAGATCAGTCCACGCATGTGGGATAAATTGATCTTGTACTATATCGCCTGATCATCTTGGATGAGGTGTAATCGGCAGGTTTTTTGCCTTCTACACTCTTCTCTACTCCGAAGTCTTCCAAGCCTTCATTCAAAGGAACTCTCATCTCTCATCTCTTCTCTTTTCTGCATTCGGGGTCTTAGGTTCAATCCTCGAATTTGGCAACATCCGTAATTTACGACTCCACCTCTTTCGAATGATGACCAAAGAGTATTTCTGTCTAGAAAAAGCTTCTCGAACTTCCCCGTCGGCATTCAACTGTAGTTCCCATTCACTCGTGATATATGGACGATAACGGTCACACCACAAGTATTTACTCCAGAAGCCAGGCCCAACCCATTTTATTGTTATTATATGTGTATATCGAAATTAAAACGTTTGCCAAAGATTTCCACAAGATTTGTGGATTTTAGATCATGTTTCCTAAAGCTGTCGGCATTTGCTTGAAACCATCTCGTTTACTAAATGCCTATTGGCAAATTTTTCCCTAGGATAGGTGTCCTTTATAATGACTTTTGCAGAATCTGTATGGATGGAGAGGTGATGCAAGCCACAGATCACCTAGTGTAATCGTTTGGCGCTCTGGTAAGTCGTAGGCACTTTCGGACCTGCTGCTTCAATAATCTTAAAGAGCTTTATAATGTCAGCATAAGCCAGCTAAGCTGCTTCGTCAAGCACCAGCTGATTCTAACTGTTAAGGGAAATCAATCCGCGTGGTATCACAGCGGGTCTACATTGTCCTTCTACAGTATGCCTTGCCCCTTTGCTTCGTCACAAGCACCAGCTGATTCTAACTGTTAAGCGGGTCTACATTGCCCTTCTACAGTATGCCTTGCCCCTTTCCATTTTCGGAAACTCTTTTATATGAAAGCGAAACGCCCGTCAATCTGCAAAGACAAAGCAGTCCGTCGTCTGCAGGAGGTCTAAATATAATTTCTAGACTATCATTGGGATATGTAGCACAATATTATTCTCATTCGCTCCCTTTTCCATGAATTCAATTTTGCGTTCTAGAGATATATACCGATCTTCCATCGGTTGGGTCTTGGCCTTTCTCAGCAATGTTGTCGGTACATAGTTCCGGCATCTTAAGGGATATGTCAGCATAATCGGTTTTCGGCGGCAAGTTTGAATAAGAGCGTTATCTTCCAATAACGAAGCTATGGATCCCTCGAGGCACTAGCCTTTAAGTCCAATAGGGGCATATTTATAAACTGCTTGTTTTGCGGATCAGTTTCTTCGCAAGATGGCAATTTTGGTGACTTTTCTATGATACGCCGTTTGGAGGCTGTGCCTTATGACGGGGAGAAGATCTTATTGCTCTATTTCTAGATATGTTTACTTTTAACAGGAAAACTTTTTTTAATATTTTTGATATTGATATACGCCAGTACAGAAAAGTTGTCAACGAAACATTAATGTTAGTAGCGTTTGAAGAAGTCAAACTTAAGATTAAAATCTAAATTATATACTAAACGAAGCCTGGAAGGCAACAAGCAAACAATATATCCGGAGTCGAACAGTTGCTGAACATATTCGTATATTGCGTTTATTCTTCAATCATTTCGCTATAGCTTAATTAGTTGATGGTGTTAGATTTCTGTATCTCTTCATTCGTTCTCTAAGATCAGTAAAAATGACAAGAGTATTACTAGTCTGATTGTATTCCTCAGATAATATGTAGCATAATCCGAACCCCAAAAAGATAATATTGTAATCAGACACATAACAAAATGAATGTGTCCGTATCATGAACGCAGATACCAAACATTTGATTGCAAATAGATATAATAGCTCTGCACCGGGCGCCATTGATGATATCTCCATTAGTGTTTGTGTCCCTTTACAAAACGGAACCCAATTGAATGTTTTACGTTTTTACTAACGTTCCGAGTTTCCATGAAGATTATAGAATGGTGGAATCGAACTTTAAAATTGTATCTGATTTGCGGAACGTTGGTAAATTCACTGGATACTTTAAGCGTTGTTATTATCAACTTAGGCAAATGGATCAACAATAAGTGTAATTTGAGAATGAATACATTGGGATTCCACAATAAAATGGCTGTGGTAATCCCGACCGTAAGTTCTGAGGTTGTGACCGCCTTATCACTGCATTCCTAACTTCAGTCTGAGTTCATATTGACTACATGTGTAAAGTGAATAGTGTAAATTTGTTTCAAACAAGTAACAACAAACGACCGAATCAACGAACGTATCGCCGAGTATTTTTAATCCCAAAATATATGAAAATATTTCCAACGGCCCCACAATTTCCCCTTCAATTACGAACAACAGCATCCGCATAACCGATTCAAACATCACTTGGAAAACATTTTCGCCGAAGAAACCAACTTCACATCACGTCATGTAGGAGAAAAGTTCATCTCTGTCGTATAGAGGGACTGAGGTGATCAGATCGTTTACCGTGTGCTCTTTAAATTATTCCTCTAATCTTTTTCCTTTCTTATCATCTTGTTGTTGGGGCACTGATTACATTATTTGTAAAACTCTGCGACAGTGTTTGAGGAGATGAATATGTCTAGTCTTGTCGGCAGCATTATTCTACTGTTCGTCTTGATAATGAACTTAAAAAAGTTCTCTTCCCCTTGTCAATGGCACTATCTTCATCCATAATCCCATCTTTGTATCGTTTCCAGTGTATTCAAGTCCAATCTAACGTAAAGAATAACATTTCATAAGATCCACACTCTACAGCATGTGAGTAAATTTAATCATCGATTCTAACGCAGCGATGCTGATTACACCCCAGGCAATAATTAATCTAAAAATAGAAAAACACCAGCTTGCCGAGATGAAGTGCTTTTATAATCACAATTTGATAACACTTTGTTTGCTGATATTTATCCGCTGAGGTTTTTCGGTAATGTTTTTTTTTTCTCAAATGATTTCCTTTAGGCTGCAGAATCAACAATATGCTGAATACATGTCTCTCGCTGTGGTTTGGACATTGTCTCACTTTTCAGCAGCTTCAGATGTGCAACGAAAAAGAAGAATAATAATCAATAAGCTAAAATAATAGCTGTTCTTCTTCTTTTGCTATATATATAGAGCATAACTGACGTAGTCACTGCATCAGTTGTTTTCTCGATACAGACATTGGCTCTTTTGTGGTCTGGAAATGCCCAATTAGCCCGAAAGGATGGATAGTTTTCAACAGTCTGCCGCACAGATTCCGCGTTGTCTTGAGCGGTCGGTCTCCCGATCCTCAAAATGGCCAACCAAACCCTTAATCATGAAAACTGTGGAGCTCATTTTAAATTAAAATATTTTCTTCTATTATTTTTTTTGGCGAGGATATGTGGAAATCTGAAAAGAAAAGCGAAAAAGATTTTCGCCCAGTTTGACACTTATCCAGAAGCTTTATTTTCTTGATTAAGACGCGTTTAGCAAGAGATTACCGTGAATTTATACCGAAAATAATTGCGTGATGAATCCACGGTGCTAGGTTAAGGGGTTCAGTTGTTTGAAGATGGCGAAAAACGTTACGTTTTGAAGAGCTCGTGTATATTTATGTTACTTTTTTAAATACGTCCAAACGGGTTTCAGCATTTGCTTGTATACAAGCAATTTGCTGTCAATACTTAGCATGGAATGTTTACCAATATGGCAGTACGTATCTTTGTATTGAATGTCAAGTTCTGGACGTTTTTCGTAATATATTCCTATTAGAAAATGTTCAAATGATTTCTCTATAACATCAGTTATTCAAAGTACTTGGTCAATGGTCGAATGCTTTGTTCTAAAACCGAATTGCTCATAAGGAATAAGTCGTCTTTCTTCCACAATCGGGCTTAAACGTCTCAGTAATATTCTTTCGAACATCTTAGACATTACCGGGAGAAGTAAAGTCAGTCTATACGACTTTTTCTGTTGCGAGTTTACCCTGTTGCGGTAGCATTATTATTTCCGCCACTTTCCACTGAATAGGGACATGTTATTATCACATGTCTATATCTACGGTCTTCTCCTGTGATTAAGTCATAAGACGTCCTATCAAAGTAACCAAAGTAATCCCAGTTTTGAATATTTATTTCTGAACTGTAGGCTGTAGTTTGCCCATTAGCATTTGAGCGTTGAATGGAAAAATAACGATCATTTTGTTGTTATATTCTACAAATTTCCAAGAACCAAAGTATAACAAAACAAAACAAAAAACAAAATTGTATTCCTCCTTAAAATGAGTCGGTATCATATTTGAGCCATCCTCTAGTTTATCTCTTTTGCAGATTATACAATTACAATATATACATGATTCCCGCCAGTTCATATGATTTTCCATGGGAATCCTTAAACTTTGAAGCCATATTTTCGTTTTTCATATTCGACCCTCCAATGCGCTAGAAGACTTAAAATTTGTCCTGAATTTCGGATGCCTGTAGGATGTGTAAGAGACAAATATTAAACTCGGAAACATTGAGCACTGACTGTGACGCTTGTTGCAAGCATTCCGTACAACAATCAGTACTTGTCATGTTACAAAAACTTTTACAGCTGACTGAGGTTTCCTATAAAAATAAACTCAAATGAATGTTGCTTATGTAATACATTAACATCAGATATGACTTCAAATTTAATTTCATTTGAGGACATCAACAGAAAAATGTTTCCTATAGTATCCCCTGTGACCCATGTTTGACATTTCCTGTGGGACTCACAGCATCATTCAAGTGACCTTGAGCATCAGATTAGTTTGTTTCCTTAAGTATTTAATGCCCCACTGGGAATCCAAGGAGCCTGACATAAGAAATTTAAAGTGATTTTTTAAAAGGCTTTTTGAATGTCGGCTACAAATTCCAAAGCTGCCGAGTCTGAAATTGAAACTGTATGACTTTGAGTACGCCCAGTAACAAGTTCGATCCCACAAGCAGCAATCTATTTAACGATCTGAAATTGTGGGTTGGTACAAGTAGCGTCGACCCGGTCCTTTCGATGTATAAATTTATTCTAGCTTCTACCATACCTGTCGTGATGTTTCACATCCGTGAATCTGTTTTATTTCGGACGGTTGACGACAAAATTAAATCCGCCTTGGTCTTTTTGTCCTGTTTCAACCACTCGTCTTTTGCAGCATTATCGGTCACTGGCATCACAGAAGCCCTATCTACAAACTCCCACAAGTCATTTTTTGGTAGCAGCGCTTACACCTGCATGCTCCAAGTATCGTAAATCTCCTTGGACAACAACTCCATACCCGACGAACTATTTGATGAACTAGCAGACATGATGTATTTAATTTTTCGATCTTCTAACTCCTTTAACTCGTACAAATTCATCGAACTAGCAAGAACGCAAATCAATTTAATAATTTATAGACTTCCTGGGCCCATAACCTGTTCAAATCTTTATTAAATTGAATATATTTAAACGTATTATACCCAAATACTCCGCGTTGTTGTTAGAGAGAAAGTGAATTATGAAAATCTAAGAAGCCCCTCGAAGTGAAAATAATTTACCTGATTTTGATAAAGAAATGCAACTGCATTGTAATTAACTAATCTCGAACTTAACAGTGGCAGATTCAAGACTTGAAGAAATTCCAAATGAAATGGAAAGAGATAAAACTTTGAATTTAATTATTGACTATTGCAATAAAGGATGGCCAGATACAAAAAACGAAAATTAATAGCAGTGTTATGCCGTACTTTAGTATACGACATGATATTCAGGTTGTAGACGGATTATCATTCAAATCAAATCGCTTGATTATCCCAAAGTCATTACGCCCCCGCATTTTATTGTTTCTTCACGAAGGCCACATGGGAATAGAGCGCTAGAAATTTAGCCAAACAAAATGTCTTCTAGCCAAATATTAATCAAGATGCATACAACATTGTTTCTATATTGTGCGTCTTGTATTCGTCATAAGAATTCGAATTGTAAAAAACCAATGATGTCTCAAGAAGCGGTTCCTTTGTCATGGTTTAAAGTAGGAGTTGATCTGTTCGAATTTAAGAAAAAACACATATATTATAGTCGTTGACTACATTTCAAAATTCATTGAAATTACTAAACTTAACTCTGGGTTTTCAAGCCCTTTGGTAGTAAATCAACTAAAATCTCTTTTTTTTTTCTCGTCATGATTATGTTTCGGACAACGTTCCACCACTTAACTCAGAATATGTCAATAGGTTTACGAAAGACTGGTATATTGATCATTATATTTCCAGCAGTCGTTCGAATGGACTTGCGGAAAGAGCTATTCAAACAAAGAAGAGATAATTTACCAAGTCCGATGAAACAAATACATTCATAGCTCTTTTGTTACATAGAGCAACCTCAGAAGGGAATCTTGGTTCACCTTCAGAGCTTCTGATGTCTCGCAGCTTAAGAACAAAATTACCAATCTTTCAAGATGACCTTATACCAAAATTAATTAATATTGAAAAACATAATCAAATAGTCTCTAAAAAACAAGTTAAATCAGAACTAATATTGTTCTAAAAAGCTCTAGGGAATTAAAACCATTTGAGAATGGGGAGTGCATCTATTACAAAAAAAAACGTCGCAATCAGTTTGGTACCCTCGCAAAATTATTTCTAAATGCAATGAACCGCGTTCTTATTTGGTGACTGATTCAAAGGGTAATTGTTACAGAAGAAATCGAGAACATCTTATGAAATCACATGATAGAAATGATCAACACTAAGATAATCAAACAACTTGCGAAACATCCTTGATTGATGAAAGTTCTGATGATTCCGATAATTCACTAAATGGAAGTACTTGCATTCAACATCCAATAGCCACGGAAATAATGAAGAGATCTTTAGAAAACGCTACGGTAGAAGAGTTGTATCACCAAAACTATTTGGTTATACAAATGATCAAATGTGAATAAAGATGAATATCTTTTGTATATACTTACGGATAGGTTTAGGTATATTTCTTAATAAAATTAATTAATTTGTTATGCTACATACATTATTTGAATCAAACTCTGAATTGAAAAACAAAACTCATTCTGAAAAAAGAAGATGTTATATATGATAATATTTATTAATATTAACTCTCACTATACATACACTATGATTGTTAGACTGGCATCAGTATCTAAGAACATTATATAGACAATATATGTACATGTAAAGAGGAAGTCAAGTTCATATGTTAGTGAAACTTCTTCGAATAAACTTTAAAACCTATAACTGCAAGTTCTTTCATTTAGCAGCTAGCCCATTCTTCTCTTTAAGATATGATGATTTTACATAATTGATTGTAATCAAAGACTCGACTTATGATCAGAACAATAATCTTGGTTAGTTCATTTTAATATGATCTTACTCAAAATTTGTATGTGACCCGTTTGGTTACTTTCTTTAAAGCTATAGGTTCTTTGTTTCTTTGTAGCGCTACAACTTGTCTTGCAGATTAGATATGTAGGTAGTTTGGTAGGTGTAATAAGATGTCCATACTCAGGACAGGTTCTCATCGCTTATTTTGTACAAATCCTTCGTAGTTTGTTGAACTTAGAAATTCATAGGCGTATTTTGGAATAATACTCGCTTAACTTACTGGAACTCTTGATAACCGTAGTTAGAGTGAATACGAAAGTCGTACAGCTTCAGCGTTACCATTCTGCGACATATGAAGTAGTTCTACTACATTTGCGAACAATTTCCTGAACAGGGGAATGTACTACATTTTCTTTACTGACCACTTTCTGTACTGTTCAGCTGTTTGCACCAAACTTAGAAACATGCACAACGGTACATTGAATTTCGCGTGCATTGCAAATGTGATTATTTCTTTTTAATTCACGCAGCGAGTGGCGACGCCGAAATTCGGAACTTTAAATAAGAAGAATAGGGTGGGTGCTAACAAAAATAAGGAACTATATATATTTAAGGACTGTTGTGTTGAATAATTAGGCTATTTATGTGTATATTTGAAGTTTGTTTTTGTCATGTTAATTAAATTGAAGATTAAGACTTGTTAACATTGCGTTTTTTATTTATATGTTCATTTAATCACTACCTCAAATTGAAGGAAAGGTAGTAGATTTTGCTTCCGTTTTTTCTTCTCCGTGGTAAAACTGTACAACTTCCATTCATTATTGACTTCTGGTACGTGTGGATTGCTTCCTGCTCTATATCAATTACAGTGTTATGGCTCTGAAAAAGGTATTTGATTCAAAGCAACAGAAAAAAAAAGTTCCTTGAATGTCTCTGATTCCTTTCAATCTTGAATGATAATATAATGTCAAATAAAAAAAGAAGGTTTAGTCTATCATAAAGAACAATGCCTGTACATACTTTATAAAACTTTATGCCTAGCTTTATATGTAACTCCTCATCAATAGAAAAATTCAAATGATTAATTGCTGTCACCACTTTCATAGGCTTTTAGTTTCTTCGCCATCATTGGAATGATGTGATTCTCATTCAATGTTTGATGAAATAAGGACACCTTCGGATCGCAGAGACTTGATGAATTACGTAAGTAGCAATTGTGTTTTGTTTTGGTTCGATCTTCTCATATTTCTCATATTGACGAATCGCAAGTTCTTTCAATTTTTTTTTGTACAGTAGAAAAGTAGAATTTCATTTTATCGTTTCATAATATGTGATCAGTTGTTCAGGCGCATTCATGTATTCGTACATAATCATCATCGAATCTATATCGATTCAGAATATGCAGAATGAATTCATTTACTCCATTGCAGAGCGGCCTCCGGTCATATTTGAATCCATTTGACGGGTGGTCTATTGTTACAACTTTGAATATGTACAATTTACACAACATAGGTGGCGATAACCTTGGATTTAACTTACAATTGCTTGCAATTTTTAAATTACTCGGCTCTCACGGATCTCGTGTATGTAGCATTAATAAGTAGTGTAGTGTCATCTACTAAAATCTTCTTCTTCTTTTTTTGGCTGGCGCTACAGTCGGGGTGAACGTGGGACCTAGTACCGTCCTTCAGGTACACACTTTCACCTGATTGATGTCCCTTTCCGGCTGTGAACGCCACCGGTGGAGTGGTTTTTCATTACCGCGTTGTCCCTTGGGGCTGGAGCAATGTTGACTATTCGCTCTACATGACCTATTCATCTGGGACGAGAGACTTGAACTCATTCAATCAGATCGATATCGTTGTACAGTCCAAAGAGTGCGTCGTTCCTCCATACGCACATACTTGACCAATGATTCTACGAAGGACTTTCCTCTCGAAGCGACCAAGAATTTCTTCGTCCGCTTTAGTTTATATCCATGCTACTGAGGCATACAGAGGGACTATCATGGTCTCAATTGCCTTCCAACCCCAAAGGCATAGCGATTGGCCAAGGTGATCCTTCGTTTTATATCGGTGGAAGTGTCATTCGTGGCATAAGCTTCGAAGTCTAGGTAGACAAATTGTTTCAATACATCATTCAGCGCTAGACCCATCTTAGCCGCTTTCTTCTCGGTGCTACCAAAAGCCCCACTGACATCCCGCAGTCTTTCCGCTGATGGGAATTTCGTCGGCATATGTAAGGAGTTGTAAAGTTCTGCGGGTCGCCGTGGCGTAGTGGGTAAGTGCGTCGACACCTACGCAGAGGGTGTCAGATTCGATACCCGAATTTACCACCTTTGATAATTCACGGCTCCATCTCTTTTCGAGTCACTGACAATGCTCAAAGAGTACATCTGTCTAGAAAAAGCGTCTCAACTTCGCCGTTCGGAGTCGGCATTAGCACGATCTCTGGCTAGATGCCTCCACGCACGCCAAGTTGGTTTAGGTCCTTCTCCACCTGGGTGCAATCAAGGACTTCCTCATTCCCTTTTGAGATTGCCATACCACCGCGCCGTTTATTCGTTACCAATATGTAAAGTCAGTAAAGCATTTGATTCCGTCAACCACTCACTACTAATAAACAAACTTAAAACGTTTGCTTTTCAATCCGATTTCTAAATCTTTTATATTCTTATCTTCTCTTTCCCAAATAGAACCTTTTAGGATTGGTAATTCTTTATCAAAGTCAATTGAATGTTCCTCGGAAGTCACTTTTGGCCTCTGTTATTTATAATGTTCATTAACGATATCACTCCCTCAGTTAAACATAGTAAATCTTTGCTATGTATATTCTGATGATATGAAAATATTCCAAAGTTAATGACTGTCTCATGTTTCAGTCCAGTTCAAATATAAACAAGATTTTCGAGTGGTAAGCTTAATTTAAACAAATGTGATTTTATTTCTTTCACGAAATTATCGTTTCCAGTCCAATTTAATTATTCAATTGGATATGAATGATAAATGAAATTCATATCATTCGAATATTAATAGTGTCAAACACTTTGGCGTTATGTTAAATTCCTCATTTACATTCCATTCATTCCTCGTATCTGCCATATTTTACCAAGAGCCAACTCAACAGTCGCTTGCAACTTTATAATAATTGAAATATTCACTGATTCTTCTCTTCAAATGGCGCTACAGTCCGGGATGGACCTGGGCTTCACCCTACATACCTAGCCAGCCGGCCCGATCTCTCGCCAGCTGTCTCCAGTTTCGCACACCAAACCGGCTGAGGTCCCTCTCAACTTGCGTGCGCCACCTAGTACTTGGACTTCTTTTTCGTTGTCCCACAGGTTCAAAGTCGAAGATTTTTCGGGCCGAAGTTAAGTTGTTCATACGCTCTGTATGGCCTAACCATCTAGATACGTAGATGCCTGGTAGCATGCCGATATACTGACGTTTGTCACATCTTACACTATGCTGCACTTCACACCAATTGTTAAGCCTTTTCACTCTTTAAACATTTAATTTTTGAGATTAATTATTAAATATTGTATATTTATATGTAGAGTAGTAAACAAAAATCAGTTAATACGTATTACGTATGTAGATTGTTAATTGTAAATAAATAAATAAATAAAATCATCGATAGCTGATTTGAATAATTCGGCAAACATTCCATCGCCAGCAGCAGCTAGCGTTGTTAGACCTTATTTTGGCGATTGCTGCCGTAACTTCACTAAGGTCAGGAGGGCGGAATTTCTGTCCATCATCGCTTATATTGGATGGATCTACTAATATAAAGTTAAATACTGTCGAACTTCGATAAGTCCGACTTCAATAACTCGAATATTTTATAACTCGAATGAAATGTGTTGTAATAAATTTACATGTAATTTGACTTCGATTACTAGAATTTCTTGATAACTCGAACAGATTATTTGCCGTCACCTTCGAAAAGTCGAATTCTGAGGAGAAATTCCCAAATTCTTCTAATAGGTTTTGGTGAATATTCTGAGCGGGGGAGATTCTGAACGAATGAAATGAGTTAGCAATTCAACTTCAGATGGAATTTGAAGTTTAAAGATTTACCTGAAATATACAAGGTGGTGGTTTGTTGATTTTCTGCTGGTAGATGCCGATATTGTTACTTAGGAGTGGTTACAGATGTGACTTGTTACAGATGAATATATTGTCGTGATATTAAGATGTGAATCCGAATTTTCTCAGCTTGACAATAACGATACCAACGGCAGTGATCTAATAGGGAAAAACTTTGCCATAATGGAGGATTTGTGGTTGCAAATTCATTACTCATACTGTGTTTATATTAAAAGACTCAGCAAATGATTTTGTGTACTTACAATGGTTTAAATTGCATTGAAGACTAAAAAAAAAGAAAGATAAAAAATCCGCTCTTCAGTCATGTGTAACAGCCTACTTGAAATTATAATTATTCTCCTCTACGTTGAGTGTTATACCGCAGATAAATAAATATTTACCAATTTTGTATTTTACGTGATAAGTCTTGATAACTGGAATTTTTTTTTGGCATGTGATGGTTCGAGTTATCGAAGGTCGACTGTAATTCGTTCTCTGATCTCTTGTTGAAGACTAATTCAATACAAGCTAGCCATCGCCATAATTACAAATCATCGGAAGGAATAAATAAATTATTTCTTCTCGTTATGATCCATGCAGCTATAAAAGAATGTGCCCTTAAAAAATAGAAATTAATCATTGATTGGTATCCTTGTGAATTTTTGTCAGCCTCTCAGCCAAAACATAATCTTTTCTGTTACCGTTGAATCTATTACATCCGACGACACAGACAAGTATTTTGTCAAATTGGAAGCCATCTGACTAGCACCACTATACAATTTATGCTTATAGACTTTATGACTTTGTTCACTAGAAGTTAGTCATTAATCTCATATCGCACTGAGAACGTCTGTTCTGCACTTCAGAGAAAATGATTGTACCAATTGGGCAGTCCATCTTCAAATCAATTTCTACAAAGAACAATCTATTCCTTTAGATTCCTTTCCTTTTGGTTTATTGCCAGATTATTTTTTAATAGGATTTATGATCGCTCCAAAGTGTATTTCCTTTTCGCAATTCTGAGATATTCTCCGGCGATCTTTTGATGTTGTCGCGTTGTTCGGAAACTATTTTCATTGAATTGCTCACTTGCCGGAATTGATCAACACTTCTGCTTTTTTCCTAAGAAATTGGTTAATTAATTATCGGTTAGGTTTAAAATTCTATGAATTCACACATGTCTTAATTAGATGAACGAACACAGAAGACATTGTATGGCAGGGCACTGCTGTTCTCAACAATTCTTAAATGAAACAGACTCCATCACTCATGGGGGCGCCCGTAACAGTCTCAGTACTTATTTAAATAACGCCCTTCAAATAGTTCCTACCGAACAAAACACTGCTATTTGAAACTTTTATCACGCAAATTTTATTAAGGCGAACTCATATGTAATTTATCATGTCGATCGACCTTGTTGTATACAAAATGCGTAGTACACAAGAGCTACATATATCATGCGCCATCTACATACAATAAAACTTTACATTGTCTCATCGGCACTGCTTTTTTTTCTTCTCTTTTTTTAAGAGCCTCCTTCCCAAATGTTTCTCTTTCTTTTTTCATTCAGACAACACATTTGATTTCTCGTTTAACAGTGTTTAAAAGAGATGTAAATTTACAAGCTCTTACAAGTTTCATCTTATTTTTTGTTATGACAGATTCTTTAGTGCGTGCTGATGTACACATGTACAGATCAGATGTATGTATCCAGTTTTCAATATTCATCTGAATGTTTGGGCGTTGCCGCAGTTCGAACGAGAAAAGCTTCATTATTTATTACAAAGTTCTGCTAAAATATCAGCCAGACACTATTGAGGTACACATGTATCATCATCCCTTAAAAGTTGCACGATTGGGTGGATAGGATGATGTATAAAGAAAAACGGATGGATTTGAAAAATGTTTCAATTGACACATTTTGATTTTAAGCATATAGATAGCACATAGGTAGGTAGACGGTATCTCTAAACGACGTTCTGAAGTTTGCAGTGATGTATGAATTGATTCAAAGAAAATATCGAGTGACTATAGGAATCACATACGATAGATTTATTGTACCCTCTTTCTCGATCTTCAACTTTAGAACTACCTTGAGAAATTTAATAATCGCTGTAGACGTAATGTCCTGATAGTATGTTCCTGTTAAATTGATGCTGTTAATAATTTTATATCTGTTTTATGTCGAATTTGGACAATCGGCGAGTGAGTGTCCTGTTTGTCTAGAGTTTCCTGAGCTGCTGTGTGCCATTTTGTGCACGTGATACTTGCATGAAAAGCAAGTCAATATCAAGATAAGTTCAAATTGCGAACCAATGGTTTCCTTGGTTCTCCTGGGAACGACCCTCGTGCATTTTTTTGGAGTGTTTGTCTAATCGGATGCGGCATTTATTTGACCAGTTGTTTAAGCATGTTGTATGTTAATGTAAATAAGTATGGATATGGACGTATGCTTTAACCTGCTGTTCTTCACAAGCGAGTTGAATGTTTGGTAGCATATACAGACATTCCTGGAGTTGAAAGTGAAGCTGTTAAGGACTTTAGCACCGCCCGGTTCTCTGAGAGTAGCAATGAGCAATGTGCTGCTTCATCAAAGGCTGACTCTCTACTGAGTCAGAGGCTCTCTGTGAGAGAGGTACCACAATACCATAAGTTCATTCCCATGTTTAGGCGTCGTCATTCATCCAAGGAGGGCTTTTGGCCCATTCTTATCTCTCTTATATGCAACTAAATAGTTTTCCAATAAGGACTTGACAACTTTTTTTAAAATATCAAACGCAAACCATTTGAGACATTTCAAAAATCTTATTATCGACTTGAAGTACAATCAAAACAGTTATGAATGGAACTCGACTTCGTTCATATGGCCACTTCGGCCACGTTTGCAGAGGTTAATTCATTGAGCCAATTTTCAACGACTCGGCCACACAACATCAACTGCGGCGTTAAATCGCACGAACGAGGCGGCCAATCGACTGACCCATTTCTTGAGATAACACGCTCACCTTACTTGCTCTTCAATAAATCGATTGTAACGTGTGCTGTGTGGGTTGTTGCACCATCCTATTGAAACCACATGTAGTCCGTTCATATCCACGGGCAAAATATAATCGGTAATCATGGCGCGACAACGCTGACCATTGACAGTAACGTGACGATCGTTATCGTCGACGAAAATATATAGCCCAATAACGCCACCGGCATGCAAATCGCACCAAACAGTTATCTTTTTGGTGATTTATGAAGCACATATGGATTTTCACCCGTCCAATAACGCATACTTTGCTTATTGACGAACCCATTGATCCAAAAATTAGCTTCGTCACTGAAGACAATTTTGCTATGAAATAAATGAAATAACGCTCTTAAAGTTGCCGCCAACGACTTCGAATTTCGGTAGAAAATGTTTATATAATTTGCAGATTCACAAATTAAGTTCAAGATAGTTCCTATTGGAAAACCCTTTATTTTATATTTTTTGTTGTAGACTAAGGCTGCGGCTATGAGATCACTGACCATGGTTAGTTCATCAACCTTTCTCAAAGCTTTAGGCGCCCCTTTAGGTTACCTTCCTTCAAGATATAGGCTCTTTGTAGGGGTACGAATTGCTTGCAGCTTTAGCCTGGACAGCAATTTGTGGCTGAGGTAGGTAATAGAATTTCCATACCTATTGTTGGAACGATACTTATCGCTAGAATTTGTAGTTTGTTTTGTTTGTTGATGGTTTGTCTTTTCTCGCATTTCTTCCATAAATTTGCACACATAGTTGGTTTAAGCATTGTATATTGGTTTAAGACTGAAGATTTGTTTCCCATAAGCTGTTTGGGGGACCAGAGCACTTTTTTCATTAAGTGTTGATATGTGCGTTCCAGAAGAGTTTCTCATCCATTGTAACACCCAAAAATCTGACCTCTAGCATATTGGATATTTCTTAAATTTCAGAGAGTTTTTCTTGTGCTACTGTTGGTTTTTCACACACACACACACCATCCCTATGTAATTTTTAAGGCTTTTGGCATGCGATTACCGACGACCTTCTAGTTCAACTGACAGTCGCAGCATCTGCATTAATCTTTAGGGTAAATTTAAGCTATTAAATCAATCAGAGCTTAGCTGATTATAGCTACACTGCAGTTCACATTATTTTTCGATACTACATTGCACTTAAATCACAGCATCTAGGAACTAAAGTCAGTTAGACTTACCGAGGTAGTATTAATGAAATCTTTGAACAAAACAAGAAGTATAGACATACACATCACTTTTGAATCTGAAGGACATCTGCATTTGAAGCCAGTTCTTCAATCAAATATGATGAGACTGGTGTTGTTTTATTTAACAGGCGAGTTATTGTTTAGTAGTTGGCCATCCAATTGCTGTCAAGGTATTCAGTCATTCCTCTGCCTAACAGAGCAAATGCTTTCGAACCAATCAGCTCCGAGATTGATCACTGTTGTGATAAGGTATTTGCATTTTTATAGCCTTTGATCTCCACGTGTTCATTTTACCCAAAATAAGTGTGAAATTATTTCTAGACACGCACTCACAGTAACCTTAGATGAGGTTTCTTTGAAGTTGCACGCTATTTAGAGGTCTATATATTGCCTCTTATTAACCCCCACCTTGACCGTGTTTTGTTCAAAACATTAAATAGTTTTTCCTGTAAATTGTATAAAATAGAGTTAGGGAGTGGATTTCAGACTTTTTTGAAGGCAATATGAGTATTCTTCTTTCTTTTTTACAATGTAACTAGCTGACCCGACAGATTTGTGTCTTTTAGCGATTCATATTCAATTTGACCTGGAATAATACAAAAATAATCAAAAACGTTGCTTATTGTAATGCTTTTTGATACAGAACATTGTTAATTTTCTTTTTTGGCGTGTAAATAAATAATGTCGATGTAGGTGTTTGGCGTGTGAATTGGGCGTGTGGAAAGCATTCATTTTTAAGATTACTGTCAGAAAAACTTAAGAACTATTCTTGTGATTTATTTATCAAAATTTATCGACATATACATTTGCTAGTGGCATTTTGTTCGCAGTCATAGGAATTCGTGGAATCAAAACATCTTCGCCTTTGTAGTTTTCCTTTATGTTTTCGACCACTTCGACCACGCACCAGGCTTGAGCTTGCAACCATTGTAAGCACGTGACTGGCTTATATTTAGCAACGTATGATTTCTAATCCAAGACGGAAGCGGCAAAAATGGCAAAACGTAGTCCTGCTGTCCTTAAGAAAGGACATACAACTCGAAGCCTTGGACACGGCGTCACAATGGGCAGCTTTAACTTGGAGGTAGTCAAGGACTTCTTCTACCTCAGTTCCGCAGTAAATAGTCAGTACAGAGATTAATCCCGCAGTAACTCTTGCCAACCGCTGTTTCTACGGTCTCAAGAAACAATTGAGTAACAGAGCTATCTCTCGAAGGACCAAGTTGACTTTATATAAGACCTTAATCATCCCAGTTTTGCTGTACGGTGTGGAGGCATTGACAATCTCTAAGCCGGATGAGGAAGTCCCTTCGTCTCTTCGAGAGAAGCTCTGCGTGCTATCTTTGGTCATGTTTGCGTTGATGCGTTTTGGAGAAGATGATTCAACCATGAAGTGTTCAGCAGCAGCAGATTAAAAGGCAGCAATTCGGGTAACTCCAGCGAACTTAAAAATTTCATTAGATAGTTGACAACATCAACTTGGTTAATGACGAAATCAACCGATTTGGGGGAAAAGCCCCCTTTTTTGCTTGAGCTTAGACGTCCGCCTTTTCATTGCCCCCGTGGTTTTCAAGTCCTGGCACCATATTAGTCTTAACTTGTTTTTATTTGCCAGCATGCTAATTGTTTTGTGGCATTCCCAGAAATGCCTGGAGTTGAATGTGAAGCTGCTTTGTGACTTAAGGCAATACGCCTGGTTATCTGAGAATGTCGATATTTTTAAATTGAGTAGGATATAGTAGAATATTCAGGACCCTCTGGTGAGAAGCATGTGTAAGTTACATTTGGGTCCCGCAATGCCTGCTCCTACTACACTTCCTGACTTCGACCCGTCTGTGTACCATTTTTTTTTGTCATCAATTCGCCAGAAACCATATTTTGAATCTGAAAATGTTGACATCAAACGAACATGATTTTTGTAATTATGAGCAATTATTGAGAAAACCTTCTCGAAAAAGTGGCAAGCAATGTAGTGTATACATAGGATGTGTCAACGGGAATTTTGCCATTACCAATGTCGAGTAATTGTTTGGAAAAAACTTGTCCAGATCAGTCGTTCTGCAACACGACTCGCATGTTCACATTTGACTTGAATTAAAAGTTTTTTGTCGTACTTCCATAAAATAGCGGCTTCAAACATGTATTTAGTTCGTCGGCTGGCGTTGATCGTGGCAATACTGGCAATTTTTGTAGAAAATCACCTGCCAAGAGAACCATCGCTGTACCAAACCGGCTTTGATTGCTTTTTAGATATTGTATCGTGCGGTCCAATGCCTCCAAAGACTTTTTATATACCATCATGCATTCTACGCAAACGACCAATTTGCTTTGCTGCACAACCTTAGAGCCAGCGCAGAATTCCTCGAAAGACGTGCACGTTAAAGTTTTATTAGTCTGCATGGGCAACAGCAACTTGAATGCTGAATGTGCTGTTCGACTGACTTCCAGCAGCGTACCTGCAATACCTGATGAAGCAAGTGCAAGCGCAATTCCATTTTACGATAGAATCGTTGCCAATATCGTTTTTTCAGTTCCACCGGGAGCATTTAAGAAAAAATTCCGCCAGATCCATCGTTCACTATTTTAATGAGCGTATCGTAGGCATATTTTTGTTTTGAATTTAAAAGGGGGACGCTTTTTTGAACGGTTTCTCCCAAAGCCTTGGAATTGTGTTGGGTTTTGCGTCTCAACTCTTGATTAAATGCGTCGTGAATTGGGCTTTGTCATTCCTAATTGTGTTAATCCTTTGTTGATTAGCATCAAACACATGTCCTCAATTATAATTAATGCTTTATTGTGAATTTTTATGTTCAATTGCAAATCAAATTTGCAAATATTGTCGTTATCAAGCTATGGCGAAACCAAGGAAACCAGGGAAGTATACTTATACAAAGGATTTCTCATAGAAAGAAAAAATGTAATTTAATTAAAACAAATTGTGTGTGAGATTTCATCGAAATGTTTTATCCCTTTGAAATGCCTATCGATGCCATTATGATTGAAATATAAATTCGTTCAAATGTCCGCCGCGGCTTCTCTGGAAGCTTCTCAGCCCATCACAAGTGTCCAATGGCATGGGTTATGTTAGGTTTTGGGGCCGATGTAGTGCTGTAGTGTGTTTGTTGCTTATTTGCCAGAACTGCGACATCAGAAAACCGCATAAGAAAAATTCTATCATACGACCTCACGCCACCGCCACGTGAGATGACCATGCCCTGGAATAGTTCTTGCAGAATTTGACGTAAGGGTTGTGGAACATATCGCCATCATGTTCCTTCAAAATGAAGTTGGTAATAGATCTATAGCTCTCACCGTTGACGATGATAGCTTGACCAAAATCATTCCACACCAAACAGTGACCTTCATGGGACACTCCTTAATCTCATGAGGATTGGCATCGTCCCAAATTCGACAATTTGTTGATTCATCCAGAAATGGATCTCATCTTAGGCGATTGTAAAACTTATTTTTGTTTTGATCTTTTCCTTAGTGTATCACGTATGGTATTATGTAGATCAAATAACTGAAGCATTTTTACATTTCAATTTAATATGTTGGGGCACTCGTGTGTAATTCACCAAAAACAACAACAGACATCAACAAATCAAATTGCAAAATTAAAGCAAGTTTTCTTTCGGACTTTACAGCAAGGACTTCTTCTAGCTATTCAAATATTGAGAATTTTAAAAATGTACAGGGAAAAATGATCAATCCAATGGAAAATGTAGGTTCAATTGAATTGATCATTTTTCCTTTTAATTTTTCTCATCCATTCTTCCTTGTTTTTATGCAAGTATTTCCTTTCTTTACAATTAATTTGTGTTTGTTTCCTTTTTACACATTTGAACTACGGTTTTGCTCAATAACTCTCACTTTTAACGAATTAATTACCCACTGTGCTGTAAAGGGTGACACTTTAGTGCTCATTTTTATTAGAGATGATGAAATTCTACAATTTAACCTTGCTTGTGCAACATTCACACATGTTCTATTATGTCTGCCTGGTCTTTTTAAGCAACGCTGTCAACATGACTTACAAATCCACCACAATTTCAGTGCGTGGTAGTGTTTTTCTTTTGAGCCCCCCCCCCCTTATTTAAAGATACATAATTCATTCCCCTACAATGTAAAGATTGAGAAGCTTGGCTAATCCAGCTTTGATTGATGAAGTCACATTACCACGATGAAGTCAGAGTAGACGAAGAAATCAATGGCTTGAATGCTCATATTTTCAATTTGTTCGCATTGTTCTCAGTACTATAATTATTTTCATAATGATCTCAATCATTTTGTTTCGAGGACGTTTCCATAGACGTTGATATAACCAGAGTGTTGTTTATTGTAGTGGCCATTCAACCATAAATTTAATTGCTTATATACATTTGGTGATGAAATGTTGTCTAGAACTATCCACTGAATGTCTTTCCTGTGGTCGCCTAAACAGATGATGCAGATCAACACAACGAATAGAAATAGAGTTGGCATCAAATTCAGTGCCTTTTCCAATTTTGGGATGTTTAAATGAAATTCATTAAATTTTTGGAGAATTTATTACGAACCATTTTATGAAGTTGATTTAAATCATTCGATATTATTGTGTCTTCAAACATTTTAAATACTGTTTTGTTAATGTCTGCCTATGAGCATGCAGAAATGAAAAACTTGAACACACTTGGAGGTACCAAGAATTAAGTTTTCGTTAACCAGATTTGTCGTGATGAGTAGACATTCGTTTTTGAAGCTTAGCACGTTTTGTGGTATTATTACTTGTCATTTCTTTTAAGGTTCGTATCAATAAATGTACGTGCTTGAATTGGAATAGCATCATGACTTGTTAATTTCGTGGAATGGTCATAGTGATCGGTATTTGTGAGATACAAGTTTAAACCAGCATATTAGTAGCCTGAGGTTGCAAGAACATGTTTATATTCAGAGCTTCATTTACCAAAAATTAACAATTCGTGTTCTATTTTTGGTTGTGATAAGAATATCTGTATTCAAAGCGGAAATTAGATAAACTTTCGAGTAATTCAAATCCATACAATTTTCGAGGGAGACTGCTCCCCGGAAATTCTCTAGAGAAAACATGAACCGTGAATGGAGTAAGGTAATGGCAATCTGTTCGGTTTGCTTCGCATATGCTTATTATGGCTGTTATTTTTTTTTTTTCTGACTAAAATGACCACGATTGTCTTGAATATTACTGGAGAGATTTGCGGAAAGATCCCGTGCAGTTCTCAAGAAGAAATTATGGGGGTAGATGTCTTATGCTGTAGGGGTTTTCCTTATTGGGAATACTACCATTAGCCTTCCCATTAGTATGAAGGATGTGTCCTTGAAGCTCAATGTTAGCCATTTATTGTAAGCAATTAATAGGCGAAATGGGCAATTCAATCAAGCAGACCAACCATATCGTGGTTCGATCGGCATAATCATCATCATCAAGATCAATGTATTTTAATGCTTTTCTTGCTCTGATAAGCATCAACATCCAATTGAAAATTACTAGAGTAAGAGTTAATTTTTCAAAAAATTTTAAACGGTGGCCACTTAACATCGGATTTTTGATTTGTACGATGAAACAGCTCTTCATCATTATAAAATGTTTTGAGAAAGTTCCCTTCTCAGCTGTTTAACAACTTCGAGAATAAAGAGTAACATTATGCATCGACTACAAGCCCAGACAAGTTATGGTTGACATATATATGTACATATGTTAAGTTTAAAAACCTGTTTTTTGCCTTTTCTCTTAGAGGCAACTTTTCGACTTTTTATAAAATTGTTTTAATTATTATTTATCTTTCATGTAAAGCAAGAAATTTTAAGAACAAACGTATTCGGGTCTTAAATTAATGAGAAAACAGGAGTTGTATAGGCAGGGTTGTTAATTGATGTTACAAAAGACGGCACGGACTTCCTCATTCGCTTTTGAGGATTGTCCATGGCTCCGGTATTGTATAATGTGTACCATGCGTAACGTATCGTTTTGCCAATCTTTCAAAAAGGTAACAAAAGAGGTACAGATGTCTATAGCTCTATTTCACTACTTTCTTCTACGTCGAAAGTTTCTTTTATAAATGAAGGACTAGAATGCTATTCGGACTCGTTTTTAAACCAAAGGATTCTCATTCTTCGAGCTGGTTTTCCAGGAATTATTTATAGAAAGTTGAAATCATATCTTAAAGCTAAAAAAAATAACGTTTTTGTGGTAAAATGATCAACTAGCTGTACCCCAGGGGTTTGTATTCGGGCCTACTCTCTTCCCAGTCCACACAAACTCCCTGTGGTTTTTCAACCTTTTTGCAGAAAAGTCACCACTTATGCCGATTGTCTTGGCCTTACGTACATTGAAACCCCCTCCTCTAGTTCTATTGCAGAAATGCACTAGTTGGATTTATGATGTTCCTCGTTTCGGCCTTTGCATGACACTCTTTAAGAGCAAACAAATTTGAAAAATGTTCTCCATGGCAACTGGTTATTTTCACAGAGTTGAATTCCTGGTAAGCATACCCTCATTGCAATCCCTCACCGCAATCTTGCCACTACTGCAAAACCAGAGCCACCAGAGAATGTCTCAGACGTTGCCACTCCGCACTTTTTGAATAATGGAAGGAACCGGAATCCACTCCCACTTACCATCACTCAATCTTCTAATTCAATAATTCATTGCAAGTTCAAGAAACTATCTACAACTTTGTATCAAAGGCACCGATTTATCATTTCTAAAGACACATTCTTCCTCCATCGACAGTTATGTATATTTCAATTGTTATGATACATGTCAAACATCTTAAAGCACCTAATTCATTTGTTTGACATTTCGGCCATATTGTGCTCCAGAAATAAAACAAAAAAAAAAACAACAAATTAAACAACTTTGTTCGTTGAATTCTTTTTCATAATTCATCTTTTGGTAAAATTTCTTAATTTCATGTGTTTCATTCATTCCAGTTCGCAATAGTAACAGCATTTTTTTTCCAATTCGCTTAATTTAAATATAGAATTCTATTTACGTCCTCCAAGCTCACATCGTACATCGAACGAGTATACACAGATGTCTTCATATCTCCGAAACACCTCCAACCATATTTATGTAAATCTATAAGACTTCGGGTTGGACTGCTAGTTCCAAACTGAAAATTGTTAATTATTTACGGTATATAGTCACTTGAATGTAGTACGAAAAAGAGTTCAAGATAAATCAGGTTAAGTTTAATTTAATGTGCGTATTATTCAATATTCGAGAATATTTTTCCATTTGCCAATTAATTCAATATTCGAAGTGAAAATTCCTGATCTGAATAGAACTGAAAAAGAAACATATTTGTTGCATTCGCGTGGAATAATTATCCCTTTTCAAAAGTGCTTCTTACAAACCTTTAGTGAACATAAAATATGAGTTATGAATGTGTTTTGACAAAGTGTGACATTTACATTTGAATGTATTCTTGACAAGGCGTCTTTGCATTATCAAACTCCTTTTATTTTCCGGCATTGAATTGTCAGACTGCGGGGCAAAAAAGTACGCATAACGCAAAGAATTCGGAGAACCTAGGCGTTGGCACATGTTTGTTCGCATTTAAAAAATTCCCTACAGTGTGGCATGGTGTCCGTTTTTCTTTCACATTCTGTCAATATGCGCCACGTACATATCTCTTTCTCTTGAACATTTCTAAGGTTAATTGTGGTCTTCCTTTTTGGTAGTTGTAATAACAAAACAAAGACAATTCATTATGAAAAAAGAAAGAACTTGTGATGATGACACCATATACGAACCAATTGGTCTTTGTGTAGACCTCACAGTGGAATATTGAAGATATTTTCAAAAAGTGCTAATCAATTCGAATTCGAATAGTGTCAGTGTTTAACATCATGGGGAAACTCTCTGCAGTCGAAGAATTGCCTCTTGTTTCGCCTACAATAGGATCGAAAAAGGTAAAACACATTTTATACAAAGTATACGCTTTGGATAAACAAATTCTTAAATTGCTGTTTTCACATATTCCAGTGGGGGATTTTTCGGGGCTAATTATCCGATTTTCATTTCGTATTTTTCATAAATTGTAACAGTGGAGAGTGTTTATGTTTAGGTAACCGGAAAAAAAACTCTTAAATTCTCAAGCAATGAAGTCTATTTGAAAATTTGTTTGATGGGTAACCTGAAGCAAAGCTCTTATTCCGGAGAGAAATTTTTAATTTTTTTCTTTCAAAGTGCAATTAAATTTACGATAGTGGAAGCAGATATATGTTCCTACGCACAAGCGAATTGATTTGCAGAAATTGGGGAGAGACTATAGCAATAGCGTGCCCCATTTCTCCATCTAGGACTATAGAGCTACCTTGAGAAATTTTATAATCCCTCTAGATGGAATATCCTGATAGACTGTATCAGGATATTCCATCTAGAGGGATTATAAAATTTCTCAAGTTCAATCAAGTTCCTGTTAAGGTGATTCTGTTTGTTATGTTATATCGACTTCATTTGGACACAAGTAGGTGTTCTATGGTTTTCTTTTGATTGGCCACAGTGCATACAGTCTGTCTCCCATTTTGTGCATTCTGTGATAGTTGCTTGAAGTGGCCAGTAACTGGGCCAATTAGTAACCTTAGGTGAGACTTGTTCAGAGTTAAGGGCTTCTGGGTTCTCCTGGGATTGCCCCCATGGGTTTTTTTTTGGAGTGTGTAAATCCCTCTCGACTGTTTCAGAATTTATTTGATTTTGTTGTTTAAGTGTTGTTGTAGGTCAATATTAGTAACTCCATGAAGAGGGAAATGCCCAATAAAGAGAGAACTAACCCCCTTCTTTGCTTGGACGCCTATCTTTTCATTCTCTCGTAGTTTCCCTCGTAGTCTTGGCACTCATATCAGTTTTTTTTTTTTTTTTTTTTGCCGGCGTTTTAAGAATTTATGGCATTCACAAACAGCCCTGAGTTGAATGTGAAGCTGTTTAGGAATTTAAGCATTGTCTGACTATCCGAGAGTATATATATTTTTGAATTAAGCACATTTCTATTGTTGATTTTTTCCGAATCTCAACCTTAATACCTTCTTAAGTAATTATTTTTAATGCTACAGCTTATCCTGAAGCTTCAGCCTGGACAGCAATATGTAGCTAAGTTTTAGACAACTGGCGAAGTTGGTTAATTGCCTGCCTTTGGGTTAGTAAGTTTGGTTAGTGTCCCCGGTTCGAGTGCCAGTGAAAGTCAAGTTAATACGCTTTTCTCTAGTTTTAAAATCTCATTCAGTCACCATTTGCCGTTGGAATCAAAATAAGGGCACTAGGACTGTGGGTATCACAATATTCCAACATATGGCCTAAGTGCGCTGGTGAACTCAATAGCCCCTACCAAAAATAACCTATTTTAAGGTAGATTTAATAGAATTTACATACCTTCAGTTGGAGTGATTCTCATTGCCCCTACTGTACAAGTACACATTAGCCTTTGTAGTTTTTAATTAATTTGTTGATGGTTTGTCTTTGTTCAGATTTTGCCCACAGCACCATATATAATAATTTTGGTTTTAACATTTATCCATAAATTCATTTTTGGGACTACACATCGGGTATTTCTCATAGGCTATTTTACGGATCGAAGCGCATAGCGGTGATCCGCGTTCCGGGAGAGTTTTTGATCCATCCAAAAATCTAAAGTAAATCCAGAAGTTTATCCACCAGATTTCACCACAGGAGAGGGGATAGAACACATTCTGGAGGACATCCCTTAATGATCTTAATTACTACCTCAGATTTAACGGGTTTGACTATTGTAAACCTTTCTCATAGCATGCCAAAACGAATGTTTTGTTTGAACTAGGAGATGGCTAGTATGATTGACATGGATAGTATGGTCAATGTTCCTCAGGTCTACCTTATCAAGTAAGCCAGTCTGAGGCAGCCACACGTCAGAGAATTTGAAAATCCGGTAGTGGTTTACATGCCATCAAATCAAATAAGTTACCTAAATGCCACCTAGAATCCCTCCGAATAGCTAGAGAACTCTAAATTCGTTTAATTTTCACACAGACTAGCCGTTTTCCCATCTATGATCAAATTTAATATGGGCACCTTTGCAGTATTTCGATTGTGTCAAGTTCAGTTCGCGAAATTGTGGTGTTTCATCAATGAAACACCAGAGAGAACAAAATCATCTCGCAAACAATGTTTATTTAAATGGGCGAGATTATATGTGATTGCCTAGTGAATTCCATGTAATTGCATCCGTTTAAACAGTGGTGTACAAGTGGTTGAAAGAAATTTGAGTTCTTCAAAAACTCAGAGAGATGCAAACTATTAAATGGACTGTGTAAAAATATATTGTGAAGTTTGTTCTTTATTTCTGATAAAGACAAAGAAACTAGAACCTGGACAGATTTCTAGAGGCATGCCTTGCTTGCTCACATAAAAAAGCAAAGAATGAGTATAACCATAATCATATACGAAATCAAGTCTGCATTTGCATAGAGTAGAATTTGCACACTTCAGGTATTTAAGTCTACCTTAAACAGTTGATGCTTCTATCAATAAGATCTCTGTTAAGAACTACATAAGAAAAGTAATACTTAGTTGAAGCACCAGATTGTTCGATTCTTAATGTGCATCTACAATCGCCATAATTTCGCCGATTACACCGGAGAATAGGGGTTATATATATAAGTTAAAAAGTGCTTAGACGAAGTGAAGTAGTGTTCCAAAATATTTCGGTCTTTAGTTGCGTTCCCATTAGCGTAAGACGAAATCATAATTTTGTTAACGAAAATGTTTAGTTTTGTTCAAATGAAATCAATTCAAATCAACAATGTGATACAGTTATGTATAGGGATAGCGCTCAATGAATTACTAATACCCTTAAGTGCCTGAGGTCAAGACACAGCACGAAAGCAAAGAAGGGACGCCTGATATTGATCCTAAATAACTAAGGATTGTGTTTGTAGGAAATTTTGTGCGGAGAAGAGCATTCCATCTCCAACGAAAGCATGTTTAAAAGGGCATTCCTGGCGAGGTGAGTATTGCGGGTGAATTCATGGAAAGGAGGAATGCATAACGCATATACATCGCTATCACAATGACAACAAAGCAAATAGACTCTAGGTGCTATTACATCTCCATAGTGAGACACCGTAGATCAGATGGCCTTGGGCCCCAACCAACAAGCATTAACCAGCTTAATGTCTCCAGTCTCACACATGGTGTTGGTTTGAATCATTCGCCACTTGTGAGTTCAATCTTAAGCGCTTGCATTTTCTGTTGCGGTATTTCACTGTGTCGAATGCTGCTATGCCGATCTTTTTACTGTTCAGTAGAATAATAGACAAACGATGATTATACCCACATACATAGATTCAAGGGGGATTGGCCAAAAAAAACAAAGCAAAAAGAAAAGAGCAATTAAAACCCTGTGACTGATGGTGTGTAAAGGATACTGTTTCTAAAGGAGAAGGTTTGAGAAATTCCACACTTGTTTTCTACATGTTATGCTGTACATGTGTGTATATATGCACTTTTACTTTTTTATGTACATCAGTCTATCTCAAAATGACTTACTTATTTACAGTATAAAACTGTTTGTGTTCTCAATGCAAATAAACAAAAAGTATGAGAATATCCCAAAATCTAGGGGCAGCTCTATAAAACGGAAGTGTAACGAATTTACATCACTTGCAAATAACCTCTCCAAGATTTGCTTGCAAATGCTTTTGACGGAGCTTAGAGTCCGATCAAAGGCCAGTTTTTCGGTCGAAGCCGAATATGATGGTATTACGAAATACTAAGGTCAAATTAAGCCTTTGAAATGCACTGCTTTCCACAATGTTTTACGGCAGCATGTCGGCAATTATAAGGTGCATGATGCTTTTATCAATACGCATAAAAATATTATGATCATCAGACCATACTACATAACTGCAAAAGACTATCCTTTATGTTGCTTTCATTAAACGATTTCACGTTTTCGATTTTGCCGATCTTCATGAAATTGTTGTTTTCTGCTCCTTCAGTATATTTTTCTATTCCTCCTTCTGAGGTTTTTGTAAATGATTTTTTAATATTTGTCATTGTTTGTTTTTTTTTGGTAGGGAACTACCTAGTGACAACGATTTGAAACATATGTATACAGAAATACAGATACTTACATACAGACCACTTAATAGTTTACCAACTTGCAAAAGCAAAGCCTGTTAATTGTAAGGCTCGATCCTTGAAAATACAATCTATACGAAAGTAACAAAAATACACTCTTCCTTGCAATTTCACTTCTAAAGGGTTTTCCAGTTAGGACGTTCCACATTTTTTGTTTAATAAAATGCGAACCATTCGAGGTTTTTTAGAAACTTTATTGTCGGCTTGAATTACAATCAAAACATTTTTGAATGGAACTCGACTTCGTTCATGACCAGCCTGGGCACGTTTGCGTTGGTCGATTCATTGGACCAAATTTTCAACGAGTCGGCGAAACAGCCGCTATTTGACTCTGAGTTCTTCCAACGTCGTCGGCTTCTTGGCGTCAACCAATGACATAACTTAGCCGCATAAAAAATAGTCGAGCTACGTTAGATCGCACCAACGACGCGGCCAATCGACTCTCTCATTTCTCGAGATAACACGCTCATCATACTTACTCTTCAATAAATCGATTGTAACGTGTGCTGTGTGGCTTGTGGCACCATCCTGTTGAAACCACATGTCGTCCAAGTCCTTAACTTCCGATTCGGGCAAAAACCCATTGAGCCAAACTTTAACTTCCACCGATGATTTAGCGATGAAATAAATAAAATAACGCTCTTAAAGCTGCGGTCACCGACTCCGAATTTCGGTAGAAAAGTCGCATACTGCTCATCCTGCCAAAAAAATACGGAAAATACTAAATAATTCTATTCTTACGGAAAACAGAAAATTTAACATTCAGCTTCGGCAAAAAAATGTTCGGTCTTATTCGGCCGAAACTGAATATTTTGCCGAGGTGATATTTTTAACCGAAGGTAGCCGAAGCCGGAAGTTGCTGCTCGAGTTTGTTCAAGTAACCAAATCCATCCACTTTTTTATCAGCTTACACTAAATTGACCATTTTAGATGCTTCCATGAATCCTCATATTTTGCCAGATTTCTCTACGCGCAGTACGTTTTTACTTATCTATCCAGATTCCAGGCTTTTGTTTTTCCTGTTTTAAGTACTTACTTACTTATCCGGCCAATGGCCTTTGGAGGTTCTGACACAGAGAGCTACCTTCCATCGTTGACGGTCCAGAGCATGCTGCTTTCTATTTTCTAGAACAATATGGCTTGCGTCCGGTAATTTTGTTTTTATACCGAAAGCTCGGCCCTTTTCTCCTTGTCGAAACAACGGATTCCAATTTAAAAACCCTCTTAGCTAGAGCATTGGTCTCAATGCGCTCATTGTAGCTAAGCAATTGCTATTGACGGATTTTTGCTTTCCGGAATACAATCCGCATCCTCCCACAGCTTGCAGAGTTCAAGGTTGTGTATTCCTATGCCCGACGTATAATTTTACTTTCGAAGGGACCAAGAATCAGTTCCACTGGTTGTCTTTTCGTCCAGTTTTCAGTTCTAGCAGGACTGGGAAAATACATGTTTTGTAGAGAGGATGTCTTTCGTTGAGTTCCCCTTAACTCCTAACTGCCTCAAAATTGTATCTGTCGATTGTGATGTTTATTCCAGGTGGTGTATGACGGAATGATTATTTTTCGATAGCATATACCTCCTCATTGACGTTAAGACCAGCTCATTTCGCATGTTCTTCAATCGCCGTGATAGCTTTCACTACGGCACGCGACGATTTCGATGAAATCATACGACTTGCTAAAATCCGACAAACAAACTACTAATTAATATAAAAACTCCATTCAAGGCGTTTTTCTTGGATTCGCGTTTATATTATAAATTTTTTTTCTGTACCTGTTGCAGGAGAACGCTTTCCAATTTACTGCCAATTACTTTAATTGATTCCTAAAATTGTAACTCTGCAATAAGTTATGACATCAGCATTGAAGATGTTTTTGATAATGTGTGACACAACAGACACAATTCGTAGAATTAACTGACTGGCAAATTATTTCCATAGAAAGTAGAATAACATCATTTTTGGTAAAATTACTATTTTATTAATGATTCTGTGAAACTGAATCGAGTTTTCAGACTTTTTTGAATATCATTAAAGCCGATTTGCGTTTCAATTTTATTAACACTTCCCTCAGAAGCATACATATGTGTCATTGATGACGTTAATGTTCCACTGTAGTCCTGGTGAGTGCAACTTAATTTCTATAAGCCAACTCTATGTGCTTGCGTAACATTTTCTTCAATATATTTAAGAAGAATGAAGAATTGGAAGTTATTAATCACTTGACATATGTCTGGACTACAAGGTGAATGAATTAAACTTGTGAGATGGTGACAAACATATGACAGTAGCCACATTACTCACATTACAATTTTTATAAAACACTAATTTGGATTACTGGAGAGGACAAGAATTTGTTGTGCTATAAGGACCCAGTCTTCGCCAAATCAAAAATGGTTTCCAAGATATAAAGAAACATTAGCCGTATGTATCCAAAAAAACATTTCGCAGTGGCTTTGATTTTTCTCTGTCAGAATACACCAATACCCTGGTTTGCGTCACTAATTGGGACCGGAGAGTTGCGACGCAAATCGAAATCACGCAAACCGAAACACAATTTTGTAGACATACATTTGTATGACAAATAACTAGCAACCTGACCTGAGCAAATGTATCAATGAAACTGAGGATCTTTCAACTAGCAAAAAGCAGACATCCTTCACAACCAAGTTGAGGTTTCCCGCATTTTAGGAATTTCCCCACAAATTGCCAATTCTACAGCAAGACACAAATCGCGATGAAACACACATTTTCATGTTATCGAAGCATATAAACTTTAAAGTTACAGAAAATTTTTAAAGCACGACGAAAATTGAAACGACATAAGCCGGGGTATTGGTGTATATGAGGAATAGATTTATTTGTTCGAAATCGATGTCAAAATGTATGAAAAATATTCGAATTCGAATCTTAATACGCAGTCAGTTTTCACTGATATTACCGGCAGTCATAGGCCGTGGATTGTTGTACATATGTGTTTTACGTGCAAAATCCTACTTCACTATTTACAGATTATTGAAAAAAAAAACCGCTAACACGGAAAGAACATACTAAATTCTTCTTTGTGTGGCAGTTCAGCCCAAATTATCTGAGATTATTACCTAGTTATGAGCATAATTCTGTATAAGCCTCGAAGCTCATATTCTTCTTCTTTGTGTTGCGCTACGGCCTGGCATAGGCCTCACACCACAGGCAACTCCAACTAGCGCGATCTCTGGCTCTGGCCTTCCATTTCGAACGCCAAGTTAGTTGAGGCCTTCTCCACTTGGGTGAGCCACTTTATCTACAATAGGCGTTGAATCCGTTCAGGGCTGTACAGCTCTTATCCAGAGCTTTTCTCTCGAAGAGACCGAGGACATCATCCACTCGTTTTTAAACTATTCATGCCTCTGTACCGGATACCAGGACTTGGTGACTAGTGTCTTACATAAAGTCAGGTTGGTCGGGTCGCCGTGGCGTAGTGCGTTGACTCCTACGCAATTTACCAGCTTTTATAATTCACGGCTCCACCTCTTTCGAGTCACTGACAATGCTCAAAGAGTATTCCTGTCAGAAGGCTTATCAATTTCGTCGTTTGTGGTCGGCATTAAACTGTAGTCCTACAGTCTTCCATCCGTGAAAGAACAAAAGCACGCACAACACGAGTGGTTGCTGAGAAGCTAGGCTCAGGTCCACATCTGACTCAAGCGCCACCCATTTTATTATTATTGGTCTTTCGAGAGACCATGTTTCTGTTCTATTACTCGATTGCATCTAGAGCCAAACGAAAAATCTCTTGTGGCAAGAGTTATTCTGCATTTTTTTTTCGGTACTGAAGATGTTCTGTTCACTGTGGAGCCGAAGTTCTTTACTACCTTCAAGCTATATCTACCCATTCGCCCAGCACACAATGGCGTGAAGCCCTGGATAAATCATTTTTTTACACTGAAGGCAAGTAGGGTTTCCATATTGTTCATGCCTGTGTACTGTAGTAGTGCTGGAGTTTGATGATAAGATTCATAAGATTCATACAAACTTAACCAACTCTTGCAAAGAGGATACTCTACCACAATCCTCGTGCTTCCTCTTTTTGAAAAATAAATCCCCTTTCTGTTTCGTAGATATCCGTGTTTGTTAAATATGTAATAAATTACAGAGATATGTGCTGCAAAGGTCTCGGCTCGTAATTTGCTACTACAATGAAAATTACTCGAGTTGCAATGTGATCAATCTGGTTGAGGGTTGACTGATGCGATACCTACATACTCACTTCCCAGGCATGCGACCCATGGAGAGTTTGAACCTGAACAATACCTGCCTTCTTTGGTTGACAATCCTGGACCCTCTGCTTCCGGTCATCAAGACTAAACTGTATTGCGTACGCGATGACATGATCTTTAAATCGGAAGTTCGGTCTTCCTATCCTTCTTGAACCAGGAGCCTCGATATTGAGTCAGTCCCTTGTGAACTTTAAGGTGTTCGAACTCCTGCTAAAGCCATCTGTTGAAAGAATATCGGAATATCGGAGGATATATTTTTACCACACCAAATATACAGCCATTCTATCCTTATTGTTATACATTTCCATTAAATTTTTTTACAATCCATTCAAACAATGCTCATTGTGAAATTTATTCCGGTCCTTTCCGAGGTAAGCGAACTCATTTACCATTTTATTCTGTTTAAAGTTCATAAACTGAATGAATCGGCACAACAGCGCTTAAATGGACTCATACACGAGCCCACGACAACTGTTCGCATAAATAATAAACCCATCCCATGCATCGGAAATCGTGGACAGTTTATTCTTTGTCGCCTCCTCCTGCAATCACAAAGGCAATGGCAAAATATTTTGGCACATTGCTATAGGATTTACTATAGGATTTCCCCATTTCATTGATCACATTAAATGAAATTTTATATGCACAACTGGTAATCGCGTAGTTTGTTTTTGTTTTTCACCACTTCGTAATGATTTACATTTAATTATGGCTGTGCAAAAATGAGACGCCGTTTGTTAATAATAAGCAATGTCTGCTAATTGAGTGAAATTCAAGATCAAGTTTAACGATCTTAAATGTAAAACAGTCGAAGTTCATCGTGCGGGCGAAAAAGTTCGGACGTCACTGTGGTGCTGAAGATCTAAGTGCCATGTGTTTGATATTTTGAATTGTCTCCATTTGTCCGTCGGAGTGATCGAAATATCACCCAGTTGTGTCATTTAATTCACATAAAGAAGACAATGGTCTACATATGGTTAAAGCAATCACAGTTTTAACTGCCAGCCTAATTCACTGCGTCATTACACGAGACGATGCGCTCATCCAAGGTCTCGTTCAATTCAACATTGATTGTGTCAAGCATTATCTGGCATCTTTTTGAAAAATCAGTGAGCATTAATCTACAATGCTCTTCATTGACCGCAAAATTTCTCACAAGCATCATTTTTTAAGAAATATTTGTGTTAGGTACCATAAAGAATTGTGAAGGACTTCACAAGAAGATGGATCATTACGTCGATTTTAACTTAAATGAAGCTTACTTACTTTGGCCGTCGAGTAGTAGTTGGACCGCGATGTCTCGGCTTGATTCCCGGTACGACAAAAATAATGTTGACGGTCCCACCTCTTTCGAATCACTGCCAATGTTTAAGGAAGAATAATTGTCCATCTAGAAAATGCTTCTCAAACTTGGACGTTCGGAATTAGCCTAAAAATCGCGAGAGATCAATAGCACGCATAACATGAGTGATTGCTGTAGAAGCTAAGCCGTTGCCCTTCACAGACCCATATTTTTATTATTGTGTACGTTTCGTTTCACTGATTGATCCATGCTCTTTTAGGGAAATGCAAACGATTTACAGCCTGTGTTCCTGTGCTTTCTAATTCACTGGAAATGGCAAGGAAAAGGAAAGGTATGTGGATCCAGGTCCTCCTGGACCCATTGGGAGATTGTTTCCTCCTTACTCATATTTCGTCTCACTTTATGTTGGTATTGATGGTTTGCTCAGCCGTCCGGATCTCCTTATAAATGGGAAAAGAAGTTTGTGGGACATTTGTTAGATCCTGGAGGTCTTGGAAGAAATCTTCCTCCAGTGTTCTATGTCTGAACTAGCAGAGACTGGGGCAGGGACGGAGGTAGTGATGACTGAACTCTTTCCCTCTACGTCACCACAGCCGGCCAGTCCCATTTAATGGTACTTCAGAAGGTTATGGCCAGTTAGTGTTCCAAGCCTCCAACTATCATCGCTAGCAGTTATTTGCCGCATTCCAGATTCCAGGGCCAGAGTACGCAAGTGATCCCATAGATGGTTAAAAAGTTTCACATCTGTGATAGTGTCATCAACTTTTTACTTGACACTCGACCAGATATCGGTAGTTTGATACATAGGATTTCTTGGGATGGTCTTTTTTCGGCCCCTTTCCTGGCAAATTCATCCGCTGCTTCATTGCTGGTAATGTTCCTGTACATTGGAGCTGCGGTGACGATGAAGATACTGATACGATTCACCATCTGATTTGCCACTGCCCAGCTCTCTAGAATCGACACTGTCCATCACGTGACAGGATAGGCTGATAGAATGTGTATTCCACAAATGAAAGGATTCACAATGGGCCCTAAGGCCTTCGAGTGGAAATGATATTCAACAATCACATCCGCCTTCCAAAACCTAACCTAACCATGTCCCTGCATTCTGAGACTCAGCTTAAGTATGAGTACTCGAGTATTGCCTGCTGAGAACCTTGAGCTCTTCACGGCAGCCGAAAATGCTTAAATGGGAGCTTGAATGTCAATTAGTATGGTATTTCCAACATTTATATCATTTTGGCAACTTTCCTTGACTGACAGTACTTCCGCTTGAAAAACACTGTTATACTTAAGGGTCCGGTTAGAGGTGTGCAAAGCATACTAAGAAAAATCAGCTGTTAATTGTCAAATTGTCAGTCACTATGTATTATTATTATTGTTGAGGATACATTTCACCGCGAACCTTATATCTATTGCGTCCCTTTTAATACCTTTGCTCTAATTCGAGATCCCCTCACATACACTTCCTTTCAGAGTTGTATTGAAGTTTCTGAACTCCTGTTGCACATAAGTGGAAGATGTTTATTCTAGAGTATTTTCTCTAAGCCAGTTTCCCTTAGTAATCTGGGATGGTTCTACTTCATTCCTTCCTCTGCCTCTGTTCAGATTTCTATATATAGATTCTGTACGGAATCCGCAGAGACCTTCCTACGATACAATTAGTTTCCTTATGTGCTCCCTTTGTCTATAGTGCCCTAATAGGGACCCGGTTAGGATACGGTAACTTTTAGCATAGGTTAAGTTAGACTAGGAGGTGACGGCTCAGCTTCACATAGACCTATTGGTCCATAGTGGTACCACTAAACAGAGTAAACCTAGTTGTAACCCACAGTAGTTTTATTTAAGCAAAATTTTTCATTGCTTTTTATAAAAATGTATGAGATGTTGTGGTTTCACAGATATATCATTTAATGATTTAAAGAAAGGTTGACCTGGAGTCTAAGGTCGGGCTGAAACAAAGAAAGTACATCCATTGCTGTTTCTCTTCAGCTTCTGCATCTATCAGTGGAATTCAGCTAATTCTTGGTAGCGAGATAAGTAGTTTGGTTTTTGGCGATGTTGTATTCGGCCTAGGAGATGTCGGTTTCGAGGCATGAATCAGTACTCTTCCGGGCTTTGTTTGGTATTATTAGTACTTCATTGTTGAGGCTAATGAAGAACCACTTTATCGGAGCTGCGATGCTTAATTTGCCAGATGACATTGTCACGCCACGCTTAGTTAGTTCTTCAGTGTGTTGGTTTCCCTGGATTTCCATTTATCCAGGAACCAACAGGAATGACCATTGCTTTGAAGTGCTTTGAGCACTGCCTGAGAGTCTTCGTATGGACATGTGTATGTACGTACGTAGAGATTAATGCAAGTGCGAATAGCGCTGCTTTCTAGACTTTCCGCTGCTTTGTGGGTATCCGTCTGATCCGACTGAAATATGCTATTTCTTTCGTGCAGTTTGTAACATATTTTGACATCTTGCAATGCATTGTATACACTAGCACCAACACCTTCATCCTGCTTGGAGCCGTCCTAAATAAATGGAGTTTCCCGGCTCACCTATGGTTTCCGACCACTGTTCTCTTGTTGAATTTGATATGGCAACTTTCCCCTCGTGAAAGAACATTAGCACGCACAACACGAGTAGTTGATGAGAAGCTAGGCCCAGGTCCGCCTTGGACTGTCGCGCCACCCATATTATTATTATTATTATTAACTTTACGGCCGAAACGGCTGATGGTGATTTGCATTAATATTGACAATATTTATAAAGTTACAATGACCGAAAGTTCTGAATTTAAAATTATTGAACTCTTTTAGCCTTAGTGCCAACTTATCCGTAACGCCTTTGCAAATAGGCTAATGGGTAGTAGGTGGATAGTCATGTTTATTGATGCTGTAGATATTGTTAGGATACGGCGGTTGTTCTTGCTCATCTTGATACATGCCTCAAACCTCTTTCGGTTATATGGTCCCAAGAGTTTCTTGGCCTGCTTCATGTCATTAGCTTTGTTCCAAGTGTCTTAAGCTTCTGTAGGCATTCCGATAAAAGCTTGGATTTGATGACGTAGAAATTTTGAATCTGGATTGCGACTCGACTGTCCGACATTATATCGCGGTTATTATAGTTCCTGTCAAGATTGATTTGAATGCCTCTGTGTATGGCATAGATTTCAGCTTGAAAGAAGTTCGTGCGTTTTCCCATTTCCTTCACCAGTTCTTGATCAGTTTGTATTACATTTTACTGTATTGCTGCTCACTCTGTGGACTATGGGACTCATTGCTTCGGTCCCTTTTGGTACTGAGGTTAATGGTAAACTTCATTTAGATATTGAGTCGCCCTTTGGAATGACCAACACTTTTTGACTTTTGTATCGAATTGACTCGATGTAAAGAACTTGGGTTTTCCTGTAGTGACAGATACTATCAATAGTGTTGCCAAGTTGAAAATTCAAATCTCTTAATGAAACCCCCATTACAAGATTCCTCATATCTCTTCGAGAATATAAATGTTCAGTAGAAAACTAATTGATTGTTAATTTGCATATTTTCTTTCCATTCATATATAATTTCTATAGTTGTGAAGTAGGCATTCTCATTAACTGATTTAGCAATTCTCCAGTCACGTTCCGATGTCATTAAAATTATATTCATTTAATTTCCAGATGCAGTCAGTGCCAAAAAAGACGAATGTTATATCAGAAAACATACATACATTTATAATGACAACTTTGTGGAAACAAGGAAGGCTCACAATCATTTTCGCAGCGTGCATATTGTTACTTTTTGGCTTGCTTATACTTATTTACCATCCAATTGAGAATTACACAACAATATTGGATTATGATATCGAAAGGACAGTATTAAATATAACCAACTTTAGCATACAAGGTAAGCCATAGAATTATCCCGCAAATCGTCCTTATTAAATTGAAATTATTTCGTCCTAAAGATAGTTCCGATGCCCCCATCTTTTACGTAAATGGCACCCTACAGATCAATGTGAATGATTACGTTAGGCCCATTAAGGTTCAAAATGTCAAACTGAACTCCGATGATCTTCTTTACGAATCAAAAAGGAATAATAAGGACAAAGGTATAATTGTGTTTAAGCATTTGATGTTTTATTGATATTTTAAACAAATTCTGGTTAGATTATATTTCAGCATACAGTGTGACTGGAAACTTTCGAAGCAAATCGAATCAGATATGGGACCCACATCCCGAATATATGATGACGGTATTTGGACATAAACTGCATATCGTTCTGCATCAGGACAATTCCTTCGTAACGCCAAATTCATTTCGGGTAAGATTTGTGACAAGACGGATGGAATTATTTTTGCATGAGTATCCAAGACTTTTACCAGGCACTCGATTGTTTACACTTACGTGCCATTCATGTGACCCACGAACAGCGAACTTTCAGAAACAACCATTTTCCACCAAATATAAACAAAAATGTATACTTCTTGGTATGGAAACAGATGCGGATTTAATTATCAAGTTTTTTATGGACATAAATCTGAACCAAAGTTAGTTTAAATATGCTAATTAACGGTTCTAAATTGTCTCTCCGCGAATCAATAAGTCTATTTGCGAACTGTCAAGCTGAGATAACGATCAAAAAATTCGCAATGAAGTGTCAATTTTTTCGAATTCTACCCGTGGTTCTCTGTGAATGAGGAAACCCTGTATGCAGTCATGCATAATTCGAATTGATTACTAGGTCCCTTGAAAAAACTTTAATAAATCGAATAAAATCTATGTGTTTTGCTATGCTCGCTAATTCAAAGTGATTGCTCAGTCGGGTTCGTTGCTGTTGCCGAAAGTACTCCTATAGGAGTATTGTACTACTATTTTTTAAGGACTAGAAAAATATATTGATAAGTTTAGAGATCAATTTCGTTACTTGTGCAATATCTATGTTCTTCGACAATCTTTCAATACCGTTTAATAATTGTACAGAGGCGGAGTCAGATCTCTATTAAATCCTTTTTAAGGGAAAATCCAAATTTGCTTACGTACTTGCCATTCCTTACCTCGTTGTTCCTCAGATGCAGCTAAATAAATCCGGCAGAGTATTGACAGTTTTCTAAGAAACATGTGTGCTTATTTCTCACATACTCCAAATGAATAGAGTATGGGTGTCGCGACGGTCCAGACCTAGATTTTGCAGCAATCACTCGCGCTTGGCATACTATTGTTCTATCACCTACAGTTTTATGCCGACTCCAAAAGGCGAAGTTGAGGAGCTGTTTCTTTGAGCATTCTAAATGACTCGAAAGAGTTTAAGCCGTGAATTAGGAATGAAAGTTTGTAATTTTTGTTTGGCTAAAATATTCGACATATGGTACGAAGACATTTGTTGATAAAAACCTATAATTTCTGTGTGATGTTCGAAATTAACCAGGTTTCGCTACCATACTTCAATAGATATCGATTTAACACATGAGTTGAATATTCTGACCTTCGTGTTTCTGGAATCTGGGAGCATAATAACAACAGAGCAGAAACTATCTGCATATTCGATTGTCCTCTGTTGCACGTTTGATTCTCATGGCCTTAGTCTTCTGGATATTAATCTCCAATCCGGTGCATCATGCTAATTTTGCGAGGTAGTTTGGATGTCGCTGAGCTTGTGTGAGACTAGGCAAATGTCGTCCATATAGGCTAAGTCCTCGAGTTGACGTGTGAGATTCCAAGTCATTCCACGTCACAGCGCGCAAACTTTATATTTTTATAATTTCATCTAGAACAATTGAGAACAGTTGAGGTGTGCGTAGGCTTCCTTGCTTTCCTGTATTTGTAGTGAAAGAGTCACTGATGTTTTCGTTATCCTGTACCGATGATACCGAGATTGCACAACAATTACTAGCAGTGGGTTGGCTTGATCTACGCAGCTTCTACACATGAGGGCGGAAGGTAGTCTGTTCAATAGAGTCCCAATAGAGTAGGACATAGATGATCAAGGTCTTACATAATGTTAACTTGATCATTTGAGAGATGGTTTTAGGACTCAATTGCTTCCGCACGACCTTCTTAACCCTCATCTCATCCTTGCGTAGAAAAGTACGCAAGAACTACTTTTTGTCTTGTTTTCTTTTTCAAAAATCACATATTGAAAACTTACGTAATTTTCTGACTTTATTATAATCTTTATTTTACGTCTACCCTCCTCCGTAAAATTCTACAAAAAACAGACTAAAATCCTTCAAGAGTCACATGGAAGGTTTTAGACAAGGTAATGGTCTAAAACCTTTTTTTACATTGAAGGTCAAGTTCGTTTCCGACCTTAATGGATGGAGTATTCTCCATCGTCATCCTGCACTGACGAGGTTGGCAGGATTGTCAAAACTAGACATGGCGTTGTATAGCTCGCCTATATGCACGCTGTCATAAGCGCCCTTGAAATCGACAAATTGTTGGTGGGTGTCGATCTGCATTTCTTGGGTTTTTTTGGGATCTGTCGTAGTATGAAAATTTGTTCTTCCCCATCCTGAAATCGCACTGATAAGGACGTATCAGGTTGTTCACAAGGGGTTTCAGCCACTCACATAAAGAAAAGACGATATAATAAGCGATGTCTCGATGTGGATATCTGAATGGTAAATGGCATTTTCTAAAGCAATTAATTGTGTCCTGGACCTTCATGGCGCCCAGCAATCGCCAAAATTTATTTTCCATCCTCCTACAGCTAAACTGCATGGATGTATGTCACAAAGTGGATTGTATTTTTAATTAAGCCCATTAATTTCGAAGTTGTAGGCATTGATGCCGCATGACACAATGAATTTCGCAAATAAGATACAATGAATTTCGACTTGAAGGAATTTCAAGGTAACCTTAACCAAGTTTCCCTAAGAGTCCATTCTCAACTCAGGAAATGACGTGGAATATTAAAAGAAATTGACAAATTTAAGAGAGTCTATACAAAAGGGACAGCGAAACTTGAACACATTTACTACCACTCCGAGGAGTAGTGGGTTGGTACGACCCCTACAACGGGGGTGACAGGTTCGATTTTTGAATTTCCCAACATTCATAATTCACGACTGCACCTCTTTCGCTTCACTAATAATACACCAATAGTAGTAGTCCTGCCTAGAAAAAGTTTCTCAAGCTTCGCCGAGGCAGCATTAAACTATAGTTCCTCGTCCACAACAGCACGCTCAACACGATTGATTGATGTAAAATCTAAGACCTGGTGTACCTCAAACGGACGCGCCACCCATGTTATTATTATTATGTTCTAAAGTTTTTTGACCAAGCCCGTATTTAGCTTTCACACAAAAAGTGGGACAAGATAACTGAGGGCGCTTGTTGTGTCATTTATACTTATGTGCTTAAGTTTGATACATCATTTGTCTTTGTTGGTAACAATTCCTGCCAAAACTTGAGTAAGGTGTTATTCGCTTGCCTCTGAATAGATAATGAACGAATGGCTGAATAAATTATTTTCTAGCAAAACGTGATGCTGTCGACCAATTGTAATTAATTTTGCTACACTCTCTTTCGTATACCTGGTCCTCAGGTCAGAACTATGCGTAGCATGTAAATTAATCTAAAGCAACAATAAATTTACGAGGAAGGTAGAAGCGTGGTTCTTTAGGTAGATGGGCTTGAGACCAAACTCTGTCTCAATTCATTGAAGACATTGATTAATCCTCCTACGGAAGCGTAATGGCAGAAGCTTTAAAATTCTTAATATTTGAACTAATTTGTTAAAAGTGGGCCCTACACGTTCGGAATCATAGACTCAATTCAGATGCGATACTGATTAAACTGTTCGTTGACGTTTCAGCCCGCATTTTTATGTTAAACATTTTTTATGGATCATACCTTAAGGCAGCGACGTGTGTTGCTATTAAAAGTGCCATTTGGATGCGATCGATATCCCGTTTGTAGTGGAGTCGCCTGTGCAATGTTCGGTACAGGATACGGAAGAGAACAGGACAGCCTATCGGATCTGATCGGAACGACCGCATCACGTTTAAACACAGTGGACAACCGTAGCAAATTCCCTTCATTAAGAGTCAAACCCATTTCCGCAGCAAATGCCTTTTTAACGTTCGTGAAAACAATATCTATAACTTATAGATCGAAAATTTGTGTCAAGTATGCCGTTTCACTACACGCTACTAAATCGTCGCAATACACTATTAAGTTCGCCATGGAGTCTATAAGATCTGCAATGAATATGGGAACCAGATTAGCGAACTAACTGCCCTCAATTGCAGACCATTTTTATTGTCAAAGAACTTCCTGCTCGTGATTCTGCCGAACATGTATAGCATGTAGCCTGCTTCAATCTATCAGGCAGGCACCCGTAGATACTCTGATTTTTGATGATGAATGTCGGAGACCAGCTAAGACGCGGCAAGTATGGTATCATTCCGTGCCCTGAAGCCGCTCTGTCCAGTCAATTTATGTTTGAGAACTGGAATGACTATCTTTTAAAAAAAGAAAGATGACTAATCGACCAGAGATTTGCCAGATAGTTGTATCTGTGTGGCGTCAGGCCAACTGCAACTACCTAGACCCTGTATCCTAGAAACGTGTTCCGTTTTTTGTTGAATATCCTATTCAGCTCTCTAGTTATCTGTTTTACATAGAGAATTTCTACACGTGCGTGTATTTCGAGGCCAAACTCAGATTAACGTTTTGCCTATGAATATTGACATGAATGTAAGAAAACCAAATCGATCGTTCATACAATTGTCAATGTATCATTGACACAGCCAATCAGCCAAAATGTCACGTTTACTGAGCCTAAAAAACAGGTTTTCACATTTTTTTGTAACCAGATCAGTAAATCATTATCAAATCAGATCAGATACACATGTTTTTAAATTAATCAAACGACCACCATTCACAAAACTAACAGCAGCCTGTAAAAGTTATTCGTAAATTAAAGAAAGTAATAAATATTTAGATGCGTATAGCATGACGTAACATCCCATCAAATTTGTACATTTAATCGTCAGCATATACGCATTTTTATTAGCATTTTCCTTGAGAACTTCACTTCCCCCTTCCATTAAATCGTTCGCACACGTTTACATTTCAGGTGATACGAATATCAGATAACACTACAGAAATCCAAGAAGAAGTTCAAGATCATTATTTAGGTTGTTACTACAAGGGCTATGTCCGGGGGGACAATAAATCCGCCGTTGCAATGTCACTATGCAATGGAATGGTAATGTGTTTGCGACTTTATCTGTATCGATTTTTTAATTGCCATTTACCTTTTTTCCATTTTAGACAGGTCATATTAAAACAAGTTTTGGATCGCTATTAATTGAACCCGTTGAGAATTCTGCAAATACCGACAATCTTATTTTGCACAAGGTCTGGAGACACTCGAAACGTCATTCTCGGTATGTTCCACCAGGTAAACAACAAGCAATCAAAGACTTCAATAAAAGTAATGTGAATATTAATGAATTGTTAATTTTTGCAGAGAATTTCGATATTAACAATATGGCAGAACGCCTTTCTCATAAACTAATCAGAAAAAGGAGGAACTACGTAGATAAACATTTGTACACGATGGAAGTTCTAGTGGCCGTGGATAGAACCATGATCGAGTTTCACAATGACGACCTAAGATCCTACATACTAACGCTTATATCAATAGTATGTTGACTAAACTGCTCTTTCATAGATACTGTTTTTGATGGTGAATGAATATGTTTTGTATTGGTTCGGAGATGCCCCTAAGAGATCGAATGCTTTCATTCAGTGTGTTCAATAATTCTGGCTTTATTCAAGTTGAGATTTAATATGGCTCTACCTCTTCCACGAGTACGTGGGATATTTCTGAGAAGGTATACCTAATCAGAAAAACCTTCTCAAAATTAGAAGTCAGCACAAAACTATAAGCCACCTCCAATCATGAGAGAACACCAGCATGTACAAAAAGAGTGGTTGTCCTAGAAAGCAGACTGTATAATATTGTAATATATGTACAATAGATGTATAATAATTCTAATTCATTAGAACGTAATGAGTAATTTTTAGCATAAACTCCTAAGACCGATCTACTTTTTGGAGAATAATTTAACCACCTGAACATTTTCAAATAGACCTTACTGTTTTGATGCTCGTTTTATTCCAAATTCCTTGCTCTCAAGCCCCATGACACACAAAATATAGACAATGTGTTCGGTATCTGTAACATTTGACGTAACATTTCGAGGAGAAGAGAGAGAAGATTTTCACTATTTTCTGTATGTGCGTGCGAAAACAATGATTCTAATTATAAAATACATTTTATTTTTTATGCTGTTTTTTTTGCCTGACTTTTCACATCGAGTTTGAAGTGATTTCAAATGTCATAATCTTCCAGCTTTGAAGTGGGCATTAAGACAGCTGCTTGTTGACAGAAAATAATAGTGTTGATAACACCAACCAAAATAAACATACGTACACGCTGTAAGCTCGCCCTCTCACGGATGGATGAACTGAAGGGGGCTTCAACTAGTTTTCGCCGAAAGCACGAGGTTTCAAAATCCACAAAATGTATGGTGAAACAACGGCAGATTGAAGAAACTTGACGAAATCTCGCTTTTCGTTTGATGCGAACAGAGCATAAATCAATCTTAGTTTTTAAATGAAACGACTGGATGGCGCAGTTTGTAGAGTGCCTGCCCCTGTTTAGCGGGTTTCCCGGTTCGAATTCCAGTGAAAGCAATGTTAATACGCTCTTATCTGATTTTCAAAATCCGGTGGAGTCACCATTTGCCGTTAGGATCAAATTAACGGCACTATCACTGAAGTAGTCAATCAGTGGTAGTAGTCTGACTATGGGTATCACAATGTACAAATATGGTCTAAGTGTGCTGGTGAATGCAGTAGCAGCCCGCCTACCATGCTACCATTGATTGATTGTATGAATAATCTAATTTTTCTAACTCACTCATAAATAAACAATTTGGTTTATGGAGACCTCCTTCGGTTATCACGTCTTTCCATGCAAAGGCCTGTAGTATGACTGTCCATCTTCACTCTGTAGATATGCAAAATATTGGTATCCACCATTGTAACTTATATTGTCCATGTCTTCCATCACGGCTTCTGCGTCTTCATCTTCACCTTGGATTTGAGCTTCAGCAGTAACTAAACGGGAGAAAATATCTGCAGTACTTAATCTTCTTTCGTTACTTACTTCATCTTCGGTGTGAACATCTCAGGGACGTAAGCTATATTAGAACTCCAGTCAGCTGGGAGCACCAAACAAAATGTCTCTAACATATTTTGAATTATACGGTAGGTAAGGATACACTGCTTCATACTCCTTTTTCAGGCATTCGGAAAATAGGGTCAATCGCGTAATGCTCTCTGAAAGGGAAGTAAGCTGCATCGTTGACTACACCGCATTTTCAGCCATTTCAGTCCAATATCTTCCTCTGAACATCGATCTCCAGTCTAAAAAAAAATGTCAAAGTTCTGCATCACCCGAATACGTATAAAACATTTTAAGCCTTCAAAAACATTATTTTTTAGACATCTTATACTTTTAGACCTTAAACATAAAAATAAAATAATTTAATACTAACACAAATTATTCAAATAGGTTTCTAACATATTCTCGGATGCGAGCATCGGCAATTCCATATACATTTCTGTATCCAATATCCTAATTCTTAACGACGATATTGTTACAACAAGTGGTAAAAAAAGTGAGCTATTTGACATGAAACAAACTTTTTACATTTAAAAATACAATGGTTCTCTATTTTTTTGTACATTGCAGGTATTGCTGCTTCACAGCTTCTAAAACATTTTTGTTTGTTTCTAAGAAAAAAAGGTATTCCCTATGACACCGCTTTAATGTTAACTAGGTAAATGAAAATCCGAAATATTGTGAAATAAAATTGTATATTGTTTATGTTTAAAGAGATCAAATTTGCCGAAATGAACGTGAAACTAAATGCGATACGCTCGGTCTAGCCGAACTTGGCACTATTTGCAAGAGATATTCTTGTTCCATTGTTCAAGATAATGGACTACCAGCTGCCTTTACAATAGCACATGAACTTGGACATATGTGAGTATGTAATTTCTCTCAATTTATTATCCTTTTCTATGGTTAAGTTTCTGACTGATGTTTCTTATTTTTGTGTTGCTGTTGTTTATCTGTATAATTTGTATCTATGTTACTGTTAGGTTTCTTGGGCAGTTTCAAACTATTTTTAATTTCACTATGCGCCGCCGTAGTAGTAGGGCTTTTGAAGTTTCTCAAAAGTCGCAGTCCCCATCATCACGGCTTCCGAGACGTGCCTCGAATGCGACTCCACCAGGCGGTTGGACCAAGTTCAAAAACTCACCTGGTTGCACTTGAGCATAACTCCTGATGAGTTAGGGTGGCTGGCGGAGGATCTGTGCTTGAAGATGTATCATGCGTGCATTGCCGCCGCGATCCTTTTATTGGAACATGTCACTGAAGATGATGATGGGCTTCTAAAAGATTTTAATTGGCCAGCGACGCTGGTAGTGGATTTTTTTTTTCTTTCTTTGAGGGCTTCAATATTTCTTCACGCAACTTTGAAGAGAAATGTACCGCTGATATTCTGCAAATTTATTCATTCACTTCAAGTGGAATATACAGTGGCCCAAGTAAATATACATACCTCATATTTCTACACATACCCTGCAATTTCACAACATAAGCCTGGCTGGAAGTACTAAGCCACAACAAATTCTAAGTGGGTATGTATATTTCGTTGGGCCACTCTAAGTTTTTTTAATTTACATTTTTTTTCTCGAGGTATGTAAGCTTAAAGCATCGCAAACTTCAAAGTATCCCTTTTTAGCTCTTATTTGATCACGCAAGCTTATACCAACTTTTCATTTATGTTTACGATAGAATACTAGAGATATAAAAGATACCTTAACTTGAATCAAATTATATAGTTTAGTCTGTCTGAGGACGCTCTTATGCCTGAAACAGAATAGTGTGTTGCGCCAGCCGACTTCATGTTACGGAGAGAATGCGATGACGCGCTGCATTGAAATACTTACTTAATTTATCGGCTGTTCTCTTCGCCTCTCTGCATACACTGATGTGAAATTACTTTTGCATTTCAATTATTTATAATCAGCTGTTTTGAATTCTCAAATGACAGTTGACACTAAATACTCTCAATCTGGGAGAAAATCTATCTTACAGCGCACCCCTCTGTCAAAAAATATCCAAAATGTTGAATAATGACATGCGATGGACTGCGTTTTGCATTTTATTACGATCCTCTCACCTCTTTCATTATTCACTGACGCAGGGCGACGCTGTATTTTGTGCTTGGCCACCGCATTGTGTGCGTTGAAAGCCAACGCCAGCGCAGACGCACTATTATGTTTCGGGCATTACACGGTCAAATTTTGTCGCATCAAATACCGTCATTCATCGGAAGTAATCGTATCATGCTTTCACACGGTCAAATCCAAATTTTCAAATATCGATAGCATGCCATTTTTTGTGTCGCTCTCTTTTTCCCATATCAACTGGTGATACTTGCTTCCGAGACCCAAAGTTTAGAACAAATATACAAAGAAGAGATAGATAATACGATTTCTGCACCCATGCGATATGGCAGCAATCCGCACTATTCGCTTCCCTTGCTTAGCTTACGCATGTCTCAATGCGAATCTGATTAAATTAGACCGAAAACGGCCGTAGAAATGTTTCTGTATTTAAGGGTAAAGTTATGTTTTGCTGACAATACCAAGTCTTACATTAATGGACCCACATTCTCAAGGTTCACCTATTGGATTAAGCGGCACTATTAGGGAAGCAATTTCACCGTATTCTATTCGTGCAATATTCCATGTATGTAACTTATTAAGGTAAATTGGGTAACCAGTCTTTGGGTAGACTTAAGCATTTTGCTTATCCAGATATCCTTTCCAGATCCTTTTTTCGGTACTCCATTACTTCTGTCGCATCTCTTATACTCTTTAAGTGCAGTGTGTGGTTAAGTGTCCTGTTGTTGAAACTCACATTATTTTACTGGTATACCGTAAACTTTCGTAGCTTACCGACAGGTAGCGGGACTTGTTCTGACAGTTCGTTACTATTTGTTCAATTGCATGCTTTGGACTTTTTTAGAACACTACAAAAGAGAATATTGTTTGCCGTTTTTGGCTTAAACTTTAACGACACAAATTTCAACTTGTACCACGAAATAAGTTACAAGAAATTTTTAAGTTCCGTTACTTTTTGACAGGACGCTTTAAAATTTACATCCTTGAAATCAGTTGTCGTATATGCATAGCTGCCGCATGAATGCAGCAATTTTTGTGTTCATAAATGTACACTAAGAAGTTGTACAACAGATTAACAGCGAATTGTTTACAATTATGAACTCGTATCAGACTATTGATACTTAGTTTGCTTTTACTTACATATTTCCTTTAAATCCTCTAGGAGCATAGGCACTCAACGATGGCATCTGAGTTAGAGTTTTGCGTCATGAGCTCTCCCCAACTCATTCCTAAAGAACGATTTCTCTTAGTCTGTTCTGTTCGACCGTTGCTTGGGGTGTTCCTCTATTCTGCTTGCCTGGACAAGCGGATCCCACGGCATGGCATACTTTGCAATTGAGTTGCCTCCGCACCGTACTAGGTTTCCAATCCTCTGTCAGTTTCTCCTTCGATCAGTAAGTTTATAAGTTATTCTTCCTTTCTCATATACAGCCAAAAAATCCTAATGGTGTTTCTCTGCTGCTCCCATAAAACAGCACCGATTTCACGATGAAGCGGAACAGTCGCAGTTTAGTGCTCAAACTGATTACATTGCTTTTCCAGATCGTAGATAGCAATCCGAACGTAACTTTAGCCTTCCAGATCAGTGCCGATAACACACTTCCTAAATATAGATAGTCATTAACTTTCCTGACTCCCTGTCCGATAATGTTCAGTCGGGCTTACGTGTTAGAAATGCTTTGGGCTTTAGTTTTTGGTCTATTTTTTTAGCCACATTTTGTCTGCCTCAGCTTTAAGATTGGGGGCCATGACATGAAGTTCCCCTATCTGATGCGAAAGTAGACAAACATCGTCGACGTAGTCAAGGTGTTTAAGATAAGATGTCCATCCAATTCCGTTGTTTTTTTTTCTGCCAATGCTGCATGGAGTACATCGTTGATAAGAACTAGATAATAGTGGTGACAGCATGCTCCCCTGACGAACTCCAATTTGGACCTCTTCTGACATTTGCACCATATGTAGGCTTAAAATACTTATGAGTTAATTCTCGATTGCCTCTCCTGGGCAAGGACAAGTAGACTGCATTTGGACTCGAGCTATTGAAGACTTGTACTCAACGCATATTATGCAGGAGATATCCTGCCTGAACGACGTCAAGAGTTGAATCTAAACGTTCTTTGACTCTTTCAACGAACTATTCTTGCTAAACGTATATTGTGTCACACAATTGCATCAACATGGAAAACAAATCAAAACATAATTTATTAAATTTTCTTATGAAGGGGATTAATTTCCGATGCCCAATTTCCCTATTCTCCTTATTGTATTACACATTTTAAACACTAAACAAATTCTGTTTCAGATTAAATATGCCACACGATGACGATACGAGATGTGATAACTTCAAGCAATACGGAAGGAACACATTGCACATTATGTCAAGTACAATGGGGGATGATATTCATCCATGGTCTTGGTCGGATTGCTCAAGACATTATGTGTCCGAGTTTCTTGAGTAAGTCTTAACGTAAATGTGTAGATGTGTATAGTTTCAAAAATGTATTTTGGAAAAGAAAGGAGGATACTACATGCCTGGAGGATACTCCACAAACATCCATCACGACCTTCAATACGAAGCAGCCGGGAGAGATGTACTCATTGGATCAGCAGTGCAAACTAATTCACGGGAATCACTCGAGAAACTGTTCAATTGAAGGCGTACGTAAATGTCGGCATTGTGTTCGTATGTTTTAAGTTGAATGTTATTTATTGAAGGAATGTGCTCGACTGTGGTGTACAGTGGAACCAAATCGCCCTGATTGCAGATCGAGTATTTTGCCCTGGGCCGATGGCACTCCTTGCGGTAAGAAGAATCACTGGTGTCAGAAGGGAAGATGCACACCACGCGAGGGAACAAAGCGACATGTCATCAATGGCGGTTGGGGTCCTTGGAGCTCATTTACACCTTGCAGTATGACCTGCGGCGGTGGAGTGCAGGAGTCTCTCAGGGAGTGTAACAATCCCCTTCCACAAAATGGAGGAAAATACTGCGGTGGAAGTAGGAAAAAGTATAGATCCTGCAATACGCAAGGCTGCCCTGCGGGCTCTCTAGATTCGAGAGAGCAACAGTGCTACGATATGAATGGCAATAATTTTGGATTAAAAGGCATAAATGGCTCAGTTATGTGGATACCAAAATATGGATGTAATTATACATATAATGTCTCAAAGAATTTAAAATTTAATGATTACCTGATCTTGTAGTGACGGGAAGGGATAGATGCAAGCTATACTGTCGAATAGCTTCAAAGAGTCAGTACTTCCAACTGGCTGACAAAGTCAAAGACGGCACAACATGTTCCTTTGATAGTTTTGATAAGTGCGTAAATGGTATTTGTAGACCAGCGGGCTGTGACAATGAATTAAACTCCTTGGCAGTTTTAGGTATTTATCAAGTATTTACCTTCTGCTCTATTGCTTCAAGTTATTGATATTTTCTTTAAGACAAATGCGGCGTGTGTGAGGGTAGAAATAACACCTGCGAAGAGTTCACTGGGAACTTATACAGATCAGACTTATCCAACAAAACGAATTCCTTGTATTACTATGTAACAACAATACCAAAAGGTACACAAGACATTTGTTCCTTTTAATTATTTAATAACACAATTTCTCTTTGGTAGGATCATCAAACATTCTTATAACTCAACCTGACTATCTTACTCAAAATTATATTGGTAAGTATATATTATTTATGATAATGTTGTGTAAAAGTAAAGTGCTTCGCCTGGGTAAACTAACGACCAGAAATCAAGTACTATAGTGACGGCCGACTTTTTACTTACTTAATTACTATCAGGCCAACGACCCTTGGAGTGTTTGACCCTGAGCAACAGCTCTCTGCCGTCGCTAACTGTTCTGGACACGTTGTCCAGAACAGACAGTCATTAAGACCAAATTGTCTTGCGTCCGCTATGAATTGGTCTTTATAGAGGGCGGTTCGGTTTTCCTTTCCTTCTCGAGGTTCGGATCGAAGGCCTTCGTTACTGAAGTCCTTGCACCGGATGAGAACGAGCCAATGTTGTCGACGGATATTTGCCGTCCGGAATACATCCATAAATTGGTACAGCTCGTAGCATTTGCGGTTGTCTTCTCTTTCATTCACCTTTCTCGGAGACTGTACCAAGACCCCTTTTTATATCGTCTTCTCAAGCCAAACAGACCAATTGGAGAATGTCATTTATGTACATGACTTTGTGAATAACTATCAAAAAGTCGCTCATAAATTGCGAAGTCGGGTATGTCTATAGTACTTGATTTCTGTAAACGATTTTGCTAAGGGCTCTTTCACATGATCAAATTCCGGCGATTAATGTAGCTAAGATCTCTTTCGCGAGGTGCATGACTAAGAAAAGTACGCTTATATATAGGGAGGTGTAGTCATAATACATATAAATTGTAAGAAAAATAAATCCATAAGAGATACGAAGCTCAACAAAGTTCAAAAAATGACATACCATGGCGTAGCGTGGAAAATTTCAAAAGGTAAGTCGGTAAAATATTCACCTGCCAACCCTTTCTGAAATTGTATTGTGCATTGCTATTTTTCCAATCACTTACAAGTAATGTTTGTATACTTCAAGCCATTAAAGTTAGAAATTTACAAGTTCATTGTAAATAATAAAATTGTAAAAGGTATAATAAATTTGGCTTCGAAAGAAACTTTTTTGGCTGGTGCAAGAAAATAGATAGTATGCAATAAAACAGTTACATTGCAATCTACTTCATAATTGATTTTTTCAAACAGAAATAAAAAATCAACAAAAATGGCTGCCTTGTTTTTGCAATACAAAATCAGGAAATAAGTCGATGAAAAGCGAGTTATTTTTTTGCATGATAAAGCGTGTGTTTCACAGAGAGAGTCAACCACAGCAAACGATGAGCTCAAAACAAGGACAGAGAACCAAGGTTAGGTAAGGTAGGGGGCTTCTGAGCATTCACCAGCACACGTAGACCCTTGTTATACCAACAGTCAGACTACTACTACTGATTGACTCCAGTGAGAGTTCTGTTAATTTGAACCCAACAGCAAAATATTTGAAAACCAGATAAAAGCGGACTAACTTTGCTTGCACTGGAATTCGAACCGGGGACTCCGCTATCTAGGGCAGACACTTAACCAACTGCGTTTTAACAGAGAATCAATGCGTTCTAATTCTAACCAGCCAGATATTGTATAACTCGAGATTTTTCGAGTTACGATGAAACTCGTGCGGTAGTTCCCTAATGGGCTGTGGAGTATATGTCATGGGATGTTGTGAAGAGGCAGGCAATGATACACATCATGTATGTTTACGTAGAGCAATAGAACAATAAGAAAATGTATGACAAGCAGGGCATCATTCATGCTCCATCTTCTACATTACGACCTCCAAATTCAAAAGTGCGATCAGATTCAAAGAATCGTGGCAATGGAATTAATTTAAATTCATCCTTGATTCGTTACCGAAGGAACTCGTTACCGATTCAAACAGACTTTATGCCATCTAAACTTAATTTAAAAAATCCGTCGATTGTTTACAAAAGCAGATTGGGATAGCAAAGCAAATCAATTTTCGTAAGTCTCAAAATTGTGTTAGGAATTCTTCAATGAGCTTGCGGAATGGGCTTTTCGGTAATGAGAAATGCTTCGAACAGACCAAGCAAGGTGCTGCTCCATACCTTGGCCGCCATGGAGGTACACATTCCATGTGGAATACATTCTATCATATTTCTTAAAATGGTTTGGTTAGATGGCCCGCGATTTGCAAACTGTTTTCTATATAAAAAAGACATGCTCTAAGTATAACATAAATAAAGAAGTAAAAGAAGTTATTACAGCCGTCTGTAGAACAAATAATGAATTACATTCTACTGCACCAAATACATATATATATCTATATATTATTTGTAATATCATAAAGCTGAAGAGTTTGTTTGGTTGAATGCGCTAATCTCAGGAACTACTGGTTTGAATTGAGAAATTCTTTTGTGTTAGATAGTTCATTTATAGAGGTTATATAAGGTTTTAGGCTTCATAACATCACGCTGCGACCAATATGAGCGAAGCATCAATGAAAAATGTTGCAGACGGGAAAAAAAATCTTTCGTTTTTGAGAGCTTCAATTGCATAATGGAATTGTTCCTCTTGAAAAAGTCTTAAAAAAAAGTCCGTGATAGCATATGTCTATATTTTAAGATTGACTCACTATAACCTTTTTTATGGTAAATCAAATTTGTTGGAGAATAATATTATTTATCCAACCGCGAGGATTCCTCATTACCAAACAACTCTGGCTAATGATCAATGATAAACGATCGTTTAGCTTGATCAGATTAAGCTGAGCGAATCTTAGATCTGTCATTGGTCCGCCATCGGAACTCACGCTTCTAGACTAGGCCTTTCTTATAATGATTTCTGCAGAGACGAGAGTAAGGAAGAAACGATTGAACACTTGCTATGCAGCTGTAGTGCTCTCTCTCTCTCTTCCCACAGATTCGGACAACTGGAGGATCACTACTTCGATAACTTGGCTGAATTGAGCAACACGCGTGGTGACACAATGGGCCTTTGGTGGCCTGAGTGTGTCTGCTGCCCCTTTTGCGCAGCAGTCAGCCACTTCAACTTAACCTAACCTATCTAACCGCGACAAAGGATATTCACGCTGAACAACTGGTATAATATACACAGCATGATGGTACCAGGTACATCTGATCTGGTGGAAAACTTACGAGAAGAAATATCCAAGACAGTTAGCAAAATTTAAAGATAAAACTACCTAGGAATAACAGGTTGTCTTAGAACAATACCGATCGCTGCACTCGTGGCTTTCTCCCTCAGCTCGACCTATTCTGCAGCAACAGTGCAGCGTCGTCAGCTCTGAGTATCAGAGCGGTCTATATCCAACTATTTCCGGCGACTGGCTATAGCATCGGACATTTTGACATCGAAACTAGGCAGGTTATGGGTACGGGTATGGGTATGGGTATTAAGCACAAGTACCAGTTTTAGTATCCGGAATTGTACTTTTCTTCAGTACCTCGGTACTAGTACTCTATTTTATCCAAGTATTTTAATCAGTATTTCTATTTAAATATTTGAATGTTTTATTCGTAAAAGGTCTCACGACAGCAAAACATCACCTTTCAAGGCACAGAGGGCCCAAAATGTTGGCCTAATTGTGTGACTTGGCCGAAAATATTAAGTATAAGTTCAGGCTCTAGAAAACATTTCATCATATATGTTAAGCCACACCATCGACATCTTTTCCCACAAGTGAAAAAGGCTGACTTGACGTCTGGGAAATCGGAGACACGAATTGAATTCGAACGAGTAGGATGTGTTTATCTGGGCTCTAAGAATTTTTTTGTGTTTACAAGTGAAATTCATCAGTAAAAAAGTGTGAATGGAGGCGACACTCCCACCGCGAATCTCGCACCCAGTACCACCAGATAGGAAAGCATTCAACAAAATTTCAAATGTTGAGCGAAGAGGAAAAGAAAATCATTGAAAATTCATTTGATCGATGGTTTTATGATGGGGACGCCGCATCACATGCGCAAAAGCCGTGCAGAGCAGAGAGCTAGATGGAGATAAACGCCAGCGTAACAGCAAGCAAAAATAAAGGTAGAGACATAAGTTCCTTCCAACATGAAGAACAGCGTGGACTTAGAGACAATCCGAGATAGCAGCGTAACGGGTGGTAAGCAAACAGGAAAAAATACGATCAATAACCTCATGAGGCTGATAGAGAACGACAGCGGATTCAACTTCGGTGTCAGTGGCAAAAAAAAACGAAACCCTAAACACGTCACAAAACAAATTCGCCATTTTGTCTACCGATGATGAAGACGAAACATCTAGCGTCAACAACAAGGACAGCATCAATACCGGCTAGGCCAACAGCAGGAACGTAGACAGCACCAGTAGCAGCAATAGGCGTAACAACAACAAAAACAGGAAAGTGAAACCAAAACCATCTAAATATAGACATCCTCCTGAAGGAAACTACACCCACAGCCATGCTAGTGCAGTAAACACTCATAAAAAAAAGAGCTGTAGAAGCCGCTTCAACAACAGCTACGACTTCGTTACCAATACAGACGGCAGAGGAACAGGAATTATCTTGTACAACTCAATCCGCTTCACCAAAAACTTCTTCTCAGACAACCAGATCTCAGCAACCCAATTGTCCTCAATCCCAATTGTCCCTTGTAAATCTGGCACAACACTTTTTAAAGCTCTCGACAACCTTATTTAGTCCCTTCGGGAATTCGACGATGACATACATCAGTGGAAATTTCAATTCTCGCCATCCCCTCTGGGGTGACATCACGACAATCACGAATGGCACCAATCTGGCTCGATGGGTCCAGGATAACTTTCTCGACTTCGACATAGTAGCACCCGAGGACCCAACAAGGCCAAACTTCGGGTCCCACATTTTTTTTTTATAATCTCATCAAACCTCCCTTCTAATAACAACATAGCATGTTTGGCATCAGATCTTGTCTCTGACCATTTCTCAGTGTCCAGGTGTATACAGCTACAGAACGACTCCACCCATTCATACCTGAGTCATCTAACCATCCGTTTTAAGCATACCAACTGGACAAACTTCAATTGATCACTAGACCACAATCACTGTAATTTAAACATCCCGACCAACAGAAACAGACGAAATAGACAGTTTCATAACGACATTCACCGACATACTAAATAACTGGTCAAGAGTTTCTGACCAAACAATACAGTTGTTCAAGATAAGGAAAACCAGGAAACATAGACTGGAAAGAATCTTCCACCGGTTTGGTGACCGTATAAGTCACGACTACATCGAGCTGTCATCACGAATAAGATGCCTGAGCAAGATTATCAGGGATAATGTTCGAATGGAGCTAAATGAGCAATTTAGAAAAGAACTTGAAAGCCTAAAGCCCAGTTCAAATATATTTAAAACAGTAGACCGAATCACGAGTTATAAAAAATCAAACCCAAGCACAGACGTAACATACGCGGATCTACTTCTAAGCTCCCTACACAGAAAGTTGAAGCATTCAGCAAATTCTATGAAGAATTATACTTGCAAATAACACCTACCTTTGACATGACAAACTCCCAAGAAGTCATAACATCCAATAGTTCATTCTCCACACGGCACTAAAACCTTCTCATCCGACTTTAAATCTAACAAAGTGAGTCACGAATACTTCGTCTCAACCGACACCGTTGAGACATCAGGACCCGACAATATACCAAATTTCATCATCAGAAAAGCAAAATCAACAATAGCAAAATTCTTAACACCCCTATTAAACAACTGCATCAACAACAGCTACTTAAGCTAATTCCATTAAAAACAGAAAACTAGCTCCAATAGTGTGGAGAACTTCCGACCAATTTCCATGTTATCCAACCTCGACAAAATCCTCGAAAAAGTTTTCTAAGAAAAATTGTAAGCTTCTTCGAAAACTCTGACCACTCACAAGCCCAACAATTCGGTTTCAAACGGGGCCATTCAACCGAACATGCACTATTGCACCTTCAAAACTAGGTTTTAAAAAACTCAAGGCAGAAGCAATGCACCGTAGCATGTGCCTCAGATTTAACAAAGGCATTTGAGTCAGTTTGGCATGCAGGCCTAATCCCCAAACTTATTTCCTTGAATTTCCCTCCAACCTTTATAAAAATAACGCAAAGTTTCCTTTCCAACCGGTCTTCTACGTTCATTTCGAAAACGAAGATTCGCTCTCAATACACAAGGTTCTATCCTCGGCCCCTATTTATTTAATTTATTCCTGCATGACCATGATTTTATATGAAAGATCTCCTGAAGCCCTGAACAAGATCAAAGCCCACCTCACAGCAGTAATCCCATTTTACAAAAAAAATGGGGAATAAACTTAAACATCCGGAAATGCAAATCGATCTGTTTCAGGAATACTTCAGGAAGAGGCGATCATCTGGCTGTTCGGGAAAGTCGAAACCTAAATCTAGTCTCTGAGGGTAACTCAATCCCACTGACAAACTCCATCAAATACCGGGGGATCCACTTCCACGAAAAAAAAAACGGTTAAAAATGAACCCGCATGCCAGGAAGACGCTAACAACAGCAAAACCGCAGCCGCTAAACTAAAACAATCAATTCACGTAATGTTGAAAAGAATACCAAACTCCTGTTGTACAAAACCCTCATCCGTCGCCTAATAGCCTATGGGTTCTTAAACTGGTTCTCCATTACATCTAATGTAACTCTTGACTTGCACCAATTTGAACGACCAAAAGCATGTGCACGTCCAAAAGAAGAAGACGATCTGGAAAATGGTTTTAACTACGTACTCTACCAGGAGTCAGGAATAACCCCTCTGCTCGATTACCTCATTAGCATGGCAAAAAAAAGGATATCAGCCCTCCAGTACCACTCCAATCCTATCATTCAGAGTATTTATGAAGAGAACATAGGGATCTAATCCTTTCTCCTAATTACAAAAAACAATCTCCATCCACATACAGAGGCTAAGCGGCTCAACTCTAGCAAGCCCACAAATTAGACTAAACGATATAATGGCTGTGAAAAATGTACTGTAGAAACACACCTAATTTGAAGTATTGACATGAAAATATGTTCCTTGCACACTACGTTGTACTGGACAGAGACGGTTACTCTCATTATTTAACCCAATTTGATACATAAAGTTATACTTAAAACAAACTAAACCGAATAGGCAGACCACTTCAAAGTCGGCAGAATAATAAAATATAATTTCAATACAATATAATAATGGGTAGTCGAAAAAGTCTATTCGTAGTTTGTCAATAGATGTCATTGGTGTCGTCTATCTCCAATGCTACCAAACACATTGTGTCATACCATATGGTGTTGGAAAGGTGACATTTTAAGCTTAATTTAACTAAAAACCAAAAAAAAAATAAATTCGGAGAAGTTTAAAAAAAGTAATAGCTGTTCAAAAATGATTGAAAATAATGAAGAAATTCGCTATATTTTGAAATTTTTGTAAACAAAAAAGGGAAGAATGCCACGCAAGCCACCAATGAAATTTGTGAAGTTTACGGAAACGATGCTGTATCAGTTCGTGTAGTACAAGTACAATGGTTCGCTCGCTTCCGTTTTGGAAATCGATGTGAAAGATGCATCTCGCTCTGGTCGACCTATCGTTGAAAAAGTCGATGAAGTTATTGAAAAGATTGACCAGGACTGTCACATAAGCAGTAAGCATCAAACGGTTTTGAACCATTTAAAAAAGGCTGGCTACAAAAAGAAGCTCGATGTAAGGGTACCACATGAATTGTCTTTGAAAAAAAGTTTGATTAGAAATACGAAAAACCTTTTTCGACTACCCATTATAATAAATTAAATTATGAACATGTAAAAACAAAAAAAAATATTGTACTGAAGTAAAAGAAAATCTCAATAAAAAACTACTACTACTAAACATCAATATCGCTGCATTCCATCACTCACGTACGGCGCACGGAAATTCAAGTACACCCGTGGGAGCATGTCATCGTTGCGGACCTGTTCCTGGGTATTTAAGGTAGCGCTAAGTTAGTCTTAAGTGAGTTCATTTTGATTTTTGTAAGGGAAACCTCTGCCCAACAGGGAGAGCAAATAAACAAATATTTTTTTAAAGAAAAAAACAGTAATTGTTTAATTTATATAAAGGGTTTTCCACTTGACAATTTTTTTTTAAATAAAAGGCAACCCATTTGAGATATTTCAAAAACTTTATTATCGGCTTGAAGTACAATCAATTATGAATGGAACTCGACATAGTCCACATGGCCACCGTTTTGGCACGTTTGCAGCGATCGATTCGTTGGACGTAATTTTCAACGACTCGGCCACACATTTCGGCCGAAACGGCGGCTATTTCCCGTTCAATATTGGCTCTGAGTTCTTCCAACGTTGTCGGCTTGTTGGCATAAACCAATGACTTAACGTACTCCCACAGAAAATAGTCAAGCGACTCCCACGAACGAGGCGCCCAATCGACTACTTACTTTTCAATAAATCGATTGAAATGTGTGCTGTGTGGCACCAGCCCGTTGAAACCACATGTCGTTCAAGTCCATATCTTCCAATTCGGCAAAAAATAATCGGAAATCATGGTGCGATAACGCTGACAGTAACGTGACGATCGATGACAGTAACGGTCGACGAAAATATATTGCCCAACAATACCGCCGGCATGCAAACTGCACCAAACAGTTATTTTTTGTGGATGAAGTGGTGATTCATGAAGCACATGTGGATTTTCACCCGACCAATAACGCATATTTTGCTTATTGACGAACCCATTGAGCCAACAATTAACTTCCTCAGGTGATTTTGCATTGAAATAAATAAAATGACGCTCCTAAACTTGTTGTCACCGACTCCGAATTTGGGTGGACAATTTTTATAATTTGCAGACGTTGCTCGTTTGAAATTGAAATTCATGATGAAAATGTTGAGTTTGCTGAATAAATTGACAGTGAGAGTTTGATGATTAGTGAAGGAGTGCGTTCAAAAATTAAGTTCAAAATTGTCAAGTCCCTATTGAAGACCCTTTATAATGCTGATGAAATTATGGTCATACCGTCCGGTATTCTAACTCTGGATCTGGAGATGATAGATCTCTTCTGATTCTTTTTCTCATATTAAACTATTAACAAGAGTCTTTTCGGGGCGAAGTGTTTCAGGGGTGAATTACTCATCAAGAGAAGTTTTTTTTAATGATTTTATTATTATTATTTTTTTTCAATATTCGCAGTTCTTCGTGATCCGGAAGGTAATTCTCTCCTCAATGGAGATCGCGTAATTAACACTTACAGACTAACATTCTTTTATGCTGGTTTATCATTTGAATATAATGGATCGAAAAGCGTTGTCGAACGCGTCAATACCACATATTCCAGAAAACTGAAAAAAGATTTAATCGTAGAGGTAAGTGCACACTATTCAATTAATAGGAACAATTTAATTTAAAAATACAATTTTTAGATTATCTCACTTGATTTGGATAAAATAAAGAATGATACAATTCTCTTGACATACACATACACGGCTGACAAGCCTCATTTTGGGCACAGAATTGATTCATATCAATGGGAAGTTCGAGGTTGGACTCCCTGCAATGCATTGTGTCAGGGAACCTCCACACAAGTTGTATCTTGTGTCGATATTGAATCTGGATTGAAAGTAGCACCACCATTTTGTGATTCAACAACTAAGCCAAACGCTGTTTCCAAGATATGCAATACCAATTGTCACTTAACGTAAGTAAAAGTGATAAGTAAATTTGTCGCAACATAATGATATCATGAAATCTCATGGAAACTGGATAGACTTCTAAGATTCTACCAATTCAAATTTATTTTTACATTCTAACGGACACTAAATTTATATTGAAGAACTACTTTTTTCATTTCTTTTATAGGATAAATGTGTCAAGTATATCGGAATGCTCGGCACAATGCGGTATGCTGGGGAGAAGGGAAAAGTCTTTGTATTGTGTACAAACCTTTGTGGATGAGAATAGACCTAACATAGTCCCTTTGTCGAAATGTGAAACTAAATTCGAAATAAGTGCCATTGAACAATGTTCAGAAGGATGTTGGAACTACACGAGCTGGTCTCCGGTAATAAATTTATTTTATTATTCATTTAAGTATTTTCCAGAGTTTCATTGGTTTCGACATACCAACTTGATACCGGATGAAGATAAATTTATGTTAGGTTGGTGCGATTCCACGGTTTGGTACTATGGCCACATAGACCATTGACAAGTCCTGTGTGACGCCATTGAAAACGGAGCGTTTTTTTTGTCAGATGTTATTAAACACCACACTGGAGCACTCAGATATTATGACTGGTATACTGTATGCCAGGCAGTAACCCCCAGTCTGATATATCTTTACAATCCAATGGTCTATTAATAATAAAAAGGAATTCACTTAGTGTTAGTTTAACCGAAAATGGCGTGAAAGTTCATCAGCTGCGAAGTTGGGCGATAGCGAATCTTGTAGGAGTATCCTATGAGAACAATGCCACATCATTGCAGCCTTTATATGGTAATTTGGAGTGGTTTCTTATTCGGATATAGCCACCAGCCGTTAATGATCTGTAATCAGCTCGAAATGGCATTCGAACAAGTACTGTTGAAATTTCTATATTCCGAAGAATATTAAGAGAGCCTCTATCTCAATTTGCTCAATTTGGGTATACCTCTTTTGTGATTGACAAAGCGTTTTAGAGGCGAAAGCAATGGGTTTTTTTTACCCCATTCCGGTAAATATGAGAGATTGCTGCTCCTATACCGTGTGATGGGGCATCTGTAGCTATCGAAATGGGCATATCATCTTGAAAACGGGTGTTACAAACACTCATGATCTTTTCTTTAAAGAACTCGAAAGCACTCTCTTAATGCTTACCCCAAACGAAACTTTCACCTTTTGCTCGAAGTCTAATTAGAGGCGCTGCTGGCTGAGCGCAGTCTTCAATCAAATGGTTGTAATAATTTATTTTTCCTATTAAGGCTTATAATTCTTTCAAATCTCTAGATCTGGATAAATCTCGAATGGCTTTAATACTGGAGTCCAATGTATACAAGTATTCTACTTCGCATTTTGCAAACTTACATTTTTGTAGTCTACACCGCAAACCATTTTTTTTAAATTCATTTTTATTTCAAAATTCATAACAAACTTAAATTCTAGACAAAAATGCTTAAAACTAGTTGGACGAACAGTTTTACTATACATATAACTTACTGGCCCTCGGCGGGCACTCTATGCTAAACTTAATCTTATCCTATGTCTTTCGACTTAAACTAAAAATCCATGCATTTAAAGATTACTTTGTCTGTACAACTTAATATTAAGAAAAATTTTAACAAAAAACTTAATTACTGAACTGGATTTACTTAAAACTTATATAATAACTTACACACTACCTTAAAAATAACTTAAACTAACTTAAGCTAAACTACATACATATACATATATATATATATATATATATATATGAATGTATAGACATATGTATATAGAAGTACTTTTTTTTTGCTCTTTTTTTTAATTTTTTATTCTATTTATTTTTTTTTTCTTATTTACATCTTACAACTACCTTAAAAACTACCCTAGGCTATGTAGGCCGGCCGTAGGTTGCAGCTTATAAATTTGCATCTAATTGCTGCAAGACAGTGACCGACTGGTCCCCCATTCGGGGATACGTACTACCCTATCTACCCCGGGTCTAAAGGGTTCGACGGGGGAGTTCCCTCTCTCCCCAGCCACCAGAATTTTCGATGTTGCAATGCAACATTGATACCGCCGTACCGTAACATTGAACCGGAGGAGACCCTCCTCAGCTCGTTGTGCGACGGAACGGTCGTGGTTGAGTCGCCCATCCACAGTTGATCTGGCGATGTGGAATATGAGCGGTACCGCATTTATATTTTGTAACAGTCCGTTCTTGTCTACATGGAGAAAGGCTTCTGGGGGGACGAAGCCATTGTGATGTACCCTTTCGTGGTATTCTGGATTGGGGTAGTAAGCCCCTGAGATCAAGTTATTGGACGAGTTCATCGCTCTAGCAATATGACCTCGAATCAACTTCATCAGGAAATTGTCCACTCTTATCAGGTTTGCCTTGTTGTATACGACCTCATTGGAATAGAATTTTATGTACTGGACTCTGGAGTTCGATAAAGACGAAGGCAAGCCCTCTCAAACAACCGAATATTTTCCATCACGCTTGCACTCACGTTGAACCACACGGTACATCCATATGTGAGCATTGGCCGGATGAAGGCCATGTAGCAGATAACTTTCACCCTCGCATCGAATGGGCTGTTGTAAAACAGTCTCTTTGTAAGGGCAAAAGCGCCTCGGGCCCTGGCCAGAACAGCATCTACATGTTTGTTAAAATAAAGATACTGATCTAGCCAGATCCCCAGGTATCTGACTACAGTCTTTTGCGCCCGAGGTTCCCCGTGTCTTCCAACGATTGAGAACGTTCGCTAATTCTTTTTCGTATCCGCCGAGGCCTTATACAACGGCGTCCTGAACAGAATGGTTCAGTACTTCCGGAAGTTGATACTCAACTTCCAGTCATCGCAACTTCTCATGAATGAATCGAAGTCACCCTGCGTGAGAGTAGTGATTTCCTCGATCATTTTGCCTGATCTGTACACGATCAAGTCATCGGCGTACGCAATTGCATGAGGAAGAGAACTTAACAGATCGTTCAAGTAAATGTTGAACAGGATCGGCGAATTAACGGCACCCTGTTGGAGACCATTTTTTACCTCAAAAATACCTGTGGACGTCACGTTACCATTCTTGACGACGAACCGTCTACCGGTATGCATGTTACACAGCAGGTACAGCAGTTGCTAATGCCTAGCCGATTGAGCTTGTAGAAAAGTCCTTCTAACCATACGGTGTCAAAGGCCTTCTCCAGGTCATTCAAGCAGGCACCCGTAAATTGTTTCTGGCTCTTGTTCCATTGGATATCCGACACCAGTTTCGACGCAGCATGAATAGTGTCATGCCCCGCTTTGAAACCGAATTGGTTATCCGGAATAATATGTTTGTCCTCAGTCCAGTTGATCAGGGCTCTATTGATCACCTTCTCAAATACCTTACTGATGTTCAGAAGGAGACTAATTGACCGGAGGTTGCAAGGATTCGAAGAATCTTTTCCTCTCTTGGATATGGGTTGCACAATCGCAGTTTTCCAATGCTCCGGATAATGTGCATTATTCAAAGCATTGTTAAACAGGATTGTGTACATATTGACCACTGCCAGGGGGAGGTGTCTTAGCAAAATGTTGGAGATCCCGTCGATTCCAATAGACTTTTTCTTCCTTAATGATTCGAAGACCGCTTGGAGCCTCTCATTCACTTTGTACACTTCTTGGAAGACCGCGCCTAGTACCTCCATTTTTATTGCGGATCTTCGGCCACAAAGAAGTTATCGTCGAGTACAGCGTTATCTGGATCAATACCTGCTGTAGTCAGTATTTGTTCGTTGTCCGTCGTTATGGGGAGCTTAAGACACGGAAGATCGCTTTGTTTGTTACTTCTAAAAAAATTTGTTTATTTTAGGGAACATGCTCGGATTGTTGGATCTAACAGCCCGAATCTTATCGTTCCAATACGAATTGACAGAAAGTCTGTAATTCTGGACAATTAATGTCTGAATGTTCTTAATGAGCGATTTCAGTGTCCTAACTTCCTCGTCTCGTCTGCTTTCAAATCGAGTCTATACTCGACATTGTGCAAGCAAAACCAGCTATATAGCTGGTCCCCTCTGTTATTGGAAACCATGGTCCCCCAATATCCATGTCGGGCATTTAAGTCCCCGGCCATAATAAAATAGTTCTCCTCCGAGTCCAGCCTCAGACATGGAAAGAGTGAATCGAGCTCTGATATAGTTGTTCTGGAACTAGGGTTGCCAGAGGAGTAGACAGACACCGCATACAACCTTCTTCCACTGCGGAGCGAAATGCACACGATGCAGGCCTCCAACTCCTGAAACCTTCGTACTTCACCACTATACACTACTTTATGTTTTATGTTATTTTTAATGAACATCGCAACACCGCCCCCACCACTGGAATTGGGTCGGTCTCTTCTAACAACATTATAATTGCTGTGCTCCAGTATGCCTCTCCGAGTTAGCTTGGTTTCGCTAATCAGCATCAGCTCTGGGCTTTGATCGTCCAACAATCTATAGAGCTCGTTTTTCCGTGGGATCCCTATCAATGAATTTGCATTCCCTGCAAGGATCTTAAAAATGCTCTTCGTCTACGCAGCCATTAAGACTTTTGACGTGGTTGGTTCTGCAGGAGCTCCAGAATTTGGCCGACCTGCTCCTCTAATCGAGCCATACGCCCTTCAATGGAAGCTTTCCATTCAGGCGCTGGTTCGTGTGCTTTTGGCACTGAGACTTGCGGCACTACCTTTGGTAGTTGCTGCTTTTCCGTGCTCCTCTGAACAGACGCCATTTGGGCATAGGTCACTTGAGGGGTGACGGGTATGGCTGCCCCGAATGGATTTTTCACTGGGGGCTGCTTCTGAAGAACCATTTTTGCTTCCGCTCTTGATATTTAGGGCAACCCTGATAGTTGGCGATGTGCCCCGCGTTCCCGCAGAGTACGCATTTGAGCTGACTCTTGTCAGCTGCTCCCCTTTGCCCCAGAGGACAATTCTCCGCACTGTGGTTCTCACTGCACTTGACGCATCGAGGCTGCTTGTGGCAGTTCGACGCGGCGTGCCCGAACCTTTGGCAGCGAGCACATTGGAGAGTGCCATCGCGCCTTCTAATGCTTTCCCAGACGCAATAGTAGTCAGCCAGACGATCTATATCGTTTACCTTATCTACTATGCTATTCGTTGACAGCTGTACAATGAAGAACGGTAGTTTCCGCCCCTCCCTTTTTGCCTTAGCTGTGGTGAAGGGCTTGACCCCGACGAACTCGATACCGTGACACACATGCTCTTTGAGCAGTTGGAAAATCTCCTCCGCTTCGAGCGGTCCGGAGATCTTTAGTAATTTTGACTGGAGTTTTTCTCCTTTTGGCGTAAAAGAGAAGAACTCCAGCGTCGAACGCTTTAAACACTTTTTAACCTTATTGTACTGGTCTACTGTCTTGCAGCCGATTGAATATTTTTCATAACCTTTATTTTTTTGATAAGGAAATTACCACTACCTATGGCCGTCCTACATACCTGTGCAGTTTGTATGACATCCGGTTTGTAGAGTCGTTCACTGACAGTGGAACTGTGCACAAGTGTTTCGATCGTGTAATTTAAAACAAAAACTTAGGAAAGTGAAGTAGTGCAATGGATATCAGGATCCGCAACAAGAGCGTGGCCAAACGAATAGAGCCAACAGCTGAGACTCGAAAAGGGCTGGGTTCGAAACGCAGTGGGAGCAGCGTCTATGACTGTAGCTCAAATGGAGACGAACGGGCAGTCCGATAGCCTTGAAGCAGACGGGCAGAATCTTCAACCGGTGGCAGAAGTATCACGCCACCAACCAACGGTGCCTCAAGAAGGCACGGCGAAGAGGAGGAGGAAAAAACGAACCTCCGAAGTTTCAAAGCGTCGCCTCACTGACACGTCACAAGAAAGACGGCAGGAGGAAGACAATGCATTGGCTATGTCATCGAACGAGACGGCAGCCGAGGCCGACGCAGATGATGATGGGTACTCGTACGTATCTGATGGGAGGGAAGGGCGGTTCACTGTAAGCAGTAAAAGCTTCGAATCCATGCCCTCCGACACGGAGGAAGAAGCCGAAGAAATAATTCGCTCCAAAGAAGCGATTGTAACGAACTTGAAGGAGGAAACCGACAAACTCCTCAAAGAAATAAGAGCACTTCGTGCAAGTACTCTCGCACGGAGAAAGAAGGAGAATGAGTTGAAGACGCAAGAGTGCAAGCAACAACAACAGGCACCAAAACCAACTCAGCTACAAAAACAGCAAACAGCAACACAGCAGTTGAAGCAGCAACAACAGACATCTGTTCAGCAAACAAGCAAAACAGCAACAAAACAGCGCAATCAACACCAACACGCAAAAGTCCAGCAACATCAGCAATCAGCACCACAGCAGGAGAAACAGCAGCAAGTGACAGAAGCGCAACAAAATCAGCAGCCAGCAGTTCACAAGCAACAACCCCAAAAGAAAGAGAAAGTGCCACACCGCAAACCATGGTGCTCAAGCCGTTCATTGCACCCGATACAATTATATCATCCAAATAAGAGACACAGAAATCCAAATCAGCGGTGAGTTGATTAATATATCTTTGGCAAATTCCAATCGAGCTGACTTTGGTTCATAAGAAGCTGCCATGAATGGAAGTTGAGTATCAACTGTCCAGGACGCCGCTGTATAAGGCCTCGGCGGATATGAAAAAGAATTGGCGAAAGTTCTCAATCGTTGGAGGACACGCCCAGAGGTGCTTGTGCTCTGTTTATTATTATTCTTTTATGTGTACATATGTATTGAGTATATATATATATATATGCGTACATATATATACACACATATAAATATATATATATATATATCAGTTCATGTCATCAGATTGTGGCTGATTTCAGATCGTGTCGTGTTCTTTTGAATTACATAACTTACTCTTCTTTTTTACTTGAACTCCAGAATGTTTGAGTTTTCTTTAACTTATTCAATCCCTACATATATATATATATATATATATATATATATATATATATATATATATATATATATATATATATATATGTAAGTTTAGCTTAAGGTAGTGTAAGTTATTTTTAAGGTAGTGTGTAAGTATTATAGTTTTTATAAATTTTAAATAAAACAAAACAGCTCTGTCATTATTATTATTTTTTTTTAATTTTGTTACTTCGAAATTTCTATATAATACCTTAAAATTGGTAAAATAGATGCGTTGTTAGATTAAGTCGAAAGACAAGGGCCAGGAAGTTACATTTAGCATCATTGTTCGTCTACCTAATTTTAAGCATTTTTGTCTAGTATCATCATTATCATCTTCTGACCCGCATGATCCAGAGAGATCTACAGGCAACTGGATCCTCCGCCATCGACACACTCATCCGGGGTTATGCCGAAGCGTAACCAGGCGAGCTTATGGATTTGGCCCAACTACCTCCTCCTGGGTCTGCGAAGTGGTAGCCTAACTGATGGCATCGCATTCAAGGCCGGCCTCGGAAGTCGTGATGGTGGGGACATTCGCGCTACGTGACGAAACCAACGAAGCATAACTCTTTTACGTTCGAAGAAGCAGCTGCTCAACGTTGAGTTCCTCGGGCACTATCGTGTTTCTCACCCTATCCCGGCGAATAACTCCCACAACAGGACGAAGAAATTTCATCTCAGCAGGTTGTATTCGCGATCTTATTCTTTCGGTCATTACCCAAATTTCTTGACCATAGGTGAGAGTTGGAACAAATGCTGAGTAGAAAACTGCTAACTTGGCTTTCACACCAAGCTCGGCCTTCCTGATTACAGATCTCCAAAGCTGTGTCAAAACTGACCCAGCTTGACCAATTATAAAGGAAAGTTCAGTATTTCTCCTCCCATCACTCGTGAAGAAGACCCCGAGATACTTGAATTTCTCTACCTGTTTCAATGTACCCTTGGCGAAGTCCAACGCCCACGGTGAAAGGTTTTGATTTAGCACCATTAACCCGAACACAGCTGCTACAGTTTGTGTATAGACATTGAATGGGAAAAGCTGGTCGGTTGTACTTCTGCCGGGACGAAAGCCGCACTGTTCATCCCCCATCCTTGGCTCGACCATAGCTCTAGAACGCGCTTCCAAAATTGGGCTTGTGAGTATCCCCACTCTCGTCTGTGCAGACATTTGAGTACTTTCACACTTCTTGAGTACTTCCAAAGCAAGTAGATGATCGTGCCAGAACATCTTTTAAACTTGTAAAAAAAAGTTGCACGTTATTAAAAGAATTACCACGGGAAAGTCTGAAGCCTTGTAAAGTTCTCAGTGATATTATTCTACAACTTGACTTATTTTATTGTTTGTAACTGCCATTTCATACGATAATTTTTGACATTCTAATATTGGCAAACAGTAAAAGATTTTTGAGCATTTTAATATACTACGCAAGTGCTTCTTCTTCGTTGTCATTGAAAAAACAAATATCGTGACAAAGTTTGGTGTGCTATATGGCATTTGTCACCGGCCTTACGCAGACTCATCCCATTATTTACTAAGTCAAGACGTTCTTCATTGCATCCTCAGTAAATTTTCCGAATCGAAACCCTTTAAAATATTATATATATAATTTTTCTCACATTTAAAAAAAAAAATAAGTTAATGCAACAGTGAGACACTATCTGGCTGTTTGTCGATGTACACTGTCTCACTGTTTGCGCATACATCAAACATTGAAAAAAAAAAATTACCAGCAAAACTACACTTTGGAACATCTAAAATACACAATTAATATTTACTAGATACACCAAACTAAATAATACAAATACGTATTTATGTGACTCACCCAGAAATATAACACTTATTACTTTCACCGAAAATTGGAAAATTGAATTATATGCAAGGGGCAACGTGTTCGAACAGGCCATTTCGGAGTAATATTGAGTGTCTGACTGTAAGAGTTGTCTCACTGTTGGCGTGCCTCCCCTAAAATGTGTATTTGAGATAAATATCTAAATCCTACATGAGGTTTTTAGTTCCTTGTTATTCTTCACAAAAATTTCATAAAGTGATTTTGAAGAAGGGTCTACCAAGTGCTCGCATCTCTAGCTCTAGCAAGAGACGGGGAGATAAAAATTAAATGCCTTCAAGTTTCCCTCTCACCTATGTTGTGCAACTGTGACAATGTGTGTTGTGTGCAACACCTAGTTTTGCAACATGATCACATATCGAGCAGTCCGCCCCCAATCTAGCCACATAATGTCGAGGTCGAAGAAGGAGATATCTTATTTTGGCTCTCAGGCCAGGATGTGCCACAGTTTGCTAGTCTGCCCACATAATTGGGTAGAGGCATCAGCCTTGACTGCTTGTAGTAGCCTGTTCAACGACCTTCACATATCCTGTGATGTCACTGTGACCTGCAACTCAGATAAGGGAAATTTTGGGCTAGCATTCTAAGGACGGTAGTCCTGCCCAGTGGAAGGGACCTACAGTTTAATGCCGACTCCGAACGGCAAATTTGAGAAGCTTTTTTCTAGACAGGAATACTCTTTGAGCATTATCAGTGACTCGAAAGAGGTGGAGCCGTGAAATATGAAAGGTGGTAAATTCGGGTATCGAACCTGGCACCCTCTGCGTAGGAGTCGACGCACTTACCCACTACGCCACGGCGACCCGTAGATATCTCAGTTAAAATCCCTGTACACCTGTCAGCTGTGCCATTCCCTTCTTTCGACCACATTTGATAGATTTTGTTTGAACTGTATAGTCTGTGGAGAATATTACGAGATCTCTCTGTAAAAGGTTTAGGATGGTGCTCATAAGGTTCCCAGCTCTCATACGGTCCAGCACCCAGGCTCTCCAAGCCAGATGGGGCTGTTTTTTGTAGTGTTTTTAAAGTGTAAGTAGCCTTACCGTCAGACCGTCTGAGGAATTCGATCGCATAGCACCTGTGATAACAATGCATGCTCTTCTTTGTGCTTTATATGCTAGAATCGGGCGAACTAGCGCCATATACATGCCTAGGATAAAGCTTGGATTTAGACCGTAAGTTCAAATGCAGGCGTAAAAAGCTGGTCATGTCTTCTTATATCGCTGATCTACGTTTAAGTTCCAGCTCACTTTGGAATATAAGATAACGCTAAATACCTACCGCTGCTAGATAGAGAGAGCGGTTAATTGTTTAGACAGGATGTTAGGTATTCGGGTTTTAGTGGTTAAGGGCATCAGCTGCGTTTTGCTTGTGATACCAAGCCCGCAGTTTGTAGCCCAGTTACTAAATTCACTCCATGATGGCCGAAATCTACCCTAATAGAGGGAAGATCATCATATTATCCGCGGACCCTAGTTCTTGAATCCTTGAATCCATGAAACCAATGAAGAAAAAATCCATGAAAAATCTACTATTTGTTAAATTGCACAACTTACTTTATACCTGCTTAATTAAATTAAAATATCACCTCTTTCAATGAAAACACAACCACTCTTGCAAGAGTAATAAAATATTTAATTTATTATTATTGTATATATAAATTTGTGAACCACAATTTGAATACTATTTCCTCATTACAGTGTTCTGCAACATGTGGCTCTGGACGTCAAGAAAGAAGCGTAGCGTGCTACCTTAATGGTACACGAGTTGACGATTCATTGTGTGATTCAAGAAAACGATATACTTACAATGATAAGATACGTTTATGCCATATCGCTCCCTGTTCCGATTGGCTAGACTACGAAGAGAGACTGGTACAGTAAATTTTGCAAATAAACTGCAAAAAGAAAAACAAATACATTCGTTGCTTGCATTCGCTTTATTTCACAGAGTCGAAGCGAACACTATTGGACTGCAGATAATTGGGGCGAGTGTGATAACAATTGTGAAAAAACGAGAACGGTCAACTGTTCCATAGGTGACAGGTGCGCAATCGAAAAGAAACCAATTGAAAAGAAGAAGTGTTGCTCAATTAAATACGTTGCAACATGGTCACCCGTAAGTGATACATTTTTAGAGAAAATGTTTTTAGACACTAATCCTATTATTTCATTTCTATGCAGTGTTCTGTAGAATGCGGTAGTGGTACGCGGAAAAAAGAATTCTATTGTGCCAAAGTACAGAAGTCTGGAGAAAAGGGTTTCCCCCGAAAGAAAATTCAAATCGACTCGAAATATTGCAGTAGGTTAAGAGTTCCAACACCTAAACGCTCGAAAAAAAGTTGCAAAATTAACTGCAAATGGGCGACCGACAATTGGTCAGACTGCGCTTCTGACTGCAGGTCAGAGTATCAAATGCGGAATGTCTCCTGCGTTACTGGAGTTAAGGAGCGACCGATTTCAACAAAATACTGTGAGATCAGTAAAAAGCCACTTACAAAACGAATGTGTTCAAATTGTGTTCATCGGGAGATCAAATTCACCAAAGTAAGTTCATTCGTTAAATATGTTATCGCTAAAAATACTGAACATTCTCTTGGTTTCTTTTGTTTTAGTGTAATTGTGAAGGTTTCCGTCGTGGTAGAACAGTCTGTACCGATAGGTATGGCAAACGCATTGCTTGTCCAACAAAAGTGAAAATGATCAAAGAAAAATGTCGACCATCTGACGAATGCTTGCCGAGGTCATGCTCCGATATTAAACGACAGAAAAAAATTACCATTGATCAAGAATATACAATATTTGTTAAGAAGAAACCAAAGAAAATATTTTGTCATAATATGAATCACAAGCCAAAGGAATATATTACTTTAAATCCTTCAGAAAACTACTCAATATATTACAGCAATAAAACAAAATATTCAGATATGTGTCCCTCCGATCAAAGATACATGGTGCATAAAGAAGACTGCACAAAATATGGTCGCACACGGTTTCGTAGAGTTGGCATTGATATCAATACTCTACAAGTGAACGAGTACGACTTCACATTCGCTGAAAGTGTTGGTGCTCCGCAGCCATTCGGTTCGGCTGGCGATTGCTGCAGCAGAAACCGGGAATGCCCTCAAGGAGATTTTTCCATAAATATCACCACAACGGGTTTTGTCATCAAATTTGGAACAGTATGGGACAAGTTTGGCAAAAACGCTGTTATGAAAACGTCAAACGGGGTAAGTGGAAATTCAAAATTGTCACCATCGACACAGAAACACGTCTCGTTACTCTAACTCTATGTGATTAACATTAAACATTTTAAACATTTTCATTTCCAGTTTGAACATTCATTAACGGACAAACGAGCATTTTGCGGAGGATACTGCGGTCGATGTGCAATATCTCCACATGCCGGTTTATTTTTAGATGTGTGATTGTATCTACCTTATTACTTTTTTTTTTAGAAAAATCTCAATAGTGTATTTTAATTGACGAGATAATTTATTACATAATTTTAAAAAAAAAATATATTTACATGTTATTTAACGTGATACCAACTGCCTGATCAATAATTGAATTACTAGAAAATAAATCAAACTAGGCTTAAAAGTATTAACAATATATTATTTTTAGTTTTCTACTAGAAGTACTTGAGTATTATTTGATATAATCTTTTTTTGTTTGAAAAAAAAAATAAATATTAAAAATGTTATAGGCAAATTAACATAAAAGCCGAGGAATATAAATTATTGTATGATGGAGAATATTTTATATTAATTGATTTAATATTTAAAGGATAAATAAAATAAAAACGAACATGACTTAAAACGAGAAACAATTTAAAACAAAAATTCAAAAATACCGCTTTGCCACAAACACATATACATGTATTTATATAAGTATGTATATATATTCTTTTTAATAAAACAAAAATCTAAAAAATACTTATTTTTAACTTAACTTTAACGAAACCCCATCTCTTTTTAATGTGTTTGAAAAAATTGTATTTACAAATATGGAGTTTCTTAAGGCGCGAGTTTGGAAGGAAAACAGCTTGTATGGTATTTGATGTCGACGGATATCACGTCTACAACTAAGGACGCAAATTCAGGGCATTGAAAATTCCCAAAGAAGAAGATAAGTTCTTGGTCCTGTTTGCGGTGGGGTACCTGGAGAAAGAAAATTCAAACCGTGAGCAGTACAATTTGTACTGTGTAATGAACCTGGCCAACCGTCTACGGATGCATTAAGGCATAGCTCATGGAAAAAAATTACTCCACATTGAAGGTCCTTCGAAACAAAAGAAGTCCACGAATAAAATGACACACAAAAGTGTTTACGACGACCCCCATGACCGCAATTGGAAGCATATTTTGCCAGAGATTTCGCAAGCTGGAGCGACTCGTTCGATGAGACCCATACCCGCCCGCCCAATGATGAGGAAATGACCAAGACTCGAAATAACATTGCACATCGCTTCGGTTTCCATATTTATAGACTCATAGACTTTCAGCGAATGATCCGACGCATACGGTACATACCTTTAAATTTAGTGCGGGCTTTAGTTAGATAGTAGTTTCCAACGAAATTGAATGAATTTTAGTCCTGGTATATATGTTCTTCTTCTTTGTGTGCGCTACATTCCAGGGTGGACTCAATCATGCCAAGTGTTGTCCGTTACCCACAGGTTCGGAGTCGAAGGCTCTTCAGGCTGAAGCTAAGTTGTCCATGCGCCTAACATGGTTCAGTCACCTTAGGCATTAAACGCCTGACTATGCCCACGTTACTGTGCAGCGCATACAGTTCTTGATTGATTGTACTCCTCCAGACCCCATGAACTCAAAGAGGACCAAGGATCGCAGTATTTTTCTCGCCACGAAACCAATGACTTCTTTATCCGCTTTTACCATAAAGAAGAACTGGGTGATCAGTGTCTTGTGTGAAGTCAACTTGGTCCTTCGAGAGACGGCTTTATCTTTCAATTAGCGATTCCGAAACGAGATAGACAAAATCCTTAACAACATCGAAGTAAGCTACCCATTGTGACGCCTAGTTCAAGACGTTGATGTTGTATGTACTTTATTGAGGACAGCATATGTGTACATTTGCTCTCATTCACGGCCAGGTCTATTTTAACCGTTTCAGTTTCTATGCCAGCAAACGCCTCAGCAAACCGTTCTTCAAACGGTTTTCCACGATTTTCTCGCGCGTTACCTTGTATAAATACTTTTTTAAATGAAAGATCGCGTTGAGTTCGTTACGGACCATAATAGAACAACTAGAATCCTCTATGTCACCCTTACGAGTCTTGTAGGAATGTCAAAACTGTATATAGCTCAATGGACACTATTTCGCAGACGCTATGACGCAGATGTCCTTAAAATCGACGAATAAGTGGTGGCACTCTTTTTCTTTTACAGGTTCTGGCATAGTGTGATTTTTAGCGGACTTCCCTGCCCTGCAAGCTACACTGATATAGTTCAAACTATTCACAAACGGCTTAAAAAGGGACTTATGTTAAGGATAATTATCCCTCGATAGTTAGCACAGTGAAAGGGATTTTCTTTCTCATAGAACAAACGATAATGAGATTCCACTCTTTAGGGAAAGGAAACAGAAAGCATTTCCACCCAAATCTTACAAGTGTTGGTCTATCCTCCCTACCCGATCATCTGCAGCTGACCTAAGGATTCCAGGGGACAATCCGTCCGCAGCGGCATCCTTGTTAAACTTCAGTCTTTATATTGCTACCTTGACCTGGTATAAATCGGGAGGGGCAGAATTCTGGCCATCATCTTCCAGATTGAGTGCCATGCAATCGAGATTCTGACAAGAGACGCCTGATGACCGGACACAGTTGACTTGTCTGCTTCCAGGGGAGCACTTTGAGCTTTTTATGACTTAAATTACAAGAGAAGCTATGCTATACTATAGTAATAGTGAGTGTCAAATCAGATCCCCGAATTTACCAACTAATTATATTATTACCTTGAATTGTGCAGATATCGCTATTGAAGTATGAGGGAAATTTGTATCCACGATTAGGGATATCATGAAATCTTCTATTTCCAAGCTTGCGAAATGGGCTAGCGAATGCGGCCCAGGCGTCAATCCACAAAGAACAGACCTAGTCCCCTTCTCTAGGAAGGACATGAAGTTCGATTCCCCACCCTTTGTGGGACCCCTTTAAAGCTTTACGATAGCGTATTCTTAGGCAAATAGCAAAAACATTGGCAGAGGGGAATGTCTGATGCCAGGTGCCTAAGCCGGTAGTGGTGGTGCCTGGGTGTTGGGAAAAAAGGTCAAAAAATGAAAAAAATGCCAACAACACGCAGTGTTCCCCAGCGGTCCACGATCCAAGTACTAACCGCGCCCGATGCTGCTTGATTTCGGTGATCGAACGAGAACCGATAGTTTTTTTTTTTAATGTAATTTTATTTTATTCTGAATATTTTTACTTACATGCTAGAAAAAAGTACTTAAGACTAGCTTAACTAATTTAAGAATTTACAATGTTCTTAATACTACGGGTACTCAAAGCTAATCTGATCTACTTTCTAAATGTGCCTTTCGACTTAATCTACGTTTTTTTTTAGTCTTTATGACAATCTTTTATTACTTTATTATTTGCCAAGAAAACTTGTGAAAAACTTGGCTAAACCTATCTACTTAAACTACCTTATTCTAACTTAACCTAACATAAAACTTAATATTATCTTAACTATGTCCGTAACAGTACGGACACGTGCACCTGGGCGTATATGTTGTGTATAAGCCTACCATATATAGTTTATACGCCGTGATGCACCTTTTTTTGTTTTTGCATATATACATATATATATATATATATTTGGACTTTTGTTTTGTTGTTTTTTTTGATTTTTTTTGTTTTATAGTTATTTTTTTTTTTTGATTTTTTGTTTTATATTTTTTTTTTATTTATATTTTTTTTGGATTTTTTGTTTTATATTTTTTTTTTTTGGATTTTTCGTTTTATAATTTGTTTTCCTTAAATCTACCTTAAAAACTATGTAAGCTGGCCACTATGGTCAGCTACCGGATCCTGTGGAATAGCTAGCGGTGGCGGATGCTGGTTTTGGTGTAACCACCAGTAAAATTGCCGTTCTTTGACAGACTCTTTCCTATCTCGAGCGAGGATCGCTCTACTGAACCGGAGGAGATCCTCGTGTGTTCGAACAACATCCGGTTCGTATTGGAGTCGCCTATCCACTGTTCGGCGTACGACATGGAAGATAAGGGCAATTGTGTCTAAATAGAGGAATGCTTCGGGAGGAATAAAGCCGTTAACGCGCACCCTTTCATGGTACATACTATTGTGGTTGTAAGCCCCAAAGGTCAGACATTCACTGTTGGAAGAGGACATAGCTCGTGCAGTGTGCCTTCTGATCAGTTTAATAATAAAATTGTCTACCCTATTTACGTTTGCCTCGTTGTACAGGACCTCGTTAGGATAGTACTTCTTGTACTCAGACTCGGGTGTGCGATACAGACGGAGGCAGCTCCTAAGACACTGCCTCTCGAACACCCTCATCTTTTCCATCTGGGAAGGACTCACGTTGAACCACAATGGACAACCGTACACCATAATGGGCCGTACTAGGACCATGTAGCAGATTACCTTCACTCTGGTATCAAGTTGGCTGCTCAAAAACAACCTTCTTGCCGCAGCAAAGGCTTTTCTGGCTTTCGTCAGAGCAATATCTATATGTTTGTTAAAATACAGATATTGATCCAGCCTAATGCCTAGATATCTAACTACACTTTTTACAGTTAACGGCCGACCATGCGGGTCAACTATGCCGAACTTACGCCAGTTTTGGCGCGTATCCCGCGTTGCCCTGTCCAACGGGGACCGGAAAAGACTAGTTTCGCACTTCTGGAAGTTGATTCTCCAGAACTTCCAGTCGTCGCAAAATCGCTGGATTTTCTCGAAGTCACGCTGCAACAAGATGTTTATTACCTCGACCTTCGGGCCTGATCTGTACGCAACTAGGTCGTCGGCGTACGCAATTAAGTGAGGCATTGAACCTATAAGATCTGCAGTGAATATAGAAAACAGGATCGGGGAACCGATGGCCCCCTGTTGCAGACCGTTTTTAATGTTAAAGACCGTCGTGGAAGTTACGTCACTATTTTTTACAACGAACTTTCTACCTGTTATCATGTCATAGACCATGTATAGCAATGATTTACTTATGCCAAGTCTGACCAGCTTGAGGAAGAGGCCCTCCAACCAAACGGTATCGAACGCTTTCTCCAAGTCAATCAGACAGGCACCCGTGCACTGATTATTGTTTTTATTCCATTGTATGTCGGACACCAGTTTTGACGCGGCATTAATGATATCATGCCCCGCTCGGAATCCGAACTGGTTGTCCGGTACGAGAACCGATAGGTTCAACATGGTCTGGTAGTTGACAAAATCTTTAATTACACACTACGCAGTTCATATACAAGTAATAGATACTTTTTTTTAGTACTCCTCTGCTGCAGGTGTCTATACGGCAGGACTACAATGGCGAGACCCATAATCACATAAACGGCCTTCGTTTGGTGGCCAAAAACCCTCCAACGGACAACGGCAAACAAAGTTGTTCAGTTTTCAAAGAATTGCATGTCTTGTTCGCACTTAAGGCATTACGTCTTACACTCCGTGACCTCTGGACTCAGGAAGGTACCAGCATCAGATCCCGAAATACCCTGCGTAATTGAGAGGGCAGATGGAACCTGTTCTATCTTCTCATCGACACTCACTTTCCAAGCAGCTGGGATAGGATTGATCTCTCTAACACTGTGAGTCGCGTGACGACCGACAATGTTATTTGGGCCATAAACACCTTCAAACCGTACAAAATGGCAAAACCGGATAACATCTTTCCTGCGAAGCTACAACAGCTCGTTGACATAATTTCTTCCCGGCTGGCCATATTCCAGAGATGTCTTGATCTAGGACATATACCTAGACTGTGGATGATGACCACCGTTGTTTTCATAACAAAGGCAGAGAAAAGCTCTCAAATTAATGCAAAGGATATAAGACCAAATAGCCTATGAGCCCTCCTGCTTAAGACTCTTGAAAAATTTACCGATTTACACATCACGAGCACAGTCTCAGCAAATAAAATGTAGATCTCTTAGCATGCCTACAAAAATAGCAAATCTGTAGAAACAGTCCTTCACTATCTCTCCAGTCCTATCTCTCAACGAGACCAAGTATAAAACATCTACTAATGCTAGAAAATATTGAACAAATTAATCGTAGATGGTCAACTGACACAGGATGCCTCATTACCAAACAACTCTGGCCTAAGATCCACCTTAAGCGATCGCTTAGTCTGATTAATTTGAGAAGGCCGAGACTCTCATTGGCGTTATAACAGGGCATTGCGCCATAGGAACTCACGCTTCCATACAACGAGCACAGACGAGGATGAGGATGAACCCATTGTAAGCTAGATATGCAACTGCAGCGCTCTCTCATTCCGCAGATTAAGGCTGAACTAAGCAGTATAAGTCAGCCAACTTCTTCGCTTTATTAAAAGCACTAACTGGTTTGCGCAATATTGCACTCATTGATCCGAGTGGTAGCACAATGGGCCTATGTTGGCCCAAGTGTGGCTGCTGTCCTTCCGTACAGCAGTCAGCCACTTCTACCTAACCCAACCTAACTTGTTGAAATTCCAGAATGAACGCCTCCAAAGTTGCAACATAAAAAAATTTTACAAAATCGAATGCATTTAAAAGAATAAATCTGACTAAAAATAAGATTAAATGTAGAAAAGCTTTTAATATGAGCAATTCAATTTATATTACATGTGATAATTTATTAGCTTTCATCCAAAAACATATTTGCGCGAACTTAAATCATTCATTATTGCGTTACACGGACTTTTGTCAATGTATCAGAGCCCTCCTCTGTACAATCGTTAGAGTTTTCCTTTTTGATATATACTGGATTTGACTTTCCTTTTACATATTCCTCTGTAATGTGAACTTGTTTTATATCCGAACACGGGACGGTGAACATTGGGTCAAGTAACAATTGTTCCTGAAATGATGGAAAAAATTAAATTATTAATTTAAATGATTAAGTTTATAAAAGTAAATGTAAAAACAGTTGAAGAACAATTAGATTTGCATTTAAAATAGGCTTGTATTTGTTGGACAAACATGAAAAAAATGAAGGTCGGTTTATTTATGGAATGCCTTCCAGATATGTTAGGTTAGGTAGGGGTGGCGGCTTAGCCTTACAAAGACCGATCGGTCCATGGTGCTTGCCACTAAAGAAAAGTAAACCTAGATGTAGTTTTAAGCAAAAGTTGTACTTTCACGACAGCCACATCCTTTGATGATCAACTGTTTCGTTCCTCTGGATTCGCATATGTCCAAGAATCCACAGGAGGCAAACTGCGTTGTGACTACAAACTTCCTGTAGCACATCAAAACAATTGATGTTGTGTTCTTCGGCTTTGGTCTTTATAATTTTGAGGAATTTTGAGCGCTGCGTGAGTGTCTACATAAATATTAATGGGAGTACGGTTGTCACCGTTTTTCAGACACTCCGCTGCTTTCTCGATGTCGGGAGATGCTGTTTCTTTCGTGCAGTACAACAACTTAACTTCTGAAATCTTTCGATGCATTGCTGACAATGCTCAGAGTATTCATGTCTAGAAAAATCATCGCTAACTTCACCATTCGGAGTCGGCATAAAATTGTAGGTCTCATCCAATCGTGATAACAGAGCACCCACAACATGAGTGATGGCTGTGGGAGCTAGGCCGAAGTCCGCTCAGAATGTCCCGCTACCCATTTTATTATTATTATCTCATACCAATGCAATGCACTACCTTCACTTAAACAATAGTAATAAAATTCACTTCTGTTTACTTACCATTATTGAACGTAGGCCTCGAGCTCCCGTTTGCTTTTCTAATGCCAAACTCGCGATTGATTTAATTGCATTTAGGGTGAACGTCAAATCAACCTCGTCAAGACGCAATAAAGCCTTATATTGCGGTATAAGTGCATTTTGGGGTTCGGTTAAAATTCTTATAAGCATACCTTCATCAAGGCTGTGGAACGGTACGATTACTGGAAAGCGTCCGACAAATTCCTGTAAGTTAAATAAATAAAGTGGAATTTTTTATAAAAAATTAGAGGATTTTATGAAAATCTTAAGAATACATAAAAAGGAGAGTTGATGCAAATGAAACGCAAAGGAAGTCATAGCTGACGCTGGCAATATCCAAGTTGTCCAAAAACTATACTTTTAAGTAGCTTTTATTTCCAATGTAAACAGTAATAAACGAGCAGAAGTGTGTATAGTAGCGTTGAATGCAGACTTCTTTTAAATGAACGGTGATCAATGTAACGATGTAAATTTGGAACTAAATAGAAGATATCACAGAGATCGAAGGCGATTACCTCAGAAGGATGTACAGTGAAACCTGCGAAGGTTGGCCAGCTGCAGTGCAAGAATTTCTCCTCCCCTTAGGCCGGTGGCCGACTTATAAGGGGGTTGGCTTTTTTTCAACACGTTTTAATAAGGAATTTCGTCTTTAGTCATATTGCGTCATATATAGCCGTTGACAACTAATTAGAAATGATAGCAGTATTGTAACGTTTGGCTCATATTCTGATTACTGTTAATAACATAATGGAAAAGTTTTTGCTAGGGCTACTTCTGTCTTTGTATCCCTTTAAAAAAATATACATTCCCATTTTACCAGATTGTATAGTTGCCTAACAGTAATACTTTAGTGGATCAATTGGAGTTTTTGAGTTGACAGCTAATCAGAAACGACTCTTTATCACCTAAAATATATCTATATTTTGGTAAGAACGTACTGGCTAACATTAGTAGATCAGTTTAAAAAAAATAAAGAAATCGGCAAAGGAAAGAGCTGTACACCTGACACGCGGAAAGCTATTGTTTAGTTAAACAAAGCGGGTCAGTCATATGACCGCATTGCAACATAGTTAAATTGTTCAAAGAAGAGACGGAAAATATTCCTCGCTAAAACTACACAGAACACTGATAGAATTGTCCAGCTATCAAAAGCTCATCCCAAAAAAGTGCCAAAGCAAATTTGGATGACACGGGCATCAATGTGTCTAAGAAAACTGTTGCTGGACGTTTGACGGAAGCCGGACTTCACGGAAGACTTGCGCTGATGAAACCGATGGTCAAACTGGCGCAAAGAAAACGTCGTATCGACTACGCTGCGTGGAGGTCAAATGAATGGAAATTTGTCCTATGAAGCGATGAAACGAAGATAAATAGGATTGGCCCGGACGGTAGAAGGTACGTCCGACGACCAAAAGGTAGAGAACTCCTTCCCAGGTACACCTCTCCCGTATTAAAGCATGGTGGCAGTTCAATTTTTTATTTGGAGTTGTTTTCCGGGGAACGGCGTTGCTCCAATTGATCGTATTGTGGGAACAATGAATAAGGAGCGTTGACAGTACGTTGACATATTAAAAAATGTAATGCTACCATGGGCGGAGGAAAGCATGCTGGTTATTTTGTCATTCCAGCAAGACGATAACATCAAACATACCGCAAAGCTCACAAGAGCATTTTTTGAACAAAACCCCATGAGTGTACTTGATTCGCCATCACAAAGTCCGGACTTGAATACAATAAAACACCTTTGGAGTGACGTTAAAAATTCGATCAGTACTCAAAACATTTCCAATTTGTGTGTTTTGTACGAAAAGGTGAACGGAGCGTGGTATACGATTCCAGTGGAGATGCCGAGGCCTGATCAAAGTCGATGCAATGTCGTTGCGGAGCTGTGTTAAAACAAAGGGGTTTTCCAACTAAGTATTAGTCATATTAAGACAATATGGTAAGTACATTGACATTGTTTGTAACGATCATCTTACACATCTGTTATTATATTTCCAGCGTTTCTAATCAGTTTTCATAGCTCAATATTGAGTATTAGAGCAAACACATCTCTAAAAACATATTTTCAAAAAAGAAAATGTATGAATTGAGTTTTTTTTTGTTTTTAAGTTGCAATGATTATTTTAAGAAGAAAATTAAAATAAAACGATTCTGAAAAAATGAGAAAACACTGGCATCCTTATTTAAAAAAAAATCGTTTCTAATTAGTTGTCAACGTCTGTATGTTTATTAAGACCAATTAATTAAAAACAAAATAAAATCAACGAAAAACAAAATAAAATCATTTTACATATTTTATTCAAAGTTGTTTCTTATAGGATTTTTGATTTGCCCTTGTGTTCCTGGATTGTGGATTTAATGTTCAGAACTTCTAAATTAATCTGGTTGGTAATATATATTAGACATTCACAAACTGCAGAAATAAAGGTAAGATACACTATCCCAACAAGATTTAACATGAATATTACGTTACATCAATGGCTGTCTTATTCAGAGCATTTGTACATACACACAAAATACAAACGCTGCAATGGCGACAAGCAACCGACTATGTTGTTGGACAACTTTCGCAGTTTATTTAGTACGAAAGATGAAGAAATATGCCTATTATAATATTTGTATGGAATTTTTGTGGTGCTACTATACACTGGCCAACTTCGGCAGGTGGCTAAGTTCACAGATTTCACTGTAATCAACTTCGAGTTGCATACAATAGCCGACAATTAACGTTTTGTGTAAAATTTGCACAGTGAACAACGAATTCACCTTAGGCCAGTAAGGATATTATAAAGGTTCTTCCAAAAGAGACTTCCGAACTTTGACAGTGGAAACTGGCCTTTTGAAGCTATGTCTGTCAAATTAGATGGTATTTATTCAGTATGTTTTCGCACATCAGGGCACCTAGCGTTCAACAACACGTGCAAATGATAAAGTTGATTTGTCAAAATGTGTGTTCTGTTCGGCCAACATTCCGAGGGCTTCGTCCATTTTAAGGTCCCCATAATATGAGTGCGTCAACAACGTGATTCAAGAGCCTCCAATGCAACCTGAAAAAGTAACCGTTTGATATAGATATTGAGCTTTTCTTATAGCATTGAGATCGACAAGGTGGCCAGGCAATCTCCGTCAACGGTGATCCCTATATATTGGTCGATGATTTGGCCTGAATTGGATGATATTGAATATTAGTCAACGGATCAATGTGCCACACAGCTCACGCCATATTAGAAACTCTGCATAAGCTGCGCGAGGGCATGGTCATATCACGTCACGGTTGATTTGAACTGTTCGCCCAGTTCGTACAATTTGACCCTATTCGAATTGTTCATGTGGAGGTTTCTGAAATAACAGGTCTATACGAATAAGCCACAACCAACAGCTGCTCTTAAAGCCAATATAACTCATCGGTCAAATTCAGCCTCATTTATGCGCCAGGGTCATGGAAAATTAAACAATTCGGATGGTCACCCAGAGAAGCCATTTGAAGGATATTTAAACGAAGTTATATTCCATACATAATAGAATCCCTAAGCCTTCAAAATTTCAATGAAATCTCATACACACTTTGTTTAATTTAAATTTAAAGATAGAGGAAGCGCTTAGCGGAAGACCCTTTACGTACGCGTGATCCGTTATTTTTCATGAACAACAAGAACAAAATCAACACAGCACAATGATTGGTGTTGCTGCATTCCTTCGACTAAACGTAGTTCAAAGTTAATGGTCAAATATCTTGCATACAACTTAGCTACTTAAAAGAAAAATCAAACAGATGACAAATGTATACTTACAGGAATCATTCCAAATTCAACCAGATCCCTTGCTTCAACATTGTTGAGACACTTGTCTTCAACCCCTTGAGTATTTTTGGATGCACTAGCCTGGGCTGCTCTTCTTCCTTTACTAATTGTAGTGGGCGTTCCGAATCCGATGTACTAGTACAAGAATAACAATGTAAATGAAATCCAAGCAATTTTTTTTGTTTGTTCACAAAACCTTTTCATTCATTCTTCTTGATATCAAACGATCTAAGCCATTATAAGCGCCACTTGCAACAAACAATATATTTGTTGTATCCACTGGAACTGTTTCGCCGCGCAACTTTCGCGGTGAATTCTTTTCAGGGACATTGACGACGGTGCCCTCCAGCATTTTCAGCATGCCCTGTTGGACGCCTTCGCCGCCAACATCGCGTAACTGATGTATCCCGGGGACAGCACCAATTTTATCAACTTCATCTAAAAATACAATTCCTGTCTGTGCTTTTTCCACACTTAAGATGAAGACAATTCTAAGCATTCATGTTTTTTTTATAAAAATAACTTCAAATAATTACTTGTAGTTAGCTTCCTGCAGAAGCTTTGAAATAACACTTTCAATATCCTCTCCAACATAACCCGCTTGTGTTAAGGAAGTGCAATCACAGATGGCGAAAGGAACATCGAGACAACGAGCTATTGTCTGAGCTATAAGAGTCTTACCGGAACCTGTCGGGCCTAACATTAAGATATTACTCTTTTCAAGTTTGATATCTTGTGTGTCTTCCTTTAGCAGGTCTGAACCGGTGACACTATGGATTGGCGACGGATGCGATCTGGAGCTGTCCGGTGTGTTTCCACTGATTATTGTATGATTCATTTCAGACACATAAAGTAGATCCGATCTTCCCATTTGGTCGCCCGCTGCTGTATTCGTATCTAATTGCGGGTTATTATGATGGATTCGTTTATAATGATTATATACCGCTACAGAGAGAATTTTCTTTGCATATTCTTGTCCAATGACGTGTTTGTTTAAGTATTCCATAATCGTTTTAGGCGGTGGTGGGGGTTTTCGTTGATTTTTCAAACCCTCCTTTAGGGTTTTCTTCGATTCTAGTTCTGTTAGTACCACGAAAAAGTGATTGCATTTTGCGCACTTAACGAATCGCGTCGAACTAATAAAGGTTTCAACATGTGTACATGGTGTTCCACATTTTGGACATGATAGGACATTTTTTTGTCCTGGTGGGTCTTTGCTGCCACCTGTTGTACTTCCGGATGTTGGTGCACTATCTTTGTTTGCTGGAATTGTTAAATGAATATGCCGCGCTCTGTACGATATGTTGTCTGAATCGAAACTCAATAAAATTGGATAGTAAAGCCCTGAAAATATATTAAAAGAAAATTAGTTGCTTTAAGCTTTGTGAGTAGCATTTTTTATTTTCTTAACATCAAACTTTTTCCAACCTCAATATTCACAATAGGGATTGTCCGTCAATTTTTTTTGTACTTAATTTAGAGCAAGGAGCTATGTATGATGTGGGTGGGTGGCCTTGGAATTGTCGGTATGTGTGTATACCCCTACGCAACTTAACCTCGCTGCCTGGTTTCGATTCCCGGCCGGCAGGTACGACCAAAAAATAATTTGCACGGTCTCACCTTTTTCGAATCACTGACAATGCTCAAAGAAACTTGGCCGTTCGGAGTCGGCATAACACTGCAGGTCCCTTCCACTCGTGAGAGAACAATAGCAAGCACACCACGAGTGGTTGGTGTAGAAGCTATGCGTTGGCTTTCTATGGGCTGCAGTGCCATCCATATTATTATTAATATTATATTATAGCTATGTATGATCATCATAGTCAAATATTGCCTTTAATCACATGTTGAATTATCGGACATCAAAGCATCGGACTATACAGACTCAGTCGATTACTTTCCTCTTGTTTGTCGACTGTACTCTGAAAAAGAGTCCCGTCCCCCTGATCTAGGCGAGATCAAGATAGGGGTATCTGATGTCTAACAAGGCTGTCTTTTATAGCACCTGCGTCAGCTCATCTATTAGATATAGTCGGAGGAAACCATGAACAACGAGTAGAATCTTAGTATCGTTTGTTCGATCTACAGGCAAGGATCACTGCGCTTACTATCGGCAGATAAGTCTGCTTAGCACTGCAGATAAAAACTTCTCTGTCGTTTTGTGTGCTCGCCTGAAGACATTTATGAACAATCTTATCAGTCCGTTTAACTTCAGTCCATGCCCATAAATCAAATTTCCACACTACGCCAGATCCTAGAAATGACACAACAAGTGTAAGTCGACATCCACCACCTATTCGTCGATTTCAAGGCCGCATAAGACTGCGTGCATAGAATCGACCTATACACCGCGTTATGTCTAGTTATGATATTCCTACAAAACTCAGCAGGTTATGCAGATTGACGATAGAGACTTCTCACTTACCCATCAAGGCAACGGACTGGCCGAGACGTTTAATTTCAAATAAGGGATCTATGCAAGGCGAACCGATGTCATGTCAATTCTTCAGTGTTACCCAATGTTTGGTGACTTTTTCTTTTAATTTTGACTAGAAATCCATAAAAGCATGGTCTTATTCCCGTTGGCTATTATTTAGCCTCGATTTTTTTCGAAAATGGTAATATGTTATGTATGGGTATTTAAGTGCTTTCTTCTTCTTGGATTTTTGTAGAATAGGTTAAATCTGACTATTAACTGGTATGTTATGTGTTGTACGGAGATAGCACTTCACCCTATGACCAGCACCATCGAAAAAACTCTAAATAAAGAGGAATTCACGATGGTAGCGTTCTTAGAGAGAGCCTTAAACATTAAACAACGTCAAATTTGATGCGATATACAAAGCTATACGAAACCTGAATGTAGAAGTATGTATCCGAGAATGGATAAATAACGCATTAAACAACAGAAAAATTGAATCGCAGTTGGGAAAATTCGCGACTGGATGCAAGCCCATATCCTATCCAAGTAGATTCCAGACACCATCAGTGACGTGATGGAATAATCCCTAAAATTTTAGCTAAGTAGACTGACAGAGTCGGACTTGATGCCAATCCATCCAAGACGAATCTAGTGCTGTTCACTAGGAAATCTAAAATGACATCACTCCACCTAAAACCTAAAACGGAAATAATTAACTTTCTGACCAAGCTGAATACTTTGGTCTTATTGTCGGCATTAAGCTGAACTGGAAAGGAAACATTCAGGAGCGCATCAGGGAAAACTGTCGGACCCAAATGGAGAATCCAGAATAACACACTGGCTCCACACAGCCGTAGTTAGACCAGCACTAGCTTACAGAGTCTTAGTTTTGTGGACAGCACTACAAACTAAACAAAATCTGACAATGAGGCGAATACAAAGATCGACATCCATCTGCATTACAGGTACACTCAGATCAACAACCACGGCTGCCCTCGAAATGTTACTTAATCTTTTTCCCACAGACATATACGGGGAACTTATTGCTACGTATGCAGTGATAAGGCTGAATGTAAACTATGGGTAAGAGCCCGAAGGTTCCTAAACGATCAGACTACATGATACCTTTTGAGGACTTCGAAATAAAGAAAAAAACAACTATCCCAACGAGAGAAGTATGGGATGCAGACAAGGTGTGCAACTCAACTGCCAAGGAAATATAAGTCAGACGGTTCCAAGTCGGAGGAAGGCACTCTTCTTCTGAGTTATCCATAGCTCCCCCCCTCCCAAACCACAGGCAGAAGCAAAAGCTATTCCGGCTATGAATGACCCCGATACACGGATGATCTATTGATATAAGGGGACCATAAAGGCTCTCGGAACACCATTGATCGACATCAGGCGGCAGAGTTTTACCAAAGATGGTAAAACACTGCCGCCTGTCTTTAAGCAAGATACCAGACAGATGTAATCTTGCCCTATGGTGGTCCCCTGCGCACAGGGTATTCTGAGCAACGAAAGAGACGATGAAATAGCATGTGAGTCTACCAATGGCGCAAAATCAGGACACATCTCACCCCCAATGTCAAAAGTCACAGAACTAGATAGGAAACAACTTAGTAAACCAATTGGTGTAATAACTGCCTATTGCCTAATTGGCAAGAAGACTTGGAGTGCCCTACAATGAATTTTGCAAAATCCGAAGGGATGAAAAGGAGGAAGCAGTTTTACACTACCTTGGAACATGTCCGGCCCTTGCAGAGATAAGAAAAAAATTTATGGGTAGCTATTGTTTCAACAGCCTTAAAAATCCAGAGAACATAAATATCAAGGACGACCTTCAATTTCTCAAAGCAACCAACTGGATATAAGTATTAAAGAATACATCCACAATTCCATTCAGGTAAACAAACAAGTAAAGTGGGTCAACGACGAGTTCAAGTGAACGAAATGGAGACATAACTTCGCTTAGGAATATTTGCCAGTCACATCGCCCTACCTATCTAGGTGTTGAGTAATGAATGGGAGTCCAGCTTCAGTTAGAATATTTTTGTTCATGCCGTGATTCTGAATGCTTTTAAGCTGGTCCTTATAAATAGACTAAAAGATTTTATAGGCTCTGTGCGTGCTCAATGAAACCAGTTCTGGTTTATGGCGGGATAAATATTTCTTCACAAACACAGGTCACATATGTGTGACTACATATCCAGTAATTAACTCTCTTCCGGTATGAAAACTATTTGAATAAAAACCTGCTTTTGCAACCCCAAAAAAATGGACAATTGCCAATTATAAACCTGAACCTAAACCTGAATTGCCAAAAAGCATATGCCTCTATGCACATTTTATGTTACGTCATAAGACATGTTTATCTAACAAATGTAAAATAAATAAAACGTGTAATGTGACGTGTTAGTCGTCATTAAGGCTCAACTTTGTTCAGATTTAGGATAACAACGTTGGCCCCTCCGCTCTTGTGAGAATAATAAGCTAATAAGCTTCCGAAACACATTCATAATGACAAAAAAATAAATAGAACAATTTTTTGTTGCATACTATTTACGAGCTTGACGATACTACAGTGTGGTCAGATTTACAAGTCAAATTTATCGAAGTCGCCTTCATCTGATTCAAAGCTGTCGAAGAGCTGTGCATAGCCTTGCTACATCAAACACTGTCCATGCGAACGCTACTGAACCATGATAGATATATAGCGTAGTTGAATAATTTGCATAACATAATTCCATAAATCGATTCTTATGTACACGTATTTATAGGTTGAAAACAAAAAATTTCCCATCGTCACACTGAACACAACAGAACACATGCCAGGTTTTGTGGCGCTAAGTCCTCATCACGAAAAGCAATAAGATTGCAGATTGCTGCATTTCACATGTTGTCTTCATTTTTATATTTATGTACATGCGGCATTTGAATCACTATCCCAACTTGCTGTTTGAAATTCTATGAAATTTTTCGTAAAACCATTCAAAACGTGCAATTACGTCAAAACATTACTCTAGTGCGTATAGTCACGCAACAACAAAATTAATTATTCAGAGCGACACAAATGTATGCAATAAGAAGGCACACACATCTTCTACATCGTTTTGTTTACGTGTCTTGATCCACAGTGGCAGTAAGTGAGATTCGTTTAAAGATTAAATCATATCTTGACGGAAAGTAATATAAAGTTCACAAAGACACTCAGTGAGATTAGAAGATAAACGTCTAACAATCCAAGTTAATTACTTGGCGGCTCAAACCATCTAAAACATTTCAATACCATTCATTTAAAGAAATCGTTTCCCTCTTGTAAAAAACCGGTATCCAATTTTTTATACCTAACCGGCCTCGATCGCATTCCTAATGCCAAACGACAAATAGGGTTGGCAGTAGATATTGTGAAAAATGCAAAACAATCATTATAATTAATATAAAAAATGCATATCATGCAATGAAAATTTCAATAATACGCACATCTTTGCGTTCGACATATAAACGAAGCTACACCTGAATCAGCTGATCACTTGTGACAGCAAATTTTCGATGCAAAACAATTAACCGTCGACGTCGATATCAATGTCGTATGTGCACACTTGACGAGTTGAGGCAAACACGTACATAGTTATGCACATATCGAAAATAGTTATTTTCAGAAATGAAGAGGACTTCTAAAATCTTAATTCATTGTTTCCCGGTTAAAGGAAAATAACTGAGCCGACACTTTTCAAAATTGTAATCCGAACAAAGGCAACACATTTTGTTTAGATATACAATTTCCACACATACACATTTTTTTTTGCATACAATCAACTGGTCAACAAGGTCAGGCTACAATAAAAACCTGTTTACAAATGACAAATTATTATTTTAAAGGGGTAAACGACATTATTAGCGACAATAAAGTTCATGCTAGTATTATGATCACAAACTCAGACACTTGTTCTGATTATTTTTGCTGATTATTGATAAATAAGGCATTTTCTAGAAAGCGTCCTTCAAATTGATGTACTTGTCCATATTTATCGACTTAACTACGTCAGTTTAATTCGCTTCACGTCAAGTTGGTAATTGCGTTTGTATTTAGTGATAGTTTCGTAATTATCAAAAATAAAAAGAAATGCAATTCATTCCATTTGTCTAATGTCTTACCTTTCCACGGCTTGAAATTGTAGTTGATAACAGGTAATCGCAAGTAAGAAAATACACACCGAACGGTTCCCATTTTGCCACTATAATGTTTTTCACTTGCCACAATATTTTTATATGCTCCAAGGTTGAATTTAACAAAACAAAATTTGATAATTACATCATATAACCAAATCACAATATATGTATGGAAAACATTTGAGACCACAAATAATTACTTCCAGATCAGTCCAGACCAAAATAAAATCAATACGCAAAAGTCATTCCGACTTCCAACGTCAGAAGAAGTGCCCAACTGGAAAGTGAGCTTATACAGAGCTCAAACAGTTTACATTGGGAGATAATAAAATCTTAGCAGCGCTGATAAAGAATGATGAAATCATGTTGTATTTATTTTTACAAAAACATGCATTTTCTACATGACAGTCCATATTTCTGAGTAGAACTTGCTTAAGTAAAATACAGTTATTTGCAACGCCAGCATGTATTGAGCTATTATCGAATTCTATTTGCTAGCGCTAACATATATAAGTGATTGCTTACTTACTTTAGAGCGTTTTGGTTGTTAATTTAGAAAATCACGGGAGTTTTTATTAATTGATGTGATTTGGTGTATCACGACTCCGTTTTAAGTCGTCCATACTACTGATGAACGCTAAGCAAAACTGCAGAGCTGATTCCTGGTGTCATCGAAAAAGTCTCGATTCTTAAAACCATTTGATTATACCAATCCCTAATTCAAACGGAGAGTAAGATTTTGAGTCACTTTTTTGAGCATATTCGCTATTATGTCCTTAGTAACACATCTAATGCTGCAATTGGCTCGGCGTAGAGTCGTCGGCGTCTTGCCAGAAATTCATGACAAACAGGTTCAGTACGTGAATTTTGGTAAAAAAAAAAATACACCATTGACAGATACGTTGTTTTATGATCATCTTTCAAAGATTGCGGACGTTAAATTATAAACCGAACTTAACTGTTCATTGGGAGCTCTTGCATTACCTGAAGTTGCTCATCAGATCTGCAGCTCAATTAACATACCCATTCAAACAGAAACGAGGCTCGTCTCTGAACGCAATTTTTCAACTCAAAATCATCATCACTCTTTAGCTTTTTTAATTTATGAACGTTGATCGAATACAGTTTTCCACGGCAATATGGGCGTTTACACTATACCACATGTGCTGATCGTACCAATAACAAATTCCTTGAGTTCACACTACACTGCGCAGTTGACAGCGTGTCCTTATTGTAGTGATGACAGAGATGGCTGAAATGTTTTTTGGAATAACTACATTTCTTACGTCTGTTACTTACAGTAGTAAAATGCAGTTGAAATGTCAATTGAACGTTTGTTCAATTGTGCTTGTATGTGAAAAATGTGAAAATATTTTAAAAACACTGCAAAATAAATACGTAACAAATGTACATAATAAATGAGCGTGTTGTTTATACGAATAACTACATGGAATTATACAAATAACTACGTAGAATTAGTCGAGTAGATTTCTTCACTCCTACTCTGCCATCTCTGAGTGGTGATGAGGAGGATTGGAGAATGAACTAAAAACAAATATGAAACGAAATATATTTGCATCTGTGAACCTAATATGAAATGGCACACCCCCGCACCAACATAAAACGAGAAAATGTGCATTATTGCCTTATGAAAGTTTATCAAACTCATACACGATACGATTAAAAAAAAATATTATCCTAAACTATTTATCAGGAACTAGCTGTACCAGGCACACGTTGCTACTCATACTAAAAAAGAAAATCCTTTTTCACAGAATTCTGAATAAAGTTGTCTAAGACATCAGAGCTCTATCGCTTACCATTTAAGAGTCTATAAAGAACAAACAAACATTGCATTGTATATATATATATATAGATTCATATCATTTTGTTTCATTCGCTGATGCTTACTCGTTGAACACACAAACATAAATGGAAATACGGTAGTACGACGAGTGTTCATATTGCACCAAATGTGGTACGGTCGTACGAAAAAGAAAGTAGAGAAAGTAGACCTTTTCATACGGCCGTCATTCCAACTGTCGTAAGAGCATTCACACTTGTGCGATCCACAAACCACCCGACGCGGCTGTACGACCGTGCCGTACCATAAGTGGTATAGTATGAACACCCCTAGTAGTAGCTAAGTGTCAAAAATTTCCTGTAAGCTTTGTAATTTGACACAGGTCACCCAACCGAAATCGGGAGGTTTGGATGAATTTTTAATGAAATCAATTTGAAGTATTTTCAAAGTCAATAGCTGTCCATTTTGAAGTGGCAGGAAAAACAGCAGGTTGCTGACAGTAAATAATAGGTTTGAAAATACAGAGAAAATGAAATTCCGAATCCTCGATAGCTTGGAGAAATTTGACGAAACCTGGCGATTTCTATCACACGCCAAATATTTGCAAGACACATGTTTATGCGTATTAGCTGTAGCCGTGGTCTGTTTGGTTTTAAGATATAGAAAAATGCTGCCAGCGGCTGGAAAATATAGATCAATTATGTTGGACATTTTCAATTTTACAAGGGATTTATAGTGCATTCTTCACACTGTTCTAACTTTTCTTTCAATTCATAAAAAAAGCGGAGATAGGTAGTTCCAAAGTTTTCTATCAAATCAGCGAAGCGTACTGCTGTACACAAAAGAATTTTCATTTTTTCAATAAATTCAATAAATCTGTGTGAAATTTATCACAGGAATTTACAAATTCTCTCAGGATACTATTTCGCTCCTCCTCCAGCTTCAGTAATTTATTGTCCGTTTCATTCATGGCTTGTAATTGTAATCTGATCATGTCATCTGCTGCATTCAGTTCAGTATTCAAGCTTCTTTTCCTTCTTTTTGCAGATGGCATATCATCTGATAGAGTTGATGACTCCGACAATGATGCCCAACTTAACGGAGGTGGAGTAGATGGCAGTATATCTGAAATAGATGTTCAATAAAAATAATGAATAGAAGTAAACCATATGTCCTTACTCTCCTCCTTGATAAGTGGAGTGTCCTCCACCATTAAAGCATCGATGGCATCCGGTTTGGTCTTCCCTAGAATGGAATTTATCCTTTGATATAAACGCCATTCCGATGTGGACTCACCCGATAGACCAACAATCCGTTTTTCTTTCCTGAAATACAACGTGATGTTATAAGATGGAAAAAACAAACACTTTGTACAAGGCGGAACTCATAGAGACGTACCTGTACCTCTTGTACAAGCTGTGCAATTTTAATTTGATCTCAATGGGTGAGTAGAATGCGTCTACCGCAGCCAAAGATTCGGACATCTCTTGGTACGTATAAAAATCTTTCCTCGGGCCTCGAAGATCTTCAAGTTTGTAAGCCCAGAGCTCCACCAAAAAGTCTTCATCAGCTTCACACCACGTCCTGAACTTTTTGTTTTGTGTCATCATCTGCAAGCATAGCGGATGACAAATTGAAAGAAAGAACTGAAATGCATAATTAATTAGACATGTACATGACGTACTTTTGTCCAGACTTTTTGAGATTTCTTTCGATTCCGCGCTTTCCTCTGTCTTAATAGTTGTAGAAGTTTAATAACTTGTACATTTTGCGCTGTTATAAATTCATTTAATTGATTTCTTTGAACCGCGAATATACTTATAATCGCTGTAATAGCTTTCTTTTTAATTTCTTCAGAAATCATTTAATTTGTTCTTAATACTATTATGTTCTGTCAAAAACAGCTGTTTTGTCGGTGGGTTTAATAACAACTAATGACATTTGAAAACACTTCAAATCGGTGGGAACGGCTTAGAGGTTTCTGTGAAAGTTTGCGGCGTGACAACATATGTAAGGTTTGTTCGACTAAATAAATTGAGTGGAATTCATTCTAAATATTGGTTTTAAATCGGATTTATAGATTTTTGGTAAATTTTTAGTAAATAGTGATTTTTTTTCAGGACCAAAAAAATTAATTAATTAAATTTGCGAATTAATACCGAAATTTATGATCTATTATTGATGCATTAAATATGTTAAAGTGCATAGCTACAGGAATGTTTTGGATCTTGAATAGGTACTAAAATCACCTACCAGTATTCCGTTTTATATCAGAAGATGGTTTCCTTTGTTATTACTTTTGGTAACATATAAGGGTATTGTTTGATTTATACCTCCTGAATTTTATGAAATGAAATTAAAACCCTCCTTCATTTAACGTCAACAATCAGATTTCCATTTCTAAAAACTGTTATTATCAAAGAAGTTATATTTATATGAATATGCAAAGCGGCGTTCACACTCAACAATATGTCTATACGTGTTTTTTCTTTTTAATCTATTTTAACACTTCGAAGTTACTCAATTGAATTGTTTCTAATTTGTCATCAAGGTAATCTTATATTATCTTCCCCTATGAAATTGAGTCGAAATTAGGATCGAAATTGCCCAATTTCTCATACAACGAATTAATTTTAAATTGCCACAATCGGTTAAATTTCAATGTGAAATGTGAACGCCGCTGATGCTAATGTCATTAGCTGTCATATTTGAGTGACTTTTGAGAAAAAAAGGAAAGGAGTATGTTTATATATTTTGCTATCAATTAACACTAAAATTAACTGAAGTTAACTCTGTAGGTTTGTTCGCTTTGACAACCTCTCACAGAAAGATCAATTCAAGAGGTTTGAACTGGATTCGCCGAAAGCGCGAGCATTTTAAATCCCGAAAATGTATGGCGAACCTGGGAGGTTTGTAGAAATGAAACGAAATCTGAGGAATCGTTCCGCATAAACGGAGCTCTATGCACAACTGGTGATCGTTCTATTGACGTTATCGTACAACGATTTGTTGATGCTGAAAAGTCAAAATGCTTTGTCTATGGCAAAACAAGTCTACCCTCTTGTTGTAATGAGCGGTCACATTGATGATTTAGCCCTCAACCACGGTTTTCAAACACATTGTTGAGTGTGAATGCCGATTTTGAGTCGATGGTTGGTGCAATTAACTCGAAATGTCAACTAGACGTATCCAAAAGTATTGTTATTTTGATGAGGGACCAAATTTATCTTATCGTGTGACCGAGTGAAACTTTTATATTGAACTTTTCATACTGTGTAAACGCACTTTATGACAGTCGGCTACAGGCTCCATTGTGATACGTGTACTTCTAGCGCTTGTATTTTGTTCTACTTTCCGAACGCTGCCAGTCACACATTTGTAGTGAAGTTGATTAATGGTGAATGTTGATTATGTCAAATATTTATATGTAAATTATTATAGATTAGGTGAGGCAGTGGATTTACAGACTGGAGCTGAGGTTATAGTTTCGAATCATCATTGAAATATAAAATTTTTGTGACAACCATGGTATGTGTGTGTATATTTGAACAAAGAAGAAATATATAAAAATATATTTTTGCAGGATGTGTTTTTGATGATCCGGAGGCATAAGACTACTATATTTACCGATGCCAAGGAAAACACATCTGTGACTGAGTTAAAACGAATGATAGAAGGTAAACGAGTTTTATTTCATTATACTCTGTTGCGTTAAAAGTCTTTTTTTTAGGTATATTAAAAGTAAGCGCAGGCGACCAAATTTTATATAACTACGATAATGAATCCATGGAGAATGACAAGGTGCTACAAGACTATGGAATAACTATGTCGACGGCTAAGGCACAGGCACCGGCACAGCTTGGCTTAGTTTTGCGGTAAGTTCAAATTGAAATGAAAATTTTATCATTAGTGATAGTGAAATGATTTCGACATACTTATTTAATTATTTACACTCCAAATGCGAAAAAAAACATTGGATGGCAAACATTTGTTTTGCTTAAGGGTGAAATTTACTGTCAAAGGTAATCAGCTGTTCATTCAGATGCGTATACCAGTTAAATGGAGTCTTCTATGTGCACCATGTAGTTAAGGAATATTTTTTATTTTATTCGAAACAACTTTTGACTTGTTCCTTTATAACTTAGATCTATGATTTATTTACATTCAGAATCCCCATTTAGGTTAGGTAAAGAAACCCGATACATATATGATATGTGTTTCCAATTGTGCAAGTCAACTTTCTCCTCCTTGAATGCTTTGTATTACATTATCGAGGTTTAATAACTGTCATATTATCGACCTGGCCAAAGTCCCTTTTTTATTTTGTCAAGGCAAGATTTTTAATTGCTATCATTTAACATAAACAGACCTGGAGAAAGTCATTATAATCACCTGGGGAAAGAAGTTTGGGAATTTACTACGATAAATTTGCCCACTTCTATTCTTGAGTTAATTAAAAATTAAAACAGCCAATTCTACTACACCTATGAAGAATGTGAATATATTTCTTTATAGAGCTTAAAATAGCACTCTAGTCTCGTTGCATGATTCTATAAATTTAGACTCTCCAAAAATGATTTCATAGTCTTTCCCGGATTCGCTAAAATTTCATATCAAAGACAAAAGGAATGCATTATTTTTTTTTGGCGTGAAGACAATACTCTTTTATTTCAATACTCACATAATAACGATAAGATACACTTGAAAGTTCAAGTGGAAAGAAAATGCTATAATTTAGAGTTCGGTATTCGGTTTTAATGGAATCCGGAATCTTTAAAACCTTGTGCAGATAAATTAGAGGTATATCTATTGTATTAAATCTAGTGAGCTAGTAGATCTCCATAACAATTCAAACCTTTCCAAAATCTTGATTTGATTTGTATATTTACTCTTTTGTTTTGTCTGTCCAGACCGCACACATCCGATAGTGATTATCATGGCACTGCTCCTCAAATGCATCGTATCATTAAATGTATCAGTAATAATAATCCTTTAATCATTAAATTGGTTGCGGTACACTTTGTGGACTCGAGCGTTAGACTAGGTGAGCTTCCACGCAAGACTAAACCTTAAGCTCTCACTCTATCTTATCCGCATCCATAGTTCAGCAAATATCAGCATCGTATCATAAAAGATGTCAATAATAATAATCCGCGAGCCATTAACGGTCTGACCCTGAGCTGGAGCTCATTTCCATTGCTGACGCTCCCGCGTATGTTGTTTTCATTCATCAAGACCAGGCTAAAGCTAAACCGTGTTGATTTGGTCTATGTAAGTGAATTTTGGAACCACGTGGGTCGGCTCTGAAGATCCTCTGCTCCGCCAGATCCAGGCAATACTAACATCTTGCTATTCATTATGTGCCATTCATTATGCTCTCAGACAGACCCGACGTGCAATGTGTCTTAGACTAGAATCAGCTCTGCTATTTTTGTTTTGTAGAACAGTACGATTAGTCAGGAGTAGTTTTGACTCATTGTTTCGACAAACAAAGTAGCACCGGTTGACAAGTGCAATCCTTCATGGGATCTCCACTAAGATGTCATTTCTGCAGTTTACGCTTGCTTCAATGTAGACTATCCCAAAAAGGCTACCGGTCGAAGCGTTTTCCTTCAATTTGTTCGAAGGAATTCTCATAATGGCCTCTCCACGTTTGCTTATTACAGATTGCACATCCCTAGACTGCTACCGCTGAACTATTTGTTCTCCAAATCATTATCGGCCATCTTAAGCGTTCGATTCGTCGACGCCTGGCAAGACTCATGTCACTGTACAGCGCGCACAGTTCGTGGTTGAATATTGTCCTCCAAAGGCCGTCAACCCAAACGGGACCAAAGATTGCACCCCGAAGTTTTTTCTCGAAGAGACCAAAGACATTTTTATTGGATTTTGAGATGGTCCATACCTACGCACCGTATAGAATTAGATGATCAGCATTTTATATAAGCTTCGGGCGACAGTTATATTACACAATTGCACGTTGAGCCCATAGAAACAAGATGAAGCTGAGGAAGAAGCTCTGAATTACTTCGAATTTATAACTGCGCTCTTTGAAGTTCTGCCCAAAAAGTCGATTTTGTATATCCTTTCTTAAGAACAGAATCGTTTTCCCACATTCACCGCGAGAACCATTTTAGCCGCTTCCGAATCAAAGGCAGCAAACGATTCATCGTCGGCTATCTATTTTCTGCCAATCACATCAATGTCACCCGCATGCTAAGAGTTGCACGGACTTCTTTGGTCTTGGCGCGTGAGTCTTGCAAGATTTTCATTGAGGAAGTCACATGACAGCGCGTGCACGTGTATTGAGACATTGAAGGGCTGGAAGAGCTCGTTGCCGACCTTGATGGAGCAGCGAGAATTATCTATCGTCAGTCTCCACAAATAGACGAGTTTGACAATAACGTTAAAACTAGACATGGTGTTGTATAGTTCGGTTTGCATTTCTAAGGTCTGTTCCAGGACATTCCGATTGATTATGGTCTTCCCTGGCCTAAAGCCGCACTGATATGAAACTATCAGGTTTTTTATAAACGGCAAAAGGGCAGAGAAGATCTTGAATGCGATGATAAGGAAACTTATTTCTCCATTATTGGTACAGTTTGGGTACTACGTGACTACGATCAAGGCGAAACCTCAGGCTCTTACTCTATCTTATCCGCATCCGTAGTTTAGCAAATATAATTCTGTGCTTGCCAAGAATGTCTGTAAGGTATATCAATTTCTGCAGAACTTAAACCAAAAAGTTGTCTTGATTTTAAGGAAAGACCGTCTGGGGCACACTTCTATGACAACAGTATCAGCATCAATCGAATGATCCAACTCGTGAGAAATAATCTGAAAACCTAGATTGTCCTAAGCAGCACTCACTCGCGCTTATGAACCTGAAGTACATACTAATTCGTAAATTTTATTTGGAAGTCTTCAAGTGCACAAATTATATAGTTCTCATATTTACACCATGAAAATCTAAATTTTTATGTTTTTTTCTATTTTTCAGAAATGAGTCAGGCGAATTTGAAAAATTGGAAATTACTAGCTACTCTTCTCCTCCCGACCTGCCCGAAGTAATGAAAACTCAAGAAGCGTCTAATGGACAGGAACAAGTTTCCTAGTTTTAAGGTTTCAGAATATAAGTTAATCGTAAAAACTGATTATAGAACGTTTTCGCAAAATAAAATTATAATCACGTAAAACTTTTCTCGTTTGATTTGAACAATAATCACTGGATTTATTTGGTTATTCATTTAATGTATTCAAACATATGCTTCTATGTAATTGTTATAATTTTTTTGTAAGCAATCAGTTTTAGCTCTTTTTCTAATAAAAAATGAATTGAATACAGCTGTTTGTATTTATTTTTTCTTTAAATGGTCCCACACAGTTTTAGACGGTTGCCCAGTCCAACGTTCGATGTGAGATGTTTTCATTGGCGTACTAACTCATTCCACACACTACGGTTGGCGGACATTACATTTCGAATAATCTCTTACATTCCGAAGAACTTTTGTCATTTAAGTCAAATCTAAATTCCACAATAGTAATCAATTTCTTACATTTAAGACTTAGTCTGAATTTAGAAACAGTGAAGCGGCATTGCTGCTTTTTTGCGATGCTGATTGAACAGTTCGCTGATTCAGCAACGCATTGTTTATCTTAAACATTTTGTCAATATGAAAGTTAAGCTTACTTCAATTGTAAAATTAATAATTGAGAATAATAATCCGAAATACGTTATTAACATGTATGACACACGAAGAAAGCTCTCAAGGCGGATGCTCTTCAATATATGTATGTATGTAATGAAAATTCAAAGAAGAAAAATTCAGGATTATATAATCACAATTGAAAAATATACAGATGATTTCTTCCAAAATCATTTTAGAGTGTTCTTTTATAATATCCAAGAGTTTCTGCAAAATTGTTTTCAATTTCCGCATTTCCTACAAACAACGCTTCAGCCACTTTAATGATGCTCAAATGTTTGAGGTTTGCGAGATGATGCGTAAATGAACGGTTGAATGGTTCGACTCGCCAACAGTATGGAGTCTGGACTATGTGCTGGCAGTTTCAAGACTTTATAGCAGTTAAAAAGGACGCACATACTCACCATATGCGCCTTATTTTCTGAGTTCTTATCTTTTGTCACCATCACCATGTTGGTCCATTGTGATACTCATAGTCAGACTACTACCACTGATTGATCACCCAGTAACAATGCCGTTAATTTGATGCCAACGGCAAATGGTGACTGGACCAGATTTGAAAAGCAAATAAAAGCGTATTAACAACTGCGCCATCCAGGCTGGGAAAGCGTAACCTTCTTTAAGCCCACGCACATGGGTCCTCATCAAAATCTGCGTATTTTACGCTACTCTTCTTAACAAAATGTACTCATTTAGTTCTTAACTACAGTTTGTTTTTGTTCCTTGCATGATTTAAAATATTGTACACTGTTCCTCTGATCACACACTTTTCCCCATAGAATTTTATAGTAAACCAACGGAATCACTTTAACCCTAATCAGCCAAAGTCAATTTTCCATAAACCTACCAGGTGGTGACCCAAAGTCATATTAGAAAAGATCTAATTATTGCCGATCAACGATTTTGATCTTTCTCTGCTCAACGTCGGCTATATAGCTCAATGTACAGGCCAAACCACCGACCGCCTTTACAAGTCCTTGGATTCCAGTATGTCTGGTACCAAGCAGAGGATCACTGAATTCTCCAAGGATATCTCGTTGACGCTCTGTCTGCATAGCCTAACCAGCTTCTTTATCACAACGTCTGATGCTATGGCCTTTTATTCCCGCTTAAGTATCAGAAAAAGGTGATCGATTAGTCGGTAAGGTTATGGTTTATCAGCGTGAGTGCCGCCTCGTATATATGTAGCAGCCACTTCGGCTTGAAAAATGCTGTAGTCGTTCCTTAGCGTCAGGAATATATATGAAATATTACACAGAAGGCACCTGTAGTCACGCTCGTCTTTGAAGCTTCGGTGTGCCCCTTACATTTTTAGATAATCTGTTAAAAACAAAAATACTGTTCACAAAGCAGCTTCAATACATCAATAACGATCATACCGAGGCAATCAAGAACCTGAAAAGTACATTCACCGGACAAAGCTACCTCAACGCCCTTAATCAGCTAAGCGAGCAGAACTTCTCAGCGACATTGAACTACGAGCTGAATAGCTTCTACCAGAGCAGCGATATAAATCATTATCGAGGATAAATCGGCTATCACACCATACCCCATCCCAAAGGGACTAACAACGACACACGAATTTGAACAACCTGATGTAAGAACTGGACATTATTGGACATACAAAATAAACAATAAACCGATAATAAGACCAAATGAACAAGAAAAAAATAATTAAATTGAATAATGTACATCAGTTGGCTCCATATTGTTGAGCCAACACCCTAACCCTTAGATTGTGAGCATAAAAGCAAGAAATAAGTTTTTTGTTCAAATAACATTTTGGAACCTAAGCAAAAACACAGTTCACAAGACTACATTTCCAATTTATATCAGCAGAGCCGTACTATTTTTATCAAATGGTATTCAACTGTAGGGTATTAATTTATATATAGCGCGCGCTCAAGAGATTATTAATACTCTTAAGTGTCCAAGGTTCAAAGACACACCACGGCCGAAGGTATAGAAGGAGAAGAGATAAGGTACCTGTGCACCTTAAATATATCCAGCCTAATATTTGGAAATTTAAATATATCCAAATATTAGGCTGGGAAGAGCGAGAGAGAGAAATTTCGCAGAATTTTTGGCGACCTCAGATATGTGATAGTTCCAACTAAGTGTTGTATTGCTACAAATAAAAAGATTGGACGGTTTCCCAGTTTCAGGGATATTGGATTATTATCAAGGGTTCGCTTGAGTGACAGCAGGCAGCATGATTGAATCCATAAAAGTAATCATACGCCTAATGGAAATTAAAAACACATAGTTGTTGAGTGAATTAAGTGTCTCCCATTGTATCTTAGGTGTAACATCCTATGAGGCGATAGTATTAACAAAGTTTGGTTTTTGATCTATGCTTGAAATCCAATTTTAAAACTAGGTATCCTTGCAAATGAAAAACGCATACGAGTAAGTATAAAATATGTTTCTTTTTTTATATAAGTTCCATTAATACAACACTTCAAAAATTAGGTCAATCTTTGTTTTATTATATGTTTAGATGTTTTTTTTTTGTTTTCTTTTTGACAGTATGATAAAACTTCCAAAGATACAAAAAAGGAGTCTTTTGATTTTTATGTTGCCTTAGTTTATATGTAAATTTTGCTCTATCCATTTGTAAAGGGCTGTTTGAGATCTTGCAACCCATTCGACATTAGAAGCAACTGTGCGTACTGTCATTTTCAAAATTTCCAATCCTGGTCCTTCTCCAAATCTATAAACCAGTGATTTCAACTGAAAAGAGAAAACAAAAATTGTTTGTTTCATAAATTATTTCAATTAATAAAGTTAACATAAATATTAAATATTCAAAAGGTTGAATGGTTATTTGGAATGCCAAATGTTGTTCAGAATTTTATTCCTTGTTGAGTCTTGGGATCCCACCAAGAAAAAAAATCGTGGAAGAGTCAGGATCGCAAACAAGCTGCTTAATAGATTATCGCTTCTAGTATATTCATTAGCAAATGTCGAAGAAAGAAAATTAACAAATTGTACGTTCTTTCTTGAAATTAAATCACTATCGCAAGGTTTATTTCGGCAGCACGCAAATACGAGTACATATTTTATTTCAATCTAACTCCTAAATCTGTATCGTGTGTATGACTGCATAGAAATAGTTTTAAAGTATGTAACTTACCTCATTGTAGTCAAAATTAGTCGCTCCATATTGTGTTATTATTGAAATGACTTTAGCGAAGCTCACAGTTCCTTTTCCGAGCCTTGACTGAAGGTCAAACCAGTTGGCCTGTAAGAATCGACAAGCAATGGCACCACCTACTGGTGTTCCAGCTATCGACTGTAGAACTTCAACCACCTCCGTGGTGGGGAGCATTGTGATATGTGAAAGCAGGCGATTTTGAAGCCAAACATCTTTAGTTCTTCCAAGCGAACGAATTATTTGCATTCGTTCGGTGTAATTACCCGGCGTTCGTTGAAGGATGAGGAATCTTTCCCAACAATATTGCCAATATGTATATTCGCCCGATAGTATAGCTCCGGTATAGATTGCCTGAAATTATTTTAAAATAATCATTTTAATGAATTTTGTTAAAAGAACTGAAGGATAGAGTCAATGAAGGTGGATTGTAATATTTACAAAATTGTTTAAAATATCTTTCTCACATCTTTTTTGTCAATTTCATTCTATAGGGTGGCACAAATATCAAATTGAGCGTTAAGACCGAAATGATTAAACATTGGGCCCAAAGCGATCTTTATTGGAGAAGACCGTTGAATGTAGCCAGAGTCTCCCATCTTATTTGGCAATTGGATTTGGGTCTATATTCGCATAAGCTTGAAGAACTGAAGCCGGACGACCATAAAGAACGCCATAATTTCGTTACTGGCCATAACCGTCAGTGGTCTCAGACTGAGAGTTTCAACACAGATATGTATATCCGAGTTGTGGTTTCAATAAGACGGCGGCGACACAGCACACACAAGAGACATTAAGCGACTGGATTATCTTACGCCGCTTCGATTATTCGTTTTAACAACTAAAAAATAATTTTCTCTGAACCTACATCAAGATAACAAGCCAACAACATAGCCAAAATGACGCCACACATATTGGACGGAGTGGGTTTAAACCGCATAAAACACCGCCATCAAAGCCAATCCGTCCATTTGATTAATGTTCTATTACATATATAATGACATGAATGACATAAAAATGAAGCCAGAATTAATTGTACACATGAAACCACTGTTGCCTTATTTAAATTTCTCTTCCTATCGTTCTTATCTGGCCACACTTTATTTCCGACAGCCAGGCCGATGCTGAACAAATAGAGATTAACATCATTGGTCGGCTTTACTCACAGGCTTGTACGCATGGTAATAGGATTAGAGTCAGGCTAAAATGTCTGAAAAATTACTCACGATTTTCTGCTACTCAAAATTTCAAATGCGTGTATCTCAAAACAGCATTTTTTAAGTTGGCCGGAAACATAACTTATACAATTTTCTTGAAATATTGATTGTAGCTTCAAAAATACATCGTCTATGTAAGTCTGGAATAAACTAGTCCGTAATAAACAGATCCTGGAAAGGAGAATTTTAAATCGACCCTTATTTGCATATCATGTTTGACAGCGTCTCCCATATCTAGTTTTGATATTCCTGCCAAACTCGCCCAATTGTGCAGGATGCACAACGAACTCACGTAGACCACCAATGTCAAAAAAGACTTTAGACAGGGTGATGCGCGTCATGTGATTTTTTCAACATCATCCTGGAGAAGATAGTGTAAGTCACTATCTTTCAGAAGTCGGCGTAACTGTTAGCATACGCGGATGATATGACGTGATTAGAAGTACAGAGTGCGCGGTCAATGAGGCATTTACTCATGAGGCCATTGTCAATGAGGCATTGACGTGGATACGGGTATAAGGGGTTTGGCGCAGAATGAGGGCAAAACGAAGTTATGATGTCCTCAAGGACATCGTCTAACTCGGCACGGCATTAAACAGTACGAACAACATCAGTATCAATATTAAACGCAGAAAAAGTCCTGTCAATCGCTGTTTCCTAGGGCTAAAGAGGCAATTTTTTGTAAGAGCACTCTCGCAGAACCAAGCTAACATTATATAATACCTTTATCATACATGTCCCGCTCTATGATAAAACATGAACAATCTCGAAAGCCGATTGACAATCTCGAGCCGCGTTGACGGTATTTGCCCAAACTGTACGGGCTGAACAGCAAAATGAAAATAATCATTCGTCTACGGATCCAACTCATAAGGTGGCTCAGGGCCACCCCGAAGATTCTCAGACTCTGAACCAGTGCTACAACACAAGTGAGAACGCAGTGCGAACGTCCGGGTCTACGGTGGCGCAACCAAAGGTCCGCAATCAACTTCTAGTGCTAAACTGGATGCACCTAGCCAGAGATCGTGCTAACTGGAAAGGCTTGTTGGGTGAGGACCAGATTCACCCGGACTGAGCACCAATTAAAGAAAAAGACTTTAATGCTTACCTCTCTTAAATTTGGCGGAATAACCTTGTCCTTGTTATTCAATATTTGCTTTGATTTTTCAATAGTGCTCCCATCTTCCCAAAGAATCAGTGCCAAAAGTACCTCCGGTCGAAGCATTCTGAAAACAAAAATTCCATGAAGCCATTCACAGTTCACATAAATAAACAAAAATAGTCTTACCTTGTTTCAACTTCGCCTTCATCCATTAAACCAATTTTTTCGTTTATCGCGGTCAGTTGAATCTTAACGAACTCAGATAGCATTAAAAAACATTCCGAGTATTTTAAGATTCTACGCCATCTTTCTAAATGACGCAAAGCAAGCGTTAATGGGCCCCACTTTGTTTCTTTAGGCAGATATGTTATCATATTCATAATAATTTCACAGGATATCAGATTCGAATGGCAGAGGGTAAATCCGTCCGACAACAATCCAACACGATCCTAGAAGATGTATATAAATAAGAGTTGAATTATCATCTAAACTTCTGCTGACTTTTTGAACATACCTCAGGACTGAATTGTTCGTGTTTTTTAACCAGCTCTTCGACCAAACTGACCCAATTTTCGTGCTCATACAATACTCGATAATACCCTATCTGACCAGAATTCAATTTTATCCATTTGGCACCAGTGGGAACTTGAAATGATACTAAAAAGTACAAAAGTTAGAAGGAGGATCGTGAATTTTTCTTACAATTTTCGTCTACTGCAATAATATCTCCTAAAATTCAATACGATACGTCTAGCGTAAAATGCAGCTTAAACGAAAATCAATCTCGGCTTAGTACGTTTCCCTGTACCTAGTCAAAAGCATTCATTTTTTTTACTTGTAGTAGTAGTAGTAGTATCTTTATTTAGCAACAATGTACAGTTTTTAAATACAATTGAAAACTTACATAGATATGGTAACTATCTACCTTACTGATGATGAGGCTATAATGCAAACACAAATAAATGGAAAAAGGCTATATTCGAAGGAAAAGCTAAAAAAAAAACCTTCGTTCGTATGTATCACAGTATGTATGTTTGAGCTTCATGTTTGTGAAGTATTGTAATATTAGTTCTATGTTCGTTGCGAATTAAACAAGTATGTGATTAAACAAAAATAAATAGGAATAGTTACCCATCAAAGTTAAATATGCAAATTAATAAATAAGTTGATTAATTAATTAATAAACAAATATATAAATATATAAATAAATAAATAAATAAATAGATAAATAAATAGATAAATGAATAAATAAATAAATAAATAAATGAATAAGTAAATAAATAAATAAATAAGTAAATAAATAAATAAATAAATAAATAGATGAATAAATAAATAAATAAATATATAGGGAAATAAATAGGTAAGTAAAAGAATAAATAAACTATTAACATTAGTAAGCAATAACATCCTTGGGTTGCAATGTTACCATGTTGAATATATTTAATTGCTTTGTAGACTAGAGATTATAATGCTATTGGACAAATTACACGATGTGATGAAACGTTCGCTTGTCTAACCTGGCTGCTACGGTATCTAGATTAGCTATTTCATGGAGTAGCGAAGTGGAAAAGTGCCGTGGTAGTTTTAAGATCATTTTAAGGACTTTGTTCTGACAAATTTGAAGCTTCTTAAGGTGGCAATTTGAACAATTGCTCCAGACTGGTGCTGCGTAAAAGTGTATGGATTGGAAGATCGATTTAAATATTAAAATTTTGTTTTCAAGGCTTAATTCAGACTTACGGCATATAAAAGGGTATAATATTTTTATAGTCAAATTAATTTTATTTACCACGCTGTTTGTATGCTGGCCAAAGGTTAGTCTTTTGTCCAAAATGACTCCTAGGTATTTAACTTCTGATTTCCACTCTATGCTATTGTTGCCGATAGTTAAGTTGTTGCTCGGTAAAAAACAAGCTTTTCTTTTTCGAGTAAAAAAGATAGCTTGAGTTTTTTGAGCGTTGATGTTAATTTTCCATTTCATGCAATAGAGAATGTAGCTATCTAATGCAGATTGCAAGTAGGTTTGGATAAGTAAACCGGCCGAATCTGTAGAATAGATACACGTGTCATCAGCAAACATTGCGGAATGGCACCGTGGAAAGGAGGGGAAGTCAGAAGTGAAGATGTTGTAGAGGATTGGGGCCAAAACTGATCCTTGAGGCACACCTGCAGGAATTGATTTTAAGTCGGAAGAAGTGCCGTTTACAAGCACTTTAAAACTTCTGTCTGTTAGAAAGGATTTGACTATTTTGACCAGATACAAAGGAACCCCAAAATGGAACATTTTATGAATCAACCCGTTATGCCAGACAGTATCGAATGCCTTTTCCACATCCATGAGAACCATACCTGTACTTTGACCTAGAGAGAATGCATTAAGCACATGTTTTTTGATTCTGAAGATTTGATGAGATGTGCTATGGCCAGGACGAAAACCGAATTGTTGTGGTGGTAGGATGTTCAGCTCTTCAACATGGTGCATTAGCTTAATTTTGATAGCTTTTTCAAAGCATTTGCTTAATGTACTTAATAGGCTTATAGGGCGATAGCTCATGGGATTAGTTGAGTCCTTGCCTGGTTTCGCAATGGGAATGATCTTCGCGCACTTCCAAGCACCTGGAAAGTAGCCTATTGAAAGACATGTATTGAAAATATGTCGGATTACGTTGATGCCTACATTAGGAAGATGTTTTAGATAAATGTTTCTAACCATATCAAATCCAAAAGACTTTCTTGTCTTAAGACTGCCAAGAATGAATTTGATATCATCCAAGGTAAGAAAGGAGTTGATTTGAGGTATGCGAAGATCATTAATATTGCGAATGGATTCGTCGACCAGATTTTCAACATTGCTATGCGCGTTACTTGGATGGAGATGATTTGAAGCGAAGGACTCAGCTAGAATGTTTGCTTTCTCTAAATTTGATACAGCTTCAGAGTTAGATGATCTTAAGAAGGGTATGAAGGGACGTTTTTTTTTAATTACTTTGATAATGTTCCAGAACGGTCTACTGGATTTGTCCAAACTACTTAATTTACGGTTCCATTGAATATTTTTAAAAGTTGCCATCTGCTCCTTGATTGTGTTTGTAATGGATTTATGTATATGCAGAAACAGTGGTATTCTTGATTGAAGCCATTTTCTACGGAAACTGTTTCGAATTTTAATAAGTCGTAGTATGTTCCGAGGCAATGTACTAGTACCCCCTGAGCCCATACATTTAGTGGGTACAACTTCGTCGGCAGTTTCTAAAATAGTAGAAGTTAGCAGATGAATTGCGTGATCAACAGATTGCGCGTTGTTAGAGCAGATATTCTGCTCAGTAAAGACGTTGTTGAGCTTACGCTTGAGTGTGTGTTGATATCTTAGCCAGTTAGTACAATTAAAGTCTTTGATCCGCGTACTTGATACAGAACACATAACAGGCAGATGGTCAGAACTAAGATCATTAATCACAATTGGTTGACTTATTATCCCCATAGTGTTGGTGATAAGTATATCAAGAGTAGAGGGGTTACCTCTGCTACTTAGAGGATAGTAAGTGGGACTTGGAGGAAAAATGATTGAGAATGAGTGCCGCGAGCTTAAGTTGGACAAAATATTCCCATATGTGTTGGCACGGAGGCAGTTCCAATTACAATGACGGCAGTTGAGGTCCCCACCTAAAAGAAGCATCCCGTTGACACTAGTAAGTTTTCTAATATCACTAGTCAATGCTTGGCGTTTGAAGGTAATATTTCTGGTACCTCCAGGAAAGTACACTGAAAAAATGTTTAAAAGGTTTCCATTGTTAAGAGGAATTCCAATGCCTATATTTTCGACAACCTGTGTTCTTACAATAGGTAAGAGTGAATGACGGATTGATCTTTTAACTACTACGGCAACTCCACCGCCAATCCTGTCATGTCTGTCATACCTGTAGCATTTGTAAGATCCATTTGATAGGTTGACATTATAAGAAAGCCAAGTTTCGGAAACTAATGCTACATCGATATCGTGTTTACATAGAAATGTGAAAAATTCAAGAGCTTTATTTCGAATGCCTCTTGCATTCCAAATAATTATTTTTAAGTTTGCATTCATATTATTTAACATTATATAAATACTTGATGGCTAGTTGTGTAATAACATTAAATTGTTCATGTCTACTACTACATTTACCTAACAACATAGTCATCTCATTAGTAAGAGAATTTATTTCTTCGAAAGAAAACAGGTTGTTTGAAGTCGGCACACCAGAGCTGTCAGCTTGAGTTGAAAGTTTCCACGGGCTCTTGTTTACCCTGGATGGAGGGTGTTGTTGTTGTTTTTGACCGGGATGAGAGGTAAGCTTACTGCGATTGCGATGGGAATTAAGTTCCGGAAAACCTTCACTGTCCAGCGTGAACGGCTGATTGTTTTTTGTGACAGATCGTGCTGAGCGTGTATTGTTGTTGGTAGAAAGCTTTTCTCTTATTTGCAGAAATGATCTTCTTGAAGCACATGACAGATCGTCTGACTTGTGATGACCCTTGCAGTTTGCACATTTTATAGCATTCTTTTCGTTGCAGTTTTCTGTTTTGTGGTTTTGAGAGCAAATTGCGCAATATGTCTTAACGTTGCAATTACTCTCACCATGACCGAACATTTGGCAGTTGAAGCACTGCGTTAATTTATTTTTTATGCTCCTAGCATAATCCCATTTTATTTGAGTTCTAAATGGTGACGGGAAGTTTTTTTTAAGTTCATGGAGCTTCACAGAACCAATTTCAAAGAAAACTATGTATATGATGTTCTCGTAGTGCTCAATATTTTTTTTTAATAATTTTCACATTTTGGCACTTAAGTCCATGAGAAGTGAGTTCGTTCTTTAGGGTGGTAACAGGAATTTCATCTAAGCCATATAGCACGACCTTGAATGACTTTGATGTGGGGAGGTCATGAGTAAAAAATTGCCATTTCATGCATTTAAAGGTTGTGCACACTTTCGAATGAGTAACAATGGCACCGCAAGTAACTTTGATTCCGATTGAAATTTTTTTCGTGTAGTATTACGAAATTTCTTTTTCACCAAGTAGCTTGTGAACATTTTCGTTGGATTGTTGCAGAACAATTACTGAAGGCACTTTAACACGTTTTTCAGAAACATTGTTAATAACCACATCATTTTCATCATCAGAAACACTGTCAGGTAAAGTCTGAAGAGGATGCCAATAATTGGCATTCGAGTCCCTATCTCGCTTGGCCATTTTATTTGTGTTAATGTTTGAAGACAGAAGGTCTTCAACATAGACCGACCGCGGTCTCTTAGCAATTTTGAAAATATTTTTACACACTAACCAGAAGAGCAATAATTCGAACGTCTGATGCGAAAAAAGCTCCGATCGCGACTTTTTTTTTACTTAGAATCCTGGAAGTAGTGTTTATCGGTTCAGTGGTTTTACAGACTATGTTCCTTTTATTCTTTAAAAAAAAGCAGCGAAAGACGCGCAACAGGAGAATTACAGAGTGTATGGCGATCCGGTTATAACCGCTAACACCCGTCTTCAGAAGTTCAGAAGATTCTAGTTGTAGGGAATTGCGTTGACACGTATTTGAAGACATGGAAGATCGCTCAGCGATTAATACTCCAGACACTCCAGTATCAATCTCCATTAACCCCAGGATTTCTCGCGACCTCAGTGAAAGGTACTTTATGGAGCACATAATGGTTTGGGTCTTTGTTGAGATGAAACTCGCTTGAGACTTTCCTGAAAATAGCGGGAGACGAAAAATTGGTTTACAACAACATTCGGCGTAATGTCATGATGCTTTCGTTTTCCTGTTCAAATCGTTAAACAAGATCTGCATCTCAAGTAGCTCTTGTTGAGCATTTGCTTGGATTGTCAAGTTACTTAGAGTAAATTCCATTCAAACAAATAACAAATGCCATTTAATATTGTTTACAGTAAGTAACAATTTCTGCCTGTTTAACGGCCACAGTTGGCGAACTGGAACGCCGTATTTTCCTCAATTACAACGCCAGACTACATCTTTAGTGAACAAGAAAACTGAATTCATTTGACTGGGAAGTTAGGCTCCACCCAATGTACACTCTGAATTGCAATTAATTTTTTAATTGAAAATTCTCCAATTAAAATTTATTTATCTATGATTCTGACTGAAAAGAGATTTGCTGGAAGCAACTAGCACAAGATCGTGGTAGATGGAGAGGCATGTTGGCTAAGGCCTATGTCCACCCCTGATTGTAGCGCCATCCAAAGAAGAAGAAGATACTTAAAACCCTGAAAAAAATACAGAACTTATTGAACAGCCTATATATAATTATAATAATAATAAAATTAATACAGTATGTTGCTCTCTTCCTATCGTTCTTATCTGACCAAGCTACAAGGTCGTAGCATTAGACATTCTTACAACGAAGCTGGTTAGCTTACGCAGACAGAACATCCTCATGTGATATTCGTGTGTAACAGCGTCAGCTCTAAAGAACTGTGTGGCTCCATGAAGACGAAGTTCTGGATAGATCCAGAATTCGACGGCCGACGCCAAGCGCAAAGATATCAACATCATTGAGAGGCTTTAGTCCTAAGGATGTATGCAGGCTAATAAGAGCATTCATCGGACACTATTCCATAGGTACACACATATGCAATGAAGAGGAAGACACCGTACACTATTTCATACAACGTCATGCAAAAAAGAACAAGTATGTATAAGAAAAAGACTGATAAAAGAAACTTTTTCCATACGCCAAAGTCTTAAGGCGTATAAAAAAAAACTTTTATAAGAAAATTTTTTAACGCGAGCGTACATACAAACAGCGTGAGCAGCCCAATGGAAATGCCAGTAACATCTCATATGGATGAGGAATACAATGAAGACTTTTTCAGAGCTATAACGGATGAGGAAGGTAGAAACTGTAATGGGCAAATCGCTGAATCTGAAATATGACTCAAACATAATAGCTTCACTTTCTGGACTCATCTTTCTCATCCCTGATAATGACGTGCGTTCGATTTACAGTTAACATATATTTTACGGGCATGCCCATTGAACCCCAATGCACTAATGTGTTTCAGGCATAAAACACTTTTTAAAAAAAATAAGATTACTATCAAAATGAATAATTAATTCATTATGTACAAAGATGTGTGATGTACTTGATATGTACACCTAGTAGTCACAAAAGTCTGCGTAGGGTTTCATATTGTAAAGTTTTTTTTTGTTCTTTTTGAGTTATTTTTTTTTTTATTTAGGGTAGGCAAATGTAACTATTTTATTTTGTTCATAAATAAGCTTAAGTGTCGGTCAAAAGATAAACTGAGAATTAGTACAAATTTCGTTTTCAAAGTGGAGGCTTAACGATAAGTTCCACTTAAGTAATGGTTTAACTTAACGCATAGAATTTCATGGCTTATGTGTCAATCCACCGAGTACATAATTGCCATAAGTATATTAATATAAATTTAACCCTAAAATACCTTACAGAAAACCCACTCCCCATAAGCAAGCAAATGTTGTGTCACTTACACTGTTAAAACGGGCAATACTAGATACAAACATACGTGGATTATAAATGAAAACATAGAACTTTTCTTACGTTTTTTTTTATAAGAACGTTTTTTTTTCTCGGATATAAGCATATTTTTTCTTATATCCGTTTATCGGGTAAAAGAAAAAACTGGTGGCACTCATAAAGGATCAAGACCTAGATTCTCTTGTTTTGTGAACCATTGTTCTCTTAGGAATGGAGGGGACTTACAATTTGCTTTTTTGTGCCGGTCTTACGATCTGGTTACATCACTTACAAAGACGGGAAACAATTTATTCACAGGTTTAACATTTCGAAAGTTGCAGCAAAACTTGCTTGTGTACAATATCATGCTGAGGTGTCCAACCATCCCATTTGTGGACACGATGGACATTATATTGCATGCTTGACTTGAAAATCTTCTTTTCTATTAGAGCCTCTGTTCTTTCGTACCATAAAACGCTTGTGCGACAAAACAAAACGGAATTTCAAAAAAAAAAAAGACAATTCTTACTTTCATGGCTATTCATCCATATCTGTGCGGAAGAGTTGTGGTTGTCCGTGATGTAATTCACTGGAAAAGCCCATTTGATTATGTGTGGCTTTTTCTTTGATGGGGTTTCTGTAGTATGGTTTGTATGCTTTTCGGTTTCATTAAAACTAGAGTCGCCCGGCTTAAAGGGACTTTGTGACAGTGTTATATTGTTTCCCGATCTGGTAACGTTGATTAAAGGGAATCCTTGTTGATTCATCCAAGAAGTCATCATATCCTAAAAGAAAAAAAATAGTATATTTATAACATAGTTCATATAAGAGTACGTAGTAAATATTAGGTGCAGCAGGTAGGTTGATTAGCAAGTGGCTAAAGTAAGGCTAAAGGAAGTAACTAAAGTAGATTTTCTCATCATCATCATCATCATCATCTTCTGACCCGCATGATCCACTAAATGGGTCGCGGGGGTGAACCATGCACGAGACATCTCCAGGCAAATCGATCCTCCGCCATCGACTCTAACCCATCAGTGGTTATGCTTAAGCATAACCAGGTGAGCTTATGGACTTGGTCCAACCACCTCATCCTGGGTCTGCCAAGTGGTAGCCTACCTGATGGAATCGCATTCAAGACCTGCCTCGGAAGTCGTGATGGTGGGGACATTCGTGCTACGTGTTTGGTCACGTAAAGAAGCATAGCCCTTTGCGATCGAAGAAGCAGCTGCTCAACGTTGAGTTCCTCGCGCACTATCGTGTTTCCCAACCTATACCGGCGAGTAATTCCCACAACAGCACGAAGAAATCTCATCTCCGCAGGTTGTATTCACGATCTCATTCCTTCGGTCATTACCCAAATTTCATGACCATAGGTGAGAGTTGGAACAAATACTGAGTTGAAAACTGCTAACTTAGCTTTCACACTAAGCTCGGCCTTCCTGATTACAGATCTCCCAAGCTGTGTCAAAACTGACCCAGGTTGACCAATCACTCGTGAAGACCCCATGAACTTAAAATTCTCCACCTGCTTTAATGGGACTCTGCTAACATGTAGAGTGCATTGAACAGGCGTTCTGGAAATGACCATAACCTCTGATTTGTCCATGTTAACCTTTATCCCAGAAACAGACATGCGGCCACAAACCTATCGAGTGCGCGCTGGAGTTCTGGTTGTACTTCTGCCGGGACGAAAGCCGCACTGTTCATTCCCCGTCCTTGGCTCAACCATAGCTCTAGACCGCGCTTCCAAAACCTTAGCGTAGACTTTCCCGGGGAGACTTTCTCAATAAATTTTATAAGTGCTTTGACCGATATATTTCTAAGGTCGTTAAGACTGTCCTAGAAGTAGGAACCAGTAGTGCCACTTCTAGTTGAGGCAAGAGCAGAACAGTTGCAGAGGAGGTGTTGGATACTTTATTTCTACTCTTCGTCCAGGCAGATTCTACAGAAGTCATTAGAGAATAGTCGAAGAGACTAGGCTCTCTTTGGGTGAAGGCCTAGAAGACAGTATCTGGTAATTATTCCCAGTGCTAATTTAAGATCAGGCTTCTTGACCTTTTTGGATCGAGATTTGGACAGATTAATTTTGAGAGTAAGGTTCAAGAGGAATTCTAGCGTATCAGTCATCATCATTTTAAGGGCTCCTCTGGTGCATATGCAGACTTGCTTTTATACCTTCATTAATTTGTTGAGGTGGGTACAGACGTTGAGTGTGGGACACCAGACTACTACGCAGTATAAGAGGATACGTCTGATGAAAGCTATATAAAGCCAGTGCGCCATAAAAGGTATAAAACCCCACTTGTGTCCAATGGCTTTCTTGCTTATATTTAAGGCCGTAATGGCCTTCCTTACTCTATATTCTATGTTGAGCTTCCGGTATAGACTACTGTTCAGTATAAGCCCGAGGTATTTCGCCTTATTCGAGAACGGAATACTGCGCCATTTAGAATGAGGTTTTGTAACAAGATATGCATTTTTTTCTAAACGATGGCTTTAGTAATCTATATCTCGCGTTGTATACAAATTAAATTTCGTTAGAAAGATGAGACGGTTTTGTGATTGATTGATTCAATTTTGTTTGAGCGCACGTCCAGATAATATCATATCATAGAAATCGTCTAGTCTCACCATCATGTAAGCACTGTTTCAATTGTACAGGTCTGGATCCTGGCTGAAGGAAGCAATCGCTAAGAAGCGGCCAGCTTTAGCCGATTGGAGAGGAACTGTGTTCCATCAAGATAACGACAGGTCACGTACATTGATATCGCCTCGCCAGAAAGTTCAGGATCTTAGTTTGGAGATCATTTGATTTGATCGCTCTTTTGAATATACCGTTCTTATATCATTGTTTCGTTCGTACATATTGTTTCGAGCGAAATGAGCGAGACGATATCCTAGTAGTAGACTTATTTTGCAATTCCATTCTCTCCCTATTCATTTGTTCAAGAGAGGACCATGCAAACATTAGTACATACTGCTCGAGTACTCATATATAAATATACATATTATGCTATGTTTACTTCTTCTTATTTATGTATGTAGTGACAATTATTTGTATGATCGAGAACATTTTTGGTGTATGGGCATACAAAATATCTTTTAGCATATTAGTTGTTTGGTATACGAATACAATGAACCTGTATCTGTTGTTCAAACAACGATTGATTGGTTTTAACCATTTTTGATTGCTGATTGTAGCTTTGAACGAATGCAACAAATCGGTCCCTATCTTTGAATGACCGATGATTGAAATTACCGAATCTTTTTTTAACCAATACTTGAATGATTCGTTCGTTGGATTTGAACGATTGACCCAGCTCTAACGTCAATGGAAGCTAGTGAAACATGACTCTCAGCTTTACGCCAGTAGGGACGAGGGCCTGCATCAAAATGGCGCATATTTTATCTAAATCGGATTTTTACTATGGTACATACAATCTTAAATTTCGTGCAAAATGTTATATAAATGTCTTACCTCTATGATAGCTTGTGTTTTTGGATCCGTTGATTTATTGCAGGATTTCCAAATATTTTTAAGTTCATTTGTCTTGAAGTAGTTATCCTTTATGAATAGACTCAAGCATTTTCTATATTTTGCTTCCCCCAATGTCGAATGTAACATTCCAAATACTGCAACTGTCTGAAATAGGAATGAAAGAAGCAATTAAATAGTGTTTCTATCGACATATAACTCTTATACCAACCTTATCAATATAAAAGTCTTCTTTGTGTCCGTCGTAAAATGAGGCGTTGATTATACTGGCCCAGCCATGCAAAGCGTCGATGTCCATAGTTTTAGTTGTCAGTTGTAATATGTACATTTCTCTTAGAGGCCAGTGCTGATGTAAGGATGAAAGTGTTAAAATGGCTAAGTATTTCACCAATCCATCCCAAATTAGGTTGTCTTTCATTGAGTTTGACGATGTGATTCCGCCAAAAAATTGCTGAACAATAGCCTCGGCTATTCGAACAGTCGACATTTGATTCTCTTCCGTTGTTGTTGCATTTTGATCGGTCAAAAACGACAGCTTAAGACTAATGAGACCTAGTGAGGAGACTATGTTCTTTTCCAGCGATGGCAGTGCTACAAAGTCAAGCTTCGTTAGGGGATATTTTGTATTAAGCCAGGACTCGAAGTAAACCATGACATCCTTTGCTGTGTGCATGATTGCATTTGCGCGTGTAAGTAAATCTTCTGGAGCGTAAAATGTGTACGATAGTATTTCTTTGGTCTGTTTTGAAGTCTCATTCTTGTTGTCCTTGATGAAGGGTGACGACATCGAAGATGTCAGGTTTGATGACAAGACTTTCAGGTTTAGTGAGTTTGTTAAGGAAGTAATACTTCTTACAGACAGTTTCTTTGGGTTCTTTGACGGCGCTGATGTGGTACTTTTTGTTGAAACTGCATTGCTGACCTTCTGCGATTTTGATGTATTCAGTGGAATAGATTCGAAATCTAATGATTGTCTGCTGAAATCGCTGATAACCCAACTAATAGAATCTGGTGTTAAGTGAGGAGTCTCCATGAAGTCGTCTCGAAGCTGGAAGAACAAAATATTTTTAGAGTCAGATACATAGTCATGTGAAATAAGGCGTATTTACCAATCCTGTTCCCATGTAAAATCCGACATCTTCGGTTTTGTAAACATTTGAGTTTGATAAGCCGATGTGAAACCGATCCCTAAATATTGAAATCCGGAATGGTGTTCGATACTGTGGCTCATTGAAGCAGGGGAAATACTTTCTTGCTCCATTTATGTGAAAGACTGTCGCCGCTAAAGACCTGTGGCAATCAATAGAAATTTCTGTTTAAAGCTTTTGGAAGTAAGGATATTTTTTAAAGAAAATGAACACAGGTTTAATATTTTAACGTGGGCCCACCCAATTTTAAGTTACACGGAATTGATGGTTGAATAGAATTACAAAAGCTTTAGAATCTCGACAAATGTGAATGATCTTCAAGGATGTACACATAGCAGCAAATGTTACACAGATATGTAAATCAAGTCTTAAGTGCAGTTCTGTGATTGATAGCAGAAATCTCAAGGAGAAATTTACTTAAGAATTAGAGCGCAACTCAGTGTATTAAGCACTTCTAAAATGATAGGACAAATAAATACAATTTTATGAAACATTTTGACATAGAGATGCGAACATATACTAATATTAACTCGAATTGAACAAATACTTCATTATAAGACAAGTTCACATATGAAAATTTTTGATTGTGCCAGCAATGATCCCTGTCGATGCACAGGTCAAGTTGACATACAGCTTTCTCGTGAAGTCCCCTTCTTCCCTTCTCTCGTAACACCCGTTCTGAGATGAACCAGTGTATGGAGCGAATGCCCTGGCTTGTAAGCAGCAAACGTAATATTTAATTAAATAATAAAAAGTCTCCGGTTACTTAAGAGCAATTAGCATCGAAGCAACGGACGAATTCACAACGACGACACGGCACGAAAATGGATAACGATTCACGAGTGTGCTCCGCTCATTAATTGGAAAATATCCTCAGGCAGTACGTGGCGTGCCAGATATTACTACCATCCACGACATACGCTGGATAGTACAAGGGATAGTCAAAAAAGGAGTGCGATATATATTACAACTATCACACAAGATTGGCATGCGGATTCGTTGTGGAAAAACGGTTAAGGTCGAATGTCATAGACTTTAAACCAATAAGTGATCAACTGGCTGTGATTCGCATCCAATGCAGATTCTACAATATCAGCCTTATATGTGCACACGACTCAGAGTAGACTACTACGTCTTCTGGGACGGAACCTGTCCGGAGTACGATGTTAAAATCGTTGTAGTGGAGAAGACACAATCGCGAACTCTATGAGTTGTATCAAGATGTGGATGTAGTCCGCACTGTTTGGCCTCATCGAAGGCATGGACACCAAAGCTACAGTTAAGAGAGTTTTCAAATGAAAAGACCAAGTCACCGCGGACGCAAGATAGCTTAGTCTTGATGACTGGAAGGCAGCCTGATAAGTAAGTAAGTGCATGCACAGTGAACTCGCGGTAATCCCCCGAACGTTTTGAAAAGTGATGTCGTATTATTGAATTTTACTTTCTGGAGTTCGAAACTTTTGAAAGGAGTCTTACTTCCAAATCAACGTGTTCCACAAATCGTACTATGTATCTAGAATTAAGTAAATTAAGTAACATAATAGGAAGCACAATAGGGAACTACATAAGTTCCTGTTGAAACACACATTAACAACGAATTACGAAAACTTGCACACCCAGTATAGATTTATAGGTATGTTTGATGACAGAGGATTCCAGCAGGTTCACAGTATTTCAGATCCTTCGGATTAAATGTAAATAACCATTTCATTTTCGATTCAACATTCTATTCATTAACTTCGAAGAATTCGGAACATTTTCTTCTCTTTCAGGTAGGGCGGTTTTTTTTTTGCAATCCCACAATTCTTACATTCAACTCATTCCTAATACTGGCTTCATATTTGTATTTGGAATTGGAGGGATGTTTTCCACAGTTATTAGTATTAAGCTATGCCATTAATTCTTTCGAAACCGCGACATTTTTCTAGAATGGGGGAGAAAATCCACCCTTATACAATATGCTGTAAGTTGCTGCTTGTTTTCTAAGCGTCAAACCATCCCTCATCGATGTTTTGTAAATTAGATGTTTTATAAAATTCTCTACTTCCATCATGTAGCCGTAGTTCATTGGAAAGCATTTAGAATATTCACAGGGAAATAATTACGAATTTTTATTCCTAAGCATGCCCTCGACATTCCTGTTTCGAAGCTCGTCTTAAAGACGGTTTATAATTTGGGTTTCTGATCTGAGTCGAGATGAGGAAGACGGATGGAGAAGAAGGAATTGGTGTGTATATGAAATTATTATGCAAGAAAAATATCCGACGTTTATCTCCCCCTTAAATGGTAGATGCTACCTTGTTCGAACTGATAGGAAAGGCCAAATCTCCAATTAAGAAAGGACGATTCCCTTTTAAAATACAAAGGCGGCATAGGATAAAGAGGTGAGTGTAGGAGTTTACGCCAAAGACATCGAAATATCCTTTCCTTGCAACAACCTATTCTCCAGCACCAAGAGAAGATCCACCTACTTGTCTCTCAGTACAGCATCCCATTTCCTAAAGATACATAAATACAATTAAAACAATCAACCACAAATTTGGAAGACACCGCTTGCCTTCAAGCAAAGGAAGTATGGGCAGCAATCAATCTTAAATAGCCACTTTTTCTGCTCAGCTTAGCAGAACTGCATGACAATAGTATATGTTTCAGTCAACAACTATTTATTATAAAGGTAAACTTACTGATAGAACAAAAGTGTATTGTTTTTCAAACACTGTACATGACGGCACTAATGATGGGAAATATTAAATGTATGAGTGGTCCGAGTTGTATTAAAACAGCAATTACTTGGAGATACATATTTTGATGGAACAACAGTTTCATGAAAAATGTATGATTTTTTTTTGTATTAATTGATGAATTGCATGAATTGTTCATAAAGCGGTGGATGAAACCGAATATAGTGTGGAGCACAAACAAACCAATTAACCTTATACCCGCTACCGGTTTCGAACGGCAGTTTCTTAGCAAAGTTTTCAAAGGTTATGTCCCTAAAGTGCAAGAGTGGAATTGAAATTCAAATTTTCAAGTGAATGCTTTAAATACTCACAAGATAAACACACATTGTAACGTCTAAAATGAACTAGAAAAAGCAAACATTTATAAATGAAGTGGCAGACCAAGAGCAGGTAGCAACTGGAAACGAAATAATTTCTAGTGCTCCACACAGTTTCTATACACATACCATAAACACCACTCACTTTCTTCAGTACAGTACGTCATATACTTATATGGAATATTTGAATGCATCGGCACCAATCGTAAAAAAAGAGTTGTATTCCCCAGGTGTATTTCTTCTTGTTGTCTTCTTTTCCGAATCTTATGAAGTTTTAAAGAAGACCTGTACATACTCGGATAACCTCACTTTAAATGCTTTATGTACCTTGTTCTGGAACTAAGAATAAGACTATCTATGAAAACACATTCAATGACTGAAGTTTAAGGTAAATGATGTTGATGGAACTTGTGCACAGGGCACAGGAACTTGCTTGCTTAGTAGCGCATTGTGAAACCGATAAAATTCATCGATATACTACCATTCTTGAAATTTTAGTTCGTCCAATCTAAGCATTTTCAAATGCTGTCTGAACGTAATTATTTTCTCATAATACGAATAAAACAACATTTAATCTGTTCACGCAGCGACCATTCACGCACAAAGTTCGAAAAAATAAAAAAAAATCACCCAGACTATGTGCAGGGTATATTTCCTTGCAGAATATAAACAAAAATAAACTCAATCGTCAGTTATTATGAAATCATTTGAGTAATGATCGAAACATTGCTAAGTCGCTAGGAAATGCAATTTTTGATTTTAGATTTATATGTTGCTTATTAATTTTATTTATATTCTAGAAAAAATTACCAATAAATATTTTAAATACCCGTCTGGTTATTTATCAGCATGTCAGGTTTTAAGAAATACTCAACTTATCGCACCCTCAGTACAATAGAGCGATAAGTCAAAATGTCACTTTTGAGTTAAGGAGTTATGCAGTGAAAATTCTTTCTAGCGGACACCCGATCGGTCGATCAAGATTTCGTTATGTGGAGTTGGGCCGTTTCAGGAGGATTACCCAACTTATATGGAAATTAAAATGCACATCTTCTTCCTGTTTTATAGTGTGCAATTTCCGCACTTTTTACTAGCCCTTACGTAAAAAAAGCCGTTCACTTTCAATTTCATGAATAAACTGGAAATAAAGTGTCAGAGATTGCAAAGTTCGCGATTAGTAATGAGCACATATGAATGGCCCTTTATTGGGACACTTCGGACACTTCGGCTAAACTTGTAGTTTCTCCTGTTTTTCATTTGTCGCAGTTAAGAGGCTGTCCCAATAAACCGGAATACACTGTTTAATATAAAGCTACATTAGGAGATACAGAACTCAAGAAAGATAAATGGTTTTTGTAATATGTCAATAGAAGGGGAGATTTTAAGGTCTGACTATAATGACGTTATAACAGAATTTGGTAAGGATTGGGCCATACCAGTTAGCTTCCTAGATTGAACTGAAAAGAGCTTACATAGGGCGCTCATTTGGTTCGGACCTGCCCTGATTGTGTATATAAAAATTCACTTCGTCATATTAGTAATTTAAAGGTTAGTATAAAATACAAAAAATAATACTCTATCTAGGACCGATTCTTCACAAGATGGTTGTTAAAATGGTTAAGAACTACATTTATCACGATCCTTCACCGTCGGCATACGATTACATTAACGTTTAGTTCCTTTCCACCGCTAAAAAAATCAGTAGCTAGAGAAGCTATGCCCAATTGTGTTCAGACTGTAGCGACAACATCATGTACACAAATACTTGTTTATTATGCTATCTCAAGCCATTCGTATGTCACCTACAGAGATTAATTAAAAGATGAAGTGCGTTTAGAAAAGCAATTCAGTAAACGGTGAATTATTTTCCTTCCTTTTTTAACTAAGACTTTAAAACAAAACAATAAACAATCCTACCTTTGTATTCCATTAGCATTGGTATAATGGTCCAAGTAAAATCCTTCCGGTTCAAAATTCAGTCTTGAATACCACCTCAAGTTGAGCGTGTAGTTACTTTTTTTTCTCAACTTTTCCTTAAATTCTATATATAGTTGCTGTCTAGGGGGAAATTCTAAGAGTTTAACTATTTTAATAATGTGCCCTCGGTTGCCATTAACTGTTACTGCCTTTAAATGAAAGATTATTTTATAATGATTAAGTTTTGTGAAAGAGCTAATTGGTTATGGTTTATGTGATTTGTGCATTATTCTCAATAATTGCTTACCCTTTCAGTAACGTTTAAGTTTTGAGAATGAATGATTATATACTGGGTTTCTTCCTCTACACGAAGTTCTATAGATACTTGACCTATAAAAGGAAAATGAGAATAATTTCTTTTTCTTTAAATGCTTGTTGGAAAATGTAGCGGAGCTCACCTTTAACATCGCATGTTGTTAGATTTGGATGAATTGTTATAGTATAAGATATAGGTTTAACAAAAGTGGGTAAATGAGTTTCCAACCACGGAAACGATTCACCATTTGTAGCAATTGGTTTAAAGGGCTCGGAACTATTTATAGAAGTTGACTTGCCATCTATTAAGGATTGTGAAGTATTGCACGGACAAACTGAAATATATAATAAAAGAAATTGAATGTCGTTAATATGTATATATTTAATAAAATAATAGCACTCACTTGAAGGCTGTCCACCGAATGCCACAATGAATGCGGTCATAAGCAAGGAAGCACAGACGAATCCAGCCACACAAAGAGCTCGTTTTTGAGAGCAAACAATGATTGTGTTTTTAGTTTGGCCAAAATGATCCTCGCCGCCTGAATTTCCAAAAGGAAAAAACATTATTATTATTTTTTGTTATCATTATTAACTTGACCAGGATGAAAAAAGTGATAAGAAATCAATAAATCACATCCTCTCGAAAGTCTGAAAGCATTAAGTATTAGACCAGAATATGTCCAGAATTAGAAAGGATTAGAGAAAGTTTTTAACTATTTCTTAAATATATATGCATATGGTCACGTGGTGGCCAAGTCACCGATGGTGTGCTGAGGAGAGCATATACTTCGTTTTGTCCTCATTCACATCGATTCGACGTATTCAACCAATCACGTCAATTTTGTCCACGTATGCTTGCAATTCTACGGATTTCTGGAAGATCTTCCTTCTTGTATTGGCGAGCGAGTTCTGCAAGACCTTCTCAAGAATGATGTTGAGAAAATCTTGTTACAACTGCTACGTGTCACTATCAATATCAAAACTTTTTTGTATTTCACATTTGAACCGCTGCATAGCCAACTTCATGCCAGTCGTACAGTATAAACCCTAAAATTGGCGGCTTCGCATATTTGTTGCTGACTCTGCGATGAATCTCAGGCGGCAGGTCAAGCTAAAAGTAGAACAGCTTAACAGAACATAGAGTCTCTGAAACTGACTCGAAGCAATAAGGTAAGATGGCACGACTAAACGGACAGTAGCGCGTAAAATAGAAATCAACCAGATGCGGATCCACCCAGTAATGTAGAGTATACACTCCACATTACTCTACATTACTTCTATACATAAGTGAATACGGCAGTACGCCATGTATAAAATGTGTGCATTAAATGTGAAATTTATGTTGAGGGTAAAAAATCTAAACATACAAATTTGCGCTTCAACCCGGGCTAAACAATGGTAGTCGAATTTCTGGTCTGCTGCTTATTGCCGAAGATATTCGTAATGGTTTTGACAAGAAATATGTAGCTTCCTCTACTAACCCGATTATTCAGAAGCTTTCGATACAGTCAACTGTACATATACATATAACTGTACTCCGAATGCACTCTGTTACGCAATATAATTATTCCTAACGAATCTACGGAACTATTATATTCATACCTAACCAGTAGACAGAAATCTGTAGTCGTTGGAGATCAAGTTTTACTGATGAAAACTGGTTTATCACAGAGGTCTATGCTTGGTCCCATTCTTTCTTGAATATATGCGAACGAGCTTCCCAGTATAAAGCAACACTTCAAGGTTCATATGTTCACTGATTGTGTGCGACTATTGATACAATGCCCCATTAGTTCTGTTGAACTAGCACCTCTTTAAATGAATTAGCTGGGACAGGCTAACAACCTTTTTCGAAAACTGAGCAATTCAAAGTATATTATTATTTCTCGAAATAGCATATATCTGGTTTATTTCGTTCGAAATATTGGGGTCACCTTTAATAGAAGTTTATAATAGGCTTCCTATATTACTGCAAAAACTTGAACAAAAATATATTTTCCTGCCACTTATCTGGGCCTCGCGTACATTTACTGCCACAAAATTCCTGCTTTTGCCAATCTTACCAAACTGAATGACTGGATGGCGCAATGAGTTACGTGCCTACCCCTGGTTCGTTGGATCTCCGGTTCGAATCCCAGTAAGACCAAGGTTAATACGCTTTTAACTGTTTTTCAAATCTTTTGCCGTTGTGATCAAATTAACGGCAATCTTATTGGAGTGATCAACCAGCGGTATAGTCTCGATTCGTTTTGCATATTTCACAAACTTCCTAAATTATGTTTTTTAGAAATTCGGAGTTATAATCTACGAAGGGATATTTGAAGAAGTATTTATTTTTTCGTTTCACCAAAAGTGAGTATGTGGATTTGACTATACATTCAACAATGCAAAATGAAAGTGTTGCAAAACCGTTCAAGGATGCTGCGAAGGAGTTAATTTTCTTAAATTTAAAAACAGCTTGAAAACGTATCCTCATTCAATTTTACTTATGGACACGGGATACCCATTATTAGATCGGTTAGTGACACTACAATCGGCACAATAGAGCACATATGTAAATTAACTCGAAGAATAAAAGAAAAGGCTATTAGACTACTACGAAAGGGTCGCGGGGTAAAGCACGCACGAGAGATCTCCAGACAACTCGATCCTCCGCTATAGATTCTAACTCATCCTAGGTCTGCCAAGCGGTCGCTATCGCTTCGGAAGTCGTGATGGTGGCGACATTAGAGGCACGTGACCAAGCCATCGAAGTATAGACATTCCAATACCTAAAGCTCACATAATTACCTGGAGATGCGAGGGAACTTAAATTATTCTTCCCACTTTTCCCACCATTAAAAATTTTACCAAAAAATGTATTTTTTTACGAATTAGAAACACAAAACACTTATCGTTCCAACATTCAACAACCTTGTGAGAAAGTAGTTGTAAACTACATGTCTATTACAAATCTGGTGCAACTTGCAGTTAATACATTTTTTCAGAACTATTTTTGCATTCTTTTCACAAACCTGTCGATTACAAATACTTTATTTTGTGTAACAGAAAATGAGGTAACAATTTTTAGACAAATATGTGCTTTACAATGTACAAATTCATTGTTGAGATAAGCTACAGTTCTGCTTCGCAAGTAAATAAAATTATCAGACAAATAAGAAAGCTTAGCGAGTCATTCACTGTAACCGTTCACAAATTCAAATAAAAAACATCGTTGTTAAAAGTAAGAAGTTACAAACACTCACTTTTTATTTCAAAAGTTTCCATTTGGGAAAAAATCTATCTTCTTGAATCTTACTGACGAACGTGACTACATTGCTACGAATGAGATGAACGAATGCACAACAGTGTTTCAGGATAGGTATCTTTGAGTTCAAAAATGTACTTTTTTTACAAGAAGGAAGATGGGTGGCCTTCACCTCAATATCTAACGGAAATCTCCACTAATGTGATTAAAGAGTAGCATTGTCGATATAAGTGACGGTTTGCTATTCATAATTAAGTTTTGTTGTTATTGCCTATCACTTGAATTGAAAGTGGGTACTCAGGGTAAGGACTATAATGTGATTCTTCATTAATTGCAAGTCTGCGTTGCTGGGACTTGGTCAATGGATTCTATTAATAACTCACGACAAGTATCTCTCACATTTGGTCGTCTAGGCAAACTGATATGTGCGTCGTCTGCTACGCTGAAATCACGCATTCCTGATTGGCGGCCCTTTCTTTCGCTATAACACACATCACCATGAACAATAATGGAATGATAGGGGTCGGAATGGAATATAATTGTAAGTTCCTCAGTTCAAATAAGAATTCATAGGACAAGTGTTCGTTGGAGGAATACTAAGCTAAGTCATTACAACGTATAAAATTAAAAGATTTTTGTTCGCCGTTCATTCCAAAATATTAGAAAAAAATGAGAACATGAAATGTCTAAGTTGCTTAAAGTTAAATGCTGTTGTTCTGTTTACAGAGTTGTCGTTTGTTTGAAGATTTCTGAAGACTTTTCACTTCATCACGTCCGGAAATGCAGTGTTATAACATTCCAATTTGTGTTTGATGCATCAGTGCACATGAAGTCCTGGAACTCTTTTTTGATTTCAAAACAAATGTAATAGTACAGACTAGAGAAATTACATTAAGGTTTCCCACCCTACAATCAACTGGCTTGTACCCAACTTCTAGTTTCATAAATATTCACTTAAACTGCAATTACCTGATAAAAATGCCACATCGTCCAGCTCAGGATCTGCCGCCATTTTGATATTTACTTTTGTGGTCGCCAATTTTACTGTATTTTAATTCACCGATATCTCTTATAAATATGTGTCAAGCAAATAATAAATAACCTTAATGATGTTGATGATACACAATCGTAATACTTGTCATTGTTTTATGGTGAAATTAATTGTGCAGTGCGAATGGAGTTTAATGATTACCGTAATATTTAATATAACAAGCTTCTATGAGACACAAAATAAATATGCACACGCAACTTGTGAGTTTATTTATCGTAACTAACTCTTGAAGAAAAATGGGGAAATTTTTATATTTTGACGTGTTTTATAATCAAACGCATGCGCAAGTTAACGCAGGATATACGCGGCTGAACTCACCACCGAAAGCAAATACATTTGGTGAAAATAAATGTATTGATTTTGAAATTGGTGTTGCCATCACGCATTCACAGTTCTTGAATTCAGAGAACTCGTTATTTTTCAAAGAATTTTAACCTTTGTTTTTCCTGACCTTTGTTATTCCTTGATCTTATTTCTATATCTCAAATTTGAAGTGTTTTAATTTTGAAAGCATAACGCTCGAACAAATTTGAATAAAACTGTTTGCTGCAGAACTTTTCCGTCTCAAAAGGTTTGAATTGAATTGAAGAGAAATATGATCAAAATATTTATTTTTATAGTCACTACTAGTCACTCCTCCTGCTATATACTAGCACTGCGACCGCTGTAGATGTACCATGCCCCCTTTCTTGACTTTAGAGCTACCTTAAGAAGTTTCATAATGTCTCTAGATCCTGATAGTCTGTTTCTTTTTAGATTCTGTTTCTTATTTTATATCTGGTTGGTGTCAGATTTTGAAGCTCGACAAGTAGGTGTCTATGATTGCCTTTGATTGTCCAGTCTTCAGTTTTCTGAGCTGATGAGTCAGATTTAGTTATTGTTTCATGAAAAGTGGCCAGTAAGTGCGCCACATAATATCCATAGGTTAGACTTGTTCATATTTAAAGCTTCCTTGGTTCTCCTAAGATCGACCTTCCTGAATGTTCCAGAATTGAATGCAGCATTTATTAGACTAGATGTTTAAGTGTTGTTTTATGTCAGTGTTATTGCATCCATGAAGACGGCAAGGCCCCATAAAAGATAGCCCTACAGTTGGATTTGAAGCTATTTAGAGCTACCACGCTATCCGAGAATATCGAAGTTTTTGAATTGAGTAGATTTCTATTGTTGATGTTCACCTTAGAAGATTGTGGACTTTCTGGAGTGACGTATGTGTGAGTTACATGTAGATGGCAGTATGCCTGCTCATCACATTCTTATATACCATCTTCGCGCGTAGTCATTCATCCCAAGAAGGAAGTTGACCCATTCTTCTCTTTTAGGTATATGGTACTAGCTACAAATATGGCCCATGCTTGCAATATGGCCTACCACACAACAGGAAAACACACATGCTTTACATTATTTTCATTAAGATTCGATTTTGGTCAGTCTTGGTCCTCAGATATGTAGCACTTGAAATATTTTTGATTATTTAATTAAATTTGTTGGTTTAGTTTTGCTGTCTTTTTGTGAAATGGAATTATTTAACAATGTATGATGTGTAAGAAAAGCCCGATGTTAGTAATGCGCCCCACCATATTCCTATTATGTCCATATCTAACACAAAATTATAAATACATTCATATCAATACGTTTTTATTTAATGTGAGAGATTTGTTCAACCACCAATATGGACAAACATGAAATATTAAAAATATGAAAGCAGCCTCAGTTAATAGCTTGCTGTTGAAGTGATGTTCTTTTCCTTCTTTAGATTCTTGAAGGCACCGAAGCAATTAACGTGCCTTAAACTGTCAAAATTTATTTGATGTGGTGTGCATTAAAAACTTTAGAGAGGATCTTCCCAATAGAGCTCCCAGATCCATATTTAAAACGGTGTGGTCCATACAAGAGGCACTTTTTTTAAGAGTAGTAAAATAAGTTCGATTCCTTTTTATGCATTTATTTATTGTTAAGTTGTTTTTATATTTTTTGCTTATAAAGACTGAACACGTAATATTTTTAACTATTAAAAAAATAAAAAGTAGTGTGCTGTGCACCGCTGTTTTCTTAACAAAAATATTAGGTGTGTACCAAATTTGAGACACTTATCTACTATACAAATAGCATCATAGAATTGGTGGTCACCGCGTCTTAGTGGCTTGGTACACGACTCCTACGCCGATTGTGCCAGAATCAATTCCCAAATTTACGAACTTTCATAATTCACGACTTCACCTCTTTTGAGCAGCTTAAAATCATCAAAGAGTATTTCTGGCTAGTCATCAAAGAGTATTTCAAAAGTACGACGCAAGTTTTTACTTTACTGTTCACTAGCAAAGTGTTATTCATGATTCATCTTCATTTCATAAATTTAAATAGGCGTTTATCCATCAGCAATTACATCATATAAATTGATTGCCCTGTAGTAGAAGACCCTAGCGAATTGTACTCCACCACCACGTTGGGACACGACAGCCACCCAATTTTTGCATAGTAACGCCATAAGTCGACAGTGCGCTGAAAATGCATTTTCAATATACATATTCCAGTGATCTCAATGTACTTGTAGGCGCATCTAGGAGGCGGACGCCTACATAATAGCCCAACCATATGATTTTTCCAGTTATTGTAGAATGCCTTAAATTCTACAGTGAAATTGACTTTTTCAAACGTAAATCAACAAAGCCCCTAAAGGTAACACCACCCTTTCCTAGTTCCACGTATCAATTTGGTTGAAGTAAAACAAAAAAACACGGGCGCCTCCTTTCTTGTTATTATGTGTTTTATGTCTAAGCAAGTTGTCAATGTTGGGCGTCCTTCCTCCAAGCTACCATAATATGTATCACTTTAAGTCCTCCCTTATCGTCGGACCCATTTTAATCTGAATGCAACAGAATTTGCTAAAGTGTATGTATAGCTATGAATATGTATAGCACAAATGAAAATAAAACAATAAAAGTAAATATAAACTTAACACCATGCAATAAATCGCATAATTTATTTAATATACATATTACATATTATTATTATTATTAAAATGCTACAGTTTCTTACTTTCTACTGTACCTAGAGTGGGATTACTTGTAAAATTTGAAAAATACGCAAGTGACTTCATTAGTTGATATGTCTTTGAAATAGGAATATTTGAATCATATGAACTATTATTGCAGTCCACGTAAAACCACCAGTTGCACTTCAGAATTGATTGATCGAAGAGTGTACTTTCGGGGCACAAGAAGGATTTCATTACCATTCCATCATCCGTTATCGCACAAACATGAAACACCTTAAAAAAATAAAGAAAAAGATTATAAATAAACGAGGGACAATGCTACAGTAAATTCAAGATGATGTTTTAAAGGAAGTTGTGATGTTTTTAAAAACAAAACTGTGAGCTCTGACAGTATTGAAATGCAATAGGAGCTAATTTGTTCATGCAGAACTCTTCGCAACCTATTATATGTTTCCAGCAAACGACACCACGAGGTATCGTCAAATTTCTCCAAACCTCCCAGGTGTCACCATACATTTTCGAGGTTTCGAAACTTCGCTATTTCGGCTGAAGCAATTTGAAACCCATTTGAACTCAGAGTTCCATGAGATATTGTGAAAACGAACAAGACTACAGTGTGAACTTCAGTTTCTCTTGATGATCATTTTCTGTATTTTCTGGTGTTCCACAATACTATTAATGCCTCTTAACAAACAGCTGTTTTGCCGGCCAGTTCAAAATTTTAAGTAGTCATTGATTTATTTTTAATATCGTCAAATTTTGGCAAGTATGAGATGCATTCCAAAAAAAAAAGGAAATTGAATTGAACATTAATTTCTAAGTGTCTGTTATGTCCGTAGGTCGCGTCAGTGGATCCCGATTTTATTCAATAGTGTGGCTGAGAAAGTTTTAAGCAATTTCCTGAATACAAATAAGTGGAGTTTTTTACGACAAAAATGTGTTTGAAATAGCTATAGCTATAGCCATCATTGCCATCGCGATACAATTGACGAACAAGAGCGTTGGATCTGCAAAGACCGACTTTGGCTTTGGCAAGCGTTGGTACGCGTTTTATAGAGCTTACGAGAATGTTGTTTCAGAAACTGGCACCTTCGGAAAGAAGACAATAAGTTGCCGGTTTGAAGTATCTTTGTTGAATGCCCTTTTTTCCTACATCGGTTGACCCGATGTTACCCGAAAATTGTAAAATGTATCACCAAGTTAGGGTTATAGCTTGATCTTTTTTAATATATTGATACAGCACATTATGTCGCAATAAATCTAACAACATAAATGTGCTGATCATTGAGTAGTGACCAATTTCTGATATTGTGCAACAACATTGTGCTGATTCTCACAATTTGTCGCAACGACAATAAATATATGAGGTATAAGGTTGTTGCTCGACATGTGGTGGAGTCAGTGGAAGCCATCATATAGATATGTTACTTTCGCGTTTGAGAAGTCAAATTACTATGAATAAAATCCTTAGAAAAAAATAATTACTTGCGCAGATAATTTAAACTGAAAAAAATTAAAAAAAATGTTCCATAATTGTCAATACGTCCGAGTGAGCACTTTGTATCGAGCTTACAATATTAATATCAACACGCGACAGCCCTTTTCCGAATTAATTAAATGACTTACGCATATCCAACTAAAAATTTCAAAGATAGTCCGCGATCAGCGAACGCGCTTTTGCTATATGGGCATAAGTAACGAAACTTGACATGACACCACTTGTTGAATGAAAAGACAAATCAACTTAAATGACGTAAATAAAGCACATAAGGAAAAGAAAAAGGCAAATATGACCGCATTTAAAATGCTTAATTGACATCTCGAATTTGCATGTAAAGGTTTTAGTTCAAGTTTAACAAAAATAACTCACCATGCACCCTAGTTGTATGTTCGCGTACAGTCCAGGGAAGTATTTCTGCTCTGCGCATGTGAAGTCCGTCAGGGGTAGACCCACCTTCGATTTGAAATTATCATCAAAGTTCTTATCGTAACCAGACGGATAATATTCCTTTGGAGCGTTCATCACCTTTGAAAAAAAATTGATTTAAAAATAACGAAATATTTTGTTTCAATGTAAATAATTTAATACACCGCATAGATTTGCTTCTATTGCAACAAGCGAAGCTACCCGCTACCACAAGCGTGTTGCTTAACCTGATGCAACACTTCTCATTGGTAGTTTATTGAATTTAACCCAGGTTCTAAATACAAGCAAATATTCTTGTGACATTCCGTGGGGGACCACCAGCCCTCTCCAGGTAGCATGACCTTTAGCCAAGTGCCTCCATCTATATTGTACCATAAGTTGGCAGAAGTCCTTCCACACATGTGTACGCCATCGGTTTTCTGAGCCTCCTCTTTTGCAATGTCAGACTGTTGCGGAGTCTTGGGCAGTAGCAGAAGCAGAATCCGCTGCACCAGTAAAATCAGAAGTCATGTGAGAAGAATCTCATTATTCGTTCATGTGCAATTTGTGATGACATTGGTATCGTATAAGTATTCGTATAACTTTTCAAATTTGGTGGAACACTACGTATATAATAGTAGCTTCATTTTTTAACAACAAAATGATTGCACATATACATTGAAAGTGTAGCTCTTCTGCTACATCAGGTGACACATTTGGCAGCATTGATGATTAGTTGTAATTAAGGAGAACCAATTTTGGTTTTTTAAATTTAAGCGCCGTTAATGTTTCGACAACAGGCTGACGTCTATAGCGAAAATACAAAGCTTTGTCTTGGCTAACAACAATTTGTTTATCAAATAGAGATATCACCATTTGTTCCGATAGCCACATTATCAAAGACCACGGACTTCGCTGAACTGCCGCCTTTTTCTCTAATGATGACCGACTATTTTAACCCTCTAATGCCTACCACCGCCTCTATGCTGCCTATAAGTTTGCAAGTGTTAAAATGTAACGGTTCATTTTTTTTCAACTTTAACAGCCCTATGTTTAGTCTAAACATTGCACCTTTTTTTGCAATTTAATGGCTGTACTGCATTTCATTCCCAAGCTAAGTTTGTTTGAATTCGAAAAAACCACCTTTTGGACGAAAATATATATTTTCGTGGAGACAAGATTTTCGACCAAGAAACAAAAAGAAAAATTTGTATAAATCAAAGAGGAAACATATTGGAACAATGATACAAAATTATCAGTAATACTTTGCTCTTTTGAAATTTCACAACAATGAAATCGTTTGTCCCTTAACAGACCAAGGCGGTTTTTGGATTTTGACTTACTTTTACAAGGAAAACCTAAAAAGAAATTCGTTTGCAGATTTGTTATTGAGTGCATTCTATTTTATGAAAAAGAAAATGTAATCGAATCAAAAAATAAGACATTCGAATGTTTATATCCAATTTATTTGAATTCCCGGGACCACGTCAACTTCCAGCAAATTGCAAGGTGGGCTAACTTGCTAGAGAGGGCACTAGTAGAGTACTCTTTGATGAAGATGGATGAAGATCCACCATAAATGATTATCTCCTGCAGCAAAACATCTGCTTTCTGACACAGGATGCTTTACTGAGAAACATTTATGACCTACCCTCGATTCGAGACATCACACAGTCTGATCAGAATGAGTAGGTCGAACCACTTAATGCTTATCGGCCTAATCACTGGACATCTCATGATTGGGCCTGTCCTACAACGACTTCTGTCAAAGCTGCAGAGACAAGAAAGATTAAGGAAACTTGTGCGTGCAGAGAATGCAATTAAAGGGCTCTTTCCTCCGAAAGAAGATGCTACTAAGTGAAACAAGTAGCCTTAGTGTCAGGCATCTTCAACGCTTTATCAAATGCACCAAATAATCGAATAGATCCACGTAATACACAAAAGTTCTACTGTGTGATCCGCCATTCTCACCTAATCCAGCTTGAGGTAAAACTAGAACGTAGCATCTTTTGAAATAATAGCAAATTATGTATAATATTCCTTGCAATTTGGCTATACTAACAGGTGAAGAGCAGTCGTGGGAGGAAATTCAACATCATCGAAGGAGTCAAATCCAAAGATGGTGTTGCTTTCCAATGAGGTGGCCATCTTACGTAGATTGAGCGAGCACTTTTTGGAGTTGCTTAATCCCGAACAGAAAAGTGAGGATGGCAGACTTGCAGTCTTCAATGGGGCGGATAATAGTTCAACGGTGGAGGAAATAAAAACTATTTCATGAGATCAAAATGAATATAACAATTTTTGATTTAAATGTACACGAAATTTTTGATCCACCATAATATGATAATTAAAGAAGGTAACATACCATGGTTGTCTTTGAGTCTTTTCCAGAGATCTTCTTATTTAACTTTATTGACTGCATTTTTGTTGCATGTTTGTTGTTATCAAATTCGACTTGGCTTAAGTCCTGTGCCTGTAATGAATTAATGTTACTGGACAAGGCATTGTTCTTCATTTTATTTTCCATAGAAATATTCTTCAGTTCATTAACAGCAGCAAGGAAATTCATGTTTTCCTGCGTAGAAATATGATTGGTTAAGTTATCCTAAAAGAAATTGATTTAACAATTAATATAAAACAATTGTTGGATTTTACATTGATCACGTACGTATTTAGGAATGAAATGTATATTTGCCATCTGATTATCATCGTCTCCTTCTGCCATTACAACATCGGTTCTCCTCACTGAGTTGCTGCCAGTCTTTGGAATGGGTCTAAACGTTGGCACTCCTAGTGGCAGGAACATGACCTCGGTCATCGAGGAATTCATTGGGTTCAAATGACGAACATAAGTGCGTTGTGGCGCTTTGGTTGTTGATGTGTCGATTCTGGGCTAGAATGTAAACAAGGAATTTGTTATTTAGGATAAAAAGGATTAGATCATATGTTAAGAGATTCTTACCGATAGAACACCGACTTTATTAGAGAATCCAGTTTTATAGTTCAATGCCCTTCTCCTGTTGCCTTCCAGGTTTCCAAGTGATTCAGGAAAGCCCAACTCATCGCCAAGACTAAAACCTTAAGCGTAATTGAATTTTATTTAAATATAAAAACACTTGTTCATGAAGTAATTTGATTTCAACTGGTAACACTATTATTGATTTCATTGGGTAGTTATGGCAATAAAAAACTGAGAGTCGTCTATCCAACATTGATGGCTAAGTCTTGAAATGTTTATACTCGTAGATTCAGTCGCAGTTTTTCGCAGTTAAAAGAAAAATTGCAATCATTGACGGACGTTAAGCTACTATTCATAACCAATAATTAAGTCTCATTTGACAACATATTCTTGATGCAGATAGTCCTCCTAGATTCTTCATCACATCGACTGAAACATTGATCATCTAAGACAAGTTTCTTATGAACTAAATGGACTTTAATTATATGTAGCTAATCTCGTGCTGCAAAATTGTTAAGCTGGACTGAAGACATGTGATGTGCAACCTGACTGACAAAAACGATCTTACTTCATTCGACATTTGAAAAGCTTATCAATATACATCCGAGGCAATTTTAAACTTATCATAATAACAGGTGCGCAACATACATATATGAAAAGCAAAGGCTTAGAAACCACACTACTCGATATTGTGAGGGAGATTGAGGAGACCCTTTGACTCAAGAATTTGCACTTGGTGGACTCCTTGACATATATCAACTTAAAGATATTAGCCAGATGATACGCAAGTGAGTAACTCATTTTAACTCAGTAATTACAGAAAAAATACGATCGCGAATACACCCTCACGAGATGAGATTTCTCCGTGCTGTTATGGAAGTTGCTCGTAGTGATAGGATTGATAGGGGGAGAAACACAGCAGTGCACCTGGAACTGAATGTTAAGGAGCTTGCTTCTTTGAATGGAAAGAGCTATGATTCGATAGATTGGTCACGTGGCACGAATAACTGCATCAACACGACATCCGTGCGTACCTTGAATGTAACGCCATCAGGTAGGTGACCACTTGGTAAGCCCACGATGAAGTGGATGGATCAAGTCCAAAAACTCGAGAGGTTGCGCTTAGGCAAGAGTGGATGTCGGAGGATCGAGCAGCCTGAAGATCTCTCTTTGCCCTCGCGACTCCTTTAGTGGAACATGTGGGCAGTGAAGATGATCTCTTCGCAGTTTTCTGTCTATTTTTCGACTTTATAACCTGTATTTCTCGAAGGTCAGATCTTTGCATCTGTAAATTTATGGCCCTATTCTGATTGTGTCAAATGTCTGTGATGAGAAATTTGTGATGCCTCGCTTCGCCTCGGGTGTGCTATAATAAGGCCATGAGCCTAGTTTTAAACGGAAGGCAACTGTCTCTAAATTGAAATAATGTGTTGGTTCAAATAACCCAAGTTAGTACTTAATAAAACAAAATATTTGAAAACGCCATTTGACACATTTTTATTGCAAACACTCAAGTAGACGTTCCACCAATGTTGCGTCATTGTCATTATCATTGTCACTTGCTACCGACGAATTTCTGGTATCCAAAAGTTGTACCGAAAAAGTTGGTATTAAATCAAAATATCATCTCCTTCAGGATCCACTAGTTTTACTTTCGAGTACTCAAATATCCCACTCATCATAAACTAACTGTGATAAGCCGAAAATATTCCCTTATTTCAAAATTTAACTCCTGAACAGTAAAAAAACAACCTGCTACTAGAAACAAAAGCATTTCGGAAACTTCTCTAAATACCGAGCTTGCTTAACATTTGAACGCTAATTACTGTCTAAAAAGACCTGATTGATTTATTAAGCCCAGAAGAATTGAAAAATGTATGCTTACACTCTAAATAGGACTTTGATGGATGGTTGTTCACCTTCGTTTAGTTCCTGCATATGTATGATTACAAAACATTTTTTCAAAAAAGTGGGTATGGCCAAATGTAGCTTCGCCAATGAATTGACAATCATACCAAGAGTCACTTTGCAAAATTTCCAGTTCTATAAAAGTATACAGTAAGTTAAAAAGAGTCCTTAAATAAAGCGTGTGACCAGTCATCTTTCACTTAAATACCCTAATCAGCACACATCGAAATGGTTATCTCATCGACTGCATATACTGTTGTAATGCCGTAATGTTTTTTCTGTGAATAACTGAATTTACTACTTTTATCACTGAATCAGACAGAGCACGGGTGACTATATCTTGACAACTTTTAAACTTTTCCTGTAACAAAGAAAAGACGGACAAACGAACATTTCCAACACCACAAGTGATCTTAACAGTTCTTTATTTCCGTGATTATGCAACTATTTTATTGCTTTCGCAAATTAAAACTGTCATAAACTGTTTACTGATCAATTTAAAAAAAATCTTGAAATGAGTCAAAGGCCGTCTGTCTTGCGAAACTTTTACGTGAACGGTGCTGAAAATTATGTAACAGAAAGTTTGGTAAGACTAGATAAATTAAGAAAGAATCAGACTTAATGGAAAACAATGCTAGAATTACAGGTGCAAGCGGAATATTTTATTTAGAAATCTGTCCGAGAATCAATATGCGTCACCAAAGACAGAAGACACAATTGGTTAGGCCTTTCACAAAGGTGACAAATAAATTCTTTAACACAGAACGACAAGAGACGCGACTATCGACCGAACTACGGCTCAGAGCAGTGGATAGTGATGATATCGGCAGTCGTTTTTATATTGGGATGATCTGAAAAACGCTTGATAGAATGAATAAACTCCATTCCATTCAATAATTTGCAATGAAATACAAAGAAATCCGTCAAAGAAATTTTCTGTGCCTACAACTAAACTAGGTTCAGATAATAATCCACATTTGAATCATTTTTAAAAAATTTTTTTGTGATTATTTTACAATCTATATAGACATTACCTAGGCCGAAGTGCGCCTTTAGCCCTCCCAAATTCCTCACACGAAAAAGACCAGATTTTTTAAAGTTGCAGTTCAAAATGAAACCGAATTCAGACTCCAAGACACACGTAGAACTTGCCAATCCTGAAATGAAATTTAAGAAATTAAATTCATGTTATGCGAAGTTAGTTCCATAATGTAAATAGACCTTATATAAAACAAGTAAACTGTTTAGAAAGAGAAACTTTTTTCTAACAAGAGATACACTTCGACAAAACATCATAAAAATATTTGTCAATAATAAAACTGACTTTCTAGACCACAATGTGGAAGATTTGTTTTTCTTTTTTGTAAAAACGTGTGGTTCACTTTTCATGAGAATTAGCATTCATTGGACGAACACATCGTCTAATGGATTTGAGTAATTATGACGAAGTTAATCTCTTTAGTGACCTTAAGTGATCCGTGCTCATTTTATTCTCATGTACACACATAAAATTTGCTACATAAATATTTCATCTGGAGTAACAAATGGTGCAGCAATTAATTCAAAGCCATCCATATATGCAGGTATGTATAGATAGCTATTGGGCAAATGTCATTTAACATAACATTAACATTGACCCCAATTTTAAATAAAATCTTTTACAGCTTTGCCTTATGTAAAAGAAAAAAAACATACATTTCGAGAGGCAGCTATTAAGAAGGTCAACAAAAAATGTAACACTTCTCGGCGATCGAACATGACTGAATGCATTGCCACAAAGAGAAAGCCCAAAAAGCACTTTCTTAGTCAGAAGAGTCATGTTAACTAGGTCACTTATCATTTCACTCTTATTTAAATGTTTGCACAGGATTGCTGATTGGTATAACAGTTCTTGGTTGATCTAATATCTTCTCTCACCTATTACTTTGAGTAGAAATATTCCCACAATCGAGATATGCATTTTTGAATTTTGTTTTCTGATTTCACACACTAATTGCACATTAATAGGCAAATAAATTGCAAACGTAGATTGCAGACACAACAAAACTATGAGAAGAATGCGTTATATCTTCAATCTTTTGTGCATATAATTTCTATAAAAACACAAAAAATCCGGTTTTTTTGTGTGAAATGAAAATAAACGTCGATATATAAATGCGTGCGAAGTAAAAATACTTCTCTTCACTTTCGATATGCCAACCGAACTGAGCAGCACGAAAGAAATCCAACACATATTTAATACTGGCATCTAATATATCTGTTACTAAAAAGTGAAACTTTGGCGTTTCTTTGCCTACCTGTACGGTGTTGAAGTACCGCAAAGACGTTGGGCGTACTCGTACTTAGATGGAGTCACTATGGATGTAGGTTTGAATGGATGCAACTATAATGTGTATATGTATACTTAACATTATTTTTTGTTTTGATTGTTAGGTTGTATTCTACATATTCTTTGAGCATTAATATAACATTTAGACTGTTATACAATTCAACGTATAACTTCAATCCAAATAGTAGACTTGCAGTGAGAGATCCGTAATATTTTCATTACGATCTTTTGCGTGGAACACATGCATGCTTTTGTGAATTGAAAATGAAAATGTCCATATTTGTTTACTTATTTGAGGCAATTATCGAAAATTACGGTCTTTTCGAATTATGTACAGTGAGTAAATTAATTTTTGCACATTCTCAACTTTGAACTTAAATCAATTCAGAATATATATTATAATAAATTAATAAGAGAAATAGAATTTTTAATTTTAATTTCGATATTAACCCTCATGTCAACACCCGAATACCCGGGTATGATTTAATAATTTTAAGCGAAATATGTTTAAATATGAAAAATAAAGAAAACTATATATAAAAATATAATAGTATTTTTGAGGACTACGAATATAAAAACGACCTAGTATCCGCCTGATTTGAAAAACATACAATAAAATAGCATGTCATATTTTTTTACCGTGAACTAAGGATTACGTATTCTTTATTTCAATAAACTGTAGATAGTGGTTACAAATAGTATGGTTAGTGGATCACAAACGGGCATTGTATATTCCTCCTATGCTTTTTTGCCCGGACGTTGGTATTTTATTCATAAAGAATATTCTAGTGCATCGCGTTTGAAACCTAACATGGCCTCCAAACTATTTCTGTTACTTTACTATGCATACCCTTTGTTAACATTTTACTGAAACCCATATTGGTCTTAATCCTTAAGTCGTTTTTTCCTCCCATCGGCTTAGGCGTTATAAAAAGTTGCTTTTCAGCAATGTTGGGCACTGGTGGTATAAAATGTTAGTATGGACTTGAAGCAAATTTTGTTTAATAAACATTGCTTTACATTTTTTAGTAGTTTTTTTTAGTGTAGTTTCTTTTATTCTGCGAAGATATACTTCTAGAAAGAGAGCCACAAAGCGAAGGCACCGTGTATTCTTTTTCTGTTGGACAGAAACTTTCGAAGACTATAAAAGTCTGTCAGCAATTATATGCAATTTGATTTGAAATACTATTAGAGGAATATTTTTTTTTGGATTATATATGTTTTTTTTTATGTAGAAAATTTAAATGCTTTTTGTAAAGCAGTCCTACGTTTGTTACTGCTGTTCCCATGCAACAATAGAAGAATCTTGTTAATAATTTCTTGAGTGGTGGTTGTCTTTGTAGAGTTCCATCAGCATATCTGCTAGATCCACCTTCCCATGTCATTATATTAGGAGGCGCCAATAGCGGGCGCTTCTGGGCTCCATCGTTTGCAAACCTCAACAGGTTGATGACTTACACACGCTCGATCAAAAGCTCGAGTATTAAACAAAATTGAAAAAAGTAGTCTACGTCAAAAAAATATTTTTTCCAAACGTTTTCTGGTATTTCAAATAAAATATTCAAAAACTCAAATACGAGTTGTTGTATCGAAACGGATCACAATAGGCTACTTGTACACTGATTGACCCCAATGGGGTAGCCACTTAAACCAAACAACCAGTTTCAAATAGCATTGATCTCCATTTGAGTGTTTTTCACATCATTTTAGTATCTGCAACACGGAAAAAGATTCTTGCTCGTCGGCACCCGCAATTATCAAGAAGGTTGGACTCTAACTTTCTCTCTCTTCAATAATAAACATTTGTCACATCATCCCTACATTCTTTGTAGATACAATAAAGAGATTTATACGTTCAATCAGGAAGTTATTCGGCGAGCTCTAAAGTCACCCCTTCTTTTAATTTTCAAATTCTTATATTTCCTTGCAATACGTCTTTGGTACGAAAAGTTTGTTTAAAGCTAAAAATTGCGTTTCATCTGGGACCTAATGCACTTGAATAATTTTATTATTCTTTACCTTTAGCTAAAGTTTTGCCTCCACAAAGCTCCAACAAGTGATTTACAATTTTGGAAAGCTGCAGTATTCGGCTAACCATTCTGAAAGAATGCAGTGCAAAAATTTGTTTCGATTAATTGATTCACGTACACCTTTACAGGGGTGATATAGTGCTTGTTTTAAACTGCTTGTTGCCCTAACGGAAGACCTAGTTTTTTTAAAGAAGCTTAATAAAACATATACGTCTACAGGCCACTTTAGCCGCAAAATCATCTTACATAAGTGTAACAATATGTTGAACTCACCTGCCCTTTAAATTGACTTAATCAAGTTGTTATTCATCAGGTGCTTATATAATCGGATCTCTCGATTACAAATTGAATGCCTGAACCAAAAACAAAAGATGGTCTTCTATCAAGCAATGAAGCGGGGCCTTATTCGACTGTAATAAAATATAATAAAATACAGTCGAACTTCGATAACTAACGAAAGAAATTGGTTGGCGACTTTCATGTAATTTGACTTCGATTACTCTAATGTCTTGATAACTCGAACAGATTATTTGGTGTGTGTATTCTACAACTTCGTTTTATAAGAAATCGCATTCAAAAACGCAGTACCTCCCTTTTGTATATTCATTTGACCTAGAATAAACGGAATCGTGGTTTTGATGAATATTCTAAGTGGGGGGAAGAGGATGAAATTCCTATGATTTTCAGAACTGAACTCCCAAACAAAAAACAATGAGGGAGAATTCAACTGAAAATTTTTCCAGGCGGATGGCGAGAAATTTTAGAGATATTTAGATGTGAACCCAACTCTTCTCACATCTACAATAAAGACGACAACGGCAGTGATGTAATAGGGAAAGACTAGGCGATAAATAGTCAAACGAGTTGGTTGCAAATTCATTATTAATTTTATGTTTATATCATTAAAGGATTCTGTGTACCTACTAACCTACCGACAATGGCTTAAATTCCATTGAAGATCGAAGTCTCCGACAATGGCTTAAATTCCATTGAAGATCGAAGTCTGATAACTCGAATTTTTTCTTTTTGTGAAAGTGGTGGTTCGAGTTTTCGAAGTTCGACAGTATATATAAAATTGTTTTACTGAAAAATAATAAAGGATTCATGTAAAATCTAAATAATGCGATGTTTGGGACCGAGATCATTACGAAAAATCGAAAAAAAAATAGGGTAAACGAATTTCTTTCTATAAACAAAAAAAAATTTATAAAAGTTAACAGAACCTTATTTATTATGTAAACAAGGCAAAAACGAAACAGAAATAAATAGAATTCTTAACACAGTCAATACACACATGTCGAATGTATATGGGTAAACGTCTTAAAAAAAAAATTCGATAATTGTTGACTATTTTTTACATATATTTGAAATATTAGTTAATGTGCTATGTATGCATATTTTTTGTGATTTTTGTGAATAATCCGCACGAATGAACATGCAATACGATTGTGTTTTGTTTTTATTTTGACTTGAATTTAACTTGCATCCCGTACAGTTTCTATTTTTCCGGTTAATCGAAATTCAACGGGAAAGACATTTTTTAAGATATCCGGTTGATGGGGTCCACCGATTAATTGGACCTCGGTTAGTCGGCACTCCACTGTATATACATATTTATTTATTGCAAGACTGAATACGACATCATAGATTAAAACGAGATTTTGTTTGTTTATTTTCTTTTTCATTTAAAAAAATTTAACTTTGTAGATTCTAAATCTTAATTTTAGAGCTACAGGTATAATTTGGGCCACGAAAGGAGCTCGCACTATTTTTTACTACGGTTCAAAAAATCGGTACACTGGTTTTAATTTGTCAGAATTGTTTTCGGTTTTCCAAACAAAGCGCACGACTGTGCGACGCATCTTTGAAAAGTCTGATCTCATCCACGAAAAGTTTCGACGAAGCTTTTAAATTGGACTGGATACTAGTCCATCAGGGTGGGCAGTGAATAGTGGATTTAGCGAAGTCCATCTTGATTCCCTGTGTCGTAAACGACAACAAACGACACGACAGAAAATCGCAATTGTCGTGCAAAAACGTCACCTGTCCTTTGGAACTGACATATTACTTGAACCTTTGTTTATTTTTTGAATTCTTGGCACTTACTGGTAAAGCTTGGCAGCATTCAAACCCAATCCGAAAGTGATAGGAAAAACGAATTGATTGCAGTATCGGATGTCATTTCCACATCCGCATCCGAATGCGAATGTTTTTCATTGGTTCGTTTGCGATCGAAAATCTTTGCAAGTGAAAATTGCACTACACAATAGAAAACGATGATTTTGATTGTCAACCATCACAAATTTCACCTTATTCTTTTAGACGAATTAACGATTTGTCGCCTCACATTACTCTGTCACCTCACATCAAAATCTGTATTCTTAAATTTAAGTGAGGTGACAAAAAACCAATCGAATTCTCATTCCTTCATTTAGCAACACATGCTGCAGATTGTCTCTAGTATGAAATTTGATATTCTAATAGTCCGTCAGACCGCAGATTATGATCAGATAAAGTACATTCGTATAGAGCAAATAAAAACTGTTCTTGAAATTAATTTAGCCGTCATATTTGCGAAGCGTTTTCGAAATTCTTTGTTTTATATATTTCTTTTATTAACATAGATGTTTTAGGCATACTCATTACAACAATACTTATTATATTCAATAATCCAAATAAAACTGTTTAATCTTAAGCCATATAAATGAATGTGTTAATGTCATCATCATCACGTCGCATGTATTTATGTTCTATTAACCATTCTAATTGCTCCTTTATCATCTTTTTCGAAGGAAGGAACATATTTTTCAAAATATCGATAAGTTCCGCCTAGTAAAATGAAATTGTTATTTCATTTGTATTTGTCATAAATTATATGTGTTTACCTGTAACGAGGCATTATTGGTTCGTTTTCGCATTTTCATAATTTTAATAATGGCCTCTTGGGTGCGCAGAATTCTAAGCTGTACAATTGAATGATTGTCTTCTAGCTGCGAGCGTTCGGTACTTAATTGCAGACGTCCTATGAGGTTCAGCTGAAATTTATTTATTTTTTATTATTAAGTGTTAACATTGCAGCAGTCAGTTTTCTGGTCTTACTTTTCCACGTCGCTGGGACTTGCCATTTTTCACTACCGAAAAATCTTGATTGATGTAGAACAACGTATTTTCTTTGTAGTCTTTAGGAGACGAAACTATTGGCTCCATAAAAAGAACCTGTTTCTTAATTTTTGGGAATGCTACTAATGACCACAATGTTCTTCTTAATTCTGGATCTAAAATAATTGAGGAAATGAAATATATTAGTTATGTCGTCTATGTGTGATTAGCGTGAGTACGTTAGCTAATTAGTTATGTACGAAAAAGCGTCTCCGAGTCTTGAAATTACACAGCCTGCAGCACTATTTGGAACACAATAGCCCTCTGGTAATATTTGAGCTGTAACTAACACAACTCTCCTCCCTCTGTGGATTCAAGGTAAAACTTTTATTGACTATAATAATAACAAAGGCGCGGCTAGTCCGATGTCGACCAGGACCCAGTTTCTACAGCAGTCACTCGGGTTGTGCTTCATGAATATATGGAACCTACACTTTTATGCAGACACCAAGCGGCGAAGATTAAAAAAGATTTTATCCAGTTGGGAATACTCTTTGAACAATGACTTTAATAGGGAGAGTTTGTAAATTCAGGCATTGAACCTGGCGTAGGAGTCGAACATCAGCCCACTACACCACCACATTTTTAATGGCTGGGCTTGGATTTGATTATTTTAATATAACTAACTAAGCGTATGTTCATAGTGCAACTTATCCTTCAATTCTTTCACGACTGTTGCATTCGTTTTCCAAGGAATGACGGAGAAGTCTCGTGAGAGAACAACACCACGAGTTGTTGCTGTCGTCGATGCTGCAAATATCACTATACGATTGTAACATGACATCTAAAGCCTTCAATAACTTTGATCTTTTCAATGCTCTGACACTTCGTTCGACATACACACACAAACAGTTACGACTTACCTGGCAATTCTGTTGCTAGCCTCAGATTTTCGTAGGAAATTTTATCTTTTGGTCTTTGATTCCATGCAAACAGTACAGCCATTTGAAATGTCGTCACTTCCAAATCATATCGACCGGCAGCGTTAATAAACGTTATTGTACCATTGCTCATATGATGATACCATTGGAGTTTTCGACCAGAATGCTTTTTCTTATAAAACTCTTCAACGTCAGGAATGTAATCTTCAAGTTCCAACGGCAGACTGACAGAAACTCGATCAGAACATCTAGCCCATGCTCCTGCATTCAAAATTTTAATGTTAATGGCATCATGTCGTGCGGTGGCCGTTCGAAATTGTGTATTAAGGTCTTCGCTTACCTAAAATTAAATATAGAGATTTACTTCCGTTTTATTATTTATTCACACTGTTAATGAATAACTTATACAAACAACGTTAATCCATTTTATAGTGAGTACCTATTACCATAGTTTATTATTGCAAATGCTGAGAATCAAGTAATATCCTGGTATCAACCAGATTGCTGACGTTTTAACGCGACTATCTTCTTAGAAAAGAAAACAACTATACAGAAGAAAATAAATGGTATTCTATTCTTAATTTTATAGCTTGATAGGAAACGTTAGCTTCACGTTATTTTCTTTACACCTCTTATATATTAACGTGATGTGCAGTTGCAGAGCTGTAATAACTGCAGTGTCCAGTTGGTCTCGTAATCAGGAAGAATACTTGGCATCCTTATGATGAGGTTCCACCACCACGCCATAGCTGCCCTGAACAATCACAAGTCACCGTGGCCTGCTACCAGGACGTGGAAAAGGGCTACGACACGGTATGGATAGAGGGACTCATCTACAAGATGAATCAGATGATATTCCCCTCCAACATAATAAAAATAATCTTTCGCATTCCAGAAGATCCTACGTCCAAGTTGAAGGCATCGAATCAGCGGAGCGAAGCACCAAGGGGGGAGTTAAACAAGGGTCGAAACTTGGACCGATATTCAGACCAACCACATCTAATCAATACAGTGAACTACTGCTTATTCGCCGATTACTCGCTGACATATATCGGCTCAATGTCAACCCAATTTGCCACGCGGCGGGTCGAAAAATCGAGGCAGCAATTACTACACCAAATTTCGTATCCGAACTACTGCTGAGTAATCGGTAATAACGTGCTTAAGAAGACACTCACGATGCGGATGCAGATCAGCAGCCAATTCTCGGAGTACCCTTCTTCTTATAATGCCACTCAGTCCCGGAGGTCGACACTACTGTGTGCTTATTTGTAACTCCTTGAAATATTTCTATTGTTGAGATACTGAGCCTAAGACACTCTGACACTGTTCGGTAAGCAGCTTATAAATATCAGCAACCATTATGACTTTAGAAATACAAGACCCAGACAACCTCGCAACGCTAGGCGAGCAGAACTTCCCAACGGCATCGAACATCAAACTGCATGGGTTCTACCTCATTGGAACCGCAATAGCAATCACCACCGAGGCTAAATCGGCTACCACACCACCAGGCCATCCCAAAAGGACCACCACATGAATCTGAACAACCCGATGCAAGAACTGAACATTGAAGGATATAAGAAAAAAACGAAGCGAACAATTTTAAGTGTTAAATCAAGTTGGGCCTCTATTCTTGAGCCAACACCCTAACCCTTAACCCTCTTATGACTACAACCATCTCTAGACATGCTATGCGTGTTAAGACGTAAAGGTTCACTTTACATCTTTAAAAGCTCTACCTCTAGTTTAAACATAGCACTTTTCGTTTGTTTTTCGTGGGTGTAGTGCGTTTTATTTTTAATCTATGTTTTTTTAAGGTCGAAAATACTCGTGGCGGAAATAAATATTTTTGTGCATCTTGTCTGAATTTTTTAGAGCAAAGTGAATTAATAAATAATTAACCTACGATTGCAAAATGCACAGTAATCCTAGTAATTTGAGCACATTTATAAGAACATTAAAATCAAATTATCCATTTTATATGACTTTTTATTGCTTTGAAAGTGGGCCATGCCTTCTAAGTAAACTGTCATCGACATTTTTATGTGATATCTAACCAAAAATAGACTCAAGCTTATCAAAAAATGTGGACGAACACACTGCGTATACATGCATAAAAAGTGCCCTAAGCGACAGTTAAATGATGATAGCCGATAAACTGGAAAAGGACACTGTTTATATACGAAAGTTTTTAAGAAAATGGTTGCAATAATGTGAGATATGACGTCGACTTATTTAATGGACGTGTACCATTACATTACATTAATGCAAATAAGGGGAATAAATGAGGTGTAAAAATAGAACAATCGTGCTATAAGCATCATAATCTGGTTGTCTTTTGATAGCCTGAAATATCCCGACTGTGGTAAATGCAATATAAACTCCAAGTTAATGAAACATATTTTGATTATTTCTAAATGGAAATTACCTTAATGTCTTGGAACATTCTTGCAAGTCTATTGACGTAATCGGCAGGCATTCCAACCTCTCGCAGCCATTCAACAATATCTTCTTCCTTTTCACTATCAGCACTTGTGCCTAGGATTAATCTAGAAAACGTAAAATTTTAAACATGTGAGACAAATGTTCGTTGTACTAGTCGATAACGAATTAGTCTAGCCGACGACCAATAATAACCAAAGACGATATAGGTGAGATGTCTTACCTTCGAGTCAAATGGACTTTGTGATACCTCATGAAAACGTCCTTATTATTAACGTACTTAAGAACCAACAAGACATCCCTCAGTCGTCTGTCTATTTGCTCAGTTGTTAATCTTTTACTTAATGGAGTGCGCCGTAAGAGCATATCACAATAATTTGCTAGAAGTTCAGGACATTTGCTTTCAGGGGCAGTGTTTTTGACGCCTCTATTACAAACATTGGTCGGAAGTTCCAGCTAAAATATACACTCATTAGAGAACATAGTTTGAGATACAAACAAACATTCAAAAATTTACCTTAAACACACTTATATCATTTACAACTGTTTTAAATGCTTTATCACGAGAGGTTAAGAATCGAGGATCATCGTTAAATGCTTTTTTCACCAAGGCACTAAACTTCTTGAAGAGCTCAAGAAGACGTTCAACATACTTTTCAGAGTCCTGTGTTATAACATCTGATACAGAAAGCATGTCTGCCAATCCAGCCGAAACTATATGGTTTTCCAAATCTTTAAGCATTGGATCCACTCCATTCTGCACTCGATCCAGCAAGCGAAACATTAAGTTCAACTTCTCGATTTCATAGCTTTTGATCAATGGCGAACACTCAGCTAGTATCGTATTCAAATGATCTCCAATCAGAACCTTAATACAACACTGAGATAGTATTTGAAAACTACTTGGCTCTAGATATCGCTTTGCTCGTATTTCTTCCTCTCGTATTTTGGCGTCGGCATATTTCATAAATACCTGCACACCATTTGTACGCTGCTGTTCACTTGCATTTATGTTATAAAAACTGGTTGTTGCCTTTAAGTATGCCGCTTCAAAATTATCTCTATATATTTCTAACTTATCTTCTGGATTGGAACACAAATTAACGTAACTTTCTCTTACTCCGATTACTAACTGGCAATCATATGCATCCCCATTACGTTCTGCATGAACGATTTTCATTGCCGACTCCTGGAGATGATCTTTGATATCTTTAAAGATATTCTTGTTCCATGAATCGAGCATTAATTTCCTCACAACACTCTCTTCACAACTGTTTTTCTTTTGACTTATTGTTGTTGAATTATTTGCTGGCAATGATCTGCCCTGCAATGTCAATTCCAATTGCCTAAATGGAAGCGGTAAATAACTGCTTTGTGTAAAAAATTTCCTCCATTCAATTATGTATGTCTTTAAGAGTGCTTGTTCGCCACTTTGAGCTTGAACTCGTTTCTGAGCGTGCTCTATAAAATCAACTACATCATTTTTCAAAGATTCGTATATTTTTGTGGCACCTTTGTCGTCCCAAAGGCACACCAAGTGAACACCGTAAAATAACTCTTGCCATTCTGACTGTGATACTGCTTCTTGCTTCAGCAATTTTAAAATGATACACCGCATTTGTGGCCAAACATCTTCGAAAGTCCTTTGAGCTTTACCCTAAAAAATGTAATAAAAAATGTTACCAGCAACTATGTTGATCTATTATAGATAAATACGCACCTTCAACATAATTGCAAACCTCCACGTTAAGAAATATTACTTATATTACTTTATTATGACAACCATTATGACAAATACATCCCAAAGTTGCATAAATTCACAATCAGTACACTAAATTTGTGAGTATTCCTCAAATAGGCTTAGAGATGGATTCAGGGCAGCGTATACTAATTTCGATAAATTTAGACTTTCTTTAGACTACACTTTGTTTACATTTGTATTGTACATTAACAGATTCTGTAAGCATAGCAGTTTATTTGCACCAGAGTTCAAGTAACAAGATAAGATATGCGGTTTTCATGGCAAGAACTGCAGATTATCGACACTGGATACACAACTATAATCTGGAAGAAACTACCTTAGAAACCCAGCTTTCCAAGGTAAATAAATGTATACGCATATTTTGCGAATTTGGCATTCTACCTAACTGACATATCAGCCAACAGCGGAGAAAAGAAGGCCACGGGAATGAAATGTCAAAGAGTTTCGAACTTTGCACTTCGCAATTCGCCAAATCTCTCTTCATGTGAATGTTGCTTTCGAAATATAGAACAGTATTGAATATATCTACCCGAATTAAGGTTTTCGAATCCGAGCCTCCCTAGGTTCGGTAAGGAGGCAGCTTGGTCTCGGTGATTAGAAACAGCGGGCCCAGTACCGTCAACCATGGGCGACAGCTCTAACTAAGGCTCAGGGCTTCCATGGCAAAAGCAAATTTGTTCATGAAACAACTTTTTTACTTACTATTCATACTAAAGCTATCGGAAATATCTATTTTTGACGTACATGATCATGTTGGTGTAGTACGTTTTGCAGTAATTCCCCAAAAAGCGGGCCTATGTAATAGCTGACAAGATCAATTTGGCTGTGCTCATATTAGATGCAAAATGCTTTATTATGAGCTAATCTTATTTTTTTTTAAAAATAAGATAGCTTTATGTAAAGTCTGGCGAGGGAAATTTCAATTCTAGAAGACTTGTTTCGACAAGAACATTTTTAGTGGGGTTAAATCTGTGCGCGTTGAAACTCCGACGGGCAACATGATGATGTTTTGAAAATCATGGGATGGGTTAACTTAAGTTGGTAAACCGAGTCGACCTAGGTTACACCCAAACCGATAACTAAAAAAAACGAATAATTGAACAGCAAAAGTGCAATCGGTTCGACTCGGTGTTAAGTAAACACACATTCGTTTTCGATTTATTAACGTAAAGTGAACAGCAGTGGTGTCGGTTGCCAATTTTATTAATGAAGCGTTTTCCGAAAAAAATAGTGTTTTTGCTGCAAACTGAAGTGTTATTTAGGCGTTTGATTGCATTAACATTTTTTTTTTGTGTCAAAAGTTGGTTCGTGATTTTACTGTCATGGTAGTTAGTACACGTCAAAATAAAAAATAGTTTAGAACTAGAAGCGTTTATATATTATAGAGGATGGATTACAAATTGGGATACGGTACCCTATGTCGAGATTTAGAACACCAATGCCGATAATTCTCTTGTATTTTCAAGAATTGTTGTCAGCGGCATCTTCGATTCAATAACTTAATATATTACAATAAATAACAACAAATTACTTGAAACAATCGCGCATTGGTGATCGTCATTTAACTCGAAACAAATATTTTCTGGCAGCATGTAACTTGAATCCAGAAATGAAGTATTACATTATATATGTAATACATTATACATGTGATACTTCATTTCTGCTTGAAACGTGTTTCATTGTGACCTGTAGCTAAAAAAGTCATTGTGAACTAAGAAGTGAAATGTCAATTCGTTGTTGGTTTGTGCCATTAGTTCAACTTCGAGATAGAAATTTATGAATTATAATATTTTTTGAGTGGGAAAGAGAAAATGAGGAGGCCTCAAATGCTAAAATGCATTTGATAAAAAAAAAACACTATAGCAACCCCTTGAATGAGAAAAATGAGTAAGTACTTATAAAACGAAGAATACCATCAAAAACATTGCAAAAATTGATGTTTGTTTATTTTTGTGCAGCAGTTCAGACTAAATAAGGAATACTCCCTGTTAGTAATGAACACGATGGACTTGGTAGGACAGAAAAGAAGCACAGGTTCCACCAATCTTACAACTTTTTGACACATTGTACCCCTTGGATGTATTGATGGTAAACATATTCCGATTTTAAAACCAACGGAAAATGAAAACATCTATTTCAATAGACAAGGATGTCATAGCTTGAATGCAATGGTAATATTACAACTAACATGATTTATTGTACATATTTACATATATACATATCAATTTGTTAGATTAATAGTGGTACAGCACATGACTCGGCTGTTTGGAATAGCAGCAATGAACTAGAGTTTTCCAAAGACCAATTCTATTCGGGTGAAGTAAACACTTACATTTTTGGTTTGTTAGTTTTGATATGCGAATATCGTAAACAAATAATTTATATTAATTTTCCTTTACAGTCATGACTATTAACACCGTACCCAACGCTGCTGAAGTGAGCAGTGAAGTACGGTTCAACAATGTCCATTCTCTATCTAGAAATAAAATTGAAAAAGCACTGTACAGGTGCTTGTTAAATGAACGGAAATCAAGACTATCCGGAGGCTGTCACCCGAATCATTAATTTTTGTATAAATAAACAATTCGATGGGGATAGTATATGTAAATATCAGTGGCGATTCCTCTCAGCTACTTTAGCGCCGCTAAATTGTGTGGAATATATTTTATTCGAAAAATGCAATGAATAACGAAGACTAATCAGTGCTATAAATAACAAATCTATGTACATACTTGCATACAATACTTACAAACATACCCCAAGCTCGCTTTAATGCCAGCACACTCCCATACAATATGTCTACCAAATCCCCATACAATCTATATATTTATGTTTGACTATAAAAATAAGCAAAGCCTAGCCAAATATACCGAAGAGTAAGCGCAAAAAAATGCGATAAACCACAACACATTAGGTCGCACGCAACTTCAAATTGAGGTGGACCGTGGAAGTAAGCATTTTCCTTGTGTGTTGCTTGATACATATATCCATGCACAATAACAAATTCCCATTCTTTATTGTAGGGCGCGCGGGGTTTACTGAATAGAAGAAATTTAAGCTTTTGATACTCTTATTTCGCAACCATAAAAGAGAGTGTTCGGTTGATAGAATATAATTCACATATTTTTTTTTTCGTTGCTTTGGCTGGAATGAATTTGTGAGCTCGTAGCTAAACCAATTGTTAAGACCAGGAATCGCCACTGGTAAATATGGATATTTACAAATAATACAGATCCTTAATTATGAATGTAAACGATAATCAATAACCGCTCAAAATGTAAGATTATAATATTAAAAATTCATTGTAAAACAATATTGCTTTTGCATTATATAAATGTTCTTCATTGCTGAATTACTAAAGTCCTAAAAAAAAGAAAAATACAGAACATATTTCTTCGAATGATATCGAATTAAATCTTTTGTTCAAATATCGTTTTCAGGTTTTTATGCTGCGTATTAGAATACTGTATTGTTTCAAGTTACATACTCATTTTATACTCACTTTTGTTGTGTTGTCGCTTCGATTTACATACGATAAAGGTGAGGTGACGCCTTTACAAAAGTTGATATTTTTATTTTAAACGACTAATTATACAAAAAAAAATATTTTTTGATCAGTATCAGCGTGTTTTTTTGGCGGATATATTCAGCTCACTTTTACTTTACGCGAAGTAACAAGCAGAAATTAAGTATTACAGAGATAGCCGACTTCACAGCTGATTGCCCCCCAGTTCATCGAAGAATTTGAGTCCCTTTTTGACAGATATTCATGAATTTTTGACGGTTATTCACAAAATAACGTAAATGCCATCCTCTGATTGGTCAATTTGGTTTTAAAAAAAACGTAATAAAAACAATTGTCAAACATTTTAAGGGCAAGAGAGGCAATACATTGCTTCTCTGTAATACATTTCTGGCAACAACAAATCAAAAGTGAGTTAAAAATGAGTAAAATTAACTCAGTAACCAAAAGTGAATATAGCGCGTTGTGTGCTCAATCACAGGTGGCGCCAAGTAACGTTCAGGGAAACCATTTGTTACTTAAACGTTGGTAACCTTCTATTATTTGACACTTGTAAGTATTATTTTTTCTGTTTACTTGTTTTTGTTTGGAATTCTGCTTTTGTTGGTCTTCTTTGATAATTGCTGAAATTCAATAATAATTTGACAAAAATTTGATAATAGATAATAGACAATTGAAAACATGTCGAAAAGGTAAATTAAAATTAAATCAAAATTAAAGATAACGCTATATTTTTAAATCTCAGACCATCAAAACGGTGGACTCAGGATGAAACGAAGGCATTTTTACATTTTTATAATGCTCGCAAACACGAATTCGAGAGCAACCGCAAAAAACGATTGGCATATGCGCGTATCTTGGAAGATATGATTTCGGCTGGTTTCGTACGTACATATCTTTCAAAAATGTATATCAAGATATAACAAGCATTTAATCATTAGGATCCAAATATTGAAATCAGCCATTTGGAAGTAAAGATGACAACTCTGATGAGGTCGTATAAAGCTGCCAAGGACAACGCCAAATGCACGGGGACTTCTTCGTGCCCACCGCCATTCATGGATGAATTGGATGAGATCTTCGGTGACAAGCCCATCAATTCGGAAAGCGAGGCATTTAATGCTGGTGTCGAGGATCTATTTACGGTAACAAATCATTTTTAGTTTAGCAGCGATTTAGTTTAATTTTTAAACGGGATTTAGAAACCGATTCGCAATCGTCTTGGCCAACCACCCCGAGTACTTTTTTGCGTACTTGATTATGGATACTAGAGTTAATTGATGAATAATGCAATCTCCCAATTTTAAAATCTATAAAAAGTGAAGTATTCTTGGGAAAGTAGAAGTATCAAATTGTTGCCTATGAATACGATGTAAAATACTTCAATTGAAGTATAAACGACAACGCTGGCGAGCACACATCCACATGAACATTATTCTTGTACAAATTGAATTGTACTGCCGATTCAATAATTTGTTTGGAGTTGTAGTGAGTGGAGTATGATGCAGAGAATACATTCTGTATGCTAAATGTATTATGTTGATAGTATGTTATAAATACATACATACAATAGTGTACCAAGCAATAAATCAAATATATATTTTTTAGTCCGATTTAACACGTACATTTTCGGGGTATGGAAACCCTTCCGTTTTCCGCGAGACCGAGTTGCAGCCCCCTTGAGTTCGCCCTCTCTTGTGAGATTGTCAAACCGAACATGCATAAAAGTCAAGCAACAGAGTGAAATTTAGTTTATTTCGGTAATTTTGGTCTTAACTTTTTCATTTTATCTCTTTTTTTCTGGTGTACTTAAACTATTATTTCCTGTTAACAGACAATGGGGGCAAATGTAATGCCAAATTTTAGATGAAGAAGAATTGGGATCGACTGTCGATGTGAAATAATGTTAACTTTTGGTTTTCGTTTTACTCAACTTCCTACGTCAAAAAAGGGTAAAATTGATTATGTCGCATAGCCTCCACCCTGTTGACAAATGTCTCATTTGCATGCGAGAACAATTAGCAAGAAGTTTCAACGAGAACTGAACCACGCAAAGAAACTCAAAAAATTATCTCGGTTGATACATTTTATTTGCTACATACAGTAGATTCTCGATAACTTGAACAATTAAAAACATTTAAAGGGCAATCCCCCTATAGAATTTCCTTTTAAATCGTCTTATCGTTAACAAATTAAAAATAAAGCGTTTTTTCTACTACACAACAGTATATTTAATTCATTTATTTAATTTAAAACAAAAAGTAGTTGCATACGAAGATATAAAATAAAAGGTTATGGCATAAAATAAAAATAATTATATAATATGGGCGGCGCTTCAACCCGAAGAGGGCTAGGTCATAGCTTCTATAACAACCACCCTTGTTGTGCCTGCTATTGTTCTCCCACGAGTGAAAGGGACTTACAGTTTAATGGCGATTCCGAACGGCTAAATTTGAGAAGCTTTACCTAGAGAGTTATTACTCTTTGATCATTATCAGTGACCCCAAAGAGGTAGGATGGTTAAAAATGGGAATCGAACCCAGTCGGCGAGGTTCAGCTGCATAGGAGTCGACGCTCTAACCCACTGCATCACGACGACCCACTATGGCATAAAAAGTAACATTAAATATTGAACACGGGTATTACCGATACGACTTTCAATGGACAAAATCAGTAAATTCTCACTGCTTTTCCATAAGTATTGTACCAAGAATAAGGAATTTCAAAAATGGATGTTCACGTTTTGGATATGTCAAGCAAAAAATCTTTTCACGTTATCCAGTGTTTACACTAACCGTTGTGCACGTTATCGAGAGTATACTGTATATGCTTGATGGCGCATGTATGGATGTGTTAGAGATGGGCACATTCGAATTATCATTCCATTGTTAATAAATCATACATCTCAAGAACATTTCAATTCATACATAAAAATCATCGTAATAATTTTTCTACCAACACTTAGAGAACTTGATAAATGTCTCACTTCAGCGCGAGAACAAATAGCAAGATGTTCTCGTCGAGAACCACTATTGAGAAACATAAGGAGAACATAAGAAAGAAAAGAAAAATAACTCAAATATTACTCTACTTCTCGGTTTATTAGTTCATTCTTAGTTTGACTGAAAAATTTGCTCATTTGTATTATGTACTATAACTTTCTTATGAGTTAATTGGGTTTGAGCTTTTTTTGTTTATATTGTGTGTATACAGTGGACTGTCTCTAAGTCGAAACTCTAACTCGAACAAATTATGGTATCCCGTTCGATTCTTAAAAACCATTTTCTTGAATTCCATCTCACTTTAGCACGAGAGTAACAAAAAGCGTACAGTCAGTGTAAAAAGTCGTACATTACCGTACATTACCACCCTTTCCAAAAAAAATAGTTAAAACCCTTATACTTTTATCGACAACAATATTTTTTTTTCTAAGAATAATGTTAATAACGCCTTCTCATCGTAACATAACTGTTTTCTAATTCTCCACATTCGGGAACTCAACAGATCTCAATTCTTGTAAAATACCACGGAAAATGCCGCACAAAAGGTCTGCGTATATTTATATTTTAGGCAGACTTTTTTTCCCGAGAATTTCCAGATCCTGTCCATTTTTCGCTTCAATTTATATTTTCACTTCCTTCTTTCTTTCAGTCGAGCGCTTGAATTATCTGAGGGCATATTATTATTATTATCTTCACTTTTAAGACTTTTTTAAACTAAAATTATGAACAAGGAATTATCAGCGGTTATTCGAAAATTAATTGTAAAACTACGTTCGGAGCGCAAAAGTTTAAGAGAAATTGGTGAAACCATTGGTAAACCACTTTCTTCCGTACAAAGAGTTTTAGAAAACTAAGCACAAACTGGAAATTTTACTTCGAAATACAGATCTGGACCTGCGATCTGGTTTCCTGCGATTTTAGTAGGATTTGACCATAAAAATTAAATGCATTTTTTTTAATTTCAGCAGTTTTTGAAAAGTCGCTTTGCAAGTATGCATTAAATAGATGTTAGTAAAATACATAGCAACAAAAATTATTCTACAATATGTAAATTTACATAATATATGTATTTTAGTTTTGCAGACATTTAATGCTGCTTGTAAAAGAATATTGTCAGAGGTAATTGTGTTAACAACTAAGACCCAAATCAAAAATCTAGCGATAATACTTGATACTACTGCGCATCAAAAGATGCGGTCATTTCAACAAAAGCAGTTTTACAGAAGTATCCCGATTACTAGAGTTTCGATTTTTAAGCTCAGGCTCCTTCATCCGATACTCTTTCGTTTGTTTCACAATCTACCATTATAAGTTCACAACATTCAGAACAGTGATCTGGAATGCGAATGATTTTTGATTGAAACAAGCTTGCCACCTACTGCTCCCAAATAATTTGGAAAGATCTGTTGGTTAAATAAAATACATCCGATTTCTCCCTTCATAAATTTTACGGCTCTACAATCTTTAATAATTAATTTGCAAATTATTTTGTTTACAGTGTGATGAACAACCTTTAAGAAAGAATCAAAAAAGAAGTAATGATGTCGAAGAACAAATACCATTAGCACACAAACGTCTTCAAAATCCGACGAGTGAATACGAAAAAATTTCTTCGGCTTGGGCGGTTGAACTTCAAAAAATGACACCACAGCAACAATTATTTGCAAAGAAAGCAATAAATGAAATTATGTTTGAAGGTCAAATGGGAACTTTGCACAGACATTCAGTGCAAATTAATACCTGCAGCCCTACATCAACTCCAAACAGAATTGTAGTTTCGAGCTCGGTTGCACCCACTACCCTACATAGGACTTTTCAAAACTCTGAATCTGACTCTTGGTTGAACTCATCAAGTAATCTATTTGAATCTAGATCTCAAATTCAATCAGGATGTGCGTCAGATCCTTTAAGCTACAAAAATGACGATCTGGAGCAACACATGAAATGTAAAACAGAATTAGAACAAACCACAGAATCTGAATAAGATACTGCACAAGTTAAGTAAAGCTTCAGTTACCTACAAGAATGTATTTATTTTAAATAAATCAATAGATTACCTTTAAGTTAAGAGTTGCGTATTATTCCTCTTATAGCCCACAGCTTCTAAACCGTCGCATGGATATCCAAAGACGGTGTAAAAAGGCGCTGTTTAATGAATATCTCTAGCCGCATAAAATTCAATTACAAGTTTGTTAATTACAGTGCTCCACAAAAGTTTGCGTACAACGATGAAATTTGGAAAAAGGGCTTTTACCAACAGAGTATAAGTTAAACATATATTTCAAACATATTCGCTCAAAATATACAATAACAGAAACCAAAAGAAGTCGCAAAATTAACTACACAAAAGTTTACATACAGGGGAAAATACTCTTTCACATAAGTCGAATCAAAGCCGTTATAGGCCGACCATCGAAACTCATTCCATTGATCACATATCGGAACCGCTAGAATGAAAGATCGGTACCCACGATACCAGTAATAAAGAGATGTTTAAAGAGGCAAAGCTGAGCAAGGAAGACATCTTTGCTAGAGCCATCGGAAAGCACAGCCTGCACGCCAACACGTCCGAGAACGGACTCAGGCTTTTGGACTTCGTAATGGGGTGAAACCTCTTTGTAGCCAGTACGGGGTTCCCTCACCTCAACATCCACAAAGGGACCTGGCGGTCTCCTGATCAATCAACCGTCAACCAGATTGATCACATTGCGATCGACGTCAGACACTCCTCCAGCATTCTCAATGTCCGAACATTCCGAGGAGTCAACATCGACTCGGATCATTTCCTTGTTGTAGCCAAGGTAAGAACACGGATATCGATAGGACAACGGAGTAGAGCAAGACCAAAACAGTTTGACGTCGGAAAGCTACAATCGCAATTGACCGCTAGCAACTTTGCCGATCGACAAACAATGGAACCGTTGTCAAAACGCCATCAGAGAAGCTGCATCTGATGTGCTAGGATTTTAAAACGCCACCCAAAAAAAAAACCCCTGGTTTGACAACGAGTGCAGGCAGGCACATTCAGCGAAGCAAGCAGCATACAAGGCGACGCTGGACAGAAGGACGAGAGTGGTTCGTGAGCTCTATGAACTTAAAATAAGGAAAGAGTACCGGCTTCTTAAAAAGGAAAAGAAAGAGCATGAGAAGCGCGCGATCGAGGACATGTAGAGGTGTTACGGCAGAAATGACGTCTGAAAGTTCTACCAACGGGTAAAACAACTATCCAATGGATACAAAATTCGGACAGAAGCCTGTCGTGACGCAGGGGGACAACTCGTAGAAGATTCGCAGTCGATACTGAGAATCTGGAAAGATCATTTCTGTAGACTGTTAAACGGCGAGGAAGACTCCAATACCGCTATCAGGCAGAATGTTCCACTCAACGCAATTGACGATGATCGACGAGAATTCCGTCCCCCCGACCTAGAAGAAGTCAAGATAGCGATATCGAGACTAAAGTCGAATAAAGCTGCTGGTGCAGACGGACTGTCTGCGGAACTGTTTAATGCAGCTGGAGATGAGCTGGTAAGGTACATGCACCAACTCATCTGTAAGATATGGTCGGAGGAAAGCATGCCCGACGAGTGGAATATCAGTATCGTTTGCCCGATCCACAAGAAAGGAGACCTCTTCAACTGCGCCAACTACCGAGGGATAAGTCTCCTTAACATTGCCTATAAGATCCCCTCTGCCGTTTTGTGTGAGCGCCTGAAACCATTCGTCAACAACCTGATAGGTCCTTATCAGTGCGGTTTCAGGCCGGGGAAGTCCACTATCGACCAAATCTTCACACTACGGCAGTGTGTGGAAAAAACCCAAGAAAAGCAGATCAACACCCACCACCTATTCGTCGATTTCAAGGCCGCATATGACAGCGTGCATAGGGACGAGCTATACAACGCCATGTCTAGCTTTGATATTCCTGCCGAACTCGTCAGGTTGTGCAGGATGACGATGGAGAACTCTCGCTGCTCCATCAAGGTCGGTAACGAACTCACCGAGACATTCAATGTCAAAAAAGGTTTTAGACAAGGCGACGCGGGGTCTTTTGATTTCCTTAACATCATCCTGGTAAAGATCGTGCAAGACTCACACGCCAACACTAGAGGCACGATCTTCCAGAAGTCCGTACAACTGCCAGCATACGCGGATGACATTGACGTGATTGGCAGAACACAGCGAGGCGATAATGAAGCGTTTGCTGGTATTGAAGCGGAGGCGGCCAAAATGGGTTTGGCGGTGAACGAGGGCAAAACGATGTATATGTTGTCATCGAGAAAGGACGCACAACATCGAAGACTTTGCCAAAACGTTACCATAGGCAGCTATAACTTCGAGGTAGTGAAGGACTTCTTCTAACTCGGATCACAAGTGAACAGTACGAACAACACCAGTAACGAGATTTAACGCAGAATTACTCTTGCCAATCGCTGTTTCTTTGGGCCAAAGAGGCAATTCAGTAGTAGAGTCCTCTCTCGAAGGACCAAGCTAACATTATATAACACCCTGATCATCCCTGTCCTGCTCTATGGTGCGGAGGCATGGACAATCACAAAAGCGGATGAAGAAGTCCTTGGTCTTTTCGAGTGAAAAGTTCTGCGTTAAATCTTTGGTTCTGTCTGCGTCTGTCTACGAACTGTACGGGCTGTACAGCGGCATTAGCCTAGCCAGGCGTCTCCGGATTCAACGCTTAAGATGGCTGGGCCATGTAGAGCGCATGGACAACACTGCTCCAGCCCGAACAATCTTCGACTCCGAACCAGTGGGACAACGCAATAGAGGACGCACAGGTGGAGAAGGACCTCAATTAACTTGGTGTGCGCAGTTGGAGACAGCTGGCTAAGGATTGTGCCGGCTGGAGAGGCTTTCTTGTTGATGCCCAGGTCCACCCCAGACTGTAGTGTCACCAGAAGAAGAAGAAAAAGGGTGAGAAACACGGCAGTGCGCGAGGAACACAGCGACTTCTTCGAACGGATATAGCACGAATGACTACACCAACACGAATTCCAAGGTGGGCCTTGAATGCGAGACCTAGGATAAGGTGGTTGGACCAAGTCCATCAGCTTGCCTGGTTACGCCTGGGCATAACCCCTGATGAGTTAGAGTCGATGGCGGAGGATCGAGTTGCCTGGAAATCTCTCGTGCATAATCTACCTCCGCGACCCCTTTAGTGGATCATGTGGGTCAGAATATGATGATGATGATGACACTAGCAGATGCCATCACGAACACCAACGGAAAATGGAATCAAATGGAAACGGCAAGGCTAGGACTAACAGCAGTGACATAAGCGCAGTTGTATGTATTCTTGTAAGGCTCTGTATCTTAAGAGAAGATTGGAATTAGAACGGTAAAGCGGATGGGATCAGATCGTCTTATCACTGCGGCCTCTGATGGGTCTACTGTAATTTCCCGCATTTAGTGTTCAAAGTATGGCCTGAGTGCAACCGATTCAAAAAAAAACAAGCGAAATCGGCGTGATATTCCTAGATTGGTATAGGACACTGGCCGATAGGAGAACATGCCATCATCCCACACAACACTCATTGTCGCAGCTGAAACAACGCAGCTTAGAGGGAGACATTAACACATTTCATTTGTGCGAGCGCTTGGTAGACCCCTCTCACACTCAGTTGATGACATCGAGCATGGATCAATAAATAAGAAAAAACGAAACACCAAATTCAATTAGGCTCTATATCAATGTAATAAATTCGCAACTCTACGGTAGAGTATGGGATCGTGAAGCGCTGATGTACTGGTAAGCCGATACCACAATTTCTTGTACCACGGAATTGGTAGCATCCATGTTAAACCGGTTAAAGGGGGTTTTAAAATAAATTGATGTGAATCAATGGATTTGCAAAGCGTGCAGCCCAAGCGGACGACATCGTCTTCATCCCCAATATATAATACGCTAAATGCATTTTCGACAAGATGTGCAAGACTGAAAAGATTATTACATCTTCGTGTTTGTTAGTTTGGCCTTGCGACTTCAATATTTTTTAGCTGGTGTATAGTGATGGGCGCATTCGAATGATTATTCGAGTGATAATTCGATTCACACACCATTTCGAGAGCATCTCAATTCACAAAATCATTCCATTAATGACTAACTACTAAGGCGAGCGATTTTTATACACACGACTTCAAAAAATTCCCTTTTGAGATCTCAACACAATTTTACTCGCAGGCTTTCTTAGTCTCGATGATTGGGATCTCAATTCCCAATTTGTATGTTGTCCCACCCTTTATCAAACGTGTATAACATGCTTCTAATGGCCAACATTGTGAACGTAAGAGTAAATAAATTCAAAGAAAAATCAAACACGTAACACTGCCTATGCCCAATAGCCTACAACGTTCCACCACCATTGCTAATAAATTAAAGAGAAGTTTTAATTGACGAATCAATTAAACAACGATAACATTGCATTAACTCATGCACCCTCATGCCTATTTTAGTTGGTCCTTAAGAAATAAACACGCAAAGAAACTAAAAAATTTCATTGGCCGTTTACTTGTTGGTATGCGCATATGGGCTCATTCGATTTATCATTGAATTAAGAACACCTCAATCCATCCGTCAAATCATCCAAATGATTTTTCTAAAAAAAAAACAGCTGCATAAATGTCTTCAGCGAGAAAAAAAAGTAACAAACAGTTCTCGTCGAGAACTACTAATGAGAAACATAAAGAGAATGAGAGAAAGAAAAATAACTCAAATATTACTCCACTTCTCGGTTCATTAGTTCATTCTCAGTTTGTTTTTTGTTTGACTGATTCATTTGCTCTTATCTATATACATATCTTCTGAGTGAATTCTGTTTGTGTAATGCTATTGTATGGTTGACGCGGATATATTTTTGATTTTTTTATTGTTCGGTATTTGTAATATTTCGAGTGATCATTCGATTATTAACTATGTATCGCGATTACTAAAGCTTCGATTCTTAAAATAGTTCGAATGAATGCTGTACCAACACAAGAGAATTCCATAAATATCTCACTTCAGCGCGAGAACGAGTAACAAAAAGTTTTCGTCGAGAAGTTCTCGACGAGAACTACTAATGAGGAGAATAAAAGAGAAACATAAATGAAAGTACCCAAATATTACTCGAGTTCTCGGTTCAATAGTTCATTCACTGTTTGTTTTTGGTTTCACTGAAGCATTTGCTTTTGTGTAAGTATTTATATCTTTCACGTGGAGATATAGGTACTTAAAACAAATCTCGCTCTGTCTTCTGAGTAAATTGTGTTTGACAAATACGTGAGTGCGGAGGACGAGGTTGTTTTTGTTTACATTAGTGTAGTGTGGTTTATTATTTGTTAAGTGTATTTAACGGACCCTTGAAAACATAGTAAATTTTGTGTACTTTTGACCTTGTTGATTCTTCGCAGTTTGAAGTACCTACAACGTTAAGCAACATCAGTACTTCAAGTTCATCTATCCAATGGATTTATCTTACAACAATTCAAAATGAAAGCAGGGGCCAAAACATCAATGGTATGGAATTTTTTCCAAAAGAATCCAGATAAGAAATCTGTTAATTGCACGATCTGCAAGAAGAATTTGAAATTTTTTGGAAATACGACGAATTTGAAATCTCATATTGAGCGAATGCATCTAACAAGTGTTGATTTTATTCAAAATGAAAGCAATTCATCAACTTCGAAATACACCGATAGAACTGAAGAAGTTCATCAAGATGACCCTGCGACTTCAATAGAAGCAGCTGTGCCGGAGTGTTCTAGTAGATTTGCTACAGATGCAGGGGAATTGGTAGGTCATAAAACAAAAAAAATTAACAAATTCTGCTTTATGCAGTAATAAGCAGAGTTAACTCGAAACGAAGATTATCAAATAATCTCATAAAATTGATAGGATTTTCACACCTTTGTCGATTGTAGAAAACTGCGGATTACTCGAATATTCATTAAAGCTTCAGCTTCTGTACAACTAAACAGAATAACCATTACTATAGAACACATTCCAAATCGTATGACAAAGTGGCGGAATAAATTAAGTTAGTACAGTCATCTGTGCATTTTTTTGCGGTTCTATTGATATGTGGAGTTATGATAACTAGAAGTAATCCTATTCTGTTCTAATATCTCGAGCAGAGATGGAAGAAATTTCTCTTTTTTCAACTACATTTTTCACATCTGCTACTCATTGTGGTAGTTAATGACGTGTGCATAAGGAAATGTAGTAGACGTAGAAAAAATGTCAAAATGCAGTAGAAATGTCAATTTAACGTCAGTTCAATTATGCTTGCATATGAACAATATTCTAAAAACACTACAAAATCCACACGTTACAAATGTAGTTAATTAATGAAATAAATCGGCCGTGTAGTTTATTCGAATAACTATGCGTGATTAATCAAGTAATGCACTCGACCTCATGTAGTCTACTCTGTCATCTCTGATCTCGATCACTCGATTATTTAAATATCTCGACTTCTTAATTTTCGATTATTCCCATCACTACCTTAGGCTCCTCTGATTTGACAGCTCCCAAATAATTTGAAAAACTCCATTGGTTAAGAATCAAATCCATTCGGTTTCCCCCTTCATTCATTTTCAGGCTCTGGAATCTGTATATTGAATTATGTTTTGCAATTTGTAAAAATATTATATTTTTAAATATATTTATATACGCTTATTTTGCTTACAGTGTGAGGATCAACCTTTAAGAAAGAAAACAAAACAAAGTAAAGATGAAGAACTAATATCATTAGCTCGCAAGAGTCTTCAACAGCCGATGAATGAGTACGATAAAATTTCTTCGGCTTGGGCGGTTGAACTTCAAAAAATGACGCCACAGCAACAATTATTTGCAAAAAAAGCAATAAATGAAATTATGTTTGAAGGTCAAATGGGAACTTTGCACAGACATTCAGTGCAAATTAATACCTGCAGCCCCACATCAACGCCAAACAGCATTGTGGTTTCGAGCCCGGTTGCACCCACTACGCTACATAGAACTTTTCAAAACACCGATTCTGACTCTTGGTTGAACTCATCAAGTAATTTATTTGAATCTAGATCTCAAATTCAATCAGGATGTGCGTCAGATCCTTTAAGCTACAAAAATGACGATCTGGAGCAACAAATGAAATTTAAAACAGAATTAGACCCGACCACAGAATCTGAATAAGACCCTCAGCAAATTAAGCAAATGTTCAGTTACCTACAATGTTTTTATAGTAAATAAATCAATAAATTAGCTTTAAGTATTATACTAATTACGATTATTTCTGTACTACGTAGGTAATTATAAATACACATATGGATACCCTGACAGGAATGTCATGGACCGATACTTCTGCCCGCATTCTCCCAGCAGTTCCCTAAAAATGGACGTATTCATTGTATTCAATCCATTTGAGAGTCGTACTCGTGTGCACTCTAATAACTCAGTTTTGTTTTGTTACTTCGAGTGCAATGTAGCTACTGAGCTGAGTATGGATTCTCAGTAAAACACGCCTATAATCTGCAATTTAAAAGTTAATGAAATCCTCTCAGATGTTGGTTGGCATTGAAGCCGGAAAAACTTTGGGATAAAGGAAACGAAAAAAGTGAAGAAAACGACGAATTGAATTGTTTAAACGCTTTTAAGCTTTCAATTGATATCAAAGGAAATTGAAGACAATATCAGGACCAAAACTGTTCGGAGAATGCTAAATGAGAAATTGAAAAAATAAAGGATTGACTTTGATAAATAATACTCTAAATGGACTAGAACTGAGGATTTTGATTTAAAAGGTCCCGATGGTAAGTCATTTGTAAGAGAGCCTCCCAAATCAGGGGTCTATTCTTAAAATACATATGTGCCGTGGATTCCGCTTTATTGAGACACTTCGAACTATTGTTTCTTTTTTGTTCGAGACATACGAAGTGAGGAACGAACAAAGAGAAAGCCTATGTATGTTTCCTTTATTTTTTATTGAAGAAAAGTGGCTGTCCAATTAAAGCTAACAAATCGTTTTTAGTTTTTTAGGAAATAAATTTAAAATCTGTTACTCTAGCAAGCCTAGCAGGAGATCTCCTGTTTTTTAACATTTTTTCAGCGGCAACACTGGTCGTAAGTGCAGAATAAGTAAAACAAATGCAACCAACAATAATGTCACTCATTGTATACAAAATAAGAAACAAAAACAAAAGGAAACTCAGTTTGACTGAGTCAGTTAGAGCACAAGCGGAAATCAGTCTTTTGAGAACATTCAACTCTCCAATCAAAACCACTCAATGCTATCACATTCCACAGCAATGGAATTGTATGAATGCATGTTTGGATGTTTGCCAGATAGTAGTAGCAGCAGTAACATTATTGAGATTTTTTTTCACTTATATCAGAAAAAATGTAGTGGAAAAGGTGTATATGATTTCTGATAAATACATAGTTCCAATGGTGGAACATTGAACGGAACTTAATTGGATCGGAGCTAGTTTTATATAAGCCGTAAATTCTCGATTATTGCAACTAATAGAAACTAGGGTAGTTGCAAGTACCTACTCGAAAAGTTTCGATTATTGCGCCAATATTAATAAAAAAAATTAAATTTAGTTGCGAAAATCGAGGAGTTGCGTTGCGTTAATCGAGAAACGTACTGTAGTTCCACTGACATTTTTGGTCAGAAGGAAAGTGTAGTTTTTGTAGATCAAAGCATACCTGTTTTCCTCCTTATGTCTATAGGCGTGTTTTCTTGAAAATTTATACTCAGCTTAGTAGCTACTTTACAGGCGAAGCAACAACTGAGTTGTTACTGAGATTTAATTGTTTTTTTTTAAGTAAAAAACTAAAGAAATTAATGTAAAGGTATTTAGAATGAGAACTGAGCTGAGTATAGATTCTCAAGAAAAAAGCATACTGATAATGTTATATTTTTATTTCACAGACCATCAAAAAACCACATCAAAAAGCATTTGTCATATGTGCATATCTTTGAATATATCATTTCAGCAGGTTTCGTAAGGATTCTGGTTTATTTGACATGGCAATAATGGCTTTATTAAATTCTCACGATCTATACCGTGGCCTGGATTGATTTAGTTTTCAAACAGAGAAGTCGTGTTTGACTTTTTCAAATGTATGATTCTAGTGCGTACATACAGCACAGGATATGCAAGACACGAAATATCGCATGTACTTTATAATTGGGAACCTAGTTAGAGTTCTATTTTCAATATTTGTCAACAGAGATGGCAGAATAGACTACATGAGGCTACTCGATTAATTCAGCATGGTGATTCGAATAAACTATACCCCTTCCGTACAAGCACAATTGAACTGACGTTAAGTTGACATTTCCACTACATTTTGACATTGTTCTTACGTCTACTACATTTTCTTACGCATACCGCTATAAAGTAAGAAAAATTTATTTATTCCAAAAAGTGACATTTCTCCATTCTCTGCTCTAGATGACTTGCCATCAGAGCTCTTAAAGGTCGGTTGCGATGATTTGGTAGTGAGCATGCACCAGATCATCTGTAGAATCGAATGATTACTGGAAGGCGGCGATATTTCCGGGTCGGACCATCCATGGGTAGTAGACCTGCTAAGTAAGTAAATAAGTAATTAGTCCAGTAGATCACCTCATGTAGTCTACTCTTGTTTAATTGCGTGTCCAGTGTTCAGCATTGAAATCAAGCTATTGCTACTTATATGTAAAAGAAATGGCGCATGAGTATACATGATCCTTAATCGAAACTGGGTGTTTTTAATTTGAAAAGATATCACGAGTTTACAAGAGGTATTTTGATCTTGGGAAAAGGTAAGGAAGAAACCGCCAGGTTTCATCAATTTTCTGCGATTATCAGTTGATTTTCTACTACTAGAGCAATAGTCCGCGGTGGAATTGGACCTCAGCCAACAAGCCTATCCACTTGTGTGCTCCATCAGCCATCTCTATTGCGTTGTCCCACTAGTCTAGAGTCAAAGAATCGTCGGGTAGGAGCAGTGTCCTTCATGACGCCTGCCTAAACTCATGCCGCTGTACATCCTGTAGTTCGTGGTTGAATCTTCTTCTCCAAAAACCATCAACGCAATCATGACCAAAGATTGAACGCAGAAATGTTCTTTGTTCATTCTTCCGCACTATAGAGTATGACATGGATGTTATATAAAACTCAAACAGTGTCGATTCAGTTACGAAACACGAACAAGTCGATTACTCACTCACCTTTTGAATTATAGAAACAGAATAAATCAAAACTCGTCTCTACCTTAGCTGGGAATTCTTATGTCCATATCAGTATTGAATTTGTATTTAATCCGGATCCGGTGATCCGTTGTAAAGGAATTGAAACACACGAATAGTCGTATCTTCATACCGGGACCATGACGAATTGTCCTTAAAGATAGGTTTCTCATCAAGTTTCACTATATGCGGTTGAGTTATAAGGAGTTAACAGTATATAACAGCACTAGCATCACAAAATTCAAGAAATTAAAAGTTCCAAGATGTCTTACGAACTGACTTATCATTTTATCTACTTGCATTTGTAATAATTACCATTGTATATGAAACTATGCTTTTAATAACCAAATCTCAGTCAAATAAGACTTTAAAGTTTAACTACAGCGTATTCGATACGTATTTCGATTATCCAGGTCTATCCAGTTTGCCCAACATAATGATAAGAAAGAGAAATTAGTGGTGGTCCAATATTTTTTTTTTATTTACAGATATCATTGGGAAACAAAAAAAAACCATACGATCGTTGATATACGTATACACAGCAACAAAAGTCTACATACGATGCGGAATTTCTCTATTATTTCCTTGAAATAAGGGACGGCGAATTTTTTTGTTATATTTATGAACAACATAAAATTGTTACATTTGGCTACGCACCTCAATAAGTTAGAAGAACTCAAAAGAAACAAATAAAAAATTATATTATAATTCGACTTTTGTGACTAGGTGTATGTATAATTATACAAACAGTAATCCGCCTTAATCACACTTCTAATGCCAATCAAATTAAGTCAAAAAACTTCCTTATGCATTTAATAGAAAGGGAAGGGAAATAATCTTTTCGTTGTTTATCGATTTTGATTTCCCACAGAGTATATTAGTTTATCGATAATTGATGAAATACAAAAAAAACCAAAAAACAACTCAAACATATGTTTTCATCGGCATCACACAGCTGATTTTTTGCAACACCCTATGACTCAGGTTTTTAAAACCAGCAATATTCATAAGCTGCCAACATTTCTGTTTCCTAAGTGATATGATTATTTTAATCAGATTCACTCTTCAGCTAAAAAGTGGTTTGGCATCTATTTCCTGAGATGCAGTCTTTCAGTTATTCACAAATAATTATTTGCATTTATTTTACTCTCATAATACAAGTGTTTGCCTTAGAACTAGGTACGATCTGTTTTTTTTACACCCAGCATTTTACGTGTGATATCGCAAATGATAACAGTGTTGATAAAAGAAAAAGTACATTCGGAAAACTAACAAATAAGTAAAACACCACAAGAAGAAGTTTTGTTTTTATTAGCACTGTTTGACTAAGATTTTATTCGACAAATTTATTTTATCGATTAATATGTATATAACACTGTAAAATTATACTGCACATTGCAACTGTGAATGGAATTTATTTACATTCATAACTTGATGACAATGAATGAGAAGAATGAATATTTGAACGTTATTCACAATGTAAACATTTGCAGATGAAGAGTGTACGGATTCCAATAATTTGAGAGGAACCTGCAAGTTGCTTGTTGACTGCCCGCATGTTTTGCAACTTAAATCAAACAACAGAAAGTACAACAGGTGTGGCTTCCACGGAGTAAGAGAAGTTGTTTGTTGTGCGCAAAGAAATATTTCGAGGGGCCCCATACAGACTGCAGTACCTAATCGGAAATATGTGAAAGGTAAGAAAACTAATTTTATCAACATTTCGAAAATATTTGTCACATCTTCCGAATGTTTCATAACAAAAAAATGTATGTATACTCTGTTTATGAAATCACATACATCACATGTCCCCTTTAATGAGCCATTTGAGTGATACCATTAGAAAGTTGATAACCTTTAGAGATGGGGCATTTTGGTAGTCATTCTCTTGTCTCTCTGTTTATGTGGGTTTTCCCTTCTGTTATCTCGGGGGCATGCGGTACACTCCGTGAGTAAGTGCCTCATAATAATCACCAAAATCTGTAAGTTTAAGGGCAAATATTAATTTTGTAAAGATGGTACTGAAAAGTGGTCAGTAAATATACCAAACTAATATTATGTATAGGTGAGGATTTTTTACATTTTTTGAAGCGTACGCGTCCATTCTTGCGGTTTTTTTTAAATGTTTATATAATTGTTTCATTAATTTAAATAGGTAAATGGTCGTACTGTACTTAAGTAATTTATACAATTATAAACGGAACAGTGTAGGTACCACACGACCATTTAAACGTGTTATTCCGATATTTCTGTAAATCATATACGGGGGGTACATGTGCACAATATTCATAGAATTGCATGTCCGGTACAGAAGACGGCCGTTGTAAAGGTATTGAAATAATGAGTACCCTATTTTCATACAGGGATAATGACGAATTGGTCCGCAGTGATAGTGCCGTAAATTAGATCCCAACGGCAAATGGTGACTGGACCAGATTTCAAAAGCCATATAAAAATGTATTAACTTTGCTTGTACTAGGATTCGAAACAGGGACTCCGCTAACCAGGGGCAGGCACTAACTCAACTATGCCATCCAGTCATTGCGCTTAGAGTAAACTTTACAACTTCCACAAGTCATGTCGTCTTTTTTCCTAGTTACTATTTTAAATTAATGAGACACTATTTTAAAATAATGGAATTAATTGGGACATTCGTAATAGATTACAAAAACTAATAGTACAAATCGTATACAGAAAGCGGCAGGGGTTGCCGCTAAAGACTTTAAAACGCTTGTAAAAAGTGGAAAAGTAAAATTAAATATAATTAAACTCCGAAACTAACATAAAAGCGTGTATTTCGCTTACCTTAAGGTCTAATGACAAACGTTCTATTCAGATATTGGAAATATAATGTATAACCGATTAAAGAGGAATATCACAATGTATAGACTGCTTCATTGCTCGGGCTTTTTTAAAGAAATAATTTTCACTATTAAAAATATCAGCGGCAACCCTATCCATTGCATACATCAATTTTGTACACACCACTTAATTCGCGTCTGCAATGCAACACTCCATGACGTTATAACACAAAATCGTTTCTGATCTGTCTCCGACATTCTTTCTAATTTTTATAAATGATCTCTTGTCTGCTATTTCCAATGCAATCCATTCCTTCGCTGATGACAGCACCCTCAGCTTTTCATATTCATTCCAAGACTCACGACCCCGCTCTTCGGCCATAAGATTGGAACTGCAGCGTATGTTAACCACATTGAATTCCGATCTTTAAAGCATAGTTAAATGGGGAAAAAACAATAGAGTGGCGCTTGTGTCGATGAAACTGAAAAACACAATACTTAATTGGAACGATCGCATATATGAGGTCGCCAAAAATACTGTTGACAATTTGTATAGGTAATCGATGCAAAATATATTTCACCCCCTCTGATTTGACTTTAGTTTATTAGGCTTACATTAACCCCACGCTTGAGTACAACGCTCATATCTGGTCTGGTTCCCCAAGACCACCCTGCACCTGCTAGATAGAATCCAAAAGCGAGCGATTGAGCTAGCCAATTGCATTCCTCCTCTTCATGAATTCACATACCCGTCTCACCAGGAATGACCATCAGTATACCCTTAAGTCTACTTTCGTCGGCACACTACACGAATATGGAATGCTCTTCTTAGCCTAATAGTTCTCACAGACTACAACCCGCAGATACTTAAAACCAATTTGCACAGGCCTCGCTCAATGTGATTGGAATTGGCAGTTGCTTTTCTTAATTTTCCTCATCGTATCCACATTGACGGCCGAGAGGCTTCAATCCAACAGTGTTGTTTATGGCACCGTGGATTTCATCGGCAGCATGAACATAATCCTCCACAGTACCTTTCAGCGGAGTAGAGGGATTCTGCTGTATAATAATAATAAGTAATTCCTTTTTCAAAACTGTATGTATTTAATTTCTTTTACAAATACTCCTCTCCGGATAATAGCACATACGCATTGGCATGAAATTATGTGCTTATAAGCGGGTTTTCAATAAAATTCCTATTAAGCGGGGACCTAAGGTAGACTTATGATGGCGTTGGTAAATCACAGCTGAACATAATTTGTTACAATTAAAAGGGTTACTTATATCCGTGAAGTACTGTAATAAAATGCATCCCCCTACTTCGTTTCTCATATTTCAGATCACTTTTGAATACATTTAACTAACACTCCATACAACCAAGTTAATGATTTTCTATATTTTTTATTTTATTTACAGAATGTGAGCTGTATAAATCTCAAATATTTGATATTGAGAACTTATTTACTCCACTGACGGCGACATCACATACAGTCAAGAGAACTGTTTCCAAATGCTCGCAGAATACTTTCCCTTTAGTGGTGAGTGGTGAAGATGCAAACCCCAAGGAATTCCCTCATATGGCGCTTTTGGGGTGTAAAGATGAAAAAGGAAAGACTGAATGGATATGCGGTGGCACGCTGATAAGTCCGAATTTCGTTCTAACTGCTGCTCACTGCTTTGAAGATGTTCAATGGTAATTAATGTAGCTTATACAAATTTAATTTATGATTTTCATTTTCTCACAACGTTCTCAGATACGAAATTGTCTTTAGTAACAATGTATCAGACCAGGTAGATAGGTCCATGTGCCTATAGCTGTTAAGCAATGGTTTACACGTGCAAACACTAGGACATAGATTTCCTATTAAATTTGACACCCCAACATGGCCGCTGTTAGCTAAGTCGTTATTCTTTCTGAGGTTCGTCAATGTTTCGCACGCCACAGTGACAAAGAATATCCAACCGCAGTATCTATTAAAGGTAGATCATATCATTTTAACGGTTTTGTTGGCTCCTTGACACGACGCGATTATCCGTGGCAGTAATTGACAAATGAAAACAAAATTTAACATAGTCGTTAGATTGAAATTTTCATTGAAGGTACTCTGTGATAAGTTTTCCTTGAACTTGGCACAATTAAAGGCCGATCTTATCTCCGCAACCTAAAATTGTCTGATTTACAAAAATTGTAATTAAATACATCATAAATAAAAGTTAATACACTACATCTACGTTTATCTTTCAGTGGCGATGTAAATACAGTCCGGCTTGGAGACTTAGATATAGAATCTACAACTGATGATGCCCAACCAAAAGATTTTGAAATAGAGAAAACAATTCGACACCCAGAATACAACGAAACCATTAAGTACAACGACATTGCATTGCTGAAATTAAAAACGCGGGTACAAATCAACTCATATATGCGACCTGCATGCTTGCCCTACCAGCAATATTCAAATGTATCGCAGTTAATAATAACCGGGTGGGGGGCTAAAGAATTTGCAAAACCATTTACTTCGCATCTACAAAAGGCAACGGTAGAACCGTTTGAACAAACTGAGTGTAATGAAGTTTACTCAGAAGATGGAAGTGATAAATGGCCGGTTGGAGTAAGAGAAAGAACGCAAATATGCGCCGGGCCCAAAACTGGGCAAAGAGATACTTGCCAAGGCGACTCTGGTGGACCGCTTCAAATTATCCATCCTTTATATCCCTGCATGTACACTGTTGTTGGAATAACATCCACCGGACAGGCGTGCGGTGTTGAGGGAGTTCCTGCAATATATACTCGTGTATTTTTCTATATTGACTGGATTGAATCGGTAGTCTGGGAATAAAACAGGAACGCTGACATATGAGGATCGATAAAGACTAGAACTGAAATGCTGATAAAATCGTGATATATCAAGTACCAAGAGAAAATAAATACTCATATTCAAGGGAAAGTACAGTGTCCGTTGTTTCGATTTTTGTTTCAATTTATATGGGATATTGAAGATAGTAGAAGTCTGGACGTGTCAGCCAATTCCATATTAAGAGTATGACAAATAAGGCACGCCGTGAGATCAAAATGCGAACATTCGTGATGCAAGGTAATCACGCGAAGTGTTGTCGTAAGTGAACTGTATAACTTTCAGGAGAAGTTTAGTGTATTTCCGAATCTATTTAGATTTACAAATCAGCATAAATGCTCAGATTTTATTTATAGCATGGATAATGGAGTGAATGAAACCACGTGCATGTTTGTCATGGTTGATGACTTATTTGAGCTTCTATCTTTACAAAATTGATAAACTTTATTTATTTGTTCAAGTAGTATTTCCCCATGTTATCTGCACGTTGATTCACCGGCGTGACGTATTTTTGGTATGGCGTTTTAATCCGTTGAAGCTGTGCTGAAGCTCTCAAAATCATCCTCGTTACGTTACCAACAGTAGGTTCACGAAAATATGTACATATGGATGTGGAAATTGCAAAACCATCTGCAACAGTAGAAAAAGCACAATATGTTAACTGACATTTAAATTTTATTTGAAATAATAACTCTTAACGTCTGCGGATTACAAAATCTCCTTTATTTCAGTTGAGCGACCCGTTTGATAAGGTGTTTCAGCTTTTAAATAACTTAGCAAACATCGAAATAGTAAAGCTTTCAGGACACATAGTTCCGACTCAAGATAGTACTTAACGAAAAAAAAAGAAAATAAATATGTATGTATGTATGTACATTCCCCCGGGATTCTTCTTTATTTTATATATGTAATAATATCGCCATCCATTTAAGAACAGATTTGTAAGATTATAACAAGGTTTTGACCGCTTTTGGGCGGATGTATACTTTCATCATCGCCAAACATATTGTGGAAGAATGGCCGAGTCACTTGTGTCCTAGAATTCCACATTCACAGGAGTATCATGATGAATTCAATTGCTTCGTGACAACATCCCTCTAACGTATCTTTAGTCCATTCGCATTAACGCAGTGGTTATAGTTAATATATCTCAAATCTACTCAAATGAACTAATTGATAAAATCTTCAATTCGATGTGTTTTGGATGCAGACAGTTTAGTCACGTTGGTTGATATACGTTGAATTTGATTCGAAAATGGAGATGGAGCATTCAATAATATTTTAACCGTGTAAGCAACAAATGTGAATTGTAGGTATGTTATAAATTTCCATTCAAAATTAAAATTATTGAAATAGCAATACTTGACTTCCCTTCTTAAGAATTGTTTAACATAACCGACGTAGATATTCTAACCAATTGTCACCGCATCTGATGTAGTTACAATCAGAAGTCAAGTAGTTACAAATCAGAAAGCATGCAGACCACCCACTCATGCGACATAAGTAGCGCCTTTTGCGTGAAGCGTTCTGAATTCTAAAAAACATGGACCGTATATGTATATGTAAATCTTTATTTCTATAATTTTCTCATGTATTTTAAGGAGCTTGCTTTCCGACCAGAGCTTTTAATTGTTTTTGAACGGTTTCTCTCAACTTTTTCTTATCCCTCTCTGATTTCTTCAAAACCGAAAAAACTGTTTTCTTATCAGCTTCTCTCATTTTATCGAGTATGATTATAACCGTGTTCGGTTCTACCATGTAGTAGCGGTTATCTTCCTTTCCATAGTCATGCAAATATGTACTCCATTCTTCCATTATCAGCAAATCCAATAACTGCCTAATATGCTGAAATTGCTTGGTGAGTTCTCCATCGGCGATTCCTTGAATTGGTTCTGATGCGGCGAAGAATTCAAACTGCATAAGGTCCAGATTTATTTGTTGCAATGCGGCTCCTGTTATTTGCTTAACATTGTTGTCTAACAATAGGTTGAGAAGATTATTCGAAACATGACCGCAAGCTTTGATGCATGTGTTTCTGGCGATAGTCGGAAGGACGTGGCTGAAACTCTTGAACGTACTTCTCAAGTAGGCAATCATATCCGTAATGTAGGATGAGGCACTTCCTGTTGGTTCTATAAGCAACCAATTATAATCCAAAATACTGAAAAATTCATCTATCTTCGAACATATTCTCCTTCCAACCTCCCGTTCAGCTTCCGAACTGGCTTGGAAAATCGAAGTCGACATTTGATTGATATTTTCCATTGTACCAGTCATTTCACAGATGAAATCATTCAAATATGGTGCTGCTTTGTCCAAATACTTTGTATCCAGTATCACTTGGATGATTTGGGGAAGAGTTAGACTTGGATTGCGAAACAGTGCTGATATGCAACCGCTAAAACTTCTTGTGAACAATGAGTTCGCAGCCTTTCTTACAGTTATAGCAATTTCATTCGGCAGTAAGGGTAGATCCTCGCAAAATTTCATCGAGGCATACATAAATTCTTTAGCTTCACTAAAAACTTTTGGGACCATACTGGAGAACGGGAAAACTGCAGGGAATTTATTGCTTTCACTCATCTCGTAATTGAATGGAAACTTTTCTAACAATGCTTCCATTTCCTCTGCTGAGTTGACTTCAAGCGGTAGAAAAATCTCTTTTTCTAGTATATCCTGAAATATGTGAACCCATCTTTGCAGCAAGACTTCGTTATAATGATCACGAATGGCGTATAAAAGTTCCCAGAGATGGCTGGCCACATAGCCACAAGATTTCAAGTTTCTTATGGCTAATAGTATTAGCGTTTTTAATTTAAGCAGGATATTTGGATCCGTACAAAGGCATATATTTATGTTGAGGTTTGTAGCAAATGTATTCAAAGAATTAGCCCAGAGTTCCTCCAAATATAGTTTTGACGCTATTTCATCTGCAGTGTTTCGAACATGATCTTCCACTACGAAAAATCCAATCACGGACGATATATAGGTTTTATAGATTTCCAAATCATTGTGCATCGTTCGGGGAGCAAGTAGAACAAGTTTTATCTGGTCCCTCCTTTGCTGGCGGTAATCCTTTTCGAAAAAGTCTTTATGACCCAGTTCACTGTATATTCGATACGTTTTGAAAATTGGGGAGAAATCTATCAAATCGTAAGCGCTTATGTTCGAGTCGGCTGCTATTGGTGCAGACTGACCAGTTTTGTATTCAAGGATTATATTCTTTATATCTTTCTTTTGCATCTGCCTGGTGTATCGCATTGATATGTCACCAATCTTCGATGAGAATTTTCGAATATTTTCCAGAAATTCTCGGAATTCCGCCTCGGTAGAGGTCTTAATATTTTCTTTCAGTTTTGGAATAATATCTCGCATTTGAGAACTAAATCTATACCGTTCCACAGAGTGCAGGCAATCGTTTTCCAATGCCTCTAATATCCTCAGTGACTCATAATACTGCTTCTGATTGGTATAGTGTGAAAACTTCGAACAATATTCAAACAACGGTAAACACTTTTGTAGTAACTCGATAGATTTAAATATATTATTCTCGACAACACGTAACTTGTTAATTTTCTCTGCTGTTGTTAAAAATTTTGTGGATATGGAACCCATGGCAGTGTCAACTTGTATAACATCGTTGTTCAATACCTTTACTTTAGATTTCACTTGCAAAAGTTCATTAATTGAATCTATAAAACCTTCGTAAAACAGATTGCATATTTTTTCAATATCCTTATCATACGTCTTCAAATTGCATTCAATTTTTTCGGTCAAGGAATCGGATATGTTATCTGAAAGAAAAAGTGGTTTGATGAATCCAGATGACTGAGCAGGAACCGATGTTTACCTTCCAAAATTGACCTAAATGTCGACACAAAACTCTCATCATTCGTTTGTCTATTACTATTCATTTTAAATTAATAAAACAACTTTCATTTAACAAGTCGAAAATCAACACCAAAATATACAAATGTTGCCTGGAAAAAAATACATTAAAAACATCCAATATTTTCGCATACTATCATTGTCAGTTGTCACGTCATTCGTGGGCGTAATTTACATCGCTTTCCATTGGACTTCCAATCAACTAGTTGGTTGGATGACACTACTGTACTCAGCCCGAAAAGAATAGTCCGATTTTGCATTTTTATTGTCCGGAACTACACGGTACTGTTTGCAAATTATTGAACATATACAAATTGGATAGGCTGCCCATATATAATAGCTATTGAACACAAAATAAATTACGTGCATAGCGTCTAAACATACGTAAATCAACGCACAGCTGATTAATTTTTTTTTTTTTTAATTATACTGTAGGGCGATTTATTGAAAGGACATAACCGCCACGTGAGTGGATGAGCAACTACATCCATCGCTACTGCGTCAGTGTTGATTTACGTATCCAGGTCAAAGTATCGCTGATGCACTTAAAGAATATTATTACCTTAGAACATTAATCGATTTCTTTGAAATATAGTTAAATCCTCTACGAGTTCATCCGTCCGTGAGAGTTTGTTAAACCGAACAAAGCCAAAAGCGTGAATTTCAGTTCATTTTGGTGTTCACACTACTTCCTATGAATACACATGCCTATCAAAGACCTTCTGCAGTTCTAAAACCATCCAGATTCGTTCGTTTTTTGAAAACTCTGCAGTCGTTCCTTACAACCATGGATTTTTCGATGAGGTCACAGAAGATCCCTGTTCCTGTACCAGCGTCTTTGAGACTATAAAACCTTCGTATGTTAGAAAAATATGCTTTCAAGTATCGGCACAACGTCCTTATTTTCGGCATATACAATTCCCTTTTCCATTATTCCGGGATACCAAGTTCGGTAATCCACCATCACATCGCATAGGTGGACTACCTATGTGGGTATATTAATTGATAAAAATATTTTTTGTTAGTCTTCCCCTGATTTTTCCTTACTGTAAGCCGGTGACTGCGCTGGTATGTGTTGTTTTCTTTGATTATTGTCAGTGACTCGAATAAGGTTGAAATGAATTTCGATTGAAAATTATCCGTCGTACGGGGAACTAAACTTATAGCGGCCGACTTTATGTTACAGAGACAAAATATTCTCAGTTTGAAAGAAAACTCTCAATTTGACGTACGATGGACTTACGTTTCTTGTTTTATTACAATCCTCTCATCTCTCTCATATTTTACTAACGCAGATCGCCACAGTATTTTGTGCATGGCCATTAAATTGTCTGCGTTGAAAGACAACGCCAGCGATAAACGCACTATGGTGTTTCAGCCATTAGTCACCATAGGCACATGTACGTACATAAAAGTTGACGTATTTACTCCCTTACTTACTTAATTTCCAGTGTTTGCTAAAAGCCTCACTAGTGTCTGTATTCTGGCCCAACTCTGTGATCTATCACAACTTACAACTGCCTCACAAGAACATTCAAAGGTGTGGTGTGTGATTGAGCACATGAGATGGAAAAATAGGAGAAAATATAGACACGTGTAATAATAATTGAGGGTAATAAATATTTCTTAAACGGCAACATAGAAATATTCTAAGGGATTTACGAAAAATTACAACTGACGTTAAAACTCAAGCTTTCTGCAATTTTTTATGAAAATGGTATATCTTTTCGGAATAAGTTGGAACAAATAGCGTTTCTTCTATCATACAAATCGATATGTGTGAACGGCACCACTGCCACCAAATGCGTGGCGTGGACAGAGCTTTTCAATTCAGGGTACGATTGTGCACACACCAAACTTTCGCTTACGGGAATCACATGCCTGCCCTCTTGTCAATGGTCAACCATTGATCCTCTGTCGTGAACTGCAGTTTTTACTTAAGCCATCAGTGGATATTTGAAATATTGAGAAAAAAACAAAGCCATGTTAAGTGGGCATTGTGTGACTTTGACCTTTCATAAAAAAATCCTTGCTCTACTTCGGTGCAATGCGTACAGTACTGTATACATTCATTGCCCTTGTAAAGTGAAATAGAGTTCAGTGCCTGAATGTTCAAATTTTCACATCGCTGCTGAGCAGATAGTTAACTGAACGAGTTTCGCTATATATTTTATTATTTTTGATTTTTAAATTCTTAAATGTAATTAATAAAGTAAACTTAAAAAAGACATGTTGTTCTGAATTTACTTTTGAATTTATAAGAAGATCAATATTCAGGAAATCATGTGCCAGAATCAAAATTTTGTATGGGAATATTTTTTGACGAAAGTCCGCTCCCACGTTGATTCATTCGCTGGCCTCTTCCATTCAGGCTTCGTCTCCATTTCGTTTTGGTTATATATTATATATATGTATGCATTATTCGTTCATGTATGTATATATATTCTTACTTTGGGTTTGGTTTAACTAAAAGCCTGTAATAAAAAGGAGTATCGTAGATTGAACTTCCGTCAATCGTGAAATTTGGTGAAGAAATTTAAAAAGTAACTAAAAAGGGCATTAACCATTAGTTGGAAATATATTGCTATTGGAATTTCTGTCCTTAGTTTTCATTAAATCGCATTCTATATATCGTTCATTACTTCGAGAAAAAAAAATCGATAGGAAAATCACCCATAGGGAAGAAAATCAAAAAGCAACTGACTGGATAGTAATATGAGTAATGCTATTAATCAAAATGGCACAGGTCTAGAACAGCAGGTATGGATGGAATAATAATTTATTTTAATTGAAATAAATCTTTTGAAATGATGAAGAATTTCTTTCGATTGTTAATATTCGTGATGAAATTAAATATATAAACAACTATCTTCATATATATATGTAGATTATTAAGTACATGAATACATTTTTCTTAGGTTGCTGGTCTGGACTTGAATGGCGGCAACGTTAATAACGACAGCCCCCTAAATAAATCTAATTCAACTTCCGCTGCAAGGTATATACCACCGCATTTACGTGGTAGCAACAATAACGATTCCTTGGATAAACGTGAAGAGAAATTAGACAAAGAGTTTAAGAACGATAAGGACAGAGGAGAGTACAGGACCGATTATCGCAGGTACTTAATGCATACATAACTTTCTTTTGTGTCGTATTTATTCTTTCTGTTATAATATGTTCACGTATAATTTTTTTTTTCTTTTTATATTTATTTTAATTTTCCTCTGTTTTTTTCAAGGGGAAATAGAACTGTTAATAATCGGGATCGTTCGGATAGAGGCTCGGACTTCGGTAAATTTCCCAAGAGAAAAAGTGATGAAAATGTTCAAACTGGTAAGTTTCATTATAGTGTTTTGTTTGTTTGAGTTTGATTCTTTTTAACCACTCAAATGTATTTTACGCTCTCTTAGATGGTTTTTCTTTTAACTTAAAAAAAATAAAAATATTAAGTAATACGTGTGTTATTACCTAATACGTACACATTTATTTAGAATTGTAATTTGTTTGAAGCTGGATGATGGTCCCCTCGTTTTGACATCCTAACCTTTTTGCGCATCCATGCAATAAAGTTGATAATTTATTAATGTTTACAGCCATTGGTTTTTCTGTGTTGGAATATTCTTATTTCCATTTCTTTGTGTAGTGTCTTTTGTCTTTTTTCTTTCTTTTCGAAACTACGAAAAGCAACAAATTTCATCTTGTATATATTATACATATATTTGAAATGAGCTTTATCGCGGGCACTGATCTATTGAAATTAGTGAATTATGTGTAAAAAGCCATTTCGGTTTGTAATTGAGATTCAAGCATGGTGTCGAGTGTTGTTGTCGGTGACCTAAATAAGTGCTCATTAATGGGGACACAATATTCCATGTAAGTTCGTGTCAGAACGCTTAGTTACACGACCAAATTGAGAGAATTGCGAACGTTGATTTGTTTCGGAATGAAATGCAGGTATAAAAAAAGTAGCCAATATTAGAGAATTATCTCAGTAATTTTAAGGGATCCTGACAGAGTGAGAAATTATTCTTTGATTCAAGTATACCCGCATCCATAAATAAGGTCATTTTTTTTTTTTTTTTTACATTTTTACTTGGTTTGGTGATTTTTGCATAAACTTAAAGCCGTTTTTAGTTTTGGGAAAATGTTTACATATCTACATAACCCAACGAAAGGATACTAGATATGGGGTGTTATTGTTTAATATATGTATTGTAAATCTCTATATGATACTAAATCTCAATCTCATCAATTGAAATGTAAAATGAAAGCTACATTAAATAAAATTAACTAGATACGGTGGTTGTTCATATACACGATGGTCATCAGTGGTATTTCAATACCTTCCGTTCATTTTAACTGGAATCCATTTAAGAATTGAAATTCCATAGATGTTCGTATGGAAGTCAGTCCATCAGCTCCCAATTAGGAACTTCAGAAAATACTTTCAGTATTTTAGATTGTCTGTATTTGTCAGGCTAATTGATATGGAATTCAGCCTGAGACTTGGACCCTTACGAGAAATATCAATTTCAACGATATTTCGCAACAGGCATGCTTAAGGCAATGCTGCTTCGTGGTTATCTTCATCAGCTTCATCGTCAGACTTATAACATTTCATCATTATCTGACTTACACTGGACAGATGAAGAGACATTTTGTCTAAAAAAATGCTTTTGGCTGGTGTTACACCTACACAATTGATGGCAATACATCATCAGAACATATTGGGACAAGCGTCAGAAATGACTATGTAGTTTGGTACGTCTATATGTGTATGTGTGTACTGCTATAATGAAAAAAAAAAAAAAAAAAATAGGGAATTCCCCCGGAACGTCGGAATTTCCCTTGAAAAACAATATCTTTGGTCTTGTTCCGTTGTTGCCACAAAACACTTATTCACTCACATATTACGATTTCCATGGTTTCATGTTTTGAAAACGCAATTTTGTAGATCTCGATGATATAAGAACAAAATATAAAATACCAAAATTCTCGCATTTGCCAAGTTTAGCAGATATTGAGGTTTAATCTGTAAATTATACTTTAGCTCCAGGCGCCTGCCAGGCGTTGGGTGTTGACATACCCTTAACAACACGACGAAGTAGAGCGAGCGTAAAACCCTGCGCAAAAAAGGGTTAAAATCTTTTTCGCGAGCGAAGCGAGCCATCCACCTTATACTTTATATAGGGCAGCATGCCTCCTCCCCCTCCCCATTTCCAAAGTGGTCTTAGTTCCTTGCACCGGAATTTACATAGGGAACTTAATATTTAAACCTCGTTTAGGGGATACAAAGCGATTAATCAATTTTTTTTCTTCACATTTTGTGGTTATTTCGTCGAGACAAAAATGTGGGCGTCTTCAAAATTCTTTTCCACGGAAATGGTAATCGTGCCCTAAAGACAATAGATATTGTAATACCAAGATAGTGCAAACCGTACATTTTACTCGGAGGGTTCTATTCCTATAATACAACACCAAGCTTTTTCCTCTCTCAAAAGTTCTGCTGCTCTCAGAGCTTTCACAGATTTGTTGTTGTGTTTCTTATTGAATCGGCAATTTTGCTGAAAACAGAAAACTCATTTTGCTCTTTTTTTCTTTTGTGAAAAAATTGGTCTCTGCCTAAACACAACTAAAGAATTCCGTATATGCAGTCGACTCTCTTCAACTCGAACTTTTTCCACATATTTTACATACTTTTCCCTCAATTCTCCTTACAAAAACCTCTCTAAGTCAAACACCCTCCATATGATATTCCGTGACAATTCGAATATAATTTTGCTATTGTACTCTGAGACGCCTAGAACATGCACTGTAATTCCCTAAGTCGATGAAGTACATGGACTACACATACAACGCGTGCAAATAAAGGGTTTCTCATTTGTTGGTTCCTTGAATAATACCATTGAGCTTTTCTGTTTAACAGAGTTCTCGAAAATTTTGCTTATTTTGAAGCTACGAATAACAATCAGTCCTAATAAAACCAATTAAGTTTTCTAATGTGTACTTGATCCAAAATACTGGATAATATAGAATATCTTTTGTATCATGAGAAATGATTTTTCTTTCAATTTTGGCGACTTTACTAACGTAAAGACGAAATATTCATTTGATATAAAAATCCTTACTTTTTCGCGGATGCTATATTCGTAACAAACATTCCAACAAATTTCTTCAAAACTCTTTCCGCGGAAGCTATTTGAAAAACCCCCTTGTGATCATTCGTCCGTGAGAGGTTGTCACACCGAACAAGTCTACAGCGTGAACATGAGTTTATATTGGTGTTAATTTGTAGATGTCGAAGTATATTAACATTCTCCTTCCTTTTTTACCTCTACTGCTCCTTCACTTTCTCTCTATCAACACTATTAGTTCCTGTCAATAAAGGGCTGCTTTGCCGGCCACTTCAAAACTGACAGCTAATGACATTTGGAAACACTTCAACTCGGTGGGAACGGCTTATTGAAGTTTCAGCAAAAGTTAATACACAAATTAATTGCAAATCAGTCATTTTCAGCTTCATAGTGCCCGTTTAAACTTCACTTTTGGTTAACATGGTCTTCATACCAAGTTCGGCCTTCATGATTGCAGATCTTTGAAGCTGTTTTAAAATTGACCCTGATTGGCCAATCCTCAGCTCTTCATTTTCCCCCTTCACTCGTTAAAAAAGACAGCGAGATACTTAAACTTCTCCTCCTGCTTCAGTGGGTCCCCACTCACATGCAGAGTTCATTGAACAGTCGTTGTGCGAAATAAGCATAATCTTGAAATCGTCCACGTTTCGAGTCACTCCAGCATTAGCACATACGGCCACAAACCTATCAAGTGGGCTCAACAATATGAACATTTTTGTCTCATTCCTTAACGTTGTCTCTGTAATGACAATAAGATAAATTGCCCTACTCTTTCAATCTTTCGCACCACAATCGCGTCGTCGTCGTATACGCTTTAACATTGGTATAGAATGTCGCTTAGAATACAATTACGAAGATTGAAAGTCAAATAATCGTTTATTTTTAATTTTGTTTTCTTTTACTTCTAGACGAAACCGAAACTCGCAGAGATGATTGGAATCGAAGCGGCGGACGATATCCAAACAATCGTAACATGGAAAGAGGTGGGGAACGTCGTGATGACTTTCGTAACGATCGTCCTCGCGATAGGAATACTAAGGAAGATGGTCCACGAAACGATCGTTGGGTGGAAACTGAACGTCGGCCCGAGAATAGCGGCCAACCACATTCATTCGGAGGCAAATGGAAAGATGATAAGAGAACCGAAGTTGACTATACCTCTCTTGGACCTCGTGATGAGCGCATTGAACTCGAACTTTTTGGCACTGCTAACACTGGCATCAATTTTAACAAATACGAAGACATACCCGTGGAAGCGACGGGCAACGCGGTGCCACCACATATCACAACGTTTAATGACGTCAACTTGACGGAAATTATTAAGAATAACATAGCGTTGGCTAGATATGACAAGCCGACGCCGGTACAAAAGTATGCTATTCCGATAATCATAACTGGTCGGGATTTAATGGCATGTGCCCAAACTGGATCTGGTAAAACTGCCGCCTTTTTGGTACCGATTCTCAATCAAATGTATGAACATGGTGTATCGATGCCGCCGCAAGCAAATCGAATGTACGGCAGGCGTAAGCAATATCCATTGGGATTGGTTTTAGCTCCGACTAGAGAACTTGCAACTCAAATATTCGAGGAGGCTAAGAAGTTCTCCTATCGGTCCCGAATGCGTCCAGCTGTTCTATACGGTGGTAATAACACTACAGAACAAATGCGAGAATTAGATCGTGGCTGTCACTTGATTGTAGCTACACCCGGCCGTTTGGAAGATATGATAACACGTGGAAAAGTTTGCCTTGACAACATTCGCTTCTTAGTGCTCGATGAAGCCGACAGAATGCTTGATATGGGCTTTGAGCCTCAAATTCGAAGAATTGTTGAACAGAGTAATATGCCAGCAACAGGAGACCGTCAAACTCTTATGTTTTCTGCGACATTTCCTAAAGCAATTCAGGAATTGGCTAGTGACTTCTTACACAACTACATTTTCCTTGCTGTTGGCAGAGTTGGCTCCACTTCTGAAAATATCACTCAAACATTATTATGGGTATATGAACATGATAAACGTTCGTATCTACTGGATTTACTACAGTCTATAAAAGAAGGACCAGAATATTCAAAGGACAGTCTGACATTAATTTTCGTGGAAACAAAGAAAGGTGCCGATGCTCTTGAAGAATTTTTATACCAATGCAATCATCCCGTTACAAGTATCCACGGTGATCGTACGCAAAAAGAACGAGAGGAAGCACTGAGATGTTTTCGGTCTGGCGACTGTCCAATACTAGTGGCTACAGCAGTAGCTGCTCGTGGTTTAGATATACCACACGTGAAGCATGTTATCAATTTTGATTTGCCCTCAGATGTTGAAGAGTACGTACACCGAATTGGCCGAACGGGCAGAATGGGCAATCTTGGCGTGGCAACCAGTTTCTTTAATGAAAAAAATCGAAATATTTGTGGGGATTTGATGGAATTATTGATTGAGACAAAACAAGAAATTCCGAATTTCCTTGAAGAAATGTTAGCTACAGATCGATCACACAGTGGTGGCAAACGATCATCAAACCGCGGTGGTGGCAATAGATACGGTGGTGCATTCGGCTCTCGCGATTATCGTCAACAATCTGGTTCGAATCCCCGTGGTAATGCCAGTCGCCCTGGTGGTACATCTTTCCGCAGCAATGGCAATTCATCGTATGGTAAGTCTCTATTAATATGTGTTGGCCAACAAAGGCCAACATTTTGTTCTTGATTTAAATATGTTAACGTGTTTGCTTTCTCTTTGTATTCAAGGTGGTAATTCTGGGTATTACGGTGGAAATGCTGGTGGTGGTGGTCCTTCATATGGAGGAAGCTACAATCAACCGCATACAAACAACTCTTCAGGTCCAGACTGGTGGGGTAACTAGAGGAAGTTACAAACATAAGTTAATTAAATGTACTTGAAATGTGGATACATGAAAAAATGCCTCTTACGGTGTACAAATTTAGTTTTTTTTTTTTGTTTTAATACAGTTTTTCTCTTATTCCAAATTCAGATGATTGAGATTTCTTCTTTCCGTTTAGGATATATTTGAGATTTTGATTTTATTACACCAGATACATTGTAAAGCAGCAATTGTGAAAATTATCACTCTAGAATAACCTTCAAACAGTTTTGAAAATAAATAAAAAAAAAAACAGAAAACAAACCACATGAATGAACATCATTTTATTTAGATTTTTTTCTCTCGCCTTTCCTTTTTGGTATTTTAAAGCAACTCTATTCCATCTAGAGTATCCATAAATACACATTTATTAACAAATGTATTTTTGTATCTTCGCCAATTTCTAGTACACATGAAAGATCTGAAGTTGTCTAAGAAAATTAATAAATGTTGGATGATTAAAACAAAATTAGTAACTCTTCTTTTTTAAGCGATTTTAACTTACGCAAATATGTTCCTTCCACGAATAAAAGGAATTTTTAGACGACGAAATTTAGAAAGATTAATTTTTTCAGATTTCTCGACAGAATTGTTCTGCGGTTCTGGTGCCAGCGAGTAGCACTCGAGTAAGTTCGCAAAGTTCACTAGACTCGTTCTAAAGTACGCATTTCCTATATCGTGCCAAAGACCGTATAATACCAAATTAGTGCACGCCATAATAAATTTCGTTTCGGACATTTGGTTCGGGGATTCTATAATAAAGCTCCAAGCATTTGCTTCTCTCAAAAGCTCAACTCTTATTAGATCTTTGTTGTTGTATTTCTTATTAAACCTACACGATTGCTGAAAACAACATTGAAACTCATTTTGCTATTTTCTTTTTTGTTTCCTCCTTGTCTGGAGTCTGGACTCTGGGGTTTCTAAGGTGGTATATGCTTATGCACATGCATACACTCGCCATTGATGCCTATCCCGATCTCTGATTCACATCCCTACACATACAATTAGTTGAGTGTGTGAATACATGGTGGAGTAGAATTATCTGTGTGCTGCAGCAAAACGGAAAGCAAAAACTATTCATTTCGATTGTCGATGCGTGGTAAGGGATATCAGCAGATTCATAAAAATGGGTTCTTGGGAATTCGGTCTGCCTGCGTCCGATGGGCACTTATTATTTGAATTGAGGTCAAAGTATAATAGTCTAGCTCTGAAGTTTTATCTAAATTATCGTTAGCTGTGTAGAAAAGGGCAAAAATGTCTTATGTGTGATTTTTCAGAAAGAGCTTACCTCTTTCTGAATATGGCTTGCTCCACCCGATCGACCGTGCCTGTGAGAGCTTTTAGAAAAAATTTTAAGAAGCCCTATCTTGGTATAATACGGTCTTTGGTTGTGGTTAGGATGCACACAATTTATTCCCGTGGACTTAACGAATTTAAGCGAGTTGGTTCGTTGGTTTATTTCTATTTTACTTGCAAGACCATAGCCAATTGTTTTTGTTTTTTGTAGGATTTGTGCTTACTGCTTTGTTGTGCACTGCATAGGGGTCTTAGCTTAGAGGGAAGAGCCTGAGCGATCACTGGCTTCCATCGCTGACAGTCATCAAGATCAAGCTGTCTTACATCCGCGATTACTTGATCTTTACACAGGAGGTTCGGTCTTCCCCTCCTTCTCGAACCAGGAGGCACAGATTCGAAGACCCCCTTAGCTGGAGCATCGTTGTCCTTGCGGTCGATGTGGCCGAGCCAGTGAAGTCGACGGACTACATCCACATCCTAGCTGTAGCTCGTAGAGTTTGCGGTTGTGTCTTCTCCTTCATTCGCCTTACTCGCAGACGGGACCATACATCCGAGTTACCATATGCACCGATCACATTTTCGAACTAACCTTGGGAAAAAACAATCCGATAGAGATTGCCAATAGCGGGGAATTTTTTCAAGGAGGGGAAACGTTAAGGGAATACTAAATTCCGCCGGGATTATGCATTGTTGTGTATCGCTTAGGGGTCTTAGCTTAGATGGAAGCGATCATTGGCTTGACGGTGCTGGGCCCACTGCTTCTTAAGCACACATTGCAAGATCCAGCTGCCTTGCATCCGCGATTAATACTAATAATGTGTGTGGCGCTACAGCCCATAGAGGGCCAGGGTTCTAGATTCAACTCGTGTTCAGCGTGCTTTGTATTGACGTCTGAGTTATGCAAAATCTTCTCGCGAATGATGTTTAAAAAAATGCATGACAGTGCGTTGCCTTTTTTAACTCATTTTTTTTTTTCATAAAAAGTCTGGGCAAATCCCTACCAACCTTGACGGAGAACGGCATTCTTCATTGTCATTCTGCAAAGACGGAGTTTTGCAGGGATGCCAAAAGTAGACAATGCACTGTATAGTTCGTCTCTATAAATACTGTCATACGCGGCCTTAAAGGTATTTTCCAAGATATGCCGTAATGTGAATGATGGATTTTACTGGCTTGAAGACGCACTGATATTGATCAATCAGGCTGCGTAGGGTTTCAGGCGCTTACACAATACGGGAGAAACTATATTATGCTATATATTCAGGAGACTTATTCCTTATTGGCGCAGTCTAGAGGGTTGGACAAAAGATGCTAAGATTCCATCCAGATGAGTTGGTGTATGCACTTTACCAAATCATCGCCAACTGTTTTAAGAAATTGCATATTCAGCACCGACTATAATATTCCACTACTAGATTCCAATCCTTATCTTTGCAGGCTTCCGTTCGGATTTTGTGAACTTGACATGTTCTGCTAAGTACCTGTTGGTAGAATAACATCTCTTATTCTCCTCTATCGCGCGCTTCTCATGCTATTTTCCTGGGCGATCTTCTAGGATTGTAGACTTGTAGAAGTGCATTCCAGTGAAAAATCTGATACGAATATCGAAGTTCGTGAAAATTGATATCACTTAATACGAATCAAATGGACATTTGTTATCTTTTTCTCCGACAATTAACATACGTCGGAGTTACAGTTTCGTTCGGATTGTGTGATAACATTCTCTTGTAGTTCGCATCGTAACTTCGATTCGTACGAATGGATTCTATGATAGGGTTGAATATTTTTTCCAGTACCAAGTTGAAAAAAATCAAACGACAGCGGATCTGCTTGCTAAAGTCCGCTGTAGGTTTCAAATGGCTTAGAAATCCTTAAGGTGAACTGCACGATTCATCGCGTATGTATTAGCGTAGCGTGAGTGCGCCACTACCGGATCAATTTACTCGGTATCCCGAATTCGGCCATACATAGCTTCAATTAATTCTTTACGATGTGTCATCTCTGGCGGCCAATGTCAAAACGCATCTCTCTTCGTCCCTTCCGACGAGGAAGACGCTGTCAATGGGGCCAATGACGACCTCTGAAGGAAACCTATTTCTTAGATTTTCAGATCATAGCCAGACATCCTGTTATCGTTTTAAGTTCGATGACCTTCGACTTTAACCATTTTCTTCCACGGATTTGATCCATTGCATCCATATTTGTGGCAGTTGATATTTCTCTCTTTTTTTCATTATCCCTTGTCCTATCCAGCATGTTAGCCATCCGCACAACCACATACATAAGTTCACCTTACAACAGGTGTTGCAAAGGCTATCCAGGAAGCTCCGCAAGGAGTCTGTATGTCTTGATCTATGCATCGACAGGGATCGTTGCTGAAATTCCGGCAAGTTGGGAGCGGTCATTAACTATGCCCTGTTTGTACATTAGACTGTGTCCCCGTACATTTGCGCGGTAGATAACTAGTCAGCCGTAGCACTATCTTTCCATCGCACGGACTGGACACCATGAGCAGCGGCTGCAGAAGCACTAGCAGCAGAGTAGTGATTGCGTTCACTCCGTATTTAAGCGACAGTCAAAGAAAAAGATGAATTGATTTCTGCTGGGAAACGCGCATTAAAAAATAAGCATTCTTAAACCGAAGAAGTTCACAGAATTCATGAATAGAACAGAATTCATTGACATATATGAATAACGAAGATTATGGTTTTTTGGTTTAATTTAGTTTTTTATTTGCTCGTATAAAACCCATTCAATTAAATCTAAATATATTTTATACATATAATCGCAACAATTACATATCCTATATAAAATGTATTTGTGCTCCTTGTACATGCACACGCCTACTTCAACTCTTCCTGGACTTGAGGTAAGGCATCTTTTAAATCTGTACAGGTTTTCATTACAACTTCCACGGTACTCGATTTATTGCTCTCAGGTAAGATGTCGGTGATTTCTCGTTCTGGAATGAGATTCCGTAGATTTGGTGTTTCAATGTTATGTTCGGCTAGAATTTTGTATAACGCTGTTCTCTCAACGTGCAGAGTTCTTAGCAGCTTCTTCAGCTGATCAAGTTGTTTTGCACTTTTGAGAGATTCGCCAATTTCATTTTTTCGTTCTTTTGTAATATTTAACAAAGACGCATTGCATTGGTCGTATTTTCTCTTCCATTGTAGTAGTTCTTTTTCCAATTTTCTTGTGTTTCGCGACATCTAAAAATAATGATATTTTTGTTTAGAAATAAATGTGAGATTACTTAAATTGTTGCTGGAGTAAGTGATGTAATCATGTGTTTAAGGAGGATCAACGTGATATTAAAAACAAGAATAATTAATAAATAAATGAAACATAATTAATTCATGAAACATGCATCCAAGAGGCAATCATCGATGCAAATACAGTGTAATTTCGTACAACTAATGAAAACATAACCTGTTGCAATAATCGAACAGATATTTTTAACATATCAATAATGTCCATTTCCGCACTATCATCGGAAACTCCTTCTCGGGCGTCTACACAGTCTTCTTCCTCCCAATAATCAGGAGTTCTGAATTTTTTCTAACGTCTAGTGATTGAGTCGCTTTTAACTCTTTCCATGAAAAAAACAGCGACAGGTAGTGTTTCGTAAATAACCGTCAAAAATTCACCCAAATTCGTCGATAGGCAAGGGGACATTCAGCTGTGAATTTGGCCGTCTCTATTTTAATCTAGACGATTTATGATGTCGTCAACAGTTCTCTCCTACCGCCACATTGCATAGTAATGCGTACAGACATATCTATATGAATGTTGGTATATATTTTGAGCCGTACAATTTCAAATTTGCGAAAATCGAAAACTTTTTTTTTCGATTTGTTGCAAAACTTGAAAATAGGCAAGTCCATTACATTGGTTGCAAAAATCGAGTGTTACCATAATCGCGATTGCACTGTAGCGCAGGGGCACTATCACTACCTATAGGCCTAATCCATCCTCGAAGTGCAAAGAACAAAGAATGTGTACGAATTCGCGTGACGTGCGCAGCGGAAAGCCCTAATAATATGTATGGAAGTGTGCTGTGTATGGGCCGCTTTACACCATGAGTGATTTCTAATTCGAAAATTGCTGTTAAATGTGCATAGAGAACAAATAGAGATAGAATTATGAATGTTTTTGTATATGTTTCAAAATCTTAAAATAATAAAATAGATTTAATAATTTAAACAAAATAACACTACAAACCGTTTCAATTTCTTTCTTGTATTTATCGAACATATCATTGGATCTTTGTATTGCACTTTGGAAGCCTTCATATTTGTTGGAATACATTTGAATCTGTTCATTTAAAACAGTTTCTCTATCCTGGAAATCCTTCAGCATAGCATTCGCGTCCAATAACTTTTTAGCGAGTACTTCCTTCTGCCTGTAAGTAATTATGTTAAAAAATCTCGATCCCTTCACGTGATTTGATTAAAGAATGAAAAATGTTATCAAAAGGAATCACTTGTATAGTAAATACCAAATGAACTATGTATATTTAAATCCAATAATTTTAATTTACAATAATATATATATATATATATATATATACCAGCACACTTAGAGCATGTTGGTCCATTGTGATAACCCCAGTCAGAGTACTACCACTGATTGACGACTCCAGTGATAGTGCCGTTATTTTGATCCTATGATGGTGGCTGGACCAGATCTGAAAACCAGATAAAAGCGTATTAACTTTGCTTTCACTGGGATTCGAACAGAAGACCCTGCTAACTAGGGGCAGGCACTCAACCAACTGCGCCATCCAGTCGTTGCAAGATATCTCATACTTGCAGTTGATGTTGTAAGCTGATGCAAGTTAACTCAGCGTACGGGAACTAAGGCAATCGCTTATGCCGGATGACGTTGCCAAAATTGCCTGAGCACGTCCTCTTCACCAATAAAAGTGTAATTCCGCTTTTTAACCTTCCAGCTATAGAGCGCACGACCCTCACCCTGAATGAAAGCGCGAAGTACCTTGGTGTAATCCTACACAGAAAACTCAATTGGAAATCAAACATAAAAAAGAAAAAATCCAAAACAATCCTGTGAATGTATGCACAAATTATCAGACCAATTCTGACATACAGCAGACGTGCCTTGGTGTGACAGTAGTAATCTCCACCACACCAACGACGGGCTTAGATGTTCTACTGGACCTTCTTCATCTCGACCTCTATATGTAGAAGACTGCTGCGAAGAGTGCCATAAGGATCACCCAATCCAAAAGCTGGCTCTCCAGACCACGGGTCAGGCATATATAATCGACAGACTACAAGTTGAACAAATCTTTAGTAACTACTCCCTCTCCTCCCTCGATTTTGACAGACCGTTTAGGTGTCATTTCCCAACAAGGGAAGAATGGAACTCTAAACAACCAGCAACTCGACATCCATCCACGTCTATACGGAAAAAAGGCGCAGGCGCGGGCATTTTCTGCGAAGTGTTAAACATGCACTGCTTTATCAAACTAACTGACTATGGCAGTGTTTTTTTCAAGCGGAGGTCCTGGCGGTCAAGGAAGCGATGTTACCATCCTAGTTGACAGTCAATCGGCCATTAAAAAACCGGTGACGAGGTAGCAGACTAACTTGCCCTTTCTGGCTGCCGCCAAGAAAAAAGTGGATAGAAGGGGAACTCTAACAATTTTTGCGATCTGAAGAAAGCTATGACCTAAGTTCAACAGCACAAAATGCCATAAGTTCATTCAATGCAGTTAAACATAACATGATCACTTGAGATATCATGAAAACAAAATGGGGTTGGGATACCATATGCAGCGACTGTGGGGACGAAGAGGAAGTTCAAACCAGAAAATCTTTATAATATATTTTTATTGAATAATAAATTTAGCAACCCGCACCTTTTTGGACTTAAACATTCGATATATCATATTTTCAGTCAATCAGCAGCTAAACACACATGCTAAGAAACAACCATACATTTAGTACATCCGTTCCTTGTCCTAAAGTATACGTATTTTATATGTATAGGTCTGGGCAGACCATTTACGCTCCATGCCGTCTAATATGCCACCGCTCATCGGAGTTTTAAGGACCATCTATATATTTAAAAATTAAATGGCAAAATGTGTTTCCTTCCAACGTCAGATATTTGCAACATTTTTTTTTTTTTAAATGTATATAATTATAGCAAACAGGGCTCTCATCGCGTAACTTTTCAGCCGACTATCGTCCTTTTGATTCACTTCAATGATATCGTCGATGATTTGCTTCATGTAAGACCATCACTATCGTTACAGTTTGAGTGCTCTGAAAATAATAATGCCTGAAAAAACAATTCAATGGCCAGGCACAAAATACAGCGTCGACCTGCGTTAGTGAAAATTGAGAGCGATGAGAGGATCGTAATAAAACGTAAAACGTAGTCCATCGCACGCAAATTATTCAACATGGTGGATATTTTTTGACAGAGGGGTGCGCTGTGAGAGAGATTTTCTCCCAAATTGAGAGATTTTCTTCATTTGAGAAATGAAAACAGCTGATTAAAAATAATTTAACGACAAAGTCATTTCAAATGAGTGTATGCAGAAAAGCATCAATATTTTTCATCTAATATATGAGAGAGAACAGCTGATAAATTGAGTATTTATCCCAACGCAGTGCGTCATCGCTCTCTCTCCGTAACATGAAGTCGGCTGGCGCAGCGCACTATTGTGTTTCAGGCATAATCACTAATATGAGAGTCAATATGATAAAATGATTTTTTTTAATATGATTTAATTTAATTTTACTAAAAAATAATAATAATAATAATATCTCATAAAATGACATCTGTGCTCTACTTCCTCTCAAATTTCACTAACACATTCTCATTTTATAAGCGAAATATAGCGAAAAAAATAATACATATGCGACATATCACTCTAAAAATGTCTCAAAAGTGTAGAATAAGACACGTTTACACAATTTGTTCTCATTTTATAGGGGACGATACTGAAATAGGTATCGCCAAAAATCAGTCGTCGAGACGATAGTTACTGACAGTTTTTTTTATCTCTCAGACCCTATCGTTTTTTATGCTTACGCTAGCTCGAGACGATTGTCGCCTGGCGCGATTAGAGCCCAGATTATAGGTAGAAAAAAATTAGTTCTGGGCCCCATAGTTGGAAGCGGGTAGTAAAACTAGTTCTATATAAATCCAATACATTTGTACGCATATGAATAAGCATTATGAATTATGTACCGGGATGTAATAATTATTACAAATATTAATTTAGTTTTCTGTTCACAGAGTCTGTAGTTACTTACTGAAATAAGGTTTCCTTTTCAATCGCATACTCTATTTGAATTTTCTTTAGTTTTGCTTCCTGTAATTGTGTGTCGATTTCAATTTTGTTTTCAATTCCTTTAACTTGCTTCTCTCTTGTATCGCATTGTTTGCTGAGGCTCAGTAGTCTGAAATAAACATAAAATTATGTACTGTATCAAGCATTTGTGATTTAACTAAGACCAAATATCTAAAGAATTTTAATGTGATCACACTTACTGCTGTGACATTTCAATGTTCTCATTTCGTAGTCTTAGGTTTTCTTCATTATTTTTGGCTAGCATTTTATTGATTTCGTCCAGGGAGCTCTGGAATTTCTCCTGATTTTCTTTGTGACGCTGTTCTTCCTTTTGTATCTGTTGCAGTCTTTCATTGCTGATCGATTTGATAAGTTTCTGTTGTTCCCGACAAACATCTTTGAGTTTCTCTCTGCAAGCGAAAAATATAGAAGTTGTGAACGATAACTAATTAAGATATATCGTTTATATTTTTTTTGCTATTTGAATAGATGAATGAGCGGCGTTTTAATTCTAGTTTAGGTTTTCTAGTCGAGTAAGCAAGTTTTTGCCTACTATTTACAATATGGGTCTTAGTAGATAAGTGCAAAGCTTGCGAATGGGTTTGATAACTTTCCTATACACTGTGTGCTATGTTTGAACGCTTTAAGTGGACATATACTGTACTTTGTATTAAAATGAAGGAAAGTGCGTTCGTCCTGATGTAAGTACAGAATTACCTAAAATTGGCGCCTATTAAACATTTGTGGGGTAGTTTCTTGAAAGTCAAACAGTTTGTAAAGCAGGGCAGGCTAAATTTTTACACACTGTGTATGTATTAATCTCGTTTATCAAAGTTTTCAAACTTGAAAAGCAAATTGTACCACCTGCGACCAGTTTAAGGAGTTCAATGCTTCATGAGAATTTCTATAGCGAACCTGATTTCGAGAATCATACACATGTGAAGTTTTAAAGATCATTTTCGAGTAGATCGTACAGAGCTCACTCGTCAACACAAGAGGCACGATCTTCCAAAAGTACGTATAGTTGCTAGCATACGCTGAGAACATTGGCGTGATTGGTAGAACAATTCGAGCCGTCAACGAGGCGTTTGGTGCCATTGAATTGGAAATAGGTTTAGTGGTGAATGAGGAATACTATGTTTATGCTGTCTTTATGGAAGGACACACTCCATGTATGAATTGGTCACAAAGTCGCCATAGACAGATATACTTTTGAGGTAGTCAAGAACTTTGTCCATCCGACTCCCAAGTAACAAACGCTTAGCAAGTAAATCAATCAAACACAGAATAACTCTTGTCAAGCGCTGATTCTTTAGACTCAAGAAGCAATTGTGAAGTAAATCCGTCTCTCGTTGACTTCCTAGATAGCATTGATTATCTCTGTCTCTATGGCAGGGTTACCTGAAAAATGTATGTATTCGTTACTGACTACCATATATAAAACGTTACTATTGAGGTATAGTTACATTTTTTGCCTACATGTACTATCGACAACAGACATCTCTTCTCTTCTAGTATACAAAGGTTACTATACTGTTTTTGATGTGTTGAGCCACAGCACGCATCGATATGGTTTGAGGGTATACCCTCCATTTCCGTGCTGTGTTTATGTTATATGCCTCTTGAATGCGAAGAGCGTATTTTTGTTTTGTGTGGAATACGATCGTATCGCTACGGCTGCTTTCACACACGTTAAGATTCGTCGCAGATTCTTTCAAATTCCCTTTTGTGATCGCAAGCCACTTTCACACAGGAAATCTTTCAGTCTCTGCAATTGAGATCTCAATGTATTCCTACCCCCTCTCACACATGCGGCATCTCTTTCTCACACATGTACAGCATGCATCCAATACCCAATATTGAGAACATAAGAATAAAGCATCTCAAAGAAAAAACGAAGAAGAAAGAGAATAGAAAATCCAAAGGCAAACCTATCACGTCCCACCTCCCTTGCCAACAAGATGGAATAATCGCAGACGAAATTTTTGTGTGAAAAAGCGGCCTACGTATCCTCTGTTAGTTATGTTTGGCATGGTAAACAGTAGGATTTATTTATTCGTATCGGTAGATATGGATGCGGTATAGTAACGTTTCTAAACATTTGTTTGGTTACGCTACTCTTGAAAATGAGAATATTTTGTGAACGTTTGATTGTTTGTTTTGATTAGTAGCGTAATTCCTTGGTATAATGAAAATTGTTGGTATAACAAAAACTATAGCTATTTGTATGGTTAATTTTTTGGAATTTTGAATTTAATTTTGTGATGTTTCATATGATTAGGTTGCCATTATGAGTGTTTGGTTCATGTAAGTAGCAAAAAAAGTAGATATCATTCATGCCTACCTAAATACTTTATTCAGTTGATTACAATGTTGATATTTCAGGTCCTAAAATCAGAAGTATCAGTTTTAACATAAAAATACCAATTTTGAAGACAGTAACTGGTAACTATATTAAAGTAACGATTATTCAGTAGAGTACTGATTTTCTCGTTACTTTTACAGCCCCACAAAGAAGTGGAGAGGGATCTCAGCTAACTAGGTGGGCGTAATTGGAGACAGCTTGAGAGAATTTGGCTCATGACATAAGATGGACGAAATACAAAAACAACTATTGAAAGATCACACAAAATAAAATTTCTCATTTCTGAGCATATCTTATACAATATTATATTCAGAAAAATAAATATATGTATATATTTTAGTTTGGCTTATATGCATGTATGTACAATAGTCACAATAGTCTACTAGTCTAGATAATGGTGGCTGTGCTCCATACGGACTTTGATGAAACATGGCATTGTTACCACACATTATTCCAATTGGGTATCCAAACGATTTTCGCCAGAAGCAGGTTTCAATACAAGGTTCAAGACTTCAACACTTTTTATTTGATGAATGAAAGAAAGTTATCTGAAATGTCTGAGCAAGTTACTTAATGAGCCTATTACAGAGTACATACGACCTAATGAAATGTCGACAAGTTTGATTTTGTCTTCCTGTTTCTTGACCAAAATAGACCAAATAATTTATAGAGGACAAACTGTGCTGTTTTTACAAATATAACAGCTTTCCATATATGCACATATTATATTCTTTATATTCAAATAAAAATTCCAAGTGTGCCAACAATTTCATGCAACGCAATATATTTCTAAAAATGTCTAGATATTTTCTTCACAGGTGTATCTACATATACCTAGTTCAACATTTTTAGCAATTCCCCAAACCTTTTCTTTTCTTTGAAAATTTTCTTGTTCACACGCAATAGAGTATTTTCGACATCTCCTAAGAATGTAAACAGGAATAGGAGAGCGAATTCCAGAATAGATGCGTATGTATCAGTCAGAAATATGTAATTTTATATCCTAAGTATTTAATACTAAATTTAGAATACATGTCGCTTCATTAGCACACCGGAAAAAAAGAAAGGAAACACAACCATAATATAAATTAACTGCATATATACACCAAATGAATAGCTAATAAAAATGAGTACTTCGGTTTTAGCATGTATCTAAATAAAATGTGAATATGGGAGTTAAATAAACATTGAATACGACTTACTGCAATAGAATACTTTTATTTAGCTCTCGCTGAAGTGATTCCTTTTCTTTGCTTACAGCTGCCACACGTTTCTCTTGTAAGCGCACATGTTTCTCTAAGCTTAGAGTCTTTTCAGTCATTTTATAAAATTATATTTTATCGATTGTTAATATTCAACAAAGTTTGATTGAAGAAATACCCCGCTGACAAAGTTTACAAACGATTCGTAAGGTGCGTGATATGATCAGAGATGATGTATAACGAGATATGCAGCTCTTGCCTGGAAATACCCTTGTCAAGATGCCGGTTTCTCATACACATACACAATTCTTCCCTATCACGCACATTGTTACAAAATTCGTATTCAATAACATCTTCTATGCTGTCAAAAGATCATTCAACCATTGGATATGTTCGCAAAATACCAAAATTACTTGTATTTATGTATTTTTCGTGCCTAAAACAGGATTAAAAATATTTTTATTAGTCGGCTTATACAATCATCGACGAAATTATCCGATATTTAAAAAAATATGAGAAAACAAATCTATTTCAATTCAAAATTTGTTCAATATTATCCAGACTTCACACGACACCGATTATGACAGGAAATAGGGAGAATAAGCAGAATCCTCAATGCTAGTGTATTAAACCAGTTCGAAGCCCACACAGAGCCATGGACGTATATGTGCTAATCTCAAAGTTTAACGAATTTGCTCGTCATGTTTGCACAAACACATGAATAGACATAATGAACATATGGATGCACATGTCAGCATATGTAATTTCTCGTGTTTTCAGTTCGATTATATATATGTGTGTGTTTATATACGAGTTCCAATTCAATATCGGCTGATTTGACCATTTTTCATATTTTCCATTTTCTGTGTGGCAACTATTTCATCTAGCTCATGCTTAACGAAACGCAGTGGAGTCTATTGCAGTCAGTATCATAGGAGTGTGTGTATTCGCTCATTTACCTAAACGCGTTTGACTCTAGCTCATGCCTCTTACAGTTGGCCCTTTAATTTGAGATTTGATTTCAGTATGAATATTTTTTGAGACAGCCGACTTCTACCTTACTTGCCCAATAAATATTTTTTGCAGCGGTCTGTATATTGTTTCCCGCGACTTTGGCAACTCAAATGTTCTGAAATACAATTTTCAAGAAAAAAGTCAAATTACTGTGAATAAAATTCAAAAAAAAAGTTTATTACTTGCACAAATAATCGTCATATCTTGCCAAAAATTCAAATTGAGAAATAAATTAGGAAAAATTGTTCGACAACTGTTAATACGCATGAGTAACAAGAGAGTAACTCTATCCAAAGCTTTATACTCGGGCTTGCGATATTACTGTCTACAAAATTTCATCCCCCGACCGTCTCATTCGGACTTCTTCTATTTCTTTATTTGGCGCTACAGTCCGGGGTGGACCTGGGCCTCAACCAACAAGCCTCTCCAGCTAGCACGGTCTCTGGCACAGCTAGCTGTCTCCAGTGTCGCACGCCAAGTTGGTTGAGATCCTTCTTAACCTGGGTGCGCCACCTTAAACGTGGGCGTCCTCTGTTGCGTTGTCCCACGGGTTCGGAGTCGAAGACTCTCCGGGCCGGAGCTGAGTTGTCAATACGCTCTACATGGCCTAGCCACAGCGGCCACACGGACTTACACAAATTATTTACCTGTAGGTCTTAAATGTCAAAGCACAGACGTCTACGTCGTTGCGATATGGGTATAAAACTTAATATAAAACGTAACTTAATAATAACTTAATCAAATATTTTCCGAGTTCAGAGCTTGAGAGATTGCTTTCATATAACGAGAGGGCCAGTAATGCAGGGGTAATTCAATGCTCATTTTCGTACGATTTTGACATAACTTGGCTGTGTGTCGTGTGAATTTTGGACGTTTCCTCAAAGTTAAATAACATGTTTGCAATTGAAAATTAATGAATATGAAATTATTTTTCTGGATAGTCGCATCCTTATCACTCCTTAACACGCATCTCCTTGCGCTAGTTGGAGAAGTTAGTTGTTTGAGGTCCAGTATGTATTGTATTCACCTATGTATGTATTAACCTCTTAAGAGTCAACAATTCTACAATACTTTAACGCAAATGACATACGTGAACTCCACAAACCACATCGCCGAAAATGTTTTTTTTACACAGTTAAAATAGCAGAGCTTATTCTTAGTGCCTACGAAAGAAAAATTCTACGTCGGATATATGATATTGCTTGTGTTGAAAGCTGATGAACGAACTGTACCAGGAAGTAGGTGTACTCCGGTAATCTGTTGACTGCATAGGGTCGGCCGAATTGAGCGCATGTACTTCCTATGGATTAAGAGGGTCTTCGAATCCAAGGCAGCTGGAGCTCAAGCTAACACTCTCCACGGGCCGCAGGCCTGATAAGTAACATGGCGCGCTTTCAGGTTGTTAAAGAAGTAGGCTTCGTCCTCTTCGTCTCTACAACCTCTGCAAAAGTCATTGTAAGGAAGGCATCTTTTGTGATGCCGATGAAAGTTCTGAGATTTTATTTCTTTTTAAAGCTGAAATACCTGGCCCTCTTGTTGAGAAGTAGTTGGCAATCTAGGAAGCCTTATAGTTGAATATGACTGTGCTCAGATATTTTACCACTGCTTGGCTTTCAGCACAATTGACTGTTATTATCTGTACTGGATATTACATTGTTTTTTAGCCAAGACAAAAAATGTGAGATGATAGTTGGATGTTTAGATCCTTAGAGTAAACACCTACACCCACGACTCCATCCATCTGTGAAGATTCGAAGAGGGCGTAGTGTACAGACTCGCTGTATGATCTGAGGGGATGTTGGTTGTGAAAAACTTCTCAAAGTGGGGTTAAGGTGTATTGAGATCGGTGTCTTGAGGTATGGATCAATGTCTGCCAGGATAGCAGATTGACTGAAACGAAGTTCTTTTCACTTATACAGCTATTCCGATCAGCACCTGATCGCCGTTCTAGTCGCTGCCGATAAAGTCTATCAGCTAGAGATTGAGGAATATGTTTAGAACTGTGAAGAAGGTTGTTACCGCTCCGCTAATACGTACGCATGTCATCCGCTGCATTGTTTCAAGCGGCTTGCTGTTGATTTTCTAGTCCGACTACTGATATGAATACCAGTAAATACCAGTATGTAGCCTATAGAATTCTTGAAGCGCGTTGCTGGATATGGAGTTACCATGTTAACATCATGTTTTTTTTTTGCGCACTCAATCAGCTGTAGAGTGGTCCCACATATGGTGGGAGGGTCAAAGTCACAGATTTTATATTTCCTGGTGACGAGGACTAGATCCGTTTTCTATTGACACCTAGGCCTCATTCTCTACTTCAATAGCAATATCATCTGCGTAGACAATGATTTGCACCCTGTTCTAGCGTTAGTTCAAAGTTTATTCACAGCTTCACAAGAGAAGGAGAGAAGAAGGACCCTGTGGTCTACCTTGGTTAAACTTTCTGCAAATCATATGTTCACCGTGCTTGCAGCGTTCAATTTGGTGAATAAAAGCTTTTTGATCCCGAGCCTGTTGAGTGCTATGGTTATTGCTTTAGGTTCCATATTCGATGTTAGAGGCTTTCTCAATGTCGAGTCCGCCATGTCTTGAAATCCGAGTATACTTAATTGGCATATAAAAGATCTTGCTTGTTGTTTGAGATGTAAATTAATTCTGGACTATAATATCGCCCAACCAGAAAATGTGCTGTAAGTTAACACGAACTAATGCCATACACAAAAATTTGGCACTATTTTGTTTGCCAGGCCCACGTTTGCTGTCATTTCACAAACTGATTTGGCTTTCACAAAGTGAATTAAGACCATTCGTCATTTCGCTTTGTGAAAGTGAAATAAGCAAAACATTTTTACGTATGGCCGAAATCCACTTTCCTTTACGAAACTTTTCAAACTATATTTCTGTATCTAATGTAACACAAGTAGAGTACATACTTTCTTCCAGGGCATTCGATTTCAAGTCGTTAAGTATGTGCTGTGTTATTTTGGGTAGTATATGGATCCGCTCTAAATTCTAATGTAGGTCGAAAAAACAAACCGTCTAATCTACACAGGTAAGCTTTGTAATGGATACAATGTGGACAGACTGTATTTATTAATAAAATATCGTTGGTTACGAGCTGAACGAAGAACCCTTTACTTAATCATGAATGTAAGTTAATTAAAGTTTGCCATCAAAATATATTTACATGAGAGCATGTACATGTGCATACATGAAAACGCAGGAAAGCATTGGAGATCACCGAACATAAATGGAACTTTCATCCAAACACTGTGGGTCTAAAAATAACGATGTCTCTATCTGAGGTATATTAATATTCAGTGGATATGCCGTGAAGTGTACGAGAGAGTCGTACAATAAGCAAATCTGTGTGTGAGATAAAGCACGTTTGTAATTTTTTATCATAGCCGTAGAGAGTAAGTGTTTCTCGGAAGATGAATATTTGGAAAATTTAATTAACGTTTTGTCTATCTGAACAAATTATCTGAAAGTAATTTCTATTGAAAAATATTTTAATAAAAATTAAAAGTGTGAAAAAATATTTTCTAAAAATAGAAAGAGATATTTAAATTCTTTGATTTTGAGATGTTTATACACAATTCAATGAGTATTCTCTAAAGATTGCGAGATCCCCTATTGAAGTGTATCAAAATAAGAAAATATAGTATTCTTTTCAGAAATATTGTTCTTAAATTTAGTAAAAAAGAATGGCTGATGAACAACGCGCCGGTTCCGAATCATCTGAGCACGATGCAGCCAACAGTAACGATGAAAGTCTTTCGAAAAAGAAAAATTCCGAACCTGCAATAGTGTTTAAAAATATTGATGTGAGTATTTTAAAAGTGCTATTTTGGTTTCTATTAAAATTGACTATGATGAATGCATTTATCGATGGAATCCGTGGTATAACCAAAATTGTGCTGCATTCTATAACTATCCGATGTTATAATTTCAGCGAATGTTGTTTGAGGTTATAAGAAAATTAATTAGTATTCGTTTTATTTACGCTTCATTTCTTTCTGTTTTAAAAGTTCCGAAGAAAACGTTGCTCTTCAATGATAAAAATATCTTTTACCAGAAACAACTGTGCACACATTTCTCCACAAAATAACAAATTAACAGCTTCCTTTTACATCAAAATTTTAAGTGTCAGACATTTTTGCTTAAAAAAGGAGCATTGGTGTAAATTTAAAATACGTAATAAATGCATAATTTATCATGTAATTTTTCTTCACAAATTCGTTTATTTTTGACCCGATGAGGCATCTGAAATATATTTTCAAAAAAAGCAGGAATTAATTTATTTTATATCGTTGAATATAAATAATTTTATTTTGTTCATTCTTACCTGTTCCTCTTGTGTGGGAGGTAATTTATTTATGCAGTGTGTTCTTAATTGCATATATTATTTTCCGGTTGAAACAACTTTTTCTGAGATTCAGATACTATTTATAAAGATTGCGAAAAAATATGGCAATGAACTTTTACAATAATTAACTAAAAACCATAACGATGATTGTACCTCTGCAACACTTGCCCATAATCTGCTCATTTTGAATGGTTTCATTCGATCTTTTATGCGCTGGGCTTTAGTGACTATATGGTAGTATGTATGTACAGTATGGTTTGGAGTTCTACCTAGTACGTTTTATAAGTTCTAGATCGATTGGATTCGATTTCTTATGGTATAAGAAATAGCCTTGACATTTCGAAGAGCTTTTGGGCGACGCCAAATATGTATCGTTACCACTGACCTAAGTGATTGTTAAATGAGGTTGATGCCATTTATAGACAACCATTTATACCAACTTTATGTATTGCAGATATCAGTTCAGAAGAGTTAATTTTTCATTCTCTTGATTAACCCCTTTGTACATGTTGGGACACATATGTATGTCTCACTCAAAGTTCGCAAAGAGACAAAATCTGTTTGCTAAAAATGAATAGAAAAACACAACTTTTTTAATGTAATTTCCCTGACAGCATCCCGGGTCCAAAGGATTAAGTGTTGCGAAAATTATGAATATCGTTTATCGAGAAGGTAATTGTCACTACCAAGTGTAGAAGCTACTTCACCGTGGAGCTACAACAGGTGGCAAACTTCATCTCTTTTTGTCTGTTCACCATCTTTCAGAGTTACCTAGATCTAGGTTATGTACCTAGACCCGGAAGAATGACCACCCTTGTCTTCATACCGAATACAGGAAAGAGTTCGCATGTCAAGCCAAAGGATTTAAGACCCATAAGTCTATCACCCTTCCCGCTCAAGACTTTGAAAAAACTGGTTGATTCACAGCTAATAAAAATATTGACCTACCAGCTTCTCAACAATAAAGGCAAATCTGAAGAAATGGTCTTTAACTCGTTTGTATGTATAATGGAAAAATCCTCCCAGCATGAAGAATTTACCCTTGCTGCATTTATGGACATTGAGTGAGCTTTAAATAACAACCAACTCAGCGCAATAAATACTAAAATACACAGGCTCATCGCAGCGTGGAGTGCTCTCTCCTTTCTTGTCGAATCTAGCACTAGGACAGGATACAAGGTTATTACCATGCCATCGCGGCTTCTAGAAAATATATAACCGCCATTAGGGACATTACGCAGTCGGAATTCGTTCTCTTTACCACGATATACAAAATTCCTTTAAATCAGATCATTCTTAGGTCTAATTGTGGACATGATATTAACCTGGCAACACAACATGTAAGAAACGAAAAAAGCCCTTCACGGCTCTAAACTGTTGTCAAAAAATCTATAGTGTGCAGATAGGGACTACAGCCTCGAATTATCTACTGGCTATTTATATCTGTATTCTGTATATCTGTAGGCGTCGCCATATAGTTGAGGTAAAAAGAGATGAAGGCATTAATTGCAAACTGTTCGAAAGGGTGCAACGGATGGGATGTGTATGTATCAGTGGAGCGCTTAGGTCAACCCCCTCCTGGAATAAACTCCATAATCTTCCTCGGATAGACCTATTCGGCAGACAGCTCCCGACCAGCATATTAGTTTTAGTTTTTTTGTAACAACTCCACTCGGGACACTTTACTATCATTGGCATAGATCCATACCCGAACACACCGACCTCACGATATCTAAAATTTTCCAAATGGATGAAGGCGTTAGCACGGGTGTGTATTATAAGGATCTGAATATTCTGTCATTCCGACTGCCAAACTATTGTTGCGTCTTTCAGGCAAATGTAGTGTAGTGTATTGATAAAGACAGAGCTTATGTCTTTGCTAAAAAGCAATGTAATACCAAATCTCTGACATTCAATTCAAAAACTTTCCCAAATTCCCCTCTATGTATCTCTCAAAGAGATCGATTATTATATTTCTGTATGCAAATTTTGTGGATGTCGGGATACTGTGACGGTGCAGAGAACTTTAAAACGGATGAACTCGCTAGCTGCTGCCCACTAGTAGTCAGTCGCTCTAACATATCCTAACCTAAGAGGAGAAGGGCCTTGACTACAAATGTCATCTGCACTCCACGGAGGCTTCATCACGGGATTATATCTCGGATACTGTTCGAATTTCTGTACCCGAACTAATCTTTGTTCCTCCTTACGTACTTACTTATTAGGCCTGCGCGGCCCGAGGATCGGAGACTGAGATAGAGATGCCTTTCACTGCAGACGCTGCTTAATCATAAAGAACAAGCTGTCTTGCTTTCGCAATAATTTGGCTTCCATACAGGTCTATCTCTCCTTATTGAAGGCAGGAGGAAATCGAAAAGCTCTTACCTGGAGAATGCTATCGGATAATATCCTTCACTCCATTTACTTTCACCGCAAAGAAGACAAAGGGCATATACCCATTGCTCTGTTGATTTGCTTATATGTCAGCTTTAGGATGTCGTTCTTGGCGTTCATGTTTGCCCCGAGGTAGACGAATTACTTAACTAGATCAAAATTTTAGCTGTCGATCGTAATGTTTATTTGTCTGGCTCTTTTTTCTTCAAACAATTAGGAGATTGATTTTGAAATGCTAACGATTAGAGCATGATTGTGAAATCTAGAATTAACATATAAGATGATGCGTAATATAATTAATACTTCTCCGTACCTTACTGAATTTACACATTAAGCTTATTATTTACTCAAAAGTTGTTGTTGAATAATTTGTGTCTAGATCAATGATGAACTAGATGGGCTTGTCAAGCTCCTAGATGGTAAGATATACAAAGAAGAGGAGATTGCCATGGAAGAGCTCCATCAATATTTAATTGAAGATGATGGTTGCTGGGCGCTAAGTGATAATTTCTTGGCATTTGTTGGTAAGATACATATTTGTCGGTTGCAATACATAAGATATCTTGATATTCCTCTCATTTCAGCTCGTATTCTAAGGGAGCCAACATTTTCACCAGATACAAGAATACACTTGCTAAGGGTCTTAGCATATGCGGCATTAAAAGACGACGTAATCATTTTACTACATCAAGATAGGAAAGACCATACTTTAATGAATTTCGCGCATGATTTCGATAAACATTCTCCTGATGAACAACAAGTTTGGGCAACATTTGTAAGACTGATATCATGTATCGCCAAGCGAACTCTAATAGGTCAAATTTCTCGTTTGTAGATTTGTAACCTATTCGAAAACTCCAGTCCATCCGAGTGGCTCTTATACATATCTGAGTGGGAATACAACAATCAGTCGATTTCAAACATTGCTGTTACAACTAAAGTCACAGCTCATTGCTTGCTTTCAAACTGTCCTAACTTAGAGAATATTGGCACAGCAATTTTGTACAATTTATCGATTAAAGATGTAAAAACTGTGGTGAGTTACGAAGAAACTACTCTTGTAAAGGGTGACCATGTAGGGAACTATGGGGAAAAAAGGTCTCGCTGATCTCGCTGGACTACTTCAAGCGTATTGCAATTGGGTCGAAGCAAACATCAAGATACGGTCAACCAACCAGAGACAAAAAGAGAACACACTTAAAACATGTTTTGATTTTGTTTCTCCACTGGTTTCTTGGTGCCATTGTTCATGTCCAGTAGAGACGTCGGCGTGAAAAGGTTTGACAGCCGGAAGTCTTTGTTCACTTTGACAGCTACTGAAAAATAACCACTATTGCTATCTGGTCACCTTTTACTACAATGGTTTCATAAAATTCGTTGCTATGTATTCATAAAAATATTATACTTATATAGGTTTTCGATGATGTTGCTGTGGAACTCTCAATGGCGATTCTTCAATTTTTCAATAACAAACCAAATGAAGAGCAAGTCTTTCGGTGTCTCAAGGCTCTTGTTCGCTTCTTAGAGGTAAGGATTCTGAAAAGTTTAGGCAACATCAACTTTTATTACAACACAGTACAGCCCGAATTGGACATGTGGATATTTTAGGTTGGTGTGATACAGTTTGGTACTGTTGCCACTTAGACCTTTGGTAGGTCCTTTGTCATGTCACTAAAACTGGAGTTTTGTAGATCTCAATCCTTGCCTGCAAGTTTGCTTATGTGTCCCTCCTAATTGTAAGGAGTGTTCTGGCCAATTTTCGGGTTGAGCGAGGTCCACATAAGCTGTTTGCATTGGATACCACCTACTGCTAGTGATCGTGGTAACATCTGAAAATATTGAATTCTCATCTGTTTTAAGAGGATGGGGTCTGCTTTCATCGACTGTCAGTGGAAGGCACGCAAGTGTATAGCACGTTCTTCTTTGCTATAATTGCCTTGAATACCACTATGTCCAAGGACTCAGCTTAGGGTAAGATAGCACCCATCTAAAGTAATGTTCTACTAAATAAAGTTCGCGGACAGTTTCGGTAGATCCTTAATGGCCGCTTGATTGTCGATGTGAAGATAGATAGTTTTGCTATCTATCGGAAAAGCAAAACCGTCTTGACAGATACCTTAGTGCAGACGTCCAGAAGGTTAGTGTTTTTAACTACTCATTTGGCCCTGCTTGAGATTGAGTTACTTTAGATATTTACTATTTCCTAAAAGCGCAATCGATCAAGCGTCTGCTGGCATTGTGGCGGAAGCGGCTAAAAACGGTCCAGCGATGGAACAGGGTATACCAGAAGTATATGCTATATTCGAGAAAGGACATACAACATCGACGTATTAAACAGAGCGTAACACTGGGCAGTTTTAACTTGGAATTAGTTAACGACTTCGTCTACCCCGGCTTCGCAGTGAACAGTACGAAGATCATCAATACCCGCATCAAAACGTAGAGGAAAACGTGCCAACCACTGTTCCTATGACCTCAAGATGCAATTGCGTAATAGAATCCTTTTTTGAAGGACCGTGTTGAATTTTTATAAGATCTGGTCATCCTAGTCCTAGCTGCAGATGGATAAGTCCGTCGCCTTTTCTAAGTTCTGCATACAATCTTTGGTCCTGTTTGTGTTGCATCTGCAGAAAAAGATTCAACCACGAACTGTGGTCCATGTAGAGCTATGGACAACTCAGCGCCAGTCCTTGACTCTATTTGGACAATAAGAGGACGCCCATGAAACCGATGGCGCAAACGAGTAGAATTGCGAAAACGTGTCAAATTGTAAGGCGTCAATGAAGGCACCTGACTAAAGATCGTGCTAGCTGAAAAGGCTTTTTGGTTGATGCCTAGATCAATCCTGAACTGTATCGCTAGCAGAAAAAGAAAAATTATAAAATAAAATAAGATAATTATATTATAAAATAGAGGAAGATAGACATTGGGAATTAGCTTTTTTATATGACATATATTTTATATGACCACACTTCGTGAAAAAAACCCGTCAATTTGATTCTGCGATCTAACTCAAAATCTAAGGAAGTGATTTTAAATTTGATTACCTAAAAAGATTCGTATCTGTTTATTGGTGGCCGTGCCATTGTCGATCTACACGTCGAATCCCACGCACTTGAAGCTAAAGTGTATAGGTTCAATTCCCGGTACGATAAAACAAATTGCTCGTTAGGAGTATGCATTAAGCTGTAGGTTCCATCCACCTCGTGAACTAGATAATGCATTGCTCTAGAAGCAAGGCCCTTTACGGGCTGTAGTGCCACCCATATTATTATAATTTTTTTTTTCTTTTTATTGGACAAGTAAATTATGTAGAAATATAAGTATTATGTAGACATTAACAATATATATATTGTATTACATTATATTGCAATTTTTTATATCTTTTCTTCTTTTCCACAGGTTTCAGCTGATGTGGGTTCGTTCATTCAAATGATAGGACCACATCCAAAAATATTTGCCGGCATGAGTGAGCGTGTAGATGAACTTGTAAAACGGGTAGTGGCTAAGGTTCCCGCCTAAAGGGCTTACTGCAAATTGATCAATCAATTCAGACATTTCTATATTATTTTGTGTTTTCATTTCGTACATGTACTTACATCGTAATACACTTATTTAATTGTTTAGTTTACTTTAGTTTACTCTATTTAGTTTACCTCTGATTGAAACTATCCATTTTCATAGATTTGTATCTAACTTTTTAAAGTAAACCTTTTTTGTATTGCACTGAAATATCATGATCTAAAATAATATGTAGATGCTTGCCTTTTTCTATTTTGTTTACAATAATGAAAAAAAATAAAACGACTCTTCTTTTTTAAATGTTTGCATTTTACTTTAATTGTTTTTTGACGTTCATGCGGCAGCATTTCAACTAAATCGATGGCAGCAATAAATAAAAGAATACATTCGTAAGAAAAACAATAAATTCTGTCATCTTCGTTTCCTACTGATTACCATCAACATACAAGCAAAGCAATGAATTGTTGGATTTGGTTGGGAGCTTTTACCAGGACTGGTAATAGTAAAGAGAATAAATACAACTGGGGCTGTGTGCTGAGGATATGTAGAGAAACTGGGCGATGAACAACTGTGTGGTGACTATACTATAATCGATTGCAGTTGCCAAGAAGTTTCAGATGATTTGGAGGTGGATAACCTTGAAGCAGTGCCAAGCCTAATGCATCAGCTTCTATCGTTGTAGACAGCTTTTTGAGAGAGGTTCTACTACAATAAAACGAACAAATTAAAGAAAATTAAATTTAAATTTTTTTTAATTAATTGGTGTGAGACAAGAGGTTGTACCACACCTAGCGAGCTCATCGTCTTTGCAATTAACCGGTTTGCCGCAGTATATATGTGTATGGTATATTGAAATACTCAGCCACGGTTCGTGAGTCAAATTAATAAACGTGTGAGTCTGAGAAATTGGTATTTCGGTTGGCGAATCGAGAACCTTTGATTCGACTTAAATGCCAAACATTATTTGATCTTGCCCTATTGTGGTTGTCGAATGGACGGAGAGTTGTTCGAGAGTTCGTAGAGGCTCTCATAATCATTTTTGTTATTATTTGTCGAACTTAAAACATTGGATGAGAAAATGTCGAAGCTTTTGTTTTTGTTATTGTTTTAAATTATATAACTTATTTTTGATTTTTTTCTATTGTCAAGTTATTAGTTTTGTATTTTGGATCTGTAATGGGGTATCTAACGCATATTTTGTTCAAGGATATTTTGAGGCAACATATTGTAACCACATGCCTAAGCACTATGGATTAAAAAACAACATATCCAAACTCAAGGAAAAAAGTACCATAGCGTTTTGATTAGATATTGATTGAAAACATCCAAATACTGCTGGTAAACTGAATGTTGAAAGGAAGTAGTCTCGAACGTTTTATTTATCATTCGAAGACATGTCTCATTTGATATTGGATGGACATAATTGAACATACTGCAAAATAACTTTTTTCAGTACTGAGGAACCGAGTTTTCTGACAGGCTACGCTGCTCTGAAAGGACACAAATGAAATATCCTAGGGAACGAGCTAATTTCGTTTCGGGAATTCCAAGACATTGGAGTTGTCTCAAGCACTCCTCCTCAGTCGAAGCATTCTGCCTTTTTTCTGTCGATTTCATTTTCTTCACAAAACAAATGTATGTTGATTATCATTTTTGTGGATTTTACAATTTCATTGAGCGAACAATTTTCAATTAATGAACACAATTTAAAATAAAATTCAAATGTTCATGATTTGACATTTAATTATTCCTTGTATTGTATTCATGGCAGCACTGATTTTCGAACTCGAATCGTAAAGTTCAACAACAACATTCACATTTCTTGAATATGGGAAACTTTATATGGTCAAGGTTAATTAACTGTGTCATAAATAGGCTTGATTTCAACATATCCCGAACTAACGATCTTCTAAAGAGGTCTCGCACTGATATTGCTAAAATTACAGCCATTACGGGCCACTGGCCGATAGGGGATAGGAGAGTTAGACTAGAATTCCTCATAATAAAACGGGAGACGGAGAATCCTTAACTCACAGTCAATAAGTCCCATCTACCAGATAAATTACCCAAAATCAAATTTCTATAGCAAATCTTAGTATTCTACGGACACTTTGGTACAGTTTTTCGAAACGGCTTCTAATCAACATAGAAATACTCACCGATACTCTTGTTACATTAGTTAAACTTAAACTGAAAACACAACTTCACCAATGGCTTTATTATAACTGCCTCAGAATGTTTATTATGTTTTTGTAAATGTACATACGTATTTAAAACCATAAGATAGTGTCATATCATCTACATAAGTATCGCTTGACGATGTCCAGTACTATTATAAGATTAATACAAATACTTATTGAAGTTTGAGGTCCAAAGCAACTTTTGCCTCTTGCAGCTCCCTCTAAACCTGAAAATAAGGGCTTTAAGCACACACTCATACATTATTTGATTTCTAGATTCTACCTGCGATATAGTTAATGTTGTCGTCACTTGAAGATGAAACTTCCGGGTGTAGCTTTATTTCTGCATTAAATAATAACTTTGATTAGATTCACAAATCCCTTCGCAACTGAATTGCAATCACAAACCATATAGTCGAAGTGTTCCTTCAGCCCGGCCAAGTGAGTTGGTGCTAACGCAGTGATAAGTACCGACATCTGCAATCGAAAATGATCTTACCACTAAGAGCATTATACCCTTGTAGCCATCGCGTTTTTCAGTTATTCCGTATTTTGGACTATAAAAAAATTCAAAATCAGTTTAGTCAGACCAGACAGATTATTTAGCGTGAGTTCAATTATTTACCCATCCAAGAGCATTTCTGGAGATGACTGACTAGTATCAATCGGACTTGAAGATGGTAGGTTGAATACATTCGAAGAGGAAATTCGAGCCCCTTTCAACCAGTATGAAACTGGTGAGGGTGAAGCTTCGACGTGACATTCCAGCTGAACATCGGAACCCAGTGGGGTTCCCAATAATTGGCTCGGAGCTCGAACCATGGGTGCAACTATCAAAATAAGAATATATTATTGCACAAAACCGTTATTTATTGTCGTCTTAATTAGAATTATGAGAACTCAAATCAATATATACAATTTTGTAATATATAGTAACGGCGTTTGTCTATCTCGGTGGAAACTTGGACTTTCCGAACGACATTCTATTGGATATCCGAAGCAGATGCGCCTTTGGTAACCGCTGCTAATCTGGTTTATCGAAGCAACTGGGCTTAAAACTCCAGACTCAAAGGACCCCATGCTCTACAGAACTCTTATTTTCCTAGGTCAGCTACATGGAACCGAAAGCTGGACCTAAATAGCAGAGCTGATTCTTTGTGCCTTTGAAAGAAAAATTCTTTTTCGCATGGATGAAGTTAGCCATGAATGATAACAATGTTATAGCCGGAAAATAAATCTCCTTAACATAGTACATATTGCGGAAGTCATCAAAAGAATAAATCGTCACGTTATGCCATGTCTCAGAAAAGGAGACGGAATGTCAAATGAACAGAGATTACCTGCTTTTCGATTTTAAGGCCACATTAAAACCCCATCAATCCCATACACAGGCAGAACACTCCAGAGTTCAATGCGAGGAACTCGGGCGTATGCCTTTTTCAAATCTACAAAACAGCTGTGGATCGGTTTGGTATACTAGTATGCCTTCTCGAGTACCATTTTTACTATGAAAAGCTGGTCAGTTGAACTTCTGAAAACACACTGTTCATTCACCATACTGACTCCAGCCATTCAATCTGTATTCACGAAATGTAGCAGCTGTGTTCGCTTTAACGAGATTTAAAATTCAACACCTTTAATCGGGGCGTTTCCCCAAGGGTGCGTCTTGTCACCTCTCTTATTCATTATATATATGGAATGGATGTTGAAATGCAGCCGAGGCGAGAAAAGTTTCAGTTTCAGTTGAGGGTAATTTAACTTCCTGTCACATTAATGACTTATCTAACCACAGATCCTCTCAGACGGAACTTCAGCGCGTTAGATTGTTCTGATACCGTGATTAAGGTTAATGTTGACAAATTCGAGATTTTGGTTATTTATTATGTCTGTTCCACATGCTAGTGAAATCCCATTGAAGCAGGTTGAGCTTAAATATCCCAGGTTCTTTTTCACGAGTGATGGGAGGAGTAAGAAAGTTGAGCTTTTCTGTAGGATTTGCAAAGAATTGACAATTTTGATAAAGCTTCCAAGATCTGTAACCAAGAAGATCTAGCTTTGATGTCCACCTTAATAGTAGTATTTGTTCCAACTCTCGCCTATGGTAATTTGGGTAAATACCGAAAGAATAAGATCGCGAATACAAGTTGCCGAGATGAGATTTCATCGCGCTGTTGTGGGAGTTACTCGCCGTGATAGAATGAGAATCACGCCAGTGCCCTAGGAATATCATGCAGCTGCTTCTTCGCGGGAAGGCCTGTGCAGACTCTACAACCTGGCGATACAAAAATATCCCTAACGAAGACATCAATCAAGACAAGACAACAAGCTGTCATGTGAAGGCATTGAAAAACTCTCTGGTTTAAAGACATGATCCAGCCAGAACAAGAGAACTCACAATGACATACTGATAGCCTGTTGGTACTAACCCAATTCATTTTCACCATTTTAATTATAACAAAATTTCACCTTTTGCTTCGAGTTGAATTCTCACTACATTTCATTACACAATTTTAAAACTGAAAACATATTGAAAAGTAAAACTCGATGTACTTATATATTTGCTTACATTGCACACTAAGTGATATGCGTTTGCTTACGGCCGGTGGAACATCATTGGAGGCTATACATAAGTACGCTCCCATTTGTCGCCTTTCTAGACGAAGTAGTTTTAGAGATGCTCCAGTGTAAGAATCAACTGTAAATAGTAAACAAATGTTTCCAATTGTATAATTTAATTAAGAAAGTACCAAAAGGATACAATCATTGTCGGTACATTCTTTTCTATTCAAGTAATTAATATTTTCGTAGATTTGTTATAACCTATTGGAAATCAAATTTGTGAAAAATTACCTTTTAAGTGGTCTCTGCTTCCAGGTTTTTTTATTAAGAGAGGTTCCCCATCCTCACGCTTCCATATAACTCTAGGCGCTGGATTTCCTGTTGTCTTGCACACTAAAATCACATCTTCGCCTTCTGGAACTGCAAGATCGGATGACGATTCCTCATTTAGTATATCCGGTGGAACTGAAATAAGTACAATGTACGTTATAAAATCATATGACAAATCTATGAATTGTGGAAGAGTCTTATAGTGAATGATGTAGAATTGAATTCCATTCCAACCATATAGATTAGGTAAGGAAAGAATGTTAGATTGTAATCTCACGAAGGGTTTTGATCTTGTAAGAGACTTAGTGGTGTGCTGCAAAGTTGGTGAGTGGAGTTGACTAGGCTCCAAGAAACGGAGATATCAAGAGATGTTGGTTGTAAGAGGCTCATGTTAAATACAGACCGTAAGGCCAACGAAGAGGAAGTGTTTCCATTTTTACAAAATCCGGAGATGATTGATAGCCAGTAAAGATATGGACATTCCTTTGAACTACACTATATATATATATTCCTCCCACAATTCTGCAAATCGTAAATGAGTTAGGTAGCATCCCCAATTTTTTCACTTTCAGGATCGACATACAACCCTTCTCGTGAAAATACAGCACAAACATCACTTAACTCGTGCTGTTGAAAAGAGTTTTCTTTCTAAATTAAACTGAGCATACTAACCTTGTACATCGATGCATCCGATTTGTTTTTTCATGGGACTTGTATTAATTTGGCACATATAGCATCCCTTATCACTTTCTCTTAATTTACTTATTCTGATTTTCCATGTATGGTAGTTTTCGTGTGTGACACTTATTCTAGCATTGTGAGTTACGACTCGCCCTTGTAATGCTAGTACGGTTTGATCGGAGGCTCTTAACCACCCAACCTTTAAGTAAAACACAAAAAGGTTTTAGAAAAGGAATAGCTTGGATGTATGTACTATGCATACCTTGTTGTTTCCAAGATTTCTTACTGTGCAGGCGAGGATAGCTTCTCGGCCCGCAGGATATGTAACATTGTTAATTGTGCCAATGAACTCAGGATCTGGGTCCAAACTGACATGATTATTATCTATAAAATAAATAAAATCAATATCATAATCAAAATAATAAATATAATACACTTAAAATGTCGTAACGATAAATCTTAAATACTAATTCTATACTCATATCCTTCGTTGTAGACAAAGGCCATAATCTTATCAATATTTGACAGCTAGCTTTTATTCATTATCATTTCAAATATGTAGTTTATTTTAAATAATTCTGTTCATCAGCATTCTAATATATGTTTGTAAGAACAACAATCTCGATAAATGTTATCAGTATGTAAGTAAAGTTCGTGGTATCGATTAGATATGGCAACAAGAGACTTTTACTTCAATACTAGGACCTAGAGAAGTAGCGAAAGATGAATAGTGTTAATACTGCAAGTAGAGCTGACCAAAAAAATAACAAACTGAGATATTTTCAAACTGATTGACAAATCGCAATTGCATTGTGCGATCAACTGTGAACTGCGATTGAGTTGCGCTAATTTTGAATCACACATATTTGTTTTTTTTCACATCATTCGTATTTTGATTCACACAAACAATTTCATGCTTAACAATATGAACTTTTGCAGGTTCAAATCAGAGATAACCTATAATGTAATATCACCCATTATCTCTGGTGCAAATGAAATGGTATGTCTTGTCTTGTGTCCCAAGTCTGGGTCTGCTATGCTTAGGGTTGCCGTTGGTATTTTTAATGGTGATACAGTGAAACTTGGGATATTGGCCACCCTTCGAAGTTGGTTACCTATCAAGTTGATCAGAATAATTCCTCTACGCCAAGAAAATTTTTTACAAAATATTGAAAAAAGTGCTTGTTTATGATATAAACTCCTCTTTTTCGGATCTCGGACGAAAACTTCGCTTTTTCTTTAAGCGCAGACATCGACAAAACTGCTTATATTACTATGAATGCAAAATAACGCTTTTAGGCGCGTGTACATATTTGTAGAACAACGATTCCAGGGATAGCGGTACAAGCTTGGTTGAGAAAAACAACTGTCAGTATTTGTTTGGGTGGAAATCCACGTATAGTTTTGGACAGCTTTTTTTCCCCGAATTTTTGACGGTTATTTACGAGACAATGTAAATGGCATTCTCTGTGGCATTCCAAAAGGGATAAGTCGTACTACTTAATTTCATCGAGTGACAAGAGGCCAATCAGCTGTGAAGGGCGCTGTTGCCTATCTGTATTTGTTTCCGAACCAGGACAGAATTGTAGGTCCCCTCAACCAAAGCAAGTGAACGAGTGTTTGTTATGGACCTTATGCGCAGGTTCATTGTGGGCACTAGGGGCACCCATAACATCATTATTAGGTCTAATTAAAAAAACAACGTCCCATAAGTTGATAAGTGGACATACTCTTTACAATCCCACGTGGCAAACTAATTAATTTGCCTTGTTCTTTACCTAAAAACCATGCAATATCGTCTGGATGCGATAACTATTAAAGAAAACTACAGACTACTACGAAATAGGTATCAAAATCATATGAAGACTATTTCTTTAGATTTCCAGTCACACTCTTATTGTATTTTAGTAATTACGTTTATTATCATGTTTAGTTCTCTAGGACTCAACGACGACAGCTAAAAGTGGGATAAACAGGTTTTCAACTCATAAATAGTTAAAGTTCTATACTAAAAAGTTTAAAAAAAAATACGTTATTTTATGTTAAATACCCAGAAAATATAATAATATAATAATAACATGGGTTTTTATTCCTGATTTTTAAACATTTCAAAAATTAAAACAAAGTTTATATTTTACTTTATTTTTAAAAAATGCATGGCTAAAACAGAACCATGGTTTTGTTCATAATGATCACTAACTACAATATACATACGTAACATACATACCTTGAATTATTTGTGAAAGTGATTTAAAAAAATTTGCCGATGCACATAAAATTATGAATGAAGTTGATATTTTGTCCATTATAGAACTTATGTTATACGACAAAGTAGTGTCAACATGTGAGCAATTGTTTCCTGAAAGAAAAATTTAAACAAAGTTCACTAAAATTTTACATTAATTCATATGAAATTAAACAAACTTATTAATAAATGTGATAAAGACTGTCTGGTGAAAATGTTTGGATAGACGCATTCCTACAAATCTGCAAGCCATCTCCCCGTATTGCTTATAATACTGAAGGATGAAAGGTTATGTAGTCATGACAATTTAAATAATTGGAAACAATTCCATGGGTTCTCAGCCGGAGATTTATATCAAATTTTCACATTTCTTGAGAACCTAGTGAAAGACCAAACTAAACATGCACCCCTTGCGATGAAACCGCATATGGTAGCAAGTATGAAGTGTTCCTTCGACCCAGACTAATTGGCATTATAGAGGACATAGTTTAAGATTCTTACTTATAAGTTTAACAACAACCCTTAAAAACATACAGTAAAGGCAGGTATACTTTCAAAGCTCCATACAATTAATGTCTTGACAAATTTAAGAAAACACAAAGTTAAGTTTGAATGATTTTTTAATGGTTGAGAAAGGAGACCAGGGGAAATAAAATATATGCTCAAGAATTATCACTACCAAAATTCAGGCAGAGATAGTATCCCATGGTAAATCTGTGGCATATTCGAATTGAACTTTGTAGTAGTTAAACAATGACAATGTTATACATAAGTGCATGCATAGGCACTTTTTCCAGACATAAATATCCTTTGAGCATAATCAGTGATTCAAAAGATATGAAGCCGTGAATTGTGAAAGTTGGTAGATTGGGTTACCGAACCTGACGTACTAACCCACAACACCAAGGCAACTCAGAAATGAAAGAAATCAAAACTATACATTCTTGACTATATAACTTTTGAACTTTAAATGGTCTGATGTCGAACTGAGAACAACAAACTCTTTACATTTTCACGTTAAAGAATCTTAAGCGTACCAAAGTTATTTAAAAAACTGTTACAACTTCCCCAATTTAAATTTTTTGTTCACCTATAATGGCTTAAAATAGAAAACATTGTTAATATAATATTTTTGAAATGACGTAAAACAGCTAAAATAGCTTAAGTTGACTTAAGATGTTTTACTTTATTGGCACAGATATAGCTAGCCACAATTATGTCGTAATGTCATTAAAACTTCCATTAAAAGAACTCCCCAGTGTAAGCATGCACGCGGGGAACATTTGCAAGATATAATTTTTCATTCATAGATTGTAGAATTCATACTACATACAAAGGGGAGCACAAATGTGTACATGCTTGTGATAGCTATATTATTAGTTAATACTGCATTAGACATGAAGGGAGGTTTGTTTGCACATTATTATCCCTTCACAACAAAAAATCCTAAAAAAAACTGAACAAAAACAACTCCTACTCAATTTTGCACACAAGCTTTGTTCGATATGTTTTCCGCAAAATGATATTACCGTTACAATAGCATTTCTTTGGTTTGTTTATTTGTACTTCCATAGAGTTTTTTTATCTTACAAATACAATCTTTGGATTAATTATTGTATCCTTCCCTTATTAACCTTATTTGCAAAGAATTCTATAATAATCTAATTTCTATACATGAAGAAGGAAATGCACTAATATGTAACAAATTGTACACTTCTTGAAATAAATAAAGTTTATTTGTGCTTTAAATATTTTAGTTTGATATGTGTCAAACTGCGGTAAGAACTTTTTCTTTTTCAGAAAAACTTTAATCAATAAATTAAAGAATTACAATTATTTCATTGCTCTTTAAAATAATGAAGGAGCTATCACGAGATATTAAAGACAGGATTGCAAATATGAAAACGAATGGCTCTTTGACGAGAATGATAGCAGCTTAATATAAACCAATTAGTGGTCATTAGAGTGTAAAAAGGCGAAGACCAACATCTTAACCAAGAGTCACAGTCTGTAAAGAAATTAACGGAAGCGTATGCACGTCTTATGATAACATAGATGACAAGGAACAACTGATTAACACTAAAACACTAACTCCCTGTTTTTTCTCAAGAAAGCATATTTCCAGATGTACAAAAGAGTATTTAAGAATTCTATGATAAGTCTTTACCATAAAAATATTTATTTGAGTCATCGGAAATCTTATTTTATTTTCATGTATTCCTAGATTCAAATTAAATTATTCATAGTATAACAATTGGAGATTGACTATGATTGAAGGCCCTGGAAAAAATATCAACTTAGACAAAGCATAAAAGGCTCCAATGCCTACTATGTATTGAAATAACGGAGGCTTCAAAAAGATTATGAGGCAACTAAGAAACTTAGTTCCTGCTAAATGCGAATTTAATCCACTTTGGTTAAGTGGACTTCGTTCCCATGCTAATAATGTGAAATATATTCCCACGTTTTTGATAACAAACTGCAGTATCAATTTTTTCATCCACAATTATTTCTGTGAGTTTTAATGCAACAAATATCTACAATAAACAGTGGAATAGTTATGTTTAAGTTAAGTTCTGTGTAGTCAAATTTTGGTATAGTATGGAAAACACAAATGGAAAGCAATTTTGAATGCCCAGAACTTTTGTGATCCTATAGTGACCCATGTTTTGAAAAACGAAATAAGGAAAGAAAGCAGCGGAAAGTCTGAAAGCAGCGCAAGCCGTACAGACATTAATATTTTCGTAGACAGTCAGGTAGCGCTCAATGCACTTAAAAGTAACACAATAAAGTCCAAAACGGTACTAAATTATTTTGATGGGTGAAAGGAACTTTGAAGTAACAACGCAGTTCTATGCATTTTTAGACATGTAGGAATCCAGGGAAACAGCTGAGGAACTTGTGAACCGTCGTGTCACTATAGCATCTGAAAAATAAAGCACAGGTCTCATACAAATTTTCTTCACATCACAGCGAAGAATCCGTAGAGGAGGACTAATTCCTGAAAATAAATTTTTTTTTTGCCCGAATATGATATCGCCAAAACTTAACTATTAATCTCGCAACCATGAGATAACTGCATTAAACTAGAAGGGGTCATTAAAGGCTACGTCCTGGTGGTTCACCATGCTCATAGACTTGGTTGATTCCCACTGATGATGCAGAAACTTCAAAGAACAAGCGGTGGGTGAATCTCTGGAACAAACCCCAGTGTTTTTGTCCTGGCAAGCTCTAGGTGAACCATTTTTAATCATTAAATGATGTGGCTTTTGTGAAACCACAACGTTTCATAAATTTTGCAAAAACCACCGGAGCATTTTGCCTAAACAAGGTCACAGTGGGCTACAATTAGTTTTACTTTGTTCAGTGGTAGCAGTATGGACCAGTAGGCTTATGTGAAGCTCAGCCACCACCCCCTTACTTAACCTAAACATCACATTTATGGAAACAGTGTAATCCGCTTTATTGCTGCACTTCGAGCTAAATATGTTTGTCCAAATATACTGTCCCGTTTAGGTGATGTCCCAATAAAGCTGAATCCACTGTATATAGTCCAAGATAGGAATACAATCATGAGTATAATAATAACACTCATTTCTCACAATCCAAACAACTTAAGGAATTTTCATTTTGAAAATTTGATGAACAAATGATTAAAAAATATTGTTGATGCTACTAATATGTATTTGGAATAAAAAGTATATTAAGTTTTCACATGTCGCAAAAGAAAGAATAAAGCACCTCCATTCATTCAAATATATTACTAATACTATTTAAATAAATTCAAAGCGACATTATCAAATAAAAAATTAAATTATTGCTCGAATTAGTGTATGGCCAAATAGCTCCGATATGCATCTGATGCTATATCCCTTATGAATACTTGTATATAATATTATTGTCGACCGACACCTTTTTGAAATTCAACACCAATAAATTTTATAACTTTTTTTCTTTTTCCATGTTCATACACTGATGCGTCGATAAATCTTAGAATATGTTTTAAAATAAAAAATTCAGGTATACATATTATATCCTCTCAATAGAATTTCAATCACGGCAGAGTTTTTATCTTAATCTTTACCACAAAGGTGTTCACATCTTACTATAGAGCTCGTTTTGGTAAAATAATTTCATTCTTACATGAAGATAGTAAAAAAGGGTACCCAGTTAGAGCATACAACTCTGCTAATTAAAACTACTCACATGAGTGCGCAAAAAGGAAATCTATATAATAATACATTTTGCGGAAAAAAAATCTTACAAATCTTGTGTTACGTAGGACGAAACTTATTACACACCATATTTTTTTTTCTTTTGCTCACTTTTCAATATATCTACACATAAACACACCGAAATCCTGAAACAGGACCTTTTACAATATATAACACTTGGCACAATCTGATGTGTTTTTTACATGCGCTCTATTGATGAATGCACCAAAGATTTTCAGGAGCAAATATATTTTTAACCAATGCATCAATTTCAAAGATTTGCAATTGTTGTTTATCAAAAAAGGCGAAAATGAGTATTTTCAAGGTAAGGTCAAGTTAAAAAAAACACAAGAGATACAAACAAATACAATTATAATTTGAAATAAAATTTGAAAAAAAATTTAACACCAAACTATACTTTACTTTATTTCCTCATAGATTTATTTTTAGACTTTTTTAACGTACATTTACTTTTAGTTTATCATGTTTCTCATCTGAACATTAGGAATCTATCTGAAAAGTCTTTTCTCGTATATCCTTCGCGAATGACTTTGAAAATTCATCCTTGTCAGCAGCTTAGTGGAACATAAAATACATTTGATTGCATTTTCCACACGAAAAACATTTTAAAACATCGAAGCTATTCGATTTCTCTTGCACACTGATAATAATTTTAACCCTCAAAAATAACTATTTGAAAACAACAAACGCTGCGAAAATTCTCAATTTAGTATATTAAACCAGCATTACTATCAAACTGAGCAGATGAGGCCTTTTATTGAAGGGATACAGAAATTCCTATAGACCTGTGCGTGTCTGTATAGGACATTTTTTGAGTTTGCGTAATGCAAGGGAATTATTGATTTTCCTTATTCATAATAACTTCATGACGATTGATAATAAACAGCATAAGAGAACATTGGAATAGTCCATGTACATGAATAAAAGAAGAAAGAAAGTGAAAATTTCCATTTGCAGTTAAATGCCGTTCATACATCAAACATAAAAATGGACTTAGATACAAATCCAATAGAATGTTGATACATTAAAAATAAACAAACAACTGCTTCGAAACAGCTTCCGTTTAAAGCCAAAATAATAAGGACCTACAGTGAAATTTAGTTTGTCCCCCATAGTTTACAGATATAGTTCACTACATAAGCCTTCAACTGGTAGATAAGCTACAAGCGTAAATGGTTGAATGGCAACAATCTGCTTCATTGTATCATGATATGCTCTTGTGAATAGACCCTTTTTATTATTTCCCCCTTTCAAACAAATATCCGAAAAAAGCGCTTAGTTGAAACAATTCTGTCAGTTATTTAACCCACTTGCCGCTCTTCATATGAATAGAAAAGATGAGGGATTTGTAATTAGGAAGAGTGCGATTCCCTCTTCTTGTGCATTTTTCTGCGTTTACCAAAGGGCTCCAAAGACTTTTATTTTATCGAGCATTCATATTTGTTTTAACACTTACACTTCAACACTTTATGTAAATATGCAACGTTTTCAGGAATGATGTGAATTCCTAAAATATAAGGGATTATATCTGATAAAGTTCGGTGTACACGTGTGCCCCACCAAATAAGATTCTCTAACAGAATAGCACACGCTAGACACTAGCGTTGAATCGGTTGACTTTTAGCTAAACTCATGTGGTAGCTCTGATATTCTTAAAATCATTTGCACCATTGGCTATACTTCGTTTACTGTAATCTGTATTTATAGGCTTTAGAATGTATCTGTGCATATGTTTCTGGACGACTTTTTAGATTTATTAAGTAATGTAAAAGTAGCTAATCTTATAATTGTTTGGAACTTCAACATAGATATTACTAATTCTAACGCTATAGTAGATAAGTACGAAGGAATTCTTGCTGAATATGGTTTCGTCTCATTAATTAGAGAATCGGCTACACCCACCTCAAATACTTGCCTCGACCATGTCACTTGGGCCGCTTTCTTAAGGTGATTTCGATCTTCAAATTACTGATCACTGTATGGCAGTTTTAATGTTCAATGCCCTAAAAAACAATAACACCTCTTACTCAAGTTGTAACATAATTGCTAGAGTTCACTTGTTTCCTATTAAACAATCTGTTATTGACAGAAAACTGGTTTGAATATTTTTTTAAAATCTCTTGAAAACAACATCAACAACTCAAGTATTACTAAAGACTTTTCTAAGTCTGGGGTTAGTTTCAACACCGAAAATATTCATTGACTACAAAATGTTTCGGGATAAATACTTTGAAAACAAACTGCGGAATGCGCAGGGTAACACTAAAAAATAATGACAAGTAGCTAACTGCATAATCAATCGTAAAAATCAAAGAAATAAGGGAGCCATTATTCCCGAAATAGATAACAACAACGTGCCAGGCAATGAATACCTTCTATCGATAGATAGCTTCAGTTTGGAACTACACACAACTGGTTTGAATTGCCCATCGTTTTGACTCGTAGATCGTACAATTTCTAATACCAGCTTCGTCTTTAACCCCATAACTCCCTAAATAATTCTAATGCGAGTGGCGAAGATTTTATTACCAATTTCATTCTTAAGAGGATAGCCTTATTATTTTCGATATTTTGTCATATTTGTTCAATTTAATCATGTTTTTGGGTATTTTCCCTGTAACATTAAAACGGATAACAGTAACAAAACAGGTAAAACGAACCACAGACCAATTTCCGTGTTTTTCGGTTATTTAAACATTTTTAAGAATTGGTGAAAAGTAGGATGTTAAATGTCCTTTCTAAAAATAATTTTCTTAGCAAGTAACAGTGTAACTACGGAGTAAAATTTTCTTCTTAATTTCTGCCAACACATGTCTCTTCTTAGACATATCCATGTCTGACATGGTGAAGCACAAAATTATTTTGTATTTGTATGGTCTTCCTACTTGGGAAATAGCAAACAAGAATTAAAAATTGGTGACACCGTTGGCGGATCTAATGTTTTCAACCTCGGCTTTCCCCAAGGATCTGTTTTGGGGACAATTTTGTTCTCAATATATAACAACACAGTCTTCAGTTTTCTCTTTGTTGGTAAGATTGTAGTTTTGGCTGATGACTCGCGTTTGCGTACAGCTCTAATATCTTGTTTAACCTTCTTGCAGAACTAAACCATGACGTCCATCTCTTTAGAGTGTGGTTCGCGCTTCATAAATTAATAGACAGCAAAACTAAGGTTATGCTGTACAGCCTAGTTCCCATGAATCCTCCAAGTCGAGAAACAAGAAGCTGTCAATAAACAAGAAATACATTTATACCATAATCCGAGAGAAAACGCGAGGTTTGGTCCAATTTTCTCAAAAACTACCAGGTTACGACATCAATTTTCGGGGTATAGAATCTTAGATACAACCACATCGAGTTCATTCGTCCGTAATACCACGTTTAAACCGAACGAAACCGCTAGGTTTCATCAATTTCCTCCGAACCTATCAGGTTCCGCCATACATTTCCAGTGTCTGCAACCCTCGGGGTTGCATCGTTGCAGCCCACTTGAATTCATCCATCCCGGAAAGGTTCTCAAAACGAACAAGCCTTCAGTGTGAATTTGTGTCATTTTGTTGTTCATTTTCGCATTTTATCCCTCTCTATTTTCTGGTGTGCTCACACCATAATTTCCTGCCAACAGACAGCATTTTGGCGGGCACTTATAAATTGAGAGCTAATGACATTTGAAAACACGCGGTTTCAATTCGGTGGTAACATAGCATTAATCTTTTTAGATCTTTTAGGAGTTCTATAAATAATAAGATTTGTCAAAATTTGAGACATAAATAAATAATTGAATCTGCTCCATAGTTAAATTATTCGACAACAATATCTCGTCCAACAATTTTACATGACGTACACCATCATATAAAATGGTGCACCATCGCGACATTCTCATTTCTTCAATTCGCAAATGCTGTGATCGGAAAATTGTGATGTCTCGCTTATGAGGTTTTAGCAATTTGGTTTGCTGGCAAAAAGCTCACAAGAAAACACACACCATGATGTGGTGAATTTGTTTTCATGTCAAAAATAACACCCCTATTCTGGCAAACCTCAGTGATGTGTTTTAAATCACAACTACCTCACAAGAGCATGGTGAGTCACAAATTGTGAGGTTTACGTATTCTGAGCAAAACCTCACAGCTTGTGAGCATCACAAGAACCATCAAAATTATGATGTTCTCATGAGCACATCACAAGGAAAAATAGCAAAAAAGAACTGTCACACACAAGGAAAAATTATGAATTATTATTAAAAATGTATGTTATTATTTTTATATCCTTGTGTGTAGGCTTGTTATCAAAATCTGAAGTTTCTGCATTTAAACGCGAAATTCCCTGGATCATGCCATGGTTCCGGCAGTTGGGTGATTCTGGATATCCATTAGAACCTTGGTTAATGACCCCAGTGGATAATCCTTCTTCAAAACGAGCTTGCTTTCAATCAAAAAAGCGCGAATATAATAATTGTATAAAAAAAAAAACAATTTTTGACATGGCAACGAATTCACCTCACTATGGTGAATATTCTTGTGTGTTTTCTTGTGAGGTTTTCGCCAGAATACCAAATAGCTGAAACCTCACAAGGTAGGTATCATAATTTTCGCCTCACTGACATTCGTGCGTTGTGACCACATCATAACCAGAATAGGGGTGTACATTACATTTATGTGACACTCACCTCATCGTGCGAATACAAACTATGCACAATTATTTATTTATGCGACTGGAAGTATATCTGCTTGTGTGTGTTGGAAAATGTCACTTTTCCAGATATGAGCTGTATTTCATAGTTCAAATGATCTTGTGTACATTTGTTGCATTGCACATTGTAAGGTTAATGATTTGTTTTACTTTTTGAATTCGAAGCTTTAAAATCTAACATAAAATGCCGAAAGTTACAAAGACGCGAGTTCATCCGAAACCGGAGCTAACTCCTGCAAAACAAGGTATGTTATTTTAAATAACTGTCAACACGCGCTAATGCAATAAAACACCTATTTTAGGTATTGTTTTCAACAAAAGTTTTGGACAGCACATTCTGAAGAACCCTTTAATTATTACCAACATGATTGAGAAAACCGGCTTAAGGACAACAGATATCGTCTTGGAAATTGGCCCCGGTACAGGAAACATGACTGTTAAGATCCTCGAAAAAGCAAAAAAGGTGGTAGCCTGCGAAATCGACACAAGGCTGGCAGCTGAGTTACAAAAACGTGTTCAGAGTACACCCATGCAATCAAAACTCAATATACTCATAGGAGATTTCTTAGCTGTCGACCTGCCATTCTTTGATGTGTGCATTGCTAATGTTCCCTATCAAATCAGTTCCCCATTAATTTTTAAGCTGCTATTGCATCGTCCATTGTTTAGATGTGCGACCCTCATGTTTCAAAAGGAATTCGCTCAGAGACTGGTAGCTAAGCCTGGCGATAAACTTTACTGCCGACTCAGCACGAACACTCGCCTCCTTGCAAAAGTTGATTTGTTGATGAACGTGGGTAAAAACAACTTCAGACCGCCGCCAAAAGTTGAATCAGCTGTTGTGAGAATAGAGCCCAAAAATCCACCTCCACCAGTAAACTTTACGGAATGGGACGGATTAACAAGAATTTTATTTACCCGTAAAAACAAAACTCTTTCCGCCGTCTTCAAACAGAGCTCCGTGGTAGGAATGTTGGAAAACAACTACAAGCTATACTGTTCGCTGCGAAATATGGTAAGTTGAACGGCGATATGTTACAGTTCAATGTAGTAATTTTTATGTTTTTTTTAAGGATACCTCTGAAGTGAATTTGGCAGACACCGTCAATGCGATTTTGACCAAGCTTGGGATGGAAAGCTCTCGTGCGCGTTCAATGGATATTGATGACATTATGAGTCTTTTGCTTAGCTTTAATTCTGAAGGCTTGCATTTCACATAACGCTCGTCGACTTTACGATCTTGTGGGTATATGCTGGACATGTCCTCGTTGATTTGAAATCAGTATGTGTCTAGAAAGATGGCAATTGGGTACATTAAGCGACCTGCACAATCAGATAGTTGATGAACTAGGAACTGTTAGTGTTAACATATTTTCTATTGACTTGTAAATATATGACTTGAGCATACTAAACATATTTTCTTTGTTAATTGGATTACGATGTCTTTGACGAACATGAAGATTTTTCGCAAGGAAAAAAATGCAGAAATGATTTTAGCAAATACCGAATGCAGAATCCGCATAATAAGTTGTTTCCGACGCATCTCTATATGAGATAGAAGCCAGTTATCCGAACCTGTTTTGAAGTATATCACTTCATGGCGGATCTGCCACTAAGGTCTAAGCCACCTTACCCGAGTAAACCTAACATGCACCGAGGCAGGGCTAATTTACTGTAACAAGTTTATGCATATCGCAGAATCTAACAAACAGTGTAAATAAATGGCAGATTCTCATATTTTTGAGACAACAATAGAGTTCGTGGTGTATCTAAACAAGCTAAACAGAAGGAAACAACGTAACAGACCGGTTCAGTTTCCAGCAATGCTCGGAAGAGTGACAACAGTAGTAACAAAACGGCGGGTTATCGTCTGCTTGTGACTGTATATGCGGAAATAAAGTAGTATGCGTGAAAATTGGAAAAAACCACTTGAGTGTGACAGGTATTCCAGGTGAACTAATATATTACTCCATTCAAAGCATCAAAGCTGAGACACCTGATCTTTGATCAACACAATTCACCTGTGATCTGTCAACAAATAAATATAACTAAACAACAATTCTTGTTCCCCTAAACAGTGCACTTAACTGGATAATGGTAATAAATACATTTCTTATATTTAACAATTAATTTAATCCAAAATTATGTGGCTTTGTCCGAGAAATATTTATGTCGCAATTCGTGTTGTAATGTGTCTTTGGTAATTGTATCTACTACTCTGCAAGCTAAAACTATAAAGTAGTAATTTTATAAGGATTTGTTTCGTTTTTGAATTACTGCAATGCTTCTGATCTTCCGTTTATCTACACATATCGAAATATTCTTAGGCTTTCTTAAATGTAATCGTATACCTCTCAAGTACTTATGAATACCTATAAGTGGAACCGAATGATTAATGCACACTCATAATTCATCGGGCTATGAATCTATGAATACAATAGCTTGGATGCATTTGCATAATAGTGATTGTTTCTTAGAGAGGCCAATCAAAGAGAAAAGATACTAATACTACCAAATGAAAGAAAAAATACCACCATTTATGCTAAGCAAGATGTAATACACTTATTTGATTAGTAAATAAACAATAATAGCCACGTTCTACCCTTGTTAAGCGTCTTATTATGTATATATGAACATCGGTATCTCGTCATTAATGTTTGTTAAAAAGTACATACAAGAACAAGTTCACATGCACCCAATTCGATAGATACATTGCCAAGAAAACCGTACAAAAGGGACTTTAAGTGAATAGAAAAAAGGGGATTAGTTTCATATCCTTCACGGCGACGGAAATACATAAATATCTCTATTTGCTATCATCATCGTGCTAATCAGATGTAATAACGGATTCAATTTTTTTCTAAACGGCGTTAACACATAGGCTGTCATGGCTATCATATATCATAGCTGGTAATGTTTCCTAGGGTGCTATAATTGGCTATCATATCAAATATGATATTCTTCTAGGTTTGGTTAGCAAGATTTATAGGCCCTAAGTACAAATCCGGCATGGATTTGGTACCCCACGATAGTATGAACATTTGTTGAATGATATCCACGGCACTAGCTCATCGTGTGCGGTGCCATGGCTATCATTTTTGAAAGGGAGGACTAAATTCATCCCGTACGTCTAGGATGCGATGCAAATATATTTAATGTCTATCTTTTGTAGTTTTTTGTGATAAAAATATAATTAAATGTTTTGTGTTGACAGCACACGAATCTCTCTCAAATTTGGCTTGGCAGCCAATGTGTTAATTTGTTAATTTATTCAATTTTTGATCTTAGGGTGCATAGAATATTTTCAATATTTTTCGGTGAGTGTGTTAAGATAAAGATATTTCGACGTTTTTATTGTGGTGCAAGCAACAAAAAAAAAAAACAGAATTTTCAGAAGACCATCAATACTTAACTATTGTCCTTCGAGTTGATACCATGAAAGGACCGAATATGACTAATACATTGCATGCCACCTTCCCATTATTGCACGATCGTGCTATTACCGCACTTTTTCAATGAAATGACACTGCGGCACTTTAAAATTGAATATGGCACACTAACGAAAATTTGAAAAATTGTGATTGTAATGTAATTTAGATCAACTTTTATATAACTATTGTTGTCTCGCTCACTCTTACTTCTGAAAGAATTGAACTCTCGTTAAGTTTTGATGAATATTGCTTCTTTCTTTAACATTTTTTTGGTATATGTATTGTATCAAACAATTTTATTGACTCTGATTATATTTTTCATTTGCTCGTATTATTCTTAACATGAGGTTTTTTAAAAATATGCTTGCAATATATACAATTCTGCAATACTAGTCGCAAAATTCCGAGCAGCACATTTTTAAAATTATATTTACAAAAAATATGTGCTTTTACATTTTTGACCATGCAACTATACCGCTCATTGGCTCGTTATCAAAGAAAATATACTTTCAACAAGAGCATTATGTACAGAAATTGAAAAAACAAAGTGTGTAATTATGAAAAGTTCACTGTGTAATTCAATAGTGTAAGTTTTTTTTAAAATACACCACACAATTTTTCGTTTATGTGCAAGGGCGCATTTCAAAAGTTACACCTTTGTTTTGAAAATGAAGCAACTAATCTTCGATATCGCGCCAATTGGGAATTTTGTTATTTTATTTTTTCCAAAAAAATACCGGAAATTTTTTTATTAAACAAAAAGAGGACATATCCCCTTAAAAGAGGACGTCTGGTCAGCCTAATCATGATTGTCCTGCTGCTTTCCATTGCATTTGAATAACGGCCAGTAGCTTAAATATACAAAATTGATTTGTTTATCCTTAATTATTTCATTACATTTTACTATGTACATTTCATTTTATTATCCTTTATCATTTCAGGCTCTACATTTTAAAGAACAAGATATTGACGGTAACGTAGACAAAATAAATTAACAAACATTTTATAACAATTTTAGGATTCCATTCACGGTAAAGCTTGTTATAACGAGTGCTATAAAAAAGCCGTAGGATGCAAATTGCCACTACAACCACGCATTACTTGCTGAATTTTCACCACGGTACTCAGACTAATCCTTATGTGCGGAGTCTCTCTCTGGACAGCACTCAATAAAGCTGATAACTGTAAAGCTATCAATCAAGTGCAACAACTGGCTTGCATGTGTATTAGAGTAGCATTAAGAAGCACTCCCTCTGCTGCACTTAGCTTACTCCACTCACTCCATTAGACCTATCCCTGTCCTGAGACTTGTAGCCCGAACCCACCATCTGCGACTTAATTATTCAAAATCAATGCAAGTTCCTCCCCAACGACACCGATCGACTACTACCTCAAGCCGTTTGCGAGAAAAATCCGCTTCACAGCAATCCTTCCTGGACATATTAAACGTTTAACAATCAGATTCTGGACTATCCCCTGCGAATTTACACAGGCGGATGAAGGGATGGGTCTGAGAGTCTAATACAAAGACGTCAACATTGTCAATTCCGTGCAACTCCACAACCAATGACTCCTACGCTTGTTGTGCCAGGTTCAATCCCCGAATTCCGCAACATTCATAATTCAAGGCTCCACCACTTTCGAGTTACTGACAATGTTCAGTCAGTATTTCTGTCTTGAAAAAGCTCTCAAATTTTGCCGTATGATCTCTCCGGTGTGAGAAAAACGAAATGCCATATGACAATAAAGGCTGGACATATTTTCCATCTGCTCGCTTTCTATAATCTTCTATCTTAATTTAAAAATGTTCATTTAGTAGCCATTCAAAATATTCATATCATTCATTTCATTCCCTTAGAGTTTCGTGAGTGCTTTTATTTATTCGTACACTCAAGGCAAATAACTACTTTGGATGAACTAACAATCATCATGAGATCTCTCGGATTTTCACCAACAGTTCAAGAATTGGTCGCATATTTAAAAAAATACAATGGGAAAATGAGCTTTGCCGATTTCTTGGAAACGATGCACTGTCACAGTAAAGTTGAAAATCTACCTGACGAAGTGATTGCAGCATTCCAAGCAATGGACACAGAAAACACCGGAACAATACCAGCAAAGCAACTAGCACATCTAATGCAATATTGGGGCGAAGGATTATCCGTACGTGAGGTAAGAAAGTGCTAAATTCGATTTATGTAAAAAAGAATAGCAATTTCCTTTTCTTACAGATTGATAACATATTTCGAGAAGCAAATGTGAAACCAAACGGTATGGTTTCATATTCAGACTTTGTCAAAATTGCTTCCGCACCAGTTCCAGATTACTATTGAAATATGATGTATTATTGCACTTAGTGAAAGTAACGAAATAAAAAACTTAGATATATATTTTGGCAAAACATTCCAACAAATTAAATATTTTCACTCAAGAAAATGGTCATTCACCGTTGGACTCAATACACTGCGATCAATTTGCCACTGGTTATGTTGCTGTATAGGCATATGCCTATTTTTGGTCTGAGGGTTCGTTCAGGAATAACTCTCTCTTTCTGCTTATCAGCCCTAAGGTGCAGGGAGGGTTTAAGCCTGAGCTACGGCTCCCATCATTATGTCTATATCAAACTAATACAATGAAACTTTTCTTAACAGACCCGCCTATACGAACACCTCTCTTTACGGACAATTCGTCTTGGTCCCGGCATGAAGGTAATACTGCATTTCAGTCCCTTCGGAATTGACACCCTACATAATGGACAATCATCATGGTCCCGCCGCTGTCCGCTATAGAGAAGTTCCACTGTAGTACTATAGCTTGAAGAAAATGTTCGTGCGCCATCTGTGATTGGTATCTATGAGGCTTCATATACATATCACCATCTTTAACCGTCATGGGCACATTGGTTCCAGTCATCAAGACCAAGTTGCTTGCGTCCGCGATGATTTAGTCTTTATACCGAAAGTATAAATCATCTGCTTCTGAAACCAAGAGGATCGGAATCGAAGATCCTCTTAACTAGAGCATTGGTGTTCATGCTGTCAGTATATCTGAGTTAGAATCGATGTATGTAGTCTTCGGATTGCATTCACATCTTGATACTCGTAAAGTTTGTAGTTATGTCTTCTTATCCATTCGCCTGTCTCGTAGATAGGACCATATGTTAGGTTAAATTAGGTTAAAGTGTCTGACTGCTGTTTGGAAGGACAGCAACGACACATAGGCCAGCATAGGCCCATTGTGATATATGGACACCTGCTCCTGCAAACCAATTAATGCTTTTGATAAAGCGAAGAACATGTCTAACTCTTACGCTGCTCAGTTCAGTCAGGTTATCTAAATAGTAGGCAGAAGTCTGAATTTGCGGGCAAGTGTTCAGTGGTTTATTCCTACAGGTTCTGCAGAAGTCGTTGTAAGGAAAGCCTAGTCTAGAGGCATGCGTTCCGATGGCACAATGCCCTGTTATACCGCCTATGAAAGTTCTGAGATATGGCCTGCTCAATCTTATCGAGTTAAGCGATCGGTTAGGGTCGATCATAGACCAGAGTTATTTGGTGTGCCTCATTATGCATCATTACTCTGTGCCAGTTGTCACTGCGATTTGTTTGAACAAGTGTGTCTAGCTTTAACAAATATTTTATAGTAGCGATAGGCATTGATTGTGGATCGCCACCTGAAAAGTGTACAGAGCTTCTACCCTTTCTAGCGAGCTCGTCCGCTTCGGAATTCTCTTGAATGGCACAGTCTCCCGGCAGCCGCAATAGTCAGATGTTAAAATATAAATTAGGGAAGTCTTTGAGTTGAAAGTGACTGAGCTCAGAGATTTGTCTGGCTATACCTGATATATGTACGAGACAGCATTTTTCTTTCTAAACCACCAAAAATGAGCTCTGCTGTCGTACAACTCCTGCTCACTATTACCAAAGCTGGCAAGATAAGTGTTTTGTAGAGCATGCTTTTGGTAGTTCTAGTCTGGAGTTTAGAGCCAAGTAGTTTGGTTCGATAAACCAAAGTAGAACCGACGGTTCTAAGTCAAATCTTCACTGAGATGTCGTTTATAAATTCAAAGTCGACTTCAAGGAGTCGTTAAACCAATGGGTAGGTTTCTAGGTACTGTAGGACCCACTGTGATGCCCAAAGGAAAAAATAACCTCTAAATTCTTTACAAAGTGGGAACTCCTCGTGTTCATCATGTTGCTCCAGCCATTCCAAAATTCAAATTAATCGAAAAATAAAGGTTAGTGGGATACATGTTATTTCCTGAAGTCTCTGAAAGAAGTTCTCTTCCAGTGTTCCGCATGTCAATTGTCACAGGCTGGCTATGGCAGAGGTAGTGACTAATATCCTATATTTCTCCTTCTTTACCGCAGCCTCTGTATATCAAGTCATGGTTAAGTCCAATTTTGTTTCCATGGTAATCAAATGATCAAATGATAGACTGTTTGTTCCATTGTAGGAGTGTGTCGGGTTTGCCTAGGATGGTTCAGTTTCGGCCCCGTTCCAGGGCAGTTCATCTGCTACATCATTGCTGGGGAGCGACCCAGTGTTACGTGCTGTATTAAGTGCTAGCACTTCGCATCAGCACGCAACCAATTGGAATTCATTTCAGTTGCCGATCTTGCTTTAATGGCCGCTTGATTGTTAATTAGGATGGTAATATCAGCCGGTGATGTTTTCAACAATCACCCCTATCACAAATTCCATCGTAATCTGAACTGTGCTGCGAGCTCCGGAAAATCTGTCACAGAATTCATACGTAGAAATAGAATTGTTCTTGAAAATTGGTATATCATACAGATGAAATGGATTCGATCGGATTTAATAATGCAGTGAATCTCAATTCAAATTACCGACATGCGGACGATTCACTTCGATAGGATTTCGGAATCGAACATTTTCGATATCGGTGGACGATTCCCGCCGGCGGATTTGGGAATAGGGGTGATAAATTTGTTCTTTTGTTAATTATCTTTTTCGCCGACAAGGACGTCGGAATTACGATTCCGTTCTGATTGTGTGATAGCATTTTTTCGTAGATCCTATCGTAACATGGATTCTGTGATACGGTTGATTGATAAGATTTTAACGGGTATGGTGGATTTTAAGCAAGCCTGATAATCGCTGCGTACATCGACATGATTACTCTGGGCTTTGATCCCCATTTTTTGCCGAATATCCTGCTGCTGAGGTATATGGCGCAGGTCGCTATTTTGACTTTTTAATTTACATTTAGTTTCCACGGTTGCGCTAGATATGTTTTCGGAAAGATGGAAATGAAGCATAACAATGCAAGGGTTTGACACTTGAAATCCTTTAAATATCAAAATAAATAGATGGTCTGGCTTTATATTATATTTGGCTGACAGGAATGTTTGTCAAAAAATGAAATTGGACGCGTAGCAAGGGTACATTTCGTCGAAAAAATGTTTCGATTAGCTGTTCGGAAGTTACCTCAAAACAGAAATCCTCCTATTCTTACGAATACGAAGGAATGTTCATTCCTAATGGATATCAAGGCACGCGATAACTAAGTTGAAAAATTGAGGTCAAAAATAATCAATCCTCCCGGCCTCCTGAGCGATATGTATGCTTGCTTGTTTTTGGCCCCTCTACACATTCTTCTTCTTTATTTGGCGCTACAGTCCGGGGTGGACCTGGGCCTCAACCAACAAGCCTCTCCAGCTAGCACGGTCTCTGGCTAGTTGTCTCCAGTGTCGCACGCCGAGTTGGTTCAGGTCCTTCTCCATCTGGGTGCGCCACCTTAAACGCGGGCGTCCTCTGTTGCGTTGTCCCACGGGTTCGGAGTCGAAGACTCTTCAGGCCGGAGCTGAGTTGTCCATACGCTCTACATGGCCTAGCCATCTTAGGCGTTGGATCCGAAGACGCCTGACTAGACTCATGTCGCTGTACAGCCCGTACAGTTCGTGGTTGAATCTTCTCCTCCAGAAACCGTCAACGCAAACAGGACCAAAGATCGCACGCAGAACTTTTCTCTCGAAAATACCAAGGACTTCCTCATCCGCTTTTGAGATTGTCCATGCTTCCGCGCCGTACAGCAGGACTGGGATGATCAAGGTCTTGTATAAAGTCAGCTTGGTCCTTCGAGAGATGGCTCTACTACTCAATTGCCTCTTGAGCCCATACAAACAGCGGTTGGCAAGAGTTACTCTGCGTTTGATCTCGGTACTGATATTGTTGGTACTGTTTACTGCGGAGCCGAGGTAGACGAAGTCCTTGACTACCTCGAAGTTATAGCTGCCCATTGTGACGCTCTGTCCAAGACGTCGATGTTGTGTGTCCTTTCTTGATGACAGCATATACTTCGTTTTGCCCTCATTCACCGCTAAACCCATTTTAGCCGCCTCCGCCTCAATGCCAGCAAACGCCTCATTGACGGCTCGCTGTGTTCTGCCAATCACGTCAATGTCATCCGCGTATGCTAGCAGTTGTACGGACTTCTGGAAGATCGTGCCTCTAGTGTTGGCGTGTGAGTCTTGCACGATCTTCTCCAGGATGATGTTAAAGAAATCACATGACAGCGCGTCGCCTTGTCTAAATCCTTTTTTGACATTCAAGGTCTCGGTGAGTTCGTTACCGACCTTGATGGAGCAGCGAGAATTCTCCATCGTCATCCTGCACAACCTGACGAGTTTGGCAGGAATGTCAAAACTAGACATGGCGTTGTATAGCTCGTCCCTATGCACGCTGTCTTATGCAGCCTTGAAATCGACAAAAAGGTGGTGGGTGTCGATTTGCATTTCATGGTCTTTTCCAGGATCTGCCGTAGTGTGAAAATCTGGTCGATGGTGAACTTCCCTGGCCTGAAGCCACACTGATAAGAACCTATCAGGTTATTTATAAACGGCTTCAGGCGATTACACAAACCGGCAGAGAAGATCTTGTAGGCGATGTTCAGGAGACTTATCCCTCTATAGTTGGTGCATACGCCCAACCAGCTCATCTGTTTCACCCTCTGGTAAAACTTTCGGACATCGTTCCTACCGTAGCACCTCTCCATCTCCTCGATCGCGCGCTTCTCGTGCTCTTTCTTCTTTCTCCGGAGAAGCCGGGTCTCATCCCTTCGTCTCTGTTCGTAGAGCTCACGAACAGCTCTCGTCGTTCGTTGCAGCGTTGCTTTGTAGGCTTCCAGCCTACAATCGTTGTCAAACCATGGTTTTTTTCTAGGTGGTGCCGTAAAACCCAGCACATCAGTGGCAGCATCTTTGATGGCTTCTTGACAACGCCTCCAATCTTCTTCGATTGTTTGCGCAGGTGGCGACGAACTTAGAGAGAGATTCCTGGACACTCGATCGGCAAAGATCCTAGCAGTCCAGTTGCGATTGTAGCTTTCCGACGTCAAACCGTGGTGTCCTTTCTCCACTCCGTTGATCTCTTGATATCCGAGTTCTTACCTTGGCTACAACAAGGAAATGGTCCGAGTCGATGTTGGCTCCTCGGAACGTTCGGACATCAAGAATGCTGGAGGAGTGCCTAACGTCGATCGCAACATGATCAATCTGGTTGACGGTTGATTGATCAGGGTACCGCCAGGTCCCTTTATGGATGTTGAGGTATAGGAACCGCGTGCTAGCTACAGACAGATTACGTCCCGTGACAAAGTCCACCAACCTGTGTCCATTATCGGATGTGGTGTCACGCAGGCTGTATTTCCCGATGACTTTGGCAAAGATGTCTTCCTTACCCAGCTTAGCATTGAAATCTCCTAGAACGATCTTGGTGTCGAAGCTGGGGCACTGATCGTAAGTCCTTTCTAGGAGATCATAGAAGTCATCCTTGCTGTTGTCATCTTTGTCCTCTGTCGGGGCGTGGGCGCAAATCAGGCTGATGTTCCCGAATTTAGCCTTGATGCGGATTGTTATGAGGCGTTCGCTTTTACAGACAAAACTTAAGACTTTTTGCCCAAGTTTGCCTCGAACAACAAATCTACATCCAAATAAGCGGCTCTCCCTGTTGCAATCACCGTAGTAGATGTCGCAGTTTCTCATCCTCTTCTTGCCCATCCCATTCCACCGCACTTCCTGGATTGCGGTGATGTCTGCTTTGTAGCAGTCCAGGGCCGCCGCGAGTTCTTAGGCTGCACGTGGTCTGTTAAGGGACCTAACATTCCACGTGCAGAACCGAAAATCGTTGTCCTTGTAACGTTTGCTGGGGTCGTCAACATTAATTCCGTCCATATCCGAGGCAGTTGGTTGTCTCTGAACCATAATATTTGTACGTGGAGAGGGAGTTAAACGCTTTGAAATCCCTCTACACATTACCGGTACAATTTTTGGCGCCAAAGTTATCGTACTTTCTCCGATACCTCGCTAGGGCGGAATGATTCTTTGGGCATTACGGACTTTTCAATCACACTAACAACATCGTTCAGTGCGGTTTCTGCGCCTTTTCCCTTGATACACGCACGATGTGCAGAAGAGATGTATTGTATTGTTCTTGAATTTATTGCCGATATATGTATGCGTTTATGAGATTTTTGAAAGTCTTTAAGACGAAAGAAAACGGCTTTTTTAGAAAGGCAACATTAACTTCCCTCCAAGCAGACGGTATATATCTGTGAGCTAGCCTAGGAAGGGATTTCTCAGGATAAAAGTGATATGTTCTTGGTCTTTTGTAGCATGCTCGAGTGCCGTCAACTCCGGGAGATTTATAGGGTTCGAGGGAGCCAATGGCTTACTTGATATTGTTTCGCTTGAAGACTGTCTTTATCCTTTATGACGAATGAGACCGTAGGACTTTTTGATAAGATTTTCCTTAATCTGAGAGTTTAGCTGGGACCACATCATTTTTGACAGTTCTAAGGCTGTCTTCGTTAATCCAGTCGTCTGCAATTCGATTGTTCCAAGTTACGTGCTGGCACCCCATATCTGGAGGCATTGGCTGCATTAAAAAAAAGATCATGATTGTTTACTTAGAACAAGGTGATCCTCACATGAGAAAATTTTGTTTGGAGAGGTCCATAGAGGACTCGCATTCTCAAAAGAAAGGTGGAAGGGAAGGTTGTAGACAATTCGTGGGCAGTTTGCTCAAGGTCAATAACGCACTCCCTATTACGGTTTGGTAAGAAAACATTTGATGTTCTCTTTGAGAACCAGCGCATCCGACCTACTATGATCGAAGAACTTTACAATTCGACTAATCGCTCACACCATCTTCTCAATTCCACAACTGTAACACCAATTTCTCACTCCAACACGTTTATTCATATCCTTTTGAGTTAAGTTAGGTTAGGTTAGGTAGGCGGGCTGCTATTTCATTCACCAGCACACTTAGACCATATTGGTCCAATGTGATACCCATAGTCACACTTCTAGCACTGATTGACTACTGCAGTAATAATGTCGTTAATTTGATCCCAATGGCAAATGGTGACTAGACCAGATTTGACAACCAGATAAAAGCGTATTACCATTGCAGGGACAGACACTCTACCAACTGTGCCATCCAGTCGTTCTTAACCTTTCGAGTTATTGGGCTTATTTGTATGTGAAGAACCTGCTCCAGTCAGTGTTTTCGCTGCCATCTGTCAACTTTTAAATCATGGCGAATTTTAAGATGTTCATCTGATACAAGTTCACATTTATTTCCTGAAATCGATCGACCGACACTGCCACCTCCAACTACATTGCACCTTCCGTCTTACCTTATAATTCTTTACCCTTGAACTAGATTTTTCACAGACTATCACCAAAACAACGCCCCGTTCGACTAATTAATCTGAAAATCCGGACGACTCCCTTTAGTTGTCAAATCAATTTATTTTACCTTTGAACAGTTCCCGGCGAAATGGACCCTCAACATTCTGTGTTAAATGTTACCTATATTCTTAATTAATTACTGTTCGAGGAATAGTAACACTTGAATTAATTTCATGTAATAATTTTTTTTTTTTTAAAAAAAGCTCATTTCTACTCAAATTTACAAATTAGTAAATTAGGTGTTGTATAAAAAAGCAAGGAATTTTGAAAAAATGGAAAAATATGCACGATTTACTAAAATATTTTTTATTACAAAGAACTATGTTTTAAAAGTAAGCTTATGATTTGATTTGTTTTTGTTTTTTTTTTCGGTTTTTATATTTTTGTTCTCCTCGAGCAATAGGTTCACGACTCAGCAAAATTTCCAACACACATTTTAAATCACGTTGAATCTCATGTGAGGTCACATAGAAAGACTTTGACATATGAATGTATTAGGAATACATTTATATTAAATAAAAGTGTTACACAGTTTGTACAGACATTAAACTATTAATTTAACCAATCAATAATCGCTATTGTACTTTGTGTCGTAATTTATTAAACAAATAAAGTATTTTCTTCTTTTTGTTATTTGTGGCAATGGATCATTTTGTTTTTCTCATTTTTTAATCTCATAGTTCTAATACATAATATATGATAATGTTCAAAGTCGTGTGCATTTACAAATAGCTTATGTTAATTTCGACTCATTATTCTCTCCAACAACGTTACTATCATTGCAATTGAAATTATTCATATGCAAAATAATATCTCTAAAGTTACGCTTAGAATTACTATTGTTACAATTTTCTGAATTTAAATTTGTATGCCTTCGAAGACTGTGGCTTTCGTTGTCTTCACGTTCTGCTGCATTTAATTGGCTGTTTGGCTTGTCTTTGTCATCTTTAGCCGATGGCATATCCATACTTTTACCATACCTTCGATTTCCAAGAAAATTGTGGTGTCCGCCGCTGCCGCCGCCGCCGCCACCGCTGCTGCCGCGGTTATGAGAGATTATGCGTTCTCTAAAATTACCAAAAACACGATCATTATTCTGATCCTTAACATCGTTATGAGACATATTTGATGATGACGATGGATGTTGAAAATTATCATATTGTGCTGGTTTTTTTAATACAGATTCCTCTTGCTTTTTCTCATAGTGATAAAAGTCGTCAAAAATTGATGTTTGATGTTTGTACAAATGTAAAACTCGCAGAACTTGCAATCCTTTACCGCTCGGAACTTCCTGTGTATCTCTTGAATTCGTTACGGATTTATTGTCATTATTCTCTAATCGTATATGTCTTAACTGACAATTGGGAACATCCTTCACATAGATCCATTTAACTTTAAATTTTCCTTTCCATTTATCTTGAGACCATACACTCGACGTGGATTTATAATCAACCGAAGTCATCATTTGGGCCATCCCACAAAAATGACCCGAACCATTTACTGAAAAGAAGAGCATGACGTTGCCGCCTTCTTTTACTCGCTCCTTGAATGCTTCATCTAGTCTTTTATTTCCGTGATCCGTAGAGCACCATATTTCATACTTGATACTGCGATGAATATCATCCTCGGAGTATGATTTGATAACAAAAAATCTAAAATAGCAAAAACGTTAACTGGTTATTTGGATATAATGACAAGGTTTCAATTTTATCAAAGTTTACTTTAATTTTAGTTTAAAAAGACAACAGCTAGAATAGAACAGAAACTTAAAGCGAATCAGGAAATGCATGGGTCATATACCATTAATCTTAGACAATAATCAAAATAAAGATGAAGAAATTTCACTTCATGCAAAGAAAATCACCCTATTTCTGCCATACCTCGGCTCAATACAGTAACAAAAGAAACGAAGCGAAGATGGCTTTGCCAACAATTCACTCGGAGTAGATAAGAAAAAAAAAACACAAATGAATGTTTGTGCAGTGACCGAAGAATATATGCGTTGCGCCGGCATCGCTCATTCAAGGTATCGCAGAAATCGTGGAATTTTATTTGTATGAAGTGGAATGTCTTCATCTTTATTTTGTCTATCGTATAATTGAAACTAAGTGAACAAAGAAGGAATCGATGACAGAAAGTAGATCGAAACTCACCACCTATCTTCGATTTCAAGGCCGCATAGACGCGCTGTACGTACGTAGTATTGCCAAGCTCGACAATGATGTTAGAGAATTCTCATTGCTCCATCGAACTTGAGTGCAGAACCACAAGCAAACGCAAGAAGCATAATTTACAATTGCTATATGCGGACGACTAAGATGTGATTAATCGAACATAGCAAATCGTCAGTGAAACGCATTTCGCCGGAGACGGTCAAAATGGGTCTAGCGGTGAATGAGCACAAAACGATGTTTATGCTGTCTTCAAGGCAAGATGCACACCATCGATGCAAATATACTTTTAAAGTATTCCAGGACTGCGTATACCTTGGCGGCGCAGAAAACAGTACGAATACTTGTTTGGCAATCACTGTTTAATTGGGCTCAAGAGTCAATTGAGTAGAATATCTTTCCCTCTCTCCCAAGCTGACAATAAATAAAACCTTTACCATCCCTCAAATTGTCTGCGTTCAATCTTGGTCCTGTTGAAGTTGATGGTGTTGGGAGAAGATTCATTGATCCTAGCCACAATCCTCCTCCTCTACGGACAACGAATTCTCCAGCCTAAAGAGCCGTCAAGTCCGCATCAGTGGACGTCGAAACTCATGGCGCATACAAGTGTAGAAGGACCTCCGCCAACTTGGCGTACGTAATTGGATGGAGCTGTCAAAAGATCATGCCAACTAGAGAAGCTTATAGGCTGGTGCCCAGTTCCAACCGCTACCTTGCCATGCGCTACTTCTCTGAATTTCAAGGGAGAAAGGCTAAGACTTCGCTCAAAAGACCATATGCCAGAGACTACTTTGCGATATAAACGACACAACGTTTGACGTTCTCAACATGCTTTGACAATTTGCATCAAGATTCAGAAAACAACCAGATGGTCTACACGTTCAATGGCAACTTAGCAGATCAGCAAAGAATTCGATGAACGGAAAAATTTAGTTGATTAGCAAACCCTTGGGCAAGGATGGGGAAGAGTAAAAAAATTTCAGTATGAATCAAGCCACATGCAAAAAGTGTATGAATGATATGAAGACATAACAGAAGGAATAGAATGAGTACAATCTACCAAATATGGGTCTTGTTGTGCATGCTTCACTTTCTTTCACGAGAGGATATGACCTACAGTTTTCTACTACCGCTTAATGGAAAAGTTGGAAAAGTTTTTTCTGGAAAGGAACACTCTTATCAACCCCTCGTAAGAGGTGGACCTATGAATTACAAAAGTTACTAAACTCTAAAATTGAACTCCTAGCGTAGGAGTCAAAGCACCTACCCACAAAAGGAGATTATTATGGACTAAAATAATGTGCGTTAACTTCTATCTATAAAAAAAATATGACAACCCTTTTCCATTCGCAAGTACATACCTCGATAAGGCAGCCTTTTCCATATCTATTTCACTAGGATTATAGTTGTTTCTATCTCTCAGTTTTTTCAAGACTATATGGCTTGTAATTTCTGCTTCGGATGGTGATGATGCATCAACCCTTGAAACTGCATCGGAGTCTTCACAGGGTTTTGGTTCGTAGCTTTCGCTATTCATTGAATCCGATTGTTGCATGCAGTTTATATTTTTTCCAGCGCTATGACTTCGTTCTTCATTCGGCATTTGTGTGTAGTGTCGTTCTCGTTCTCGACTATCAACCGATCTGTTTACTTTTATATTTTTTGTTGGCTTACTAGAGTAATGATTCACTTGTTTGCGGCTAAATGTTGATTGCTGTTCCATATTGCTAGGTCTAAAGCGATTAGCTGTATCGGAATCATCATTCGAATTTGAATGTTCACTAGTTGGAATTGGTGTGGACACGGGCTCATATACGTCAGTTGCTGGTGGTATGTTGCTGGAAAATTCCCATGCATTTATATCCAAGTGTTTTCCAGGAATCATTGGGGGTGGTGGCATACCAGGGCCTTTCTTTTTCAATACCATATTGTTATTTTTCTGAAAATATATTTCATCGATAAGTATGCGATTGATTATAAAATAGCAAGAATAAAAACGTTCAAACTTAAAATATTCAATGCATTTTGCATATGTGAAGGTAAGTGAGTCCTCTGACGACCTTATGGTAGTGGCTGGCTTAGACCAAAGTGTTGGGTCCACACATGTACGTGTAACTTAGTGATAGGCTTATTACAACAGTTCGAGGATTGATTTTGATCTTAATATGAAATCAATCATTGATAACAAGACTTACGCTTATAGACACTTGCCACTTTTCTTCAATTCACTTGTAATGAATTACAACACTATAAATTCGGTACAAATGATGATAAATAAATTGAAAGAAGATCGACATACAGTCCCTCACAAAATTGAGGATACGCCTTGTTGATACGAATAAGAGGAAAGATTTGGCTATACAAAGAACTGGGAAAGATTTGTCTTCGAACGAAACAAAAATAAAAATTGATTTAGATGATAGACAAGTTCTTTGTAGAGAACCAAATACAGCTCTTAACCATAAAACACGCCGGAGGATGCGTGATGTATGTCTTCGAGTGTCTGCAGAAACTTCATATTCATAGGGAACCCTGTGAACAAAATTGGATATTATTACTTTTTGAGCATTGTCAGTGACTCGAAAGAGATGGGGTCGTGAAAATTATTTTGGTCATACCAGGAATCGAACCAAAATAAAGGCAGCAAGGTTCAGTTGCGTTGGGGTCGACGCACAACGCCAAGGCCGACACTTTGCTTTTAGTGTATGTTAAAAATTGTGCGTGTACTAGTTAACCGCTTTTTATAATTTATTCAATTTTTGTTGAAAATTAAATACAGTGGACTCCTCCTAAGTTAATTGTCACGGGATACCATAATTTGTTCAAATTAGAGAGAGTTCGACTTAGGGAGAGTACACTGTATGTGAAATTGAATGAGTATTGTTGTTTTCTTATTCATCTTGTTCATTATTTTAGGCGATAGAAACAAAAATATATCGTAATTAGAGGTATATGCTCAATTTTGTGAGGTACTGTATGTATGTTTGCTTTTGTAATTAGTTTGCAGCGAGAATCATAATTGGCAGATGTAAGGTCAGAACCAGAAATGAAGTATTACAGAGATGGCCGACTTCTACCTCTTTTTCCCCTTAAGATTTTTGACAACTGTTTTTATGACGTGTTCATAAACCGAATTGACCAATCAGAGGTCGGCATTTACGATATTTCGTGAATATCAGTAAATTTTTAAAAATTCATGAATATCTGTTAAAAATGTGCTCAAATACGTTGATGGACTAGGGGGCAATCAGCTGCGAAGTCGGCTATCTCTGTAATACTTCATTTCTGGTCAGAACTAGGTTGCTAAAACGTTGTAAATGGTATCAAATTCGTATATTCATACAGACAATTGGATGTTCGAAAATGTATTTAGTAAGCCATGATTAGGATCTCAAAATTGACATAAATATTGAGTTGTTCAATAAGTTTAGCGGCTTTTTTCTAGAAAGTTGCGTTTATGGTTTCAGAATATCTCTTAGTATGTGAATATATATATATTAATACTGTTATGTTTTATTATTTTATGTTAATTATTCCAATAACAATAAAATTGTTCTTCAAACTGTTGTGATCGGATGTGTTTTAAGTAGTCAATACAAACGAGGATAGTGTGTATCTTCGGCAAATGCGGTTTTTTCTTTGAAAACTGTGTCGAAGCGACAATTTAACATGTTAATTAATTGCAAAAAGCAACCTAATCATTTTATATTGAAAATAATGAAATATACTTTAGACAGTTGAATTGAATATTAAGATAGAAGAACACGTGTTTCAATAATTGTCTTGGCCGTTTTATTTTCTTAACAAACAAGAACACTACACACGCATTCGTTCAAAATATACATGTTGTACGCTCTGAGAATCCACACACCGCAAACGACGATCAAATCTTGGCGGCAGTAGGAACTAGGTCAGGTTTGACGTATTGGCAGGATATTATTTATATAGCATCAGCTGCTGACTTTTCAGTCACATTAAACGCTTACAAGAGAATGCATGAAAATATGGTCGTCCAGAACCGGTAAATTATGAGAAAAAAAAAGAAGGGTAGAGTATTCAATGTGTATCTTCCTAAATCCGAGTGATTTGTTTTAGAAATCATAATGCAATGTAGTGATTAAAATAAATAAGTATTTACTTACTTTGTTTGGCTTAGCTGGCTGAGAAGCAATGGAGGCCCATGTTATTTTCTTCTTGTTAGAATTTGAGTCATTTAGCACTGATAAATTTTCCGCAGTCGAATAATTCGGAACCCTTTTCATGTCATCATTTCCACTGGTGTTACCAAAAAATGGCTGAAAATTATGCAATCATCAACTGAATGCTGTCTAAATAAAGCTTAAGCAATATATCACATATCTACATATATTAGAATAAATACGTAATGTACTAATTCGTATATGGTCATTCATCATCAGAAAGTAATGTTTATGAACAACATGATGGTATTTATTGAGTCGCTGCATGATTTAATTGAAAAGGACGGTACAATTATTGTGACTGTAGAAAATCTGTGAAACCTCTCAAATGCATAGGTACATTGAGCAATGGTTTAATGCTTCTATTGTAGTTGAGAGTACTTTGTTCCAAAGGATAGAGACAACAACACGTAGGTTGAGATAGAGAAGGTATGAAAATGCTCTCTACAAACAGGGGAGTCAGTTGCAGTGTTATCGTGAAAGTGTGATTAGAGATAAATGTCCTCTGATTAAGAATTTCCATCTCCCGTTTAAGTTGACTGTAAGTTTAAGTCCATTTCGATCTGAGGACTAGTTTGTTCTTAAACCAGGCTTATGAGTTTTGAATGTTACTAAAGGATAGTCCCTAAAAGAGGAAAGGAAATCGTCACCGGGAGGATATTTTTTGAGAAGAGTTTTTCAATTTTCATCTGAAAAGTTGTCATAGGACAGATGAGAAACCTAACTGCCGGCATCCATGATAGACGCAACTGTGAAACTGAAATGCATCGTGTATCCAAGGAAACTCTGTCCTTTTCGCCGCTGTTGAACTGATCCATGATCGACGCAACTCTGAAACTGAAATGTCTCGAGTATCCAAGGAAACTCACAACGCGCCTACACAATTGATTCTTGTGAACCAATACATTCTCCAGCCAGGCTGGTATTGTTTTCAGATCAGTTTGGGTCAAATCCGATTGAACAACAATGGAAAACAAATCGAAATCTGACCTCTGTATCTCTCTATAAATACAATATGAATGCCACGAGGAGTTGGTTATTGTTTTTCAGTCTACGATATTCACGAGAAACGAAAACACATCATCTAGCAAACAAAATATCTATGTACATATCTAGTTTCTCAAATTTTGCAGTCGTTGTTATAAGCAACCGATTAATGTAAACAGTTAAGTGACGCAGGCATATGATAGTCTTAGGTCTAGACAAAATCTGCTGGAAATATCCAAATTCTTCAAAAATTAAACAACTGATTAAAAATGGAATATGATCGATGCACAAACAGATCGATTCATATGTAGTGTTTCGGTTGTAGACATTATTACCCGCCTGATCTGATTTCGAATGTATGTATAAACAATTTCTAAGCCTGTCATGTCTACATAGTATTGTACCCATATCGCAACGGCGCATTCAGGCTTTCGATCTTTGACATATTAAGTAGGATCGGCCGACCGAATGCGCTGTTGCGATTTAGCGTTTATAGTTTATAATGATTATCATCTATCTTAGCTTTTTTTTTTTATTTTCTTTTTCTCTTAATATAATTACCTTTTGAGACTCTCTGGGCATTCTTTGGGAAACAGTAGTGTTGTCCTTTTTTATGTTATATGACAACTTTGAAATGTTAGCTCCTTTTTCATTGCAGTTACATGCATTCCACCTAGAGTCGTTGCAGGAATGTTGCTTGGTACATCTACTTTTAGTATCTTAAAAAATGAAATAAAAAAACACCGTTAAATTGTTATTACAAATTGACCACATCGTAATTAAAGAAGGCAGTCAAGGTAGAACAACTAAATTAATACTATTTTCATTTTCAAATACATTGCTTGCAGATATGTACGTAGGTAAAACGAAGAACAAAATAAAATGTAATCAAAATTTTCAAAAATTGCATTTAGCTTAACATTTTGATTTGATTAGTACGATTCTTATATCTTTTTTTTCAATGTTTTCTTATCTGCAAAAGTAGTGATTAATTTTAATTGGTTTGACTACCTTTCACATTACCGTTGGCATAGGTTTTTTTTTGTTTTTCGTTAATTGAAGTTTCTGCTCGAACGATAAAAGGCGGATTTTGGAACTGAGTTGACGTACTAAGTCCTATTGGAAGTAGACGTTAAGACAATCTCAAAAAACAAAAAGCATTGTTTTGTACATACCCGAACTTTTGTTGTCTGTTGTTGTGGAAGGCAAGGTTTCATATAAAGCTTCTTCCACTTGCTGACTCCAGGGAATAGCATCACTCTCTTCCATAAGTTTTTCTGCAATAAGATAAATTTGAATGAAGCCTAGATCAGTCAATTTCTCATTGAATTAAATTAAATTTAAATTTGTTAAACGACATGCAAGATAGGTGCGATGTGTGACTGCACTGCAATAGAACCAGGGGAGTTTCTCTATAGAAATTGAACCAGTGGATACTCCTGCATTCTTGGGAAGTAATTAGAATATCATTGTTTCACTAGAACAGCTCGGATGTCAAAGGCTAGGAAACTGTATGGAGAACAGTAAAATAAAAACGATACTTTTATTTAAATAGACGCAGGGTCGATGTCTCTGTCGTAGAAAAACCCGACATGAATGCAAAAATTATATACGCCCAAGTGTAGCATCCTCCCACATGTTTACAAGGCGAGATTTAATTTCCAGAATAAAACATTATTTCACATAATCCGTATCTATTTATCTTCCAAAGTATTGATTGAGTATAGCGTAGGTGCAAGCACTCAAGTTGTATCGACTTGAAAATTCTGCTGTCAGCAAAAGCTGTACATCAGATGATAGTCGAATGGGCGTTAAATCATAACTTCTAGTCTCTTCCTTTTGAACGCGTTTTATACAAACAAAATGATGCTCAAATAACTTCTAGAAATCCACTCGTCTTGTGTGGGCTAATGTTCGATCACGTGTGGATTGTACATACAGTTTTATGTAGACTCGGAAAGACAAAGTTTGAGAAGCTATTTGTAAACAGGAATAATTTCCTAGCATTGTCACTGACTCGAAAGAGGTAGAGTCGTGAAGAAAACAGACATCGTCCGGCTTTCTGGTTAATAATAGGTACCTTTACCACCTAGAACTATTGATGTATCTCTTGAGAAACTGAGTACATATAAAAATATAATAAATTCCGTATAAGAAGTGGACTAAAAAAAAGAACCGGACAGAAGCCTGGAACAACGCTCATAATATGAAGTAGGCCAGGAAACTTCTGGGACAATACAAATGAAAGGAATTTTAGACAGGTATCAAAATGAACAAGAACAACCGCCGTGTCCTAACAGGCTTCCTAACAAAGCACTGCAAACAAGAGATACCAGAATAATGTCTCTGCAAATGTGGAGAATCTCTGTGGAGAATCTATAAAAACCCCAGAACATGTACTAGCATTTTGTAAGGCAGTAGACCACAAAATACGAAGACATCTGAGCAAGTAACTTCTATCATAGGAAGAAATGTAGTTACTAGAACCATCTCTCATTCTCAGATTCCTAAAGGAAACTGGATTAGAGAGAATACTTTTGAATTAATTTCTTCCACCTATGCACAACAGGAGTCCATAACAATCAATATAACTATGAAATTAACTGCATGTGAGGGAGATCATCATGCATTAAAAGGGAGATCAATGGATCTAAAGGTCGTATATAAGATAATCGTCCTAAAGTAGTACCTCAACTAGGACTGGACAGATCCAATTACATATTGAAAGCTTTATTCGCTTTGACATCGCGAATAATAAATAATTCTTATGTACATAGACGTTCCCTACATGGTTCAATATGTACAATCACTCCATTCTTCTATCTACATCTCTCAGGACATTTCGTGTTTGCAATTCTCCGGCATTGTTATTGGGAACAATAATTGCTTTTTTTTTTTGTGTACTTTGGGAACGGATTTCAAAATGATCGGAATAGAATCTACACTCATATTGTGCACATAGCAGACAATGTTTTGAATTCCTAACACATGAGCCTCGATCTGCGACCACAATTTTGATTGTTGCTACCCAAATCCATTGGGATCCATTTGTCAACAAGTGCAGTTACTAGCAAATTTATTTAAGTATTCGATTAACCGATTTCATTTTTTCTTCTATTCGATTTTGTCAAACATTCGCAATATATTGATCTCTCAGTGCTTTGGTAGGTAGGTAGGTAGTGGGAGCTGCTGGTGAATTCACCAACTCACTCAGAACATCTTGGTCCATTATGATACCCATAGTCCACTGATTGATCACTCCAATGATAGTGCCGTTAATCTGATCCCAACGGCCAGTGGTGACTGGACTACAGCTAACTGCGATTAATGTCTATGCCATAGAAATGAAATATTCAAATTGCAGTTTTTTGCGGTTCACCAAATCTATTTTATAATCAAGTACATTAAGATTTTCATTTTCACGAAGCCAATGCTCACGAATCCACTGACCATGCTTGGAGAACATCACGCTGAAGAATCTCGTTTCTGAACTTCGGAGTGGTCACATTCATCTTCAAACCCAACACGACTTCCTTGAATTGCCGCCTATCTGTCAACAAGATGGCCAGATATTGTACTGAACTGCAGAGCGGACTGCCCTATCAACTCGACTGAAAGGGCACTGTTTACGTGCTCTTTCCTGATGTTGACCTGCCCTCCATGCATATCGCTACTGAAAGACATGTACTGAGCTTGAAGCTCTTACTCATACAAATCTCAGCACTCATTAAAAATTGTTAAGGGCTACCCTTGATCCAAATCGCTCACGTAGTCTGATCACAATGAGTAAGCGGTGTAGCGACGTCGGAAACGTGCATTTTGCCATTGAAACTATTCTCCATCTTTTGTGCAATTGCAGCGCTCCCCATAGAAGTCAAATAGATGCCCTCTACATTAATTCAGAACTAATTGATTTTTAGTATCAGTTACCACAGCGGCTTTATTAAAAGCGCAAACTGTTTTGTGGAATAAGATCCATCAGTTCCTAATTTTGATTACTACCGTTCAGCAGACAGCCACTCCAACCTAACCTTACCTAACCTAACATGAGCGGTTTCTGCAGAAACTATGCCCAAGTCGACCTCGGCTGCTGTCACTCAAAGAAGATTTATAGCAATGAAAGTTATATCTCAACAAACCAAATAAATGTAAACAAAAAACAAAAAAAGAAGTTCAAAGTTCGCTTGGACGGTGCGGTACGCTCCGGTTGTGCTGTATGTCACTTCTCTCTCGCGCTGCAAGTGTTATGACAAATCTATTTCCAACTGTGTTAATCCACCCAATGTGGATGCCAATACCCATGTTAGACAAAGGAGATATTTAATGAAACAGATAAATTGAAAAACAGCATACCTTCCCTTTGGCTTTCTGATATTGGAAAGAGTCCTGACATCTCCCAAAATCAACGCCTCAAAAACGTTGCGCACTGATGAAGCTAAACATCACTGCAGTGAAATCATTACATTAACTACAACATTTATTCAGTCTGTTGGATTATGTGATTTCCAACTAGATTCCAGGTAATAGAATCACTTAACTTTGGCTACCAAGAACACTTCAGAAATATAAGGTTTCGTTTGCTAAATCTCTTGTTCTAGTGCATCTTTTGTCGTTAGTAAAGTACTAATGATGAGAATGAAAAACAACAACCTAGCTAGGGTACGGAAGAATCGATTAGTGGACTTGAGTTTTCTTCTCCTTCACCAATCCCACGTGAAGTGCATTCCATATACAAACATTGATTGGTTCAATTTCTACATCAAAATGGAAAAATTGGGTGCCCAAAGAAGTAGGGAAAGTGCCAGATACATATGCGAACTTAATTTGTTTATCCTTTCAGGAAGACGTTCCACACTTTAGAAGAATAAAGCTGACTCGGTGTATGACACTTAATCGATTAATTTGGATGCGACACAAGCAAAACCGTGAAACTTATCAATGACACGTCGAGTTGCGCGGTAACCTAACCCATTTTGTAAGCAAAATTCATCCAAGATTTTTTTATCACGAGCAATTATTTTAGAAAGTTATCCCAATAAAGAAATTTCAATGATGCGAAAAAAACATGCACTTCACTTGACAACTCATTCTGATTAAGAATTTATGACTGCCCTAGTACAACACATGCCTAAGAACCGAAATTCTGACTGTTTTTAACTTTTGGCTAAATCTTTCAGAGGCATTATTAACCAATCAATTGTTCGAAATAGAATTATAACAAAGCAATTGCTGATTGTTTGCATCTTAAAATAGCCATTAAACACCACATTAGCACCTTAAAAAAACGTAACTTCCATGACACAGGAATGAATATATTCTATGGCAGATACGATTCCAATTCGAAAATAATTTTAATATGTATTTAGGGCTTGAATTCGCTCAAAGGGGAACCACGAAATTACAGTGATATTATATAATTATTATTACTTTTGTAGAAAATTTTATATTAATCCAAAATAATTATTCTTGCTTGATCTTCAGTTTTCCAAACGAATTCACGAAAAAAAGATGCTCTGTTGTATGTATAATTTGCGTTCTCTTTGCGGATAAACAAAAACAAAACCGATTGAGCAGATGTAGTTCACACTATTAGATAAACTTAACCAACTTCAGGTTCACTTCAGCAATCCACACAATGCATGTCTTAGTTATTGCTTAGACAAAAAAAAACATTTGATTGATTTCCCTAGAGTTCGTTTCTCTGTTCTCACTTCTTATTAGGTTTTTTTTTTCTTTCCTTTTTCTTGTTTTCAAATACTTATATATGAATACACTCCAAATTTTTCTTTTGCGAAAGTTGAAGTCTTGGTTCGGTATTGACAAGATGTCCCAAACGCGTTGAAATTTTGCCCACTCAACAGTTATACATTATTCGATGCGGTTTTTTTCCGTACCAAATAAAATATACAAATTAAAATGAAAAAAAGAACAAACAATGAGAATACAAAAAAATCGCTGACTTTTACGAATTGATAGCTACCAGCTTAGATGCGGTGTAAATTTTTGAAAGGATTCATCAGAATCAATTACATATGTGGTAAATACATATACATAAATACATAGACGTCTTTGAATACATTTTTCTCGAAGACTACTTTAAGGTTTAATTACCTGAAGCTGGTTGCCTTTTCAACTGAAAATAAATAAAATAAATATTTTAATAAATTACGTTGCATATGTTACACAGTATATAGCAATATAGTATGTAAAACTTATATATATATGCAGGTGTATCAATGTAAAAATAAAAATGGACCAGTTTCAAATCATATATTCTTAGAAGAAAAAAACTACTACGCATAGGAATGTAATAGTCCTGCCTACATACCGATTGGAAATATGGACTATGTATATGGATACACATCCGAGTACATAGAGAAATTAACAAAATATACAAGAACAATGAATGATACACATTAATGCATTACAAACTATATATCTCTAAACACGGAAGTGTTTCAGAATGAAACATACCAGATCTGACACGCCTGATGACATTTGTTTTTTTTCTCAATTATTATTTAATAAGTTCGCTGAACTCTCGTTCTTAAAAAAATATCACACTTGCCCGATTCTCAAACCTATATCTAATTTAACAAAGCCATAAAACACCCCGCTGTATTTGTAAAGATGAACAATTAACTTTTCCTTGTATTGCAAGCAATTGGGTATTGAATTATTTACACACTTCAACCACTTTTAGCCCTTAGCTTTAATTTGTAACTAGAAGAAGTCAGCGCCTTTCATTCCTACCACCTGTCTCGATTCACACGCTGTATTATCATGCAACTTGGTTGATGACTAAAATAACTAATTTTCAGCCGAATAAAAGTAAACGGATTAGTAAAAAGAAGTAGTTACCAGTGTTACCGCCGTATTATTTAACTTTTATTTGTAAAACATTTCTATTTTAAATAATCACCCTGTAGATCTATTGTATGTAACGTAAAATCAGTTCTTGAAACCAAAGAGAACTCCGTTGAACGATTTCCTGGTAAAGAAGTAGACGCCAGGCAATACGTACAGATCTCTTGTGTGTAACGTATAATCAGTTCTTGAAACCAAAGAGAACTCCGTTGAACGATTTCCTGGTAAAGAAGTAGACGCCAGGCAATACGTACAGATCTCTTGTGTGTAACGTATAATCAGTTCTTGAAACCAAAGAGAACTCCGTTGAAAGATTTCCTGGTAATGGAGTACACGCCAGGCAATAAAAGCATCTCCTGAAATCGAATAGAGGGCAGTCGAAAGAAAACCAGCGCGGTAGCAACACAATAGTTTTTAAAGCGTGCCTCAACAGACATATATTTATTTGCAATATAATAATAATAAACTTTAATGGTCGCTATTAAAATTTGTGTTAGTTTTTCATTAATCGGAAATTTCGACTCTAACAATTCTTTAAAAACTATTACCATTTATATCGGTCTGTAATCATTACACGCTCGGGAGAAATGCCTCCAAAGAAAAGTCAAAAAAGTGCTTCGGTTTGCAATCTGTGCAGTGAAGAAGATAACGAGCATATGGTGCAATGTGATAATTGTGACCAATGGTATCACTACGAATGCGTCGGAGTTAATGGTGATGTTGCTGATGTCAGTTGGAGCTGCAATTCCTGCATCAATCCACGATCAGTTACAACCGCAACGAGTGCTGCTGCTCCTCCGACCGAAACGCATGATATCGGCCAAATTTTCGGATTCGCAACGCAACCACAAGCGTCGTCATCTCCAGCATCTACCTCACCACAAGCACCACCAAATATGCAGGATACGATATGGCAGCAGCCCCCCGCCATGATCACTGTTATGCAGAGAAGCCAACAACAACCAAGAGATGCAGCTAGATCATCATTATCATCAGTAGGGATCGCTAGTTTGCCGTTCTTGGCACCCCGCTCAGATCCCATGGTTACACCGGCAACTTCTTCGCTTCCAGCACATCACGTAACGATACCATATCTGGCAAAAGGCATCACTACCCCATTGCCAAATTCTGTGAATCATGTACCATGCACAACTACATACAGCCATGCACATACAATGACATCTTGGGCATCCAGACCGCAACCTATTTATATGCCATCAATAATGACAGCTAACCCACCAACATCTTCGCAAAATGTAAGTTGTTCACAAGTGACAGATCCCCCAGCAACAGCCTCGCAACACGTTCGCGGTTCACGCTGGCAACAAGAGTTGCAAATGGAAATGTTAGAGGAAGAGAGAAAACTTCAGCAACTTTACCTAGAAAAGAAATACCAAATTTTAAACAATTCTGATGGGTACACATTTGCACCACAAAACAATTTACATATAAGCCCGCTTATGATCGACACAAGGCTTGCTCCTGGACCATCAACTGTGCAACTGGCAGCAAGACAAGTGCTCCCAAAAGAATTACCAAAATTCCATGGTGATCCTGAAGAGTGGCCGCTTTTCTTAAGCAGCTTCGAAAACAGCACTGCATTGGCTGGATACTCCGATGCTGAAAATCTAATGCGGCTACAGGCGTGCCTAAAAGGTAAAGCCAGAGAAACGGTTCGTAACAAACTGCTTCTACCTAGCTTGGTTCCAGAGATAATCCAGACACTTAAAATGTGCTTCGGTCGTCCAGAACATATTCTAGAATGCATGATTGATAAAGCAAGAAAAATGCCACCGCCAAAGGATAAATTGGAAAGCGTAATTGAATTTGCATTATGCGTGGGTAATATTTGCTCTACCATGGAAGCATGTCATATGTCAGCACACCTTAATAATCCGATGCTTGTTAAGGAATTCGTTGACAAACTGGCAGGACCATACAAGCTGAGCTGGGCCATGCACCCAAAGCAAGAAGAAGTGCCAGTGGTCAAAGCATTCAGCAGCTGGTTACACCAAATTGCCGAGGCCGCCAGTCAAGTTGTGTCACCAATTTCATCCAAGAAGACCGTAATAGTGAACACTCATACCCAGGTAAATTCAGAGAGAAGACCATCATGTGTAGCCTGCAAATCAACGGATCACAAGACTTCGCAGTCTGCAACATTCGGGAAACTGTCGTATGACCGAAAATGGGAGATGCTGAAAGCCAACAAATTATGTCGACAGTGTCTCAATATTCACCGGCGTAGATGTTATGTCACCAAAGAATGTGGAGTTGATAATTGCAAAGCAAAACACCACCCTCTGCTTCACAAACCCATATCCGTAAGTCACGAAAATAATCAAGTAAGTGGAAGTGAAATTGATGCAAATTTGAACACACATAGTGACACCGACGAACTAGAGAAACCCTACTTTCGTATCGTTCCTATTCGTATTCATGCTAAAGCACGTTTCATAGACACATTTGCATTTTTAGATGAAGGTTCATCAGTGACTCTAGTCGAACAAGTAATTTACGATAGTCTGGGTTTGTCGGGGGTAAACGAGCCTCTATGCTTACGTTGGACCGGCGACACAACACGCTCAGAACGATCATCGCAGAAGACATCATTTGAGATCTCAAACCAGCAGAGCAAGGTCAGATACATCCTGCATGAGGTTCACACAGTGGAAAATCTCTCACTCCCGAGGCAATCACTAGACATGAGCAAAATCACTCTGCAGTATCCGTATTTGGCAGGCATACCAATCCAGTCTTATAAGAACGCACGGCCGACAATTCTCATAGGAGCGAACAACTGGAAGCTAGCAGTGCCACTTAAAATCCGTGAAGGCTCTTGGCAGCAGCCAATCGCCACTAAAACGAGACTGGGATGGGCTTTACAAGGGTATGTCTCCAAAAGCACAGAAGTTTCTCGTCTCAATATCCATGTTTGTGAGTGCCTACGAAACTATGACGATATTCATGAATCCGTTAAGAACTACTTCGCTTTGGAATCGTCTTCAACGATTATGTGCTCAAAGGAGGATGAGAGAGCGCTTCAGATACTGAGGTCTACATGTAAGCCGTTGACTAGACGCTATGAAATCGGACTACTCTGGCGAAGTGATCATCAGACGATGCCTGACAGCTACAAGACAGCATTTAGACGATTGGGGTGTCTTCAGAAGAAGTTCGGAAAAGAAGCAATGCTGAAGGAAAGGATGCAAGCAGAAATCGACAATCTTTTGGTGAAAAAGTACGCTAAAAAGCTGACAGCGGAAGAAGTCGCAGTAAGCAGGGAACGAGTGTGGTATTTGCCTATTTTTGTTACCATAAACCCGAATAAGCCAAATAGAATTCGACTTGTGTGGGACGCCGCTGCAAAATCCGACGGTCTTTCATTGAATGACTTCATGCTATGCGGCCCAGATCTTCTGACGTCACTTGTTAATGTTCTACTAGCATTTCGGATAGGTCAGGTGGCAATTTGCGGCGACATCGCAGAGATGTTCCACCAAATTAAGGTACGAGAAGAAGACATGCACGTGCAACGTTTCTTGTGGTGCGATAAGGACGATTCGCCTCACCAGCCAAGTACATATGTGATGAGTGCTTTAACCTTTGGGATCAATTGCGCTCCATGTATTGCGCACTACATACGTAACACCAACGCAGACCAGTTTGAAGAACGCTATCCTCGGGCCGTGGAGGCAGTCAAAAAATACCACTACGTAGACGACTTCATCGACAGTGTTGACAGTGAGACAGATGCTTTACGCTTAGCAAACGAGGTTAGAGAAATACATTCGAACGCTGGGTTTAATGTGCGCAACTGGGCATCTAACTCTCCTTGGGTCGTTGAGCATCTAAATAATGAAGGATCTGCCGCACAAGCAAATAAGACATTGGGTTCCCCCGAAAAAATACTCGGTATGTATTGGGACCCTAATAACGACGTGTTTAAATATATTTTCAGATTCGCAAGGTTAAAGCGCGATGTGTTAAGCGATCAAATAAAACCAACCAAGCGGGAAATCCTACAGGTACTCATGTCAATATTTGACCCCCTTGGATTCCTTTCCTGCTTCACGATTGGTCTGAAAATTCTACTACAAGAAGTCTGGCGCTCCGGAATCGATTGGGATGATCCTCTTCCTGAAAATCTTTTCATCAAATGGTGTCATTGGAAAGCTATGATCCCGCTAATATCATCCATCGAAATCCCTCGCTATTACAGTCGGCTAATGAAAACAGCTGAACAGATTCAATTACATACATTTGTGGATGCTGGTGAACACGCCTATGCTGCTGTCTGCTACCTTCGTGTACAATGTGGGGATGATGTCACTGTAACCCTGGTTGCCTCCAAATCCAAAGTAGCGCCACTGAAGCCAATCTCAATCCCGAGACTCGAACTCCAGGCTGCCGTATTGGGAATGAGACTGTCAATCAAAGTACAGGAATTACGTCGTATACCCATAAACTCTCGGTTTTGGTGGTCGGATTCTAAAACAGTTTTGAAGTGGCTACGAATGGACCCGAAGAATTTTCAACAATTTGTTATGTACCGGGTAGGTGAACTGTTAGAAAATTCAAACATTACGGAGTGGAGGTGGGTACCCTCAAAGCTGAATACAGCAGATCTCGCGACAAAGGTTACATCCCAACTGGATAGTAATTCATGGTTCTCCGGACCGTCTTTCCTAATTGACAAGCCGAACAAATGGCCGACGTGCGATGACCTTGGACCTACAGATGAAACAGAAGTTAGACGCTATTTGCTGCATACCCAAAAAATGGTGTGCATAGCCCCTGAAATGGACGTTATGTACTTCTCCAAATGGCGACGACTTTACCGTGCGGTAGCTACGTTCATATTGTATATCGAAAAACTGAAAGCTGTGGTCAGAAAAAACTCAAGCCCAGAGAAATTATCCTTTGAGATGCTACAAGATGCAAAGATGCTGCTGTATAAACATGCACAAATAAGTGAATACAAACAAGAAATTAAAAGCCTGGAACGGGGTAAGAGCATCGAAAAGAATTCAAAACTAATATCTTTGAATATTTACTTAGACGATTGCGGGATTTTGAGGGCAAGAAGCAGAGCAGAACATCTCAACAATAATAAAGATGCCATAGTATTACCAAGAAATCATCACGTCACATTTCTGATCATTCGCTACTATCACGAGAACCACCACCACCTTTCACACGAAACGACGATTAACAAAATTAAAGGAATGTTTTATATTCCACAGCTTCGAGTTCTATATAAAACAGTTCGGAAAAAGTGTCAACGGTGCAGGAACTACTATGTGACCCCTCAAGTACCACAAATGGCTTCCTTACCTGCTGCAAGATTGGCAGTATTTGAACGCCCTTTCACGTTCGTTGGCATCGATTTCTTCGGACCCCTGTCAACAATAGTAGGGAGAAGGCGTGAAAAGAGATGGGGCGTAATATTTACGTGTCTCACTGTACGGGCCGTACACATTGAGGTGGCCCATAGCTTGGATACAAGTTCGTGTGTTATGGTTATACGCAACTTCATATCACGCCGTGGAATGCCCAAAGAAATCTACACGGATAATGGTACGAATTTTAAAGCCACGGAGAAGGTCTTGCGAGAAGAGTGTAAAAATATCGACTATACAGTTGTTGCCTCAACATATGACGAACTAAAATGGAAATTCAATCCACCGGCAGCCCCACACATGGGAGGGGCCTGGGAGAGACTGGTACGATCCGTCAAGAACATCCTATATAGCATGACTCCGATGAACTTTAATGACGAAAGCCTGAGGTGCGCGTTATGGGAAGTTGAGTTCATCATAAATTCTCGTCCCCTTACATTTGTGTCACTAGAATCGGGCGACGACGAAGCTATCACACCAAATCACTTATTGTTGGGATCTTCGAGTGGATACAAGCCCATATGTAGCGACAACTCTGACCTTCGACAACGTTGGCGACAAACACAGCTATTCGCCGATCGTTTTTGGTATAGATGGATCAAAGAATACGCACCCACTCTAGCACGCCGAGGTAAATGGTTTGTTAAAAAACCTCCTATAGTAGCGGGTGACGTGGTTGTCATCATGGACGAAAATTTACCGCGAAACTGCTGGCCTAAAGGCGTTATAGAAAGCACAGTAATTGCAAAAGATGGTCAAGTACGACGAGCAACGGTGAGAACTCAAACTGGAATGTTGGAGCGACCCGCGAGTAAGATTGCTGTCTTAGACGTCGGTAAAGCGTTCTAGTAAGCTCGCTGTACCAGAACTCGCTTACGAGGGGGAGAATGTTACCGCCGTATTATTTAACTTTTATTTGTAAAACATTTCTATTTTAAATAATCACCCTGTAGATCTATTGTATGTAACGTAAAATCAGTTCTTGAAACCAAAGAGAACTCCGTTGAACGATTTCCTGGTAAAGAAGTAGACGCCAGGCAATACGTACAGATCTCTTGTGTGTAACGTATAATCAGTTCTTGAAACCAAAGAGAACTCCGTTGAACGATTTCCTGGTAAAGAAGTAGACGCCAGGCAATACGTACAGATCTCTTGTGTGTAACGTATAATCAGTTCTTGAAACCAAAGAGAACTCCGTTGAAAGATTTCCTGGTAATGGAGTACACGCCAGGCAATAAAAGCATCTCCTGAAATCGAATAGAGGGCAGTCGAAAGAAAACCAGCGCGGTAGCAACACAATAGTTTTTAAAGCGTGCCTCAACAGACATATATTTATTTGCAATATAATAATAATAAACTTTAATGGTCGCTATTAAAATTTGTGTTAGTTTTTCATTAATCGGAAATTTCGACTCTAACAACCAGATTATATGTAGAAAAAGTGATAAAACACATCATTTATTCAAGAGAAAACCCTCGAAACTATTTTCTCTAGAACTGTAAATCCAATTTGTAACCTGTCAAAAGTAGAATGCCCCACGATTCACCGTGCGAAACCTGACATTTATATGTGAAAACTGCAGTGGTATTGCGATGTTCTGTTTGCATATTTCCACACCTGCCGTTTATGTCGCTACATTTTGTTATGCTTGCAGCCTGATGAATCATTTGCCGGTGATCATGGATTTAGGGGCCTTCACATGCTTAAACATATCGGACAGAAATGGTCCGGTGGATGTGGACAAACCGATGTCGTTGCCATTCACAATCTCAACCAATGACTTCAATTCTTAAATGAATATTAATGATGATGAATGTATTCGCAGCGCAAGTAATAGACAACATTTAAGAAGAAGAAAGGAAACGGAAGCGAATTTGGGTGAATGAATGGATTCAAAAACATGCAATGTTTTCTTGTTTTGGTTTATAATTTTTTAATAAACTAATTAACAGAATTGAAAAAAATGAATGAATGCAGAATATTTTAACGAATTGTAACGAATTGATAATTTGGATTTCTTATTCCTCATTTTTATCTTTAAATCGACATCTACAAAAAATTCTTTCCTGAATTGTACATTTTATCAAATAGCCTGTTTTAGGTTGCTTTAATTTTCTGTGAACAACCACACAGCTGGAATATCTTTCGGAAATGAAGTTTCCTTAGTTGAAAACCATCCAACATGACCGACTATACGTCGTTTTTCGCTTTCAGAAATTAAGATGGTATGTTTAATCATGTGAACTCCCATATTAACACATCTCGCATGTTTCGTGATAATGAGAGATCTTGGCCAGTTTGTAATCGGCCACTAAGTGATTGGAATGAAGCTTGCATTTTCCTGCAAAGCAGCTGCTTAATGACAGGGAATAATTGTTTTGAGAACACCAGAAAAGTGTGTGTGTGTGTGTGTATGTGTGCGTGTGTGAGAGAGAGAGAGAGAGCGAGAGAGAGAGAAGATAAGAAAATGATTGATTACCAAAATAAACTGAAGTTCACGTGGCATTTTCTTCCGAAAGCGCAAGATTTCGAAACCCTGAAAATGTATGCTGAACCCTCGGAGATTTGCAGAAATTTTATAAAACTTCTCGACTTCTTTTTTTGCCACAAGTCACAACGAACTCTCAAGAAAGCAAAAAGTTCAGAAGTTGCATTCACAGGAACTGTCAAAAGTCTGATGTTTGATTGAGCACAGATACAAAGGAAGAATGAAGACCTACCGAATTGATGAAAATGGAAATGTTGGCAAATAATGGTCAGTGTTGGATCACTCTTAAGAGACAACTATGGAGCTTGTGTCAAACACACACGAATGAGTGACCGAATACATGCACCCCCGAAAGACTGATTATAATGGCATCGACTAAATTTCGTTAAGAATGAACTAGTGCGATATGAACAACACCGCTCATATGTGAACTTTTTTTTATAATTTTGTTTATATAATTTTTCGACCCAATTTTGAGATCGTCGTTAAACAAATATACCAGATCCATGGTAGCTATATAACTCTCATTTGACAGAAAGTGACTGGAATGATAGTCTAGAATGGTGAAATTGAGGCGACACAAAGGCGCCTACAAGTATTCAATTATTAATGACTTCGCAAGAGAATGTATGCAATAATATCAACAAAGTGAGCAAACTTTTTGATAAAATGTAAAATACCAAAGCATTATGTATTCAATATTGAGTTAAATGGTATAATAATAAAAATCAGAGTATATCATTTAAAAACATATCGTATATAATAGAAAATAATTTATTAACCTTCCAAAAGAGAAACAATTTAAAATGTAACTAAACGACATTTAACAATAGATCAAATTGTTGATCCAATCCAATGTATGTATCTGACATGATGTAGAGAGTGAGCAGAAGTCTTCCTTTTGCGGGTGGCACTTGGAAATTAAGTCTATGCATAGACCGACTACCTCGAAATGAAGCACGTTTCATTGCTAGAACTTCGTTGCTTGATTGAGATCCAAGAGTCATCACCCAGCCTTCATTCTTCTGCTTAGGATATCTGGGGCAGTATACAGAACGGCTATCTTTTCTAGATTTTCGTTGCAAGTTTATGCACAAAACATATGTCTAGAGTATGAAAAAAAGCAATAGTATTTTGAAGTAGTAGCATGTCTTGAAAAACTTACTTCGTTGGAAAAAACATCAACCCAATCTGATTTTCCTAAAACTGTTTTGTTTTGTTGATAATTATCGTTGGAATCACTGGACGAAATCTGTAGATGTAATTGCACAAATATGTCGGGAAGATCTTCAATAACCTTTAATAAAAAAATCAATTAAAATCAATAACGAGAGTTGAAGTTGTTTGAAATACTTTAGATATATCTTCTATCTCCATTTCATTAAAGGCTTCTCGAAGAGGGGATAGTCGCTCACGTTGCTGGCTACAAATCCTTTTTAGAACAGGAAATGATAAACTCTCATTATTGTCTAGAGGTATTTTATAAAAGCATGCAATGTTGACGTTATCCACATGGGGGAGTATCAACATCGTGGGCTCGTCAAACCATCTTGCTTGTATTATGCTTTGTGATAAAAGTTGCAGTCTTAGTGTTACAAGGAGCCATCCTCTTTCCGCAGCGTAATCCAGCAAAGCCTATCAAAACATAGAAATTAAAAACGTAATTAAAGGTAAAAACTCAAATATTCAAAATGAAAATTGTTAGAATGCAGTCTAAGTTCCACTCAGGTTGATGCGTTAAATAGTGGGAATCGCGTTTTTCAAGGAATGTTGAAACTATTAACATACAAGATATCCTCCTTAAATGTCATACGAACATTCTTCCTGGCTCTAAACTTGTCCATGGATGGGGCAGGAATATCAAACGTTTATACAATAGCTTACCTGTAAAATCCTCGCAGCCTGATCTAGGACCAATTTGGTGTCAGTTAAATAATCTGAATTTGGCAAAGGTAACCGCATAATATGAGCCTGCAGCAGAATGAAAGTTTTTGTATATGGCGAGTCATATGTTGATGAGATTGGCTGGTAACGGCAGAGTTTCGCCAGCTCCCTTTAAAAACATTATCATACAATAAAAGTAAATATGTACATCAAAATCATCACACTCACTCATTGCTTATATCTTCATTGTGTCTCACTGGCTGTTGGTCAAATTCATAAGCTCCCGAGATCGCCAATAAGAGATTTTCATCGGTGATATCAGAAGTAATTTCATTTAGAAAATGCTTGACGGTGCGATACGAGATGTAGTAAAACGATGATATACGCCCCAAAATTGTTGGAGTCAAAGCATTTCCAGTTATTGAAACGCAAGCCGCTGCTTGCAATTCAAATAGTGCACCTTCTATTAACGTTGACAGATAAAGATTTAAACTTTCGTATTCAGAATTCTCTAAATTATAATAGGTTGGATTACGAAGCAGTCTTCTGTAGAAATATGTCCAAGTTAAGTAATCCATTGCGGCGTTCTTAGTCGGCAGAGAACCGGATACGATCTCTGCATTAAGGTGATCGGGCAAGACATTCAACAGACTCGACTCCACAGGGAACGGATCATACAAGAACTTCTTGTAAAAGTTTTTCTTTATGTCATGTACCAACACAACTGCGATTCCTTCGGTATCGAACTGCGGCCGACCAGCTCGTCCCATCATTTGGAGAACATCCGTAATGGGCATATCTATGTATTTCTTTGTCTTACTATCAAAGTATTCGGTTCCTTTGATGACAACAAGTCGAGCCGGTAAGTTAACACCCCAAGCGAGTGTTGCTGTCGCAACCAGGATTTGTATTTTTCGATGCAGGAACAAATCTTCAACAACTTTTCGGTCACTTTCGGCAAGGCCTGCATGATGGAGGCCTATGCCAAAAGCTAGGCAGAACTTCAAATTACTGTCTTTTATGTCGTAGATTATGTCTTGAATTTCAGCATCGGATACATGAAGAAACTGTTTGGGATTATCGTCACCAGCAACATAGGTTATTAAATCTAACGCCGTGAGACGAGTTTGTCTTCTCGATGAGACAAAAATAATCGCTGCAGTAGCTGGGGAGTACGTTCGAATTGCCTGGTAGGTTGGTCTATTCATAGTTGCCATACGAGGACAATAGTGCTTGCCGGAGAATCCACTTATGTGCACTGACAGCGGCACAGGCCGAACGGATGGTTTAAAATTGTACAAGCCTGCCTTTCGGATGCCCAACCAATTAGCAAGATCTTGAGCATTGGCCAAAGCTGTCGATAGGCCGACAATTCTTATGTATTTTTTTGTATGCGATGTTATGAAATTCGTACGAGATACAATCACTTCGATAACGGGCCCACGATCCTCGCCAAGCAAGTGAATTTCATCGATAATTATTAGCACTACATCTTTCACGTAGTCGCGTGTTTGCCAAGACCGACTGATACTGTCCCATTTTTCTGGAGTTGTAACAATAATTTGACTCCGCAGAATAGCTTCGATGTCAGGCGATGTATCACCAGTCAGTTCAACAATATTTTTCCCAAGCTGTTTTTCCATTCGTTGACTCCAGTCTTTGATTCTCTCTTTTACCAACGCTTTGAGGGGCGCGATGTAAACGACTTTTGAGTTTTTGTATTTTTCAAATGCCCGGAAAATTGCTATCTCAGCGACAATAGTCTTGCCCGAACCTGTCGGTGCCCCCAATAGAATATTGTGATCGGTGTGATAGAGGCTATAGAACACTTGTGTTTGAATCGGATTGAAGTGAGTGAATGGATAAAGTGATTCATATCGTGGATTTTTCAACGCTGACACCGGTAGTGGTCTCAAAGGCAAAAGTTCTGTCAGTGGCGGATTCAGTTCTGGGAGGATTAAATGTTTGAAGCTCATGGGATATAAGGTCTTGCTTCCTAACCACATATCGCTGGTGATTCGAACATAATATTGTGATGGCAATGGCTCCCTAAGCGGAATGGTTAGCACTAGGTTCTCTGCAATTTCCTTTATTACAGACATCCGTGGAATTCTCACATATTCCGAGTGATATATGTGATTTGTTTCTGGATCCTCTATCCACAGCCAAAAATCTTCACTTGTTTTACCGTGCACCCTATCATTCCATGTGAATGTTGGCCATAGTTCAAGGGTTATTCTCAGTATTGTTCGTGTGATCGGTTGAATAGATACGTTGACGTCGATGAAGGGCAATTCGTTTGCACATTTCAAAATATTGGCCGAGTATCTTTGATTTCGTATGACCTCGTTCAGTTCCATCATTTTCATTTCCTTCAGATTGAACACACTCAAGCCACGTGATTCCAATTTGTCTATGGCTTCATGTGTTATTGTTGGGAATTGACGAAGAGGTGTTTCGGTGTTCCACATTTGCTTCTCAAACATTTGGCTCATTTGCAACATTCTACCAGCCAAAATGGCATTGTTATTCCGCAATACGATATTGAAAACTGCTCTCGTAATTCGCACTATATTTTGCACAATGTAAAGCATGTCAGACACCAGAGAAAATGATTTTACAAAACCACGAGACAGATACGTTTGCAGAAGTACATTAACTTTTTCCGGGACAGGTTCAGCGCATTTATAAAGTGACACTTTACAGTTGTAGGCACGCAGTTCATCCAACTCTTCGAGCTCATCGTCACGTACTTTGAGTTGCTGGAATTCCTGTGCTTGAGATAACATCCCGAATATCTCGGCTTCCGTCATGAATGGCTTGAGAAGCTCATTGAATATCCCCACGGTGTCGTATTTGATGTAGAAGTGCGACGCAGTTCGTCCGAGTTCTGTTATATTGAAATCATTTGTTTTTGTGCTGAACCTTATCATTTTGGCTTTGTCCAAACTCATTGCAGCTGCAACAATCAGTGCACGACGCTTGGCCTCTAGGAGAGAATCCGATTGAATTTCACTGTATTCAATACCATAACAATGCGGATTAATTCGCATCCGAACGAACAGGTATGTATAGCTCAACCATTCAATGGCTTCATCCACATTAGTAACAGTGCCGGATGCTACCTCGGCGTTCAGGTTGTCAGCTAAACACTGAATGAAATTCGATTCAATAGGAAATTGATTTGTCAATAGCGAAAGATAATGATTCAGTTTATCGTGTGTCGTAATAATTGTACCTATTCCAGAGGAATTGTATTGCGGCCGCCCCGCTCTGCCGAAGATTTGCAGCACATCCAGAATTCCAAGATCAGTAAATGAACCATGCTTCGCATCGTAGATATCAGTACCCTTGATGATCACAGCATGGGCGGGTAAATTAACACCCCAGGCTAATGTTGCAGTACACACAAGCACTTTGATATAACCATCAGCGAATGCTTTTTCGACAAATCCTCGATCGGCTCTTAATATTCCTGCATGATGTATAGATACGCCACATTGGAACAAATCCGCCAACTGTTTGTTTTTGCACTTGGACACATGTCGCAGCGCTAGCTTATATCCTGCAGAATCTTTTGGCACGAAAAATCCGGTGTGGTTCTTTTGTTGTGCCATTTCGCGTATCATAGTCGCAGTGCGTACAGTCGCATTACGAGCATGAACAAATACCATCACTTGATGATCCTTTTGAACCATTTCGAGGCATTTTGCGTAACAGACAATGTCCATATCTGCCAACTGCTGTAATGGTCTTACAGCTTTAATCCCGACAAAACTCATATCCAATGGAACTGGACGAAACCGGTGGTCAAAGTAAAAGAGACCCTTCATGGGATTGACACGTAAGAAGTGTGCTACATCAATATAATTGGGCAACGTGGCCGACAGTCCAACTATTCTTATCATACTCTGCGATGATTCAACTAAGCGTAATGTCCTAGCAACAAGTGCTTCCACAACGGGACCTCTTTCTCCATGCAACAAGTGAACCTCGTCAATAATCAATAACCTTACGAGACTTATTATGGACACATCTCCAGCACCTTTGCGTGTCACTACATCCCATTTTTCAGGAGTCGTCACCAAAATCTGTGTACTTTTCATTTCGGCTTTTGTCAATTGCATGTCACCTGTTAGCTCGCGGACAACTATTTTGAGAGGTTTCAGGCGCTCTGAAAAGTTCGTTACCATTTCCGCTGCTAACGCTTTCATAGGTGCAATGTAAATTATTTTGAACGCATCACGATTGATATCGCCGTTTTCAAGATTCGATCGTATCGTTGCAAGCATTGCCAGCATAGCGATGTTTGTCTTTCCAGCGCCTGTGGGTGCACATATTAACAAATTGTTGTTGCTGTGGTATGCACTTGGAAAGACGACAGTTTGAATGCGATTCAGTTGCTCGATATTTCTAAACGCGAGTTTGCCAATATCATCCAAATCTTTTATTTGTATTCGGTTATTACCAACTGTTAATTGCGGTGGTTCGGATGCTGGTATTTTGACCTCCTCGTATTGTTTTGTATCAATCCTTTCAGCGGATTCGGGCAGTGTCATTTTACCACCGCCAATAAAGGCAGCATGCTGTTTCACGAGCAGCTGACTATCAAAGACGTAAGGATAATTTGGTACTTCACTTGTGACTATTTTTGTTGGTTTATGGGTGTTTAAGATCGGTTGTTGTTTCACGTTTTCAATCAGCTTCCTCTGCTGCTGTAATCGCAGTTTCATTGGATTTATTGTCGTATTTAAAAGATCATCATTTAGATTATCATTCTTCTGCAACCGCTGGATCTTTTTCTCATCCCTTCGGTTTTGTTTATTCAGCTCTTTCTCTAACTGAGACTGAACAACAACAGCTGTTGCAACAGTTGGTCTCTTCGTAGCGGGAATTAACTTCTTTTTTTGCCTTTTTTCGGACTTATAAAATAGTGAAAGTTTCGCCAAAACCATGTCGCGTTTCTCTAGTAGATAGGAAGCGAATTCAAAGTTATCAAAGCCTATGATTTCAACCAGTTCGTTTTGTATTTCTTCAGAATTTAGTTTACTATGTAGTAATTCATAGATCTGTTCAAATGCTGGAGAATTTCCTAACTCCATTAGCTTTTGGTCATACTGATTAGATGAATCAGATGAATTCTCGGCTGTGTATGCCATGGATAGCTTCAGTTTATTTCTTCTTTCTGAATTGCTTGGTGAAATATCTTGCAGACGTAGGATATTTCCACTTTGAAAAACTGTTGGCTTAACTGTGACATGTAATCCCCAGAATGAACCCAATTTATTATTTTCATTTGAAACCTCCACATTTCGCAACACTTCACGATCTTGTTCACTGATGCACTCACCCAAAGCTGTAACCACATCAAACAGACGTTTAGTAACCCCATCGAATACTGCACCAAAAGAAGATCTTATTTCATTTACATGGGCCCGTTGCAGCAATTCTTGATCCATGAAGAGACGGAGGAAGTACATAATCACAAAATCAATTGTTTCAGGCTTTTCTTCTGAACCCATAGAATCTGTCACAATTTTGCGTAGTTCCTTGAAAAGTATTTTAATTTTGATGGAAGAATTCGCAACAATATATTCCGGTCTACGTAATTTACTGCAATAAATAAGGCATCATATTGAATGGAGCTGAACATATGTGAACTCAAATAAAATCTAACGTACGGCATCAATTCCTTACGAGCATTTTGAAGTTCGGTCTTAGTAAACGTCTGATTTGGTAATTCAGTCTCCAAGTCCGTGTTAGACCGAAGATAAGAGCAAAAACGTGGGAAAGCTTTCATTTTGAACAATAGTTTCAATGAGAAAGTCGCGAAATTATTATTTACAACTAATGGTTTGCACGGACCAAGAGTAATAATATTTAGCCCTCTTTGGCCTAAAGAAACGTCGGTAAAAACAGTTCACAACTTTTCTCTTATTTCACAACATTTCTTATTAGATATCAGATATGACGGTTTGTTTTACTTGTACTGATTGCAATATTTGTTAACTTGAATCCGGCAAATTTTTTTATTAGCTTTGCTGTCAAAAACATCCATAGGTCAACAATTTATTGTAGTGTATTAAGTCAGTCAGTTGGTGACGTTCTTTTTCTTCCAATATCTCTGGAAAGCTGCCAGATCATCTTAGGTACAGTTTATTTCAAAAGTTTGTGAGCTCCTATATATGTATTTGCCATCATCTATTATTTGAGTTTTTGGAAAACAAAACACCAATATTTTATACCATTTTAAAAAACAAATTTAATAGTTTGCAGTAAACTCCAATCCAGTGAGTAGATCATAAAACTTCACCCAAATAGGAAGAGAGCTATTTTCTTTATGCTTTCGAGCTGAAATGCTGGTGAGATTGTATGTAAGAATCCTTCCTAGCTTTGCACAGTTTGTAAATCATATGGACATGACTCAGAAATTGTTCTTTGTTGGATGTGCGCTCACCCCTCGACTTGTGATGAATTTTTTAGAAACAAGACTATAAATATGACGATGACGAACGTATCCAACGTTGGAGTTGGTTCTGCGATTACAGTAAATGAGTTTAACGACGCACTTCAACAGATTATTAAGCATACCCAAAGGGAGTACTTTAGATCTAAGACTAACCACTTGAGCAAAGAGATTCGTCAAAAATTTGAATCCCTTCTTAGACGATTATTCCTTAAGCCCCCGAAACTCTGTTTGCAGAATTCTGTCTTCGCGGTTATAACCAAATGCCCATACTTCTTCCAAAATCCCACTCTTTCGTAATTTATATTCTTCGATATTTACACGGGAAGAATTATCATTCAGGGAGTAAGGCTCTAGTGGCGATCGTACGAGCGAGGGTCTGAGCTTGAGCAATATATGCCATCTTTGACGGGTACGCTGCTTCCATTCTTCAACGAAGACCTGGTCTTAAAGCCGATGGTTCAGTCTTCCTCTCCTGCTCGAACTAATAGACTCAGATTCGAAGACACCAATAGCTACTTCGTTTGAGGAGTTCAAGACGTAAAGCAGGGATATACCTCTATAGTAGTTTCAAGAGGTAGGATCGCCTTTTTGTCGGGCATGATTTCGTCTTCCCAAATTCTACAGACGATCTGATGCATCCTACCTACCAGCTTTGAAGAGCTCTGCTGTTAAGCCATCCGAACCTGCGGTGTTGTTGTTTTTCTTTTTAATGGTTGTGCGACGGCGGGCGGAATACTTTATATAGTCTTCGATATTCTTGAGCTGGATGCGCGAGACCTTTCCTTCATGCGTAAAATCTTTTTTCTCTTCCCGTCGTTTAGCCCGGTTCTCCTCTTACGATGCTTTTGTTTTCCGTCGCAACGCCCTTTAGTATGCCTCATCGGTTGCATTGTTCTTCTGCCACATCTTCAACCACATCTCGGTGGTGTTCTTGTTCTACGTAGTTACACCGAACAAACACATATTGTTGTTAGTAGACTCTAGTAATATTCGGTGTGCTCAAGCGTCCAATGTCAAACTCCTCCTTATTGGTTGGTGCAGCTTTCTAACATTGGATAGTCGACTTCTGAATCATGTTGCTACGACTGAATGGTCTGAGTCGCCCCTAAATTTTCCCATATTCAGACATTTGACACATGCCAATTAGCTTATAGGCAATTTGGTTAGCCGTTCGACCGCCCGGAGATCGCTAGGTTGTTGTATGGATTCGTTTGCGAGGGAATCTCGTGCTACTTGTGATCAGTTACAGTTATCTGTTCTCTTGCCGCGAAAGCTGTGCTTTTCGATCACTCCGCCAAAGAGGTTTTTCTCCGATTTTGGCACTGAAGTCTCAAAGTACGATTTTAATATCGGCCTTCGGACAGGTTCCGTAGACCGTGATAGTCTTCAGCGATCACTTATCGGTTTAAATTCGATGACCTTCGATCTTAACGGTTTTCCGAATCGGTATCCAAATATGTGCAACCTTTTGTGACAGCTTTAATATTTGTCGCACTCTTTCTTTTTCATTATCCCTTGTCCTATCTAGCGTATTTCCTGGATTGCAGTTATATCTTGTACTCGCGTGAGGATCTTTTCCAGTTGATTAGCGGCGCCTGTAGTGTAGTATTCTTATATCCCAGGGCGCCGGCTTAGTTCAACCGACAGCTGGCTTTGCGAAGGCCATCCATTGGCCACCGCGAGGCTGTATGTAAACTTTATCTATGCATCGACAGGGATCGCCGCTGGCACTTCGTTAAGTTGAGAGCGAACGGAATATCTACTTCTACAGACTTGAGTATATCTACAATCACTACATTTTCAATAAGAATAACTTACGAACCAGATGACGAAAATCTAACACTGAAAAAGCATTGAATGAGTATTTTTACGAAATAAAAAAGTTACTTTAAGTTATATATGTATATAAAGATGTGCACATTTTATTTATTAAAAATTAGAGTACTTCTAATATAAAATATTCTAAAATATATAAAACTGTCGCATATATACATATATTTTTCGATATTGGCGGCGCCATCAATTACATATTATTTATATAATCGTCTTTGAAGGCACTTCATATGCTCAAGGCACTACGCTATCCATCGTTAATTTAACGTTTATGTTTGCGATAAGAAAGCCTGGTACAATTGTATTCAAAGTACATTGTGATAGAATCTACGCATGCGGCGCTGCATTATTAAACTATCGCAAGGTGCTGATAGATTGTATATTTCTAAGGCATTCATTTTACCTTTCAATTCCACATCTTGTCTGTTGACTTCACAGAAAATTGGTTTTTGATTACACATCTGCAGTAAGCAAGATAGCCCAACAAATGGACAATCGCTTCGCCAGTTATTTGACTTGAACTCGCGCTCACAAATCATAGCGTCTTTAGCTTTACCAGTAATATTATTTTGGAGCTTAAAAGCATTTCTCATTTCGTTTTGCGGAGGAGTAATAGAATTGTTTGCATTTGGAATGCTTTTGAGGGATGGACGGGGAAACACTTTTACCCTTTCGTGATTTTCTGGTTGTTGGCTGTGTGTTTCTTTCCTTGGATATTCCCCTGTTTCATTTTCTTGATTAAACATTTTCTTCGACTTACTGAAGTCAATATTATTGAAGAAGCTTTTAACATTACCATTGACATAGGACTTTGTAATGTTTTCGTTGAACGTCTCATTCTCACCAGTATTTGGCTTCGAATTGTCACAGAGCTCCTCATCATCGACCGAATTTTCATTGATGGGCTGTTTCAAAGTCTCTGATCTATTATTCCTCATTTTCTGTGTGAAAGTGTTCATACTGTTGTTGGTGTCAATTATGTTTGCGGAAATATTTGCACTCTTCACCAGGCTGTTATGCACCGATCTGTTGCTCTTTTCGCGAGGTTTCCATTCGAGTTGTTTAATTTTTGGTATCTGGCTGGGTCTGTTGATGTAATTTTGCGTAACAGTTGCTGGCACAATATATATGTTTGATCGTTCCTTTGTTAGCATATCCTCGTGCATGGACAAATGTTGCAGTATGACACGTTTAACGTTCATGGCGGATTCAGCGAACATAGATATGTCATGCGCTGACTGATTCCTAAAAAACAAAATGGTGAGTGATATTTTGAATATACAAAAATATTGTAAAAGTCAAAGAATATCTATATTGGAAGAGAACTCCACAGGCACAACTCATACTTCATTTTCATAAAATTTGTGACGATAAGAAAAACGTCTTTACATTATAATTTTTAATAATAAATTCGTATCAAGTTCTTCGAATCGTATATTCTAAACTTAAATAAATTAATTAAAAATTGCTTTTGACATGAAAACTTTGAAACTAATTCCTTTGACAACTCACCTGCGAATATTACGTGGTGTTTGCAGAAGATTACTGCCAACACCTTTCTTCATTCTGGAACCAGCCTTCGAAACCAACCAAGGATGGTGTAGAACATTTTCTGCGCTTAAACGCAGCTGAGCATCTTTTACCAGGAGCTTCTTAATCAAGTCTTTAGCTTCATCACTAACATCACTCCATTCTGGCGCGGGGAAAGAATATTCACCTTTAAGTAAAATAATCTCGGTTAGTTACTGTTGTGGAGTTGAGTTTAAATTAATATAATGATTCTGAAAACAAGACAAACGAGAGATCTATTTTTATTGTATTACCTTCTTTTATGGATTCAAACAAAAGCTGTTGGCAGTTAACGCAATTTTCGCCTCGTGTCCATCCACAATTGTTACCACAATTTCCAGTAAAAGGTGGATAACCACAAAGTAAGATATAAATTATGACACCTAGTGACCATAAATCACAGCTCTTGTCATAGAAATTCGCTTCTCCCAGGAAAAGTTGAACCACTTCCGGTGCCATGAACTCTGCACTGCCTACCTGGAAACATGAAAAAAGTACGCATACATTTGAGTATCACCTTGTACTTTCTATTTACATATGCATATACGATAGAAGTTTGAAAATAAAAAACTTACAGGTGTGTACAGTTGTGGTGTGCACGTTGGTAGAGATGTATCGGAGTTGAGTTTGATTCCAGATCCTAAATCAAAATCACATATTTTAATCGGATTCAATTTATCTCGATTAACACAGAGAATATTTTCTGGTTTTAGATCTCTGTGCGCTATCCCTTTTTTGTGAAGGAAATCCAGTCCACAAGCCAATTGCTTTACAATTTCAATTGCATCCGTCTCCACAAAACGCACGCTGTTTTGAATTCTTTCCAATAACGGTCCCCCATGTATCTAGAATGAAAATAATTATGTTTTGATGATATACCATTACAAATTAGTCGAGTGTCTGATATTTCAAAACTCAGTCTGATACAGGATTAGGCCGCCAGAGGAAATGAGTGTGGTGGCGATTGGCGTAAAAAAAAAGTTCAACGTCAAATTGTAGAGTGGCAATTTTTTTTACACAAAAACGCATGAAATCGTTTAGAAGTAATTTTTAGCTTAGTGGCCTTGATCATCTTCAGTTACCAGCATGTCCCACTAAAGGGGTCGCAAGAGCTAAGTACAGAGAGATCTCCAGACTCCTTGACCCTTCACCATCGACCAATTAGGAGCTATGATCAAGGGTAACCAGGCTAGTTTCTGGATCCAAGCACCTCGTTCTGGGTCAGATGGAGTCACATTCAAGTCTCGCTTCGGAAGTCGTGGCTTTACTTATTGAAATTTATCTTTAATAGCCAGAATCGAAAGGGTAGCTTCGGTTCTCAATTTTAAATTTAATAAAGTTGACACAAATGCATCAGGTGATGTTTTATCAAGCTTTTGTTTCGATCAGAGTTATTTTCATTCGACGATGAATTTATTTCAAATCAGTTTTTTTTCCCAATTTTTTCCTATATTTCCATCTGTACTTTTTTTCATACATACCTTCTCAAAAACCAAAAAGAACTTTTCATCATCTTCGAAAAATTCAATTAGCTGTAGTATTGCAGGATGCCCTTGACAATGATGGAAGGTCTCAACTTCTCGAAAGACACGAGCACGTGCATGCCCCGGAACTTTTTCAATTATCTTAACTGCATATTCCAAGTCCGTATATACATTGACGCAAGTTTGTACAGATGCGTATGCTCCTTCGCCCAAAATTTCTCCAGTTAGTTTGTACAATTCTATAGAATGTACATAAGATTTGAAAAGAAGGAATATATTAGCGATAGATGAATTCAGTAAAATATCTAAAATATAGTAAAAAAAACCATTTCTATTGCGGATCAAATAGTTTACTTTGCATACCGAATAAATTCTCTTTTTTTCATCCTGACAATAAAAGTCTACCCAATGAGCAATTTATGCATCGAATGCGAGTCAAAAATCACTCATGTCTATTATTTTCCCTCCTCGAAAACAGTTCCTGCTAATGTAAGTCTCTATTGGAATGTTTTTACCCAGCGTTGATTCGAAATTATATTCGATATATTTGATGGGTGTATTTGCTAACATTTGAAGATCTATATTTCAACATCTGTGGAAAGTTTGTTGTGATCTATTTGAAGTAATTTAAAAAATGCCTTTCTTTCATACTTTTGGGATTTGCTATATCTTTTCTTTTTGTTGTATTCGATTTTTTTATTCTTTGGTATTCGATGAAATTTGTGTGTAAATTGATAATAAAGTATTTTTGCATCCATTGATTAAATGCAGTCAATATCGGTTATAACAACACTCAAGGGGCTGACGAATTTTGTCAATTGGAAACATCATATGGGACGACTTTTTTACAAGCTATAATTTGGTTTCTACTTTGACGTTAGAATACAATTTGTCAATACTGTAAACAAAAAGCGTAAATTTATACCTGTCGAATTTTCTAATCCAAAAGGAAGAGCAGCAGAATCATACATTTTTGGATTCAGCAGCAACTTACGCATGTTCTTATATATTCCAATTTCTAGAGGCTATTGAAAATCCCAAGTCGATACGGTACCTAGAACTCAAAATATAACAATTTGAAAATTAAAACCACACCCGGGTGTGTGGCTGCTGATGTAAGGGTTAAACCATATTGGCAGAGCCTTTTCAACCTCAGTGTGGAACAAACTACTTAGCTGATAAGTTTTGCTTCCTCAAACTGCTTTTCTTTTTAATATATTACTCATCCGTTAAAATTGTGGATATAGTTGAGTGTGTATAGGCAAACTATTGTACGGTCTTTATTTTGCTCTAAACTTGCAACCTTACGCAACTTAACCTCGCTGCCTAATGTTCACGGTCCCAGCATCTCTGACAATGCTGGAGGAGTAATAAATGTCTAGAAAAAGCTTCTCAAACTTGGCCGTTCGGAGTCGACATAAAACTGGTAGGTCCCATCCACTTGTGACAGAACAATATCACGCACAACACGAGTGGTTGCAGAAGCTAGTTCCTGGCCATCTACGTGCTGTAGCGCCACCCATATTAAAGGGATATCCAGACTAATTTTCCATCGGAGGTCTTCACAATAAGGAAGACTTTTTCTTTTTCTTTTCGAACATTATTCCCAATAGCAGGTTTCCCAATAAGGGAAAAAGTCCCGAGGGACATTTATTCACAATGTGCTTGATTAACTTTTAACAAACATAGACTTTTTCAATAACCATACAAACCTTTCAGTTTGTTTAATCCTACAAATACAACGTCTCTTCAACCTTGTAAGATTCTTACCTTGAAATGTTGAAGAATGCATTGAAGAGCTAGTGCGTTTCTTCTTTTTACGCCTGCTCTTCATTTCCTCCTTAATTTGAAGAATTTCTGCATGTCGATCGCTCTCCGTCAGACAGTTTTCATTAGATTCATTTCCTGAAGCGTCATCAGTGCTGCAGTTCGAGACATTTTTGTTGACAGCTAGAATGATGAATCAATTATGTTTTATAAACAACAGTCCTCCATGAAAAATTATATGTATTATTATAGAATATTTAATATAAATGCACGTGGTGGACATGTGTCCGTACAGTCACAGAAGTAAGTAAGTAGCATTAAATTATCTGCCTTTAAGTCAAACGGCACTCCAAGGAGAAAAAACACTTGAAGGCAGTTTTTTACGATGATAAAGTGCTTCAAAAAAAAAAAAAAAAACAAGGACAGCCTACAGTTTTCAGGTTCTAGGCACAGCGGTAATTCTTGAAGTGTCGGTTTAAGAGCGTATTATTTCCGGCTTGGTTAAAGTCAGCTGACGGGGCACACCGACAAACCACCGAAAGTCTATCTACAATCCATACAAATTTCACAACGCAGGGCAATTACTTACTTTCTACTGTATGCTTGTTTTGTCAAAAACTGTGAAATATTCAAGTAGGATTCTATTTTGGTGCTTGCTGTTCAAACGAACAGGAAAAGACCTAAATCAAAAATGTTTGCCAACTGGTATTCTGATTTAGTGGTGAAATAATTTTCCTTTGAATTAATCTCCTTCGTCCTTAAAGCCCACAGATTGTCTAAAGTACTTCAATCAAGACGTTGATGTAATTTGAATATGTACAAACATTAACGTTTGTTGTCAAACGAATTGTTCGTACACGTATAGTGGTGGGTATGTACATATTTGCTTTGCCGGCATTCTCTATGATGCCAATAGTCAATAGTTGAAACGTTGATCAACAGCATACTCCATGAATCAGTTCAATCAAAACCAATTGCCATCCAATTGCCTCTTTCTTCAAGAATTGTTGTTTGCAGTTTGTTTTTCTGCAGATTTACTTTATCCAAAATCAAACGGGTTGGTGATATGTTTTAATATAAAACAACAACACTAATGACGCTCATCTCCATCATGTTTTCCTCATACCATGGCCAATTGTCATCTAATTGGTGAACGAAATGCAACGCAATACAAAAACAGCTGATCACGTTTGACAGTAAGCTTCAACCGTAAAAAAAACTGTTTTTATTGTTGTTGTTTTGCAAAACTTTAAAGCGAAAAACAAAATAAACACGAAATAACTTAGAAAATAGCTAATCTATATATAATCAGAAATCTCTCTTAGAATCGTGTATGTACGTCGAAAAAGAAAACGTGTTGGCAAGAGCAAGATCTAAAGTCCGCTGAAAAACCAAACACATGTGTCTAGAACGTAGTACCGCAAATATTTACGATTTACATATATGCAGGAAAATCTTGTTTTTGTAATTTTGTAATTCAATTAGATGCTATTACGACACAATATTATACGACTCATTTAGAACACACCTTAATCGCATTTTTTGCTGAGTACAAGTAAATAATGTTTTTCATAGATAATTGGGTCATTTTCAATGCGGTTTTTCTATACATACATATACATGTGTTCTACGTACTTTATGCAAACAATTTTTATGATAACTATGTGCGCAATTATACCAAATTCAAAATTAAAATAAACATAACGTACCAGATTCAATAATTTCGTTTTCCATGGTTGAAGATTCGATTAGCTCATTTCATTGTACAAAATTCACAAACTTCGTATTTGTTGCACTAGTGCAACTTCGTTTCCTTTGTTGTTTATTTATTTAAAAACCGTTCGACGGTGGTTTTTAAGAAACAAATGAACAAAAATTATATCCCGAGGAGTATTTCACGTTGAAACGGACAACATTTGGCCTGCCAAACCTAATTTCCAATAAAATCACGGAAGCCAGACATTTCTTTACGCAGTTCACAAATTCCACAAGTAAATAATCATAACAGCTTCACTAACTGACATTTCATATGTCAAATATTCACTCATTGGAAATTATTCCCGTTGGACGTGGTCAGTAAAACATGTTTTCCATAAAATGGCCACGTTCAGCGCTTTTTCACACGAATTGATCATGAGCGTTTTTTGTTTAAATGAACCGATTGAGCATTTCATTCCGTCAGTGGAATTCTCCGTTGCTTTTAAAAATGCCAGACGGTTTTCATGGCTGAAGGATAAATTGGCTATATCGATCCAAAAAATAGTTGATTTCTGGTTGGTCACTTTGACTTTACATTTTTCAACAGATTGAATTGGAAACAAATTAATCGTAGAATATAAAAAATATATGTACACACGTTTGATATTAACTTCAGGATTCCTTTGCACTTTCCTTAAATTTTGTTCTGGCATGGCTCTTGTGCCATAACCAATTTCTCATTTTATTTTGTGTCTATTTTTAGTCCTTCATTCAGTTCAACGCTTTAGACCAAGTATTTCCGTTTATGAGCCGTCACTATGCAAATTCTGACCAAGGACGATCAGTGTGACAAATTTGGACTGATGTCACTTTATAACGTGCAAGTGACTAATTGAATACAAATTTGTCACAGCAACACGACTAAGAGACGAATGGTGAATGCATGATCATTATTTTTCAAGTATCAGCATATACTTTCCTTCATGTAACTCAACACAATGAATGAGTGAAGAGGAAACACGTTTCTGTTGTCATAAGAATGGTTGAGTTCGTAATTGCAACATTGCACTCGGCTAAGATGAATTTGGCGTTAGTCGAAGAAAAGAGACAATAAAAACAACAGCAAGTAATTTATACGATACACATTTTGTAGTTTATTGTATTTAAATACTAAACAAATCCAAAATTTTTTGATTTAATCGCCAAAAGTAATTTTGTACGTAGTATAGCTTTGTTTGAATACAATGGTATATAGAGCCTGGATATGCAGGTGTTAGCTGTTGGAAGATGGAAATCGTCTATGGGTCTGATGGTTATAGAAGGTAGTGGTTGAAAACCTTCTTCGGATGCAGGTAAAGCGGGAGAACCCGTCCAAAAGTACAACTGTAGATAAGCAATAATAAATATGAAACAAAATGGATCAAAATTGAATAATTGTCATTTACCAAATCTTGGCGTTCTGGAGTATTCATTTTTTCAACGATACACCAAAACCATTTTTTGAATTTCAGCAGCTTTTCAGAGTTCTCACTTGATTCGTCATTGAATGTTGTATAGGAGATTAGAGTATTGACATTAATGTCACCAACACCATTTAAGAGTAACCTAAGATCTTCTGATGTCAACGAGTCCAATGCACATTCGGGTAGAACATCAAATACGCCGGATTTTATAGCCTAATAAAAGTTCAAATTTGCCCTTGAATTTATCCTTTTTAATCAATCAATATAATTACGGTCTTACCTCTAGAGCCTTTTCTTGGGTCTTAATCATTCTGAATTCTGCGTAACGACGAACGTAATCATAGATATTAGAAGCAGTAACGTGAATACTTTTCCCATTTGGCGCTAGTTCCACATTGCCACCACCTTCCTCTTTTATCAAATCGATTCTTTATTTGAAAATTTAAAGTAAATGATTTTGGTTTAAGCAATGTTTTATGAGTCAACTTACACAAAATACAATTCCAATTTATTTAGAGCATCTGCGCCATCACTTGTTTGGGAACCTTGAATTAATTGTCTAAGCGATTCATATATTGTTGGATCGAAAAATGCTAGATCATGAAATCTGATTTGTTTTCCTAATATATACTTCAGAACGTGCCGTTGTAGGAACAAAGGAAATAGTTCATTTTGCAGCAGACAAAGACCAATTAGCCTAAGAAGAAAACAAACAAAACACATTTATAAATATTTTCCAAGAGTTCCTGTAATTGCACGATTATTGTACATACCGACCAACATTACGGAATGCATTGATTCTTTCAAAAGAAGCATATCCTTGTCGCGGACTATAGAAGCCACATTTACCGGGCGAGTAAAAGAGCGGGTCGTTGTCATCGATTGGCTCTAACAAAACAACAGGTATTATTTTCTTTGAGTCAACTGAAAAACGTTTAAATGATTTTATATTTATTTATTTGTATGTTATTATATTATTAACCAACATTTTATGAGCATATGTATGTTCTCATAAAATACCGAAATGTAAATATGAAAGATGTAAAGTGCGATAAAGAAAAAACTTGTATTCTGCTCCCGATTAAAGTAATGCAGACATAGACATTAAAAATTTAATAAAGCCCCCCATTTATGAAATTATTTAAACCGCCTTGTGTGGCGAGAGCTCCTCCCAGAAGACCTTGGAGAATTAAAGGCTCAATTGCTTGGATTCAAGTATAGGCAATTTAATAATATATGACTTGATGACAGCACATGTAATACAGACATTAGTAATTGCAAAAGGGGCACACGCTGCATCAACGAAATGCTTCAAGCCACATTTATTCAAGTTTGGAGGCCATTTACCCGATGTGTTATTTCATAAATAATCCTATCCTATATACTTTGAAATCGTGGGTCGCCGTGGTGTAGTGAGTTAGTGCGTCGACTCCTACGCAGAGGGTGCCAGGTTCGATACCCGAATTTACCACCTTTCATATTTTCATGGCTCCACCTCTTTCGAGTCACTGACATTGCTCAAATAGTATTTCCTGTCTAGAAAAAGCTTCTCAAACTTGGCCGTTCGGAGTCGGCATTAAACTGTAGGTCCCCTTCCACTCGTGAGAGAACAATAGCATGCACAACACGAGTGGTTGCTGAGAAGCTAGGCCCAGGTCCGCCTCGGACTGTAGCGCCACCCTTATTATTATTATTATACTTTGAAATCTCATGAAATTCATTGAAAAGATAACAATCTAAAGAATAAAAATTGTGTTTTCTATATTATTAAAATTTTCCGAGACACAGGCGGACTACTATATTTCCAACATTGTTTTCTGTGCCAGTTCTCGATGATTTCGAGTTAAGTCTGGTTTGGTTATTCATCATCAAAGACTCACAACACCGGCTTACAAAACCTGCCTGGTGGAATTCGAAATACTCAAACTAAAATCATTGTCGACTTTGGCTATGTATACTTGCAAGAGGATCCTCGGTTCCAAATGGGGGTTCAATTCAAAAATGACACACTAGGTATATACAGCAGCGTCAGACAAACTAACATATTGTATCCTTGTTTGGTGGCCAGCATTACGAAATACATTCAATCTTAGAAAGATAGTAGTATATAAAGATCTGCGTGCATTTGCATTACGTGTGCACTTCGCCCCACTCCTTCAGCCGCCATAAAAACAATGATACAACTAAATCCCATGGACATTTACGGGAAGTTGGTGGCTACCAATGCAGCTATCAGGTTGAGGGAACGCAAGTGCTGGTGCAAAATGGACAGTTTAGGTCACATGGAAATAATCAACAATGCGAAAACCCATAGCATACAGATTATATCATCAATCAAATAAAACTTTGCCGTCTATCTCTTCTGGAGATAGCGGTCAGATGGAACCTTACCCCATGCTGGGTCCCTGGGGATAGTGGTATTCTAGGCAACGAAAGGGCCGACGAGCTAGCTAGAACAGGGGTGGGTTTGCCAATGGCAAGTAATCAGGACATGCCATACACCTCTCTTCAAGTAATCAACATTTTGTTACTCACAGATGCCATAAAAGTCGCCAATCGGAGGTGGATGGAATTAGATACTTACAGGACTTCAAGGCTAATATAGCCTTCAATAAATCCCAAAAAAACCAAAAACACTCCTAAAATTTAATAGAAAGGAAATCAGCAATGTAGTGGGCATTATTACTGGTCATTGCTTATTCGGCACACAAGCAAGGAGAAGGGAACCCCCTACAATGACTTTTGTAGGAGCTGTAGGGACGAAGAGGAAGGCGAAACTACACTTCACTAGTTCGGCACCTGCCCAGCACTTGCAAGGGCAATGAAGAGCACGCTAGGCAGCAATTAGAATTGTGGACATAGCAAAATTTATAAGAAATAATAATTGGCTGTAACCCAGAAAAGGTGTGCATCATCCAGGATATGCCACTAGCATACCAATCAGGATCTAAGTGGGCCAGACCTGCTTCAGTTGTCATTATCGAAACACCATTACGTCTGGGAAAAGTCACCGTTTGGTACCCTTGAAACATTGTACCACATGTCTTTAAAAATTATGACGGTCAAATCATTAGTGAGATACTGAGAGAGCTACAGCGACATGATCATTAATTTGTTCGTGCGGCAACTGCACTGGGAAATCAACATTCGACGCGTTATTGCAGAAATACTGCGAAGGTGACCTATAGTTTAGACCAAGTACGCGCCAACCGCGGCGATCTCATTTTCGAAATCAGACATTTATGCCATAGAACTATCTGTTAAATAAATGCATTTTCATGGATAATCATTTCTCTGTGCTTTATTTCAGTTTAAAGTTTACCGTCTCTCTCTCTCTCTCTCTTCATCAGACATTCTACTAAATGCATATGCGATGAGGACATTCCTATGAATCAGCCTGTCAATTGAACTATATAGCTCTACGGATATCTATCCTCGGAACTAGTTTCGGTCGGAAATTCTATCTTCGTTCCTTCAATTACACTGTTAACCACAGTTGAACTTCGATAGTCTTATCGTAACAATTACGCTTTTATAAACATTTTTCAAGAGAAGAGGAAACGGACTATTGAAATTATGTGCGGCACTTGACAACTCACTACACAAGTGCGACACTTTCATAAATACATATTTTTTAATGTCGACTTTATATCATCTCATTACACAAGACAGATTAGGTAAGTTAAGTAAAGTAAATATATTTAATTTTAATTACCCGATTCCGACTTTTGTTTATGCAATATAACATCCAAAGCTTCGTTTACTTTCTGTCTTAAAGTATCCTCGGATGATAATATGATCAGCAGCTGTGCAGGAGGTGTCTCAAGCAGCATTCCGGTTATTTTAGATGCATGTGTACTGGTTATCGCGGCAATCTGATGAAATTGAAATAAAAATGATTTGTTAAGCTTGTGAAAGACAAAAGAAATACATATAAACAATTTCTTATTTTGTGAAAATATTCATATCTTGTGATTCAATCCTAAAAACGCTTTTATTGCCTTCTCTGCATTTCATCACTTCATTCGCAAAATGTGAGTGCAACAACGAATAATTTCACATATAAATGATCATGCATCATGCTAAATAAAAATTTAGCAGCTTATCATTCAGCTTCTATAAATTCTTACTTTTGGATGGAGACGCTCTCCCAATTGTTGTAAATGAACTGATAAATGCTCGTTTATGATGTTTGACGAATTGCTTGAATCTGAAAGGCAAAAAGGAAAAAAATATTATCACATGCATGAATAAAACTGAACAAACGAAATTGAAACTTTAAAACTGCGGCTGTTCCGCCCCAACATTGAATCGATGTTGCTGGAAAATGGACACCAAATGTTTACATCCTTGAGATTTGTATCTCTAATGAGGAACTGTACATGAGAACGGGCCAGGAACCTATGAACGTTGCTTTATGAAGGTGAAAGTGGCAGTGGATTGGAAACACCCAACAGCCCAAAGACAACCGCATTGCGAAGTACGCCAATCAATGGAATCCACTTGCACAGGCAGACAGAAAAGTCGGACGCCCTAAGCAAACGTGGTGCAAAACATATGAAAAGGAATCCAATTCTATTAGAATAGTCTGGATAGACCTCAAACGCATGCCAAACTCCGAACGCGATGGCGCGCAGAATCGGTTGAGATGTTATGCCCTTCGAGCTGTTAATTGACTTCGTGGAAAAAATTCTCTTTCGCGTACTAATGAAATGTGCATATCAACAGAAACCGCCTACCAATTCGCTTTGGGATACATACGACATACGACAATAACATGATGCCACTGAACCTGATGTGAAAAAATCCAGTGGAGACGCAAAGATCCGTATCCATAAATACATCTTTTCGGAGAATCTCGAATTTACGACACGACATGAGCTCTGTTCAAAAGTTTAACATGAGATGTTGCTGTCGAGTGGAGACGGTATATAACTCCGGATCATTCACAAGTGAGGAAACACAAGAATACATCAACATCGACATTTTCGGCCACAGCATAGGTTTCATTGGACATTACGTGGATCCCAATCCATGGGACGAAATCGACAGCAGGATAGGCAGATGTTGGAAATGTAAAATGTTGGAAGCAGAATATAAGAATAGTAAATTCATTGACGTACAATTTCAAAATTTTGAATAAATGCATACACATACCTTGAACGTTACCAGTTGGTACAAATGGCTTGGCGTTATAATTCAATGCCTTCTTTTCTTTGTTGCTCTTCCATAAAATTTTATTTCCATTGCCTTTCCGTTGTAAAGAAGCTTCCCTTCCCATCACGCTGCGATTTCTCAAAATGCTTGAAAATGGCAAACTGTACTTGTTCGACGATCCAATTTGCGCCACTTCAAGGTTCGGCAATTTTTCATTCACTAACAGCGCCTCCGCCATTGAAGTATAAAAACTACGAGCAACCCCGGATCCTTCGCCAGGTTCCTCTTTGAACGTCACTTTCACTCGGTTGAAAGTCAAAGGTGGATGTACACGACGATTCTGGGTCCCGAACTGAGTATTCAATTCCTTGAAAGTTTGCGTTATTAAGCTATCACGATTGCGTTCTAATTTCGATAAGACAAGATCTCGTTGCTGTCCATTTCTTAGCTTCTCCATTTGACGTCTGAACCTGGTCTCTTTCACGGGAAAACCACGCAGTTCGGATAGGATGGAGCCCTGTTCCAAGCCAACGTCATCCATAAACACACGGCCGAATAAATCCAGCGAAAGTTTCCATCTGCCAAGTAGTAAGTTCCATGTCGGTGGCTTTGCCAACGTATTCTGCCTGAATAATTGCCCTCTCTGCGGCAAGTTCTTCCGTTGGCGACTGTCGAAACTTGATGTATTTTGTGTGCCAATATTTTTCACATTACCAGCATTCTGTTGAGTAGGCAAAAGTTTTTACAAATTCATCGAAACTAGAATAATGAGCACACTTACAGGTTGTGGCGCGCGGACAATAACAGTCCTGGCGGAAGATTCGACGTACACATTTGGACTTGGTTGGTTGCTTGAGAATGCTGTTTTGGAAGTAACAATAACCTCCGGTCTTACAGAATTGTCAGAAGTGTTCTTCGATAAAAGTTCATTGTTAGGCTTGAGATATTCACCAGAGCCTGACGGCGTTGATGTCGAAGGTTTTGATGTTCCTCCTAAGAATTCAGGCAAGGTTATGATGCAAACAAATTTAAGAGAAAATTCAAATTCATCTTACCAATTGATTTCTTGGCCACATCACTTTCGTGCTGATCTAGGTAGCTCTTCTTTTTAAGCTGAACATACAAGTTGCCAGAGTTGTCAATTTTTCCACTGCTGGACTCCCCTTTCTCGGATGAAGTACTTGGAGATGGAGGTCGTTTCTTGCTCGTGAATGTCTCTTCTTCAGAGGAAGAACCCTGCTTATTGTACAAAGACAGTCCTAAGCGTGTTGGTGGTGTTTCCAGAATTGACGATCCGGCAACAACTGAAGACTTGTTGTAAGTAGTTATTGGCAGTGGCAAATTGGAGAATAAGTCCTCGCGTTTACTATTCGGTTGTAGTAAATGTGGCTTATCTGCCAGGGGAAGTGCCATTTCCAATGGTAACGAAAATGGATCCGGAGCACTGCACCCTAGACTCAAGGTTGAATCAGATCTTTTGAAAAAGTAATGCTTCTTTGCAATGGGACTATCGCCCACAACTTCTTCTTCCATTGGAGTATTCTCTTGCATAAATACTGTGGTGTCGTCATCTGTGTCTTCATTCATGTTGGTTTCCCATGAATTATTTTCCTGTTTCAATTCGAATTTGTCTCCATTCTCGTTCCGCATGTAAAATATTATTCCATCAAGCACATATGCTATGTGACGGAGTGCTGTGATGTCCAATACTGGCAAGGAATCACGATGTTCTGATGTATGAGCCCTCATCAGAGAGAGACAATATGTGAAAAATTCTCGCCTGGATGATGTCGATCCTAGGAAAAAGAAAAATTTTGTTGAATGAGTAAGGTCTTCCTTACGTTGGACATGCGCCAGTAACGCGTCTCATCAACCGTCCGTAGGCCTCTCAATAACAACCGCCCACAGATATCAGCGTATGGTGTTGATTGTTAATTTTGTAAATTTTTCAAAAACTCACCCAAAATATTGATGCCAATGTTTGTCTGATTCACATTTTGTGAGCTCAGGTTCAGTGGATGCAGTGGATGAGCGGGATCAGTTGAGTTTGTGAGGTAAGCACCAAATTTGAGCTGTGCTTCAGTACCATCCATCACAGAGAACACCCAATTCCAGGTTTGCTTAAGACGATTCTCCAACAACGACTGCAAATCATTGAAACACGTCGTTAGTGGTGGACAGACAGAAACTTCACTGGCAAGCCTTATCTTACCTGCAGTTCAACAGATTCAGCATATGTTACTTTAAGGTGACTTTCAATGTCGTGGTTGAGTATGTAGGTAATTGAATTAAATAGGTCGGATATTTGACGAATTATAATACCAAATGCTCGCGCAAGACTGCTGGCTGTAGTGGCCATAGTGTGGGGCTCTTGTGAATGCGTAGGAACAGATGAATTCTGTATGGTGGTGCGGCGCAGAGCAAGTGGATCAATGAACACCAAACCGGAGCCTGTTGGCAAACGCACTGAAGATCTTCCGCCTTGTTCTCGGTTGCGAATGGCCCAATGCGTTGATGTTGCACCACCCGTGCTAACGCGAGTGTTATTACTAACAGTTCTCCTTTCCAGTTGACTGTCCACAAATGTGTAACCCTCTTCCGAGTTCTCATCGGTTTCAGCATCATCTGAACCTTCTTCTTCGGGAGGAGATGAGTCTCCGGACTCGTCATCTGTTTGTGAAAAATAACAACGTGTTAATACAATAATTTGTTTCTGTATTGAATATTAGTTTTTTCTGATAAATCTAAAGCTTGCCACTACTTCTGTTGTACATCGAATTGAGAGCTCACACGAATAGAGTGACGTACGGCCCTTTGTCGATAACTCGGAAGTTTTGCTTGCTTCAGTCAGGAATTAAGCTAGTGACGTTACGAACTTATCTTTGTTGTAGTCAAAATATGATATTTCTGTTAAAACTACATTTGTTAATTTACTACTTAAACAGCATAATACTTTAAAGGTGCCATAAAATCAATTTCTACTAGTGTTTGAAGGAAATTGATCCTTGTGCACATACCTGTTTCCGATCCAACTGTTGCACCCGTCTGAACACTACGTTGAGCGTCTTGGCTACTTTGATTGTCATCAGAATCCGATTCAGTCTCAGCATCATTAAAATTAAATTCATTATCACTCTCGTCATCTGGTACGTTGTCGTCGTTTCGTGAAACTTCTGAATTTTCTGGTGCTTCAGTGCTTGTACTCATTCTACTTGCCGATGGATCAGCGTGCGCTTGGTTTTCACCCACTGCTGAAATGGAAATTAAAAAACAAAGTATAAATACATTTACATACCAACGAGAAAATCTAAATAATCAGAAATTGATATCACTTTTTATGAACACTATTCATGTACATACAGTAGTGGTTAACTCTAACGAATTCCGTTATAACGTGCACCTAGTAGAAAAGATTGTCGTACGAGAGGAGCAATGTCATAAGCATTTATGTAATCAATCATTATTCAATTATATTACATAATACAGTGTAATTTCGATTATTGAAACTAATTAAAACATGGCCTGTTGCAATAATTAAACAGATATTTTGAACATTCTAAAGAAGCTTACGCAATATACTATTTAGTGTATAAGTAAAATATCCTGAATCCTTATTTTATATAAAAAAAATTCCATTTACATAATATTTAAAACTTAGCAGTTGCTTTGCTGAAGATCGCTTGGCAGCAGCTTTATCCCGCATATTTTGCGTTTGCATTATTTTGTTGAATGGTAAGGTAATTTTTTTCAGCCCACTACAAGTATATGGTAAAACATTTTATTATGGCTTTTAATTTCACTTTGGGCTGGATATTAATAACTTCCATTTCCGCACTATCATCGGAAACTTCTTCTAGGGCTTCTACGTTTTGTAGATTTTCGGACTTCCATTCAGAGATGTCTTCGCTGGCCATATCAGATCTTTTTGACAAAATTTGATCAAGAATTAAAAGCAAAGGAACACAGTATTCTTCCTCCCAATGCTTGGGAGTTTTGATAACTTTTTTTCCAACGTTTAGTGATGCTAGTCGCTTTTAACTCTTTCCATGAAAAAAATGTGCGACAAATAGTATTTAGTGAATAACCGTCAAAAACTCACTCAAATTTTGCGATAGGCAAGAGGACAATAAGCTGTGAAGTTGGCCATATATATATAGCACTTCATTTCTACACGGAACTATGTCTAGACGATTTATTATTGCCTCAACAGTTCTCCCTTGCTCTAAAGTGGCCTACACACTACCAGTTTTTTAACGTCATTTTTGGAAAATGATACAAAATGTGATAGTGTGTAGCTTGGATTGATGATGGCGACAGAAATGATTGGGAGTGTGATGAACCACTGACGTTATAAAGACTAATAACGTGTGCAAATGTGTGAGAAATGGTAAGGATAGTGTGAAGCCTGGACTGAATTGAAAAGAAATGACATCCTAGGAACGTCATTAGAGAACTGATGTAGAGCTGCTAAATATTGCATAATAAAGCGTACACACATATGTATATAAATGTAGGTATATATTTTTAGTACAATTTCAAACTCGAAAACTTTTTTTTAGGTATAGGTAACTCCATTGTATTGGTTGCATAAATCGAAGTTGCAATACTCGAACCTGAACTGTATTTACTTTTATTAAGTATAATTTTCCATATATTCATTGCAAATAGAATACTTCGGAAAACAGAACATGAATTGTTTATTCAAAAAAATAGCATGGCCAACGCACAAATCCATTAAGCCAAGGGACCTGATACCTTTGAATGATATTTTTTTGCATTTACATTCGAATATACATACATACATATGGTGCGTGTACGTACAGACACAACTTGATGTATTTCTTACACTTTGTAGGTTTAAAGTGACATGGGTGCAGTCCTTTCGAGCTTTTGTAAGCTTTTGCGAGGTAGATAGCAAACAAAGAATACAAACATACAAAATAGCCTCAGACAATACATCAACAACAATACATCGTTTGCAACTACACTGGCCAACGGCAATTAAATCCAATCTGTAATCTTCGTAAATTTTTGTTTCCATCTTCACCGCTGAAGCTCTGACTGTAGTGCTCAAAGCTGTTCTCAGCCCGAACCGCAAATCGACGCTCATACTCCAGATAAAAGGAGTAAACTCTTTATAACTAGGATAAAAGGACTCTAGGATAAAAGGACTCAAACTCATGTAAGAGTACCCAGTCACCTTGATATTGAAGGAAAACCTTCAAAAAACCTACACAAAATTATTACACGACTACAACATATAAATCTGAACTGGTGATGTAAACCTACTACGTTTGCGGTGGTCCTGCCAGATTGGCTTTTTTTTTTGTTTAATGTAATAAATGACATTTTTTATTCGTCTATTTCTTACCTTCAGTTTCATTGCTATGTTCAACTTGAATGACTCCATAGTTAATTCCGAGATTCAAATTGGGGTTGGTTTCTCCAACGGTGTTCATTGAAAGATTTCTCGTCAAAATTGTTGCTGTGGACGAAGGGGCTAGTGGCTCCACACTGAACAAATCTTCAGAATTCTGAAAATGAGAAAAGTCTAACGTCAAGACAGTCCATTCCATGGCTTTTCTTTTTTAAAAATATTTACATCCAAGTTAGATGAGGACATAGCAAATGGCGCCGTCGGCCGAACAACACCTAAGCGCACAGGCGCTATTAAAGCATCGGCTACCTCGCACAGTTCTTCAATCGCGATTATATGAAGAGCTTGGAAAACTTTAATACAATTCTGAATGTGTTTGCTTTGCGACGCATTACTCTTTCTTCGGTCCGGAGTAGGGGATTTCTCAAGATTGAATATGACAAAAACTCTCGCAACGGATCTAACGAAACGCCGAGCCACAGCCTTGGCTTCGGCACATTTTCCCACTGTAGACGTGTCCTGCATTTCTCTGTGTAGTGTGGATATGAGAATATCCAAGTGTTCAGGATTGCACTTGACAAATAGATTGTGAGTGAACTTGTCGAGTAAAGTAGATCCACTTTGGGATTTCAAATAAGCAAAAGAATTATCATCACTTTCACTGCTCTTGGGTTTTCCTTGCTGATTTAAATCGTCTGCCCCCGTCATAATCATCGACTTGACAGCCAACCAGTCTACAAGTAAGCGCTCCAGTGCTTTCTTTGCAAATTTCGGCGGTTCCAAATCGTGCTCTGGCATTTCCGAATCGATGTCTGAGGACTGTGCTTTTCTTGTGCCACTGTTTGTTGTATTTCTTGATCTTATTCCAACTCTGTATTGCTTCTGTTCAATGGACTGACGTCCAACTGTCTGAATGAGAAACAGAAGAATTGATTCACCTCGCGAATTGAATTTTGTCACTAAGTCTGTGTTTGAGACTAGTTTGCAGAGCAAGGAAAAGCGTTTGCTTTGGTTTCCAGCTAGCAAGGCTTTGCATTTACACTTCTCCCAACAATCGCAGTAAGCCGTCGGTGAAGTTCGTTTCAATTTGCAATCGTGTCCCTTGTGGCATACTCGTGCGCATTCCGTACAACAGCACAATGAGCCTGTCAGTCCACAGGTTTTGCACTCGAAAATATTCTGATTTATATGATCAGCGCCAGTCCATGTAAAGGAGCATGTATCATTGTAGCATATCACATGAAGTGGTGATTGATCTACAGACGAGCCTGCTGGGAATATCATGGACTCCTTCATAGCAACATTATCTTCTGCAATTGACAATATTGCGTTGAGTAGTATGAGGCCAGCATCATATGATCGGCTTGCAACAGAGAGCATAAATGGTGTCTGTCCCTCTGCATCCTTTGAGCTTAACAAATTGTGTAAATGCGGTCGTAGAGCAGAGTTCACGCACATTTGTTGAAGAATCAACACCGACTGTTCCCTCCTCAAGCTCGGGTCCGTTATGTACACAGGCGAGTGCATTTTACTCGGATTGCCCTTAGCATTTGAACTGGCAAAATCTTCCTCTCCCGAATTGGTTTCATAATCGGACTGCCAAAAGGAGACAGGGAAATATGACTCTTCAGTGCTCGGTGGGGGAACACTGAGATTCCTTTCAGACTCCGTATTAACTAGGCGGCTCATCATTTCCCGCAAACTGATAGTGCATCCTTCTCTGGTGCTTGCTGTTGAATTTTCCAAAACCGGTGATCTACATGAAGCTTTGGACGAGTAATTTGTTGAGTCTTCAATGTTTTTGTTCGACGTTGGAGAGCACATAACAGCACATGCGTGCAGAACGTTCCTACCGCCATCGCATCTTTCCTTCAATATCAGAGAGAATAATCCGTTTTGTTCTCCTTCCAGTTGACTTAGAAGCAGTACGACTCCTTTCAAATCACACCTCAGCACGCACGGCATCAGGAGTTGGGTCTCAAAGAACATAACGGTCATACACACTTTTGTCTTCATATTTATTCCAACAATTGGAAGCGACACTGTTGACATTGCGATCGTCTTCACTGGAGGAAGATTCAGCCACTGTGGGTCCTTAATCGAACCAACGCAATCCTTAACGAACGGGTAAATCGTCTTGTTACCATCTCTCAGGATGATGGTGCAGTTTTCATTTGAATCGTCGTTCAGATACATCGCGATATTCGACTGTGAGTTGCCGAGGAAAACATTGCAGTCCGTGGGGAACACACAATTTTGTTCCTGCTTGCTACTGTGCAGGTTGTAAATACTGTAATACAATTTTGAAGAGACCTTGGAAATTGTATGCACTCCCCTGATGTCAACGGCAAGTGTTAGCAGTTGGAAATTGCTTGAATCGGTGCCCGATGAGATATTTAAGCGTTTTGGTGTCTTCTGAAAGCAATCGGGTCCCCTTGGATTGATTATTGATTTAACCACTTGCACGTCGTCCTTTTTGAGGAGCCTGCACTGCTGCCAATCATCATCTTTCGATTCCATGTTTGGTCCGGGCAATGCAAACCTTACGGCCACATAGTCACCATCTACCTTAAGGATCTTCCCAATTGGACCACTTTTGTCCTCAACAAAGACCACATCTTTCAACAACCAAAATTCTTCGTCTTTTTTTGCTTCGGTGTCATCCTTTGGTGCAACTCGTTTTGTTCTCTTATGCGAAGTTGCATTGCCGTTATCACTGCATGTGCTTGATGCTGGCGATGGTGGTGGAGGCATATCCAAGCGATCAGTTGTCTCCTTGTTGCTTGAAGTGCTTACTTTGTTACACAAAACCTGTGATGGTTTTGGAGCTTCCTTTTCGGGCTGTACGATCACCACTTTTTCCTGGGCAGGCATTGTACTGAGTATCTTAAACCTACAAACGTCCGAGAAATCCCATACGGAATTCAATAATTGTCCAACTTTTGGTATGCCATTTATGTACGTGAATCCTATGGAACCTGTTTGATAGATTGGACATTTTTTCATCACAACTTGTGTTCCAATTGTTATTTCTTCGCTTTGGGATTTAATGGGTTTTTTCGTTTTAGACCTAAATCTGTCCCATAGATTGCGCCTTTGCTCAAACGGTAGCACACCCCACCAGTACAGATTGTGATTCAATGTACGAGCCACTGTGAAAAGGGCTGAGGTGTACAAAGAGTGAATACCCTCCAATGATAGTTCCGAAAAATTGTACATAGCATGCTCCAGCTTAAGACCGTAAGTGCCCAAGTGTTCATCCATCCAAGTGGCCACACGATTAGTTTCCGAAGCGACTGTGCATCTAATGGAATTTGAAGACATTGCCACTATCTTCTCATTTATGTAAAGAGTTACTGTTTTCGGATGATAAACATTTGGAACCTGTAAAATAAAATAAAATCAAATTAGGTTAGAATTAAAAAAAAAAAATGCTGCAAGCTGGAATTGTTACATCAGATTTATACGTATCCACATCAGTCCAACGCCATTGATGCAGCTCTCCTTTGTCAGATAGCCCAATGAATTCCGAATAAAGTGATGCGATCTTTTGGAAACGCAACGGTCCGTCTTTTTCTGGCCATGCTTGGAGTTCATCTGATATCCATAAGGGTGAATTGTTTCCAAGTGATTCCTTACGCTTTCCATCTTGAAATAAAATGCGTTTATTAATCTCAATTTGTGTTTGTGTGTGGTTTTTTGTGATGCACATGCGTAATAATCGTTTTCATTGACATTCAACCCAGCAGTTGAGGCTAACAGGCCCAAGTGGAAATTAAAGCACGTATAAAATTTAAAATATATTTGAAAATAAAATAATCTTTCATCTACCCTCCTACATCGTCGAAATGTATCCTCGGGCATACAAATAGTTGCAAAAAGTTCAGTCAATTTTCGCTAAATAGGGAATTGTATTTGCGGGCTTGTGAAGCCCAAACGTGTGACATGGTGTGATTTTTTTTAGGTAGGAAAGGTTTATCAAATTGAGACATTTATCCTCAGGAGAGAGTGGGATTATGCTATGTTCTCACCGAACCGAAATTCCGAACTTTTATTAATACATGAATGGAACGTTTCCACCGAGTGTAGTGTTTTCAAATGTCATTAGCTGTCAATTTTAAAGTAGCAGACAGTAACACAGCTTTTTGCTGACAAAATTAGTGTTGAGAAAAAAGAAGAGGAGCAGTAGCTCTCTACTGGAAAAGGAAGGAGTATGTTTATATATTTTGACATCTAAAAATGAACACCAAAATAAACAGAAATTCACGCTCTAGGCTCTTCTGTTCTTCTTGACAACGTCTCACGGACGCATGATCGCGAGGAGCTTTCAGAGATTTAGAAACCAAAAATGTATGGCGAAACATTGGAGGTTTGAAGAAGTTTGAAACTTTCATAGTAGATTCACACCGCATCTAAATTCGACATTTCTGCTAATTTCAGCATTTCAGGCCATATGTTCAGCACTTCGCCATACATTTTGAAACATATCCAAATGTAGAATGTCAGTATAATTTTGCTTTCATTTAATTAAATTTAATTAAATTGCTTTCAGTATAAGTTTGTCAAATTGAACAAACCTCGTTGCAAACCCACTGTCGTTTAATAACTGACAAAAACTAAAAACAGCTGTCAAAACAAACAATAATTTCATGTGATAATTACAATAAGGATGGATCGAAAAATGAATGATTTATTTCAATTATCACTTAAATTCATTTTTAAATTAATATAGCAAAAGAGGCTCAACCACTTCTGATTTTTGAACGGAAAAAGTACCAGTAATCAATTCTGACACTAGATGTTATTTGAAATGTTTTAGTTTCAGTGAAACGCAAAATTGTATTTCGAAACTTTTTTTTTCCGAAATGTCGAATTTATGTGCACTGTAAATTTACTATTATCCTAGCAATATCAAAAAATAATATTACATACTATCATATAGCCAAAAAAATAAGACTTCAATTGAGTCCCTTAAAGTCATTTTCAACTCAAACACATCCCTTAAATGTCGACTGTTTGTAAACGCGATGACATCTTCCGTGGGTGCCGGAAAACTGTGACCGTGATACCGGGCAACTGCAAAGATCACGAACTTGGTAGGTGTGGTACAACCTCTTCGCTCACACCAGGAGAAATTTACTGCCTCTCGATAAGGCCTACCACTTTCTTAAGATTCCACAAAAGATAACCACAAATGGCTAGAAGACATTACCTATCTTAGCACAAAGAAAATATGGCCACCACTGTCTTAAACGTCCCTTTGTCTGCTCAGACTAAGCAGACCTGTACCCAAGACCACTCTCATCGTTGTCATAACAAGCCCCGTCTCCATTGCAACACACCCGCCCTCGGGATGAACGCCCGTACAATAATTTTTCCAGAAGCTGCATAGAAGAAGAGAAGGTAGAAACCACAAATCAACACCTCTGTTGTGTGTGTAGTGCTCTGGCTAGGTAGGTAGTCACACCTATTGGTAGTTTTATAAATACTTTTTCAACAACTTTAGTGAACACAATGTCGTCAGCATAAGCCAGCTAACCCACTTTGTTACAAGCCCCAACAGTTTTCAGGAGTACATCAATATAGATTTGCCTAAATGTGACAGCTTACTGCAGCCGGACACTAACCTAACCTAATCCGACCTAAAGTTCAACATCTTTCAGAGAGCAGTTGTTTAAAGGTATTACTTCACAATTCTTAGAAGTAAGTTCACATGGGCATCACAATCGGTCCAAAAGGACATACGTGGGACGTGGCATACATTCGTTTACCCACGCGCCTGAACCCTATGTGCGCCAAGAACTCTATTCTAAACTCTACATCCTTAACTTGAATAACTATTACGGCCAATTGGAAGAAATGCATCAAATGAAACCAAATACAGCTGAATATGTAAGTAAACACTCACCTGCATCCTTATCCCAAATAGTGTCATCCCTTCCAAACCATCTTCGAGGACCATAACACTGTCTATCCCGCCATCGACTAAACGAGTCAGCATTAACAGTTGTGGAATTTGAAGAAGTATTTCCACATGGCATAGGACTACCCGAGGCTGACGTACCGGCATTGGCCCGTGCTGTATTGCTTGAGTTTTCAGAGCTCCCAGAATTTACTTGATTTCTATCACTACGTATACGATTAAACAACAAACTTGTTTCAAAAGTTAGAAACAATTAATGCAAGATTAGTTGTAACAATAAAATGTTGTTTATTTTATCAGTTAAAATATTTCTTACTTCCTTATACTTGAATAGTTGCTGAAGATCTCTTCAGAGAAAAGTCCATCTGATGGGTCCACAATTACGTTGCTATTATCCGTATGAAACCCATTATCCAATAGTGAAATTAAATCATCTGGCGCATAGTTGTCGCCTGCTTGTTCTGCATCGTCTGCCTCTTCATCATCACGTGATAGTAAATTGTTTACGGCTAAGTTAACATCCAGATTTGTACGCTGAAAATGTAAATGAGTCAAACAAATGCAAATTTTATATGTGAAATTAAAAAAAAAAAAAACCAGAAACGAGACAAAAGAAGGAATTTTAGTAACGTTGACCATTATAATGGAAATTACATTCTGAAATTTTTTGTGTCAATTTGATGTAACACGCTGCCAGAGTTCATAAATGTAAAACTGCGGCAACCCTACAAGATTTGCATTCAAAAATGTAATTAAAATGCATTGACTATACATGACAGCAGCCAGTAATTGCGTTCAAAGCACTGACAGTCAAACTGGGATCAACTACATCAACATCATTCGAAACTTTTCTTATTAGGTTAGGTTAGGGTGTGTGACTGTTACTCATGGCCAGAGTAGGCCCATTGCGTGTTAACACAAGGATCCGGTCGATCCTAATCCGCAAACAATTTAATTCGATGGAGATGACTACGAGCGGAGAAGGCACTGTTGTTGCAGAGAATGTGTGCGATGATATCTGCCTCCTCTTCATATCTGCGACTTCTACAGAAGTCGTTGTAGGGGATATCTAGTCTAGAGGTGTAAATACTGATAGCGCAATGCCCGGTTATAACACCGATGAAAATTCTGAGATTCGGCACTCATTCTGATTAGGAAGCATGCGCGTCTTGGATCGTGAGTAGCCCATAATTGTTTTGTGATGAGGCATCTGGTGCCAGTTGACCATCTAAGCTTGGTATGAATAAGCGTTTCGAGCTTTAGTAGATTTTTTCAGTAGCGATTGGTGGTGTATGGCAGTTCTTAATCCGAAAAGAGTGCGGAAGTAGTGCCATAGCGAGTTCGTCTGCTTAGCAATTTTCTAGGATATCACTGCGTCCCGGCACCCGCATAAGTAGGATCTGACATTTGAGATGATAATATCTGTGCTAAAATAACATTGTTTTTTTTTTAGCCAGGACAGAGCTTCCTTTATAGCTGTAGTTTCTGTATGAAAGACGTTACAGTGATTTGATAGCCGGAATGACAGTTGGAAATTCAGATCCTTAGCGTAAGCTCTACACCTACACCTTCGCCCATTATCAACCCATGTGTGAAAATTCGCATAGGACGTCTGGTTTTCAGACGTCCAGTAAGATCTGGAGGTTATGCTGGTTGAGAAATTCTTCCAGGCGGGAGTTTCCCCGGAGAGATTCAAGGAGAGTGTCAGGAGCTAAGCTCCTTCCACATAAGCAGCGATTTCAATTTCATCGCCTAGCTGGCAAGGACCGTTCTGTCGAAGGGATCTATCGGCGGAGGGTTGGGGAGTGATTTCAAGACTATCGAAGGAACTCCGTTGACGCATATGCATATGCCATCCGCAACACCTTTTCGAATGGTTTGAAGAGATCGCGATGCCGTATAGTAGTATGGGTCTGACTACTGATACAATTACACAAGTTGTACCTATCCCCGATTTTTTTTCTCTTTAGTATAATTCCCAATTTCACGTTGACGGTTTAAAGAAGTTCAGCTGCACCTTAAACCCAATTTAAAACTTTTGGTTTAACTCGTCTAGTTTCAATGTGAAATCTGAACTTAAGCGATCGAACAAAAAATGGCAACCCTTCCAACTGGTTCGTGTACTTACTACAACAATTGAATACTTCTTATTGGATTTTTGATGTATTTGCTATACTTTGTAGTTGTAAAATGCCTTTGTTTCAGTCCTTTGAAACCTTTGCAGCGCACCCGTGCTGTTATCGGGAAAGGGAGATAGATAACAAACAAATATAATAACTTCAGACTCTCCATCCCTGAGTATGAGCAGTGAAAGAAAAATAACAAAAAAAAAATGGAATTCGTAACACTACCATCATCACCAAGAGTCGAAAATAAAAAAAATAAAAGTAAAATGGAAGGAAAAATGAGGAAGCGATGTATTCTAGTATCGAACACCAGTTCTATCTCGATCTCAAAAGAGCAGGAGTACACTCTCGTTTAACTTAGACTACAAATTGAACTCTGTTCAAGGTTTAAATGAAACTGTGAAACTGAATAAATCGTTGAAGAGAAGTTTAAACCAAAAGTGGAGTTTAAACTTGCTATTGATTGAACTATTGAGCTCAGTCGTTGATTGGAAAATGTTTATTTGCTATATTCCTCCCTCAGCGCCGATTTTAGGTGGCTAGCGGTGGATGGTCTTTATTACGTTCATCCCGATGGGGAAATTAGCACTGGGTTTGTTTGCTTAAAAATAACTCTGAATTTATTTTATTTTGTTACAACTCACGCCACTCCAAGCGAACAGTAAATGGCTTATACACAGAGGTTTATAGGGAAAACTAACTCACCTGCAATTCACGAATAATTAAGTTTCTACTTTTTCCTTGAAGTACAACTTCGGCTTGAGATATCAATTCTTCTGGGACAAATGGAGCTGGAACTGTAACCAATGGACGAGTGGAATTTCCTCCAATGATGACGCCAGAACTTCTCGAACCTTGTCCATTTGGTGTCGAACGACTTCCGGAACGTAATAGTTTGGCTCTGGATCTGGCCAACTGGCGTGTAGAAACATTTACAGCGCTTTTTGAGTTACTGTTTGAACAGTTATTTAAGTTACTTCCAGAACTAAAAACAAAACAAAAAATGCAAAACAAATGAAAATAAAAACAATTATCAAACTATATTCATATCTATAACCTTTTAGATGGATCCGCACTGCTCAAATCGAGCTGATCAGAGTTTATGGAGAATGCGACACGATATGCTCTGCCGTCTTCCAATAAAACCCCAATATGATTTGGACCAATCACAAGTTCCTTTACTTCAGTTTTTAGACCATCGAAAACTGGAGGATTTGTACATCCAATCTTATTTAACTTGTCTGATGATTCTCTTAACCTAAAAAAGAAATAGGAATGTGTGAATTATTTAGCTTAAAATGATTGTGAATCAAATTCAAGAAATAATGTAAATAACAATCGTCATAAATTCTTTTTCTTTTTTCTATTTGTGAGCAAGTCCCATTTCACATTTATGAGGACAACTTTGACCACATTTTGAATAATAAAGAGACCTAATTTTTCGACTTTATGATATGAAACAAACGTGCTAAAATTAATATTCTATTATGGGAAAGATTGTTGACAAAAAATTGTTGAAAAAAAAATTCCACGTATTACTTGAATAACAAATTAGATGCAGAGCACGTTCGTACATGTCATTCCGCTGCAAATATTATTAAAGTTCTTCATCCTAACGTGGTTAAGGAACCAATACCGCAATGAAGTCTAATACCAGATATGTTTCTATGAAGACAAATATACGACGGTGAAGATTGATCAATAAATGCTTTGCTTATTTCTTATTATCCAAAAATCTAAGAAATCAATTCAATTCTCCATTCAAACTTAAATTTTATATAACAAGTCAATAAACAAACGAAGCTACGTATGACAATAATATTAGTGGCGCGCAGGTCCCAAGTTCGACCTGGACCTTGCTTCTGCTGCAAGCAATCTTATTGTGCATGATATTGTTCTATCACGACTGGAGGGGACCTACTGTTTTATGCCGAGTCCGAAATCCTATATTGCGAACCTCTTTCTAGACAGAAATAATCTTTGACCATTGTCAGTGACTCGGAAGAGTTGAATAAGCAGGATTGAACCTGGCATCACCGAAGTAGAAATCGAAAGGAATATATTGCATGATTTAAACAGACATCGCTTATAATAGATACATACACGCAGATGTGGTATTATTTTTACTTACTTTTTATTATTTACTTATTGTCAATACAGACAATAATGTTGTAATGTTGTCTGTTAGACTTGGAAAACGTATGTTCCACTCAATAATCGCATACGTAAGGTGGGCTGCTAGTGAGAACTCACCAGTATATTTAGACCATATGTTGGTCCATTATGATACCCAGTCAGACTACTACCATTGATTGGGCACTCCAGTGATAGTGCCGTTAACATTGCTTTCACTGGGATTCGAATCTGTGACCCCACTAATCGCACAGTGCCAAAAAATGTTTGCGGGAAATATGCTAGTGGTAAGCCATTCGAACAGAAAAACACAAAATTATTGATTTAAGTTCGAAAGGGTTAAGGTGTTAGCAAATTAAGCTTTGTTTGCTGCTTTGATGAATTCCATGTTTGCATTGAAAACTAAGCATTAATCTCACAATACAAATAATGGAATGTCATCTCTAGTTTGCGTTTATAGGTATCTTTCTTTCATTTTCCACAGACCCTCATAGACTTGCAATCCAGCACTCTCTAGTTTAATTTAAAGAACTATGACACCAAAATAAAAATTGACTGTTATTGTTGTCTCAACTAAAGTCCATATTGACTTTCCTTTATACTTTTTCATTAAATAGATACGCCAATTATTCGATTCAATCTAGAATTTAATTGAATTTTGCTTTAATAATACAAACAAAGAGCTCGAAGTTTCCTCTTACGGATTTAGCCATACCTTGGTTATTCAGTTATGCCCAACGACCGGAAAAATGTGAAAAGTAGACCTAAACTAAAAATTGATTTCAAATTGAACCAATTTTATATACGCGCATACTTCTGTGTACTTATTACCAAAGAATTACTGACTAGGCCATTTTTGAATATCAAAAGCACGTCATCGGATCCATGTGTCACAGACAATCCGATGAGGACACAGATAGGCATTTCCTCAAGTTATATTTCATAATCGATTATTGTCATCAAAATACTGAGTTTTGAATTATAATTATAACATGTAGTATTCTCCATGATTTCTTTATATAAAAGGCACCCTAATACTTAGATGGAGGTTCTTTTTTCACTAATTCACTATTTGGATTAAGGAAGAGTGGAAATTGTATATATCAGAAGAACTTTGAATGTATGCAAAAGAATTTGCATGCTTTCTCAAAAGACGGAGACTATTTAGGAACATGTGTACATATTTAGATACATGCATATGTATGTACATTGATATCATATGTAGTTAGGACAACACCGGTAGAACTGGGCAGTACCATGCAGTCACAGACTTTTATAAATTAATAATAATCCTTGGAAATTTATGAATTTCAGACAAATTCAAAACTATAAAATTCTGTACACATGATAAATATACATATGTACATATATAGATAGACAAATAGCATTCATTAGTTACTTATACATATTTGCAAAAGAAAGAAAAATAAACTTGATCAAATTTCTTCACTAAAATAAACACAAAAATACTTTTCTACCTGTCAATGAATTGCTCATCATTTCCCGGTAAAGGATGTAATACAAATTGAATGTCCGTCATATTTTTATTGCAAAATTTAAGATGTTAAACCGACACAATTCCAATGAACATTTTATTTCAACTTTATAAAATATCTTGATTAGGATTTGATTTGAATACTAGGAAGTGTTCGCAAGGAAAGTACTGTCATAAGTTGCGTTGGCTACTTCCATTGACAGCATTTCGAACAACTTACATTTAGCTGTTGAATGAGTTCAGTTGGTATATTAATTTTTGTTTTAAAAAATATTTACCATTTAGGACGTATGACGTTAATTGCGTAGAAAAAAACCATAGCTAGTTTTTGATATAATATGCAAGAAGATTATAATATTCATCGAAAGAGAATTTTTATTAGTTAAAATTTATTCAGTTTATTTATTATAGCTAGAAATTGTTCATTCATTTTTAGCTGAGGAGCATTTTTTCGGTTCATTTCGGTACCTATTCTTGAATTTCAAGGAAAATCAAGTGCTAATGCATCTCCGGCCTAGAATTAAACTTTGACATGTAACAGGTGTCAAAATTATACTGCATCAATGACGGTTGTGTAGCAAATGGTAACGTTGAGTGAGAACGTCGTTATCTGCATTTTAACGCATTTCACACACGATCCAAGAATATTAACTATTATGAAGTAATTTAAAATCATTTAAAGCATTTTTCTCTAGCAGGAAAGAATCGAAAATTCCTGGATCAAACGATAGACAGAAATCGAAATTTCAAAATATTTTAAATAATGTGCAGTATCGAAAATAGCTCAATTCGCTCAATGTCGTCTTATCTTGCGACCTGCGAATTGCGAACTTCGCAAAATCTAACATTTCATTTACGTTGTTGTGCAGTGCTGAACACCAGCGAATGTGAATCATCCGGTGTAAGAGCAATACAACTGAATATTCTAGGAGTGATTTTCTATTGATTCATGGAAAGTGTTGCCAACTATCTCAAAATTGATGATCAAATAGAATTAGGATTATAAGTGTGTCATTTCAACTCATGCCGAAATTAATTTGTCATTTATTTGCTTAGGTCCTTTTTGCACGCATTAAATTTGTCAAAAGATTGCTTAATGTATTAGCAAGGGATTACATGAAAGAATTCGTAACGTTGTGAGTAAAAAGGTCTTATGTACAAGCCGCCTTATTGCGTACTTTATAGATATGCAAAAAAGAGACTTAGGCGGCTTTTACATGTGCGGTTTTGTATTCACGACTTTAAAAATGGCTATTTGTGATTTCAAGAGACTTTTACAAGCAGGGTATATTGCTTTTGCTTCCCACCCTTTTTCACACATCAACTATATCATATTTCTAATAGTTACCTTTGCTGTCTAGAGTCGGTTGCAGTCATTAGAGGGTTAAGGGTTAATGTGTTGGCTCAACAATAGAGGCCCAACTTAACTTTTATTTAAGACTTAAAATTGTTCGTTTCGTTTTTTTTCTTATATCCTCCACTGTTCAATTCTTGCATCGGGTTGTTCAGATCCGAAATCGTAATCTTTTTTTTTGCAATTTATGATGAAATGTCCATTTAAGTACCAGAAGAATTTTATAACGGATTGATTCCATTTGGAGTTTATCTTCCTCTTGTGCTGGTGAATTCATTAGTAGCCCGCTACCTACTGCAGGTATGACTTCCGAACGTCATTCTACCAAGAAGTTTACGTTTGTGCTACCTTGCGTAAGCGTCTGAAACCCTACGTCAACAGCCTGATTGGTAGATTTCAGTGCGGGTTCAAGCCAGCGAAATTCACTATTACCAAGTATTCACATAACGACATATCATGGAAAACATCAAGGCCGCAAATGACAGTATTTATTGAGTCGAATACAGAGTATTGTATAGTTTTGGAATCCCTGTAAAACTCGTCGTTCTTTGTAGAATGGGGATTGAGAATGACCGTTGCTCCGTCAAGGTCGGTAAAGATTTCATCGAGACCTTTGATGATTTAGACAGGGCCACGCATTGTCATACAATTTCGTTGATGATGAATCGAGAAGGCAGCGGCTAAGATGTGTCTTGCAGTCAATAAGAATATCAAAGTATATGCTCTCTACGAGAAAATAAGAGTACCGCGGATATACGAAGGATCACCTTTGCCAATCGCTGTTCTTTTTTTTTCTGGTTTGGAAGCCAAGTGAGGAATAAAGTCGTCTTTCTTCATTGTTTCATTTGCACTTTTCCTTATAGCCTTAAAACTGGCTACCAACATAAATATTCATTTAAACCGAGACGCAAGAGACAGTGGCTCTTTTTAACTGAAAAAAGAGAGACTCAACATTCATTGCGCAGGACGACACCCATCCACCTCACTCATACTTGTCCGATTTTGTTCTGATTGCCACGGTGCATCAACTCCTTGACGAATGTTCTGGGTTCTGACTGGGCTTCTGGCACTGAAATACGCTGTGAGCAGTATTCATGTCTAGAGAAAAGCATCGTCATCTTCTTTCTTTGGCGCTATAGTCCAGGCTGGGTCAAGACCTCAGCTAACAAGTCTCCTCAGCCTTTCATTACGATGTTCAGCCCATACGTTCGTGGTTGATCTCCTCCTCCTGATCGCATCACTGCAAATACTGAACGCAGATCTGTTCTCTCGAAAATACCAAGACATCATCGCTTTTGAGATTATACATGCCTCCGCGCCGTACAGCAGAGCTGGGATGATCAAGGTTAGTATACGAGACAGTTTGGTCATTCGAGGGATGGCTCTATTACTCAATTGCCTCTTGAGCCCGTAGAAACAGCGGTTGGAAAGAGTTACTCTGGGTTTGATCTTGGTACTGATGTTGTTTGTACTATTTACTGCGGAATTAAGTCCTTGATTACCTCGAAGTTATAGCTATCCATTGTTACGCTTTTTCCAAGACATCGATGTTGTATTTCTTTTCTTGAAGACAGCATGTACATTGTTTTGCCAGGTGCACCGGATGCGGAAAGTGGAGTACGTTCCCACCTTATATGGAAACTAAGACCCTCAGCGGACTTAGTTTCCTGTACCGTTTTGCCCTACCGCTAGACTCATTTTAACCGCTTCCGTCTCAATGCCAGCAAACGCCTCGACGGCTCGCTGACTTCTGCAAATAAAGTAAATGTCATCCGTGGATGCTAACAGTTGTATGGACTTCTGGAAGATCGTGTCTCTAGTGTTGGCGTGTGAGTCTTTCACCTTCTTCTCCAGGATGATGTTAACGAAGTCACATAACAGCGCGTCGCCTTGTTGGGTGTGTTCGTTTTCGACCTTGAGGGAGCAGCGGGAATATTCCATCGTCATCCTACACAACCTGACGAGTTTGACAGGAACGTCAAAACTGGACATTGCGTTGCATAACTCGTCTCTATGTACGCTGTCATATAGACGAATATGTGGTGGGTCTCGATCTGCATCTCTTGGGCCTTTTTCCAGTGTGTATGTCGATGGTGGACTTCCTCTCGTCGGGCATGCTTTCCTCCGACCAGATCATCTGGAGCTGCCAGACCGTCCTATTGCTATTCGTCTAAGTGCGGGACCCAATTCTTGTGGAGCATGGTCCAGACTGTGTGGAACATTATGTCTGGGTATTGGATTCCTCATCGTCGTATAATAGTCTACAGGAGTATTCTCTTCAGATTCTCAATATTGACTGCGACTCCACTAAAATTACACATTTTCGTCCCGACGGGTTTCTGTCCAAACCTTATATCCATTGGGTAACTGTTTTACCTTTGGTTGCTGAGAAGCTAGGCTGTGGCCCTCTATGGGCTGTTAAGGGTCTATGGCCATATTATAAATTCAGAAGACTCTCCTTAAGTCTCTAACTCGAACTTTTTCGCCATATTTTACATGCATTTCCCTCAAATTTCCATACATATCTCTCTCTCAAAGTCAAACTCGAACAAAAATAGTATCCCGTGACATTCGACTTAGGCAGAGTCAACTGTATACTAACTGTTACCCCCTTTTTAAAACTTTCGGACATCATTCCTGCCGTGGCACATATCCATCTATACGATCGAGCTCTTCTCTTACTCTTTCTTTTTCCTCATCATAAGCCGGGACCTTTCCCTTCGTCTCCGGTCATAGAGCTCACGAACAGCCGGGACTTTTCCCTTCGCCTCTGTTCATAGAGCTCACGAACTGCTCTTGTTGTTCGTTGCAGTTTTTGACTGGTGTCGTAAAACCCAGCATAAAGAATTAAGGCAACCAAGAATTCACTTCCCATATGACAAATAGTTCCACCTGGAACACACTGGTGTCATTCGGCAGTTTGTCTTGTGGGCCCAAATGCGTCGTAGAACTACGATCAATATAGCTTTTTTATTTATGCCCACCGAGAGATTAGTAGGTGAACTTGATAAGAATTAGTATATTTAAGATTTATAGAGAACGTAAGTATGTAATTAGAGCTATTAAAGATAGTATTCTTGTTATTAGATGTTTGTTGACAGAAATGAAATAATAAATTTGTTGATCCACGAGATTATCCGAAATTGGTAAAAATATTTATGGAAAACGGCAGATTATATAAGAGTTTAAATGTAGATTCAATTTATTGTGTTAGAAATAAACAGTTGATTCTAGTTTTAACAAAGTCAGTTTTAAATATTTTATTTTAATTGCACAAACTAGTTCTAATACAGAAAAAATTCTTAAAATTATTTTTTTTATTTTACTTTTCTTTAGTTTTAATGGATTTTATTTGATAATGTGAAAACATAAAATTGTACATTACATTCCCTATAATTTAAATTTTAATTCATGTATCGCGAATAGCAATGCTGCATTTTAGACATTGTTTTTTTTTTATGTATATATATATATTTTATATTCCTTCATTGTTGTCATTATTTTCTTTACATATTGTTGTTGTATTATTCAAATTCAATGAAATTGGTGCAGACATGTTTAGTGGTAAACATGGCATATGCTCTGATGAAGTTTGAAAAAGCGGTTGCTTTGTCGCTACATTACCGCCTTGCTGTTTTACCTGAAAAAATAAATATTTTTATTTTTACAATTAATGATTTGATATAATTGTGATTATTGTAAGCCTACTTCATCAGTGTTTCTTTGCGAGAGATTCGATATTTATGTTATGTTCTGTGAGAGTAAATTTAGTTAAATACGTTATATTTATCCACAAAGTGGAGACCATTATGCACTAAAATCGCGAGTATAATATTTTCTGCGTTCACCCCTACACAAGTTAATCTCGCTGCCTGTGTTCGTTTCCCTGCCCGTCTTAATTTTCCACCTCTTTCGAATCATTGGCGATGCTCAAAAAGTAGTTCGGAGTCGCCATAAAACTGTAGATCCGTTCCATACGTGAGAGAACAGTAGTACGTAAAACACGAGTGGTTGCTATAGAAGCTAGACCCTGGTCTTTTACGGGCTGTAGATCCACCCATATTATATATGCCGACTACAGTACGTTCTCGATTAACGCAACTCCTCGATTTGCGCAACCGCTAAATTTAATTTTTTATCATTATTGCCGCAGTAATCTTAACTTTTCAAATAGACAGAAAGTCTTCTTTCTATATATAAACACGGAAATCCATTAAGCCGTTCATTCAAAACTATTATATAATATTAATTCCAAAGAAGATCTCACGTGATTTTATTCCCTTTCGAACTTCCGATCATTAAAGAACTTCACTTTTATTTCGAACAACAAGTATGGATAGCCCGATAGATCATTTTTGAAAACGGGACTGAAGTTTTTTTTTGCTCAATTTTGTGTAAAACAATCGATTCTATCGAACATGAAAACTATAAATGTTAAACAAACACTAGGAGCTTGAGCAATATATAAAATAAAAAATAATTGGTTCTATATTTAATTCAAATGGTTGCCGGCTATAGTATTCGAAATTGTTAACAGTATTGCCGCCACTCTTATGAGGACTATAAGTTACAGGAAACCTGATAAGAGAATTTTATGCTTTATTTCTAATTTGCAACTATAAATCTTGCAACTATAATCCTCTATACTAGAGGACCATCCGACATGAGGTCCTTAGCACTTTATGCACATTAAGCCATCCAAGCATAGGAAATGTCTCCTCATTAGGGTCTATATGTATTTATCAAAGATGGAATTACGTGTTTTTTACCTATGTACGTGGATTCGGTGTGGTTATGAGAACACCTTTGAGTGACAGATAGGTAGTTGCAAAATAAATACAAATGGGAAGACTTAGGTAGTGCGGTGAACACTTGCGTTCCTTCTAATAAACATCACAGCTATCGTTATCATGTCGATGTGGAATAGAAGATGAAAATCTTAACTTATAGGTAACATCACCAACACGATGTTTGAGCAAAGATTAGAAAATACATGAGGATCAAACAGTTTGAGCTCTTTTATAATATATTAAGTATTTATTTCTTATTACAACATCAAGATTATAAAACTTAATTTTTTGTTTATTTCTTGACGAGTGGCTAGTACTGATGTTGGAATTGTCACAAAGATCCCAATAACTTCATCGCATTCCTACTTTAATGTGTTCTGTTGATATACAAACAAAAACATTTTTGTATTGTTATGTGAAAAGTGCAGTTTTGTGTAAGGTTAGTAAAAATGACAACCTCCGTTTAAAAGTGTTTACTTACCGCTTTCGGTGACAGTCTTAGCTCATTCAAATTAGCATACACACTGTTAAGACTCTGTTCAGGAGTTGTACTAATGTTTTCAGAAACATTTACACTGTTAGTCGTTTCTGGTGTTTCTTCGGTTGGTGCAACATTAGGTTGTGGTTTTTGAGAACTTGAATTTGGTTGCTCTTTCGCAGAAAATGTGGAAGTTGTTATCATGTCTGAATTATCTGCTGTGTTTTCCAAAACAAAAGTCATCGCAATCGAATCATCGTTTTTAACTTCAGAGTCCGATTCATTAGTTTCCTCTTGTTCCTAAAAAAAAAATAACAAAATACAATTTAATAATGCACATATTTAGAAGAGATATCAAGATATTCTTTAAATAAGGATGTAAATAGAATTGGGCCTTAAAAAAAGCTTTTGTATTTCTTTTATAAAAACCGCTCTGATATACTTATAGAGTATAGTAATAAAATACGGGTGGCGTGAAGGCTTGAGTCGTTTCTGGCTCTAGCTGCAGCAATCACTCTTACTGAAGGCAGGAATACTCTGATTATTGTCACTGCCTTGAAAGAAGTTACTAGATTCGGGAACTGAACCCCCAGTATAGGAGTCCACGCACCTACCCCTCACCCATCATTTAATCTATTTTTATGTTTAAGAAAAACTATCAGCTTGATGCGACCCATTTGACGACCTCGCCCTTTTATAAATACCCGTCTCAAACCGCTAAAAACTGTTTCGCAGCTGCCAAAGCGACCGAATTAGCAGACGTATTGTCTACTTGGAACATTGTGCTCGGTCTTATGATATTCCTCGGTCTTTTACGATTACGACTTATCCAAGGACTGACATGTGTTCTACAGAAAAGTGAATCTTCTATTTTAAAACGGAAACAAGCGAACCTTGTGTTTGTTATTTCTCAAGTTAAACTCCCGTACATTTTTATTGCTAACTAAACATAATATTCAGAATTCTTACCTCTTCCTGACATAATTCATATGCCAATGACCATGTATTTTTTGCAGATTGTGATCTTTCTAGCATATAACCATTGGTACTGTCGTTACTTTGAGCAGGCGGTGACCACGAGTAGTTATATTGACATCCGATTCCTCTTTGTTTATCAAGCTCCTCTTGCAGCCATTCAACAGCCATAACCCAATGTTTGGCAATGTGTTGATTTGAATTTAACATTGCCAGAGCTATTTGGCTTTTATGGAACAATTGCGTTAAGCATTTGATTATTTGGTATGCTCTTTTCTGGTAGTGTGTTTTTGTTTTTAGTATTGTTTCAAGAAGACCACCACGTTCTTCGGCGATGCCCATTAAAGCATTATGAATTCGATGATTTTGCCAGGTATCTTCAATCAGTAGAACATTAAGTAACAAATCCGTATGATGTCGCATGTCCTGACAGTAAGCGAAACCACATTGCCACAGCAGTTCGGTTAGTATACATCTTGAGAAGTGCGGATTTTCCCAACAACAATATTGAATCAATTTTAATCCCTCTTCACCGACATTTGTGTCTTCGATCAATTTTTTTATGTATCTGAAACAATAAATAATATAATTAAGCAATTATTAATAGAACTACATCTTCAACAAAAATATGAATTGAAGGAATTATAATATTATGAATATATATTTGGCTTAAGGTTCGTATAGGTTAGCGGTGACGTCACACATAAACCTATTGGTCCATAGTGCAACCATTAAACAGAGTAAACTTAGTTGCAGCCACTGTAAACCTGTTTGGACAAAATGGTTCTTGAAAATTGTATGAGATATGTGTGTGTGTTCACAATAAATACTTAATTTAATGAAGAATGGTCGAGTTTTGGTTAAGATCGTACAACAAAGTTTTATCGACCGCTGATTCTTTGAAGTTTCTGCATCATCAGTGGGAATCAACTCTTGTCCATGAGTATGTGACGCACCACAGCAGTAAACTAGCGAGATTAGTAGTTTAATGGCGATGTAACTGCTGCCAAATTTTAGTTTTGGGGCAGCAATGAATGCTCTTCCACGCATTGCTTGCCGGTTATTAATAATTCATCATCGAAAAGGTTGATATAAAATTGAATCAGGGCTGCAATGTTGTCAGATGAGTTTGTCGCCACGCTACACTTAGCACTTTACAAGCTGTCTCGTTTCCCTAGATTCCCATGCGACCAGGAACCCACAAGAAGGAGACTCCGTTTTACTGCGTAGTTCATGTAGTGTTTTATAACAGTTGAGAGTTTCTTTTAAGTGCTTTGAGCGCAGCCTGACTGTCTATATAAAAATTGATGTGAGTACGATTTGTACTGTTTTTTAAACACTGCTGTTTTCTGGATAACCACCAGCTCTGTTTGCAAAATGACACATCTTTCGTTCAGTTTATAACAACTTTTGAGGTTGTGGGATGCATTGAATACACCAGCTCTGACATGGTTATTGTTAATAAATGTGCTCTAACAAGTGCTAACTTGACGGGATTTTTATAGTCAATTCACAGTCAAGGAGGGTGGCGGCCATTGAGAGTTACTAGTATAAAGAGCAACTGTGTAGCTATTCGAAACACTGAGTGTCTTACCAAGGAATCTTTCTGGGAAAATGGAATGGTTAGCCAGGACATTACTTCTGCAGCCGAATGCTGGGCGTTAAGCAAGCATCAGTAAAGCATGGTGGCGGTGTTGGGTAAGCAACCTTTAAGTTCAATTACATCAAATTAAAATGGTTTAAGTGTCAGGGAATGGTTGAAGTGTGTGACGTCAAAGGTCAGATGATTGCCCATATGCGTTTGGATATTCCATGAATCATATCATTCCACACTTGCGGACAAATACGCAAAAAAAGCGTATTTCAACACGATAATGACCCGAAACAAACTAGTCATTTGGTAATAACCTTCTTGGAGGAGAATATCAATGTCTTCGAGTGGCCAGCGCAGTCTTCGGATGTTAATCCTATAGAAAAGTTATAAGAACTGGTAAATTGGGAAGTAAAAGTAATTAAATTGCATTGATCTGACGATGACCAACAGATTGAGTGCTGAAAATCAGCGATATGCAAACAAATATAAATTTGATAAGCTCTATATCTAAGCGCATTTTATTTGCTAGCTTATGCTTTAATATATAATTGTTGAAATAAATTTGATATCACGTGTTTTAATGCGTGACCACCAAAAACAGCTAGCAAATATCACATATTTCGTTTGTGATTTTTTGCTCGGTACTGTATATACGACAGAATTTTCTGAAATAACACTGTTTTTTTGTTCAATATCAACCCTGACAAGCACGTTATGTGTGTGTTCCCCTAGTGGGAGCTTTCATATAAAGCCCTGCTTCACTGCTTATATTCAAAAGTAAGAACCTTGCCAAACTACATGGCCTAAGATTATAGTGAGTATAAAAGAAAAATGCAGATAAATTGTCATTCACTTACCCAGTTCGAACAAATAGTAGCTCTGATGCTTCTGGTGATAGCGGAATCAATTCCTCAAACGAAAAGCTTGGATCTTTGTAAACATTTGGCATTGGCTTCACACTTTGGTTTGAGCTTTGACATTTGTCAGAAATATCACTGCATCGTATAAGATGAGATACAACTTGATGCAACTTGTTTAACTCTGGATATTGATATTTTATTTGTGGAACAGGACCCTCGTCCAGAGCGGCTTGCATGAACAATGTTGGAACATTCAACTAAAAAAGAAAAAGACAAAAATCCACCATGCATAAGAGTTCATTGGAAAAAAAAAATAAATTGTCTTACTTTTAAAAGATGTAACTTTTCCTTTTTCCCTAGTCCTGCATACATATTAAATAAACTGAAATAGTGAGGTAAGTGTTTTCCATAGTCAGCTACTTCACCCTTCAGTAATTTTAACACACATATTAAGATTTGTTCTGAGAGACTTCCGCCCTCAATATTTGGTAATGGCTCATCATTGACTGCGAAATGGCAGAAGAGTACAACTAACTTAACGAAAACAGTTCGAACTTCTGGCGACGGTGCGATTAGAATGTATTCTGCTAATCTTCCGGGTGGATTTAACAGCGCATTGCTCGCAAACCATTTTCGCACAGTTGCTGAGAATCTCAAGTGAAGCGATAGAGTGTCATACCTAGAATGTGAAAAAGAATTCGATTAAATTTCATGTTTAATTTAAAAAAGAAAATAAGAAAAGGACTAGATTCGACACACGAAGAGCCAGAACACCGTTATTGCACGAAGAAAATATCAAATTTGCTTTTTGCCACAGTGTGGTTGTCGGCAACTGATTACAGAACAAACCACAATGAGAATTCCACAGAAGACGTTCGTTTTTTTCTCTTTTTTCAGAGACACGTACTGAAGAGCGAGATTCTCTGTGAATTTTAAAGAATTTGCGAACGAAATGGGACAAGCCAAGTAATAGGCTTGATCTCTTCTTTAGCCCTCGTTTAATGGCAAATTTGATGAGATCAGTGCCAAGTTATGAATTGCAATTCTATGAATCGAAAAGATGACATCACCAGGCCTCATATTCTTATTTTATGCACTACCTCGGCGGCCTGGTGGCTATGAAACAACTGAAACTCTTATGTAAAAATCATAAACAAACAAAAAGATTTTCAAACTCCTCTGTTAGGTGTATGTATAAAATTCCCCATTACGAAATCTGCGTGCAACTTCATGACTCATGAGCAATATCATGTAAAACATGCATAGGTACATATGTTAGATGAGTGTGCAAACAACAAATTAAAAACAAAGAGAATAACAATTGCCTGAAATGATTATAGTTTTACCTCTTAATATGTACATATACGTACATTTGGTTATTTCAAATGCAATACTCACCACTCAATTACTGGTCCTCTCAAGGTTTTCTTTGTTCTAAATCCCGAATGGAAAAGAAAATGAGAAGCCAACTGTACGCCTAGTAATGAAAGCTCTTCCGTCGCTAATGTCTGCAATTATCGCAAAAGAAAAGTAAATAAAATGTCAAAGCGAATGAAAGTAATATAGTTTTTAAAATAAAAGCACAGAGAAATTATACTCAGATATCTGATCCTTATGGAAAAAATAACTCCAATGAAATTGGTTGGCAATAGCGCCAAGACTCAAATTTACATGTAATTTGGGGAAAGAATTCAACTGTTGCTTTGAAGCTTGAAAAAAATTCCAGAAATATACAAGCTGTTACGTATAAAGATTTTCTGCGGGTGGATGACGATTTTGTTGCTTAGTAGTTTTCCAATAAGAAGATATTGTCGGCATACTGAGACGTGAATCCGAATCTGCTTAACTTGAAAATAACGATAGCAGCGGCACTGATATAATAGGAAAAGATGGTGATGGTTGAGGATGATTTGATTCAACCACCTTCAAACGAGTTGGTTGTAAATTCATTACTCATTTTGCGTTTATATTTAAAGACTCATGAAACAACAACCGATTATGTGTACCTACAATTGTTTAAATTGCATTGAAGATTTTTTCGAAAACCAAAATAAAAAATCCACTCTTCAGCCATGTATAACAGACTATTATAAATAATAATTATGTTTCTCTACGTTTTATATGTTATATCGCAAATAAATAAATATTTATATTATTGTATTCTATTTGATAACTCAAATTTTGTTTGTGGCAAGTGGTGGGTCGAGTTATCGAATTTCGATTGTACATAAAAATGGTGTGAACAATTTATAGCAATGGACCAATTAAGTACGGCTGGGCCGATTTGTCTCACATTTTGTTCAGTTGTTCGTAAATTTGGATTTGGATAATTGGAAAAACCGAAAATAGGTCTTTTATATGGAATTTAGTGTGCAATTGTGCCGGAATGGCTTTCGAGTAGAAAAATAGAAAATTCTTAGTGGAAAACCCGGAAAAAATTCAATTTTTTTTTTCGACGATATCGAACAGAGAATAAGGACGTCGAAAGCTTGAATTTCATTATACAAAATCAAATCGCAGGAGAACTGCATTCGTACAAGTCCGTTGACACCGTGACCGACGAGGACGAAGCGACAAACTATCCGATGGAATTTTTGAACTCAGTTGATGTGTCAGGAACTCCGCTGCATTATTTACAGCTGAAGGTGAGATCGATAATCATGTTGCGGAATCTGAATCATCCGAAATTGTGCAACGATACGCAGTTGTCCTTCAATAAAACGGATGAACAATGTCATTAAAGCGACTATCTTCAAGGGAAAATTCAAAGGAGAGGAATATAGATAAGGGCTATCCCTGGAATTCCAATAAGTCTAACTGATATTTCATTCCAATTCAAGCGGATTCAGTTCTCCGTTTTGGCGATGACAATTAATAAATCGCAAGGCCAATCGTTGGAAGTCTGGGGGATTAATCTCCAATTTCCATGCCTGTCTCTTGCTGTCAAACCGTCTTCGTTGATTGTTTTTTTGCGCCGGAAAACAAACGGAAAAACATTGTCTCTACTGATTTCGATTCCATTCAAATAAATCATATGGAAATTTAAACTATCTGTGTTTTATTATCAATCTGGAGTTTATCTAAAGGTGAGACGATTTTCGGCGGGTCCGCTAGTGATATACGAAAGTGAATTCTACCATAAAAGGTCGTTGAAAAGTTTCAAGCCGAAAAAATGTCAGTTGTCTTCTCGCATCCTGTTTGGATTTTGTTTTTTCTAGCTTCTGAACAATAGCACGGATTCATGGTCTTTGAAAATCGAGAAATTCAACTTCCTCGTTGAAATCGGAGAACAAATGCAAACAACGAACACATGGATAAAAAGTAAATTTAAAAATATGTCCACTAGGGCAATTCCTTTTAACTACAAAGCGGAGCACTTTGCTTAAAAAAATAACGCCTCAATTAAATGAAGGAAGCGATGGTAAAAAGAATTTTTTGAAACCTTTTGCACTTAGACAACAATAATTCATTGCATTCATCATTTCTAGAGCAGTTTTTATTCGACCCCGGTCATGGACTCTTTATCTTAATTCACCTACATATGTAATCCAAGTTGATCTCGGAAAAAGGTGTATCTTCACAATTTTATACAACTGCACAGCTGTTTCATTCATGACAGGAAGAGTTGAAGAGAAGTAACGATTCATAATGAAAGAATTAGAAGTTTTCCTTTGCCATTGACGTACGTAGCGTTCAATGACACGTGCAAATAATGAAATTGTTATATCAAAATGGGTGTTCTGTTCAGGTCATGTTTCCGCGCGCTTCATCTTCAGCGATTAGGCCCATTTCTGAATAAATAGTCGAATTTGGGATAATAATAATCTGCATGAGAGCGTCCAATGCAAGTTACTTTTGTGTGGGTTTTGGGGGGCGACGTCACCAGTCCATATTTCTTTTAGAACGACGTTGGCTAGGCTATCACCGTCAACGGCGAGCGCTATAGGCCGATGATTACGAACTTCCTTTGGCATGAATTGGATGATGTGGACACGAAGGACATCTGGTTTCAACAAGGCGGCGCTACTTGTCACATTGGAAAATCTGCACGAGCGATTCGGGGACATGGTTATCTCACCTTGAGGCTATGGGAACTGAACACTGAGATCGTGCGAATAAGCCACAAACCACAGGGACGTTGTTATATGGGTTTGAACGATGTTATTATACATAAATAAATGGCGTCGATTGGCATTTCAAGAGAATAAAAAATATAAAATAAACACTGTTCAATTAAATTTAAAGACAGAAAGCAGGATAAGCGGCTGTGCGCTAAGAACTCAACTTCTTCGAACGAAAAGAGCTATGCTTCGACGAGCTGGTCATGTGGAACGAATGTCCCCACCATCAGGAGTTCCGAGGTGGGCGTTGAATGCGATCCATGTGGTCGGCTACCACTTGGAAGACCCAGGATGAGGTGGTTGGACTAAGTCCATGAACTCGCCTGGTTACCCTTGGGCATAACTCCTGATGAATTAGAGTCGTTGGCGCCACCCTTTAGTGGATCAGCGGGTCAGAAAATGATGATGATGATGATTATGACGATGACACAGAGCCCACAAAGATATTCTTGCTAAGCAAACCAACTGCGCAGTTCGTTTCCTGTGGACACGCCAAAATCCTTTACGAAGAAACCTCACCTCGACACTTTCCAGAGAACAACTTCGAAACCCTGACTCCGAACAGTGACCTGTGATACGTTACGGGGGTGGTGCGGGGACAGATGGATCCAAGACGGATGATGGAGTAGGAAGTAGCGTTTTCTCGGAGTGTCATCTGAACAAATGCTAAGGTAGAACATAAAATTCACTCTGTTTATTTACGGATAGCAATCAAAGTCCTGGCACCGTTATCCATAAACTCTAACATAATAATCGACTGGAGCGCATCCAAGCAGCACTTGTGATGCGAGCTATGATTGTTTAATTTTGTGACCGAAAAAAGCATTGTATAATCGAACACAGTTTTTTATATCAAACAGCGAGGTTTCAGACATGATGTATTTTTAAAAATTTAACTTATAAAATGTGATTTGATGACATTGAATTGAAAGACGTGAAATTTCATCAGATCACCATTGCTTGCGTTGAGAAAATCTGTGGAAGTTGTGCTTTATTCAAAGCCCCGTGTGATGAAGCTGATGACTTTATCACCTCAAACCCATAACCGAAATTAACTCAATCTAATTTGCCTAAATACAGCTTATTTTGGTAATAGATACTCCCCCGTTGCTGACAAATTTTTTATAATTTTTTAAAAAGTCGAAAATCAAACAACACATTTTTTTAAGGATTCTGAAAATGTTCTATGCGCCTGTTGTACTCATGTAATCGGAAAAATAAATAAAAATATCATTACACTTACCGTTTTTTCCTGTTTTAACGGCGGTACACTTGCACCAACTAAATTCTTTATGAAAGTAAAAAACTCCACCGAAAAAATGCTCTTCGAATGTAAGAAACGTATGTTTTGAATCCTAAACAGAAATTGCAAATTATTATTAAATCTAAATGCAAATCACACATCGTAATCATACCGCACACTAATTTCAATAGCTTTGGGCATGGGCAAAACGAAGTTAGCGCTCTCAGCTAATGACAGTTGCTCGACGCTTTGATTTACTTCAGTTGGTTTATGATCACATCTGGTGTAGAATAACATGTATGCATTCCACCATCGCTTTTGTCTCCTATATTGTATTCGTTTCAGGTTATTGTCGTATATTTCGCCCATGTACTCTCCGCCAAAACATTGTACCTTCATTTCTTCATCTTCATTCATTTTGCATTCAGTTACTTCATTGTCATCAAATTTATACCATTGTCCCTTATTCGTAACAGGGTCCCTGAAAGCAAATAACAAAAACATCATCAGTAAAGCCGAGATTTTGAATACAAACGCAAGTTATTACTTATAAAGAATGTAACTGAAGTAATGTCCGCCTGAAGCTTGTCCACTGTGCACAATAATTCCGGTTAGTTCGTATTTAGTTATCTCTGTTTGATCATATGAATTATCAACAAATTCCACGACCTCTCCATCCAATTTTGCCAAACCGAAAACTAAATAAAATATAAAGCTTTTCTAATATTTATCGTTGCATTCATCGAAAAATGCAAGATGTTATGCTCAATTAAATTTCTTAATTGATATAGTGTTATGGAATACTTTTTTTTTGTCATGTTCATCTTAGCGTTTTTTGTCCAACGTTCATCTTAGCGTATAATGTATACTCTACAAGGCGTTTAGCTACATCTTAAATTCTAGTGATAATTTGAAACTATAGTGGACTCTATCTAACTCGACTTAGAGGGGGTCCTTATCCTTACTTATGTGTATGTCTTGATGTACCCCTTTCTATCATAACACGTATTATCGAAAATAAATATCTTCGTCTTTGAATAAGAACCCGCCGAAGAGTTGTTGTTTTCCAGATGCTCTGTTCCAACTCCTCAAACCACAATACCACGCAGTTATTCGGTTTGTTCTTAAAGATTTTCCGACTAACATAATGTAAACAACAGAATCTGATATCTCATACTTCGAACAAACACATGATTTTTTCACACTCATCATCATGAAAATCGTGACAGTACCACTCTCTTATTCTTCCAATAAGGAGTATTAAAAAATATAAATCATAGCGTATGTGCAATCCTTATCGCAGCATGCTTTGTAATAATAGTGTGGGTGGCGTGATAGTCCGATGTGGACCTGGGTCTAGCTTCTACAGCTTCATGCATGTAAATATAATAAGGGATGCAGTACTTTAAATTGAAATTTTGGATGGGATGGGAGTCGAGTTGATAGGACCTAGTTAGTTTCAACATTTTTTATAACTACTCATTCCTATTTTCGTAACAAGCTATTGAGCATTATAACTTCTGTTAAATTACTGTTCCGATCAAAATTTAATGAATTTAGATTTATATTTTCGAGTCCATTTTTGTAATTAGAAGAGTATTTTTCACTTCATGGTAGAATCCAAAATGTTTTTGAATTTTTTCTAAATATAACAGTAAATAATTTCACTTTCATGCAATACACTCGATGTAATTTCAGTCTACCTCATATACAAGCAAATTTCGAGCAACGTAGTAACCAACTTGCAATGTCTTACAAAATAAAGGAAAATAGATGAACACACATTCGATTGAGCATAGCATCACACATTTCATTTGAACAAACTAAAGATATACCAGTATAAGGTTCCATATCCAAAATTCTTGGAAATTCAAAGTAGTCATTGAATTTAATGGCACAGACACGTTCGTAATCGTATTCAAATCGTTTAAGCTGAATAGCTAGTACAGGTGGCAGTTTCCGAACACATAGACGTTTTATAGTCACCACCTTTAAATATAATAACAAAAATATGTTTAATTTATATATAATTTAAATTTTTAAGAGACATATATATTGAATATAAATAAATAAATACATCAGCCTGCACTTTTTACACATCAGTTGCAGTTATGACACAAGTCCGAACAATGTTTTAGTTTTACAATCATCAGAAATTTGTACCCTCTTTTGTATCGAATTTAAAATCAAAGTCCAAACTCTTCTTCGGTCCATGGAAGTAGTTTCATAACGACCAATTTTTCCAATTTCTATAATTTTCATTTCCGGCAACACATTCACAAGTTTAAGGGAATCTTGTTCAATCTGTCATTCACGTTAAACTAGTAGGAACAGTAGAAATACAGATACGTTTATTATTTTTTTTATAATTTGCGCGCGCTCAAGGGATTATTAAAAGCCTTAAGTGTCCGGGGTCAATACAGCTCGGGCCGATGGTATAGTGGGGAGGCGCTACAGTCCCAGGTGGATCTGGACGTTAACCAATAAGCCTCCCGAAATAGCGCGATCTCTGACTAGCCTGTTTCCAGTTTCGAATGTCACGTTGGTTGAAATCATTTGCAACCTAAGTCGATCACCTTAGACGCGGACGTCCTCTGTTGCGTCATTCCACTGGTATTAAGTGGAAGACCATAGGTACATCTATATTCAAGGAAAAAAAAAAAATTTCCATAGCTTCTATACGAACTGCTTCAAAGTGTGAGGTTCGTATGCAAGATCGGATGGAACTTCTCAATGAGAATAATATTAACTTATCCAATTGTTCGTTATACGGTAGAATATCAAACATCAGTGTTTGCTTAAAAATTTCTTACATGTGCATAAGTAAAAGCCAATCAATAAAATCAGGCAAAATAAAATATGGTTTTCATTAATGCTTATGTTTAAGAGGATTCATGGAATTAAGTTCAAGTTCAAGTTCATGATCAGAGTTCAATAGGCATGAAGCAACGAAGGTAATCTCTCTGTAAAGCACAATGTTTCCACGAACTATTTATTGTGAAACCTGCGTATGTTGGCCATGTGCGGTGCAAGCATTTTTACCCAATTTAGACAGGTGGCCGAAAGTCATTCAGAAACTTCAGAAATGAAGTCATCTACATTTATCCCGACAATATTTAACACGAAAATTATTTTACCGCTATGTCTGTCTGAATATTTTGCTCCGAGCGTTTTTATACACTTAACAAAATACAAACCCCACAATGGCGACCAGCAGACGACTATGTTGCTGGCCAACTTTAGCAGGTTATTTACGAAATATGAAAAAGTGCGGCCCAATTCCAAGATATACAGGTCGCCAACATTACATATCTTAAACATTTTGCCAATATGAAAGTTAGTTTAGTAAAATTATTAGTTAAGAATAATAATCTGAAATACGTTGTGAAACACGTATAACACAAGAAGCGCTCAAGGCGGATGCGCACAATGATAATGAAAATTTAAAGAAGAAGAATACAGGATTAAATAATCACAATTGAAAAATATACAGATATCTTCCAAAATCTTTTTAGAGTGTTCTTTTTATCTTATCCAAGAATTTCTGCAAAATTGTTTTCAATTTCCGCATTTCCTACCAACATTCACCAGTAGTAACTTTAATGATGCTCAAATGTTTGAGGTTTGTGCATCTGATGCTTAAATGAACGTTTGACGTTTGCGGTGACGCCCAAATTTCAAACTGGTCTTCATATTCAAACTCATATGTATCCCTTATTACTCTCTCTTCCTCTCATAATATAATTACCCTCCCTTATCTATAAGTCCAACATTGTAATAGAGAGCAATAAAGATTCGTACTGCAACTGACAACCGAAGTGGTTTTAATTATTTTCGACTACCTTTCCTCCATTAATCTGATAGCAGTGTTAAGCCCACTGAAACAAATTCAATATTCAAAATAGAACACCATTCTTACTAAGTCGACAACTGACTTACAAGTTTCCTCGCAAACAAATCCGTTTAATGCGAGCGTCTAAAAACTTTCTGCAACAACCTTGTCCTTGGCTGCCTATTGGAAAACAAATTTCCATTTTACAATAGATGGGTAGCCTCAACATCGCATACAAATCAATTTCAGAACCACATTTTGACAATCGAAATTTCTTAAGCTTCAACTTCCAAGCCCTATTCGCGTGATTTTATTTATTTGTATAAGACCCCTTAATCATCTATATCAGTGTATCCATAAATATGTTAACAAATCTGTATGAATTCTGGCATCCTTACTTCAAGTCCTATCCAAGGAAATATGGTGGAGAATAATTTGAAGAATGGGAAAACTAATCGACTCTCTTTAAAAATTAGGTTATCGTAGAAATCGAAGTCCCGAAATTAACCTACGATTTTAAGTACCAGTGGAAATAAACAAATTCATCATAAAATGCACCTAAACGCTTAATTATCCAAAATCTTTTAGCATTGTGGAGTATATCAAAGAAAAAAAAACTAAATTAAAATGAAACATGTATTTATTTACCTTTTTATTACATTTATCGCAGTGGTAAGCATCAGCGCCTTCGAGAAGTTCGCCCTTGACGTATTGCTCTAGAGATTCCGTTAAAGAGCTGTGATTTCTTATATCCACACTAAATACACTAAATGGTTCCTCTTTAGAATAACGATGTGGACATTCTTGGCAAATTTTTTGATCGCTGAACGAACCGCCCAAAGTATTTGCCATTAATTGAGAATGTCCTAAGGCTTTTAAGCCTTCGTCTAAACTTTCAAAGAGTGACATAAAGAATTCAACGGCGTCTTGTTGTTCTCGTAAATTAACAGGTTCTCCTTGAAGTCTAAAAAGATAGAAATTGAATATGAAAGATAGATTAATATCGTGTATTCAGCGTATTTTTTAAGGGCTTCATTATTAATTAGTTAATATTTGTTTTATTTAAAGAAACAGGCACGTTTGCGGTTTCTCACACAGCCCCATCACTGAAAAAGATATTGTCGCAACGTTGAGATGCAAAAAAGAATGAGCGTTTCCCTTCTACCATTTGTAAAATCATTTTCCGGCGCTAATCAATTGGATATCCCTGTCGACCGAATAAACACTGCCTTCCATCAAACCAACATCGGCCATACTCACACTATCCAATCTCCAAGCCAGTAACACCAATGACGTCATTTTCCGCAACAACAAATTTTAAATGCGAGAGACTACGGTATTAAAGGAATCTAGTCCGCCGATCAAGAAGTAAGACTCGATCGATCACCCACCTCTCTTTAATGTCTACTCCACAGTAGACTTTCTCAGGTATACTGATGGTCCAATAAAAAAAACCATTTGGAAGAGTGGCAAAATGTCTAATATATATATAGAACTCCTATTTACCCAGCGATCACTCTCAATAAACTCAAAACTTTCCGAACCAGGCCTGTAAGAAATGGCCTCGTTGAAGCAGGACTCCCCATGATAGATGAACGAACAGAATCCGCTAAAAGCCAAGCTTTACATCAAGCTCCTACACTCTAACAAATCCATTATATATATATTACATATTGGTTGATTTTGGTCCAGCAAGAAACTTAAAACACCTAAACAGAGTTCGATCATCAAATGCAAATGCGCTTATAATCACAAAAAATCTGGATCTCCCGCAGAAAAAGCTCATGCAAACTTTAACTGTCTCACCATGAGTTATCAGCCCAGAGTCACTAATCCTAAACCTAACCCAATACGAACAAAAACAGCACGCCAAAAGAGACTTATCCTGGTTCGTTTTTTCGCATTACCTCATCCCTAAAAGCGAAATGTTGGGAAATCATCTTTACGGACGGTTCCAAGATGAACAATAGTACCTCTTTTGGAGTCACCAAAGAAAACGGCACTTTACTTCTCGGAGGTTTACTACCAACATATGCTTCCGTGTTCGCAACAGAAGCCCATGTCTTATATACAAAGCTTTATAGATAACTACCAAACAGGGAGGAAGATATGTCATCTGCTCGGACAGTTTGCGTTCTATCAACGCCACGTTAATATAAAAGCAACGAGCTTGCTGACCAAGAAGCTGGGTTTGCTCACCGCGTCGCTATGTGCCAATTTGATACAACCACCAAATCAGATGCACTACGCCTTTCCACATTATTATCGAATTGGAACGACCAAATAATGATGGTCTCAGTGATTGACAATATTTTTCGTTTACTGAGTTTTTTACAGTTGTCTAAAATTTGGACTTGCACCTACAAATCCACACTCCCTTCCTGGTCATTAATAAAGAAATCTACCAAATTGACCTTGACTTGCCACGACGATAACAACATATCGTAGCCTGAGAATTGTTTCGTTCTATACGCTACTTTTTTCGTTTTTGAGTTAGGAACGGATTCTATGATAATTATATATAATAATGGTATTTTTAAATCTGTGGTTAGTTTCAACTTTTTTACATATCTACCAAAATCAACAATTTTTGGAATTGTTTTGTACTATAAACCATTTTTTGGCGTTTGGGACAAATTTTCCAAACAATTTTTGGCAATTGTTTTGTAAGAATTGTTTTGTGCCACGTGACAGCAAACAAAAGTTTAGTATTGGTTTGTGCCACCTCCATTTTTTTGTGTTCGACGTGTATGGACAAAAAGTCAGTTTCAAAATGTAGGAGGTGGGACACGCATTAACGTAGCTATTTAACAGTTTGGCCAAAACACTTTGAAAATTAGTAGGCGAACTCTTAATAAGACTTTACTTCAAATTAAAAAAATAAAACGCAATAACTTTTTAGACTGTTTCGGAGTACGAAGTAAGCAAACCTTTAAATGCGTTTTTCTCGAAAAAGTGCCCAATGGCGTGCCAAATGGCCAAATGGCAAACCAATTCTCGCGCGACGATATGTTCCCATCGTGGACTTTCTTTTATATCGTCATCGTCGAAGGATGGTTCTTCATGTACACCGATAGATCTAAAACCTACCTATCTATCGTCCGCATAAAGCAATGCCATTGAGGCCAAGACGGCCATTTGAATAATGTGCTATTTCATACACGAATCAATTCTATAGATTACACCGTTATTTGTCATGTATGTATGTTTAGAAAACTCATTAGAATTTGCAGCGCAGAAATTCAACATCGCTTTAATTAAATTGAAGTAATCGAACACCCCAAGTGGGGAAATGCAACTTCAGTCCACAAAAAATTTTAATTAAAATAAAATTATACTTAAAAATTCTTACTTGAAATGTGTCCATAATCCACGTGGCACGTAGTACTGCAGCGCACTATGGCCTAAATGAGCAAAGATTGCCTGAACATGCTTTAATATACCGACATGATAGCTTTTTTGAGCATTTCCAAATAAGATATCATCATTGAAGAGTGTTGAATCGGCATCTCCGCTAAAGTCTTCTGATTCGTTAACAGCAGCACCCTCAGCTTTTAAAATGCCCACCCGAATAGACGGAACCATATACAATTGCTGCAATACTGAATTCATGTAACATGTTGCTCCAGCATTTTTTAAACCACAAAATCCTTTCAGTGGCCGTGTACCAATCGGTGGTAAGTAATCCCATTCTTTTAGAGGTTCTATTTCTAAAGATGTGAGGTAAAAGAAGAAAATCAAAAGCTATACATTTTTAAGCATACAAATATTACATACCATTGCAAACGTAGTTAATGAGCGTTTTCGTAAGTAACTTCATATTTGAAACACAATTCTGACATAAAGCTACCAAAAGGTCAGAAGCCGCTGCTATTGTGTGTGGACTTTTACACACTGGTGGGGGAGCTACATAATTGTTTAACTTTCCAGTTTGCCTAAAGTGAAGATATTCGCGTGAGGCAGGGAACAGGAAATCATCAGCTAATTCCTCTAGTAAATTGCTCAGTTGAGCTTTAACTGTGCTGTCTATGAAAAACATTAGTTCTTTTGTTAAACACAAATGACCTTCCAATAGATCTTCGTGTACTTGGGTATTTCCACTAGATATCACATTATTCTTAATTTGTCTAAGCCAGTTTATTTCATGCGCAAGCAGGCCTTCTATTACATTATATGACCAGTTCCATGTGCATCCGTAATTTAGAGTTCTGCATAGCAATTGAAACAGATCCGCACACGTGCTCGAATTTGAAGGTATAGTATGAAGTAAAGAGATTAAATGACTGATCATGTACTCAAATGGACGGCTATTCCCCGAGTAGTAGGTACATGTAAAAAATAACTGTTCAGCAGCAATTTGACGTACAATCCTTGATGGGTTCTTTAACACGAGTGACGTAATGAATTCAGACCAAAATTCATCTTGTATCAATACTTCATTAGCACTTGGATTAAGAACAAGACTCAAAATCAATACTTCGAGTGCTTCTTTATAAAGTGCCAAGTCTTGGGCGCCTGGCATTGAGATATCACTGCTAAAATTATCCTTACTACCGTACATTTGGAATCTGCCACAGGAAGACGACCAGGCAAGCTGAATGATTGCTTTCACTGCAGCAATATCCGGGCATGACCAGTGCAAAGCGTCTGAAAAAAGTTTTCTACTCTTTTGACCTTCGTTACTTGCTGTAAGCATTTCTGCAGCAATGTTCTCTCCAAGTTTTGTAGATATAAATCGTAAAGTGTTCTCCGAATTATTAGGAATAGACGTGAGAATTTGCTTTAGGATATCGATTTGCGATCTCGTACGAATATTACAATTTGACGGTACTGGTTCGTTTCCAACGCGACTTAGAACGCAACATAGAACGTATAAAAATAATTTAATGAGTCGCATTATACTCTGAAATGCTGAACGTTTTGTTGGCATATCCGCATTGGGCAGAAAATTGTTTTTGGTTAGCAATTCCAGGAGAAAATGTGCAACACCCGACCTCAGCCAGGCTGATTGCACGATCAGTGATTCTTCACTTAACGGATCGATTGCCGGAACAAGTATTGCATTCAGAACTTCTAGGTTATATAATACATTTGCCGGAGTTGTGTATAAAAATATTTTAAATGGTGTTTGCTTTTCCACACTGGCGGTATTCTCTTGATCTGGTTGCTGGGGTTTTTCGTTATTCTGAATAGTTTCTGGTAAAGGTAAAGCATTTATGTTAGTTGGTTTTATATGACACATTGATTTTAACTCCTCTACAGTTTCCCTATCGGCTGGTAATAAATTAAGAAGCATAAGTGCGTTGTCTTTTAGATTTTCATACTGCGTATCGACACCCAATTGATGCAGTTTCAAGAAGAACTTTGTGTACAGAGGATTCTCCGATATCATGACACCGGGTAATGTGAATTCGGACTCGACTCTCCGTATGTCAGCACTTGGACGTGGGGGTGAACCGGTACTGGAATCACTTGAACTGTCTGGACTGCTCGCTAAGACCGTGCCCATTGGAGTTAGCTTTGCAGTGAGAACCATTTTATCTCGAATTGCGTAGCTTGATAGTGGATCTATTTCATCTGAAATCTCAATTAACTCGCCGTTATTGTAAAAAAATTCGATCTTAATATTTGCTGACGATGTGCCTTTTAATCGTTTGAGTATAGTTCGCTTAAAAGATGCTATCGTTTCATTACTATGTGTTATTACTTCCATATCGTCGATTGAACGACCAGGATTTTGAAAACGTATATACAAGCTGGTGTGTTTACCTCTCGTTGCACGGCACAATGGCAGTTTATATCGTTCGCCGGTAAATGAACGATCGCATTCTTTGATGTACTCCTGAAGTACTTTTAAGACTCTACAGATTTTCTCAGCCTCTTTGCACCGAAATTTCATATCCTTATCATCATTATTATATTCGCCTACGTTATTTGAAAATATAATGCTATCGTACAGGGCTTTTAGCTTATCACAACATTCTCCAATGAACGCGTCATGGAATGAAGCGACATTTGCTAAAAGTGTAGGACCCAAAGCTGTAGACACTTCTTTCAATAACTCAATTCCTTTAGTTGCTATTTCTGCGTCTGCTGTAGTGATCACGTGCCACAGATACTCTTTGCCGATAAGATCGTTATTTTCAAGTATGTATCCCCCATGGACTGCTTTTAGTTTTTCCTCCTTTGAGTTAACTGCTTTGAAGAATCGTTCAAAGCATTTTATTCCGCTCTCAGTTAGAAGCGATGCGTCCAGTTGCAGAATATTGTTCTCGAAAAAATCTTTGTTCACTCCTGGATCCAAGTCTGGCTCTTCGCCCATTAGCTTACTGAACCATCTAAAGCATTCTTCTCTGTCACTTGGGAAAACAGACTTTACAGCCAAGCAATGCCATATCTGCTTGGCTTGATCGGCACAAAGCCACAATTGTCCATCCTTGAGAAGGTATTTCAGGAAATCCAGACGTTCTTGAATTTGCAGTTCGTGCGAAAACCTTCCATCGATACAATACTTATTTGGCTCTAGGTTGGTATTTTCGGAAGCCAATGCTCTTATCTTATCCATGTAGCTTATAAGGCTATTTGTTACGAGAATAACTAGGGAATACTCATTCTGTAGACGTTCGATAACCTGTTGTCTGTTGACCACTTTATTAGAGCTTTGTACATGATGTGGATTTGACTCATATAGGCAGCAAATTTCCCGAATCAATCGCAATGCTGGCAATACCCAAGCATCTCCCGCTTTAAGCTCATCGACGCATTTGTCTAGCCATACGGTCTTTTGTGCATCTCTTTCTTGAGAACAACTATAGTCTAAGATTTTGACATGAGCTACTAAGGCTTGATCTAATACTTCTGGAGGTATTTCCACATTATGTGCCAAAGTCCAAAATAAATTAAGGACTTTTTGGGCCATAACTCCGTTCTTATCGTCTTCTGCCAATCGCCTAATCAATTCAAGTAGATGCTCTCTCTGTCTTTTGTTTGCAGTTGTCATACTTGTCTAAAACGAGAATACAAAATTTTGAATGATTATATAAAAATATTGTGCACAAAAATATTTGTATTCGCAATATGTTATCAAGGTTTATATATGTATAGGAACATGTACGGGGCAGGTGTAGATAACAAAACAGTGATAAATCGCGAAAAGTGTGACACAACTATTATGTCTGCCAAAGTAGGTGCACATTTCATCGCCATTAAATGAGACTTCCCTACAAAAATTCCGTTCTTGCTGACTTTATTCGATTCCTTCGGTTAACCCTTTATAACAGCGGTAGTGGGGTTACTGGTTATATAGGTTACAAGCCCTTTCGAGAGACTCGGTATCACACAAACCCAGGAATAAGTAGATTCAGTGTCATAAACGTACAGTAGTATATTAGGTTTGATGCAAGCAACGGAAAGGAACTCTTGGTTGAATGGATACAATAACACAATTCCCAGATGGTGTATTTTACTCGAAAATAGGATTGACTGGCTGAATACCAAGAGATAGACCTAAATGCGCTATATAGAGGTAGAGAACTATCACAGAAGTTGAAATTTGATTTATGAAAGCAAGTTGTTGTCCAAAAACTGGAATATTTAATTTCAAATACTCAATTTATAAATTAAACAGTTCTCATCTCAAACAGTCAAACTGTCAGTGGAAGCTCACAGAGTAGAACTTTCGGAAATTACAATCTTCCAGAAATACGAACCTGCCTCGGCGTGATAGGAGCAATGTCCACAACTCCTACAGCAGGCATAAAGGTCATGTTGGACCTCCTTCCACTAGACTTCTACCTACTAGTGCTATAGTAATTAGTCAATCCCACAGTTGCCGTAGAAGCCGCTCAGGGCACATACATGCGTGCCTAGGAAGATTACTTATTGAAACGGACGAAAGTGACTACCTTCTCCCCTTCCTTGACTTTGAGGCATCCTTCGCGTTGCGTCTCCCAACTAGGGAAGAATGGGACCGAAAAGAACCTATCAACGACCCTTCATATATATACGTATACACAGATGGATCGAAGATGAATAAAGGTACATACGAGGGCATATTCTCCGAAACACTAAGCATGAAGCAATAAGCAAGAAATTCTATCAGATTACCTCATTATGGAAACGTGTTTCAAGCGGAGGTCCTAGCGATCAAAGAAACAACCAAAATAATTTCATTGATGGAAATACCACCGGCTGATATAACATTTCTAATTGACAGTCAAGCGGCCATCAAAGCTATTACGACGTTAGAAATCAAGTCCAGGCTGGTCGCAAGCTGTCGCTAAGAGCACACGATCACTCTTTGCTGGTTCGCGGGTCTCAGGGACACTACCGGCAATGAGGCAGCTGATGGACTTGTCAGGAAAAGGGCCGAAACCGACCGGTGCTAGGTAACCCCATGTATATACCCAACCCTGGCTGATGTCAGGAAGAAAATGGACGACAAGCTCATGGAGCTAGCTGAAGATAGGTGGACCTACTTATTCACTTGTAGAGAATCCCGAATGCTTTTGCCAGGTTATAGCAGCGCAAGAACCGACGTACTCCTTCAATGTGGTAAAAAAATGCTGCAAATGGTAGCGAGCGCGGTGACAGAGAATAGGAATCACTACTGCCCACGTACCATACCATACCGATGCTTCGAATGCTCTAAAATTAGAACTTGTTGATCTTGTTTCTAAGCGGTTTTTTTTCTTAGATTTGCACATATTATGGAATCCCCATTTTCGTATTTATTTTGCATCAACAACGTTTTTTGTCATACTTAGGTACATATTTGATTATACGCCTGTAAATATTTGATTCACACATTCATATTTGGCTCATGTATGATGCGCCACTAATACAGTTGGTGCAAAGAACTCAGGAATGAAATGAAGTTATTCAAATAAATTAAATTCTTTTAGCAGAAATTTATCCAAAAAAATGGACCTATATACAGGAAATGGTATCAAGGCGATTTTGAGGGCGCATGTGAAGATGAACTCAGTAGCGATGATGAGGCTTCAGATAACAACGAAGACGATGTTGTCGACGCCATACCGATTATTACTCATTCCACAGCCATTGAAAACGTCAATAATTTGATCAAATGGTGCAAGGGCCAATCTTTTGGCCCTTCGTAACGATATCGTTGTATTAAGTTCAATTAAGCCAAAAAAAAAAACAATACTATGTTACAAAATTAGGTTAGGTAGAGGGGCTGCTAGTGAATTCACCAACACACTTAGACCATGTTGGTCCATTGTGATACCCAGTCATACTGCTACCACTGATTGACTACTCCAGTGACAGTGCTGTTAATTTGATCCCAACGGCAAATGCTATTGTGCTACAAAAACCATAATTGTTAATTAATAAAAGAGACTTGTGTGAAAATACATTTAGGGGGTAGTTTCACTCTTCTTTCTACTTTTTAAGTGAATTTAAAAAAATGTCCACAAATTAGAACATTTCGGGAATTAGAACTGCCCCAGGGAAAAAGTGGTTCAATGGAAATAACAGTTTTGAAGGAACGGAAGCAAATCTTGACATACGAGGCTATGGACACCATTTATACCTCGAAAGCAGTAACAATTTCATTGATAATTCCTTTTTCATTTGGAATCTACTGACATCTCAAAAAAAAAAAGTAAATTGAAGCTATTTACAAAAGAAGGAAAGATAATATAGTGGACTCCCCTTAAGTCGAAGTGTCCTGGGAGACCATAATTTGTTCAAATTAGTCTGAGTTTGACTTAGAGGTTCTTGTATGGAAAATTGAGGAAAATGTACGTAAAATATGCCGAAAACGTTCTATCAATTGGGGATGCTATATATATTGAAAGATTCGTGACAACTGCCGAACTACTCCTTAGTTTTATTAGGATAACAATGATTACGACAAAACAGCTCATCATGCCTGAGCTAATAATCTGCCTTAAAGAACACTTTATTTCATGCCTCTTCTTAATCTTTGGGACATAAGTTGGGGGAGAGGAACGTAGATTGCCTTAGAGGAAAAGATAGGCATTTATTTATTATAGCTTTTCATACTTTACTGGTGTTGTTACAGCAAGATGACACTGGGCAATATGAAGATTAATACGATGATCGTATCAATGAAATCATTACTACTATTCGTATTCGTAGCATAAGTAGGTGAAGTACATAAATATCCGGCTTCAGTTGATTAATCACAGACCATGGGGTTGGCTATGTAATCTCCATCATTTTAATCCACAAATAAGTCTAGCTCGTTGAATTTTAAAATTTAGTACCGCACTCGGACATCTGTATATCTCATTCCTAATACAAAAACTCGTGTTTGGTGATAATACAATTGTGTACTGTCCTAAATGTCAGCAACTGTCCGACTGTGACTCATTAAGACAATCACTACGAATAAAGTAGTACACTCATCAGAGGAAAAGTCAAACAAATCATACGACCTTGTAGATGTGGTCTCTTTATTTCCATTCACAGCCACTCCTCATTGTGATATCCTGAGGAACTGATTGACAGCCTGCAATATGCAACAAAAGAATTGGCCCTTAAAGTAAAGTTGTAAGGAGTGTCCTCAATTGCATAAAGTTAAAAGAGATTGAATAGACTGAGAAGCCACACCCATCTTAACCACTGAACATTCGTCGACATAATTATATTAAAATATTAATATGGACTGTCCAAAACTGCTTAGGAGTTAGGTTAACTAAAGTCCGACCGCAGCATTATTTCCGCCTCTACTTTAAACATTCTTAAATTGTCTGTCTATTATTCGATTTTCTTCACATACTTTTCTTTCGTCTCTTGTTATTTTTCCACATTTTAAAGCGCAATGATTTTTGTTGCTGTAGGGTGGTGCACGAATGAAGGTACAACAACCACCCCAACTACAGACGTACGACAACCCACTCACCGACAACGGTGCCACCCCTATGGGCCAGTCTGACTTGTAATAATGGCTTAATACTTAATGAAATCGTGCAAATTTGAGATCAATGACCCGTCAATAATAACACAGCTAACAGTACCAGAGAATTGTTTGGAACTAATTAAACTCAAGAACGACTATCGACCTACTTTAATTGTTTACATGCAAGGGAATATGTGGTCAAGGATCTACAAACCCATTACTTGCAATGAATTATACCTACTTGAAAGCAATTGAACAGATGATCCAGTTGTTGCGGTAAGAAATCCCATGCTAATTTCGCCAGTAAATCGTGCACATTCTTAACAATCGCTTCATGTTTTCCAGCCTGTGCCTTCCATACAGCATCCAAGTCATCCAAGGTTAATGTGTTTTCTTTGATGAGAAATCTTATAATTTTCTCCAATTTCTCTACATACTGGGGTTGATGCAGTGAATCCTTTAAGACAATATCTAATACATTTGAGTTTTTAATCCAAACCTGTAAGCCAATGGAAAAAAGTCATGAGAAAGATTGTCACAAAAAAAAAAGTGTTGATGTAAACTCTTACCGCCATACGTTCGGCTGTCAGCCAATTCATTTCATCATCTGACAATCCTTGAGATATCTGAGTCCTATGCGAGCAATAGGAAACTGCTGTTATGACTTTGTTTATCTCATTAAGAGCATTCATCTTTCCATTAAAACTCGACACTTGCAATAAGCGTAGTATCATTTTCAAACGGAATACTTCTATGTCGCGAAGAAGATCGCTTTGATCGGGCAGTCGACTAGCCAAACAACGTGCGGATTTGATTATTCTATGAATGAGATCACTTCTTCCTTCTGATTTTGCTTCATATTTGAGTTCAGCATCGGTAAGACTATCCAGAATATCCAAAACTATTATCCATATTGGCATAAAATACTTTTCAATTGTAGCCGGTGTTAGCAATTCATAACATTGCCCAAATGGTCGAATTAAATAGTATATAAGTGACAAAGATATACTCGCACTGCCATCAGCAGTTGTCACTGAATCCCGTGAAAGGAAAACAGATTTATTTACACTGTTTACACTTTCGGGGGAAGACGGTTTGCTTTTAACCGATGCAACACCGGTGTGAAAACGTTCCAATAAGTTATCAAAGCCACCCAACTGACCAAATCGATTTATTAAATCAACCAGCCAACCACGAGGGCGTTTAGGTTCTGAAGGTGTTGCAGCAAATTGTTTATTATCCTCCAATACACCCCAAACACCTTCAGGACCAAAGCATTCAGGTTGTCGGGCAACATTAAATGTATTAAATTTATTATTTGGGTCTAAAACTATTGAAAGAAGGTCTAATAAATATGGATTATCACGATGCATGTGAATTGCTATTAAGTGTAAGAGCTTGCCGCAAGTCATTAAAATGCAGTGATGAATATTATATTTCCACGAGTTGACGGCTTCATCCGTAAGAATTTTTATAAAAGACGTTGTTAAAGCATTTTTGTAAAAATCTAAGCAAGGCTCGCAGTTATGATCACATCCTGTTAAAAAATAAATTTTATATTTTCAAGAACAAAAAAAATGTTATTAAATTTGCAAAATTGCATTTCACTTACCGGCTAATGTAAGAGTTATAGCCGCATTTAACAAATGTTCAAGTTCTTGTTCGGGCAAAACAGGAACAACCCACCTTGGATTTGATATTTTTTGATTTAGGGATCGCAATTTCATCGCCGGAAACGACGATATCAATTTTTCGGGAGTCCTACACGAAACAACATACAAACAAAGAAAAAAATACCAACAATTTAACTAAGCCACTAATTACAATGATCAAATAGTTATTATTACATTTCGTCTGCATTGTCGGCTAAGGTGGCTGAATCCAATTGATTATCGCTTTTATCAGCTGTTTGACGACCGTGAGAATCAAAAGTCATGATCACTTACTCAATCCTGGCTACAAATAAATAAGTAACAATATTCAGTTTGTTTATTTACACTCTTTACCAATACGTAAAACTTTCTTCTTTTTTTTTGTTTTAATTATCGAAATAGGAGAGAAAGAATTCAGGCATGTGTAAACATCAAAAAAACACTAAATCTTTGTGCAAGTTATGTACATATGTATGTACGTATGTTGGTATTGTGAAAAAAAAGTCATCTTTTAATAAAGGGAATAAAAATTAATAGGTATCTTATAAATGCTCATTACATCATTGTGATTCGGAAAATTATTTTTAATTTCAATACACAAAATTTGGTAAACAATTCTTTGGGTGGTGCACAGTTCGTTTATGTCCGAATTTCCAGAATTCAATTCACTACAGAAATCAGGCCATGAAAAAAAATCTTTGTATCTCTCACACTATAAACTATATATAACTACTTTAGTTCGCAAAAAAGGATTTTTATCTGAACTACGTCACATACCACGAATAAAAATATGTATTTTGTAGACAAACCAGTACTTTACCGGAAAAAAGTTATCAATTATGTATTTTTGTTTTTAACAAATCTTTCGGTTGTGAAAATCAGCCGGTCACAAAATGGCGATTATTCCTGCGTGTTAAGGCTATATGTAAATATTCATAGTTGTGATTTTCACAAAGTATTTAAGAGTCCCAATATATCACAGAGAAATTATCGGACAATTCATATAAAAATACTTGAATAACTAACGCTAAGCAAAAATCATTCAAGAAACAATTCACAAAACCGATACATTTTAAGAAGTAAGCGAATTTCAAAGTATACGTAAACTCTTTGAAGGAATTGTCAATTATTAATTCTGACCAATGTTACCATATTCAAGTTATTATTTTCAAATATTATTTCTGCATTTACTCCCACCCGTACATGAATGTACGAATTTTTTAATTCGCACTCAACTTTGACCAACTGAACGTGTATATCATACAACGCTGGATGATTTTGACATAAGGATAATACTACTAGATTTATGCAACAAAGAAAACTGTATGTCATTTGTGATAAAAATCCAGTTAAGGACGTCTGTCAATTGAGTTGAAATGTTATTTTCAAATGATTTACATGATGATTTTTGACGTTTCCACCAAATTGTAATAATTCGAGTCATTTTTGACAGAGTTTTAAGAAGAATTTATTGTAATACAACTACTATCAAAAATGATCTATAAGAAGATCGATTTTATGCAGCCGTAGATTTAACTCGATCTTTCGATTTCGATCATTCTAAGTCCTAAGTAATTAAAATTATCCTGTAGAGAGAATTTTAAGGTAATTGGCACGCCCACTTATTTTTATATTTCATACTTATTATTTAAAGAAATAACAAAGTTTTTGCCTCAGATTATATGAAACGTATGAAATTGAAACATGGCCCGAAACACAGATTATTTGATTTGTTTTGTTTATTATGTATAAAGCAAGAACGAACTAGGGCTGATCAAAATTACCCGGTTATTATTATCTATTTTTCTAGTGCAAGTGCACTTTTATTTCGTTGCCGCAAAAAAGTTTTCAAATTAAAAGTTAAAGCAGGCAACACCTTTTTTTTTGCAAAAAATGGTTGTCATATTCGCCATTTCTAGGATTATCTTTGTATAAAGGAATCCGTCAAAAATGAATGGCTCATCGGCTCAGCTGACTATCGGCGCATTTACACCAGAATTCTGATTTACACTAGGCAATTTTACCAGCACCGATGTGAACATAAGACAGTGCAGTTTTTTCGCCATTTAAATAAGGAAATAACTTGCACATACAGTTAGCCTCAAAAGTTAACATACACGAATTAATTTGGAAAAATTCATGCAATTTTTATACAAAAATAACAAAACAACATATTTTAATATCTTTTTATTTTTTTAAAAGTAAAATTTACGAAATTGTAGGTATCGTACATTTTTTTTGCAGAAGCGGATTGGGCACATTTTAATAATTAAATACCTGAAGATATGATTTATTTTCCCTTTAACAATTCACACTATAACAATTCGACAATATAAATAAATGTGCAGACATGATGAAATCGTAAATCAAAAATTTTCCATTTTGTGCAACCGAAATCCTTGGAAGTATTAACAGACTTAACTTTTAATTTTGGACCACTATTGTTGTCCAATGACATGATCTAAAACTTTCAATTTTTGTTTTGTCCTTAAAATTTGATAACCTACATGTATTTGCAAAGTTTTGAAGATTTAGGACTGACTCAGGAGAACGCAAGTTATCAATCAGTTGTCTTCAAAACTGAACTAGAAATCAAGCTCTTCTTATGAATATAATACTATTCATCAACGAAACAACTGCAGCTTCTGCGCAGCGGACTCAATTCTTGAATGCATGAAACCTATGTTTGAAATCAAAATAAGTAAAAAATAAAAATATCTCTCTCTAACTTTAAAGAATGGAAATAAAATTTTGGGGACAAACTTAACTTTATATGCTCATGGCGGATACGGGAGAAGATTCTTCTAGCAAAGTCTTTAAGGCAAGGCCAGTTCTTAATACAGAATAGAAACTAGTTTGAATGGCATTGCGAAACATGTACGCAAATAATTATTATATACAAGTATCAAAATATTTCTGAGTGCAATTGCAGCGCCAATCAATAGTAAAGATGGCCGGAAGGGAGTTCCGACAGAAAAATCGATACAAAGATCACCACATGTAAACTCTAAGAAAACGAATGAACAAATCATTTTGGAGTAGGTATATTTAGTTGAGTATTCCTTTTTTTCCTTGTTTTGTTATTTTTTTATTATTTAATATTTTGTTAGTATAAATATCACTTGCAATGTGTACAGTTTTTCATTGTGGTAACTGTACTTTATAGAGAAATAAAATTGAAAATATTTCTCAATTATAATGGAATGATACGTTACCGCAAGAGCAGAAAAAAGGGATTTCTCAAACAACCTTTACTGCATACATGAAATTAGTCACTGAATGGAAAGGGAGTTTGACTAAAAAAAAAAGTAAACTAGTGCTTGGCAGTGTGCGCCACACATCAAGATACTAAAAACTGGGTAGTTTGGCACTTCTTTCGGAGGAGTTTTTTGAAGAAGGCAGAATCGTGAATGAGACTTTCTCGGCTCTTATCTGTGACCAAAACGAGAACATAATTTTCTTTCATTGAAGTAGAGGATAATGCACTTGATTTCCTATCAGGAAGGATCTGGAAACTTGAGCCAGTAGTGCGATTGGCCTACTTACATTGCATTATTGTTGTTCAAGGTATATACCATGACCATTAAACTCCCTTATGAAACCTTTGCTCTCTTACGAGTTCCCCTCCCATACAGTTATTTTCAGAGTTGTATAGAGTATTAGGATTCCAGTTGCACATAGGTGGAAAAGATTTATTCCTAAGTCTTCTCTGTAAGCTCCTTTAGGCACCTCAGAATCAGAGATGATTCTAGTGACTTCAGTTCTTCCTGTGATAACAGGTGCTTGCTTCTTTGTCCTTTGTGGGGTGGTGTCTCACCCAGTACATATTCTGCAATTCCATTTGATTCTACACAGAATCTGCAGAGACTTTCTGTTAACCCTAGTTTCCTTAAGTGCTCCCAGAGTCTGCAGTGCACTGGAGGTTATCATTGCTCGTTTTGATACATAACTCAAACCTCTTCGATAGATCCAAGAGTTTCTTGGCCTATTCCATGTCATGAGCGTTGTTCTAGGTTTCTATACGGTTCCTTTTTTCCATTTTCCCTACACCGCAGAATGTTTGGTACCAGTCAAGAGTTCTAATGCTCCTTTCCTAGCCAGGGAGTCGGCGTTTTCATTGCCTTCTATTTTCTTTATGACCAAGTATCCAGCAGAGTTTTAATTTGTTCCTCCTTATCAGCTCTTTAAGCTTCTGCGTCCCCGTACAAGCCTGGATTTGATGATTTAGGAGTATAGTGCCAAGAAAGCGTCACGACTGTCCGACATTTGGTTATGTCCAAGTTGGTATAGTTCCTGTCAAGATTGATTTGAACGCATCTGTCTATGGGATGGATTTCTGCTTGGAAGATGGTGGTGTGTTTCCCCATGGGTTCGGTGTACTTCGTCTTGGGGCCAAATACCACTGCCCCAGCTCCTTCATCAGTTCTGGATCCATCTCTATATCATCAGTCTGTGGATTTATACCAAATTGCCACATGCGTCAACTAGTTCGTTCGTAGAGTACAGCGGCTGTTGCTGTCTAATTGGCTCTGCCATTATGTTTGCGACTACCTATAATCCATTAGAGCATGAAGCATGATTCTAGTCACTATGAGTTTAGATCCAAATTGCATAGAATGAACCCGAACATTTGAACATTTGTGGAGTTCTTTCATCCTGAAAAGACAACTGTCGATTGTGACGCTATGGAATGTCTTACATATATATATATTGAAAAGAAAACAGCATATGCGTTTTTTAACCAATAAAGTTAATATTTTTAATAATGTAAACACCATACACTATAACATTTGATATGGTACTAACATTCGTTGTTCTCTTCCGTTTTCAATTCCAAATTCAATCTTAAGTTAACACTGCCTTCAACCCAAAAGTTTGGGCGATTAATCATTTCTTGCCACAGGAATAATTCTTTCCCTTGAGAATCCATCCAATTTAGCTTCTTGCCTTGTTTTTCTGTAAAGAAATAAATTTTTTTTTTAATTTAAATATTTTTACGATATAAAGAATAATTTGTCGGCTAGGTCACTGCCTAGGTTCGATTCCCGGTAAGACCAAAATAACTGTGGAACCCTAATATAATCTTCAATTTAGAGATTTAGCTCCAGTTCATGTTTTGCCCTGGATAACTAAAGGTCGGTAGGTCTTGGTCTTGGTTTTAGTGGAGCATATTATCCAGATTGCATTAGGAATGCAAAACGTGTATTATTTATCAAAAAGATGTTTCCACATGTAGTAGAAGACGAAAAACCAACCATTATGACATTTTTTTAATCTACGATGGTATTGCTGCCCTCATCTAATCAACAACATTAAGGAAACCCATGTTTTGTTTTAATTTCTTTATCGCAAGATTCTACAACAGAAGTCATGATAAAACGATATTTTTCTTCTATTTGCTCTACAGTTCGGGGTGAACCTGTACTTAGCCAGTTACTTCCAACCGCACGCCAAGTGCGAAGTTGAGGTTCTTCTCCACTTGTATACGCCATCGGCTTCGTAGGCGTCCGTTATCTCACTGGTGTTGAGTCGAACACTCTTTGAGCTGGAACAGTGCTTTATATATTATGCCCGTCGTATCCGTGACCGTAAAGTTCGAAGTTGAATATTCTTATCCAAATATCATCAACGCAAACAGCACCAGGAATAAAAGTTTCACTATATATTTGGAGGCGCTATATTCCTTCCAGATCTACCTTCTACAACTATTATTCGTGTAATGCGTAATATAGTTTTTTGACAAATGGAGGCGACACAGTTTGATAAACGGTCATACTCTCAGAGGATTATCAGTGACTGATGCCGTCAAACATGGATGTTGTTTATGCCGCGATCAGACGTCACGCGTAGGTAACGATTACTATTTTGTTATGCTTCTTTCTTTATAGTTACTTATTGTAATAGACTCAATAAATGCTTACCAGATCCTAATGAAAAACGGGCTCCACCTAACAGATGGTTGCTTATTAAGCGGTCGTGATCCCAAACTGTTAGTTCCAATGCCCTTTCCGACAAGTCTTGTAAAGTTACATTATCGTATACAAACGTGCAATTCCAAACCGGATTCAAAGACTTTTTCACAACAGGAGTTTTCTGTTTCGAGCTTCTTGTTCGATTTGGAAGAAGATAACTACAAAATAAGAACAAAAATTAATTTAGTTAATTTCAATCGTACAAAATATGTCTAAAATAATGTCACATAAATACAAATGCATGCATTTATAATAAATACCTTTTGCAGAACGTGTCACACGTACCGCTAGTCCGAGGGGATCGTAGGTTCTTCGCTTCTTTTACTAAGATGTGTAACTGGCCTTTCACTGAAGATTTTATACTTTCTTTTCTTCTAACAAAGACGCAATCTGTTTTGTTCGCTTGTGTACTCTCTGTAGTTACAAATTTAAGTCCAACTACCAAATCTCCATGATATCCCGAATTCGAGTCAAGACTTCTGCTCTAAAAACAAAATAAAAGTGATTCAATTGAATTGGACAAGTGCACGTTTTTGTATTACCTTCTCCTGTAATGTATACCACTGTGATTGGGGATTGTCAAATACTTTTTCTTGCAAGTCAATGACGACTTGACCTAAGAATTCATTGCGGCCAAATATATCCGAGTGCCAAACTGTTAGCCAGATGGAGCGAGTTTTCAGATCGGATATTGATACGTAAAAACGTATAACTTCGTCAAATACAGGATTCAGGGTGTTCTTCTTCACTTTTGTTTTGCGCTTCCCGCTCTTAGATTTATCTGGTAAGAGATATGCCTTTGAAATGTGATTAGTATAATGCTCAGAAGAGTCTTAATTAGAATGTGCTTTTGTTACCTTTACGTATGGATCGCTCTTACATCTTTTTATATCAGCTATCGCCAAGTCTTTACATTTTATTATATGTATTTCAAGAGCGCTGATTTTGTAATTATATTGCATCCCAAATTCAATTTGACCTTTCACTTTAATAGTTCCAAATCGATTCTCAAAGTTATCCGAATATACACTTGTTAACGAATCGGAACGTACCTGGAATGGGGAATAGATTGTTTGTAAAGCATGCGTAAGTAAAACAATTCTAATAGCGTACTCCAAAATTTGTATTGTTTCGCCTGTACAGCTTATTTCGCTCCAGCTCTGGCGATTTCGATATACTGAATTCTGATATTGAAAAATCATCTGCAATTAAAAATGGTGTTAGCATATGAACCTTTTTTTTTTTTTGAGGGCGGAAAGCGTAGTTTTAGATCGATGCTTGTATGAAACATGCCAGCATGCTTCATGAATAATAAATGCATCACATTCTTTTGGAACGTTGTACTAATCATATAATCAATCTTTAAAACAGTATATCGTCGTCGTTCGATGGAAACTCCCCAATTCCATGATAGAAAGTATTTACATTTGAAGTTGGTAACTAATATTAAAAATTAGAATTTCTGGAGCTCTCATTCTATGTAAATTGGATATACAGGAACGAAGGATTTAGTGAGTTTTCACAGAAAATAGATTTTGTTATTTGATTCAATATGGTGTGTTTATATCATTTTTGGGACAGATGTGCTTAGCGAGTGTTCATTGAACGACGACGATCTATTTGCCATGCTTTGGTCACAAGATTTGTCTAGACGACCACTTATCGTAACCTTATAGAGAAATTATACAAGTTCCGAAATTTGTAAAGTTTTTGCCAGCGTATTGATTTGGAAAGTAACTTAACACAGACTTTGTTCCCAAATGCTTGAGCCAGATACTCTACCACCTAACAGAACATGTTATTTACGGTGGAAACTATATCAGAATACTTGTGTAAAATAAGTCACAGTCAAAACAGCTCCATGGAGATAGATTTTTCTTTTCCACAATACAAAGCTAATGGCTTTATGTGCAACACCAACAGACCAATTTGCTTTTCAAAATGTTTATTTCGCATAAATTTCGTTTGTTCTTTGATAAGTTTAGAAGTAATATGGCTACCAGGACATCAGTTGTTTTGAAAATATATAGTTTTTTTTTGACACTCTTCATGCCAAGAGGAGAGGGTTTTCATTATGTACAGTGGAAAAAAAATCAAAATTCTATGTTTTGTCTTGGTATACGTATAGTATACACGCTTTTATAACACATGTATCGTATATCAGACTTGAAATATTATATCAACACTGTTGGTGAATTTACTTCTTGCACTTAAATAATATAACAGAGTAATTGTCATGGCTTGCACGCTGAGCTGAGCAAGGTACATTGCATGTACATTGAACATTATTTCTACGAAGTTCGTCCCACCGAAGACCAGTAAAGTAAACATTTTAAAACGAATAAATTTACTGCATAATTGTCAATTTTGAAACGGCTTGGAAAATCTGTAATCAGGAAGGTCGAGCTTGGCGTCAAAGTATTAATTCCAATTCTCACCCACATATGGTCATGAAATTTGGGTGATGACCGAAAGAATAAGATCGCGAATACAAGCTGTTGAGATGAGATTTATTCATGACAAACACGGGAGTACGCGAGGAACCCAACGATGAGCAGCTGCTTCTTCGAACGGAAAGGGCTATGCTTTGATGATTTGGTCACGTGGCTCGAATGTCTTCATCATAACGACATTCGAGGCGGGCGTTGAACGCGATTCCATAAGGTAGGCGACCTCTCGGCAGATTCAGGTTTAGGTTGCTGGACCAAGTCCAAGAACTCGCCTGGTTACGCTTGGGCATAGGTTAGGTTAGGTAGGTGGGCTGCTAGTGTATTCACCAGCACACTTAAACTATATTGGTCTATTGTGATACACATCCTATGATAGTGCCGTTAATTAGTTCCCAACGGCAAATGGTGACTGGACCAGTCCTATTATTAACTTTGCTTTCACTGGGGTTCGAAACGGGGACCCCGCTAAACAGGAGCGGGCACTCTACCAACTGTGCCATCCAGTCATCGATGGGCATAACTCCAGATGAGTTCGAGTCGATGGAAGAGTATCGAGTTACCTGGAGATCTCTCATGCGTACTTAAACCCCCCGCCCACTTTAGTGGATCATGTGGGCAAGAAGATAACGACGATGATGATCAAAAAATATATTCCACTGTGACAAAATGGCTGCAGTGCCAGTTTTAAAAAAAAATTTTATTTGTGTAAAAAAAACATGCAGTTTTCAACTGCCGTGAATGAATTTCCTGGATGAACAAGGCTCATGATAAATAAATCGGTGTACGTACCAAAATACCAGTCGAGTTTATACAATGATTGTGGCATGCGATGGGGTGATCAATATTAACAGTAAATGGTTTTAATGGAACAAACACGTGATTATCTTTCTACTGAACACACATATCGGTTAGTTATTTCTATTATCGATATGTTAGACAAGGAAACAAAACAAGGTTATTTAAATACAAACAAATTACAAAGTAACGAATATGAAAAAAGATGCATGGATAAAATGAAATGCGAATACAAAACAAACTAAAAACACACAACATAACAACAAAAGCGGACAAGAATAGATTTAAAATAATAAAAGTAATAAATACGCAGTGATACGGAATAACAGCACCTTTAGTTAAGGAGTAGAACAAACTAAGTGACAAATATTAGCGTGTCATCAAGACCTGAAAAACAAACAACAATTTAAAGTCTTATTATCTTGTTCGATCATGATGGGACAAAGTTTTTCGTTAGTGATGCACAGCATTATACAGTGGTGGAATAATAATTATGCCTAACATCAACGAAAACCGTTTCTGTGGCTCTTATTGAAATTGAGGAAGCTGCATTTTGTTTAAAATCTTTGAGTATATTAAGGATCATTTGTGAGATAAAGACAAATAGACTTACAGATGAAGCAGAACCAATTGCATTCTTCGTTAATTTACACTTGACTATTGCATCAGCAATACCGTAAAATGGATTGGAAATTATTGTAAAAATCATAGGTAGACTTGATTCATTCAAGTTGATATGGCCTCGTCTGTGAGGAAGGTGAATAGAGGAGAAGCGGACTCTAAGAACTGTACCAGGAAATGGGTGTTGTCCGAAAGACAAAAATCCGTCGACTGCACTGTCTCGGCCAAATTGAGCGCATAGACATTACTGCTCCAGCTAAGACGGTCTTTAAATCCGAGCCTACGGGTTCGAGATAGTGTGAAAGGCCGAATCCCCGGTATAACGACCAAGTAATCGGACAACTTGGTCTTGATGACTGAAAGCAGTTTGCCCTGGACCGTCAGTTACTGTTCAGGCTCTGACCCTCCATGGGTCCCTGGCCTGATAAGTCAGTAAGATTTGATTTATTGCTCATTGTATTCTTAAATGCGAGGAATAGATGAATGAATGCATTATTTACGCTTTTATTCAGTGAACCGATTCCATTGTTTGTTTCACTTGCTTCAAACACACTCGTACATAGCAGCTGCATACTACAAGGGCTCATTAAATGTGAATTAAATCTTGCATATATGATTAATTACGAGACAATACATCATCTTAATAATAACGTGGTCTTTTGATGAAAATAATTATAAATATAAGTTTTGGGACAAGAAAATTAATATTTTCCAACAGATGGCCTTCGTAGTTTATATCTCGCGTTATTTACGTCTCTTCTGGTGAAACAAATAGATTAGTTGAAAGATAAGATAAGATTTCTTACTAGAAAACGTTACGGAGACTTTTGAGATTGATTGACGACTTGGACAAAAGAGAATCGATGTAGAATCTCATGAACCGAATTTCCATCTGCGAATCACTGCTGAATCGCGACAACATCGACCCGTTTTTGAAGCGGATGAAGACTGGTGAAGAAAATTTGATCACTTACGACAAAGTCAAGCGAAAACGATAGTGGTCGATGTGAATCCCTGTGAGTCGGCACGAAGGGTGACCAAGCCAAGTTTGACGGCCAGGAAGGTCTTACAGTACGTTTCTTTGTATTCGCAGGGAATCCTGTGCCGAAAAACAACAAATGGACCGTCTGAAAGTACCAATCTTTCAGAAGCGGCCAGCTTTGGCCTATAGAAGAATTACCTTCCAACATGACAACGTCAGGCCATACACATCGATAGCATAGCGCCTCGTCAGAAACTCTGAGAGCTTTGTTGGGAGGTCCTTATGCATCCACCTTATCAATCGTTCCGGACCTATAAACCAGTCATTACCACCTGTTCCTGTCCATGTCGAAATTGTTTGCAGTTGAAAATATCGCATCAAGAGAGGCTGCAGAAGCTGACTACAACATTTGAGTTTTGTAATTATTAGAAAAAAAGGAATGTCTAAACTATTGTCGAGCACGTGGTTCTCTTGAAACAAATCTATACCTAAACAAATGTGGATAAGGCCATTCGTCTTTATTATATTCCTACAACTCCGAACGCACGAAGTTATGGAACTCCTAATGACACGGCAGAGGCCGTTAAAAAATAGATGACAACATGTATTTTCTGTCGCGAGATTCATATTACTATTGCCACCACTGTATCTTTTTTTAATTAAATTTTGTATACATATTGCTAATGCTACATCTTGCCGACGAGTCTGTTTTTATAGTCGAGATATTCTGTTGAAATTGTTTAGTTTTTCAGATTCAAAAGCGTGTGTGTAGAAATCAAGCGATTTGTTATTATTGTTGCATTTAATTTGGCAATCAATTTTATGTAGCTTACTGTCCGCTCGGTGATATATATCAAGGTCCACATTGATATGTTCGCTTATTCATTTGTCCACTTATTTTGTAAACATAACTATTTCAATTTGCGTTACCCTAGAATAAATCCACACCAGATAGCTATAATTACAGTTTAAGTATATATTTTTAATATTTCATAAAGGAAGGAAGTGTTTGGGGAAATGAAAAATTAGAAAATAAAAGCAGCTCTAAGCGTGTTAAGCCTCACATCAAACATTTTTAAAGCAACCATCTACCTGATAGGATAAAGTGGAATGAGTGTAGTAGGCTCATTACCCGAAAGATAAAGTATGCATCTGACACCAACCTACGGAAACATACACCCATTAAATGTATATATTTAGGATGTTGTAACACACATTGGTACTTTTAAATGAAACATTTTTTTAAGATAAGCATACAAATAATAAACTATTTATAAATAATGGAATGATTACATTAACATTCATGTACCTCATCAGTACAATTACTTTCCTTTCATGGAAAACAATTCATTTTAAAATGTTGAAAATAGTTGAGGAGACGAGAACTTTTAGTTTATTATATGACAACGAATTTCCACGAACTACATGGGAATGGTTACGCTTACAAGACGAGCTACTATCTTGTTGTATGATACTTTGCTCGTCAACAGCGCTCGTGGTACTAAGATCTTTCGAAACTCCAAAAGTTGTCATGTTACTTAAATGTATAACTCGAGAGGTGGATGGACGTTGCTCTCTATAGACCAGTTCTGCTTACTATGTCAACTGAAAAATACTGATCGTTCACAACAACGCTTGTCAAAGCAACAGGGACTATGGAATAAACAAAGTTTATTGCGGCAATTGCCTTTGAAAGAATTGTAAAATCAAAATGGGCAGCTTTCTAAATAAGTGCTACATTTGCGGCAGCAGCATTAGGTTATATTTCCAATTGATTTCAGTTGAAGCAAAAAAATAAAAACAAGAATTTAATAAAATTTCTAAATTAAACGTATGCTTACCAAGTGAAGCGCTAGCCGTCATGCCTCTTTGTAAACTGGATATTTGATACGGTCTCGAAGGTTGGAATGTGTTTCTCTTCGATAACGATTTCGGGAAGACTATCTGGGCAACAGGCGAGCGATATCGTGCACTCTTCGCATTAGATTGCACAACGTTCGAGTCACTAATTGATTTATCGGGCATTTCCGCTGAGAATTGCATCGATTGCAATCTTGGCAAAGAATTCGTTGATATATGACTCTCTATAAGTATTCTATTTGGATCTTTCTCCAATTCGTTCTTATGCTTGATATCGGTTAAGGATGATTGCCATACGGGTTTAGCTTCGGAAGAACTTTGGTTGTCGCCACCTCCAATGCTCCCACAGCTTTGTACACGATCCAATTGTTCTTTACTTTTGATAATGGTGTATGTTATATTATCAGCTGATCCTCGTTTTGCAATCGACACGTCCGAAGTATGAGAGCAATTGTCTCTGTCGAAGTTCAGCAATTTACTGCCAGAATCAACTGGAGCAAGGAGAGCTGACTCAAAGCTGCCCCTCCAAGAAAATCGATCACAGTCACTGACTTCACCGGCGGTCTCATTGACGGCGTTGTTTGAATTGAATAACCATGAGGGATTTGATGACCCCAAAAGGACATCATGTGATTGACTGCGTGGTAGCTGCCCCCTTCGGCTCGACGAACAGTCGATGTGATCTACTATGGATTTCGTAGAGCTGTCTCCGGGATTCGCTATGTCATTTGATCTAGAGAGTTCAGAGCTTTCCATTGGAATGATATCACTACCAATCTTAACATCATGCATTAATGCCACTAATTTCCTCCCGATATGTTGCATTACATTGGCTAGCATTTGCGGGGATTGTTCCGTGCATACGTGATTATGGCTTTCTTCATCAACGGTGGCCTTTTCCGCACTGAAACTTGTGTTCGTTTTTATGAGAGATTCGATTAGATCTGTATACAGTAATACATTATCACTATTCACAGCACAATGCTCGTCGATCCATTCATCATTCAGTACCGAAACCCTTGTACTTCCTGCGTTTGATGCCTCTATCGGACTGGGTCTTCTAAATTTCTTATGAATAGCATCGCTATTTGGACGGTTACAATCAGATGAATCGTTCGAATCTGACCAGGCATCTTCGCTGCTGAAATACTCAACAATCTCACGAACTTGTTGATTATTTATACCGGGGACCGTTTTCATGAGCCTAACTAGCTCATTTTCAAAATATGAAATTTGAATCGATTTATTTCTTCGTTGCAAGGGTTTTTCCTTCAAAAAGTTGCCAGAGTATGTGCCAAATTTGTTTGTTTGGCTATTGTTTTGACTAGTTACAGCTATAAGCGTCTTAAAAAATTGACGCATTTTTGACATCATAAGGTTAGTCTCTTCATCAGAACTCCAATTATTAAAACTATCCTTCCGAATGAGCGAAGTCTTGGGCGGAGATGTCTGTAGATTCGCCAATCCAGTCATTTCCGAATCCTTTTGTTTATCCGCATCCGAGTGCTCATTTGTGGAACTAAGTTTTTTCTTACCTATAAGCTGCACAGTATTGCTGCATTCATTGTTTAATTCATGTTCAAGCTCACGTTTCCTATAATTCTTTTTCCGCTTCATGTTGTCACCATTTTCAACTTTGTCATACCCTGCTCCCGGCTCGGACAGCGAACCTGTCTCTGATTCTGATGAATACAGGTTTTCAACTGATTGCTCATTTGTGAGTTCAACTGTTTCAACAATTAAATTGTCTAGTGATGAATTATTTGATCGTTGTGTTCCACGAGCGCGCACGTATTTCTTCTTTCGTTGACTCGGACTTGGATGACCTTCACTGTCACTACCCACACTGCCGTCTGATCCCACAAATCCTGAGAGGAAATACTTTTCGAGTCTTGATGTTGATAATTCAATAGCTGTCTTCTTGTCACAAAAACCAACATTTGTTGTTACCGCATCCTGGTTGTCACTGCAATCACTGAATATCTCCGAACTGCTCTCTTCGAAAGCATTGCTTTGAACTCCATCGCCTAAACCAAAGAAAAAATACTTCTCTAAATATGAAGGCGACATTCTGCTGCCGTTTGAACAGTTATCTTCTTCTTCCTTCGACACATCCTCGCCAAAGTGCTCCAATTCAGTTTCTTCACAACTTTCTTCAACAATTGTATGCAATGTAAAATCGAGGGCGCTGGAACCATAACCTCGGCTAAGTTTGTCTTCAGCATCGCAAGCAGCTTCATCTAGTGTGTCAAATTCATTTAAATCGTCTTCACTTTGACTGATATTTTCAACCCATGAATCATCATCTGCCAGACCATCATCAGCACGAACACTTTCATTAACAACGAAAAAAATGTCGTTCGCTGTTCCGACGAAATTATTTAATTCAGCCATAAAAACGTTTGTATGATTGTATATTCTCAAACGTCATTTATCTCATCCTCAAAATAAACAAAATCAAACACATTTTTTCTAGTATAAAATCATTCTTAAATTTAGTAAACAACAAGACACGTAGAAAATAGAAAATAACAAAGATCAACTAAAATCAAAGATAAGAGTGTGTTGGATATCTAACTGTTTACTGGAAGCCGGCTTTCCAATATTCACCAATCCCACATTAAATTAAGGGACTTTACACTGTTCAATAATTGGATAGACCTGATCGAAACAACTCAAGTGGGACCGTGTAAACGAAAGAGAAGACCCGTGCACCTGTCAGACATGAAGAAAGTTTTATTTCTGTATCTTCTGCAAGGAATGTGACCTGTCTACAAATGGGACAGAAGCCAAATTTGTTCCGTTCCTTTCTAAACAAAATTCGAAGCCATTGTAAAACTGAAAACAGTAAAGTTTGTACGCAAATGCACCGTGTCAGCACAGATTTTTTCAACATATTTACCTGCAGAATATCATGTGACGTTGCCTAACACAACTAGAAAATAAACCTCTCAGTTCATTCTCCAATGCTTTGTGCACTAACAAAAAAGTACTATTGCAGTATTTATGTTCCATTCTAAACATACAATGTTGCACCAAAATCCCCGACTGTGGCAGTGTTTTCTAAGCAAAGGTCCTTGCAGTCAAAAAAGCGCCTAGGATGCCACCCAAGTGGCCATCAAAGCCTAAGTGGGCACTAAGGCGATTTTGGCAACATAAATCAAGTCCCGGCTGGTTGCATGCCGTTAATTCCTTAAACTGTGCTATCACCTCCAATAATCATAGAAATAGCAAATAGAAGGTAATTGATATTGGATCCTTGGCCTAAGTTGAACAGCGTAAAAACCTACAGAGTACTTCACTCAATGGCCACAGTAAAAAAAAGGTGACTATCCACGAACTAAGTGGTTGGTGGATGACGATCCTTTGTCACAGCAAAGCCTATATCAGTTGAGAAAAATGATTCTCCGACCACGTTTTAATAAAATCTTACCTAATGTATCTTATTATCTGATTTAAAGATGCCAAGTAGGACCTAACAGAAATGCGACACATGACCGTCTGTCACCCAACTTAACTTGAAAGGTGATAAATTCAAGTGGAAATTGTGGCGCTTAGTCGGAGAAGTCAGTATTGTATGTCTTTCCCTGAGAACAGCACAAGCATAAGTTCATTTTGCCATCATCCACCCTCATATTAGTACTAGCCGCTTCCATTGATGTCAGCAAATGCTTCATTGACGGCTCTTAATGAACTTACAATTACGTCAAGGCTAATAGTTGTACAGAGATCTGCAAGATCGTCCCTACAATGTTGGCATGTGCATTTTGCACGATTTTCTCCAGAACAATGAGGAAGCAGTCACATTGACGCGTCGTATTGTCAAAAAAACCCTTATTGATTTTGAAGGTCTTATTGAATTACTTGCTGTCCTTGATCGAGCTGTTGTCATACTGCACAACCTGACGAGCCTTGCAGAAATGTAAAAGCTAGACATCGGTTGTTTCCATGCACTGTTTCATATTCAGCCTTGAAGTCGACGAATAGGTGCGGAGTGTCGATGTGCACTTCTTGAGTTTTTTTTTCAGGATCTGCCCTGGTTTTTTCGGTGTGTCATCAGGGATACCAGGGTATTGTCTTGTGTCGATCGTGATCAACCTGGTTGACAATTGTTTGAGCTGAGGACTGCCAAGTTATTTTATGGATGTGGAGATGTGGAAAATGCGTTCTAGCTACAGAGAGGTTCTGTCCCGTGACAAAGTCAACCTTCCCCACTCGGATACAGGATTTGGTGTGGTGCGGACTCTAGCAAAGATGCCGGGGCAGTGTGCCGTGCAAATGAGGCTGATATTTCCGAATTTCACCCTGTTGCGGATTGTTGTGAGGCATTCGCTTTTATGAACAAAGCTCAAAACTTTTTCCATAATTATGCTTGGAACAAGTCCAAAGGAAAATAAGCGGATCTACAGACAGTGTAGTCTTAGAATTCGCTGTTTTTCATCCTTATTTAACCGATGTCCACTTTATAGCAATACATGGCTGTTAAAAGAGTCCGCATTCCACGTTGTCCACCATCTGTTTACTCGGATTGTCAACAGAAAAATAGTCCGTATCGAATGCATTTGGTTATATTTGAACCGATCATTTTTTTACGGGAGTTTTCCTCACGGAAAACTTCCCCAAATATGAAGATAGACCCCTTTCTTTGACTCTCGGGCGAAGGGTGCAGATTAATTCGGTTTCGGAAATGTCGCTGAAGTTGTGATCACCGATTTGACCCTCAGAGAAAAGGGTCTCACTCTAAACCTTTTAAACTTGAGCCACGAATATATCGAAATAGCTCTAAAAGACGTAGGCAGCAGTTAGCAGAATGCCACAAGTGTTATTCAGTGCATCAGTATCATCAATACACTCGGTGGTGAGAGCTTATAAAAATGTATATTTTTTGTTATTAATTTAAAACGTTTTCAATTAAATGTTTGTACTTCTCGAGGTTTGTATGTACTTATCTGCTGAGAAATAAGAAATGTCCTGGTTTGGAAGAAAAATACAATTTTGAGGATAGCTGTGGCAAGGTTAGAAAGCAAAAAATATATAGGCGTAAGTCTTCCGTAGACATACTGTAAGACATTCATTCACTGTGGGTTTTATTTCATCATCATTTAACGTAAATAGATATATAAGTATGATGTTTAGTTATTTAGCAACTCAAACTCAAATTGTTAATATAAAATGTAAGTTTTTCTTTTCCATTTAAGTTTAATTCCCCAATAATTCAACACATAAGTCCTGAGGCCAAACAATAAAGTTTCCTTAATTCGAATTAAGTTTAGATTTAAAATTAAAGTGTAAAAGCATAGTTGATTAATTGAACCAATTATTGGTTGAGTCACAACCAATAAATGTAAGCCTAAGCCACATTGCAACGATGCGTTCCTTAGGTTTTCCGGTATTAGGTTAGGTTAGGTAATAATAAACTTTCCGGTATTAAATAAATAAAAACAAAATAAACAGAATTGTTGTTAATGCTCTTAAGTTTTATTTTCAAGACTTAAAAAACATACTTCTAATTTCGCAATATTAATAATACGTGGCATGATTACGATTTCCGGGGAAACGAGTTTAAAATACCCAATTATTTGTTCCCGATAAAATAAGCACAAAATGTATAGAAAAAAATTGATTAATCGTTTAGTTTAGGGGATATCGAGGTTAAGGACATGTTGTCCTGTATAAAGTTTGAGGCGGGGACTCGCTTCGCTCGCGAACAGAATTTTAACCCCTTTTTTACACCTGCTCTCGCGACTTCGTTGGACATATCAATAACTGCTTGGCAGGCGCCTGGAGCTAAAGTGTAATTTAAGGATTAAACGTCAATATCTTCTTAACTAGACAAAAACGAAAATTTTGTTACTTCATATTTTGTTCTTATATCATCGAGATCTACAAAACAGCGTTTTCAAAACATGAAACCAAGGAAATCGTTATATCCACCAAAAAGTTTTCAGACGGCTGTTTAATCCAAGTAAATTAACACGTCACATGTGTAACACGTTAAATAACCTCGATTTGTAGCACTTCCGTAAGCACCCTAGGTCAATCGACCCTGATGATGATACATGTAATGTTAAGCTTTGTATGTCCCTATATCAGCTTTTGCACAGCAGAGGCTAAAAGCTTAATCGTAAAAGTTTTCTTGTAAACTTAAGGCTTTTCGGGGTACACATCTGCAGGCTCAAACAAAGATAAATGATAGGCAAGAAGTAATCTGTAAATATACCTTTTAGCAGCAATATTTATTTGTAATATATCGTACATCAATAATTTTAAACAAAACTATGCACCAGGTTAATTTAGTTTGCTGTTTAAGATACTTCACTGTTATATTTTCCTTTTTGTATTGGGTAAGTGGAAAAGTGTTTGTGTCAACTGGATAATTGAATATGAATATTGCCTATTGTGAAACAAATAAAAAAGAAGTCAATGTAACAATATAAATACGTGAATGTGGTGCTCAACATCTTTTTTGTTGACCTCCTTTTTTACTTGTGAATATTTTAAAAATCGATTTTATGCATAACTGCTGAAAACAACACTGCACAGAAATCGAAAAAAACAACATCAGGAATGTATTCCGTGCGAATAGAGGGACTGAAATATATTTGAATTAATTAATTCATAAGAGTCGTTACATTCCTGTGTTACAATCAGAACAATATTGTAATAAAAATAAAACACAGTTCTAAGAGAAAGAAAAAATCCTAGATCTATAATTGTTTTCACAGTGAGATGTGTCGGATAGTTTACATAGACTTGAAGCGTTATGTGAACAATTTGAATTTTACTTAAATATTTAAACTGAATCCTGTGGAAAGATTCCTGCTATTCCCGAAAAGTGGTTTAGTTCATTTATAGCTTGGGCATAATTAGCAGTTGGTATAATGAATTTGTTGGTCGAGTGATAGCTTCTGTTGGTATGTAGGTAAGGTGACTAGTGTGGCTACTAAAACAGTGCTCCATTGCGCTGTCACTTTCCAACTTTACATGTATCCTGGCTCCTCGTTGACCTTACCACAGTTTTCCCTATTTTATATGTTGTCATAATTTGATATGATTATGAAAATAAAAGCAAATACGGTTTAATCAATTGAACGTTTGTTGTGTTACTCAGATGAAAATCGAAATCAAAAAGAAAGAAAAAAAAGTGAAAATTACAAACAACATAAAGTCAGGTTTTCTCTTCAACATTATGTGTATGTCTGTTGACCATTTTAAAACTGTTTTGTTTTCTATACCTCGAGGTAGTTAAAAGAATAACTACCTAGTACCTATCAGGTTCTGCAAGGGCAGGGCAAGTACCGACATAATATTATGTTAGTTAGTTAAGTATTTTATTTCATTTTATTTTATCTATAAGTTGAATACAATTTCATACATATCTCAAATCTCAAAATCTATTTGGGTTTTGGTCATCACTAACCGCCTGCTGCGGTTGTATAGGTTGCAAAGAATTGGTAACTCGGGACAATGTAGATTTATTTTAAGTACCGTGCTTACTTTGCTGTTAATAAAATGTGTTTCATTTTTAAGATCGTATCTCAGTTGTGAGGAATATAGTCTATAATGGAAACACTGGGCATCACACATATATTTTTCGTACAAGCATTTAGTAACTGAGAAAGATAATATGTTAAATTTGTTGATGGAGATGCACCATAATCCACCCTTGATACGTCAAAATGAAGACCACATTCAGATGTTCAGAATTCCCAATTTTGGTAGAGTGGCCCGTGATAATGTGTTAAAGCATGTGCTTATCATCATCTCAGATATCTTAGCTATATGTTCGAAGTGCAGCACAGTTAAGAAGCAGCGATGAAATCTTTCTACCTCGTCAAATGAGTGAAAACCCCTCACTTGGGCTCCATATAAAATAATCTTCTTCGTTGTTGCAGTAAATATTTTATGTTTTAAACTATAATAAATATTTTGTCTTCTAATTCAGCGATTGTGGTTAATGCTGGTTCCGTTTCTGTAAGTTTTACATTAAGGTGCATTTTCATACTTAGTTGCGCATTTATCGGTATACTTTGGCATCCTTGGACATTCCACTTTTCCTTAAATGTAGTACATACCTTAACGTCTTATGCTTTATTTACGAGACAACAACCTTCCCAAAGGACAGTAACATTCATTCCTAATTACAGTATATGATTAATATGACGAGTGTAAGAACGTCTAAAATGTGAGTGAATTTCTTTCTTATACGCGTTCTTTCTTTTACGGGGTCACTCAGTATAAGAAAGAAAATATCTTCTAAAAAATACATCAAATAAAAATACTTTAGCCACTTCAGCAAAATATTAAAAGAAGCTTTATTTCAAATTAATTTATTTTTTTAACAATATAAATCTTCAACATTAAGCTGAAAATAAATTATTCATTGCAAACAAAATTTAACATTTAACAATAAAATATAAAAAAGTGTTTGCACTTAAGTACGGAAAGTAATGAGAATTACATGGAGAAAAATTAATTCAATTTTGAATAATAATTCTCAGTTTTAATTTAAATAGTCACTTTTACTTGCTTCTTAAATAATATAACTTCAAAGCTGCAATAAAATTGTTTTGGTAAAGGAGCAGTTTAAACGAAAGATCATCATCTTCTATCCCGCATCCACTAAAGGGGCTCGCTAGAGTAAAACTAATCTTCAGCGTACTCTATTCTTCGCCATGTGCTCTAACTGATCAGGAGTTTCAAGTGCAAAGTCAACCATCTCAAGCTGGGTCTGTCTAACGGTCACATACCTGATGGAACCGGAGCGAGAGTCCATGTGAACTTACTCCTCTGCTGGGTTTTGTTGCCATATGAAGTGGGAATTTAATTCCAAAAAAATGTGTGGTTTTAATTCCCTCTAAATGTGAAATAAGTTCCCACGCTTAAAACGCCAAAAAATGATGCGATTATTGCCATTTTTTCATATGGTTAACAGATTTCAGATTTCTATGAGCAAAAAGTTGTTGCAATGCAGTTGCTAGTTTCTTCATTAAAATTATAACTTTGACTCAACTTCTTGTCTTGTGAAGCGTCTGCATTTTAGTAGAAAAAACATAGCGTAAGTGTTTACAAAAACGTCTTAAAATCAGTAAAATATTGACGGAAGTGCGTTATATTATTATATCTGGCTTAATAATACAGTGGACTCTCCCTAAGTCTAATAACTTTTCCTTAGTCGTAACTAACTCTAACTCAAACTTTTTCGCCATATTTTACATACATTTCCCATACAAAAATCTCTCCATAAGTTAAAGTCCATCTAACTCGTATAAATTATGGCATCCGGTCCACTGTGTTCATTTTACTGCTTATAGAACACAAATCTGAAAAAAATATTTTAAGCAAAGGGGGAGTGTATATAAGACCATTTTTTGAGTGATTTTTCTAAGGTCGCCCGCTCTGCCCTCGCCTGGAATAGTCAAAGTATGCAAGTAAAACTCGGGCGGAAAATGCCTTGAATTTAGAAATGCTGAACATTATATTCCTTATTATAATAATGTTTTTTTTAGAGCAAATTAAACTTAAAAATTGAAATAAAGGGCCGACAGCTGGCTCCATCACTCTATGTGTAAGGTTCTATACATTAAAAGCTAATTTTTATTCGTGTTTTCAATACTTTACCTAAATTTGCATTAACAGAAACTCGCACCTGCCCTTAAGCGATAAAGCAGACGGGGTGCAGAGGGGCAGCATCTCCCCCTACCTATTCCACTTTCATCGTTAGAAAATGGTTTGGTTTAATAAACCCGAAAGTTGGTCTTAATTCGAATAATTAAATAAGGCCAAATTTAAAAACATTTTCAGTTGTACCTAGTTGTTCGATTTTAGTTCCCTCTGCGGACTTTTGGGTGTGTTCTTAGTTTCATTAAAAAAGTGAATTACGTTCCCACCTTGTATGGGAACTAAGATTCTCAGTGGAATAAGAGAAGTTCTCGGGGACTTATTCCCTGCACCGATTGAATCGCGTGAAACAATGTGAAAAATTCCTATAAATAATGATAATAAGAGGTGACACGCACCCTTGACGAAGTCCACCGCTCACCGTGAAGGGAGCCGTGAAGGCACATCATTTTCAGATTCCTCGTTAACGATTTTATAGAATTTTTTTTTAATTTTATATTAAGAAGGTCTCTCTCCTGGTCTTTGTTGTAATTTTCTTCGCTTCGTCTTCATCGTCTCATTGTTTTTAATTTTAATCAAATTATTTTGTTCGCCAATTTTGGTTTGTATTTCCTATCAGCTTAAAGAAATTTTAAATATTTTGCCTAAAATTTAGTTTATTTTTTATTATATGCGACTTAGTGACGGATAACTCACTGTATAACTGTATAACACTAGCCAAGTGTACAGAACTATCACTTCAAATAATGAATGGTTTTCTTTAAATTAATCATTTTTTAATTTTAATTTTAGATATTAGGATCCACAATCATTGCCACGAGTGTCTGGATACTGAATGATCCCATGTTCACTTTGATGTTCAAGCAATCCGGACAGTATTTGTACAATCTGATCTATCTTGTTATCTTCGCTGGATGTTTTATACTCTTAAGTGCATGGTTTGCCTGCTATGGAATTCTTAAGCAATCACAAACTATTCTTGGAGTGGTAAGATTCATTTCGTTTTTTGGATTTCACTTGTATAAGCTCTGTGTACATTTGCAGTTCATATTTACATTGATGATTATTGTTGTGGCTGAGGTAGCAGCTGGCATATGGTTCTATCGAAATAAAGATAAAGTTGTAGATCTTATAAGAGTCTCCGCTACGTACTCCATTCAAGAGGAATACGGACAAAGTAGTTCGGCAACGGTCACATTTGACTCAATACAAAAAAGTGTACGTATAACTTTATGTAGGATTGTATTTTTGGAATTAATTTTTTTGAAAATAAATGCAGTTCAAATGTTGCGGAGCTGACGGGCCTACTGATTGGATAGTAAGCCGATACAACAATGTTGGCCGGGATGATATCTTGAATATTGCATTCTCATCGTTGAATGTCTTTTATAATATACCAGAATCTTGTTGCAGTGCAGAAATAAGCGAGATAACATGCGAAATAGCAAGAAAAAATAAACTAGACGCAGTATTTCATAAAGGAGTTTACGATGCGGTAATAATTTTCGTAATTTTGAATAACTTTTTTCACAAAGCTATTTTATTTCAGGGATGCGTTAAGAAAATGGCTCAATTCGTATCAGATAATTCAATGACTGTATTTGCAATATTAATTAGCACACTCACTGTTGAAATTTTAGCGTTATTTTTGTCTTTCCTCTCTTGTTGCACTGTATTCAAAAAAGTTGATAATAAAACTAAGCAATTTCAAAGTTATTAAAAAACAAAAAACAATGAGTACCATTATCTCTTTAATGGACATAGCATTTCGTGCGTCTTTATGCCACTGTTTTAATACCGAACTTCAATAAGGACAAGATAGACATAGTAACAGTTCATATGGTCAAAGGAATCGAGTACTTGTGGATGAATGGCATGAGAAATCAGTTCGAAAGCAAGAAATAGATAATTTGTTGCGCAAGCTAACGACAGTTTTCCTCATCATCATTTAGAATCTCCAACGATTAGATTACAACACGGGAAACAGAGAAATATTTGTGTGGTGTCTGTTGTTCCTGGAAGTATTCTGGTGGCGCGAAATATATCTTAAGTCTAGAATAAATGTATGTATGTTAAAAACTCCATTGTTCGTGCCAGATCTTGGAAACAAAATACGGATCCATTTGTATTTTTTTATTTATTCACTTGTTTTTTAATTGAATACCTTAGCGGTGCAAACTTTATTGATATAACCTGCAAATATTTAATATTTGTTTTTTTTTTTTACTTTTCTTACATTATTTTAAATTATAAAAAGTTATGAGAAAAGAACTGTGAGCCAGATATACAATTTCATTACACCACGTATTTGTTTATTAGAAGATTACTGTCATTTCTTGTCGCAATTGAGGGTCCTAAATCTCATTAGCACTTACAATCGTACTTTTGTAGACCGCAACCTAAATACGTGATTTTTTTTATAGTGTGCCTTCAATAGATTCAGTACATTATTTCAACTGTGACCATACATATTAAGATATTTTAAGTAATAAGATTTATAAATTGTAACGTCTTTCTGTACAAACTATGTTTCGAAAATCATGTAAATTAATGTTTCAAAATAAATTTAGAGTACTTACTTCTTATTAATAGTAATAAAATACTTAGCATTCGTTTTATGATTTCTCTGCGCTCAACCGTTATTTAGAAGCAAACCATATTCCAACAGCAAGTGGTTTTCTGCATCACAACTAAACTTGTTGTCCATGCGCTCGATGTGGCCGAGCCAGTGCAGTCGACGGATCTTTTCCTTAGAGTATATCCACATCCTGGTACAGCTCGTAGAGTTAGCGGTTGCCATTCACCTTCCTCGCAGACGGGACAATATCGGACATAGAATTTTTGAAGGCACCAAAATCAGCTGTTTTCTTTTGCTTACCGTGCAGCTTAAAGCTCCATATAGCATGAGTGACGAAATCGTTTTTATAGCATGATTTTGGGCCCTCGAGCCAAGAGTTTTGAAGCCTATTGTTACCACAAACCGCAGAAGCACCGATTGTCAAGGGCGATTCACCGAGAGATCTCCACTAGGATGTTGTTTTTCACGATTGCTGGCGTTCTTGGTGTTTTGTCCAATGTCTTGTGTGACGGAACGTTTGTTCGTCGACAGCATATATTTTATGTGGAGGAGGCCACGTCTTTCGTAGGTTCTGTTGGACCCAGTGTGATGCCCATTGGGGATGGTTAACTTCCTAATTCTTATTTGTACTCGTGTGCTTCATCTTCATGAGACTCGAATATCTATATATCCCGCAATCCACGTGAACTGGTTAGGGGGATTTCTGATAATACATAGAGATTCCAGTCGTCTAAGAGTGTGTTGAATATGGTACGACATATATATTACTTGTTTTGCAAATACATATAAAAGCAATTACTAATTCTTACAAGTAATATTTATTAACAATATCAAGTATAAAAATAAATAATAAATAAGGATATATCAAATTGTTTAATTATACGTCCGATTTCTCATTTAAAGCTGTGTATCCGATCGGTATCTTACTCAGTTCTGATTTCAAACACAAAAACTCACCACCAATACACATTATGGCGGATGTTATTGCATTCAAGAGCCACCATGATAAATTAGTTGGGAAAGTGGAATTATACCACCAACATACAAGAAGGTGGAATCCATGGAATGTGCAACTGAAAATGAAATGTTAAATTCTCTGTATTATTGATTTCTACAGTATATTTTTCTTAAAAACTATACCGGCCCGGAACAAAAAGGAATGGGAAATGAAAATTTCAGAAAAACAAACATCTTAGACACAGTTGCTTAAAATACTTCGCTCTGGATATCGTGAAGACTGAATTGAAGCTATTCATGACGTAATTAACTTGCTGTCTATGCATTGCATAAATGCTTCGATTGTAGCCATCTGTACGAACAGTAATTATAAGAGACGAGTAACATAAGAGAAGCCGCAGAAAATAAAACTGGTATTCGTCGCTAGCCAGAGATTGTGCTAGTGTGTGTGGCCCACGTCCACCCCGGACTGTAAGGAAGATTCGTCGATTCGACAAAGAGTAGCCATCCAGGGTTTAACCACATCCATTAAATTTCTAAAGCCATTCTAAAACAATGCCTTACCTAAAATCTAAGCACTGTTTTGCTCTTTTCACAACGGCCCAAAGAAGTACTGCACACAACACAGAGTTTATAATGAAAACTGAAGTGATTGCAGTTCCGCCCAATACAGTGCCTTGAAGAACCTGTAAATGTGTAAGAAACTCAATTTTTTTGCACAAAAATATATTCAGTAATCCATACGTGATGCTGGAATAACAAGGACAACGAGAAGTTATTTCCCATAGCTACACTTATCAAGAGCGTTACTAGTCCAAGGAAAAAATAGGCAAAAAATTGAATTGATATTATCTTTCCCAGCGTAAGAAGACAATCCCATTGCGTTATTCTAAATCGCGAGAACTTCATTTCGAAAAAACCTAAACCCTAAATAACAAACAAATACTACATGAAATTTAATTAGATATAGATTATGCGCCCACTTGTCACATTGACAGGATTTCTGTTGACAGATTGAAGTATTCCATAAAATATATTTCCAGTCGAAATATTTGCAGATATTCCAACTATTCATGTGTAACATACGCCTCAGGGTATACACCTTAAATGGTTCGTGGAAAATATAGATATCGGGAATTTATGGACTGTAAGCGTCACTTTGTGGACCGCAATTTTAGTTTGATAAATCGACAAGAAAATGATTGTATCGCCGAAATTTAAAATACTAATTTTTATTTTATATCTTTAGATTATTTAATAAAATAGTAATATTGACATTCGCAAATTTATCATTAGCCACTTAAAATGGATGTTTTCTAAATGCATGCAATTAATGCTATGTTCCTACTTAACCGAATTTGCAAGTTTTTGATGAACTTTGACTTATGAATCCTCAGACTGTCCCACTGACTTTGAAATCTTGTTTTCAAATTTCATTAGCTGTCAATTTTGAAATAACCAGCACCTGTTTGTTGAAAGTATGTGAACTTGAACACCAAATTAGATTGAAATTACCGCTGTGGGCTTATTCGGTTTGACATCTGTTATGCCGCATTCGAATTCACTGGGCACATCCTTGAAATCCGTCAACTTCGAATCTTGTGGATCCTTAACGCAACGAATTCTATGATATCGGATAAGGATATTGTTGCAATATATCTCCCTAGTGTAAACTTTGTTAGTGGAATGAGGCTTTTTTTAATACGTGTTTTATTCCAGTTGTCATCTTTCCATCAAACTTTGTTGCATTTTCCATTCTCCCATGTCATTGATTGAATGTTAACTGTTTATAGTAGATAAAACTGTAAATATGTCGTTCAAAGTAAGTTTCTTAATGGTAAATATTGAAATTTTAAATCTAAATTTAAATCGTTTAGCCTATCGAGCCGAAACGCGATGAATTCCGCAAATACCTAGAGCGCAGTGGAATAATAGAAGCTCTAGCAAAAGTGTTCACTAAACTGGTCGACGAAGAGAAACGTCCGGAAAATCCATTGATTTATATTAGAGATAATCTGGGCGATGCTCACCTTCAATCCGATAATATTGCACAGCTGCAATCAGAATTAGCAGAGGCTAAAGAGGAAATCGATAAATTAAGAAGAATACTTCAACAACAAGGTGGTGAGGTCGAATCTATTGAATGCACCCGAGAAGAGGGGGCCGATACAGAGACAGACTCTTGTTCAAGTAAGAATGTTGAACAAAATGATGTACAAACTCAGGAAGAAAATTCGGAAACGCAATGAGGAGCGTTCCATTTGTTGGGTGTACATATACTTATAAACATACTTAGTTTGTTAAATGAATTCCTATTGAAGTATTAAAGAGAAATGTTATAATTCATTAACATTTTTATGTAATGTATTGACTAATAACATGTTTTCAAATAAGGAAAATTACGATTTTATGTAGTTTGGTTTATTTTAAACTTGTAATCGCAAACAAGGGGTTGCTGCGGGTCTCCGTTGAGTAGTAGGAAGGAGCGTCGACTCCTAGACTGAAAGTTCTGGGTTTGATCCCCAATATGAGGAACTTTTGGCAATGCTCAAAGAGTACCTCGCTAGTCGGACTCTAGACTGCAAAGACGAAGATCATACTACCAACCCTGATAACTTACATCAAGATCGAGCCATGTATGTATGTATAAGGAAGCCTGTGTTTATGTCCTTCAGTTCATGAAGCAGAAAAGTAGATTTCTCGTTATGGAGATTAAGGGTGTTATAAATACAAAATACAGGGCTGATTGAAGTCACTTTCCAAAATTGGATGCGAAGTCTCCCTTTACCTACGTATTCCCTAGGGGCTGGAGCCAAAGATTAATGACGGTGCAATCCATTTATATAACTTCATGCCATTTACCAATTAAATTTTGATGAACGTGAGATGTCAGTCTTCCCTTCCATTTTAGGGCTATCTCCGTCAGAAAATTGAAATAAGACCCAGCCTTACCAGTAATTGAGGTTACCTAATTGAAGGATCAAAACCTTGGGAACGCTGATCTTTGATCACTTAATTCTGCTTGTTTCACTATTGCATATAACAGATGCTGTTATCATCTTCTAAATAAAAAATGTCACTACTTTAGAAAAAGATTTATTATGAGGAGTAATTTATCTTCTATAGCGATAACGTTTAAAGTGGAACCATAGTTGAAATATGTTATTATGAAACTGACAACGAAAGCCCCTCTTGTAGCTGAATTCCCATTCCCTGTTGACTATTTTGAAGGCAATATCCTCGTATGGAGGACCAGCATGAAACCTCAAAATTGCAAAATCTGGATTATCTGGGCATAGGGTCTGCAAAGAGAAGCATTGAATTAGTTTATCTGAGTTTCGTATCTATCATAAGATGTATATTACCAAGAAATACTGCGGCGTACAGCTTTTGTCAATCAAGTCCGGATAGAATATATTGAATTTATATCCTTGTACAATTTTTGGAGGTGGATTGTCCATATCGTAATGGGTTTGATTGTATTTATTCCACTCAAATCCAGTGTGAACACGATTGAAATAACGCGGTTTACGCGGACGGTACTTATCAGACCACAGGTACACTTGTGAATCCAGTTTTGTTTCCACTGAAAATTCCGCCTCATCTCCTTGCATACCTTTGCGTGCTTCTCGTTGTAGAAGTGCTTCTTCCTGAGAGAGTGTGTTCTCCTCCTCGTGGCTTTCAATCAAGGCGTTACGCAGTTTTTCAATATCATCCTCGGCTTGTTCCGAAGATAGGACTAATATGCTAGGATCCATATCTTTTTCAGATATATAATGCGGACTGTAACTGCCATCGGTATAAAGCTTGAAGCACACTTCCAATAAGTTGTCCGCGCTTTCTTCGTATTGATTTTCGGTGCTATTGGGATTCTGGTCGTCATCTTCAGTTTGATTGGATGTTGTTGCACTTTGATCCGTTCTTTGAGTGCTTGTTTCGGTTTCTTCTGCTCTATCCGAAGTTGTTGGTTCGGTGGGAACATTCTTTAACAGTTCTAGTTTTTGCCTTAGGTTTATTTGATGCTTGTCTCGTAGTCTAGCTCGTGCCATATGTGCTTTTAGTTGCGATAGTAAACTTTCCCAATAACTAACATCGACACCATCGTGTTTTCCCATGATTTTTATTTCAATTTTCTTTTGTAACTCGTCTAGTTGTTCCGCAGTCTTTCCTGAAATTTAATGAAAATATATACAAAAGCATTAGTATACAGTTTTTCCATGTCATTTCTTATCAAATGATCGACATTTCATTCAAGTGTTGAATGCACACTAGAACATTTACTTATATTTATAATATTAAACTTATTTACCTCGGAAAACGTTAACAACATCTTTCACGACACTTTTATGTATGCCTTCCCTCCTTCCCACTTTCGCATGATAATCCATACCAAGTTCATGCTTTTGGAGTTTTTGCAGTTCGTCTTCAACAATAACCGTCATGTCAGACCAAAACTCCGAGTTTTGTCCTTTCTCGAGCTCAATATATACTTTTATATCAGCCAAAAGATCCTCCAAATCACGAGCATTCAAGCCATTAAGAAATGTATAGGGTTCGTGCATTTGCATTTCTATTGTTTCTTCCAAATTTGAATTCGAAATATATTGTGCCAGCAAATCAATTGGCTTCGCTCGCCCGTCCTGAATGCGGATTGTACTTCGTAACCTGGCTTGCTCAAGATGAAACATATCTTCTTGCTTCTCCCATTCTTCGAATTGAGCAGCTTCGCGTGAACGCTGCAATAGCAACATTTCTTCATCTCTGGCCTGACGTTCGAGCTCTCGTTCTTGGCGACTTTTCTTTACTTTTTCCAGCTCAATTTTATTTTCTATTTGCTTTTGACGGTGCATCACTTCAACAGCTTCTGAGGAAACATTCTTTAAGCCCTCTTTCTCCAGTTTTTTACCCCAGACAAAAGTTGATGTCAATTGCGCATCTCCGAATGGATTATCTTGATTCGTATAGTGTTGATATTCCGTATCCCAACCCATTCTTTCACGCCTTCGCATTTCCTTTTGTTGTTTTTCTCGCAACCGACGGGCACGTTTCTCTTCTGGCGTTTCTTTAGCTTTCATTTCTGACTTAAGGCGTTTTCGCTCAAGCACTTCAACGATTCTTTTTTCTTCTAGTTTCCTTAAGAGTTTTAAGGATTTTTCGGACTGTTCGGGTGAAGAATCTGATCTGCTTCGGCATCTTGAGCTGCTCTTTTTGGAAGAGTGGTGCTTTTTGTGATCACGACTTCTTGATTTGACACGGCTATCACTCGACATGTTGATGTTTTAATTTGATACGTTTTATGCACAATATTTAACAACCTTTTTTAGAAATAGACGTCATATTTTTTCCTGTAAATAGAAAGAACGATGTTTTTCCTACAAAGAGTAATATATACATAACCTGACATTCCAAGAAATGCATTTCCACCAAATTGCTTTGTTCCAGTGGTATAAACTAAATGAGTGCGTTCAGTGTGACTTTACGCGAATACTTACCATTTATGGTTAGAGCTTTAAAACAACACTAATGGCAATTGCTGGGTCTCATTGACAAGAGAATAATAACAAACTGAAGTTGAAGACAGAAATTAACTAAAGAACTAGTCAGTTACGTTTGGAAAAATATTATCGCGTTGACTTTGATACTTTCAGGAGTTCCAAAAAACAGTTCAATACATCAAATCGGGTCATTGGTCTCAATGAATTAAATGACATTGAATCATGAACACTTTGCCAAATGTTTGAAAACGAAGGCTACAAAGTCACCTTCATTGACCTATAAAATTCTCGTCCTGTGTTTTGGTAGCGGTTCGAAGCAATCACAGTGAGTGTCACCTGTGCTCCACAGGAAAGGAGACACATTTGACTGCACCAAATATGGAGATGTAAGTTTCCTGAACTTCGCTTATAAGATCTTCTCTGCTGTATTGTACATTGGCTTAAAGCTGTTTGCAAACAAACTGAAAGGTCATTATCAGTGTGGCTTCAAACCGGGAAAGTCCACCATCGACCAGATCTTCACACTGCGACAACTCCTGGAAAAGACCCAAGAAGTTTAAGCCGACAACCACCTCCTATTTATCGATTTCGATAACTCTCGCTGCTTTACCAATGTCGGTATTGACCTCACCGAGACTTAAACGTCAAAAAGGATTTAGACAAAGCGTTACGCTATCATGTGACTTATTCAACATCATTTTGGAGAAGTTAGATCAAGGCTAGAGGCACCATAGAAGTCCGTGCGATTGCTATCATTAGCGGAGGACATGATTGGTCATTGGTCTTTGTTGCCATTGAAACGAATGCGATTAAAGTGAGTCTGACGGTAAATGAGGGCAACGCAAAGGATCAAAAAATGACATGAATATCGACGTCCTCGACAGAGTGTCACAATGAACAGCTATGACTTCGAAATAGTTAAGGATTTCGTTTACCTCAGCTACGCAGTTAAAAGTGCGAACAATATCAGTACAGCGATATCAAACGCAGAATAACTCTTTCCATAGTTTCTATGGGGCAATTGAGTATTAGAGCCATCTTTCGAACAACCAAGCTGACTTTTTATAAAAGACATGGGGGAGGCAATCACAAAACGTATGAAGAAGTCGTTGGTATCTTCGAGAGCAAAGTTCTGCGTGCAATTCTTGGTCTTGTTTCCCTTGACGGTACTTGAAGGAGAAAATTCAACCACAAAATGTACGCGCTGAATCATGACGCCTAACGTGGCCGGGTCATGGGGAGCGTATGAGCAAAAGGTCATACGCTCTACCTGAAGAGTATTTGATTCCAAACCTGTGGGACAACGCAAAAGTGAATGTCTTCAAGGTTATAGGAAAAATGCGTAATTTCGAATTGAATCAAGTTTCAAAAAAAAAAATAAGCAATTCCCATCGAAGGAAGGCAAGCCGTATAGATTGTTTCGTAACGCATTCGCACTGTACTCGGATAGGATGATGACGTATTTCTTTAAGCAAAGGAGATAGGGGACAAATTACGATCCGATGATCTATCACAATTCCGTATACATTCAATCTACTATATAACCAACCAAGAAATCACATGTATATCTGTATTTTTAGTTAATGCACTTTCAATATTTATTAAACGTAAGAATGATTTTCGAATTAATTTAATGTTTTCTTCTATTTTATGCCTTTGATTCCTGTTCACCTGTGGTTGCTTGTGACTGTGCGTCACTGCTTTTGCCATCGTCGGTCTTGCCGAACACACAGCATGGACATTTTTCCTTAAGTGCTACTCTGTACTTAGGATGGCTGCAAAAATATAATGTCGGTAATTAAGTGAAACGATATTATTTTAATGTAAGTCTTACCTTATTCCGTATACTATTGGGTTATAACAGGCGGCTGTCTTTGCAAACGTTGCTCCCCAAATCGTGTTCAGAGGAGTTAAGCCTTCAAATTTGAAAAGACCCATACAATTAATTATCAAGTATGGTGTCCACGCCATGAACCAAAGTGAGATTGTAACTAAGGCAACCTTAGCAAGTTTGCCTTCAGCACTCTTATCAGCATCTTCAGAAGATCGCAAAGATTTGACATTCATTTTCTTTGCTTGTTCTCGCATTGCTTTCTCGTGAGCGGATACAGCCTAACGAAAATCGATGAAAACCAAATATGAATGCAAAAGCTATATACTAATACTTACCGCAATAATAAACCAATAGGAGTAGCAAATCAAAAATAATGGAACATAGTAAACGAATATAGAATAAAATATTAGGTACGTTCGTGGGTTCCAATCTCGCTCCAGATATTCAATGCCACAGGACGTTAAGTTCCCCTCAGGAACGTATCTTCAAATAAAGCTTATTAAATATTTTTTAATGTTTTCAATTACTGTATTTTACTTGCTCCATCCTAACACTGGTGCAATACACCAAAATGCACCAAACGTCCAAATAGCCATTATCTTCATTATCGCAAGTTTGATTGTCATCGGACGGCCGGCAACACCTTTAACGATAACTTGATATCTGTCGAGTGCAATCATGCACATTGACCAAATAGATCCGCAGCCAAATATTGACCCACACAATGCATATACATCACACATCAACGGCCCAAGTATCCATGTTTCGAAAAATAGGTTAATCGTCATCATCGGGCAATTAGTAGCCATCATGCAAAAGTCTGAGAAGGCCAAGTTTAGAACCAACAAGTTTGCTGGTGTTCTCAATGATTTTGTCGTTGAAAAAATGTACACTACAACGCCGTTTCCGCACCATGATATGACCCCCATTATGAATAAGAAAGTTCCCAGGAGTTTATTCCACATAGGATCCATGGGTGGGAATTGATTCCAATATGGGTGAACAAGGTGCGCCATGTCAGGCGTAACCTTTTGTTATTATCATTAGCTTTCACATTGTTTTGATTTGAATGCCAAATACTTTACTTACTTTGTCGGTAACAGAGCCATTAGATAAAGCCGAATAGTGCGGTCCAAATTGGAATGTTTGTACGCTTTTCAAAATAAAAAAAGAATGAATCGATTAGACTCAATATTATTAATTTTACACAATTTTAACATACTCCTCCATATTACGATATTTCTTTAACAAAAATTTAAAAATTAATGTGCATTATAGGGAAAAAATTATCAGTTGCCAGTCCCACACCTACTCTAACTCTGAGCGAAAGACTGTAAGAGCGTTCGTATTTAAAGCCTTTTCTAATTCAATTACGATCTCACATTTTCTGAGTTTATATTTGTTTACCCATAACAGTCTTAAGCCGTTGTGGTTTATGATATTTTTACACACAATTCTTCTGTAATAATTGCCAATGTCAACGCATATGCATGGCTTCGAATAGCAATGTATCTGCACTTGGAGATTTCAGTGAACTATGTAGTACGTGGATGGCGCACCAGTATAAGCCGTTAGGCATGAATTTCTGAATGAGTTACGTATAATCCAAATTCTGACAGATTACTATAAGAAAACTAAGTCATTGACCAGATTTAAATATTTAAGCTCACTAACGGATAACAAACAATTCTTCTTCTTCTGGTGGCGCTACAGTCCGGGGTGTACCAAGGCCTCAACCAACAAGCTTCTCCAACTAGCACGGTCTCTGGCTAGTTCCCTTCAATATCGCACGCTAAGTTGGTTGACGTCCTTCTTCACCTGTGTGTGCCACCTTAAGCGCGGGCGTCCTCTGATACGTTGTAGAACGAATTTGGAGTCGAACACTCTTCGGACCGGAGCTGAGTTGTCCATACGCTCTACATGGCCTAGCCATCTTAGGCTCTGGATCCGAAGACGCCTGACTAGGCTCATGCCGCTGTACGCTCTAATAACCATCAACGCAAACAGGACCAAAGATTGAACGTAGAACTTTTCTCTCAAAAATATCAAGGGCTTCTTCATCCATTTTTGAAACTGTCCATGACTCCGCAACGTATAGCAAGACAGGGATGATCATAGGTGTTATATAAAGTCAGCTTGGTCTTTCGAGAGAGGGCTCTACAACTCAACAAAGAAAAAAACAGCGATTCTGCGTTTAATCTCGGTACTGGTGTTGTTCGTACTGCTAACTTGGGAGCCGGGGTACACGATGTCCTTCAGTACCTCGAAGTTATAGCTGAATATGCTGACGCTCTGGCCAAGTTCTCGATGTTGAGAGTCCTTTCTCGATGACAGCATATACTCCATTTTCCCGCGTTCACCGCTAAACCCATTTTGACCGCCTCTGTTTTAATACAAGCATACGCTTCATTGGCGACTCGCTGTGTTCGACCAATCACGTCAATGTCATCCTCGTATGCTAGCAGTTGTTCGGACTTTTGGACGATCATGCCTCTTGTATTATCGTGTGAGTTCTGCACGGTCTTCTCAAGAATAAAGTTAAGAAAGTCACATGAGAGCGCGTCGCGTTGTCTAAGACCGTTTTTTGACATTGAAGGTCTCGGTGAGTTCCCTTCCGATCTTGATAGAGCAGCGAGAATTCTCCATCGTCATCCTGCACAGCCTGACGACTTTGACACGCATTTCAAAATTAGACATAGCGTTATACAGCTGGCCTCTATGCACGTTGTCATATGCGGCCTTGAAATCGACGAATAAGTGGTGGGTGTAGATCTGCATCATTTGGTTTTTTTGCAGGATCTGCCGTAATGCGAAGATTTGGTCGATGGTGGACTTCCCTGGCCTGAAACTGTACTGATAAGGACCTATCAGGTTTTTGTCACACAAACGGGCAGGAGGAGAGAGAGATACAGAGAGATTCCACTCGTCGGTTGTGCTTTCCTCCGACCATGTCTTGCAGATGTGTTTGTGCATGTACCTTACCAGCTCATCTACACCTGCCTTAGACAGTTTCGCAGACAGTCCGTCTGCACCAGCAGCTTGATTCCAATTAACCTGGAAATTTGTTCAACCACCAAATAAAATATGTGCAGTCGACCTAGAAACGTTCCGTCACACTTGACCTGGGATACTTTTTCATCACGATCGACACCTACAATCTTGAGGTAGAAAAGGAGTTTGTCTACTTCGGCAAACGCGAACTCCACAAATGACATCCTAGTAAAATCGTCCATGGCACTCCGGATTTTATAGATCAATATCATGATCTATAAAACTCTTATTTTGCCTTAAGCAACCATTCATATGATAATATTGAACTTTTTCCTAATTATGGGGTGTTGTTGATTGACTTCCAGTGATCCGCACCCAGTCTAGTTTGTGCGTTTCATCGTTGCCTGGGATTCAACTGTGCTCAACTTGGACTCGGCATAGGCTCGGACTCGGCATAGGCTAAGATTACTTGTCCGCTATGTTGATTATGTGTCCGCTATCTTCTTTAGAGATATCCGGCAATAGTTGACCGTCGTGTAGTTCGTGGACGGTTTCGTTTGAGCCTTAATTGCCGCTTGACGGTCAATGTAAATACTTAAAGATTTTCCATGTAAAGTTGTTATTCCTGCTTGGAATATATTGCAGTTCTTTGGTCATCTAGTACAAGAATGACAATCGGAAGAACAGGCAATGCCGAGGCTACGAAGTCTGCATAGTGCAGATTTATTTGAGCTTAAGAGACGTCCGCTCTGGAGATACCACATATTGTGCTTGGCGAAATGGTTTGGTGGGTCGACTTCTACGTGCCAGCTTTAATCCCCGAATTGACCAACATTCATAAGACACGACTTTACAACCGTCCAGTTGCTGTCCAACAAAAGCTTATCAAACTTCACAACTCGCATACACTCATAACAGATCAAAGATAGTCCCTGGTCTACCCCAGCTTATTAAATAATCCCAGTTCTAGTTTGTTCTTTATTGCTTCATAATTGCTTGTTCATAATTGCTTGCATTGATGGCGGATAGAAAAGAAAAAGTGTAATTCCCAACTGTGCAGCGGCAATGACTTTATGTGTTAAAATCCTATCACTGATTTGCCGTTCTGTATATGACCTTCATATTGGCTTAAATTTCATTTTGTCTTTTTGAGTAGTCTCTCTTCTTGTTGTGTTACCATGTTTATAGTCAAGAAAGCCTATGGGGGCTGTTTTTGGTAAAATTAAGTGAGCCAGAAGCATAACTGTAGTTGTAAATAGGGTGGTTTCGCTCACCTCCATATTGCACGAGTCTCATACGTTCACCAAACTAAGAAAAATTAATTGCGAACGCAGTAGTGTAGTGGGTAAGTGTGTTGACCCACTGCATCTCCTTCACAGAAGGCCCATGGCACTATTGGCTAGCCCACCAGTATGTGGTATATTTGCTCGGTTCTGATCATTGGCAAGTTTTCAGGAAATCAAGAGAAATCAGCCCCGGAGAAGAGGTTCCATTAAACCTTTCCGGACCGGAAAATGAGGGAGAAACAAATGGTTATAACGGAAGAGGTGATCGCCAATGTAGTGAGGTTCAAATACGAAAGCGGGTGCAGGCAGGGGGACGACTACAGCGTCTTCCAAGCCGATGTGTCTCCGATATACGAGGCGGCACTCGCATTGCGATACCACAACGTAGTCGACAAATCAGTCATAATAATATATTTCGCTAACCAAACGGCAATAAAGATCTGAAGCTGGTTTGTTTATGCAGGCAGAGCATCAGTGTGACAGACTCTTCTTCTGGGTACTGGGGCATATTGGAATCCATGAAAAGGAAAGGCGGACAGTTTCACGAAAAAAGGATTGAAGCTGGGAGCATGTCTAGCAATCACGTGAATAATCCGCCCAGCTCCATAAAGAAAAAACTAGAAGACGAAACCCTGGATGGAGCCAGAACTCGATGGCTTGGTATGAGTATTAGAGCAACAACAAAGGCTCTATTTCTGACGCTGAGCAAAAAGGATCAACATCATTTGTCGGTTTTAGGCACAAGGATGTACCCATGTCAATAGGGATCATTACCGGGTACTGTGCCGTAGATACACATGCGATGCATCTGAACTAAGCAGAATGAACATAATCTAAAAAGAAAAGAAGACAGCACTTCTTCATAGGAGTACCTAAGGAGCGTTTAATTGATAAACCCCCTAAGACCACATATGAATGTGGATCTTGTTGGTTTTAGAACTAAATGTGAGAGAACAAAGGCAAACAGTAGACGAATGGTTTCTGTGGAAGGTAGGCGCACATACTCCTCGGACTATAGATTATGGCTCTCCTTATATATTTTTTTGTTTTAAGTAAATTATTGATTACTATAAAAAATACAAGTTGTGGAACCTAGACAATTTTATGCTTCATACTTACTTTTATAAGTGACATGATGTTCCGTAAAATTGCTATCGTACGCGGGCGATATTGACTTGATTGGTCAAGCACAGCGAGTTAGGGATATTTTACGCTACATACGACGCGTAAGCATCAATCAATCTCAAGAGCAGATAAAGAAACCCTTTGTCTTTTCGAGAGAAAAGTTCAATTTTGGTCTTGCTTTCGTTGTTGGTTATTGGAGAAGAAGATTGAACCACTAACTGTTGGGGCTGTAGAGCGACATGAGCCAAGCCAGGCGTCTACGGAGTCAACTCCTAAGATGGCTAGGCCATGTAGAGCGCATGAACAATACTGCTCCAGCCCGAAGAGTCTTCGACTGAGAAGCAGTGAGACAACGCAATATAGAACGCCCACAGAATCCATGGCGCCCAACTGTGTGCGCCAAAGGAGCGCACCCAGTTCCCAGAAGGAGCTCAACCAACTTGGCGTGCGCAGCTGGAGATAGCTGGCTAATTATCGGGGCAGCTGGAGAGGCTCAGGTCCATCCCGGACTATACCGCCACAAGAAGAAGAAAGTTTTTTTTTCGAAAATGAGTATTGTGCCGTTAATAGTTTGAGAAAGATTACTTACTTACTTGTAAAAAGCAGCTCAGCTGTTTTGTTTATCTTCCAGCTTTCGGCTCCATATACCAAGACTGGCAATATAAGAATTTTGCAGAACATGATTTTGAGCCTTCGAGTCAGGAGTTTTGACAAACGTCGGATACATTGGATATCTACCAGTTTTTTTACTTGTGGACTTCTCGTTTGCTTCGAGGTAAAGAAACTCCATCACTACCTAAATATTGTAGCTGTCCATAGTGATGTTTTGTCCTAGCTGGTAAATTACGGAACGTTTCTTCGCTGACAGCATATATTTGCTTTTGACCTTATGGCCCCAACAGCTACGTTCGTCTCTTCTTCAATTGCCGTGAATGCGTCCATTACGGCACATTGGGATGAACAACGGCTTGAGACTCATACATAGTACGTTGGACAGCATTTTATAGACGATGTTGAGCAGTGGCGTTGCAAAATGATGTAGGATCGCCTTTTTGTGGATAGGTTACTTGGAACTGATATTCCAGACATCGGGTATGCTTTCTTCTTTCCAAATTCTGCTGATCATCTGGTGCGTGCTCCCTATCAAAACACCGCCACTAGGCTTGAAGATTACGTTCGAATGTATATGCGTTTTCGGGGATAAGTAAGATATATGATGATAAATACAAAACAGTATACCTACCTACCTACCTATGTGCGTATAATTTGGTAATGTGGATTCCCATAGAACGGTATAACTCACTTATGTGTTAAGTTGTAGTTTTAAGTTTGGTTAAAGTTTATTTATACTAACGTACTAAGGATTTCGTCTGAAGATACGCTTGTGTAGTATAGAAGTAGATGAGTGCTTCCAGAGATGTAAACGCAGAGGTTGAAGTTCATTTTGCCGAGTCTTGAATACATATTGTAGTGTGGCCTAACACACTTAACATTTTCAGTGGATCAAAGTTATTTCAGGGATACGTTGTCAGCCATCTTGATTTCTAGTGTACTTTAACGCTTCCCCAAAGTTTCATGTTTTACTTTCCCTGACTATTACTTCCTCTGCGACCTGGATTAGACCAGATAATGCATTTATAAAAAAGAAAGCATTTTATTGTTTAATGTTCAGTTATTGAACAAGAGAAAGATCTTCAAGGTTCTCAAATCAAATTCTCTGGTTAACTTAGGATCAATAAATATAATTCCATTACGTTTTACAAGTTTTATTAGAACACATACTTAGATGCAGAAACCGCTAGTTCAAGTAATATCACTTGATCGGGCTACACAAAGTTGACTTTACAAAATACACACATTCGTTAATGAAAGCCCATTTGTTCAATATTTATACATTATCATTTTGTCTTCAGGAACGAATATTGAAAACCCTTTTCTTCATAGTCTTCTTTCTTGAAGATCACATTTTTGAAGTCCGGCGAACTGGACATATATTTTCCACCATTCCAACTGTAAGTTATAGGACTGAAAAATAAACAGATTAAATGTGAATTAGCAACAGAATGCCTTCCAGAAATGCCATATGACTTACTCTTGAGGAATAGTAACATTTACCAGAAGATGATCTGGAGCGATAGCTCTGAGCTCCCTTTGAAGTCTTGTCAAGAATCCAGGAAAAAGACAACTACCACCCATTACGATGACATTTTCTAAAAGAGAACAATGCGCGAATTCGGGGCAGCTCTTCAAGCAATCCATAACCGCTTCTGGAATTCCCATCTATAACAATATTATTCACAAGTGTTTATTGAACAAATGTTGTGTCATACATATATAAAAAAATTAAGAGTAAATAAAAATAAGGTTAGTTTTGATTGAAAATAACGATCTTTGTTGAGATTAAGCTGGAAAGTTTGCGAGCTGTACGTACGACCGCAGGCGTTCGTACATTTAATGTGATCATGTCGGGTAGATCTAAGCAGAAATCCTTAAACATTTTCGTGGCCGAAGCAGTGAACTAAATTGAGAATGACAGCTGTACAAACGTATGCGCAAGTTGACCTTATAAACCAGGCTATATGTTTGCTGGTGAGATGTATTAGTTAAAGCCTGATATCAATCCACACAAGCACTCCACCATATGTATATCTTCGTTAACTACACTTACCTGACAAATACCCACATCCGATGGATGAAAGAGCAGTTCTGGAATAATAAATCTTTCATTGCAAATATTGATTGCTTGTTGACCATATGTTCGCTCGGTATCATTATTTATAAACCTAAATACGTATAGAAAGTGTTTCATATAATACGAATGTTTTTGGGAATTTCAAAAAACTTCATTACCCCCGTTTGTATGTTGTAAAATCAGGCAAGACATATTCTATTCGGGTTTTCTTTTGCTTTCCACTATTTTTATCTGTGGCATTCATTTCTTCAACAAAATTCTGTGCAACGTAACACACATCCTCCTTAATTTGATTAACAACAAATGTTTCATCCATCATATTTAAATATCTGAAAAAGGATAAAACAGTATATAAGTATTGAACAATATTTAGCTGGGAATAAAACCTAATAAAATGATTCTACGAAGTTCCTGGATAGTTACTACAGAATCGAGTGAATAATTATTCTATATTCTCTGGATTGAGCAAGGTGTCAAAGAAGGTTTGTACTGACAGTCCTGTTTTTAAAGTATTTTCTTGTTATGTGATAAGGTACCATTGTTTCGGCAGGTTATTTTAAATTAGATTTATACAACACACACAGACGGATCAAAATGGATTCTCGAGTTGGGGCTGGAGTCGTTGGACCCAACATAAGAATTGCCGTATCTATGTGGCCGAGTCCTATCGTGTTTCAAACCGAAAGACACGCCAATGTGATCCAAGCTTGGTGCGCCCGATACAGTCTCCTCAGGGGTATTAAGCGAGCTTACGTTCAAATTTTTTTTCAGACCGTCAGGAAGGACTTGAAGCCTTACCGTCTTACCGACTCTAAAACTTTTAAGTGTTGCTACGAAGCATTACAATCCCTCGGCAGATACAAAACAGTGTATCTCGAGACTGTAGGTAATGAATCCGGAGAGGGGCTTGCTAGGGCTGACTCGGAATCTGCGTTCATTAGTCCTGAATCGTACTGTAATGTCAACAAAAACAACACTGATTAACGAATGGGAAAACAAACATCGGCTGAAACAATGGTGACGATTAATCGGCATTATTTTCCAAAAAGGAGATCCTCAGCCCTGACAAGGAATGTGTAAGAATGCCAACGAGCTTTCTCCTTTCCAAACCTTTGATATAATATCTCTTCAGGTTGCGATGTCATTGCCTTTAAGGAGCCGGGTACCAAAAACCAAAAACTGGAACCGGAACCGGAATCAAAAAATATGTGTGTAACAATTTTGCAATAAGTGAACCAAGATTAAAGATTGGTGCCAACTTTACTGTGGAGTTGAATCCTTACTATAAAGATGCAATTTAGCATTTAGTGGAGAGTTTTACTACCTGGGAAGTACTCAATTCGATGTTGTACATAAAATGTCCTATAGTTTGGATGAAGTCACTGATGTTATGCGTCGCATTTCTTATTCCTTTAGACTGTACTAGTCTTATTCCGATTAAAAACGGAAAAATTTGTAAAGGCTTTTCTCAAGTCATTAGCTGTGTCTGTGGTCATGCGAAATGTTAATTTAAGTCGATGTGTCTAGAAACAGTTGGTCAAATATCTGAACTTGCCTATGAACATAATCACAGAACGATAAATTAAGACTAAGGAAAACCTCCTTCTGCTAAAGGCTTTGCTTTATCGTGAAGAGTTTTTCAATGCTCCTTCATAGTTTCTTGGGTAAATAATATACATACATCAGCACACATCTCTTTCAAACAGAAGGGAGCTCAGTTAAAGTATCCTAGATCAAAGAAATATTCAAATATAGATTCATTGTTCGATTACAGCGCAAATGTCGCATACTATAGAGTCGAAGGGAATGAAGTGTAAGAACTAAAATTAACAACAAATAATGAAACGCACCTGTAGGATATAACCTCCTTTAAATAATTTGTCAACACCTTCCCACCGACTTCTATTCTTCTAATGGCAGACTTAATTTGCTTGCCTTTGATATAAGGCACAATATGCGTAAAGCTATAACCAACATCGATAATAATACAATTCCCGATATTATCAGAGTTTGAAAAGTAATTATGAGCGGCCAATTCTGCCGGTGACGTCCTCAAGACTGCATTGCAATCGAATTCTTCAAACAGGATTTCAGTCATTACTTCCTAATTACGAAAAAGAGTTAGTTGTTGATTTATGCAAAAGAATGATAAATTACTTGAATACTGCAAAGATTGAATAACGGCTCAGTGATGATCACGGTTTTGTTATTTAATTTTATATTCGAACAGTCTGAGCTGAATATGTGATCCCATATTGCTTTCTGAAATAAACGAAAAGTTCAAGATGAATCCTGTATTTACTGTAAATCATAATTTAAAAGAAATAGTTTATTTTATTGATAAAATATTATTGAATAATTCATTCAGAATATAATGAACAAGTAACAATGTAAAACAATGTACCATAGAATGGCTAACATTTGAATTGAATACGAAACTCCTTCTTTAAGATCACAACTCCATTGATTCTAGATTTAGTTTAGTATTTGTAGATATAGACTAACATACCTGGGCTTCCCAATTCACTAGCAATCCTTTTTGAAAGCAAAGCATGTAGAACAACCCTGAAGTGTCCAAACAGCTTTCAATTTGTTGTCCGATAAAAGCGCGCCGTCGTTCCGACTTGACTTTCATTATACAGTTTGGAATAATGCTACAAAAACATGATACAGTTATAGTTTCAAACAAGCAATGAAGTGTTACTATTATTAGTAATACTTCATTTCTGGTTTCAAACAGAATGAATATCAAATAGTAACTCACAGTGGTTCATTATCCGCAGCTAAACCAACTTTTGCGGTATAACCTCCATTATCAAGAACAACTACAGACATTTTCAAATAACACAATATGTAAACAAATCCAAATGATGACAGCCTAGTTTCAAGTGAAATGAGATACGGCTCGTGTTTGGAAAACACTTGCAAACAACCGGTATTTTAATGTAGACACATACTACATTGTTTTCTTTCATTTTTCTACATTTTTTAATGCCACGGCAAATACATGTTCAACAGTAACAACAAACTGTCAAGAAAATGCTTCCAATTATGCTGGAATGCTGAAGAAAGAATGAAAACGTCGTTGAACAAATACAATTGGAAAATTGTGTAATTAACGTGACAATAGTTTCATTTCTTCTAGGCATAATTTTTTTTTTCACCAAGTTGACAAAAAGATAATGTGAATACAGATGAAAAATCGATCGAAATTTAACGTAAAATAAGAGCTCATAGAAAGAAATATTTTTATGTCGCAGCAAAATGTGTATTGCATTTTAGGCTTTCACGAAACATTTTTCATAGAACGACATATAGCTCGCCACTTGTTCAAGTGGCAAGGAATCACGTAACACAAACTGTGGTGAGTTTTTGAATTTTGTCATAATGTGTGTGCGAAAGAATGAAAATGGAAACATGATGAATTTTCCAAGCGAAAGCCAAACTTCGAAATAATGTTTAATCTCAAATTCTGTCAGATACCATAGAAGACTACAAAATTTATTTGTTTTGAAAAAATTAAGTAGGTGTAATAATTGTGAAAAAAATGTGTGAACCATTGACTTTAGCACAAGGTAATCCCACATTAAATATATTTACTTTTAAATGAAATCAAAACAAATGGTTCTGCTCGTTTGAGAATGGTGGTCAATTTTTCAAACTTGGGTGTGCTTTCCAAAATGTCTACATGGGAAAATATTTATATTAAGAGTAGAAATCAAATACTATTGATTGAAGTGAATTATGTGAATTATGGAAGTTGAAAAAAGAATACATTAATTCTTGTTTTGTTGTTAAATAATAGTATGAGTTCGCAAGTGTATACCAAAATTATGTGTGTATCACAGAAATATAACAACAACATGAGTGAATACTTGTAGTTCATTGCATGTCAAAAATGATCAGCTGCTTAACAATGCCCTGTATAATAATACATTTTAATAAAATTTTGTATTTCCTGGAAGTTTTTTTCACGATTTGTTTTTCCAGATGGGATTTCAAAATCTCTACAGGAAACGGGTATTATATTTTAGTCTGCTTTTCTTTTAACATTAGTCTTAGCATTTTAAGCGTAAATTATGGCATCTATTGTGGCCGCCGTGGCATAGTTCGAGCAGCTTTCATAATTCACGACTCCTCTTTCGAGTTACTGACAATGCTCAAAGAGTACTCATGTCTAGAAAAAGTTTCTTAGCTACTCGTAATAGCACAACACAAGTGTGGACAGTTCCACCTTTGACTATTGCGCCTCCCTTGATAGCCTTGGCAATTCTTAAATCACCCTCTTGATAATAGTGTAATAAGGGTATGTATTCCACCTCAACTTTTTTTTTTACGATTTTTGACATATTTTACCATAATCAAACAATTGAGGTGGGATACCGCTGTTTCCACAAACAATATTTTTATAGTATCTATATAGTTATTTTTCTACAAGGAAATAGTAAATTAATTACTATAAAATTATTCCTTTTATTTCAGATATAAAAAAATCAATTGAATTGATTGAAAAGCTGCAGGCATGTGGTGATTTTCCGACTACAAAACTAGCAGCACTACAAAAAGTGTTGCAAAGTGATTTTCTGAGTGCAGTTAGAGAAGTTTACGAGCATGTATTTGAAACGGTTGATATGCGAGGATCGCAGGATATCCGAGCTTCAGCTACGGCAAAAGCTACAGTTGCCGCCTTTGCTGCTAGTGAGGGTCATGCTCATCCTAGAGTTGTTGAGCTCCCCAAAACTGAAGAAGGTACTGTTTGATGAACTATTTGAAAATTATTTAATTTTCGTCAATCATTTCTAGGCTTGGGATTCAATGTTATGGGCGGAAAGGAACAAAGTTCACCGATCTATATATCTCGTATAATTCCTGGTGGAGTTGCTGATAGGCATGGAGGATTGAAGAGAGGAGACCAGTTACTCTCTGTCAATGGAGTGGTAATTACATTACATAACATTTTGCAAAGGAATAAAAATAAAAATGACAATTTTGCAGTCGGTTGAAGGAGAAAATCATGAGAAGGCTGTTGAGCTTCTAAAGCAAGCTGCTAGTTCTGTTAAACTCGTGGTTCGTTACACGCCAAAAGTCTTAGAAGAAATGGAACTTCGGTTCGACAAGCACAGGACCTTGAAGCGTCGGCAATTTCAGAATTAAAATCAGGAATAACGTGGAAAATAAAGTGCTTTATGTGTTTAATGTTGCTCACCATTTTTGCATTATACTTTGGTCAAATTATTTTCATCTTCATTTTTGAAATTCACGTCTCGCCATGTTATTATAGTTTATCTCCCCATGCAAAGTTTTATTTATTATGACCGTTCCTGGAATAGTCCACATCTATTGAGGAGTTATACATATGAGTAAATAGTATTCGTTATTAAACACCTATGTTAAGTTGTTTCTTCTTTTTTGTAACATGATTATAAAAATACAAATCGGCTACATCAATGACAAAACAAAAATGTGTACTTTCTTCACGCAAAAAAGTTATAATATAGTATTGCTATAGATATATGGGTAGCTTTTGCCAGTTGAAAAGGGTCAGAGCCTGAGATATCGCTGACATTCCTGGGCACGCTGGTTCCAGTCATCAATACAAAGCTGTCTTGCATCCGCGATAACTTAGCTTAGCTGGAGCGTTGGTGCCCATGCGCTCGATGAGGCCGAGCCAGTGCAGTCGATGGAATTTTGCTTTCCGGTACGGCTCGTTGAGTTCATGGTTGTGTCTTCTCCATTCGTCTTCCTCTCAGATGGGACCATCTATCTGACGTAGAACTTTTCTCTCGAAGACAACAAGAATCAGCTCTGTAGTTTTGCTTAGCGTCCAACTTTCTTTAGTTGAAAAGGATCACTGCCCTTTTAAGTAGCATGCAGACGTTTTGATGAACTGCCTATAGGTGTAGTGGGCAGAATCGACTAATGAGGCTCACACTCGCACACATTGCAGACTATGCTAAATTCAAAAATATTTGAATTCACGTGGGCGGTCTCTCCAAACAAGCGACATGAATATATACCACACAGACAATCTGCGCAAACATGTGTAGACCAACAAAATACATATATTCGTCTGCAGCGACTTCTATCGTGTATGGCCCTAGCCGTATAAAGCGGTAGTTGACCGTGGCTTTTTAGTTATCAAATAATTCGTACTGATCGAAAAAAATCCTGTAAATCCGCAGTCTTCAAATGGCATAAATTTTCTTATAGTGGGTGTACGCTACATTTGTATATTTGTTAATCTAATTTTGGTGTCGCTTGCTAATGTTTGTTGCAAAACATTAGCAAGCGTCTTTGCTATATTCTTCTGTCTTTAGTTTTCCATTGTTTTGTATGCATAGAATTCCATACCACTGGCATTTGGTTCGCTTTCTATTCAAATAAATGCAATGAATTTGTCTCAAAATTAATTTTTTAAAACATAAATACAAACATGATAACGATGCCAGTTTAGTTTTCACATGAACACGATCATAAATTTGCGACTTTTAAATTGACAATCACACTACGCAGAGGAAAAGTCACAAATGCGGTAATAAGAAATCGCATAACGCATTAGACGATTCCAACCCTGATTCCATTCGTCGTTAATAGGTTAACCGTTGTGCAGATCTAATTCTTTATAAACATGTGTGCGACTCTGAGCAGGTTCAGAGTCGTCTAAGGTGACAAAACCATACGGAGAATGACCTTAACCGACTTGGCGTGCGAAACAGGAGGCAGATTCGAGTTACCCGGAGTTCGTGCTAGCTGAAGAGGCTTGTTGGTTGGGCCCAGGTCCATTTCGGAAGGTAGCGGCACACATAAAAGAAGAAGAGAAAAATATGTGTACCTTTTTATAGTTCTCTGATTTATTTTTGTGCAGTATTAATGCAGTTCTTACTTGAAACAGTAGGACCTGCTGGTTTAGTCCGCTTTTTGTAAAAAGTTTCACAAATATAAGTTTTTCGCGATGGTTACGTTCTACCAAAAATTTTAGGGTACCGTGAATTTAAATTTTGCGTTGCCTAATCGAATCAATCGAACAAATCGCCCAGCCCACAATAGCAGTTGTTGTCAAGAGTTGTTCCCTGTTGTGCCCCAATCTTAGGGATACTTCTACCATGGTTGCACAATCCATCGACATTTTATAAAGTCTTGTTATTGTCCGGTGGGTCGCCGGGCGCAGTTTACCAAGTTATTAATATTTTTATTATTACCCACTTATTATTCTGGGAGTCTCCTTCTAATTTCCTATAGTTCTCTCACAAGTATAGTTAGGATGGCTTCTCAAACATGGCCTTTCGTCATCGGCGTGCAAATGTAGGTGTCATCCAACAATATCAGAAACATTCCTGGGCCAGGAAAAACCAAGGGCTGTACAGCTGCCCGTAGAATTATGGGATTAATAAAAATAATAATAGGTTATTAGGTTTCCTTCAACTCAAGGGAATTAACCAAGTCTCTATTTAGAGAAGCCTTACACGTCAATTTAAGACATGGTTAAAAGTTTTATTAAAATGCAACCTTTAGGGTGGAAACAAATGTAATGCCATTAACAGCTAGGCAATACCCTTATTAAGGTATTCCTTTGGAGTTATTAAATGGTCTCAACTGATATCGGTAAACTAGAAATGCTGATATGTACATCGATGACAAGATGCAATAGCCAACATCCGCAAAGTTGAGTGGGAAGAAAATCACTGAGCAGCAAGATGTGAAGTGAAGAGAAGTGAGTATCAGTCAACTATATCACAAGCAGAATATTAACCTACTTCCAGAGCAGCCCATCGGCGGTAGTTCCGCATCAACAACTGGCACTGAACAGTGGCCTCATCCAACAGCATACGCCCTTCTATAGGTACCAGCCCCTACCTGTACTTGAAAACACCACCACGAAACTGTGCTGAACTGTAACTATCGACCAACATATCCCGGCAAGTAGGCCAGATATACTCCTGTTTCACAAAGCCAACAGACAAATTGAAATCTTTGATGTAGCAGCAACGCTTAACCGAAACCTACAAGCTACGTACTCCACAAAGATTTCGAAATATACATGGCCATCGAAATGGGAACGATGTACAAAGCTGAAAAAGGAGAAATTACACCGCTCGTTATTTCAGCAACTGGATTGGTACAGAATTGCCTTACTATGAATCTAAAAAAACACAACTTAGAAAAGCTGATGGCGGAGATGTTTGAGAAGTTTTTTTTCCTGACAGTTATTATTCTTTGCGCATTGTCAGTGACTCGAAAAAGGTGGGGCCGTGTAAATTTTGGGCGTAGGAGTCGACGGAATTAATAATATCCTATATTCTGCGTCGCCGTGGCGTAGTGGGTAAGTGCGCCCACTTCTACGCAGAGGGAGCCAGGTTCGATACCCGAATTTACCACCTTTGATAATTCACGACTCCACCTCTTTTGAGTCACTGACAATGCTCAAAGAGTATTCCTAGTTAGCTTCTCAACTTCGCCGTTCGGAGTCGGCATTAAACTGTAGGTCCCTTCCACTCGTGAAAGAACAATAGCACGCACAACACGAGTGGTTTCTGAGAAGCTAGGCCCAGGTCCACCTCGGACTGTAGCGCCACCCATATTATTATTATTATTATTATACTGCTTGAGGCTTACTTTTAACTTACATAAACTTACAAACATGCAACAAAAATTCGGTTATAACTACCACTGACGTGAAACAAATTGTTCACCGCTACTCGTGAATTCTAATGTATTAGAGAGTCGCAGAGTAATTTTCCCCCATTTTGTTATTATTTATTCATCCGTCCCTGTTTACATATGCGTGGGATATTACGGCACACTGTCCTTATCCTGGAGGAGTCTATCTTGCTACGCATATTAGTTTCTCTCTTCTGAAATCGTTGTGTCTCACCCATTATCGACAGAACCTGAATCAGAATATATCTTCTACTCAAGAAATCATCATCTTCTGACCCGTATGACCCACTGAAGGGATAATAATATAAAGGTCAAATCACTTACGATCTCCAGGCAATTCGATCCTCCGTCAGCGACTCTAACTCGTCAGGATTTATGTCCAGGCGCAACCAGGGGAGTTCTTGGACTTGATTAAAGTACCTTGTCCTGGGACTGCCAAGCGCTCGCCCACCTGATGCAAGGCACCCTTTGGAAGTCGTGATGACGGGTATATTCGTGCCACGTGACCAAACCATTTAAGCATAACACTTTCCTTTCGAAGAAACATCACTCAACATTGAGTTCTCTCCGTACTCCTGTGTTTCTCAACCTATCCCGTTGACTAATTCTCACAACAGCATTAAGAAATCTCATCTCGGCATTATATTCGCGATCTTACTATTTTTTCAGTTATTATCCAAATTAAATGACCGTAGGTGAGAGTTGGAGTAGAAACTTTTTTGTTGAAACCGCAAACTGGGTTTGTAACCCTACAGGCAAACTCCCATCATTCGTGAAAAAGACCCTGAGGCACTTAAACTCTTCCACCTACTTCAACTTGTAGAGGGCCCAAGAAAGAATTAATAGCTATAAAATATGCTGCTTGCCAACTAACGGTAGTTTTGGCTATGCAATTACGGGAAATACAAGGCTGGAAATACCAAGCGTATATTTTCTAAAATGCTGAATAGGTGCATAGTAAAACATCAGATTTGTTTATATTTAATGCAAAAAAATAATAATTTATTATTTGAATTGAATTGTGTACAAACATTTCTTTTTCTGTTCTTATAAATATGTATATGTACGTTTGTTTAAGATTAAAGCAGTAAGCAAAGGCTTTGATTTAATAGAATTCGATTTAAAAAAAAACGTTTTCCTACTTACACTTTGAAATTTATTATTTTTTATAAAAATTGTTAATTCTACTTACTTTAATTTAATAAATAAAATTGAAAAATCTTCGAATTATATGTTTTTATTGTTCCTTGATGCTTTAAATTGTTACGCATTTTTTTTCATCTTCCTCTTTTTAAATATAACCATTTGCTTAAGTAGAATGTTGTTTTCGTCGTCCTTGTTTATTAGTGGATCCCAGAGCCTCATTCGATGTGGTATGTAGAACAGACCGATTAGAGTCAGAACTGTGGTAAAGTAATATGCTACTGTTATGAATACAATTTAATTGGTTGTGAAATTTTAATCATTATCCTATTTTTATCCTAAGCGTAAAGTTATGGACCAATTAATGAATTAACGAATCTCTATACAAGATATAGCTTATCAATGTTAAGATTTAAGCTACAGTCTCTACCTTCCCAAGTAAACATAAATAATCGCAACTATTAAAGAACTATAAAACGAACTGATGGTTTGTGTTGATGGCTTTTGGAGAAGAAAATTTAACCAACTGTATAGGAACTTGAATCTACCTAGGCGTCTACGGATCCCACGCCCAAGGAATCTGAACCATGTAGAGCTGATCCACCTCACTGTTCCAGAACCAGTCCGATCACGCTCTAGAGGACGCCCACGAACCGAGATCGTGCCGGCTGAAGACGCTTTTTGGCTGAGATCCAGGCTCACCATGGACTGTAGCGCCACTAGAAGAAGACACTTAACTGTGACATTGCAGAGAACTGTGAAGCGAAGGAACTCGTTAGAAAGAGCATAGGCTCTGTACTCTTTCCAGATGGTGGAAAGCTGTCATGCGTGTCAATTGCTACTGGAAATCATCTACTGAAGCTCGAAAGGCTTGCTATGGCCTACCCCCTACTATTCTAAATCTACTTTGCACTGGCAACGCTCTCTCCTTCCGAAGAAGAAGTCACCTAGATTCCTACTATTTTATAAATCTGCCTGAACTTATTAAAATCAGAGTCAGTCATCGCCAATGTTGATAAAGCTTTGTAAATGACTCTTCAATACTTTATCAACGTTTTATAGCTGGCTTGCGAAAAAACGATCAAACAGATCCGCTGTCACTGTCGCTGACAAACTGTCTACCAGAAGTCGGCAAATACAATCTAATCAAACCTAACTAAAAAATAGGCTCACACTGAAAAGGACCTGATACTCAACAACGTATAATAGAAGCCCTAGTAGAAAGCCCGTAGGTCCCTTCCTCTCGTGAGAGAAAAATATCCCGCATAACACGAGTGGTTGCTGTGAAAGCTAGGCCCTGACCCTCTTTGGGCTGCAGCGCCACCAATATTATATTATTATAACAGGTGCTCTTAGAACAACACACCAAATCGATGCGCTTACAATCGAGGCCGAATATTCACTCTCCAAAAGAACAGCTTATCACAACAGATGAGAGCTACGATAAGACCACATCGCAAATCACCCTAAAAAATAGCGCACCTACTCTCAATATGTGGCAGCATCGCCAACTGCAACAAGAACGCTACTTCAAATGAAACTTTTAAGCAAACACTCATGATAGTATCCGAAATGGATCCTTCACCCTGAGGGGTCATCCACTAGCTCAGGGGAAAGGAGTGACCGACAATTGCCACGTCATTCAGGAGGCTACATCGCTGGTCCGGAAAAACGCTTATTTGATCGGACAAGCTTGGAATCCTCAAGGGACTGAAAAACCCCCATCATTAGAGCCAGTCAGGAATATTGGTGGGTATTTATCCTGGCGCACACATTGGAATCCAGGAAACAAAAAAAAGGCGATTTAGCAGCAAGATGTGTCCTTTAATAAGTTAGCCCTCATATTAGAAGCCTCTTAACATCTACCTGGCGAAGTGCCGTGTCGTTTTGGGTTACATGGGAAAGAAGTCCAATTTACCAAAGTGGATTTCATACCCAGTCAATGGGAACTAAGTCCCTCAGTAGACTTAGTTCAATGGCACTTACATATTTTATCATCTATTATTTCACAAATGTTCACTCAACTTAAGCTTTGTTAACCTTGAATACTTACGATTTAGAGAAAACGGAAAAATTACGTAAAAATGTATCGTGGTTGATCGAAAATACAAGGCCTCTGTGGAATACAATATCATCGTCAGAACTATAGAGCAACGACCAATAATAACGATTCTGCAATAAATACAAAAGCAAAAGTTAGTATTTTCGTAAAGAAATCAGTTAACTTACGGTTTGTGGTGTATGAACAAGGTGCAGTGGACTAAAGCAACAGCTTTTAAAATACAATACATTCCAATAAGTCTTGAGATGGTATAGTCCGCTATAAACAAAAGGAAATTACACTTTACATACATATATTCATGCAACATTTAGACGACGATATTAGATACAGGAATAAAAGTCTAGAGATTTACAGCTCACAACCAGACATAAGCTAGTTGAGTTCTTGACAATAAAGGCAGAGTCTGTACAATTTTTATGATACACATTATAACAAATAATATTTTACAAAGATTTGAAGTATAAGATGTTAATTTAATAATAATTATTAAAATAATCTATATTTTTTCGCGTCGCTACGAATTCCAAGTATTTGTTTAAATATATTTTGGGTTAATTTGTGTGCTAGGTTAGGTAACTTGATTGTCAGATCTTACACCAGTAATATCGTTTCAAAGCCAGCATCTTAAACTCCATGACATCATATACTGAGTGTATTCCCGTCTAGAAAAGTAGGTTCAATAGCACGAACAACACACTAGTCCCATGTCCACCTGTCACTGTTGCGCATATTATAATTATGTACATAACGCCATATTTCGTAATGAAAGTTTGCAGAAGCCTTACAGAGCAAGGTCGTTGTCAAAAAAAAGGTCCATGTTCATTTGTTACAAGAAATGTTGATGCCATCACAACCATTAACAATTTTTTCAGGTAGGGTTCGTACTCCGAGGTGAACCTGATCCTAATAATCTTAGAAACCATTCGCTCTTTAGGGTGATATTGTTCCCTACGATTGGAAGGGACCTCTCAAAGAAAGATGTCTTTATTTTGTCTGTGATCGTACACATTCTGGAAAGTTATTTTCTTTACATCTTGACTTAAACTCTAAGTCACTGGTAATATACAATCGAAGTAATTCGATTGTATTTAAAGTGGTCCTGTATATCCAATCCTTGATCCTTACCAAAAGATGTTAAACTATGTACAAATTAATTAAATACATTTTTTTAGAAGTATAATAATAGATACATTCATAAACCCAAAAAAGGTAACGTTTATAACTGAAATAGGAACACAGATATACTCATAGCTTAATACACCAATAACAGGCAAATATACAACAACAAGGATTACGGACATTTTTACTTACTCGATGATGGTATTTACGACTTGTTAGATTTGTTTATACCTTGATACGTATGACTCGTGGCTGCTGAAATGCTGTTTGGGTTTAAATATTTTTTGATAAAGCTATCAAAAGGCAAACGTGGTTATTGATAGTGAAATACAGTGCAATCTGGGAAGTTGGACACCTGTCAAGTTTGGCTGAAGATTGGGTGTAGTAAAATGAAATCCATTATTTTGGCTTTAGTAATCTATGTATATGTGTCTCGCGTTGTGTACGTCCTATCGAACAACTGAATGACTTTAGAAAGATACGATTTCATACTTTGCGGACAATTTTGTGATTGTTTGATTGAGTTTAGTTTGAGTACGCGTCAAAGATGGGAACCAGCAAAGAGAAAATATGTCATGTTACAGTTTTTCTTGGGTAAAGGCGAAAACGCAATTCAGGCTTTTTCTGATTTTATGGTTTATTGCCCTGATACTGTAACAGTAAATCATGCACAGTTTTGATTCAGTCGATTCCGTTCTGGTAACTTCGATGTCATAGATGTACCACGATCTGGAAGGCTAAATGTCTAAAATGTCGATGGCCACGCCAGGTCTTGCTTTGTGTTTGGTGGGATTGGCAGGGAATCAACTACCATCAGTTGATCTCCTACGGCAAAACTCTTAATTTGGACCTGTATCTGTAATATCGCTTAGAAGTGGCCAGCTTTGGCCCATTGGAAGGGAATGTGCTCCATCACACAACACAATCGATTCGGCAGAAGCTTGTTTGGGAAGTCCTTATGTATCAACCTATATACAAATACCTATAGTCCAGACCTAGCACCATGTGAATGCCACGAAATCCTGTCCATAGCGAAGTATATTGGTAGGGAAAAAAATTCGCCTCAAGAGAGGCTTGTGAAACAAGACTCTCTTAGTTTTTCGTCCGTAGGAACGAGGGTTTGTACGAGTGAGATATAATGACATTACGGTGAAAATGACAATAAAATATCCAAAAAACGGCATATTTTACCTAAATCGAAACATTTATATGCATTTATGCTTTTGAGTAGCAAAACTCCTAATAAATTTTGCATTTCATAATGTAATGTCTGTATGATGTTTGCCTGGATGAGAGAGAGTTAATTTATCATATTTCGTTTTACCTTTTTTTATAAGAGCTTAACTTATAATTCAAATTATGAACCTTCCGCTTAGTACTGGATACTTAATTCATAATCCTTGTTTTTCAAAGAAGGAAGTCCGGACTGAACATGTTAATGTCTCCAGTTACATCTCGGCAATTGCAGTTGTGAATTTAAATGTTAAATGCTTTACACTACGAATTGCTTGGTGCTCACATTTTTATAACATTTCCAAGACTTTTTCTTTTTATGCACCTTTTAGTTACATTACATATGTTTTGCACGTTCTTCTCAAACGCAAAAAAGACATACGTCTAACTAAACCGTAACAGAAAACAGTAGAGGACAAGATTCGACAAATTATTCAAATTAACTTAATTTTTGTTCTTATCCTTCACCAAAAAGCACAAAAACTTCAAAGTCTTTCCAACACGTACTTATGGGTCGCTTGAGTTTGAATTGGTATTAAGGGGTTGTTTTGTAATTTGCATGTTCATTAAAAACTGGAGTGACATTGCTCATCATTCATCAACGAGGTGTGACATGACGAATCTCACTCTTCCTAGTTTCATATATCTTTAATCACATTTCAGTGATCCTTTTATGTTTGAGAAGAATCATGAGTTACAACGAAACTAGGTCATATGCATGCGTCTAACATTTCCTTGTAACAAGCACCCACCGAAGAGGCTTTAAATACTCTTTAAACATCTAGTGGGAAGATACAGCACGAACGAATAAGAGACAGAGAGATAGAGAGGGAGAGAATAAAGAGACACCGGTACACGTTGGTTGTTCATCTTTGTGGGGTGTAAAAAAGGGAAAAATCGAACTGGGAAATGCACTTGTGATTTACCTTAAGTCCGAATCCGTGAACCCGAAACAAAATATATGAATCTAATTTATTTTTATCTGTCTCACATGTTCTTCATCGATTTAATTTATTTCACAAACACCACGGGAAATAACTTCATTAAGGGGAAAAGATATTGAATTTTATTCCATCTCACCTTCAACGTTACTTATATCGGCGTTCTGCACGAAGAAGCTCCTCTTCTCGACGTAACATCGGAACGCAGTTCCTAGATCCATGAAAGCCACAAAAGCAATCCATCCTCGAAATGCGTATAGAATTCTCTCCTCCATGTCAGATGGAATCTACTTCGCGCTTCATATGGTATAACACACAGATAACAATGGAAAGAAACAATTAATTAAATTTACACAAAAAACATACCACAAGGAGTTTGTTTGATTCTTAATTTTTATAAGACACGTTCACTCGTCATTGTGTGACGAAAACTCTGACAAAATAAAATAAAAGCAACCCCCAGTGATGCGGTTTTGTAACAGAATAAATGAAATCAAAGAAACTGTGAGTATAAACACATAGCTTCAATCGTTTTCCACTTCGTCGGGGGAAAAAAGGGACCTGCACATTGCACGTAACGTATGTGCCAGAAAACACAGTCATGCGCGTTGGCTTCGAATATGTGCATGTCGCAAACTAAACGCATCAACATTTTCCTATATTTGCATTTCGCTCTTCATATAAATAGCACAGACTGTTTTCGAGCACTTCGTTACTCTCTCTTCATTCATTAAACATGTGCTCAGATTCAAATATTTACACTGAATGCAATAGAAATGAGAAACACTGTCTGACACTGGTAAAAACAAAAACAAATATAATATATTTTAATTGGGCAAAAGTTAGTTATATCTATACGTTCAAGCATTTAAATTATCACTTATACTTATGAGTGTCTAATTAGTTTCAGGCACCAGAGTTTGTTTGTTACAAATTAAAATAATTTGTCATGTATCTTCTTTTTTTGCTTTTTCAACATAATTTGTGTTAAACAATTCTAATCTGCTAATTAGTCTTAATTAAATTTTTTTTTCGAGTGTGAACAGTGCAATTGTTTCGTTGTTTCATTTATATTTTTTGTTTAAATTGACTTTCATATCCGAAACTCATATCAGGTCCAGCATCCAATCTCGATATGTATTTAGTATTTTCATCAGTATACGCTGAAAAACGGGCTTCACAGTGATACGTGATAACAAAAGTTAGCAAATTTGATATAGCCTGTTTAGCAAGTACAGATTTTCACTCCTAGTACCAACCCATAATTACATACATGCAGGAGCAAATGAAGAAGCAAATGAAATCTTTTGATGATGAACTCTGGGGATCTATAAGGATCTATATGGAACCCTAAAAACTATTCAACTATGGGGTACCGAGAAGCACAGCTTAAGAACCGAGGGTATTGGGAATGGTAGTACAATAGAAAAATAATACGCAGGTAATTGAAAATTTATACAATTTTCTGTCCATTTTTGCAGCGGAAGCTTAAACTCCACTTTTTGATTAAAGTTCAGTTTAGCTATGTATTCGGTTATGCAGTTTCGCTCAATCCCTTTATCCTTTGTACGAAGGCTACTTCCTGCCACTCTGTAAGAATGTACTAGATAAATCTTTTATTTTTTATACTTTTTTAATACTTATTAACAGCTGCTCATAGTATTTTGTAATTTCGGGTAAATTCATTGAAGTATGGCTTAGAAAGCGATTCATAGACGTTCAATATAATGTTGCATAATATTATTGTTTTGACGCCCTTGACGGTGCAATATTTTTTCCAGTAATTTAGTTGACCGCTGATATATGTGCAGACAACATGTTGAGTTTTTCACTAAGAATCACTCGTGAAACTGTTTACTAGTGGAAGTTTAAAAAATAAATGAACAAATATTGTGCAACTGTACTCCCAGATGATGGAATTTTTCATATTGTGTAATAAATATCAAAAGAGTTTTGATTTTCCCATAGCTTGCAATATTATCTACAGACTAACAATAATATTCTGCAATATTAATCTGAAAATTGACCCTCTAGGGACCGCTTAACGTTATAAAGTGTCTTTAGTGCGTATTATCAACGAGTGTATTCGACCAAAGCTATGCTTATATGCATGATATATTATTATCTGTGTTTATTGCCCTTTTATTTGTTGCCTTTGTAGATACGCTACGGACATTGACCAGTCGTACGACCAAATAAAATCTGCCAGAATATGCTATATGGGAAGTATCTCTGCTTTTATGACCAATTTTCTCTACGAAACAAAGACATAATCCGAAAAGGCCAAGTAAGTGGGCTTATTAAATCTATACCTTCAGTAGTGTGCCCACGGATCACCAACAAAATAACGCAGCTACTCGGTTAAGTAGATCAATACTCCGAAATTGATGGATCGGAGATATCCAGTCGCTGGAAAAGACAATATAGATGTCATATTTGCTTGAAAGGCTTTGGTGAGGTGCCCAAGTCACAAGTCTCAAGATGCAACAAGGTGAACGAAAGGTATGTAACCATTGACCGACCTGTATGGCTTGAGGAGAGGATTCGCTGCAAGTATCCTAAATGTGCCGGTATACCACAAACAGTGTGTGATAAGATGTGAGTAGAATAGCATTGTACTATAATAAGCTAAATAACTGTTTCACTTTTCATACATATATCATAGAGGAACAATATGAGTCAATGTAACATATCTGTCACACTCTTGTGTGTTGTTTTTTAATTTATTAAAATCTTTAATAAACAATCACCTTTTTAAATAAATACATGGTGTTGAGTTAAAAGGGTTAAATTTTCAATTTATTTATTTAAGTTAAGTGAGCTGCATTTTATTTCGCTATTTTTGTTTCACGTTTCGACATTTTGTTCTTAAGACATCTGATGTTCAATAGTTGGATTCATTCCCCAATTTAAATCGTTTGCATTCACGTACCGCAGCTTTTCCTTTTTTTATGTTTTTGTTTCATTTCTATTTTCATACATGCAAAGTATTTAAAAACAGCTTAAACACTTTTCAATTGTTCTTAAATCTGCTACTCTACCTACAGACCCTGTGCGTCTAGTCTGAGCTAATCTGATTTTAATTTGTTCATTTTGGCTTAACTATGTATGTTTTTTTTTAATTTTCTAGTGACAGTCCGATATTTTGAAATTTTTTGTGACAAAAAACTGTGGGAAAACTTGTCATTGTTTTAACTAAGTTAACTTAGCATAAATATTACAATTTTCTTAAGTCTCTGTCCGTAACAGAAAAACGCGTGCACTAAAGCGTATATTCTGTGCGTATTAATGTATATAATTTAAACGACGTGGTGCACATATTTGTTATTGCTTTATTAAATATTTTGATTTATATTTGGTTGGCTTTTTATAGAATTTGTTTTTTAAAAATTAGGCTAGGCCTGCATGCATATATAAATTGGGCACAATGGTCAAATGAATCGTTGTTTGGAAAAGCCAAAGGCGGCGAAGATTGGTTTTGGTTATTAATATGCCACCTTTCACCTTCACCTGGTAATCTTCAACCAAGAAGAGGGCATTGTCCAGCACTGTCCCATCTGGATGTCCCAACACATTTAGTAACTGTTTGTTGTTTGTCATTCTGAGAAGTTCGACGGCCTGAAAGTAATTTTGAACTTTCCTCCGAAATATTTTATTAACCTGTGGGAACATAATCGGGTTAATGGATGGTTGTCGCCCCAGTACAAGCTTAAAACCAAGCTGTAGTTTATATGTATTAGGTAGGTACGTAGAAGTTCGATGAGAACATAAAAGCACTATGTGCCGTTTTAATGCCACCGCTTTGTTACCTATAAATAAGGAAGGTGTAGCTGTTTTTTCAGATATATCTTAATCTAATCTGAGGTATTTAGGAAGGAAATTAGTTCCTTAATATCATACGCAGTAATTTCACTAAGTGAGTTGAAGAAGGGTCTACCAAGCCCTCGCTTTGCTGTTTCAAAGATATATGAAGATATATTAGCCTGGACTGTTTATAGTGGGGTGTTCACCTCCTCTGCAAGCGAGCGAGAGAAATGAGCTTCGCATTCATGTACTATTTTTGAATGTGATACAAAGGAGGCAATAGCCTTGTCTATAGGCTTTACGGATGTTCAGGAATTCCGAGAATATACCTGGACCGACTCCCCCGCTCATCTTAGAGCCGTGAGTGTAGATTGTCCAGTTAAAATCCCTCCACATCTGCCCGCTATGTCATTCCTCTTTTTCTAGGATTAAATGTTAAAATTATTTGTTAGATTAATTCTAGGGATCATAAAGTCCGTTGGGAATGACCATGGAATCTACATAGTCTTTTTTTTAAGTAGGTCCAATGGCAGAAGACGTAGCTTCACCGTAAGAGCATCAGAAGGAGTCAATACATGGGCAAGTACATGCTGTTCTTTGTCCTTAGTTGCGTTTTGTAATGTTGTATTTTTTACTAAGGGTTGGTAACCGTACTAGTGATCCATATGTTAGAATCGGACGCACTACAGCCGTACACATCCATAGGGACAACTTGGATCCACTTTTAGCCGAAGGTTCTACTGCAGGCGTGCAAAGCTGAGCAGAGTTTGGGATCAAATATCACGCCAATGTACTTGGCGCTGGTAGATAAGAAGACAGAGGGGGCAGTGATCGGGTATTTTGGTTTTTGCGGTGAAGATTAACAGTTCCGTTTTGCTTGAGTTGATGCCAAGCCACACCTTTTAGCCTAGGTGGACTCTTTACTCAAAGCGTCCTCCAGGATCTCGGTGATCACAGCCGGAAAATTCTTTGATACCAAGATTACCGTATCATCGACGACTTGTCTAGTTTTAAAAGTAGTTATTCATAACAATAAGACAGAGGACAACGCTCCACGGTGTACTTCTTCTAGCGAATTTGGTTAAACGAATGTTTCCTAGAGTAGCTTCTTATGTGTTTTAACTGTTGAAGGTTCTTGATCTCTGATTTCAGTGACCTGACTTCGGAATTCGGTGCATATGTAAACCTGTGCTCCCTGTACACGAGAATAAGTCTTGACAGCTGTCTGTGCACGTGAAGTGCATCGATGGTTGCATTTCGATAGACTCACCTTTTGTACTTAGTCCGTTTCGTTCTGTGGATAAAGTCCTGGAAATTCGCGGGCCTTATTTCTTCTGGATATATTCCTCCAGTTATTCCAAATCACGAAGAGTCCGCATAGATCACTCTTGCACTCTACCGCGGTTAAACAGATTGTTCTGAACCAATCGAAATATTTGAAGGGGTTTCCTCGAAATGGAGAAGAACTAAAGAAGCCAACAGAAAGGAGTCGGGTGGGTTTCTCGACAATTTTCCAACACATACGAAAAGCGCATCAGCTGTGCAGTGCGCGAATGCTCTAACAGTGTGCTGCATCATCAACTTTGTTGAATATTCCATACATGCGGCAGAATTGCACTGCTTGTAATCTACTCAATCAATTGTCGATGTTGTTTTGTGCTACCTCTTCTTTGTCTGCGATTTTTAACACTACACCAGGAGCACCCAAAAACGGGTAGATTATACTTCAAGGCAGCATTCTACTTTTGCTGGAATTTCAGGCGTTTCCGTGAGGAAGAGCCTACATCATCAGCACCGAATAACCTCCACCTGATCCGACCAAAGGCGGGAAAGTGATTGAGGACGTGCTCTGCAGTGTGGTCATCTACTCCACTGGCATTGCAGAGGGTTTCATCGCTTGGGCCAAGCACAATTAAGCCTTTGACGAAGGGGCTGTGGCCGTTAGTACGCCTGTAAGTCACATGCAGACATTTCTGTCATGAGACCACAAGAATGACGCGGACATCTTACAGACGCTAAGGAGCACGGGTTTAGTTAGGTTAGGTAGAGGGGCTGCTAGAGAATTCACCAGCACACTTAGACTATGTTGCTACATTGTGATACCCACAGTCACACTACTACCACTGATTGACCACTCCAGTGTCAGTGCATCCATTCGCTTCATGGAAGCCCTAGCCAAGGATGCAGGCAGTCCCAGCGCAGGTTCAGTCTCCTCTGATCCTTGTCTGTTGTGCAGCAGTTACGTATTTCACCAAATGACCGATGAGTAAGGAGTGAAGGGGCCTTATCATAGGCGTGCACATTCAAGCGGATCTTTTTCGTGATAAGCCCGAAACTTGTTGAAAATTATCTTAGTGATTTATGATTTATGTCTTAATTTGTTTTTCCGGAGAAGTCTTCTATCTATTCTAATAACACCTACATATTTGGTTTCATCGGAAAAGCGGGTGATCCTAAGACTCTCCAAGTAAGCCTCTCCCTTGCTACACCATCGTGCTGTGTTCTTTCGCATGCGTCCATAATGTCATTCCTTTATCAACAAATGATGTAAAGATCCTGTACGATACGTGCGGTCGAAGCTAAATACACAGTAGCTTCGTATTCTAATTTTTGTGGTGGCATTTACATACACTCAAATGCGTCTATAAGTTGAACAACTGCCTTTGTTTCCATCTAAGGGGTTATACACACGACTTATTAGATGTATGCTAAATATAACACATTAAAAGCTCAAATTTAAATTTTATAACAAAATTTATTATACACATCCACATGTACACAACTGTTTCACTTTACATTTATATATTTAATAGCAATCAGCTTGGTATGCTTTTTCAGCTTTACCCATTAACAGCAAGTCGTCCAACAGCGAGTCCAAATCATCGCAATATTGATACCAGTTGTTCCGGCAATCGACCAATTTATCAAAGTCAGTGTTTTTAAGTTGGCGAATAAAATCCCTGGGGCTCACGATATTAACACTTTTTCTCTCTGAAGGTGGCGGTGGCTCATTTTTGGTATCCTCCGTTGGTTCAACATTCATCTGATTTTTGTACGAATCAATCAATAGTTGCATATCATTGGTGGAGACGATTTCGTTTATGACTGAACTTCGCATATTCTCATAGTTTTGCGATTGATTCTTATGTTGTGTGGACGCCGTTGGCTCATCATTGGCTATCTTTGGTCCAGATCTTCCAACAGTTACGTCAGGAACAGTCTCTTCTTCTTCTAGAGCTTTTTCGTAATTGTATTTTTCCAACTTCTCGAATAGTTGCTTTGCTATCTTTACTGCCACCTTAACAGCTTCAAGATCACAATCATCGTTGAGGCATTTCAATATCACGTCCAAGCAACCAATTTGAGACAATTCGTTCAGTACTTTTTTGATTCGCAGTATAATCTCTGCTTCGGTAAGGGTAACGATTTTTTTATTTTCCTTTGAAAATGTTACACTTGGGAATGTACCATCAATCATCCCTTGATTTGTGAATTGAAAAAATATTTCCTTTTTCCAAAAATAAAGTGCATTAATTTTCACCTCCCAATGCAAGTCGTGGACTGCGCATTGGGTCAGCGTAGAATAAAGGGTTGGATAGTTTTGGGAATTAATGCGACGGTGTACGTACATTTGTGTAATACAAGTAACAGCCTCTTTTCTAACAATGCCTTCGCTGTCATTAGCGATTATCCAAAATAAGTAGTCCTAGAAACAAAAAAATATATAAATATAGATATGTATGTATGTAGATAGAAAATGAATAGACTGAGTATTAATATAGACAGATGGGATGGATGGATTTTGATGATAACTGATTATCGTTAAGTTCTGGTTTCTAAAAATTGAATTCTGAACGTGCGTCGTCAGAATAAAGCGCCGACAACACGAATGTAACTATCAGCATAACGTTTGATGATTTGACTAGGACATTATAAATATAAAGCCAGGTGCATCCTTAGGTGTGCTGACTCGAAATTAATAAAGGAATAAACAGTCGACTATCGATAATTCGAAATGATTGTTCCCTTGGAAAAAGACCTCGAACAAGTCTTATGTTCTGCTACGATCGTTAATTCGAAGTTATTGCTCAGTCGGGTTGCTAGCAAACACGCTGAAATTCGAAATTAGTAGTTTTGTTGTCTGTGCTTTGCCCAGTTGTATGTGTATGTACGTTCAAGTTTATACTGCTTTGATCCTGTTAATCTGTGAACTATGCCACATAAACACGTAAGTAAAAAACGTATGTATTGTGTCGGTACCTTGATGATGCGATGGGCCGTTTATATTGCAGTAATAATCAGTCGTAATTGCAAAATAATATACGTTTGTCAATCGGTGAGAAATAAATTACTGAAACCGAAAGTGAAGGAAAAGAAGGATGGACCGAACCATTAAAAATTCCGTTCTGTACATTCTCAACCATTCACTGAGGGAGGAAGCGGAACCAGCACGGTGTTTATCCATGCCTTGAATAAATCTTATTAAATGGTTTAGTCAGTGCAGAGGGCAAATCTTAGTCACCGCCAGTCAAGCATGGCCAATTTTATAAAACGACACAACATCGTTTTTATAAAAATATGTGGAGAATGCGCGAGTGTTAGTGTTACTGTTTAAACTGAATGGAAGAATTACATAGGTAAGCTACTGGCATCATACAATCCACGAAGTTTGGCAAATTATTGTATTTCGTATTCATCCTCTGCTCGATCTCGACAATTAGTCGTTAATTCGAATTTTTTGTTAGCTCGCTTGAGTTTCGAATTATGGAGAGTCGACTTTTGTCGACTGTCTCCCTCAACATTGAATACATCGCTTGTGAACGCTTTGACTTCACTCGAACAATCTGACAAAAATGTTAAGAAATGTAATTCGAATTGCTTCACGTCTTTTGTTCGCTTCAAGGTTATCTATGAAAACATGTTAATAGACATCAAATGCAGGGCCATCCGCATTTTTGAATTTCTACGAAATTATTCTTAATGAATTGTCTATCGCAACGACACCGATCATCTACTAACCCAAGCCATCTTCGAGAAAAACTTGACAACCAGCCGCTGGAAGATCGATCCGTTGCGAATCTACACTGACGAATCGGAGACGACACCGATCATCTACTAACCCAAGCCATCTTCGAGAAAAACTTGACAACCAGCCGCTGGAAGATCGATCCCTTGCGAATCTACACTGACGACTCGGAGACGAATAAAGGGATATCTGTATATACATACATATATATATATTTACAATAAGCAAACTGAATGGCGACAGAATACGAAAGCTAAACTATTTTCTCTCAAGCGAAAACTGGTTCCAGGTAAGGGAATCCGCATGGAATCACAAAGGGCCTTTATTCTGTGATCTCGACAGAAGTTAGAAAATTATTGACGCTCCAAAAAGGTCAGTAACAAAGCCAAAAGTCATGCTTCCTCAGTCTGGCCTGTTTTGAGAACGAAAAACGAAGCCATTTGCAATATTAAATCACGGTGTTTAGACTCCGAATCTTCAACAAATGCAATTGCTCAGATAGCTGTAGACAATCGTACACTTGTTGGAAAAAGTTCTTTGCAAGGTTCCAGTGTAACCCCAGAATGTAGCCCTACTTGAGACCATTAAGGGTAAGAGTCCAAAAGCTTTTGATGGACTACTTTTAAAAGGTCTACAATAATTGTCTTTCAATCGTACCAACTTACAATCAAATTCAAGTTGAGCAAACTTTTCTCCCAAAGCAGGTTAACGGCAATCATTTGAGTTAAACATTTCAAGCCCGACGCTCGCACGTAAGGTTCAGGATCACTTTTCGCTATAGAATAAACTAATGAGCTGATATCGTTTTCCAAAAGATACTGCTGGAATGCTGGAAACTCTGCAAGGAAATGTTAGTTGTTAGTGTAAAGAATGAAGAAATAAAATGTAAGCGTACTTAATCGCGATATGGAAACCACAGACGTCACCAACTCGAAAGTGCTGTCTCTCACTTCCCACTCTGTGTGATGGAAGTTCTTTACAATCGTGGGACCGAGATTTTGAAGACCTGATCCCTTCAAATCGTCGACCAGCAGCGCCATGTTTGGTGAGAGGAAATGTTCAATGGACAATTGTGTGAGTTTAATCGCTTGTACTACAGTCTGAAAATAAGAACAACTGCATTACAAGAGATAACACGCAAGAACAATTGAGTCTTACCAAAGACGACAAGTTGGATTTATTCAATATGATGAGCAGACAATTAACTAAGCACATTGTTTCAATGGACTCCTTCCACGTTATGTTATATCGTTCAATCAAAGTGTGAAGGCACATCAGTGTTGCGTATAAGACTTGTGGAATTGTGACCACCAGATCTTCTGGAGGGTTCTCCTTTTTACCAGCTCCATCGGTTACTACATCGGTCTCCACTGCGAATTCCTTCAGAGCGTATACCAGTGCTTGGAAGACGAGCACCGCTTGTTCAGTGCTAAGGATCGCTTTCATTGACAAGACACCATGGATAGATTTATATGCCAAATGCGCTGCAAGTGTCGGATAATCAAGCAGTACATCTCGGATTGAATAGCACAGTCTTATAGTGAATTCGCTCGACACTGAAAACAACTTCATGGCGTATTGATCGAATGTGCCTTCCTCTTCTATGGGAAGTTTTTTGACAATGCATAACAAGGGCATGATATGAATCATTATGAGTTGATTTTCAAACTGAATACTTGTATTTTCAATAAATATCTCAGATGGCACTTTGCTTCCCAATTTTTTCCACAGACAGTGATTGTGTTTCGACAACTTCAATAGGTTCACACAACTTCTCCTACCTACGCAAAATTTCATGATATTGAAGAAATTCACTCCGAATTGATTAAAGTCCAACGGATCAAATTCATCGCTTTTCCACTTTTCATAAATAAGCTTTGCAAAGTTGTAGCTCGTCTGGGCTTTCAATATTTTTCCTAAAAAGTACTCATTGTGAGTCATTTCAGTGAGTTTCCAAATGTTGGCCTCTAATTTGTGATGAACTTCACACAAATGTGGAATGGGTGTCTTTTCACTGCTTTCAATAATTTTCTGAAAAATTGTTGATATCAAGTCCAGAGTTGAGCAGAGTTTTTTCTGCAGTTCTGTGTCATCCACATTGACAATCATTGATGTATCATTATAGACGTTGTTGTCGATTGGCTTGAGGATTTCGGAGAGTATCTCTCGACATAAATCTTCATCGTAGGTTTTTACAGAGAATTTATATAAAATTTCATAGATTAAACTCGATGCTTCTCTCACAACGTAAAGCGTGTGATCTCCGCTGCAATATTTTACTAAATATTGCCAGGATTTGCTGAATCTTATCCATCGAAGTCCAAGGCTGTGTTTAGATATTGCCGATAACATACGAATGTGCCCCAATTTGATTGATGGTGTTAGCTGATCAATGTTCATGTTAACAATCCTTTCAATGCTGTGAATTACAAATGGAGTTAGTAAGTAAAAAATAGAACTGCAAATAAATGCACGACTAGATGGTGCAGTTGGTTAATTGCGTTGGTTAGTGGGGTCCGCGGTTCGAGTCCCAGTGATAGCAAAGTTAGTACGCTTTTATACGGTTTTCAAATCTGGTCCAGTTTACCGTTTGGATCAAGTTAATGACACTATAAATAGAGTGACGTGACGTTGTGGCTATGTACGTCAACCCTACACAACTTAAACTTGCTGCCTCGGTTCGATTCTCGACCGGTATAACCAAAAATAATTGTCACGCTCGCACCACTTTGGAGTCACAAAGGTCTTGGCCTTAAACTAGGGTCTTTTCCGCTCGTGAGAGAACAATATCACGCACAACACGAGTTGTTGCTAGGCCCTGCACACTTTGGGTTGAAGCGCCACCCATATTATATCATTTTAACTGGAGTGGTGGATCAGTGGTAGTAGTCTGTCCGATTGTGGATATTACAATGGACCAATATGGTATGTGTGTTAGTGAATTCACTAGCCGCCCCCCTACCTACCCTTGACTAGAAATTAAAAGCATGTGAATGGATAAACCACCGAGAAAATTGAAAATCAATCTGCCTGCCCATCAAAACTGGAGACTTCTGACCGCAAATTCCTATTTCTCGGGATGATAAATCATTTGATTTTTGAGGCCAGATTACGCAACTATTTCCGGAAATAATAAAAAAACGAACGCATCGCGGCCTATGTTCTCATCTTTGAGAAGGAATGACCGGTTTCCGTTGCGCAAAAACCACAAATTGATGAGTACAGACTTTCCACACATTACTCCGCACATTTTTAGCTTTCGCTTGGAGTCACAAGCTGAGTGGGTTAACTCAGTAACTTCTCATGGTCACTAATTACCGACAGATAGATATGAATAAGATTTCGAAAGATTTGACTACATCAACATAACTTATGCTGATAAATTGGCGATTATTATCAGGGGTAAGCACGGCACGACAGTATCTAGTGTACTGCAAAGTACGTTACTACTAGTCATAGAATAGTCCAGCATAATAGGATCATCGATCAATCTGACACCGATGTAGGTCCCTTGTCAATGAATCGGCCGGGAACCTCTTGTAATCCCCAACACTACATTAGTCTATTTCAGCGAAGTAACATCAAGTTCGCCATAGAGCGTGCTACAACGTCTATACAGCAGGACTTGGGGTCAATCCATAAAAATAATACATCTATTCTGCACAACCTATATCACATACGCAGCCATCGTTTGTTGACCTTAGACACTCAACAGACAACAGCAATGAAGTTGCAAAGAATTTCATGTCTGGGTATAACAGGTGTCATGCGCACCTGCCCCACAACAGCTCTTAAGGCTTTAGTCGGGCTGCCAGATTTGTCATCAAACTGCAGCGAGTTTATAAGCACAAGCCACTTGACCTAGCGGGTCACCTTAGAATACCCAACTCAATTCCTAAAAGACAGGTGTTTTGTATAATGGCGGATATTATGGTCAGGCAGAATTATTCCGGAAAGATATTTCAGATTGAAATATGTATTGGATCGTGAGAATTGGATTTGGTGTTACAACAGAAGACCGCAGACATCTGATAAATTGACAGACGGATAAAAATGCATTCTTGTGTTAAGGTTGGAGTCGTTGGAGCCACACAAAGATTTTCGTGATTATGGGGTCAAGCCCTATCGAGTTTCAGAACAGAATTCACGCCAATGACATCTGCTTCAAACACAATCTCCTCAAGTGTACTAAGTGCGCTAGAATATACATTTTTCCGACTCTCAAGCATTATGCTAATAGACTTTAAGCCGGCACTTGTTTGTACGACGAACAATCCCTTATCACAATAAATCGAAGCTCAACTGGGGTTGGATATGGGGGATTCCAGGCAAAGTATCTACAGATGCGCTCGCTAGGGATAGCCCGTCCGTTCATAGGTCCTGAACCGTACTGTCTACTGGACAGTAACAATGCTGATTAACGACTACTGGATCAATATGGATGGTCTTAGGCATTACAAACAAGCAATCAGACCTTAATCCTATAAGAAAATCATCGGTCGGAGCTTTTCCTTTTTCAAACCTTCGATATAATAGAGCTCTTCAGGTCGTAGTAGGTATCCTTTGCCATGGGGGCAAGGGGTGTTGTACAAGAGGAAAATAAATCAAAACTTCTACCATAGTTGTAAGCAAAGAAATGCATACCAGTTCATGCCAGATTCCACTTAATTGGGACATAATAATAGAGACAGTCAAAGGCAAACAAGTTATTCCGAAGTGTCCCGATAAACCGGAATCATACATACTGCATATTGCAAACATTTACTATTTATATTATTTTAACAAACTTGAGCAGATGACGTTTTAAAACGTTCGCCATACGTAGAATACATGCATTTTTGAACGACTTGTTTTGCTTAATTTGAACAAAGATTCCATTTATATTTACTTATCTTTTGATCATAATATTTGCTCTTGAAGAATAGTAAGTCATTCTCGTAGATATGTGTATCAATACAAATAAGATGACAGCACATGTAAGTGTGAACAATACATTGCTAAAAATTGTTTGATGTTTTGTCACCATTAGTTTGTTTACATATCACATGTCAGTACTTTTCCTACCTTCATGCTTCCTTTGAAATGTGTACATTTTACAAGAATAAATCTAAGTCTAAACATGGATTATGCCAACAAAATTAATCTGAATTTGAAATCTAAGTCTATGGACAAGTTTTCTCGTCGATTGAACTCTTTCTAAGGGAAATAACTTTTACCAGGATTTAATATTTCCAGCACTGCTACGAAGCTTCATCTTCGAATTACTGTTATGGAATCCCTAGTTTAGATTACGAAGAACAATAATACCACACTGGCGCACAAAAAACAGACATCAAGTATCACAGAATTAACAAAGTCACCTCTCTAATGAGTTCTGCTCACGAAGTCCAATAATAAGCCATTCATTATCTGCAAGAGTAGCACACAATTTGAACATGAACGATATCACTGAGCTGTGTAATGCGCTGTATTCATTGAGGAGGATATTTATGCATGCGTCAATCCAATTCAGAATTACAGGTGTTTGCAATAAGTTAATGTGCTCTAAAAGAAAAAAAAAATACATTATTTCTACCACACATTGTCAGTAAATAAAATGCGTACCTTTTTTCGAGAGTTGTGAAATGAGCATTTCAAAATGTGCATTACTCCCCTTACAAAGTTCATTTTTCAAGAAACTATTGAGAATTGTTTCCAACTTTTGTGACAGAATCCTGACATCCTCCATTGCAATCAAACTGAGTACTACTATTATCTCTTATCTATTATTGCAAATAATAAACCAGAGAATAAATATGAGACAAAAAACTATTGTCTGGAAAGTCTGTCACCAACCAGCTAGCCTTCCAATATATATGCATCATTTCCAAACTGCTATAATTTGCCATAACTCACCTCCAAGGTCCAAGGTTAATATAAATACAACAATAGAGATGTGTTTCTACAAAAGAATACGAAAAAGTATGAATATTTTAACAGCGATATATGTGTATAACTCGATAATCAAGCCTCATTTCGAGTATTGTTCAACCATACTATACGCATTCTGCAGATATAGAGGCTGCAGAAGTTGCAGAACAAAGCAATGAGGTACATTTTGAGATGCAAGAGGATGACTTCAAGAAGATTCATGCTGGACTCATTAATATGGTTAAGTATAAATCAAAAATTTAAGCTGAATACTTTACTTGCAGTTTTTAAAATAAAGTATGGTGATGCACCGGTTTACTTGACGAATGAGGTCAGACAAGTTTGAGGTCCTTTATTAATTTTTACTAATAAGTCAATCAATCAAAAAATCTATAATACACTGTGGATGTGTCGTTTCGAAGGTGCTACACTTGCACAGATTTACTGGAAAGAACATTACAATTGAGATTACAAAGAACAGAACAATTGAGTAGAGCCGTCTCTCGAAGGACCAAGTTACCATTATATAATACATTAATATATAAAACCTGATCTATGGTACGGAAGCATGGACAATGTCAAGAGCAGATGAAGAAGCTCTTGGCCTTTTCGAGAGAAGAAGTTTCATCCACAAACTGCATGGGCTGTACAGTGACAGCCAAGCGTCTACGGATCCAACGCCTAAGTTAGAAAACCCATATAGAGCGTATGGACAACTGAGCACCAGGTCGAACACACTTTGACTCTAAGGTGACGTAGTTCACGCAAGTCGATGAGGACCTCAGCTGACTTGGTATGCTAAATTGGAGGCAGCTGGCGAGAAATTGTGTTGGCTGGAGGGACATGTTGTGTGAGGCCCAAGTTTCCCTCGGACTGTAGAGTCCTAAAAAGAAGAAGAAGATTTATCCAGCTACACTAGAATGGATTTGCCGTAAGTGCGTGCAACATAGTCGGTAGGTAGGTAGTTGAGGTAGGACCATTGGAATTGTATCTGTAAAAAAAATCGTAAGCGAATATTGTGATTTCAAAGCGTTGGCGCTCGAAAAATCTGCGATCCGAGGAACTCCGCCGATAACAGACGGAAACGATTGAGAGATGGAAATTATTCTGCACCAGACCTCATTTCTCTTTAAAGATGGGAGGAACTGATCAACTGATTGGCAATAGCGGCATCCAGTTTTCCGGTCTGCAGCATCTACCTACCTAGTGTACACCAATTTTAGAGCTCTGTCGGCGACAACGGATGAAGGACAACGATTATCGGTGTAAAACCACGTGTAATCGTAAAACTCGCGAAGGTTCTGACATTTATACATATTGCGAAAAGTGCTTATTTGGATGTAGATTCATTGTTTGAGACAAACATAAGCAAAAGGTCTTAACCTTGCTTATAATGAAACGGCAAAGTTTGGAATGGATTTATGAGAAGTATAACACCCGATAAAAGCCACAGTCTAGTGAACTTTGTCACGGAATTCCGCCAATATCTGAAAGATAGCTAGAGACAGCCTGGTTGGGCGCATGCTCATGGAAATGACCACCGCTTATCACGTTATTCGTCAATGTCTATATTATTCATATGACACAGTGCACAGAGACGTGTTATATAGTTCAGATATAGTTTTGTCGTTCCTATCAAACCCGTATTGCAAGATGACAATGGAGAATTACCGATGCTCGTGCTAAAAAAAGCTTTTAGAGGAGACGATGTGACTTCTTCAACAGTACCGCTATCAAACGCGGAATAATTGCTATTTCTTTGAGCACAAAAGGTTATTGAGAAATAGTACCGTCTTCAGAATGATCAAAATATAAAGGCGTTTATTATCCCAGTCCAGATAAACTACCTGGAGATGTTGACAATCTTAAAGGCGGAGGAAGAAATCCTTGGTCTCTTTAAGAGACGGATTTGCGTAGATGGCATCTGTAGGAGATAACTTTTTCAACCACGTATTTGCGTAGAATGTAATCACATGAACACTCTGAATGCGCTTGAACACTTACACACGTCCCTGTTCATTGCATTGGAAATTCACGTTTGATTGCAATTAAATTTATTTCCAATTTTATGAAATAGAGTTCAAACGTTGAAGTTTAAGGAATTTAGATCTGGAACAACAAATTCAAATTAAAGTGCTCCTTTACGACTCCTATCTGTAAAGTAGCCCGTGATCATTCGTAATATGTACAATTAATCTTTCGAGGCATTGTAAAATACGCGACATTGTTCGAGGGCAGATGTTCTTACAAATTTTAGGAGTCTTGTTGACAATGAACGTTTGTTGATGGTCCTGAAGCATCTATGCTCGAAGAACCATACCGAGCAAGCGTGTGTCAGTGATGGTCTTATAATCTGTTTGTACAAGATCTTTACCTTTGTGGAAAGTGCGTTGGGTTTCTACATGACTTTTCGACAGTAGCTACGTTGAATTTTTTCCTTCTCGATGCGGTTGGATGTTTTTTCAGAAGGACTAGTTTCTTGTGAAAGTAACTCCTAGTTTCTTTGTTGATAATTATCCTGATTCTTGTGTCAGAGTGTTCTTCGTACAGTGATTGTTGGTGCCTTGGGCTTTCCTTTCGTAAATACATGTAGATCTCTTCATTATTCGGCACGGTGTGCTTATTGTTAACGCCACCGCTGAAACTGGGGTTGACTCCCCTAGCTTCGGCAACTTCTACCTGAATGCCGTACAATTACCGTAACCTGTCAACGCTTCCGTCGGGTGCGCTCACCACGTGTAGGTTCATGTGAAATTAAATCATGGAGTAGCAATTACAATTTCATGTGAGCCATTGAAGTTGGATCAACACACATTTTTTACAATCGATCCACCGCAATAAACCACCAAAAAAAAGTTAACCAAGCTGTTGTCCCACCGAAAAAGATTCATTACCCCTGTCCCACAATATAAGAAAGCAATGAAACAGACAAGAAGTACACTGTATAATCATCATTTATTCTCTCAAATTTGTATTATAATTTACTTCTACGTTAACAAAAATATTATGCATTTTTATACATAAATTTAAGTTGATTTAAATTAAATTAAAATTGCTTCAGTAACTAAAGGATTTCATTTTATTTCAGATGGTTAGCATGTTTTTTTTTTTCTTGTTTTTATTGATTTTTTTTTTCTAACAAAATAAAAATGAATCTATAAAGTTTTAATGATAAAAAATTAAATAATTGGAGTTTGGAAAATGGTGTCGTGCTGGTTTCGTAGGTATTCTTAAACTTAAACTACTTTATTTCACTTCTGATGTGTTTGTTTGTATGTGCGTGTGTTTAGATATCAACAATCGAATACATACACGTCTGTCCCATATATGCAAACAACACTTAAATTCAAAGGTTGAAATGTTTATAAAGTAAAATAATGCGAATTAATATTTAATCAGGCATATTTGATACCAACCAAATTAAGCTGTATTCATATTTATGTAATAGATGCAGATCCCTTGCAAGCACATTGTATATGTTTGCGTACGAAAATTTATTTGATATTTTGTTGTATCTATCTTATCTTATCTGCCTACAATTCAAGACAAATGGAAGGACATACTTCCCTCGTTAGCAGCAGTATTCAACTTATTTTTCATTACCTCGCAACTCGTATATTCAGGTAATTTAAGGTAATTAACACAAGTCATCACAGACGGAAGATAATCGTTAGGATTCTGGTTAGCATCAAGAGTTTTTCGTACAATTGTCAATGGTGGTGTTAGCGATTTGAAGCCACCAGTTGGTAGGCGTGGACTTCCAGTGACAAATTGCAGGAAAAGACGTTGCTCATCATAGTTGTAAGATGACAATATATCGAACAAAAATTGTATGGCTTGTGATTCTTGAGAAAAACCATGATCTGTGCGGCAACAGTCCTTCAACATCTTTATGGGCCAGTGCTGATAGTTGGACGCACCTGAACCGCAAAACACATTTTCCAACTCTTCCGGATAAAAGATTTGCAATCGCTGACAAGGGAAAACCATGTCAAATCCTAAAATCAAACGAAAGTGTTTAGTAAATCAGGAATGAAAGAAAGATCAAATATTTGATGAACTTACCTTCTCGAAGGGCCTCGAATTGTTTTTGAACTCCCTCAACAAGGAACCAGTGTGTAACCAGGGAAACATATTGATGTAAGTTATGTATTGTTACTGGTATATCTCGTCCTCCTCGACGCAACTCAATATTAGCATGACCTGGTAAAACAAAGTCCAGGCCCAGTTCGGTAATTGGACATCCATCCAAATCGAGTTGCTCGACCTAAGGGGAATAAAGAGGATAAATTATAAAGTCACAAAGAGATTTTAGTTAACGTACTTTTTCAGTTTTTTCCATAGCATCTAACGTTGGATCCATTTGAATAATGTCACGCTGCCTTACAATGTCTTGCAACCGTGTTAGGGTTGCTTGCACTTCCGGTGCTACAAATGCCAAATCAGCTAGGCCTATTGAACTCTCCTCGCCCAAGAGCCATCGATAAAACGGACTCGAAAATGGTAGATCAAGCTTTAAAAGAAAAACACCGAAATTTGTTAGAAAATTATGTTGAGCTGTGAAAAGCTAAATGAGACATTTACCATTCGACTATCCATTACTGCCTTGGCCATGAATTTACCCAAGAATTTAAACTTCGATTTGGTCTTAGATACATGGGCTAGTTTTGTCGACCTACCCAATGGCAGTGGGAACAGGCCGTGAACAGCGTTAACATAATGAGTCGCAGCTGTTGTAGTGATTGAAACTGTTGATCTGGTGGTCTCAGTTGAAACGTCATTGTTGGTTTGCTTTTGCTCGATAACCATATTTAGAACCGTTGACTCATTTACATCAGCGTTTGTTGTCGAAATAATTGCGTCCTCGCTATTTGCTTCCTCATTGGTGATAATTGTACTGCTCCCTCGATGATATTGATGACTCTCATTTTGTGTTGTTGTAGTCTTAACGATGTCAGTCATTAATGACAAGTTCTGCTTATAACTATCATTGCCGTTCCATAATCCTAATTCACAACGCTGTAACTCAGCCGAAACGATGGCGTAGAATTCTAATGTGGGACCCAATCCGGTACCCACTTCGTTTTCATATTGAATCTCTAGCAAAGCTTTCGAATGACCAAATTCTTGGATTATATGTTCTGCTTGCTTAAGAATATCTTCACGAGATATTGCACGTTTCCGCCGATCTAATCGTGGGGCAACACGCTCCGAGGTGTCAGCTGAATTTAAATCTGGCGTAGTGTCCAGCAGACGTTGAAGAGCTCTATCACGATCAAATGACACGGCATAGAACAATAGATGCCTGGTTTCAAACGGAAAAAGGAAAGGACATGCCATTGGAATTTGCTGTAACCACTGTGGTAAATTGCCTGTCATTATTACAAGTGGATCTTGTAGCTGACGATTAGCCTTAGCAGTTATCTTAGAATGTATGAATTCAGATTGATTGATAATATTTCGTCGTACGACGCAGCCATATAGACTTTCCCAGTAACGATTGAGTGCGTTTATAATGCGTAACATGCAAAGAGCATCTAGCGATGCATCTTGCACACTCACAATATCAGGTGGTAATGTTTTTGTAAGGAACTTTGTCAATGGCAACGACATTCCAGATACAATACCTTCATGCCAGAATTCAGTTTTTCGACGAAACAGTTTTGTTGAGCTTTTGTTTCCACTTTTCTTCGACGATGTGGTTGTTGGTGTTGATTTGTTTGACAATGAGCTACTGGTATTGCAACCGACATTAGCCGGTGAATCCTCCTCAAGTGGACGATAATAAATGGTATGTTGCTGGACCCATATGCTCGCATTACCTAATTTAAGAAAAGAGGGGAAATATTAGATATGTTGGAACTTCATGCTTCGGATTATATCTTCGATCATATCAGGAGCTGCTGACATAACTGTGTAAGAACCAAATAATAGAATAGGCATCACAGCTGTCAGTATAACTATAATGTGCAAGATTGAATCTTCTAAGATCGGTCATGTGAATCTGGACTGAATGAGAATTTGTTTGAGGCTGACAAATTGAGAAATTTCATTGAGTGTTAAAGCAGCAACTAGGTTAGGTCAGGTTAGGTAGGTTGGCTGCTAGTGTATTAACCAGGACATATTGGTCCATTGTGATACACCTAGTCAGACTACTACCACCGATTGACTACTCCAGTGATAGTGCCGATAATTTGATCCCAACGGCAAATGGTGACTGGACCAGCAACTACTCACGATCTTTCACAAATGGATGGAACCTAGAGTTTTTTGTAGCCTCCCAAAAAAATGTCGCCTCGTTTATACCACATGAAACGAAATAGAAGACAAAAGGAGTCGAAAAGTCGCAAGGGTGTACGACGTTTGCTTGAGTTTCGGCGTGTCTCTTTCATCTCTTCCGTATTTCTTTGTGTTCTCAGATTGTGTGACAATTACACATTGTCAGTGACTCGATTAAAACGCTTATATAGTTTAATGCTTAAGTGAAAATAGATCATAATCTTACCTAGCGGTATTTCATTGTCTGTATCTGTTTCTGACTGATCGTTTATTGATGGAGAATATTGCTTTACAGCCTGGTAAACAGTCATTGCATACGGTAGAACATTGTCACCAATTAAAAACTGCAATTTGTGTTTTAGTCCGCCCTGTGATACGACTACAGCGGCTACATTGTCATCCATATCCTCCTCGGAATCATCATCAGACTCTCCACGCACTCCACCATATCCGCGAACCACTAGGTATCTTTCGATGGCTTGAACCATTGCTAAGGGATCAATTTTAACTGTTCCTCCCTTCCATTGACGTAAATTATTACAATCAGGATGACGTTGCAAGTTACACTACGAAATAAGAATGAGAGAATGTTTGGTTTAGAAGGACATTATTTTCACATTTCATATTCAAACGACATACCTTAAGTTGGTGAGTATTAAAAAATTTAAGAGCACTTGTGTTCGATCGACCACCAGTTCCCGTTGGAAAATCATGCACCTTGACTGGAAATTGTTCCAATTGTGTAACGCATGCGTTTAATTTTGCAACAAATGCACTAAACGCTGAAGGTTCTATATTTGGCAGAACTCCAATGCTGTCCACGTTACTCAATGGAAGTCCTGCGAACACGTGTAAAAATGCACGCAATCGATCAACCCGATTGACTGAGCCCTTTTCATCAGTCATGAAATTTAACATCGCCTTGATCAGGCCTGAGTGATTCACCTCGAATGGCGATATATCACTTTCAATCAGAATTTGCTTCAGTTCCTTCAGCGCTTCAAGACATTGAATATAATTACTGTCAAGTTTCACAATAACTGCAGATAGCCGATGTAATATCGATGTTCCGGATGACATTGATTTTGCGATTTCTTGTTCAGTGTAACGTTTCACGAAAGATATAGCCTGATTACGAACCCATTGGCGGGCCTTTTCGCGATTCCCATAAGCGACTAAATTAGCATTTGACATACTCTTTGTTATATTGCTAGTACCACAATTTGCATTGGATGAATCTTTGGTGAAGGAACTGTGACTGTTTCCTTGCCGTCCCCAGCGCACCGGGTTAAGTGAAGCTAAAAATGAGGTTTTAGTCGAGCTTGTGGGTACGCTACCAAAACGCGATCGTGAACTTGTCATATTTGAGCTGTTAGAACTACGATCACTGTTGGTGTTGCTAGCCATCCCTGAAAAATACGAATATATAAAAATGAACAAATCAAGATATGAATTCATTTAATGATGCAGACGCTACAACTATTGAACAAGTTGAATGTCTGTTTTAGGAGTCTCATGAGAAAACTAGGTGAAATTTACATTTACTTTGGAAAATGACTCTTTGATCGTTTGATTAATGCTTACAACGAATAAACACCGAATACATAATGATTAACTTACCAGTAGCTCGATTTATGAGTTCCTGAACAACTGAATCATTTTGTCTTGGCTTAGATCTATTGCTTGATTGAGACTTTCTCTTTGGTGGAACTTTTCGTTTAAGAATGTCAGACATTTTACTTTGACTCACCACAACATTAGAGCTACCACTTGGCGCAGATGAAACTGGTGCCAGTGGAGCATAAGCATCAGTGATAGAATTGAATGAAGTCGATGAAATCGATGGTAACATTTCGACGGATCGAAAATGCGGTGGCGGCGATTGCTGTTGCTCTTGAGAACTATAAGGTGATGGGGAATACATGAACAAGTTTCCACTATTCGGCAATGTGTTTGTAGTAGCGATTTCTTGATGGGTAAAATTATGCGGTGTGCTATGATGATGGCCATAGTGTTCTGTGCTAGCAGAACCGGTGTAATTAAGACTCATGTCCGGTGATGGTAATAAGGTATTAGATGATTGCAATTGTTGCAAAGCACACGAACTTGATGAGGGTAAACTTATTCTTGTTGACGAGGACAAGGGCAGAGCGCTTACACCGCCCTGTGAGAAATTCTGAGTTGAATGTGCTTTGGATGTGCTTGGAGTCGAAGAAGACGGGGGGTTTGTACTGTCTTTGAAAAATGGATTCACTTGATTTCCAGATGCCGATGCAGGTGCACTTTGCGACTCGTTTGTTCCTGATAAGGACAAAGGTTTCTGAATTTGATTAATGCAAATCGAGTAGCTGGGATCGGCCAGTTGATTGATCTGATGTAATACTCCTTCCCGGCGAAAATGTGTACCAAATACTTCAGGTAATTTTTGCATTAATATCTCTGCCATTTGAAGTGCACCAACAACGATTCGTAGGTCATTCGATGCCATCATTCCGGCAATGTGACTGGAGACTATTTGACTTTTAAGTACGTCCTTGAGGAGATCAGGGCTAGCATAGTAGACCATTCGGAGCAGTGCCCTAAGACATTTGTACCGCACATTCGGGCCAGCAGATGAACTGTAGACTTCATAGAGGACATTGAACAGATGTCGTATAAATTCAGATGCCAGACCGTGCTCTTCTTTCAAGCAGATTATTCGGGCATCCGTGGACGATTTACGTTTAGCCCCATCAGAACTGAAACCACCATCAATTGAATGGTTACTACTAGTTGCCTCTTGATTGGCGGCCATAGCATCTGCGGATCGTCCACTTGCCGATAGATCTTGTCCGATTAATGAGAGCGAAGGTGATGATGAAGTCGCGACATAATTGGGATTTACTTTTCGTTGAACAGGTCTGGTGGTACCAGTATCTTCATTGATTTGCTGCATAGAATGAAAATCGACAGTATAAGTTCTGCCAAGGGTACTCAAACTGATTTCATCATCGGAATTCAAATGAGCTGCGTCTATCATTCGTGAATCAATTGGGGAATAGGAATGCCATGTTCCACGATCATCACGCCATTGCCACTGTACTTGGTCCTGGGTATGTGATGTTGGCCGATCAACCAAAGCGTCTACAGCGAATATATCATCTGTCGGAAGCCTGGGCATGAGTTCTCCAATCAGACATGTGATTTCAAACAATTCTGAAGGGCTCCGTGGAATAAGTTCCACGTCATTTGATGAAATTTGTTCTGCTGATCCAGTGAGCAAGTAGAGAAGGGTGGATGCAATGTCGTTCTTAAGCAGTACTATAGCCAAATCGGGACAGTTGCTGCACATCATACTGAGCATTCGAACCACGCTGGTGAAGGTTCCCGTATTTAGAATCGACGGTGTCACTACAAGCAACTGCTGGCAATTTTTCAAAAGTTCTTTGCTTGCGATTTCCAATAGACGATTCGGATCGTGTTGGAAACTTTCAACTAATCGACAGAACGCAGTGCAAACACTCTCCACGCATTTTTTATCTTGCTGTGCCAACAATCGTGCTAACAGTGGCATACTTTCCAGTACAAAATGAAATTCCTCGGGATGCAAATTCAAGCAACAATTGGCCGTGATGGTTAGTGCGGCTCTTTGTGCATTTATAGAAAAGAAATCCAAGTACGTTAAGCAAGCGGATACACCACTTGCCTGTAGAATAGCCTTATTATGTCGACGAGATAATATCTCGAGTGCCGTAAGACTTTGTTCAGCAACGTCCATGCATTGAATGACCTGCAACTTTTCCAAAAACACCGGCACTGCTTCCACAACGGTGCCAGAGGAACGTGGCAATGCTTCCAGCATATAAGCGAGCGCCCGACATGCATTATTCATTATATCAAAGTTGTGTTCCATTCGTAGTAATACTATCAAAGCCGGAACCACCTGCTTGATGGGAAAGCCTGACAAGGTATCCTCGTTACCCATTACTAGCATTTGGCACATTTCTATTGCTGCTTGTAATTGCTGACTTTCATCGTGTGACTGAAGTCCTTGCAGTAGCTGTTGAGCTTTTGATGAACTGCTATTTCCAATGGTCCTGTGTAGAATGTGAGTCATACGAGGCCCCAGTGCACCAAATAAGTGCGGTGGTAGGCCTCTAGCCTCTAAGAGCGCTTGTAAGCGACCGACATCGCTGTCATCACTCTCTGAATCCGCATGAGTGGTTCCAGATGTGTTTGCACTCACTGAGGTCGATGAACCCAAATTTGATCCGCCTGAAAACAAAAAAGATTTCTTTAGTTTCGCAAACTCGATTTATTTTATAAAAATTTAAAATAAAAACTGAAATGTGATGACAAGATCCCTTTCCCATGAATTAAATTCTTGGTTATGAGTTGAGTAATATTCAAGGTGTTGGAACAGTGCAAATATGTATGTTTAATTATTTTACATGCTAAATAATACAAATTGAATCGAAAGATGACAAGGAAAGGACCAGTTGATAAGGGCATAAAGGCATGGAAGAGGAAAAGGCGCAACCGCGAACTCTACGAGCTGTACCACGGTGTAGTCCGGAGGCAAAAGCCCTGTCGGAGGCAAAAGCCCTGTCGGAGGCAAAAGCCCTGTGTGCACTGGCTCGGCCGCATCGATCGGATGGACGCCAATACTCTAGCTAAAAGGATCTTCGAATCTTAGCCTCGTGGGTTGAGAAGGAGAACGATCCGCTGGTAAAATGACCATGTTATTGCGAACGCCTAATAGCTTGGTGACAGGAAGCAGCGTGCCCAGGACCGTCAGCCATGGACGTCAGCTATAGCTCAGGCTGAGACCTGGTAGACGAAAGAGAAGTCCTACTCTTTGAAATACATACAATGCTGCGTTGCTTCTAGCGTCATCTTTCAACACAAGCAATTCATAGTCTATTCACAATATACTGCATCGTGCTACGTTCGTTATAAAGAGAGAAATGCGACGAATGTCATAAAATGTAAGAGCGCACTCTATCACAGTTTCTTGCAAGTTTTGCCCGGCATCTTTAAAAGGTCCGCCGTAGAGGGCAAGGGTCTAACTCTTCATAAACCACTCGTGTTGTACGTACTACAGTTATCTCACGAGTGGAAGGGGCATACAGTTTAACATACGTCGATTCCGGAAGGCAGTATTATCCTTTGAGCATTGTCAGAGTCTCGAAAGAGGTGGGGCCGGGAAAATGATTGCTTTGTCGTACTGGGAATCGACGCAGACAACGAGGCTCAAGTGCCAACGCCGCGGCCTGTACCAAGATTCAAAAATATAATACTAATAATATGGGTGGCGCGACAGTCTGAGGGGGCCCTGGATCTAACTTCTCAGCAACTAGTCATGTTGTCCGTGCTCCGAACGACAGAAATACTCTTTGAGCATTCTCAGTTTTTCGCCCCATACGTCAGACAAACCCAGGTGTCCATCGAGCAGGCCATGAGATTCAAGAGTTTTTAACAATTTATTCACGGAAAAAACAAATTCACACAAGTTTTTTTTCTTACCGAAATAATTAAAAAAGCAAACAAAGAACCCACTTAGAAATAATTGACAACCAATTAGAGATTAGTCCGACCACCATAACAAAATATGTATGAACTAAAATTACCTGGAACAGGTTGTCCACCGCCAGAATTATTTGATGTTCCCGAAATTTGTTGTGCCATTAAATGGAAATTTGTTACATCCGAAGTAACTGAAATGAGATTTCGTATAAAATATCTTATGCTTAAATATACATAGTGCATGCAGACATTTTGTATTTTCATACATAACAGACAAAAAAAAGGGAGAAATCTAACCTAAACTATATTCAAAGGCTAAGCATCGGTCTGAACAAAGATACAAATCAATTATACCAAAGGCGGAGATATGATTTGTGCACTCGGAGATTGCAAGAGCTAAAGCAAGACATTCCAGCTAAAATTTCGAAACAACTTATCCATGAAATGAAATACGGGTTTCAATTTAACAGTCGTATACATATATATTTATTTATTTATATAAGGTTGTATTTGACATATGTATGACGCTTGCAATGAATCTACTCAAGGTTTCTACTCAATTTGGTGCATTAGTGCGATGTTCATGACACTGCATTTGATGAGCGGGATATGCTTGGACTCATATACTCAATAGTAATATGGGTGGGATAGTCCGAAATGGACCTGCGCCTCTATTCTACATTCCTACAGCAATCACGCCTTCTGCGCATGGCCTACAATTTTATGCCGAGTTCAAACGGCGAAGTTTCAAAAGCTTTTTCTTGACAGGCGCAGTTTTAAAAAGCTCTTTCATGCCGTGCTTTGAATATCATTGTACATACATCCTAGCATCAACAAAAAGTTTGGATATAAAATGGCGGTCATCGAAAATGTGTGCGTTCATTTGGAATGTAATAACTATCTCGTGGAATTTGAATCTAGAAAATTTAATATTGAACTAAGGGCTTTTTAATAATAGTAATAATATGGGCCACCCATCAGTCCGACAGTCCGACAGTCCGAGGTGGACAAATTTAGTGCGTTCTAGTGATGGGACACACGTGTGGATGGATACCTAGAGTTTAATGCAGACTCCGAACGGCGAAGTTGAGAAACTTTTTCTAGGCAGGAGTACTCTTTGAACATTGTCAGTGACTTTAAAGAGGCGGAGCCATGAAATATGAGTGATTAATTCGGGGATCGAACGTGGCTTGGGCCAGGGCCAATACGAGTCGACGCACTAAACCAATACGCCACGGGATTCTTAGGGGACTTGGCTTAATGTGCTCAAAAGACCAAGAAGAACATGGTTTTGAAACGCAAATCAACCATACTGCTGATAACACTCGATATTTCAGAAACATACATTTATGACACACTTCCATTTCATTTCATCCGTCTAGAGGAACAACCTTGTTAACAACATTGTTGTACTTATTTTACTTATTCATTGTTTTCGATCAACATAAAGCTTGCATTGTAATATATTATGTAAGATTTAACTAGTTAAAAAATACAAAAAAAGTACCCACCGTTGTTTTTGTGATTTGTTGAAAAGGTGGCTGTTGCACTTGAAGTAGAACCCGCCGATCTGTATGTATTCTGATATAGATGATGGCTTCCCGATGCGCTTCCGGGACTTCCAGCAATATCTCTGCTCCCTACAGGTGCGACTGAACGTGCAGTAGTATTATTAACACTACAGACTGCAAAAGGAGGTGCCGATGTTGTTGTGGTATTCAATAAAGGAGATGTTGATGCAGTTACTCCAACTCCGACACTACCACTTACAACGCAATTGCTGTTTTGTGTTGTGGCTGTTGTGGAGCTGCTTACACAAGAACCCGTTTTGCCACGAGAACTACGTCTTAATGTATTCGATGATACCAATGACGACGATGATGTTGGGAGCAATTGATGATTTTTTGTATAACGAAGCTGTTCAGAATCAGATGCAGTTACTGTTGTTGTTGTTGGTAGTGGTGGTGGTGGTTTGGCAATAGCAGTTGTCGCTGCTGTCGTTGAGTTCTTTATTGTCAATTGTCCTGTCGATTGATGACAATTTGGATTAAAAATTGATGATGATTGGGGAAGTGAAGAGTTGAGAGCAACAGTGGAAGACTGAAGGAAATGGTGGCTATTATGATGTCGATTAGAATTCAATATGTGTTGTTGATGGAAAAGCGTTTGTTGTAGTTGCTGGTGAGGTTGTAAGGAAGCGTCCTTTCCTTCACCACTACCACGTGCAAAACGTGCCCCCAGGTTAGGGGCTTTATAATAACCCGTCGCTGTAAATAATGATGAATTCGAAGAATGAAACGTTAATTTGTTATGTTGCTGACGTTCTTGCTCCAAATGTTGTAGCTGGCAGTTAGTTTTTAGTGCTAAATAGACAGTTTTTGAGTTCTTGTGTGTAGTGGTGGTGGTGGTGGTGGTAGAATTAGGTATTATTGAGGACCCCGACGTACTGCCTGCAGTTAAGATATTAACTGGAACACTAACTGAAGTACTATTTCCACCAACAAGCGAAGTATGCTCAAGGGCAACGAACGATTGTCGTTTTTGCGTAACTACTATTGTAGCAGTACTAGTAGTAGCAGTAGTAGCAGTTGTATTTGCGATATTGTTAGTGCTCGTATTTGTTACTATAGTACAAGTAGAAGTAGAAGAATATCGTGCAGATGTAGTACAAGATCCAACATTTTCAAATTAAATTGAATTAAGAAACAAAAAAAAAATAATGTCAACACAAAATAATGTTCTACTTGATCTATTATCATGTGTTCGTCGAAATAAAAGAAAATGGTAAAAGTAAATCTAAACAATTACAAACAAACTACGGTATCTATTTTTGAAATCTAAGGACAGCGAAGAAACGAGTGATCAATTCAAATATTCCTACAGAACATGATCCACATTTTGTTGCACCATTGTTGCTGACTATCCACAGGATATGTAAGGTCGATATCCATACTTGGACTCAGACATAAACAAATGTATTAAATAGGAAACGAAAGTCGTTGTAGACAGAAAGCAGTTAAGTCAGATCATAAAAGTAGAATATGTTCTACACTGAATCCAAGACTCGCATACAGAGTAGCACAGAAAATTGCAGGAAAGTAGGCATTGAAATCCGTTCTTTTATCTTTCAGTGAATTTAATCTTGTTCGCCTATCGCATTACACGCAATCAATCTTGTGTTTGGCAACGATGATAATAAAGAGTACTCTAATCTAACAACTGAGAGTTGTGCAAAGAAGTAAACAGTGATGACGAAATAAGGCCCAAGTCCATATCCTTGTTCTCACACGAATCGTGGGGTGTATATTGTATGCCGACTGTGATCCGCGAAGTGTGGTAGGTTTTCAGAACCATAAAATGGTGAGCGAGATATGGTCATCAGCTGCGACGAAATGAACTGAAGGGGGGAATTGGCACCTTGTGAGCCGAAATCAACGCACTCACCCACTCTAGCCACACAATGACAACTCATTACGTGAGTGAAGGGTGAAAATCTGAAGTGGCGTGTGGCGACAAAGCTTGAATCTGAGTTGAAGTTTTGGTACTAAAGTGCGAATATAGGAAAACAGTTTTCGAGTAAACTAAGTGCCAATTGAAATGTTGAAACTAGTTGATTATAGTACAAATTGTATGCAATTCCTAATTACGGTGAAATGATTGCGTGAAGACTGAGCATATCACAATGTAGAGTGATAAAATAATTGTTCAAAATAATGTCTAAATGAAGTTTACACTTCAAAGTGAGATCAATAACTTTACGAGGCTCAGATAAGTCAGTTTAACGTACGCCTCAATTAAATCGTGTTCTCGTTACAATACAGTTCCTTGTATTCTTAAACACACTTCTAACCAACTCACAGTAAAATTATTTCATTTAAGAATGCGAACTCGTTTGTTTCAAAGATTTTAAGTGCGAGAGTTTGGAAATACGAAAAAGAAAAGAAAAAACGAACATACCTTCAGTATCCTTTGGCACCTCTTCTAATACACCGTCAGTTGCTAGATTTTCAGGGTTTTGATTGGTATCCACAGCCACGGATGATGTAGAATTACTTTTGCGATAATACTTTCGATTTTTTTCCTTTTTTGTTGACAACGTTTGCTGTTGCTGTTGCGGCTGCTGCTGAAGTAGTTGATGTTTACAATTATTCTTCTTGTCTAATAACGTCCCGATTTTAGACTTTTTCTTTGATTCAGACGTCACTGTACAACTAATATTTTTCCCTTTATTATTACTTGATTTATTTTTTTTATCACTATTAAATGACGTTGATGCTTCACCGAAACTCTCAGAATTATCAATGAACTTTTTCACGGAATTTCGATTGACAGTGCGTGTTTTGCGATAGTAGTTTAATAAGTTCTTTTTAGTTGGATTTGTGGATATATTTGTACCCACGAAATCTATATCTTTTTTATGATCACTAGGTCCTTCAATTGTAAATGATGATTTGACCGGTGACAGAGTCTTTGAGCGTGTTCGTTGAGCAACACAATCACTAATATCTGATTTGAATGAATCGAATATCGTTGATGATGATGGCGCGGTCCAGTCGAGGCTTTCTAGGCGCCGTTTTTTCGGTGGTGTGGTGATTTGATTACCGTGAGCTGCACAAACAATATACATTAGTCCATTTCATATATTAACATTTTTTTTATAAATAATGTTCAAATTTCATACTTACGGGTCTTTTCAATGGGTGCAAAGTGTCGTTTGATATCACTCCTTGAAGTAGACGGAGCTGAAGAATCAGTGTTGCGTGTACTGTCCTCAGATTTATTTTTTTGTCTGCTACGATTAGCGCGACTTTTTAATGGTGCTGTCTTTGATTTGAAATTATTCAAAGGTGTTGATGTTGAAGGGTAATTCTTTTCAACTTCTTGATTGCGGCGAGATACTTTTGATAAATAGCGTTCCTGCCCCTCCGTCAGTGCAGAGAGCGATTGGCTATTAACGGATTCGGCCATAGGCGACACTTAACCGCCTTTTTGTCCTCTTTAAACATGCCACCAACAAAAGTATGCCCGTTGTTTTCTATATTAAAAGAGAAAAAAAAATTAGTTGTGATTTTATTTCTTCTGATGGAATATTTATAATATATATTTTATTTATTTCTGTAACTGGTTGGAGCCTAAATATTTAAACAGGAGGTTTCGGTGAAAACTTAGCCAACGACTTATGCTAAAGGATATTGTAGGTGGAGGAGAAGTCGAATCAACGTCGATAGGTATAAATGTCGTCCAATAAGATGTACATAATAAATGCTTGTTGGTTGTGGCCCAGGTCCACCCAAATAAAGGAGAATTATAATATGTATAACAAAGATTATGCTTTTGTTTGCTTGCACGCTTAAAGGAACTTTCATTTTTCATTCATGACAAATTACCAGGTAGCTGAATTGCGTAGGTGTCAATATTCGAGATCAGGTAAACTAAGTATTATATATAAAGGTCAAATTACAACCTATGCCAAAAAATAAGCTTTGGTTGATTTCATTACTGCAACGCTGTTGCCCCTGCACAGCACAAAATATTTCCTCGATGAATTCATGAAGACAAACAATGCCGCAAGTGTGCAGCAGAGCTCAGCATTTTCAAAAAAGTAGTACATATTCATAAATGGAACATAAGTTGACGGTACAGGTGATTGAGTGACGTTTGTATTACTTAACAAACAAAGAAAAAAGGAATGGAATGGGACCATGCATTTAAATAATTAATAATAATTAGCAGTCAACACATGTTCCAGACATTTTCCTAAAATGATAAGAGAATTTCCTTGTGAAATAACTTCACAAGGAACGATTTTTGCATGAAAAAAGTCCAACTTTCGAGTTCTCTACAATCCTGCAACAAAACTAAAATCGCTGCTAATTTGATCGCAGTTTGAATTCCACATTCCTTTTATGTACGCTCTCATGCATAGTCACTGCAGTGTATTTACATTTATGAACGCAAGTGTTGCCGCAGTGTGACGTTTATGAACCCAGACCATCAAGACTGGGAGCCAAATACAATTGTCTCAAACCATCCATGTATAGAAAAGTAGAATTGATCATTTTCCAACGCTTTTAGATTTATAATTCTTTAATAACTTATGGCGATGCACAGACAACGCTGGAAGAGTTTTCCTGTATAGACAAATCTTCTGCACTTCTTCGTCGGCATGGAACTGTACGCCACTTCCACTCGTGATAGAATAGCACTTACAACAGGAGTCGGTTTTGCAGAGGCTAGGCCCAGTCCCACCTCGGATTATTTGCTCATATTATTATTTGATCGATAAATCATTAGGACAGGATTAGTGAAAGAGAATTTGGTAAAATTGTCAATTGCGTTCCTTGTCACCACTTGCGTTCAGAAAGTGGAAGTCAGTTGGATGGCGAAGTTGGTAGATTGTCTGCTACTGGTTAGCGGGGTTCCCGATTCAAATCATAGTGAAAGCAAAGTTAATGCGCTTTTATCATGTTTTCAAATCAGCTCTAGTCACCATTTCCCGTTGAGATAACATTGCCGGAACTAACACTGAAGTGGTCAATCAGTGGTACTAATCTGACTGTGGGTATAACAATGAACGAATATGGTCTAAGTGCACTAGCAGCCCTCTTACCTAACCTAACCTAACTAGAACGGATCAATCAAAAACACATAAAAATACATGTTAACAAAAAATGTTTGAGATTTATTTCCAAATAAATATAAGTTAAACACAAACAGCTGGAATTACGGAATGAATTGATACTCCATCTCTTATATCGATTTCAACGTGTATTAAAACATCATGTAGTATACCGCAAGACCACTCCATTGTAGAGACTTGCAATGATGAGAACAAAAGAGCCAGCTTTTTGCACTCGACAACGCAAGACGCCTTAATTGAATCATTCCTAGATTCATCTTCTAACGAACAACTTCGCAATTCCAGATTTCTATACTTCATAGTCACAGTTGATAGCTCGGTTTCGACAAAAACATTCATTTCACCGCCACTCGTTGCATAGAACTTAATCACTGGAGATATGTTTTTGAGTTTCTCTATGAAATTCTTGATTGAACGATTAGATGGTAGTGTTAGGAAAACATTCGTTTTCGGTACGTTCGGTAGTAGAAAGTTATTCCAATCGGATTTGAGAATCACATTCACTGGTATATCATGGATGATTTTTCGAGAATTATTTGCTGACGTTTCTATTTCAATCGTAAGACATGGATATTGAACGTTTGTCAGTTTTATCTTGAAATATGTGGCACCTGTACGTAGAGCGCCGATTGCATTTGCCATGTTTGCTGGATTGAGAGAGAGCATTATCTGTTGGGTATCTTTGTGAGGTCCCTCTATTGTGTATTCAGAAAAATTAGTGCTTGAAGAGAACTCAGCCCAAACTGCAGGTGCTCCATTTTCTGAATCTTCATTCACAATCATATCGATGGTTCTTGCAGTTAGATTCATTACACAACGTTTCGTTAGTTTGGATATCGTTAGAATTATATCTAAGAAGTCCTTCATACTTTGTTGATCTTTTATTACAGCCCGAAACTTCATGTTGCTTGTAAACAATCTTAAATGCGGAGCGGTGGAAAATAAAAATAAAACAAAAATAATCTTGAATTAATATAATCTGTGTGAAATACTACGTAGAAACGATACATATGTGGACAGCAACAGTATCGTCTTTGCGCTCATTGGTCAATGAGGCGCACTCTACTAATCAATAACTAATGTATTATTAAATAGCGAAATCCACATGAATGGTGGGTTCTGTTGGGCATTGATCATTTCGTTACCGAGGCAGAATTAACTTAGGTTATGTATGGCTCGAAACTAGTTTATTTCAACAAAAAACTGACGAGACAGTTAATTGGTAAGGGCTACGAATCGTCGGAGGTCATATAGAGGCACGTTACTCCATAAAGGCATACAAGTAAGTAATTCGGATGACAAATGGCAGGTACAGAAATTTACAGACAAAGAAAGAAGCATCGAAAAAATCATATCGACACTATTGTCAGAACGAGTCAACAAAGATAGCTACGATTGGGACGAGTTCGCAAACTTTAACACCAAAAGACGTTTGCTTGTGCGAGAATTGATATAATTTCAAGTTAAATGAAATAGATAGCTTTCCAGATTTTCTATTTTCATATGAATAATGAGTTTGAATAAGAGTTCTAATCTAAGGTTGTGTGCGAAGCAAGAGGATGGGAAATTACACATTAAACTCCTTGTCTTCAACAGAATAGTTTGCAAGAAACGACTTGATTGTTTGTATAATCAAATACGAATTCCAAGGAAGCAGTTTATTTATCCCGATGTTTCAAATAAACATTACAAAGGAAATCGCACATGAACCATTGTGGGGGGTTATATTTGATGATGTGGATTATGTCAGAACTGCTTCTTCTTTCTACACATTGCCGGGGTACAGAAAAGTCAGGATATTATTGGCATGGCAGATGAGTGCACCCGCAAGCACAATTTTTTGCTTTTGCTATTGATTGTTTAGTTAATTAAGCTAAAATCGGGTGACATGAGTACGAATATAAAAATAGTTAGACTGCAATATAGAGTGCAGTAGTGTTATAGGAAATACCCCGTTGAACAACAAAAGGACAGAGAGAAACAGAAGAACTTTCATCCCTTCTGAGATAATGCAATATATTTCTTCCCCCTCCACCAAATAGTAGAAAATCATATAAATTTAGAAGAATAATACATCGAGAAAATGTCCCTTTGAAAGAACTTGAAATGACACCGAACACACATCATGTCTGACGAATTTATAAAAAGGATTTCATCAGCTGATCAAACTCGAGACACAATGAGGTTAAGAAACAAACATATCTCTCTTTGAATGAACAAAATGGAGCTGCGAGAGTTTCACGATTCAACTTCACGCAGATTAGAGAATATTTAATAAACATACTTCAAACAAGAATGCATGTTATCAAATTTCGAAACATAGCAGACAAACCATTACTCAATGGAAGGCGAACAATAGGTATTATATGCTTGTATGCGATTACATTCTCTCCTCATTATCTTCAAACTCACTTTCGCGGATAAGGAATCTTTTAATCTAAAAAATCCAGAACAATAATTACAAACTGGGTGAAGAGTCATTTTCGGACGCCGGTAGACGTTTAGTAGAAAAGACCAGCCAAAAACATAACCTTAACAAATTCCTTATACATAAACGTACATTCACTTTGTTCATCTCAATTGTTTGAACAAGTTTTTTTGTCATTATCTGCGCACAACCCCTTTTTATATAAAAAAAATAATCAAAGCTTAAGGGTGGGCTATTTACATACATATGTGAATACTATAGTTAGACTATTATTTTCCTTTTCACTGTATTATTAATTCACCTGTCATAAAAAACAAAGTAATAATCCTTACTAAAATAACAAATAACATATTTCGGTGAAATTAAAAAATATTGTTAATTTGAAAATAAAAATTTATTACCCTTTTTCCTTAGGAAAATATTTTCTGAAATTGGTTGAAAAATTACGCACACAATTACAACACAATTTAAGATATTAATTCACAACAAAGCATCACATCGGAAAGTCTACTCTCACTTTGGAAAAACAAGTTCTAAACAGATGTGCGTTCTTTTTCAAAATATTTTATATGCAAATCAACTCTAATCGACAAATGAATTTCTACAAAAGTTGAACATGTGTTTTCAGCGCCTCATCATATGCAACTTAAACGAGACAGAAAAAAAATATGACATCAACAAAAAACAAATGTCAGCTGATAGACCCCACTTCATTTTATACACAAGAAAATATCAAATGTTTGACTGGAAGTTGAGACACTGGAGCACGCGTATATAAGCAACTTTCCCGAACAAATATACACACTCCCACACTCCCACACACACGCACACACGCGAAGTTAATAAAAACCCTTAACACGAGCGAAACAATAGTCATGCGCCTCAAGATATCTCACTATAAAAATGGGAATTTGTTGACATTGAAGAATTATATTTTATGCGCAGAACAGATGTTCGTGAGCTTAGCCCTTTTTACTCATAATTAGATAATTATTTGCAATTATTTCATGGTATCAGGTGTCTATAACCTGCAAATGAAATAAATCTTTCATTTTATGATTCTTTGAACAAAATAATTACATTTGAATGGAGAATCTTAAATTAAGTTGTTCAAAGATTGATTCAAGTTTTCACAATCTGGTCCTGTTTTTCATGTTTCTTTTTTGGTTAACTCTGGACACGAGTTTCGTGTTTTAATATACCATCAGCACAGTAGAAACTCAGAGGAAAATCCCGTAATGTATTTATCTATTCAATATCTCATACCATATTTAAGATAACTATACTTGTACATAAATGCGACACATGTATATGTACATACTTTTTCATACCCAACTACACAATGAATAGGTACATAAAAATAAATATGTACATGAATCAGGACAACAGAAGTTATGAAAATCTTCTGAATAAATGGGGATGGATGTATCTACTATACATGTCTGTATATATATTGATTCACAGCAGGTACTTCTTTTTTTAAGTTAGTAAATATACACTTTTAAATGACGATTGTGCGTACATTCAAGCATATATGTTATATACATATTTGTAAGTATGTAAGTATAAGTTTACGCAATTAACACATTTCACTCTTTAGATTTGTCTTTTTCCGTACATAAATGCGTACTTAATGATGAACAGTGTCCTTGAATCAGCACAATTATTTTATCATATTTTGCATACATATGTATGAACAAAAGTGTACATAGCCACCCATATCTCACTTTGATGTACAATTGATCTTCGATTTAATTTCAATTTTTTTCCTAGTACATACTTCTCCATCATTCTTAAGCACCTGTGTTTATGTACGAGAATCTCAAAAAACAAAAAACAAATTAAACAAATTAACATATGATAGTTTCATAAGAAAGACCTAAGTAGACAAACTATATACTTAATTTATTTATATTTTTCCACTTTATATACATACATAATAGAACAAAGGGCTCCTTCTCATAATAGTGCGTTCAAATATGATAACTACACGTTTGTCAAGTTAGAAAATGAAAAAAACTTCCTCAATCGCAACATAAACTTATTTCACAATTATAATCATATGATATTCATATGGAAAACAGGTAGAAAAAAATCAAAAACAAAATGAAGTGAATATAGACGAGAATTGGTAGACATTTTGTTTTCAAAAGAAAATGAAATGGAAGAAGATACTACCTACAGAAAAATGATTATTAAATAAAAAATTGATCGTACTTACGTCTAACTTTTTAAAAGATGTTAAATTTATGCTGAGCCGTAATTAGCAGTAGTCTCTGTATTTTTTATATATTTTTTTAATAACTATTCTGTGACAAAGGCAAGGAAAACTTAAACATCTTTCAAAAATATTAGTTTCAGCCTCCTTTGATACGAAGGGTATTCTATACACACAAAATTTAAGTGCATTCATCAATATGTTCATTGGTCTAGAAATCCGGATTTTTTTATTTGTATAAATTTCCTTAACACCAAGTGTCATGAAATGTTGGGAATATTACGAAATGTCTTATGTCACACGTATCGTCTTGTATGTTAGTAATTTGCTGTATCGTGTATTTATTTTCGCAGGCCACAGACTGATGGATATATTCATAGAGTTGTAGTGCCAGAAAGATCTAAATTTGAAATTGTTAGACTCTTTTAGACTAAGTGCCATCTTAGCCGTAACGCCTTTGGCAAATAAGCTAATGGGAAGTATATATGTAATAGTATGTTCTCACCGAACTGAAATCGTGTGGCTTGAAAAAACTTTTATTGAAACATCAATATGCCGTTTCCGCCGAGTAATAATAATAAGAATAAAAATATTTTAAGAATTAACACCAACATTTTTAAAATAAAAGTGAAGTTCACGCTGTCGGTTTGTTCGCTTTTACCACCTCTCACGGACGAATGAGGTTTAAACTAGCCGCCAGATGCGTACGATTTTATTGCAGACGTTGCATTTTCAACAAAGTTTCCTTTCGAAGATTCGGTTTGACATAAATTTAACTCGGTTCAACTCAGTTTGGATGTAACTCGTGTTGACTCGGTTTATAAACTCGAGTTGACCCATCACTAGTATTGATTCAACGTGGTCTAGAAAAATACAAAAATTCACGAAATAACAGAATCTGCCTTAGTGGCTGTTGATTCATTCAGCAGTAATCATGATGAACCGATTCAACTAATTACAAGTTTAATTCTAGGGGGTCTTCTTTCTATCTTCTTCTTGTTAATAAATACGCAAATCATTTCGCCATAAATGATATTTTTGCCGAAAGGGATGCACAGTTTCAACGTGATTTGAAGTCTTGTACAGCTCGTTATCATGAATTATACAAGGAGCAAAAACTGGATCACAACGGCTATTAATGGATTTTGTTATCAAACAGTTACTGCTATCCAATCGGAAAGATAAAATCCTGCTCTTGTTAAACCACAGAGATAAACTTACAATCAAAATAGTAAACTCTGATAATAGATTGTTTTGTATGAATATACATATTATTTTGTACAATAATATGAGTGGCGCTACAGCCCGGGCCTAGCTTCTCAGCAACCACTTGTGTTGTGCATGCTATTATTCTATTTTGAGTGGTAGGGACCTAAAGTTTTATGCCACCTCCGAACGCCCAAGTTTAAGAAGCTTTTTTCTAGACAGTTATTACACTTTGAGCATTGTCAGTGAATCGAAAGAGGTGGGACCGTGAAAATTATTTTTGGTCGTTCCGGCCGGTAATCCAACTCAGGCAGCGAGGTTAAGTTGTGTAGGGGTCGACGCGCATTCCCAGAATGCCACGGGCACCATGTTTTTTCTACGTACTTCATAGAAAAAAAGAGAGAGGTTCCGAAACGTATCTACTCCTGACAAGAGAGCACGGATCAGAAACCATTACAGAATCGTACAACTCCACTAATGTTTACACAGATGGCTCTAAATAGTATGAAGTTGTGGGGCTGGTGTATTAACTAAAGTCTGTCCGCTACTAAATCAATGGCGGACGTTATTAAGTGTGAAATGGAAACTGTAAGATCAGCGCACTTTCACTTGTCTGTACTTCTCTGTAACCACTTGCTTACTTACTTATCAGGCCGGCGACACATGGTGGGTCTAATCCTGAGAAATCGCTGCATTCCATCGCTGGTGGTACAATGCATGATGCTTCCAGTCATCAAGACCAAGCGGTCTTGCGACCGCGCTGGCTTGGTCTTCATACCGGAGGTTCGGTCTTCCCCTTAATCTTGACCCTGGAGCCTCATATTCGAAGACCCTCTTAGCTGGAACATTGGTGTTGACGGACATTTACCTTCCGGACTACATCCGCTTCTTGGTACACTCATAGATGGACAAGTTTTTGACACCATATAGCAGGACTGGCAAAATAAGAGTCTTGTAGACCATGATTTGTGTCCTTCGAGACAGGAGTTTTGAGCCCAGATATTTCATCTTCCACTACGGTACGATGGGACTCGCGACAATGTCCATGTCAATTGCAGAACCCAACAGTTTGTCTGACTTGCTGTAGATAGGGCCTTCCATGTTTACTACTACCTGCATCGCATCAACTTGTCGAAATCCGCTGCAGGTTCCAAAAGTCCCTTTCCGAAGCCCCTGCATAGTGCATCGCGTAGGCGGGTGGCCAATTGACATGTCAATCGCCGGCATTTGGCCAGTCCCAATGGCCATCTCAGATCAAGATACGACGGAGCCCAGCTCCATTTTATTTGAATTAAATTACAGTGCAAATATCGGAAGAAATTTGTATTTATTGTTTAAAAAAATGCTTGAACAATTCAAAACATTTTACTGGGATTACAATTAATTTTAGTATTCACTAAATACAATATAATAGCAAAATAACAAAATATACGCGATATAAAGTCTCTCAAATTTCTTTACATGGTAATCCATGGTGTAGTGCTCAACAACGTCCAGTGGGCAACATTTACAAGCAAACTTTTATATGAGCACCTGAAAAATAAAATTGTCTTAACTCCAACAAGAGCTTTTGACGGGCGACAATGGCGGTTTTCCTTGAAACCTCAGATCAAGCATTCACATTGCCTGTCAGGACTTTTACGATAATTTCAGACAGATTCGTTTGATTCAGGTGATTGAACATCAGTCCATTGGAAGAAAGTTGAATCGTCACAAAGTTATGTAAGCTTTTGTGCGTTTTAAAATTTGATCTAGTTAGACAAATACAACGGTTGTTCTAAATTATTGATGTAAAAATTACAAATGAGCTAGAGCATTATAAAACATTGTAGCCAACACATTCGGCTGTGATTACCTCCTGACTATGGTTACTTAATTTACATCTGCGTAGAAAATTCGTTTGTCGTCGCACCTCTTATGTTTTAAAAACTTGTATAAAAGCCACCACATCTCTCTGTCTACAAAATAAAGCTCTCAATATTGAATTGAGGAAATAATGTGTTGTCATTTGGACTCGTTTCATTTGTGAAGCCTTGCTCTGCTATCAAATTCACAATGTTCACTGCCTCAGTGTGACTCACGAAATGTTGGTCCAAATTTTGGTTACTGGCACCATACAGATTACTATCCTTTCCCATATAATCGTAGTTATCTGCTTGGGGTAGTGGATTCTCCTTAAAACAAAATCCCAGCATTTCATATGCCTTGCCTTCATCACCAGCTTCCTTTTCATTTGCGATCGCCATGCTGACAGACGGTGAATCGAGTGCGTATGTTGGCTCATGAGTTCGGCTTTCTTCAGTTGGCACATTGATTGGTATGCATTTGTGTGTTCTCTGTGATAACTTGTAGCGAAATTTTTTCTGACAAGCTGAGCATTCATATGGCATCGCTCCTGTGTGTATTCTTGTATGAACAAGAAATGAGACTCTTTGCCGGAAACATTTGCCTGGAAGCAAAGAGTTTTATTTATTTATTACTGTGGTGACAATTTTGGATATTATAGGTATTTGATAATGTCATGTAACAATAAAAAGAAATCAGAAAGGGTAGAGACTATTGTTCCCATTTGGAAATGGGAAATATAAACAATTTTTATTGTAGAGATTCTCTCGGAAAGATTATGAGTTACTTTCCGCGTTTTGGAGACATTTGTTTTATCAAAATTGTGAGAATACGTGAGAATGCTTTTAACTACTTAGAAACTTAGACTCTGCAGCTTCTAAACCCGGGAAAAAAATAACCCAACGGAATATCGCGATGCTGACATAGAGTGGGAGTCGCATCCAAAATTGACAAGAAGACCCTGAAACACTGAAATAGACAGTAAGCTGTTTTAATCCCTTCAAGTCCCCAGGACATGATAGTATTAGATCAGAAGAGCTACAACATGGCTTTAAAGTAAGTACTCCGAGACTCTGAAGAAGAGCAGAAGTGGTATTCATACCAAAATACGGGAAAGCGAAGACGAAGACTTCAGACCAATCATAGTCTCATCGTTTATACTTAAAACCCGAAGAGACCGGTCGACCTACACATAAGCGAGAATACTCTATTTAAACTAATAACTTTGAGTCTCTCTTTGAGACGATAGACAGCGTCATAAGTAAACTTAACGTTGAAATCTTATAGAAGCATTGAATTCCAATTTGGAAACTACTGTGCGGAAAGAAGAGTCTTTAGAGGCACACCACACGGGGGTGTCCATCTCCTCTACTCTAGAGGTTCGATAGGGTGTACACCCATTGCATATGCGGATGATATCGCCCCAGCCGACACAGGAAAATTCCTTAGCACTATCAGGGACGTGATGGAATCATCTCTCAAAGCCATGGCGAAATGGACAGATGATGTCGGACTGGATGTGAAACCATAAAAAACGGAATTCGCAATGTTCACGAGAAGATATAAATTCCCGAGCATAATTTACAAATTGAGACCTAATGACTTAAAAATTGATAGCTAATCACATTTGGAATCACGTCAACTGGAAACGGCTTATTAAGGTTTCAGTACGAATTTATCCAAATCAGGCATAACGTGGCATAATACTATAATTGGATGAATTCATACTGAAAGCTCATTAGGTCGTTTCAACCCAGTCGATTCATCTGATTTCAAATGACATTGACTCACAATCTTCAAGTCATTTGCTCTCAATTAATAAGTGCCCGCATAAGACCGACGCGTTTTTCCGAAGCGGCTGTCTTTGGAAAGGGATCAGCAGCTGGTAAGGATAAAGAAAGTAGGCAATGTGGAGAACAGAATCGCGCAATTAGCGATATCGAAATTTAGTGGCATTTTGTAAGACATTCTTGAAAATAAAGCCAAAATCAAAGATATGTCTCTGCTCTTAATATTTAAATATTTGCCCAAACAGCTGTCGGTTGACAGGAAAAAATAGTATGAGAACACCAGAAAATAGAAAGAGACAAACAGAGGATATAAACACCAAGGTGACCAAAGAAACTGAAATTCCCATTGTTAGCTTGTTCGGTTTGACAATTTGTTACGGACGGATGAACTCGAGGAGGATTTAACTAGATTGAATGTGATAGATGATGATCGATTGATTTCGAAACCTGCATAACGTATAGCTGAATCTAGTAGATTCGGAGAAATTTGATAAAATCTATTGATTCTTTCAGTGGAATCGTGGTATTAAATGAATTTGTTGATAATAACGTTTCGAAATATAACAATAATTGGCCCAAGTAAATAAATAAGGTCAAACAATTAAAAGATCTTTCGAATGTAACGTTTAGTTACATAACCCAGTTGGAAGTAGGCCTATTTTTTTGGTCCAGATAAATAAGTTCCCGGTATCACAAGGTGGGCATTTAACTCCAAATTGTAATTACCTTTGAATATTAAATAAATTTCCCACTCTTAAAAGAGTCTGATAACAAACTGCAGTATCAATGTCCTTGTTATGAGTTAAAACGAAATAAGACAAATTTTGGTGTATTCAACCAAATAATTGTTTTAAAGTAATTAGGTACCTCAGTGGATTTAATTCCTAGGACTTATTTCCTTGCACCGTTTTTTTAGCAGTTACTTTCTTGTTTGTTCTATATATATAAAATACGCATTAATCATATAGATACTTACCACATAATTCGCATTTGAATGGCTTTTCTCCACTATGTATTCGTTCGTGGTTCTGCAATGTGGACAGTTCCTTGAAGGACCGATTACAAGTTTGACAAACGTGGGGCTTCTCGTCGTTATGGTAGAGAAGATGTTTGTGGTAAGACTGTTGAAATGTGAATGTTCGTCCACAAATTTCACATGAATACGGCATTTCACCTTCAAAATAAATATTTCAGAGCATAAATAGAATTGATGTTTTATATGATATTTGCCCTCACCTGTGTGCAACCTTTTGTGCTTCTTCAGAAAGTATTTTGTGGTAAATGATTTTGAACAAATATCGCATTCCCATTCTTTTGCCGACTCATTCAACTTCATGCCAGTTGTTGAGGCGATAAGTTCAGTTTGTGAATCATCAACGCAAGAGTTTTGCCCGGAAATTGAAACTGTCTGTGGTGTTGTCATCGATTCAAGGCTTTTTGTTAGACTATCCTCAATAAGAGTTGCCGAATCTTTTGGAGAGGTCACACATTGAAGGTCCGTCAATTCTCCAAAACCTCGGAACATATCATTTTCTCCATTATTTCCTTTTCCAAATGCTAACTGTTCACTAAAGTCATTTTGTCCCAGCTTATCAACTGCTTTCGCCTTATTTTGGGTCGTTGAACTGTATGGGGAGCCTGTTAACAGACGCATAAAATCTAATGAAAACCCACTTCTTCACTTATTGCAATTACCTGTTTGATGATTTCCGTACACTAGTGACAACTTATCCGGTTTCAAGTTTATATTGCATTCCACATTCTGCTGGCCCTCGATAGTCAAATCGGTATGACTGAACAGATGTATAGTAAACTTGTCAAGTCCCAAGAATGTATCGTTACATAGCGGACATATGATTGGACTATTTGCAACTTTAATGAGACTCCTCCTCAAATTTTCGATATTTGGAAAACTCAACTGAAAGCAAAGTGGACACAACAAATTCGGAGAGCACATTTTTCCTTGAAGTTACGTTGTTCAATTAAATTATTCAAAAATAAAGTTTGTCTCCGCTTTTAACACATTAAGAACAAAATATTAATATCGAAATTCAAAACAAATCAACCCAGATAAAAATTTTCACTGACTTCATGTGTCGTTTTGAAGAAAATATCGGTGCTCTTGCATGCAGTATAAGACTTTCTAAAAATAAATACAGTATGTATATGTAGGGAAAGATTTCGTGTCTCGTTTGTTTTCGAGCAATATCAAGAGACTAAGCATGAGCCTAGTTAGCTATTTCTTGTATATACCATATACTTCTGTATGTACACATATTTTCATTAATTTTATAAATTTTAATTTATTTCCCCTCATATTTGTATAAATATATACTGCGCTTCATGAAGATATGGTAAATTTGTTCTCGGCGAATTTTTGACGTTCAAATGTATCAAAAATAGACCATGATATGACGAGTGTATACAATATTGAAGAATTCTGATAATAGTGCTGAATTGAACAGGTGTGGTCACATTTGGACATTTTGTTTTGATTAGCGGATTTACATTTCTGCTCAATGTCGAGTCAACTCATTTTTACCATTGACAGTCCTATTATATTCAAATCTAGAAGACTTTTTTAGGATGAAACTGCGTATTTAATTTTTAGTTTGATTTTTCATTTATTGTTTCTTTATATCGCTGTACTTTAAGAATTTTCTATTTCATTCAAAAGTACAGGGCATACAAATTAGAACGAATGAAGTCATAATCATTAGGGAATATTAGAATTTAGCTTGCATGCAACCAAAATAAGAGGTAAGACAACCTGAACAAAATTGCCAGTACTTGAACTGGAACGTACTTGTGAAGGTAGATCATTCCAGAGATGTACATCATAAATGATGAAATGCCTGCGCGATTTTAATCATGTATGAATAAAATTTTCTAACACAAAAATTACGACTTGACCAACAGAATGTGCATTTTCTGGGACCGGGTCACTGTGACATTCCAGAGAACTGTGAAGCGGACGATCTCAATAGAAAGGGTACCAGTTCTGTGCTCTTTCCGTATACCATTCATGCCTATCGCTACTGTAAGACATCTACTGAAACGCGAAATCCTGGCTCAAGTAAATCCTGGATGGATAACTGGCACAGGATGCCTTATTACCAAACAACTCTGGCCAACGCTCGACTCTATCGCTAAGCCTGATCAGAATGAGAAAGCCGAATCTTAGAATAAGAGTAGATTCAGCCATCTCCTTCGCTCTACTAAAAGCGGTATCTGGTTTGCGAAATAGGCATTTACAGATCCGCGTGGTAGTAGAATCAGCTAATGCTGCTATCTTTCCTTACAGCATTCAACCACTTCCACACAACCTAACCTTACACATTTACAGCATACCTTTATCGTTTAAAAATGGGTATACATCTGTACTTACAATGAGGCTGCATAATCTGATTCAATTCTTCATCAATGATGAATAATAAATCATCATATTGTGTTATTTTTCGTAAGTTTGTCTGTAGGAATAGTGCTATGGGGTCAAGTGGGAATTGAGTCTCTCAAAGGACCAAGCTGACTATAAACAAGACACTGATCATCCCATTCCTGCTGTACAGCGGAGAGGCATGGACAATCTGAAAAGCGCATTAAGAAGTAGTCTCTTAGAGAGAATGGTACTGGGTGCCATTTTTGATCATGTATGCGTTGACGGTATTTAGAGGAGAAGATTGAGCTACAAATTGCATGCGCTGTAGAGCGATATGGGCCTAAAGTGGCTGAGCCATACAGATCGTATGGAAAACTCAGTTCCAGCGTGAAAAGTCTTTGACGTTGAACCACTGGGACAACGCAGTGAGAGAACGGCGGCCTCTTTTAAGGCGGCGCACCCAAGAAAGATGAGAATGTGAAACTGGATACATCTAGCCAGAGCTCTCGCCAGTTGAAGAGGTTTTTTAAGGCCCATGCCTACGCCAGACTTTAGCGCCAAATAAAAATAAGAAGTTTTCAGGCGCTCACACAAAACGGCAGAGAAGATCTTATAAGGAATGTTTAAGAAACTTCCCCTCTGTATTTTGCATTAATGGATGGAATGCATTAGAGGCTTAAGGCTCAGTTAACATATTCTTATTTGTACCTAGAATGCATAGAAAGAAAGCTCGGCATCAATTCAAACATAAAATGTAAAATGATGTTTCATTTAACAGATTCGTTGAAATTATAAACCAATTGAGCATTGGCATTGTATATGAAACCTAATTAGTTTGAGCAATGCCTTGACTATTAGAAAATCTTTACGCACTATGCCAGCAACGTACACTCTATTGGAAGAGGAGACCTGGGTGCTGTTATAGTCGTCATAACAAGATTCTTTCTTCAGATGAAATAAAGAATTCTTCTGGGAGATACAAGGGCAAGGAGGAGTGCATTACCCTAAACTTTCTTAGAAGGGAATACTAGACATTTATTTCATTTCTTTTCTGTAAATTGCAACAAGTTCTCTCGATATGGATGTCAGAAATCTCGTCTTTTTGATTCCCACAGTATGAGCGTTTCATATTTCTGCAAAGCTATGAAGGAGAAAACACTAAAACTGGTCTAAACTCGATTTGGTCTCTCTGGCAGTTAAACAAACAATAAAGAGCCACGATTTGAAGGACGCATTAAAGCAAGCATCCTATGTTGGTATTACTAGACAAGAAATATATAAGACCTATTTATCTGTCTGTCGTAATCATCATTCAATTTTGAACTAATCGATTTCCCTCCATATAATACTTTATAAGAGAAGAAATTACTGCAACAAGTAATTTTTTCTAATATTCAGTGTTTCCTTTTATCAATGAACAATAAGAATATAAATCTGTGAACCTATATAGAAAATTAAGCTTTTGAATTTGAATTTGCTGAATTTGTAGAATTTCAGATTTGAATACTACATTTTTCTGTCAGTCTTTTTAACAGTAGATTAACGGAATGCAGAGAAACAACAACAATTTTATATCTTTCAATTTCATTTGAGAGTTAATATCAATGGGCTTATACATAATACATATGAAGTTCTTTGTGTTTATTACATATTTTCGTAACGCTAGTAATTTCCTTACGTTTTTCCTACCACAAATTTCAAATGCGCATGTCAGTCATAGGATGGTGTGGTTATTGTGTCTTCGACTCTGGCTTTCCAGAAGATGTGCATACAAAATAAATTAGAAATGCTTCCATCTTGTAGGTGAATAATTTCCAAAAAATCATACAACACGATGTCTCTATAATAAATATGCAATAAGTTCAATGACATCCTCCCATTTGGAATATATTGTACTAATGAGAAAATTAGTGTTGGTAGATTATACCAGTTTCAACGTGTGCCTGCAAGGTGAAAATGTCATTAAATTTCACTCTGTTAATATGCATACCATCAAGCAGAAAGAAAATTAACGTGTATTCATTTTCGTTTCATTCATTTCACGTTATTTAGGCAGATTCGTTTCGAGTCAAAAAATATCGCTGATCGAATCAACATTCCCAATATATTTTCTTCTTCGTCGGTCACGATCGCTTCAATGCGTTATTTCTATTTAATCTTTCATAGTTGTATTCGCCTTATTGTAAGGACTATTATTTTCATCCTTTCCTTTAACTGTGTCCACTGACCATTGGGTTTGTCACTTCCTGTCACTGTTGTGCGCTATGTTTTCTTTGAGCCGAAAGGTCTTCTGTCACTCTGGCTTAAAGGGTTCCCTTGGGTGGCTATGTTAGCTCCAAACCGAAATCTCTAGGTTTGGATAAACTTTTTCTGAAACCTCAATAGATCATTCCTCCCGAGTTGAAGTATTTTCATATCTATATCTCTATATTTCTCTCAATTTAGATGTGGATGGCATAACAGTTGTTTGTTGACAGGAAATAATAGTGTTCAGAAAAAAGAGAAAATTAACACCAGTATAACTAAGATAAACTGAAGTTCACCCTGAAGGCTTGTTCAGATTGATAACCTCTCAAGGGCGGATGAACTGGAGGAATTTCAACTGGATTTCGCCGAAAGCGCGAGATTTCGAAAACCCGATACATTATATGGCGAAACCTCAGTGGTTTGGAGAAATTTGATGAAACGTCGCCCTTGCGATTCAGTAGTAAACTTTTTATTAAGCTTAATAAGATAATATATTCCAAACTTCTATCTAGACTCATTTCAGGTATCATAGTATTTGCGAAATTGGTCAATCAATGATTGATTGCTGGTATTGAGCTTTGACTAAAATTATTTGCTTCGAAATATAATAAGGTACAATATTTTTTTTGCGTCGCTTCAAGCCATGCAAGGGATGACGAAATTAATATTTCAGTGCACAGCTGATTTCATTTGACAGTTTGCTTCAATAAAAACTCAAAATATTTTGGTTGCTAATGCACTATTGATAGCTACCTCCAACGCAGATTCAACTTCTTCAAGAGTTAATTCAATACATTTCATCTTTATTCACAAAATTGAGGCAACACTCATCTGTCAAAATATGTGAGTGGAGGATTTTCGTTAAACTTAATGAAATCTACTTTTGTTCACACCAAATGGAGTGTTCTCTCCAATATACTGAGAAAATACTCAATAAATTTTTATTCACACCACCCATTGACATCCGTCTCGTAAGCGTTCGCTTTGGGTTTTGTATACTCTCATAAGAATGAATGTATTTGTTTTATCTTTTAAAATATCGGTGACGTCATTGTCGGAACGTCGTAAATCTAAGCGTACGAAAACGGCGCTTGGCAAATGGTTTCAATCCAACGGTCTCATTTGATCGCATAAGCTTATAAAACAGCACAATCCGAACAGCCACCGTGATCTTTTTTCTGGGGGTCTTGTCGTAAAATCGTGATTCGACATGAAGTTTGTTGGGACATGGATTTTTGTGCCTCCACTAGATTTTTTCATATTATTTTCAATAACCGGGCTTTTTTCATGTCCAGTGGTGACGGCAAAAACAATATGCCAAAATACTTTCTGTTCTTATTCGAAATTAGTTCGCAAGTCTAATAAGAATAATATAATGGTAATAACAAGTTGCATTACACATCTTTGAAGTGTCAAAAAATCTAATTAGTACGGGAAATGAAAACAAAGTCTTGAACACACTTCAAGAATTGTATAAACAAAGAAATGCACAAACATTAAGTCATCATTGGTTTTAGCCATGTCATCAACTAAGGTTGATTTAATAAGTGTGGATCCATAAGCCGATTTTTTGGCGTTATAATTAATAAAATTATATAGTGGATAAAAATTAGCAACACTTTTCACAAGAGGTCTAAACTTTGCAACACACATATTGCGTGCATCTAAAGCTGGTGATATTCAACTACACCTAGCGCAGCGTTCAGTTAATCAAACATAGCAAAAATTATCTTTTCACTGAACGCCACATCTGATGTTACATTGTCTTCACTACTAGTATAATATTTGATCTTGATATAGACATAAGTCATTTTTTTCTACCCCCACATGTAATTATTTTCAATATAATATATCTCCGTTTTTTGCCAAGGAAATACGGTGATTTATATCTGGCTCCAATATCTTTGTGTAATATCCGTTCGAAAAACTACCAATCAAAAGTTTCTAATGGAAAATGTGATTTTGATATGACAAACTTGATTTTGTTTACACATTTATTTAAGAAACAGTGTACAATTTTAGAGCAGCAGTTCGTGTGTATTTAGAATTAGCTTCTGCAAATAAAGGTTTTCGTCTATTTTGCGTATGTCAGAAATTATGTATTGGACAGAAAACTATATTCCGAATCAAAATTGATTGTGTAACTATTGTTCCTGAACTGGGCTTATTTAGTTTATTCTTTCAAAAACGTATTCAAGAAAAAGAACTGAAGCAGAAAAATATATATACTAAAAAGAAAAAAAAATTTCTGTATAAACACAACGGATATTGGAAAAGAAAAAAAAATTGAAAAGGAAAAAAATGTTTACTGGGCGACTGCAAATAAAAGTGTGTGAAGCATCAGGGCTGAGGCCTACTGATTTTCAAAAGCGGCATAATTTAACCTTTGGAAAGGACGATCAGCCTATAGATCCTTACGTCTCTATAGATGTTGATGAGAGCCATTTTGGTATGTGGTTTAATGTCTCTAAATGAAATGTATTTTTTTTTTGTTTGCTTAATACTCTTCAATTTGCCAGACCGCTCAACTACGAGATCCAAAACGTTTGACCCCGTTTGGAATGAACAATTTTCTCATGATGTTAAGGATGCTAAAAATATTAATTTGACGGTATTTCACGATGCAGCATTACCACCCGATGATTTTGTTGCAAATTGTATAATTCCATTTGAAGATATTCTCCACAATGAATCTAGTGCGCCTGATTTATGGGTAAATATATCCAGTGTATTTGTTATTTATAAATTTTAAGAATTTATTGTTTTGTTTTATTTAAAGTTATCTGTCCTTCGAGTTTTGTTAAGTTAACATGTGAAGTGCATCGACATACATTACCGATACAAAATCAGTATATACTTTACATACTCCTAGATAAGTTGTTTTGCACCATGTAACACGCGAAGGGAAAAATATTTTCAAACATAAACAAATCCAATTAACACTTGACTGTTGCAATCAAAAAAAAAAAAAAAATAGCTGTGTACTATGTTTTACAATTTTAGTTATGAAGGAACTGAACAAGTGTGGCAAATAGCTGAAAATATTTTTCTATTGAAGTTTGTTGATATAAATTCACTCCATTCCTAACATTTTACAATTTTGGGGTGGGAGTTTTGGAACAAAGTCAAACGCAACCTTGGGCTATGCTAATATTATTAAAAGTGTTGATTTGAAAGTTATACCACAATTCTGGAATTGTTTACTAGTAAGGTTACATTTATGGAACAATGAATGTTTTGCTTTCTGAATTTCAAAAACGGATAGTTGATTTCAATTGGATAAAGAAAGGGCTCAATAAGTGCTTTTGCCTATGTTAAAGAACTTGATCCTTTTAATTTTGTATTTACCATGAACCCAAAATGTGTACTATTCCGCTTCAGTTTCTTGTATCTTCTTCAACTAATCATCACCTTTATTGTTGCTGTTCATAGACGCATGAAAATGCATATTTATTTCTGTCCAGTGCTTATAATTTCATGTTGAGAATATTTTACCCGTATCGCCATCATCGCGAAAAGGATTTTGATATTTAAATTATCCCTGATAAATTATAATGGGTAAGGCAATTCAAGATAGAGCAATCTTTGTTTGCCCAAAGTTGCCTCTATTACCCAATCCACTTTACGAATGGCTTATTCTCTTTTAAATATTTGTACTGACACGTTTTGTACATTTAACAGAATAGATGAGAATGATGGAGCCTGACGCCAAAATTGGCATCATTGCAGTTTGTAATCCTTTTCAAAAACTACCTTTACTAGTGCAATATCAACGCATATCCCAATTAGTATTTTTTTCTGTGCAATGCTTTCTTTCGGAATCAGGGCGTCTTCGGTTTCTGGGAAGGACCTCCACTTGGAATATATTATTAGTCCTGACTGATAGTTATATAGAGTCTACATTAATTAGCAGACATTCTAGCGATCACCCTTTAATTAGTCACTCCTCCAATCCTGGTTCAGAAATTCTGGTTTTGATAATTCGAGACTTTAACTGTGGTATTCTTCCCCACCGAAGGCCTCTTGTCACAATTCACAAGTTCATTGTGAGGTTGTATATCTTCCAATTGGAAATTGTCGGGAGATCTAACCAATCAACTATGTTGTTTTCATCAGTTTGGATTTGAGATTTTGCTTCGTGCTGAACTATACACTTATAAAGTTGTATTTTAGTACAGTAGACGCTCAATACTATATAGGAAAAAACTAAATAAGAAAACTAAATAGGAAAAACTCGTTTAAAAGAAACTGATAAAAATACCATGTCTCTTGCAATAAATACCAATGCAAAATATATCGTTTAAGAGAAAGACACGGATAAAAGAAACTGTTGTAATGTCACCAAACTTCTATATTCCATATAAAGTTGGATGGATATAAGAAAAGTATTTCCAATTTCTGTGAAAATTATGCTCACAGTTCCGTTTAGTTAAGTTGCTTATTTTGAAATTGAATTCGAGTATGCACATTTACAGAAAAATGACTGCATCAGGAATGGGCAATAACAACGTTAAAGACAAAGCTACCAATACTAAATTAAATGTGGAAATTATAATATTTCACAATGCTCTTTGTGAGTCAATAAGATAAAACAAAAACCCTTGAAGACGATAATAAATGTTATATCTTAAATAAAAAGAGCAACGTAGATGGAAAATAAAAAATGCTTAACGCAGTCAGAATCAGTCAGAAATCCCCAAACTTCATTACCAGTACTGGTATTTATTTTCGTGATAGAAAGACTTTGTCTTGTATCCCGTTTCTCTTCAAAGAAACTGTTCACTCCGTTAAAAGAAAAATAAGTTAGGGCATTTTGGAGTTTCTTAGAAGCGTAACTACTGTATACCTAGTGTATTAATAACAATCGGGCCTGTTATCTAGACAGAGATTGGTCGCTGTAACGAGCGTGGACTCCTTGAAGGAAATTTCATGAAAATGTCATGTTTTTACCGACGGCTCAACAAAAAAAAATATAATTATAGGTTGAAGTAGCTTATGCCATTTAGTTCAGCCAGACTATCAAAATAATAGGGTCCCAGAAGTCTAAGTCTGCGGGGGTGAGAGAGAGCACTGCAGTTGTATAGCAAGTCTACAATGGTTTCTTCCTCATCCTCGTCTCTGCAGCTTCTGCAGATATCGTTTTATGGGAGGCCAAGAGGCTTGAGTCTCCATGGCACAATGTCCTGTTAAAACTTCAATGAGAGTTCTAATATTCGACCTGCTCAGTTTGATAAGATTAAGCTATCGCTTAGGGTCTAGCGTAGGCCGGTGTTGATCGGTACATATTTATAGAAAGAATATTTTTTGATAGAGGAGGTATGTACGTGACTGAAATGCTGCCATCTGGAATTTGAAGTAGTTTCTGGAGGATGGCTGGAGTTATTCTTGAAAATTAACCAGGTCTTAACTGGTAATCCATTTTGGCAAAGAAAACGTTGTTCTTCTGGAAGAAATAATGTAGAGGTTTTTTCCCATAGTTTTCCTCCGAACAGACACTAAATTGTACTGCATTTTTGTTCTCAATAATGTATTAGCATTTAATTACTTAAAATTGTATTTTCAGTAGCAAGGTTTTAATAACATATCTCTGTGCAAGCTTGAGCCAATTAAATCAATATTGTAAAACAAAAAAGTTTGTACTATAAAAGAAAGAAAATAAATATCTATCTATCTATCTTCTGGAATAATGTATGAATCCAGTCCTTAAAAATTGCTGAAATCATCCTAGCCAATTAGGAGTCCCTGTAAGACAGGACTACATGCATTTTTTTCGGAAGAGTCAAATGCTACGAGACATGATCACAAGGAAGTGGAATTCAACCAAAAAATTAACACACTTTAAATTTATTCAAACACATGAGGCTTACAAATTTGGCGAATTAGACATTTTGAAGTCTTTTCGAAGCACACACCAATTAAATAGGACAAATAATTTCATAAAATTAGCGAATAAAACAGAACATAAATTGTGGAAATTAGAATGCATTGGTTGAAATGTTTTTATTGACTTCTGATTTCTCTTTGCAGATTAACCTCGAACCACAAGGAAAAATTCATGTTGTTATTGAATTGAAACAAGCCGGTAAGTCTAAGTTGAATTGTTACTTTTTTTTTATTCACATTGGACTTACAAAGAGTAAAGTTAAAGGCATGTTTTAAACTTGATTGAATTTAAAATGAGCGTAATGGAGTTGGACGTACATTTAAGTAGACAGTTGAAAATTCGTTCGATATATTATGGATGAGTTATATGTAAGCGTTGGAACTAAAATGAATATAATTTGTATCTTAAAAACATTAGTTGTACTTCCGCTAGTCAAAGGTCATCCATCCATCATATCTGGCGCTTGATTCAATAACATTCCGAATAGGATATCACATTTTTCCAAACGTGAAGTTGGGAACATTAACTTCACCGGACAAAACCGAAACAATTTTAGCACAATTTGCAAAGTAAACTGTTATTTTTTTTACAAAAGAAGACATAGATTCATGCTTTCTAGATAATGAAATGCATTTGACACGGTTCAACACAATAAGCTCCACGGCATATAGATATAAATGACAGAAGAGTTATTGAAAATTTATGCGGGAAGCAAAAATCAAAGCTTGCTATGGAAGGAGAAGAGTCAGATTAAACAGCGATCTGAAGAGGAGTAGTATGTATTTTATCACCCCTGTTGTTCAAAATCAGACTCAGAATACATTTTTAAAGAAGCAATTACTGAACATGACGACGCTAATGATGTCATATTAGTTAGCAAGCAAGATAAATGACGTGAGTCGCATGTCGAACAGACTAAATGAGATGAGTAACAACTACAGACTACGAACAAATACCGCTAAAACAATGTTTATAGTCTTCTGCAGAAAACATCAACTGCAGATGTTCGAATTAAAAGTAGACATCCGACAAATTGAAAAGGTCGATAGCATCAAATGCTTAGGAACTATGATTAACAAAACTGCAAACTGCTTTATAGAAATACAATGTAGGATTGAGCAAGTGAGGATAATCTTTTGCAAAATGAAGAAAGTGCTGTAACCTTAACGTAAAAGTGAGATTAGTCAATTGCCACATTTGGTCGGTGCTTATAGAGTAGGAACATGGATGGTACACAGAGTAACAACAGAAAATGTGGGTCTACAGGAGAATACTGCGTATATCTTAGGTTGACAAGGAAAACAACGATAGGTACCACGACGAATTAGAAAGAAAAAAGCCAATATTCCAAATAAAAAACGAGAAAACTTGAAGGCCATACAAGGCAAGATAGAAAGAAAAATATCGGTTATTAGACAAGGATATGGCTAAACATGTGGGAATGGCCCAACTTTTGAACGAGAGAGAAAAGACCAAAGCATTCTGATAACAATTATTCTAATGAGAACACGAAAACATTTCATCTTACTTACTTGTCAGGCATTCGATCCATGGAGAGTCAACCTGACCAATTACTGCCTTCTATCGCTTCCTTGCATGCTGCTTCCAGTCATTAAGGTCAAGCTGTTCCGCATCCACGATTACTTGGTCTAAGTACCGGAGATTCAGTCCCTCTCCTCGAACCAGAATGATCGGATTTGAAGACCCTCGATTCTCCGGACAACATCCACATCCTGGTACAGCTCGTAGAGTTCTCGGTTGTGTCTTCTCCTCCATTCGCCTTCCTCGCAGACGGGACCATGTATCCGACTTAGAATTGTTCTTACGAAGACACCAAGAATCAGCTTCGCAGTTTTGCTTAGCGTCCAACGGTTGTCAAAGGTGATTCTACGTCTAATCTCCACTCTGATGTCGTTCGAGGAGTTCATGTTTCCCGCACTGTAGGCAAACTCCTTTACTACCTCGATATTGTAGCTGTAATTGTAATATTTTGTACGGCTGCCCGGCGACTGCCCGAAATCATACGACAACGCATCTCCTTGCCGAAATCCGGTGCATGTTTCAAACAGGTCGACAGTCCTTGAGCCGAACTGCATGGTGCATCCACGGCACGGTGCGTGGTGCGACCCAACCAGATCAATAATCCGGAGATCCCGAATTTGGCCATCGCACCGATTAACTCTTTGCGATAAATGCTGTCGTATGCGCCTTTGAAATCGATGAAAAGGTGGTGCATCTCGATTTAAAACTCGTTGGTCTTATCTCTCTTATCCAGGATTTGACTTATTGTGAACATTTGTTCTATAGTCGATTAGTCGGATCGTAAGCCACACTGGTACGTGACGATACACTCAATACGCTGGACAGGACCTTGTTGGCGAGGTTGAGCAGTAATAGCCCTCTGTAGTTGTTGCAAGAGGTTAGCTCTTCTTTTTTGTATATATGGAGCTAATATTCCAGTCGTCGGGCATTCTTCCAAATTCTACAGAAGATCTGGTGCATGCTCCCTACCAGAACATCGCCGCCGGCCTTGAAGAGCTGCGATTGTAAGTCATCAGAGGCTACGGCCCTTTTAATGGCTGTGCCGACATCTTCAAAGCTAGGTAGGAAGACTACTTCATCAACTGGAGTTGGGATCTCTTGATTCCCATTAGTCTTTCCTCCTCAGGTCAGGCCTTTTAAGCAGTTGCTTTAACACATCCACTATTCCCTGCGGGTCAGTAACAAGGTCTTTCTGACTATTTCGAGGCCCCTCTGTGCCTTTCCTAAAGCTTGCGGCAATGCTTTTGGCTTTTTTATAGAAGACTCGTATTTTCTGCTTGTCCGTACATCTGTGTGAGACTTTTTCTTTAGGCGTAGAACCTCGTGCTGCTTTTTACCACACTATGCGCTACCGCAAAGTCTGTAAGTCGGAAGCCGTTGTCCGATGTCGTGTCGTGGAGGCTGTACTTTCCGATCACTCCGCAAAAGATGTTTTCCTTACCGATTTCAACATTGAAGTCCCCGAGCACCATCTTTACATCCTACTCCGGATAGGCTTCGTATACACCGTCCAAGAGGTCATAGTAGTCCTTTCACCATTTTCCAACAAACGAATCCACATCCAAATACGTGCAATCTTTTTTGACAACTGTAATATATGTCGCACTCTTTCTTTTTCATTATTCCTTGTCCAATCCAGCGTATTTCTTATATCTGCCTTACTGCGTCAGAATATTTTAAATTTTTTAGCTGCCCTTGAAGTGTAGAGTGCTCTTACATTTCATTTTTCATTTCATTTATTTATTTTTAACATTCCAGGAGCAAACTCGCAAATCATTGTCCTTTTCCGTGCCCTGTTGTCATCGTTGTGTGTCCGGCTTTTGCTCCGAGGCTCTTTGTTCTCGTAACAATTGGTTTTTTTACGTGGGCGGATTGTTAGCTCTCCGCACAATCGCAAGGGGGTCGCTGCATACATTAGTTCACTTCACTGCATACATTAGTTCAACGGGGGGCTGTATGTCAACCGCGAGGAGTCTGTATGTCAACTTGATCCTTGCAAGGATAGGGATCGTTGCTGGCATAACGCCAAGTTTGGAGCGATCAACTCCCTTGCCATGTGCTTATAGACCGTGCCCACCCACAAACACTTCATTCACTGCTATATATTTGTTACTTGTTTGAGTCATCCACTCAGGGTTGCGCAATGCGACTTTAGTCGCAATTTAGTGCCTAGGGACCATTAAAACCTTTTATGCCAACTTTCTTGGTCGATGAAATTTTAGCTAATGACCGAAAGAATACGATCGCGATTACCAGCCGTCGAGATGAGATTTCTTCTTGCTGTGGGAATTAATCGCCGGGATACGCGATGAACTCAATGTTGAGCAGCTGCTTCTTAGAAAGGATGGTCGATGGTTTGGTCACGTGGCACAAATGTCCCCATTATGACGACTTCGAAGGTGGGCCGCTTGACCGACCCAGGACGAGTTGGTAGAACCAGTATCAAAAGCTCGCCTAGATGCGCTTAGGCATAACTCCGCGACTCTAAGACTATTTATGTTACGCTATTTTGAAACATATTCCATCCACAAAACAGTCTCGGAATCGTTATTAGATTCAAAATCCTGACGATAGTCAAAATCCACGCCTAATTGCAAGAAGTTGGATTTATTGAAATGGGAAATAAGATTCTCACATGTCGTCAACGCCGGGCACAATGCAACCATTGTGTAATCGATGTAAACATTTACTCCCGAATCATAGAAACCATTTAAAATGGTGTTCCAGCTCAACGTTTGGAAAAAAATTCATTTCACAAGGAAGTAAGAAGACAAACCTTAAAGATTGCATTACTTCTAAGAAAGATCAAACGATAGGATCACTCCACATCGTCTTTCATTTACACGCCTCCACAGGACATGCAGATGGCCAACATCACAACCACAATCTGAAAAGTAATCCGTGCTCCTAATTTTCGGTAGGCAAATTATGCCATGTGGTTTCAATTCTACGTTGGTTGGCAAAGAGTCAACATCAAGAGCCAATCTTTCAAATCGTTAAAAAAATCTTACACGTATAGCAAAATGTCAAACCTCATCTTTAACATTTGATCATAGCTCATGTCAAGATTCTCAGAAACAATGTTGGTTTGGAAATGAATTTTTTTGCCTCCACTGGATGTTGTCATATCATTTTAATGAACCGGGCGGGGTCATGTCCACTGGAAACAACGTGTTAAGTGCATTACTTTAAGCAGGGATGTCTTCTGATGCTATTGATTCATTCATCTAGGATGGACAAATTCTCGCTTCAATTCTATCTGAACTCATCCTGTATCGATATCTTGTATCATCCCTCCGAGGTAGATTCGGCCTATCAACGAACAGCTTATAAAATAAATCCCATTTATGTTAACATAGTAAAAGAGTGTTCTGAACGAATAATTCTTGCTTCTTAATTAAGTCAATGGAATTGGAGTATGCCATTCTTCCAAATTTATTATTAGGGTACGTTCCACTTGTATTCCCCAAAATATGCTTTTTAAAGTTCTCGAGTAGAGTAAGTGATCTTGGATCTTAGCCGCCTTGCTGGGAAAATGTGTGCTAATCCCTTTGCAATAAAGTCGTCTTAAAACTACATATATATCGATTAAGCAATAATCTAAAATTTATGTTTATTATTTTCAGATCAAAATAAATCAGTCGCAGACACAGAGCCGTTGTTAGTCGCAACAAAAAATGAATTCAAGGAAAGGGCCGGATTTAATCGCCGCCGTGGTGCAATGCGCAGGCGTGTTCATCAGGTAAAAAATGCAAAATATTCCTTTACACATGTCTTCTATAACGTTGTATATTTTTTTGTTTTTATAGGTGAATGGACACAAGTTTATGGCAACTTTTTTAAGACAACCAACATTTTGTTCTCATTGTCGAGAATTTATTTGGTAAGGTGATTTTACAAATATTTTGCTTACATTTAAGTGCGTATTTCTCTGTTTATTGAGAACGAAACAAAAACAAAACAAAAAAAAAGATAACACTTGGGTACTATAAAACTTCTAACATTTTGTATTATGTTTTTGGAATAATTTAACGTGTTTTTTTGTAAAGGGATAACAAATGTATTCTATGTGTAAAGGGATTTGCGATATTTATTTAATTTAAGAAACGAACAATTCACATGTAAAATCAAATAAACAAAAAAAACAATTTTGGTGATTGAAAAAGATTATATTAGAATCGGACATTTTTTGCCTTTCCAGGGGTATTGGTAAACAGGGCTATCAGTGTCAAGGTATGTTTGTAATGTTGAGAATTACCTAAATACTCATTGTTTTCGGTGTCTGTAGATTAATTTTGTTGCGTTTGTTTTATACATTATTTTCGTTCCTAAAAATAATTTGCATTCCCATTCTAAGCCCCCATAAAACCAAAGCCAATATATATTTATTATTTTTCTTATTGTTTTTTCCTTTTATTGAAATGTTCTTATTCCATTAAAAACAAAAAATATGTATCATGCCTAGGGACAATTTCCATGCTAAAAAAATAAAATAAAAACAAAAGTCCCCTAATTGACATGAATCTGGAAAAGTGCAACTATTAAAAAAAAGAATATATGACACATTTTTTTAAACGTATTTCTACCCCTGCTTGATAATAAAACAATAATTCCGATGTCATATAGTGCTGTGTAAATGTATATGTATGTGGATCAAGAATTCACATTAAGATTTAATGCAAAAGCTTTATATTTTGTTAAAGCAAAATGAATGAATAGGTATAACAATGTTTCAGTCTTGAAAGCAAGTTTTGTGAATTTACATGTGTACATACGTTATCTATATGTTTGCCGTTAATTAATATAACTTAACAAAAATTTGAATGCTAATATTTAGGATTTTACTTTTACTTTCCTTTTTCCCTTCCAATTCAATCATAGAGACAGCAAATCATACTTTATGCCCACTTTCACATTGCAAGTTTAAACTCGACTTTTCTCCAACTTCATGACTTATTCGGTTTCACAGTTTAGTCTAAACATGAACCTGAGTTCAATTTGTAGTTTATTTTAAACGGCACTAGTTCGTCTTTTTTTGTTGAACAAGCTATTAGAAACCCAAAATGTGTTTCTTAATAGTTTTGAATTTTAGAGTGTCTTAAGAAGTGTTACTCATTTTGGAATTTCCAAAGGACATCCAAGGAACTGACAAGTACGTAAAAATGGAACTGACAAGTATGCATTGAGAATCAAAAATCCCCCTCGAATAGTTACGGTATACATCATAATTTGTTCAAGTTAGAGAGAGTTTGACTTAGAGAGAGGTTTTTTTTTATGGAAAATTGAGGGAAAGGCGTATACAATTTGGGGAAAAAGTTCCAGTTAGAGAGCAGAATATTGACTTAGGGAGAGTCCTCCGAACAAAGAAAATTTCAAAATTTGGCTACTGATGAATGAAAACCCAGATTAGCTAGCAGTACGTCCTACGGGACAGATTATCCTGTAACCCTACGTTTTTACTGCATTGTCGGGATCTCTAGCCTGTACCAGCCCTCATTATTGCCCAAAGGTAATTCCTTAGTCATGGCCAGAATCTCCTGGTATTTAAAAAAAAAACATTCAGAACAGGCGACTTTATGCAATTTATATAATATAAAGTCTAAGAAGTTGGTTAGTGAAAGCAAAATGTATTAACTTTCATCTGGTTTTCAAATCTGATCCAGTCACCATTTGCCGTTGGGATCAAATGAACGGCACAAGGATACCATACAGATTTGAATGGTCTCTGTATTGTCTTCTCTTTCTGTTTGAATTTTTTTGATTTGTGGATTTGTGAGCACTGCCAAATATACGCATTTTTGTTGTTTCGATTGAGAATGAATTTTCTTGCCTATAGATTATTGTGCTATAGATTATTTATCAGAAATGTAGCTTTTTGGAATTTCGTGCTTTTTAACTTGTACTTGTGTACTTGTGTGAAGACAAGCACCCGAAGGTGCTCCTTCGGATAAACGTCACTGATCCGGCGATACTTACAAGTCCACTTTGGATTTTTTGTTGAAAATACATCAAGAATCCCTATAACTTCAATTGTAACTTCACTTGTCACAATCACTTAAAAAAACGAAACATTTCAAAGGGTGGGTCTACAAGAATCGAGTGAAACAAAATCACTCTCAATAAATTAAAAGTCGTTATAAGTGGAGGGTTACAACTATTACATAGAATCAAAAACAACGCATACAAGAAGATTATAATGTTCTCCTTGTGCATCAGCGCCATCGATTTAGATTTACGCAAAAAGTAGACATTAAGGCAGTTGCAATAACTGAGGTTGTTCCACTTACCGCGTCACATTTGTTCAATAAGAAATGATAATCAACATTGCTATGTTTCTATAGAGAAAATGGGAATGTGATAAAAAGCATTTTTGAAACGAAAAAAAATCGTTATTGTTGAGCACATCCGGAATAAACCTACAGTGAGCGTTTTTCTTAAATAAATTCCAGGTTGTAATCGTTTTGTTTTTTGTAAATCGTTTTATACTGTATATAGTCAAAAAAAGGAGACAAAAAACTTCAGTCGACTTCGCATTTCGTGGGAGCACCACCAGTTTCGCACAATTTTCGCTTTCCAGAGCTGTATCTTGTTTCATTCTCTTCAAGTTTTCATATCAGATGTTCTGAAGACATCTGATGTACTTTTATTTTCGATAATCAATGTTATCAATAAATCAATTTTTATTTAAATTTGAACAATTCCATCAGTAAATCTACATCAAATGAAAAGTTATTTGTTCTCTTTTTTTTTACAGTGAATTTGTAAAAATTATTAATATGCCTCCATTAATCAATCAGAATTAAAACAGTACTTTGAAAAGGTTAGATTAGGTAAGAAGGTAGACGCGTAAACCACGTTAATGCTCATAAGGGAATTTTTCTCTTCACACCTTCATCGTACCCATGTATCATGTGTTGTCGAGCCATCCTGACATTCAGAAAATACAGTTTAGAGGGTTTTTTGTTAGTTTCTGGAGGTCCTGGAGGAAGTAAAATCTAATAAAACGAAATTTAGATTTCACTGTGAATTTGGACGAGTTTAAACAAAAATTTGTACTCGGTTTAAGGTTCAGGTTGAACTCAAGTTTAAACCTTCACTGTGAAACTGGGCACAAGTAACAGTCAGGTTTTCGCATGAATAGGATAGAAAGACCAGTCATATTCTAGTAGTCTTTTATAATTTGTATTAATATGGCACAGTGTTTTATCATGAAGGATATCCTTAAATTTAACATCACGACGAAAGACAGAAGCTACAGTTTAAAACTATAGTACGGGGATGAATTCTAATCATTTATAAAAAAGGTTGTTTGACTATACAAGAAATTAATTCATACTAAGAAGAAAGGAGAGAAGTAAAATGTCTTCTAATCCTAGAAGGACTTTTAAGGGAAACTAAGCCTTATATAAGTTGGTGGCTTACCCTCACATAGATAGACCTATGGGTCCCGAGTGCTGCCACTAAATAAAGTAACCCTAGTTGTACTCCCGTGTATGTTTATCTAAGGAAAATGTTTTTGCAAAATTTATGAGAGTTTGTATATCGAGTTTTGGCTAAGACCGGAGAGAACCAAAGAAGATGCTCCAGAGGTTCACTACCGCAGTTTCTGCGATTTGAAAATTTGTATGCTTAATTTGTCAAATGACATTTTGATGCCACACTTGCTAGATCGGCAGCTGTTTCGTTTCTCTGGATTCCCATGTGTCCAGGAGACCACAGAGGTCCTGGAGCGTATAGTATTGGTCCTATCATGACCTCGTATATCCAGTGGTTCACTTTCGGTTATAGTCCCCACTTCCTACATCCGAACATACTCTAAAAATATGGTCTTTTAATTTGTCGTCGTTGTAGAGTTGTGCCTATAAGCTCACTGATTAAGTTCGTCGTTCGAGATATGATCCGGCCACAAAATCCTTATCCTTATCCTTATCCCTGATGCTATCTCGAGATAGTGATAATCACTCTCCAAGTACCATATAGAAGCGCGGAGAGATGCCTCGAGTGTTATTCAAATTATGACGACGTCTAAACATGTCTGACATACTCCTGCGTATTTCCTTATCGCCGTCTTTCTAATTTTGCCATTGATCTTAACACATTTTCTAGCACACAAAATCTGCGTCATTCATTCCGATCACGAAAATCGCTTAACGCCTTCTCTGGAAACACCTCTTTGATGTCGGTATTACGATTGTTGATAAAGTAGTCGACAACGACATCTGGCGATTAAACTCATGTGGAACTTAAACTCCTATAAAGCGACTCGACTCTCAAAACGCCTTTTGTCGGTTTACAAAAAGTACTTTCGTTATAGGGGTAATTATTTAACGACTGTCTTGTGTAGTTATTATTAGCTGTGTTTTTTTGCAAGCGTATATACGCTTAATTTAAAAGTGCACAAAAAAACGATCATCGGCGCCTAATAATTCATCATAAAATCTTGGCAGCACCGACGACATTTATGACATTTGCTAAGCACTCTGGGGTGTAATCGTGGAAGGTGATGGTTGATCTTTGATGTCACAATCTTCGTTTTGTAACTGTGTAGCGTGACCATCAATTTAAAAGCAAAAACACTTAATAGTTATAAAATAAAAAGAAATTTCGTGAAATGAAAAGAATCGCTTACGAAGCCAAAACGAAATCTATACCAGAGACACTCTGAGTATACCAAAAATTGCATACTTATGGATGCCAACAAAATTAAAAATAATCTAAATCATCAACTAAACCTGCAAGTGTTAGCCACATACAGCAACCTAAACAATGAATGAATGAACACACAGAAAATAATGATTGGACGCATTGTTTTTATCCGCGCTTATTCCTTAAGCGGCGATAGATATGATGAGTAAGTTAAGCGGATATAGGACTCGTTGTTAGTGTATTTTACATGCAAAGTGAAATTTAGGCGTATATGCGCTTGCAAAAAAACGCAGCTATTATTTGCAAGGGAGTAAGTATTCACGTGAGGCTGTCATTGAGAACGGCATTTAGCCAATTTGAAAGGAAATGAATTCAGAAAAATGAGGATTCCCTTAATATAAACAAACTGAATAATTCATCTGCTAGGACTAACAAATTGGAAATACCTACTTTATTTTCTGACATCTAATATATGGAGCAGTTTGAGATCCTCCTTCATCCTTCTCTTAGAACTGTGCTGTTCTCTTTTTCTGTCTTCTACTACTGACTGTAGCGCCACGCACTGAATAAAACTAACATGCATAACGAACATTATAAGTGTTTTGACAAATTCGAAGTTGTTTTGTGCTGTATACAGTATTGATATGAATTACATTTTATGTACCTTTTCCGAGAAAAAGAATACATTGTTCATTGTCTTGTCGTACCCTGTTCTAACCACATTCCATGGCGACGATGGCAGTCTGTTCCCTCATTCCGCAAATTGTCTCTTACTAACAGATCCATTAACAATATGTTCAAACAAAACAATTAAATATAATACTTTGCACCTATTTAAGTAAAATGCGAGTAGTTCACATCATTTGACTTCTGGATAACACCTTAGTTGGCGTAAGTATGGTAGGACGGTTCAGCGTAGAAGGTAAAAGGGCTTCGACATTATTCCACAACCATCAGTTCCTGGAGTTCTAAATAACGTCGTTCCTCCGATCATACGAATAGTATAATATTTTGTAAATTGACTGTTCAGCCGCTAAGACACTGACTATCTAATAATTGTTTGCCTGCTGAGAGGCTAAGGCTCCTCATGTGGCATAAAATATGAAGAACAACACATTTACTTCAAATTTTAGTTCTTACCTTCCCGTCTATGATTCGTCGTCGGATGTCTTGTCAAATAACTGCATAGCGTTGCCCGCGATTCGTTCAGGATCTTAACAACACATGTTCGCCTAAAGACTTAAACAATCACTACCACTTTCTGTTCCATCTATTGATACCATTGATTTTTGAAAGTTTGCAAATTGATACATGGACACTCATCCTATCAATTCCGAAGTCCAAATTCCAAATACTGTCTAATACTCTCCAGTCTACGCTACAAACATTTTTATTTGGAAAGAGAGCTTGAAAAACCGTGTGGTGTAAACAATTGTTCATTGAAGGAATCTTTCCTACTGCACATCTTTTTAAAACTGATTCATTTCGCTAGAAACGTTTATCAGTTACTCCTATAGTTTTATTACAAAACAAATTCCAAGTATACACTCAACTTGAATTGCTCATTGAACAGAGGCATGGTCACTTAAACCATGATTTCTGGAGATGCTGTCCTTCAGCCAACTACTGCTTCCTAGTAAAGATGATACGATCAGTTTTATTAAACAGCAAACAGGTTTCTATTCATTCAAGTACATTTATTTTGCGTCAGTATATATCATTGTTCTATCCATTCGTAGCAATCGAATCAATGTTGGTTTCAAACGTTCACTTTATCGACAGCACTAAGAGCACTCATCGAGGTCGATAAGGCAAGTGGCCTGTCCAATTGGCATACTCTCTCTGATCTCTGCATGGATGAAGAGGAGGAGGGGAGACTACACATCACCTCCTCTCCTCGTGTATTGCGCTCGCTACACATTGAAATAAACACTTAGGGACATATGTCTTCAAGAACTCGAGCTGCAACTGATTTTGGAAGTTGGTGTTATCCAGTCCTGGCAATGGGCATTAATTATTATAATTATGCACAATTGTACTCTGTCAGCTACTAGAACCTTATCTAACCTAGCATATCGTACGAAAAACCGAAAGTAGTAAAAGATCCAAAAAAATAGTAAGACGAAATAATAAGACGTGTTCCGAAATATTCCTGAATTGGCTGCTTTTTAGGTTCCGCCACTTAAAACAGAATCTTGATAACTTCTTCAGTGCTAAATAATATAATATAATATGGGTGGCGCGACAGTCCATTTTATGCCGACTTGTGAAGGTTTTTGACCATTGTGAGTGACTCGAAAGGGGTGGAGCCGTGAATTATGAAAGTTGGTCAGATTTGCATAAATTCAACCTTTTTCGATCGATATTAAATTTATTAAATTTTAAAACCAAACTTCGAGTTGGGAAATATCTTCCTTTTTTCCGAACCAAGAAGCCTAGAAATCTTCAGAACTGACTCCGGATGTCTGACCTTCAGTTTTAGAAATATTAGCCAATCACATCGCTTATTTACATTTGGAATTAAATTTCAATTCCTTGTAAACTGTGTTTTTAACTGTTTCTTTATTTAAGCCATGGAATGTTTGGAGTACGAGTTCAACTCTGTACGTGACGATGAGCATTTTCTGTTGAATAACAATGATCTCCAAATACTGTTCCTTCTTTTCATATTTTTGCTCTCACACTCAGTTCTTTCCTGAGTTGTATTGAGGGTTATTGACGCTTGTTGCGGTAGGAGAGATATATTCTAAAGCACTCTCTCTAAACCAGTTTCCTTTAGGAATCTGACAGTGATATAGTGTTTAGTTTTAAGTGCTCCCTGAGTCTGCGTTGACTAGTTAGGAAGCATGTAAAGATACTGATGTTGTTCTTGTTCATTTTGATACATGCCAGACACCTTTTTCGCTTATCTTTCTAGTTCCCTGAATTATTCTTTGAGGAACTGGTCTCCTACAAGGTGGTTCGGGACCAGTGAAGGCTTCCTAATTCCCCGGCTCCTGTTCCTTCATCAGTTCTAAATCCATCTGTATATCACTTTACCGTTTTGCTGAGGAGGCTGTGGATTCTGTGAGATGGTCCAGTCATTTATGGTGCTGGTAAATGTCTTTTGGAAATTGAATTTCCTAATGACAGCTTGTCATTTCCTATCCCTTCTTTTGCCATTCTCATGATTGTTATGTTTGCATATTCTATAACCACTAGATGCAAGAGACTCGGCTCCAATATCACCTCCGTGGCTGTGGGACTTAAAAATCCACAAAAACTGAAACCAATTTATAAAATATAAATAAGAGCAAACAATTTACGCAACTTAACACCGCTGCCTAGGTTCGATTCCCGCCGGGGCACGACCAAAAATAATTTTCACGGTCCCACCTCTTTCGAGCCACTGACAATGGTCAAAGAGTAGTAACTGTCTAGAAAAAAGCTTCTCAAACTTGGTCGTTCGGAGTCGCCGTAAAATTGTAGGTCCCTTCCACTCGTGAGAGAACAATAGCACGCACAACACGAGTGTTTGCTGAGAGATACTGGTCCTCTACGGGCTTTAGCGCCACCCACATTATTATATTATTATTCACTGCCACGTCAAACTTCATGTTTATGAATGTCAAATTTGGTAAATACTTAAAATATAAGCTTCTACTAGTAGAACAGTACTTAGGTTAGGTTAGGTAAGTGGGTAGACATGGTGTAGCCATGTCCTCACTCAGGTCCTCTGGATTGGACCCATTGTGCTGCCCAAGAGGGGTTTCAAGCATCCTCAACCCTACTTGTACTCCAGTTGATGTTGTCTGCGTCTGCAGTCGAGATCATGTCACTTTTCCTCAGGTGTGGGTGAGGTTTTCATTCCAGCCATTCCGAAGTTCTGATCAACTTGAAAATACATGTTAGTGGGATTTCTGCAAGTTCTTGGAGGTCTTCGAAGTAGGGTTCTTTGTCTCAAGAGGCAAAAGCTGGGCATTGACAAAAGTAGTGATGGTTGTCCTCTAAATCCTGTTTGTCCCCACAGCCTCTGCATATGGTATCCTGGATAAGTCCCATTTTGTTCCTATGATTTCTCATGCTTCTCTCTCTCTTCTCAGTTAGCGCGCCCGCTACCATTCTCAGCATTCATCACTAGTGTCAGAATTATACTTACTTAGACCTTTTACTACTAGTAAATGATTATGCATACGTCCCGTTGTCTGAATCCCAATACTACTCGAATAATGATTCGAAGGCGCTTTTCACTAGTTGTTACACTTAGTCTCCACTGGAACCATGCCAGGATTATGAACATGATGTAAACAAAAAAAATCTAGTAAAGGCACATAAATCCATGTCCACACAAGCATCTTGTCGGAGAGTCTCGATTTTACATGGCATGAGCGCTAGACATGAGTTTTGACGATTTCGTGTACCTGCAAGATTTTGTTTGAAGAGAGTTGTAAAAAATGAGAGGAGAGTAGAGAAGTAGTAATAGTGAATGTAATTGTTTGGCACTCATTTCAGTTTGCACACACTCAGTGAAGCGACATGGCATATCTTGCCCACGAAGAAAAATGTCGCGGATGGCTGTTGAGATTGTGGCAGTGATGGGACTTGGGAAATTAATAATGGTGGTAGAAAAGCAGAAAAAAAGTGGTAGTTAAATGGTAGTTAAGTGGTAGCAAAGACTAAAAAGTTTCTATGTTAATTCACTTATTTATTTGATGATTATATATGATATATGAATATGAAAGCATATGTACAGTTACGGACAAAACAATAGAACCACCGGATATATTTAGTAGATTCCATTCCAAAACGCTGAAATATGTATTCTACATTTTTTGATGCAATATATACCTTTGGCATCATATCAATCCAAATTCACTTTTGTCTCACCGGACTAATGAATGATTTCTGATTTTTTTCTTTTTGAAACTTAAGTGGTCTGCGAATTAAAGATGGTTTATCCTGTGCTTTTGGTAAGGACTGGCGCTAATCTGGGCTATATCTGCCTACTCGACTACATCTACCGTTGTTCAAGTCTTTTTTTGTATTATTGGGGATTAGACTAGTAAGATTAATTCAGCCATAATCTCTGTAGCTAATTTGAAAGGACTTTTCATGGACAGAGCTTTGAATCGGTTATTATCGTTAAGCAATGTTTTTCGTGGTGGACCTTATGGCATTTGATATTTTGGAATAATAAAAAATAATCCGCCACAAACCACCCGCCACGCCACGTACCCCGTTCTTATTATTTTGTCGGTCCCATTTTGTTTACTGAACAATTTTCTCTATCCATTCATGCTCATGGTATCCTTTTGCTGAGAACAAGTTACCGTAAACAACAAATTTGCAAAATGTTTGATGCAACACATTGCAGGGATTTTAGGGATAGTTTTCCATACCATCTTTAATAATTCGAAATAAATTCCATTAAGGCACATCATCATCATCAGTCGTTTCTATTATTTTTTATTCGCCTATAAATTTCATCGACTCGACATTAAGATCTTTAATATTCACTGTGTTTTGTGGAAAAAAATCTGATAAGTGCAATAACTGGATGCATTGTTCAGTTATTGGCTTTTGTGTGTGACTGATTTTTGCGTCTGACAGACCAAATTTTTCTGGAATCTTAATACATAATCAGAACAATGCTAGGGATATGACGAGCAATGGGCAAAATGTGATAGATTTAGAGTAAAGGTAGGTGTAGGTGGTGGTAGGTTTTCCAACATTGCAAAAAGTGGTAGAAATTCCACTGGATTGTGAATGTGATGCTGGGCAGAAATATCTCCTGTGGAGACGGTGTATTACTATTTACTATTGTTTAAGAGGGTAGACCTAGTTGAAACGTCAAAATTGCTGTTGTGATCAATATTTTTTATCACATTAATGTAATTAATACCCCACGTTTTTCAACATGAAGAATATGTATTTAAGTAAAATATTATGAATTTTGTATACCATAAAAATACGTGGATCACAATAAATTTGCGCGGAGTTAAATAGAAAAAGAGTTTTGCGGCGATCACTGTAGTTCGCCACTGTATTATCAAAAAGAACAAAACAAAATTCTCGAATTCAAAAATCATTAGTTAATGATATGATGCTACGAATGAACAAAAGGAAATTTAAATATTTTAATTTTTCTAAAAATAACTGTCGTTGAAACTCAAATTTGTTGTTGTTAACCCAACTTTCTCTCACATTTTTGGATAAAAAATAATAAAACCGTCCACAAAAGTTCTTCGTTCACCGCGATGACAATTTAGCATAGAGTAAGTGATAAAAATAACAGACTATTCGGTAAAAACGTTCTCAAGACTTCAAACACAGGGTTTCGAGGAAACGTGTTTAAAGTCCGATTGAGTACGATAAGCATGCAGACATGGAGTGGGTCCGCTCAATGTTATTTATCTCCATAAATAATTGTACGATCTGGTTAAAATTTTCAAAGGATACTTTTGAATTATTATAATTCTAGAAAATACAAAATATCGATTTTCTCAAGATCCTAACTGGGTCTACCACCTTAAGCCGTGTCCAACAGATAAAACAACGTAAGATATGTGTTAAATAAAATGCTTTCATTTTGCGCTCGAAAGCTATCTTTTCGCTTGTGTAAAGAGATCTTTATGTTCTATTTATACACATTGGTCACGTTTCGTAGCCCCTTTGTATGATATGAACAGAGAATGCACGAAATACTCTTAAGCAGTTGACAGTTCATTGTCATTTGGCTGCTGCATTGTATTGCATTGTCCAAAAGCGAGGCAATTGATTTCCGAACACAAAATGTGACTAGCGAAACCTATTAAATTGATAATGAAAATATACATTTCTGTAATTAAAATCGGTCGGGTGAAGAGGTATGTTTATTCGTATTGAATTACAAGTTTGGGTAGGTAGTGAAGAATTATGTCTATAATTCGTCATAATTTTAATGTGGTCTAGTCTTACGTTCAAATTTATAACCGACGTCAATGAGTTACCTTCCACCAAAACACTTTATCTAACACTTGTTTCATTTACCTAGGAATTTCTGTATTTCAATGTTTACAAGCTTGTTGTAGTTTTCCTTCTCAGTAGAGGAAATAATCTATTAAAAGTGGATGTTTAAGTGTTTGGCAAACAGTGTATTTATGTGAATGCTCTTTTTATTTACTGCAAAAAAAAAATTAAACTAATAAACATGGTGCGTGATTAAGTTTTTCTTTATATTCCACCTACATATCCTTGATTCCGCATAATTTTTTTTTATAACGCACATGCATGATTATAAAGTTATTCCTAATGCAACAGATTTGTATATGTATGCGTAACACTACGGGTATATATTTCTATTTATTTCGAAAAAAAAACAATTTGAGAAAACATTTTTTGATAAAAATGTAATTTAAATTATAGTTTGTACTTGCGTTGTACACAAGAGATGTCATGGTTCCGTTGTAACGAAATGTCCTGGAATGCGCGAAGAAGTATGAACAGAGATATAATCTCGATAAAATGTATATTAATTGGGTTTTCTTTTAAGCAAAATCAAACTGAATCCGTTCCAGCTGGTCAAAGATTTAATGTCAATGTTCCCCATCGTTTTGTTGTACATAGCTACAAAAGATTCACATTTTGTGATCATTGTGGATCCTTACTGTATGGATTGATAAAACAAGGTCTTCAGTGTGAAGCATGCTATATGAATGTTCATAAACGTTGCCAGAAGAATGTGGCGAACACGTGTGGCGTTAATACAAAATATATGGCGGAAATATTAAATTCATTGGGAATCTCACCAGATAAACAGCAGCCTCGTCGATCAAAAGTAAATAGCTCTATAAAATGATTGTTTGATGTCATATTGTTATTATTATTATTTTATAGTATCTAAATCAACCAGCTGGAGAAGAACAGTTTTCTGTCGAACGCAAAGAATGCGCGGATGGTGAATCTTCTTTACGCAGTAGTACATTACCTAATCAACAACAAAATGCGATTACATACAACTATTTCGAGAATCGTTCGGGCAAATCGACTCTTCAAGATTTTAATTTTATAAAAGTATTAGGCAAAGGTTCATTTGGTAAAGTAATGTTGGCCGAGAAAAAAGGCTCAGACGAAGTCTATGCCATTAAAGTACTAAAAAAAGACGCTATTATTCAAGACGATGATGTAGATTGTACGATGACAGAGAAACGTATTTTAGCGCTGGCAGCAAAACATCCTTTCTTGACAGCATTGCACTCATGCTTTCAAACACCGGTACTATTTTACACACACACAGTAACCTTTTGAATACATTTTTTAAATGGTTTGTTTTGTTTTAAAGGAACGGTTATTCTTTGTTATGGAATATGTAAATGGTGGAGATCTTATGTTCCAAATACAAAAGGCTCGTCGTTTTGAAGCTGCACGTGCGGCATTCTATGCCGCCGAGGTCACCTTGGCATTGCAGTTCCTTCACTCCAACGGAGTGATTTATCGTGACCTAAAATTGGATAATATTCTATTAGATCAAGAGGGTCATTGCAAACTTGCTGATTTCGGAATGTGCAAGGTTTTTTTTTAAAGTCATTGTTATTTTCAAACAATCTGAATAACTTATGTTTGCTTTGCAGGAGGGCATACTGAATGGCGTTTTAACTTCAACATTTTGTGGTACTCCTGATTATATTGCCCCAGAAATTTTAAAGGAACAAGAATATGGAGCATCTGTTGATTGGTGGGCATTAGGTGTACTAATGTATGAAATGATGGCCGGACAGCCACCATTCGAAGCTGATAATGAGGACGAATTATTTGATTCAATATTACACGATGATGTATTATATCCAGTATGGTTATCCCGTGAAGCAGTATCTATATTAAAAGGTATGTTAAATGACAGATAGGTTGTCTAAGAGATAAATTAACCTGTGGACTTTTTAAATGAATGGAAAAACATGTCCGTCACGAACCTGTTGCTAAGCCATTATTGTAATTATTTCCCTTAGACAATGCAGTTTGTTATTTTTGATTCTTTCATCTCTTAAGTTGTATTGAACGAATCATCACCAGAAGCTTTGCTTTGCACTGTTAAAAAATATCACATTTTGTTTCTCTTTCAGGATTTCTAACAAAAAACCCTACACATCGCTTGGGTTGTAGTGGAGATGAAAATGAGATAAGAAAACATCCATTTTTCGGAAAACTAGATTGGAACGAATTAGAAAATCGCAATATAAAGCCACCGTTTAGACCAAAAATGGTAAATATTTCGTTAATCTTATGTCACGTAAATGTAAATTGAATTTCAACACTTCCTTATCGTTGATTTATTAGTGAATTTATTTGATTTAAGTTGTACATAGGGAAACTAATTTTAACTCATTAAGGACGAACAAATGTTGAACTTTATTGTCAGCTTACATTTAATTTAGTGCTGTCTTCCGTCAAGATTATTCAACAGTTTTTAGTTACCTTTTAAATTAATTCTTCACTGTTACAATTATAATTGTATAACAATGCTTTCAATGTGTCAATAAGCCAGTCCCTATTTGGTTTGTATCTATCATGTGTTATTTTGAAGCAAGTCTCCGTTGCCAGAAAGTCATTTTGATATTTGTGCTGGATATCTTTTCGTAAGTTCCTTGATTCTTCTTCCAACTTTTTTGTCTCACTGAAGGAGTCTGTTGGGTTTTTGTACTGCACACATTGGGACAAAGCATTGAAGGGTCTTAAAGTTGGTTAGAAAGCATCACCTTCCGTTTACTATCCCTATGATAGTGTCACCCACTGTTTCATTGACATTCGGCAACTTACTTATCAGATCTGCGGCACGTGAAGGATCTGAACTCGGCGAGGTTCTATCTCCAAGAAGCGCTATCCACTTCAGATCATACTTGAAGTTATCATGACATGCGGGTTGTTTAGTATCCATGCGACCTACTTTGATCGTAACTCATCATAATCGGATGGAATTCTTCTTCTACATTTCCGCTGTAAAATGTTTTGCATAGTAACGATGTTATTGCTGAAATCACGAGAAACCTCGCCTTGCTCTGTTCAGCCTCTAACGGCTAATGACCAACTTTTGGAAGGACGTATTGGCCTGAATCTTTCCGTTTGTTGGCTTGGATTTCAGGTTGAATGTCTCGCCGTTTTGCTGTGATCCCAATTTTGCACAACAACTCTGCTGACGAGAACTGCGTACCTTGCGGATTCTTAGTGTGGTGGCCCTTTTATACTGTCAATCAAATCGCCACTAATCACATGGCTTGTTCATTTTGCCACATATGAACTGAGACTTGCACAGATCACTCACAAAATTTAAAGCAAGTGTGACAACTTTATTCGCTTTCCAGGCGTCTTTGTATATCTCCGTTTCTTCAATACTGCCAACATACTCAACCGAGTAGCCGCTTTCTTTGGAGATCTCCTTATCCGTGGGAAGTTTGCAGTCAGGTATGCGTTTTCTTCGAACGATACCTAGACTTAGACTTTGAATGCCTGATTGGCTGGAGCAAATTTGCTCATCAGCGCAAAGATACTTTTCATATGGTACATCTTAGCAGTTGTCATCGTCGTTGTTCGTCATCCACGAAAGATTCTTAGAAAGTGGATGAAAGGGACTTTCGTGCAATCTCTTTCAAGTAATCCCAACTAGTTGGTACATATTAGTAGGGAGCATTAACTCATCATCGTTTTTTGACTCGGTGGGGAAATTCGTGCTACGTGGCCAAACCAACGAAGCATAGCGAAGAAGAAGCTGCTCAACGTTGAGTTCCTCGCGCACTGTTGTGTTTCTCACCCTATCCCGGCGAGTAATTCCGACAACATCACGAAGAAATCTCATCTCAACAGCTTATTTTCGCGATATTATTCTTTCGGTCATTACCCAAATATCGTGACCTTAGGTGATTAGCATTTCATTGGCTTTCACACTAAGCTCGGCCTTCCTGATTACAGATCTCCCAAGGTGTGTCAAAACTGACCCAGCTTGTCCAATCCTACAGGAAAGTTCAGTATTACTCCTCCCATCACACAACCTTGACTTAATATGGAATAAAACACCAGTTTGGCATTTTCCGAGGAATTAAATGTTTTGTTACAAATTTTGATATCTCACACGACGATATAAAGATTTAATACTTTTCGTGGGTCATATGACTCTCATTTTTATACACCGTATACAACATTAGATAAATTTTAATATTTAGTGTGAATTATGATAAAATATCCAAGCGATCTCATTCTTTTTAAGGTGATTTTTCCATTCTCCATACTATTTCCGTGGCGTTGTGGATATGTGTGTCTAACTTTGCTGGGTGCGATTCCCGGCCAGTCCGACAAAAAATAATATTCGCGGCTCCACCTATTTCGAGTCACTGACAATAACTGTCCAAAAACAGCTTCTCAACATCGCCGATCGGAGTCGGCATTAAACTGTAGGTCTCTTCCACTCGGGAGAGAACAAGAGAGTGGTTGTTGAGAGGCTAGGCCTTGCCGGGCCTACGGGCTGTAGCCGCCATCCCTATTATATGATATATTATTATATACATACCATTTTCACATTTGATTAATGTACAAACGAAAAAAATATTACCACTTATTGCAGAAAAATCCGCGTGATGCCAACAATTTTGATACAGAATTTACCAAGGAGGAACCCGTACTTACACATGTAGCCAAAGATGTTATAAGGTGTATTAATCAAGAGGAATTCGCCGGATTTTCATTCGTTAACCCTGATTTTGGACCAGAACGAAAAGTATTTTGAAGAGTTAATTTATTACAATTTAATAAAAGCCTAATATTTGTGCATGTTATAATATCAAAATCATATAAGACGAATTATGAAAGAAAAACATGAACGCACAATATCATCATAATCATTTATTTTCAAAAAAAAAAAACAAAAAAAATAGTCATTACCGTCTATTCTAATACAATTCAAAAGTAGTTTAAATGTATTTTACGATCAAAATTTTATATTTAATTATTTTTTTAGTATTATAATTTTTAAAATATTATATTATGTTGTGTTATATCCATTTACACCTAAATACTATGTTCCATGAAGTTACAATATTTACCTATATTCGCATGTATTAAACAAAAAAAAAAAACACAAAAACAAAATGGTGTGATTGTATAGACCATTTAAGTGGGACATTTGTATACTCAAAATAATTATTTGCAATAATCTTGTACATGTGCGTGGAATAGTATATAAATTAACCAGCTGGACTTCAATATACATATATACATAAACATTTCTTTTTTCGTTCGTTTTTTTGGTTCGTAAATGTTCACGAAAATGTATTTGTCAAAAGAAACTGCATTTAATTCCAATAAGATCAGCTTAATGTTAGTCATAATAAAATGTGTATTCATCCCTCTCCTCCTAAACTCTATCTCTCTCTCGCCCCCTCCCCCAACCCATCACCCACACATCCCAAACTCCTCCAAAATGATAATTAACAATGTTTCGGTCGATTCCTTATAAATGTACAATTTCATACGATTAAAAACGAAAAAAACATTATTTTTTTCAAAAATAATTTAAAAATTACGTTAAGACAAATCTTTTGAAACGATTTAATCGTCGTGCTCACATTTTTACGTATTGAGGTGTTAATATTTGTTAAAACAATCAACAAAAAACATTTGGCGGCTTACTCACATCTGCTGACGCGGCATTTGATATTATTTCGACGGGGCCATTGGCATGGAATGCACGGCGTCATAAAATTCTCCCATTTAAATGCCATTTATACGCAACACTTCTTTGTGTATGCTAACGTGGAGCATTACGGTATTTAGTTTAGTACTATATGTACTGTGCTGAATTCTAAAAAGAAAACATTAATTTTTTTCCGGGTACCTGAAGTGTGTGTTTGTCTAAACTGTTTAAAAATGTATACGGTTTCTTGAGGAGCTGAACTTGCAACAACAACGATAAATCTCTTGTTTCTTTGTACATTATGCAACAAATCAAAATAAATCTCTCGAATGAATCTGACATCTCAGCCTTGGCTGTTTTTAACACTTTTCTCGAATCTGTTCCCTCTCAAGGAAATCATACGTTAACAATTCGAATCTCACTTACTGAATAAAATCCTAAGGTTTTCAATTAACCGCCTTTCGTAATGAACGCGCTTCATACTTATGTTGTTAAACAATTTTAAAGGAAACTCCTTTAATGGACCCAAAAACCAAGTCTCTCATCATTCAGACTTATGTCTTGAGAAGAGTTTGTAGGTCTGATTGGATGGCATAAAACTGATGCTAGTTCCAAAGAACGCTGACTAATGTTTGTTCACTTTTGTGATCACCAGCAATCCCATGAAATGGCATTTAAAACAGATTAAGTGAATCTCAAAACAACTTCAACCTAGCAGAAGACCGATCCACTTGCTGGTTACTGCCTTAAACTACTCTGGTTTCTGAGAATCACTCTAAGTTGCTTGTTCTAGTGATGACAATGTAAAGTCAAGACGAACTATTGAATTCGTTCGAACTTAGCTGTGTCAGCAAATGCCCTCCACACCCTGTGCCGTATCATCAGATGTGAAAAAAGCCTTCCTTTTGTTAAAATAATTTATCATTTTCGTTTTAATTATAGTTTTCAAGTTTGAAACTCTCTCAGTTAATACTAACCAGAATAATACAAACAAAAGAAGTTAGTTTTTCATGGAAAAAAAGGACCATTAAACGACAAAGGAAACAAACCAAATATAAAATGTATATACACACACATATAATACCTCAAAGAACAAATATATTATTAAAATGTAAAATAAGTTTCACATACATTATTTGAATTATTGTCATTCGATTCGATTCGATGAAATCCGAAGAAGATACAGATATGATTTGTTATTATTTTTATGATTTGATATACATATGATTTTTAGTGGAACAATTGAAGCATCGGTTGAATAAACACTACTCTCACCCATATTTAGCATTACTCGTAATCTCTACATAAATTGTACATGTTCAAAACTAAATTGTTCTAGTCAAATGTTATAATAATATTATAAAGAAAAACTATTGTTAAATGTTATAGCGTTTTTTTTTATTTATTGTAACTCAATATTAAAGGAACAAGAGTGCTTCTATGAATGCCATCGTTTTTATTTTTATTTTTTCTGTTTTATTTGACTCAGTTAAAAAAATATTTTTGCATTATTTAGTCAATTATCACATTGCATTGCTTTATTAATTTGATAGGTAAACAAATATAATTATATTCTTATTTTCCCAGAGACATTCAAACATAAATGACTTATGTATGTGAATATTATACGTTGTACTAAAAAAAGGAGAAAGAAAAGTATTGATAGGTTATTCGAAACAAAAATATGTTTGTTAACTTATTTATTATTATTTATATGTAAATTTTGTGTTGTTATTATACATAAATAAAGAACGATTCCTTATGCAAAAATATTTTTTTAAATGTTTCGTATATATAATTTATCCTATTTATTTTGTTCCCCGCAAATATTGAGATTGAGATTTCACAATATGGACAGGAAAATAAAAACAAAAACAAAATGTAAAGAATATTATAGACCAAAACATCAACAGATTTACTATTTGTATGTCCATGTTTTAGACTTGATCGGTGCTTCATGGGAGCGAAGAGTTTTGAGATTGTTATTGGAAACATTTGAAACCGCATGCAAGTAGTTTAAGTTCAGCGCATAAAATGCAAACCTCATAAGCCATCTCTTGCGAATAGCGAATCAGACAACTGTGAATATTTGGTTGAAGTACCTTCAGAATATTGATTCGTCTGTTGATATTCTTAACATATACCCACTTATGCTCTTCTTTAAAACTAGTCATGTGAATTGTTCATTATAGAATAATAGGACGCACAACGTGCAGGGGTACTGTATAAGCTAGTCCCAGGTCCATATTACTATTATTATTAACGGAGACTACATGTTCAATAGAATTTGATTTCAGAAATCATTTTAAATAGACCTCAACCACGAATACCCTTCAGCCAGACTTAAGCCTCAATAACATTACGTTTCCATCATTACAGCTATTTGTCCTAATTTCCATTAATTTCTACTACAAATCTTGAGCACAACGTGAGCTAAACCCCCCTATTAGGGTTGGCAGATGGAGTGTTCGATGTGAGATGTTCTCGTTGGCGAGCTAACGCATTCGACATATCGTCCACATTTCTGACACTTAAGTCGAATCAATTGTTCTCAATTCGCTAACTGTAGTGTCCTAAAAATGTACTCTTTCACAAGAGTCATTCGGATGCTACGAAAGTTGTTCTTCTTTTGTTGGTGCTAAAGTTCGGGGTGAACCTCGGCCTCAGCCACCAACCCTCTTCAGTTGGCATGATTCTTTGCTGCCTTCAATTACGCACCCAAGTTGGTTGAGATCATTCTCCACTTGCGTGCGCCGCCAGTCTCGTGGTCATCCTCTAGTGCATTGTCCCACTGATGCGGAATCGAAGACTCTTCGGGCTGGAGGAGTGCTATCAATGTGCTACGAAAAATATACAACTTTCATTTATGGCTAATATCTCGTTATGTAGCAGATATGTCTCAAAAAGGTTGTCTATTTTTCAGAATTTCAATTGAAACTGGTTAGTTAACTATGTCCCTAATTTTACCAACTTTCCTAATTGACGACTCCACCATTGTTAAGTCACTGACAATGCTCAAAGATTACTCTCTAGAAAAAGCTGATCAACTTCACCATTCGCAGTCGGAAAATAACACGCACAAAACGAGTTGGTGATGTAGAAGCTAGGCCCAGATCAACCTCACACTGTCGCGCACCCATAATATTAATAAACTATGTTGTATGAGCTAAATGTCCTCACGCTCATAACCAAGTATGTATTTATACCGAGCACGTTAATAGGAAATCAAATAATGGGAAAAACTAGTATCCTTCCTCCTGAAGTGATCACTTGAACCGTATCTGATAGCCCCTTATAGATCGACACAAGGAGGTCTAGAGAGTATTTTCAACGCTGTGCACTCAAGGGCAAGATGAAAAACGACAGTTTTTGTGTGTCGCGTTTGTGCACGACAACAACGACTGGAAAAGGTGTTAAACTGGCAAGCTGCGATATGCTCGATGTATATTTTACGACACTAACGACTTAATTTTTAAGTTGCAATACAAAATGATATTCGACTATTGTCATGTTTGTTATACTCTTACTCTTGAAGTAATGTGCGCTATTCACTTCAATTGAATTTCAATGGCATTTTTTAATTTTCGAAAACAAAATTGCGCTTTTATTGTGGATAGTAGTATTTGCTATAAAACCTAGGCCCTTGCCCTCTACGGGCTTTAGTGCCACCGATATTATTATTATTATTATTGGGGTTCAATGGTTTGAAACTCAAACTACAAACTTCATATACGTACAGAAGACATTCCAGCGAATTGATTCGCAACACAAACTTAAGACCCACAATTATCACTCCAAGAGCATATTCCCAGGGAATTAGACGAAACGATGCTTCATTAATATGAAATACCCATAATATGTTTTGTTAACTATTAAAACAACGTAAATGCTGATATGTGTGTGGGCCGTGGATGGCGTCGACCGCTACGCAACTTAACCTCGCTGCCTGGGTTCGATTCCCGGCATGTACGACCAATATAACCAACCAAAATAATTTACACAGTCCTACCTCTTTCGAGTCACTGACAATGTTCTCAAAGAGTTACAACTCTCTAGAAAAAGCTTCTCAAAACTTGGACATTCGGAGTCTGTAGATCCCTTCCACATGAGAGAAGAACAATAGAACACACAACATGAGGGGTTGCTGCAGAAGCTAGGCCCTGGCCATCTACGGGCTTAAGTGCAATCCATATTATTATTATTATTATGCTGATATGAGGATAGTGATAGACAAGTGAATCCGATTGCGTGCATAACGACGTGAGTGATGAGTTCATTGTATCAGGTTCGATTATAAACATCGACGATTTTTGTGTCTTAGCCCATTGAAAGTTGTTCGCATCATATACAGTCGTCCCCCTCTAACTGAAACCAATTTTTATATACGTGCAAATTCAACTTAGAGGGATGCGACTAGATTCCATTAGATAACGTTACCGAAAACATTTCAAGTTTCCAGCAATCTTCTTATACTTGTGAGAAAGAGAACAACACTAACCTTCCACTCGCGATTAGCCTAGAAGTTAGGAAATTTGAGAGTATGGAAGGTGTATGGTGTCTGGGTAAGATCATGAATTGTATTGGTTCTTGAAATCAATTTACCATTGGCCATTGGCCATCAGTACTACCTGCATTAAATTTGAGGCATATATGTTCTAAAAACTACGCTGTAGTCCACTAAGCCCTCAACCGGGTGTGATGTCATTCAACTAACATTTTATTATATTTCGTTATATTTAGATCTTTACTTCTGATAAATTTTCTAGATTTTTAGATTTAAACCCTTCTTTCTAGAAGAAGCGCGGCATGTTCACGGGGTAGATCCATCCTTTACAAAAGTCGTTGTATGCAACCTCCAATATAGTAGTTACAGTTATAATATCACTGTTAATATATTCCCTATGGATTTTAGGAGTTAGGAGAGCTGTGGCTTTTTCGAACTTAGTGAAGGGAATATTAGCCTCTTTTCCAGATATCATTTGTGTTGGAATCTGTTAGAAGTGAACTTTTAATTGCTTCCAGTAGTGGTAAGAGGTTCTAGCGATTTTATGGCACCCCCTGCCCATGTGTTCCAAAACAAATAACAGCAAATTCGTATGTTCAACAGCTGAAAAAATTCCCCTTCAGTGAGTTGGATTCGCTATTCGTAATGCAATTCGTCAGTTAAATATTTTTGTAGAAGACTTACAGTTAAATCATATATTTGTTGTATACAGAGTTTTAAGAAGATTATATAAACCCTGTTGATGATAGTTCTAGTTGGAAAGGAAAACAAATATGATTGTTAAATTCTACTTCTATCTTCTATTCTTGTTTCATTACATTTTAATACAGGCATGCGTATGCAATAAAATAACAGATAGTAAATGTTTGTTTGAAAACAATACAAAACAAGCAGTGTCATGTTCATGTTACGTTCCCCACGAGTCAAAGACTCAGGATATCTATAAGTTGTTATTAGTCGCTAAGGATATGAACGCACGCTTGAACAAAAGCATGTCTATGTGTTCTTTATTTCAGTTTAACTTCAAAAAGTGCAATAGAACAAATGTGTCCTAAAATAAGAAAAAATGTAAAATAAAATCATATTTAGAAAAATTAAAGAGAATAAATGTTGAATATTATATTGGCCATATACCTACACACTTCTTTTGTACAAAACGATGACTGAGAGTGTGCTTATTTAGTGGTAGTTTTTTTATAAACCTATTAGTTGCATTAATAATTTTTTTTCCAAAATCAATGAAAACAAATATAAAACATAAAAGATTAAATTATTAGCCAAAAAATATATTATATAATATAAATATTAGAAATATCCAATGCACTCGGGCTGTATTTTCATTGTTAAATATTGCAGTAGAAATATGTATGTATATAGGGCGGATTAAATAACACAATTTAAACAAATGCTCACAATAAAAGTGAACAAAAAACAAAAGTCACCCATAATTTTCTCAGACAATAACATATGATCACTACCTAAATGTATTTTGAAATGGTATCTACTTCACTTGATAAACAAAAATTACTGAAGTCCAATGATCATTGTAGTTATAGTAAGAGATTCAATTGGGAAAGATTGCAAAACAATGAATATAAAAATAGGGAAAATAAATAAATGTAATAGTTTCATAGAAAAAGAAACGATAGTTCGAAATCGAAAAACAAGCCATCTGCATCTTTGAATTGAGATATGTATCCTTTATCAAATCGTACAGTGTTAATGTGTGAGAACAAAAACAGTCCCTAATCGAAGCGAGTAACAAAAACTGACATTCGGAAACTTGTCCGCTAGGTTAAGTCTGATCGAAAGATATTAATGAGTTGCCCGAAAGGGCTCTTAAGACACTGTGGAACAAATTATTGCTTGAGAATGTTCTCCAGCAAACAAGGCTGCATAGAGTTTCTGCTTAGAAAACTGAGACTCTGTTCCTTGGCTGGACAACATTCTCAAGACTAGCTTAGATAAAAATGCAAAGTGACTGTCTGCTAATCAGAAATCATTTAAAACACTCGTGAAATAATTGACATCAAAACTACCCAACTGAAGCATGTGCCAATTCATCTGAAGCACACGTTAGTCTAATATTAGTTTATTGTTTGTTTATACGATAGCCGAAAATGTATTAATTATATAGCACATTTGAAAAAAACACAAACATTTAAATTGTGTATCTTACTATTGAAAGATGTTTATAATTTGTTTTGATGAACTAGCATAATTAGAAAGTAAGAGATTTTGTCTAATTTTTTGGTTAAAATTATTATTGATGTTTAAATACTTTTTGGAGTAGTCCTAGGTTGGAATGATAGTAATAAAGTAAACATTTGTTCTAAATTTTGTTCTTATTTATTCAAATGGCTCCCGATCGGGGTTTATGAAACATGGAAACTATCATTAACCAAGGCGCGCATGACAAAACTTAATTTTACTTTACAAGTACATTGTGTTCACGAAACTGATTGCAGTACCTTGACTTACATAACATCTGCAATCATTTTGACATTTAGTTTTGATTCGATCGGCTTTCAAATAAGAAATCAAGTGCAGTGGAAAATTATTTACCAAGAAAATTTGATTTGAAAACCGAAAAATATTTGAAATTATTGTCCGATCGAAGTGAAACAGTGTTTTTTTTTTTTGAAAAGGTATGGTATTAAGCTATATGTAAATATATTTGGTAAGAGTGAAAATTAAAAAGTTCTGTCCTGCGAAAGAAATGCCTCCTTGCACGGATGCGGCTTTGAGTTTAAATTTATCGTCCCTTTCTATCAAGTTCTGAAATTCAGACCGATAAGTATGCTATGCTTTATTGCTAAAGCATTTGAAAAGATACTCGCCAATCAAATTCTAGAACATATGCTTGCTTGCTTGACTTTTCAAAAGCATCTGACAGTATTGATCATTCTATACTAATTTCAAAACATAAACAGAATTTAATAATATTAATGACTGCATTCGTTTTGTTTAGAATGTTCCTATTTATTTGTTTAGAATGTTTCCTATTTATATATATCATTTAAAAACTAAGGTTCTGGATTTGAGCTTGGACAATTTCTTGGATTATTGTAATATCCTAAAATTGTACAAAATTATCCACCATAAATGTCTGTCTGATTATTTGCACGATGCTGTGAGCGCACGATAAAAACGCCACTTTCACTTGTAAAAAATCATTAAAGTATTATTTCAGACGCCAGTTGCTAATATAAATGTCAAATAGTATTGCTTATACACCTTAGTCTGTTTTTACACGGTCTTTTTTTACACGGTTTTGATATAACACGGTTTGAAAATTGAATATTTTTAATTTTTTTACACGATTTTATTCCATTTAGCACGATTTGAAATTTTATGTACTTAAATTTTTTTTGTCAAATTTAATTTTTGCGAAGTATGTTCATATCACAAGAAAGTATTTATGAAAGAAAAAAGTCTGAAACCATCGATAGTATCGATAGTGCTATCGATAGTTTGCGAACACTAGCTTAAAGATTTAAGTGAATTCCCTTTTAGCGCGTACAAGCAATTTTTACTGGTCAAAGCAAATGTGAATAGCACTAATTTAGGGGAATTCCCTTTATGTGCATACAATAAAATTTACTGGTCAGAGCAATTGAAACGTGTTAATATTTTGTGAACTGTCAATGCAATAAGAATAAGAATAAGAAATAAAATAAACATGAATTCTTGTTCTTAAAAATTCTTGTTTTTCACTAATTTTAATAGGTTTTAGAGATTAGGAACAAATCACCCATTTTTGTATACGATCAATGTCTTTTTTTACACGGTTTTTTTTTACACGGCTTCTTCTGGAACCAATCTACCGTGTAAAAACAGACTTAGGTGTATGTAACTTATTATAGGTGCTTTTAAAAAATTGGATTATCTTGTAGCATTGTGTGACCTTTAACTCTTAAAAAAATAAAATAAATGTGTTTAGCTCAGAGTTCACAAATACATTACACCCCAAACAAATTGCTCGGACATTATGACGCAGTTGGTATAGTTCCTGTCAAGATAGGTTTGAGTGCATCTGTCTATGGCATAGATTTCTGCTTGAAAGATACTGGTCCGTTGCCCATGGGGTCGTAGTACTTTGTCCGGGGTCGAAATGCTCCTGCCTGCCTGCCCCTTCATCAGTTCTTGATCCATCTGTATACCATTTTACCGTATTGCTGCTCAGTCTGTGGACTATAAAATCATTGCTGCAGTCATTTTTGAATTTCCGAATCACGAAGTCCTTCGGAATGGCCTTTTTGACTAGTGCATCGAATTGTCTCGATGTAATGCACCAGTCTTTCCCTATCCCTTCTATTGCCATCCTCATGATTGTTTTGTTTGCACATTCAGCACCCCCATGGCAGCAGTTTGAAAGCGAACCTTTGAACTTTGTTCAGTACCTCTCTTGCACAGATCAGTTTTGTTCTTTTGGACCATGCTATTGCACCGTATTGTTGGTTTGACAATAGTAGTGTACATCCATCTTAGGATACTTGGATTACATCCCCAGGATTTTCCCGCCAAGCTCCGACAAATCATTAGAGCAAGCCTCGCTTTCCTGGTTACCTCTTCTGTGTGTTTTTTTTTCTTCAGATGAGTTTGCTGTCCTGCTGAGTGACACATACATATTTTATTACTTCACGTTCCACTCAACTTCTTGATGGGATTATCTATGTTGGCTTTTTTCTGATTATTTTCTTGTGTGTGAATGGTCTTATGTGTGAATAGATGAACTGATGTATTATTTGTACCTATTGTTAGAAAATAATTGCTTTCAGACAGCGTTTAGAAATGCAAACAAAGATAGCTGGTTTGAGGAACTAAAGAATTTTTTTATGTGGGCTTCAAAATGCGCCCCTAAGGGCATAGCGCCGTGTGCACTTGCACATCCTGCACATATGGTGGCCCTGCTAATGAAAATAATATCTGCATATACCAGGGATTATACGCAAAGAGCAAGATTGCTAAAATTCTCTCTCTTGTTATGATAAATTGTTGGTGATCATTAAACTATATATCAAAGAAAGAAAATTCGAGACCCAGTCAAACAAATATCAATTCACAGAAAAAAAAAAAGATAACAGTAAAATGACAGTTAGCTACCCTGTACCAATAGTAGATGGCGCTAATGTCATTTTTATTCATATAAAATTCACAGAATATCTTTCGCCAACTCTTAAGATAAGACCCTTATCTGAGAAACAAACTTTGTTCTTGCTTCGGCAGAACATATACTAAAATTGGAACGATACAGAGAAGATTAGCATGGCCCCTGCGCAAGGATGACACGCAAAATCGTGAAGCGTTCCACATTTTTTATATTTATTTATTTATTATTGTACATATATATGTGTGCACTTCGTATATGAGCATGCATTCGATGCGGCCCATCTATAGTTAATGGATTTTTCTCTTGATACAGCCCGCTGATTTCGCGATTGTCTTCTCCATTTACCTTCCTTGCAAACTGCCCATTATATCCATTATATCCGACGCAGATTTTTTCTTTTAAAAGCTTCTTGAAACTAGAAACTACGGTTTTGCTTATTGCCCGGCTCCATATAGTAGGACTGGGTTAAGTGTTTTGAGCCTAGGACAAACCAAAGAAGCAGCGTTTGCCAAGGGATGTCTTTCGTGGAGTTCACGTCTACCTCTAGGTATATAAACTCCTTGACTACTTAAAAATTGTAGCTGTGGATCGTAATTTTGTGTCCCAGATGGTGTGGGACGGAGCGATTCTTGCTCGACTGTTTATACTTCGTCTTTTCCTCAGTGACCTCAGGCCCAACTCGTTTCGTATGTTCTTCAACCGCCGTGCAAGCTTCCGTCACGACACGTTGGGAACACACGACTCACACAAGATTAGTATGTAGTATGTTACATCAAGAACGAATACTTGGTTATTACCTAAGATATCTTGGCCAAACAAAAAGAAGGAAACAAAAGAAGGATCCATCAAGCAAGGTTCTTTGCTTTGATCTTTCTACACTTGTGAGCGTGGCACATGTCCCTTGAGTAATGTAAAATACTTGGGAAACCTGCTCGATAAGATTTGAATTCCTTCAGCCTCGTAAAAAAAGTTCCACCTGACGTTTAATTAATTATTTAGCCAGTTATCGATATTCAAATATCAACTGTCGATAACCAACGTATATCTGCGTATATCGAACAACTGTCAAATTCTGTTCACCACTTGTTTTTCAGGTTTCTCGCATCCACCTCGTTCGTAAAGCACAAAACAAAGAAACAAAACAAAGCCAATAAGCTCACCATTCAACAGCTGCTAGTTGCGTTTACAAGTGCAAATCAAACCGAATCTAATGAGAATCAAATCCATAAAGCGGAATCAAAATTCAATCCGAAGGAAAAACAGCCAAAACATTCAAGTGTTCATTGTTCACTGATGTAAACAAGACATTACATATGTGAAGTGACAAACTTATTACATATCTTGCCCCCAACCAAGTGGAGTGAACAGGGAAGTGTTTTTGAATTTTAATTGGTAACACACGCAACCATTGTGTCATACTCTTTCGGTTACCTAATATACTAACCTATATAGCGCGTGTTTATGTGCGTGTGTGGGCGAGTGGGGGTTTTGTTTTGGATACCATCGAAAGTGAAGTGAAAGACGCGACCGAACAACAACACATACATGTGTCCTGCGCAGTCGATGGGTATTTCTTTCGTCAAATTTACCACTAAAGACGCGATTTCATCATAAAGGACGCCTACATTTTGGGTAAGCAGAGCACATTTTTTTTAAATTTGTCAGGTGCTAGCAAATAGATGATTCGTGTTGGTTCTTATTCATATTCTCATTGGCATGTTTCTGGCTCCTTCTATGCTCTTTGTTCTGCATAGAAGACATTTTTCTCAAATAGGAATCCCTTAAATGAATAATCAAAACAGAATTCTGAAGGAAAATGGTGAGAATGCGATGGAGAATAAGTTAATGTTATCGGTCAGTGTTACCATATGTGCCTTGTTACATACAATTGCGTCCATTTCATTTTCTATTTATCGATAAGGCTTTTAGTTAATATTCACTGGTATTTTTACATAGAATTTCTCCACAAAGTTCACTGCTTGGGTGCATATAGCGGCGTTCCGACACAACGATTTGTCGTGACGATTTGCATGGCTTCAATGAAGAGTCAAAATGTTTTGTCTACCGCAAAACAAGTCTGCTGATTTGTTGTAACGAGTGTTCTCATTGACGATTTGACCTATCAGTCACGGTTGTCAAGCAAATCGTCACGACAAATTGCTCTGTCTGAACTTTGTCATGCACATTTTCGAACGCATACATTTTGTCCACAATTAAAATCCGAATTTTTTGAATATGGCAACACCATTAATGCCTTCAAATTATCGAAATCATCAGCAGTTGTCAAAATTGACAACTCCGCTTCTGCTGTAAGTTTATTTTGTGCGTGAAAATTGTGTGTTCCCTCGCAAATAGTCTTGCAATCGAATTAAAAATGTCAGCAAAAATGAGTCAAAAAGAATATTTGAAAAAGTATTTATCTGGTGGGAAAGATAAGAAGAAAAAGAAGAAAGACAAAAAATATAAAACCAGTTCAGCAACTGTGAAAATCATTGATGACGATGTACACGGTGGTAATTATCCAGAAATTGACGAAGAGCTGCTGTTAACAGGTGAAGATGCACCACAAATTGTGGGAATCATCGATGCCACAGGCAACAATGGTGCGGAAACCAAATGGAAAAGCATAAGTAGTTCTGTGAAGGAAGAAATCACTGAAACTCAAAAACCGGAGGATGATTTGTGGGGTAAAAAAGCAACAAGTTATTCCGCTGCTGACAACCAAAATATGGAACGAAAACGAAAGTGTGAGCAATCACCACCAAAAAACTCAAAGGAATATAAGGAGCCCAGACGATCGGACGATCAGTCGCCACCAAGAAGGCAGCGGAATGCTGATCAATCTCCACCAAGAGCCCACATACAAGGGCGGGTGAGAAAAAACTCGGATCATTCTCCCCCGAGACGGAGAGGTGCAATCAAAGCGAGACGTGGTTCAGATTCTTCTCCACCTAGACGATCTCCAGTGCGACAAAGGAAAAATTCAGATCAATCTCCACCGAGGCGGAGGGATGCCTCTAAGTCGAAACGTGATTCAGATTTATCGCCACCAAGACGCTCTCCAGTGCGTCAAAGGGAAAATACGGATCATTCGCCGCCACGCAAGACGAGGTGGGATGCCAATCAAAGAAGAGGAGCTGACGCAGACCAATCGCCCCCAAGAAGACGGTCTCCAGGTCGCCTATCGCAACAACCAAATGCAAGGCAAGACTTCAACGACAGTTCCGGTCATATTAAACGAGAGAAATCCGCTGACCAATCACCGCCAAGGAGAGGCAACAATGGAAATCCTTTCAGATCCAACATTAAGGCGGAGAAGGCATCACCCGACAACTCTCCTCAAAGACACAGACCTCGCCGAAGCTCCGATCAATCCCCTCCACGCATCAAACGTGAACGCCACTCGGAGTCCCCACCGCCGACTCACAAGAATTCCGGCAAAATGTCTAAAACTTTGGATGGCAAACGCGCTGGTCTGCAAGATGCCAAAACCCTCAAAGCAGAGACTGAAGAACGCCGTCGAGCCGAAGACAAAATGTTTAATAAAATGTCATCGGAAGTTTCTGGTCGAGATGCTGAAGTTCAAGTGCGGCAAAGTTCTTCATATCGACGACGACGCAAAGAAAAGGAGGAAGATCCTGAAGTCCAGCGAAAAAAGGCTGAACATGAACAACAAAAGAAGGAGCTCTACAGTCGTTGGAACAAAGGTCTGAAGCAAATTGAAACCTACCAAGCGAAGATAACTGAAGAACAGTACGAGAGCAGTAAACCATTGGCCCGATACTCAGACGATGTTGACCTCGACGAGATGCTCAAGAAACAAGAACGTGATGATGACCCAATGCTGGAATACATTCGCAACAAAAAGCAAACCCAACAAAAGGAGGCAAATGTGCCCATCATGCCCAAGTACAAAGGATCGTTTCCCGAAAACAGATTCGACATACCACCTGGATACCGATGGGATGGCGTTGACAGATCGAATGGCTACGAGAACAAATGGTTCAACGTGCAGAGCCAGAAGAAAGCCCAAGCGGAGGAGGCTTACAAATACAGCACGGAAGATATGTAGTCATGAGGTGCACTGTAAATACATACATTTTTTCGGCACTTCTTTTTTTTTAATAAACATTAATAACTGTTTAAAATCGAATTTGTATATTGTTTGAAATCTTTGGCTTCAAAAATCGTTGATCTGAAATGTATGACATAAGGTGAAGGGTAATACCTGCTTGGAGGCCAAACTGTATGGTTTTATCTTCTGGAGTAATGACCACTGCCTCTGCCATGTGCTTCCGCTCAGTGTCAGGTTTGTGGACATACATATATCCATTTTAGAAGCCACATTCGTTGAAAATTTGCGCGTAGTTAGTCACTGAAAAGATTCTAAATCTGATAATGATCATAAAGAATTTCAGCATACGGCTGGACTGCAAAGGGATTAGTTTTTTTACGTAATGTCAATGTCATTCGCACGTTAGTTCTGGGTAGATCGTGTGCCTTGTTGATAAATTTAGATTGAAGTAACATATGTGAAGATGTCGAATGACAGCATATCACTTTGCGGTAATCGTCTCGTTTTTTGCACAGCAAGTGTTCTCAAATCTTATCTACACAGTTGTTTTAATTTATCAGAAGATAAATATAGACATGTTGATATATAGGTGCACAGTGGCTAGTATATATATGAATAACCAGTAAATAGGCTACATAGTCTGCAAACAGTTAATTGTGAAGATTTGCACATCACATTCGTGTCTTATATCGCACATGTACAAAAATTTCACAAATGATTCGCTTCAGATTTATAGTAAGTAAGAATAGGTAAATTGTAGGGAAATATTATTTTAACGAAGTGTAGGTGAACATCATCAATTCCACCCTAGGCGGGGTGTACCTTTGCAAGTGTTAAGAGGTAACGGTTTATTTATTTATTTAAGAACTCTACCTCTAGTTTAGATATTGCACTTTCCGGAGAAAAAGCTGCTACGCCTGAAGAACAGGTCTCTCGCAACCCCCCCACGTCAAGGATATCGAATAGTCTAGGGACAGGCATAAAATATGGGCTTTCTACAAAAAAGCCAAAAGCCTTGCCGCTGGCTTTAGGAAAGGCATTATTCGGTTCGATGGCCGAATTCGGAATCCCGGGAAATGATATACTTAAATACTAGACAAAAATGCTTAAAACTAGTTAGACGACCAATAATGCTAAATGTAACTTACTGGCCCTAGGCGGGCACTCTAAACTAAACTTATACTTATTCTATGTCTTTCGACCTAAACTAACAAACTATCTATTAACGCTAAACATTAGATATTGAATGACAATTTTAAATTAAGAAAATGTATCAAAAAAACTTAATAACAGAACTGTTTTATTAAAAGCTTATATACTAACTTACACACTACCTTAAAAATAACTTACACTACCTTATGCTAAGCTTACATATATATATATATATACATATGTATATATCCTTATATACACATACATATATTTAATATGTATATACAATGCATACACAAAAGTACAAACAAGTGTACATAAGTGTATACCTCTCTTTTTTTTTTATTCTACTTACAACTACCTAAAAACTACCCTAATATGTGTACGTCGGCCATAGGATGCAGCAAGATAGACCTACATGAAACATGACATCTACATCACTGAAAGACAGAGACCGACTATTACTCCATTCGGGGATACGCTATACCCTTTTTACCCCGGATCTAAAGGGTTCGACGTTGGAGTTCCCTCGCTCCCCAGCCACCAGGAATTTTGGTGCTGCCTAGCAACATCCCGAACATCCCGTCTTGAGACCGCCCTACTGAACCGGAGGAGACCCTCCTCAGCTCGTTGTGCGACGGAACGGTCGTGGTTGAGTCGCCCATCCACAGTTGATCTGGCGATGTGGTAGATGAGCGGTACCGCATTTATATCTTGTATCAATCCACTTTTGTCTAGGTGCAGGAAAGCTTCTGGGGTGACGAAGCCATTGTGACGTAGCCTTTCGTGGTATTGTGAATTGGGGTAGTAAGCCCACGAGATCAAGTTATTGACCGAGTTCATCGCTCTAACAGTGTGACCTCGAATCAACTTCAACAGAAAATTGTCCACTCTTATCAGGTTTGCCCTGTTGTATAAGACCTCATTGGGATAGTATTTTATGTACTGGGACTCTGGAGTTCGATAAAGGCGAAGGCAAACCCTAAGACAGGCCCTCTCGAACAACCGAATCTTTTCCATTAAGCTTGCACTCACGTTGAACCACACGGGACAGCCATAGGTAAGCATTGACCGAATGAGGGCCATGTAGCAGATAACCTTCACCCTCGCATCGAGTTGGCTGTTGTAAAACAGTCTCTTTGTAAGAGCAAAAGCGCCTCGGGCTCTGGCCAGAGCTTTGTTGTAAAACAGTCTCTTTGTAAGAGCAAAAGCGCCTCGGGCTCTGGCCAGAGCAGCATCTACATGTTTGTTAAAATATAGATACTGATCTAGCCAGATCCCCAGGTATCTGACTACGGTCCTTTGCGCCAGTGGTTCCCCGTGTCGTCCAACGATTGCGAACTGTCGCCAATTCTTTTTCGTGTCCGCCGAGGCCTTATACAACGGCGTCCTGAACAGAATGGTTTCCGATTTCTGGAAGTTGATACTCAACTTCCAGTCATCAGGGCAATGAGGATAAGACAAGATATATGCTGTGGAGCAAGAAACGATCCACCACCAACAACATCACAATCGACATCCACAATATTGAGGTAGTGAAAGAGTTCGTCTATCTCGGGGGAAACGTGAACTCCACGTAGGACATCATAGTGGTGATTCGACGTAGAACCGCCTTTGGCAACTGGTGTCACTTCGGTTTTTCAAATCAACTGGCGTCAAAACTCGTGACTCGACTCGAAGGACTAAGATCATGCAGTCCTGCTGTATGGAGCCGAAAGCTGGACGATAAGCAAAACTGCGGACCTGATTATTGGTGCCTTCGAAAGAAAAATTCTACTATATATATATCTATATATAGTCCCGTCTGCGAGGAAGGTGAATGGAGGAGAAGACACAACCGCGAACTCTACGAGCTGTACCAGGATGTGGATGTAGTCCGAAAGGCAAAGATCCGTCGACTGCACTGGCTCGGCCACATAGAGAGCACGAACAACAATGCTCCAGCTAAGAGGGTCTTCGAATCCGAGCCTCCTGGTTCGAGAAGGAGAGGAAGACCGAATTGAGTATTAAGACCAAATAATCGCGGTTGCAAGACAGCTTGGTCTTGATAACTGAAAGCAGCGTGCCCAGTACCGTCAACAATAGAAAGCAGCTATCGCTCAGTATTTTCCGTTGTAATTTATTTCATGGCTGTAGTGCGTTTTGTTTCCAAACTAAGTTCGTTAAAAAACGACGTTTTGGATGAAAATAAATATATCTGTGAAGACAAGATTTTCACAATAACAGAAAAATGATTCCTTATTATCAGGAATACTTGGCTTTTTTTCAAATTTCACACGGTTGTAAGTCTTTTGTCCCTTAACTACCCAAGGCAGTCTCAAGGCGGTTTTTGGATTTTGACCTGTATTTGTTCGTAAAGGTTTAAAATTCAATGTTTTTTAAATTATTTTTGCAGATTCTTTGTTGTTGTACATACGGTTTTATGAAAACATTCTGAATACGAATCAAAAAATAAAGGGTTAAAGTCTCTATAATTATAATATAAAAATTATTATATATATAAGCGACGGATTGCTTTGAAATATATTTTTGAAAGTTACAAACATTAAGTCATATTTTTATAATGCAGGTCCTTCTAGTTCTGAATACAGCAAGATGTTGTTGGTAATATTTACAATAAATTAGTCAAGCAAATGTTAAACTTTTAGTAGAGTAATGTATTGGGTAAGTATAGCTTACTGAATGCAAACCGAACATTTTTAATTTATCGAGGAAATGTTGTGATGTATCACTTTCAAGTAAATTACAATTGCAGTCAAAACAGGTAATGAATTCGGAGTATAGAGGGGAAAGCCGATCAATGTTGAGTTCTCATCGCCGTTTAACCGTCTATAGAACGGATGTCTATTTACGCCCCGGTTAGCTTCAGCCCGATCCAGCTACAGTGGACTCTGCTTATTTGCAACACAACAACACAAAAATGTGTTTTTCAACTAAACGGAGTTTTAATATAAGCGATGTTTAGATATACGCAACTTTGTTGTATCGTCATAAATTTCTTGTTGCATATAACCGAAAGTTTCGTTTAAGCGGAGGCGACTGTACAGTCGAACTACGATAACTCGAATGAATTTGGTTGGCAATAGCGCCAAAACTGAAATTTACATATTTGACTTCAATTACTCGATTGTCTTGATAACTCGAACAGAATCATTGGCGTGACCTTCGATAAGTCGAATTCTGAAAAGAAATTCCCAAATTCCACGTATTCTACAAGTTCGTTTTACAAGGCATCGCTTTCGAGGCACTGTGTTTTTAAGTTTCTTTGACCAAGTATAAACAAAATCGTGTTTTTTGTGAATATTCTGAGCGGATTCTGATGGGAAAAGTGGATGAAATTCCTTTGATTTTCAGAACTGAACGCCCAAACGAAAGAAATGATGGAGAAATTCAACTGCAGGTGGAATTGGAAGCTTGACAAAAATACTTATGGTTTTCTGCAGATGGATGGCCATATTGTTAATTAGGAGTTTCCCACAGATGAAGATATTGTCGAGATGTGAATCCGAATCTTCTCAGCTCGACAATAACGATGACAGCGGCAGTGATGTAATAGGGAAAAACTTCGCGATAATTGAGGATGATTTGATTCAACCACCTTCAAGCGAGTTGGTTGCACATTCATTTCTCATTTTGTGCTTATATTTAATGACTCATGAAACAATCGATTGATTTAAATTCCATCAAAGATTTTTTTTTAAAAACAAAATAAAAAAAATCATCTCTTCAGTCATTCTATCATATTTTAAGTAATAAGTATGCTTCTCTACTTTTTATGTGTTATATCGCAGGTAAATAAATATTTATATCAATTTGACTTGATAACTCTATTCGAGTTAGTTTTTTGTGGCAAGTGTGGTTCGGGTTATCGAAATTCGACTGTACTTCACGCTCGAGCCTAAACCTGGTAAACAACACAGATCTTCTCGCAATATATGAATATGGAAGGTATGATCAAAATATTAACATGGAATGCCAATGGAATTAAAAAATAAAAGCAATGAACTGGAGATATTCTTGCGTAACACTAACGATGAAGTGTGCTTGATATCTGAAACCCACCTGACGAAGGAGTCCCAATTTCAAATAAGAGGCTTTTGTGCGTAGCACGCTTTTCATCCCTCCAGAAGAGCCAGAGGAGGATCCCCCTATTAGAGACAATATAGAGCACTTCATGAATACAATAACAGAAATTGACGCAATTCAATCAGTGTCGGTTAAAATAAAATACAAGACATCGTATCTGACCATAGCATCTGTATACTTTCCCCCGCGATGCGTGCCCACAAGGGATGAACTTGTAGGTCTTTTCGAGAAATTTGGAACCGGTTTCATCGTTGGTGGTGATTTTAACGCCAAACACACCTTTTGTGGCTCGCGTAAAAATTCAACGAAAGGAAGATTGTTGTACAAAGTCGGTATGGAGTTCGGGGTCCACTTCCACTCATCAGGAAAACTGACATTTGGCCCGCCGATACGGCAAAAGTATCCGACTTAGTAGACTTTTTTATTATTATAGGCGTACCTACAAACTTCGTGAAAGTAGAAGACAGCTTTGACCTCTCTTCCGACCACTCACCTGTAATCTTGAGCAATAAATTAAGGAAAGTGGAAGGTTCGCCGAGATTGACAAATAACAAAACTGACTGGGAAAGTTTTCGACATGACTGTGAGGAAAATATTAGTCTAAATGGATATTTAAAAACAACTTTAGAGTTAGAACTCTAACTTGAAAAGTTTATTACTAACATCCAGAAAGCAGCCTGGAAAAAATACTCCTTGCAGTAAAAAAATACCCAAATTTAATGAAGAAAATCTTCCGCCAGAAATAAAAGAACTTATCCTCGAAAAAAGAAAAGCGCTCAAGAAATGGCAGCAGTCTCGCGCTCCTCAACATAAAACATACCTAAATCGCCTGTGCAACAAACTAAAAAAATCTTTACAAGGCTTTAAAAACCATGATATCTCCTCCATCTGGCGTTTCTCATGCTCTTGACTTATCTTGAAGCCCTAACAAAAGGAAAATTTACAAACTACTCACTTTGGAAAAAAAAAAATATCAAGAAACCCCAAATGTAGGCGGCGCCAACCAAGAAAAACAATGATGAGTGGGCAAAAAGTGATCAAGAAAAGGCGGACAAATGTCGGAAGTTGATCCAAGTGTAACTTCTATATCTGACAGCTCTAGTATTGAAAGAGTATCGCTAAACGAACTCTGCCGGGCAATCAAAAATCTAAAAAACAGCAAGGCTCCTGGCTATGATCTTATAACCGGACAAATCCTGAAGAACTTGCCGAAAAAGGTGCTACTTAAACTCCTCTACTTAATTAACGCTTCCTTTAGGCTATTATATGTTCCAGGCTCATGGAAGGTTACAGAAGTGATAATGGTTCCAAAACCGGGCAAACCGTTGATCAACAAAAAGTCGTACAGACCCATATCGCTTTTACCAATAATATCCAACATTTTTGAAAAACTCTTATTAAAACGCATTCAAAAAAAATATCAATTCGAATACAAACTAAGCAGGATTCTACCGACAAGCTTCTATAAGATACTAGAATCTTATCTCGATAACAGGATATTTGATTTAAACACGACTGAATACTCCGATTTTAAAGAGAACCGAGCAGGAGTTCCTGAAGGGAGTGTCCTTGGCCCTACATTGTACCTGTTGTACACTAGAGACATAGCTTAAACTGAGGGTACACTTGTGGCTACATTTACGGATGACACAGTGATCCTGGCAAAAGTTGAGTCCTCAACTGAAAAACTGCAACGAGCTCTGGACAAAATAAACGAATGGTCAAAACGCTTGCGCATTACTCCCAATGATACCAAATCAACGCACATAAATTTTACCTACAGAAATATTGAAAATCGAGCAGTTTACATTAATTCTGCACAAATATCGTACGCTAATGAAGCAAAATATCTTGGTATGACACTCGATGCGAAACTCAAGTGGAAGGCCCATGTGAAAAAGAAACGGGATGAGCTCGAACACCGGTATAGAGAAATGTACTGGCTACTTGGAAGGCACTCCAAGTTAAGTATGTACAACAAACTGCTATTATACAAGCAAGTACTGAAGCTTATATGGACTTACGACATACAACTATGGGGTTGTAGCAAATCAAATAACAGAGGATTTATTCAGTCCTTTCAAAATAAAATTATACGGAATATTGTGAAAGCTCTCTGGTATCTTTGATATACAAAGGGACCTAGGGATAACTACCGCCGACGAAGAAATAACAAACTCCGCTCGAAAGCTAAGTATCAGACTTCGTGGTCATTGTAACAATGCCATCATCAAAACTTTGCACATGAGACGTTTAGTACGCTGACTCCAGCGTCGGCCTCATACGCTGCTCGATTTGGCGCAATAGTAATAAACCATCCTAACGATGGTCATGGCAGTTGATTTTACCGAAGGTCTACCTGCAACACACGAAAATATCCATAAGTGTAAGCTACTAGATAAGGAAACTTAGTTTTAGTAAAGAAAAACCAATAGGGAAGAGTGTTTTAGTCAGTAAAAATCTGACACTACCATGTGGACACGGGTCACATAGTGTCTTGTTGAAGATTTTCACCAACCCAAGCAATAAAAAAAAAAACACTTCGGTAAAACTTTCGGACATCATTCCTGTCATAACATCCCTCCATCTGGCGTTTCTCATGCTCTTTTTTTCTTTCTGAGAAGTCGCGTGCTTTCCTTCCTCATTTTGGGCAAAGGAGATCAAAATACAAGTAGCGTTGCAGATGTATTCGTAAACTAAACCATCATTTGCGTAAAATTTGCAAATATTTCTCGGCTGTTAGCCAATTCATGAGAAAATAACAAAACATGCATGTAAAGTTTTTTTTAATTGGTTGCTTACAATTGAACAGTGATTTCCAATATTGAAAAAGACCTAAAAGAAAGTCTTCGCAAACGTTTTACACCAGTAGTCTCATGAAATGCATCATCAGTTCCAACAGCAATCCGAAATCATGGCACATTACTGAATGCGAACGACCGTGAACACCCCGATGCCGTGCCCATGTAACAAACGAAGAAATAATCCAAGGGGATGAAATTCTTACACGGCCCGCGTCTTGGTACAGTTTAACCCACAAAAATGCTTATGTACTGTAATGGTAATTCACCCAAGGAGATCTTCTTGAGCACGTGTGCTCTATAAAACTAGGCTTCTCGCGGCGTTGGGAACTGCTTTCATCCGAGGGGTTCCCCATACGTCTTGGTCCCTTTCTATTTCATTATAACTTGAATTCGTGCTCGCTGTTGTTGGATTATTTGGGGTGCAGGGAGGACACAATCTTCCTCCTGCAGTAGCTCGCATTCCCCTGCCCGAATGCTAAACTGACATTGCAATGGATAATTGCGCTAGGGGTGAATAGCTTTGCATGAAGGGGAAGAACCCAGCACAAGGGTGGTGCACATAACCAGCGTAACCAGCTTAAGGTTTTGCGACTTTCACTATTTTCAACAAGTTTCACGACCTCCTCCTTTACTTGGGTGTCTTGTCCGTATCCGTTTTCTTGTGCAGGATGAGATAGAAGTCGAACGAGTTTTTGTTTTCCCCTTATGTTGGTCTTATTGTTTCAACGCGGAATCAGCAGAGATAGAGAGCGACAAGAGTGAAAAAAGTAGAAAAACTAGAAGGACCAGAACAATGAGTGATTCATAGATAATCCCTATTGTCCTGTCATATGTGAGAGGTGAAGGATGGATAAGAGCGAATGATGGGGGAATGGAAATATTATAAATAACTGTAATTTAAATACAATCGATCAAAGTCTCATTTCTGGTGCATTGAATGACGAGAATGAAGGATGTGATATGATAGCTTGAAGGACAATGCAATTAGCATGTTGCCACCTCCTGTTCAAATGGTGAAAGGAAAGAGCAGAGCAAAGGTATAAGTGTTTTGATTTTTTGGGTCAGTCTAGGCACTCGAAGGTCGATCTTTCATTTAAAGAAGGCACTCGAAGGCAAGCCCCAGTTTATGAAGACATCAAGAGGATCGCACAGATGAATGTTTAACGGGAATTGATTGCAACTAATGGAATTTTAATGCGAAGTGACAGTGTGACTCTTGATGTTGATCTTTTTTATCATTTGATGATGCGTTACATTGAGCTTGACGGATTATTTTAATGGATGAAAGCGACGATGTCAAAGCCTCCTGTTTGAGAGTGCATGTGTCAAATAAACTGTTGTCTGCTTTGATAAATGGAATTGATGCTTCCTGCATTTACGCTACTACATATGGAGCACATCATTCTCATCATTCCAATGCCTGCCTCGGCTTCGAGTGCTTCAAACGGGCGTTCTAGTTTTCGACGATTTGTTATAATTTGTAAGACGTTCTTCCAGCAACAACGTTCTGAATGTTGGCATTGAGTTTGTCGTTGGTTTGTTAGCATAGACGAGTGATATCATGTCGGATAATCGCGACAACCCACCGTAAGATGATCCGGTCGCCAAAAGTCCTTCTTCCAGCTTTTGTGGCCTGTAGCGCCGTCTATTTGGAGCCACAGTTCGTATACAGACAAAGATCCCAAAGGCGGACAGCAACGGTTACATCACTTTTGTCCGGCTAATGGACTTGTCCTTCCATGCGAATATATGGAACTTCAATTCAAGATCCACAAATAGTCCACTCAAGGGGATTGGCTGCCGCCATAATAGGAACTTTCACTGTATATCGATGCCGCCAAGCTCATTCTTCTTTAACTTCTGGATTGGCAGCCTAGATCTTGTGATTTAACACTTCTACCCGTTAAACCGTTGCTCTATGACAACTGCGGCGTCGTTAAGGGAGCTTACGGCCAATTTTGAATATGTGATAGCGGAAGTTTAGTTCAAAATGTGAGCTCGACTCATAGAAAAGGGTTTCAAGGAAACGGCCGCTGCAAAGGTGTTCGTGGTGGATATATGTGTACAGTCGCGATCAAAACTGTATACATAATTTTAGTTTTTCATCTATAAAGGAAACACTTTTATCGATGGATTTGATTGAAATGTTCAGTTTCCGTCGGACTGGAACCTGTTGATTTTGACTCTTCCGCAATTCAGTTTTTATTTTCTTTGCAGAAATTTTATCGGGCCTATATTTTTTCTATATTTTTTTCGTACAGTGCTGTTTTATTTTTAATACCAATATATATATACGGACACCAGCCCATTTCTACCCAGGGTCCTTGTTAAAGTCATCTCCCCACCCCTTTTGGTGATGTGGAATCCGCTTTTGCCATACCGATCTCCATAAGGTGAGGATAAACAGTTTTGGGCACTCACCTTTATTATGCGTTTTTTGTACCATAAGTACGTTGCGGTGACATAGACCGCATTTCTTTGCTATTTTGCACGATTAAAGACTTTTCGAGATAATAAAACGAGGTTGTTCTGAGTACTTTTTAAAAATATTAATTTTTTTAAATTTAAATTTAAATTTTAAAAATTTAGAAATAAATCTGATTTTTCAACTAGAATGTCGCTGTTAGCGCTAAGTATGATGCCAATATCATAATGACGAAATTTATCACAAAGTATGATATGCCGAGCTTAGACCTAACGGTGAATGCACGAAAAAAGGGAAACGAATTGAATCTTGCAAAACTGGATTCATGGGATTTTCATGGTCTTTATTTTATTTCAGCTGTCTTGCGTGCGCGATGGCTTGGTCGTTATCCTGGATTCGGGTTTCCTCTCCTTCTCGAACCAGGAGGCTCGGATTCGAAGACCCTCTTAGCTGAAGCATTGTTGTCCATGCGCTCGATGTGGCCGAGCCGTTCTATAGTTCTGTAGTTTTGCTGAAAAAAACAAGAGTTTTGAAGAGCAGAAGAAGAAGATTTTGATCCTTCGAGTCAGGTGTTTTGACAAACCTGAGTATCTTCGGTTGACAAGGGAGATTCTAATTCGCATCTCCACTATGATGTCCTCCAAGGAGTTCACGTTTTCCCCGAAATAGACGAACTCCTTCACTATCTCAAAATTGTGGATTGTGATGTTGGTGGATCTACTCTTATTCTCCTTGTCATCTGCATAACTCAAGAGTTTTACTGACTTGTAGAAGACAGTGATTTCCGTTTTACAGCTGCCCGTCGCACTGTCATCTCCAGTACCAAATTAAAGAAGTCATACTACAGCGCATCCTCTTGCCAAAATCCGGTGCAAGTGTCAAACGTCACGGAAGTCCTTCAGCCGAACTGGTGCGACCCAACCGGAACAACTTTCGCAGGATCTCGAATTCGGTCATCCCATAGAATAGCTTCTTACAATGGCGTATGCGGCTTTAAAATCGATGAAAAGGTGATGCATGTTGATTTGAAAGTCGCCAGTCTTCTTCAGGATTTGACTTAGTGTGAAAATGTTGTCTATAGCCGATTTGTCAGTCCGAAAGCCGCACAGGTACATACCGATTGGTGCGGTGCATCCTGTAGAATTTACAGACAGAAGAGATCATTTATAAAAATGAGAATGTCGGAGACAGAACTGAGCCTTCGCAAATACCAGCCTTTATTTGGTGGACATCAGGTTTATAACCCTACAAAACAAATTAATTGAACTGTTCGAATGGTAATTTCTAACCCAAAGAAGAAGACATTCATCTTAGGCATGTATTTTCGACAAAAGAGTCTAATGTCAAACCCTGTCAAATACCTCAAAAATATCCAGCGAAATATCACGATCTTGCTTTTACATACAAAGTGAAACGATCGTTTCCACTTTTCGGTGAGATATGCTATCAAATCAACAGTGCACTTTTTTTTTGATTTGAATTTCATGAACATTTTTAAAATCACTTAACACACAATTGCCCCAGATGTTTGATCAAGAGTTCTGACTCGAACACAATATCTTGTACCCTGTCAATTCTGATATATGGAACTAAAATTTGACGAATTATTGATACATTTTGTTAAATAATTTCGCCAAGTATGTGGTTGGAGTAAATGTCATTAAACTGACCATTGGTGGTCTTTCTACTTAGATCGTATGATCATTGTATTTAGTTCCGCTAGAAATTTTACTCTGTTTAATCATGTTTATTAATTTCATGAAAAGAAAATTCAGATGGTGCTTCATTTGATTAAAAATTAATTGACCGCTTTGCTATCAATGAATTCTGACTTTGCTCTTAAAACATGTGCTTAAAAAACGGTTTCCATTGGTGACTTTTTTCCTAATTTATGTTCCTTAGTGTACTGTGGGTGAATTTTTAACACATTCGAGTAGAAACCCGGATATTGATAACACCCACTGTACACTGTAATAAAAAAAATAATTTAATGCTTAAAATGTACTTCAAGAGGAATCACTCAAGCAAAATGAAATGAAATGAAATGAAATAAAAAAATAAATAAATCCATTTTACAGATAATTTTTCTTCTCGTTCTATCGACGTTTGTCTGATAAATCAGATAAAATCCACAACGTTACCCCCAAGAAATTCTGACAAATGAACGCGAAAGGCCTTGAGACGAAACGAACATATGATTTCATTTCCTTGGCACATGACTCTAATTTGTTGTGTTTACAAACGGATGCCACCGACCCGACAGAGCGCCTCTTCTCTGGTAGAATTACGGGGTATAATACCATCACCGGTCTCTACTACCACATCATCACCCTTGGTCAATGTGTCAGTTTCACAGAAGAGGTTAGCTTTTTTTATTTTTTTTTTTTTGTATATTGCTGCCCTATTGGCTAGAATTTCGAATTCATTTATCGCAGTCTGTTCTGGTATTCTTCGTTCGATTGAATTTAATTTATTTATTTATGTTTCACCATTTTTGAGAATCATTTCACGGGTGGTTCTCGCTCCTCTATTATTTAACCCCATCGACATTGAAAGTACGTTAACCCGTATCGCAAGATCGTTTTTCTTCTTCTTCTCATTTTTCTCTGTATTTTTAATCATTTTGGGTTAAACAAATGTTGCGCTGGTAGGTATGTCGGTATACTCATGGGTTCCTGAAGAAGAGCCTAAAATGAAAGCTTAAAAGCACCTGAGTGTGATCGAAGCTTTGAATTTCAAAAGAAAACAAAATTGTATTCATTATCTTTTCTCTTCTCTACTATTCGTCATAATTTATCAGAGAAACAAAAAAGAGCTTATTTCATTGTTTGCTTTCATTCGTCTAAGGGAAATCAAATAGAACACGTTGAACGTTACCTTCACCTTGACAGTAAACTTTTATCAGCATGTATCGTAGGTTTTATTCGTTTCGTTTCGCCCCTTCTGTTTGTTGTCATTTTCACAATTGGCTTTTTTCCCTGTCACTGTGTGATGTTATTGTCATCACGTTAAGGTACAGAGTTGTCATTTGTCAGCAAATAAAAAAAAATGTTTCAGGCAAACACAATGTTGTGGGTAGTGGTGGGTGTGTTTGATGCTGACGATCGGTGATATGGCACTGCTGTGCTGAATGCGGTCATGACGTCTGTGGTGACGTTAGTTTTGCTTCTCACGGTGATGTGTTTTGAAAGGAAGTTGAATGGTCGGAGGCAGTTGTACAAAAGAAGATATATAATTGTGTTCATAAAACATTTTAAATGGAATGACACATTTTTGTATCTTTTTTTGGATGATTGATGGACATTGTGTTTTTTTGGTGTGAGACCATTTTGACTAGTAGGTTGCATAAAAGATAGAATTGGATATATGTAATTGATGATTTGAACGATTTTCATAACCTGTGTATTTTTAGTCATTGATTTAAAATACATATATTCGTGTAATCATGATCAATATGAAACGGAATGCATTGTTTTACAAATTGTATGGAATGGGAATTTTAACGCAATTTGGACGTGTCATACAAAATCTCTATCAAGCCACCTGTGTGGAGTGGAGAGGCTCTACCGGAATGGTTCCAGATTGGGTCAGGGGTAAGGCAGAGATGCCCACTGAACCCAAGCTTATTTGCCATATTTATAGATGATATTGTGGAATATCTCCCTAGATTTGTAGAATTTGCATTTTTAATTTCTACGCGGGGACATAAGCCTTACGAGGAGGTAGAGAAACTGAAACGTTTTCTTTATCAAAAAGATTTTCCGCCTCCGTCCCAAGACACCAAACTACATGCTTTTGCTGGATACAGGTTTATCACATCTTTTTGTAAAATTCAGGTCAACTATATATTAAGGGTTATGATCATCCCAGTCCTGCTGTACGGCGCGGAAGCATGGACAAAGAAGTACTTGGTCTCTTCTAGAGAAAAATTCTGCGTGCCATCTTTGGTCCTGTTTGCGTTGACGGTTATTGAAGAAGAAGATTCAACCACGAACTGTAGCCTGGCCAGTCGTCTGCGGATTCAACGTCTAAGATGGCTGGGCCATGTAGAGCGCATGGACAGCACTGCTCCAGCCCGAAAAGTCTTCGTCTCCGCACCAATGGGGCACCCAGGTGGACAAGGACCTCTATCGACTTGGTGTGCGCAGTGTGAGACAGCTGGCTAAAGATCGTGCCGGCTAGAGAGGCTTGTTAGTTGAGGCCCAGGTCCACCCGGGACCTGGGCCTCAACCGACTGCCAGACAACCGACTGTGAAAACTAGTGGCCCTACAAACAATTAGAAGCAAAGATGGTGTTTGGATTAAGCATGTAGTTATGGCGAAGAGCTGAATGCAGAAGATAGGAACTGGAAAAATTCCTTATACCAGCTGATAGAAGAAGTCGACAGACAGACCAGAATGATGAAGTTTTTAGAGGAAGCATCGGTATCACTACATCGTAGTATGTACAGCAGATTGAATTACAACCTGGGGCAAGAAATTATTTTATGAACACACGTAGAGGAAATTGAGACAATGTTAAACTCCGTGGAGAAATTCTAAGGCTAAGTCTTGTTCCCCATAGGGAGGATCTGCCGATACTCTGCAGCCAGTGTAATTTAAATGTGAGAGAAGATACCTTGTACATCCTTGGGAGGCGGCCTATTTTAAAAGAAATAAGGAGAAGTGTGTTTGAAAGGGATTTTTTATTGGAGACCGGAATGATATCACTTCTCCATGAAATGGATATCAGGAAGCTATTTCAATGCTGTAAAACTGCATTAAGATATAGAGAGAACGTATTAAAAGAAACCTTTTGAAGTATCTCAAATAATAAGAGTATTTATATTTGTATATAAGTGTAATCAATAAGTTTTTATTAACTATAAGTGCTATTGTCAATCGGGCGGACGGCAATGCCATGCAAATTGACTCTCGTATATATTGTTATATATTGAAATGAAAAAATCTAATTCTAATTTAATCTAAATAAACTAATCAATTAAATGTACATGAATTGCAAGCATTATGTATTATAGTTGGAATGATTCGCTTTAGGTGAAGTTATTTTTTGGCCTATTTCACCAAACTACAAATTACAACCACAAATTTGAGATTCACAATCACAAATATGTAAGCTCGTTTTCTGTTTCAAAAACTAGAAATATATAATCGACAAATATGTGATAGCATGACAAATAAATTTGTGGGAAGAAAACTTGTTGACTACAGTGTTGAAAAATTACGTTTCACCGGATTTGTGGTAGTTTACAACTGTTTTCTCACAGTTGAAACTTGAGGTGGTACAAATCAATAAAGTAGTAAATAAAATGTTTCTTGCCTCTATAGTTCGTAGGAAATTTTCAAATGATAAGAAAATGTCTGAGTGGAGAAATATTCAGGCCATGCACTAACCAGTGCGTGCGGGAATCGAAAGGCAACAGACAACGGCATCGACTTAGGAGGCACATAGCACGGCTCATCGCTCACAGGAAAGGACCTCGAGCTAGTTGAGAAAGCTGCCAGGTTTCATTTGGATACCGTGGGTAACTCTTTGACGAAGCAAAGAGACCTTTGAAATTTTGGACAGGTGGAAGCGCCTCCTAACGATAGTTGAATCTCAAATATCTACACCGGGGGTACGGTATTGGAGTGGATACCATTAGGAGGGAGAGTCGGGATCTTAAAGCTCAAGCTTCAAAGGTCAACTTTGGCTCTGGGGCAAGTGTATACAACAAATCTAGATTCAGAGTATGCGGCTTCCCTGGATGAAGTTGATGCTGCCCTTGGTAGGTTAGCGGAGATGGATTCGTATATCCTGATGCTCACGTGGGTGTAACGATATGGGGAAGTGTGATTGGGAGGAACAGTGATCCTCACCAGAACGCGAACGGAGAGAAGTTGGTGGATTTTTGCTGTGCGAATGGCATGATAAAGTACATCTTCTGCCAGAAAAAGGAGGGAGAAACTACAGAACAGTGAGTGTGCGGTGCATTTCTGAAAGGTTTGACCGAATTCCAACTGTTCCATCGCCTTTAAAGAAAGAATGGCGACTATTTTCAACAGTTTCCATTGTCTCTGGATGGGACGTTTTGGAGGTCTAGGAGTGGCGGCTGGTGTTGAGAAAAGAACTGCTAGTTGCTGCTAGCACTCCGATTCAATAACTGGTTCATTGTAATGGGTTTTCCAATAGGGACTTCAGAACTTTAAAGCTCTTTCACTAATCATCAAACTGTCACTGTCAATTTATTTAGTAAACATTTTCATCATGTCGCTCGTCCATGTATTTTAACACGGACGAACAACGTCATACAAATTTGCTGCCGAAATTCGGTGTCGGTGACCGCAAATTTAAGAGCGCTAACTAAAATTTTCGAAGAAGTACCTTATTGACTCAATGGCTTAGTCAATAAGCAAAAAATGCGTTATTGATCTGGTGAAAAACCACATGTGCTTCATGAACCACCACTCCACCTACAAAAAATATTGGGTCATATTTTTTCGTCAACTATAACGATCGTCACGTTACTGTGAGTGGTCAGCATTATGGCGGCATGATTACCGAATGATTATTTTTGACCCGAATTGGAAGATATGGACATAGACGGCATGTGGTTTCAAAAGGATGGTGCCACACAGCACACGTTGCAATCGATTTATTGAAGAGTAAGTATGGCGAGCGTGTTATCTCAAGAAATTGGTCAATCGATTGTCCGCCTCGTTCGTGGTCATTGTTGCCAACACGCCGACGACGTTGGAAGAACTCAGAGCCAACATTGAACGCGAAATAGCGGCGTTTCGGCCGAAATGTGTGGCCGAGTCGTTGAATATTGGGTCCAACGAATCGATTGTTGCAAACGTGCCCGTGGTTGCCATATTAACGAGGTTGAGTTCCATTCATCAATTTTTTGATTGTTTTGTTTTTTAAGTAAAAAAAAATTGGTCAAGTCCTTATTGGAAAACCCTTTACTACCAGCCAGTGATTCGAGCAAAGATGGGACAGTGGCAGCGGAAATGCTGTGCAGTGTCGTATTCTTCTCCACAGGCATCGCAGAGGGTTTCATCCCTTAGGCCAGGCGAATTTAGGTGTTTGGAGAAGTACGCCGGCAAGTCGTCTGCAGTCTTCTCTGTCAAGACATAGCAAGAACGCTTTGGATTTCTTAACGACGTTTTGGCACCATGCGGTTGGTCTCTCTGCATCCCGGAGATTCATCCCACCCCCGGTTATGATCTCGAGACGCCCAAACAGCAATGGAACCCCTGACGATCTATCATTGAATGGATCAGCACGTTTATTTGCCTTATACATGAGCAAAAAAGCCATCGGGACAAAATGGGGTCTTTAACCACACATGACACACTGGCTTTTCACTGCGGTGATCAGACCCATTCTCTTATATGGCGTAATAGAATGGTGGCTCATCCTCAACACACACCTAAACTTATTAAGAAATGTACAATGACAAGCATGCATGTGCATAAGTGGAGCCTTGAGAACGTAACGGTAACGCCATACATTTCTACACAGACGGATCCAAAACAGACGACAGGGTAGGTAGTGGAATTTTCTTTGAACATCTTAATCTCAACAAATAAATCCATCTACCTAAACACTGCAGCATTTTCCAAGCGGAAATAGTGACGATCAGCGAAGCCCTGTCCTGGCTGAAATGGAACGTGATATCCGCCCGTGATATTTGCATCTTTACGGATCTTTACGGATAGCCAATTAAATCCCTATCATCGTTATCTATAAACTAAAAAATAGTCATAAGCTGTCGCACATCTCTTGACGAGATATCCGAACAGTTTTGAATTCGCCTGTTTTGGGTACGGGCCTTATGGGAAACTGCGAAGCTGGCAAACTGGCAAAAATCGCCACAACACTGCCAGAGGAGGGAACCTTCTGTAACTTAGGTATTCCTCTAGCGTCCTTTAAGCTACAACTCTTTAACCAAAGCAAACTTAAAGTCAATGCCGGATGGAATACAGGCAATACGTGTAAAATTACCAAACAAATCTGACCCATTCTTGACCCCAAAAGATCTGATTGTTTGATCTCCTTAAAAATAGATGAGGAAGAAGAAGAACACCTTCTCTGCAACTGCCCTGTTGCACTGCCTCAGCTGGGAAAGCCACTCTAGGCTCCTACTTCTTCGATAATCTAAGCGATCTGAGAGAGACATCAATCAAATCGCTATTAGACTTCATTGACTGATTTGACTGGCTGTCGTAATAACCACGTCGACCCTACCCCTCTCTTTTTAGGCAAACGCACGTGACACTACCACGGGTCTACTTTGGCCTAAGTGTATATATGCCACTTACTACCTACCTATCGGCACGTACCAGGTCGGCTTCCGTCGAATCAAATCCACTATAGACAACATTTTCACACTAAGGCGAATCCTGGAGAAGACCAGCGATTTTCAAATCAATACGCCGATTTTAAAGCCGCATACCACATTATTCATCGTAAGAAATTGTTCGTGAAGTGAATTGACCGAAATCGGGATCACGGGAAATTTATCCGTTCCAGAACATCCGAGCTATTCGAAACCTACACCGGACATCGACAAGGAGATGCGTTCCCGTGTGTCGTACAACATCTTGGACACAGCATTACGATCTACAGCTACAACGTCGAGGTTGGTGAGTATGTGTACCTCGGAAGAAACGTAAACTTCACGACGTCCTAGTGCAGATCCGACGCCCTTAGCAACCGCTGTTACGTCGGTTGGGCTCAAAACTCCTAACCCAAAGGACCAAGATCATTAGCTCTATAAAACTCTTAATTTCTTCTTCTTCATTGGGTGGTGCTACAATCCGGGGTGGAGCTTGACCTCAACCAACATGCCTCTCCATCTAGCAAGGTCTTGGGCCTCAATATGCCTATCCATCTATCACGGTCTTGTGCTAGTTGCTTCCAGCTACGCACGTTCAGCTGGTTGAAGTCCTTTTCGACCTTTTCTGCGTGCGCCACCGGACGCGTGGTCTTCGTTTACCGCGTTGTCCCTCGGGGTTGGAGTCGAAGACTTTCCGGGCCGGAGCATTGGTGTCCATTCGCTCTACATGGCCTAGCCATCTGAGACGAGAGCCTCGAACTCGTTTGACCAGTGTGATGTCGCTGAACAGCCCATACAGTTCGTCGTTCAGTCTCCTCCTCTAAACAGCATCAAGGACCTTCCTCTCGAAGCGGCGAAGAATCTCTTCGCCCGCTTTGGTCAGTGTCCATGCTTCTGTGCCATACAGTAGGACTGGTGCTATCAAAATCTTATATAGGCATATCTTGGTTCTTCGAGACAGGGCTTCCCAAGCTCAAAAACACAGCGACTGGCAAGCATGGTCCTTCGTTTTGTCTCTGTGGTGTCATTGTGCTCGTTATTTCGGAGCCTAGGTAGGAAGTTATAGTCGTTTATAGTAATGTTTTATGGACATTTTTCGTACACAGCATATACTTTGTCTTTCATTCGTTGACCGCAAGACCCATCTTCGCCGCTTCCATCTCGATGCTCACAAACGCCTCCTGACAGCCCGTTGTGTTCTTCCAATGATGTCAATGTCCTCGGCGTATGCGAGCTTGTGGAAGATCGTGCCCCTGGTGTTGAACAGTGGATTTCGCTGGCCTGAACCCGTATTGATATTGAACAATCAGGATGTTGTCGTAGGGTTTCAGGCGTTTAAACAAACGGCAGAAAAGATTTTATACGATATATTATGGCGCGGTTTAGAGGATGTCCTTGCTTTAGGATCGGGCAACGATGCTGAGTTTCCATCTGTCGGGCATACTTTCATCCGACCAGATTGTAGAGATAAGTTGGTGTATGCTCCTTACCAAATCAGTCCATCGGCACCAGCAGCCTTATTGGACTTTAGTTTGGCAATAGCTGTCGTAACTTAATTGAGATCGGGAGGGAATTCTTGTCCATCATCGTGTTAACCTGGTGAACTCCGGCATATGTTTCTAGTTGTTGCAAGCCGATATTGAACTGAACAATATCTAACACACGACTCATAAGCCCAAGCTACCACTTGAAGTTTTTCTGTCACTGCTAAAGTACAGTCGGGCTGATATTCTCGTTAGTTCATGTGAATCAAATATTTGCGTGTTTATAATCTGCCTGACAGAGGTATTTTGGTCGTCATCACCGTTATACAATCTCCAGACGTGATCTTTCCAGCACCGACTGTTATTCCACTACTAGGTTTCCATCCTCATCCCTGCAGGCTTCTGTTCGGTTTTTGTGAACTTGACAGGTTCGTCTTACCTGTTGGTAGAGTTATCGTACTTCATTCCGACAGTAAAATCCCTCAATCTCCTCGATCGCGCATTTCTCATGCGCAACGGGGAAGGGGGAAGAAGAATATGGAGATGCTCGTAGAGCTCACGATCAGCTCTCGTCATTCTTTGCAGCGCCGCTTTGTATGCTTCTACTCTTAATTTGCCAGGACGATAAGCAAAACACCAGATACCCATTTGATAAGCTCTTTTCAATATGGGGCACCCTCGCAGAGTGTGAGCCTGAAGAATAGCTGCCTTCCATCGCTGACACGCTGCTTCCTGACCAAGTTGTTTTGCGTCCGCGATGACTTGGCCCTAAACTAGAGTTTCGGTCTTCCTCTCCTTCTCGACTCTGGATGCTCGGATTCGACAACCCTCTTAGTTGGAGTATTGGTGTCCACTTGTGTCCTGGACAAGAATGATTAGCAGAGGAGTAGAGTTGTTTTAATGTATTAACTCTTCGTTTCTATGTCTGAAAGGAAACAAAAACGGAGTGGAATGAATATGTCCCCGCAATAGGTTGTTCCTTTCCCAGTTCCTGAATTCAAAATGTAACAAAGGATTCATCTTCAAGACTCAATAATTCTTAAGACCTACTAGTAAAACCTAATAACATACATGTAATCATTAATATTGTTTATTTGCCAATAATTCATTTGGTCAACAAAGGAATAATTTTACACGCAACAAACGCACCCAAAACCCACTGACATAATAACCTCACTCCTTCATAGACGCACCCAATCGATATCCGTTTCCGTCTCTGCCCCACACACCATTCTTGTTGAAATGATATGTAATCCAGAGAAAGTGAAAGCGAAAGCATGGAAACAAACAAAAAGTGAAAAAAGCTTTATTCATGCGGTTGAGTTGTGCCACCCACTCTTCGCAACGTCACGGACACCCTTACCACGGCTTTACTATCGTCCCCTTTGACGACGACGCCAAAGAAAGCACACCAAAACAAAACCGATAAAAGACGCCCGGTAGAGGTTTGCTTCGCAAGAGCCACGTATACATAATTTCCAAGTGGGTTGTGGGGGTATCCTTATTTACATTACTTTCCCTTGAAAATGCAAAATCTGTGTTGGCGTGACTCTATGAGAGGCATGCGCAGGACAGTCAACAAAGACTAAAGAACAAAAAAAGGACGCGCCGCAATTTCCTACACCAAAACAAAGCCTTTAGCAATGTTTGTAAACAAGTTGTACGTTCGTACGCAAAGTTTTTCATAATGGGATTCAAAGGGAAGGAGGAAATATTTTTTGTATCTGACGTAGGAGTACGTGCGTGGGTAGGCTCTTGAGTGAATGAGGGTTAAAGGGAGTGTAGGGAGTATATGGGTATGTGCGTCAGTGTAATTGATTGTCTGGGCGGATAAGGAACTTTGAAGGAAACTTTCCACTACTGAAAGAGAAACAGTCGTTAAAGGTTTAGGCGAACAGCCAGAGTCGAGGGGATTTAAGATACAGTGCAGTTTCGATTTTTGCAACCAATTAAATGGAATAAAAGTTTCGTTTTTCGCAATTTTGAAATTGTACGATCCAAAATATATACCTACATTCTATATGTACATATGAGTCTAGTATTTATTATGCAATGTAACAGAAAGAAACAATTGTTGTCGACAAACTTTGGTAACTTTGTATGGAAGCGACGAAAAACAAATCTAAACTAGTTAGTGTAAATGTTAATGTTCCGTGGCGCAAAAATGGTAGTGAAATAAATATAAGTAATTATGTAAAATGCACACATTTTTCATTTAACTTTCAAAAAGAAAGTTAAATTATTTTCAGATTTTTCCGCAGGGTTTAACCCGCTCACGCAAACTTCGTTGCTCTGCTAAGCGTATGTCAACAACTGTCAGGCAGGCGCCTGGAGCTATTAACTTATATTTACGCTAGAGTATTGGGTTATGAACTATTAACCAACCGAAGTGTTATTGTCCATTGTAGACTTATGACCTTGCACTGGAATTTGTTTGGGGATCATAAAATCTTATAATTTTCAAAAGGTGCACTTGAAAACGTAGGCCCCACCGATTAGAAGAAGTTCCCGATGATAGTGCGAAAGTGGAAGCTATTGATATAGAGCCCAAAGTGAAACCAAAAGTCGTAATAAAGCAGAAAGAAATATGCATCCCGATTGAAGAAATTATGCAACTACCAACCAACCAATCTTCTGCAAAGCCTCTGCAAACAAAAATTTTTTCGATTTTTTTTAAGGACTAGAAAACTAGAATAGAGAGCCTATAACTACAAAGAAGGAAATCTTGTTGGACATCTAGAAATTCCGAAAAGAGTTGACAACATTTGTGAGTTGACTCGAGTAAAGTACCTGACGTCTCCTCAGGTAGACTTTAAAAACACTATGAAATGTTCATACCAAGTAGAGAGGAATGGAACAACAACCCCCTTGGTGGTTGAAGGATGAAGCCCAAAAATGGTACACAGATGATTCGAAATCCGAAAACAAGGTAAGGGCTGGTATGAGAGAGATGTAGCCTACACATTCCGCTCTGCATGGATACAATGATATTTCAAGCTGAACTGTTTGGAATTAATTAGGCGGCACATCGCATTACCGACAGAAAGCCAAGCGGTTCTTAAGGCGCTGCAGAGCTACACATTCAACTCTAAACCTGTGTGAGAATGTCACAAAACACTAAACACACTGACAGAACCTGGTACAGAACCTTTGGAATAATTTTGAATAATGAAACAGACTCCTGGAATGTAATGAAAAGTCTAATATACTTACAAGCCAAAGAATGTGTTCAAACACCCTTTACTGGGCCGTCCCTCTTTATTGATGCAACAATAGGGACTTTAATCTTCACCTACATAAATGGGTCATTAGAGAAATTAACCAGTTTTGGAACAGTGAAGAGGGCATTAAGCACTCAACAATGTACATGGAACAAAACTGCAATCCTAAACGAGCCAAACAAACTCCTGAACTCCACAAATCTGACATAAGAGTGCACTAAATGGACAAAGACCATGTAATTTCCACCTTCATAACATGTGCCTCACCAAGGAAGTATGAAACACATACTAATTGACTGTCCCCGGACTTGCCAGAGAAAGATACAAAATGATAAACTGAAAGTCCATAACGGGGAAATACTTCCAAGAAAACCGACCCTGAGGAGTTGTAAAATTTCTGGTGGCTGTCCTAGTTCCTAGATCAAGAGAAAAGATATTTATCGTCGCAGTACCAGTTTCCGCTTTGCCGCACCCCAAGTTCTTCAAAAAAAGCTTTTTTTTTTTAGAGTGGTTTAACTATCTGATCGTTTTTGGAAATAGATAATGTATTTTCATTTGGCGAGACGCACGACACGATGTCTGTGCTTTAATTCACAGTGAGAAGTAGATAAATATTCATCGTTCTTACAATTTCTGCTTAATCACCGATAGTGCTCCGAGATCGGAACGGTCGTGGGAAGCTTTTTACAACGTTAATCCGTGTACTCCTTCCACTCTAGGAAACTGAAACCCTTCCAAGGATTATGTAAATTGATAAAGTTTTAGTCAAAATCAGTTTGCTTGTGAATTTTAACTAAACCAAAGTTTTTGGACTTTTTCTTGAATTATTCCGATTTCACTTGCTATAGCTTGATAAATTATCGATTGATTAGCCTTTGTTGTCTCAGCCACTTCAACTTTGATTTGCAAAAGATTAGGATGTTTATTTCACCAATCGCAATTCCAAGTGCATTATTCACGACTTATCGTTCATTCCCTACAGACCCTGATAGCGAATCCAATTGACTTTCAAATGACAAAACTAGATTAGGCGATGTTCTGTGTTCCCTGTGTTCAAGCCCACTAAATCTCTAGCCCACTAAAACCGAGTCAAAGATTCTATGAGCAGGAATTAATACGTGCAATATGGCCTACAAACTGAGATGTTGGATTCTTCATCGTCTTAAGAAAGCCGAATGCTCCCTTCAAGGGATCGCGTGAGCAAAGCACTTAAGGCGTGTATAATTCCAGTTCACTCGAATCTCCGCCATGGACTCTAAATCACTAGATGATATCTGCCCAAGCGCAGCCAGGCGAGTTTTTGGACATTGTCTCCCAAGAGGTCGCCTACTGGTTGGAATCGCATTTAAGGCACGCCTCGGAAGTCTGGATGATGTTGTACACTCATTTCTGTAGAAGAAGGTGTGTTGTACAAAGTCTTCCTATTTTTATTTATTTCACACTACAGTCCGGGCTGGACCTGAACCTTAAACAACAATCTATTCCAACTAGCGCGATCTCTGGCTACCTGTCTCCAGTTTTGCTCTCCAAGTTGGTTGTGGTTCTTTCACACCTGTGTGCGCCACCTTACAGGGGGCGTCCTCATTCGCGTTTTCCCACAGGTTCGGAGTCGAAGACTATTCTGTCCACCCGCTCTACATGACCCAGTTTTGAATCCGTAGCCTCTTGGTTAAGCTCAGTCTGTCCAGTTAATGTTTGAATCTTCTCCTAATATCGTCAACGCAAACACGACCAAAGATCGAACACAGAATTTCTCTCTCCATCTCTCTACATCTACGATGATCAATGTCTTATAAATAGTCAGCTTTTTTCCTTCGATAGATGGCTCTATTACTTCATTGCCTCTTGGGGTTAAGAAACAGCGGTTGGCAAAAGTTACTCTGCGATTGATCTCGGTTCTGACGTTGTTCATACTGTTAACTGCGGAGTCGAGTTAGACAAAGTCCTTAATGAACTCGATGTTATACATGCCCATTGCGATGCTGTGCGCAAAATGTCGGTAGTATGCTCTTTCTTGGGGATAGCATATACAGTTAAACTTCTTTATAACGGACAACACTTAGGGCATCATAATTGTCCGCTAAGTTGAAGGGGTTGAAATAAAAGAAGATCTTCATGTCAAGAAGATTGTCCATTAAAAAAAAGAGGTGTCCCTTGTAGAGGGATAAAAAAAAGAGGTGTCCCTTGTGGAGGAATGTCCGTAATGAGAATTTTCACCGTACCTAATTTTGCCCACATTTACAGCTAGACTAACTTTAGCCACTTCCAATTCCCACGCCTCAGCGGTAGCTGTTCTGCATGATACGTCAATGTTATCCGCGTATGCTAACAGTTGTTCGTTGCCTGACGTATTTGACAGGAATGTCAAAACTAGACATGGCGTTGTACAGCTCGTCGGGGTTTTGTGTATCAGGCAAACATTACATTAGATTCCACTCTTCCGGCTTGCTTTTCTTCGACTTTATCTAAAGTATGAGTTGGTCCCACCAGCTGATCTCCAACTGCTTTAACCTTTTCGCACCTCTTGTGGCTCATTACATCCCACTCAATGTTCGCCAAAATTTTTTTTTTAGAAATGTGCTTATGTTTATTTCACTGACTGCATTCCGGGTCTAAAGGGTTAAAGACTTCTGCGGACAGTCCGTCTGCACCAGCAGCTTTAACCGAGTTTAGTCTCTATATAGCTATCTTGACTTCGACTAATTCCGGGCCCCCTCCGACTGGGGGGACAGAATTCTCTTCTATCATTGTCCATTGTGTGGAGTGAAACGTATGGAAAAAATATATTATTTTTCTCGAATAGCATAAGAGCGTGTTCATCTTCTTTGATGAAGACTTCTTTCTTAAACAAATTATGTTTTTTCTAGCTTCTTGTCCAGCTTCGGCTAAAGACTCATTGGTTGTCACTCTAATACACCGACCAAGCCATCGAGTTCCGACTCTGTCCAGAGTTTTATCTTTAAGTTTTTTCTCTATTGAAGTTAAGTGGAGTATACTAATAATAATTTGCAACAATATGGGTGATGCTTCAGACCGTAGAAGGCCTGGCCCTAACTTCTACAGCAAAGGTCTCTCACGAGTGGAAGGGACCTACCGTTTTATGTCGACTCCATGTTTTCTTTTGTCGTGCCGGGAATCGAACCTAGTTCAAGTGCGTAAGTGGCGATCCACAACGTCACGGACGTCACAGGGTATAAATATAAAGGATTACCGAGATAGTCCACTTTTTCGTTTCCTTGGGTGGCAGTTCGTACCCGGCATGGGGTCACCAAGTTCACCAAGAGTTATGACAATGTTCCGGAACGACCACAAATGAAATCAATTAAAAATCGTTAAATATAAACTATATTTACTAAATAGTTCCGACATAGTCGGATGTCTCTCATGGACTGTCTCAGCATACATGCGCTTATCAACAAAACAATTACTTTAACAGTTAATATGTAAATTACATAGACGAAAACAATCAGGAGACAAAATATTAAAAGGACGCTACTGATCTTTACGCGTAAATAAATGGGAGAATGAAGGAATAGGCATAAGACGTAAACAAAGGGAAGGTGTAACAATTTGACGAAGATTGTGCATATATACAATCTTGTCGACAGAATTTGCCCCAAATATTTTGTGGCACGTAACACAAGGACATCTCACTGACGCTTGCATACTACCTGACTAGATTCCATGTCAGAACTCTTAACGTCCGATGCTAGGATTTGTCTTGTGGGCACAGGGATTTTTAGAAGTGCTCACAGTAGACTCCTGCACTTGTACCTGTCCTCTTTTTTGAACCGTCTTAGGTTAGGTTAACCATCTTAGCGACACTACCGCCTTTAGGCGGGATTAAGGAAAGTCGGTAAAAACTACTATACTTCCACATTTTTCAAACAAATTACAAAATAGACGGTTAAATTTTTTTCACCGGAAAAAAAAAAGGCTGGTTAAATCAATTATGACCCATGTTTAATTACAAATTCTTTATTAATATATAAATAATAATTAATTATATTAAGGGATTTATAACTGAACCACATGCGTGAGATATAACCAAAAATGCAAAAGAGTGCAGAAAAGGGAAAAAGTACAATTCAAGGTCATTACAAAAAAAAAAAAAAACATCTGTCAATGACAGATCCGAAATGACAGAGCTCGATCTGCTGTCAGTCCTTCGTTGAGCGACATGGTGATGTTGAATACGAAACAACCCACTTAGATCCTGATTGGATCCATTGTCCTGTCACTATCTGGTAATTGATACATCGTTCCTCTTTAGCCAGAATACTAACTAAACATAAGAAGAAGCTGCTGATATCTTAGTGGTCTATCTTAAGATGATCCACTCCATGGCTCCATGGGATTACAGCCAAATAGTTTTTATGATTAATTTTTATCATTTCAAGGCTGCTGAATGAATAACGTACTTTTCCCTTTTCTTGCAAGAGCTGGAAAAGTACCGAGTGTAGCGTGGTTTCATCATCTTCCTCGTTGCAACAGCTTGTAAAGAAGTCGTTGTGACGGCCCTAATTATTCGCACGCATATGCCGTATATGACAGGTAATAATGCTTACGTGATTTCCTTTCTGTTTAATTTTAGGAGTGTACTTGTTCTTTGTCGAATTTATTGAGTCCTCCAAGTGCCTATTTCCATCCATCTCCGATTGGTGTATTGATGGAATGCGTAAGTAACAGGGTACCTATTACTTGGGGTGAGGGATAGGGGGCGCACTGACTATTTGCCAGTTGCAGACCCACCCCTGTTCTACACAGGCCGACATAATTCATCGTACGACACCTAAAAATGCTCGATTTCAGTACCAACCGTATTTGGTAAAATAATGGATAACATATCAGAATTGTATTCAAAAATAAAGATTATTTACGAATAACAGCAAATTCAGTTTCCACTTGTTTCATTCACACGGCATAATTCATTGTACTCCTTCCAAAAAAAAAATGGGTTATTACTTCGCAGTAGGTTCCTAGTAGCTTGTTGGACCTACACAAGATTTGGGGACGGCTTGTAGTCTCCGCGGTATTGAACAAAACAGGTTCTAGGTTAAGTCTTCGGGTACCCGATCCCATTCTATTAACAGAACTTCCCACAAATGCTCAGTGGGTCTTAGATCTGGACTCTGTGGAGGCGAGATCAACTGTCTACGGGCATATTACAATAGCTACTGCTTGACTTTTCGAGCTTTGTGCTTAGGCTCGTTATCTTGCTGAAATATCCAGCTAGGATTCAAACCCAATTTCTCGACAGATGGCTATAAATTCTCCCTCAGTATATCCAGATACATGTGCTGGTCCATATTTCCTTCTATGAATACCATCTTCCTCACACCGGACAAAGCCATGGACAATCACATCACAACAGTCGAAAAATACCCACGTCTCTATTCAGGGTCCATTGGATCGTCCTCGTGCTGATTTCTTTGTTGCAGGCATCTGAGACCTGTTTTTTTATGGTAGTACAATTCGTTTTTGGCTCTTTACGAACAGTTCCTCTCTTGTGGTTAACTTCCGTGGACGGCCTGATCTTCCGACGTACTCAACACTTGGTATTTTTATAGGTTTCTATAATATACTGAATGGTTGATTTAGGTTTTCGATCGCTTTAAGCATTTTCCGCCAATGATTTTTTATCAGTTAAATACGGATATCAATCATCAATTTGTTGTTTTTTAAATAAAAGCCCAAAAAATTAAAACTGAATTTGCTGTTATACGTAAATACTCCTTATTTTTTAATACAATTCTGAAATGTAATCAATTATTTTACCAAATGCAGTTGGTACTGAAATCGAGCATTTTTGAGTGTCGTACGATGAATTATGTCGGCCTGTGTATCTAACTCCTATGACAAGGGACCCAGTGGAGTGTAAGGCTACTGTTTTTGAAATATTTCAACAAAATCTACGAACGACAAAAAAATAACGAAGAGGAAGCACAACTACGTGTATCACCTTTTGTGTCCAAAAACCAAAACACTACGTTGATACACATTGCAGAGTATAAGAGTTCAGAAACGAACGTTATAAATTGAGTGAAGTTGAATTACATGAGGTCATAAACAATAAGTAATTTCACATGTGACTAATGAGAAAAAATCCGTTTTTTTTTTTAATTCGAAACAGCTACATCTGACCGCTATCTCCCTAACAGATAAACGGCTAAGTTTTACCATCCCATTTTAATCGAGGGTGTGTCTACTAGTATTGTGCTACTCATACAAGATGCACTACAAATGTTCCATACATCAATACAGAAATGTCGCAACACCTAAAAAAAATATTTGTCCCACTTCAATTTTTGTCATACTCAGAGATACATTGTCCCTTTGAGTGGACGAAGTATCAGCAAAAATCAAAGTGTGTGCTGATTCATTGACTACAATTGTCATACTGGTTTGTAGTTGCACACAACAGGCATTTTCGTTTCTTTCGTTACGCAAATTGAAAATTGATTGCACACTTAACTGACAATTTATCGTGTAAAAGATGTGTAAAAAAAACCCCAAATTATTTAAATTCTCCAATCATTCATTCACATTTGTGGCAACACCTGCAACGCTATCCAAATTTATTATGATCTTTGTTTTTTAATGCTGGCCACCAAACAGAATACCGTATGTTAGAATTGGTCTGACGACTGCAGTATACAACCAGTGTGCCATTCTCGGTTTAAGTGCCCATTAAGCCGGCATATAGTCCAATTTGTTTTCTTTAACTTCTAGTTGGTAGGAATGTTATACATGTGTTTGGTTTGCCTAGAAATAGCAAACTATTATCAACGCCAAGTAACCCACTAACTAATTCCCAGAGACAACAATTCCCTCAACTTTGAGCAAAACTGCAATGGGAATCATTGAACCAAAAGAACAGCCAATTGTTCAAATATTACTCTAAAAACCACGTCGTGATCCATAAAACCGTAGCTTGGCCAGAACTAAATCGATTTTCTCAGCATCCCATTGTCACCGCATATGAATATACACATGTAAATCTAGGCATATGCATTTCTTGAATGAGTCGGCATCTAGTTACCATGCGCTGCGGTTGCAAAACGATCCCAACACGATGCCGATAGAATCTTCCTAGCAATTAACCGTAACAATGTCAACTATACATTCCGATGTGATCTCATTTAAATAAAAAATTAAAAATTATTCCAGCATCCAACCCCCTTTAATGTGTGACTCAGAAGAACCGAAAGTTACAAGGGGGATGTCGGTACAAAGGATTTTTTTTATAGCTTACAATGCCGCGAGGAACAATCATCTTGCGATCTTCATACGTTCCCCTCGAAGGGTACCACCACTTGCTTTGATTTCCATTCCAATTGCCGAGGACAAAAAACAAGAACCAAACAACTACTTTTCGTCGTCGTACGCAAATCATTCACGGGAGTTGTAAATCTCCTACCCTCGTATGGATTCGCCTTTACCGGGGGCACCCCAAAAACCTCGAAGGAATCCAACAAGAAGCCGCGATCTGAATCGCGTCGCGAACTGATCAAGAAGCAAACCAGCCACACGTGAAGAAGAAACGGGCCATGGCCCAGCAAGAGAGAGGGATGAGAACACCTCTTTCGTGTCGATCCTTTTGTTCTCAGGACCTCTCAACAAAAACGTTCAGTAATAAAGTAAAATTGAAAGGAAAAAAAAAAGTTTATTATTTTTTCCGTCCTTTTATGTTTATTTTCTCGAGCAAACACAAAAAACAGCTCCGCTCATTGTCTCTCCTGTCTCCCTTCGGGAGGTGGGGATAATCATTCGAGAATGTCTACCATGGGCTCGTATGTGTGTAAATGCTTAAGGGCCGCGAAGAGATTTACAACGTGTCCGCGAAATGTCCTCATGACTCACTTAGAAGGGAAGGAGAATTTATGTTGTATGTTCCCAGCGCAAGGGGTTGATTTGTTGAATCTCATCCCAGCGTGTAGCAGTAGCAGTGGCATAACTTCGCGCACCGCGCGGATTCATTTTACAAAATTCCCGTCCAACCTCGCGTTGTTGTTCTGTGTGGATAGGATGTTAATGCACAAGGGATGGATAGATGTGGATGTTGGTGGTTGATTTTAATGGTTTGTTGCACATAGAAACGGTGGGATTTCATCACATCAAGAAGCAAAAAAGAAACTAGGTTAGCGGAGCGCGGATTCAGTCATTGAGTGCAATCCGGGGAAGTCGGGTGTGTTAGGACAACTATCATCGCGGGGTCGTATTTATTCGCGTTTTTTCGTTTCCTTCGTCTCCTTGTTCTTCGTTGTTTGTAATATTTTTGTGTTCCTCTCTTCGCCAACGTTGTTGATCTGTCTTCCACTGGGTTGCTCCTTTCCTTCGTGTTTTGTCGGAATTCACAAAGCTAAACGTGTTTTGAAGTGTTCCTTTTTTTTTTTGTTAATCAGGGTGAGTTGGTTGGAAATTCTAATTAAATATATGTGACTATCCACAAAAATTATGATTTATCAAAAAAAAAAATGTGTAATCTTGTGCTTCGAATGAAGGATTTTTTTTTGTTTTCGTGCTGATAACCTTTAATTTGTGTCCTTTGGTTTCTTTGCAGGAATTTCGATTAACGTTTTTGGGATCTAAAGGGAATTCCATAAGTGGTAAGTGTAGTGTTTAATGAAACTTTGGTACTACTAGTTATATTTAAACTTCAGAAAGCATGATTCTACTCGACAACGCCTTATACAACGTTTCCCGCTAACGGAACCGCGAGGTTTTATCAATTTTCTCCGAACGTACCAGGTTTCGCCTTACATTTTCAGGGTCTCGCGGTTTCTGATAAAGCTCGTTGCAGCCTCGTTGAATTCATCCGTCCATCAGAGGTTGTCAAACAGAACAAAACTAAACAGTGAACTTCGGTTTATTTTTAGTGATCATTCTCTCATTCAATCTCTTTCTATCTTCTGGAGATCTCACGCTATTATTTCCTGTCAACAGACTGCTGTTCTGGGGGCCTTTTGAAATTTGAGAGTGAGTGACATTTATTTTAGCGGGCACTTATACATTGAGAGCGAAACCACTTCAAGCTCAGTAGAAACGGGCTTATTGAGGTTTCGGGAAAAGATCATCCGAACCTCGCGGTTTCGGTTCGGGGGAAACGTGGTAGTACACACGATCAATATTATTTGACAATATTACTTGAATGAACATTAATGATTTGTAGGTTCGTCAATGTTCTTGTCAAATAATATTGACACATTGATGAAAACCAAAACTGATTTGATTTTCGTCAATGTTAATTGATTGAGTGGAGACTCTTGATGAAAATTTGATGTCTTTAAAGCTCCTGCCGGTAGCTGTAAACCATAGTTGATAACAATCGCTCAGATGGTTTAATACACACTCTCATCACATTATTCTTCTGTTTAATGCAGTACATAACATTGTCAATGTTCATTGATACGTGTGGTGGTGATAAGTAACACGAACGTGTGTAGGGCGCTATAGAGTTGATAAGTTCCTGGTATACCTCAGCAGGTATAGATTTCCATGCCGACTGCACTGCCTGCCAACGTTCATGCTTATTTCTGGGTATTGTAGTAGTATCGTTGACCTTCTTCCACAAATTTTATTTATCGGATTCAGGTCCGACAATTGAGCAGACGACTCCATACGTTCAACACTTTTAGAGGCAACACCCATCCCTTTTTTTCAGTGTGGTGGTATGTTCTGCGTTCTTTTTGAAATGTCCACACCAGCAGCGTTTCCTTTTAGGATATGTTGACATTAAGGTTTCAAGTATAGTTACGTAATCATAATTCCGTTTATGCGATATATGGGACTAACTCCCTACCAAGACGAACATGCCCATACCATAATATCACCACCATCATTGTTTGATAGGTTTCTAGGTGAACTATGGATTCCATTCTGCGGGGTATATGGTAGTTTAGGATAGTGTGTGGACGTGGATAAGGCCTTTTGGCCCTGTTGGATCCATTGTGATGCCCATGGTGTAAAATAACCTTTCAGCCCCTATTTCGTGCTGCCTGTCATGTTGTTTTTATGTAGTTCCGGAATTCCTTATGAACCTGAAAAGAGGGATTTTTGATAGATTCTTAAGGTCCAGTCTTCTATGTCTCAACTTGTAAATACTGGGACAATTACAGAGTTAGTCCGGGGGTAGCCTCAACCTATCCATATAAAGTCGTTTGTTAATTATATTTTCATTTCATTGTACTTCAGATGATTATGGCCAGTTAGCGGTTCAACTAGCAGTTTTTTTTTCGCATTGAAGGAGTTTGTCGGTTTATGCACTGTTCAACTTGGGACATAGCATCCGAGTGGTCCCGCAGGTGGTTAGAGAGTTCCACCTTTCCATGATCGTGTCATCCACCTTTTTCTTGACGTCCACATGTGGTGGTTTCATACATCCGCTGTTTCATTGCGGTTGATGTCTCTGTATCATGGCACACAGCATACAGTAATCGGGTGCTACCTGCTGAGAGCCTTGAGTTCTTTACGGCGGCCTGCGACCAACTCGGAGCTGATTTCTGTTGCAGAATATGCTTTAATGACCGCTTGGCTCTCAATTAGAATGGTATCAGTCGTTGGTATTCCCAACATTGATATCATTCTGCCAGAACCTCCGCTTGAAAAATCTGCCGTAATCAGGGATTCTGATGGATTTGTGTATCTTATCAGAGTATTAGGCGTACATCCTACGATATGTAAAATAAACTCAAATTCTGATTCTAGGTGGGATTGTCTAAGGTTGGTTGATAATCGCATCAGCACTATTAGGTTGGTGAATGTGGTTTACAATATTAAGCATACAGAAGCATTTTTTCTTGTGTCGTCAAACATTTCTTGATATATTAGATCATTGTGAAATGATTTTACATCCATAAGTAATGTGTCTCTGCTAGACATTCCATTTATGTTCCATTATCGATTATTTTCTGTCATGGGATGAAAAAATGTGTATAAATTGATAATAATCAAGTATTTTTGCACGCCATTGATTGAACATATGTACTTAGTTTGGTTTTGTATTAAAACAAATCCAATGCATTTGTCCAAAACAATAATATCGAACATAAAAAGTGTCTACTGCTTACATCGGGTTGTACAAATCCGTGGGTCCATGGTGGTCCTTTTGGGATGGGGTGGTGGTGTGGCAGCCGATTTAGTCTCGATAGTGATTTGCTATCGCTGCACTGGAAGAGTACATGCAGCTCGTTGTTCGACGTCGTTGGAAAGTTGTGCCTGTTCAGCAGATTTAGAGCGTTGGGGTAGAGTTGTCCGGTAATTGTGTTTCTCTAGTTCATGATTTCTTCATTAGGACAGTTGTTGATGTCTATTAGCTGCTTTCTGAACAGTGTCACCATGTACTGTTGAAGGGGGATGATGCGTGCTTAGTCGTAAAGCTTCTTGTTGCTGTGGTGCCTTTGACGGTCCCTTTCGAAGGTTAGTTCGGTTAATATTCGCAGTATTTTCCTTTCGAAAATTGCGAGCTTCTTCATGCTGGCCTTAGAGATGTTATACCATATTGGGAAGCCGTACGTTAAGATGGGCCATGTAAGTTGCTTGCAGAGCAGCAGCTTAGTCCTCTGGCTTAATCCATTTTGCTTGCGTATCAAGTTATACATGCGATGGAAGCCTAGTTTAGCCTTCTTAAGCTTCAGTATCGAATGGCTTCAACCTTTCTGTGAAGTTAACGCCAGCAAAAAGCACGAATGCGACAATCAACTATACGTATATCACCTTACACGATTTCATCCCAGATAGTGTATTGCGATTTGTCTTTAAGTAGCATCACTTTCCATTTAGTGGATGTATTTGCTAAAATGCGTAAGGTTTTTCGGTGCATTTATTAATATTCATAGTTTTAGAGGAACGTCTTTGATATGATTATTATCTTTATTTTTTCATTTGTTGGTATGCAAGATATGTATAAATTGCTAATAAGCATGTCTTGTTGCATACCATTCATTACAAAGTACACATTGATTGGGTTTGCTTACAATTCACTGCGTTTATCACAAGCAGTACACAATACTCAACAAAAATGCACGAAAAGGGGAAGGGAAAAATCCATCACAAATGTGTGATTCTTAAATTTGTAATCATACTATATAATCGGAAAACGAAATTTTTTTTATAATCAACGATCACAGATATGTTTAGACGATTCCATCCCATCTTCTCGCATGACAAAAGTTCACCTCTTGTTGAGTATAAAATAATTTAAGTGCTTTTCGAATCGATTAAGGACCGTATGGTAAACCATTTTTAATGTCACAACATTTGTACCAACTTAAGTCCAGAAGAATAGTAATCAACTTCTATGGAGTAACACACAAAAAAACCAGTCGTTTTATGTTGTCCAATAAAATATTTTCCACTCAATTACATCTCAAAGAATATCCCGCATTCAAGGTCGATTTCTCTTCACGATACACACAACACATTCACTGAAGTCTTTCATTCATTAGAAACTGTTGAACAGGCAATATTTTATAGTACTCCGCAGAATCAAGTAAAGTGAAAAACCAAGGACAACCACAGTCCAGTTCCATTAATCGGAAATCTGTACGACCATTCGATTTGATTCATATAAATTTACGTAAAGTCCAACCACATCCAAATGACCCCGTTTCAGTGCTAGATAAAACAAGACCAGAGTTAAACTGATCAAGCCAACCAAGTGAATTAATTTAGCAAATTCAAACAAAACGATTTTGAATTTAAAAAGCTTTTGAAGCCATTGCGACGGCGTATAGATTAATGCGAACGATGCAGAGCTGACTAAAATTAGAAAGTTTAAAATGATTTTTAATTGGAAAACTGATTAAGAATGCAAACGTGCGCAGTTTCAGGGAGAAAATATCAATAAACTAGTATCTGGTTTACGTTTACTACAAGACTTGTATTTTCAAATGTGTGTTCTTCTCACGGTAGACACTTGACTCTCGGACTACTCTCTAGGCTTTGACTGAAGCTTTAGTGGAACAGGGTGCCTGTTCATATTTACAATTTTTCTGGGCGTGGCTAAAAATTTATTGAAGTCGAATTTATGAATAATATTTATGAGTAAGTCTAGTTAGACTGTGATCGTACTTAAACACAAACAGAAATGAGTTCCGAAAAGATGAAAGAAAAGGGGACTTGGTGACTTAATGATTGACCTTTCGCAGGGATTCTTACAGATGGGTGGGCTACCTTAGAGATAAGGCACAACCAGTTGATTAAGTATCTATAGTGTTGTAGAAATGGAAATACAACGACCCATCCATCACCTCGCTAGTTCGTCAAATAGACGCTTAATATCAAATGTTTGCTTGTTTAGATAGGTCCTGTTTAAACTTAAATTAGCCCAAACTAGGATGTCATTTGTGTAGTTCAAGATTTCTCCGAGGTACGGAAACCGGTGTTGATTTGGGCCTCAACCAATAAACTCTGCAACTACCGCGATCTCTGGCTATCTGTCTCCAGTTTCGCACTCTAAAATGTATAAGATCGTTCTCCAGCAGGGTTACCTCCTTAGAAGTATTCTGTTGTCTTGTCCCACAGATTCGCATTCGATGACTCTTCGGGCCGGTGATGAGTTGTACATACGCTTTTCATAGTTCAGCCACCTTATGCGTTAGATAGGGAAACTTCTTAGATCCCTCAAATTTACAGCTGTCAAAAGTGACAGGTGATAAACGATTTTTGCTTGTCAGCATGTATTTTGTTGTATTCTCGGCAAGACTCGAGATAAGTTCGTTAAAGCTTCAGTGACAGCTGGTAAAGCGCGATGATATCATTTGCATTGTTCCACCGACCGAAAGTGTATTTGCTTAATACAAGCATGAACTTGGAGCTAACTATACAAATACAAACTAACTTGTACAATCTGAGTTAACTAATTCTTGAGGGGTGTAGAAGCACCAATGAAATTATATGGACGTGTGTTGAGCATTTTGAATTGGTAGTATAGATGAATGAAACCAAGATCTGCAGAGTGTGGTGTAGTGGGTTTTCTCTTTCCTCTAGTGTGGAACGTAGCTGAACTTCTTCTGACACTTGAAACGGCAGGGTGCTATTGTGGTCTTTGGGAAATATATATCTCCGATCAGTGACATCATGCAGTTGACCCTCTTCAGACTAGTAAAATACAATGCGGCCTAGGTGTCAATCTACAGAAAACGGATATTTTCCTCTCCAAAAATATGTGTAAAATCCCTGACTTTGACATTCCCTAAATATATGGGACCCGTCTATTTGTCACGAAGTTATGTTGGAAAGTCAACTTCCATGAATGTATCGATGACCCTTTACTGCTGTAAATGGGGACTACAACCCCGTCTGGTCCACTGGACATTCAGATCAGTAGTCAAGCCTAAACTGCTGTATTGATTCGCGATTTGGTGAAGTGATCTCGATAGGAACAAACCACTTGAAAGGGTGCAGTAGATGGGGTGCGTATGGACAACCCCCACCGCAGTTCTGAACATACTCCTCAATCTTCCGCCGATGCACTTAGTCCGCAGACACACAGAGGTTAATACGGTGATCAAGCTGAAATAACTTTAAGGAAAGACGCATAGACACTGCCCCCATGGTACCTAAACTCCTCTTCGAGAATGATTTCGAAACCAGAATCCCAACCAGATCGTACTGTGAGTCTGAACACCAGAAGCTGGGTGGTCCTTTGCGAATCTTCACAGCTGAATGGAAGATGAATGAACGCGTGGGTGCGATTGTCTACTCTTAGGATTTAAACATCCAACTAACATTTCGTTTACCGAATCAATCTATCGTGTTTTAGGCTGAAGCAATAGAGATAAAAAAGAGAAAGCTGTGTTCTGACTAAAGTAAAATAAAATCAATTATCAGCACTAGTATAGCATATTTTACAATTATAGATGTGGTACGTGCCTTGCATTACCTTGCTACTAAAAGACATGCTATAAATGAAAGAAATACATTTACTGGCAAGGATATGAGGAAAAATTAATGTGTCAATATAGACATACAATAAATAAAAACAATAAACACACAAGAGACAAGGATGCATACACATATAACAAGCGGAGTATATTAAGTGTATTTAAAAGAGGCAAATAAGCGTAATCAATTTAAATAGTAAGGATCTCGTTTATTTATTGTTCAGTGGCTTTTGATATCAATTTAACACCCGCCCTTGGATGCAGGTCATTAGTAGAAGAGGCCAAGGTAAATCTTACAACATCTTTAACGTTTAGTTCTCGGCAACTTGAAGTCTTTTTAGATGACATAAAAATGTCATTAACATTTAAAACTGACTTTGTATAAGATTGCCTTATTTTCAAGAAAGATGGAATGAAAGATGAGATTTCCTGGTAATGAATGCGTAAAATAAGGTGATCGCTACCTTTACGTTTTTTTAAAGTTTCCGTGGCATGGTAACTGTACTGCCTTAACCCTCATCTCATCCCCGCATACGCTACGCAAGAGCTACTTTTTGTCTTATTTTCTTTTTCAAAAACCACATATTGAAAACAATCGAAATGTTCTCACTATATTTTAATCCTTTACGTCTACCATCTTCGATAGAATTCTAATCGACGCACAATTGAGGTTGAGATGAGGGTTAAAAACAATTTAATATCGTCATCTGTTTTGACAGCCAGGCAGCGATCAAATCTCTGAGCGCGTTCACATTCATCCCAAAAAACTTGCCTGAATTGTAGCCTATCTCTCAACGAGGTGGACAAGTTTTTTAGTATTTACCTTATGTGGGTGCCAGGCATAGGCTCGCTATCTCAAAATATCTACTGAAGCTCGAAACACTTGCTTATCACTAAACAAGGGCAGGTGAATCGATTGTTCCAGTTAAAAGCTGTTACATAAGGAGGATGTCAGCTACTCCACGACGGTTATTAAATGTTTGCAAGCCGATCACCTCTAGTCAACCGATATAAGGTGGCAAAGCAAGGCTATTAGACCAAGGGGAGGTAGCTTAAATACGAATTGAGTGGCTCACGTATTACGGAGACCAAATTTGACTGGTATATGCAAGAAGAGGTTTGACGTAGAGATCTGAAAATCGTAACAGATAGATAGTCGACATTATGTGTGGTTAAGACAAAGATCAGAGAACCTAGGTGATCTTCCGTAATGAACAAATTAATTCTTTAAATGAATCCTTAATTTAGTCTCTGTGCCTCGTTAATATCTTCCATTGATTCGATCTTGTTTTATGTTTTCAATAAGTGTCACATTTTAGATTTCATTTATGGTTCATCATCGTTTGTGAACTCACAAATTACCTTTGATTTGTTTTTTGTTCCATTGCATGTGCTACACTCTCAGTAGCCGCAGTACCTCAGCCTGCGGATTTTTGAAATGTATTTTTAGAGCAAAGCTGTCATATAAATATACCTACGCATTCATTGAAAGGAAATCAATAACTGTTCGAAAATAAAATATTCAAGATTATTACTCGTTTTGGCGTTGAGTTCATGGACACAGTGCTGGAACAATTCTCAGAAAAAAATGCTGTTTCGTCCGATTCATGACTCGTTTTATTCATTTTATCTATGGGCAAAAAATGTTGCTGCTGCTGCTCGATTAAATTTATATTATTTTGTTTTGTAAATGAACAAAGTAAATGTCAATCCAGTTCTTTAAACCACAACCAAACGGACAGGTGTGTTGTGTTCGTCCACGTTTCGAGAGAGCTCGGGGGACAATGAACTCTTAATTTCTTCTATTCAAAGCCACAAGAGAAAGCGGTATAATTTTAGCAATAAAAAATAGATAAAAATAAAATGGAATTATTTTTTTTTAAACATTGCCGAACACCCACGATCTGAGCAATAAACTATTTGAAGGCTGATGTGTGCATGTGATGATGGCGCCTTGCAAACGGTGATAGACGATGGAAAATTTTCGAATCCAAAGACGGATTTTGGTAGTTATTAAATTTAGAGTGCAGCTGGGACTAGATGCTTATTTTTGGTATTCGAACCACTTTTTTTCCTGTGGTATTCTGGACGTGTCTATGGTTTTACTTTTCATACCTCAAGGACAGAGATGCTCGTGGATAACTTCAAGAACGAGATTTACTATTCATTCTATTTACATTCTTATTACTGTTATTACTATTATAGAATCAATTTCATAATTATTTATAATATGGTGAAATAATGAATGTAGTAGTCGATATATAATATAAAGAAAAAAAATTCTAAATTTATGATAAGCGACACTTGAATAAATTTAAAACAAAAAGCTTCAGGATGTGGACTGTCATTCCGAAACTAAAGGTTTTGAATTTAAAGAACATAATTCAAAACAAGAATTCAAGAATAATAAGCGAAATACAAGAAGTAAAGAGAAATGAATATCCTTTCAGCAAATTTTTTAGGCAACTTTAAAAGAACTCAATGTTAGCCATATCAATAGTAAATAATCGCTTTCTACTTTTTTTATGCAACCATAATAATTGGTTGTTATTTGGATAGAGTATGATTATTTATTTAACTAGCTTGAGACAGTTAATGTGAAACTATTCGAAAAGTGTGTTACACGTGAAATTGGTGTAATCACTAAAGACATGATGCTTACTATGTATGTTATAAAACTGATTGTGTCTGCTAGGTATGTTACCATTTTGCTTAAAAAATATGAGTAAGAGTTTGCAAACTTGAAGCTGGCTCGCTTGCTTTCCAGTACAAATCTTCATAGATGGCCCATAGTAGACCTTACATACAACTGTTTTGGAGCTATAAGGTGAAAAAAATCTTTGAATTTCTTTTTTTGCTGAATTCATGTATTCCTCCATAAGTTCAATAATTTGGTTCATTTGTTTTGGGCTCATTCATGTTTTCCTCCATCAGTTTAACCATTCGGTTCATTTGTTTTGGGCTGTAATCCTTAAGATATGACTATTTAATACAAAAAACATTTTACACCATTCCAGTTAAATCAAAGAGAAAGCTCACGTTTTGTTCTTCCATTGAGATGTTGACAAAATCAAAATCGCCTTCTTTTTTCGTTTTACATGGCGTTTTAGTATAATAAATCGACTTTCAGAATACCGATACACGACAAGTGTCACACAAAAAGTGCGTTTCACATGAGGATATCGGCAGATGTCGTTTAGAACGATTACTTTGACGACAATCATAATACCGAAATCCTAGAGGCGTTTCGAGAAAATGGATTAAAAGACTTTCGTAATCGGGGTGAATATTTTTCCTAACAAGATACTTGTTTTATAACACCACATGAGTATATTTTACAGTGAAAGCTCCATATTGTGTTCAATGAAAACTCCAAAGCATTTGTAATCTACTATCTTAATTATACACTTTTATTTTAATAAAGAACACGGCTGTATGATACACGTTGTGATTGCCTTCTTCAAAATTGACGACTTCTTTTCGCCGTCTTATTGCGCTGATCAGCCGGTAGGTGAAAGGATGCTACGGCTAGGTTGGCTTCAAGGATAGATGGCGCTTATACCGCGATGCCAACAGTCCATAGACGAGCAGCGACGATCGCAGCACTTTTGTTCTGTTAAACAGCCAAACACATAGAATCTTGTCAAAAAATTGAGGATTCTATGCCCTAATGCGTAGGACAGCAATTTCAGTCAACAAGTGGAATCCATCGCGGCGGTTGGATTTGGTCAATTTTCAACTGGATTTCAAGACGTTTTCATAGAAATTCATTAGAGTGCTCTTTTTGTGATTGTTTTTACGATATTTAATGAATGAAAGAATTCGTTTTTTTGTTTAATGTTTTGGAACTTTCCAATTTCTTAGATTTATACAAGAGTCCGGGAGTTGTCCATGGTAAAAGATTCCTGAAAAAATTGTAAATGACATGAAGACAGAAGAAACAAATTACAACAGAACACAGCTCCAGAAAAAAAAACCGTTGCTCAATTGTGTAGAGAATGACATGATATTTATATTTTGTTATTTTCATTGTAAAGTCGCACTCCAAAATGTTGCCAGTTGTACCTTCACTGTAGAAGGACATTATTGGTTTCAGGATATCAAAACAGGGTTTAGTTGTTCAGAGACATCCTTGAAATGCTCATTAAAAGTATATGAGATGCTATGAGGGTCAAATATTTGCACCTTATCAACTTTTAAATCCCTTATTTGAATATGCTGCTTTTGTTTTCCGAAAATATAATCTACAACTCTCCATTCAAGTCTACTATTTCGTGGAGATTGAACTTATGTATCTTTTGAACACAAATTACGATAGTACAACTTACTTCAATTTTGTATTGGGAGCAAACCATGTTCAAATTCGTAAGATCCATTTCAGTATAGAGAGATTCCAAAAATTCGTAAGTAGGTCTTTCACTAAACGCACTATAGTTTAACGTTCTAGTCATAATAAGTATACATTAAAAATCGATTTGCGTCTCAAAATGTCCTCGGTAATAATAGATTTTTTAACAGTATCTCTAGTAAAATGTCAACTGTCGTTAAGATTAATCAACATTGACACCTCTACCAATATTGTCTCTCTCCAACATGCCTGTTCACTACGATTTCATTCAACGCATTTACGTTATACCATCTAGAATGTCCTTAGCACGTTTTTCACATTATTTATGTCAACATTGCCATTTCCCAACACACAACTGTTGAACAACGGCTCTATTCAAAATATTTACATTCCATTTGCATTCAAAGCTCCCACGGTTCTCGGACTCATTATTTTCAATTCGGGGTCATTCTAGCTCTCGTTTACGACTACAATTCCACTTCACAATGATGAAATTGAATCCTATCAATTCCAAAGGATCACCCAACGAAAAACAATTCGCCACAATAAACATCAAATATTATTCCCATTGTGCTTCCAATTATAAGACCTCCTTCAAGTGTACGGGTACTTGGAGCAACATCAGGCAAAGCTAGCTGACGATGTACAATATCGGGCTATCTGTGTTTGTGCGGGTTTGTGCCTGGCCTTGAGAGCAGGTGGAATGGAAATGATGTTCTCATATACGAACACAAACAAGCACGCACACTTTCCCTTTCGGAATCGTGGCTCGACTAGCGACTATCTTTTTCGATTGAATAAGGGCCGATTGACACAAATTCATTCAGAAAATTCAAGTCTGCCTGTTATTTTTTGTTTCTCCCTGTGTGTGGGCGTTCGTATCAGGACGCCTACGCAATTCTCGTCCTACGTGGCCTTCGAAATCCCCTCCCGCGGAATAAACTCTCGCTATCAACTCCAACACGAACGAATGAGTAAAAATAGTTTGCAATAGGGACGCACATCGCATCTATTAGCCCACGCTCTCTTCGCTTTCCCTCAGCCACAATCCCTTGACCTTTCCCTTCGTCGGCCTGCTCGTAAAGTGCAAAGCTTTTCCCACACAGGCGCACAGAACCCTGTGTTCTTCGAAGTGCTGAGAGTACACTGTACACACATTCAGCCCACTCTCCCATTCTCCTTGCTCCTTCGTTCGCCTTCATTTTGTTATGAAAATCGAGAATAACAACAAAATTCAAACCAAAATAAAGCGACATGTGGGCGTGTGGGGGCGCGTGTTTAGCTCTGGCTGTTCGTTTTTGTTTTCATCCTTTTTTCTACTTGCCATGCGCAGCGCAAGGACTGAATAGTGTGGGCTGATGCTTTGTTGGGATGTTCCCCATCAATCGATATGTTTACATTTTGATTCCAAGCGAAATTCGATTTTCTACGCGCTTTATGCAACTTTCACCTGCCCCACTAACAGCTTGTTGTTTCGAGTGGCCTACGATGGATGATGAAACGACGGCTCGTCCTTGTGTTACTCATTCCGGCTAATGAAAAGAAAAGTGTGTGCATAAAAGAGTCCGATAAATATGTGCAATATATTCAGTTCGGTAAGGACACCAATGGACATACAATACATACAGCCCTTGAAATTTGAAATTAGTTAGAAGATGAAAGGGATGAGTGCTCGGTCCCGGGGGTAATAAGATTTCAAGTGAATCCTTGGCAGACATCATATACATATTGAAAAACATGGCATCCATATTTCTTGCAGATCAATCACCATAAGTAATTCAAGAGACAGGTTGTTAGGCAAATTGAATGGTTCCTTAATCGCTTTAAGACGGATAAACAGAAGTTATCAAATGAATTCTTAATGGATTTCTTGCATTTCTGGAGACCAACTGTATCTCTCCATTTAGACAGGCTCCAGCTTCCTGTCCTGAATAAGGTCAAGATGTTTAGAAGTTTTGAAAAAGGGCATATTTGTAGAAGGCGATTGAGGAAAATATAGATTTTCTAGTAGAGGCGTGTAGTGAGCATTCTTATCTGCCTGTTTGGAGAGGATAGAGTAAGAGAGGCAGTACTTTACGGATTGCATCCGTAAAACGACTTTCCATTTCTCATACACATTGCCTTTCAGTTTGTTAATCACCACCATCATGAAAACAGGGGAAGGTAAATTTATTTGATTTATATTTAAGAGAATGTAAAGAATATGTTTCATTTGAATTTCAGTATGCTCGTGTAGTCCAAGAATGAGAAATATGCATAGGGATTGTTGCAAATGAGCCTAATATTTCTTGATAGGGCATTTCGTCTTCCAAGATTGACACTTATAGTAAGTGCGGCAAATATGACCCAAGTGTGTAATATGGGCCATCCCAATATTTCCTAAAAGGGAAAACGCACAGAGTTAAACTTTATTTCACTACAAACATATTAAAATCGGTTCTACCCGAGGCTATCGTCGTTGGAGGAGTATGATTTTGTTAAGTGTGAAGGTAAATTGATTTTAATGATTATAAAAAAATAATTAAAAGAATTCAACATAAATTTATGGTTTCGAAAAATGTTCAGGGTGGGCCATATTTGTCGAACTTACCAAAGACAGAGGAATATACAGACACAACATATTTGAACAGGTTCTGCGAGAGATTTGTTCGGAGATAATTACCTTTTAGCCAGCTTAGAAGGATCATTTTTCTGTACGCATCAGTTCCGTTTTCTATCTTATTTTAGTTTTTTTTTTGGGTTCATGTCATGGCATGACTGACTGCTAAGTAGATATTGACGTTAACCAAAAAATGTATTGACAAACAAACCGGCGATCGAAACCTACAATCGAGGTATTCAAAGCATCATTCAATTAATTTTTTGTGTTGAACTATGTGAAATGGTCGCCTTAGATTTGGCGTACATTGAAGACCGGTAATAGGTGATTGTGCTAATGATTCCCGCTATTTCGTCTTCTTTTTCAAATTCGAAATTCTTGTCACCATGTATTCAGAAAAACAATACAAATTGTAATCCAGATGTGGCGGAAAGAGAAAATAAAATTTTCTATTTCAACAAAAAATAAGATTATTGATCATAGAGGGCAAGAGTATAATTAAATAAATTCGGAATCCATCCTGACAAAATGTGATCCGAAGGGAAAATAACGAGATTTCCTTATAGAAATAATGGTAAAGAATAAATTCCTCCACTGTTGAAACACGGCATGGGTTGTACAAGAGGAAAAAAATAAAAATATGTCAAATTAGCCTTTACGGATGGAAAAACTATCATAAATGTTGTCTTAAATGCAATGTCACCGGAACAAACATTTTGTTCTATTTATGGAATGTAAAATATGGGAAAATTTAAGTCCAAATTCTGGAACATTAAGCAATTTTTTTCGACTTAAGGTTGTTCGATTTAAAGAAGGTTTTATGTTTATATTATATACAGTAGCCCGTAGTCTATATACATATATACGGAGCCAGTAGAGTTCGATTAAGAAGATGGTTTATTGTATTTAAAAAATAAGGAGAATGCCAAAATAAAAAATGCAATAGGTAGATTCAAGTTAGAAGAAGATTTACTTAGAAGTAGGCGACTGTACTTATAAACATATGGTTGTGTTAAATTGTGTTTAAAGAGCAGAGAACGACAGTTGGAAAAATGTTTATCATTGAATTTCACGAATCTGCAGAGGTAAGCAATACAAACAAAGCAGAGTAGAAGGTAAGTATATAAAGCAAAAACCAAAAAAACAAGTGTCAGCTCATTAAATTGTTATTCAAAAAGCCAACACGACTTGAAGATTCCTTTACATAAAGAGTCTGCAATCTGTTTTACCAAATTCCTATGCATTTGAAATCCATTGACCGACTGTAACACAAAAAACAATGTAAAACAAATTGAAAACACCCGCACATCGAGAGCGCACCACAAGAGAGCACCCTTCTCTCGAGGTTCCCTTTATCATTATATTCTCACCCCTATTGGCGCCCAGTCTGCATTGTAGACAAAACACAAACACAACGCGAACCATAGTCACAAAAGGGAAACCCAACAAAAATACTTGTACGAATGTAGATAACAAAATGGAAAAAAATATAAGCTTTTTACTTCATAACATCCTCCAGCCACGAGAAGTAGAAACCCCCTTCAAACACTCTTGGGATGCGAGAATAGGCAAAGAAACAGGAAAATAAAAAGAAAAAAACATAAACAGAACTCGCTAGTTAGAACATGAACACTCGTGGGAGAGGAAAGGAAGAGAAGAGAAGAAGGAGAACAAGTAAAAAGCTACCAATCAACCACACAATGTACGAACACGAAAACGAATTGAAAAGTTTTTATCAATCGGTCAAGAACGTTTGCCAGTGCTAAACGCGATTCGCAACAAGCTCCCATCAAACTTAAATAAAACAAAAAAAATATTGTATTTTGATTAGAAACAAAAACACACTCAAAAGCATTAGAAGAACCATCAGACAGAGAGAAATTGTGAAAGAAATATCGTGTTTTTTTTCAAGATTTTCCTATCGGTATTTTTTTTTTTGGAATATACGTTTTTTTATTCGACAGCCGTTAAGAAAACAAGTATTATTTTGGTGACATATGTGAAAAAGTAAAGTGCTAACATTTGTTGTTTTTGTTTTTCATTGGATTTTTGTGTTTTTTTTTTTGCAAAGAACAAGAAGATACGAAAAGAAAAACACAAGAATTCTTGTTAAGTCAAGCTTTCTTTCATTGGCATGCAGAAGCTTTCGATTTTAAAATTTGCTTAGATGTGTATGCGCGGCGTGTGTGGGTATTACAGTATTTGTGTGTAGTTTTATTAAGTAATTTGATGAAATAGTGGAATACTGAATACTGCTTAGGGCAGAAAGACAACGTCAGCTGTCAGGGGTTCGTTGTGTTTTGTTGTCATCAAAACAACCGATCCAATCGGCAATCACCCGAACATACCACACCACACCACCCTATCGTGTGTGTTGTTGTTTAAATAGCTGAATTCATTGCTGAATAACGCGGTGCAAGACGTGCGCGGGGAGTTTATTTCTTAGAATTATATAAATAAAAAAAATACAAGAGCGAGAGCAAAAAAAAAAAACAACAAAATAAACAAATTCATTATACTCGTGGTAGATTGTTTAATTTGCAAACAACGAGTAAGGCAAAAAAAAAGTGAATACAATCTGAAAACAGTGAGAACACGAATTGAGCGTGTGTAAGTGAGAGGGGGTACATAAAACAAAAAAAAAATCGGTTTAATTTGATTGAGTGGTGTGCGAAGAAATAATAAAAAGAAACACACAAAGTAACAAGTTGTTTTCTTGTGTTTGTTGTTCGTTTTTGTTTTGACAAATTTTAAAGCAGAACCGAAACAAAGTGTTTTAGTGTTTGTTCTATCGATAACTATAGTATTTACCATAATACAACCAGATAATCATTCTGTCAGTCACATTCTCTTCTAAAGTCAAATTGGCAAAGAGGAGTGAACAAAAAAAATCCACTTAAAATCTCCAAAAAAAGGAGTTAGTCACCGGAATACATTGAGTGTAAAACGAACGGTGTGAAGAGGAAAATAAGAAAAATTATAAGGAGTTTGTTTATGCATCTCAAAAGTTTGATTTAATTTTATTTCATACGAAACCATCAAGAGAAGGCGAAAGGAAACAAGGACGACAAAAGGTCGGTTATCTCTTTTTTCTTTTTGACATATGTACCTAAAATGTCATAATGTCATGTCATGTTTTTTTTTTTTTTTTGTTTTTTATTTGGGTTGATTGTGCATATATCTAGACAGTATTGTAGGTACATATGGAGTAATTTATTTTTCCTATTTCATCAGCTGATGATTGTGAGTATTCAGTTTTATAGGTCGCGGAAGTTTCCATGCATATATTTATACGCATACAGATGCACACACTCTGATGAATCAAAAATATCATGAAATGAAATGATATCGTGAGTTTATCGTGAAATTCTGATTTCATTTTTCGAACTTAATTAAAATTGTTGACATTCCTTTGACTTCGAAACAAGTTATATAAAAAGTGCAAGATCATTAAATTTGACAGTAACTTAAAATAAATATAAATATAAAATATTGCATGTACGTATGTATGCACTTGTTTCATCACCTAACGCCATGGTTGTTGGCGTCGCGTCGTCGTCGTCGTCGTTGTCTACTGTCAGCAGTTTAATGTGTCGAACAAGTTCAATTCCGGTCATTATTAGGAATGACTTATCAAGGTCGGCTGTATTCCGCGAAGCATTTTAGCAAAAATAAAAAGGAACTCCTTTTATTGGGTGACAGTTAAGAAATTTGTATGCACATCGAAAATGACATTTTAATTGTGTAATAATGTCAGTATTTACTTTTTTTCTAATAAAATTTAAGTTTGCATTTTTTTCGTTTTGAATTTGAGATGTTTTATTTGATGTGTTTGTTGACAGAGAGAATGGATTTATAATAAAAAATTTTTATTGCAGTGATATGAAACCTTAGTTGATATCAAGAACTTAATAGTGGAAACATGACTGACATTTAGTTTAATTTAATTTTTTTTATGTCATAGATGTGTCGAGAGATGTTGTGTCCACAGATTTGTACCAGCTGTCAGAAATTGGTGAAGGGTGGCGGGCTATTGCTCGCGATTCTTTTTTGAATATTGAAATTCCGAGAGCTCATGAGCATTAAATTTTTTACATAAAGTCGCTGAAAGAATTTTAACTCCCTCACAAAACGGTTATAACGGAAGAGTTCTTAACTGCAATATCTAATGTTTCCCATGTACTGCATAAAATATTTTCTCGATGCATTTATCAACACAAAATCCTGCAGCAAGTTTGGTTGCTTTTACACTAGCCAAATTCGTCTGCGACTTCTTTCAATGTGTGTGTGATTTCCTTTGTTTGATCCCCTTTCTTTCACTTGGCGACAACATTGAAAAGCCGGCGTGTGTGATCGCGGCCTTTGCAACAAGCAGCATTGTCAAAGTAGGAGGTACGAAAACTGTTTGAGTAACGTTTAATTGTATTGTTAAACAAAATATTCCACAGAATGTCTACAAATTTTATAATATGTACTATGTTTAATTAATGACATAATAAATAAAGCAATTTTTGGAAATACTAAAGAAATAATAGCAAAATTCGAATGAAAGGGAGGATAGCGAATAAGAGAATTTCGCGATGATGCACGCATGAAAAGTCCACCTCTCGGGTTCGTTTTGACTCTTAAAATTATTCAAAAATACCGAACAGCCTGTTGAGAACAGCTTCTATCCATGTTCCCTGCAAACCTGCAACAAAATAAAAGTCAAACTTGATCGCAGTTTGAAAGTCGCTTTGGCTTTTACGAACGCAGTTGCCGACTGTTGTCAGGCATAGGCAATGCAGTTTATTTATATTTATGAACACAGATCTTTCAGGATTGCCGCGGTGTGGGACTTACGAACTCGGCCAAGGTGGATTGACTTTTTAATCGACCGATCATTGAATTAAGAATGCATTCTTTCTGTGTCAATTGTGGCACTAATTTAATTTTGTAAGTTGTTAAGCGAGATGATTGCCCAAAATCTTCCAGAATGTCGATGGACTCTATTGGCGAAGTTAAAGCGCATGGTGGTGACTTTTCAATTAATTGTTGAGAGTGTGGAGTCTAGGAACAAACAGTGTAAGCTTTGTTGATTGCGTTGTCCAAGAAACTGATTACGGATCTTTTAATATAACGTTTTCATTGTACAAAAACTAAGAAAGTGAAAGAGTAGGAAAAATTGAGTCTTATATTGTCCACAACTTTTTCAGTTTATCCGAAAAAACTGATAATTTATTCCTAAAACCCTTATGACTCCATATTTGTAATTCAACTTAGCAGACAAGGTGAAGCACCTTGGTTTTCGAAAGGTAGCAATCATTTTGCAAAGATCATATATATACTGTGTGCAAGGTACATGTAAATGCGTATAATCTTTACCGTGGTCGGTATGGCTTTCGTTTTCAAACAGAGAAAAATGATGAATTGTCAAAAAAAAAAAAAAAAAAAACAAGCAATCGGCGGTTGAGAGATGTAGGTTGAGTTACACTTTTAATCAATTTTCGTTTGACTCTATTTGATGAAAAATTTCAATTGTGAATTTATCGTACTGCTCTAATTTCATTTTGGGTCTAAGAAAAATACGGAAAAAACGTAGTGTTATACGAGCTTTAGCTTAGCTGTCATACCTGTGTGTACATACATATATAAAATCAGACTTTTTTTTTTCTTTTGCACTTGACAGTGCTGTGGAGCTTGATCTCTATCTCAAAAATACGGTATTCCTTGTTGTTTCTTGAAAGCATTCCATGCCGAAGTACCGTAATTTATGTAGACCATGTGAAGGTGGTGAGGTGATGAACCACACCCACACCTGTTGGGCATGACATTCTTTTCCCACGAGTGAGGGAGACGTACAATTTTATGCTGACTACAAACGGCGAAGGAGGAGGTTTTCCTAGATGAAGGGGAATACTTTCTAAGCATTGTCAGCGACTCGGATGAGGTGAATCCGTGAATTATAACAAATTGCGTTTAAGAATCCTCGATAATTCTCTCATCGTGATCGTCTTGCTAAAAGAAGTCATTGCTGCTAAGCCGGTATTCTATATAATTATTACAATTCTTAAACCGGTCTCTATTTCTTTTATTGAGCATGGTCACTGTGTCCAGCTTCTAACAAAACCTTCTAACGTCCTTCCAGGTGCCACGCTTCAAGCCAAATTTTCCATTCCAATGCAGAGAGACATCTTCCATATGCTTCTAGATAGCATCGTTCCTCCAAATCAACGAATGTCTACGGAATCCTACCAACATTCTAAAGTGCAATGAGAACACTCAATAGCTATTTTTCGTGCAAAAATAATACCGTCCATCGTGTGAAATTGGAAATCCCATGATTAAATGATGTATGTATGTACGAATTTGCTAAAAATGAACCATTAAACAGGTTTTTAGCAACAAATCTAACAAAGAGAAAAGTTTTCTAAAATTGTACATTCTTTTCAAAATACAAAACAAAAAAAAAATCCATCCATCCACTCACATGGAATGGAATTCTCTTTGTTTCCTCGTTCAAAGAATATCATCAAAATGTGTGTTGGCAGAGCATGGTATGATTTTTTTTTTTCTCCCCACTTCCTATTTAACAAGTATTTTAAAAACAAACCCCATACATATGCATTTGCCCAGAATTGAATTTATTATAAATTCTATTTACAAAATGCTCTCTTGCTCCTGTTGTGCTGTTATTGCTTCCTAATTGTGTTGTGCGGCGCGCAAAATTAAATGGCAGCAATGATGGCGTCAAAACAACAACAACCATCAAAGAACACAAATTTTGTATTCTCGTTTTATTTTGTTGTTTCTTTTTTGTCTCTACTTCTTCATTTTCTATAAATTAGAAATAATTACCAATCGAAGACAAAGGAAAACATTTTGTTTTCTGTTTTATCTAAATACTAAACCCCAAAACGCGAGACAAGACAAGGCATCGACTAATGATGGAGAGGTGAAAGAAGAGACTCTAATCAGTGAACACATTTAGTAATCGGTGTGCGGCTCTGGTCTGCTCTGATGGTGTGACGTCAAATGTTTTCATTTCAATATTTGACATGATGCAATACTGTATAAATGATTTGTCTCAATTGATGTACGGAGAAATAATTGAATTATTCATGATGTCAATGATTCTTTTGAGAATTGAATTTGAAGTGATTTGTTTTTGTTGACGGTTGCTATTAATAAATAATTTACTAATGTGTCTCTGATGAAATGATGTCCCACGGCACACATGACAGGTGAAATGATTATTAAAGATTGCATGCAATCTTATGAATGTCTCTGCGGAATGTGATCTATTTCAAAGTTCCGAGACGGACCTGGTGCAGCTTCTACAGCAAACATTCGTGTGTGGGTGCTATTGTTCTATCACGAGTGGATGGGGCGGATTCCGATTTGGGAAGTTTGAGCTTACTCTTCGATCATTGTCAGTGATGATCATTGTCTAAGGTAGAGCCGTGAATAATGAAAATTGGTAAATTTTGGGGACTGAACTTAGGACGCCAAGCGTTGGTTTCAACAAATCACCAATTCAGTACGCAATTTCTTGCGTTCCATCATATATTTTCCACATCACGATGAGAGAAAACTAACAATTTTACTTGACTTTGCAAGCACTGACATCTTCAACTGACATCCCAATTTAATGAAATGAATTGAATTGGTTCGATTGCCGCGTCACAGCATGGTCAGAGTATCTAAACAATGAAGATATTTCAGATGATTTCCAAAGTCAACTACGTCGTCACATGCCAATAACAGAAAAAGAAACAATTGGCCTGATTATTGTTTCCATTTGCTTATATAAATAACTGTACCCGGCGCGCGTTGTTTCGCATTTTCGATTGTTACTCATCAATTATGTGTCCATTCAATATAATTGTGACTATTTATAAAGTCTTGCATGAAAAAAAGGTACCAAAACCTTCTTCACGGATTTGTGAACAGAGTTGCCAAAGACAGCAGTGCTCTATATCTTACAATTTAAGATTCTATAAGAGACAAAAAACAAAACATTTATTTTTATATATAGAGAAGATAATATTAGCGTATGTAAATGTCACATCGTTATTATCACACACATTTCAAAGAGGTTGTGGGAGTCTACGAAACAATCGGTTTTTTGGGTAAAAATTAAATTTCAAATGAATTGAATGGATCATTGAAATGACAACATTTTGCACATTGTTGTCGCATGATTCGTATTCATTCCTGTTAAGGCCTCCGATATACAGTCGCCTCTCTCTTAGTCGTATATCTTTCTATGACTCGAATTTGTTTGGCGATTGGCATTCCTTTCAATCTTCCAAGCCACCCTCTAAATCGGACTCCATCCAACTTAAACTAATTTATGTTATCCCGTGAAAATTCGTATTAGAGGGAGGTGACTGTGTTAACTTGGCATGTGACAAACGTACAATTTTGAAAACCTTAAGACTTTTGATATTAGGTCTGTACCCATACTTTCCGCACCAAACAGTGAAGTCTGTCAATTTTTAAGGAGTTGGGGTAAAAATCTCTTAGATAGAGGCAAAATCTCAATAACGATCGGGAACGCAGTTTTACTAATTGCATAAATTATGTCATTTATGAAATGTCAAATCTGCAATGTCACATACATACATACACACAATCTATGTGATGATTGTGTCATCCGAAAACAAAACCAAATGCACAGTAAACTATTTGAGTATTTGACACATCAAGTGATTTGACAGAAGAATAACAAACTACCCAGAGAAATTTCTTGTGTTAAAATGGGCAGGGTGGAGAAATTTTTTACTCTCTCGAGAGAGCGCTCCTTTGACATAAAACCATATTTTTGGCATACGTGAACAGACTTTCGTAGATTTTCGTTGTTTTGAACTTTTTATTTCGGGTACGGGAACAGACTATACAATTGTGTCTACACGCTATCAAGTACTTAAAGTCCATATCTATCTTCACGGATCACATACCCTTATAACCAGTTACACAGTGAAGGTTTAAACTTAAGTTCAGCTGACCCTTAAAACCGATTTCACTGTGAAATATGAATTCGTTTGTGTACTGCGATCTACGTCTGTGCTACAATTTTTTTTGTTTTTTTTTATCGATGTATTTTCTTTATCGGAAAACGAAGACTTGCTAATTAAAAATAACGAATTAATTAGGACAATTGAACCTCTGATCCTGATCAGTGAAAGAAAAATAATAAAAATAAAAACGGAAATAAATCTTCAAATCATTAAATGTCAAAACTAGAAAAGGAAAAGCGGAAACATAATGGAAGGGAAAAGCTGCGTTTTTCGTGAATCCATTGCGAATGATTTGAATTCATGGAATGGATCTTATTGTCGAAGATCTTGAGAACAAAATGCGAAGATATGAAAAAAAGATCTAAACAAAACGCAACTGAGTTGCAGAACTGGGGTTTAAACGGAAGTATACCCTCAATCTACAAATTGAACTCAGTTTAAGGCTTAAACGAAACTGTGAAACCGAATAAATCGTTGAACTGAAGCTTAAACCAAAAGTAGAGTCTAAACATTTCACTGCAGAGCTGGGCATTAGTGTTTGCAAACAAAAAAACCAAAATAAGGTTCCCCAATTTATGTACCTCGATCTCATTGGTGAATTTTCAACCAATATCAAATGCGTTTGAGCCACACTAGTACCAATGCTTCATTTAAATCGATCTCTCCAAAATTCGTCTTACCTTCAATTCACAAAGCGCCGGGGAATACCAAAGATCAAAAATAATTCGTTATACACCACCATAATACGTTACACCCCATTGGAGATTTCGAGCAACCATCTTCGAGTTTTGAGAACCACTTAGATTTTTTGGTCCTCTTCCATACACACGATGTTTCAAATTTTGCCTCACTGTCGTTGACCGTCATTCCCGCTATTATGAAGCCTTTGGATATTTTTTAAATCGTCGACACGCTCCTAAAAGGTGATCCAAACCGGGAAGCATTGTCTTTAATGTTCTCTGTGGCATGACTTATTATCGATCGATTTTATTCAGCCGAGTACAAGACTTACCAGATTTATACGTCAGATGCCTGCCAGAAGAAGTCTCCGGAAATCTTGTCGCTCCAAATAAATAATGCAAACATCTACATTTAATGCTAAGCCATTGACTTAATAAAATACATCTGTTGGTCTGCGTGATCCCTGTTTGTTTTTCAATAACAATAACAAGCATTACCCGTAAGCGAATGTCTGCAGGCTCAATCGAATTCTGTAACCGATACTAAAATGACACATATGGTGTATATAAACAATTCAGTTTTTCACAAAAGAAGCTATATTAACGCATAGAGTCACTCACAAAAGTAAGGAGACAGTTTATTGTGTGTGCCTTGCCAACAAAAAAATAAATCCAAGCGGGACTACATACAAGAAAGATGTTTGAAATCATGACATACATATATATACAGTCGTCACCACGTTCTGTATCCTCTTATGGGTTCTAGGCCCTCAACAACTCCTACGCGCCATCGTGTGCGATTTTTGGCAATGTGGCTTAGTTATCCCCAACTCTTGCTGTGGTTGCTGCTCGGCTTTTCTTCGCCATGTATTTCTAGTACCGCCGCGTATTCTTCCATCCTGCGTAAGTGGGTTCCATTGCATTTATAAGAAAATTTTAAAATTACAAATATTTAACATACTGCCGTTTTATTGACAGTAGCCCAAATGTGCTATTTAGTTGTCCACCACTGTACATGATAGAAGTACAACATTGTCAATGGGATTGTTCCATTTCATAGAATTCTAATAACAATGTCGTGTGGAGAGAATCAATCAATACACTCTGACATTTAATTAGGGACTTCAATTGAGGGATAAGTATGTAGGTTCGCAGCATCAAGATTCCTCTTATGTCGGAGACACTTGCGCATTCTCATATTTGTGCTTTGGGGCTTATCGTTTCAATAGGCTTTAATTTGTTGGATTTAATTAATTGACCACATGGAGGTTCACGGCAGGACACTTTTAAGTGATACTCGATTACAGTGAAATCGTGTTTATTTTTGGATTAATTTGTGTTTCTTGCGTGGGTGAGTTTCGCCATTGTAACTGAAGGGAGTCGATAGAACTGGTGGGATGAAAATTTAATTAAATATTTCAATGGGAGGTGGTTTGAGAGGACACTTATGAACTTTATTTAATCCTTCGGTGTTGTTTTAGTCGAGTGTGTCTCGATGCATCAAGAGTTCGACTTATCAGCTTTATTTTTTTCTTTTGAACTTGAAACCAGCTTAGCCAAAATTACTATTCTCTGATATGGTTCAAATCATAATCTTATGAACGACCCATTTTATCGGCATTTCCTCTTCATAGTATGGTAACATAACATATTGTAAGATGTATACGCAAATATTTTTGATCTAGATATTACCCCGTCAATTTTATGTATCGGACCAACACCTCGGTGCGAGAAACTTCCTCGCACCATTACTTTTGACCCCCTTGCTAAGCAGTTCTGGTGGTATAGTGGTCCTGGAGTTTGCTGTTGGTGCGATGTCTTACAAACCATTCTTTGGTCTTGCCACAAAATCAACTTGGCCAGATCTTAATGACGGCAAAACAAAGAAACTTCGGGGGCTAGACCGTAACTCGCTCCGTGTGCTTGTCGGAGTGATCAGGGCACTGCCCAATTGGAGCAATGCTCCGGGAATGGAATGCCGAATTCAGCGATTTCTGCCGGTGTTGCGGCGACGAGAAAGAGACCGAGACAAGTCAACATCGGCTTTGCTACTGCCTAGCTCTCCAGAATCGGCGCCCAGATTCACTGGGCCAAAGATTCCTCATAGAGACTGCGGACTTAGCAAATGCAGATATATCGTATCTTCTCATCACGTAACGCGGGATAGGTTAACAGAAAGCCTATTTCACAAATGAAGGGATTCACATTAGACCCTAAGGCCTCCAAATGGAAGTGATGTTCAATCATCAATTAAATACAGCCATGTCGATGACGTCTAAATTTAGTTCCGTCCTATTCTGGAATGCTGACTCAGCATTACCGGGATATCTTTGTGCACAAATCCAAGCCATGACATTTTTCCCTTCTTTTTTTTTGTCTGAATTGCGTTAGTTTCGAATAACACTGTAACTTTCTGATGAAACAAAAGATACGAGGTCGAATACGTAACTTTTTTTTACTTGCACATCAGTTCAAAGTGCATCCAGGTATTTCATACACTGCTTGAAGCTGACGTTGTTGATTTGATATTTCGCGTGCATTATGCAAAGGCCTTGCCTAGAAGAACCAGATCTCCCTTTTTTTACTCTGTTCAGTCATTAGACTCCTACAAACTAATTAATTGTTATTAGTCAAGTTCATGTTAAAGTAACATTTCGCATGTTTAGTTTTTATAATCTCGTTTAAATTCCTAAGTTCATCACAAGTAAACTTTCACAACCAACAAAAACTTTTATTTCATTTCATCCTTTCACATATGTTCTTATGATAATAACATTCACATGACGTTATCAGATGATTCTAGATATAATTCCATAACAAAGCCGATGCCACTCAGTATACGGTGGCCCATTAAATGTCTTGGCCCAAACCACTCTTGTATTAATCCAATTCCACCTGTTCGTACATTAAACAGAAACTTTTATGATGCTCGTAAAACTCCATCCAAAAAGCCGATAGAGATTCTCTAGCCCTACATTTTTGTTGTTGTTGTTTTCTGGTGAAGTCATCCCAACGCACACGTAAGAAGTTTTTTTTCTGAAGAAATCCATTAAATTTAGGCTGCAAACAATTGATGAACTTGCCACCTAAGTAATAAAATCTATATTTAAACAGAGGTTGCGAGTGAAGTATGTGTAAACGTTAGATTATGATACTTAAGATGTACGAGCGCGATTTGACTGTAGCTGGGCTGGTGAGAGTTTTCACGGATCGTTGCTAGAAATTGCAATGGAACTATTGTCGATGCTGTTAAGTTCACACGTCGTCGTGTAAATATTTGATTGCACTTTACGCTTAGTATTTTAAGTCAACACTGTTAAGCATTAGCCATCAACTAAATCCCATTTAATTTGCCGTTAGATAGGAAACTGTTACAAATGCTTGTGAGAATAAACTTTGGTAGAAATGCATACTCTCTGAAAGCTTTAGCGCATTGTGAACGTGAATGGAAAACTGCCTCCAGTTACGCACACGATTGTTCTAGGACTCTTCGTGATATTCTAGAAGCTCTCTTCTTCCCATTGCCAGCTATTGCATTGTTTGTTCCCATGCACGGTTGAAACCCACCCGACAATCGACAAAGCTTTCGGAAAACTACCGGTTAATTATTTGTCTAAAATATTAGCACCATTCTTTCACGATCAGAGGAAACGTTGGTTCTTATTTTGGTTATGTTGAACGCAAGATGGCATTTACGAACAAGAAAACAAACCTATGGCTCTCGTGCAAACTAGTTTAATAAATATCGCTCTCAGGTGCATCATTTTTTGTTTCGTATATATACATACATATTGAGAGACTCCTCTCGTTTCACTTGTCAACAATCAGTCTCTCAACTACCCCAGAAAAAACAACCCTCACTTTGTTTTAAATGTTCTCCTCTTTTGAAAAGAAAAAGCAAACACAAAAATTGGGACAAAGCAAGTAAATGATCCGCAAAAACAGCTAAAATCCTATCTACGTGTGTGTACATTGCTGGTGCGTGATATATAGTAAACAAGAAAATGATAGCGGGTGCTTGCAAAGAGACAGATCTTTCAGCTTGATCTATAAAATTCAAATTAAGTAACCCTGTCTGTGATGGCGAGAGATTATTTTGGCGGTTTTTTACGTCTAATGACACCCGGCGAGAATGCCTTCGGAAGATATTTTTAAGATGAATTTCTGTGTCTCGATGTGTATGTCATAGAAAACCAACGCAGAGAAATTCGAACAAAAGAATTCAAAATTTGGCATTACGACTTTAGACTGTGAATTTGTTATTCTTGCACCAACGATTAATTAACAAGTTCAAATCGATGTATAAATCATATTAATCTGTTTGGATTCTTCATTAGTAGTCTAAGTGGAAACGAAATATTTTGACCTTGAATATAAAATTGAACATCCACCTGTGATCAGAGCTGGGGGTGGAAAGAATAGCAGATTTCAAACATTTTTCACAATTTCTGAAGTAGTCAATTAAAACACGTTTGGAAATGTCTATCCTTTCGTGTGTAATTAAATTATGAGATGATGGATCAAAATCCATGGTGACTCGCCATAAGCGGCGACTTTAAGATCTCAGCCTACGAGAGGGTTTCCTTGTTTAAAAAATGTTGTTATCCATCAAGCAAAGTTGACCTGATGGTTTGTCCATTTTTTCTAAAGAAATATGCATCTGCTCTCGCTGTTTCATTAATTTTCAAAAAATTTCATTTCAATGATGAATTTATTTCTTATTGAAAAATTCATTTATCATTTCTTTAAAGAAGCAAACTTGCCCTGATACCTAAAACTTTTAAGATAATAATTTATCTTCAATAATTTAACTTTTTCGTTCAAAGAAATTATATTACCCTTGCAACATGACAACCAATGGCAGATCTAGATTAACCAACCTTGCCTTATTTTCAAACTTTGAAGATGATAGTCAAATCCATGAAATTTATACGGAATTTGTCAAGGCACATTCATTTTAATAATCAGGCTTGAACGAATTTATTTTCACTCAAGTCTTTTGACATGGTTTGTGTCCTACTTAAATAGGTCGTACCCAAAATTTAGTGATCTATATTTCGCGTTGTATACATCCCTTCGGACTAAAACCACACAAAATTTCAGAGAGATAAGAGAGAGATAAGATTTCGTACTAAAAAATATTGTGACTGTTGTAAGATCAGTTTTGTTATTTTGTTTGTTAGGAGAAAATACGCCATATTTTATAGTTTTTCTCCGATAAAGACGAAAACGCAGGCATGATGTGAATAATGTTTATAGTCCTAACAATAAATAATGAGCAGTATTGGCCCACAAATTTCTTTCCGATAATTTTTATATCAAAGAAATGCAAAGAGAGTGGTAAATCTATCTGGATCATCTGATCTTGGAAATACTCGAGTCTGACCGTCATGTTTCGATTGGCCAGGGGCTAAACATTACATAAAAAAATCATTTGAAACCACCTTAAGAAGTCTGGATACAAAAAAAAACTCGATGTGTGTTCAAAGAAAGAACCTCATGGTCTTTGAGATTCTCTGTACGACCAAAATAATCCTCACGTCCCCGCCTCCTTTCGCGTCACTATTAATGCTCAAAGAGTTTTTACCGTTTAGAAAATGCTTCTCAAAATAGGCCGTTCGAAGTCGGCTTAAAACTGTCCCTCCCATTCGTGAGAGAACGGCACGCACAACACGTGTGGTTGCTGAGAAGTTAGGTCCTGGCCCTCTACGGTCTGTAGCGCCACCCATATTATTATATCGTCAGCGATTGGAGCATCTAATGAAAGCATTCGTTCAGAAGCCGTCAGCTCTGGCCCATAGAAGAGGAATTATGTCCCATCAGGACAACGTCCAGCCACACACATCGATAGTGACTCGCCAGACGCTCCGGGAGCTTGGCTGGAAGGTCCTTATGCATCCATGTTATATGCCGGACCTAGCACCAAGTACTTACCACCTGGTCCTGTCCTTGGCGGACAATTTTCCTCAAGAGAGGCCTCTGAAACAAGACTGTCTCAGGTCGCCAGTAGTACCAGTGGATTTTACGATGCCAATAACGTCATTACAATCAAAACGTGAACCAAATAATACAAAAAAAGGAACAACGTTCTTAAATAAAATAATGGAATTCTTTATACTAATTTAACTAATATCATTCTTGTCTAGTTTCTGTTACTTCTGGCGTGCCACAAGGGGCCCATCTGTAGCTGTTTCTTTTTCTGGTTTTTTATCATTGACATGCTTGATGTTTTTGCCGACCTTGTTTGTCTTTTGTTGGCATACAATCTAAAATTCTTCAGATGCGTTAAATTCGTGGATGATTTATTTTACAAGATTAACTGAATGGTGTGCGTCGAATGAGCTACTTTTATCTGTCACCAAATGTCAATGTTTTGCTTTCTGTCGAATGTATTCGCTTATACTTTTTGAGTACAAGGTCGAAAGTTGTATTTTAGAAAGAATTTTTTAAAAAAAAACATTATTTTTGGCTATGAATTAAAAATTTTAAACATGTTTCGTTTCGGTTTCGTTAAACGTAATCCCTCAGATTTCGAGGATCGTTATGTAGTGTAAATGCACAATCTTTTTTTGATTATTATTGAGTTATATACAATCCATACTAAAACGACTACTTTAACAAAATCGAGAATATCCAAAAAGAGTTCACAAGACTTATTGGTTGGAACATTGAAATACCCACGTAGTAGATGTAAGCTTATTGGGTTTCAAAGGGTTGTAAAATGTCTTCAATATTTTTTAAGTTATATTTTCGTCTCATATTTTTATTGTTCCTTTTATACGATAAGTATTCAACAAATTTTTGTGGACCTTCTCGTGCTAATTGTGCATGATTGAACTCCAATAACTGGTTGTTTCCAGGAAATTACAACCCGATTCTGAAGCTCAACAAAAAACAGAAAATGTTTGTCACAATCCATCTGCCAAATCATAAATTCCGCGTTAACATATTCCGTCCAAGTTATAAGCCAGAAAGATAAGCAACTCTACATAGAATATTGGTCGTGCGTACAAATGTTTACAAAAGAATGCCAGAAATTAGGTTACGGATTCTTGTTTGTATGCCTTAGCGATTGATTAGGCTCTCCTCACACACGCTATGTCATCTTGACCAATCCAGTTGATTCCGTTTCTCAGTCATTCATTAAATTGATTATTAAATCAGTTTTTATAAGATTCCCTTATCTTATCAGTGTGACACAAACTTTTATACCGACTTACTCTGACACTCTTGCCCGTCACGCTTAGGAACGATGAAGGGGAAGATCATGCGCGTAATCGCAAAAAATGTCGTGCGGGGAATAGCTGCTGATATGAATACGCTGATGGATTGGCATTAAATTAAATCGGGTTCTGTACTACATTCTCAAGACATTCTATGCGCGCCCGCCCCTGTGGGACAGAACTTCTCACTGCTAACAACATCATGAATGATCAGAAAGAGGAGTGAAAGAGAAGATGCTAAACAAGCCTCTCTCCCTTTTCTTTGAGACAACAACAAGTCATGATAACGAAGTTTCAGTATTGTTATCTGTCAGTTGTTTCGCGTCAGTTTCATCGGTTTGCTCTCAATCTTTGTGTGAATTACGAGAGTATTTTTTTTTTTACAAATCACTTATTCTTTGAATATTCGACGTCTATTGATAATTGAATGGACAGACAGCACGCCAAAGATAAGACGAGACGCGAGTGTATTTTGTGAATCGCTTGTTCTTAAGTGGGCAATTCCCGATGAAAAATAAAGCTGATTGTCTGTGTGGGAGATTTTTTGTGTCTAGACATTGAACACAAGATGACAGAAAGGAAAGAGGAATAACTTGAAAATTTACATTTGAGAGGAAAGCTGATGCTGAAGGATAGAAACCAAAAAAATTGTTACACAGAGAAAATCAAGAAAAACAAGCAATTAAAAGAAAATGGAATATGTGTTATGAAATCTGGTGAAGTTTTTTGTATTTTCCTGAAATACAAAACATTATTATATAAAATGTGGCGTCTAGTGTCGGCTAGACTACTTTTGACAGATATGCTTTTTCACTCAAACACGCCAATATCACCCACCTACAGCCGTCTTCCTCCGTTTTCTAATACTCAACTTAGCGATTTAAGTTTCATTTAACAAGTTAAGAAGGGCTTACCGGTTTGCACGGATCGAAAAGTAGATCATAAAGTCGGCTAAATTTTTATATAAGTATTTATATAAAAATTTAACTCGGTTCAATTCAGTTTGGATGTAACTTGGATTGACTATTATGAACGAAAGAACCACTAGTCAAACATGAAAACACACGATTTTTTAATGGTGACAGGGAATTGATGTAACAGTTTGTCCTATAGACCAGTCAACCTATAGACACTGCTCAGAAGAATTAAGGTGCTCCACATTAAACGAAGCTTCGCGAAACGACACTCTGGGCAAAAAAAAAGTAAAATTGTGAAATGCATTACGAATTGGAACTCAGCCAAGAAGGACGCACATCAAGTTAAATTTGTCTGTTGAAGTACATGTCCTTGTGCTTCCCAATGAAAATAACGTTCGTGGTGGGGGTGGCTACTTTTGTGTGTTAATAATTTAAAATACATTTCACTCTTTCACCACTTAAAAAGTCAAACAACAATACAATTTCTCGATTCATAACATCTGCAAGGACAGTGTTTAAATTCAGATTTCAGAATTCCATTTTTTAATTTTCGAATAACTCCTTCTGTGCCTTCACACTTGGACTCAAAACCAACTTTTGGTGACCACGTCAATCAAAGTTTAAAAAAAAGTAAGGATTGTGACTGCTAAACTGTCTAGCGCCAATAAAATAACTATGTACTTTTTAAAGTTATTTTTCAAATGATACTGACGTGTGGCTGCCCTGTCTGGTGTGGTACTGCTAAGTATCATATCAAAGAGCAAGCAAATCTTTATTATTGGCGGTTTTTAACAAATTAGCGACGCCTATGGGCGGGTTGAACTGGTTAGCAAGACAAGTTTGACAGACTCACCGAAAATGCAAATCGCTATTCTTTCTGACATACCTCTTGTTAGTCTTGGTGTCTAAGAGCCATATCTTTTTTTGAAAGGATGGTACTTATGACGAGTACCACGATGAACATCTTTACGAGAGAACGGGCCAGGAACGCATACAACGGAGGAAGTGGCAGTGGATTTTTCACACACTACGAAAGGGTGTCAGCTGTATATGTAACCAAGCTATGCAATGGAAGCCCTTAACAAAGGATGGCAGAAGACCTGACGGTGGAAACTGAACCGCGGCAGTTGGGGAGAGTTGAGACACTTTGCCAGAAATAGAACGCGATGGCGCGTAGGCCTACTTGAGGCCGTATGCCCCACTGGGCATTCAGGAACTAAAGCTGCAGCTGCTGCAGCATTGATTTCCTGGCATACTGCCGAGTTTCTTACTCTATCCCGGTGAGCATATCTCACAAAAAGATGAAGAATTCTCATCTCTATTCCCTATCTTATTATTTCGGTCATTACCCAAATTTCGTGATCATAGGTGAGGAACAAATACTGAGTTAAAAACCCCTAACTTTGACACCAATGTCGGCCTTGCTAATCTTACAAGCTGCTGTTCCAAAATACCTTGGTCAATCCTACAGGAGGACTCAGCATTACTCCTCCCATCACTCGTGAAAATGACTCCGAGACACTTAACTTCTCCATCTGCTTCAATGGAACTCCAGTAACATGTAGAGTACATTGAGCGGGGATTTTGGATATGGCCATTTATGATTTGGCCACGTTAGGCACATCATTAGTACATAAGGACATTGATAGAGTGGAGTGCGCCCTGGAGTTCGGCCTAGGAGGAAGTGAATATAACTAAGTCCTATTCCAAAAGAAGCTGGGAGAGATGTGGGTACTCTCCGAATGTAAAATATTCCTCTGCGGCGCTTCTACATTCACCCCATATGTATAACGAAAAGTAGATGTGACAAGACGAAGTCCTGAAGTCCAACGCCCATTGTGAAAGGCAACGCTAACCCGAAGAGGAAGGTTCTCCCTCAAACGAGGACAAGAGTTTCCATCGAGGAACTCACTCGTTTGCCTTTTCCAAATCTACAAAACACTGTAGATCGGTTTCGCATACTCCCAAGCGAGTTCAGTTGGTCGGTCATTTTTTATTACTATTGAATTACCATTTTGTATGCGTAAAAAATACGGTCTTTTTATGTTTCCTTATTTGACCAGTCCTTGGGCATTTCATTGGAACGTTAACTGCAACACTATAAAACAACTTTCCACGCATGCATTGCATTGCAAAGGTGTCACTTGGGCCGTATACATTATTACAGAAGAAAAAGCAGAAATACATAAATATTCCCTCCTCTTCTCACAAGTTTATTTTCAAAAACACACACAAGAACTTAAATAATCCACATTGAAAATGCTATTTTTAAATTAATTTCTAGAAGTTATTTAAAGTTGATCTGACGTTTTAACAATTTGAAATATGCTGCCAATGAGTGTCAACAATGAATAAACAGTTTTCCATATTTAGGCCATGTTATTAAGACTTAACAAAGAAGGCTTCTGTACACGTATGATACTTTTTGGAATATCTCCAACGAATAATTAATTCCCCCATTAATAAACATTTCCCTGAAAAAATGTAAACAAACCATTAAAAAAAAGCGAAAACTTCTAGCCAGATTGTTCCATCGTTGTTGTGGCTCGTTTAAATTGCTAAAAAGGTGAGAAAATGTAAAAACGAAAAAAAAACGCATACGTCGCTTTGTATGGCCAAAGCCGGCCGCAACCTTCTGCAATGTTTGCAAATAATTCGAAATCGATTTATTCAGAGGAAGTGCGACATGGAGGCGCCACGCGATTATTCTTGGTTTCGCTTAGTACACTCTACACAGAAGAAAATGCTAAAACGAATACACCCGCGCCCGCTGTTTCAATTATATTTACTGTATGCGTTGTTGTTGGTTTTCTTGTTTTCACTGTTAATGTCTGCTGGTGGCTGGCTGGCGGGCTGTACATACAATAATTGACGTCTATTTTTGTAGATAGTTGTAGCTGTTTTTAGAAATACACCTCTGCCAGCGTGGTCGTGTATGCTATGTAGATACAGTCGCATACGGCAAAGTTACCTAACCATGGGTAGAATAGTGATATTTGTGTGTTTTGTTTACGTTGACAAGTCGCTACTGTCTCTCGATTCGTACATGCATTCTGTGAAGTGTATGAAAAGTGCAATGTCATTTTTGTTGTGTCTACGCGTTGGTGTTGTTTTTGTGTAGACAGTGGTTTTTCGGCTGTCAATCGATGCGAGAGAGATGCAAGGAATAGATTCAATTAAATAATTTCGATTCGCTCAGACGGGGCAGTCTGTTGTGATTTAGATCGGATTGAGTTCAAGGTCAGGAATTAAGATGATTAGTGACAGTGAGTTACCTAGTTTTGTAGATAGGCTAGATTTCTTCGGTTGTTCTGATTAGGTCTATTAGGTATAAATAATTAATGAGACGTTTTGATTAACCTGTAGTTGTTGAGTACTTCAAGTAATTTGTGCCTGGGAATAGCATGGACCTTCAAATCAAACGAATCAAATGAAATTGCAGATATTCTTCTTCTACAACCTACACCTTCCGATGTGAAATAAAATAAACTATCGCTGATCCTTTGAAAGAAAAACAAGTTAATTTTTTAAACGACCTTGCGAGTGATTTATTTTACGCGTTTGTTTATATTTTTTTTCCTAAGAACTAGCTTCGATATCCACAAAAAAATGTTTTTTTCCGTAAATTCTCATTCGATGAATACAAATATTTTAGTCACGAATTGTATAAGTTGTCATAACTATTCAAATGAAAATCCATCGAGAGGTGGAATATGGGAATAAATTAGTGTAGAGATTGTTGTGCTGATTGTACCTCCAAGTAATTTTAAACTAGTTCATTGACTATTCAAAGGAAAAACTGGAAAACGGAGGAGTAATGAGGTTAAAATATCTCGACGAAAGTAGAAATATAAATTATCCATCCTTTCACTTTATTTTTCTTGGACTTTTGTGAACTTATGTTTCGTGTGAGTTATTCAAAATCGCTTTCGAAAGTCAAACAGATGCAAACAGATTTCCATTTGTTGTTTCCGATTCCTTTCACTTCTTTGATTCAGCAATTGTAGATTTTGGAAACTCAGATTTTCGGCGATAGCGTCAGAAATTAATTAAATCCGTCCCCCATAATCCAAAGACCATTTCAATCACAAGTAATAAAATTTCAAAGACCATATGGTAAGATCTCTTGACGTTGATGACGACAACTTTTACATACACGAAAAGAGAAAAAAAAAAAAAAAACAAAACAATAACAATAACAAATATCTCGTTAGGAGAATTCTAATCAAAAGAATACCACAAAAAGATTATGAACTTGTATGTGAGTTCCTCTTCGCTCCACTCCATTCCACACACACAACAGTGCTAAATGAAAGAGGAACACAAATAGAAAACGAGAGCTTAACTCAAAAGTGATCAACAAGAGAGCGAGAGGGCATGAATGGGGAAAAAGCTGTGCACTGACAAAGCATGCAGCCGGATAAAACTAGTCGTCAAAACAAAATTTGAAAAATAAACACCGCTGACCTTGATCCAAACAAATACTGTGAAAGACAAGCTGCTCCACCACATCGCTCATCCCCTGTCAGTCATGGACACAACACACAACCCAGAGTCCGATCCAATTAACATCTACACGCGCACATGAGTCAAGTCGAGTCGAGGCACCAGAAAGCTTTTTTTGGACTCGGACTTTACCCTTCTCATTCAGGTTTCTTGTTTTCTCTCCAGTCTCTCTCCGTTTGTCATCTCTTGTTTATTTTCCTGTTTTTGTCCGATATCGTTGTTTTGCCTTACCTCTCTGTGGGTGTGTATGTGTGTGATGTGAGAATAAATAAGTGTAAAGGAAAAAAAAAAAGAATCATGGAATTTTTCTTTGTTTTTCCCACGTTGACACGTTTTTGCCGAGTGTGCCTTAACGCGAATATCAACACAACTGGCAGAGTGACTGCCACTCATTCGATCGGTGCTTGGATTGTCAAACGGGGGGACTGTGCGGCAGTGATACGGTGGCAATTTTTATTTGTGTACCGACAAATTGGTAAAAACCAAAACACTACAGTGAGTCACAGTTTCTTTTTTGCTTGCCTCTCTAGTATTAGTGTGTTTATGATACTCAGCTGTTGCTCTTTCTTATAAGGCATAGAAACTGAATTTAGGTGACGTCGAAATAAAAACAAACAAAACAATTTAATGTGAAGCCAATTTAAGTATAAGTAAGTTCTCAAGCATTCTAGACTAAGCTGTATGCGATGGACAAAAAGGGGGCGTGTTCGCTGTTCGCTCTTGTTTTGGATGCACTTGAACTAGGTGAATCACGAATTGGACAGAAAATCAACAAATTTTCTGGTAGACATTAAAATCAACCACACTTGTACAAAAAAAAAAAAAAAGAAAAAAGGAGCAGACGAGTAAACAATCATTAGCGTGTGATGAGTTGATTGGATTAGGCAAACTGAACGAATGGACTACGTACTTTCCCAAGAACTTTTTTGTTTATGCTTACATTTGTTATTAGGGCGGTGCGGTTCTTTGTTGTCATCCATATGCAATTTTTTGCGAGTGGCCTGAGTATTCTCAAGGCCGTAGAATATTTGTTTTTGATGAACTTTAGATTTCAAATGACGCAGATTGTATTTTTCATTACGAATTAATTTAATAGGTATAGTTGGTAAACAAACTAAAAGAATGATGTAGTTTACTTAATTCCTTACGTCAGTTTGACAAATAAACGGTGGCGTCAACATAAGCTGAATTAGTAGATATGGTTGTGCATATCTAACATTTGTGTCCTAAATGTTATTTTAAGAATTGTTTACTTTTATTTTGAAATCTGAGATGACTGTGTGTGATTAAATTTTCTTCACGAGAGAAGCTCCCTTTGACAATCGAATACCCACTGAAAGGGGTTTGTCGAACAGTTATTGAAATGATGTGTTCGCTAATAACACAATTTCCAACTGGCTTATTTCAGCGTCACTTGTGTCATTGTGCTTGTCAAAGCGTCATCAGGCCTGCGATGTTAAGTGCGACGACTGGAATCCTCCCTAATAAAGCGATATGGAAAACCTATCTTTAGAGGTGCAAGACCAACTATAGAGGTATATCCTTGCTCAACGTCGCCTAGGTATAATATCCTGGCGAACGTCTAAAACCGTTTTGTATCTCACTACGATTTGCGAACTTAGCCAACTCTGACACTTCATTCAGATGGAGTTTTGTCACTCGCACAGAGCTATGGGTACAATTTGAGAAAACTGACACTTCATCGCGAATGTGTGTCGTGAATAGTTGGATCGCGTTTGCCTCTTTGTGTATTGCGTTCTCAGCTTGACAGTTCGAAAAATAGAATACTTGATTTGCGGAGAAACAATCTAAAATAAAACTGAAACCTCAATAGACCGTTCTCACCGAGTTTGAAGTATATTCAAATGTCATCAGCTCTAAATTAATACAGTGGCGGTACAAAACAGTTGTTTTATGACAGGAATTAATAGTTTTGAGAACTATTGATATATATATATATTCCTGAGAGAGTAAGGAAATGAACATCAAAATGAACTGAAGTTCACACTGTAGGCTCGTATGGTTTGATAACCTCTCATGGATTGATGAAGTCGAGATAGTTTCAACTAGATTTCAACGAAATCTCCATGTTTCGAAACCTCCATACTGTTTGGCAAAACCTAGGAGGTTTAGAGAAGTTTGATGAAATCTTGCGTATTCGTTCCGGTCCGATATAAAAAAAAACTTTTTTTGAGATTTTTGCCAATAAAAAAACTTGATCATCCTTTTGCATTTTGTTGTAATTATAAACATATATACCTAAATAAAACTAATATAAACAAAAAGTTGTACTTCTTGATACAACTTTTTGTTTATATTTGCTGGCTAATGGTTGCTTCTGAAAGTTCGCGTTCGCAGTTCATGGCTCATATGAATTGACTTATTTAACTAACAATATGAACTCAAAGTTTGTACTTCCAAGGATTGTATCGAATTCTCTCAACTGGCGCAATCTTTACAATCCGATTTGCTCTGTCCGACCAGTCACCTTTTAATTCTCGAAAAATTTATAAACAATTACTAATTTCTCACAACTGTTGTGCTCATTGAATTGACAATTTTATTATGTATTATATTATATAACACAGCAAGTCATCCAATAAACTAGTCACCGTGCATTTCTGATGAATTAAATGATTGTTTTTTTTTTTTTTGTTAGTGAGAGATCAGTACATGATAATTCCGCTGATCATCATTGTGGCTAACGCCAGTAAACAATTAACTTTTCGATGACGATGAATGTTAAGTAGCTTGTTTACACGCCCGCCTGCAAATGCCTTTACAAAAGAAAGCAACCAAGACAGTTGGTAAAGTCACCGACAACAACAGCAGCATGTCAGAAAAAAAGCGTGGAAAACCCCTCCACTATAGATCAGACCACACATTCTCAGCCCAATTGAAATTACAAAACAACAATCAGACGAGCAAATTCGTGTTCACTTCGTCGATTCACCCGCTTGTGTCAACTGCGAGAACTGATCATGATTGCGCACCAGTGCAGAGGAGTGGGCAGCGGGGGCACACCACGCCACACGTTCCTGGGACAGTGAGTGAATGCATTTGCAACAAAACAATCGAACTCGAGCCACCAAAGTAGAGGTTCTCAAAACAAATCACTCCACAAGTGGACAGTAGATACAATTATAAATATTCTAGTACATAGTGAAATCATAGTGAAATAGTCAGCATTTTGCACACAATGTCATCGATATACAGTGCATGCCGTGTGCAAGCATCAGCTATTCAAATAAAGCGCCACGTTTTTGTTCGCGCGAAGGTAATGACCGAGATTGGTTTTGACAGGAGAGTGAGGGCGTTTTTGTTTTTGTCTGGCTGATAAGAAGTATGCGGATAGCGGTGTAAGACTGAGATAGAACCTGACGCTGAACAAATTTGTCATGGTCATGACAACGATTTGAAATGATTGCACATCGCAAGGGACGATAATTTAATTGAAAGGCAATTTTCTTATTTATTGTTGATCAGGAACATAAACTTAAGTCACACATGTTTATCAATCAAAGGAAAAATGAAGAATGAAAGCCGAAAACGGATTATTTGATTTAATAGCATAGACTCTGTGACAAGACCGACAAGATTATGTTTAAAGAAGAAATGTTTTCCATCAACATGTACAACACTTTGGCTATTTCAGGGTCACGTAGGTATCACAGCTTCACAAATTTTTTCAAAAAATTTAAAGAATATTATACTGCCATGTGACATCTTTAATACTAGGTGCACATATAACGCAAATTAGCCGGACAATTTTAAAGACCCCCAAAAATGTACAAACTTAAAGATGGGCATAGCAGTGATGAGGTAGACAATGGGTGCGGTTCGGGCAAACAAATGTATTGTGTCATTAAAAACAAAATATGTGTACTCCACTGAGGATTTATTTAGCTTGTAATTTGCTCAGTTTAGGCTCCTTATTCCAACTAACAAATTTCGGACTAAAGACAGTACACGATTGTTTGAAGAAGATTTTTTCAGAATTCAGAAATTCAAAATATAGTACGGGCAATACAGATCGCAAGGACAACGCAGATCTGACCCACAAAAAAGTTTAGAATTATGAGTATAAGCGGGACGACTCAGCAGAATTGTTGATTTAAGCGTGACACCGATGCACAGTGGTGCCTTTTGTATAGGAAAAAGTCTGTAAAATCTGAACTATGAAAAGGAGAGCGATCAATTCTTGCAATTTTTTTGGATTCACATTTTGAAAATAAGTTAATGGAAATCTGTATCAGTACATCAGTCTCTTGATTTTTAAGAATAAAAATGTTGATTTCTTTTTTTTTGTTTTCAAGCTAAATAATTAACTCTACCACGTATACGTTTGCAAATGTTAAGAGGCAACAGTTAATTTTTTTTCCTAACTTTAAAAGTCCTACCTCTAGTTTAATTCATGTCGTGTAATGCGTCTTGTGTCCAAACCAAGTTCGTTTAAGGTTGAAAGTATCACCTTTTGGACCTATTTTTAATTCGAACACCAATATTTTACATTATCTGTCTTGCAAGTCGAACTCTTTCCAAAATGTTTACCTACTCTTTAAACAGTTACAGAGCTAAACGATGTTTCTCAGAAATATTAGGGGAAAACATTTTCCCCAAAGTTTTTTTTTTTCAAACAACTTAAAACAAAATTCATTCCCTTATTCCCTTATTATTATTAGACAAATAAATGCATTTTACTACTTAAAACTGCTTTTTCAACCGAATAATTGACGAAAGTATCCAGTAACTCGAAAACCTCCGTCTTTTGAATTAGAGTAGGTCTGCAATAGTTATAATTACCGAGGCAGTACTGTATAGGGGTTACGTAAATAAATATGTATACCTAACTAGACTTCGTCGGCACGCTTTAAAAAAAACAGCGCTGCCTTTTGGGTTCACGACTAATTTTTTTTCTTCTTATCATCTTTGTACCATATTTATCTAGATTTATTAAAAAAAAAGAACACCTAAATTAGTTGAAAATTAAGGGCGGTAGAGGGCAACAACTGCATTTTGCCACTTGGTTATACATATAGACGTATAAGATAAATTATTTAATTAATTTAAGAGTTTCTTCACTCAAAGTCAGTCGCAAATGTTTTTTATTTGTATCAGGCTTATATTGGATTATAAATGGATCGTAGAATATCATGACCATGTGACCATTCGTCGATAAACCAAGCTTTGATCCTATAGTAGTCCTTATTCTCCTTTCCAGAGCCTTTTCCGAAAGTGATCCAACTGGCAAGTATTTACCATTACTTCTACCCCGTGCAAAGGGTATAACGATATCGCGAGTTTAGCTCTCTCAAGACGATAAGCCTCAAATTTGGGGATCGTTTTACGTTGCAAATTACTTCAAATATCACTGCCAGTTTTGTTATCAATTTTATGTCTATTTTTGAGATCTTCGTGAAGTCTTGTCGTCATTTTGTTGTTCTTTGATCCATCTCTGACACGAATTTCACATGAATCCTTTTTTTCTCTTCCTTAATAGCACGAATAGCATTTTGAGTCTCCAATAAACTTCTCCATAATTATAATGCGCGTTGAAATTCCGACTATGAGAGCCTCTTCATTTAGGAACTTTTATTGAAACTTGAATAAGTCATTCATCTCCGAGGGTTTATAATATAATAATATAATATGGGTGGCGCTACAGCCCGTAGAGGGCCAGGGCCTAGTTTCTCAGCAACCACTCGTGTTGTGCGTGCTATTGTTCTCTCACGCGTGGAAGGGACCTACAGTTTAATGCCGACTCCGAACGGCGAAGTTGAGAGGCTTTTTCTATACAGGAATACTCTTTGAGCATTGTCAGTGACTCAAAAGAGGTGGAGCCGTGAATTATGATTGGTGGTAAATTCGGGTATCGAACCTGGCACCCTCTGCGTAGGAGTCGACGCACTAACCCACTACACCACGGCGACCCACATCTCCGAGGGTTTACCTCAACGAATAATGCAATTACTCACAGAGGTAGTGTTTTTTACAACTTGAGCTACACTTCCATTGTCTAAGATTATGTAATTCTTACATACAGTTCTTCAATTTCATTATTCACATTTTCTCTCTTCGAAAAATATTGAAGCAAAAAAAAGAGGTTGAGCTATAAATTGAGTATTTCCGAGCTTTGTCAAAGGATTCATTTTATTTCATACTACTTTACCCGGCACGCTTTGCTACGGATAATAAAAAAATAATACAAATTTCGTACCAAAACCATGCCAAAAAATGATTGCAAAATAGTAATTCATGAATTTCAAAACTAAACGAAAGGGTAACCTTAGACTACTATATCTCGCATTTTCCTTGGTTTCAATTTTCCAAATCTTGGAACAACATAGAAGTTATATTTGTATCTCTAAAGAAAAACAATAAATGAAATAACTCCATATTCACTTTTGGTATTTTTTTCCGCATCAACACCCACTGTGCGACGTTGAGGGTAGTATAAAGAACGAATTATGATGACCTTAAGTGAAGTGAAGATATTATGTAAAGCGGATGCCATGGTTTTTGTTGTATCAAGTTCAATATTTATGTACTTGGATGGAGAACTTCTTCTCTTGCAAGCATTAATTTCGAAAATCGTGCATTTTAAAATATTTAATATTTACATATATATGTATGTACTTATTTAACGTGTCAATTATTTATTTATTTATTTTTTTTCAGCTCCGGAACTGATAAAATCGGGTCTCGCTTTGTTCAACGCTAGAACTATTTAAAATCATCATCCCAGCCTTTGGAGTGTGAAGCAAGTTTTTTTTTGCTCCATACCAAATGAACTATGACTGAGAACCAAATCTACCCCATGTCGGCAGATTTTTTTGATACATCATCGAACAGCAGCAATACGCTGAAGTTCGAGTTGTATTCACTTGGCGGTCTCAGTAGTAGCAGCAACAGTAGCAGTATACTTTGTGGTAGCGGCGGCGGCGGCGGTGGTGGTGGCGGCAGCAACAATCATTTTGCACTTAGTCCACCACCAAATACATCAACATCACAGACTAACTACAACGTCAGTAACAGTTCTTCTAGTACAACTAACAACAGCACAATTGATAGTATTCGAGAGAATTTAATGCTAACAAGCGCCATATCAATACCACGTAGCAACAATACACACCATAATCAGCTGCACCATCATCCACTGCATAACTACTATCTGCATCAACCAAAAATAATGGCTGATCTGACGGAAATTTGCTTGGATGCGCTGGACGCATCTTCATTGTCTCCAACTCTTTTGCAAGACGTAAACTTAAGTACATCGGCGATTAATACAAATAACACAAACTCGAATGGGAATTTGATGTATCCAAGCGAGCAATCACCATTGAGCAATAGTAGCAGTAATGGTGGTATCGGTAGTTTGAACAGTAATAACGGCAGTAACACAAACCACATTGGTTTTGACATACACCAGGCGACACCAAATTCAAACACAATGTGGAGTGACATTGGAAGCGCCATAATTGTGACCAAAAATGAACCATTTTCAACTGAAGACGACTGTATATTCCCAATTGATAAGACAGAGATTCAAGGTGGCTGTTTCCCTGAGCTCTATGATGAGAATCTTTTGGAAGACTTAAATATTGAAGACTTAATACCAACAAATCAGAATAACTACATGCTTTCGCCAAATAGTTTCCATACAATGCAGACTTCATCACAGTTGCCCAGTCCACAGGCCTCGCCGGCAGGACCACCCCAGCAATTGTTGGAGCAACAGCAACAACAGCAACAGCAGCAACAACAACAGCAGCAACAGCAGCAGCAGCAACAACAACAGCAGCAGCAACAACAACAGCAAAATCAACAACAGCCAATTCACCAACACCAAAGGCTACAGCATCAACATTCACTGGGCCTACATCTGCATCTCAATAGTTTTGATGAACGACGCCATAGCACAAGACATCACGGTTCCTCTAGTCCATATGATATTTACCATAGTACTCCAAATAAACAAATGAATTCAAACACAGCGTTCTCGCCAGGAAGTCAGGTAAGATCGCCTAAATCGAACCGAAGAACTGCATTCAATTATAAATATATTTTATTTTCTTTTGTAGGCGAGTCCAAACTCTCCACACCTCATAAACTCAGTCACACCACCTCCTCCACCGCATGCCAATCGTTCACAATATCAACAAAATATGATTAAGTCTCGTAATGTCCAGTTGCTCAAGAAGGATTTCTCCATGTCACCAGATCGCAACAATAGCAGCAATTTACTTGGTCAGTCAGTTCCTGCTCCATCTCCGTCACATATGCTTCTCTCTGGCACGGCTTTAAGTCCAAGTAGCAGTGGTTTTGGTAGTGCTGGTCGCAAGTCATTCGGAAGTGATACATCGTCACGCCTGTCCTCGTCGGCTCCGACACATTTGACACATTTGGGACTTGAGCAAATCTGGGGACGACGTGAACCAAGGCAGCATTTATTATCAACTGGTTCACTAGTTGAAGCGGATTCATTCTCTTCCATTAGTACTGGAAGTGTTTTGAGTCCAGAAGGCAATCTATCTCAGGACGACGAAGGCTATTCAGATTTTGATAGCGATCAATATGAAGATGTGTCCACTGACGATGGTAAGTGAAATAATCTTCCAATTGATCCCGGTGTAATTGAGTCATTTCCATTTAGGTTCCGATAACGATGATGATAACCGAACGTCAACACCAAATCAGCTGTCAAGTAGTAAGGGCAAAGAGCGATACTTTTGGCAATATAACGTACAAGCAAAGGGACCCAAAGGCAAACGCCTGGTATTCCAGTCAAAACTTGAAGATCCTCATGTACTGAACGAAGTGACAGATCCTGTATTCAGCCCCAATTGTTCAGTACGAGGAATCAAGGTATTTAAAGTAAATACAACCCAACAGTGTGGTAACAATTGAATTGTTCATTGATTGATTCTCTTGAAGCCGAGTCACTAGAATGCCGTTAATCATTTTGTTTTTTGACGTTTACAGCATAGCGGTAAAGCACGAAAAGGTGATGGAAACGATTTGACACCGAATCCAAGGAAACTACATAGCATCGGAAAGGAACTGGACAAACTAAGCCGGACGATCAACGACATGACCCCAGTCAGTGAGCTACCATTCAATGTGCGACCCAAGTCGAGGAAGGAGAAAAATAAGTTGGCATCAAGGGCTTGTAGACTCAAGAAGAAGGCACAGCATGAGGCTAATAAGATTAAACTGCATGGACTGGAAATCGAGCACAGTGAGTAACTCTGAACGTTTGTCAAAAAGGAGGAGTTTCATATAGTTTTTCATTTTACAGAGAGACTTTTGACTGGTATCAACGACATGAAGCAAGCACTTGCCATAAAATATCAAAATCAGGGTGAACCAACTGAGAAATTAGACGAGCAAATTGAGCAAATCTACAATACCGCCATAAGTAAGTGATATTCCATTTGAATTAAGATTGTGATTTTTTTCTTTCAATTGAAATTGTGTTCCTTTGAAACCTTTGAAACCTTTGAAACATTGATACTAATGAGATATTTGTTTTGTGCTCTTTCCACGCGCTGACTGTCATACACTTCCAGCAGGATTGAGAATTGCAGGTGGTACCACCGATTTTGTGAATAACGTGCTGGACAACGTCAAGAAGGGTTTATCGAATGGTGGTCTCGAAGATTTACGAAACTCCTAGAGATTACTGAATAACATGGAACCGAAGATGGCCGATGATACGCCCGTACAGAAAAATAATGAACTTATTATGAAACGAGAGGCAAGCAGAAATAAAATAAGAAAAGAAAACAGAAACCATCCAAGAGATTCAAGAGCTGTGGACAACATGTAAAGAAAAACAACAAACCACTTTTTTTTAGTGCTATGCACATTGATATTTAATGGGAAACAAATTCTATAGATACGAATACCATATTTTATATAGATATACATATATATATATATAACATTGTTTAAACACGTGTAAATATCTACATTACACACAAACACACACCCACATACAATAACAGATAACCACTCTTTTTTATGTTTTTTTTGTGGCTTTAATAGTTTTTAGATTTTATTTTCTGTTGTAATGTTTCTTTGAAAGATGATGAAAAGTGAGAGAAAGTGAAGAAGAAGCTTTGATACAAAAAAAAAAAAAAACGAAAAAAAGAAAAAATGATGAGAAAACTTTTATAACTTGGCATAACGTGGAAATTCTCGCAAAATCAAACAAAAAAGAAAAAGTAAGAAAAACAAACATTTAAGGAAAGAAAACTTTGAGCTACCTGTTTTACCTGTTAATTTTTAAGATATTCTATAAGGTTATAGTGTTTACTTATGATTTTTTGTTTTTTTTTTACAAGTTCTTTTTTTGTTTACGTTGTAAGCTTGATACGGTTTTTTTTTTGTTTTTATTGAATGCATATTTTCTTTTTCTTATTAATAAATAGTTGTTATTCATATATCTTGGTGCGGATATAGTTCGAAGAGTTGAATAGTTTTGGCTTTTGCTTATTTTTATATTGATTAGCGTCCTTGCTTGGAGTGGTTGGAGTTTTGGTATAGGTATTTGATTGTTATTGATCTTGTACAGGAGCATTTCATTGATATGATTTGAGATGACCTTCAGAGTTGAGATACTACTAGGATCAGATTCATGAGGTGTGTTGAAAAACTAGATCTATTGATAATTCTTATCGCTTCAGAACATTTGAACCAAAGTAATTACTTAAAAATGTGCACAGGAGTGAGTTAGAACTTTTTTTTACTTTCTATTCATAAGCAATTTTCTTTGAACTTCCTGTTAAGACGTGCAATTTGATTTTAAAATGAGTATACGAAGTTACTGCACCCTCGAACCACTTTACACACGGTTACCTTCATTGCTGATTATTTTCTGTAAAGCCTTACATGATGAGATGACGTTTGTTTTCTGATAATTGTCTTGTACCAATTCTTAATTTGAAACTCCTTGGTTTCCTCACTTGCGGCGGTGGAAAAAGGCTTCACATAATGGATGTTTACTCTTATTTTGTTACTTTTTTCCCATGCCATAGCCATCATTTGTTCGGGATGTTGGCCTCTACCAACAACCAACCAGCGTGCTGGGTGTCTCTATTTTTGCAGACTAAGTTGGTTGCGTCCTATGTTGCGTTGACTCACTTGCTTTGGAGACGAAGACTTCGTCATTCTTTTCTATCAACCCTAAAGGGAATACACGCTTTACCTAGACGCGCTGTAATGATATCCAAAAAATGTGTGTATTTTATACAAATGTCAGAGCCTAACAATATTTTCGTCCACCTGTGGACTATATTAATTTTCACATTGATCATGCCATTGTATGATTTTATTTCGAGCAAAACCGAACCCTCTTCCCATTCGAACTGCAACGAAAATATCCACCAAATTAATCGTTGATTTTAAGTTTTGTGTTTGCAACCAAATATTTTTTAAATTCATTTCTTTCTTAAAACTGTACATAAACAAAAGGTTATTTTAATATTGTTAACAAATATACAACATAATATATTCATATAAAAATATATATACACATACATATATAGATTTAAGAAAAAAAGAAAAAACAAGTAAAACACAATAGACGCTTTTATATATTCATAGAGAAACTAAGAAGAAAAAAGCAAAAGGCGTTAAATTTTGATTCTGTGTTATATTTTTGTATTTTCTACTATTTGCTTGCGATGGAAATTCAAGAGAAATCCATAAACATACATAAACAATAATCCTATGTTAATTTGCATGAGTACTTTTAATTCTTTATTCTAAAGTGATATGTTTTTTTTATAAAGGAAAATCCACATTGATGTAAATCCATAATGTACACCCATGAAATCCAAAACAAGACACTTTATTAGTGTTCGAGAAAGTAAAATAGGATAAATATATATACATACGTATGCATAGAGTACACATGTGCATATACAAGAAAACTTTATAATCTAGGAATTAAGAATAAGATGATTACATTTTTTCAATACGCCCAATAATGTGGGTAGACGTTAGAGTTGGAGACATGTTGTTTTTGAGTTATATACACTGTACATAATATATATATATACATAAAAACATATATATATATATATATATTTAATTATAACTGTTATATTCTAATCTATGTATGCTTATAAAATATCCTTTAAAAATACATATATGTATAAATAAGCTTTGAAAAAAAATATGAGAAAAGGGTTTCAAAGATACAAACTAAACTGTTTCTTTTTTTGAATGCGTTTTATTTTTTTTACATTATTTTCGTCAGAACTTGCAATTTTTTCAGTCTTTTAATTTTACTATGAAAATTTCATTTTTATTTCTTTTTGTTACGCTTGTATATGTGTCGTGTCTTTTTAACTTAAGCGACAATGAATTTTGTTTCATTCGGTTTTTTTGTACGAATTTGACTACTATGAATTTTTGGATTTTTTATTTTACATTTTTTTGTGTTATGCATTGTTCTCCTTTTTTCTTTTAAAATCCTAAGAACGTGATATTCGTTAATATATTTCTTCTATTAAGGTAAAATTTAATGAAAATTTGCTTTATTATAACGATTTTTGTTTTTGTGTTAAATATGTGCTCCAAATGTTAGATAAGAATGAAATTAAATACGGAAAGGAAAAAGAAATTGAAGGATACTTGACGATATAGTAGCAAGAGTGCGGCGTTCAAGGGGGGGATCGTCTGAAGTGATTTGTGATAGTTGATTATATCAAAATCTTCGTTTTCCGTTTTCTTCGTTGCCATATTTTCAAGTCAATGAGGGTTAAGGTAATTTTTCTATTTCTGTTGGAATTGAAGCTTTTTAGAGGAATCAAGTATTCGCTGATTATGTCTTTTTTTTTTATATAATTTGCAGTCGCTTCAGAGAGTTTTCTATGGTTTTCTACAATCCATATTTGATTAAGATTTCCGCACAACTCCTATCTCACGGTAAATTCTTCTGTATTTGATTTGCTGATTGAAATTTATTTCACATCAAACTGGTACCTATTGTGATACACAATATTACACAATACACAAGTTATTGTTCCATTCCCTACATTTAATGACAAAATGAAAACAAAAAGTATATATCACAAAAATATAATCACGTATGAAGAGGACGAGATTGTTAATATGGTAACCATGGTATCTTCACCAGAAAATGCAAAGTTCAGTGTACTTGGTATATATGTATATATTAGAGGCTCCGGCGAGAGGATGGCACTCAACATACAGTGGCGAGCAAAACTGGATACCTCATTTCAGTTTTTGTCGTTGTTTCACGATTAAAATAATTTCGTCAGGACGGATTTGTCGTCGGACTGGAACGTGTTGTTTAAAGTTCGTGCATGGTTAACTGTAGTCCAGTTTTTGTGTTCTTTGCAGAAATTTTGCCGGGACTATATTTTGTTCCTTTCAGTTTGATATTTTTTCGGAAACTGCCTTCTTTCTTTAATTTTTTTCCTTCTTTTTTTAATTTTTTTTTGTAGGGGACACCAGTCCAATTGTGCTCAGTGTCCTTTTAAAAGACCTCTAGCGTAATGGATGCGGTTGCTTTTTGTGCCTTGACATCAGTTTTTCGCATACCGATCTCAATAAGGTGTTCATCGAACAGTCTTGGGGCGCTCACTTTAATTATGAACTGTCTCATTCAGTTTTTCCTTTTTTGTACCATATGTACGGTGCGATGTTATAGACCGAATTTCTGTGCTATGTCCCATGATTTAAGACTTTTAGAGATAGCAAAATAATGTTCTGAATATTTTCTATATTTATTTTTATACAATTTTTTAAATTTATATTTGAAAAATTAAAAAAAATTCACTGCTATCTCTCACTATGATGCCAAAATAAGAATGGTGAAATAAATCAAAACATATGATACGTCAAGTTTAGATGTAACGGTAAATGCAAAAAAAAGAAAGATTAATAACTAAATAGGACAGATCGGAATAAAAAAAAGAAGACAATTTTATTAATGAAAACCCACAAAAACTGAAATGATGTATCGAGTTTTGCTCGCCACTGTATACCTGGTTGAATATTTTCGAATGATAACATGTACCTACGAGTAGGAGCATATGTACGAACGTATGGTTATTTGTGATTCAGTTATGTCCCTTTTTTTTGTTAACTGTACAATTTCATTTTCTCTTACAGATGAGAACTATATCATATAGGAATAGGCAAATGTCGCGAAAAATGTTTTTCGAAATAGATGTGATTGAATACGTTGAAAGAATATACAAGTTCCCTCCCTTTGAAGGTTTAGGTAGGTGGGTAGGTAGGCTGACTAGGACGGTTACTAAAAGATCAAGCTTCACTTAGGTCTTTTTGATTTCATCGTTCTATCACTTCCCAGCTATATAGCGTGGCTCCTCATTGACTTTACCTTGTCAAACCATTTGCCGGTTTTAAGCTCTGCAAAATTTAAGTAATAAGCCATCAGTGGGTTGGGCCGTCGCCTCTTACGCCGTGGTGCCAGGAGGGATCCTCGAATTTGTACCAACTTGGATAATTTTTCTCCACCTCTTTCGAGTCACTAGCAATGCTAAAGATCACTTTTGTTTAGAAAAAAGCTTCTCAAATATAGCCGTTCGGAATAGGCTTTAAAAAAACTAGAAGCTATGTATATACCAATATTACGGTTGACGATCCGGAAAATTTATTGGAAATTCTAATTGTCGCCATCGAACATCTCTCATCGAAGCTCCAATTCGACAACCTTAAAATGGTGGTTAATAAGCCATCAGGTTTTATATTTAGAAAATTGAATGGGCCTGGCCTTTCGTCCATTTCTATATGGACGGCCTTTCGTCCATTTCTATATGAAAGACTAATTTAAGGAAAATTTCTATAGGTGCTAACTTTACATCTTATTTGCTTATCTAAGCCTACATTGGAATTTAGGAATAGTAGCTTTCTGTACCATAGCCTTGTTTCAGAGTCGATTTACGATATACCTATTTGGAAATTCGAGCATTGCCTACTAATCAAAGCGTATATCAATAAATATGAATCTATTTTGAGTGTTTTTTGAAGAACGTATCTTCAAACAAACGCACTACACATACACTTACAACATCATCACTTGTTGGCTTTGGTAAAGGAGCTATTTTACCGTAAGATTCCATATCATTTTCCAGGATTGCATTAAGAAGTTCTTCATCAATCCAAAGCAGTTGTTGTTTACTTCGTCTTCCAGATAGAAAAATAGTCTTCGGCTTTATTGTGTTGCTCATTATTTAATTTTCAATAACATTATTTCGTCAATTTATGGTTGGGTATATTCGTCACTTAAAGGTTTAGGTTCACATGTAAATCTTTGTGTGAAATTTTAAAAATGTTGCCTCAAATTGACTTTTATGTGTCTCGGATCTTCTATACTGATATATAAATATAAAATTGTCGCAAGTCGCTTTGTGACTTAACAACTCAGGAATGGTCAAACCGAAATTGATACAATTTTTAGGATTTGTTCCTATTGTCGTGTAGAAGGTTTATCTAACGTTTGTATGAAACTTTTCGTGACTCTGGTCGACTGGTATGAAATAAATTTAAAACGTTGACTTATAGGAAAATTCATGGTATCAAATTTCTTTCTTGTACGCGTTTTTTCTTACATGCGAATTTCTTATATTCTTCATTTATTGTAAATAAAATTGACGTCTTTTCTCGTTTCTTATATTCTAATGTATCCGTGGCCTCGTTGCTTAGTTCGACGATTTCGGCAACAGCTATTCATTTCTCGGTGCCTTAGTAATCACGGATATCATAGAAGGCGCGTAGGAAATTTCCAATTTGGCCATTACTAATTGGCATAAAACTACAGACTTCTCTTATTTTTGTGAGAATTGCATGCACAAGAGCACTCAAGCTTAAGAATTATCACAAGATTTATCTGTATATTTAATCTGGTATCTATTTTTTCAGATTGTTAAGTTTATGAAATTTGCCTTGTACAAGGTTATTCGAACAATTATTGTAACTTTGTCAAATAATATTACAAATTTTGCCTCCTTAATCCTACTTCCAAAGAACACGACTACCTTGTAAATTATGAAAAGTGGTAACTAGTCGGACACATTCCATATTTTCCTCTAGGTTTTGGATCTACGATTATTTTTCTTTTCGCTTAATACTTTTTGAGATATTCTTACGCAAATGTGAAAATAATTTATACAACACGAATTATGTGAATGTTGAGAGTGCTGTATCGGTTGTCGTGACCTTACAAATATAAAGTCAGTGTTCCACTTTCCGTACTTCATTCTTATCAAAACTACATGAAAGGGAGCATGTTTAAGTACCTCGTATAGAAACATGGTGTGTTCAGAAAAATATCAAAATGAAATTTTGCGATTTATTTAGGAAGCCTTCTTGTTACGTATTATTGTAGATTCATAAATATTACTCAAAATTTTGTACTTTATTTTTGATTTTTTTCTCTCTTCTCATACATTTTTAAAAATGATACTAAGAAACATTTTGAAAACGAAAAACCAAGAGATTATAAATAAGCAGGGAATCATACACAAACAGAAAGAAAAACAAAACACAAAAGTGATTAAAGTTTAACTTATGAAAGGAAATACCTCATATTTAGAAGTATGAAAATGATTTTAAAACATACCCATTTTTGTACAAGAAAATTACCATAAACCAATGTCTGCACATCCCTCTGTTTGTGATATTAAATTTTATAATCCAGAAAGAGTATATATATATTTTTTCGTTTCACTTCAAGTATATGTTCTATATTTTTGTAGGAATTAAATATTACATTAGGTGTTAAGTTTTTACTGTTTGTACTAATGAGAGCAACAAAGAAGAATTTGTTTGATGATATAAAACTATTTTTTACCGAAATATGAAGATGGCGATGAAGAAAATGAAACGAAATTTTAGATTTAAAATGAAAAAAAAAAACAAAAAATCAATTATTTTTTGTAGCATACAATATTTGATAAATTTAAATAATATATACATACAATACAGCATACATATATTTTTCTATAGTCTAACAATTAAAATTCATAAGAAATTTGAAATTGAATCAAAACGGAAAAACACAGAAATATACATTATTGCATTACATATGTATGTGTGTAAGAAAAATGTTCCATAAGCATAAATGCTTATTGAAAGCTCCAAATTAAGGTTTAGGAATGAAATTCAATTCAGAAGTAATTCAATATTTGAAACAAACGACCAAGATTTACAAAAGAAAAAGTAAAAATTCTAATGACACATAACCGCACTTAAGTCAACGCAAAAATATTCACACAAATACATATTTTTATCGCATATAAACCAAAACGGCTACCTCAAATACATACATATACATAAAAATTCAATATAAACAATTCTGTGTTAAAATATAACTGCATAGTTTTCAAAACATAATCTTCATAGACGTTATAATTCCCTTTTAAGATGACAAATCCGTTAAAAAGAACAAACAAAACATGAAAGAAAAATATTTTAACTATTTATAATCAAAAACATCAAATGTACGAAATAATGTTTGTCCAGAAAATCATTGTCCCATATGTACAATGCGCGTTTTTTGAAAATATATTTGAACATCTTAATGTCATGTATGTAAGTTACGAAACATGTTTCGAAAAAAAAGAAACAAAACAAAATCACAAGCGAATGCTTACAAAAAAAAATAGTAACCAACTGTGTTAACAAATAAGATACAAATGAACATTTTAATTAAAAAAAAATAATGAAGCAGGAAAATAATACAAATAAGAAACGTATACAAATATATTATATACTTATACATAATATTTGAACAGGCGATTGAGAAAAATAAATAAACAAAAACCTCAAAAGAAAAGGGACAATGGAGGGTTATTATTTGGTGTTTGGATTGAGTGGAACCAGTGGGACCAGTGATTGGGTGAAATATGATCATCCGACGGATGCCATAATAGGATTGAATTGTGGATGTAGATCGACTGAAGTCCCTCCGCAGTCGATCCGACGTTTTCTATAATCGGCATGATTCATGGAATACTTTAAACACATCGATTTCCAAATCTTGGTCGTTTTTTATTTCTGTTTTTGTAGATCTTCGTTTTGTTTTGTACAGAATCCGATCACTATTTTCATTGTATAAGAATATACAATGCTACTGTGCAATTAAAGTATTGGCTTATCCAATGATCATCCTCTATATGGTTAAGACTATTAAATTGGAGGACTGTGCTCTGTTCTTCAGCTGGCGCTATAGTCTAGGAACTGAACTCCATGGTGAACTTCTGCCAATAAGCCTGTTGTCACGATCTAAAGTCAGTTGCACTCAAGTTTTCACTACACGTGGGAGTCAAAAAATTAAAATTATACAGAAGGGTTGCAGTGAGGGCTGCAAACCTATTCATCGTCAATGGAGCTTCAAGTTAAGACACGATTCGCTTTGAGTGCTAGAACAATTCATCGTATTCTGGTTGACAAAAAACGGTACCGCCGAGAAAGGTTCCGTTATTGAAATAAGTTACAGTTGGAATAGTGGATGGCAGTTGCGAGAACCCAAACGATTAAAATTTCTTTGTAGTGACGTGACAAAGACTAACTTGTTTGGCATGGAAGTTTGTGAAAAACCCTTAATACGCGACCTCTTGCGTGCGAAATGAGTTTAGATTATTTGTCTGGTCACAAGGATCTGTCATAGCATGTCACACATGCGCAACAATTTTAACCCGAATGATGTCATCTACTGTTGCAGATTTGGACTGACATCAAAATTCATACAAAGGCGAAGATGAAAAAAAAATGGTTGAAAGGGGTTGACGAATTTCGTCATCTTCAAATATAGAAGCCTTAGAAAATGAACCACCTATATGTATTGGCAGAGGTATATTTAATGAAAAAAGCACGTTAACAACAAGATCCAAGATCCGTCGGTGCTTACTGGAGAAATAGGTGGTCAATCCGATTGAATTCAATAACAGCCAATTCCATGACATTCAGATCGCCCTTTGTCGAAATTCGAGGACCATCCTTTACCATACGCTCTACACATTGTGCATCTACACAAAATACCTTTCCAAAGACCAGTTGGTTAAGTAGAACGGTATATAAGGGTAGGACAGAAATATAATATATATATATAGGTGGTAATAGTACAAGCCACATAGCACCAGGCTTACAACTTTGTTAATAGATGACGCTCACAAGTCAACACTGCATGGAGCCTATGCATTAACTCATTGCCATCTACAACAGCAATACTAGATAGTAAACGGACTAAGTGCAGTTAAACAAAGATTACATGGATGTTGCACTTGCTTTAGGCATAGAGCCACATTGCAAGGCAAACCAATTAATGGGAAATTTGCCACATCCGACAGTCAAAAGAAGCAAGCCCTTCCAACATACAGGTGTTGACTATGCCGGACCAATAGATCTCAGGATGTCTAAAGGAAGAGGTAACCAATCTTACAAAGGCTGCATAGCCATATTCATATGTCTAGCAAAGAAAGCTATTAACATCGAAGTCATAAGTGGTCTTAGTGCGAACGCCTTCATCGCAGCCTATAAGAGATTATGCGGACGACGAGGACATATTGCGCACCTCTACAGCGAAAATGGTAGAAACTTCGTTTCTTTCATCCTTTAGTTCCACTATGTTTAATCTGTTCATAATTCGTCGGCGTTCAACATTCTCAAATGAACATGTGTCTGAACATGTTTAGATGCTTTTTTGACATTGACGGTCTTCGTAAGTTCAACCAAAGTAGTAGTACCAAACTAGCTAGAGCAGAGGGAATTCTCCACGACTTTGGCAAGAATTGATACGAGAGGAGTTCCCCTCACACACAGTTCTTTTCAGAGCTGTATTCAGGTCAACAAACTTCTATTGAGCACGGGTGGGAGAAATCTATCGAAGAGCATTCTCTCTAAGCCAGTTTAGAGAGGAATCTGAGGTTGAGAGATGGTTCAAGTGACTAGGAAGTCTAGGCCTTATTTTGTAGTGCTATAGTATCGGAAATGAATACGAAAATCGGAAATTAGTATTTTGCATTCGGAAATCAAAAGTTATGCCACTCGTTTACGGAAATTTGGTATTTTGTATTCTGAATGTGGGTGTCTGACATCGTTTCCTCAGAAGGATTTTCATTCGAAAACAATTTTGCTATCGGATTGGTTGTGTCAAACATATTTTGATTGATTTAATTAATATTTTCTCCGAAAAGAGAAAAGAAATTAGGCTATTAATAATAAAATTGTGCAGTTAAGCGTTGGTTTAACATGTATATTTTCTTTGTAAAATATTTGTCTTTATTCAAATTTTCAGTTCAAAGGCAAGCAACAGAAACGGACATACCAAGCATGAATAGTTTGAAGCCTTGGTTGGATTTATGAACTTGCATGAAGGTTTGCCAATGGATTTCTTCTATGTGTAGATGCAAGGCAGAAATCCAACCGGCATTGGACTAAGCTGGTAGAGGAATTTCAAAGGCAATTCCAGAGCCCTACCGATCGGGGATGTAAACTTAAAATTGCAGACAAATATTGTGAACAGAACAACATGACTTGAGTATGTGTGCCGCATTCTCTCGAGGGAATAGAAAAGTTCTCTCACAGCTAGTAAACTTTTAGATCTACCCTTGAACACACCGAAAGTCCGCTTAAGCATACACCTTGCTGCCGATAGTCGCTCGTTGAACTTGGCTTCAGTAGAAATTTCAGCCGCCAGACGATAAAGCGTGAAGAACCAAGACTCAAGTGGATATCAGGAATCCCCTATAACAGAAAATATCCGAAAGGAATTGCTTGAGACGCTTACCTAAACACCAAGAAGATCTTTACAAAATTCTTTTCCAGGTAATTCCTTCCAGATTGGTTAATGTGTGAAAATTTTAAAGAAATAAATTTAGCTGAATAGATTTCTTCTTCTTCACAGTCCGGAGTGGGCCTGGGCCTTACCCAACTTGGCTCTCCAGCCAGCCCGATCTGTCGCCAGCTGTCTCCAGTTTGCCACACCAAGCCGACTGAGGCCCTCTCAACCTGTGCGCGACCTTGTTCGTGGACGTCCTCGGTTGCGTTGTCCCACAAGCTCAGAGTCTAAGATTCTTCGGGGCGAAGATAAGTAGTCCACCACATCTTAAACGTTGGTTGCGTAGATGCCTGGCTAGACTCATGTCACCGAATAGTTCGTGGTTGAACCTTCTTCTTCAAATGCCATCAACGCAAACAGGCTTAAAAATCGCACGCAGAACTTTTCTCTGGAAAAGATCAAGAGCCTCTTCATTCGCTTTGTATATAGTCCATGCCTCTGCGGCATACAGCAGGACTGAAATGATCAAAGTCTTATATAAAATCAACTCGGTCCTTCAAGAGATGGCTTTATTACTCAATTGCCTCTTGAACCCATAGAAACAGTTGTTGGCAAGAGTTACTTTGCGTTTGATCTCGGTACTCATATTGTTTGCAGTGTTTACCGCGGAGCCGAGGTAAACGAACTCTCTTACTACCTCGAAAATATAGCTACCTACAGTGACGTTCAGACCGACTCATCGATGTTGTGCGTCCTTACTTACTTTGTTTTGCCCTCATTCACCGCTAGACCCACTTTATCCGCTTCCGTTTCAATACTAACAAACTACCGATTTGCGACTGACTTATTATTGAGTGACTGGTAAAGAGTTGGCAGCATTCAAACCCAATGCGAAAGTGATATAAAATACAAATTGTTTGTAGAATCGGACTTAATTTCCGAACCCGAAACTGATACAAAACAAGGCCTCACTTGTCTATCTCTGCCTTTATGAAATGAAAGAGTTATAAAACCTGCTTTTTACCCACTGCCATAAACATTTCTGGTCGGATTTCACCCACATCGGCGGATTTGCCAACTTTTAGCGATTCAATCGCCAAATTGACTTTCTCAACCGTTGGACTATTCTCAGTGCCTTGGTCGGGATTGAGCAGCTCCGAAAAGTGCTCGTTCCATCTGCGTAAGATGTCTACCTCATTGGAAAGGATCTGACGTAATGTAAAGATTTGGTCGATGGTGGATACCCCGGCCTGAAACAGCAATGATAAGATAAGATGGCGGACAGAAGAAATTTTTCCAGATTCAACAGCGATTCTACTACGAATCGTCCCTTTTCGTCCCGACAGGTTTCTGTCGGAAGTTTGTACCCACTGGATAGTTGTTTGATCCATTGGTGAAACTTTCGGACATCATTTCTGCCGTATCACCTCTCCATTTCCTCGATCGCGCGCTTCTCATGCTCTTTATTATTCCTTTTGAGAAGCTGGTGTTCTTCCCTCCTTTTAAGTTCGTGGAACTCACGAACCACTCTCGTCCTTCTATCCAGTGTCGCCTTATATCCTGCTTGCTTCGCTGAATGCGTCTGCCTGCACTCGTCAAACCAGAGGTTTTTTCTGGGAGGCATTTTAAAAGCCAGCACATCAGAGGCAGCTTCTTTTAGGTGGTTTTGACAACGCTTCCATTTTTCGTCTGGCAGGGTTGGACCCCCTGGAGCTTCAGGAAGATTCGATCTACAAAGCTGCAGGAAAGGGATTTTTACAAAAACAATATATATTTCATTTGCAATACATATTCGTGTTTTTATTTAGGAAAAAATACAAAAAAAGCTGTTAAAATTAAATTTCAAGCTCAATTTTTGTTTAGCATATATTGCTACCTGTTCCTTTTGCAAGTAAGGCAGTGATGGAAATATACTCAGCACATTTCCAAAGAGATTCAAATTCGAAAAATAATAAAGTTGCGCTGCGTTGTAAAATACGACGGTTTTTTGATTTTGTTTTTAAAATAAAATTACAATTTGGCCTGAGCATAACCCCACGTGTTTTTCAAGCAATCAGCGTTTTATACAAAAATATATGTACACTTGTGTAAAATCATAAGCACGGGTTTTATTCATTTTTGACTTCTGGCTCTAGGTCAAACCATGCTGAGATTCCTGGTCCGGACACTTCTGGGTCGCCCAAACCGAGTTTCAACTGAAAGAATGCAAGTACAAGTGATTTCAGTAAGCAGCTGTTGTGAACCTCATACGACCACTTACCATTCCAATGATTGGACTGCCACCGTAAAGGAAACCCTTCTGAGTGCACACGGTAACCTCGAGATCAGTCTGGAAAAGCTCAGCAGATGAGATGACATAGTCAAAGGTCGCCTCATACACTGGATTGCAGTTGTCTTTCACTGTGACGGTCTTTCGTTTGGATTCCTTGGAACGAGACGGCAGTAGGTAAAGTTTGACATAAGGATCGGGAATATTCGATGGATCGGTAAGTGGAATGTTCATAATTTTATGAACTGTGACGGATAGCTTTTGGCGCGTAACATTGTAACGAATTGTGAGCTGAATTCTGCCCAGATTATGCTCTCCACTTGTTGATATTGTATCCGGATGACGATGGATCAGAACCGAGTCGGGATCAGCAGGGGCTCGAGCTGGATAAGCTGAGATATTTGAAATCTTTGACATAATAACTTCTTCTTCAGCAATTTGATCCTCCACAGATTCCTGTGTGAAAATAGATATGATTTATCTATTCATTCAAACATCCCAAAAAACTTACCTTTACGCTTTTTTGCTTGAAAGACCCACCACTTCCAGAAGCGGGCTTACTGTTAATGGCGGCAACACTAGCACCACCACCAACGCTTGTTGCATCACTTTTAGATTTCTGAGAGGCTGTGCGTGACATCGCAACTTTATCTACAGGTGTATCATCTTCCTCTACCTCGGCACGCTTAAGAATCTTCAGTTCTAGTGCCAAGGTGATCTTTGAATCAGGTCCAGACTTTTCCAACTGGAACGGCTGCGACACAAGCTTCATATTCGGCTTGGACAGCAAATTATTCAAAATGTAAGAGAATTTTCCAATGTCAGTTCCAGTCTTGCTATCGGTAATTTTAAAATGAATTGAGTCATTGTCCGGATTTGCGACCAAAAACGTAAAGCCTTGCTCCCATACAGGCGAATCAGTTCGCATTTGAATACCAGTCTGCTCTGAGTGCTTGCCGACACTGAGGGTACAGAAAGCATCAGGATTAGCTCCTACTCGTGCTTGCTGGAAAAATAAACTAATTTAGGAAACGTCGTGTGATGTGACAGGCGTCACTTACTGGCAAACTCTTGGCAGAGTCCACGAAAACTACGAGAACAGCTGAACTCATGGCGGTCACACGAAGTAGTTGTGTCTCCATCAAGGCTTGCTTAAGATCATTCCGATCCTCTGACAGTGTGTGCCATGACAAGCGGACATGTAGGAGACCACGCTTAGCCTGCTCCAGGACTAGCCACTGTGAAAAACAAAAAGGTGCGATTATTTATCAACTTCATACTGCTAATCCATATTTAACTGTTTTCCTTACAGTGTCTAAAAGTCCTTTCTTCACCACATTCGCGATCTCGACCGATGCTCTAGAGGAAGTTGGAAAAAGAACTTAGTTACTTTCACTATCATTAAAGTCGATAAACTAAAAAAAAAATAATCAAAAAGAAACAAACAAAACAAAGAAAAAAAAGGAAAAACTAATAAAAAAACGTAATAAAAATCAAAATGTCTCCTTTGTAACGATTATTTTTGAAATACACAACACACACCACGTACATACACACAGATTTAAATACATATGTACAACATTACTGAAACTCAATAAAAAGCAGAAGAAATTTGAGAAAAAAAATGTGGAACGCTTCACGATTTTGCGTGTCATCCTTGCGCAGGGGCCATGCTAATCTTCTCTGTATCGTTCCAATTTTAGTATATGTTCTGCCGAAGCAAGAACAAGTTTTACTTCTCAAATAATGTTGTTATATTAGAGGTCAAGGAAAGATATTCTGTGAATTATATATGAACCAAAAACAGCACCATCTATCGTTGACAGAGAGTATGTACCGAAGATACACGTTATTTTTTCGATGAGAAGGAATCAATGAGGGGTGTTTTTTTTTTAGAGGCGGATAACTTCATATTGTCAAGATTGTTTTCTGTGACATCTGATTTGACATTTTTCAGGTGTTTTGAGATTTGTTTGGAGCAGAAATTAATAAGAAAGGAGATATCCAACTTCGACTAGATTCACCCTTAGACAACGTTTCCACCTAACGGAAACTGCGAGGTGCGGATGACACCACAATAGGCCATTTCCACTGAGGTTGAAGGTGTTTCGCTCTCAATATTCGAGTCATTCGCTCTCGATGTACAATTGCCCGCCAAAACGAATATTACTGGCTCTCAATTCTCAAATGGCCAACAGACCAGCTGTCTGTTGACAGGAAATAATAGAGTGAGAACACCAGACAATAGAGAGAAAAAATGCGAAAACGAACAACAAAATGACAGAAATTGACTTTGTAGGCTTGTTCGGTTTGACAACTTCTTCTGGACGGATGAATTCAAGGGGGATGCAACGAGGTTTATCAGAAGCCGCGAAGTTTGCAGACTCTGAAAATGTATGGCGAAATCTGGTAGGTTCGAAGAAAATTGATGAAACTTCGCCGTTTCGTTCGGTTGAATCGTGGTATTAGTCAATGGCGACACTTTTGAGGTGTGTGTGGTAAATAAAAGTATGTGGATTTTCTTGGATTTTACACATTCTTTAACGAAATTACGGTATTCACCTCGAGGAGGGTGCCAGTTCGTAATTTCAATCAATCGATGATTGTTCATCTTCGTTTAACTCGAAACAAATTCGATTGTATCGAGTCAACTCGTTTGTTTCAAGTTACGTGCTGGTACCCAATTCACCAGTAACATGGCGTCCGATTCGTGAATTTGCCCCGAAATGAGGTATTCTTGTACGGAGGGTGTTCAGGAGTTGGGACAGGGCGTCATTTATAAGATCCTGTCCAGTGAAATATGTATCTAAAGCCTTTTTGGACACGCATGTCGAAGATAGACCAAATATTCGCACTAAGGCAAATCCTAGAGAGGACTAGCGAGGGCCAATACCGATTTGAAAGCCGCATACGACTGCATTCTAAGGAATTATTCAAAGCGATGGCTGAATTCGGGATAGCAAGAAAATGTATCCAGCTGCAATTTTAAGGAAGCCAAGGTGTCTGACTTCCTCGGGACAAATGTGGTATCCACGAACGACATCCAAGTGGCAATAGCCCTGAAAAGCGCTTCTACTTCGGTTTGTCGAAACAACTGGACTTATAGCTCCTTATTCGAAAGACCAAAATCAGACTATACAAAATTCGTATTTATCCAGGCCTCCTACATGAAGCCAAAAGCTGGACGATAAGCAAAACTGCGGAGCTGATTTTTGGTGCCTTGGAAAGAAAAATTCTACATTGAATTTATGATCCTGTTTGCTTGGAAAGTGAATGGAGGAAAAAAAATAACCGTTAGTTCTACGAGCTGAAACATAATATGAATGTATTCCGAAAGGCAGAGATTCGTCGATTTCACACTCAAATCCATGCCACTTGGTTTGAGAAGGAAGGCTGAATCTCCGGTATAAAGCCGAAAGCAAGACAGCTTGTGCCCAGGACCATTTCAGCAGAGCTATACGAAGCAGCTATTGCTCAGGCTCAGATCCCCATGCTCCGCAGGCGTGAGGAATAAGAAAGTTACGAATATAAATCAACGACGAAAACTGATACAGTTGTCCACTTTTGCCGTGTTTGTAGAGCGGTTTCAATCCTTTTCAAGTAATTGTTTTAAAAGCCGAATTACAAAAGTTACCTTTAAAAAGCGCAACATTAAGCGAACGCAAAAAATAAATTATAAACAAAAACAAATACAATCAAAATTTAGTTAAATAAATTCAAATATCATGCTTTAAATAAATACATTATCATGCATTATTACATCTACTGAACAGTCGAAACCTGGACGTTTAACTGACTCGATTATTGTTTATTATTTTTTTTTTTTTAAGTAAAGCTGAATCTTATTTAACCTCAGAGAGGAGGTATGGAAACTGTCGACATCGTCTGAAATTGAACGTGGCAAAATTGAATTTGTTTAATGTTATCGCCAGACAGGGCTACATTATTCATAAGACCGGCGCTATTCTATTCAATAAAAATCATTCTGAGACAATATGTCGTGTTTGTAACAAATTGCAGTCTGAACTGAACAAATTTTCAGCAACTCTAAGTAATCAAAGTGCGACCAAATAGCAAAGGAAGTGTGTCTCAATGTTCGACCGTCAAAGTTATCAATGGCATCCAAATGTAAAAATATTGAATTCGGGTTGTCGTCTTATCCATGCATCGTTTTACAATCGACGAACGTTAAACATTATTGAAATTTCGGCGCAGTTGTAAATATACAAAGTGAATTTCGTCGTCATCAACCAGAGAGTGAATGGTTCGAAACACGGAAAGCCGTCTTTGGCATGTATCGGAAAGATCCAGAAATGGAAAAGGATTCGATGCCGACCAGATGAATTAGGCATCATCAGAGACACGGTTACCGTCAATGGTCTTTGCGATATTCTGTTTCCAGAGCTCTACAACAAATATTCCATATATCCGAGCTATGATTCCAATAAGCTGACGCCAAAGGCCATATAAGCAACGCATCGCTCGCAGTTGTAAACGAAACATTTTCGACTGGGTCATCTCAAAGCCAAAGAGATTTGGCATCTAATGCCTGTCTTCGATCTGGCATTGACTTTTCCTTTACTTAGAATGTCGATCTTAAACTTGAAAGGAGTACCTGTTTTACAAGAGGTTCCATCTGGTTTATTGGCGATTTTTGCGAGAGTGTCAGCTTCACAATTTCCCATATCTATATGGCATGGTACCTAGCACAGATACCTCGTCAAGAGATGCGCAACAGTTTATGACTACTGTAGTGTGTATAGAGAATGATTTAATTGATGCCTGGCTATTCGTAAAGTTACAGATATCTCGGGCGGATACCGCGTTCCACTTCAACCAGGACAGAGATCCGCTAATCGCCATTATTTCCACATGGAAGACACTGCAATGGTATGTTAGATAAAGTGATTTATTTAAATTGAGATGTCCACAGAATACAACACTTCCTACTCTATCTTCCATTTTGCATTCGTCCGTGTAGAAGTGTATGGCGTTTCCAAAAGGTATATTGCTGCCATACCATGGGCCTCTTTTAGAATTTTAGCATGTCCAAATGTGTAATCAACCATTGAGAGCATCCCTTTAATCGAACAGTTGGTTGCTATTTGCTAGCCAAATATATCTAAGGAAGTAAGGTTAAATAGAGTTTTCAGTGCGTGTGGTTCACAAGGCTCCACTTATACAGATGTAGGCTTGATTTTGTAAGTTCCTTAAGGCGTCGAAATGTGTGCCGGCGTTGTGTATGGGCCATTATACTATTGTGCCGTTTAGGAGGATGGGTCTGAAAAGCCACTGCGTCATGTAAGACCCCATTTATGCCCAATTGGTTTCCGCCTCCTATATAGGGCCGTGATGGCTTTTCTTGCTTTCCGCTCTATTGAGCTTTCAGTTTAATCTACTGTCCAGTATAAGGCCAAGCTATTTGACCTTAATTGAGAATTATAGACAGGTGCTATTTAGGGTGGGAAGGTCAATGTTAGGTATTTTGTATTTTCTAGGTAAGAATTTCGCTTACTGGATAACGCCCCACATATTGGACCGATTCATCAAAAATTGGACCGAAAGCTTGAAACATTGCCAGTAAATGGGAGCGAATATTTGGATGGTGGCTTATTCCGTACTTAATGGCATGAATGTAGCATCGAACTAAACACAGAATAAATGTTATGCCTCATTGTTTTTTTTTTTTTTAATTTCTTTGCCTGTCGAGAACGTGTGGTCCAGTGTCAGTAAGAGAAACTATGTTAAAAGCCCCAGGTCAAGCTCCGAACCCAAATACATTGGATAGAAATTCGGTCCAAAGTCATAAACCAGGCCGTAGACTGGTTGACGCTTAGCTCTTAGCTACCAATCCGGATGTGCACTGATCCAAGCGTGCATCCAGTTTTTTCAATCATTTATTTGAACCACAGAACTAATTTGTTCAATGTACATCCAAATTTGATGATCGGATTGGATTGCGCTTTAACTGACCAGTTTATTGGATCATTACTAAAGGCAATCGAAAAAATGCCATTCTGCTGTGTTCGAGGACGGAAATGACATAATTTCTTTTAATTTTCAGAGCTGTACTTGTCAGATGTCTATTTTATATTTTTTCATGTCTCAAAAACTACAAATGAAACATTATAGAAAATACAGTATCTAAGAAACATTTAAAAAATAACTAAAAAACAACTAAACAACATCTATGTATATACTGGAAAAAATACATGTTTTTTGAACTATAAGCCAACCTGCCAAGAAAGTCATCCAAATTGGCTAGATCCCAATCGTAGAGTCTAAATTCAACAATACTATGTTGGACAACTTCCACAATACACTGTCATTTACGGTTAGTTTGATTTTTGATTTAATTTTTTTTTTGATACAGAATGTAGCCATTTTGTTATGAAAAAAAGATAAAAATATACATACAGTAAATCGCTTCTGCTTTTTTTTTTGTTAGCTGTTAAATCAAAATAATTATTATATCAATGCCTATAAATAAGCTACAATTAAATGACGGTTGCTGCGAAAAAAAATAAAGATATGGGATGTGTTGGTTAGGTATATATTATGCACTTTGTATATATGTATCAATGGAGATCAACTCGAAAATCAAACAAAACGCATAGGAAGAAAACTTGTGAAAAAACAAATGAGATGGTAAAACGTTTGAAAAGACTGTGTGTATGTAACCTTCCCAAAAAGTCGTCAGCCTGTACACCCGGTAAGCCTTTATCGCTGTCCCAAATGTTGAAAAATACCTCTTGACTTAAATGTGAACTAACCACGGCCTAAATGAAAAATACAAATTGTGCAAAATAACAATTAATTATCGGATCCTACAAGAGGGGTGCGATTAGTCAATTAAAAAATGCCACATAGCATGCCGGCATTAGTAGGAGGGTATTCAAAAATGCTGTCAAGCACGATGAGGCGCACAAGAAAACAGAAAATTAAAATTCAGAAGCAGCTTATCTACTCACTTACGGTTCACCTACGATGTTACGAAATAAGGGTCTACCATTATGTAGGTTTTGGGAATTTCAGTTAACATGTATTTACAATTAGAGACATTTTTTTTATTCTTTTCAAAGTGGAAAGAAGTGAAATAATTTTGAAAAAAAAGAAAAGAATTCAGGTTTTGAAAGAATAGAAAATGGATGGCTCAGTGAAAAGAAAAGAAAGATGAAAAGTGAGACACAGATAGAGTAGATGTGGAGAATGTGTCAGATTATAACTTACCTTCCTAGTTTCTCGTCCTTTCCCGTGTCGTCTAAATCTTTTAGTTGGAAATCTATCGTTTCTCCGAATGTTGTAAACGCTACAGCCTAAGTCAGATATTTTGTTTCAAATTTAAAGAACGTGAGAAAAAAAAAACAAAAACAAAGAGAACAGAAAAGCAAGAATAAAACGTCTACGAAAAGTCGTGGTAAGTGAGACAGGCGTATTCAAATAAATTTCACGGAACCCGAGTGAATTTGATTGTTTCGTGTGGTCGCTTATCTAGGTTTGCACTTTGTCTGATATTTGCTTGAGGTTGCAGTAGGAAGAGCTTGCATCTGCGGAGTCTGATTAGATTATCGGTCGGGAGGCAAACATTCGAAAGCTACAATTAATTGAAACTGTAATCAAGTGGAATGAAACTGAATTCCAGTTCCACTGCTTGAGTCGGGAGTGTGAGCAACAAGCAAAACACCAGCTAACTTTGGTTTGAATCGTTCTTTAGCCCAGCTCATGGTGAAGCAGCTCGAGGGCATTTTCGCGAAAAAAATACAAGTTTTCGATTAATCGGAAAATTAATGCAAAACCAAAAGTGAAAATTATTTCCAATAAAAGTCACACATAGTCTGTGTATGACAGGTGCCATTTGTGTTTTGACTAGCGCTTGAGAGTTTTGTTTTGTTTTTTGTGTTCTTAATTTTATTTTCGTCGAAAATGTTTCAAAAGAAATTTCTCAAACAACAAGAACTTGAAGATCTATTGAACACAAGCAGCGTCGATAACGAAATCGAAGATACTGCAGCTATGGTTCGCAATGCGTACTCATTTGATTTTGTTCCACAAAAAGTGGACGCGATTAGCGATGTTGAAGATATTGACTGATGATGTGCATGTGTGTTGAACGATCCTAGTGCTTACGCCATACGAGAAGTTTCCGGAAAAATAAAAATATAACTCGTGAATTCAACGATAAAAATACAAACATGCCGGATCACGACGACGATAAAAGCACAAGAAGAAACAAATGAATCGAGTGGCGCGAAAAAGAGGAAACCGAAACCAAGTGTGTTCACGCCAAAGTGGTCGAAGGCGAAGAATGTGTATTTTTCAAAGCACCCAACCAACATCCAGTCCGAAAAATGTGACCAGCTGTTGGAATACTAATGTTTGTTTTTTAATGAATTTTTATCTGCTTCATTGTTCGCACATCGAATTATTCGATGTATTCATTGATGACCAGGTCCTTGAATAGATTGTTGCATGTACTATTGATTACTCAATTACCGATGGTACCGTAACTATGCATGGGACGCAGGATGGTAAATGCATGGAAATTTCATTGCATGATTCACAAACACAAACGATAAAAATAGAGCATTACGACAAATGGAAGCGACTGACTGTTATGCTGCAGCTTGACCTCCGCGTATATGCTACCTTGTGCTCATTGCGTCAAGTCAAATCGGATTCCATAACATATTCACCGAAAAAAATGCACAATTAAAGCGAAACAATCGTGTTAAACACTATTCGTTCAGATAAGACCGTTCATTTAATTATTCGCACTGGTAAGCGCCTTTGTTGCCGCGATTGTCCCAATCACACCGTCTTCACATGCTGTGAGGCAGCATTGCACCCAAAATGTTTCACAGTATGTAAAATGTTTCGGTCATCAATTTGCAAATAAAAAATGCTTCTCTTCTTCGTCACATTTTCTCTGTTTGGCGAATCACGTTCAGGCTAATGGTGCGAAAACGCGCCACTAATAGGCACCTTAACTGACCAGGCACAAAAAAAAATGTCCACTAAGACCTGAATCGGGGCTCTGAGTGAAATTTAAACGATTTTGGTCCACGAAAGAAGGAGCAGCCCGAAATGGGTTAAGTGTGACTGCCTACGCAGAACGAGAAACGTTTACTATACAGGATGGGTAATATACTGTTTTTTTTTTAAATTATAGGTTATTTTGATACTTAAAGCAAAAAATATCTCAAAATCTTGAGACAAACAACGAAATGTGTCGGTTCACACTTGAACAACGTGAAGAACGGGAAATATTGGAAACTTATTTCTAAAGTGAGTGCTGTGTAGACAGTGCGCTTTTCAAAAAGAACTTTTGGCCGAAATGAAGCAGCTACCGCGATACAGCTATCGCAAGTGTGTCCAAGAATGGTAAGTGGACAACACTCATGGTTCCCGTCGTCGCAGAGTTGAGAATGCGGCTATTGTGGCCAAGACCGTTTCGAAAATGAGGCTGGAAATAACGATGGGGATTACAGAGCCTTCTTCACCGACTTTTTTTTAACTTAAATTGAAGACACGGATTTGGACGACTTCTGGTTCATGCAGTATGACGCGCTTCGCAGCCCATTCCCCAATTCATCTTTTGAGCACCAAATTCTCAAATCGTGTTATCAGCCGTCTTGGCGATGTCAATTGACCGCCTCGGAGCTGGGGTTTGATCTTTTTGGATTTATTTTTTTGTGGGGAGCCTTGAAGGACCTATATTATGTCAACACTCCGGAAATAGTTCAAACTGTTAAAACCAATCCCTGGGCCACAGCCCGAAATCATTAAGAAGGTCTTGGAAAAATTGGGTTGAGAGAATGCACTACTGCGAAGCTAGCCAAGGCAGCCACTTGAACGACGTTGTTGTATGTGTTTGTTCTTAATGAAATTATGGCTAATAAAGCCATAATACATAGAACAAATTTAATTTTGTTCGTTTCATTGCATTTTTAAAAAGAAACTTGTATTTGGCCCACCCTGTAGTATCATCCAGTGCATCAGATAAGCATAGGAAATGCGGAAATTACGATTTTTTTTGGAGAAATTGGTGAATAAAGAATTTTCTAAAAAGATTTTGGAAGATAGCATTTTGATATTTTTCATTTATGATTAGCTAGTCGTGAATTTCTCTTCTTTTAATTGTCATTATCACTGTGCGCATCCGCTTTAACCGGTTACTTCTTTATTCATGGACAAAAACATTTTGTCGGATTATTATTGGTGAATAAGTTTAGCATAAAAAATGGCTTCTTAAACATCTTTCAAAAAGCAGTGGTGCCAATATTTCTCAGTCGCTGGCAACTTGTTTTTTTCATTTCTTAATTGTTCTCTGTTTGCAAACCAAATGAAAGGCATTGTCGTAACTAGGCTTTTATGCGCCCGGTGCGAGCTTCTACATTTGCGTTCTCGTATACGTGTAATATAAGTAGGTCCTGCTAATTTTTGCGTCCTACTGGGCCCACACCCTGTACCTGGGAACCGCTGGCACCGCCCTAGTTGCGGCTCTGCATACAGACAGATAATACACATTGTGTACATGTACCTAAGGCACAAACAGTATGATCCTTAGCATAAAATTAGCTGTCTCGCTAATCTGAATTTAAAATATGGCAAAACCGTAGTGTCATACGGTATAAAACCTAGCAGCGCGTCAAAAATAGAGTCTATCGAAAATTTTACGGTAAGCATTCCTATCGTATCACACTACATCTGCTAGCCTTGAGGGAAGCGCTAATATCACGATTTGCATTTAATGAATCCATTCCAATAGCTTCGAGATGTGTAAAATAGCTTTATTGCTGTTAGACAACAGTGAAACTTCGGCCAGCATCAGCCTATTGTGCTAACACGCGCATCTCTTTGAACATATTCCGCAAACCAGTTAGTGCTTTTGATAAAGCGTAGGAGATGGCTGACTCTGATAATTGCAAAGTAGACGTGAAACTCTCTTTTATGGAGTTTCTGAAAAATTCGTTGTAAAGAAGGACTGATCTAGAGGCATGAATTCCAATGAGGCAGTGCTCCGTTATAACGACGATAAGAATTCTGAGATTCGGTGTACTCATTCCGATCAGGCAGAGTGAGCCTTTTGGTTCGAGAGTAGGTCATAGTTGGTTCGTGATGAGACATCCTGCTCCAGAGCATATATGACCAAGCGATTCTAGCTTCAGTAGAGGTTCTGCAGTAGCGATAGGCATGAATGGCAGATCTCCGTCCGGAAAGACACAAAGGCTGTCCCGGCACCACACCGAAGTTGGATGCTAAAACACTTGGCCATCTCGTTAAGAGATAGGTGGCAATCTTAGAAGACTGAATGAACTGAATTTATATTCGAGACATATGAAATAATGAAATTTAAATAAAAATGTATCCAATCTCACATACCACTGAAAGCATTCCGAAAGATTACGAGCAAAAGTTAGTACAATCATTATTTTTTTGTTTCTCCTACATTCTTTCTGGAGTTGATAAAAATGTTAATGTGTTTCTTGATGTCTATCTAAGAGTGTAATATCATCATACATAAACGTCCAGAGGCGTCTGAGTAACCACGTTTCAAATAGTGACATGCACAGAAAGTGAAAAAAAAAAATAAATAGTTTCCGGATGAAATTTTGTTTGCTTGTTTTAGAAAAAAGGGAGTTGATAACATACGAAATTTTGAAACTCGAAAACAATCGGTGTTAGCTTGTCAAACATTTAAAACTTAAGGTCGCACTGCATTTGCAGTCTTCGCAAAATATAACTTAATGCATTGCACTTGCGCTGAATTCACGCCACTGTACCTGCTCGATCAGAAACTCACCTCACACCAGAAGTCCCACTTGGGATCGAGGGTATTTTCGATGACTTGTGTTTTGAATTCCTGCGAGCCGACGGTAACGATTGCGTAGGGATCGGATTTGCCCGACTTTAGAACACCGAAGTCCATCTGCATGAGATTCTTCGCCTCGGCAACGTGAATTCTCAAAATTCCCTGCAAGACAAAACAATCAATTAAATGACAATCAATCATACTGGACAAAGTAAGCAAACCTCAGGTTCTGGCATCTTAAGAGCGACAGCTGGAACCTCCTCGCTCAGTGTAATGGGCAGTTTATTTGGCAATACCATGATCGCTCCGATTTGCGTGATTATGACTTTCTTAAGCAGCTCATGCAATCCAGGCATATCTAGCAAATCGATGATGCCGACCAAATCAAATTCGACACTTGGGTTATTGAGGAAGAAAATCTGCAGACCACCAACCAGTGGCATGGACTTGATGAGCGGTTTCATGACGACACGAACACGTCCGTGGATTTGAAAATCTTTGATGCCACCCTTCATGGAGGCCAGGTAGAAATTGATATCACAGTCGCTGGCGTAGAATAAATCCAAATCCATAATGATCTCGTCGCGGGCAACATTATGATCGTAGATCTTGACTCCTCCGATTCGTGGCGGTATGGTACCAAGAATGATCCTGTCAAAGCGGAAGCCAGGAAGCTTGTAGTTAACTAAAGCGGCTGCAATATTTGGCTCGATTGTATTTTTAACTAGATCACGGCCAAAATAATTCGCATTTGGCCAGACTTGCTTCAAGACCTTTGAAAGAGAGTTGATAAGTTGCAGAATGTTGTGGAAGCTGCAATTATACTTACTTTGTTCAGCCATTCGCATCGTTCAACGTCGGGGAAGTAAACCTGAGAAAGAGAACATACATTAAAATTGATAGAGTACCGAGTCTAATCTAAAGGGGCTTAAAATAATATAATTGTAAGAAGTGCTTGTATGACATAAAAAGCAATCTGAAACAATTGACTTCATTGACAGTGCTCACTGAAATGTCAAAACTTAAGTAACAGTCAAAACTAGAGTAGAAAACGTCACTTTTCTACAGGAGTGGAAAAAATTATATATTAAAATGATGTCATGATTTTTATGGCAACCAACTCGTCCTGGGTCTGAGACCGCTTGTTCCTTGTAGCATCACACACTAGGCACCCACCACAATCATCTCGAAACATAGCCCATTCCGTACGAAGAAGGAGCTGCTCAAAGTTGAGTTAATATATTAAAGTGGCCTCAAGAACCACAGACCTGTTTCAGAACTATGAACAATCTCTATTCTATTTGAAAAGTTAGTTTTCAACAGATTTAATTTTGCAACGAAGGCAATTTAAATTATTAGTGATCGTTTCTCAACAACGAACTCGATGTACATACGTATATCACACCACGCCTTCTTTTACATGTACTTTAGGAAAAACAGAAAGCAGTCCCTATACAGACTTCGTAAAAGCTTTCGACAGAGTCCACCATGGACTTTTAGTGGAAAAGCTTAAACATATAGGGTTCAAATTCCATTTCCTTAAGTGGTAAATTTCCAATCCATCAAACCGTGAAAAAATTTTTTAAAACTGCAGATATGCAATCTTTCTTCATAGGAGTAGGACTACCTCAAGGCTGCCATTTGTGTCAATCGCCTTTTCTGTCAATGTCAATATGTTCACCTATTTTTGAAACAAACTATTGATTGATAAATGAATTGTTTGAGTATTTTAAAGTGTACGATTCTCAGAGTATTAAGTTAATAATCATGAGAGGATATTTACAATCTTTGAGGACATTTCCAGGAGAATGAAATTGACGGAAACTGACTCAAGTAAAAGGTGTCACCATCCGCCTTTCCGATGAAGCTAAATATCTGGGTGCAAACTTAAATAGAAAACTTATCTGACAAGTGATGAATTAAAAAACATCGAATCATATAATCAAAAGGTCCGTTTCAATCTATTCGGCTATAATAAGTCCACTTCTTTCCTATGCATAGGCATTTTGTTGGAGCACACTTTCGCATAATTAAGTAACTGCTTTGACGTTCTGCTTCAAAGAACGTCCGTCTAGGCTGCATACGGAACTTCCTTAGTACGCTTGGCACTGCCGTTGATGCACTGCATAATCACCCCTTCATCCACATCATGGAGTGAAATCTTAGGCCATTTTCCGCTTAAAAATAAGTGGTTTTTAGTCTAACTCCCACTAGAGCTTCGATGACCTTGCACACCACATGCGTGAGTCAAAGGTGACCCCAGTCTTATGGGTATGCCGTCTGACGCAGTGACACCAAGATGGCTTACCTTTCACTTAAGATAGTTCCTTATCTGGGATCGGTTCATTACGGGATCGCGGGAAATGAGAACGCCGATGAATTAACTAGACAAGGATCAGAGGAGACACTCTCAGGATCTTAACCTGTGCTGGGACTACCTTGGTTAGGGTTTCAATCGGAGCTGGCATGACTTTCCAAGAGACAGACAATCCAAGCCATGCTCCATGCTCCCTAGCGTCTGTAAGAAAGCCCTGGCATTCTTTTCATCTTGTGAAAGCAAAGACTGCAGACATCTTCATTACAAAAGCACCTTAAATTCCATAAAATAGGTTGCTGTCTGGTAGTACAATGGACCAGTTTTTTATTTTGAGTGCCCCAGTGCAGTGTTAAAACCCTCCGACAAAAAACAAATCTACAGTGTTGGTGAGTGAAACCTGTTATCAAACAGTGAAATTAAGGATCTTGTGGTTGATCCTAAATTGTCTTTTTAATTTTAAACAAAATGTTATACGGTAGCGTTCAAGAAAGTATACTCAAAAAAGTACTTTATTTTCCATTAGTATCAATTACAGCGTTATTTCGTCCCCCTCTTACGATAACTCCTCGAAGAGAATTGAAAACATTCCGAAAAGATCCGCTTTGGCTTAAAGAACTTCGGTGAGCTCTGATTGCTTTAAAATCATTAAACACACAAGCATATGAACATATATAATGGAAGGTTGAATCTCGGGATTTATTTTCTTTCTTCTTCTTTCTTAATTTGGCACTACAGTCCGAGGTGGACCTGGGCCTCAACCAACAAGCCTCTCTAGCTAGCACGGTCTCTGGCTAGCTGTCTCCAGTGTCGCACGCCAAGTTGGTTAAGGTCCTTCTGCACCTGGGTGCGCCACCTTAGACACGGACGTACTCTGTTGCGTTGTCCCACGGGTTCGGAGTCGAAGACTCTTCGGGCCGGAGCTGAGTTGTCCATACGCTCTACATGGCCTAGCCATATTAGGCGTTGGATCCGAAGACGCCTGACTAAACTCATGTCAATGTACAGCCGGTACAGTTTGTGGTTGAATCTTCTCCTCCAGAAACCGACAACGCAAACAGGACGAAAGATCGCATGCAGAGCTTTTCTCTCGAAGAGACCAAGGACTTCCTCATACACTTTTGAGATTGTCCATTCAACGTTTTGTACAAAGTCAGCTTGGTCCTTAGAGAAACAGCGGTTGGCAAGAATTACTCTGCGTTTGATCTCGGTACTGATGTTGTTTGTAGTCTTTACTGCGGAGCCGCGGTAGACGAAGTCCTTGACAACCTTGAAGTTATAGCTGCCCATTGTGACGCTCTGTCCAAGACGTCGATGTTGTTTGTCCTTTCTTGATGACAGCATATACTTCGTTTTTCCCTCATTCACCGCTAAACCCATTTTAGCCGCTTACGCCTCAATTCCAGCAAACGCCTCATTAACGGCTCGCTGTGTTCTGCCAATCACGTCAATGTTATCCTCGTATGCTAACCGTTGTACGGACTTCTGGAAGATCGTGCCTCTAGTTTTGGCGTGTGAGTTTTGTACCATCTTCTCCAGGATGATGTTAAAGAAATCACATGACAGCGCGTCGCATTGTCTAAAACCTTTTTTGACATTGAAGGTCTCGATGAGTTCGTTACCGACCATGATGGAGCAACGAGAGTTTTCCATCGTCATCCTGCACAACCTAACGAGTTTGGCAGGAATGTCAAAGCTAGACATGGCGTTGTATCGTCCCTATGCACGCTGTCATATGCGGCCTTGAAATCGACAAAAATGTGGTGGGTGTCGATCTGCATCTCTTGGGTCTTTTCCATGATATGCCGAAGTGTGAAAATCTGGTTGATGGTGGACTTCCCTGGTCTGAAGCCACACTGATATGGACCTATCAGGTTATTTATAAACGGCTTCAGGCAAGTACACAAAACGGCAGAGAAGATCTTGTAGGCGATGTTGGAGAGGAGACTTATCCCTCTATAGTTGGCGCAGACAAAGGGGTCTCCTTTCTTGTGGATCGGGCAAACATAACTGAGATTCCACTCATCGGGCATGCTTTCCTCCGACCATATCTTACAGATGAGCTGGTGCATGTGCCCAACCAGATCATCTCCAGCTGCCTTAAAGATTTCAGCGGACAGTCCGTCCGCACCGGCAGCTTTGTTAGACTTCAGTCTTCATTTTGCTATCTTGACCTCTCTTCGATCATCGTCCATATTGAGTGGGACACTCTGCCTGACAGCGGTATTGGTGTCATCATCGCCGTTCAGCAGTCTGCCGAAATGGAATCCAAAACCCTTTCTATTATTTTATTATCATAATCTTCGACATCGACCTTGAAATGAATAATGGCATGTTTAAACGTATTATGTTTAATATCTTAAATAATATGCACAATTCACTAACTTCAATGGATTGTATTGTGTAAATAAAGTAAACACTGCGTTTGTAGGCACAATGTGTATTTTCAGGATTGTGTACAACAGCGGAGGACCATAGTTAAAGCGACGAACACATGTTTAAGAGAATTCATCAAAGTGCGAAATTTTTGTTCAAGGAACGGCCAATACACGCTGCGGTGGATCCAGTGCTTCACTCTAGGGAAGGGCAAAACTCCCAGAGGCATCTTATGCTTGGTCTTTGACTAGAAGCACTTTATGATTTTAATTGACAATTTTTGTGTAATGTAAGGTCATGAGAGGTATGTTTCTCGAAGCAAAAATAGGAATTAACATCGACTTCTACAGAAACACATTATATACTGCTCCACCTCTCTTGAGTCACTGACAATCGTTATAAATGCCTATAAAATGCTTTTTTTTGGGCGGGCGTGCTACTCATCTCGGGACCCCGAAGTGATTCAGGAATAAGGATTTATTTTAGGTAATCTCCGAAAAACACGAAAATATTTTTAAATTGTACGTATGAATTGTACGTAAACAGTCATGTTTTATTATTGTTTCGCATGTAACTCCGTACATACAACCTTTGTTTCAATGTGACTTGTATCGTTTGGAAGATTAAGCTCTTGTTATCGGTCTTTCTGACTTTAGGCTAACCAGTACCCCGCCAAAAAGACAGTGGAACTCATTATTTGAGTTCTCGCCAGTAAGAGACGATGCCATCATAACATTTTACCCAACAGCCACAAGCGGTGTATTCCGAACCTCTTCTTCTCCATCTCAAAACTCTGAGGGAAGATATAATGTTAGGAACGTGGAATGCTGACGCAGCAAAACGTGTCAGGCCAGGCAAAAGTAAAATGTATCCAGCGCAAAAATTACGCCCCCACAAACATTGAGGAATAATATTTCATCGTCATCAGAAGCCATTAGAATCCGATCGTCAGCAGAAATTAGATTTTAAATAGACGTATGTGAATGGAAAGAGTTTGAGTTTATTTCTGACCTCTACCGTAACCGTGCACAGAATAAAGTTACTCGAACTTAATCATTGTTTTATCATTTCTTGTATGTTCAAATCGTTGTTTGTTCCAGGTTTGCTTTTTCGTCGGTTTACTATAGACAATTTCCATGTGTTGTGATAAAAAAAAATACACAACGGTAGTACTAGAGGCTAGTGAAATAATTTGAATCCACATCTTCGCTATACAGTGTTGCAATGCCATTGAGACAAAGAAGTGCCTGCAGTGAAGAAAATTTCGCCGCGAGCGTCACTGTGGCGACTATTCCGTAAAAGATCAATTTGACATAAGGACTAAAGCCCTTGGACCATTTTAAGCGTTGCGAAACGATATATGAGCTCAGAGCCAATTTGAACGTGAAATAGCAGGAATTTCGGCCAATTTATGCAAAAAGTGATCGAAAATTGGACTTCTGCAAACGTGCCCGCGGTGGTACTGCGAAGGGAATTGGATTTCCTTCATAATTGCCATTTAATCTTCTTGAACACAAAATACATTTTTTGTTTGATACCTTCATCCGTTTGGTTTTATTTAAAAAATTTGGAGCGCCCTAAATTGATGATACTTAACAAAAATAACATTTTCATCCTGATGCCATTAAGGAACGTTAATCCGAGTCAGAATTTTGCATTCCAAACCAGAATATGAGTTAATGTTCAAGTGAAAACAAATCAAACACTTCATTCACAAAAAATACGTGGATGATATTGGTTCCATGCTGGTGGTACGATGGACAGTGGTATGGACCGTCATGTTACAGATAATGGAGAGCGCTACAGAGACATGTTGCAAATTAATTTATTTGGTCAATTGCATGGATTTCACATTAATGATAAGTGGTTTCAATAAGGCAGTGCCACAAGCCACACAGCGGGTGTAACAATCAACTTATTGAAAACTCATTATACAACATTGTAACATATCTAGTGTTTGTTTTTATGGGTCTACGTTAAATAATTGGTCTACGCTAACAAACCGGCGTACAGTGTGATGAATCGCTGATTTAGCGGGATGAAATTAAAAAAAAATGACAAGCTCAATTGACAATATTCACAGCTTAAACCTCCCACGTAATGACTGCTCATTTTTTTGTTACAGCTAGTGCAAAAAAAAAGAAGAAAACGATCGCAGAGTTCAAATTGTGTGCAATTATTTGATAATTTTTAATTTTTTAAGTGTTTCGTGTACCTTTTCTTGAATTTGCTTTCTTTTGGAGTAAGTAGACTCTTACTGATAAAAATAATTGTTTTGATATGTAATTTTTTTTGTCAATATTAAGGGGAATTGCTTTTGAGCACAGGTGCGTCACCCATACTATATTTTTCGTTATTAGGATGTCAACAGGAATTACGAAAACCTAATTTTTAATTAGGCCAACCGACAAACTCTGCGGCGTCGTTGGATGATCTCGGTGAGGAAATCATTAAAATACTAGCTGAAACACTAGTTGAAAACCGCTAATATGGATTTCCAATCAGTGACCCAGCTTGAACAATCTTAAATGAAAGCTCAGCATTACACCTCCCATCACTCGATAAGAAAATCCCGAGATACTTAAACTTCTCCACCTGCTTCGATAGGACTCCACTTACATGTAGAGTACATTGAACAGCGGTCTGGAAATTACCTTAGCCTCTGATTTTTCCATGTTAACTTTCATCCCAGATTTAGCACAACCGACCGCAAACCTATCTAAAGCGCATGGGAGAAGAAACGTGATTGTACTAGCGTAGATTTCCGAAGTTCATTGACGACCACCAGCTTTAAACAACAGTATATCAATTGTTACCATCGCATTTCGCATTTCACCATTCATTGTTGTCGTGTTACTTAGCGAATGTCTTCTATCTTCATCTTAAATTACAATTGTTCATTGATTAAGAAATGAGGGTTGTAATGGGCATAACTTGGTCAAATTATAAAATTGCGGATTCTTACAAAAAGTAACCTAATTTCACCCCTCTATATTCAAATAATGTTGATTGGATGATGCAATACTCTAAATTCGCCGCCAAACACTCAGTCCGTTCTTCCGCCTGGTTCACTGAATGTTGCTTTTCCTCGCCGATGTTTATTATGTAAGCAAGCCAACTGTTGATATTGTTGTACTCAAATGTTTGCCTTGACTTAATTATATTCGACGCCTAGTTCCGCTTTCTTAAATATCGTTCTTATCGCAAGTTTTTACTTTACTTGCAATCACTAAGTTCACAGTCATTAGTAAATGTTGCTTCAAAGGCAATCTAATAGGCACTCCTTAAGTGGTGACACATCCCACAATAATCTCTGAAGCTGATAACACAATTACGCATAGACATTGAGTCGAGTCTTACTCACCCAATCTAGGAAAGTTTCAAGGACAGAAAATTTGTAGAACTTACCCAAGCTGGTAAATCATGCAATCGTCCTAGAACAAGATCCTTTTCGTCTGCTAAAGCAAATGCCTTCGCGATTTCCCTTTTCTTTTGCAAACTACTGCGATGTTGATCTTTTACTATTGACAGGATAATCGGTGCAGCTAGCCAGCCTACAGACCAGCCCATGTATCCCACCAGGTAGATGGTGCCGACAACAACAATCTTCTTGAATACTGAGAAGATGAACGTGAAGTAGCCTCCTTCCGACGATTCCGCTACAGCCAAGTCATTCTTTTGCTCGTTACTCACATCCTTACTGACTGCAGCCATCTTGTCGTCGCTTGCGCCTTCAGCGGCCGGTGGCGTATCCAACGCTTCCGTCGGCACTGACGCTAGAGTCTGATCAAGCTCTTCCACTGAACTGAAATGAATGGAAAAATCAAAATAAATATAAACTGAGTTGTCATTCACAGAAGAGTTTGTTTCTTTGGGTGCAAGTATACGAGTATTTAAAATGGAGATGGAAATAGATTGACCTTGATTCAGATGCGTGATATCATGGATGTTTCTGGAGAAAACATTGTCATATGGAAGACTGTCTGTGACTCACGACGAGAAATGTGTACCTAGAACATTTTATTTCCATGATATTTTTCCAACTCTTTCGATGAATGGTTGCTAGAACCGCTGCTTGCCATATTTTATACTGTTTTCAGAATTTTGGATAATATTGGGTGTAGTAAAAGAAAATCCATTATTTGTTCAACAGATGGCAACGGATGAACATGTTTGACGGACGTTTTGTGATTAATTGACCCAGTGTTATTTGAGCGCAAGCCAAAGATGGACACGCCTTATTTTAGAGTTTTTCTTCGATAAAGGCGAAAACGCAAGACAAGTGGCTGAAATATAATAGGTTAGGTTAGGATGAAGTGGCTGACTGCCTTCAATGTCGGCCACACTTAGGTCAAAGTATGTGCGTTGTATTACCACAAGGATCACGTAGATCCTATTCCGCGGACCATTTAGGGCTTTTAATAAAGCGATGATGTTTCACTCCACACAATGGCCGATGATTGACGAGTATTCCGTCCCCCCGATCTAGACGAATTCAAGATAGCGATACCGAGACAAAATTGAATAAAGCTGGTGCAGACGCGGAACTGTTCCACAATCCAAGAGAAAAGGACCCACAAGAAAGGAAGCCTTCAACTGCGCCAACTACATAGGGATAAGAGTCCTCAACAACGCCATGTCAGTTTTGACATTCTTGCCAAACGTCAGGTTGTGCAGGATGACGATGGAGAATTCTCACTGCTCCATCAAGGTCGGTAACGAACTCACCGAGACCTTCAATGTCAAAAAAGATTTGAGACAAGACAACGCGCTGTCATGTGATTTTTTTTAAACCAGCCTGGAGAAAATCGTGCAAGACTCACTCGCCAACACTTGAGGCACGATCTTCTAGAAGTCCGTACAACTGCTAGCATACGCGGATAACATTGACGTGACTGGTACAACACAGCGAGCCATCAATGAAGCGTTTGCTGGTTTTCAAACGGAGGCGGCCAAAAGGGGTTTAGCGGTGAACGAGGGCAAAACGAAGTATACGCTGTCATCAAGAAAGGACGCACAACATCGACGACTTGGCCAAAACGTCAGCATAGGCAGCTTTAATTTCGAGGTAGTGAAGGACTTTGTCTACCTCGGCTCGCAAGTCAACAGTACGAACAGCACCACTACCGAGATTAAACGCAGAATCCTGTTGCCAATCGTTGTTTCTTTGGGCTAAAGACGGACCATCTGACTTTATACAAGAACTTGATCCTATCCATGTCCTGTTATATGGTGCGGAGGCATGGCCAATCTCAAAAGCGGGTGAAGAAGCACTTGGTATTTTCGAGAGAAAAGTTATGCGTTCAGTTCTATTTTTGGTCCTGTCTGCGTTGATCGTTATTGGAGAAGAAGATTCAACCACAAACTGTACGGGCTGTACAGCGACATAGGCCTAGCCAGGCGTCTACGGATTCAACGCCTAAGATGGCAGGGCCATGTAGAGCGCATGGACAACACTGCTCCAGCCCAAAGAGTCTTCGACTCTGAACCAGTGGGACAACACAATAGAGGACGTCCACAGGGGAGAAGGACGCTCTTAAAACAAGAAGAAAAACGAATTAGTCGTCAATCGAGCTACTGTTATCTTCATCGTTTTCTTCACCAATATCGGATATTTCCGAAGGGCACAGCTTTTGATTAACTTTCGTAGAAAACTTATGAGATTTATATCCTCTGCCTACTGTACTAAAGGATAGCATGAAAACCTGGACACAACTCCGAATGTCTCCGAAAATATCAAAACATATACGGTGGACTCCCCCTAAGTCGAATTGTCACGGGATACCAAAATTTGTTCGAGTTATAGAGAGTTCGACTTAGAGAGAAGTTTTTGTATGGAAAGTTGAGGGAAATGTGTGTAAAATATGGCGAAAAAGTTCGAGTAAGGGAGAGTTTCGATTTAAGGAGAGTGTGTATGTATATGTAAGTATAAAACATCTGAAAGTACAACATTTTTAAAAAATCATATTTGACTTCTTGGTAACATAAACAAATCTTCCATTTAACTTAGCTGTTAAAGGGAACAAAATTTACTGGAGACTCAACATTGCAATTGTGCATAGAAATGAATACTCTGCTTTTTTTGGTCACAGCCAAAACAGTTGAAGAGTCTGCAGAAATATTACAACGTTCACTAGATCAGATATACGAATGGATGAACTTCTGGCGAATTGTCCCTAATGAAAGCAAATTAGTCCATATTAATTTCACTTATAGGCACGTTAATAACTTGCCAATTTTCCTAAATCGTGTCCAAATACGTTTTGGCAATAAAGCAAAATACCTCGGGATGACTCTTGACGTAAAACTCAAGTGGAAGGAGCATGTTAAGAAGAAACGTGCAGAACTTGACATGAAATATAAAGATATGTACTGGCTGGTAAACATTCCAAGCTAAGTATTGCTTGTATACAAGCAAATCCTAATACATGTTTGGACGTATGGCATACAACTTTGGTGCTGTAACAAAGCAAGTAATATGAACAAAATTCAGACTTTTCTCTATCGTTAATGGTATCTTATCGTTATGGTATATCAGAAACGATGATATCCACAGAGATCTTGGAATATTACCACTTGAAGATTAAGTTTCAAGGGTATACAGCTTAAAAGAGTATATAAATTCTACAGTTTATCGGATCGTTGAGGAAAGTAATGTCTTGCGCATACTTCAAAGGACTAGACCCCTGGATCTCGTGCGATAGTCTACACCCGCGTATGGTTGCGGTCTTAGCAGGAACTTTCACTGGAGAGTAACCTGCCGATCAGTACCTAAATCATGAAATACAAACTACTGGTGCTTCACTTAGTTGTAGTCATAATAAATTCAGGGAGGTGGTTTTTGATGAGTCAAAATCTCACACTTCTTTGTGCACCTACCCTCGGAAAAACAAAAACTCAACATTGTAATGTCGCTGTCGAAAATTGGTTTGGTAGATTGACAGGTTATTGCGATTTTCTGATAAGTACGGCATTTTATTTGAAGTCTTGCAAATTTTTTGTTCTGCGACGGAAGTAGCAACGCATCATCGTGTGTCAGGAATTACAGTCGGAATACTTGTTTACCAGGCTAAATTCACCCTTTCTAAATGGAGAAATAACTTAATTCCTTTTCACAGTTAGTTCTTAAATTCATCACAATTTTTATTCATTTAGGTTATGGAACTCATTACCCTCCCATTTAGAGAGTGTTTTTGTACAAACACAAAATAAGAAGTTGGCAACATTTAAAATAAGTCTGGTTGGTGTGTGTGAAAATATCTTTCAAAGCAATACATTGAGACTTTATCTGTTCTGTTGCCAACTGATACAGTGGAGTGATGCCGAGGCTGGATCCATGCAAGACGTTGCGGAGCATCAAAGGCTTCAAGATCAGTCGCCAATGTTGCCGCTGTGGCACGATTGAGAATCTATACTCAGCTTAGTAGCTTCTTTACACGCGAAGCAACAGCAAGACAAAACTGAGTTATTACTGAGTAAAAGTAACTCAGTAATCATTCTAAGTATAACGCGCTGAAGAAACTCAATTACAAGTGGCGCTTCAGATACCACAACTGAATCACTTCCGCTGACAATAATTCTTGAAGATACTGCAGAATTATCGACATTTTTGTTCTTAATCTCGACATGGATAACGTATTTCAATTTGTAATTCATCCTTTGTTTTTATTTTTTTAGCTATCAACCTTATGTGGAAAGGATTTTTTGCCAGCCACGAATCGACAGTGCTTTAAAATGTAAGGTTATTCAAACCAGTGTTACCTTTTGCCTTTGCTATGCAATCCAAGTGTTTGTATGTAGATACTACGAGGAGTGTGAACTGGTCCAACGCTATTTTTTAAGCGGATTTTCAAACTCCCCTCAACAACTCCTACATATGCTACACATGTCGAATCTGACCTTCCTCAAATATACTTGCGAAACCTGAAGGCAAATACCGACTAACAACGCCATTGAAAGAATATAATGAACTTGCTTCTTCACTTAACATAGTGCTAGATCTAATAGAGGCAAATGACTATGTATGGAAAGACAAATTCTATGAGTGTATAAAGAGACAAGATGAGCATATGTACGAACATTTTGTTAGTAGGGCGGAATACTCTTCATCGAGGCTTTTAGATAAACTTTTAAACCACTCACTGGGGAGCAATAACTATTTTAACAGTGGGCTGACTACCAGTCAAATAAGGCTAATATTTAGAGCGAGGACTGGACTTTTAGAACTTGACCACATCCACCATCGGCAAGAGCTCCACTTTATATGCACTCTTCGCAATCGCAACAATGTTGAACATATGTACCACTTTGTCGCGGTTTGCCCAATTTAATTGAATTACGTCTACTCTGCTTCTCCAAGGAATCTCTCACACTTGATGAAGCTAAGCAATTCTAAAATAGGACAACGAGATGGAAACTGCTTTTCCGGTTATGAAACGATGCCTTGAACTACCGCAATAGCTTTAATTAGTTGCTCTTCTTTTCTTTATGTGGCGTTACTTTACTAGAATTTCTCCACTGAGCTCTGGTGTTTTTTTATATCGATAACTAAACTGAATTATATACCTTCTTTTTATACTTATTTTTATGAAATAATTTCAACTCTCACATCTTCATGCTAATTTTTCTTTTGATATATAAATTTGTAATTGTATTATGATTAATATAGAATGAATAATAATAATAATAATAATTCGAATCTTTTCGAAATTCTCGATTTTCTCAGTGGATAGAGCCGATATAGAACGATTGCATGGCAAATTGAATGAGCATCTACGAATAATGAAATCTGATAAGGAATTCGAACTGATTGTTAGGTCCCTTCAGAAAACCTTGATAAATTGAACAAAAGTTGTATACCTTAGTACGCTCGTTAAATCGTAGTGATTGCCCAGTCGGACTGGCCAAATTTCTTGTAAGATCCCTTGAGTTTTGAATTATCGAGACTAAAAAATAAAAATAGCATACACAAAAAGCCGAGTAGAAGTAAGTAAGTACTGGACCGGTACACTGTGGTTGTAAAGATGATTAATTCTAAAGTCATTTTCCTTAATGTGAATAGAAGTATTTCCCAAAAGTAGTCATTATCGACAAAACGAGTTTTAATTGTAAATAAATCAGTTCGAGAGTCGCTAACAGAAAGTTAATGATGCCTACCAAGCGACAGGGATCAAGGTCGTTCTATCGGACTTAATCCATAGATTTTCTGAACAGAACGACTGAAACTCACAAAAGAAATTAATTTAATTGGTTAATCAAACACAGACTTGTACCTGCTCTTGTGTGACGAATGTCAAGCAGCAAGTATACAACTAAATAAGATCGGTCTCGTCGATTTTATGAGCAGTAATGCGCCGGCAGAAGTATGCGTCGATGTGTTGGCTCTTGTTCCGAGAAGAAGATGAAAACTGAAGTAAGTTGATTCAAGAATGATGGGCACAATACAGACATGTAGTTTAGGCAAAATCCTCCAAAGTCCCAGTAAAGAAAAAGACGTCAGGGAAAAAAAATAACAAGAAAGGTCTCAATCTCAATATCAACCGACATTCCACATTTATTTATGTGTTATTTCCACCCCCGCATCGACATTATTGCGAAATATCCACCTCCGAAAATTGCATCACAAACAACTCTAAAAGGCAAAGCGACAAAAAATGAAAACAAAAAAACGAGTTCAGGTCAGTGCCCGGAATTGTAAACCAAAACTCAAATTATTGAATTTTCTGGTAATTTTACTTTGCGAGATTGCAGAATTTGGCACGAAAGTTTAAATAAAAAGGACTACATCGAACTTAGGGCGTATCGACACGAAAATGTTCACCAGTCACGTAAAGTCACGGAAAATAAAAAAAAAAAAAAAACAGAAAGGAGCAGTCGATATCAAACACTGCATTACCTGTCCTAGATAAAGAGAATGATGTAATCAAGCAGACACAACTATGAGGCAAGTTTGTAGCCTCCATACGTGACTAGATTTTGAAAGCGAATATCAAAAGTGGCGTCGTTAGAACAATTAAGCGGGCACCCCTATAAAGGCAAACAAATAGCGATGATGTCACGTTCACATCTCGAATCGACATTCCAGACAAACTCAGACAAAAATCAACACATCGGCACATTATGATACTCCCCGCCAATCAATTTACACTGAATCATAGAAACACAGCATTACACAGAATCATTAGAGCATCAAACCGGCAAAAGACAAGTCACTGCGGCCAAGTCGAACTTAGTCACCTTGACAGCAAAGCAACGACCTAGCTAGCGTATCACCAGATGTTTATCAACTAACGCAACCTCGGCTCTGACAGTGGACACCAAGCGAAATTAAATTAAATATTATTTTCTTTACCTCATTGTCAAGGCGGTGGCGGTGCTTTATTCACGGGCGTGTGCTCTTAGGATTATGTGTCTTCTATTTTTATTCACAAACAAATTTATTACATCCGAAGTCTTCATAAAATAATATTTGGGGGAGAAATTATTTTTCACTATCGCACAACTGTTGTACACTTGTCCGCGGGTATCACAAAGGGGATCCTAATTGATTTTTGTTAGGGACTGGGTCAGAGCGGCCAGAGGGGTCGTTATGAAAATTCTTACAAAATACAGTCGAGACGCAATTTCAATGTGCCGGCTTTAAGTAAGCCAACAAACTATTAGTCTACGATTTTGTTACCACCAGTCGCACTTGTACGTAGCCGTCGGAAGTTAAAAGCTCACTGAAATGATTGAGAATCGAATTGTGGATACCACTTGGTGTTGGCCGAGATCGTAGTCGTGGTTGTTGAGCTATGCACATACACACGAACATACATCTGTCGATGATGACGATAGCAAGCGAGCGGCACTAAATGCGAATGCCGCACACACTCTTCTCAGCTGCTAGGAACCGAGTGAGATGAAACACTTGCTATTCACTCAAGAAGGTTTTCCACTCAAAACAGGAAAGCCATGCCACCAATTAAGAGGGGAGGATGAACAGCCGAACAGCTGCAGAGGTCCTGAATGAATAAGCCCATTGAAAGGAGTTGGTGAAGTATGTGTGTGCAAATGCGGTAATGCCGTGACATTGAGCACGTGACATTTAAGCCTAGGGCAACAATTTCCGATTTGCTTGACTTATGAAAAGAAATATTTACAATTTTTCTTTTGATTGCTTGGAAGAGTTAAGGGTGTACTCATTCGTTATTCGATGACAGGACAAGGGAGAAATAAAGCATATAGGCCAGAAACGTGTATAGTGGAGTTTTTTTTGTTGCGGCCCTACGTCCCTCGCGGGAATAAAGGAACAAAGTCAAGTAAGCCATGCCTGAGTCACTGTTGTGAAGAGAATGTTGCTGTAGTCAGTGCGATTGGTGTATTTTTGGATGTGGCCACTAAAAGATTCTTCGACCGGCTATTATAAAACAGAAATTGGTGTGAATACTGGACTCCATATGCAGTCTCCAGAGTTACCGATATAAAATCGGCTTCTCAACTCTTGTCGTCTTTACGGCCTGATATCAATATTGTTTACAAATGACAAACCTGGAATTTTTATCTTTACAATTACTAAAAAAAACAAGCCAATATGCGCAAAAAGGATATTTTATTAAGAAAAATTGCATTTACAAAATAGAAAAATAGAACAAACATAACCTGTGCTTAAGTAATCAGTTATCTTCGTTTGCCTTTTCCTTGAATTTATGTCAGTTAATATCGCCTTTTGGTAGCCGTGGCGTTGGGGGAATGTAAATCGAGCCCTGCGCAGCTTGACCTCTGCGCCTAGGTTCGATTCCCGGCCGGTACAACCAAAAATAATTTTCATGGTCCCACTTTTTTCGAGTCACTGACAATGCTCAAAGAGAAATAACTGTCCGGAAAAAGCTTCTCAAAGCTTGTCCGTTCAGAGTCGCCATAAAACAGTAGATCCCTTCCACTCGTAAGAGAACAATAGCATGCAGAAAACGAGTGGTTACTGACAAGCTAGGCTCTGGCGCTCTGTATAATTATATTATTATTTCATAAAATTTCGTCTTTTCTTTCAGGGAACAAAAAATCCGTGCAATTTACTTCATTGCTATGCGCCCATTCCCAAATAGTTGTGCTGTTCAATTATTTGAGAAGGGATCAAGAGGACACAGAGCAATTTCGTTTTCGTCTTCTTCAATAGCTGAAGATACCGGATCTTCACTCCAATCACTCAAATCGACTGGGATTTGTCTTTGGCCTGTTGTATGGCTTGGAAGATTAATCACTTCTTTTCTTTACGCTAAATATTTGCGAAGAATATTGACAGGTATTTCATGTTAATCATATCTTCTTCAAACTAAAAGACATTTTGCCAGCATTTCGCAATGACTGAGGCTCCTGCCTGCTGCTGCAGTTAAAAACAAAGTCACGTAATTTGTATTTGCACTACAAACTAACACTAAACTATGTACCATATAAAGAGTTTTCCAATAAGGACTTCACAACGTTTTTTTTTTAAACACGCAAGCCATTTGAGATATTTTAAAAACTTTATTATCAACTTGAATTACAATCAACATTTATATATGGAACTCGACGTTCACATGGCCACCGCAGGCGCATTTGCAGTGGTCGATTCGCTGGACCCAATTTTCAAGGACTCGCCTACACATTTCGACCGAAACGGCCACTATTTCGCTTTCAATGTGGACTCTGAGTTCTTCCCACGGCGGAGGCCTGTTGGCTTAAACCAATGACTTAACGTAGTCTACAGAAAATAGTCAATCGGCGTTAAGTCGCACGAAAGAGGCGGTCAATCGCCCATTTCTTGAGATAACACGCTCACCATACATATTCTTCGATAAATCGATTGTAACGTGTATTGTGTGACTTGTGGCACGATGGACTATTCATGAAGCACATGTGGATTTTCACCCGACCAATAACGCATTATTTTCCAATAATGAACTTCGTCGAAAATTGGAGTTATCGCTCTTAAAGTTGCGGTCCCCGACTTCGAATTTCGGTAGAAATTTTTTATAAATTGTAGACTTTGCTCGATCCTGTACTTTATTAATAATATAATATGGGTGGCAAACAGTCCGAGGCGGACCTGGGCCTAGCTTCTCAGCAACCACTCGTGTTGTGCGTGCTATTGTTCTTTCACGAATGGAAGGGACCTACTAGAGATATCCAACTTCTGCCTCCCTTGCCCCTTGCTTTCATCTGGCAGCGTTTCTTATACGCTTTCTGTCCCCTGTCTGTGAATACGTGTGAGCTCTTGAGAACAGCTGTGGAACAGCTGATACCCTTCCCCACCTTGGTAAGGGATTGAATTAGAGATCTTATTTGAAAATTCGCTCGTTATTTGAACGTTTTTTCAAATTTCGGTGTTCAATTTTCAACACATTATGGAGGGGTAAACGAACGAACGAACAAAGCTTATGTTCAAGAAGTCGATTCATTGAAACTGAGCAATTTACAATCTGAAATACTTGGACATAATTAATGAATGCACAACATAGTGTGAATTTTTTCATATGAATAAAAATTAATAATATTCACACGTTCAGTTAACCAATAATAAAAATATTATTGAAGCGTGAATCACAAATAAGATTTTTTTACAACCATTTTCTAGCATTAGTCAAAGTTGCAATATCTTGCCATTGTTCTTATCAAATTGTTTAAATTGAATTCATGAGTTTTTCAGAATTCATGATTTCAGCGTACGACGCGGGCTTCATTTTTTGAGTTAATTTGTTTTGGTTTATGAATAGGCTATATATACACTTAAGAATTAATTTTATATCAAATAGTTCCATATAATAATGTAATATAATATAATAATGTAAAATTCCCTTAAAAATACTAGTCAACTTTTGAACACCCTTCGAACAACATACCCATGTCCGTTACATGGAAAGTACATGGATTCCCACTAAATTCATGTATCTGCCGCTTTTTCCCCACAAAATTCACGAATCGGCAGCCACATTGTGGTGAATTGACGAGCGTTGTAAATGTAGAAGTGAAATACAAGTGATTACCACTACATCTTCATTGTGGGCTAGGGGTAAAAATGGCCGAATTTGACAGGAATACTCATTCAGCATTGTCAGTGACTCGAAAGAGGTGAAGTCGTAAGTCCTCAAACGTCACGGCGACCCGATCGTGTAGTTTACCATGGTGAAAATGTTGAGTTTACTGAATAAATTGACAGTGACAGTTTGATGATTAAATTCAAAGCTGTTAAGTTCTTGGAACACCCTTTACAAACATAATCGTACAAGATCAAGATCGTACAAGATTCTCGCACAACACAATCAGTAGAACAAACGCTAAATTTGACCGATTGTATCCCAACTGCATATCACTAAAAAGTTTCAGACGTGTTTTTAAATACCGAGATTTCAAAGAAAATAAAAAAACATAGAAAGTCCAGTCTTTGTTCACTATTTAGAATTGCCTGTATAAAGTACTGCATTGTTAACTATATCGATGATCAGTATATCGCGCGTTCACTGTATTTTGAAATTTTGTTTTAAGGGGAAATCGTATTATAGTAAGCTGTGGAAGAATTGCATAGGCTTCGAATTTTATACTGAACTACATTTGAGGACGTTTTCGCTCCCAGGGACAGGCAGTACAAACTTTCCGAACTGACTCCAAAATAAGACCTCGGTACATACAAATATGTAAATCGAAATCAACTTATTATACATTTAAAATTTCTTTTCTTGTGCTTGCCACTTATTGCATTAATATATATTTAGCTTGTCCACGATTTGTTTTGTTTCTGACTGTATTACGACCATTGCCGTTTCGAATAGCCTTTAACGTTTCGCATGATCCACTTAAGAGGTCGCGGAGGTAAAGCAGGCACGAGAGATCTCCAGGCAACTCGATCCTTCGCCATGCACTCTAAATCATCAGGAGTTACATATGCCCAAACATACCCAGACGAGTTTTTGGACTTCGTACAACTACCTCATCGTGGGTCTGTCAAGCGGTCCCCTCCTGATGGAATCGCATTCAAGGCACGCCTCGGAAGTCGTAATGTTGGAGTCTTTGCAAAATTTAAATTGAATCGAAAAAATGCAAAAAGAAAAAGCGTCGAATTAATGTGATCAATAAAAATTTAAAAGAAAAATACAGTCTTATCATGAAAACCAAAAGCGAATGTGATTTTCGGTGCAATGTTTGCAGCATCGAAATAAACATTTCTCACGTAGGTAAGTCTGATATTGAATCACATTTGAAATGCAAATCGGCAAGTCAATTAATCACAAATTATTTTAGAAGTGCAACACTTAACACGTTTACCTTAACAGAGTCCAGTTGCGCATGCACGTAGTGTGAATATGTTAAAGCTTCCGCAAAGGTCATTGCCTCAAAGAATTGCTTTGATTTCAATTCGTGTGTAATGAACACTACGACCAATGTATATTTTTGATAAAATACGTAAGTGTTTTAAAGATTAAATCATGGGAAGAAGAAGAAAACAGTGTTGCTACTGACAATCGATGGCTTGAATTCGTTTAACATTTTGAAAAATAAAACATTTTGTACCATTATCTACAAAAAAGCGGGTACATACTCTGTTGGGCAGGGACTTCGGCCACAGAAATAAGGACCGACATAAAATAAATTAAACTAAGATTTAAAACACATAAATTTTCTTCTGTATCGATCGGCTTTGTGAAAGGTGGTCACCCTAGTTGTAGGTACCCCTCTGTTAGGAATGAACGTTGAGCTCGAAATATACATGCTCCTATTCGGGATTTTCGGTATAGAGGGGAAAGTAATGAATGAAAAACATTCAACCCAGGAATCGAATTCCTAGAACGATATTTCTAGACTTGAAGTAGTTGGAAGAGTGCTAAAAAATGTAATATTGTTAACACCGAAAGCCTGACAAGCGAAGTATTATTCGTTACATTTTCAAAACACCAAGCATCCTATAAGAAATTGGATTATGATTGATTCATTAAGCGCTTGCTGTCTTTAAATTTAAATTAAACACGGTGTTTGTGAGATGTCGTTGGAGTTTTGAATTTGTTTAAAATGATGGAATGGGTAATGTATGTTAACTTTGAGGGCCATTATGGTTGTGGCTTAATGCACATGTTGTTTGTGTCCTTATCATCCAAATCAGGCCAAAAAAAAGGTAATAACCGACCCATAGCACTCGTCGTCGACGATGATGGCCTGGCCAACTTCGTTCTCAAAGAAATATGAGCCGATTCATTGGACTTTATTGGATCTCACGTAGATTAATATCATCCCAAATTTCGACAATATTGCAGCCATTCATCGAGAAATGGACTTCCCTCGGTAGGCGTAAATTAGGCGAAGGGCACGGAACGTTGCCCGAACAGATCACCGATTTTGATAAACAATTTTATCATTTACCTGTGGTAAGAGGACAAGACAGCCAAAGTGGCAGATGTAGCTTCAACGATGTCATGAATGTCACAGTTCGGAGTGCCCTATTGACCCTTTATTATACACGGTTACAATTTCTTTTTCCGCTCACAGTAGCTCCTGTTGCTCGTAAGCAACATGTATGACGTATGGAAGTGATAATCAATACACACAAAAATGGAAAATGTGGGATTGTATCCGTTTTTTCCAAAAAAAGAACCTGCTAAACACCATTTGTCATCAAACTGATACGTGCTTTTCAATACAGTTTCCGGCAAGGGAAGTCGGCAATAAACCAACATTTCACACTATGACAGATTCTGGAAAAAACCATACACATTGAAGTCGACGAACCTAATAATTGTATGGGCATATGTTTTATGAACATGATAACACAATTCTGTTTTAAAGTATCGTACACTTTGTGGGGCAATTTACGGAGGATGGCCACGCTTAAACAGACACGCACAAATTGAAGTGAATTCTATTGGAATCGAAACATAAAGAGATACTATTTGAAGACCTTTTTGTGAACAGAAACCAAGAATCACTTTCAGGCAAGTTGACAATGAGTATCTTCTTTTTAATTGCTTGTGGGATGTGTATCTACAATTATATCACTTTTCAAAGTTTGAGGTATGCAGATTCCTATTGTTGTCCTTATAAAAAAACAAACAACACAAAATTAGATTTTGATCCGGTGGCTGTGTTGACATAAAATTAAATGTATACACTTTCTGGTCTTCAAGGCTGAATCAATCTTTCCACGCTGGCAATTAAATGTGACAATGATGAAGGTCATAGATCAAAGTGTCGAGAATTAAACGTTAAATTTAACGTAAACAATTCCGTAGAAAGAAACAAAACTAGCAACAGCTAGACGAAGAATGTGCTGTGAGAAACAAAGGACAAACAAACAATTGGAACTGTCTGCAGAAGACTGGAATATTTTATGAACCAACAGCGGTGGGTTTGAATGGCTCTCGAAGGATAATGGCATACAAACAAGTTGATATCATCCCTCCTTTGCCTTATCTCATATCAATCGATTGATATCATTCGTTGTTTTGGAACTGTGTGGAATCAAATATTTATACGCGAAAAAACTCTCTAATGTTACATTTCACCTTGAAATGATGCTTGTTCAGCGTGATACTGGCAACTGTACACTTCGATAATTATGCTTTGCTTCAAAGACATCTTTCACACTAATGGGCCGTAATTTTCATAACCCATTTCCTCTTATTTTTCACAAAGAAGGCAGTGAGAGAAGAGAACCCGAAATGGATACTTATGTACATCCGTTTGTAAGCCATTAGTAAGTTCCACCAGCTTCATGCATAATTAAACTATAAACACTTGAGAAACACTTTTGACGTCAATGTTCTTGAGGGACCCATACGTCACACTCAAGCTCAGATGGTTTCTTCACATCTACAAGATATCTTGCTCAACTTCCAGTTTTTCTCGACCTTGAATCAAACTAAAGAACGTTTCCCAACTGAGAATAAATGCCTGATCTCAAGATTCTTAAATTTAGTTTCTATTTTTATCACTTAAGGCGGGAATTACATCACATATGTATGCCTATCGAACGGCAACAGTAAAGTAGATTTGTTAAATATTCGTGGAATCTCATTAATTTCCCAATGAACAGAGCATGGAGTGCTTCCGATTCGGAGCTATCGCACACACAATTGCACAAGATATACACACATCTCTCGTTTATCTGAATGTCCGTTGTATTACTGACCTTGATGGTTACTTAGCACACAGCTGCCTATGGCTAGTGTCGAATTGATTAGGACGCACAAGCCCACAAATGCACTCAGGGTGTTGTATTTGAACAGAATCTACGATACTGCGAACCAACTTCGACCGCAACCGAGAATAAAACTGCTGACCTAATATCTCCAGGTTTCAACCGAGATGGCTGACAGTTGGAAAGCGCCATCCCCTCTTGAAAAGCTGTGAAAATTATATGTATAAAAACCATTTGTTGTGCATTAAGTTATGTGGTTGAATGTGTGTGGTGGATGGGGGATGGGGTCGCCGAGAGATTTACACACGGCTGTGAGTAGTAGGAGCAAAGGAGTCAAATAAACAGTTGTTGTTGAGTTGAATGATGTGTAAAGTGAGAGCAGCTTTGAGTTACAAGTTCAAGCACTTGCGCATTGCGTTTGTTTGCATCGCACACAGGTAGCTATCACCCTGGGGATGAGGTGGAGCTCTTAGACTCTTAGGGGTAGATGTTGTGATTTGTGGATGGCCTTGTGACACTGCATACATATAATCTGTTAACTTCGTCTCGATACAATTGGCACTACATTATTTTAGAGCATACGGTGCCCTTGCTTGGCTTATTTGTTGAAATTAAAGTGAAAAGGAAAGTATGATTTTTAGGTATAGTGACCATACATCCCGTTTTTTAAGTCCCTGTCCCGCGGCCATATCTGTCCCGCTTTTCCTAAGTTTGTGAAAATGTGTGTAGTTCTCTACAATTCTCAAAATTAATCAATTATATAAATACTTTTTTACATCCCTGTGCATCCAAGTTGGCAGATATAAAACAAACATAAGAGCTGAACCATATACAATTCGATGTGAAATGAATTGTCAGTTCTGCTTGTAGTCTGTAATTTCTAAATCAAAAACAGTACAATTAAGCAATAGTTATTTAAAACACGGATGGGGTCGGGTGTTCTGCACATATTATACACAATGCTATGATTTTTCTGACTGCTGCGGTTTTATTGCCATTAGACTTAGAACAATACATTGATCGACACACGCTTCTAAACCCACTGCAATAAGGGTTCCGCAAAGGACATAGCTGTGTCACAGCTTTATAAAAACAGATGATATTCGAAGAGCTATCGACGAAGACAAAACGACCATACTAACCTTACTCGACTTCCCGAAACCATTTGACTGTGATACTTTGTCATAAACTGTCCACCCAATGCAACGTCTGTAATCCTACTAATAAATTAATTCTCTCGTATCTTACTATCCTAGTTTAAGCTGTTTTCGTAACTCTGAACTGTCAGCGTTTTGTGACGTACGGTATGGTGTTCCTCAAGGGTCCATTCTCGATCCATTATTATTTTCAATGTTTATCAATAATCTTCCACTAGTTTTATCCTATTGTAAATTCCACATCTATGCAGACGATGTCCAAATCTACTTATGTTTCCCTCTTGGTATGGTTGAAGACTCAGTTGCTAAAATAAACGAGGACTTGAGCTCAATTGCCAATTGGGCTACACAAAATGGCCTAATGGTCAATCCTAACAAAAACAAAGCCATCCCGTTCCCGTGTTGCGAAACAACTGTGAATTATTCAGTCTGTTTAGGCAAATCAGCATGGAAGGACGTATCGGTCAACAACACGCAATGATAAGACTGTTTTATCAAAATGGGTGTTCCCTTCAAGCAACGCACCGCTGTCTTCGAACATTTTACGGTCCCCATAATCGTGCTAACGAGACAGACCCATTTCTCGATGAATGGGTACGACAATACGTTTTAGATCGGATTCGTACTTAAACTAGTGAACAGAATTGTTCAATAATTCATGAAGTAAACTGGTACCTGAAGTAAAACTCAAGGCGTTGATTCGCCATCTCTGATCCTAATGGCCAAGTCCTTTCGAAACCCATTGTCTTTTTCCGATGATGTCAATGTACTAGACACAGGCGAGCACTTGCACAGAGTTGTCGCAGTTCGTGCCGATCGTCTCGAGAATAATTTTAAAAAACTATGAGTCCCCATTTTTTAATCCTTTTATCCTAGATTTAAGCTCACATTTCAATCCTACATTTTGACAAATATAGAATATGCCAAATATTCTTTATAAAATGTCACTATTGGTAGCAGTTGTGCACTTTGAACAACAATTTTTCGGTAACGCTGTTGGCTATCATGATTTTTTTCTCACAGCAGCGAAGGTAATACCTTGACACATCAATGCATCGTGAAAGTTCCAGAAAAAGTGCATTCCTATTTCTGTATAATTCATTTAAAATAAAGTCAATTATTGTGCGACGGAGATAAATTTCACACATTTTAAGGCATAATCACAAGGCTGGTTACAACGCTTCTTAAAACGAACATTTAGTACAGAAAGATGTCTAGGGAAGCTGCTGGCGATGTGAATGCACAAACCATTGCTGGATGGACTAGCCATTCAGCCATTTCGTAAAGCTATCCCTATAAAGACACTTCATATAAGAGGTGAATCCTGTTCGAAGGGGAATTGTTCCAAGGAAAGATGCACTGGTTGAACCAGCTTAGAGAATTTGAACCATTGGGAAAAAACCGCAAACCCGCAACCCTGCTTCAAAAACAAACCGAAAGCAAATTTGCCAGTGAAATTGATTTCTTGATTTTGTTTGTAAGCAAGCTTCGTTGACAATTTTGATAATGATGGAATGGCTAAACAGCTTCAACATAAAAATGAGGAAACCACGTTGCTAAAACGGATGACCTTTCTTTTGAATGAGAGTTTTCTTCAGTCATTAATGTGTTATACCAGGTTTCCACCGAACGAAAACGCAATGTTCCATCAATTTTCTTCGAACCTACGAGGTTCCGCCTTTCATTTTCAGGGTCTGCGAACCCCGCGGTTTCTGATAAACCTCGTTAGATTAGATTAGGTTAGGTTAGTGTGATTGCCACCACTGTAGCAGTTGTGGCCCACTTAGATCCTGGTTGGATCCCTTGTGCTATCGCCTCCCGGTGCTTTACACCGGCTTCTCTTTAATTTAAATGGACTACAATAAAGAAAATAAAATTAACCTGGAGACCGCCCAACCCCTTCTACCTCGGTGGAAACGGCCTATTGAGGTATCAGTAAAATTTCATCCGAACTGCGCGGTTTCGGTTCGGTGGAAACGTAGTATTAGATGCAATTATTTGAGCCTGGAGTAAAGTTTCTCCAGAAACAATACAAGATTGCTCTCGATTTTCGCAACACCTGAATTTACATCATTATTGGACGCAGTAATCGCAACTTTTCAAAGCAGAAACTCGATAAGTGCAACTTTTATTATGTGTATACTTTTTCTCACTTGTTCTTGTTTGTATTTGTGTTTTGAGTTTCTCCACTGTCTCGGCAGTTATTGTACCACTACTTGAGAGTCCTTTTCACTGGTGTTACCATAAAATTGTATGAATGTTTGTATGATAGGCCTATGGGGTACAAGGGATGTTTGTTACAAAAATGTTCGTTAGTGAACGGTCTCGCTTTGTTATTATTAAAAAATGGTTATAACAAAAAAAAGAAAATTATGAAACTTTCCATTAAAAGTAAAATTCGTAGAGGTCCAATGAGCACAAATCTAGAATAAGTAGAATAAATGGAAAAGAGAACGCAATAAGAAAATGTGTTTCTAATGCGAAATGTGGAGCGTGATTTTGTCTGTTAAAAATGTATGGTTCAAAACTTCCAAACAAACCGAATCTTGTAGATCCTTTTTTAGTTAAATTTAGAGAAAAAGTCAGTGAGCTCGAGTTCACTCCCAATCAAATTTAAGGCGCCGATGAGTCCGGGTTATTCTACCGACTTATTCCGGATAAAACCCCTATAGGTTTTAAAGAATCCTTGGCTCCTGGACGAAAAGCAAGCGAAGAAGGAATCACGTTTCTCGCAGGCACCAACGCTTCAGGCTTGCACAAAGTTAAATTATTCGTCATCGGCAAATGAGTTAACCTACGATCTTTCAAAAATGTTGATCACATCTAATACATAAGATGGATTGAACTATAGTTCATTAAAAAATATGCTAGAATGTGTTGATGACTTCTGGTAGCAATTGCGATGAACAAGATAGATTACCTTTAAGCTCATTAAGAGATAAAATTATCAGTGAACGCGCGATGGTAGAATCCCTAAGCACCTTCTTACATGAAATTTCGAAAAGGGTATCGATTTCCGTAGATGAAATTAATAATTGGGTGTGTGAAACAATTCATAAGAATGAGAAAAATAAATCAGTTGAACTATCCGGGGAAAGTGCCTCCGATTTCGAGATGTTTGATACAGTCTGAGGCAAAAAGTCTCAACATAGTCATTCAATGGGCTGAAGAAAACTCAGCTACTTGAGAAACTTCAAAAAATGGCAATTTTGAAACATGTAACAAGGCTGAATACCATTTGGGCGGCATTGAGGCAGAAGCGGAGAAAATGGGTATATCTGTTAATGAGGGCAAAACCAAGTATATGCTGTCATCAAGAAAGAACACACAATACCGACGTCTTGGTCAGAGCGTCACAATGGGCAGCTATAACTCCGGGGTAGTCAAGGACTTCGTCTACCTCTGCTCCACAGTATATAGATCGAACCCAGAGTAACTCTTGCCAACCGCTGTTTATATCGCCTCAAGAGGCAATAGATTAGTAGAGCCATCTCTCGAAGGACCAAGCTGAATACAAGATCTTGATCATCCCAGTCCTGCTGTATGGCGCAGAGGTTTGGACAATCTCAAAAGCGGATGTCTCTTCGAAACAAATTTTCTGGGTTTGATCTGTGGTTCTGTTTGCGTGGATGAGGAGGAAAAGATTTAACCACGAATTGTACGCGCTTGTACAGCGACATGAGTCTAGTCAGGCGTCTTCGGATCCAACGCCTAAGATGGCCATGTAGAGCGTATGGACAACTTAGCTTCAGCTCGAATAGTCTTCGATTAAGAACCCGTGGGACAACTTAACAGAGGGCGCCCCGGTTTAAGGTGGCGCACCCGTAAGGAGAAGGACCAACTTGGCATGCGACACTAGAGGCAGCTAGCCAAAGACCAAGCTAGTTGGCTAGGTTTTTTAGTTGGGGCCCAGGTCCACCCCGGCCTGTAGCGCCAAATAAAGAAATAGAAGAACAACCCAGAAAGTTCAACAGAAAGTAACAAATATTTCCAAACCAAAATAATACATACGTATATTGGAACAGTTATGTATATACAATTTCAATTGTTTTTGCTTTGATTTTTAAATTAATAAAAATATATGTCCAATAAGACAGTGTTTTGTTTTCTGATTCGAATCAATCTTAAAAAAATACTCAGTTATTGCAACAACCTCGCTGAATGCAACTACCCACGTTTCAATTAGCTGCAATAATCGAAAAGGCCGTAGAGATACTGAATTCAATCAGCGCTTTGTGGCAGTACCTTTATTTTCTTCTTCGCTTGAATTTCATATTGTAACGTTGGCCTTCTTGAACTATTTTGGAACTGAATAAGAACTTCTTCATTTTGCGTTCAAACAAATCTTGCATTTATTCTCTTCTGTAACAAATGCACTTTATAATAAATTTGTGTTTATTTTTTATTATTCCTCTTAAGCGACACTCTCTTATATGGACAAAAAACTCCGGTCCCTTGGCTGTCCACTTGAGAGAGATTTCACTGTATTTGCAATCATGCCGCTGCATTGCATCCATCTCATTAAAGATGAAATAAAATTAACTATCAGCCAATGAGCGAATTTTTTCAATTAATCGCTCATTTTCTTTCTTTTATCGTAAGTCGCGGTACAAAATACACATACTCAAATTTTACTCTATTACAATAACGAAACTATAGCCTGGAGAAATCCAATTCAATTTTTCTCTGCCCTCTTGTGCAAATACTGTGAAGCAAAACTGATTTGAATACGCCTGCTTCTTACTAAAACTTTCCCTCGAGATGTCGCTAGTTGTTAGGTTTTAAGAATTGTATAAATGATATGACAGCAACTATTCCAATCACCGTTTGTCATTCTATGCAAATTAAATGTGGATTAATATGAATGACTGTCTGCTTTTATAGACTGTAAAATAAACGAAAATGAATTTGTTTCTCTTAGTTAATTCAGTGACGAGCTTGGCTTTATAGATTTCCTCAACTGGTATACAACTGCTGGAATTAGCCTGGGGCCTATTCAGATCATGCATCACATACATTTCATACAACATGCACATTATACAATTTTGTTTCTCAGATTCCACGGGAAGTATCGTATATCTTCTTTGTTGTATGATGTGTATAATTTGACGTTTAATTTTAAATGACAAATTAAATTGATAACTAAATAGTGTCGTAAATGAAACCCAGAGACCGTATAAATGGGTTGCAAATACACAAAAAACTAGTTAGCGGAGTTCCCTAGGAATGAAGAGAGATATCATTCAACCGTGTTTTCAAATAGTGAATAGTGAATAGTCTTGAAGAACTAGCATTCCTTGTTCCTACATGTCTAATTTAAAAAAAAAAGAGATGAATAATCATTCTTTATTCAAAAATCATGAGCCCAAAAATGTTTATTTTTTATGAAAAATTTTTAATAATACTGTTGTATTATGTGTCTGATATTTTTCTGTGAAACAAAATCATACAACTTTCCCATATTTCCAGTGTAAACTTTAGGTGATGCATGTTCTATTGCAGCGGCTAATACAACAAATCAGAGAAACAAAAATCATACAGCAGAAGTTTCGAAGTGAAGTGTCATACAATGTATGAGATGTATGTTCTGTGAAATAGGCCCCTGAATACCCATCTGCGCAAGTTATCCGACTCTGAATTCACATTTTTTTAATCTCTGCCTGTGTGCTGTCCTTATGTTGTGCGGTATGTTGTCAGCAGAAGTCAAAATGTTCCGGCTGTCATTGTGTGTTTAACACGAGAAAAAAGGACGCATTTTATTGTCGTTATTTTATGTTAACTATTGTAATTTGAATTTAAGTATGCAGGCTTTCTTAAAAACAGGTAAAACCACAAGTTTTGAAAAGCCTGTCCCTAGCACATCGAACGGAGCTGGACAAGTGGTAGAAAAGCGCAAAGTGCCAACTCCATGGGTTGAGAAATAGTAAGTTCACGAATGTAATCATCAAGTGGTTTCGCCTAAAATGTATCTTCATATAGCCGGCCAAGGAGTGTCGATGATGTTGTGGAACAGACCGAGGTTGTATCAGTATTGCGAAAATGTGTAGAAGGTGCCGATTTACCAAGTATGCTGCTATATGGTCCGCCAGGAACTGGAAAAACAAGTACAATTCTGGCAGCAGGACGTCAGATCTTTGGTGATATGTTCAAAGAACGAATTCTTGAGCTCAACGCATCCGATGAGCGTGGCATCAATGTAGTGCGAACAAAAATTAAAAATTTCGCGCAACTTACAGCAAGCGGCGTGCGGCCTGATGGCAAACCCTGCCCTCCTTTTAAGATAATCATCTTGGATGAGGCAGATTCAATGACACATGCCGCACAAGCTGCCTTACGACGAACAATGGAAAAAGAGAGCCGCAGTACACGCTTTTGTTTAGTTTGTAACTATGTTTCGAGGATAATAGACCCCATAACGTCCCGTTGTACGAAATTCCGTTTCAAGTCCCTTGGCGAAGAGAAGGTTAGTGTATTCCCAGAATCCCCTCATTCGATTCTTAATTAGAATTCCAACTGCAGATTATTGAACGACTCCGCCACATTTGCACCCTTGAAGGAGTGAAAATTGAGGAGTCAGCTTATAAGTCAATTGTTGATATATCTGGAGGCGATATGCGTCGTGCCATCACCTCATTACAATCATGCTATCGGCTGAAAGGTACCAATAGTACTATTACCAGCGAAGATCTACTCGAAATCTCTGGAATCATACCCGAGAAGTTCTTGTCAGAGTTCTTGGACGTCTGCCGGTCCGGCAACTACGCAAAGTTGGAGCAGTTCGTGAAGAGTCTGACGTATGAAGCGTATAGTGTGGGCCAGATGATGGAACAACTGAATGACCATATCATACGAACATCGAATCTTACAAACAAACAAAAGGCTGTCATCTGTGACAAATTGGGAGAAGCTTCTTATCGGCTCCAGGATGGCGGTTCAGAATACCTACAAATTATGGATCTTGGGTGCGCCACCATCATAGCTCTTCAGAAGTAAAAAATATTCGTCGCAAAAACCACATTTATTTCAAATACATTTTTTTCATTCACCCTGTATGTCTATGTTACAACTTCGAAGTCATCCTCTTCTCTATCTCGTTTGAGTGACCCACCGATGCTTCCGATGGCACTCGCATTTGTATTCGCTTCTGAGTCAACTTCCATTTTCACATCTGGCGTGGATGGTGAGTCGTTGCTACCGGACTGAGATTTATCCACGGAAACAGTTTTCGGAGTCGTTGTGAACTTGAAAACCGGCTTGGGAATTGTTACGACCTGCGACTTGGGCGTGGCGGCCGATTGTCTCTTAGCTCCGCCACCGGAGCTTGATTTTATTTGAGTTTTGATTGTTGATCTAGATTCCAGCGCGGATTTAGTCATCTTCCGGGGTTGACTGGCCGCACGGAGCTTGTAGTTGCAGGCAGATAGACAGTAACGATCTGGAGGCAATCGGAGACCGCAGTGTGGCTTGATCGGTGGTAGTGGCATTGTGTTACGTACTTCCGCTAACTTTGCAAGGACCTAAAGTACATGGTGATATTTTGTGCTCTGTTTGTTTTCATAATTTTCACTTACATGTCGCGGTGGAGGGCATGTAAAGGCCTTGTCCAGTACAACCTCTGATGCCAACTTCACATCATCCAAGTCGATGGCTTTCTTCCGCGCGTGGTTTGCGAATATCTTCGCATCGTCCAGAATGCAGGTCACATAGCCTAGCAAAGCAAAACACACTATGAATATTTGATTAAAATAAAACAGGAGAGCATCTTACGATAAGTGAATTCAAGAAGTTGGTTTATAACTCGTGGCTCGTACTCTGTCACATTTAACTCCTTAAGAATGGACATAACAACTTGGGCATCTTTGGGAACATGTTTCACTTGATTATTTATTTTGGTTTTCTCACTTTTATCCTTTTCCGACGCCATACTCGGACTTTTGTGATTTTATGAATTTCAGTTGTCGTAAGTTGACAATCGAAAGCAAAACAAATGACATTGACAACTCATAAGTTTGTTGAAGGTGCATACACAATGGAGTAATATACTAGTACAGCAAAAGTAGTAGATTTTTCTTTTCCTAAAATAGATGAAAAAATATATTTGGTTAAAATAAATATAAAATAATATAACTAAGAATAAGGCAAACAACTAAGAATAAGGTTACATTAAATCTGAAAGTCCGATTTCACGATAAACAACAACAAATTCAAATAGGCACAAATTGTTCTCCAATAAAGATTTATATCCGATTTATCGATGAACTGTCGGTCTCACAGATAAAATGAAATCGATTCTCGGTTCTATGAAATTTGTACGCTGTTCAATTTGTGTGAAACTTTTCAAATGTTATTTCCTGTTTTGGTTCTCGTGTTGTTACCGCGTATGTATTTGCTTATTTTGCTTTGGTGTATGGACTTGATCCAGTTTAATGCGTATTATGGTTCGAGGATGTCTTTAAACCTAGTGTTATGCCAAATATGTATATATTACAGTCAATCCACTACATGCAACAATTTATTCTCCCGGCGTTTTGTTTAAAATATAAAATTTGAATAACGTAGAACTCATGATTATTTTTGTGCACACTCTTTGAAAATGCCAAGAGCTACTTAGTGAGAGACTCTCCGGTATGCCCACGTCAAACACCAGAGCCAACGGGATGTTGTTGCATTGCCGTTCAGCCATCAAAGAGGTAGCGGAAACCACCTTCGGCTACCTACCACCTCCGACGAGAAACCCGTGGTATGATGGCGAGTGTGAGCAGAAGAAACGTGCAACTGACGAGGCATACCAAAAGGCGCTGCAACGAAAAACTAGACCAGCGCTGGTGGAGTAACGGCCTAGAAGAAGGGAGGAGAAAAAGCTTCCACGCCTGAAGAGAAGGTCTCGCCCAATATTCAAGTTCCTAGGGACAAGCAGAAAATATGGGCATTCTACAAAAAAGCTAAAAGCCTTAGCGCTGGCCTTAGGAAAGGCACCCAGACTCTTCGAAACTGTGAGGGAAACCTGGTAACTGACCCGCAGGGAATAGTGGATGTGTTTAAGCAGTACTTCCGACAGCTGGTTAACGTGCCGGATCAGGAGAGAGTGGTAGGGAATCAAGAAATCCCAACTCCAGTCGATGAAGTACTCCCCCACCTAGCTTTGAAGAAATCGGCACAGCCATTAAAAGACGGAAGAACAACAAAGTCGCGGGCTCTAATGGCTTATCATCGGAGCTCTTCAAGGCCGGTGGCGATGTTCTGGTAGGGACCAGATCAACTGCAGAATTTGGAAGGACGAAAGCGTGTTTGACGAGTGAAATATCAGTGGATACGCACAACCTATCATTCGATGGCCGAATTCGAGATCCCAGGATAATTGATCCGGTTGTGTGGTACTACGCAAACACATACGCGATGCCCGGTGCAGTTTGGCTCGAGGACTTCCGAGCCAAACCTGCACCGGATTTTGGCAAGGAGATGTGATGTCGTATGATTTCTACAATTATCAAGGTCAATGAGGACAAAACAAATTATATGCTGTCGAGCAAGAAACGTTCCGTCCACACAACCTTCTACCCCGAGACAAACATTAACTCCACGAACGACATCACAAGAGAGAGCCGACGTAGAATCGCCCTTGGCAAACTGAAGTAACATGGTTTGTCAAAACAACAGAACTCAAAACTTCTGACTCGAAGGACTAAGATCATGCTCTACAAATCGTTTGTTTTGCCAGTCCTGTTGTATAGAGCCGAAAGCTGGACGACAAGCAAAACTGCGGAACTGATTCTTGTTCTTCGAAAGAAAAATTCTACGTCGGATATATGGTCCCGTCTGCGAGGAAGGCGAATGAAGGAGAAGACACAACCGCGAACTCTACGAGCTGTACCAGGATGTGGATATCACCTGAAGCCGCTTATAAACAACTTGATAGGCTTAAACCAGTGTGACTTAAGGCCAGGGAAGTCCACCATCAACCAGATTTTCACACGACGGCAGAGGCTGGAAAAGACACAAGGAACGCAAATAGACACTCACTACCTTTTTGTAGATTTCATGGTTGCGTATGACAGAGTGCATAGGGACGAGCTATTCAACACCATGTCTAGTTTTGACATTCCTGGCAAACTCGTCAGGTTGTGCAGGATGACGATGGAGAATTCTCGCTGTTCCATCAAGGAGACCTTCTATGTCAAAAATGGTTTTAGACAAGGCGACGCGCTGTCATTTGACTTCTTTAACAGCATGCTGGAGAAGATCGTGCAATACTCACACGCCAACGCTAGACGCACGATCTTCCAGAAGGCCGTACAACTGCTACCATACGCGAATGACACGTCAAAGTCATTTGTCGAAAACAGCCCGTCAATGAGGAGTTTGCTCGCATTGAGGCGGAAGCGGCTAAAATGGGTCTAGCAGTGAATGAGGACAAAACGAAGTATATGCTGTCATCGAGAAAGGACACACAACATCGACGTCTTGGACAGAGCGTCATAATGGACAGCTATAAACTCGAGGTAGTCAAGGACTTTGTCTACCTTGGTTCGGCAGTAAAAAGTACGAACAGCATCAGTACCGAGATCAAACGCAGAGTAACTCTTACCAAGCGCTGTTTCAATGGCCTCAACAGGCAATTGGGTAGTAAAGCCATCTCTCGAAGGACCAAGCTAACTTTATTCAAGACCTTGATCATCCCAGTCTTGCTGTACGGCGCGGAGGGATGGACAATCTCAAAAGAGGATGAGGAAATCCTTGGTTTCTTCGAGAGAAAAGTTCCGCGTGCGAGCTGTGATCTTGCTTGCGTTGACGGTTTTTGGAGGAGAAGATTCAACCACGAACTGTACGTACGGGCTGTCATCATTCGAGTGCACCCATCACTAATTTGTATATTTTTTTTTTTTCGTTGCTTGGGTTGGTGGAAATCTTCAACAAGACACTATGTGACCCGTGTCCACAAAGTAGTGTCAGATTTTTACTGACTAAAAACACCCTTCCCTTTTGGTTTTTCTTTACTACAAATAAGTTTCCTTAGCTAGCTTACATTTAAGGATATTTTAGCGTGTTGCAGGTATACTTTCGGTAAAATCACCTGCTATGACCATCGTTTGGATGGTTTATTACTATAGCGCCAAATCGTGCGGTCGCGTACGTTGGAGTCGGCGCACTAAACGTATCGTGTCCAAAGTTTGGAGGATGGCATTGTTACAATGACCAAGTAGTCTGATACGTGGGCCTTCCACTTGAGTTTCGCATCAAGTGTCATACCAAGATATTTTGCTTCGTTAGCGTACGGTATTTGTACAGCATTAATGAAAATGATGGTAGATTTTCAATATCTGTGTAGGTAAAATTTATGTGTGTTGATTTGGTCTCATTGGGAATAATGCGCCAGCGTTTTGACCATTCACTTATTTTGTCCGGAGCTGGTTGCAGTTTTTCAGTTGAGGACTCAACTGAACACCCCGTTGCCAGGATCGCTGTGTCATACGCAAATGTAGCCACAAGTGTACCCTCAGTTTGAGGTATGTCTCTAGTGTACAGCAGGTACAATGTAGAGCCAAGGACACTCCCTTGAGGGACTCGTGCTCGGATCTGTTTAAAATCGGAGTATTCAGTTCCGTGTTTAACTTTAAATATTCTGTTATCGAGATAAAATTCTAGTATCTTATACAAGCTTATCGGTAGAAGCCTGCTTAATTTGTATTTTAGGCCTTCATGCCAGACTTTGTCGAAGGCCTGGGAAACGTGAAGTAGGGCGGTGGAGCAGATCTTTTTGTCCTCCAATGCTCCTTCAATTTCATTCGTTATTCTGGATACCTGGTCAACTGTCTAGTGTTTCGCTCAAAACCCAAGTTGATGGTCAGGTATTAGTTGCTTCTCTTCGATAAATTTTTGAAAGCGTTTTAATAAGAGTTTTTTAAAAATTTGGATATTATTGGTAAAAGCGATATGGGTCTGTACGACTTTTTGTTGTTCAACGGTTTGCCAGGTTTTTGAAGCATTATCACTTCTGCAACCTTCCATGACTCTGGAACATAATAGCCTAAAGGAAGCGTTAATTAAGTAGAGGAGTTTAATAAGCCCCTTTTTTGGCAAGTTCTTCAGGATTTGTCCAGTTATGAGATCAAAGCTAGGAGCCTTGTTGTTTTATAGATTTTTGATTGCCTGACAGAGTTCGTTTAGCGACACTCTTTCTATAGAGCTGTCAGATATACTTACACTTGGATCATCTTCCAACACTTGTCCATCAAAGGGCTGAAATGTTTCCTCCAAATGTTCGGCAAATAGATCCGCCTTTTCTTTATCACTTTTTGCCCACTCATCATAGTCCCACTAGGGAGAGACACCACAAGTATGTTATTTTCTTCAACTTACTTCTCGAGTCTATCAACAAAGACATCACAAAACACTTCCGCTATGATTGTCAGATCCGTTTTTGAAGAATTGATAAGGAATTCCATCTTCGCCTTGTGTCTTAATTTTGTGTTGAATACATTTTCGGCACAGATAAGCAATCAATTAAAGATTTAAAATTATCCATTTGAAAATTTATTTATGACTAGTTTAAAATATACAATAAAATTTACATTCTAAATTTTCATTAAAACATCAAACGTACATACATACATATTTAGCATCTGCATATTCAATTTCTTCTGATTAATCATTAAATAATTTTTTTATTAAATTACATTTAAGCAAAAAAAAAAAGAAATCGTCTGTTAAGGGTCTTCATTTCGTTTGGAAGTATATCTGAATCATATTAACTAATTCACTTTGGTATATAGTATGGATTATTTAACTAAGATTTTAACATCAACAATCCCCCAGACCATGAATGAAAATTATATGTGTATCATTCGCATCAGAGCCAGTCTTGACCTGACGCCTTATGGCAGCCAAATAAATACCGATCTCAATCCATTCCATTTGTATTCTGTTTTAATTTTGTTTGTTTATCAATTTAGACTGGAACAATAAGGAATAGTAAAGTACATAATAATAAATAACAATAATTAGGACTTGATATCTTTAAGAGTCCAGACTTAACTTAGATTTTAATTACATCAAAAAGATTTAAATTTCATTGAAACTTCGCTTCGCGAAGACGGGCTTATAGTATTGTGCACTGCCTTGGTCGATGTCTGGGTTTCTTTTCGACAGCTCGCACGGCATCTTCAAAAACTGAACTGAGATTGACCTTCTTCATGGCCGAACACTCTACCAGCGAATGAGCGTGTATTTCCTTTCTTAATCGGCGTCCTTCGCTTTGTGTTACGAATTTCTCGGAGTTGGGAATTCTTAGATCTAATTTGGTGCCTACCAGCACAACGGGAACATTGTTTGAGAAATGACGAATCTCTGGCCACCATTTACTCTTGATGTTCTCGAATGATGTGCGACTGCTTATGGAATAGCACAGAAGGAAACAGTCAGTCTGCAAAAAGTAAGAAAATATGAAATTCGTTTGATTCGAGGATGTGCTCATGTGCGACTTACATTTGGATAGCTAAGTGGTCTCAGTCTTTCGTAGTCCTCCTGTCCAGCAGTGTCCCAGAGTGTCAGATTGTAGTCCTTATCATCAACGACAATGTTGCATGCGTGATTATCGAAGACAGTTGGAATATACTCGTCGGGAAATTCATTTTGAGTGTAGGTGATCAGTAGGCACGTCTTTCCGACCATACCATCGCCCACAATGGTGATCTTCAAAGGTCTTATGGATCCCATTATTGTAAGATGTGTATTGAAAAAGTTGATTTGTTGATAATCTAAAAAACAAAAACAAGGAGCTGTTGTAATTTCTAAAGAGTTTACAATCGCAAAAAGATGATCGAAAGTTTTCTTAATTTTATAACTGACTAGAAGCCGAGTTCTGAATTCTTAGCATCCACAACTGGAATGTGCAAAGTCAAGAAACGACGACCAACTATCATGCATCGTCCGTGTGGAAGTATTTTGTAGCTTGCAAAACGGGATCAAGATACGGCTAGACAAAAAACAGAATTTAGTCTCAGAATTTTGAAAGGGTACATGTAGACTTTGCTCAGTCTGAAAGGATAACTGAAATTGCCAGCGCAGAAGAGCGACCGTCCCAAATTATAGATTGTTCCCTGATCTTGCGCCAAGTCATAGCTATGGATACGAATAAGGACTGCAACCTAGAGATATATTTGAAATAAAATATTCTCCTTAATGCTCCATACCAGGACCAAAGGAAGCAGTGCGACTCTTGATGTGAGCTGCTTAGATATGAACTTAACGATTTGGAAAGTAATATACATTATATAATCTAAGCAAGGGAAGAGCAAGATCGACAACTGGCATATATCTGTGTAGTTTAACCACGACAGATTAGCAGGGGCTTTGGTGTCCTTAGACTTAGCCAGCTGTATAGCACATTCAACCCATGGATAGACGTTGCTTCTTCTTTTTTAATTGGACCTATAGTCCAGGGTGGGCCTGGGCCTCAACCACGAAAATACTAGGGCGATCTCCCATTTCGCATATCAAGTTGGTTGTGTCCGTCACTTTAGACATGGACATCCTCTTTGGCGTTGTTCCGCAGGCTCGCAGTCTTCGACTCTTCCGTCCGGAACAAAAATGTTGTCCGTACGCTCTACATGACCGAAGCTTCTTAGGCGTTGGATCCGTAGACTTCTAACTAGACGCATGTCACTGTGCAGCCCGTACAGTTGATGGTGGATTCTTCTCCTCAAAATTTCGTCAACGCAAACAAGACCAAAGTTCAACCCAGAAAATTTCTTTCGAAGAGGCCAAGAACTTCTTCGCCCGCTTTTGAGATTGTCCATGTCTCTTCACTGCGCCCGTACAGCAGGACTGGAACGATCAGTGTCTTATATAAAGTCAGCTTCTTCCTTCGAGAGATAGCTCTACTACTCAATTGCCCCTCGTGTGCAAACAACGGATGGCAAGAGTTATTCTGTGAATAATGAGGGTACTTATGGTATTCGCACTATTTACTTGGGAGTCGAGGTAAACGACTTAACTATTAACCTCAAAGCTACAGCTGTGCATTGTGACGCTCTGTCCAAGACGTCGATGTTGTGTGTGTTTTCTTGATGACAGCATATACTTCGCTGTGTCCTCATTCACCGCTAGACCCATTTTAGTCACAGACAGCAAACGCCTCATTGACTCCGCGCAGTAATCTGCTTATCATGTCAAGAGTTGGACGGACTTCTGGAAAATCATGCCTCTAGTGTTGCCGTGTGAGTCTTCCACAATCTTCGCTAGAATGATATTGAAGAAGTCACATGACAGTGCGTCTCCTTAATCTTAATCCTTTTTTGACACTGAAGATCTCGGTGAGTTCGTTGCCGATCTTGATGGAGCAGCGAGAATGTTCCAACATCATTCGGCGCTGCCTGATGAGTTTGGCAGGAATGTCAAAACTAGACATGGCGTTTTATAGCCTGGCTTTATGCACACTGTTGTTTAAAACCATTAAATAAATGTGCTCCGTGTATTCAATGAATTAAACAGAGGCTACTGTGTCGAACGTCTCATGCGTCATCAATTTAAAAAAGGGCTTCTGACGAGATGTACGCTTAAAAGTACAACACAATGTCTCAAGTAATTTCCCTGCATAACTCTGGCATTTAAAGCACACAGATCGTGTCACAAACCGACGCAAATTTGACAAATTGCAAAACGGCCGCACAAACAGCCCGTTGTGCACAGCAAATACGTTAATTAACCCCAATTGATACATACGTTAACCTATTGCATGAGTGAGTTTACATTGAGAAATGCATATCGAATTAAGAAAACCAACGCCGGTGCTTCTTGACTTGGACATAGCCCATAGTTCTATTAAGTCATTTAATGTAATTTCTCCATTTGACAGCCGGGTTAAATGTCAAACTTCACCCTTTGAGTTGTTTTAAATTGAGTATTAATTACCCCTATCCATAATGAACATCACTTTGCGTGACATAAAATTTCATTTCTGACTCCGCAGCACTTCAAGCGGACACACCCATTTCTCGCACAACAATTTGCGAATTCTTATAGAAAGGATACAAATGTTCCCAGGAGAATGCAAATTTTCCTTGCGAAAAGAAAGGCAGAGCCGCAATTATTGCGGGCTCTTCGGCGATAAGAGGGGAATGAGTTGGGACGCAGCCAGCGTGCACAGCGCAACTTCTCATTGATAACTTTATCTGCTTTCGTGTATTTCCAGAGGGAGTGTTCGTCGATGGAAAGACCAACAAAAAAACCCGGTCGAGAAGAGAAGAGGGAATGAAAAAAAAAAAAAACGAAAAAGATCAACAGCCACCACAACATATGGAGCAAATGTAAAGGGTTATCCGCCGACATCTATTTCGTTATTTATTTATTTTTTTTTAATTTCATATATCACTCGGTTTGTTGTGCGATAAATATTTTGACACTTTATTCTGTACGATTTTTTGTATTTTGCAAGCGTTTTGTAGTCATAACGCAACCGGAAATAAGTGACTTATGAATGCGTACTGTGACTTACTGGGATCTATTTGGGATGTATTGGGCACAGACGCGTCGAATGAAGGCTGCACAATGACACATTGCATTGGCTTGATAACGATTGATGAAGAAGATAAATCTATGTGGAAAATGAAGATTGGAACATTTCCGTTTGACAGATGGGTTAAATGTCAAACTTCACCTTTTGAGGATGGGAACATTTAGGACCTAGGAATGAAAGTGAAGTCTTACGTCGCTCTTTAAAAATAAGATAAGTGCTTAGTTCTTTCAAATTAAATTACTTCTTGCTTGACGTTTTGACGTTTTCTTCTATTGCATAGAAGAAACGCTTAAAAATCAACTCTAAGTCTAAGAAGCACTGAATCCAAGCGAAGCTTTCTTGGAAAACACGCTAGAAAGAGGTCGGTAAATAGTTTTAGTGATCTTCTGCTATTAGGTTTTTATCACGAGGTGCTTTAACTTATACTCTAAATCAACGCCTTGAAGTAGGAATTACAAGTATCAATTTGTGTTAATGCTTATGTGCGCGTTGGTGAAGTGTGAGTCCGAAATAAAACCTCTCCTGATCCTTTAGTCGCAGTAGCTGGTTGTAACTCCATACCGATTTGAATCTGGTATATGATTTTTTTACTTGATTAACGTACGTCGTTAGTCGTGATAAACTCCAAGACATGGTAGTATAATGTCCACATCCCCCCGCGGTTTTGGACCAACTTCAATCCATCAGGCTGAAACCAATGCTGGTCAGGGGGGTTTCCTTGATCACCAGTGGCACCAGACTATAGCCTCTGGCCAAGCCCAACCAAGTGGTCACTGCCACTTGGACTCCAGACTAACCGCCTGTAATGTTTGTTTCATTGAATGAACCTCGATCTAGGATAATGATCAAATGGGCTCCAAACTCCTGACTGTAAGGAATAAAAGCATGCTGTACAAAACTCTTATTTTACCAGTCCTATGAAGCCGAAAGCTGGACGTTAACGAATACACCAGGCCGTTCTTAATGCCTTTAAAAGAAAAATTCTACGTTGGATATACGCTCCCGTCTGCGAGAAGAAGATATAACCCTGAACACTACCTTACCACTAACTAAAGACCAAGCTTTATAGCGGATATTCGGTATTCCTCTCCTTCTCGAACCAGGAGTCCTATATTCGAAAACTCTTTCAGCTGGAGCATTGGTGTGCTCGATTTGGCCGAGCCACTGCAATCGACTGATTTCTGCCTTCCACAATTATATCCACGTGCTGGAACAGTTCGTAGTAGCGTGCCCAAGACCGTCAGCGATTGCTCGGTTTTAGGTCAATATTACTAAATCCATGAAGAAGGAAAGGCCCACTGAAAGAGGCTCTTGTCCTCTTTTTTTGCTTGGACGATTGCATTTTCATTGCCGTCGTAGTTTTTCATGTTTTGGCACCTATATCAATTTTAACCTTTTTTGTCTTTGCCAGTGTCAAGCAAGAGCGGAAGAAGTGAAATGTCTTAAGCTATGTTGTCCTCTCAGAGAGGCAACAATGTGTGTCGTGTGGGATACTTCGAATTTCTTTCCATTATCTCCTATCGACCAGTATCATGTTCGATATCATGACAAGTTCGCCGAAGGATATATGTACATATTTTGCTTTAGATCGACTGTAGTCTGGCCATATTCTTCTGGATGTAGCAGAGTATCATCAGTCTGACCCGTCTGAGGTTTGATGTTTCAAGGAAGTGCATAGAGATAATATATCTAATATTATTAGCCTTGACTGGTTGTGATGTGTGCACCTCCTCTGCAAGCGCAAACTGAATGCCAGATCTGTGCTTAGCCGGTTAATGGACCTTCCTATTTCGGCGGCGGAGAAATTCAGAGAACACATCCGCACCGACTCTGTCTGCACATCTGGCACCGCTACGATTCAGTTCTTTCGGGGATTAGAGTCAAAGCCGTTTAATCCGTGTAGTCTGTTGAGGTTGATACGACATCTTTCTTGCTATAAGATCAAGGTTTTTATGTCCAGCACTTAGCACATTCTGAGCGTGATAGCGATGTGTGCTATAGTCCAAGGGTAGATGAAACACTACAGACTGAGCGTCTGACGGAGTCGACTCTAGAGCGCTTATGGTGGTTATGCATGCTTTTCTGTCTACCTTTGCCTTTTGCCGGCCACCATACTAGTGATCCACAAGTCGATCTCGTCACTGACTAGGTGTTTCTATAAGGTCCTCTAAAAATCTAGAAAATCGTAGGATCGGCTTAGTTAAGGTTAGCTGAAGGACAAGTTCGACGGAGCATAGTAGGTGACATTATATGAATTTATTTGTTCCAGAAGAGAAAACACTGATTCCAAATTTGGAGGCCAACATCAAAAACCTGTTCGTGAGATATAACATCAAATGATTAAAAAGTCGGAACTTTGACCCCCAAAATACAGTTATTGATGATGCTAAAAAAACGTCGTTGCAAATTTTTGTACTTCGCAATTCATTCATCGTAAAAGTTTAGAAAACCGTTTGATAAATAATAATAAACGTTGGCTGTCAGAGCACAGAATGTCAGGTTTTACATTACGTCCATTATTTGAACTTATTTTCACCTACAGTGTTCATGCATTTTTGACGGTTATTCACGAAATAACATGAATGCCGTCCTCTGATTGGTAAATTTGGTTTGAGAAAACGATGAAAAAACAGCTGTCAAAAATTTTAAGGTAGATGTCGGGCATCTATAATACTTCATAAATGTGTTTCTCACATTAAAGTGTCATATGAGCAAAATATCGCGAACTTCGCAAACTCTGAATTTTCATTCGCATCGAGTTTTTCATTCGCTGAGAGCTACGGGTAGAATTTGAACAAACTTACACTTCATCGTGAATTTTTTAGTCGTGAATTCGTGAATCGCATTTGTGTTCTCAGATTGACAGTTAACAGAAATAATGATTTATTCGCGGAGAAACAATTTCGATAAAATCATTAATTAGGATACTCAAACTAAACAGTGTGCATACCAGAAGTATAACTTCCTGTTTAAATTTGCGGGAAAAAATTCTATTTCTGAAAGACCACGTTCGGAGTTCGTGGTTCAATGGAAATTACACTAAAATATTTTATACATGCTATTCTAAAATGTGTGTTACTTTCTTTGAGCCTTTTCGCATGCAGTATCCATAATATAGTACAAATTTACCCTTTGCTCATCGTGTTGTGTGACATACAAATCTTGCACGATTATGTTCATATGTATGCATATGGTACCTACACAGTTTGGGGTTGTTTGTTGTTCAAATATAAAGTGCATGACGCTGTTTTTAAGTTGGCAGTAGCATGCGAGAGATTAGGAGCTTCAGTCATTGCGAAATATTGGCAAAACGTCCTTTAGTTTGAAGGAGACCCGGAAAACAATTTTGAGGATGAAGATGAAATCCCCGCTGAATTTTTCGCCAAAATTTAGAGTTTTATGCCAACACAGTGGTCACGGCAGAACAGATTAATATTCTGAACCATAAGCGAAGGTGGAAAAGATCAACAACCATATACAGTGCATCCCTCTTCTGGAGATGCTGTTCAATTATTTGAAAATGCACTTAAATGGCTACTAGCAATAAAGTGGATTACACGGATGTTTTTTTACTGAAGAGGTTACAAAAAAATTCGATATTAATTGGCATAAATTCAAAGAAAAAGCAAACGAAGATGATTAACTTTTTAAGCACAGCGTTAGTTTTTTAGTATTTTTGGTTTGTAAATAGATGGAATTTATTTAAAAGGAACATTTTGGTGATGAGGTCGCAGATTTGTAGGTCTGGGTCTACAGTGTCTTTAGGTTCGGTCCCGGTGAGAGAAAAATATTTCTCACTGATGATGTAGTGAAACTGGTGGCAAAAAATGTAGGTCTCATCCACTCATGAGAGAAGAATATCATTCACAATATGAGAAGCTAGACTCTGACCCTCTACGGTCTGAAGCGCCGCCCGTATTATACATGCTTTATTATATTTTAACACAATTATTTTTATTTTCATGCTTTCTCTCATCTTTCTGTGTTTGGGTTTCTGTTAAATAAAATAACAGGTACAAGACATGTTGGGTGCAAGTGAGCTCTTTAGTTGTTCACCACTGTAGAGAGCTCAATATTGAGCGATCGTTTGCATAAGCTCTGAATAAATAAAATTATCTTTAGTCTGTCACAAAATCTCCTAAGCGTCGCGTCGCCAAGAATTTTAAGGTTTTCACGCTTTGTTACGCGATAAGATTACCTCATTATCGCGTCATATCGTTGATAATCCGTTCAGTACAAATTTCGGTGACTATATAATATGAAGTGAACAATTCAGCCCATAAGGTCATACATTTTTAATTAACACTGAATTCATTAAATTATTAATTGAATAATAAAGGGGGAAAGAATTTATGACATCATTTGACACCAGCCACTGGCAGCTAACGAAAAACAAAAAACTCTCACCTTGGCATTCAAAATGTCACATAGCACACACAAACTCAACTGACACAACATCCAGTGAAGAATACGAATAATTAACAAGTCAAATACAAATATATTCGAGTATATTTGATCGACAGCTCTTATGCAAGCCACTTTGTAATATAATTTAATTAAAACGAATAACAATTCCCGACGATAATACAAATTTGCTACACACACGCATACCGCCGCAGAGCGAATGACACTACAAAAAACAAAACTGTGCCAATTTCGGTTGAATTACTCTGCCATTCTCTTTTTTTTTTTCTTTTTTTGGTTGGTCTCTGTGGAAGTAGATTTTATACTACTTTGGATGTTATCACATGAAAGCTTATCATAATGAACACACGCACACACTGCGAAATGAATGGAATGAGTGTGTGTGTGTTTGGAAATTACCGGCGAATAAAGGATTCTTATCAATTTGGTTAAATTAAATATCGCTTTTATCTTATCTATCTTAGTTCTCAGACGACCAAAGTGTATTGAGGTGAATTTGAATTCGCGACAAGCGACAGTTTTTTTTTGTTGTGACATAACGCTGAGAAATGTCAATATGATGTCAAATTGCCTTCGAACGCGATACAGTTGACACCGAACGTGTGTTCTAATGAAAATGTCGCACAGTGTAAAACGATTTATTTCATACAATATTTTCAGTTTCCTTATTTAACTTTCACTCTGAGTAGGAGAAAGAATACTACGATAAGTTATTCTTGTCAGCTGATAAGACAAACGACGAATTGTGTGCGCTTGGCTTGTGAAACAAATACTCGGACGAGAGTATAAGTAATAGGACCGCTCATTGACCTCACAACTCAATGAAAGCGTACTCTCTCGCTTAGACTGTGAGAAGTGATAGGCCAGAGTTAATAACTATCAATCAGAACATGCTTTATAAAGTAATTTCTCATGTGTAAGTAGATTAATGCAATGACCTCGTGCTAGGAATAATTATATTTAGATCGTCGCTTCTTCACTGCGACAACGATGATATGGACTTGATGCAGTGCAATTGACCCATCGCCATTGGCTGTCTTATAAACTCATAGCAGACAATTGTCTTCAAAACAGCATCCTCTATTGAAACTATTCACTTCAGAGCCACAGCTTGCAGCAAACGCAGTTCATGTTATAAATATCGAGCGCAGTGCAGAGATAAGACCAAAGCTAATGAATCGAATTACTTTGGATTTTATTTCTATGAAGAATCACTTAACAACGCATGAGTGCATGTAATCTGGAGCCATTACAAGCGATACGAACCCACTCATTAGTTTTTGTTAACTGTAAGTGTTGGGCGGAACTGAATGTCCGAACGGAAGTGAGTAATTTCATAGGAAGACGAGTCCTACTCGAAATTGTGTCATGAAGCAGTGAGAGGAAGGGATTTATTTCCAAGGTCACTTCGTTTATGTGTTCCATCTGCCGCTACAACATGGAGTTTATATTTTTGGAGATTGAAAATTCAAATTATCACATCGTTTGTTTTCTTCATCGTCGGATTACATCTATTGGCACAAATTGCTTTTCTAACATAACATAAGACTTCAAGAGTCCTGCGCAAATATTCAAGAAGATCAAGTCTGCCTGTAGTGTAATATAATATACTTTACGCTTTGTGAGCGGAAGATCAACTTTGACCAAATTGGTTATTTTTACAAACTGTTGCCTACGTTCTATGGAAGTGAGACTTCAAATCGACTCGATATACACTGACTTCTCAAAGGCATTTGACCAGGTTCAACATAATGTGCTCATAAAGAAGTTGAAGATAATTGGTTTTCATATTCGTATTTAAAACAGGGCGATCACTAGCGGATGCAATGGAATTACAAAACGATATCTCATCTGTACATATTTGGTGCGATTTGAATGGACTACAATTCAATAATAGTTAATTCGTAGATATGACATTTTCAAGAGTTTTATGTCTTATATTGTGTGAATATATGATTGATAATACAATCTACCTTCGTCTACCTCGGCTCGCAAGTGAACAGTACGAACAACAGCAGTTCCGAGATTAAACGCAGAATTACTCTTGCCAATCGCTGTTTCTTTGGGCTCAAGAGGCAATTGAGTAGTAGAGTCCTCTCTCGAAGGACCAAGTTAACATTATATAACACCTTGATCATCCCTGTCCTGCTCTATGTTGCGGAAGCATGGACAATCTCAAAAGCGGATGAAGAAGCACTTGGTCTTTTCGAGAGAAAAGTTATTCGTTCAATCTTTGGTCCTGTCTGCCTTGATGGTTATATGAGAAGAAGATTCAACCACGAACTGTACGGGCTGTACAGCGGCATGAGCCTAGTCAGGCGTCTACGGATTCAATGCCTAAGATGGCTGGGCCATGTAGAGCGCATGGACAACACTGCTCCAGCCCGAAGAGTCTTCGACTCCGAACCAGTGGGACAACGCAATAGAGGACGCCCACGGAACCGATGGCGCACCCAGGTGGAGAAGGACCTCAACCAACTTGGTGTGCGCAGTTGGAGACAGCTGGCAAAAGATCGTGCCGGCTGGAGAGGCTTACTGGTTGAGGCCCAGGTCCACCCCAGACTGTAGCGCCACCTGAAGAAGAAGAAGAATACAATCTTAAGAAGAGTATCTTCGCCTAAGTATCCAGGGATTATATTCTAGGGACTATATTATTTCAAACGCCAATACCATGCTTAGATTAAAGAAAAAAGAGTACTCTTTGAGCACTGTCCTCCAACCTCCAAAGAGGTGGAGCCATGAAGTATGAGTTGAGGTTCGGGGATCGATTTTCAACAATATTTGCATAAAGAGTGACCACGTTTATTTCGTAGGTGCAGCGCCTCCCGAATTGTTCTTCGTTCTACGGCCAGTCGAACGAAAGACTATCTATACACTCGACTTAAATACGAAAAGGGCACCCAGACCTTTTCAGATTAACTATTGTGCTCCCTTTCATAGCTCTGCTCTCTTGCGTTTTCCCCTCACAAACAGTTCAGTTTAGAGTTGTATTGATGGTCATGGACTACTGTTGCGCTGATTGCACTGGTGAAAGACATTAAAAATTTGTAGAGTATCCTCTCTAAGCTAGTTTCCTTTATGAATCTGAGCATGACTTCAATTCATAAGGTCAATGCCTGTCTTGGAATAACAGATTTAAGATTAACAATAAATTTAAGATAACAATAATCAACTCAATCCCTAATAGAGACATGTTCTGTACAATGACCGGACCGGGTATCATGGTCAGGTAACATTGTTTCGGCAGGCTTTTTGAAGTTGACATATTGCACCTTGGAAAGTGAAGCCATGGTGTCCCAACACTAGACCCTGCACAGACGGATCAAATATGGATTCTGTAGTGGGGCAGGAGTTTTTGGACCCATCACGGGATTTCCCTACCAATGCAGTCAAGTCCTACAGTGTTCCAAGCCGAAATCCATGCCATCGAGAGCTGCGCCAGACAAAACCTCCACAAGGGTATCAAGGGCGCAATAATACAGATATTGTCCGATAGTCAAGCACCACTAAAGGCACTTTCGTTCAATCTAATGGACTCCAAAACAGTCAACCTTTGCAATCCCTTGCCATACACAACAAAGTGAAACTTGTCTGGACGCAGGGGGATTGCAGGCAATGAATCCGTAGATGAGCTCGCAAGAGCTGGCTCAGAATCTGCGTTCATCGGTCCAGAACAGATCAATTGGAGAGCAGCTTCAACTCTGATTAACGATTGGGAAAACAATCTTCGCCTAGCCCAGTGGACATATGGTCATGGTCATGGTTGTAGGCAGTCCAAGAGATTAATCAGGCCTTATTCGTATAAGGAAATACGGACTGAAATATCACCTTCACAAACTAAACCAGTTTCAAAACAAGGTATGTCTGCTTTGCCTGTAAGAGGATGAGGCTTCCGAGCACATCTTGTGTGAATGTCCGGCAGTAATCTGGTTAAGGAATCGTATCTTCTATAGGGTGATACTCCACAAGATCCACAAGAATCGTACTTGCTGGATTGCAAAAAGTTGCGAAATTAGTACGTTGCGTGCAAAATAAATCTAAGAAATTCGAAATTTTAAAGTTATTATTATTATTAAGAATTATTCAAAAACAATTTTAAATAAAACAAAAAGTTTTCTTTCATTCATAAAATATCGTTAAAACAATCACATAAGGAGTACCCAAAAGAATTTCCATGGAAACATCTGTCAGACGTTAGTTAAAGTTAAAAGTTGCCCAATTCTATCCGTCGTGGTGAATTTTGGGCTTGTGGGCTGTATTTGCTGTCTTTCTCCTTGTCATGAGGCCTTATGAGTTCTCAATTTCTTGCACGCGACGGATTCGCGATGGGTTTGGGTCTTTACTATCATTCGTGAGGGAAGTAGTATGTCTTTTGACTTAACTCCAACCCTTCTATACAACGAAAAAAAAAACAATCAAATCTTCCTCTGATAGTAGATACTTGCTCAGATATCTTTGCCTTTTGTGGGCTAGTGCCTCATAAAATCTCAGTACATTCTCTGAAATTTCATTAGATTCTCTACAGAATCTGATGATGCCTTCTTCTGATACTCCTAGCTTCCTTAGGTATTTCCTGAGTCTGCAGTAGACTGTTAGGATTCTAAACCCTCTTTCAGCTTTACTGATCCAAGAGTTTGTTGGCTTGCGTCATGCCATGAGCGTTGTTCTAGGTCGGCTCCTACTTTCTAGTTCCCATCTCTAAGGGCATAGAGTCCTACAGCTGTAACTGATCCGGGGCATGTGAAGACCGTTGCTCCTTACCTAGCTAGGAAGTCGGCCATTTCATTGCCTTCTAGCCATGTATGGCCAGCAGTTTGTTACTCTGTGTCTCCGGCTCAACTCCTTAAGCTACTGGAGGATGGTCTTGTGCCAACACAGCGGCATGGCTGTCCGACATTGTGGCTAAATCGCAGTTGTTATAGTTCCTGCCAAGATTGATTTGAACTCATCTGTATATGGCATAGATTCCAGCTGGGTTCGAAGTATTTTGTCAGGGGTCCAAATACCTTTGCACCTGTTCCTCCATCAGTTCTTCATCCATAGGATTCTGGGATGTCTCATTTCTTTTAATTTAAACTCTACGCCAAGAGCTTAGGCTCAAAATTTGTTTCTATTTAAAGAATTCAAAATGCTTGGATATTGTTCAAGAAATCCACACACATATCGTATAAAGAACAAATGACCTAATCAGTAGATGAAACCAGCACATTCATTTCTTTACTCGGAAAGATACTGGAGTTAGAAATTCCGGCTAAAACCGAAGCGTACTTGAAATTGTTAGTCAAATCCATCAACATTTCACTTGAACTCTTTAAGTGCACATTGACTTGCAAATGTCTGATTACCGTTAGATTGAACAAATCAAGTACATTACATAAAACCGTTCCTGAAAAATAAAAACAATAAATTACCTTTATCTTGGAGAAGTTAAACGTGTGTGTAATTCGAAGATAAATACAAACAAGCTTTGTTTTTTTTTTATCAAGACAAACATCGATAGCAATCTACTGATAAAGACGCCCCAAATTCAGGCAAATACAGTTTGTGTTTCAGACTTCAATTGTACACAATTTTCTCAGAATTAACTAGCTTTCGTCTTGTATGCTATTCAGCTATGTAGATCTCATTGAACTGTGATCATATACACAAGAAAAGAAGTCCATTAGGTTCCCTTAAACCAATTAAAGCCATGAGTCAACTCAATTTTCAAAGCCATACATTCATTCATTGTAATGAACTTTCTTCAAGTGGTTTTTTCATTCTTCGTGTCTGACTTGACTATTATACTCCCATGAAGACGGCTCGAGGCGCAGACGACACTACGAATGGTCTCTTGTCATTTTCACATAAATGCTGCGGCAGACTGCTTGATGAATTTCAAGTGCGTAACAATGTGTACGTGAATGCCCCCAGAAGCCATAATTGAACTAGACGTCTCGACCGACGACGCAGAGATTCTGATCAGAAATTCAAAAATTCCAGTTTCGACATTCCAGAACTGATCTAAGTATACGCGTATGTATAGATTCGCTAAATGAGTGTATGGAAAAAACGCTCTTTTCATTACTCATGTGATTATCGCTCGGTATGCGCGGAGAGCAAAAAGGCAGCGGGAATGAGTGAATAATACTTTACCAGTACGGGTAAATAAATATGAAAATGTTTACTTTCAACTTTTTTTTTCTTTAAACAATTTCCCTTTCCCTCCTCGGCAGCGAGTCGTTTTGCTCTAAGTAAAAAATAAATCATCCGGAATGGGTGGTGGAAGTTGTTTTGCGATAAAGCTTTTTTTTTCTTTTTTACGGTGAATCATACATTAGTTCGGCGAATTCGACAGTGTTTTGGAAATCTTTAAACCGCTCGTGGCTTCTAGACTTTGTGGCAGACGAAGGAAGGTCAAACTAACTTCTAACTAATTGAATTAAGGAATTTGCGATCTTGACGTAAGATAATAAGTGCCCATGCACATGTAATTATATTGTATGAACTTTTTTTTTAAATCCACTCTTACTGAAGCTTGACATGCACAGCAAACAGACTGTTTAATAAGAGTTCACATGCTAATTGATGAAATATGTATTCAACAAAAAGTTGCCACCACCACGGCTTCAAAAATTGTTTAAGGTACTCAAATAGGACGACACAAGTTTACACCCCATAGCCTATGCTTTCTTAAAGAAAAGTCAACGATCGTAAGCAAATGATTAGAACAAGTGAAGGTACGATTGACAGATGCCTTGAATGTGCAATGGAAATGAACGACAATCCTTCATGATGAAGTATTTTTGTTCAAATTTCAAATTTTCTGTGAGAAAATACATAAATTATAACGACTGCTTTTTTGAAGACGAAGGTCTTGAAATTTTCAACATTTTATGTTTACTATGAGAGCTAATTTGACATTTCTCTGTTGTTTTGAGGTTAGTTTGGTTTGGCAATTCATCGTTTGTAACAATGCAACGTTTACAAATTGTGTAAATTTATTTTTAAATACTTCGTTCAATTCGAGAAGCTCAAAAAAAGCCATTGCTCAAACTAAAGCACATGCAAACGTCTTTAGTACAATTGGTGAAGGTAACCATCATCTATTTGACTTCGAATATACAAAAGCTTTCTCGCTGCTGCTTCCAGAGATTGCTGTGTCATCCGCATTGTTAAACTCCTCTTCAAGCATCTTAACATTTCATTTGTATATAGAATGAAAAGTGGTGCACCAAGTTTTCAACCTTGGGGGAACCCATACAAATTTAACTGAAATGTGCTTCCCTTAAGGCAACCAGTTAACCAGTATGCTAATATTGCTTAAGATGGTGTTTACCAATTTTGCAAAGTCTTCTAGAAGTTGGTAGGTGCTTCAAACTGTTTGTAACCCATGACAAGTCATGTTTTCCAGTCAATTCTGTCTTAATTGGATTCGGTCTTCTGTGTATTTTACATATAGTCTTACAGCAAGCAAGCAGATTATGTATGGTGCATGCTATGAAGATAGCTCGTTTTTAACATTGTCACGATAATTCTTCCACATATTCTCCACTAACCTCGTTCCTTAAATAACTGAATGATGCGAAGATTATGTGAAAATGGGACCAATAGCTTCAGCCTTGTGCGGGCCAGCCGCGGGAGTCGCATTTCCGAAATAATATTCAAACATTGATGTCATAAAATCATGTTGTAAGGTGTGGTGAACAGTTTTATTGAAGCACTATGTTAAGTCATCCTGGAAATTTGTGTGATTGCTTTTCGGTATGTTCGGACTCATTACAGCTTCTGCAACAATTCACTGTTCATAATGGCAATTTCAAATATAATACCGTTAATAAATGAATTAAATTCTTTCAATTTACATAAATTTCGTGTTTTTTTATACATCATTTTGTTATGAACGAAATCGAATTGGGATGTCAGTAACATATCTGTCCAATGTGGAAAACTGACCTTGTGTGACGTCACAAAATAAAAAGATGGCCGTTTTGACTATGGCATAAAATGATCTGCCATTTTCTTGGATATTAAAACCATTTTATGAGCTTTTCTTTTTTTTAAGGTTCAAACTTCAAGCTCTCCGCCCCACCTCTAAAAAAACACCATTTACCGGAAAACTGGAACAAATGCACGCACTGAGAGAGAGCATACAATAAAATAGACTTGATTATAACTTGTTATACTCTACACAAGTCTCAGACACTTTTTGAGTACAATAAGGGTGCTTCCACACTGAATAGAACAAAACCGTGTTAGACAAACAAAACTGTTTTTCCGCGTCATTCAGTGGCGGCGCTCGTATCTTAAAGCGTGAAAATAAATTCGAAAAAAATGGTTATCAATAAGTTTTGTTTGTCTAACATAGTTCTGTTCTACTCAGTGAGCAAGCACCATAATAAAACCGCTCAAGTTCTTGATGTTTATAGTCAATTCATTTATTGAACGATGATCCACTTGACTTGAATCGACAGAAGCAGGACGTCCACTATGGGGAAACTAAGGCCTTTGTTAAGTCCAATTGGATATGTACTGTGTGTTGGTACTTTCCTGTGCGTATGTAACATCAACATCAGTCACAATCATCAGAACAAAAGAGTCGTCTTGGTCATGTTTTGTTATCACAACTGCGTGATTTCCAACAACATATTCCTTTTATGAGATGCAGAAAATCATTACCCAACTGATTGACTCAGGAAACGTCTATACTCTTGGTTGTCGCCATTTAAAGTCTGAATCATGCACGTTACACATCAAATACCCCAAGCGAACTCGAGATCCATTGCTGACTCACTCGGTATCGTATGGATTTATATATTTTCTTCTACACCAAGACTCATCAGAACTTAATAGTCTAGTCACACCTAGGTCAAGTGAGGCAGAACAAAATAGTTTTGAAGACAACGAGTTTTTGGCTCACAGTGGGTTTTCATAACTCCGCATCTGTTACATACCCCTGATGACAGCAAAACCAATCTGACTTCTACTACACCTCCACAAACGCAACCGCAAACGAATGGCTCCAGATAGATTATTCAAATATATGCACGTGCCGTTTGAATGAAATAACATAAGACGCCTGTCCAGAAAAATTCAACAAAAACATTAGTAAATCTCCAACACTGTCTAAGCCCCGATACCAAGAAAAGAAGGTCAAATACAGGTGATTCATCCAAATCACCGACATTCTCCATAAACATCTCGTCGGATACACATTTCTATCGCCTCCCCGGAATATCATTTTAATTTCATTAAGCCCCCGAAAAGTCGAACACATCTGATTCATCTAAACACATGTTCACCTGAACGCCTTGAGCCGTAGACACGACCGCCTGGTTCAGAGAACCAAGCTGCTGCGTACCTGATCTCCCCTAACTGCTGCGCCAGAAGGCATAAAGTCAAGTTCAATTGCTGCGTGTGCCCGGCCGTGTGCTGATTATGGCAGGTTGTCGTTGTTTGACATTTCTTCTCGTGTTGTGTGTGCAGTGCATGAAAGCAACTTTCTCGGTTCAGTGTGCACCCGTTAGGTTGTGTGAGTATGTGTGAGCCGTTTCGAGTGTAACATAGAGGAAGTGGAAGAGAGCAATCTTTGGTTACCTTCCCACATTCGTTTATGACGTTTACCCCTGGTCGTTACGGCCTCTGACTACTGATGCGGGTTAAGATTTTATGATCGCAAATATTTGTCTTTTACGTGAGTGATAAAGGCCTTAAGCAGACAATTCAATTGGGCAACTAAAAAACACGCTAGGTAGGTTCTTTCGTTCCTGATTTCAATTTCTTTTTCGCGAGCAAGAAATGTGAGAGTGATTGGTGGTAAATTGACCTCCATGTTGAATGCAGTGAAGGCGCGTAGGAAAATCTGGAACGTGCTACGCATGATTATGGCAGTGAAATTCAGACAAACGTGTTTCATAGTCTGGCGGGAATCTAGAGACAGGTGACAGCTTTATCCGTTCATCCAACGACAATGGACTGGTGTGTGGTGTTGTCTGTGGCATATTCGTCTTGTGATGCTTTACTCTTGAAAGTGCATACATCTGGACGATCGGATTGAAGATTAAAAAATGTTTTTTGTGAAAGTTGTTTGTTGACTAAGTAAACGACTGAATCGAACATTAAACATTTAAAACGTGAGGGATTCTATCTGCCGGATGAGGATTCCAATTGCTTTCCAATTAGATTGGTAGGTTACAACTAAGCAGAGTTGTATATTTCGTTTTAGATTGGACAAAAGTAGCAAGTGGTGCAGTGAATCTTTTCTACAGCGGACAACAGTGGGACCATCATGATTCTTCGTTATGCAGGGGTGTCCGTTCTGAAAGGTTGAAATACACAAATACCCTCATGCCGGGACCATGACGAATTGTCCGTAAAGAGAGGTGTCCCTTATAGAGGGGTGTCCGTAAAGAGAAGTTCATCTTACTACGAAAATGTATTAGATCGTGTGGTTTCATTACAGATTTAATAAGTTGAAGAATGAGTATCAAGTGCCCCATACACAGTACAGCCGCTTTTTACCACACACGTTACAAAAGCCCGTAGACATTAGTTCTTAATTCAGTAGAATTTCCTTCGAAATTTTTTCGCCATATTTTACATACATTTCCCTCAATTTTCCAAAAAAAATATCCTGAAAACAGACATGGTATCTCTTGAAAATTCGACTGTATTTATCCATAGAAACGTTCGTGCGAAACATAGTAAATAATACTCTTTATTTATGTCTATAAAAACTGGAGTACCGCAGGGAATAGTTCTTGGTCCTCTCCTTTACTTACTATGTACCAGCTGAGGACACCGACATTTTGGTAACTTGTCAAACCGGTCGAAGAGTGAATTGAGCTTAACGTAGCTAAATCTGTTCATATTAATTTTACAAATAATGTTCAAATGCCTTTCGGTAATGAAGAGAAATACCTCGGGATGATACTAGATGTAAAGCTTAAATGGATGAAGCACGTAAGCAACGGAACGTGAAAGGCTTCAATTAAGATATTAAGACATGTACTGGCTATTGGAAAATATGCCAAACTAAGTATTGAAAACAAATTGTTTATAAACAAGCAAGTGCTGAAACCTGTCGTATAAAACAACTATGTGATTGTGCCAAAGAAAGTATATACAAATATTCTACAAAGTAGTAGGATTCACGTACCCTGGTATATACGAAACGACGATATCCACAGGGATATTGTAATTTCATTAATCCAAGATAGCTCGTAGGCATAATCGTCGGAAGAGAATATAAGTCTCTCTGTTGTTTTTCCAATACTCGATAAAAGAAACCTTGTGGATAAACCCCTTTTTTTTAAAAAACTACTTTTCAACAATTTCAAATTTATTTACTGGGCAAAAATTCTAAAAACTAGTTGTACTGGCTCTCGATGGGCCAAGCTAAGCTTTATCCGGACTAAGTGCCTTTACTTATCGCGGTTAATTCATCCCGCACTAATGTGTGGTATTATCAGGAACACTCAGTGGAGAATATTTTGTCAAAAGCTTCTCACGACCGTGGATCTTGAATGGAAATTCCATATATTCCCATGGATTGACAGCTTTTTAAGCTGGACAAAAGTGCTGCTACCGTCGCTGTCCGCTTATAGAAGATTTAACTGTTTTGAATTTTCGATCTAGAAATAAAGTAGCCCAATTCTACCTCTCTTGCCCCTTAAACATTCTTACAGTTTTTTATATTGTTTTCTCAAACCAATAACAGAATTTGCAATTAACATTATTTCCTGAAATCAGTCAGCTGCAAAGTCTTTGTATTGTGGCAATTCTAGGAACAATGTACAAAATATCGCTTGTAGTAATTCTAAGAACAATGTAAGTTGTTGAAAGTTGTTTTAATAACGTAGCTTACATTTAGGTTTTGGCTAAGCCCGAGCAAAAACAATGGAGATGCGCCAGAGTTTCAACCAGAGTCAGCTCTAGTCTATGAGCATAGTGACTTATTAAATTTTATAAAGCCTTCCCCTATAATTGAACTATCCAACACCAATTTTTCAATTCAAACCAGTATTTCCTTAGATTAGCGCATTCAACCAAGCAAACTCTTCAGCTTTATAATATTAGTATAGATAGTAATTATAATATGGGTGGTGCTAACAGTCCGAGAGGGCCAGGGCCTAGCTTCTACAGCATTCTCGTGTGTTGTGCATGCTTTTATTTTCTCACAAAGGGAAGGCACCTACAATTGTATGCCGACTCTGAATGGCCAGGTTAGAGAAGCTTTGTCTACACAGTTGAGCTTTTTTAAGCATTGTCAGGGTCTGGAAAAAGGTGAGGCCGTGAAAAATGATTTTGGTCGTACCGGGAATCGAACCCAGGTTCAGTTGGGTATATAATTACCTAAAAGACGTGGTTTTGAGGCGTGAAATATAATATAATAATTCAATTTGAACAACTTTATCGGAGCTGCTAAGCTCAATTTGAGAGACGTCATTGTGACTCAACGCTTAGCTAATTCGTCACCTCTTTTCTTTCCCTAAATTTCCAAGTTTTCAGGAACGTACTGAAGGGAGAGATAAAACAGATGACACAATTTTTTACTTTATTGTGTTGCTGTTAATTACCTGGACTCGAAGGGATTTCGGAAACTAGATTTTCCAGAAGCTCCTTTCGGTTCACCCCAATACATATAAATATTGTTGTTAGCACGATTTGCACTGTTTTTTAAGTTCTCCGCTATATAATCTAAGACATCAGTACTTCTAAGGGTATTGTCATTTTCGCTTTCATTCTGTCCATTCATGAGCTGGTTGCTAAACTTTGAGTTAAACTAATGGAGTTGGTTAAGTGCCCGTCCCTGGTTAGCGGGGCCCCTGGTTCGAGTCCCAGTGAAAGCTAAGTGAATACGCTTTTATCTGGTTTTCAAATCTGGTCCAGTCACCATTTGTCGATCCCAAAAAATTAACGGCATTATTACTGGAGTGGTCAATCAGTGGTAGTAGTCTGACTGTGGGTATCACAATGGTTCAACATGGTCTAAGTGAATGCACTAGCAGCCGCCCACCTAACCTAACCTAAGCTTTAAGTTAGTTTGTGATGCATCCACTTTGCTTTTTTATATTTCTAGCATCACTGACACTGAAATTATCAACTTTGAAGCTAAGTCTTAAGGTAATTTAAAATTGCTGACAGAAGATGCTTATAGCGGCGAACAATTTGATTAAAAAAAAATACTTGTTCGAGAACTTGGTAGCAAACATTGAATGGGACGGGTCACTTAACTCATGATTAAATCTGTTTTTATAGAAGCATTCCAATAGACTTATCACCAGTTATAGGGAACATGTTTATCTCCCTTTATTACACGATAATTTTCACACATAGAGTATTCCCAGCTGATGTCTACTGACGACAGTGAAACTAACTAACCTTCATGCAAACAGTCAAGCTAGAAGCAGGAATTTATTTATTTTTTAATTGCTCGTGGGTGCTCGTGCTGCTGCTGTGCTGACACAAAAGGACGCGTTAGTTTTACCCGCCCACAGTTGTCTCATTAATTCAAAAGCAAGCGGAATAACCAGATTCACAATCTGGTGAGAGTTGAGGACTATTGGATGCACTCGTAGCATGGCAGACGTGCATATATGTGAGCAGGGGAACTACTACACATTTTGCAAGTCTCTAGGAAGGGGGCTCTTCCTTTCTAACCATTCTTTGAGCGGATCGGAACCATAAACATCTTTTGTAAGCGATGTCTGCTGTGATGCATAACTGTCATGATTCCAACAAAATTTTATGTATGACGAAGTGAAGACAGAGTTGGTTAGCAGATCATAAGCAAACTAAAATGATTGAGCATGGAAACAACTTCGAAGACGGAGCTATTGGTTCTAAGTATTTCCGATCTCTATCCGTTGAGGAATGATGGTATTTCAAGATAAACTTTTGTAGGCATAAGTGTTAAAAGAAAATATTATTTTTAACAAACGATCTCTCCTCCTACTTGTCCATGTGTTCTTCATGACATAGCCATCTTAGGCGTTCAATGCGTAAACGCCTGGCTAGACCCGTGTGACTGGACAGGACCATCAATTGATGGCAATACTTTTATCTCGTTAATACCAAGCCCATCTTTCCCTTCTCTTGTTATTGGCCATGATCCAATCAGGTGGATTCGAGACTACAACTTCTGCTACTGCTCTCGATGACGAAGAAATACAAAACTATACACATACAGTTTCATCTGGCTAGAACAATCGCTCTATGGGAATTCAAAATCACACGTGTACCCTACTTGGCTTATGAGAACAAGATCACTTCAACGCACGTCACTTAATGCTGTCATTAAATACCAGCACTCTCTGAACATCTACTTTCATGTAAAATTGATTTAATCTTAATTAGAGTTCATTCCGAAATTGAATGTAGTCACTGCTCACTTCCGGTCTTGCTCTGGTTATTCGAAAAGAGGTGCCTTCTGTCACACATACGTCAATCAAGTTACCTTGAAAAACCTTGTTATTCATCGAAAATAATTAAGTCACATTTACATCGAATTGTGTCTCAGAGAATGGCTTGAGAATTTCATACATTCAAAAAAAAAAATAAAGACTAAAGGCATGACTCATCGCATGAAAATGAAGAAGTGAATAACGAAATTCTTCTCAAACATTCCATCACACTTTTGCGTGTTGCACCGGTAAGACTAAGGTTGTGCAACAAAGGGGTAAAACGAGAGTGTTGGGCTTTCTCACAGTCTGGCGTAAAGAACTCTGGAAATCACGTTGTCCGATGACCCTTGATTTGATGCACGATTGCCGAAATGACAAACATAATGTGTGTCACAACTCAACCGATTGCAATTCAATCTGCAGGGTTTGTCATCGCTGAAGCACAATGCAGCGGTTTTATGTTGCCTTATGCTTTAAGACAATGTCACAAGATAACAGAACTTTCAGCCAGTGGATTGTGTTTCAGTCACGGTATTACTTTTTGTTTGATGATCAAAAATCATGACGAACTGTTGATTGCGTGTGGTTTGAGAGGACTTTTGAAGGAAATGTCATTTGATTACACGTTTTGACACTTTTGGGTGATTGATTGCCTCAGGAAGTGAGGTGAGTGATTGAAGCAATCGGCTTTATTTTACTTGTGAGCAATGTAAACGATACGAAGAAATTAAATGGGCAAATTTGTTATTGAAGGTTTTGAAACGAATGGTATTTATTTACAGTTGAGATGGGCGGTGAAGAGAATAATGAAGAAGTTGTAAACGTAAGCGCAATGCAAACAAAGATGCTGAATAAAGAGTCAACGAACATTGCTCACTCTTTTGGGTATCTGTCAGTCGCGTGGCGTAGAAAGATATTCACCTGGAAACGCTTTCTTAAATTGTATTGTGTATTGCTATTTTGCTAATCACATACAAGTAAAGCAATTCAAGCCAAATTGAAATAGAAAATCTAAGAGAAAACAATACAAAATCAGCAAATAAGTCGATAAAAAGCGAGTTATTTTTTTGCATAAGAAAGCTTGTGTTAAACAGAGAGGAGTCAACCACAGCGAATGACGAAAGCAAAACAAGGACAGAAAACAAAGCTGTTCCAACCAGCCAGATATTGTATAACCCGAGATTTTTCGAGTCACTACGGTCTTTCACTCTAATTTGCGGCTGCTTTGCTGTTGTTTCCTTATGGGCTATGGAGTATGTGTCATGTCATGTTGGAGAAGAGACATGCAATGATGTGTATAGTGTATGATTACGTAGAACGATATGAGAACGAACTACAAGCAGGTTGTGGGCTTGTGTGTACGTAGAATTAGTCTCTTTCATGTGCAGGTGTAGGAAACATACAAATATTATGTTTGTATGCACATATTGAGATCATGTTGCTTGTTGTATCGATATATTGCTGAAGACTGGAATTTTAAAAGGTACCTCGGGAATCGGTTCATGTGCCACTGGTATTTATGGAATCAAACTTTCGGTAAGTTCAGTCTTAGTCAATTGATAAATATGATCTTAAGCTCATGCCAATAATAAAACAATAATTAAATAACTTGCTCATGTGAATCACAGATGGTCGGGCACAGGATACTAACTACAGTCGATCCAAAACCTTCAATCAACCTGGCGTTATAACCGGTCACTGTTCCATTGGAATTCACGCCCTAAGTTCGTTCCTTATAGCCTCTTGACAAAGATCAAGTCTTCAAGTTCCTCAAAGCACAGAAACGTTCGACCACGATGCAGGGGTGAACCACTGTTTATGAAGAGGAACCCAATTACGGATATAAAGGTTATATCATCCTAATGGACGACATTCCAGAACAGTTGAAGTAAAAACTGTCGTTGAGCCAACAACTGAAATACAGTTCAGAATGACAACGCGGTCGACACAGGGGATGCCGAAAGAGACGACCGAGGCTGTGGGGGAGACTTTTGCGACAACCGATGAAGTGCAAATAAACCTCCATCACAGTAAAGTCGCCTCCGACGTGGCTCCAATCCAGAAGCCAGTTTTAACTGGCTCAGCCTGAATACTGCAGCCACAGCAAGGACCCTATGGCCGAGTCTGAACAAGAAGAGGTTAACATCATCTATCGACTTTAGTCAAAGGGACGTACGTACGCTCATAGGACACTCTTGCCACAGATACACATCCTCTGCAACTGAACTTACCGCATAACGACTCAACATCTGCCCTGCGAGACTAGAAAGAAGGTATTCTCTCTCTTCATTTTGGAGGTAGAAGACTTAGCGATGATGGTTTGAAAATCCTCCTAGGATTCGTACATGAATCTGGCTGTTTTTCAGAATTGAAGTATCTAGATCTTACTCCTAAATATGGGCACAATGGACCCAACATCTTACAATAGGCCGTCAGGGCACCCAATTTAGCTATGTACCTAAAGAAGTCTCCTTTCATCTATTACTAAATGTATTAACGTTTTGTAACTACTATAACAATAAAATTGGAAAGAGGCAGTAACGATACATTTCCTATGAAGGCACGAAAACCACCAACATTAATTTAATGGGAGTCCATTGATCAGGGCAAATACTGAGAAGGAGATATTGAAAAATAAATAATCTATTCCAAGAAAATTCAATAACGATTGTTTGACAAAAACTGGGATTTTTTTTTCTTGATAAAGATAAACATAACGACTGGGAATGGTGGAGATTGTGTAAATTGGAGAAAGTATTGGTGCAACTACATATTTTCAGCTTCGTGAATGATGCTAGAACAGAGTTGCCACTATGCGACTTAATTCGCATTTTGACCCTTTTTTGAAGCCCACAGACCGTGACACGACTTTTTAAAAATACCTGCATTTTGACACTATTTATATTTTCTTGTGACTTTTCGAGACTATTTTATACGAGACATTGTTTCCATGTAAAGGAAACTCATTTCAGAGAGTGAAGTGGCACAATGTCCCACATCATCTGAGGTTTAAAATTTGTCACAAAAGCAGAATTTCCTAACGCCATTATTTGCATAACGTTGCAAGTGTTGTAACTTGGGATTATAGTATATACACGATAAATTGCCAATTAAATGTCGAATAAATGTTCCTTTTATCTATTATCTACACAATTGTATTATTCTGCAAGCGTCCCGTATATATCAAAAGAAACGAAAATATACCAACTAGAAACCAATATGACAGTTGGAGTCAATGAAAATTAATCAGCACACACGTTTTGCTGGTACTGCGTCTACTAAAAGGGACAAGGTATCCTGAGTACTGATGAAAGTGGGACAAGTGTTTTTTTTTTTTTTTTTTGAGTTGTGACATTTCTGTAGTCATGCTTGGGACATTTGTAGTGCATCTTGTTTGAGTAACCCAACATTAGTCAGTATCAGATCAGTACCCTTTGATGAAGATGTACAATATTTGAAAATAGCTTCAAAAGGAATTACTGAGAAGGATGGGAAATAAGATTTGTTTCGGTAAGTCTGGATGTGGACACAAAGCGACCATTCCCTAATATCTGTTAACAATTATTTCCGTGCCAAAGGAACGATTTAATGAAAAATTTCAACTAAGAGACTTTAAGCATGGTGAAACGTAGTTAATGCAGAAGTCAAACTCTGAAAAACCCAATTTTTCAATTGGATGTCGAAGTTGGCAGAGCTACATGCAACCGGTTCGTATGGTCGATTTATTCTTCAAACATCGGTGAGTCTAATTAGTTGACGGGGTTAGAATTCTAAAACTCATCACTTACAATTAAAGTTTGAGAATATCTAGTCGGACGTTTTTTCTCTGGTTTAGGTAACCGTTGCAAGACCAGGGCATTGAACATTTTATTTTTTTAAATTACTTTCTTTCTTTGATAATTGTTTTTATTGCGACACCTTTTTGGGACTTTCTCAAATTTTTCACCGTCAACCCTGTATTGCAGTCCAACACCATGTTAATTGCCTCCGGTTTGCATACCCGATTATGGACGGTGTTAAAGATCGCAAACACTCTTGCCACCTTTCAGCAAGCAACAGGAAGTGCTTACAAAAAGGTTAGCCAATGTCCGGAAATATACATTTGGTACCGTCTTAAGGAGATACTTTGTGCTTATTGACGCTCAAAGAAGACAGTCTCGATGGATTCTTTTAAGAACAAAGATTAAGAAAGTCTACGAAGGATGCTTGTGTTGCAGGCTGTCACTATCAACCCATTCAATGTAGATTCTCACTATCGTGACATGATTATTCAGTACTTTTGTGGCTAAATTGCACGATAAGAGCATGCACAACATCTGGTTTCAACAGGATGTTGCCACATGCCATCGTCACCAGACTTTGGAATGAATTCCCTGCACAGATACATTCCTCATTGGATATTGGGTCTTATCAACGCGAAAGATGAATTTCACAATGTTGTAGATAAGAATTTCCTCCCAAACAGTTTGTCGTATTGATCTTGCGCGAGTGACGGATAGTCTAAGGATGAGGATCAACTTTTCGACGATATAAATGGAAAAAACGAGCCAAAAAAAAAAATAAGAAAATTCCATCAGCAGATCATCAGTGAATCCACTGTATGGCGAATCGAGCCCATAACAACTTCGACGAAAGTCAGCTGATCAAAGAAGACGAAAGATGAAAAAAAAAGATTCCATAGAAAAAATTCAAATTCTTTGAAAATTCCGCCAAAAATTCCAAGTGTGTCGACAATATATTCACTTTCTGTAGGCATACTCAGATTTTATCAAATAATCAACTTACATCTGATGTCGCTAAGTGCTAATCCGTTACACTTGTGTGGTTGTATCTGAATATGGTGGCGTCTTCCACTTCAAAACGTCAGCACCAGCGTAGTATATCTCTTCATTCACAAAAAAGAAAAATCCAACTCTTTATCACAGCACTTTTCCCCGGTCCTCCTTCGTTTTCTTTTCTTTTCTTCTCCTCTGAACGTGTGTCGATTGTCGTTTGCAGTAGAGCAGATAAACCACTTCCTCTTGTGATTCTTTTCACCCCGTTTTTTTTTTTATGTTTTTCCTTTTCAAACTAAGTGACAATTATTTTTCACAACTTCACTGATACACGACACATGTGAAAATGGAAACTTAATTCACGTTGGAAATGAATTTGATAGTCTGAGCAATGAGCAGGATAAATTATCGACTAAAGGATGAGCACTTATGAAATCTAAAACCACTTTACTATTCTAGACACTTATCAGTAGCAGCAGTTAGCACATATCTTACTTCTTTTTTTTATACGACGATGTGAAAATTGAGATACAATGCAAGAGCACCTTCGAATTGCACGATCATAGAACACACGCGATCACGTACGAAAACATACAAAGACAGCAAACAATCACTTAATCACCGTCTCTACAGGTTGCTAGTGGTTTTTGTTTCTGTATCTAGATACTAGAATATTTTATTGCTTTTCCTCTTTCTCTCTCGCTGTCTTTGTTTTTTTTTTCTTTCTTTTATCTAAACACGTTAACAACAATTCGCTGCGATCATTTGGGTGTTGGCAACACGATCGTATTTACGATCAATCCGTACTTCAATAACTTTGCATCACTAACCAGTGACAACAATGAAAATAAAATCTACACCGTTTACGTAATAATGATCGAAAACGGGTTGAACTACGTCTCGGTGACTTTATTGAATTTCTTTTTTTTTTTTTTGTTGATTGCTTCAACGTTTCATTGAAGTTAGCAACAACTTTAACTCTTCAATGCGCACACAACAGGCAGCCAATCGTCCCGAACGGTTAGTGAGATACTCTGGTACTAATTTAATAACGTCGCCGAGACTGACTCATGAGCGGGTGGAGTATGTGCAGAGATTTTTTGAGTCCGCTCTCGACTGGATTGAGTGCGAGTGAAACTGTGCATTGTGATATCTCTGATGTTTGAGTGTATGACAGTCTATCTTGTGCACGTACTCATTCGTTGAGTGTGTGTATCTGTTGATTAGATAAAGAGTACTCAGTCAGCGATCGACTGAGTGAGTTCATGTTATTCCGAGATGGATTTGTCATATCTTCTACTGGTCGTACATATTTGTAGATAGCCACATCGTTGTGGGTGAAGCGGAATACTTGGCCGGGACTGGGAGAGGCTAATGATATCATTACATGGTTAGTGGGATTTTTTTTCTTCTCTCTCTCTCTTCAATTCTATGTATCTAATTGGAGATTATTTTCTGTTTTGTGGTGACAGACAACGTTTGTGTTGAAGATAGATTTTAACGGCTCCTCGTAAGTTGGGCGATTATGGGATCTGCATTACAAATTCGCGTGTTGAACATAAACTATAATCAGCTTGTTTAGAATGATGATGCCAGTTCACGTATAGGACTGTCGTTAATCTCTGAACAACTGATTGGACACTTTGGTTGATCAGCCAATGAACTCTTGACGTTTACCGAACCTACCTATAAAACCTACTTGTAAAAGAAGAGCCATCATGTTTTTTAGATTAAAATCTATGAACATAGACGTTCCTCCTCTGAGTGCCTGAGAGCATTGCTTTTAGCTGCTTTTCAATCAATTCTGCAACTTTTTTCATTTTAGAAAATCTTTGTATAGGAATACCGTTATGAAATTTTTGTTTCTTCTATTTCCAGCGCTAAATTTTTTGAAATGGAGGATAAGAAAATGCGTTTAGGAATTGTGCATGCAAAAAACTACAATTTCGAGGTAGTAATGAAGTTTGCCTTGGGGGCAAACGTGGAGAGCCGATGTAGGATCGCCTTTGGCAACCGCTGTTGCTTCAGTTTATCAAAACAATTAGGCTCAAAACTCCTAACTCGAAGGATCAAAATTATACTCAAAAAAAAGTTTTATTTTGCCAGTCCTGTCTTATGAAGCCGAAAGCTGGACTATAAGCAAAACTGCGGAGCTGATTCTCGGTGCCTTGGAAAGAAAAATTCCACGTCAGGATATGGATTTAGTCCGGAACACCGCATGAATGAAACACACGCTCCAGATAAGACGGTCTTCGAATCCGAGACTCCTGGTTCGAGAACGTAAGATCGAACCTCCGGTATAAATACCAAGTCATCGCGGACGCAAGGGAGCTTGGTCTTGATGACGGAAAGCAGCGTATCCAGGACCGTCAACGATGGAAGGCAATTTTAGCTCAGGCTCTGATCCTCCAAGGGTCGTTGGCCTGAAAAGTATGTAAGTAAGTAAGTAAGCATGAAAAAAAAGGTGTCGGAATGACAAATACGCATCTGGCGATTTACAGCGTGTGTGGAGATTTAGCTATAACCGCCGACACTTGCCTTTGTTGGTTCACAAACTTTCCTTCAGGAAATACAGACTTTGATGATGCAGTTCGCTCTTGACGTCCACCCACTACAGGTTATGTATGTTAGATTGAAATGCCTAACTGCTGTTAGGAAAGGCAGCAGCCACACTTAAGAAACTCACTACATTACCGCGTGGATCTTCTTCTTTTTCTTCTTCCTCTTCTTCTTAGAGACTCATTGTGTTACCACGTGGATCTTCTTTTTTTCTTCTTCTTAGAGGGCATCTGCCCGAGGTGGACCTGGCCCTCACCCAACATCCTTCTCCAGCCGGCCCAATCTCTTGCCAACTGTCTCCAGTTTCGCACACCAAGCAGTCTGAGGTCCCCTTCGACTTGTGTGCGCCTCTGTTACATTGTCCCACATCGATCTATCCTATTCCGAATACCAGTCAGTGGCTTTAGTAAATCGAAGGAGATGGCTGACTCTAACGCTGCTTAGTTCAGCCAGGTTATTGAAGTAATATTCTTCCAGACGTCTTTTTCTACGGGATGAGAGAGCACTGAAATTTCATAGAAATGTGCAATGGTTTCTTCCTACTCTTCGATTCTGCGGATGTCGATGTAAGGAAGGCCTAGTCTAGAGGTGACAGTTCCAGTGACGCGATTCCCTGTTATGAGAGTTCTAAGATTCAGCCTGCTCAATCTGATCAGGGTAAGCGATAGCTTAGGGTCGAGCGTCGGCCAGAGTTGTTTGGGAGTGAGGCATCCTTTGCCAGTGCTTAAGTAGATGTTTTATAGTAGCGATAGGCGGGGATGGTAGATCACCATGGATGGTAGATCACGGAAAGGGTACGGAACTCGTAACCTCTCTAGTGAGTTCATCTGCTTCCTAATTCTCTGAAATGTCAGTGTCCGGCACCCACATAAGTTGGATGTTAAAATACTTGGCTTGAGATAGTCGGCAATTAAGGAAATTCTTGGAGTTGAAGGTGAGTGTCAAATCAGATGACCATAATTGTGCATGATATACATTGTTTTATAAGCCAAGATAGAGCTTCCTTGATCGCTATAGTTTCACCCTGAAAGACGACACAGTGATAATAGGAATGTTAGCTGGATGTTTAGATCCTTAGATCCTTATATTGGAAAGGAGACCCCTTCAACTGTGCCGACTACCGAGGGAAAGTCCCAAAAACATAGATTACAAGATCTTCTCTGCCGTTTTGTGTAAGATAGGTAGATAGGATTATAAGTGCAGGTCGGGGATGTCTACCATCGATCAAACCTTCACACAACAGTAGATCCTGGAAAAGACGCAAGAAATGCAGACCCACAACCACCACCTATTCGTCGATTTCAAGGGCGCATATAACAGCGTGCATAGAGACAAGCTATACGACGTCTAGTTTTGTCTTTCCTGCCAAACTCGTCAGACTGAGCACGATGACGATGAAGAATTCTCGCTCCTCCATCAAGGTTGATAACGAATTTATATTTGATGACAAAAAAAAAAGAATTTAGACAAGGCGACACGCTGTCATGTGACTTCTTTAATATCAAAACTCACTGGCCAACACAAGAGGCACGATTTTCCAAATGTCTGTACAATTGCTGGCATACATGGACGTCATTGACTTGATTGGTCAAACATAGCGAGCCATCAATGAGACGTTTGTTGGCATTGGAATGGAAGTGCCTAAAGGCAGTCTGGCGGTAACCGAGAGCACATGTACATGCTTTCATCAAGAAAGGACGCACAGCATCGACGATTCGACCAGAACTTCACTGCAGGCACCTATAACATCGAGGTAGTAAAGGAGTTTCGTCTACCTCGGCTACGCGGTCAAGATCATGTACCGATATCAGTACCGAAATCAGTCGCAGAATAACTGATGCTTTTTTGGCCTCAAAACGCAATTGAAAGCCCTCTCACGGTTGACTAAGTTGACTCTGTTTAAGACCTCGTTCATCACCGTTCTGCTATACTGCGCACAGTCATAGACTATATTCAAAGCGGATGAAGAAACTCTTGGTCTTTTCGATAGAAAAGTTCTGCGAGTGGTTTTTGGCCCTGTCTGCGTTGATGACAATTGGAGAAGAAGGTTCAACCACGAACTATACGGGCTGTACAGTGATATGAGTCTTACCAGGCGTCTACGCATCCCACGCCTAAGATGGCCATGTACAGCGTATGGACAACTTAACTCTTAGGCCCAAAGAATCTTCGACTCTGAGCAACGCAACAGAGGACGTCCACCAGCATCTTAAATCCAGAGAAATCTACAAATACTGCCACTCAAGAGACTGCAGCAGATCTGAATATCGACAATGATTGCAAAGCAGATTTACCTTAAAAACGTCTTAAGATTTAGAAGTCAATAAAGACAACTTCTGAAGAATTAAACTCATATACTAAGAGTCATTTTGTTCACCAAAAGTTAAACATAACTTTGGAATTTTTCTCTTCAAATTTTGGATTTGCTTTCACTCAAAAACATATCCCAGTGGAATTTTAAAAAGAGAAAGCTGGATAGCTTCTGGCTTTTAAATTTCAGACTGTAAGTTGAAATAGTGAACAAAATCAATTTTCAACTTGCCGATTAAATAACGAGTTGAGAGCAATCTGGAAGTTGATCAACTCACAGTTTTCCGGAAAGTTGAGCAGTTGTGAACAAAACGACCCTTAGTCTGGTGATAAAGCTTTTTTCGTGGTAGAGAATGAAGGCTTTAAGCATCTACTTAAAGTTACATGCCCTCCCAAAGCTGTCTCTAGCTGGCGTGAGATCGGACCGGCTGGAGAGGCAGGATGGGTGAGACCCAGGCCCAGCCCGGATATAGATAGTTTTATATTCCTCATAGTAGAACCAACTTCTGGCGTTCCGTCATTTGGGCCTGATACTTTTCATATTGTTTTTGAATGATGTTCACGAAATTTGATTGTCCAGTTTTAACGTTCGCGGACGTTATCATGAGCAACGAGTCTTTCCTTTCGATGTTTAACACGGCAAAACCATTTCGGGTATTCATTAAAATCAAATTTTTATATTACAAATGCATTACTGTGGCTTGGAAGTCACCATAATTCCAAAAACACAAACAACACCTTCCGCATTGAGTCAGTTACCTATTCCCCTGCATTGCCATTGTGTGCGTACATCGTGCATCGGCTACTGAATAAATAATCATCTGCAATATCCAACAAAAAGCAAATGCCACACTGTACATAATGCAAATTAATCGGATGTACGAAGCGAACAGACACATGGCGCATCAGAATGTCGCGCTACTAAGTCCTCATTAGGAGAAGACCAGCTAACGACCTTGCATTGTGTATGAACACCACAACAGGTCAACTGTCGTTTAAATGAAATTAAGGTGACACACTCTAACGCAATGTTCGAGCAGTCGTTGGCGGTGCGTCAAACAGAGATCGCACGATCGCTAGACGTGCTGTAATGGGACCAGCTGAGAGGTGCGGGCGATTCTTAAGTTCGTTTTTGGAAGCAACACACAAGAACAATTAGGAATAATGAGGTTAATAAGGTGATGTGTCTTTCATTCATTCCACGCCTCATGGGAGTTTAATGACGATTAGCTAGGGTTGTGGAATTTTCATTGTTCCCTTGTTGGATTTGCCTAAAGTTTCTGCGTTCATTGTAAAGAATTTCAACACGGTCAAGGTAAAATGAATTTGATTCTTTTGAACTTTGGTGGTGCTGTCTTGTGTGTACGACATTAGAAATGAGCTCTGGGCACAATCTCTTATGATTCAGGAATTGGATCCAGTGCAACTGTGAGCCACAATTATGTGGTTTCATGATTAACTGTGTTTATAGCTTCAACAATATGAGAAGCCTTTGTCCACCGGACTGCCGGATGCTTCTCTTATTTTTCTTATCGACGAATGATTCATGTCTTTCCCAGCAGATTCGTATCACAAAATCTATGCAAACTATGCACCATGTGCTTTCCAACCGGGTAGTCAGAGGAGCGAAATGAATGATATTACCATTCTTATTGACAATCCAGTCGGCCATTAAAGCAATTTAGGAAAACGAAATTAAGTCTAGACTGATCGAATGCTGTCGCGAGGAAAGTTCTTAGCACGGAGCAGACGATAAATCTGGCTCCCAGATCTGCCAAAAAAAAAAGTAAATGACAAGATCATAGAGGAAACTAATGAAAAGGTAGGAAAACTCTCCAACCACCTGTGAGATAATTAGAATGCTGTGGCTCACGTTGAACAATGCAAAAACCAAAAACAAACTCACTCAGTGCTAGCTATGTAACGAATATCTTTGCAGATTTATTCAAACATCATGGTACTTACTTACTTTTACTTTTATCCTTTAACCCGACCGGGTCCATAGGGCGTCAGCCAGGTCTGCACGCCATCTCATTCTGCAACGCGTTTGAGTGCTCTCCTACTCATTCCTAAAGATATCGATTCCTTTTCGACTGTTCTACACCGCGTACGTACTTTGCAATGAAGTAGTTTTCGCGCCGTTGAGTGTGACCAATCCACTTCCTTTTTTTCTTCCGTATATGTTGGCCTGTTCTTATGTTAAGTTGCTCGTTGCTCGTTCATTTGTTTACGGGCGTTCGTGCACTTTCGTGTGGGAAATATCCACTTTCCAGGTCCTGTGCCCATTAATCTGGACCGAATCCACGTTGGAGAGGATAAGTCGCGATTAGTTCGCAAGCTAAAAAGCAGTTTCTCGATTCTGTCACAGCGGTTAGCCGGGACCACGCTTCCTAAATAAATAAGAAGGTGAACTTTCTCGACTTCATATCCCACAATGTTTTGACATAATCGCAGAGATTTATACTCATAGTCTTAAGCACATGTTTATACAAGACAAGCCCATTTCCCCAATACATTTATGTGGCCACAAACGACGCCTAAGATGCCCGTTTTTATGATTTTTCAGGAGTGGACTTCAAAGTTTCAAATGTGTGTAGTGTTACACTTTATACTGAAGCTATTAGGTTTTTCGCCGAATAACTTCTGTTTAAAGAAGGATACAGGTATTTATTTATTTCATTTATTTATTAAATATTTAGGATTTACAATAATTTTAACAACTTTTTTACTACTTAGATACAAATGAAGAAGCAAATATAACTGATGTAAAACTTAAAACTATGATACAAAAATAGATTGCTTAAATTCCTTGAGCCAAGGAGTCAAGGGCGCTGTAGACTACATCAGCGTACATAATGGTAGGGCTTATTAATGCTAGTACCAGCTTGTGTCAAGTTTCCACCGGAGTAAAATAAGCTGATAGCCATAATTCGCGTAATCATCCGTAAATCCGAGCAATGACTATTTGAGTATGACTGTAGCCTGATAGAGCACGATCAATAACAGTACCAAGACTACAGCAACGCTCATCATTTTATTGTTGCTTAGACATATATCTGGTAAGATATTCAAGTTAAATTTTCTATTACATATAGGAATTACTTGAGATCTTAGTTTCTGGAAGCAGTCCATTGGCAACGGACCAGGCATATATTCGGGAAAGGTCTTCATTAACAAGAAGACCCAGCTCAGAGATTTAGTTAAATGGCTTCCTTAAATGAAGTTGAACGTCGTCAGCATAAAGATGGACGGATGTTTGCGTGCAGACTGATGGGACCGATGAACATGCAGGATATAAAAATGCAAATAAAATAAAACGCTGAACACAATGATGCACATAACTTATTTTTGTACTAACTCGACTTAGGCGGTTATGGTTTATTTCTCACTTAGGTGGGTCTATCAAATTCGATTATGAACTTATAACTTGTGGACGTATGTCCCTGCACCATCGGGAGGTCATGCCCATCACCATCATTATTAAAAGCCATTTTGTTTAAAGAAATAATGCTCTTTGCTTCTTCTTGATTCTGTTGTTTTGTCTAAGCCGGTTGGAGTTTGGCTTTCTTGCTTGTATTAATTTGATTAATGATTAATCCCACAATTTGCAATCTATGAGAGAAATCACACACACCTTTGCTCTAAGTTCCTTTGTCCAAAGTATTCATTCTTAACAAGATCGGAGCGGTCAACGGCTAGTACAGAACTGCGACTCAAAACTCTCCGACTGTGGATCGGTAGATCAAAAGTTCTTAATGATTCCAAGGATACCGATCTCAAGTCATCTTAGAAAAGAAATTCTCCACCTTCCAGATCGGATTGGATGTCTGACAATCAGATGCTGGGCGATCATCTGCGAATATACACAGACGGATCGAAGACGGACGAAGGGGTGGTAGCAAGTGTATATTCTCAAGGCCTAAATATTGGCCCCTTTTTGAAGCTTCTTGACAACTATATATGTACAGTGATTTCCATACAGAAACTATTGCGGTAAAAGAGTTGCTGTCCTGGCTCAAGGTCAATGTAATATACAAAAGGGACATGACTATCTGTTTGGACAGTCAAACCGCAATAAAGTAATTACACGCAGTCTCTTGCCGGGACACGCACGGTTGAGATACCAATTACAAAGCCAATGAACTCGCTTGTTGTGGTACAACCACTTTTCTCACACCAGGAAGATTTCCACCTTTTATACCAATGGCTACAGACATAATTTAAACAATCAACCACAAGTGGCTAGAAAGCACCACCTGCCTTAAAGAAAATATGACACTAAGTCTTACGGTCACTAAACTCACTTAATCTTAAACAAATTAATCTAAGACTAAGCTGGCCTACACTTAGAACCTCCATCTATGTAATAATCGAAGAAGGTGCGTGGACGTAGAAAACACAAATAATCCTCTCTGCCCGTGTAGCCCACTGGGTTAGCCGTAGGTATTCACACCTAGGAGCAACAAATCCAGCGAACTGAATGGCGTCAATATAAACCAGTTGAACCGTTTTGTCACAAGCAGCAACTGGTTCCAGGAATAGAAGTAAATCAATCGGCGTGGTATCACAACGGGCCTACATTGTCCTAAGTGTGACTATTTCCTTCACTCAGCCCCTCTTACCTAATCTTGCCTAACAGCATCGGAAGACTGTGCTACAATTCACATCCCCAATGTACAGACATAAAAAACCGATTCGGCTATCCCACACCTCCAAAAATGTCCACTTCCCATGCGTCCTCAATCACCTTTCTTCTCTTTAATATCTTCACGTACATGTCTGCTTGAATCGGAAAATAAACATTATTTGTTTACATACAAGAAAGTGTATAAAGTCCCGAAGAACATTATAAAACTTCGACGACGTCAAACAATCTTACAAATTCCGCTGTTTGCCTATCGCCTGCTGATTTCGTCTAAACACACTGAGAGCTCCCAAGGTCGTTTGAATTATCGACGCGCTACACTCACCTACAAGGCCAAAAGAAACATCTATTGGCGACTGTATCAGCGTGTCAATGGATATGGAAATCGAGAATTCGCATTCTTTGGAGAATTTCGTGAGAAACACTGCAATGACTTGGACTCAGTGGATCTCATTTCCGGTTTTGCATTCTCTTAAGAAAGAGATCTCGTACATCCGATCGCATCTTTTTATTACGGCGCTATCTTTAGAATTTCCCATCAACATTTGATGCCATAAGGCACCTGCTGCACACAATCTCCTCTTCAACAACAAAATAACACTCACTTGTACACTGAACATCGAACATCGAGCGTTTGGCGTGACAGATGAAGTAGTAGTCCTCAAAAGAGGTTTACGTAAGTCATCGAGACTGTAACAAAAGAATTCCCTCCCAAAGCAGATGCCACCAGTGCTCTTTGTGGTCCACGCAGTTCTAGAGAAAAAAAAGGCCACCCTAACAAGGAACCTCGCAATAGCGTGAGACATCGAAGGAGTGTCAGCAGTCGCGCATCCAGAGAGCAGGTAGCTAATTGCATGAGAATTTTCCAATTCGACGCCAGTCAGATTTCCGATCGCATACCCATAGCCGAAGGACATCCATATATGTACGAGCGTATTTGTTGCCTGAATTGCATGAGCGGAATATCGAATTAAAATTAAATTCAAAATTCCAAATTCCGTCTCATCCGCAAAACGAAAGGAAGATTATATTCTGTAAGTAGGTAGAGGTGAAAATTATGGAGATACTGTGTTCATTGAGGATGTTTATTTTTGGATAAATATAAACTTTTGCTGAATAGCACGTGAGCACGCCCTCATAAATTATTCGGATCTCGTTGGAGCAATTTGCGTGTGATGCAAGTAAATTACAGATCGTTGGGGGTGCTGTGTCTGCTGGAGAGGTGTTCTCTTGAGGCTGAGAGAGATACTAGGCAAATAAGACGATAGCGTCTAGAGTTTTGTCTAGTTGTTATGTTGTAACGTAAAAATAGAAGCAAACGATCTGTCGGAGGAGAAGCTGGCGGTTAGTTTGTTCTGTTCCATGTTGCACGGACGGTATCATCTTTGATCGTGGCGATTTGTTAAAAGGATAATACAGGGCATGGTTAAAGAGGGTCGTGTGGTAAAATATGCTGAGACAAATAATGTACATTCATCGCTTTCGGAGGGAGGAAAAACTGACCAAAATGTTACAAGCAGGGTTGCCGTTTAGAGATTTTGTGCCTAAATCTAGCGGATTTTTAAGGCTCTCGTCGATTTTCAATAAAATGAAATTGCTAAAATTAAATCTAGTGAATTCTAGCTATTTTTCGCTACCAAACCTTTGTCCAAAATAGTGGCAACTCCGTCCAATTTGAAAATATTCATCAGTACTACTGGCTACTGAAAGACTTAATATTAAGCTTTTTTGAAATCATACAATGGTAAGAACAGTTATGTGCAAAAACAGGCTGAAACCCACCGCGAAATCAGTCAATTATGTTATAAATATCTACCATAATAAAGCGCTATGTATGTAAGTATGTAAGTATGCCACAGCTATACCGAATGTGGTCGAAGAAAAAGTGGTGAAGTGGGTTGGTACGTTGCTCGCGATTCTGCAGCGATTTATTTTTCTTCTTTTTTATAAGCAACTAGCGGACCCTGCGCCTGCTTCTCTAGGGAGATCACATTAATATAACAATGAAAAACACTAATTTTACTGTGAGGAATGCTTCGGGAGGAATAAAGCCGTTAAGGCGCACCCTTTCATGGTACATACTATTGGGGTAGTAAGCCCCAAAGATCAGACTGTTGGACGAGGTCATACCTCGTGCAGTGTGCCTTCTGATTAGTTTAATAATAAAATTATCTACCCTATTCACGTTTGCCTCGTTGTACAAGACCTCGTTAGGGTAGTACTTCTTGTACTCAGACTCGGGTGTGCGATACAGACGGAGACAGCTCCTAAGACACTGCCTTTCGAACACCCTCATCTTTTCCATCTGGGAAGGACTCACGTTGAACCACAATGGACAACCGTACAGCATAATAGGCCGTACTAGGGCCATGTAGCAGATTACCTTCACCCTGGTATCAAGTTGGCCGCTGTAAAACAACCCTCTTGCCAAAGCAAAGGCCTTTTTAGCTTTTGTCAGAGCAATATCTATATGTTTGTCAAAATACAGATATTGATCCAACCAAATGCCAAGATACCTTACTACACTTTTCACATCCAAAGCCCGTCCCTGCGGGTCAACTATGCCGATTTTACGCGAGTTTATGCGTGTATCCCAAGATGTCATGTACAACAGGGTCCTGAAAAGGAGCGTTTCACACTTCTGGAAGTTGATAACCAACTTCCAGTCATCGCAAAATCGCTGGATTTGTTCGAAGTCACATTGCAAGAAGTTATTTATCACTTCGACCTTCGGACCTGATCTGTACGCTACTAGATCGTCGGCATACGCAATTAAGTACGGCATGGAACCTACAAGATCTGCAGTGAATATTGAAAACAATATCGGCGAACCAACCGCCCCCTGTTGCAGACCATTTTTGATGTCAAGGACCGTGGTAGAAGTTACATCACCACTTTTCACCACGAACTTTCTACCTGTAATCAGCTTGAGGAAGAGGCCCTCCAACTAAACGGTGTCGAACGCTTTCTCCAAATCAATCAGGCAGGCACCCGTGCATTGTTTTTTACACTTATTCCACGGAATGTCGGATACCAGTTTGGACGCGGCATGTATGGTTTCATGCCCCGCCCTGAATCCGAACTGGTTTTCCGGTATGATTTTATTTTCCTCAACCCATTGTTTCAGGACTCGAATGACTACCTTTTCAAAAACTTTGCTTATGCAAGGAAGGAGACTGATCGACCGGAGGTTTGTCGGGATAGATTTGTCTTTGTCGCGTTTAGGGATCGTTAGCACTGCTGTTTTACAGTGCATCGTAATAACGTGCATCACTCAGCGCATTGTTGAACAAGGTTGTTTACATTTGGACTGCTTCTGGGGGAAGATGGCGAAGCACAATGTTCGGTATTCCATCGATTCCCACTGACTTTTTCTTTTTCAGCGAGTGGAAGATACTCTAGAGATCTTCTTGAAAAATCAAGATTTGATTCCCATCATTGTCATATCGTCACTGAACCTGGTAAAACCCGGATTCTCGGATCGCCATTGTCTTATCTCGTTTCGAAGATTAGTGTGGTTCAGAAGGGCTTCGTTCTCCAGGTCGTGGTTCGGCTTACTTACTTCGTTGACCGTATACACTCGCTGGAATACAGCACCAATAGCTTTCACCTTCTCCTGGGGATCTTCCACCACGAAGAAGTCATTGTCTAGAACTGCCCTAGCTGGATCGATGCCAATTGAAGTCAACAAGTGTTCGTTATTTGCCGTCCTGGGAAGTCTAACGGCATGAATGTCATTTTGATCTTTCCTTCGAAATAGTTTATTTACTTGCGGGAACATACCCGGGTTGTTAGATCGTACAGCCCGGGTTTTATTGCCCCAACGCAAGCTTATAGCTAAGCTGTAATTTATGCGTATTAATTGTTGGAGGTTCTTGATCTCCGACTTCAGTGCCCTGACTTCCGCGTTTTGCGGATCTGTAAACCGCCTGTACAAGAGCTTGAGTCAAAAGTCATCGTAATTGTGGATACATGTGTAGATATTGACTCTTACAACAATTATTCGTATTCAATTTCATAACGATGTATTATCTGTTGAATTTTCAAAGCAATTGTTGACGTTTATTGAATACGTTGCCATAGTAAATATAGCTCAGCAATATAAAAATTAGTGTTGGTTGAGGGAAAGAGTAATTTTAGCAGTCAAGAATAAAAATGGTTATGATTTGAATTTCGCTATACAATCCAAAATAACTGGTGAATTGGTTTTGTGTAAGTCTGTTGATACTGTTACCAATTTTCAAATTCGCCGGTTGAGTTCAAATGTGTACAATTTAAATTGCGTGTTGGCTTGCAAATACCATTAATAAGCCGCAAGGTCTTATCTTGAGGAATTTGTGTGATACACTTTTAATTTTCAGTATTCTCTCACGGACAATGTTCCCGTGTCGGCAAACCATTCCTATTATTCATTTCTTCTTTACTAACCCTCCCTTTACTACAACGTACTTCTACTGGTTCGCTTGTGAGGTTCGCCGATCAGTATTATTAATTTATTGTCAAGAAGAATGGACACACATAAAATATTGCTCATCATACAGAGAATTCTAACTGTTATGTGTTATTTTTTTATATTGCGCAATGAAACGTGTGGGAGTTCGCTAGTTTTTTTCTAATGTTTTCTTATAAACATCAAAAAACTTGAAAAACACAATCCCCGGACAACGCTACCTCAACGCACTAAATCTGCTAATGAGCAGAACTTTCCAACAACGCCAAACTTAGCTGCATGGATTCTACCAGAGCAGCGATAGCAATCGCCATCGAGGCTAAATAGCCGACTTCACAGCAGACTTTTTTGACAGATATTCATGAATTTTTGACGAATTAACGTTAATGCCGTCCTCTGATTGGTCAATTTGGTTTAAGAACACGTTACAAAAAACAGTAGTCAAAAATCTTAAGGGGTAAGAGAGGTAGAAGTCGGGCATCTCTGTAATACTTCATGTCTGCCCACAACTATGCAAATGATGTACATAATAGTGATTGGACACGAACTGTTCCCTGCTGAAAAAAAGTATCGATATTGTTATAATATGCGTGCATATGTATATAAATTTGTGTGCATTCTATTCTCTTCAGCATCATTGTCAAACCAGCTATTTGATTTCCTATGTGGGTTTTCTCTTTTTATTTTGGGGTTAATAATATTTAAATACACGAATAGCAATTATGTATGTCTTCCCTGGATTGACACTTAATCCAAGTCGCCTGGCTGTCTATGTTCATAGTTCCACCTCCACCACTGGGTTGGAGTGGAAGACTTTCCCGTCTCTAGCATTGGGGTCCACTCGCCCTACATGAACTAGCCATCTGAGACGAAAGACTCGAACTCGTTTGACCAAATCCATGTCGCTGTACACCGTACAGGCCATGCAGTTCTTCGTTCAGTCTCCACCTCCAAATACAATCAACATATATGGGAGCAAAGTTTATGCGAAGTTCTTTCCTCTTGAAGCGATCAAGAATCTCTTCGTCCGTTTTGTTTAGTTTTCGATGTCCATGCTTCTGCACCACACCGCGAGGCTGAGACTATTAAGGTCTTATATAGGGATATCTTGGCTCTTCGAGAATTGCCTTCCAAGCCCAAACACACAGTGATTGTCAAGAGTGATCCCTCGTTTTACCTCCGCTGAGGTATCATTAATTGCGTTATCTTCGGTGCCTAGGTAGGCAAAGTCATTCACTACTTCAAACTTATAGCTGCCTATATTGACGGCCTGTCCAAAGCTGTTAATGGACTTCTTTATAGACAGCATATACTTCGTCTTACCCTGATTCACCGAAAGGCTCATTTCAGTTGATTCATTTTCGATGCTCACAAACGCGCCACTGACAGCCCGTTGAGTCCTGCCAATTTTCAAATTCAATGCCATCGGCGTATGCGAGCAGTTTTACCGATTTGTGGAAGATCGGTATTCTAACGTTGACGTTTGAGTTCCACCCAATCTTCTCGAGAATCACCTTACAAAAATCGCATGGCACTGGGACGACTTGTCTAGGTCCCCTTTTGACACCAAAAGGTCTCACGTCTGGCGTAATGTTGATATTTGATTGACGGTGAATTTTGCTGGACTAAAGCAATCATATTGACCAATCATGCTGTTGATTAGCCCAATTGGCAATTGAGCCCAAATCCTCTTTTATTTTAGCAACTGTGTCTTCAACCATACCAAGAGGGAAACCTAAGTAGATTTATACATCGTCTGCATAGATATAGAATTTACAATAGGATAAAACTAGTGGAAGGTCATTGATAAACATTGAAAATAATAACGGGCCGAGAATGGAACCTTGAGGAACACCATAGCGTAAGTCACAAAGGGATGACAGCTTAGAGTTATGAAAAACAGTTTAGACTCGGTTAGTCAGGTAGGAGAGAATTTATTTATTAGTAGGATTACAGAAGTTGCATTGGGTGGACAGATTACGACAAAGTATCACAGGTTTCGAGAAGTCGAGTAAGGTTAGTATGGTCATTTTGTCTTCGTCGATGGCTCTTCGAATATCGTCTGTTAGTTTTAATAAGGCTGTGACACAGCTATTTCCTTTGCGAAAACCTGAGTGCAGAAGCTTGTGTCGCTCAATGTAATGTTCTACGTCTAATGGCAATAAACCTGCTTCAGTCAAAAATCATTGCATTGTGTATAATATGTGCAGAACACCCGACCCCATCCAAGGACTGCAAATGTATTTATTTATTTATTTATTTAAAAAAGCTAACATATAATTCTTAAAATTATAAGTTATCTGTAAAGCCAGAGCGATGGAGCCTTAGGCTATTGTTTTCAATTACTATTGCTAAATTGTTCTGTTTTTGATTTAGAAATTACAGACTACAAGCAGAACTGACAATTCATTTAACATCGAATTGTACATGGGTCAGCTCTTACGTTTGTTTTATATATTTTTATAAACAGTATTTATATAATTGCATAATCTTGAGAATTGTAGAAAACTACACACATTTTCACATACTTAGGAAAAGCGGCACATTTAGCGGGACAGATAGGGTTGCGGGACTGTCCCGGACATGTGTTCAGTATATCTATCGGCATCCTTTACAACGTGACGAGGTGCACAGGGATGTACAAAAAAATTTCGATGGACTCTGAAACATGGAGAATTGAAATCCCCAAATGAGTTTGAAGAAAGTTAATAATCATGCATCATTCCAGGATCTTTAAAGACGTAAACATAAGTGACCAACATGTCGATAAGTAAAAATATTTCGTGCTCGTCATTTCACTCCACTTGATTCATACTCTTAGGTCACTTTTGCAATGACTCCTCCCCAGCAACGCATGAAATTCAATTCAACGTCATGTAAGTATAACGCTACACATAATCAGTCGCTGGTCAATAAAATCCCAAAGGCGAAGGGATGACGTCTATGTAGTTTACCAATTATTCACAAATATGCGAAATGTACACTGAGTCACCCGGTCCTTTAGTTCGTCCGCAGGGGGGTACTTCTCAGAAGCTTTCAAGAAACACGACTTTATCACTCGATTACACTGTTTAGTTTATTTCCCAGAGATAAACGATTTCTAAAATTAGTTGGTTGAAATTGCAACTGTGAGTAAACAATGTGTCCAATGGATACAGATGTGAAAATGATCTGGAATGTGTTTTCAAACGCAGAGAATGTACGTGGAAATCTTTTGTATTTTTTCCTTGGATTGTTGTTTTTATAGAATTTTTGACAGAAAAGTCGTAAGGATCAGAAATGAAGTATCAGAGATGCTAGACTTCTACCTCTCTTTCCGCTTAAGGCAACTGTTTTTTATAACGTGTTCATAAGCTAAACTGAACAATCAGAGGGCGGCATTTACGTTATTTCGTGAATAACCGTCAAAAATTCATGAGTATCTGTCAAAAAGGCACTCAAATTCGTCAATGGACTAGGGGGCAATCAGCTGTGAAGTCGGCTATCTCTGTAATACTTCATTTCTGGTAAGGATTTACTTTTGACTTATCTCTGGTTGAAATGGCATTGGCCTTGACAACATTTCCAAGTCCTTGGACTTTAAAGTTCCCTTCTCTCTCTCTGTCTCGCTAGTAGCGATTTATCGCCAAACTGGTGATTTTAAAATTCGTTTGGCAACACAAAAATCTGTATGCCTCAATACTCCGAAAAAGGCGACATTTTCAGCTGTTGGCGATTTTTCTTTTGATTTTTTGTGAGAAGGACCTCCACCAACTGTGTGAAGGCAGCTGCCCCGACATCGCGCTAGTTGATGTGGGTTTTCCTGGTCCAATTCCACACCGGATTGTAGCAAAACGCAAGACAATTAATTTCTTTAAAAACGTTAATTTTTTTGTGTACATAGTTGAAAAATGTATGAGGGTGGAAAATGACCCACCAACTTTATTTCATGTTTCGGGATCTGGCTATTTGAAACATGGCAACTGGCTTGCTACCTATCTTTGAATTTCTTTGAATCAAAATCTGAATAAAGCAAAGTAAGTACATACAGAAAACACCAATTTGACATTCAAGTTCCCGTAAAGACAAAATTGCCTTTCGGGCAGTTAGTCAATGAATTCGGTATTTATGTATACCAGCTCGTATGTCGGTAAGTAAACATTGAATAATATAAGTAGACATAGGTATTTTTAAAACGTCAATTTAACGAAACAACGCGCCCATATAGTGACGCCTTACATTGTTAGGCGTTTGTTGTGTTAATTCAACGAGTCGAAACATGGCGAAAATCTCGTGGCCGACAAGCAGCTGCAGGCAATACTATTCGTCGCTTGGTGTCGAGCAGTCTTAATGATGGTCAAGGATGGTAAGCAGCTTTTCTCAGACTCAGGCCCCGATTGCGAGTGTCGAGGATTGATAGAATCTATGGCCGACAAATCTATCGATTGAAATCTATTGTTTGTATTAAGAACATATGTAAGTAATTCCTTTTTTTTCGTGTTACAAAAATAGCGAATGTGTTTTTTTGTGTTGCAAAATATAGCATTTGCTGTCAGCTCGGTAGTCATTAATATATAATTGAATTTTGCAATTACTTAAAATTATTTTTCTTCATCAGTATACAGTTCTGACATAAATTTGTAAAGTTTGTTTTTTCCGTTGAACCCGTTTAATATTGCAATTGATTATCTCATGGTAAACGTTTTCTTGCCGAAATATACAAGGCGCTGAGTTGAACAACTTGGGCAAATACTTAGAAAGTGGAAGCAATCTTCCTTTGCTTCTAGGCTACACAATGAGCAGAATTGATGAAATGATTGATGAATGATGAAAATGATTCCCTTGCAAGGGATTCCATTAAGATGAAGGATTTCTTACATCTTGTTTTAAAAATTAAAGATATTTCTGTGGAACTATACAAAACATTAAACAAATTAGTATTAAGTTAAGTAAGTAAGAGCTCTCGTTAAAAACTCATCACGAACAGAATTTTCGTGTATCTGAAAAATTCGATAGAGTTGCACTTTGACAAGAGTTAAATTATTTTTGTGTCCAACAAGATGACTTCTCCACAAGCAATTCCTAAGCATTTCCACTTGGACAGTCATCAATCCTCATTTCTCTCCTCGTACCTCAACATTTTTTTGGTAATGCGGGTGGAGGCTGTAGAGAACCTTGGTGATATAGTCGGCCTGCTGAAATAAAGACTAGCATATGACAAGTGGGTCGCCGTGGCGTAGTGGGTAAATGCGTCGACTCCTACGCAGAGGGTGCCAGGCTCGATACCCAAATTTTTTCCACCTTTGATAATTCACGGCTCCGTCTCTTTCGAGTCACTGACAATGCTCAAAGAGTATTCCTGTCTAACCTTGGTGATATAGTCGGCCTGCTGAAATAAAGACTAGCATATGACAAGTGGGTCGCCGTGGCGTAGTGGGTAAATGCGTCGACTCCTACGCAGAGGGTGCCAGGCTCGATACCCAAATTTTTTCCACCTTTGATAATTCACGGCTCCGTCTCTTTCGAGTCACTGACAATGCTCAAAGAGTGCTTCTCAATGCTTCTCAACTTCGCTGTTCGGAGTCGACATTGTAGGTCCCTTCAACTCTTGAAAGAACAATAGCACGCACAACACGAGTGGTTGCTGAGAAGCTAGGCCCAGGTCCGCCTCGGACTGTCGCGCCACCCATATTATTATATTATTATTATATGACAAATTTGTTTACGTCTGGCAGAGAGAGCTGGTGAGGTACCATAAATTAGAGGGAGACACATGTGGGCTTCGCCGTTGCAATCTGATCAAGCACTTATGTGTATATAGAAACATCATGTGTTCAAATACAGCCAAAACCGGTTATAAAAACCTTCAAGGGACTGATGATTTCGGCAGTTATAAATGATATCAGGCAAGTATATTTATCTGATGGCTATACCGGAATTTCTCTGTGTTTTAAACCATATTTGCAGAGCCTCATTGTGCAATGACCACTTAATATTTCTTACGGTATGTTTTGCTTCCTCAACTGGTATTTTCTATATTTTCCTGATTCTGATAATATTTAAGATGCAGTGGAGTGTGGAAAGCAATACTCTTTGACATGGTCCTTATTTTACTCCCAAGCATCCAATCTAAAAATTATACTACTACCCTCACTTCCCAAATACTTAAGAATTTTTCGTTTCTGATTCGTTATCTAATACCAACCGAATAAAATAAACTTCTACTATTTATCGTCATACAGACAATTTTTTTTAAAGTTGAAAAAACAAAACAAAAAATAAGTGAAATTATGCGAAATTCGTTGTGCACATATGCAGACAAACAGTTTAAGAAAAAACTTCTGGTAGCTGCCTCCATTTTAATCGTTGTACCCAATATTTTATATCAAAAACATAGAAAAGTTGGTCGTTGTAAGCGAAATGTCGTTTCAAGCGATGTCGTTGCGAGATGTAATTGAAAGGATTATAAGGACCTCGGCCGGGACCTAAGAATTTTTCAGTTATAACCGATGTCGTTATAAACGGTTTCAATAATGAAGTGAAGAATTAATACATTTCTGCACATATCTTATTTGTTCTATTCTTTGTTTTGTTTATTTATTTATTATTTATATTTTTTTTATTGCTTGTATTATACTTTATTGGTGGTCGCCGTGGCACTCCTACGCAGAGAGTGCCAGGTTCGATACCCGAATTTATCACCTATTATAATTCACGGCTCCACCTCTTTCGAGTCACTGACAATGCTCAAAGAGTATTCCTGTCTAGAAAAAAGCTTTTCAAATTCGCCGTTCGGAGTCGGCATTAACCTGTAGTTCCCTTCCACTCGTGAAAGAACAATAGCACGCACAACACGAGTGGTTGCTGAGAAGCTAGGCCCAGGTCCACCTCGGACTGTCGCGCCACCCATATTATTATTATATTATACTTTATTATGTTTTTATTTTCTGCCATTAAAAATTTGTGAACAACAAAATTTGAATAGAAAATCGACAAACATCAATCGCAATCGAGTCACAATAATAATCAATAGACAGTCGACAATCGGTCTGCATCGATTATCGACTGTTGCTTGAGTTCAGAGCTTTGTCTTTTCCTTAATATGCCCGTTGTTCACCGACATTATTACCAATCCATTCTAATTATATGTTGAATATTCTGAAGATAACTTCGTTTGCAAAAAAGCTTCTTTATCTGCACCAATTTGACGCACGGCCGCTGGGGAGTAACAGCAACCAAAATCATTTTAACAAGATCCCTCAAATTCAAAAATAACTGCCGTTAGGTTTATCATCTACACGAACCATAGTCTATTCGCCAATAGATGTCACCGCTATCCCATCAAACTGTCAACTGTCAAACATTGACTCTACCATCGCAATGCATCGTGTACACAACACCAACAGCGACATCCATTTAAATACCAGCAACAAAAACAAACCGCCGCTTCTTCAGTACACACGCACTGCATTGCGCATGAAACATGTTGTTGTGTTGCCCACTTCATTACAAGAAACGCACGGCAACAGACCGACAATGGCCTGCAACATTTCATTGTCATCCTTACTTCGATCGAATTGGACGCGAAACTGTTCTCCTTTTCTCTATTCAAAGCGAAAAACCTCATAATTCACTTCTCTCAGCACAGTCTTCCCCGGATACTTACCATTTTCGCACAAAGATAAAAGTTATCTTGCAATTAGTTCGCAAAGGTTTACAAACAATTCCCCAGTGAATCTCTTACGTCAAACATTCGACGGTCGTGTATCAGCGGCGAGAGAAAAGTCAGTTCCAGCTTCTCAATTTTTTCTTCATTTTGGTCTAGCTAGTCCTGTGTATGTGAAAACTGGTGAAAATTATATCGATTTTCTTGATTCTCCGAAGTGAAAACTCTCGAGCTACACACACAATTTGGCGAAATGTAAATTGAGAGTTCTGTCGTGAAAAAAAGCCGTGCGTTTACCAGTGGAATCCTGCATAAATGAAGTGAAGGAATATCTGCACTGTTTTCTTTTTTTTGTGAGAAGTATTGATTTGTTGTTGTTGTTTTTGTTGGTAAGCTTCAAAGTGGTTCCAGTGTGGCTGTTAAATATGTCCTCGTTCTGCCGCGCCTGCTGTTGAAACATCACGAATCCCCCTCGTGAGCCGGGCCAGTGAGTTGCATAAAGCCGAAGCAGAAGTATAAAAGTGAAGAAAGTTCTATTTGATTTTTCCTCGTGCACCATCCAACAAGAAACGCCATGTAATTGAAAAATTGTTGAAAGAATCTTCTTCGAATTGTAATTATCCTTGACGACGGCAACGGACGTAACTCATTTGTGAACGCTCACACATACACGCACTCGTAACAAATATCGCGCGGGAAATACGAAGATGAAGACGAGACTAATATCCTTGAACTATCGTGGATCCGCTTCGGTGGATCCTCGTTATTCAGCTGCAATGTTGCCCTGGACAATAAATGACATTCGATCGATGGAGAATCACACTCGGGTAAGCATACAAAACGACGTAATGATAGAGAGCAAAAAAAAAAGAGAATGTCTCCCCCCAGCTCATCATTCTGAAGTAGGAGCTGTAAATCCTACAAAGCAATCCTTGTGGAAAGGGGTTTTCGTTCTGTTAATTTGTATTTATTTTTTTTTCATTTTGCTACTCACGACATGGCGCCAGGACATGGTATAAATGATGTCATTCCGAAAGGGGAGTTATCATAAAATCGTTCTTTGCTTTCGCTTCTGTGCTAAGTGTGTGTGCTTTGCTTGGGGGTGTTGGGGTAAGCGATTTGATTCGTACTGTTTGTATGTCTGTACGCATGAATTCCCTTTGGCTAGGAACTCTAATTGGAATCACATGAGTCATCTCGGGAACTAGGAACCCCTCATTTAAAAAGAGAGGCTCTGTCATCTTACTTGTCCACTGAAAATGTTATGAATTATGATCTTTTTTGGTTAACATCATGTTCGAAGATGTTTTCTCGTGGCCTTCACTTGGTAGCTTGTCATCTTGGTGGAGGAACTGTCATTTGCATGTGAACGCAAGACGGCCAGAAACTGTTGTTAATTAATGAAACTCAATTGGCAACCAATTTAAACAAGATTGCGTCTTACATATAAAAACTTACGACGTTATTAACTTTATGTTATGTGTATGTTCAATTTGATGTGAATTGAGGTCAAATGAAACGATCTGTTTTCTTTAAGTTGATAAACAGGTTCAGCTCTTTGAAGTGGAGAATTTTGTCTCAACATTCACATTAATAATTGCCTTGTGTATCTAAGGAATATCGATTGTGTCCTATCGTGCAAGTATGCATAACCCATTAACCTTCTAAAGTAAGTAGTCGATATTCACAAAATATTAATGCATGTGGACAGCGTCGCCGCATATTTGTCGCATATCCAGTTGGATAAACGTCATTGAATGACAGCATTGGCTGTCTATTTAAACAGCCATCGCGTGAGTGAACCGGAATAACTTCGCTGTCCAGCAGGTGAAAAGTGTGGATTTATTCATAAAATAGACGATATTAAGATTCTCTGAAATCGTTGTAATCTTGTCAAAGATATTGTGAACGTATACATCATGTTCTTTTGATTAGTATTTTCAGAGTCTCATTAGTGACCCTGAGAAAAATCCTTCGACGAGCATATACTAAGTTAGATTCCCAGGAGATGAAGGACAATAATATGTAAGCTCAAGCTTGTCGTTAGAAGCTGATCTCTTTGACAAATAGTGAATATTGAATCGAAGCGATAAGGATATCAAGGAACTAGGGAAAATACCTTTCAACTTGTGTGTCTTTGTTCTGATAACCATGTCTATATTATCCCACGGCTTCAGAATTGTTAACTCTACAGAGAATAGCGTCGATGACATACATACGTCATTCTCTTCACTTCATAAATAACTACACGCGTGTAGGTAAACAATTCGGACTTCTTGGCTGCGAAGGAATTTAATCAGGGTAGTTGAACTTTGTTCCCCAATCTCAAACTGGGAGAAGGAATTCAACGCAGGATTTCTAATTTTGTGCCGTGAAGCAGAACTGCAATGATGAACCTGAAGCAAGTCAACCATTATTTGATCCAGAGCTGATACGTCTTAGAAAACATTGCTGCCAAATCTAAGGTTATGAATGAGTCTTTGAGTGCTATGAATGAGACATGACGCAGCTTCAATAGTCAGGTCAAATAAGCAACTCAGCGTAAGCATCCCTTCACATATGTTTTGTTCATGTATTAAAGGATCTATGAAAGATTGCTGTATCTAGTGGTGGGCTGTGAGTTTTGCATGACAGAGCGTTACCTTCTTGAAAACGTTTGTCATTAGAATTATTATTGCGTTGGATTGGACGCACGGAAGGTATGGATGAATAGGCGTGGATGTCAAAAATACAAAAGTGCTTAGAATATACCTTGAAGTAGATGCGTTGATGTTGAGTGCGCATTTGTATTTTGTATGAGGCTCAAATTTGGTGTACGTTAGGTTAGGGTGGCTGACTGCCAGTAATAGCAGCCACACTTAGACTAGGGCCTACTCTAGTTGTGTTACCCCAAGAATCTATTTGACTATATTCCACAAGCAGATTTTGATGAAGCGATGAAGATGATTAATAAAGATTCCGTTTGCTTCTGTTAAGTCGTTGAAATATAAAGCTTCTAAGTTACTAAATCTGAAACGAGAAGATAGGGCACTCCATTTGCATAGAAGGTTTGCGATGGTTTCTTCCTCCTTTTCATCTCTGTAATTTCTGCAGAAGTCGGTACCTAGACTGGAGGTGTGAATAACGACGGCGCAATACCCGGTTTGAACTATGAGGGTTCTAATCGTACGTTTACACTGCACCCAAATCCAAACATTCGGGAACAAAATTGTTTAATGTAAAAATGTTGTCTGTTTTGGAGTTCAATGGTTGGAACAGGACTTGGAAGATGTTTACAGAGGAATGCTGAGCTTGGTGGCAAAGTCAGCAGCTTTTAACTCAGTATTTTCTCTAAATTTCTTCAATGCTCATGAAACTCGGGTAATGACCGAAGGAATAGAAACGCTAATACAAGAGAGATTCAACCGACATGAGATTTATTCGTGCTTGAGTTACTCACCGGGATAGGGTGAGAAACGCGGAAGTGCACAAGGAACTTCGAGCAACTGCTTCATCGAACGGAAAGGGCTCTCCTTCATCATCATCATCACGTCAACTCTGTCAATTCAGCGCCCACTTGGCAGACCCAGGATCAAGTGATTGCACCAAGTCCAAAAACTCGTCCGGTTACGCTTGGGCATAGGTGCTGATGATATAGATATGGCACAGGACCGAGTGACTCCGGTATCCCTTGCGTGTGCTTCGGCCCGCCACCTCTTTAGTGGCGGTCGCTGAAGGTGTATGTATGACTTCATATCGCATTGATGATTACATTTCGAATTATTCGTGAATGTTTCCAATCGTTCACATCAAAAGGATAGAGCCGCAATTTCAAGCACATTTGTGGCGGAGCGTCGATGAGCTCACTCCATTAACATTTCAATCACGCCCATAAATAGCGCGCACCTCGTATCGTATGTCTGTTGGAGCAGTCATCAATGACACGACATTGAGATTCTGATGAACATTTTGTCCTCTGATCACTTCTTGTAGACTGAACAATGAATTGTTCTTATGTACTTATCAGGCCTACGACCAGTAGAGTTCGGTCTTTCTTCTTCCTTCCTGCTTCAACCAGGAGGCTCGGATTCGAATAGCGCATGAATACCAATGCTGGAGCATATCTTCACTTTGATGCTTAATTCTCTGAATGTGTCTGTCTGCGCTCATTTCAAACCACAGGAAGCTTATCTGATGGCGGTTTGACAGCGGTTCCATCGTTCGTCGATCGATTCGCCTGGCTCTCTGATAGCTTCAGGGAGACTCAATAGGCAAAGTTGCTGGTGCTCGACTGCGATTGTAGTTCACACTACTGGAGGTGTGTCTGACGTCGATCGCAATGTGATCAATTTTGTTGACGATTGATCAGGCGACCCTAAGGTCCCTTTTTGAATGTTGAGGTGGGAACCGCGTGTTGGGAACAAGCAGTTTTCGCCCCGTCCTGAAATCCAACAGCCAGAGTCCATTCTCGGATGCGTTGTCATGCACGCTGTGCTTTCTGCTTTCTAATGATTCTAGAAAAAACGTCTTCCTTCCCGACTTGTCGTTGAAATGTCATAGAACTCTCTGGGTATCGTAGCTGGGTAATCCTTGCTAGGTTGATGTTGCCGAGTGTTGCCTTGATGCGGAGAGTTATGATGTCTCCGCGCCTCCTGAATGAGAATGATGTCTGCTTTAAAGGCTTCTAGGGCCTACGTAAGTTCATCGGCTACACGTTGTCTATTAAGGGACCTCACATTCCACGTGCAGAAAATCGTTGTCCGTGGCCTTCAACAGTAGGATCATCCGTATCCGAGGCTTGTTGCCGTCTGTGAACTACATACAGTCGAACTTCGAAAAATCGAACCACCACTTGCCACAAAAAAAATTTGAGTTATCAAGTAAAATACAAAATTGATATAAATATTTATTTGTCTGCGATATAACACATAAAACGTAGAGGAGCATAATGATAATTTAAAATAGTCTGTTACACATGACTGACTCTAAACCTTATTGTAGGTACACACAATCATTACTTGTTTCATGAGTCGCAAAATGAGTAATGAATTTGAAACCAACTCGCTTAAAATCAAATCATCCTCAATTATCGCCAAGTCTTTCCCTATTACATCATTATCGCTGTCTGTTCGGATTCACATCTAAATATCAATATCTCCATCTGTGGGAAAACTGCAGTAACAATATCGCTGTCCCCCTGCAGAAAATCATCATACTTTACACCTTGTATATTTCTGGTATTTTTTCAAGCTTCAAATTCCATCTGTAGTTGAATTTCTCACTAATTCCTTTCGTTTGGGCGTTCAGTTTTGAAAATCAGAGGAATTTCATCCTCATCCCCCCGCTCAGAATATTCATTAAAACCATGATTGTTTGTACAAGGTAAAAGGAACATACAAACGCACCTTCGCCGACCTCGAATCTCGCCATTTTTTTCTGATGAATTTCGCCATGAAATACCCACGGTAATTTTTCTTTTAACAATGCCTTTATTACGTACACTTTTACTCTATTTCAAACAAAAATGTATCCAAGCATGTTTCGAGCTAAGCACTTTTTGGTTCGAATTGGCTGTGCCTAAATCAACTACAACTAATAACTTTCTAGAAGGGAGTCTGTTTCAATTTAAGCTAATACATTTTCAATGATCTTAGAAAAAAACTATAGTTTTTTCCCAGAAATGAAGTATTACACAGATAGCCGACTTCACAGCTGATTGCCCCTAGTCCACCGACGAATTTGAGTGCCTTTTTGACAGATATTCACGAATTTTTGACCGTTAGTCACGAAATAATGTAATTGCCGTTTTTTGAGTGGTCAATTTGGCTTGAGAAAACGATAAAAAAAACAGTTGTCAAAACTCTTAAGGGGAAAGAGAGGTAGAAGTGGGGCATCTCTGTAATACTTCATTTTTGGTTTTTCCTAAACACATGCCAGCAGCAAATTTCAGAGTCTACACAGATATTCTTAATTATGGGACAAGGTGGTCCATATTATGCAAAGCCGCATGCTATCAAATAATGCACATCATATTTTCGCATCACATTCGTCACAGAGAATTCACAAAACAGAACGTTCTCTTAGTGTACATAAGGTGGCGCTACAGTCCGGGATGTACCTGGGCCTCAAAGAGATTAAGGATCATTAACAATTTTGAATCTCTCTGATTATTCGAATAAACAATAATTCTACTTTTCTATTACCAAGGAAAAAATACGTATTTTTCAATTTAAATCGAGATAAGCTAAAATCAATTTCTTATGCACCTAGATATAGGTTCATTGCAACCAAAACTTGTTCAATGTTTTCATTCGAAAAGTATATTTCCCAGCCGAAGAGATCTTTTGGAAGCATACATATTTATAATCGAAACCAATTGTGGAGTATTTGTATGATAATTGATTATGTCGCGAATAAACATGACTGAAGATGCCTTCCGCTGGAAACTTGAGGCTTGCAAGCAATTATGTTGCATCTTTCGTCATAAAGAAGAAAATTTATCAAACATGTTCAATTTACTCTTTCGTATCTAAGTCCTTGAACACTATATGGGGAATCCCAAATAATGAAAGAGTAGGTATTCCAAATGAGGCCTGACAAACGAGCACTATATAGTTTTAAATAGAAATGAAGTTTTACAAACTATAGAGATGCCCGACTTCTGCCTCCCTTCCCCTTAAATTTTTTGGCAACTGTTTTTTGTATCGTTTTCAACTTCTGTCTCGGCAGCCTCGTTTCGATTCAATTAAAACCTTCTGCCCACTGAGTGAAGACCTCCGTTTTCTTGTGTCCTTTTCCAGCCTAATAATAAGCTCCCCAACAATGACTAATATGACATAGAAAATGTACTTCCTCTTTTTCGCCTTTCCCCCGTACGTAAAATTTTTAATGTGACAACTCCAAGGCCTGTCTGAGAGTTCTTAGAACCCAAACTCAATCGTCAAAATGTATTTAACACCAAACAATCCTAATTAATAAACAATTTCAATTAAGCACCCCCCGAGGAGTTTCGAGGTAGGTCCTCGTTAAATATTCCAATACTGAACAGAGACCGTAGCGCAAGTTTTCACTCCCCTCATTTGTTTTATTTTGAACGCAAAAAAAAGTAACCGTTGTGCGGTCGCCACAATCAGAATTGAAATGGGGACGATTCTGTAGAGAAATATGATTAGCATCCCTTTACTCGGCCATTTGACATCCTTTCCTTCCTTATCCTTTGTTCAATCATCTCAGCCGAGCTGAGCGCAGGTAATTCTCAGTTAACTAGGATGAATCCGCACATCTCTGTGGACTCTGTAACAAAAGTTACTCGCTTCTCAACTACGGGGGAGAAAACACTGTACCGCTACCGATAGACTGATGAAAGACTGCTGTAAACGTCTATTTCTTTTGTCTATTCCCTTTTGTGTCATTCCACCCGTTCAATTCTGAAGCCACCCTTTCTTGGTTGGCTGAAGATGAGTAGCATCTTGGGGAGGGAAAGAACATCGACTTTTTCCTTCTCCATCTCCATCTCCATCCCCTCACAGCCACTTTCTCTGAATAACGCATGGGTGGAGGTTTTTTCCTTCCAGAGATCGTGACAAGTTACGAGAGAGAATTGTCATCAGTGGCAGGCTGAAGTTGTAATTATCTGGAACAAGGTCAGGACATTTTAATCTTACGCTCATTCGTTGCTGATTTATGGAAATCCTCCTGACGACTTCCTTGGAGATGTTTTGGTCTGTTGCTTGTCATTTGATTCGACTCAATTGGAGGCAATAAAATGTCGTGACAAGGCGATGATTACTAAATTCCTCTTGAGATGCATTTTCAAGTTGACTTCTCATCTTCTGGGGAGCTCACTATTGACCCGCTAATAGCCTCGACGACCTGTGTAACAACGATTTGCGTCAGGCGAACGGTGACGCTGAGCTTTTAATTGCGTCGACAGATTGTCCGGCTCGGGAGTCTCGTGGGGAACGACTGTATTAGTTGGGGCGGTGATTTGCATTCACAAAGGTGTTTTTTTTTAATTGCCCAGTTTGTCTGTGTTGGTTGTTTTGCTTCTTGTGATAGATGAAAGTCATTTCGCGTATATTTGTGTACCGTTCACACGGTTCAAAGCGGATGGGCGACCTTGGGAGCAAAATATGCTGGTACGTAGGAATGCTGCTTTGTACCGCGTGGCACTTTACCGATTACCTCATCTTTGCTGAAAGCAGTGATGTTAATTGATGTTTGCTTTAAAGATTGCTCCAGTAGACAGGAGGGAATCTATGGAATGTGTGATGGTTTTGTTAAATAATAGACCAGACATTTTCAAAGGCAATCATAAGTAAGAAAACCAATAACAGAATGAAACCCTCTCAGATTGTAGTGAGTGAAGGTATACGCTACATTTTAGGTTCTGGTAGGTTAATAATAATAAAACTGCAGCCCGAGGTGAATTCGGGTCTAACTTCTACCAACTAACCAACCCATAAAATGTGCACTGTTGTTCCCTAAAGAGGAGAGGAAACCTGCACTTTTACACTGACTCCGAAACTTTGGCGAAGTTTCGGAGTCAGTGTAAAGTTTACTCTATGAGCATATTATTATATTATAATATTGAAAGTTTTTGAAAGGCAGGTAGGTAGAGTAGAGGAAACCTGCACTTTTACACTGACTCCGAAACTTTGGCGAAGTTTCGGAGTCAGTGTAAAGTTTACTCTATGAGCATATTATTATATTATAATATTGAAAGTTTTTGAAAGGCAGGTAGGTAATAAGTAGCTTTCAAAAAAGAGGGTGCCCTTAGGCCAAAGTAGGCACGTTGTACTGTCACGTGGGTTAACCCTAACACAAAGGGGATTGGGGTGGCTTGATCGTTATGACAGCCAGCCAGATTTGTCAGTGCAATCTAGTATCAATTTGACTGGTTTTTCACTAAGGTCGCTTAAGTTATCAAAGAAGTAGGATCCCAGTGTGACTCTCATAGCCGAGGCGAGTGCAGGGCAGCTACAGAGAAGGTGTTGCACAATTTTTTCCTCTTCTTCATCTAGGCAGCTACTGCAGAAAGTTTTTGAAAAGGGCACGAAAATAATTTTCGAAGGTGTTGCGTCCGATCACACCAAACACTAGCGTCGCTATTCGTTCTCTGAGATTTCTCCCCAGAGTGTCCACTGAACAGTCCTTCTCCACAGCACTGAAACTACCCGCTAAGCCTACAGCAACAATTTGGCGAGGATTAAAAGCAGACTCCCCAGTACAGCGTAGCGGTCGACGAACCTTGTCGACCCTTGTTTTTCTGGATCTTTTTCTGACTGATTGCATTCGATTTTTATTGCATTATAAATTCAATAAAACTTAACTAACATAACATACATAATCATTATAGCATAGCACTAGTCGTCTGCCAGATTGACAACAAAAAATTAATTTAATTTACATATGTACTCATTATGATTTAAAAAGTACTTAGGTTAGGGCAGGCACACTTAGACTATATTGGTCCATTGTGATACCCATAGTCAGACTACTACCACTGATTGACTACTGCAGTGATAGTGCCGTTTATTTGATCCCAACGGCAAAAGGTGACTGGACCAGATTTGAAAACTAGATAAAAGCGTATTAACTTTGCTTTCACTGGGATTCGAACCGCTAACTAGGGGCAGGTACTCTACCAACTGCGCCATTCAGTCGTGTTAAAAAGTATTTAAGTTATTATATAAATATGTTAACAAAATTCTAATTATAGACACTTTGCCACTTTAAAAATCTTCATTGATTATTCTATATCTATATTTTAATCCTATTTTGGAATATTCATACAATTCGGAAACATCCATAATATTCAACACATTAATTACTTGCTCTTCCGTTAAAAAGTCAATGAAGGTTTTTCCTTCTAAAATCCTAATTAATATATTAATATATTTTCTTGCAATTTATAATAAGTTTTCAGTAGTAAGGTAGTGTATACCGTATCTCTGTAAATTGGGTAATGTAGTTTTAAGATAAATGTACGTTTTAGCTACAATAAAGAATCAAACTTCAAACTTCAAAAGTCACTTCCAAGAATACTTCTCCTAGTTTCTCTCAGCGTTGAGCATTTTCCGATGATATTAATGATATTCTCTATTCCGCGTAAGTTGCAGATGCTGCATTCCAGAGGTAAATCACTCCTGTGTGGTATGAAGTTCAGGCTGAATAATTCACTTCGAAGCTTGACCATAGTACCAAGCACCTGGATATTGTTCGAATCACGAAAGTAATTCATCTCACCCAGGTTGTGGTTGAGCCAACTGTATGTTGTTCTAAATATAGAACCAGAAGCTTCAGCTATATAAGCCGTGTTTTGTTCAAAAATCTATAAATAATGATGTAGGATTTTGCACGTAAAGCACATACAACCTACTGCCTACCACTGCCGATATATCGGCAGTGAAAAGTGGCTGCCGATAAAAATTCGACTCCGAAATTTTTTCATATATTTTCACAGCGATTCGGACATATAAACTTCTTTTTCATGTATCTTGACAGATAAAAATCAAAGCCACTGCGTATCGTTTTTTTTTAATCCTACTTCACTTCACTATCGATAGCGATAAAAAAAACGACTATAATCTGTTCGACACTTCTCACATACTGCTGAAATAACTGAGTACAGCAATGGCTCTACTGCTCGCAACATTTCCGACATCTAAAACAAAGTTCAAAATGCAGTCTTTCGCAAGGCTAGCCCACTCCCTGTACCAACTGCTATGATTCTAAATAGCTTGAAGGACAACTTGTCTGACTAGTCGTGTACTAGGCATGTTGAAGACATTCAAAAGGTAGTTGCAATTTCAACGTTTTATGTACAGAGGCCCCATACCTGTTTCCAGGATGATAACATAGTCCGGCGTGCTCCTTGGTAAGCGAAATACTCTCTTTACGTAGTATGTAAAGAGTTTCTCCACTGCGTGAAAATTTTTGTGATCCCATACTTGCGAGGCATATAGAAGGATACTCTTTGGAACAGCTTTATATTTACTGCTGGGTGCGATATTCGAATTCGAGAAACATCTTATCCACGACATATTAATTGCAGTTCAGGGTTCAGGGTTCTTGATAAAATTACCCCCAAGTACTTGTATTCGCTAACACATTCTACATTCTGTTTCCGTTAAAATTCCATTTTTCATTCGAAGCATTCCGTTTTCTGGAGATATATTCTTCGTTAGCCCTACATCGCAGTTGGCCATTGGTACTAGAGCCCGGCTTATGAATCTTATTCTTGTTCAACAGTGAATTGACGAATTGATATTTTCAAACAAACAAAATCGCAGACAAAAGAGAATTAGGTCTTTGATTCGATTTTTACATTCTCTATGATTACTTGTAACAAAACCGAACTTGGTTCTTTGAGAGAAGCTTATATTTATTACACAATTTCTTCTTTATTAAATAAAATGTGTAATCACGTTTTGCAGCGCGACACGTTGCCTATGACCAAGGTTAGGCTAGATTATTTCAGGTAGGACTCCTAGTGCATTCACCAGCGCACTTCGACCAGGTTGGTCCATTGTGATACCCACAGTCAGATTACTACCACTGATTGGTTACTCCAGTAATAGTTCCGTTAATTTGATCTCAACGGCAAATTGTTGTCTGGACCAGATTTGAAAACCAGATAAAAGCGTAATAACTTTGCTTTTACTAGGATTCGAACCGGGGACCCCGCTAACCAGGGGCAGGTACTCTAGCAAATGCGCCATCCTGTCGTTAGTTTGAAGTGACTTAGTGCTGGTTGACAGCACTCACACTTAGGCCAGAGTAGACCTACTGTAGACCTACTGTGTGGGTCTAATGGATCCCATTTCGGAAACCAGTTGGTGCTTTCGATAAAACCGTGCTTCTTAGCTCTGCAAGATTTCTGAAGAAGTTGGCGTCTAAATGACTTTTTAAGAGAAGACCTAAGGCTTTGGCGTGAGTTTCATTTGCCCAGTACCTGGTTATGACATCGATTAATGTTCTGTGATTCGCCCAACTCATTTTGATCAGGGTCTGTAAGCTGTGCGAATATTTATTGAGTGTGATTTATTGAGTGGATCGAGAGTAGGCCATAATTTTTCCGTGATGATCCTATGCAAGTAGAACATATATTATTCGTATTAGTAAGCGTTTGAAGCTTCAAATCTTTGGTTTCACACTGGAAAGTATACGAGTCAGTGTCCTCTCACAATTCTCTGGAATGTTTCAATGTTCACACTGCTAAAATATTTGGCCCTCTTGTTCAGAGGTAGGTGGAAAGTCTTTGAGTTGAATGTGCCGCACAGTGGTTCTATAGAGGAAAAACTACCCAAAAATATAATACCTTAGGGAGACATATGTACGCCACCGATCATTCGATTCTATTAAAAGTGCAGTAACCAATAACTCAAAGTTACACATTTGAAAGCCAGGCAAAAGTATGTCTTTTTTTTTCTTATATAATTTTGACGTTAAATATTCTCCAAAATTCGGTACTTTGATGAAAGGTGTAATATAAGTTAAAGTTATAGTATATTTTCGACCTTCAAAAAACATCAACTGTTTTTTCATATCCTTTAAGCTTAATCCCTTAATCTAAGCGCTTAATTAAGTACACTTCTACCGCAGAGTGTTTTAAAGTTTGTTGGACTCTAGAAAAAAAGTTCGACGAGGCTCCAACGGGTGATTTTATTTTCTTAAGAGCTGGAAGCGTGCTCTATGCATGGTGTAAAACGCATTGGCCGCATGAGCCTTATATGTTTAGCGATATCTTGAAATCAGCTACATTTTAAATTGACCTTCGTAGCAATCTACATATTGTTCAAATCCTGAATGAGAGCACCAGAGAAATTGTATTGACGTAAAATGGAATTGAATCAGTTCTATCCTGAATGAGAGCACCAGAGAAATTGTATTGACGTAAAATGGAATTGAATCAGTTCTAGTTCCAGTCCACATGTGGCAATGGACATAAAAATGGAAAATTGGGTTGTAATTACCAGGATGCTGGACATAGGACTTCCGAGTTCGGATGTTTATTTACTAGGAAATTCATCGAATCCCTCAACTCGATCCTCCGCCATCGACTCTAACCCATCAGGGGTTACGCCCAAGCGTAACCAGGTAAGCTTATGGACTGGTCCAACCACCTCATCCTGGGTCTGCCAAGTGGTCGTTCTTCTACCTGATGGAATCGCATTCAAGGCACATCGCGGAAGTCGTGGTGGTTGGGACATTCGTGCTACATGACCAAACCAACGAAGCATAGCTGTTTCATCGTCTAATGTTCAGACTCCATAATTGATTTGGAAGGATGCTGATTGAGAAATCCTTCTCAAAGTGGAACTTAGGCTGGTAGATTGTCCAGAACGGAGTAAAAATGAAGATCTCAGCCTGATTGCAAATCCTGGCCGCTCCTGGTCTATCGATTAAGTCTATCAGTGGGCGATGAAAAGGAGTGTTCAGAAGTTTGGAGTGGGTTGTCTTTAACTCTTTAGACAACCCACTCCAAACTTCGATAAACGAAGACAATGACGCCTATCGGCTGCAATGAAGCAGCAGCCTGAATTGGGTCTAAGCATTGGCTTAGACCCAATTCAGTCTTTTTTTGACACCGGCGCATTGAAACGCCTTCTTTTTAATAGCACTTTGCCTATAAGGCCGATGACATATTAACAGATGTTTACAAGTTTTCTATTAGCCAAAAATAAATCAGCGCAGTTAAATAGAAATAACCTTTTCAGATTAATAGCTCTACAAAGCACACCTACAATGCGGGTTAAACTTTCGTTGACTGCTTGACTGCTGACCATTTCACCCTAAGCAATGGAATGAATAAAAAACCAAGATTCAATATGCAAATGTATTCATCCCCACATGACTGAATTCGAACGAACCAGTGAGTAGAACGTTTCATATGAAAATGCCCTACCAAGATGAAGAGCAAGGTGGGCCAAGAGTTTTTTTTTTGTGCGTCGCTATTCGTTCTCTGAGATTTCTCCCCAGAGTGTCCACTGAACAGTCCTTCTCCACAGCACTGAAACTACCCGCTAAGCCTACAGCAACAATTTGGCGAGGATTAAAAGCAGACTCCCCAGTACAGCGTAGCGGTCGACGAACCTTGTCGACCCTTGTTTTTCTGGATCTTTTTCTGACTGATTGCATTCGATTTTTATTGCATTATAAATTCAATAAAACTTAACTAACATAACATACATAATCATTATAGCATAGCACTAGTCGTCTGCCAGATTGACAACAAAAAATTAATTTAATTTACATATGTACTCATTATGATTTAAAAAGTACTTAGGTTAGGGCAGGCACACTTAGACTATATTGGTCCATTGTGATACCCATAGTCAGACTACTACCACTGATTGACTACTGCAGTGATAGTGCCGTTTATTTGATCCCAACGGCAAAAGGTGACTGGACCAGATTTGAAAACTAGATAAAAGCGTATTAACTTTGCTTTCACTGGGATTCGAACCGCTAACTAGGGGCAGGTACTCTACCAACTGCGCCATTCAGTCGTGTTAAAAAGTATTTAAGTTATTATATAAATATGTTAACAAAATTCTAATTATAGACACTTTGCCACTTTAAAAATCTTCATTGATTATTCTATATCTATATTTTAATCCTATTTTGGAATATTCATACAATTCGGAAACATCCATAATATTCAACACATTAATTACTTGCTCTTCCGTTAAAAAGTCAATGAAGGTTTTTCCTTCTAAAATCCTAATTAATATATTAATATATTTTCTTGCAATTTATAATAAGTTTTCAGTAGTAAGGTAGTGTATACCGTATCTCTGTAAATTGGGTAATGTAGTTTTAAGATAAATGTACGTTTTAGCTACAATAAAGAATCAAACTTCAAACTTCAAAAGTCACTTCCAAGAATACTTCTCCTAGTTTCTCTCAGCGTTGAGCATTTTCCGATGATATTAATGATATTCTCTATTCCGCGTAAGTTGCAGATGCTGCATTCCAGAGGTAAATCACTCCTGTGTGGTATGAAGTTCAGGCTGAATAATTCACTTCGAAGCTTGACCATAGTACCAAGCACCTGGATATTGTTCGAATCACGAAAGTAATTCATCTCACCCAGGTTGTGGTTGAGCCAACTGTATGTTGTTCTAAATATAGAACCAGAAGCTTCAGCTATATAAGCCGTGTTTTGTTCAAAAATCTATAAATAATGATGTAGGATTTTGCACGTAAAGCACATACAACCTACTGCCTACCACTGCCGATATATCGGCAGTGAAAAGTGGCTGCCGATAAAAATTCGACTCCGAAATTTTTTCATATATTTTCACAGCGATTCGGACATATAAACTTCTTTTTCATGTATCTTGACAGATAAAAATCAAAGCCACTGCGTATCGTTTTTTTTTAATCCTACTTCACTTCACTATCGATAGCGATAAAAAAAACGACTATAATCTGTTCGACACTTCTCACATACTGCTGAAATAACTGAGTACAGCAATGGCTCTACTGCTCGCAACATTTCCGACATCTAAAACAAAGTTCAAAATGCAGTCTTTCGCAAGGCTAGCCCACTCCCTGTACCAACTGCTATGATTCTAAATAGCTTGAAGGACAACTTGTCTGACTAGTCGTGTACTAGGCATGTTGAAGACATTCAAAAGGTAGTTGCAATTTCAACGTTTTATGTACAGAGGCCCCATACCTGTTTCCAGGATGATAACATAGTCCGGCGTGCTCCTTGGTAAGCGAAATACTCTCTTTACGTAGTATGTAAAGAGTTTCTCCACTGCGTGAAAATTTTTGTGATCCCATACTTGCGAGGCATATAGAAGGATACTCTTTGGAACAGCTTTATATTTACTGCTGGGTGCGATATTCGAATTCGAGAAACATCTTATCCACGACATATTAATTGCAGTTCAGGGTTCAGGGTTCTTGATAAAATTACCCCCAAGTACTTGTATTCGCTAACACATTCTACATTCTGTTTCCGTTAAAATTCCATTTTTCATTCGAAGCATTCCGTTTTCTGGAGATATATTCTTCGTTAGCCCTACATCGCAGTTGGCCATTGGTACTAGAGCCCGGCTTATGAATCTTATTCTTGTTCAACAGTGAATTGACGAATTGATATTTTCAAACAAACAAAATCGCAGACAAAAGAGAATTAGGTCTTTGATTCGATTTTTACATTCTCTATGATTACTTGTAACAAAACCGAACTTGGTTCTTTGAGAGAAGCTTATATTTATTACACAATTTCTTCTTTATTAAATAAAATGTGTAATCACGTTTTGCAGCGCGACACGTTGCCTATGACCAAGGTTAGGCTAGATTATTTCAGGTAGGACTCCTAGTGCATTCACCAGCGCACTTCGACCAGGTTGGTCCATTGTGATACCCACAGTCAGATTACTACCACTGATTGGTTACTCCAGTAATAGTTCCGTTAATTTGATCTCAACGGCAAATTGTTGTCTGGACCAGATTTGAAAACCAGATAAAAGCGTAATAACTTTGCTTTTACTAGGATTCGAACCGGGGACCCCGCTAACCAGGGGCAGGTACTCTAGCAAATGCGCCATCCTGTCGTTAGTTTGAAGTGACTTAGTGCTGGTTGACAGCACTCACACTTAGGCCAGAGTAGACCTACTGTAGACCTACTGTGTGGGTCTAATGGATCCCATTTCGGAAACCAGTTGGTGCTTTCGATAAAACCGTGCTTCTTAGCTCTGCAAGATTTCTGAAGAAGTTGGCGTCTAAATGACTTTTTAAGAGAAGACCTAAGGCTTTGGCGTGAGTTTCATTTGCCCAGTACCTGGTTATGACATCGATTAATGTTCTGTGATTCGCCCAACTCATTTTGATCAGGGTCTGTAAGCTGTGCGAATATTTATTGAGTGTGATTTATTGAGTGGATCGAGAGTAGGCCATAATTTTTCCGTGATGATCCTGTGCAAGTAGAACATATATTATTCGTATTAGTAAGCGTTTGAAGCTTCAAATCTTTGGTTTCACACTGGAAAGTATACGAGTCAGTGTCCTCTCACAATTCTCTGGAATGTTTCAATGTTCACACTGCTAAAATATTTGGCCCTCTTGTTCAGAGATAGGTGGAAAGTCTTTGAGTTGAATGTGCCGCACAGTGGTTCTATAGAGGAAAAACTACCCAAAAATATAATACCTTAGGGAGACATATGTACGCCACCGATCATTCGATTCTATTAAAAGTGCAGTAACCAATAACTCAAAGTTACACATTTGAAAGCCAGGCAAAAGTATGTCTTTTTTTTTCTTATATAATTTTGACGTTAAATATTCTCCAAAATTCGGTACTTTGATGAAAGGTGTAATATAAGTTAAAGTTATAGTATATTTTCGACCTTCAAAAAACATCAACTGTTTTTTCATATCCTTTAAGCTTAATCCCTTAATCTAAGCGCTTAATTAAGTACACTTCTACCGCAGAGTGTTTTAAAGTTTGTTGGACTCTAGAAAAAAAGTTCGACGAGGCTCCAACGGGTGATTTTATTTTCTTAAGAGCTGGAAGCGTGCTCTATGCATGGTGTAAAACGCATTGGCCGCATGAGCCTTATATGTTTAGCGATATCTTGAAATCAGCTACATTTTAAATTGACCTTCGTAGCAATCTACATATTGTTCAAATCCTGAATGAGAGCACCAGAGAAATTGTATTGACGTAAAATGGAATTGAATCAGTTCTATCCTGAATGAGAGCACCAGAGAAATTGTATTGACGTAAAATGGAATTGAATCAGTTCTAGTTCCAGTCCACATGTGGCAATGGACATAAAAATGGAAAATTGGGTTGTAATTACCAGGATGCTGGACATAGGACTTCCGAGTTCGGATGTTTATTTACTAGGAAATTCATCGAATCCCTCAACTCGATCCTCCGCCATCGACTCTAACCCATCAGGGGTTACGCCCAAGCGTAACCAGGTAAGCTTATGGACTGGTCCAACCACCTCATCCTGGGTCTGCCAAGTGGTCGTTCTTCTACCTGATGGAATCGCATTCAAGGCACATCGCGGAAGTCGTGGTGGTTGGGACATTCGTGCTACATGACCAAACCAACGAAGCATAGCTGTTTCATCGTCTAATGTTCAGACTCCATAATTGATTTGGAAGGATGCTGATTGAGAAATCCTTCTCAAAGTGGAACTTAGGCTGGTAGATTGTCCAGAACGGAGTAAAAATGAAGATCTCAGCCTGATTGCAAATCCTGGCCGCTCCTGGTCTATCGATTAAGTCTATCAGTGGGCGATGAAAAGGAGTGTTCAGAAGTTTGGAGTGGGTTGTCTTTAACTCTTTAGACAACCCACTCCAAACTTCGATAAACGAAGACAATGACGCCTATCGGCTGCAATGAAGCAGCAGCCTGAATTGGGTCTAAGCATTGGCTTAGACCCAATTCAGTCTTTTTTTGACACCGGCGCATTGAAACGCCTTCTTTTTAATAGCACTTTGCCTATAAGGCCGATGACATATTAACAGATGTTTACAAGTTTTCTATTAGCCAAAAATAAATCAGCGCAGTTAAATAGAAATAACCTTTTCAGATTAATAGCTCTACAAAGCACACCTACAATGCGGGTTAAACTTTCGTTGACTGCTTGACTGCTGACCATTTCACCCTAAGCAATGGAATGAATAAAAAACCAAGATTCAATATGCAAATGTATTCATCCCCACATGACTGAATTCGAACGAACCAGTGAGTAGAACGTTTCATATGAAAATGCCCTACCAAGATGAAGAGCAAGGTGGGCCAAGAGTTTTTTTTTTTGTGGAATAGAACGCGTGCCAAGGGGCCAATAGCCATCGATTTGTTTGTCGTTCTCTCGGGACTGGCTGGGGCTATGTAAGGATTTCCGTTGAATTTGTTGTTATGTACCTTGGGCTTTCTCAAAATTATGCGAAAGTTTTGTACTTTAACGCTGCTGCGAGGACGAATTTTCTTCTGTCCATTTTAGGTGTTGTTTTTGCTTCGCTTTCAACTTGTATAAATGCAAATGACAAGGTAAAGTTTGTTGGTTATTTTTGTGTCTCTCCCTTTAGTTCTGGACAAAGGAATGAACAAGCTCGTCGGCAAGAACGTTTTATAAATCACATTTTAGCACGTAGCTGTCGCTCTTTGCCGTGACGGACACTTCGAACGTCGTCCTCATTGTCTTCGTTTATCGATTCGGCTAAATTTGTGGGATTGGCTGAAAGGTGTGTGATAGGAGACAAAGAGGAGAAAAGTCATTAAACACATTGTTTTCGTTAAATGACCAACACAAGTGAAGGGTGTCAATTTGATTTCCATTTAATTTGTCTCCTAAGCAACTGACGGAACCTTTTTCTTCTAATTTGACTGACGCTTATTTTGTTAAATGACGATGTCAGTTAAAGAGTTAGGTGTGGTATCAAATTTGAACAGACATCGTTAAGCCCAACACGCGCTGGCCGAATTAATTTCATTGAATCCCAATTTCGATCAAAGGAATGAGATTATCAAAAAGATATTAACCCTAACTCTCAGACAACCCTTTCATAACCTCAATTATTTTACAGTTTCCGCAAAAGCGTTCACCTACTAATGGGCAAATCCAATTAAAACTTATTATACTATCAGAGAAAATCTTCACAAAGGGCCTCTCACGGTGCTCTCCGTATCCGAATATGATCCCATTATGTGGATTGGCCCCAATACCAAGTGCTTGTGGTGAGCTTAAATTGCCATAGCCATAAATAATGAAACGCCGCCGCCTCCCTATCCAGCTGCCGTGAAACTCATTGTCCTAATTATTTCTCCCTGCATAGAGAATTCTTCGGTATCATTCATTTAGCGCGACTTGGAGGGAAGACGTTTCTAATAATCTCAGCGGCCAACGTGACTACAGACGCTACCTGTACACGCAATTATTCGCTTAAGCTCCGCCGCACTGGTGTGCGATTCTGATTTGTTCGCCGTTCTAAACTTAACTTTTCAAATTAATTTCGCCGAACGAAATCCGATGGGACAATGGAAAACGTGACACCGTCGCCTAAAAGTGAAATAAAGAAAAAAAACAAGTAACGTCCTTGGCGGTACACACGGATGGCGAATGTTCTCGTGTACATAAAAGTTGAATTTCGCTGAGTTATCACAACATAATCACCACAACCCAATTAAATGCCTCCACCCTTCCGGGAAGGGTGGCTCGGATTCGTATTAGTATCTCCTATTCCAGTGGGTGGTGTAATAAAGCGGCGGGTGGGATTTTTATGGTCATTGACGTCACAGGGCTGGTCTAAGAAAATCAATAGATTCTAATCGTGCACACATACAACGCAGACTGAGCGCACATTCATGTCAGGCTAATGTCCGCTGCCGATTGGAAATGTAGCAGCACGTGTGTTTTGTGTGTGGGCAAATGGCAGCGGATGATGGGGGATGTGGATTTAAGGCGAACACGACATATCAATGTGAAACGATAAATTGAAAGTCAAATGTCCTGGATTTAAAATGAAAAAACGGCCGATATGGAACTTCAATTTGGAGCCATGGGCGTGGGCGGGCGGGTTATTCAAGGATTTATGAATACACCAAAAGTCACTGCTACAAGATCTTCTAAAGATGGACTGGAATAAGCTGGGATTTGGAATTGTCAATAAAGAGCGTATATCACACGAATTATTAAGCTTCAAATATTCTTGCCTTTGTGACAACGACGGGTTTAACGAGACAAGACTGGGAATAATGCTGTAGCTTACATCAAACGTAGACCAAGTCTTTCTGCCAATCACTTCTGACGTAGGTGTTAAGATGAAAAAAGAAGAAAGAAGTTCATCATTTGTTCTTTCTTTCTCTGGAAAAAATAATACACATCCACAAGCGTGTCTATATCCTTAATTATATGAACGAAGCAAGGTTACCTCTAATCAGCAGCCTTCAAAGCTCCAAAAGATTCTATTCGTTGGGGAAAACATAATTGCCTGGATCAACTTAATCTTACACATCAAAGAAGTCTTCCTTAGTTGTAAGCTGTTGTGTTGTCTCTCAGAGCCAACATAGAGTATATTTCTACATGCGCCCTACATGGCCTTTTCCCATTATGTGTTGGATCTGGCTAGACCCATACGGCTGTCTAGTACATACTTAGTTATTTATTAGGCTGGTGACCCATGCAGGGTCCGAGCCTGACCGATGCCTGCCTTCCATTGTTGACGGTCGTGGGCATGCTGCTCTCAATCATCAAGACCAAGCTGTCTTGCATCCGCGACTACTTGGTCTTTATAGCGGAGATTCGGTCTTTCTCTCCTTTTCGAACTAAGAAGCTCGGATTCGAAGGCTCTCTTAGCTGCAACGTTGGTGTTCATGCGCTCGATGTTGCCGAGTCGACGGATATTTGCCTTCCGGTCTACATCCATATCCTGGGACAGCTCGTAGAGTTCGCGGTTGTGTCTTCTCCTCCATTCGCCCTCTCGCAGACTACCATATATCCGACGTAGAATTTTTCTTTCGAAGGCACCAAGTATCAGCTTCGCAATTTTGCTTATCGTGCAGCTTTCGTCTCCATATAGCAGGCCTGGCAAAATAGAGTTTTGTAGAGCATGATCTTGGTCCTTCGAGTCAGGAGTTTTGACGCCAGTTGTTTTGACAAACCGAAGTAACACCGGTTGCCAAAGGCGGTTCTACGTCGGATCTCCATTGTGATGTCGTTTGTGGGGTTAACGTTTGCCCCCAAGTAGATATTAGATACTTTACTATCTCCAAATTGCAGCTGTGTAGGTGGTGTGTGACAGATCGTTTTATGGTCGACAGCGTATACTTTGTTTCATCCTCAATGACCTTAAGACCAGCTCGCCTTGGCTCTTAATCAATTGCAGTAAATGGTTCCACTACGGCACGTTGGGAACGCGCGATGTTATAAGCTGATGACTTTAAGTTAAGTAGGTGAATAAATTCTCTTAAAGTCGACTTTAAATGACTATAAATTTGCGCAAATGTCTTTAGTTTTAGTTTCTCGAATTTATCCACGTTTTTTACAAATTAATTTGAACTATTTGTAATACTTGCTCCGGGTTGGATTAAATTGTGATAAAATGCCAAACCGGACTAACCTCAAAACAATCGAGAACTGTCAAAACTGCTGGCATAGAAAATAAAGTTGCCAATTTAAAGTTCTCAGCCGTAAGTTAAATCAAGTTAAAACTTGCCAAACAACTCTTCGTGGCTGTCATAACCTACAGCAGTGAATTGAGATAATTTCTCTCTGCAAAAATTATTAAAAGCAATCGACGAGACGGCACGGTATGTTTTTAACTTTCGAAAATTTGATCATGTCTCGGAGCAACGTCGCATTCTCCTCTGCTGTGAATTGGCAGTATTCTTAATCTATCGATCGTGCTACTCTTCATAATCATTTACAAGAAACAACTAAACTATACATCTCCATACATGTTCAATATTGCGCATTTTTTATTCATGTTGTACATCTCTGTAACCATCTACGTTCACAGGTACGGTCCAAGATTAGGTACAGACAAATTTGTTCAGGTTGTTTCTCTTACCTGTCTAACACGAAATGAAATAATACTCTAAATCTAATTTTAATTTGTGTGCATGTAAATTTAATCTTAATATTAAAGACTTGTGACCTCATATTTATAAATTCCTAAGAATATAATATTCTTAGTGTACAAGTGACTAAACGATTATGTGATCTCCTGCCACTAGGCGTACATATATGACAAGGTCTACTATTGGCGAATTTCACGCTGGACCTACGCCTTAAGTATGAGAATCGAATAAAAATGTTGGGTTAATGTTTATAGACACTTTCCTCGATCTTGGTGAAGTGTGAAACCGATCTAAAAACCTCTACTGCACTTGAGGTAGCAGCACTCGGTTGATTCCACAGAGATTTGGGAAGTAGGAAAACAACAGGGGGCCAACATCATCCGATCAGGCTTAAACCAATGCATTTAGGTCTCGGGGGCTTCCTTGATCACTAGTGTCAATATGCTATAGTCTCTGATCATGTTTTGCGTAACCGAATTGTTAGAGGAGTAGACAGCTTTAGTGTTATTTTCGCCCAAGTAGCTCAATGTATGATGTTTCAATGAAAATCCTTTGTATTTAAGCTTTAACCGCATAGCTGAGCATTAAAGTAGGGACGTATCCTAAAACAATTGCACAAGCTCATATTTGGCGGATTTTAGGCGCTTTTAAGACAGGTATGCCTTACCTCGAGTTTATTCTAACTCCTACCCGAAAATCACACCACCAGCGGAAAAGATTTGAGATTTGAAAGAATGTAGAGAATCTACAAGAATCTCATACCTACCTTATTGATAAGAAACGTAAGGTTACTCATGCAATCGTTACTGAGTTAAAAATATTTGAATTTGGTCACTAATTGATGCTAAGGAAAATACAAGAAGGAGAAAGAAAAAAAAAGTAGCAAAGTATGCGCATTAATCGGCTGGGAGGCATGTACGATGATAGACAATATTTCGATTCCGTCCCTGGATCTAAATTCCAAGACCGCATATAACAGCGTGCATATAGAGACGAGCTGTAAACTGCCCTGTCTAATCTTTATATTGTCGATTTCTACGTTCTGAACTTTGCAATGATTATAAAATTTAATGCGATCTTGTTTTGTCATGAGGCACCCGCTTTCAATTTCTTCATTCACATTCAAAGATGTACATGACTACATCATTTTAACAGTCATCTTTATAAGTGTCACATTTGTCCACCCGCCATTCGCTGAATGGAATTATTTCAAGTGAAAATCTTCAAATCAATCAAGCAACGCAATTTCACAAGCGTTAATCCCGTTTGAACGCCCATTTAAGACGTTTAGATCAGATTGGCTTATCAAAATTAGTCATACGCCATTCACCAAGCTCGTAAGTTTGAGTTACATCAACAATCTCTTAATTTATCGTCTGAAACGCTCCTATGCAGGGACTTCTGTGTTATCCCCAAATAAAAACCCTCTTTCCCTTTGTTATTGCCCATCCAATCGTTAACATTTATTTGGGTATAACCCAGACACCATCAATTCGGCAGATTAAGGCCCCAAATCGTAAAGTGTTTCCGTTCCATAAATTTCTTTGCATACGTTCGTGCGCTTGTGTGGACCTTCAATTAGCATCCCATTTTCTGAAGCACACACATGTGACGAAAAGGAAGTGAAACAAAAGCAATTATTGATATGACGTTGCACGCAATTTTCCAGCATATTTACCTACGCACGCTGCCCAGATGTAATCATTTGCATGGACACATCATTCCGCCGATTATGTGCATCCTTGTTGAATTATTCATTAAATTTTTACCGGAATAGTGTCCACCATAAAGTCGGGCGACGGGAGGTGCTCTCAAATTAATCATTCGCATAAAGTCGACCATGAAAATATCTCATCGAGTCCTTGTATAGTTTTTCTCCATCTCAGCCTCCCATTTGACTGTTGGTATTTGTTTTGTGTGTTTGCTTGAAGGAGCCGGCAAGGCACTTGGCAAAAGCCTCAAGAGTGTCCTTCATGTTGTTTCATTGTTCTTTGTTTGGCGTCTTTTCATTAAAAAATATTTTATTTTTCTTCTTTCTTTTCAGCACTCGGTGGGCGTTGAAAACGGCATCCTCGAGTCCTACAACTCAGACTTTGAACTTCAGTTTGCACATCCGCTGAAGCATATAGTTGGTATGTGCCGCATCATCCATCGGAATGGACGCAATGGTTACTCGCAAGTCAAACAGAACACAAATGGCATTAAGAACGCCTTGAATAGTGCGACATCATTGTCCTCCGCTTCGTCATCATCATTGTCATCCACGTCATCACAATCATCATCCACATCATCATCGGGATACTCGAGTACAGGCACCGGTGCTGGTGGTATGACCGCAGGTGGGACTTGTGCTCCAATTGCAGCTGACTGCAGTGGAAATAACTCAGCGGCGAATGCTGCTAAGAGTGCAGCTGTAATGGAATTCAATGGTCCTCTCACTGGAGTTGTTTACTTGATGAAGGATCCACGCGATCCGCTCTTACACATTCATTTGTTCGAATGCGAGTCCGTCGATGAGGTGAGTAATTGTATTTTGTTTGCATAAAAGTGTTGAAGTGGTTAGATGAGATTTCAACTGACATCGGTAAACATCCAGCGTTGCGTTGGAAGAATTAATCGCTTGAAATGCTTTCATATTTAAAGTGCTCACGAAGTGTGCTCCACAAACCTGCCTCAAATGAAAAGCGTCGGAACTTTACTGACGGCTGACTTGCTGCCGGCTTATATGAAGTTGACATCTTCTACAGTGGCTGCTGTAATGACAAATGAAGATCATTACATCATATTTAACTGGTCAAGGTCGTCTGAATGAAAAGAACATCCTACATTGCGTCTTACATGCAGCGGTGAACTGTTATTGAAAGACTTTCTCTGAGAGTTAATTTTAGTCAGATATGTCAAAACTCAACGGCCTTTTCAATCAATGCTCTGATTAAAAAAGTAAAAACTGTAGGCCAATATATCGACTATGTGCTTGAGTAAGTGATTGGTGATACCATCATGTCCACATGAGTTTGAATTATTTAACGAGCTAATAATTTTGTAGTGTTCTAGGTCAGTGATTTGTTCAAAGCAGAAACTTGTACTTGGTAAATTTTCATTAATTAAGTGCGATTTAGTATAACGTTTACAGTATGAAGATCCTATGTGGTTGATTGGTACGACTATATTATTAAGGCATTTGTATGAATCACTTAATATAAGAAGTTTGCTTGCTCGTTTTTTACTTTACAAAAATATCTACAGAAACTAATTGCAAATTTTGGCAACCATTTTATGCAATATCTTGTCATTGTTCTTAACAAAGAATGTAATTTGAATTCCTGAGTTTTCAGAATTCATGAATTAAGCGTATAGAGTAGACATCTTTTTTTGAGTTAATTTTGTCAGGTTTATAATAATGCCTACTACGTTGCTTATTACATTCCTGTCTAGTTAGGAGTAGTAGGAGTGTATTTGTTTTGTTTGGATTTAGTGTGCTACAAATAAGCGTTGAAGTCCTACATGTTTAGCGGAGTTGAAGGCATCTATAAGTAACAAGGTATTTATTACTTGGAGTAAGGGATATGGGGTGTCCTGATTATTTGCCAGTGGCAGTCCCTCCCCTATTCTTGTTAACTCGTCGGCCCTTTCGTTGCATGGAAAACCACTATGCCCAGGTACCCAGCATAGGGTAAGGTTGCATCTAACCGCTATCTCCCTAGAGATAGACGGCAAAGTTTTACCATCTTCGATTTAATTGATGGTTTATCCAGAGCCTTTATGGCCGCCTGACTATCTATGTAAATGGCGATAGATAGCCCGTCTATCGGGTTCATCGGCAGTAAGCGGGCAGCCTCTTGGATAGCTTTAACTTCTAGCTGGAATACCCTACAATAGTTGGGCAGTTGAAGAGACAGGGAAAGGATATGTCCGGCGATATCGCGAATACTCCTAGTCCGGTGCCCTCGTCTGGTTTTGAGAAATCTGTGTAGATTTTCCAGGTCTTCTCTGTATGGGATAAGTGCTTTGAATACAAACTCGAAGTTTAAAGCGGGTGTTATATAATCTGTATGCGTTGGTAGTCTCGCATGTCTTATTATCTCTGTATGACCTAAGCTATGTGAACTGTTCCAGCGGTTGCACTCCCGTAGGCTTAACGCTGCCTTGGTAGCTACCAGCTTCCCATAGATATCCATGGGAAGAAGCTGTGCCTCGCAATGCCTCTGTGATGCAGATACACGCTGATATTTCAATAATGCTTATCGATTTATGATTGGATTTGTTATTCAGTGTTGGCCACCAAACAAGGATACCATACGTTAAGATGGGTCTAACAACTGCCGTATACATCCAGTGAGCCATCAAGGATTCTCTAACATGTGTAAATAGCTGCCGCCGCCTTCTTAATACGTTCCCTAATGTTTGGTTTCCAGTTTAACTTGCTGTCTAAAATTACTCCTTAGTACTTGGCCTGACTAGTTAAGGCGAGTTCCTTTTGCTTCAGCTTGGGGGGCTCTATCGGAAGTATGGTACGTCTTCTCGTGAAAAGTAGGAGCTCTTTTTTGGACGGGTAAACGTCCAGTCCGGATTTTCCTGCCCACTTCTCTATTTTGTTTAGTGAGACGTTCATAATATCCCGAACGGTGTGAAGAAATTGTCCCTTTACAAATAGAGCTATGTCGTCTGCATAGGCTATTGACTTACAGCCTGTAAGACTTAGTTCCTTCCTTAAGAATTTCGTCCACTATCCAATATCAAGAAGGGGGATAGATAGTAAGTATCTGAAGCTGATACTTTCCCTGATATGTAGATCCACAATCCTTTCCAAGGTTTCAAAAGAAAATAGGAAAGGGTTATGGTTCTGAAGTCTTTTGGTATTAACATGTTAGTATATGCTCTTAAAAATACGAGTCAACTTTTGAACACCCTCCAAACAACATAAATACATAAATCGTGGGCAATTCAGCAATCAGTCGCAATTTTTTTCCACTAAATTTACGAAGCGGCCGCCATGTTCCTTAAAAATCTGCGAAGGTTCCGCTATTTTTGTGGTGAATCCTGGAATGTGTTAAATATATGTGGGAAATGCAAGGGAATTCCACTAAACTCTTATTTTTTACGGCTCAATGCCGGCATGGGCCAGGGGAAAAGATGGATATCTCTATTAACCATTATCTGTAAACGAGCTGGTCATGAGCTTGTTCACGAATGCGTGCCAGAAGATTTCTTATGTGTAACACTCCCTAAATGTAAAAATGTCGATTCGATTATTTTTTTATGTCTAAAGGTAGATTAAATTGACGTGTCACCATAAATAACATTAACAATATTTACGACTCTCCAGGAGCCATTCTCGCAAAATTATGAATCACTCTTTTCTACATTCATTGACACCAATTGAATCCCAAAACAAGTCTGCGGGTGACCTGCCTGGGTAAACTTTAAAAACTTTATACAGCAAAATTGTTGTTATATTTTTAGTAAACTACCTACCCTGTCGGTGTCGCGTGAAATTAAGTTTTTACCGTAAAATCTTTCCCCAAGAGTGATGCTTGAAACACGCCCCCACAACCAGTTCGACATTTATGAACACGACTAAAACGGAGAGAGGGAGAGGGACATCAATTCAATCAGCCAAGTGTCAAAATTATAAGACACGAAGGAGTACTAAAACTTTGACAGAAACTTATTCCCGTCGTGTTTTTGTTATGTATCTCGAAACGAAAAAAGGACACAAGAACGAATGACCTCCTTTGAGAATTGAAATCAATACAGAGCAAAAACAAGAAAGACTCCAGCATCTTTGTGAAAAATAAAGAGTTTTGTATTTAACATTTGTAAGCCATCGATCTGTTTGGTATATCTTTTGATTGCCTGATGTTGGTGTGTGAGTGTGTGATCAAGAGAATTGTTTACAGTGATTGATATCAATCGAGGACGGGTACAAATAAAGCGGAATTGGGAGCATTCGAGAGTGACTTTGCTTGTGGAATGAAGTGTCACGCAACTCTCTACACTCTCCAGTGACCTGGCGTTGACAATATATTTGCGATTACATTACGCAGATACAAGTGAATGGGATTGCGAGATGATACTGCTACTTGCTAGTGAAGACGGTTAATGGAGAAAGAAAGTAAACGATAGATGTGTAAGCAGAGACACGAAGTGCACCGCTATTGCCAACACAAATGTGGGAACAATTTTCACTTGTTTGATGGACTGCGGTTGCAGTAGAAAAAACATTTGAGGGCATTGTGTGCATTAATGTCTGACGGATGTAAAGGTATCACTTGTACGAAATAGTTTCATCAATGAAAGTAGTCGATGATGGGTATTGATAGCGGCTGGGCGGTGAAGTTTATCCTCAAAACTTGTATGAAATTTTTACTTAGTTGTTTCTGTTCTCAGACTTGTTTTGTATACTGTTTAATCAAATAAAGAGACACGGAGAGTGTGGAAGTGGAAATATCGAATATAAAGTAGTCGCCTCTATAAAGTAGTAACCCTCTACGTCTAACGCTACTATAAAACATAAAGCTTGAAACGCTTGCTCAACCAAACCGCGGATGGATATCAGGTACAGGATGCCTCATTACGAAACAACTCTGGCCTATGATCGATCCCAAACGATCGCTTAGCTTGATCAGATTAAGCAGGCCAAACCTCAGATCTCTTATTGGCGTTTTAACGGGACATTGAGCCATCGGAACTCACGCCCCTAGACCAGGCCTTCCCTATATTAATTTCGGTAGAAGCTGCATGGACGAGGATGAGGAAGAAACTATTGAACTCTTGCTATGCACTGAACTGAGCAGCATCAGAATCAGGCTTTTTCTTCGCTTTATCAAAAGCACTAATTGATTTGCGGAATAGGTACCCTTGACCCGCGAGGTAACACAATGCCCCTTCGCTTGGCCTAAGTGTGTCTGCTGTCCGTATGCGCGGTAGTACACAGTTTTATGGCACTTATGATTTTATGTAACCCCGTATGACCGAACTCGTCATGGTACTTGTAAAAGACTCTCTTTTCCATGGACTTTCACACATAAAACAATAGTCGTAGATTGTTCTTCCTATAAACCAGGTAGTTGTGGATTTCATACTCGATAGTATTTCCAGGCATGGCTTCTTTTCTGACATCTAGAACACTTCTGTCATTTTTTTGAGCTGGTATTACGTGTGAAGGGATCGTCGTCTACTAGAGTACATTTAGACATTCTGCTTAAAGCATCCACATGACGAAATCGGAAAATTGTAACCACAGGACTCATCGAGAGATACGCGCGTTGCTGTCATTTTTATTCATGATAAGCGCTCATGAATTGCAGTCCGTTATAAGTTTGAATTGTAGGCCAAAAACGTAGGGGTAAAATCGCTTTAATGCGTTGACAACCGCAAGGATTTCCAACTCGAATGAGTGGTATTTTTCCTCAGCTGGTCTCGTTCGAGCACTATAGTACATAACAGGATATATTTTACCGTCTTCATGCCGTTGAAGGATCATTCCTCCATAACCATGCGTAGAAGAAGCATTTGTGTGAACTTCCCTAGGGTCACAATCGTTTTTTCAGAAGCTTAGACAAACCAATCTCGACCTCTCCAAAATTGAAAGTCTCGGCCTTCATTGAATTAAAAAGCGGGATACTAATTTTTTGAAAATCCTTGACAAACCGGCTTATGTACCCATACAATCAGAAAAGGAGCTGCAATTGAACTGCATTACGTGGTAAAGGATATCAATTTTCTTTTTTAGGAGTTTACACTTTGCCTCTTTTAGTTCTAACAAATTGTCCTTCATTCGTTTCGCGTACATACCGCGAAATCGCGGATGGGCCGTTTTTTTAAACTGAACGAAAGTCTGTTAAATTCAAATTGTCCAAAAGGGCTGGCTAATAAAGGAAGTGTACTTCTTGGAAGTATATTCTCGTTAAGATTCACGTGAAAGAACCCGTCTTTCAAATCTATCAGTGAATAAATCGATTTTATTACAAATTGTGGCTTTAAGTCGTCAAGAAAATAACGAACTGTACAGATTACTCTATGCCCACTGTTCTAAATTGAAACAAGTTATTTAACGTTATAATGTTTAGTTTATTTTTCGACTTAATTCTCGTAGGTCCCGCTTTAAACTAACTGTACAGTATTTCTTTACTTAGCACCTAAGCTTGCCCCTGGTCGATCAAGAATCTTTTGTTTCGTTCGCTCACGTTTGTGCATGCCTTGCCGAAAATCCAAGCGATTGGTATGGGTGCCTTCGATGGTCGTCATATTACATCCGCTTTTGTGAATGCCATTGCGCGGGTACGATGTGCAGATGATGGCTGTTAAGCGAGTTATGTATTTTGGTGTTCTGTAGAAACCAAAAACAGAATGACTGAATATAAGAAGTATGTACATACTTGAGAAACACTTTATTAATTTCTCTTAGGAAAAGTCGACCGTCCCGTCCGAAGCTTGAAGTAAAGCTTATTAATTATCTATTACTTTTCATTCGGACAAACTGCAATTCGTGGAAATTGCCTACTGAGGTGTTTCACACACCGAGTTAATTTGTGTAGGTTTTCAACAAAATTGATGAGATCAGGTCTGGGAGAGTTTGTCTGGAGTATTGAAGGAACATGGTTACCTTCAAACTTCGGTTTTGTGGAGTGTGGGAAACGTAACTCGCGTGTCGATCATGATAACTGATTTCATTCTAAAACTCGGTTTTTTAATAACTTTTAAAGAAGGTGTTTTTATAAAAAATGTAGTACCCTTTATTTTTGATCACTGCGAGAGCTGTCGTAGGTGAACGGAATACTCAACCGATGAATGATAAGGGCTCACTTGTATGCTACCAAGCTGCTTTTATTCTTCCTATTTCTACAATTTTTCGTCTCCTTTTACTGTATCTGGCGTATGTATCGGGTCATATTTATGCATTCCAAATTTTGTGGATGCCTTACCCGTTTCCTGCCATCAGATATCACCAAATCCACCTTTATCTCCACGGGCCAAAGAATATTTTGCTATTTTCTTTTTCTGTGCCTGCCTAACTAAGTTCTTCTTTTGTGAATTTTAGAAGGTTCTTCCTGTGCTTTTTGGTAATGAACTTTGGGACTTCTTCCGAAGAGATGTTGCTCTTCAACTCCTTTTCCAAATTCTTGGAGAGTATACTAGGAAGTCTAATTCGACAACAATCTGTCGAGCTGACCTTAAAAGGTCATTCTTGGACAGACCTTTAATTTGGCGATCATCTTTAAGAGAGTAGGCAAAAAGTGGTAAAGAAAAGGCGGCTCTCTTTACCGAACATTTGGAGAAGACGCCTTTTGATGGACAAATCTTGGTAGATGATCCAAGTATAATTACTATTAAATAAAACACAATTTTTTTTATAGTGGGAAAATTCATAAAACCCCATTCACTTTATTCCGTCACAAACAGTCAGAGACAGAAGACAGCGCGTTTTTCGTTACAGAATTATTTTCTACTCCTCTCACACCATCACAAACCAAATCATCGACTGATGAGTTATATACTCATGCAGCTCGATACAAATAAATCTGTCAGCTTTAGTATAGAAAAAGTATCACTAAACGAACTCTGCCAGGCAATCAAAAATCTAAAAAACAACAAGGTTCCTGTCTTCGATGTAATAACCGAACAAATCCTGAAGAACTCCTCTATTTAATTAACGTTGCATTTAGGCAATTATATGTGCCAGACTTATGGAAGATTGGAGAAGTTATTATGGTGCCAAAACCGGGCAAATAGTAGAAAAGAAACAAAATCAGAATAACGAAAGAAAAGTGAAAGAGCATTCTCTACCGCCCGACTTCAGCCCTTCAACAGAGTCTGGCATGAAGGCCTAAAGTACAAGCTAACCAGGCCTCTTCCGAAAAGCTTATATAAGATCCTAGAATCCTATCTCGATAAAAGGATTTTAAGCAGATCCGAGCAGGAGTCCCTCAAGGCAGTGTCCTTGGCCCTACATTATATCTGTTGTACACCAGAGACATACCTCAAACTGAGGTTACCCTTGTGGCTATATTTGCGGATGACACAGCGATTATCAGTTGCGGTGGCAATGGGAAGTTCAGTTGAAAAACTCAACTGAAAAACTCTAACTAGCTCTAGACAAAATAAATGAATGGTGAAAGCGGTCTTTCATTGTTCCCAATGAGCATCGATGCGAAACTCAAGTGGAAGGTCCACGTGAAAATCTGCTTGAAAACCGGTGTAGAGAAATGTACTGGTTGCTTGGACGGCACTCCAATTTAAGCATGTAGAACAAACTACTATTATACAAGCAAGTACTGAAGCCTATATGGACTTACGGCATACAACTATGAGCTTGCACCAAAGCAAGGAAAAGAGGATTTATTCAGTCCCATCAAAATTAAATTGTAGGGGCTATTGTGAATGCTCCCTAGTATCTCAGGAATTGTGATACACAATGAGACCTAGAGATAACTACTACATAACAAACTCCGCTAAGTATCAGACTTCATGGTCATTGCAACCATGTCATCCTGCAAACTTTGAACATGAGACGTTTATTGGGCCGAAACCAAGGTACAAGACCGCTCGATTTAGCGCAATGATAATAAACCAACCTAGCGATGGCAGGTTATTTTACCGAAGGTATACCTGCAATACGCGAAATCATCTTCAAAGGTAAACTACTACGTGAGGAAGCTTAGTTGTATTTAGTACAGAAAGTAAAAAAAAAGGAAGGGTGTTTTTAATCAGTAAAAATCTGACACTACTATGTGTACACGGGTCGCATAGTGTCTTGTTGAAGATTTTCACCAAGCTGAGTAAAAAACAAAAAAATCTTTTAAAGAAGTATCTCGTGGTCGCCCTTGGTCTGCGGGATTCGAATACCAGTGAAAGCAAAGTTAATACGCTTTTGTCTGGTTTTCAAATCTGGTCCAGTCACCATTTGCCTTTGGGATTAAATTAACGGCACTATCACTGGCGTAGTCAATCAGTGGTAGAATTCTGACTAGGGGTATCACAATGGACCAATATGGTCTAAGTGTTCTGGTGAATGTACTAGCAGCCCCCTACCTAACCTAACCTAAACTCGTGGTCGACCTATTTTGGTGTGCAATTTGTGTGTCTGTATTCTTACGGGTTTCAGGATCAAATCTATACACATACTTTAAAAATTAAATAAAACATAATTCGCCACAATCGATAAACCAAAAACAAGTACCTCGGTCTTATTATTTATCTGTGTATCTTACACATTATATATCGTATAATACTGATGCTTGGTCGTTCTAATGTTTCTTTCCATTGGTCGACCAGTTCGCAAGTTCATGTGACTGCTGACTGTCGTGAGAATGACAACCCTTCAACCGCGCGGCACAAACATTTGAGGTTAAATTTCATACGGCATCACCCTGAGCTTCCAATTTTATGTGACCTGTGTAATATCAGAGAGCGTTAGGACTTGTTGCACTCCATCGCGAAATGCCCTATATTGAAGGAGTTCTGCAGTAATTTCGTTGGTGCAGCGATACTTGAGTTGGAGGAAGCAATGAACATCCTGAACGGTGACAGAGGTTGGGACTTACTCTGCAACCACTCAGTGAACGCATTGCGGTACAGGAAATGCTAAATAGAAGAATGTTTGTAAGCAATTTTAAGTAAAAAAAACTATAGGTCCCTTGCACTCGTAAAAGAACAATAACACGCACAACACTAGTGGTTACTGAGAAGCTAGGCCTAGGTCCGCCTCGGAATGTCGCGCCACCAATATTATAATATTATTATTATTACAAACAGCATTTATTTGTTTTTTTATTTATATTTATAATGTAACGTAATTTTTCTTTTTAATGTTAATCTGGTAGACGACCTCTCGGCCAAACCATATAGACTAAATATACTAAACTGATGCCGTCTCATGTTTCAGTTGCTTGCCTCTGCCACCTACTTAACAACCACGTCAACCCAAATTCATATTTTATGTGCCTTCCTCAACAGTCTCAAGAACTCCATCGTCTGTTTATTTATTTCTTTTTTCGATTCCAAATTTGTATTAATAAAAAATACTTTCGCCAGAGTCTTGACATCCCATTAACTTTCTTGCCTTAACATCATTTTGACTTTTCGTTGACATTTAACGGCACGATGTCGCCAGCATCAAAAGCCACAATGTCGCGACTCATTCATAAATATTGTATTATACCTAGTGTTTGGTTTCCATTTGTCAGTGATTCGATGGCGTCACGTTTGCTATGCCATCGCGTTGCTGTCAAATAAAAATGCTAATGTCATCAAACACACAGGGAGCTTTTCGTCTGACAGACGTCAAATAATCTGAAGCAACGGTAATTAAGATCAATCCGTAAATACTCCATGTTCAATACATGAATTGATTTGATGAGCTCAAGTGTAAAAGTGTTTGAGGAATAAACTCGGCAAAAGGGCAGACGATGCTTTTCTTTTGGCAACCAAACTTCTGTTCCGGATAATCTGCTGCAATCGATTTCGCCTAATCACCACTAAATCCTACCATGGTTCGGTGCAAAAGCAATCAAAGCGGAATGGAACTGAACCCCGCCTCAGTGATTTTACGCAGATACTGAAAGTTTTTGGCCAGTTCTCCACCTTCAGGGCGGAGTGGGGGGTGCATGTGGGTGTTTATTTCGGGATACACACAATTAATTACTCAGTCAATTAGGACCCACCTGATACAAATTACCATCCTCCCCCGACCCACTGGGGGTTGGATACTGTGAAACCGTCTGCTTTGGTTCGTAAAAATAACCAATGCTCGGTAATTGGCCATTGTAACAAGGACATTTCTTGGGGGAACGGGTGAATCGTCGTGGTCGGATCGATTGCGGGATAATTTATTTACATGAACTGCTTTTGATTCCGTAGAAATGTGTTTTCTAATTACGGCTACATTCACACCTGAATGGATGGGAGAACAACAGATTCCAACGGAACCGGAATTTATTTCAAAGCCCAATTGGCCGGGTAATAGAATGATATATATATGGACTGGAAATTCAATGGTTTTCATTAGTGATTGCTTCAGAAAGATTGACTGTCGGTAGAAGTGTACATCGGACTGTAAATAATTAAAGTTGTTGAGCTCTGTTGTGTGAAAATAAAGAACATTGGGGCAATCAAATACATTTTATGGTAGTTATTCTTTGGATGGTAACAAACAAGTTAAAAAGTACAAATCTCGTCGACGCAGAACGTTTGCCCTCGAAGAGACCAAGGATTTCTTTCTCCGATTTCGGAGAGAGATAATCCATCCATCTGCGCCGTAAAAAATCAGGACTGGAATGATCTGTGTCTTATATAAAGTCAGCCCGTTTGTTCAAGAGACTGATCTACTACTCAATTGTCTATTGAATACCAAGGAACCAGAGATTAGTAAGAGTTACATAAGCGTTAAATCTCGGCACTTTTTTTATTCCGAGCAGAGGTACATGGACGATGTCATTAAATACCTCGCAGTTATAACTCCCCATTTTGATCCCAACAAACTTCTGTCTGAGCCTTATATGCCTTAAAAAATAGTTTTTGATAAAACTTTCGAACATCGGACAAAAACATTATTTAATGCCTTTATTAACATATTAATGCTCTGCGAATAAATTTGAGCACCAACTAAAACCACGGACTCAACTGTATACTGGACTGTGTCGTTCTGATAACCCTTCTTCGAATGACCAGCACCTAATTCACAGCAATAACCAGCTCTGGAGCCACCGCATAGACTCATAAAATAAAAAAAAACATAATTAGCCTGGAACTGGGTCGACTCCAATTCGCGGCTTTGAAATTAATATCCCATCAAAAGTCATTTTAGGACATTGACATGCTTCCTTTCTTTCTTTGCACCACCGACACTGTCGCCGTCATCGTGTTGTTTTTTTTTTTTGCTCATTGCTAACGCTCACGTGGCACGCAACCGTTTCATTTGGTCTAATGCGCTCTTAGTTATGCCGTGGCAAGGCTATAACGCCGTCAAATGTGTCTGAAGAGTGTTTTATCGTTTAACGAGGTCAACTAAGGTGCGGGGGTCGTAACGACAGATGTAATCACGATTTACTTGCAATTAGGTCTTAAGTGCCCCACTGAGGAATTTCAAATCTTCAGTCTTGTGGGTTTGTTTTGAAATTTCACATAAATGATTGCAGTTTTGATATAGGTGCGGGTCAGGTTTTATCAACTGTAAGTTTTGTTTGTGTGATTTCACTCTGGGAAAGAAATACAGTGTCAGGGGGTGTTTGGGGAAGCAACAGTTTATGGTGTTGTCTCCTTAAAGTGTTCTACTTAATATTGCCAGAGTGTCGAACAAGCATTCGGAATATTTTTAACTAGAGTTTCGGTGCTTTCATGGCGTCCTCGTACACAAAAGCTAAGCTTACAATTTCTTAGTAAAAGGCATACCTTATACGAAGATCAAAAGCGTGAGATTAGGAGATCTTAATCTCATATCCAACACCAGCGCTACCGTTCTGCGAGTTCTGCTACATTTCCCAACAATTTCCCAATGCTACTACCATGTGCTTTACTGACCACTTTCTGTCCTACTCTTTCCAATTGTCAATATCATGCGAGAATGAAACAGCTATTTGAACCACATTAAGAAACACAAACAACGGTACAGTGAATTTCGCCTGCAGTGTTTCGAATATTGAATATTCCTTTTTAATTCACGTAGCGAGTGGCGACGCCAAAATTTGGAACTTCATTAAATAAGAAGAATAGTAAAAAAAGAAAGGTTTTGTAAATGTTTCGCCTCTCTAATTTTCTTTCCACACACAGTAGTGCAGCCGCTAAAAATATGTTTTCTAAGCTAAGTACAGTCAAAAACAATAAGACAAATCGTTTAAAAATTAGCACAGTCAATTTAATTATGGCTGCTGAAGAAATAAGTAACAGAGAAAGATCGCATAAATGGGAACCTTCCGATTTGGTGCTTAAAGCTGTTTAGAGTTATTTTTTCTTATACATATGTTGTGTTGAATAATTAGGCTATATTTTTATTTAGCAAAGATTTTAAAAATTCCAGTTTCCGGGCAGATGTCTGCCTCTGCGTAGTAGTCGACGCACTTACCCACAACGCCACAGCGACCCACTACAAAGTTTCAGTTGCTCCAATTTTCTAGTGTTTCTCCACATTCATCTTCATTCGGAGACCCATCAGGATTTGATGATGCCCGGTCAATCCCACCTAACACAACAAGATCTTTCTAACCATCGATCCTGGCTTGGATTGACTATCACATCGCCTACCCCACAGTTTACGCCGACTCACCGCAATTCGACCACTACTGTTTTGCCTTGACGTTCCCCATAAAAATGGCTCGATGATGTTGAGATTCAGCAGTGATTCACAGATGGATATTCGGTCCGTGGGGTTCTTTGGCGTTAACACTGGTTTACTCTTACTTCAAGCCTTCTTTTGTATCCGGCCTTGTTTAACGGTTAGCCACCTACTGCCTACTTCAGTCACGTAACCACGCTCACAAGTTATGACAAACAATTTGGGATTTCAGGTATTAACTAAATAAAACATGAACAGAATTGTTCTTAATACTCCAAAGCTTTTTTTCAATGCTCAGAAACTGCAGAAATATTTCTTTAAATTCTTAAAATGTTGCACCATGGAAACGCATTAAAATATCTGAAATTGAAAAATCGGTGCGGTCTCTGAGGCCGCTGGTAGATGGTTAAGGGTTAAACATTTTAAACGGTTTTTTTGTGCAGTGTTTAGCTTTTGGGCAATTCAAACAGTGCTTTCATGTTGGTCAGGCTCAATGATTTCCATTTTCTACAATTGGCATTTTAGAACGTGATAATCAACAGAATCGACGGAACCACTGTTAGTGCGCATGAATACACTAACAGTATCAGGACCATAAACATTATTTACATTTTTAGACGCCTGGCTTACTCTTTTGCATTTATCGAAGAAGTATGTATATGTTATATAGCGTATTTTCACTTTGCTGTGTCCATCTTTGACGCGCTCCCACGCGACAAATTTATCTAAGTACAAAACCTTATCTTTCTAAAGGCTTTTAGTTTGGTCCGATGGGACGTATACAACGCGGGATATAGATTACTAAAGCCATCTGTTGGAAAAAATAATGTCTCTCTTTCTACTACACACGATATAATAAAACATTTGTTATTTCGATTGTCTACCCTTTTCTTCGTACGGTATTTAGAATCACCAATGAATTTGAAAAATGGGAACATTGTATCTAAGTTTGATTTAATCAAAATTTGAATTCGATTAACACTGGCGACCTATGGTCACGGAATTATTGTGCGTAAAACTTCAAGCGATTGCGTGATCTTCCTTTTGCTGGCGAGGCACAACCACCCACTGCGTCGATGACAATCCCACTTCGCAGACATTAAACGATTATTGAACTCCAAAGACGACAACACAACTCGCAAATGCATCCATTGAAATGTCTGATACATGTATCTACCGCACGGTATCTTTCTCACTTTTCCAGAATTGTCTTTTCCCTTTTCTCTCCATCCACCACTGTACTGCCCATTGAACGGGCATGCACGTGAAATGATTATGCATGCATATTATCACATCGCCTAACCCCCCTCGCGGCAAATTAAATTCACGAAACCGATCAACAGAATATCTTATTGTATGACATCGAATATGTACCTCCCCCGCCATTCGCTTTTACAACTTTTTCCATGGAGTTTCTCACAAAAAATCAGAATAATACGCACGTCAACACATGTGAGAGCGACCTCTGGGAAATACCCTACCAAAACAACAAACAAAGATCTCTCTAGATACTCTTCGCTTCGATCAGAGCTAATGAGAAAGTATCTAAAAAAAAAAAGAAAAGAAATCTATTCGCTACCACAACACAATCCGTCGACGATCACCGATCGGCGAGCGAAGCATTTAGTCACTTCGAGTATCGCAACAAGTGCACAAGTGATAGAAGCGATCGTGCGCGGGCGCCGAAAACATATCTACATATATTTTTTGCTTCTCTCCAAATTGTTTTTGTTTTTTTTTTTTACTATTCGTTCAGCAAAGTGGGGAGTGCTCTCTCTTTCTTACAGACGATGGATGTTGAACAAATTAAATGATATACACAAAACAATCAGTACGCGCTGGTGCCAAACGCTAAAAAATCACACGGACAAGTCAGCAAATTGATCACTAGTTGTACGTTACGTTAGTCAATTGAACGCTTGTCCTTCATTGTTTTCGCGATAATTCCGCGACAATACGCAGATGCGCAGATTCGCTCCTTCCGACACGTCTCAATTAAAAAAAGGGGATGCGTTTGTACTCCGATGTGATCTTGATTTTGTTGTGATCGATCGTCAAAATCAACAACAACGCCACTAGCTTGGCTATCAACATAAACAAGCTTCTTAAATACTGAAATCTAAGGAATACGCGGCATCGACTACTTTGACAAACGCCGGCGACGACGGAAAGTGTACGTATCTAGATAGATACAAATACCAAAACCAACATTTGTTTTTTTTTTTTGTTCATTTATATTTTCGTACTCTCATGGTGCTCTCTGTATTTATCGGTGGGAGAAGGGGTGTCGATCAGTAGCTCTAGTGATCGCATATATACATATAATTTTGTATCATTTTGTTCAATTATAATCGCCAACATTTAGCTTTCAGTTTGACTAAGAACGTTCTAAATAGCGCACCGCTTTTGCGGTTCAGTTGTAAGTTTCCCAATCCCGGTGGAATACAAAAGAAAAAAAATTATATCAAATTCATTGTGCATTCAAAAATCGTGAAAATTGAAAGTGTGAAAAAGAAATCCAAGTGAAGAGTTATTCTGTCTAATCATCCGGATTGCGTGTGATACATGATATAAATAAAGTTTTTATTTTTTTATTTTCCTTTGAATTATATAAGTTCAAACAGTGAAGGGCAAATCAGTCAGTACATACTGATGTATATTATGTGAAGATAGTTGTGGTCTCAACAAAGAAGATATCTATTGAATTTGTCTTATATTTGAGATTTGTTCATTAATTTGAGTTTCATTTTAACAAAAAAAAAAAGTGCATCAGTAATCATGTTCACGGTACCCTGTCATCGGGATACAATATTGACAACATCGCTTAGCGATGCATCAGCCCTCTATAATCGACGGACCGTATGTATCGCTTGAAAGTTTCCCTGCCAGTTGATGTGCTTTGATTTGTGTTACTTTTTCCGCTGCAATTTAATTTGTTCCCCCTTGCTTTTTTTCCAATTTGTAATGTGTAACTGAGAAGTCAATGCGCGCCGAATATAAAGGGTGATCCACATGAAAATTTCAAATTTACTTCAAAATGTGAATGGTTTTTGAAAACAGTGGATTTACTGTGTTTTGTTGACGAATCTGTGAATAACCTTTTAATTCAATTTAAAACGCTTTGTTTAAAACCTTAAAGATAACTGGAATAAGTGAATTTTAAAGTGTCTCGCTATTAAATACTAGCACGCAAATCCAATTTTTGCATGTAATTTTTTTTTTTGTTGCGATTTCGAACAAAACACAAACCTTCATGACAGATTTACATAATATGTAGGTTTATGAATAACACGCATGATATCTTAAAAATAGCCATAAAATAAAGTCCAATCCGAAAAATGAAAATGTTTTAGAAACTGTTCCGATAAAATCTTTCGCAAAGCGAGGCCGTTTTTTAATGATCTTATCAATCATTCTTGAATTATTCATATTTATTCGATCAGAGGAATATGAAGTTTTTCCTCATTGTTGGTCGCCGGCATTTTGACATAAGCCTTAATAAGAATTAAAAAAAAACACGCTAAAGAGTAAACAGTACAGGGACGTCAAATTGTCAGCATAGAATTGGTTGATCACCGGAATCACACGATTATAAAGAAACAACTGCATCTGAATTGACATCTGGCACCATCTAATTAATGCCGTATGTCAAATGTTTACAAATGAATCATCTGTTGACGGTTGAGTGTATCATCAGTTGGTATTGTCTGATCAGTCGCAGTTTGGTTCAATGCTGAGTCAAGTACAGAATTCGCAATAACAATAACATAGTCCCAAGTTATAAAATTTAATAATTTTGACAGTTAACTTGCTTATTAATTGACAATTCATTTGTCATTTGAACTGTAACTTTATTACTTGCTCAACAACATATAAATGAAAGTGTGTTGTTATTTCGTGGCGACACTTTAAACAAGAGCCGCGAACTGCGACCGGGAATTTTCAACATATTTGTACATATGTCAAAAGTTTCGCATTTAATAATCTTAACAAATGTTCACTTTAATATCCTCACTAACGATTTCAAATCTATTCTCCTCGAATCAATCATGCCCTCGGCAAACTGTCAAACTGAGAATGCGATCCACAACTTGACGACTTAAGGGCCATTCATACGAGCTCACTACGAATCGCAAACTTCGCAAACTCTGACACTTCATTCATTTGTAGTTTTCACATTCACAGAGAGCAATGGGTACAATTTGAGCAAACACACAAATCATCGCGAATTTTTTGGTCGTGAATGTGTGGATCGCGTTTCGTTCTCTTGTGTATTGCGAATTCAACTTGAAATTTCGCAAACTAAATGATTGATTCGTTCAGAAAGAATTATAAATCGTTAATAATAATAATTGTTGATCCGCAAACCTTTTCTTACCAAAAACCTTCTGTTTCGGAAAGTTCGAGTTCGCAATTCTCATATAAATGGCACTTAAAGAGACAAACACAGAATCAGTTGCGTTTAGAATCCACAAAAATCTTAGTTGTAGAAAAAGAGATACCAAATGATTACGACACTTGCATCAAAAATTTATCCAACCCAACTTACGACGACATCACAATAAGATGATTTATGAGGGAAAGGAACCGTTAAAGTAGGAACAGTTTAAAAGTTGTCCTAGTCCTTTAGACATTGTTTGAAATGACAACCCAAGTTTTCACAAATTCACTGTTTTCTAATGACTTTTGTCGTTAAGTTTATTTTAGTCAACTAATGGAGATCAGGTTTTCATTTTCCCAAATAACAGTTGACACAGAAAACTTTGAGCTTGTGAGAAAAGTGTTAACTTAACGCCCTATTCCGCAGACTTTCAAACATGCGAGAAACTGCGTCCTTATTACGTTTTGTGACATTTATTTTGCGATAGACTATGAAATAGTCGTGTTGAAAGGCGACGATGGAAGCAACACCGCGACCTGTAGCAATCTGCGAATAGAGACAATTCCATGTGAATTAAGTGCCAATCTGTTCCCACTTCGCTGTGTGTTTTTAGGCAGACAGTACTTTACTCTCCAGTGTCAGCTGTCACTTTGATTTTTTGTTATAAATTTAACATATTTATGACATAACACGCTCTTTATAAATACGTACTCAAAGCTCCATCTTTCTATTGTTCTTTGAATAATAAATAACATTTCCTACTCAGGTATAAAGAAAAACTAAATTCGTCATTAAGGCAAAGCATGTTGATGTGTGAACTCCAAAATCCACTCAGTTTTTGTTTCCCAATAACAAATTTAAGAGGATTACTCAACGCCCCAGAATGAAATCCCCTCGTGGAATTTATTAAAAATGGATTTGAATACGTTCTCCTACAGTCGGTGTCCTGTGGTAAAAATAACATTCATATATATTATTCATATTTATTTATTTCGTATTTACTTACAATAACAAGATTAAGTAATCTTATAAAATAATTGCAAGCCTAAATTAAAAACAGCGGAGTGAAAGACATTCGATTATACAGAGTTTTAACTATTTAAATTAAAATTGCAAGTTATTGGCAGTATCAGAGGCCAAAACTGAAAAAAAAAACATTATTTTTAAATCCGTCTGTATTTGTGATCTCTCTCAATTATCCAGGCAGAGAATTCCGCAGTCTAACGACTTAGACAAAAAATTGAGGTTCCGACACGAGGCAAGGGCATCTCGCTTGTACAATGATTAGTGATCTACGAGATTGCAAGAATTGTAGCTTATTATAAAGATATTCAGGCTGTCGAGTTTGCATTAGATTGTTAACCAGAGCGCTCTATATTTCAGGTGCAGTCGGTAATTTGGTATGAAAAACGACACATGGTCTCTCTTCCTGAGATTGAAGCAATACCATTACCATTACCTTGCAATACCATTATAAGCCACATTGAGTTTCTTCATACGTTTGTAATCCGGTGTACAAAAGTCCTCGCACGCATATATGTAGTAAAATCTGCAGTAGAAGTGTTTTCGCGAAGAGCAATTTAGTTTTAGTTGGTAGAAAATGTTTAGTGAACCATAGAGAATGTAGTCCACCATAAACCTTAGCGTCCGTTGCATTGATATGCGTATCCCAAGAAAGAGTGCGGTTATATATCACGTCAAGATTATTAGGAGAATCAACCCATTCTATACGCTGTTGATTTAGTAGAGCGGATCGGAGACCTGTGAGGTCGAAAGATCTACAATATATAACAAGCACCTTCGACTTAGTGGGATTGAAACTCAGATCACGTTTTAAGGACCAAATATACACCCTAGGAAAGACCTTCATTCCACAAGCATATCGCATTATTTATCTGACTCAGTGGAGAGCTTAGGTAAGTTTGGACATCGTCATCATACATGTGGATTTTGCAGTGTTGAATAACGCAATTCGTTGGGAATATATTGGTTTCCACTTCGAAAAATGGACCACTAGAGGTATGTTCCTGCATCGTTCTTTAAACTTTGTGATGATGAATACTGCCGATTAAAACTCTCCCAAGTTTAAGGCGGTCATCAACTCGGATGTCGATGATCTTTGCAATTTGTCTAAACGTGAAAATATTAACTGAAACTATTTTGCGGTTGGGTAAACCACAAATTTGTATCTTTGTTAAACAATAGCAGATTGTTTAGTATCCACACAAATTGCGAAACATAGGGAAAACCCAGATTCCCCGAATCTTTATCTCTCGTGCTTAAATCTTCAGCTCTTAATTCAAGAAGATTTATTTGACATCACCTCAGTAGAAATTAATGGTAATTAACAATAAGCGAGGTAATTCCCGGATATGAATTAATAATTACTTTAAATTGTTGTGCTTTGAGGGCACAACCTTTTGTTAACCTAGAAGGCAGCAAGTTGTGGCTGTTTTCGCTTGGACAGCTTTTACTTAATAGTACCGACTCACAGCGATAGCCGATAAATTTTGCTACATTAAGAAACTCGAATAACTTATTTTGTAGGTCATATAATTTATTTCTTGGATAATTCAATTTTATTTCGTTTTTTATTTTTTTAAATTATTGAGTTTAAATGTCATCCGCGCTGATTGACGCATGTGCGGCATCTTAGCAAAATATTCTTCATGACTGCCTGAAGAGTTTAAGTGCCGCATCAAAAATTTGTGGGTTTGGTTTTGTAAAATGTTAACTTCCTATTTGCAGGTCTGGAGAGGAGGACCTGAGTCATGGTCTTCCTCTACTGCGCCGTTCCTCTGGGGTGGATTCGAAGATTTGCCGGGCCGGAGCATTGGTTTCCATCCGCTTTACATGACATAGCCATCTCAATCGTTGGATCCTCACTCTTTTGACTAGGTCGATGTCGCTGAACAGCTCGTACAGTTCGTCGTTGTATCTCCTCCTCCACTCACCATCCATGCAGACGGTATCGAAAATCACCCGAAAAATTTTCCTCTCAAAGCAGCCAGAGTACCTTCGTCCGCTTTTGACAAAGTTCATGCCTCTGCACCATATAGCAGGACTGAGACGACCAAGAGTTATCCTTCGTTTGATTTCAGCGCTGGTGCAGTTGTCTGCATTAATAGTGGTTCTTAGGTAGATAGTCTTTGACTCACACGCCCTGTCTGAGACGTCGGTGTTGGGGGTCCTTCCTATCTCGTTGACAGCATATACTTGGTTTTGCCCTCAATTACTGTTAAACTCATACTCGCGGCCTCCGTTGCACGCTGTGTTCTTCCGTCAATGTTGTCGGCATATCCGAGTAGTTGGTGGGACTTCTGGAAGATCGTGCCACTAGTGTGTAGGAGTGTGAGTCTTGCACGATCTTCTCCAGGATGATGTTGAAGATGACAGCGCGTCGCCTTGTCTAAATACTTTTTTGACATCAAAGGTCTTGGTTAAGTCTTTACCCACCTTGGCGGAGCAGCGTACTTTCTTCGTTGTTATCCCATATAAACGGAGGAGTTTGGTAGGGATGATTTGATAGGGATGCTCTGTTGAAAAAAAAGCTTGTAACAAGTTCAAATAACGCTCCCCTATGACGATACAGTGCGAAATGGGCTCCAACCGGAATGAAAATTGAGTTAAGTATGGTCTCGATTTGAAGGAGCTTCTGGCGAAACGGATCGGGAAAACTTTGCCTTATAGTTGAAACCTTATAATGAAAAAAATTTTAAATTTTTGTCTCCTGATACCCAGTTCGGCAAATTAAATTCCTAAACGCTTGGAGTAACCTGTGTAGGACCAGCTATAGCAACAATTGTTTCTTGTGTCCGAACGTGAGGATTTCGGTGGTAAGGTCCTTGAGAGACTGTACCACGCTCGGCAAAAGACCGTACCAACCTCAGTATGGTTCATCTGATTGGCGGCGTGGCGCCAAAGTGCGCCGAGACTCCTTTTGGACGGAAACAACCGACTCCAATGCGTAAATTCATTAAATATAAATAACAATATAACAATATGGGTGGCGCGACAGTCCGAGGCGGACCTGGGCCTAGCTTCTCAGCAACCACATGTGTTGTGCGTGCTATTGTTCTTTCACGAGTGGAGGGTCCTACAGTTTAATGCCGACTCCGAACGGCGAAATTGAGGAGCTTTTTCTAGACAGGAATACTCTTTGAGCATTGTCAGTGACTCGAAAGAAGTGGAGCCGTGAATTATGATAGGTGGTAAATTCGGGTATCGAACCTGCCACCCTCTGCGTAGGAGTCGACGCACTTACCCACTATGTCACGACGACCGCAAATATAACTAACAACATGAAGGGCAACCTAGTGGAAGGCACTCGGGCTAAGAGGGAAATAATTTGATACAGAGACATTAGAAATAAGAAAGATCCACGCCGGAAGACTTTCCATTTTCTACATTGTACGTGCATTTTCGTTTGCGCCGCAGACCAAGATGGGTATGAAAATGTTCCCCTAACTATTAACTATTACTCCAAGTAACATGAAGTTTTTTCCTCTTCACAGCACAACTGATTCCACTGATGTATTCAAAATTAAAGCTAGGCTTTGTGACGTTCTGGCACGGTCATCGGTTATGCGCTTCCTTTTTCGAAGCTTCGTTTTTACTTAATATTGATACCCTGTGTTCAGTAATCAGCGAATGCTAGCGACTTTAAAAGGATCGAGACCTGCGAAACGAACGTATTCAAATACTTCTACTTCCTTTGATCGATTGTTCTACACAGGACGAGTTCCGTGGCCAAGGAAGCTGTTGAGGAAATATTGCGACTCATTTCTCACCTTCGTTCACTTTTGTCAACAGAGGCTGAGAAATTGGTTTTTAATTTCAAAATCAATTCGATTTTTTTCTCAGATTCGCATTCAATGATGTAATTTTAAGATGATCAAGACTGATCACCTGAAGTCCCAATGCATCGCGTATATGAGGAACAGGTTCCCGAGAGGCTAGTCCATAAACCAGATTCAACAGCTTACCACCAGTCACACGTACATCCAACGAGTAATTTTGACTTTCAGAACATCAAATAACCAGTTTTAGTTGTTATCAAATAAACTTATAAGCTCAGGCATCATTAAAATTCTTCAGTAACAACAAATAAACCCGCAAGGCGTTCGTTTGGACTCCATCCTAGTTTCTTATTTCATTTGTTGGGATGTCAATCGGTCCAGAAGTTTTTTTTTTGTTTTTTCCCATGAAGGTGTGGTTTACATTTCCTCGTTGCACAGTATACTAACGAGGACGAACAAGTCAATTCATTTATCGGCTTCGAAAGTTGAATACTGCGAGATATTCAAAAGCTTCTTACAGACAAGCAACTCAGTCATAAATAAAAACCTGAAATAAACTGCTACCAGTTATTTTCTATAATGTAGACCAAAACAGTGAAGGTCGTTAAATCAACTCAATCAGTCAGTCTTTCACCTTTCAAATGTTGCTGCCCAAACAAATGTCGTTCTTGTCACATTTACTTAACACATAACTGTTTTACTCATGACATTATCGCATGCTGTATTTTAGAACTGTGACAGCGGCTTACGAAATGACACCATTCATTTCCTATTTTTCCCTCCAAAGTCAGAGTTCAAAGCCAAAAAACAAGAAATTCCACATCAAGGTTATGTACTTACGACGAAGTCGATTTCTTGTTGTTTGTAAACATCTGCTTATTTTGTTTTCATTTGAACGATAAACAATGCGATTGTTTTTCTGCATTCGTTTTGGGATACTTCCAATAAAACGCGTACCACTTGAAGACTGCTGTACTCTGTACGTGATCCGTCAGAAAACACGTTTTTTTTAAATCGATTTTTCCACAAAAAAAATGCTTCAGTTTGGTTTCTTTTTTTTTTCAACCGAGAAAGTGTTCTAAAAAAACATCGAATTCTACGGATGATGAATATCATGAAATCGAATTGGCCTAAATTTTCACCTACTCGTCGCAGTGATCCGCAGGGTGCGTGTGTGTTGTGAAGCGCGTCATGGGACACCAAAGGCAAATAAGCAAATATCAGAGTAGATACAGAGTTAGAGATGGATGAGAAAATGAATTTATTTCGATTTATTTTTTTTATCATCGAGCCAAATTACAGATAGCATTTTTAATACAAATGTCCCGTTGTCTTCGAGCTTGAAGTATATTTGTAATGTGGTAATATGTTCTGCGTTGCTAATATGTTATTATGAGGAATGTTAATTATAGAACAAAGAGGAAAGCTGAGAAACAATATAAACAGAGGTATACATTTGATTTTAAGAAAACAAATTGGGAACAGGGAAGGCGGTAAATCTGAATCACATTTGTTTTTATTGGAGCAGAACATTGAAATGCGTGTTGCCTGCTAAGACAATTGATAAATGAATGAATCCGTATAGGTTTGGGCCGTAAAACGCAAACTGTCGGACATGGTCTGAAAAATCCCACTGTGACGTAAAAATATCATCGCAAATGCTGCTTGTGAATTCGCGATGACATTTTGCTATGAATTCACTACCACACTTAGACCGTATTGCTCCATGGTGATAGTCACGGTTAGACTACAACCACTGACTGACCACTCCAGTGATAACGCCGTTATTTTGATCCCAACAGCAAATGGTGACTGGACCAGATTTGAAAACCAGATAAAAGTGTAATTTAAAAAGTGTATCTCCAAACTTACCAGATTCCTCCATGCATTTTTATGGTCTTCAAACCTCGCGGTTTCTGATAAACTTAATTGCAGCCCCCTTGAATTCATCCGTCCATGAGAAGTTGCCAAACCGAACAAGCCTATTGAGTGAACTTCAATTTATTTTGGGGACTATTTTCTCACTCTGTCTCTTTCCATCTGCTAGTGTTCTCACACAATTGTTTCCTGTCAACAGACAGGTGTTCTGGCGGCCATTTACAAATTGAGAGTGAGTGACATTTGTTTTGGCGGGCAATTATTCATTGACAGCGAATGACTCGTAAATTGCGACTTTTACTGAGGTTTCAGTAAAAGTTCATCCGAATCAAAAACTTTGCACTTAACACCTGCGCCATTCAGTCGTTCATCTCTTCTAGATAACGTCAAGCGTGAATTATGAAGTTGATTTATCGAACGCAGTGCAAAAAACATTGAACTTTAACAGATGTCAGTGCATTAATCATATGCAATTATGCATAATTGCCGCTCACTGCGATCTTGAAGTAAATAAAGCTGCTAGCTTTTCGAATGGTTAGGAACCAAACATTTTGTTTGTATTAAACAACAAACTAATAGTGGATTCCACTTCGGGCAGTGAGGAAAGAAGGAAGAGAAGTAAGAAGTAAGTTTCTGTTATTTTTCATTTATCCCAGTTAAGCGGCTACCCTGATAAAGTGGAATTCACCGAATATCAATTAAATTTAACATATTACGATCTTCAGCTCTCATCGATATCGACTTCGCTGTATTTTCAGGTTTTCAAAAATCGTATCTCGATATTTTACTGTTTTTAGCCAATACGTCCAAAACCACAAATAAGTGAGTAAAGATATATTCAAATTCGGCCAGAATAAAGAGGTAAACACAATACTAAGTTGTTACGGCGTCTTCAGAAATGACAACGCAATTTATCAGCTGTCATCCTTTTTCATTGGAGGAAGTCCTCTCTAGCCTTCTTAGTTTTATGTCTAAGTACTCTTAGATAACCCGGACTTATGATATCAAAGCCTTTTTTTTAATAGAAATATACTATACACTAATTTACAAGCCCCAGAGTCAACAATCATTTATTCAAGTTGCAAGCCATATTTTCAACAAAAGTTTAAATGTCTTTATCCCAAGCTTCATGAAATAGATTCTGTATCTTATACATCATTCTATTGATCTGTTCTTGGCTATTTAAAATTAAAAAAAAACTTGAAATATACCTTTCATAAGTAGCTTCAAGCATAGATGTTAATAAAAACTTTTGATGAATACTTGTGTTTCAAAAAAATCCACGCCAAGCTACGCGTAGGGATATTAAGGTATGCTTCACTTTCAAGTTGCAGCATGGACATGACTAAATGCAACTTCTTGCAACCTTCGGAGTTATGTTCAAATTTGTTGCGCTATATCGGATTCAAAAAACATGTTTTTGACTTTGTTCAGGTTTTAAAAGTCACAATTTCTTGGCTAATAGTTGTTGGACTAGGGCCTTATTTTTAGAATAAATAGAAGGCTTTCTTTAAAAAAGAAATAAATGGATACATGAACGGAGCTCTGAGATATTCAATTTCTTATAGGAGAACTTAAATTTAGCACAAATTTGTAGGGGTGTGTTTTATCGTTTGTTGGACTGTAGACAAAAAGCTCCAAAAGACTCCAACAGGAGACTTTGCTTAGTTTATCTGAATATTTGAAACGTGCTCTATTCATGTTGTACTCGCCTAACGACCATTTTGGCCGCAAGAGCCTTTTAAGTGTAGCAATACGTTGACCTAAGCTGCAAAAAATGGTAAGTGGGTTGTAGTAACCAAGCTGTGACGAATACAAGTTCTTTGAGGTAATAAATATGTAACTTTTGAACCTGCGGACCGTTTTAATGAAATTTGAAACATAGTACAACTGCCAAATCCTTTCGGGAAAAAGTGATATTTAGTTTTATAGTTTGAACTGCATCAACCATTTTTGAACCACGTAAAGATCTATGTTTGTACTATGTTTCAAATTTCAATAAGATTGGTCTATGAGTTCAAAAGTGACATTTATTTCCACCACGAAAATAGCGACTGATTCGTAAATTTGGCCACCATGAGTTATTGTTGTACGGCTTATTTTCAGGAGTTGACTCAGATTTTTAAGAGGATATACAGTGTAATTTTTGTATTTTAATAATCCTCACACTTATTGGTTGGGGTGAATAAAAAGATTCCCTCCATGTAGGTTCTTTCCCTCAATTTGATGTTTGGAATAGCTGTCAAATTTTGTCTGTCACCTTCTTATAAGTTATTCAACAAAAGTGGTTGAAAAGTGAATATTAATGTTTTTAAACATACAAAGTTTTATAATCCTCTGCGTTTCGGGGGCATATGTGTGTATAAGAATTTCATTATGGAAAGGTTAAGCAATCAGTTCGTTTCCGATATTCCTGAAGAAAACCGCGGCAGTGCAATACCAAGAATTGAAAAGATGAAAATATTCCTTCCATACATTGGTGACCCGGGATTCCATGTTGGTATTGTTGAGGACATTGGGATTCGAAAAATGTTTGGAAAGTGTGTTGTGCTATACGTGCGAAAGTAAATTTATGGATAAAATTGTCCTCATCGATCGAGGAATTGAGAATTTTGTTTTTTCCATAGACAGCTTCCAACTCAACTTGCATCTTACTTTTCATATTTTGCTGATTGGTAATTGTTAACATTATGAAATCCTCTTCTTCCATTCCGGATTTCATTTTTTAGGGTTTTTCACTTAATTCGTCAAAGTATTCCTCTTCCGAAACAGTCCTCCATTTTTTAAAATTAAATTTATGTTCCCAGCATCCATTGACTTAAAAATGGAGAGTGGAAAGAAAAGTTTGAAATCATGGCCCCCCGTGGTGTAGTAGATTGGTGTGCCGATTTCTACGCCTGGAGAAACAGGTTCGAATCGTCGAAATTACCAACTTTCATAATTCGCTTCTCCATCTGTTTCGAGTCCCTGACCATGATGTTCAAAGTGTATTCCTGTCTAGAAGAAGCATTTTAAAGTTTGGCTTTCGTAGTCGACATAAAACTGTAGGTCCCATCCACTCATCATAGAAAAATAGCACGCACAACACGAGTGGTTGCTGAAGGCGCTAGACCACCACACCGGTCCACCTCGTAATGTTGCGCCACACGTAATATTATTATCAATCAGTTTGAAATTGAACCCACACTTTATGACAAGTCCTTTCGTCTAATATAAATTTCTGAGTGTCCAGTACAATTTCAAAAATTGACTGGACACTCAGTCAACCCGACTTGATCTCATACCACACAAATTGATCAAAGTCAAGTCAAACAAGGTTGCAATCAATTAATAGGTCGCAGCTGTGCTAAATGTTTCAAACCTTCCCTACTTTTAATGCACATCGCAGCATTGCTCGCATCTTTGGTGATTACTTTGCATTTTTATTGATTGTATACATTTGTTGGAACACGTTAAAATGCTATCAACAAAACTCAAGAATGCTATTAACAATGTTTTGCATCGGATCCTCATTGATTGCTGTCAACGTGACTATTTTTCAAAACATAAAAAAAACCTTGATGTTTGTTTGGCATTCCGACTGAGGTGAAGCACTGGGACTCACAAGAAGAACGGGGCCAAGGTCAAATATGTTGGACGACTGCAAACATTCGCCGGTTTTTTCTGAACGAACACTCAACAGCAAAAGAATGTAAACAGCAGTCTGTAAACGGACGGGATATATCTATGTACCCATATAGTATGCAATTCAGGTCTGATCTCTTTAGGGTAATTTTGTTCACAATTGCTCAAAACTTGCCAGAAAACTGATCAACTTCCAGATTGGTCTTAACTCGTTATTTAATCGGAAAAAATTGAAAATTGATTTTGTTCACTATTTCAACTCACAGTTTGAAATTTAAAAGCCAGAAGTCCAGCAGTGTGTGATGTTCGTGTGCGCTATGAGAAGGAGAATTGAAAGCGAACGCTTTTATCAGAAATAATGGTCGTATATCTCCACCCTCCATTATCTCTGGTTTTTAGTTGCTGCTGAACATCACTAGCGACTATGCAGATTTATAATTCTTACACCTATGTTGATCCGAGCGGAAAATATTGATGGATTGGTGAGTGTAATATTGCCCGTAATTCACGGTGTCTGTTAACTAATGCAAAAGAATTTATCAAATACTTCATTACTCCACATCAAATCAAAGGGACTAGTATCTTCTCTCGTTTCACGGCAATGAATCCTGTATTAGTTCGAGCACCATTATTTTTGTCCGCTTTGAGAGACGAAAACGATAAATAACAGACACAATTGTCCCATTTTGTATAGCAGGCAACCACGACAATGGAAGAAAAGAGAGAGAGAGTGCAAAATCCCCGATTTCATCCCTTAACTTCTGATATTTCCGTGTTTTGATAAAAGGAAGAGTTGATAAACTCATGTGTTGTAATTTGAAAGTTTAAACCATAAAATTGGTTGGTCGCCGTGGCGTAGTGGGTAAGTGCGTCGACTCCTACGCAGAGGGTGCCAGGTTCGATACCCGAATTAACCACCTATTATAATTCACGGCTCCACCTCTTTCGAGTTATTGACAATGCTCAAAGAGTATTCCTGTATAGAAAAAGCTTCTCAAATTCGCCGTTCGGAGTCGGCATTAAACTGTAGGTCCCTTCCACTCGTGAAAGAACAATAGCACGCACAACACGAGTGGTTGCTGAGAAGCTAGGCCCAGGTCCACCTCGGATTGTCGCGCCACCCATATTATAAAAACAAAGTTGTGTTCATCTTTTGGTGAACAAAATTACCCTTAGACGAACTCGTTGACTTAAGGACTCTCCCAAATGGAATCCGAAACAGAGATAGCTGCTAGTTCGAAGTCCGAACCTCTTCTTAAACCCGAAGGGTGGTTCCACACTGATAGAACAAAGCAGTGTCATACCAACAAAACTGTTTTTCCTCTTTATTCAAGATATTTAAAATAAATAAAAAATATTAAACTGTTTTGTTTGTCAAACTCAGTTTTGTTCTAATCAGTCTAAAATAACCCTCAAATGAAAGTTTACTCCAAAACAAACAATTTCTTGAAGACCGTAAACTGCACTATTAACCAAAAATCCAATAAAGACAACCCGCAGAATTCCATAATGTCATATCATTTTGACATAAAAATATGCAATTTAATAACCTAGTCACCGTGCGTCAAATTTAGGCTACAAATCCAAAATTACACGTTCCCATATCGACCATGAAGGCTATACGCATGTAGAATTAACAGTGAATCTAACCCCAACATCATTAACATTCATACAAATTTTGTCGTGTTGTTCGTCTGAGCATAAAATATTATAATTTTGCTTCGTTTTATGACGCTCATTACAAGTTATGAATACAAAATGATCTCGACGACCTGTTTCTTGGCTACCCATCCAGAATTTGATGGTCAAGGTCTAGGTAACGTGCACTTCACAAGGTACTTCAACAATCTCGCTGTCGCTCTCTCTTGTATGTTTCTTTGACTGGCGTTACGTCAGTCGGTCTATACGCAGCATCAGACCAGTTGTTGTATATCTGTGGTATTCGTTTCTCGCGCCATCTAAGACGTCAGCGTCTAGTTGCATTTTCCGACTACTATGTCGAAGCAGAGAGCTAGGCTCACTTCCTAATTAGCTTTGTTGATTGGTTGGTTTGATGGGTGCCGTAACTGGTTTCCTATACCACAGCTGCGATTGCTAAGTAGTAGGTCGTGATTGCTACAATGACCCCAAACTTGTAGTTTTATAGTTGTTGTTAATTATACATTTTTATTGTCATCAATTAATAGAAAGTAAATAAAACGAAAAGAGAGAGCTATAGAGTGGGAAACTTATTTTCACGCCAGCGGCGACTGATGATTACTGCAATCACCGATCCATTAAGGAGGTCGTAATGTCGACGAACACGTTTGACAGTTTGATGTGACTTGACTTTTGAGTGATTAAGCAAAAGCAAAAAAATGAAGTTTATTGTTATGTCATGTGTCAGAAAGGGTAGGTTATTGGTGTCAGCTTTAGAAGTCCTATTTGCAAAATTTATTATCACCCGTCTTATAATCGTCGTTAATCATTGATGTAAAATGTTTGACTTTTGGGTGAAATTTTAGGTTAGCATATGTTAGCAAGACCGTTTTACATTTTTACTGCCCAATTTTTGGTGTTTTTGGTACTAATAATTATTCAGAAAAAAACACGTCGGCGTTATATAGAGTATTTTTTTTTTGCCAATGGAGAGTTGATTTTCTGTCTGTGGTTATGGACTGGAGGGCTGCGAGAGAGATATTCTCCACAGCACTCCTGGAATGGGCAATAAGCTCGTTTCAGCCGTTCAAATCTCCAGGCGTTGACAGAATTATACCAGCCCAACTGTAAAAAGGTAAAAGCACTACTAAACTACTGTCTACCACTGGGTTACACACCAAACTAGTGGAGAAGGGCAAAGGTAGTGTTTATTCCCAAGATGGAGAAGAAAGCCTACCTAAGTCTCACAGACCAATTAACCTAATATCATTTATGCTGGAAATGATGGAAAAAGTTGTAGACAGAGCAGCCAGATCAACAGAGATTGTGCTGTACCAACTGGGAGAAACTATCGAAAGCGCCTTTGAAGCGAATGAAACAGTTATATGTGCTTTATTGAATATTGAAGGAGCATTTGAAAACACATCGCATGCCGCTATTATAAAAGCTCTGAACAAGAAGGAAATAAACCGAACAGTATCGAAATGAATGTATGAACTTCTGAGCACAACACTTCTAGATATGTTAGTATATCTACAATGGGATCAGATGTCAAGCATATGCGGATGACATAGTCATCATAGCCAGAGGCAAAATCGCTCCTCCATTTTACCCTATCCGACATCATCAAATGGGCACTAACTAAGGAATGGTGCTTGTCGGCTGGCTTGAATTTCGGAGTTATCTTGTACAGCAAACTCATCTGAAAAAAGGACACAGAACAGGTTATCAGGTTGGCATGCCTTTGTATTACAGGGGCCACGAGTACCTGCCGCACTGCTGCGATGGAGCTGACGCCTTTGCATCTAGTGGTTGCAGAATGTGCAAACAAAACAATTATGAGAATGGCAAAAGAAATGATTGGAAAATACAGGTGCATTACATCAAACTTTCCTTTACTAATGTGTAAAGGTTGTGAGGTGCATGTTCTTTGAGAAACAAATTAGCACAGACAGAGTTTTGAAACCACATCTCTGAAAGTTGAATGGTGATATTCATGTGAAACCATTGTTCTGCGTTCAGGAACATTACCAATGCTTTGACGTTCATTTTGGATATCCCGTCGAGAGATTCAAGGAAGGGCTTGTATAAAGTTCATTGCCTTTAGCAGGCGTTTGCCTCTGCCCTCTTATTAAAACTACGACAATGTGTGTTTTGAGCAATTCCTAGTCTGTGCGAGTCCTCTCTAGAATATCTTTGGCTCGTGTTATTTTGTGCTCTGGCAATGTCTTCCTAGATATTGGACAGTTAGTTAACAGAGGGCACCTAAGTTTTGTCATTTTATTCTAGCCGAAGTGGAATGCGTACTTCTTTAGCAGACGAACTATTTAGGGCAGCTCCTGTTTGGCCAGTTCAACGTCTGTCTCGCTACCAAAACAGTTTCTTTGTGCTAAACCCATGTTATTGATATTTTGAACTGCAGCTAGCGTCTTTTCTGGACTAACTTTGAGGTCATAAAGATCGAGGCAACTGCTTTGATGGCAGATTGACTGGCAAATAATGACTGCCACAGCAAAGGTACCATATCCACATGTTTCTCTCTAAGCCGACATTTTGACATTCGCATACAACGCTCTCCAGCCGATTCTGGAAAAAAAACACCCTCTCACGGTTTTTTTTCTCACTTTCGCACACACACACGCGATGGCGTGACTTTCTTCCCACAAACAGCGGGTCAATGGATTTTTCTCATCCAATTGTTCCACGAGAAGCTATTAAAATCCTCAAGGCAGTGGCATGTTCTACGATTGTTTTATGATATTTTCTTCCAAATTAATGATTGGCTTCGTTGGTGAGATCTTGAGCTATATTGGCGCACGCTTAACAACGGAGGCGTTCTATAAATATCTTAATTGGAAGCGGCACACAGTGCCTCGTCCTTGAAAGCTTCTGCGAACAGACGATTCTTATGTGTTGTTGGTTCCACGTTAGATTTTTTATATTTTTTTTTTTTTTGCAAATGATATTCTCAACGCAATCGATGATGCATCGGGAGATGTTTGAAAAGAATTTGGAGTGAATGTCTTGGCGGTGTTGTCGCAGTTGCGAGACTTTCCTGATACGTCGGAAAACATGTTGATCGAGTACATTTGTGCTTAAATTCGCTGGGATTGTGTTGGTTTTTTTTTAGCTTGGCAACAGAATATCTGATGATCGCGTATAAAATTTAAAGATTTGTAGAAAATATGAATTTCCCGTGGGTAGACACGCTCGTCTCTTTGCCTTCAAATATTCTTGGTGCCGAAGCATTCGTTTGCGCTCGTTTTCTAAACAGTTTCTTATTTCTACTGACGAGTGTTGTAGACGAATGAAGATAGGTGAATCGAGTAGCGTGGAGATCATATTCAGCAGCGCCAACAATGGATAATGACGAGACTCGAATAGTAATGGAGCGCTAAGCACCCGCTTCTTGCTGCAACAAAGTGGCAAAATGGAACTGGAGACCATGATGAATTCCCCAGGCCACCTTCACACGGATGTCACAAACATCCACATCCCCTACCCCGTTGACAAATAAGACAGATATCTCAATTTTCAGTTCAGATCAGAAGCTCTCCGTCTGATTATTCGTTTTAACTTCATTCATTTAGCGACAACCGACCTCAGTCATATTGGAACGTGACTCTTTTGAAATCCGCCTTCAAGGCGATTATCTCGTGCGCACCCCCTTACCTCGTTCGACGAGAACGTGAGCTGCCATAGCTCTGAGGTTTCTCCAAGTAGCTAGTTGCATTCTGTTTGCCTCCATTTTCGCTTGGATTCTGTAGTACTACGAGGAATACAAATTCGATTTCAAGCTAGACATTTCCATTGATTTACCACGGTCGTTGCTTTTTCCGCAATCAGTTATGGGAGGGTTTAAATTTCAAAGGAAAACTGAAGAATTTAAGTCTTCAACAGGCGCATGCATATTTCTCGGTAAATTTCCCACTTGGTCATGAATACAATTTCATGTTGATGCATTCAATTATTCTTGCAGAGTTATATATGGTGACTTGGTGTCAGAACTGCGTCTATATCATCATGTTTCGGTTGTGATAGACTGTCACTGGGTGTTTGCACGTGAATGGAAATGGTTTATGAAATTGTTCATATTTGGAACAATAGCAAGAAGGTGTACCGTTGGCGGGAGTGGAGAACATGGCAGACACAAAGAATCTTTCTCATTTGGCAAATTGAAAGATAAAAGCATGGTCTGTCTCTCTGGAAATGTGTGAATATTTTTGCATTGATGATGCTAATTCAACCACGTAGACGTCGTTCTGTGTACTGAGAAGGAATAGACAATTCAATTCACTCACCATAGGAATGCACGTCTTTTGAACAGAGGGAAGAAAGGGAAGCTACATCACCTGCTTATGTTGTCATCAGATGTTTGGTAATAAAATTGAGGTTAAGTTAGCTCAAGAGTAGGCAAACAAGTAGCAGCCATCATAGCCCTTAGACTCAAGGCACTTCGACTGTGACTATGAACTACTTTAAAAGGATTGAATTTCCTTTTCACCGCCTTATCGACTATGAACCCAAAACATTTTCGAGAAAAACTTCTCCTTCCAGATTCGAAGTCTGGGAATCAGATGCTGGACGATCTCTACATTGGATCGAACAGCGGGATGATGCGGAGGGTGTTGGAGTCTACTTGAAAGTCCTCAACATTGTACTGCACTGTAGCGTCTTTCAGGCAGAAACCAGGTATAAAAGAGGCACTGTCCTTGATCAAGAACAAAGTCATATTCAAAAGGGATGTTGAATCCGTTAAGCTCCTGGACAATGCCATGTTCAACTCAAAATCATCCTTCAATTGTCGGCTCTCTTAACAAGATGGCTGAGAATTTGAATATACACCTCATGCGGGTGTCAGGACACCGTGACATACAATCCAATTGCAAAGCCGATGAACTCGCTTGGTGTGGTATAACCTCTTCCCTAACACCAGCGAAGATCGACCTTCTATGACGATCGCTACAAATCGATCAATCTGTCTGCTCAGAATAAGCAGATCTTCACTCACGACACCCATCGGCTCATAACCGCCAACCGAACACTGCGCAATCGGCATACACATCCACAGGATGGGTATCCCATGCAATGATTTGTAAAGAAGCTGCTTTGTAAAGAAGAGCATGAACGCATGAGCATAAGCAATAAGCTTTCGATCATGACCTTAAAATCATGCGTGAGATCTCATTCGCATGCGAATAACTTATATTGTCAATTTAATATAAAGCTTTTATCCAAATAATCATCCAATAGAAAAGACCACCTAAGAGGAAAATAAACACAGACACATATCAGCTAACATTTAAAGTACATCTTTTCCGTTTAAAAGAATCGTCCAATTAAGAGGGGTGTCCTTCAAAAGACAGTTCAGAGTACATACATACATATGTATTGTAGTTGCAAATTCTATTTATTCAAAATGTTATGCCCAAAACGGTTATGCTCATTTTAACATTTTCAATGGAATGCGGTGTTTATTCTTTAAGAATAAAAACGGGATAGTTTAGTTTTTACAAAAATTGAGATTTCACCCATTATGTATATACGTGGTGGAAGTATAATAAGGTGTGCTGGGCTTGTCAAAACCGCCATGTTTTTCCTTTATGACATCATTCAGGGTCCGTTTTTGACAATCGATAGCTGTGCCTCTTAAGCATTGACCGCAATTTAAATTTCGGTGATAAAAAGTGAAAATTGTAAATAAGTGGGTATATTCAAAAAATGTTGAGGGAATTTATTTCATTTAGTGATTTTATTTTGTGGAGAAATGCCGCACTGTGCAGTAAGAGGTTGCAGAAGCTGGAATAACCGGGAAAAATTAAAAAAATAATATTTTTTTACATTTCAACATGACCCAGACGAGCAAAATTCATGGATTACTGCGTGCCATAGAACCAATTTTAATTGAAAAAACGCCAGGATTTGCTCCATACATTTTACCGATGATGACTGGCGTCTTAAGGATAAGCTATTAAATACAAACGAAACAAAGTGTTCATTAGATAAAAACGCAGTACCTAGTAGGAATCTAACAGTTATGGTCGATGCAAATCTGAAGTGTTTTGACGATACTTTCGAAAAATTAGTTGAAGAAGCAGTTCAGAAATACAATATAAAGTATGCTCATCGATTAGTATGCTCTCATTTATTTTAGTTATAATTAAATTTTTGGATGACAATTCTTATGACCCTTAAAAATATTCAAATCATACAAAATATTCAAAATTACAAAATAACACTTCTTAGACATGGGTGGATAAAGTATCGGAAGGAGGGCTCTTTAAGCCAACTAGAAATTACATGAACAAAATTATTTTACTTGAGAATATTTTCCAGAAAATTAACAATCAAGAAATTTTCACTGGAAATGAGTAGTTGGCTTAACACATAAGTGCATCGAGAAATATCGACGTACCTTTGGATGTAAAAAAAACTATTTTTTAAGTATAGATTGTATTTTAGAATAAGGCATTTAAACAAATCAATTAGATACGAAAATAACTTAAAAAAAATTTAATAAGTAACATAAAATTTGCAAAACAGTTGTTTCTACCTTTAAATTTCTATAAAAAGACGTCACACAGGGCTTCGTTGGAACCAGAAATGAAGTCCATCGACGAATTTATTAGTACTTTTTTGACTGATATTCATGAAATTTTTGCGGTTATTCACGAAATAACCTGAATGCCGTTCTCCGATTGGTCAATTTGGTTTGAGAACACGTTATAAAAAACAGATGTCAAACATTTTAAGGGGCAAGAGAGGTAGAAGTCGGGCATCTTTGTAATACTTCACTTCTGGTTAGAACTGTCCAATAAACCTTATTATCATTACATGATTTGCATATAACAAATGTATTCTCAAACTATATGACACATGCAGGTACCTTGTTGCTTTGAAGCTGTTATGACTCCATCATAAGAACTTGTCACCGACTTGTACTGTAGTAAACATCAAACAAACGTTAGCTACTTATATAACCGAATACACTTCAAGAGCAGCACAATTGGAACTATTGAACAAAAAGTCTTGATGGCTAATTAATGTCATTCCCAATGTATAAATAAGCTTATTCGTACGTTAGCTAGAAATTCATTCATACATAAATGTATTTCATAATTTGTGTTGTGTTGTATTTTCTATTTCTTCTTGTATTTATACAAGAATACGTGTACACAGAATGGTAACCTCTCGTGTTTGTTTAGGCCATGAACGCTAGAGTCCTGCTTGATCATTTTCTTGGTTGATTTCATTCAGAGAAGTGGCTTGTATGTTTGTGTGCATGGTTGGTCGCATGTAATTATGAAATAATCGTTAAATCCTATTTAGTGATTATGTTTTGGACATTTGTGTCACTTTTTTGTCAGTAAGGGTAAGTTGATTTGTTGACACTCAGAATTGTTTCTTGTTCATTTGACGAGTGATAGGTTGCTGTTTGCGAAAACCAAAACTCAAGTAGTGTGGATAAACAGGGAAATTTCTCTATAACGGACTCCTGTGGGAGCATAAAAATTGTACGTTATGTAGAGTGTCTGTAGGGTCGCCATCCGGATTCTTAAATAAAGTATAGTACTCTATTTCTAAATAATATAAGACTAGACATTGCAAAAGGGCCTGAAAAGTGTAGTACAGATCCGTCTCTATGTACCCCCATCGGAGATGCATACACAAGACCCCAAATCTATGCATATATGTACGAGTACATAAAGGTTTAGATGGCATAGACAACTGGCAGTAAAACAATGTACAACATGACCTTAACATTGCCCAAGCATAGGGTGATGGCATGTAAAGTCGGCCCGGTCCAGTAGTCGACCGTCGCGCCAAGAAATGATGCGTAATTGTTAATCTGTTTATCAGACACACATGCATATTTTTTTCCAAAAGCTTAACAGTTTTCCTGTCTGTGAACAAAAGGTTGCTGCAATGCAGCCGTGAGTTTTTTCATTTAAATTCCTTCTTATCTGCAGTGAAATGTCGGGATTTAAGTAGAAAAAATAGTGGAAGTGCTTACAAACAAGTCTTAAAATCAGTGAAATCTTTACAGAATTCCGTTATATCATTATGGGCCGACATAAGGGGACCAATTTTTGAGTGATTTTTCTAAGGTCGGCCGCTCTGGCATGGTCTGGAATAGTCAAAGTATGCGTCTAAAAACTGGGGCCGACTACTAAATACTTAACTGCCCGGCTTCTGAAGTAGAGGGGGCCAACTACTCAAAAATCATGTTTTCATTAACATTTTTGCAAATAATTTATTTTATTTAGTAAATACACTGAAAATACGTTGAATTTCATAGTTAAAACATTCCAATTAATCAGAAACGCTAAAAATTATATTCCTTATTATATAAACGGCTTTTTTAGAGCAAATTAAACAAAAAAATGAGCTAAGGGCTGGCATTATCACCCTATGATACTGCACAAAACATTTGCAATTGAAAGTAAAACCATGCAATTTCTTAAAAATCAAAAAATAATTCCTTCCAAAAATAAAACCCCGTAATGATTCATTAAGCGCACTACTTTGGAAAGTATAATGAAACCTTTAATTGGAATACGACAACGTTTCAATTCCAGTGATATTTTTTTTTTGGGGAACTCAAGGTTTTTTATGACTGTTTTGCATCTTTTATTTATTGATTCGAATAAATTGTTTATAATGTTGAACAAAATTTGATTTCATGTCTCCTTAATTTCAAAGAAATCGTACGCCAATTAATTTTTCGATTGAAGATCACCCAAAGGATGTCTATGGGGTTCAAACTGGTGGCCTCAGTGGTCAAGAACACTGATATCGTACTCAATGACTCAGGATTTGACGATCCTAGATGTGTGGTTTCGGTCATTGTCTTGCTGGAAGACTCAACTCAACAGCATTTACCATTCATTGTTAGGACACCATAACATCTTCGAATAGATTTTTGTATCACCACTGGTCCATTATTCCGTTTATGTAATGCAATAAAACCAAACCAGTAGCAGAAAATCAACCCCCACCATCACATTCCACCCCTTAGCAGTTTTTAAACAGCACGTCACTGTTTTGAAGCAGCACAATTAATAAATAAATAAAATAATGGTTGTGTAAAGTTGCTTAACTTAATGATATTATATTTTCATTCATCGTTAAGAACTCTCCATTTCGAAACATCTAATACAATAGATTATAGAATAACGGAGGCTCTTTCGCCAACAGTATTACAGCACGTTACACACCGCTTTTGTTTTGCATTTTCGGTCTTTATTTCGTAGAACCGACATTTTATCAACATTGTACTAGGGTAAGGCCCAAGTGATCGGCAACCAAATTTTTTTTTTTCACTTTGCTCTTGTCCAGTTACTAAAGTATTTTATGAAAAAAGCTTAAAAAATGTTTTTGAATGCGGGAACAAAATCTTATTAGATAAATAATAGAATTTCAATTTCAATTTAGCTTATACTGTTTTTTAGAAACTACCAAAATAATGGAAAAAGTCATATAATTTGAGTGCTCAGTATCAAAAGCTCTAGTAGTCGGCCAGATCGAATTAATAAATAAATATAACACATTAAATGATAAAACTTAAGGATCTATTTACAAGCAAAACATTAAATAATGAATAATAAAAAATTACTTTTGATAACAAAGCAACAAAAAAAAATTAATGACAAAGACACTAGGTTAGCGACGATAGGCAGAAGGTACCTTCTTAATTCGTTTTTTGCTGGCTGGGTAATAAGTAATAATAGTAAATAATTGCCATTGAACTTTAAGTAAATCAATACTAATAGCTTAAAAGATTGGTAATGTTTAAAAATAAAACAACAACAAATTCATGCCTACTTAAACACACAAAAAGCTTCAAAAAAGGTATTAAGTTAAATATTTAATATAAAATAATCTTAATTGCTCAAAAAATGTGTAGAACATGTCATGACACATCCTGCATGTATCGGCGTTGTCACATTCGAAAAATGTATTTTTTTCATGTAATTTTGTTTTATTCAAATAGATTTTACTTACTTGCTAGACAAAAGTACTTTAACGTAGCTTAACTAACTTTACAACTGACAATTGCTCTTCATACTAACTTACGGGTACTCTAAGTTACTCAAATGTTTGTATAAATGTGCCTTTCGGCTTAATCTACGTTTTTTTTAGTCCTTGAAGACAAACTTTTATTAATTTTTCATTTACCAAGAAAACTTATAAAAAAAACTTGTCGACGACAACTAGAGAGGGGCCGACCATTAGTGCCCTTACCCTAAATGGATGAATACATACATCCATTTTTTCGCCGGCCCCTAAATTGTTGGTAGATTTTTCATTCACTGGCGCAGTTTAAACAAAAACTAAAAGACTGCACATAGACGAATGTACATCATATTCTAGTGGCTACAAATTCGTCTTCATTTTCATCTTATGGTGCCCCTACTGGCGCATACACAGCCCACGTGTCTGATTGTCTAACACAGTTCTGCTGAATTAATCAGCTAGACTCTCTCGCATTACGGATCCGATTGATCTAATTGATCAATCTTCCGTCCTGCTACAATGGTTATTTAAAGTACTGCCTATCTTACCAAGGCAAGCCACAACAAAAGCAACGTGTGCCTTAAACGTTCGAACTTTCCTTTTGAATCAAAATTTCACAATCGCATGAGTTCGGATCCGGTCATAAAAAGACTTGGCAAGCGTCGCCTCACCTTAAATGCCCTCCTAAATATAACCAAACTCTGAGCGTCAACTAATCATCGTTCCACAAATCTCTGCATTGTCGGAATATTAAAGCGTTGTACACTACGGCATTACCTAAACGATTTGCATGCGCTCCGCCTGGTCTGTCGAAGCAAGGGAACACGACCAAAAATAACACGCGACACATCTGTGAGACAACCATTACAAAATAATCACTCAATGAACAAGTGATCACCATTCGATTGGTTTCTGTCGCTTTTCTCGCACGACGAATTGAATTCTCACAATTGTAACATCTTTTGATGCAACGCCAAATGGTCCAAATCGCTTTGGTTAATCAAATGGCGTGACACACTATCCCGTAGCTCGGCTGCTTGCCACGGGACTATAAATCGTAGCCAGACATTGTAGCGTCGACGATTTAAAGTTCGCTCTGCCCGAGACAATTTTTTTCTTGTCTTTTTTGCTCACTCGGAGCTCGACATAAATTAACGTAGCGACTCCAAGAGAACTGCCGGCATGTTCTTAAATATATATATATATTTTTTTTTTCAAAAATTTTATTCTATTTTTAATGAAAGGAAAATAACGTATCACGTCGCGAACAGCTGACTGGGAAGAGACGTTGAAGAATGCGAGACGGTGATGGGGACTCACATGAACGCGTGTGAAGCGTGATTTTTATTTGAATCCTCCTCAGTGGAGAGGGATAGAGATGACTCGCTGCTTTGTGTTGCAAACTTAAACAGTGTTCGTCAATTGTTGTGGGTTTTTGTGTTTTTTTTGCTTAAGTTGTGCAAGGTGCTGGTATATTAGGAGGGGTTAAGCATTGCCGTGTCAATGGCCTTGTATGAGGCCCTGAATAATTCACCCAAAGCAACCGTGCGTGGTAGGTATATGTACAGCAATGCGCTCTGCTGGGTTTCAACTGAATTTCAAATGGTGGGTGTTAGTGTCCATTATTAATTAGTCATTATGACTTGTCACATCCTACAATCGAGGTCGACGATAATGTACGACAACTGAATTCATTTAGATGACATAAAATCTTCTGGATTTAACTGTCGTGCACACGTCAGCTCGAGTAAGATGAGCGACGCCGCAGGCTGGGTTGGACACGATACTTCACATCCTTCCTCTGGACCTATTCTTAAAAGGCTGCGCCACAAAAGGCGCTCTCAGATGGAAGCAAGAGTGCTTTCTATGAAAGCAAGCCAACTATGGACATGCGGCCATTCTCAGAATAATAGACGACTTGGGGAAGACACATGGTTCCATTAGCCTTGCGGCTACAAGCGAAAATATATCTCCCTACAACGACTTCTCCCTCAAAATACCGATTCAGTTTCCCGACAGGGACAAGTAACTGTCCAACGCCGTTATCAACGACCACAAGATTATTCTTTTCACTCACCGATCAAAAATGGACACAGGTTCCGGGGCCGCATTCTACTCGGACACCTTAGACAAGGAAGAATCATTTAGACTCCCTGATATGTGCAGCGTCAGAGATTCTGAGAGAAAGCAGCCAATATACAAGAAACCGATATCCCACCATCAGATATCACCACCTTTGTTCAGCCAGGCTGCACTGAAATCAATAGGATCCTGCACGACGAGATCAAGGGCTGTTATGAACTGCCGCGACTCACTAAAGTCCATCAGTCACCACAAGGTCAAACTCTGCTGCATTCCGGGTCATAGCTCAATAGCAGGGAACAAGAGAGCGGACGAAATGGCCAGACAAGGGTCTGAAATGGACATCAGCGAAGCGGTCACATCACTGCAGCCACCGATCAGTGCACTACTCCGAACTATAAATGACACCATTCTTAAAAATTAATCAAAAATCATTAAAGATCAACGTGGCCAGAGCTCAACAACGGCAAAAACAAAGAAGTTCGTCGCAGTGATCACAGAACACTGCCCGAGGTCCAGAGGAGGAAGAGACCGAAACAATCCAACAAATGCTTTGCCACTGCCCAGCTCTCCAGAGCCGGCGCCTATCTTGGCAGAGCCAAACATTCTTCGCAGAGACTGCGGACCTATCGAATGCGGATACATCGGATTTTATAAGATTTGTAAAGAGCACAAGGTGGTTCAAGCCATCACGTGACACAGGATAGGTTTATAAGGCCTCCTCATTATTAAGGCCTCCGAGTGGAACTGATGTTCTACCATCACACTCCCTAAGATGGGCGAAATCTTGTGGTTCAAGGATCAACCTTGAAAAAGCAAGGGGAGTAAAACTTTCGGACACCATTCCCGCCGTAGTACTCTCCACTTCATGTTCTATCCTTTTCCCTCTGAGAAGCCGGGTCTCTCTATCCGTTTAAGTTCGTAGAGTTCACGAACACGGTTGCCGCTTCTGAACTTGCTACCAAATGAGAACAAAAACTGTACCAAATGAAGTTAAAAATTACAAAAAAATTAGTGCAGCCTCGATTATTGCAACACTCGATTTTTGCAACCAATGTAATGGACTTACCTATTTTCGATTTTTGCAACGATTTTCGCAACTTTGAAATTCTACGGCTCAAAGTATATAATAACTATGTAATGTAACAGCAGGAGCAGCAACATCATAAATCGTCTAGACATATTTCCGTGCAGAAATGAAGTATTATAGAGATGGCTAACTTCACAGCTAATTGTCTCCTTGGCTATCGATGAATTTGAGTGGCTTTTTGACGGTTATTCACAAATTCTTTTTTCATGTTCTCATTTCATGTTCATGTTGGCTCTGAGTTCTTCCAACGTCGTCGGCTTGTTGGCATAAACCAATGAATTAGCTGACGTAGCCCCACAGAAAAAAGTCACAAAAGTCGTGCTGCCAATCGAGTGGCCCATTTCTCGAGATAATACGCTCACCATATTTACTCTTCGGTAAATCGATTGTAACATGTGCTGTGTGGCTTTTGGCACCATCCTGTTGAAATCGCATGTCGTCCAAATCCATATCTTCCAATTCGGGGCAAAAATAATCGGTAATCATGGCGCGATAACGCTGACCATTCACAGTAACGTGACAATCGTTATTGTGGACAAAAAAAAATCGCCCAATAACGCCGCCGACATGCAAATCGCACCAAACATTTATTTTTTGTGGATGAAGTGGTGATTAATGAAGCACATGTGGATTTTCACCCGACCAATTTGCTTATTAACGAACCCACTGTGCCAAAAATGAGCTTCGTCACTGAAAATGATTAACGCTCTTAAAATTGCTGTCACCGACTCCGAATTACGGTAGAAAAATCTTACAATTTGCAGACGTTCCTCGTTCGTGCACTTTACCATGATGATAATGTTGAGTTTACTGAATGAATTGACAGTGACAGTTTGACGATTAATGAAAGAGTGCGTTCAAAAAATAAATTCAAAGTCAAAGTGTTTAAAATATCTGTTCGATTATTGCAACTTTTTGATCATTGCAACAAGTCCTGTTCACTAATCGAAATAACACTGTATAAATATTCAGGAATGTGTCAAAATGGCCTGTGTGGTTCACTTTCTATTCGTAATCAGCAGGCTAGCCGCTGCCAGTACGGCGATCAGACTGAAACCACTGCCTGTATGGAAGGAGCTTAGCTCCGGATGCTCTAACTTCCTTGACTTATCGGCTCTTTACCAGGAAACGCCGACCTCACCGCTTTATCAAATACGCTTACTGGTTTGCGGAATAGGGCCAATCATATCCGCGTGGTAACACCATCGGCCTACTCTGGCCTGGCCTAGGTTAGGTTAGTGATTTAGTTAGAAGAAGTACGTGTGGGAGTCATTCCGACTACCAAATCACTGTAGTGTTTTTCAGACGGGAACTGTAGCGGCAAAGATTTCGTGTTCGCCCTTGATAGATCAGCGTGCCAAAGGAAAAAGAAATGCACCTATTATCACTTTGATTTTTTTCCATGTGGGTTTCTTAAAGACAAGTGTTGCCACTGCATAACCTTAATACTATATATAGTAATATGTACTATAATACTCTGCACCCAGCTAAAAAAAACACGGTATTATTAGGCACAGATCATGCGGGTGTCGGGACACTGCAACATTTCAAAAAATTGCGAAGCGGACGATCTCGCTAGAAAGGGTACCACCTCTTTCCGGATCCTTTCCTCCCATGCCTATCGCTACAGCAAAGGATCTACTAAAGCTCGATATTCTTACTCGTCTGATAGGACACGGAGATGTGTTTACTCTCACTGGTTGCGTCATCACAAATCGTAATCTCGATCGAGAGAGTATATGCTGTCATCAAGAAAGGACATACAACATCGACGTCTTGCACAGAGCATTCCAATGGGCAGCTGTAACTTCGAGGTAGTAAAGGATGGACAGGCCAAAAGCGAATAAGGAAGTTCTTGGTCTCTTCAAGAGAAAAGTTCTGCGTGCGAACTTTGGTCCTGTTTGCGTTGACGATTTTTGGAGGAGAAGATTCAACCACTAACTGTCAGTTGGCTGCAGAGCGACATGAGCCTAGTCAGACACCTACGGACCAACGCCTAAGATGGCTAAAACATGTAGAGCGTGTGGACAACTCAGCTCTAGCCCGAAGAGTCTTCGACTCCAAACCTTTGGAAAAAACGCAACAGAGGATGCCGGCGCACCCACCTATTTTGTTTTCGACTTTTATATCGTTTTTTTTTTTACCAAAACGAGATAAAACGAAAGTGGCAACCGTGCTCATGAACCGCTCTGACTTTCTCTCCAGCGTCGCCTTATATGCAGCTTGATTCGCTGAATGCGCCAACTTGTACTCGTTGTCAAATCAGGGTATTTCTTGTGCGGCGTTTTGAAACCCAACACTTCAGAGGAAGCTTCTCTGATGGCGCTTTGACAATGGTTCCGTCGATTGTTTCGCCTACCAGTGTTGGAAAAACCTATTAGACCTGAGCTCCGAATGTGTGGCAGTGACTCTAAAATGAGAGCACACCAGGTAGCTCCTGCTGATTGCCTTTGTTTGCCAAAAAGTTCTCCAACTCTTCCGCCCCTGCATAAAGAGCGATGAGCTCTAGTACAGGAAAACTGCGTGCGAGAGTAGAGTTGCAACAAAAGGTTTGCTAGCGATGGTAGTATGAGCACTCACTGTGCACTTTTACCAGAAGTACAAAAGGCTGCCACTACACCAGTCTCTGGCCGTTTAAGACATATAACGCTGGGAGAATATTTCTTGCAAGACCTTCAGGATTCCTTACCATCTTCGCTGATTCAATAAAACATTCAGATGGTTAAACAATACACATTCTTAACGGAGAATTAGTGAAGGGGAAATATTCTCTCTAGTGATCATCGCAATGGATCCAGTAGGACCTCAGTGAGACGGGGCACACGGGCGTTGGACCAGCGACCTAACCTAACTTATCAGCTGATTTTCGTTAATCACCATGGGCGTATGAGTTGTGACTGCACAATTAATGCTCTGCTCATTTGTTATCTGGATGAACACTGTATAAAACCCTCCGATTCAGGTTTAATTTGACGATGCAAATACCTCTCGCGAGCCATAGACAATGAGAACAATTCCACGCGAAGCAATTAGTTATACTTCTATCTATAATGGCCGGATTCGTATTATAACGTGTTTTGTTTTTAATATTTAACGTTGACTTACAAATTCGAACAGTTTTTGTTTTGCTTTGCTGTCTCTGTGCCTCAATGCCGCAAAACATTTTACATAAATTTACTTTTGACAATTTAAAAATAACCTTCTATTTGATTTTTTCCAGATGGCCGAACTGATGCATCAAATGCGTGATCCAGCGCATACGCTAGGCGGTTCCGTTGGCAGCATTCCGCAGACACTTGTCGCCAATTCAGGTTCTGGAGGTGACTTAAATTTACACAAAGCCTTCGGCAATAGTTTGCACTCAACCCCGGCAACCAATTTGAAACTCTCCGAGGCTGTGCGCAATGCGCAACATGATTCTAGTCCCAATTTGGTATCATCTAAAATGACCTCGTCCAAGAGTTATACGCATGGTTTGAGTAGCTCAGCTGGAACGGTAAGCAGATGAGAAACACTTAGTAAAACATAGATTAATGAATGAATAAACTTCAAAGGTCCACATTCCAACAAGCACATCCGCTCAGGCAAATCTGTCGCTGCTCGGCGACATCTCTCCCAATCATACGCACTTCTTTGAGGTGATGTACGTTGGCAAGATCCGAGTTTCGCACAAACGTGTCCCGTTTACATTTATCGATGATGCTTTGCCAAAATTTAAAGCGTACGATGCTCAAAGATCCCGCCTCGTGCAATTGGGCACCAATCGGAAGATGTCGCTGACCAGCACCGAGGGCTCATTTGAGGCAACAAAAGAAGAGTCCGGTGGAGCTAGTGAAGCTGAATACGAAGAAGCCTCCGATGAGGGATCGGTTAAAAGTGACAAAATCGAACTAAAGGTTACAGATACCGAGAGTTCAGATGGTGGCAAACAGAAAACCGAAGAGGACAACAAGGAGAACAAGTCACCAAAACGCTTGTTACGCGGTCACAGTCAACTGGTGCTTCCAGTCAAAAAAGAGTAAGTTCAATTCAATCTTTGCACAACTCAAGTTGGAAATGTAATGATCTTTTATTCGACTAATGTATCTAGTGATAAGAGTAATGGGGAGGTTGATGATGGTGACGGTACTGTTGTAGTTAATAAGCTTCCAGCAACTCCGCTAACGGCTCCAGTTTCGACACTGCAAAATCTAACTCTGGAGATGTGAGTAACTTGGAGTGTTCTTGAGCGGTTGTCACCTGTTGCATGTTATTTGATTTGCTTTCGCTAGTCCAGTTAGACAATTTTAGATGCTTGACTTTTGTTTTATAATATGTCGTTTTCGGCTTTCGAATTTTATTTACCTTTCTGTGATTGTAGCCCTTACCTATTTAGAAAACGCATTTTAATGTCCAGTATTGATTTTTCAGCATACCCAAAATTCGAGATCGTTCAGCATCGTATGGTTGCATACCACCGTATGTCGAGCAGAACCGCACTATGGTGTTCCTTGTGGGTCGCTCAGATCTTCGTCTTATATCGCCAGATCGCAAACAAGTTCTGCTGTACAAGGACTTCAAGGATGTCGCTAGCTGTGCTCAGGGCAATAAGAATGCCGATCATTTCGGCATCATCTGCCGTGAAGGCAACGGTGACGGTTACATAGGCTATGTATTCAAATGTCAGTCCGACCATGTGTGCGATGATATTGTCGCTGCAATATCTCAAGCATTCATCACCTGCTCGGAACAAAAGAAGAAGGAAGCTAGTCAAGTGTTATCATGTGAACACTGCCCAATGCTGTGGTATCACAAGCTTTGTTCCGATGTCGAAGGTTTGAGCGAGAAGAAAACCCAAAACACAATTTTTAGACGTATCGAATCACTGAGTGATGATGAACAAGATACTATTTGGGCCAAGTATTATGGTTCGGAGAAGACAAACGCTAGTATGGGAGAGCAAAATCAATTTTTAATGATGCTATTGCGGGCACATTGCGAGTCTAGGCAACAACGGCATGTCCATGACACGGCGGAGAATCGTTCAGAATTCTTAAATCAGTATTTAGGTGGCAGCACCATTTTTATGAAAGCGAAGCGTTCGCTCACCAGTTCATTTGATCATCTCTTGAAGCGAAAAGCAAGCAAGGATGATATCAACTTACCTCATAGCATCAGGGACAACCACATAAAGGAGTCCCGCGAGGAGCCCAGCGAGACTCCTCCAGAAGGCTATCGATCCAGATCGAATACATTGGGTTCTACGAGCCCGAATAAACCTAATGCAGATCAGCTGAAATCACCCATGATGGATATGTATGCTGCAAATTTGTTAATTTTGCACATTAGTCGTTAATGGAACCTCGGTTTCATTTTAGATTCATCAAGGTTGGCAACAGTCCCAAGGAGAGTTCCACGCATCAGGGGTCATGGCGCCAAGCAATCCTTAACAGCGTCGTCACACCTTCAAAGACAATGCCAGGGGATCCTCAAGCCGAGTTTCTGTCTCCCATTCGGATCATACGTAAGTGTTAAATTATTCCACCCCAACAGCTCACTTGTGACTCACATGCATTTATTACTGTTACAGAAGATAAACGTGGTAAACGTACCAAAGAAGAACTACGAGAACTCTGGAGAACGGCGATTCGTCAGACGATTCTCCTCAATCGTATGGAGACGGAAAATGCAATGCTGCAAGCCCGCCAGAATGAGAACGAGATCAAGAAAATCAAACTTGACTATGATGAAATAGTGCCGTGCGATAAGCAGCTAACTGAACGCTGGGAAATGATAATCGAAAGAGATTCAATTAAGATCACAAATAAAAAAGATCCCAAAGTTTTGATGCAAGCCATAAAGAATGGTGTACCACGATCCAAACGAGGTGATGTTTGGACTTTCCTAGCCGAACAGCATTCCATGAATCACGCACCTGTGGATACAAAGAAATTTCCAAATTTCAACACACCCTATCAGACCCTGCTGAAGAATTTGACTGAACATCAGCATGCGATCTTTATTGATTTAGGCAGAACCTTCCCAAATCATAAATACTATAAAGATCCACTTGGAGTGGGTCAATTGTCACTGTTCAATTTACTTAAAGCTTATTCGATTCTAGACCCAGAGTTGGGCTACTGTCAGGGTTTGGGATTCATTTGCGGAGTACTTCTTCTCCACGTAAGTTCAAGTGCATTCTCAAATAAAACACTTGTACTCAAAAATTTTATATTTTGTAGTGCGAGGAAGATGAAGCATTCCAACTGTTGAAACATCTTATGTTTCGTCGTCAGATGCGTACGAAGTACTTGCCAGATATGAAAAAGTTTCAACTTCAACTATATCAATTATCTCGCCTGGTGAAGGATCACTTGCCCGATTTGTATGAATGGTTGGACAAAAACGATGTATCTCCAACACTTTACGCAGCACCATGGATACTGACCGTGTTCAGCTCACAGTTTCCACTGGGCTTTGTTGCTAGAGTATTTGATTTACTCTTCTTGGAATCAAGTGAAGTGATATTTTCATTTGCCATCGCTCTGTTAAGTGTGCATAAAGATGAGCTCTTAGCACGAGATGGATTTGAGGAGATCATGGATTATTTGAAAAATGTTGTACCGAAAATAACTGAAGATTACATGGAACAGGTTATGAGAATGGTAAGTCTTTTATTACTTAAATCTAAGCTTTACCTTCCTTGGTATGCTAAGAAGACAGAAAACGAAACCTTTGTCCGACTCGTACTTTCACATATTTCTTCTTTTTTTCGTCTTCAGATCTTCAAAATGGATATAAGTAAACAACTCACTGAATACAAGGTTGAATACAATGTCCTTCAGGAGGAGATCACAACAACGAAACACCACTTAGAGATGCTCAACAAAGAAAAAGCTCAAAGTCAACATTTAGAGACACAATTGCAGGTAAAATCTCAAATCGTTTTTGTCACTCGTTCCAGATTCTAATGATTTTCTCTTCAATTCTCAGTTCGCCCAATCGAGTATCGCTCAGTTGGAGAAAACACGTGCATCGCAACAATCACAAATCACCACACTTCAGTCGCAAGTACAAACGCTCGAATTAACAATCCAAACCCTGGGGAGATTTGTGGCCAATGTCGTAGATCGTAACATTGACTTAGATCTACCAAGTGATATACGCCGCATCCTACAGCAGTTGGAGGACATCGAAAAGCAACGCAGAAAACCACTATTCACAGAGCGAAAGATTGGCAAATCTGTCTCGGTGAATAGTCATTTGGGTTACCCGCTTAAAGTTCTAGAAGAACTCAACGAACGCGAAGAGGGGTCGCCAGTAAAAAAGAAGACACCATTCTTTGAGAACACCTACGAACACTTACGTCAGCAGAGGGCAGGTGCTCAGAATCAGAACACATTTCAACAGCAACAGAGACCTAATCGCCTAATGGACAATTCATCATCCTCATCATTTAACAGCCATACCGCCGCAGACGCACAACATCGGCAGGATGAGTTAAAGCTACCAATGCGTGTAGACAAGACAGTGATCAACCTTAAAAGTCCAATTGAAGTTGACAGCGGTGTGGGCACGCCAATAAGTCCACCACCAACATCAAGCAGCAGCGGAAAGAGGTCTCCTTTGCCGAATCATCAAGAAATCGGCATCAAAGTCGAACAGATGCACCCACTGAGTATGGTTGGTGATGTAAATGTTCGATTCCATGGTACAACACAATTGAAAAGCTTACGGCCAGCGTATCATACTCGACCGATCTCATTAGCAGCACAACCACTTAATTCGAGCACGGAAAGTGAACCGGGTCCGGCCAGTCGAAGCTAACGGTTTTGATTTTTAACCAAACTATTTCAAGGAATGCTCTGAATCGACAGCAGATCCAGATTGTAATGATTCCTTTGCTTAACAGTTAAACAACAACACCCGAAGGATGTTAGATATAAACAGGAAGCACATAAAATGTTTCATAACTTTATAATGTATATGCGATATTGCCATATTTATTAGACAAAGAATTCACAATGTAGAACAAAAAGGAAAACTGCTTCAGACAATTACTAAGCCAGTTTATAATTTTAATTAATCTGTAAGCGAGGGGACAGTGTGGGAAGGATAGAGCTATGTTTATTATTCGAATTTAAGAGAAAAAAAATGTAAATTAATGACGCTAATTATAAGGGCAATACAAACGATAGAATTTATAAACAAAGAAGTTGTTTGCTTTGTTTGCCCGACTGGGATAATGTTCAAGCAGTATTCTTTAGGAAGGTTTCAATGGTGGGGATTGCTTTCAGTTTGCAGAAAACAATCGTCGACAATGGCTTAATCTGAATATCTTGCACGCGGTATGAGCATCTGTTTTCTCTGACGGTTGTACTTTCACTTCATACAGACGGCAAGTAATGTGAACCAGAATGAGGGAACATTGGTGACATTGCTTTGGAGCCAACTGCAGTCAACTCCAGATATCTCGGGATGAGCTTATTCCTTCTTTCAAAGCAATATTCAATCTGAGATCCGAATGGCTAGAGAGTTCGGTGATAAACAGCGTGTGACCTTTGTGCGTATTTAGTATTTCCTTTTTACTACACGGCCTTTTTCTTGGTCACACGGCACCTCTAAACCCAGAAGTTCTTCCTCAACTAACTAACCTAGGTAGGTAGGTAAGTGTGTAGAAATGTTGTAGCCATGCCTCACTCAGGTCCTGTGAATTGGACCCATTGTGATGCCCAAGGAGGAATTAAGCCGCCTGTACCCTACTCGCACTTCAGTTGGTGTTGTCTACTGGAGCCGAGACTATGCCACTTTATCTCAGGTTTAGGTGAGATTTTCAATCCAGCTATCCCGAAATCCTGACCAGCCTACAAATAGATCTTAATGGGATATCTGCAAGCTCTTGGAGGTCTTGGAAGAAGATTTATCCTAGAGTTGTTTGCCTCAATATGCAGTAGACAGGGTATCCTCTAAGTCCTCTTCGTCCCCACAGCCGCTTCATATGGTTTCCTGGGTATGTCCCATTTTATTCCTATGATATCTCAAATGATAATGGCCGGTTAGCGTGCCTACTTCGTAGCTCAGCATACATTTACTGCACAGGCCTAGGGCATAACATTCGGGTAGTCTCGCTAGTGTATAGGGAGTTCCAAATTTCATTAGCTAGCTCCATGATAGATTCCATCTTGACGTTTGCAAGGGGTGAATTAATGCACTGAATTGCCTGGTGTAAGTCGGTTACGGTCTGATAGAGCAGTGCAAGTTTAAAACTTCGGAGAAAATGCCCTCGCCTGTGCAAATTTCCATCTTCGATCCATCCGTGTATACATGGATGGAGGTCGAGTTATTGATGGGTTCATTGGAGTTCCATTCTTCCTTAGTTGGGAAATGACACAAAGGGTTTTTCGAAGTCTAGGGAGGAAAGGGAGTAGCCGTTGTCGTTCTATCTAAAGTCAATTGAGTATGCATGCATGCATGCGGATTGGGAAATCCTGATGGCGCTCATAGCCGCAGTTTTCTGCAGGGTAGAGGTCGAGCGGGAAAAGACCCAGTAGAACCTCTAAGCCAGCCGATGGGGTTGTGGAGATTGGTCCTGTCACACCAAGACATGCTTGCTTTGTAAATCTGTTATCATTTTTTTAAGGTTGGCGGCTTTAAGGCATGCCTACCACCATACTATACTTCCATACGTCAAGTTGGGCCTGACAATCGCTGTGTACAACCACAGGATTATTGTTACATCTCTTGCCGAATATGAGCAGCAACTCAGGTATAAGGCACAGGCCGACATTTTTACTCTTTCATTGACATTTAACTTCCAGTTAAGTTAGGAACTAACCTTCACCACGTTTTAGCTGGAGCGCCAGGGCGTCGATAACCGTCGGTGCTCCAACGAAGAGACTGCACCATTTGCGTGATTTAATTTCGGTGATGGCTCCAAAGTTCCACATTAGTTGTCCTGCCTGGGCACCAGATTTTAAGTATAAGGCTTTAAAATACGGAGGCACTTGTTTATAATTACTTGCATTCGGGATTCGATTTTGAATGAGTGTTTCCACGTTTCACATCCATGGAACAGCATCGATTTAACTTTGGAGTTTTAAATACTCAGCTTCGCTTAGCTTATTTAAAGCAATATGGAAGGACTACCATACGTTCTTTAGTTCGCTAAACAGGAATTTTACCTCAGAAATACGACAATACGTCTTGGTCTACCTTACTGGAAGTATGTTAAACTAGTTAACCACTCGATATTTTCATCGCCTAACCTCAAATTAGGGGAGGCAGTTTAGTTTCTCGAATGCTTATCTCTAACCCAGTGTTGAGAGGATGTCTATTAAGACAACGTAGTTTATTCTGAGGATCTACTGCTTAAGTGGTGTAGGCTGCAATTATATAATTTTTAAAAAAATCAGTCAAAGAATAACTATTCAGGTTGATTCCCTTTGTCATAAACGGCAGCAAACACAACCGACAAAACGCTATCAGGATTCTGTATATTGTTTTTCTCGTGGACAAACTTTAGAAGTCGATTTTCAGTCTTTGATCTGTGCTATATCCTGATTACCTTACTCAATTCGACGCGACATACTGTCGTATGAACGACTATTTCTGTAATTGGAGAAATAGTCGTATCATCCCGAATATCCGTCAAAATCAACCGTTTGAGCTCTAAGTAAGAGACAGCTAAACTTATCTGAAATGAAAACCTAAACTCTGGAAACAAACAGAACGAATTCAAATCAGTCGAGTACCACCAGCAGAAACGGAAAATGAAAAAAATACCTGCAATTGCCATGTCAATCGAATAAATTAGTCAAAGAAGACGGGAATGAGTTCCTGTTCCCAGTATAACTTTTCGATTAATTTTGGCATTCATTTGAACACGAGGTTGGTCGCAGTGTGTACGCCAAAAAGGCGATGTGTGCCAACCAGAAATCGCAAGAAGTTTAGCAAGTTTGGGGCTAGTGCCTTACAAATTCCCAGTTCATGTTCTGGAATTTCATAAGATTATCCGGTACCTTATTTCTAGTTATGCTGTAGCCCACCACACGAGGTTGGATTGAATGATGTAGAGGTTAAGTGCCATAATCTCAAATCGACTGTCCGACATTATTGCTGTGTCTGTTAATATACTTTTTGTCCTGTTTGTACGCATATGTCTATGGGATAGATTTTCGCTTGATAGATGCTGTTGCTTTTGTCCTTGGGTTCGGTGTGATTTGTCCGGGTCGAAATACCCCTGCCCCATTTCCTACATTCGTTCTTGATCCATCTTTATACCATTTTACTTTATTGCAGCTCAGTCTGTTGATTTCATTGCTTCAGTAATTTTTGGTGTTGAGCTTAATGGTAAATTTCCTGATCACACCATCCTTCGGAATGGACAGGATTTTTTGACTAATGCATCGAATTGACTTGATGTAATGTCTCATGATTGTTTTGTTTTCACACTCTCCAACCACTAGATGCAAGAGAGTCAGCTCCAATACCTCCTCCATGGCAGCAGTTGGGCAATCCTTGTACATTCTCTTGTTATACAAAACTTCATATAGTAAATATTTTTCCTGCGGTCCCGCTTCATTTTTGTTGAGAACATGGGCAACTTTGAGCTGTCTACTTAAGTACTTTGTGACTTTCGTAGTTTCACAACATGCATCATTGTCCCTTCCTACGAACAATGTCAGTATGTATGCTCTATCCTTTTCCGTCTTCTCCGATTTATTAAGATGTATGAATTTAGCAAATAAAATATTTTATTTTATAATTTAGTATACTGACTATAAGTTAAAGAAAAAAAAAACAATCAAATGATGTGAATACGCCATTCAATTGTAAATTCAATGAAAAACTTAAATAAACAAAAATAAATAAGCAGATAATGTATGTTTAGCTTTAGTCTAATGGGTACTTATAGATTTCAGACATAAAAAAACAAAAAGCTGATTCAAAAACGAATTATTTCTGTGCTTTGATTCTATTCTGTCTCAAGTTTTTGTTTAAGTTTAAATTAGAGTTAGTTAAGAAGATACATGAATATATGTTATGTGTAGTGTTCTAAGACCCAATGGCGAATTTGAAATGTTTCTCTTTCGCTTAATTAAAATAAGACAAGCTGATGCACGTGTCTCTAGACTATATTCCTTAATTTTTTTTTTTTTTGGATTTTACTTTTTTCCTTTTCATTGGACAAAACAACCAGGCTTTCATAAATATTTTTGTAAAAACTTAAAGAATTCCACCTTAAATTCTCTGGCTCATTTACAATGACATCCCAGCTGTTAGCTCTTTAGACAAAGCCTGGTGCATTTTGCAGCCAGCTCAACGCTGCCATATTTCAGTTTGTCTCCACCTGTTCTCGAGAGCGTTACTATGGGACAGGAGTACTTAAAGAACTAGACGTGCACAAATTTGCGGGCTCGGATGGGATATTTCTGAAGAGGTGTTCTACTTCGCTGGCAAAACCACTGCGCAAGGTTTTTCATCTATCGTACTCTTTAGGTCTCTTTCCGAGCAGATGGAAAACAAAGAGCGAATCTTCGTCACCACCTCGTACCGACCCATAGCACTTACGTCCCTTCTTTCTTCTAAGGTCATGGAAATGCTGATAAATCGTCAGCTAAGGAAATATCTTTAATCGCGGAAGCTTCTTAATGTCCAGCAGTGCGGTTTCCGCAGCAGCTTATCTCACCCAAAAGTAGAACCAATTTTTATACAATGCAGGCGAAAGCAAGATTGTTGCGCATAATATTTCCAAGGCATTTGATAGAGTTTTGCATGATGCTCTCTTGTCGTGCCTATGATACCGATGAATCTCTTCTTCTATGGATTAGAATTTACTTTTCGAACCGTTCAATTTCGAGTTGTTTTGGATGAGTTCAAATCTGATATCCACCAAATAAATCCTGTGTTAGGTGGTGTTAAGACGCAGTTGTCTCCGATAATCTTCCTAATGTTTATAAATGATCTCTTGTCTGCTACTTTCAAAACTCACGACCTCGCTCTTCAGCCGTAGAATTGGAACGGCAGCGTATGTTGAGCAGATCTTGACAGCATAATTAACAGGGGACAAAACAATAGAATAGAATTGAATGCTTCAAAAATTCAATGGTGTCTTCTGTCACTTAAGCGAACCCTTAATAATCAGCCATTATAAAATGCTTTCATCTTTGGTATGTGTATTAACATCTTTGGTATGTGTATATTAGTTGGAAGTGGGCGTAAGTGGTTGCTGAGAAGCTAGGCCCTGGGCCTCTATGGGGTGCGCCACCCATACTCCTTTTAACCTAGACCTAGTAGGTCGCCAAAAAGCGATTACATGTGTTAAATATCGAATATTTGATTTTGATTTAAAGTCAAGCTCAAGTGTGCTACACCTCAGACATGTCCCCATGACTGGAATCGAAAATATGCTGTTCATCTTAACGAGGCTTGATATAGATATATGTATGTAGAATAGCAACGGTCGAAAGTTTGATTGTGTTGCTTCATACACCACGAGGCTGGGAAACGTTCAAAGTCATCGACTAAGACTGATTGGGGCTTCTCCTCAGTCAACGCAAACAAGACCAAAGACCGCACGCAGAGCTTTTCTCTTTCTCTCGAAGCGACCAAGGACTTGCTCATCCCCTTTTGAGATTGTCCATGCCTCGGCGCCGTATAGCAGGACTAAGATGATCAGTGTTATTACACAAAGTGAGTTTGGTACTTCGAGAGACGGCTCCATTACCCAATTGTCTCTTGACTCCATTGAAACAGCTGTTGGCAAAAAGTTGCTCTGAGTTTGAAGTCGGTACTTGTGTTCGGACTATTTACTGCGGGCTCTGTCCAAGATGTCTATGTTCTATGTCCTTTCTTGACGCCAGCACATACTTTGTCTTACCATCGTTCACCACTAGACCCATTTTAGCCGCTTCTGTCTCAATTCCAGCAAACGCCTCATTTAAGGCTCGCTTTGTTTTGCCAATCACGTCAATGTCATCCGCGTATGCTAACAGTTGAACAGACTTCTGGAAGACCGTGCCTCTAGTGTTGGCGTGTGCGTCTTACACGATCTTCTCCTGGACGATGTTAAAGAAGTCACATGACGCGCGTCGTCTTGTCTCCAACCCTTTTACCCTTGTAGCTCTCGGTGAGTTCATTATCGATCTTAAGAGAGCAGCTAGAATTTCCATCGTCATCTTGCATAACCTGAAGTGTTTGACAGGAATGTCAAAATTAGACTTGGCGTTGTATAGCTCATCTCTATGCACGCTGTCATATGCGGCCTTGAAACCGACAAATAGGTGGTGAGTTATTGGGTCTTTCCAGGATAATCCGTAGTGTGAAAATCTGGTCGATAGTGGACTTCCTGGCCTGAAGCCACACTGATATGGACCTATCAGATACTTTATAAACGCCTTCGGGCGAGTACACAGTACGACAGAGAAGATCTTGTATGCGATGTGGGAGACTTATCCCTCGATAGTTTGGCGCAGTCAAAGGGGTCTCCTTTCTTGTCAATTCGCTTGTAAGACAACCTTCCACCACCATCATTCTACGGACTGCCATGACATCTTCGAATGTGATGTCAATCCTCATGACACCGAGAACAATTCTATGTTTGTTAAAATATGAATGAAGCTTGGTAAATTGTAGTACAATTTGTATTTTGTTTCTTACGTTTTATTTATTTTATCACACATCTTTGTACAAATTAGTATAGACTAAGTTATTAAAGGTTTGAATCTTGATTCGATTGAAAGCATTAATATTATATAGAAAAAGATGCAAGCCGACATAATACACAAGTATGAACATATACATACAGGCATTTGTTCAACTCAGATGTGTACTCAATTTATTAAAGCAATAAACAAACGAAACATTTAACAATATCTTTTCACTCGGCTTCAATTTATGTGGTTTTATTACAGCTTACAAGCAATTACTGGATCCCCCACACACATACACTGTAAATGTACGTTTACGTGAGAGGGCTTAAGGAGCCGCATTAGTCCACTGGATCAAACCGGGAGAATTTCCAAAAGCTGTACTGCTGAAGGATTTCAACGTCAAGCCTTTAAAAACCCCAACATTTGGGCAGTAAGAGAGTAAAAACAATCCTTGCAGAACAAACAGTTGTGATACAAAACCTTAAATCGGAATACTTTAGTGCAAATGCATTTTTTGTATTCCGTTCATAACGAAGACAGAGCTCAAAACGATCTTCGAATCACTAAAGAATAAAAAGTCTGTTAGAATCAGCGATATCTCGAACATTGTGTTAAGACATTTCCCTCTAGGTGTCGTTAATATGTAAACAATTCTGTTTAACAATGCTTTGAATAATGCACATTATCCGGAGCATTGGAAAACTGCTATTGTACAACCTATATCCAATATACTTAAATACGAGGAATTACTACATAAATGATTGATTGAGGATTAGACAAGCCGAAGGTCAGAAGGAAGTATGGCGTGAAATTAAAAAACTAATAACACGAAAACAAAGAAGAAGAATAAAAAGTATCGATTTCGAAGGCGTAGAACAGGAAGAAGAAGAGGTCATAGCTCAAAAACTAAACGAATACTTCGTTCGAAGTATAAAGGAAGTACAAGACTCTGTGGGAAAAAATTAAGCTACGTAGATCATACTGACCCGACGCAGACGACATTCAGATTTCAAAGAGTGAATGTAGACGAAGTAAAATCAAAAAAAAAAAAATGCTAAAAAACAAAGTAGATACAGAAAGAATTTCACCCAAAATTTTATTAGACAACTGAGAAGAAGTAGGACCACCTCTCGTTGAAATAATAAATAATTCGATGGAAACAGGAGTTTTCCCAAAACATTGGAAAGAGACGATTATTATCCCGACAGAGAAAGTAGCAGGCACAAAAAAATGCGAAGAATATAGACCAATCAACACACTACGAACTTTAGAAAAGGTTCTTGAGTAAAAAAACAAACAATAAAATACATAGAACAGACAAAACTTTTATCAACATACAAAGGAATGAGGATAATTCTAAACTGCAATAGACGAACACACATAGACATATGGTGAAATGTTTAAACACAACACAACGACTAAAACTAAGCACAATGATTGTTATTTGCAAAATAAAAAATGGGACGGCGCCAGGATACTTGACACAAGAAGTCAGACAGGTAAGAAATGTCCAACCATACCAACTACGGAGTGCTGATAACTTTAGAGTAGAAAGAGCGAGGACAACAACAGCACAAACAATAATATGAAATTAATTTTAGAACATTTAGGAAAAAAGTAAAAGAATAAGACGAGGAAGCTTGTAAAAAAAATGAGCTGATGAATATCTTAAATTAAAGTTAAAGCAGAAAATTGTATAAATATTTTATGGATATATAAAAAGTATTTGTAATACTAATTAAATTAAAAAATAAAACATCAGCAAGGTATTCGAGAAGGATCAATAGAGTCTCGATCAATTGGACTCAGGACAAACATATTATTCCGGATAACATCGGACAAACGATTGAAAATTATTCACATTATCACATTAACATCGGTTTCAAAGCGGAACATGTCACTATTCAAGCCGCGTCGAAACTGGTGTCGGATATCCAATAGAACAAGAGCCAGAAATAATGTACGCCTTTGACACAGCATGGTTAGAAGGACTTTTCTGCAAGCTCTATCGGCTAGGCATTAGCAAACCACTGCTGTACTTACTTTGTAACTTGCTTACCGGTAGACGGTTCGTCGACAAGAATGGCAACGTGATCTCCACAGGTATTTTTGATTTAAACAATAACCTCACACAGGGTGCCGTTATTTCGGATAAGTTATCTTCTTCACGTAATTGCGTACGCCGATGACTTGCTCGTGTACAGAAGATCGAGAAAATCAATTCTCTCTCACAAGGTGACTCCACCCAGTCATGAGAAATTGCGATGACTGGAAGTTGAAAATCAACTTCGAGAAGAAGGAAACCATTCTGTTCAGGGCGCCGTTCTAAAAGTCCTCGGCGGATACGAAAAAGAATTGGCGAAAGTTCTCAATCGTTGGGCGACACAGGAAGTGATGGGACTTGGGAAATTAATAATGGTGATAAGAAGAAAAAAAAGGTGGTAGCAAATACAAAAAAGGTTTTCTTGACATTTGATGATGATATATGATTATGAATGAATATGTACAGTTACCAACAAAACAATAGGACTACAGAATATCTTTAGTAGGTTGCATTCCAAAACGTTGAAGTCTGTATGCTGCATATTTTTTTTATGCAGTACCTACCTTTAACCATCAGATCAATCCAAATTCACTTTTGTCTCACCGGACTAATGAATATTTTCTATTTTTGTTTTGCTTTTTGACACTTAAGTGGTCTACGAATTTAAGATGGTTTATCCTGTGCTTTTGGTAAGTACCGGCGCTTCTCTGGGCTAATTCTGCCTACTCTACATCTACTACAAATTTTGTTCTTCAAGTCTTGTTTGTATTATTGGAGATTACACTGGTAAATTTAATTCAACCACAATCTCTGTAGCTGATTTGAAAGGGATTTTCATTGGCAGACCTTTAATTTGGTTGTAATCTTTTACCAATTTTGATGCTGTAGGGCATTAAAATTACTTCAAAAACAAAATAAAAAATAACCCTATAATAACTAAAAGTTAAAAACAAGTACTCCGGTCTTATTATTTTGTCGGCACCATTTTGTTGGTCGATCTATATCCTCCATATCCATTCATGCATACATGGTATCTTTTTTGCTGAGAACAAGGTACCGTAAACAACAAATTTCCAACATGTTTGATGCAACACATTACTGAGATTGTAGAGATAATTTTCCATGCCATCTTTAATAATTGGAAATAAATTCCATTAGCGCACATTGTCATCATCAGTCGTTTCTAATATTTTTCATGGTTCAACGTGAGTGCAAGCTTGATGAAAAAGATTCGGTTGTTTGAGAGGGCTTGCCTTAGGGCCTTCCTTCGCCTTTACAGAACACTAGAGTCCCAGTACGGAAAATTCTACTCCAACGAACTGTTATACAACAGGGCAAACCTGATAAGAGTGGACAAATTCCTGGTGAAGTTAATTCGAGGTCATACTGACATAACGTCAACAATAATGTATTTATTATATTTTTAATTACAAATGATTACGTTTTTCGCAACGCATCGGTGGGCCTTTACCAGCTCTAGTTCAAAGCTGGTTGGATTTCTGCATATCGAAGAATTCCGACCTCCATGCTTGCACATGAGTCCAACTTCAACCAGACATTAGACCTACTATTATTAGTTTCAAGTCAAGAACTTCTTCATCCGCCTTTGAGATTGGCCATGCCCACCCCCAGAGAGGACTCTATTACTCAATTGCCGCGAACTCTACGAGCTGTATCACATGTGAAAGTAGTTCGGAAGGCAAAAATCCATCGACTGCACAGTCATGGCCACATCGAGAACATGGACACCAAATCTTCTGCTAAAGTCTTCAATTCCGAGCTTCCTGGGTCAAGGAGATGAAGGAGCTTCGGTTTATTGACCAAGTCAAAGCCGCGCAAGACGCCTGCTCTTGATCACTTGAAGCAGCATGCCAGGCACCGTCGTTAATGCAACATTATTTGGAGACTCCACCTCTGTACAGTTAGTCACTGTGTATCTATGATGAACCTTCTGAGAATAAAAAACTGCCCAAGATGTGATTTTTTTAAATTTATTTATTTGTACATGGCTGCGTATTTATGCATTTAATATTACACAGAAAAAATTTTAACACATAATAAACGAATAAAACAGAGATAATACAAAAAAGAAAACAAGTTTAAAAAAATATAAATATAAATTCAAGTAACGACATTGAACTTGTTGAACTTGTGGAAGTCATCTTTTTTTAGGTTCTCAGTTTGCGTCTAGTTCGTTTTGGTGTGCTACTGCTGTCATCGGGTAAAACTTCCTGAAGATGTCGATTACCCCGTTTTGACTCCTTGGCTTCATCTTCTAAGGCGGGTTCGGTTATTTTCCGACTGCGAGTCGCCTTCTTAAGTGAATGTTTTTGATGGTCCTCGTCCTCAGACTCACTGGGCTCATTTTGAGTGGCAGCCTTTCTTGCGCGGGTTGTTCTCTTTGGGGGAGCTGATGATTCTTTCTCTTCCACAATCACTTTGGAACTATTTGCTGCGGATGTTTCTGTCTTAACTTGAACTTCTCTTTTGCCTCGCGTTGGTTTTTGTATTTGCTTTTCTACAGCGTCATCTTCTGTATCAACCTTAGCAACTTGTCTTCGACCACGAATTGTAGGAGTATTTTTTTCATCGACTTTAGGGTCTTGTATTTGAGCCAACTTTCGACCTCGGGTCGTTTTGGGCACAATTTCAGGTTCCTTCTGTTCATCCTCTATACCTCCTCTATATTCCGCTGTTGTACTATGCTGCGATGTATTAGCATCTGCATCCTCAGGAGCACTTTTTGAAGCGGCCTTTCTTTGACGGCCAGTCGAAGGTTTTACATTTTGATGTTCATCGTCTGTATGAGATGAGGAAACTTCTACAGATGTGTTGTATTTAATTGGAAGCCGACGCGAGCGCGCTGGTCTCTTTTTCAAGTTTTCTTCTGATTCTACTTTCACTGTGTCAACTTCTGTTATAGACGGAACTTCAATGGATGTGTTATTCTTCGCTGCCTTTCGTGTGCGTGTGGTTGTCTTTTCATTAATATCTTCAGCGTCAACAACTTCAAGTGGATTTTTGTGACTGATGTCCTCATCTACACGAGATGTGGAAACATTTGCTGAAGACTTCGGTGGAGCTCTTCGAGAACGTGTAGATATTTTTTCCTCTGATTTTATGCTTAGTGCTTCAGCATCTGCTGTTTCCTGCTTTACATTTGATTCAGCTGTTTGTGATGATAATGCTTTCACTGATTCCTTATCTTTGACTGGAGCTCTTCGGGAACGTGTTGGTTTATTTTCAGATGTGCCTTCAGATTCAGTGTTCTGTGATTCAACATGAACAGTTATTTCATTTGATTTCTCTTTTGATTGAAGTTTATCAACAACTTCTTCAATTGCCCGAGATGAAGACACCTCTTTGACTGCAGCTCTACGAGAACGTGCGGGTCTTTTTTCTGAATATACTTCAGACTCTGCTTTCACTATTTCGGAATCAGTCTTCAGGTTATCAGCTACTGTTTCCGACACCATTTTTCTACCACGCCCTTGCTTACCATCGCCTCTTTCAGTTTTTTCTTCCTTTTCAGGAATGATCTGATCACTTCCAACTTTTTTATCTTGATCTGAAACTACTAGTTCACTATTTGTTTCTTCTTGTGTAGTTTTACTCTTAGTGGAATTGGTTTCTTGTCTTCGTCCTCTCTTGGGAAGTGGACTTTGCGTTTTCGATTCGGACGATGATTTAACGGTGTCCACACGAGCACGCTTTTTGTTACCAAGTGCTTCTGCTTTCGAAGGATTATTGAAATCATTTTCTGGCAACTCTGCATTAGCAGGAGTACTCACTTCAGATTCCTTGGATTCAGTATTTGCATTCAATATTCGACAACGCTTCAACGCTGGAAGAGAATTCTCTGCGTCTTCATCTACTGTCTGAATTTCGGGGTCCTCTTCTGCTGGTCGTTTTTGCCCACTCTTGTGAACAGAATCCAAAACGGATACCTCTTCAGGAACAGGTGCGTCCTTTTCTGAAACAGCTTTTCGACCACGCTTGCGATCTGGCGTTGATGTGACAACTGGATCCGTTACTAACTGCTCTTTTAAATCTTCGGTTCTTATTTTCTCTGCGTCCCCGTCAACCGGTGCTGTGTCTTCTCTTGCAAGTCTTCCCCGGCCTCTCTTTCCCAAAGGAGTTTTGATATCTGTTTGATCAGATATAGAAACAGCTCTCTGCGAACGAACTCTTGCTGACATTTTTGACTTTGGTTCTGTTTCTGTAACTGAATTTTCGACAATGACTTTTTTAGGCTGTTCTTCTTTGTTTGCGTTCCTTCTTGAGCGAGTTTTCGCTGTAGTCGTAGTTACACTTGATGGCAGCATTTTCACATTGTTCTCTGCATCTTCTTTTTCTGCAGAATGATTTTCACCACTTTTTGCCGGAAGCTTAATTTGATCGGTCTTGTACTCGATTAAATCTTCCGCAGTCGACATGTTACCCCCAACTGCCTCCTCCGCAACGATCTCTTCATCCTTGCAAGCAAGCTTTTCGATTTCGAGTGGGGCAGCTGGTGGATCTTTTGCAGCCAGTTCTACGACACCACGTCTACGCGGTTTATTTTCCGTCAGTGTTGTTGCAGCTCTACGGCCCCGTGTTTTTGATGCAACTCTGTTTTCCTTTGATATTTCTATCAATTCAACTTCATGCTCTACTTTATGTTCACTACTTGTGTTCAATGTCGTGGTTTTAGAATCATGCCTGTCTTCGCTTTCTGTTTTCACTGAATTGTTTAGACCGTCAGTTGTTTTTATATCACTCTCAACATTATCAACTTGGTTCAGTTCTTCAGTCGCCGACCCTTGTATTAGAACAGCTACCGATCGCCCTTCATGCACATCACGTTCAATTTTTACGATTGTTTCGCTCACACTGGTCAACTCTGCAGTTTCCTCTGGCAGTGGAGTGCTATCAGCTTTCTTTACACTCTTTACTCTTCTCCCACGTCGTACTGCTTGCATTGGGGTAGATGGAACAATTTCGTCGGTTTCTTCCGCTGGTGCATTCTGTCCATTTGCGCTTGCTAAATTCACTCCTCCTTCATCAGCCTTAGAGTCTTCGTTCAATCTTGTCGAACTTGTCCCTCCAGACTTCTGAATTCCTCTGCGTCCACGTGTTTTCGGTGGCAAAGGGGTTGATGGGATTACTTCCCCAATATCCTCAACTTCAGTGGGTTTTCGAACTCTTCTCTTAATCGGGGTTGATTTTTCAACTGTCGACGGCATTACTTCTGTTTTTAAACTAACCATTGAACGTAATGGTGTCGAATGAAACAATTCAACAGCATCAACTGATTCAACTTTCACATCAACATCTTGTTGAACACTTCCTCTGCGAGTTCTTCGTAGCCCCAGACCACAAATGCCCTTAGGAGATTCAGGCTTCTTCTGGACCCTGCGCCTTTGATTGCCTTTAGTAACAGGAGTTGATGATATAACCTCGTCGATGTCGAGGCTTTCTTTTTCAATAGTTTCGTTTTTGTTTGTATTTTCAACTTTGAAAGCGTCTAATTCACGTTTTACTGGATGGATTTCAAAATCTCTTTCACTCTCATTTTCGTTTTTCAGTTTTACATTATCTTTTGTATTTTGAACCTGAGAAGAGCTTGACTTCAGAAGCACGACGTTGAGGGCGACACTACGTGTGCATTTATTAGGATCTCTCATGTCTTTGTCTACCTCTGCTTGCAGGTTAAGTGACAATTTTGTAAGCTCTTGCTGTGGTAGTGCTTCATTCAACGCAGATTCCCTGTGTTTCTTAGCCTCCTCAATAATAGGCTCCAGATGCTGATTTTCTTCTACATGAGGTTGTAATGACTGGATTGCTTTTACCTTAAATCCTCGTTTCCTTCGAGTCGGCCTCTCGTGCTTTTTCTCGTCGTCTGTGCACTCCGACTCTACATCAGTGGACTCTATTTGAGTTTCCGTTTTTTTACCAACTGCGTTTCGATTTCGTGTACTACCTTCCACATCTGCTTTCTGAGTTTCTAAACTAGTCTTTAAGACTTCAACTGCCCCATCAGTAATTTCATTGTCCTCAATCCTGGCGGCAGTGTCTAAAGAGATCAATCTTTTTTTGGTCGATCGCACGGACACAGACTGTTTTATTTCTTTTTCATCTATCGTATTGTGACGCCTTCTCAACCCCCTCAGACTCAGAGCAGTCGGGTTTGTATCGTGAGTCCCATTTTCAGCGTCAGCGGTTCTTCGTTCATCATCAATAGAGTCCGACTCTTTCTTAACACTATGAGAAGAATTCTGAATTGCTTGGACAGGTGAACTTATGCCCGCTTCTAATTTAGTTTGATCTTCCAAAGACACGTTTGCCTCACTTTGCATAGCATTTTCGAAGGTCAACTCCATCTCACGTTCTTCTCTAGCCGCTTTCAAGTCCAATTCCTTCTCAGGAACGAACTTAGTGCCCATCGTTCGTCGGTGATCCTTCAGAGATGATTTCTTGGGTTCTGGTGTCTTCGCAGCTTTATTCGTCGTAAGCACAGGTTCCTCTTCGAAATTTTCGAAGGCCAACTCCATCTCACGTTCTTCTCTAGCCGCTTTCAAGTCCAATTCCTTCTCAGGAACGAACTTAGTGCCCATCGTTCGTCGGTGATCCTTCAGAGGTGATTTCTTGTGTTCTGGTGTCTTCGCAGATCTATTCGTCACAAGCACAGGTTCCTCTTTGAAATTTTCGAAGGCCAACTCCATCTCACGTTCTTCTCTGGCCGCTTCCAAGTCCAATTCCTTCTCAGGAACGAACTTAGTGCCCATCGTTCGTCGGTGATCCTTCAGAGATGATCTCTTGGGTTCTGGTGTCTTCGCAGCTTTATTCGTCACAAGCACAGGTTCCTCTTTGAAATTTTCGAAGGCCAACTCCATCTCACGTTCTTTTTTGGCTGCTTCCAAGTCCAATTCCGTCTCAGGAACGAACTTAGTGCCCATCGTTCGTCGGTGGTCCTTCAGAGATGATTTCTTGGGTTCGGGTGTCTTCGCAGCTCTATTCGTCGTAAGCACAGGTTCCTCTTCGAAATTTTCGAAAGCCAACTCCATCTCACGTTCTTCTTTGGCTGCTTTCAAGTCCAATTCCTTCTCAGGAACGAACTTAGTGCCCATCGTTCGTCGGTGGTCCTTCAGAGATGATTTCTTGTGTTCTGGTGTCTTCGCAGATCTATTCGTCACAAGCACAGGTTCCTCTTTGAAATTTTCGAAGGCCAACTCCATCTCACGTTCTTCTCTGGCCGCTTCCAAGTCCAATTCCTTCTCAGGAACGAACTTAGTGCCCATCGTTCGTCGGTGATCCTTCAGAGATGATTTCTTGGGTTCTGGTGTCTTCGCAGCTTTATTCGTCACAAGCACAGGTTCCTCTTTGAAATTTTCGAAGGCCAACTCCATCTCACGTTCTTCTTTGGCTGCTTCCAAGTCCAATTCCGTCTCAGGAACGAACTTAGTGCCCATCGTTCGTCGGTGATCCTTCAGAGATGATTTCTTGGGTTCGGGTGTCTTCGCAGCTCTCTTGCCGGTAAGGACAGGTTCCTCTTCGAAATTTTCGAAAGCCAACTCCATCTCACGTTCTTCTTTGGCTGCTTCCAAGTCCAATTCCTTCTCAGGAACGAACTTAGTGCCCATCGTTCGTCGGTGGTCCTTCAGAGATGATTTCTTGTGTTCTGGTGTCTTCGCAGATCTATTCGTCACAAGCACAGGTTCCTCTTTGAAATTTTCGAAGGCCAACTCCATCTCACGTTCTTCTCTGGCCGCTTCCAAGTCCAATTCCTTCTCAGGAACGAACTTAGTGCCCATCGTTCGTCGGTGGTCCTTCAGAGATGATTTCTTGTGTTCTGGTGTCTTAGCAGATCTATTCGTCGTAAGCACAGGTTCCTCTTCGAAATTTTCGAAGGCCAACTCCATCTCACGTTCTTCTTTGGCCGCTTCCAAGTCCAATTCCTTCTCAGGAACGAACTTAGTGCCCATCGTTCGTCGGTGATCCTTCAGAGATGATTTCTTGGGTTCTGGTGTCTTCGCAGCTTTATTCGTCACAAGCACAGGTTCCTCTTCGAAATTTTCGAAGGCCAACTCCATCTCACGTTCTTCTTTGGCCGCTTCCAAGTCCAATTCCTTCTCAGGAACGAACTCAGTTCCCATCGTTCGTCGGTGTTCCTTCAGAGACGATTTCTTGGGTTCTGGTGTCTTCGCAGCTCTCTTGCCGGTAAGGACAGGTTCCTCTTCAAAATTTTCGAAGGCCAACTCCATCTCACGTTCTTCTCTAGCCGCTTTCAAGTCCAATTCCTTCTCAGGAACGAACTTAGTGCCCATCGTTCGTCGGTGATCCTTCAGAGATGATTTCTTGGGTTCTGGTGTCTTCGCAGCTTTATTCGTCACAAGCACAGGTTCCTCTTCGAAATTTTCGAAGGCCAACTCCATCTCACGTTCTTCTTTGGCCGCTTCCAAGTCCAATTCCTTCTCAGGAACAAACTCAGTTCCCATCGTTCGTCGGTGTTCCTTCAGAGACGATTTCTTAGGTTCTGGTGTCTTCGCAGCTCTCTCGCCGGTAAGGACAGGTTCCTCTTCAAAATTTTCGAAGGCCAACTCCATCTCACGTTCTTCTCTAGCCGCTTTCAAGTCCAATTCCTTCTCAGGAACGAACTTAGTGCCCATCGTTCGTCGGTAATCCTTCAGAGATGATTTCTTGGGTTCTGGTGTCTTCGCAGCTTTATTCGTCGTAAGCACAGGTTCCTCTTCGAAATTTTCGAAGGCCAACTCCATCTCACGTTCTTCTCTAGCCGCTTTCAAGTCCAATTCCTTCTCAGGAACGAACTTAGTGCCTATCGTTCGTCGGTGATCCTTCAGAGACGATTTCTTGGGTTCTGGTGTCTTCGCAGCACTCTTGCCGGTAAGCACAGGTTCCTCTTCGAAATTTTCGAAGGCCAACTCCATCTCACGTTCTTCTTTGGCCGCTTCCAAGTCCAATTCCTTCTCAGGAACGAACTCAGTTCCCATCGTTCGTCGGTGTTCCTTCAGAGACGATTTCTTGGGTTCTGGTGTCTTCGCAGCTCTCTTGCCGGTAAGGACAGGTTCCTCTTCAAAATTTTCGAAGGCCAACTCCATCTCACGTTCTTCTCTAGCCGCTTTCAAGTCCAATTCCTTCTCAGGAACGAACTTAGTACCCATCGTTCGTCGGTGATCCTTCAGAGATGATTTCTTGGGTTCTGGTGTCTTCGCAGCTTTATTCGTCGTAAGCACAGGTTCCTCTTCGAAATTTTCGAAGGCCAACTCCATCTCACGTTCTTCTCTAGCCGCTTTCAAGTCCAATTCCTTCTCAGGAACGAACTTAGTGCCCATCGTTCGTCGGTGATCCTTCAGAGATGATTTCTTGGGTTCTGGTGTCTTCGCAGCTTTATTCGTCGTAAGCACAGGTTCCTCTTCGAAATTTTCGAAGGCCAACTCCATCTCACGTTCTTCTCTAGCCGCTTTCAAGTCCAATTCCTTCTCAGGAACGAACTTAGTGCCCATCGTTCGTCGGTGATCCTTCAGAGATGATTTCTTGGGTTCTGGTGTCTTCGCAGCTTTATTCGTCGTAAGCACAGGTTCCTCTTCGAAATTTTCGAAGGCCAACTCCATCTCACGTTCTTCTCTAGCCGCTTTCAAGTCCAATTCCTTCTCAGGAACGAACTTAGTGCCCATCGTTCGTCGGTGATCCTTCAGAGATGATTTCTTGTGTTCTGGTGTCTTCGCAGATCTATTCGTCACAAGCACAGGTTCCTCTTTGAAATGTTCGAAGGCCAACTCCATCTCACGTTCTTCTTTGGCTGCTTCCAAGTCCAATTCCTTCTCAGGAACGAACTTAGTGCCCATCGTTCGTCGGTGGTCCTTCAGAGATGATTTCTTGGGTTCGGGTGTCTTCGCAGATCTATTCGTCACAAGCACAGGTTCCTCTTTGAAATTTTCGAAGGCCAACTCCATCTCACGTTCTTCTTTGGCTGCTTCCAAGTCCAATTCCTTCTCAGGAACGAACTTAGTGCCCATCGTTCGTCGGTGGTCCTTCAGAGATGATTTCTTGGGTTCGGGTGTCTTCGCAGATCTATTCGTCACAAGCACAGGTTCCTCTTTGAAATTTTCGAAGGCCAACTCCATCTCACGTTCTTCTTTGGCTGCTTCCAAGTCCAATTCCTTCTCAGGAACGAACTTAGTGCCCATCGTTCGTCGGTGGTCCTTCAGAGATGATTTCTTGGGTTCTGGTGTTTTCGCAGCTCTCTTGCCGGTAAGGACAGGTTCCTCTTCAAAATTTTCGAAGGTCAACTCCATCTCACGTTCTTCTTTGGCCGCTTCCAGGTCAAATTCCTTCTCAGGAACGAACTTAGTGCCCATCGTTCGTCGGTGGTCCTTCAGAGATGATTTCTTGGGTTCGGGTGTCTTCGCAGATCTATTCGTCACAAGCACAGGTTCCTCTTTGAAATTTTCGAAGGCCAACTCCATCTCACGTTCTTCTTTGGCTGCTTCCAAGTCCAATTCCTTCTCAGGAACGAACTTAGTGCCCATCGTTCGTCGGTGGTCCTTCAGAGATGATTTCTTGGGTTCTGGTGTTTTCGCAGCTCTCTTGCCGGCAAGGACAGGTTCCTCTTCAAAATTTTCGAAAGCCAACTCCATCTCACGTTCTTCTCTGGCCGCTTCCAAGTCCAATTCCTTCTCAGGAACGAACTTAGTGTCCATCGTTCGTCGGTGATCCTTCGGAGATGATTTCTTGGGTTCTGGTGCCTTGGCAGCTCTGTTCACGGAAAGAACTGGTTCCTCTTCGAAATGTTCGAAGGCCAACTCCATTTCCCACTTTTGTTTAGCTGACTTCACGTCAAATAAAGCATCCATTGCCTCGGGATTGCCGAGTGTTTTCCTTTTATTTTCATATTTTAAGTTGGCTTCGGTTTTCTTCGGTTCAGGAGTAGAAACAAGTCTCTTGTCCTCTAAAATTCTTCGCTCTTTCTCGAAATTTTCGAAGGCTTCCTCCATTTCTCTTTTGGCCTTGTCAGGAGAAATTTTAGCATCTATCTGAGTAACGGTGTCGTCAAGTGTCGCAGAGGCGATATGGTGGAAGTTTTCTTTTTCCGACGAATCGTCAGAAATTGCAAGTGTTTCGGAGAACGCAGACTCAGAAGTATGATCTAACAAATCGATCCCACTTATATTTGGTGATATTGGTTTCTTTGATTGTGTAACAATGGTCACTTCCAATGGGTCCCTTAAAGGCGTTTCTCTCTCGGTATCGTTTGCCAGTCCGTCTTTTCCTACTGTCATGGCGATTTCATCCGCATGGGATTTGTCCATGATTTTCTTTTTATTCGTTGTAGGTATTCCTTCCGAAATTGTACTCATCATAAGCGGATCTTTGGTAACTTCACTTTGATCCGTGGTGATGTAAGATATCTCGATCTCTTCTCTATCCACCTCTGAATGTTTAATAGACTGGTTAACAGTTTCTATCCACTCCTGAATATCTGTTTTAGGAAGATCCGGATCCCTTGGAGTATCAAGTGGTAAGGTAACATTTTGTTTTACGGATCTCTTTCGTGAGTAACTTTTTTCAACGGTGGAACGGCCAACAAGTTTATCGAAGGCTTCTTCGGGCGAACGCGTGTGTGTAATAGCATCATTATCTCCCAAAGCAGTTATTGTTGTCTCCGCACGATTGATAGTAAGTTCACTTTGAGGAGTCTTAAACAACACATCCAAGTTCGTGCTTAAATCGAATTCCGTAGAGTGCATTAATTCTACAGAGTCCGTCGTCGGTTTTTTCAAAGCAATGCTTTTCGGTGAACTGAGAATCATAAGGTTTCTAGCTTTTGGCGTTTTGAATACCGAATCCAAGCCCTCAAAGTCCTCTTCGTCGATTATATTGCGGAGATTTTTAGCAGAGCTAGGTTTAATAGACAGTGGGGTTTTTCTGAGACGACCTTTTGATGATTGTGGTGTTTGTTGAACGGACAGATGCGTATTGTCTATGTGCGTGTCAGGTTGTGCATCTGTTTCTCCAAGAGAATATTCGGTCTTTCTTGGACTATCCAATGTTGTCGACGAAACTTCAACTGTAGTCGACTTACACTTAGAGCTTAAAGTAACGCAGGACAGAGGTTTAATTGATGCACGTTGCTTGTTGTCTGTTCTTATAGGAGTCTCTGCGACTGTGGAATAATCCGTAATAAGACTAAGCTTTGATTCTTCATTCAATCTTTCTGCGTCTTTCGTTTCGTCTCTTTTTAATGGTTCTTCATCTGCTGTTTCATTCAAGGACACAACAATGCAATCATCTGTAAGGTTCTCAGTTAATTTCTTCTCAGGAGAAAATGTTGCATCCTTCCTGAGTGTTGTCACCCCGTTAGAGGCACCTATTTCATTTGTGCAATCTTGTTTTTCCTCAATGCTGAACGTTTTATTTGCATTCGACGTATCACCGGCCGACTGTTCCAGGAAAGAAACCGATTTCCTCAACTTTGTCCCATCCTTTGAAGGAGTTCCTAACGATTCTTTCCGTAATGGACTCTTCTCCGTTTTGTTATGTTTTGGACTCGCTTTTAGAACTTGTCGAAGCATCAATGAGGTTCGCGATTTGTTACTGCTTTGCGTAAGGGACGTTGAAGGTGATCGCAAAATGGACGATCGTCTTTTTGATCTTTCAACTTGATCCGCTCTAAATGGAGTTGAAGTAACCATAGAGTTCGTCAGTTTTCCTACTACCGATGTCGAGACTTTTTTCTGATCCACAGAAGAACACTCCGCCCTTGCCAGTGACTTCCTCTGGGGCGTACTCAAACTTTGAAACCGAACTCTAGCCGTGGTGGGACTTTTTGGCGTTGAGGGTGTCAAGGGAGTTGTTGCAGCTGGTGGTTGCAAATTTTTTCTGCTTGCCTTCTTCGCACTACTCAGAATGGCATGTTTCATAAGAGATTGTGGAGTTCGTGAGCGTGGGGGCGTTTTCAGAACAGGCGAGGGCGAGAAGCTACCGGCATCTGAAAGTTCAATAACGCTTTCCTCATCAGTTGAGTGAACACTGAAAACAGGAGATGATGTGCTGTGGGCAGATGAGTTCGCTTCTTTCACCTCGTCGATGATTTTGTTCCTCTGAGTAACTTTGAAGGGCGACTTAGGTGCTGCTCGCTTAATTGGCGATGTCAAATCAAGATGATGCATTGAGGTACGATGGTTAAGAACCAATGGAGAGGCTGTTTGCTTAAATTGTCCATGTGTTCCTACTGCCGACGTCGAAGCTTTTTTCTGATCCACAGACGAACACTCCGTCCTTGCCAGGGACTTCCTCTGAGGCGTACTCAAACTTTGAAACCGAACTCTAGCCGTGGTGGGACTTTTTGGCGTTGAGGGAGTCAAGGGAGGTGGTGCAGCCGGTGGCTGCAACGGTTTTCTGATTACCTTTTTGGCACTACTCAGAATGGCATGTTTCATGAGAGATTGTGGAGTTCGTGATCGTGGGGGCGTTTTAATAACAGGTGAGGGCGCGAAGCTACCGTCATCTGAAAGTTCAATAACACTTTCCTCATCAGTTGAGTGAACACTGAAATCAGATGAGTTCACTGCTCTAAGCTGGTCGATTTTGATCTTCTGAGTAACTTTGATGGGCGACTTTGGTGCTGTTCGCTTAATTGGTGTTGTCAAATCAATAAGATGCATTGAAGAACGATGGTTAAGAACCAATGGATTGAACGGCCTAAGTGGTGTTAAATCTGACTGTGTTCCTAATTTTCTGGGAGTGCTTAGAGGAGACTGCACAACAGCATATGATTTAGCTTGTGAATGCAAATTGGTGTTACACGGCGAGTAAGAGGTTATCACAGTTTCAGAAAAACTGAAACTAATCAGTGGTGTCTTTTGTCCAGCAAATGACTCATGTTTAGGTTTGGGTGTTTCCAAATCAATCAAATCGTTCATTTTACTTGGTACTGGCGATAGTATTTTTGTTAAAGTTGGCTCCGAATTATTCTCATCAATTGTTTGACATGTATGTTGTGTTTCATTCTGATCTGGTTGCGATTCCTCACTCTGGGCTTTATTGCCGGATTTGATGGAATACGAAAATCTTTAAAGAAAAACAAGTTGTAAATTCAATATAAATGAAATAAAAAAAAAACAAACAGACAGAAATATTCTTCAGTTGATGGACCTTGAATCATCCTTTGAAGATTTAATATAAATTCCTCAATCTTCCGAATTTATATCATATTTATTCCAATAAATAACATATTGCATAAAAAATTGCAATTAACATATTTAATAATAAGTATGCTTGGAAGCAAAATAGTCTTGATATTAAAAAATCCCTAGCTGCGAGAACAAATATCGCAATGCTCATACAAATACCTTAACTAAAATAACTAAGATGTTAGTATTATGCAAAATTGACAACAGCTTATACATATACGGCCATTGTCCCAAATCAATATTAAAAATAATTAAACCCTTGTACCACGACGCGGCTAGAAGAAGCATTAATGCCTTCCCAAACAACCCAATAGCAAACATCTTAGCAGAAGCAGGACTACCTACAATTGAGGAACGGAGAGACATTATCACCCTCTATCTGTTGACTAAACTAACCTATTCAAAGTTCTCAGTCATCGTTAGGACATAAAAAAGACCCAAAACCAAAAACACGCAAGAAAGATAAATTCTGCCATCACCACCATTCTTCAAAAAGCTGATAAGATAAACCTACCAACCGAAAGAGTACGATGCAATACACTTCGTCATCCCCCTTGGTTTATTAATCAGGACTCGTTGATATTAAATCTAGCCGACTAAAATAAGGGCAAAACCAGCAATAGGACCTACCATCAACTCTTTTCGAGCACCCTAGAAAATCTAAAATCAGAGGGCTGGTTTCCCATTTTCACAGACGGCTGGAAGAGCACTGAAATGGATCCATCGCCAAGATTGGTAAACTCCCGGATTTTGGCTCAGTATTCTCACCAGAAGCTTTTGCTACTCTTCAAGCCATAAAACAGCTCTCACAATAAACGCATTGTATGCACTGATAGAGTATCAGTTAAAACTAAAAACACCAACAACACCGACGTCATATCTAAAATCAGATACCAGGTCATGATATCGCCAAACTCGAGGAAGATAATGTGGGTCCCTTGGCATGCGGGAATCCAAGGCAACGAGCACGCCGATAAAGCAGCCAACTCAGCCAAAAACAGTCCTGTACACAGTTTGAACATTTTCACCAAACTAGATCTGACAAAAAAAAAACCCCCAAACGCCATCAAAAACTACGACTGGAGCTTATACCACCACCACTACCAGAAAATAAACCCTGCTAAAACCGAGCCTAAGTACCCGACAAACCGCTCCAAACTCCAAATCTCCAACTTTGTCCGGTTACGACTTGGACACACTGCAGTCACACACCAACACTTATTATAGTTATTTTAAGGACAGCTACAATTTCGTGGTATTGAAGAAATATTGTCTACCTCGGTGCAAACGTAAACTCAACGAACGACGATCCGACGTAGAATCGCTCTTGGCAACCTGGGCTAATACTTCAGTGTCAAAATAACTGGGCTCAAAACTCCTGACTCAAAGGACCAAAATCATGCTCTACAAAACTCTTATTTTGCCAGTCCTATATGGAGCCGAAAGCTAGAGGATGAGTAAAAACTGCAGCGCTGATTCTTGGTCCATTCGAAAGAAAAATTCTTCTTCGGAGAATGTACCAGGATGTGAATGTAGTCCGGAAGGCAAAAATCCGTCGACTGCACTGGATCGGCCACATCGAGCTCCTGGACTTCAACGCTCCAGCTAAGATGGTCTTCGAATCCGAGCTTCCTGGGTCGAGAAGGAGAGAAAGACTGAATCTATAGTATAAAGACCAAGTCATTGCGGCAGCTTGGTCTTGACGACTGGAAGCAGCGTGCTCAGGACCGTCAACGATGGAAGCTATCTTTAACTCAGGCTCTGACCCTCGAAGGGTCGTTGGCCTGATAAGTAAGTAAGTTATAGGTATATCTAAGATATGACCCCTTTTGAGATTGCAAACGGTATTCAGATGACATCTATTATAGCCAAGCATTTGGAATGCTGAAAAAGAATTTTCCGGAGTTGAAATCTTTGCAAGTAGCGAAACTATTTGCAACCAAGTCTTTCGTTACAATCCCTGCAGCTCTGCATAACTACATTAATTATTCTGAACATGCTCCTGATGTGCACAATCAGGAGATTGATGGTGACAATCACATTGACACTACACTTGAACATCGATAAGACTTAAGTGTTAAAACTGCAAGAACCAGTGCTGAAGCGGTACAAAAACGTGATGCTAAAATGACATTGCTTTCAGCATAGTGATTATCCCGATAATACTGAATGTACACATGTCAGAGATGCACCAATACACGGCACTTATTCGTTCAACGCATGTACATTTGATTTTTCTACCACTCTAACTCTTTGATCCTTCGTAAAATATTTCCCGCCATCGCATTGATCGCAAACACATATGGTATTGCGTTCATGTAGGCAGACCAACCGAAGCACAATGCGATATTTGATCATTTTTCCTAAGAATAGGTGATCCCATGATGTTTATAAGAGAAACATGCTTAATCGAGTATGGTAAGCACAACTATCGCAGTTTTGGGAGTAGATTTTTAGTCCCAAAAAAAAATGATCGCATTCGCAGTCGCATAAGTCACAAAAATATGATCGCTTGCCGATCTCTGACACATAATTAAATCATTTTTTGTTTATTTATTCAACGAAAAAAGCAAAATGATTGTGACAAATTTGGAATTAAGTAAATTTTTGCATATACAGGCGAAGTTCGATAACTCGAATGAAATTGGTCGGCAAAGGACTGAAAAGTAATTTGAGTAATTGGAATTTTGCAAAAACGTATTTAAAATAGGGTAACAGAAAATAGGTTGCAGTAAATACAAAGAGAGAAAAATTGAAACAATTTGCACACACACAGCCGATATAGGTTTGGCTACTCCGTGCGCATATCGTTTCCCTTGCCAACACAATCGTCTTAGGATACACAAAGAACTGACAAACTGTGGAACATCAAGAAAAATATGGCCAGAGTACAACCGATATAAAAAAAATGTACTTCGACGAACCCGGCTCTCGCTAGAGCCGGGCATTGAGCGTTTGGTAGACACTTCAACTCACTTGACGTAACCTCTATGAAGGATATTAATGATATTTTTGATATTTTTCACTTTATAAATAAGGAAACAGTGCTGTAGCCTTAACACGGGACAGTGCTAATTGGGTTCTCACCCAATCACCACTTCTACATGTGCACTTGCGACTCTCGTGATTAATTTGAGAGGGACTCGCCTTTTGCCTTTTTGACTACGCCCATTTGTGCTATGAAATTTTTACGATTGAACCAGCGGTCAGCTCTAGAGCTGTTTTGCTATGTTCAGTGTAATGTTCTTTTCAGTTCTCAAGTCTACAATAGATCCTGTTCTAAAAAAAAAGCATACCAAACCTAATAATGGTTTTGTGGCGCCAAATAAAACTTGTTTGTCAAAAATTCTGCTCAATTCCCAACACAGGATGTACATGAATATTTGTATTTTTTTAATATACAACCTGAATCAGGAATTAAAACATGCATACATAACATCCAAGCAAGGTTTTATATAATTTATCTTTGCATACTCACGTATGTATTGTAAGCCTATTATCGTGTGTACGCCACTGGAAAGAAATTGAATTGGACCTCAGTACAAGTTACGAGAAGTGCTACAACAATAGAACTTACCCGACGCCCAGGCTCTGAATTTGGTGGCTGTGCGGATTTTTTTGGATGCTGACTTGGCGTTGCACATTCAAGATCTTCATCTTTTTCGAATACCCATAAGAATTTCTTATCAAATATGCATATCTCTGTATTATGCAGTAGCGGTCGAAGCTTTTTCAGCGGTTTTCCATTCAATGTTATATCTTGATCTTTAGATAGATTTGCAATTGTTACCTTCAAAGTTAGATTATTGGCATTTTTCAAAGCATATATTCTTCAAAGCACTTACTCTTCCAAAGGCATCGCAATCAATTGTGCAGTGTAGACCCAAAGCATCAGAGTGTTCAAGAACAACATCACAGTCCATATAATAGCCGAATTTGAATGTTTTTCCTTTAGCGAGTATAACATTTTTGTGTTCCAAAGGATCTTTCCCAAGGCAAATTAATTTTGCACCATCCAAGGACATTCTGCGGAAGTATATAAGGCTTACTGTGTCTTGATTATATTTGCCTAATAGAATCACTCAACTTCTCGAAGGCGTACTATTTAATATTGATAGGTAATTATTTAATTTAAATATCCTTTGAATTCTATTCGCCCAGTTGCAGAAGACAACAAATTATAAATAATCAAATAATCTTATTTATGAAAAAAAAATGAGAAAAACAAAGATAAATGATACATCTGCTCCGGCGTTGGGATTTAATTTTCAAATAAATTCCGCCAACAGATCTGAAGGTTGATTTTCAGCATTCAGCAAGCTTCGTATGGGGCAGAATACAAACAGTGATGCCAAATCCTTCAAAGTTGTTCTGTTTTCACAGAGAAACTTGTCATCGAATTAATCTCGAGTTAACCATGACGCGTGTTTTGTTTTTATTCAAATTTTAGTACTACTTTTTAAGATCGATGACTGCTACAATACTGCAATTAAAAGTCTATTTGCATAATACAAGAATTCAAGGTATGCTCAATATCCCTGAAGGCGTCGTCATTGACACCGTGACATCACCTATCGTATCATTCGTGAAATTGAGGTCGAGCCTTAGATACAATAATTAAGTACATGGAACATAAATTAAGTAATAAATATTATGTGCCCTTCTTGTCGAATATCTGTGGCATGTTGGCCAGCTGAGAACTCCTGAAGAAAGAAAGAAACATTATATTGCTACATTTTACTTGCGTAATAAGTAAGATTGTATTAATTGAAACTTTAGGTCTTATGTCAATTGCGATATATTGTTATATGGGATACATGGTACGCAGCTGCGAGGCAAGTTTAATTTGTAACATCTGTGCATATTCACCTCAGTCAAGAGTCAAAATGCCTTTTCAAAAGCAAAAAACAATGGTTGGGAGTTCATCTTTACTGACGGCTCTAACACAACATCTGCATCCTTGTTTGCCTCAGATGAAAAATGGGATCGTATTAAAATAGGCATCCTTCCTCCATTTTCACAGCCGCTAGTTCAGCGGCTCACATTTTAACTTTCTTAAAAGGCTTCACACCTGACAGTCATGCTTATTGAGGCGTACAAATCTCGTGTGCATCTTTAAGTGCTCTACTGTACTACTTTCGTACACTGACCATTTATGTTTGCCTACACTGCAATGGGAAATTGAGATAGCGTTCACGGGTATATTAAAATCAAACCAACAAACAATGGGACCGTTTGCATATATTTTTGTTTCAGTAATATTGATTATTGAGAAAGTTTTTGAATAATGTTTAGTTTCGTATATTTAGCAAAAAAAAATTTTGGAAGATGAAAAAAAATCACGAGAAGTGCTGCAGAATTTTCACCACAGATTTAGGTGGATATTAATTTATTATTATACTGAACTCCGCTCTTTACAATTATTTGAATAACTATACCATTCTCTCACTCTCTCTCAATCATCCGAACGTGTAAACAGACACAATTCATCTTCAAAACATCTATTTTCATTTTATTGACGTAAGGTGACATTTCAATTCAATCAGCAATTACCTGTTTATATGCAGCTTCTGCATAAGATTTTGATCATTGCATATTCTTACCATAGTTAAGCGTAGCACTGAGAGCAATATTAGTTGTTATATAAATAATTAATATAATAGATTATGGTTTTTCCTCATTACCTCATAGGTATTAGTATTCCACTTATTGTTGGATTGCTGGGAATTGGATTGTATGTTTATCAACAAACGAATGGATACAATCAAGTGAAATATCATACTGAGCCCGGCTATGATACAGGGCCTAATTTTTATTATTCAACGTAAGTATCATTGTTTTGTGTAATACAAGTGATAGAGGTATTAATATATGAATATACTTCATAGCGGCCAGATCTGTGCAATATGCCTTGAAGATCTAGAATCACCAATACACCATCTTCCATGTGCCCATAAGCTACATCGAGCGTGTTTTCAGAAATTGATTCAACATGAAAAACGATGTCCGGAATGCAGACAAAGGTTCTAGTTTACTAAACTGTTTACGTCTATATGCAGCTCTTCACATTGGCCTTATTATATTCTTTTTTTGAATATGGATTATATATTTTTTTAGGAATGAAATACAATTGTTTCTTTTTCATACTGCATTTGCTTTATTTAGTACATACGTGTACATGGTCTAACAATTTATTCGATGGTATGAGCAAATTTAATTCGCATCAATATGTTCAGTTGTAAGAGAAATTGGGCTTAAGCATTTCTGTGGGATTCCCCGTTTAGTTTTTACGGACGACCTAGAATGATGTATTACATATGGCGCAATCCGCATATCCGCCATATTTGTTTACGTTTTTATTTCGATACTTACGTCACAGGTGCCAAGACAATATCATTTCCTTCTAGCAAAATTAGACTTTGGTATACAATGTCATTTTCGAATCTACATGTTATCGCCATGTTATCAGGTATGAATTCGTCGGTGGTTCCAGGTTCGACCCAGAATTTTACTAAACTGCAAAATCTACAGATCCACGTCTGTCTATTCACTGACAATGACTAAATTTCGCCAATCAGAGTCGGCATATAACTGAAAGTTCCTGTTGCGCTACCCACATTATTTATATTTTGACAAGATTTGTTGCAATAAACTTCAGCCCCTCCAATAGTAACTGCATTCGTTGTAAATCGTTGCTTTCCATAACACAATTATGACATGTTGATTTTTCATTATGCCTCAAGTTCGGCAGTTTACTTTTAATAACCATTAGTAAAATTGCAAGTTCAAGGGAATTTCTCTTAAATACAACTTCCCTATAACGCCAGTTCTCTGTTTGAATTAAAAACAACGGTTTAAAACTAAGGTACAAAATATAATTGCATTTTTATTTGCATCCTCTCTCGTTCAGTTATGTAAATATATAGGCATAAGTATGAATTTCAATAATAAAATTCACATTCTCAGTATTAGCCATGGAAAACAATTACCACATAAAACAAAAGGATTATTAATCTAAGTAAAAGAATTGAAAATTGGTAAAGCATTCAGCCTCCAGTTCTCGCGCCACCTTAGCGATTGGAATTCTTGCAAATTTCGCCTGAACGTCTCCTTGGATTCTATTAGGCTCGGATTGCTTGGGAAGTTCTCGAACCAGAACTTTAGTTGATCGGCTAGTTCTTTGTGATTGTCAAAAACGAATCCATTTTGTCCATGAACAACCAATTCGTTCAAGCTAAAAAGATATAGACAATATTAAATCATGTGTGAATTGAATAATATAGTCTAATATAGTCAGGTGATTTGCGAATTTGTTTTTTGCACTATCATACCGCATAAAAATCTCGCGAGGTCGTATTAGTCGGTACTGACATGTGTATACATACATCAAATCATCGTCTAATTTTAAACTTCATACCATACCGGCATCCTTGTTTGGTGGCCAGCATTAAGAAACAAAGTTAATCTAAAAACAGATAGTATACAGAGATCTGCGTGTATTTCAATCACGGGAGTACATCGTTCCCAGCCTTTAGCAGCCATGGACATTTACGGGAAGCTAACAGATACCAAGGCAGCGATTTGGTTTAGGATTGGTCAGAAAATTTAGTGAGGAAATGTCCTACCTTGGCAGTATACACAGATGGTTTTAAGACGGATGAAACTATACTAGGAGTGTCCCCGATATTGCCGGAAAATCTCCTTCTCCATATCCCTTCAACTATCTAACAACTGCAGTGTAGTCTATGCAGAAATAAAAACTAGAGGCTACTCACTGTCAATGAATCCGAGACAGGCTATTTATCACCATATGGCCATATAGGACACGCCATAAACTAACTTTGCCGTTTATCTCTTAAGGAGATAGCGGCCAGATTCAACTTTAACCTGTGCAGGATCCTTGGACAGGCATGAAAGAGCCGACGAGCTAGGTAGACCAGGGGTGGGCCTGCAATTTGCACACACACAGCCGATATAGGTTTGGCTACTCCGTGCGCATATCGTTTCCCTTGCCAACACAATCGTCTTAGGATACACAAAGAACTGACAAACTGTGGAACATCAAGAAAAATATGGCCAGAGTACAACCGATATAAAAAAAATGTACTTCGACGAACCCGGCTCTCGCTAGAGCCGGGCATTGAGCGTTTGGTAGACACTTCAACTCACTTGACGTAACCTCTATGAAGGATATTAATGATATTTTTGATATTTTTCACTTTATAAATAAGGAAACAGTGCTGTAGCCTTAACACGGGACAGTGCTAATTGGGTTCTCACCCAATCACCACTTCTACATGTGCACTTGCGACTCTCGTGATTAATTTGAGAGGGACTCGCCTTTTGCCTTTTTGACTACGCCCATTTGTGCTATGAAATTTTTACGATTGAACCAGCGGTCAGCTCTAGAGCTGTTTTGCTATGTTCAGTGTAATGTTCTTTTCAGTTCTCAAGTCTACAATAGATCCTGTTCTAAAAAAAAAGCATACCAAACCTAATAATGGTTTTGTGGCGCCAAATAAAACTTGTTTGTCAAAAATTCTGCTCAATTCCCAACACAGGATGTACATGAATATTTGTATTTTTTTAATATACAACCTGAATCAGGAATTAAAACATGCATACATAACATCCAAGCAAGGTTTTATATAATTTATCTTTGCATACTCACGTATGTATTGTAAGCCTATTATCGTGTGTACGCCACTGGAAAGAAATTGAATTGGACCTCAGTACAAGTTACGAGAAGTGCTACAACAATAGAACTTACCCGACGCCCAGGCTCTGAATTTGGTGGCTGTGCGGATTTTTTTGGATGCTGACTTGGCGTTGCACATTCAAGATCTTCATCTTTTTCGAATACCCATAAGAATTTCTTATCAAATATGCATATCTCTGTATTATGCAGTAGCGGTCGAAGCTTTTTCAGCGGTTTTCCATTCAATGTTATATCTTGATCTTTAGATAGATTTGCAATTGTTACCTTCAAAGTTAGATTATTGGCATTTTTCAAAGCATATATTCTTCAAAGCACTTACTCTTCCAAAGGCATCGCAATCAATTGTGCAGTGTAGACCCAAAGCATCAGAGTGTTCAAGAACAACATCACAGTCCATATAATAGCCGAATTTGAATGTTTTTCCTTTAGCGAGTATAACATTTTTGTGTTCCAAAGGATCTTTCCCAAGGCAAATTAATTTTGCACCATCCAAGGACATTCTGCGGAAGTATATAAGGCTTACTGTGTCTTGATTATATTTGCCTAATAGAATCACTCAACTTCTCGAAGGCGTACTATTTAATATTGATAGGTAATTATTTAATTTAAATATCCTTTGAATTCTATTCGCCCAGTTGCAGAAGACAACAAATTATAAATAATCAAATAATCTTATTTATGAAAAAAAAATGAGAAAAACAAAGATAAATGATACATCTGCTCCGGCGTTGGGATTTAATTTTCAAATAAATTCCGCCAACAGATCTGAAGGTTGATTTTCAGCATTCAGCAAGCTTCGTATGGGGCAGAATACAAACAGTGATGCCAAATCCTTCAAAGTTGTTCTGTTTTCACAGAGAAACTTGTCATCGAATTAATCTCGAGTTAACCATGACGCGTGTTTTGTTTTTATTCAAATTTTAGTACTACTTTTTAAGATCGATGACTGCTACAATACTGCAATTAAAAGTCTATTTGCATAATACAAGAATTCAAGGTATGCTCAATATCCCTGAAGGCGTCGTCATTGACACCGTGACATCACCTATCGTATCATTCGTGAAATTGAGGTCGAGCCTTAGATACAATAATTAAGTACATGGAACATAAATTAAGTAATAAATATTATGTGCCCTTCTTGTCGAATATCTGTGGCATGTTGGCCAGCTGAGAACTCCTGAAGAAAGAAAGAAACATTATATTGCTACATTTTACTTGCGTAATAAGTAAGATTGTATTAATTGAAACTTTAGGTCTTATGTCAATTGCGATATATTGTTATATGGGATACATGGTACGCAGCTGCGAGGCAAGTTTAATTTGTAACATCTGTGCATATTCACCTCAGTCAAGAGTCAAAATGCCTTTTCAAAAGCAAAAAACAATGGTTGGGAGTTCATCTTTACTGACGGCTCTAACACAACATCTGCATCCTTGTTTGCCTCAGATGAAAAATGGGATCGTATTAAAATAGGCATCCTTCCTCCATTTTCACAGCCGCTAGTTCAGCGGCTCACATTTTAACTTTCTTAAAAGGCTTCACACCTGACAGTCATGCTTATTGAGGCGTACAAATCTCGTGTGCATCTTTAAGTGCTCTACTGTACTACTTTCGTACACTGACCATTTATGTTTGCCTACACTGCAATGGGAAATTGAGATAGCGTTCACGGGTATATTAAAATCAAACCAACAAACAATGGGACCGTTTGCATATATTTTTGTTTCAGTAATATTGATTATTGAGAAAGTTTTTGAATAATGTTTAGTTTCGTATATTTAGCAAAAAAAAATTTTGGAAGATGAAAAAAAATCACGAGAAGTGCTGCAGAATTTTCACCACAGATTTAGGTGGATATTAATTTATTATTATACTGAACTCCGCTCTTTACAATTATTTGAATAACTATACCATTCTCTCACTCTCTCTCAATCATCCGAACGTGTAAACAGACACAATTCATCTTCAAAACATCTATTTTCATTTTATTGACGTAAGGTGACATTTCAATTCAATCAGCAATTACCTGTTTATATGCAGCTTCTGCATAAGATTTTGATCATTGCATATTCTTACCATAGTTAAGCGTAGCACTGAGAGCAATATTAGTTGTTATATAAATAATTAATATAATAGATTATGGTTTTTCCTCATTACCTCATAGGTATTGGTATTCCACTTATTGTTGGATTGCTGGGAATTGGATTGTATGCTTATCAACAAACGAATGGATACAATCAAGTGAAATATCATACTGAGCCCGGCTATGATACAGGGCCTAATTTTAATTATTCAACGTAAGTATCATTGTTTTGTGTAATACAAGTGATAGAGGTATTAATATATGAATATACTTCATAGCGGCCAGATCTGTGCAATATGCCTTGAAGATCTAGAATCACCAATACACCATCTTCCATGTGCCCATAAGCTACATCGAGCGTGTTTTCAGAAATTGATTCAACATGAAAAACGATGTCCGGAATGCAGACAAAGGTTCTAGTTTACTAAACTGTTTACGTCTATATGCAGCTCTTCACATTGGCCTTATTATATTCTTTTTTTGAATATGGATTATATATTTTTTTAGGAATGAAATACAATTGTTTCTTTTTCATACTGCATTTGCTTTATTTAGTACATACGTGTACATGGTCTAACAATTTATTCGATGGTATGAGCAAATTTAATTCGCATCAATATGTTCAGTTGTAAGAGAAATTGGGCTTAAGCATTTCTGTGGGATTCCCCGTTTAGTTTTTACGGACGACCTAGAATGATGTATTACATATGGCGCAATCCGCATATCCGCCATATTTGTTTACGTTTTTATTTCGATACTTACGTCACAGGTGCCAAGACAATATCATTTCCTTCTAGCAAAATTAGACTTTGGTATACAATGTCATTTTCGAATCTACATGTTATCGCCATGTTATCAGGTATGAATTCGTCGGTGGTTCCAGGTTCGACCCAGAATTTTACTAAACTGCAAAATCTACAGATCCACGTCTGTCTATTCACTGACAATGACTAAATTTCGCCAATCAGAGTCGGCATATAACTGAAAGTTCCTGTTGCGCTACCCACATTATTTATATTTTGACAAGATTTGTTGCAATAAACTTCAGCCCCTCCAATAGTAACTGCATTCGTTGTAAATCGTTGCTTTCCATAACACAATTATGACATGTTGATTTTTCATTATGCCTCAAGTTCGGCAGTTTACTTTTAATAACCATTAGTAAAATTGCAAGTTCAAGGGAATTTCTCTTAAATACAACTTCCCTATAACGCCAGTTCTCTGTTTGAATTAAAAACAACGGTTTAAAACTAAGGTACAAAATATAATTGCATTTTTATTTGCATCCTCTCTCGTTCAGTTATGTAAATATATAGGCATAAGTATGAATTTCAATAATAAAATTCACATTCTCAGTATTAGCCATGGAAAACAATTACCACATAAAACAAAAGGATTATTAATCTAAGTAAAAGAATTGAAAATTGGTAAAGCATTCAGCCTCCAGTTCTCGCGCCACCTTAGCGATTGGAATTCTTGCAAATTTCGCCTGAACGTCTCCTTGGATTCTATTAGGCTCGGATTGCTTGGGAAGTTCTCGAACCAGAACTTTAGTTGATCGGCTAGTTCTTTGTGATTGTCAAAAACGAATCCATTTTGTCCATGAACAACCAATTCGTTCAAGCTAAAAAGATATAGACAATATTAAATCATGTGTGAATTGAATAATATAGTCTAATATAGTCAGGTGATTTGCGAATTTGTTTTTTGCACTATCATACCGCATAAAAATCTCGCGAGGTCGTATTAGTCGGTACTGACATGTGTATACATACATCAAATCATCGTCTAATTTTAAACTTCATACCATACCGGCATCCTTGTTTGGTGGCCAGCATTAAGAAACAAAGTTAATCTAAAAACAGATAGTATACAGAGATCTGCGTGTATTTCAATCACGGGAGTACATCGTTCCCAGCCTTTAGCAGCCATGGACATTTACGGGAAGCTAACAGATACCAAGGCAGCGATTTGGTTTAGGATTGGTCAGAAAATTTAGTGAGGAAATGTCCTACCTTGGCAGTATACACAGATGGTTTTAAGACGGATGAAACTATACTAGGAGTGTCCCCGATATTGCCGGAAAATCTCCTTCTCCATATCCCTTCAACTATCTAACAACTGCAGTGTAGTCTATGCAGAAATAAAAACTAGAGGCTACTCACTGTCAATGAATCCGAGACAGGCTATTTATCACCATATGGCCATATAGGACACGCCATAAACTAACTTTGCCGTTTATCTCTTAAGGAGATAGCGGCCAGATTCAACTTTAACCTGTGCAGGATCCTTGGACAGGCATGAAAGAGCCGACGAGCTAGGTAGACCAGGGGTGGGCCTGCAATTTGCACACACACAGCCGATATAGGTTTGGCTACTCCGTGCGCATATCGTTTCCCTTGCCAACACAATCGTCTTAGGATACACAAAGAACTGACAAACTGTGGAACATCAAGAAAAATATGGCCAGAGTACAACCGATATAAAAAAAATGTACTTCGACGAACCCGGCTCTCGCTAGAGCCGGGCATTGAGCGTTTGGTAGACACTTCAACTCACTTGACGTAACCTCTATGAAGGATATTAATGATATTTTTGATATTTTTCACTTTATAAATAAGGAAACAGTGCTGTAGCCTTAACACGGGACAGTGCTAATTGGGTTCTCACCCAATCACCACTTCTACATGTGCACTTGCGACTCTCGTGATTAATTTGAGAGGGACTCGCCTTTTGCCTTTTTGACTACGCCCATTTGTGCTATGAAATTTTTACGATTGAACCAGCGGTCAGCTCTAGAGCTGTTTTGCTATGTTCAGTGTAATGTTCTTTTCAGTTCTCAAGTCTACAATAGATCCTGTTCTAAAAAAAAAGCATACCAAACCTAATAATGGTTTTGTGGCGCCAAATAAAACTTGTTTGTCAAAAATTCTGCTCAATTCCCAACACAGGATGTACATGAATATTTGTATTTTTTTAATATACAACCTGAATCAGGAATTAAAACATGCATACATAACATCCAAGCAAGGTTTTATATAATTTATCTTTGCATACTCACGTATGTATTGTAAGCCTATTATCGTGTGTACGCCACTGGAAAGAAATTGAATTGGACCTCAGTACAAGTTACGAGAAGTGCTACAACAATAGAACTTACCCGACGCCCAGGCTCTGAATTTGGTGGCTGTGCGGATTTTTTTGGATGCTGACTTGGCGTTGCACATTCAAGATCTTCATCTTTTTCGAATACCCATAAGAATTTCTTATCAAATATGCATATCTCTGTATTATGCAGTAGCGGTCGAAGCTTTTTCAGCGGTTTTCCATTCAATGTTATATCTTGATCTTTAGATAGATTTGCAATTGTTACCTTCAAAGTTAGATTATTGGCATTTTTCAAAGCATATATTCTTCAAAGCACTTACTCTTCCAAAGGCATCGCAATCAATTGTGCAGTGTAGACCCAAAGCATCAGAGTGTTCAAGAACAACATCACAGTCCATATAATAGCCGAATTTGAATGTTTTTCCTTTAGCGAGTATAACATTTTTGTGTTCCAAAGGATCTTTCCCAAGGCAAATTAATTTTGCACCATCCAAGGACATTCTGCGGAAGTATATAAGGCTTACTGTGTCTTGATTATATTTGCCTAATAGAATCACTCAACTTCTCGAAGGCGTACTATTTAATATTGATAGGTAATTATTTAATTTAAATATCCTTTGAATTCTATTCGCCCAGTTGCAGAAGACAACAAATTATAAATAATCAAATAATCTTATTTATGAAAAAAAAATGAGAAAAACAAAGATAAATGATACATCTGCTCCGGCGTTGGGATTTAATTTTCAAATAAATTCCGCCAACAGATCTGAAGGTTGATTTTCAGCATTCAGCAAGCTTCGTATGGGGCAGAATACAAACAGTGATGCCAAATCCTTCAAAGTTGTTCTGTTTTCACAGAGAAACTTGTCATCGAATTAATCTCGAGTTAACCATGACGCGTGTTTTGTTTTTATTCAAATTTTAGTACTACTTTTTAAGATCGATGACTGCTACAATACTGCAATTAAAAGTCTATTTGCATAATACAAGAATTCAAGGTATGCTCAATATCCCTGAAGGCGTCGTCATTGACACCGTGACATCACCTATCGTATCATTCGTGAAATTGAGGTCGAGCCTTAGATACAATAATTAAGTACATGGAACATAAATTAAGTAATAAATATTATGTGCCCTTCTTGTCGAATATCTGTGGCATGTTGGCCAGCTGAGAACTCCTGAAGAAAGAAAGAAACATTATATTGCTACATTTTACTTGCGTAATAAGTAAGATTGTATTAATTGAAACTTTAGGTCTTATGTCAATTGCGATATATTGTTATATGGGATACATGGTACGCAGCTGCGAGGCAAGTTTAATTTGTAACATCTGTGCATATTCACCTCAGTCAAGAGTCAAAATGCCTTTTCAAAAGCAAAAAACAATGGTTGGGAGTTCATCTTTACTGACGGCTCTAACACAACATCTGCATCCTTGTTTGCCTCAGATGAAAAATGGGATCGTATTAAAATAGGCATCCTTCCTCCATTTTCACAGCCGCTAGTTCAGCGGCTCACATTTTAACTTTCTTAAAAGGCTTCACACCTGACAGTCATGCTTATTGAGGCGTACAAATCTCGTGTGCATCTTTAAGTGCTCTACTGTACTACTTTCGTACACTGACCATTTATGTTTGCCTACACTGCAATGGGAAATTGAGATAGCGTTCACGGGTATATTAAAATCAAACCAACAAACAATGGGACCGTTTGCATATATTTTTGTTTCAGTAATATTGATTATTGAGAAAGTTTTTGAATAATGTTTAGTTTCGTATATTTAGCAAAAAAAAATTTTGGAAGATGAAAAAAAATCACGAGAAGTGCTGCAGAATTTTCACCACAGATTTAGGTGGATATTAATTTATTATTATACTGAACTCCGCTCTTTACAATTATTTGAATAACTATACCATTCTCTCACTCTCTCTCAATCATCCGAACGTGTAAACAGACACAATTCATCTTCAAAACATCTATTTTCATTTTATTGACGTAAGGTGACATTTCAATTCAATCAGCAATTACCTGTTTATATGCAGCTTCTGCATAAGATTTTGATCATTGCATATTCTTACCATAGTTAAGCGTAGCACTGAGAGCAATATTAGTTGTTATATAAATAATTAATATAATAGATTATGGTTTTTCCTCATTACCTCATAGGTATTGGTATTCCACTTATTGTTGGATTGCTGGGAATTGGATTGTATGCTTATCAACAAACGAATGGATACAATCAAGTGAAATATCATACTGAGCCCGGCTATGATACAGGGCCTAATTTTAATTATTCAACGTAAGTATCATTGTTTTGTGTAATACAAGTGATAGAGGTATTAATATATGAATATACTTCATAGCGGTCAGATCTGTGCAATATGCCTTGAAGATCTAGAATCACCAATACACCATCTTCCATGTGCCCATAAGCTACATCGAGCGTGTTTTCAGAAATTGATTCAACATGAAAAACGATGTCCGGAATGCAGACAAAGGTTCTAGTTTACTAAACTGTTTACGTCTATATGCAGCTCTTCACATTGGCCTTATTATATTCTTTTTTTGAATATGGATTATATATTTTTTTAGGAATGAAATACAATTGTTTCTTTTTCATACTGCATTTGCTTTATTTAGTACATACGTGTACATGGTCTAACAATTTATTCGATGGTATGAGCAAATTTAATTCGCATCAATATGTTCAGTTGTAAGAGAAATTGGGCTTAAGCATTTCTGTGGGATTCCCCGTTTAGTTTTTACGGACGACCTAGAATGATGTATTACATATGGCGCAATCCGCATATCCGCCATATTTGTTTACGTTTTTATTTCGATACTTACGTCACAGGTGCCAAGACAATATCATTTCCTTCTAGCAAAATTAGACTTTGGTATACAATGTCATTTTCGAATCTACATGTTATCGCCATGTTATCAGGTATGAATTCGTCGGTGGTTCCAGGTTCGACCCAGAATTTTACTAAACTGCAAAATCTACAGATCCACGTCTGTCTATTCACTGACAATGACTAAATTTCGCCAATCAGAGTCGGCATATAACTGAAAGTTCCTGTTGCGCTACCCACATTATTTATATTTTGACAAGATTTGTTGCAATAAACTTCAGCCCCTCCAATAGTAACTGCATTCGTTGTAAATCGTTGCTTTCCATAACACAATTATGACATGTTGATTTTTCATTATGCCTCAAGTTCGGCAGTTTACTTTTAATAACCATTAGTAAAATTGCAAGTTCAAGGGAATTTCTCTTAAATACAACTTCCCTATAACGCCAGTTCTCTGTTTGAATTAAAAACAACGGTTTAAAACTAAGGTACAAAATATAATTGCATTTTTATTTGCATCCTCTCTCGTTCAGTTATGTAAATATATAGGCATAAGTATGAATTTCAATAATAAAATTCACATTCTCAGTATTAGCCATGGAAAACAATTACCACATAAAACAAAAGGATTATTAATCTAAGTAAAAGAATTGAAAATTGGTAAAGCATTCAGCCTCCAGTTCTCGCGCCACCTTAGCGATTGGAATTCTTGCAAATTTCGCCTGAACGTCTCCTTGGATTCTATTAGGCTCGGATTGCTTGGGAAGTTCTCGAACCAGAACTTTAGTTGATCGGCTAGTTCTTTGTGATTGTCAAAAACGAATCCATTTTGTCCATGAACAACCAATTCGTTCAAGCTAAAAAGATATAGACAATATTAAATCATGTGTGAATTGAATAATATAGTCTAATATAGTCAGGTGATTTGCGAATTTGTTTTTTGCACTATCATACCGCATAAAAATCTCGCGAGGTCGTATTAGTCGGTACTGACATGTGTATACATACATCAAATCATCGTCTAATTTTAAACTTCATACCATACCGGCATCCTTGTTTGGTGGCCAGCATTAAGAAACAAAGTTAATCTAAAAACAGATAGTATACAGAGATCTGCGTGTATTTCAATCACGGGAGTACATCGTTCCCAGCCTTTAGCAGCCATGGACATTTACGGGAAGCTAACAGATACCAAGGCAGCGATTTGGTTTAGGATTGGTCAGAAAATTTAGTGAGGAAATGTCCTACCTTGGCAGTATACACAGATGGTTTTAAGACGGATGAAACTATACTAGGAGTGTCCCCGATATTGCCGGAAAATCTCCTTCTCCATATCCCTTCAACTATCTAACAACTGCAGTGTAGTCTATGCAGAAATAAAAACTAGAGGCTACTCACTGTCAATGAATCCGAGACAGGCTATTTATCACCATATGGCCATATAGGACACGCCATAAACTAACTTTGCCGTTTATCTCTTAAGGAGATAGCGGCCAGATTCAACTTTAACCTGTGCAGGATCCTTGGACAGGCATGAAAGAGCCGACGAGCTAGGTAGACCAGGGGTGGGCCTGCCACTGGAAAATAATCAGGAGACCCCTTATACCTCACTCCCTCTTACTTATAGATGCCATCAATATTGGAGACGGGTGAAATCAGACACTTAGACACAGAAGGACTTCGAGTCAAATTTGGGCTTCAAATCATAAAAAAAAGCAAGTACACTGATAAAATTGAAGAGAGAGAAAAATAAGTAACGTCAGGTAAGGCATTATAATCGACCGTTGCCTGCAAGAAGAATTGGAGCCCTCTACCACGACTTAAGCACTGTTACCTGCCGTTTCATGCATGGCACCCATGCTAGAGGAATGGGAGCCACGCTAGGCATCTATTAATTCAGCAACATAGATGAATTGACAGACATCAACATTCTGGACATTGCAAAATTCTTTAAGAAAACAAAGTGGCTGTAATCCCTCAAAGGAGTGCATAAACTGGGATAGGACACTAAGATATCAGTTCGTATTTCAGAGGTTGGCTAACGAGGAACTGGTGTATCATTTACCGCACAGTGATTGCACAATGGATGCAATAAAGATCTTAGTGGGTCACAACTGATTCAGATATGGCAGTCACTTTAATCTATCCTAACCTAAGGGGCATTTGATGGCCTGATATCATCACATGTTAATATGCCACAGAGATATCTATAACAAGACTTTCGATAATGAATCTGACAAAAAAAGAAAGTGAAGTTCAAGTTAGGTTTTTTTTGTTTTCTTAATAGCTATAAAATATATTAATTAATTAGTTTACTTACCACTTAAAATTCACTGCACATACAGGTATTCCACATCCGAACATATCAACAACTTTCATAGGTAGATCCAATCCAGAAGAACTGTAATGCAGGCATACTCCCAAATCAGCTGATGCCACTACAGTGGGATAATCCTCCGTCTCTAACCATGGCGTGATGATAGATACCTTCCGCCATTTCAATTCTTTGATTTTTTCCATATACTTTTCCTTCTGTGGACCCTTCCCGGTTATGACGCATAAAAGCTCTGGATAAGCATTCGGCTTCCCTGACGCTGTTGTTTCGTATTCTAGTAAGTGCAAGAATTTATCACTACAACATCAACCACTAAGCACGGCGGCACTTACCTTCCAAGGATTTCAAAAGAATTCCAAAATCTTCATCTGGTGTCCAGCTGGTGCTAGATATCAAAATAGCCGTTCGATTTGGTTTATATAGTACTGTACCGTTCTTTAGCTTTTGAGTCAGTGCCGTTGATTCAATAACGCCGCTTTCCTTAAAATCTAAACAATTTTTCGGTAAAAATTGAGGATACTCTTTTGATAATTTCATGAAAAGTTCGTGCTTTTCTCTTAACTCAATTGGATGAAATTGAGGCGGTGGACGATCGTAGAGAACGGTGGCATTACTGAAAATAGAAAGTGTGCGGTGATGTAGAACCTTCATTAATTGATGGATCACAATATATCTTATCTTGAACGAATAACATTTTGATAGGTAAAATATTTTCAAAAAGTTCACACGCGAACACATTTTTGAATCTGATGTTTTACCTGATTTTCCAATTCAATTTAAGATCATCGCACATTGCTTTTGTTACACAGAAATGCGCGTTTGCTTTGCCTCCAAAACGATGCTCTACCCATTTGGCTAGCTTAACTATTAAACTCTGTTCACCGCCAGCAGTTAATGCTAGAATACTGTATGTGAAATTGTGCCAATCGATTATCAATTTAGTGCGGGTGAGGGTGATATACAAGTAACACACAACAAGTGTTGGTATTGCAGGTGGATTCTGGACTAGAAGAAAGTTCGGGCGCCTTATTGACACGAGAGCTATTAATAGACTTAACGTTTGCCAAATTGTTTTGAAAACATATTTTAATTTTGGTGTTAAATTTGTGTCCGGCACTGCACTGAGTTCGTGAATTTTACACTTTGGGCCGGCTATCAATAACGACTCAATTGGTTTTGTCTCAACATAACCAATTATGTCGACGTTGAAACCTTCGTCTAGAAGACTGTTGGCATGGTATTCCATGCGTGGACTACGTCCAATATCGCCGAGGACGATTATACAAGCGTTTCGGCGACGCATTTGCGGTTGTTTTTCCACCATATCAATGCCGAAATGATTAGTTCTAATAAGGATTTCGAATGACGTTGCTTGTTGATTAGATTATGTTTTGATTGTTAGATGCAGTTCGATGGTATTCCACTTTTTTTATGTACGATGTTAGGAATTTTACGTCAACAACTTCTGTCATAAAAACTGACCTATGGTGGATATTGTGATGAACAGCTGACTGTGGTAGAGGTGGACAGTGAAAGATGTGTTTGTTTTACAATTTCCAATCAATCAAATCTTATGTTCGAAAAAAAAGAGCTAAAACTAATTTTAAGCGTTGAGATATTTTTTTTTGCTAGTTCATATCGAAATATTACTGAAATTATTTTATTATATATTAACCCCCTATTACGATTGGCGAGTCGAACGAATAAAGTTCTATTATCTTGGTTAGGTTAACATGTTCCGACTTGCTCATTGGGGTCACTTAAGTGGTTACGGCTAACGGGTAAATATGCAAATAATTTAAATGACAATTTCGGTTAGATATGCAGTTCATGCAGCTTATCAAGGAAGTGTATGTACATCCGGGAGCTACTCTATACACAAAAAGGACGTGATAAATGCTTGTTCGTGAGGGGCTACAGTCCAAGTTGGTTGAGATACTTCCCACTTGGAACCACCACCACGTCCACAAACTCGCTGTCGGATGCTCTTCGAGAAAGACCTAAGTCGTCCTTGTGCTCTAGATGACCCAACTACCTAAGACGTTGTTTCAGATGACGATCGCATGTCGATGTAGATGACATCAACGCAACATCGCCTAAGTTGGCGAGGCCATTTAGAATATATGCAGCAACTTTGAACTTCAACCCTTCCCCTCGGGGGCACCATGCAATAAGACAACCAAATCGCAGACAACTATGTATTTTGTAAGTGCGCACTCTTGTAAATGAACTAAAGTCATATGGAGCTGATATTCCAGTCGTCGGGCTTTCGTCTTCCCAAATTCTGAAGATCAACTGGTGCATGCTCCATACCAGAGCATCGCCATCAACTTAGAAGAGCTCTGATGGTAAACCATCTGAACCCGCGGCTTTGTTGTTCTTCAGATTTTTCATTAAAAGCTTGGTGGAGGAATACTTCTTGGGCTGGAATTGGGATTTCTTAATTCCCTATTACTCTCTCCTGGTAAGGTTAAGCAGCTTTTGAAAGCGCTCCATCCACAAAACAGGCGATCTTAGCTCTTGCAACAACTATAGACGTATGCATATCCCTGCAACACGTCGCTTTCAAGATTCGGTCCAACGTACTGTAAGAACGTCTAAAGCTGTTTTGGACCGTTCTAAACGACGGTCCAGACGTATCAGTCCGACAAATCGACTATAAATCAAGTTGCCACACTAAGTTAAATCCTTAATCCGGCCGCTGCATAAATAAAATTGATCCGGTTGTGTCAAACCACGCTAAATATATACGCAATGTACCGTGCAGATCTGCACAAGGACTTACGGGCCATTTGACGGCTTCCTACAAAGGCGAGGTAGTAAAGGAGTTAGTCCAACTTAGGGCAAACAGCATAAACGAATTGACAGTGGAGATCAGACGTAGAATCGAACTCGTAGACCGTGTGATCGCGGACGCAAGATAGCTTGACTGGAAGCAGCGTACCCAGGACCATCAACCATCCTATGGCAGCTATAGCGGCGTTTAAACTCAACAAATTATTTGAAAAGCATGGTCGATGGTCCAAATCGTTGCTCGTTACAACAAAACCGAAGACTTGTTTGCGGTAGACAAAGCATTTTGAATTTTCAGCTTCAGCAAATCGCCACGACATGTTGTGTCTGATCGCCGCTTATAGCTCAGGGTCAGACCCTCCCAGGGTCGTTAGCCTGATAAGTAAATAGAAATAAAACCCAAACGGATCACACTCACACCCCATTCACAAGTTTTTATTCCATTTATTTTCCGAGCACAATACTCACAAAGTATTTACTTTTTTAGCTAACATTTTTGTTTTCGAATAGCAATTTGTCTATAAATTATTTTCCTTTATTTCGACAAAAGTTATAAATGAATAAATAGAAACTAAATGGAAACAAAAAAAGGAATTGAATTTCATTTAAATTAACCTATAAACAGATAAGGAGAAAACATAAACACTTGATTGACTATTTCCATGCTTGCTTGAGGATTTTTCGAGCCGATAAATGCTTTGCCACCATCGAGCCAGTTGTTAAGGCAATCAAAACAATTGTAATGAGGAAGTAATCGAAGTCTTCCTTTAGCAAATCGAAAGTTTTCGATGGCGATACACGTGTAACGAATAAATCTAAGGGGAAAATGAAATTAATAAAAATTATACTACATGATACAATAACAGGTAAACTTACCTAAACCAGTTGCGACAACTAAACAAGTGCTCTCAAGTCCACTTGGAGCAGTAAATATGTTCTTAATTCGTGCAACTGTTTGATTATAGTTGATAATGTTCTCAGTGGATAATGGTAATTCTGGAATATATGGAATGACACCTTCTTCTCGTGCTTGGTTAGGCAAGGTAATTGGCCGTCGGGGATCTAAGAGGATCCATGGCATTTCAACAATAGCACCACTTGATGTACCGACTACAAAATGAATGGAAATTGATGTGAGCCAATGATAAATCATAATTCAATATTAACTCACTGAGGACATGCTTGTTTGTTATGCCACGTTCAGTAATCGTTTCTTTCAGGGTTTCCACCAGTGTTGGTAAGATGTATGACTGCCTCTCAACTAAAGGCATTGTTGGGGCGTTAAGTGAACTCCAGACAGTGCTGTTAGCTTGTGCTTTTCCTTCATATAATTCAATAGTTGCTGTAGAACGAGTAAATAATATTTTATAATGACAATGCGTGGTTTGATCGTGTTCTTATTTATCGGGACTGGAGGGTTTTATTTTTCGTTTAAAGATGTCAATTTAATATCAAGCGCTATTTGGGTAACTAACATTTAATATACAAACGCTTCTATCAATGTGTGTAAGACTGTAGAATTTCTGAATGCAGAGCCCAAAGTGGGATGACGAAAAAGGTCGACATAACCTAAGGTAGAGATAAGTCTGTAATTTTTCTCCACTCTGAGGTCTAAACTGTGGTTTTAGTTACAAGCATTACGTTTGCGCTCGGTAAAGCCATGACGATTACCGTTAAGTGTCCGGGGTCAAGACACAGCACGGCCTAAGGTATAGTGGTAGAAAGGGAGAGGCGATACCTAAGCACATTGGTCTTATATCTTGCGATATCTGCGGATTGTAGTCCATGGGAATTTTTTTTTTATTTTTTGTCCTCTTGTACAACCCATGCCGTGTAGGGAACGACACCGCGACCAGGTGATTAATCTTTTGGACTGCCTAAGACCATGACCATGTGTCCACTGGTCTAGGTGAAGTATGTTTTCCCTTTCGTTAATCAGATTTGTAGCTGATGTCCAATTGATATTGTAAATCGGTTCTGGGCTGATGAACGCTGATTCAGAGCCAGCTCTCGTGAGCTCATCTGGGGATTCGTTGCCTTAAATCCCTCTATGTCCAGAGACCCAGCCAAGTTTTACTTTTTTGTGTATGGCAAGGGATTGTAAGTCGTCATAGCAGCACTTGACAGTCTTAGAGTCTATTAGATTGGACGAAAGTGCATTTAGTGCTGCTTGACTGTCTGAGAATATTTGTATTATTGCACCCTTGATATCTTTGTGGAGGTTAAATCAGGCGCAGGTCTCGATGGGTGTGGACTTCGGCTTGGAACACTGTAGGACTCGACCCCATCGGTAGGGAAATCCTTGTTGGGATAGCATTGATCCACTTTCCACGGTCCAATATGTCAACTTCAAAAAGCCTCCCTCAATGGTCAACAATGCCGGCATTGTACAAAACATGTCTCTATTAGGAATTGAGTATGGGAAATACTGTGGTGGGAAGAGGATTCTATATTCGTGTACTGAAAAAGATCCTCTGAATTCAACTAAGGGTAAACTGATAAGCAGTCCATTACAAAATGGTTATTGCGGTTGAATTTATGGAGACGGGGAATTCAATTTTTCAGCTCACTTGAGCATCATTCGACAATGTAGAAACGGTACGTTGGTGTCCGAGCGAGTCTAATGACTCTGTGATATTGTTTGGTGTTCTGCAGGGCCACCAAACCAGGCATCAGGTAGCCTTAATGAGCTTTAAAAATGAATGTCAAGTCGGAGGGGGTGAGATATTTCTTGCATCGATTCAGGAAACCTGTACATGTCGCACCATTTTGGCGACTCGAATATGTGATCGGTTCAATGAAGTGTTGTGTATATGCACATCGTAAGGATGGAGTTTTCCAGTTTCATCACATAAGCAACATTCATGGATAATTGTGTGACAGCAAGCAGCATTGACTGTAGTATTGAATTCCACTTTATTCTTGCTACCTTAGTTAATTATATTGTCAAACGCGGAATTCAAAATGCTTGACATGCGGTTCGGTCGTGAGTCTTGGAACGGCTGGGTTGAACCTAAGTCCAACAAAAAGCACCGCAGAACCGTTCACTAGAAAACGAAAACTGAAACGACTAAAACTAAGAACTCTGTCGGGCACAAGCCTGGCTCCAGTAAATGAAGTTAAAAATTTGGGTGTCATCTTGGACAGAAAATTATCTAGAAAAACACACATAAGAGGTAATCAGGAAAATAGCATGGCCCGAAAGAACCAGCGCAAGAGAGACACTAAATAAAGTTCAAAGGTTGGAATGGCTCTGTATTACAGGAGCCATGAGAAGTTGCCCACATGTTGCCATGAAGGGGCTACTGGAGTTGACTCCATTGAAGTGGTAGCAGAATATGTAAACAAAACGCACCAGCATATTCCAAGCTGAAGTCTTTGACAGATGAGTTCAGAATGCAGATGCTTAAGCAGGAGAAGGAGGAACAAAGTAAAACTCTGCTGGATACCTGACCAGAATAGCATGGAATGCAATGAAATGGCCCATTCCTTAGCTAGGATATGTTCATCGGAATCTTTCACAGGCACCGAACAATTATGCGCTATAGGAGACCATGTCCTCATAGAAGAATTCAGGGAACTAGAAAGGAGGAACCGGACAGAAACCTGGAACAACGGTCATGGCATGAAGCAAGCCAAGAAACTCTTGGGTCAATATAACTGAAGGAGGCTTGAGGCTTGTATCAAGACGAGAAAGAAAAACCTCCTTATCCTAACATGTTTCTTAAGAGGACAATGCAGACTCAGAGAGCACCTAATAAAGCGAGGAGTATCAGAAGAACCCGGTGAAATGCCTTAGAAATGCGCAACCATCTTGCTTTGGCATTTATTCTGCAATTATAGGTTCCACTTTTTGGTGAGATATGCTATCCAATAATCAGTGGAACTGTATTATCTCTGCTTGACATCTGCAACCTTTTGAAACAGTAAAAGCACGAACAAAATAGTTAAGTGCTGTAAAGACTGGCTGTGATTTTTGTAACAACATAAATAAAAGTAGTGGAATAAATTTTTAAAAATATCTTACTTATTTCAGTTCGCCGGACTTTATCGTTGTAGTAACTGTATGCCAACCAATTTTCGGAGTGAATAATATTCAGAGGCTCGCGAACTTTACGGTGTGTCATTGAGAAGACCACAGATCCCGAGACGACATCAACAAGATGCACATTCATGATATCTGCAAAATAATATATGTAATTTAAGACTCATTGCAATCAAAGACTTATTTACATTTGTGAATGCTGTCCAATGCTTGCGTAACAACAGCCACTAAATTGGGATTGATATATTTATAAAGTACGGATCGATCACCCAGGACACGCCCTTGCGAGTGAACACGTTCAATTGGGTTCTTTGATGCAACCGCAATGATTTTATGTTCACTACTGTGACCGCCTAAATGAACGTTCCACACAGGTTGACTTGTTAATTTCTGTCGAAATGTGAAAGAATTAAATAAATAAATCACTGAAATTTATAAATAACTTACTCCTTCGACCGATTTGACAAAGAATCCATTGAGAGTAGCTTTGTCTTTGTCTGCTGTGAAGAGGTACATTCCATCGGCCTAATCGGTACGAAATTGTTTGTAGATACGTGTTTGCGATTAAATTAGTTGATTACTTACCATTTGCTTGGTGCTCTCTGGAAACACATGAACTCCATTGGAGCTATCGAGCAGCAAGAGACCCTTCATGACATCATTTTCTGTTTCGCGCAATAACGTCAATTGCTTTATCTTAAAATTCAGTTTCGTCAGGCCATTCTTGATGGATTTTCCAGTAATTGGATTGAATTGAAATATGATACCATTTCCAGACTCCTAATTACACACAAAAGTAATAGATTTTATTTGATTTTTTTTCCGGCTTTGTTCTTACCGAATCTTTGGCGACAACACCACACAATGGGGGCAGTGGGAAGTGCTTAGAAGTTCTTTGCACAAGTAAACGCATATGCTCGTCGTTATCAAAGTTAGCCAAGGACGGCAAGTATTGCATCCAATGTTTTTTACTGCTTATATTATCAATACCGAAGATTTTTCCGCTCTTGGTGAGAATAACAAGCATTTTATGCAATCCAAATGAATCACGGACTAGACCAGCTTTCTGAGTATCGGTGGGTGGTGCACCCAAGCCCAAAACATGAAGAATTATATTCTTAATGAGAGCGCTTTGTCCAGTTATACGACGAACAAATGCGCCAGCGATGTCACCTAAAATTAATTTGAAATTAGTTTTACATTACAATGGCTGTGTGAATTGTTTTGCAGAACCTCCGAGTTTTTTTCTTACTTACTTTCAATTCCAATTTCCTCTTCAAGTTTTTGAAAGGCATTTAAAGAGATAAGACATTTTTAAGCAATAGTAAAAGACATAAAACGAAAGACTGTTATCAGCGTGTACAAATAATGTACGATACCTTCACACGCAACAACGTACCCAAACGAAATCAGAATAACAGAGAGAAAGGTATCCATAGGAATACATCCTTGTGGCATATGTTGACATCGAAGGTTTATTCAACAACATCAAACCAAAAGCAATCTCTTGCGCATAACAACCTTGGGATCGAAAAGTCCCTGATGGCTTTCATCTATCAGCTACTCAACATAAGGCAATCCACTCTCATGTTCTAGATGCTGCGACCCGGTATTGAGTAGCTAATAGAAGAACCCCACAAGGAGATGTAGTCTCACCCCACAAATGGGAATTTATCTATTTATATATTAATTTACTATTGAACAGAAGATACAAAATCCTGTGCTGTGGGGCATAATTTCTGGCTCTCATCATCGACAACAAGTTAAGCTGAAAACTCAACATCCAGGGTAGAGTTAGGAAGCCTTCTTCTGCCCTTTACAGCTGTAAAAAAGCCGTGGATACAAATGGGGACTACAAGCATGCATCGCTTACTGGATTTTCCCCTCGATTGTAAAACCGACGCTAATGTGCAGAGACTGGCCTGCATGTACATTAGCCAAGCGCTTAGGAGCACTCTGTTAGAAGCACTTAACACACACCTCCACCTCCCACCTCTAATTTTTGGCAAGCAAGTCGCACCCAGCACAGTCCTGAGACTTAAAACACTCCGACTGTGCCCCGAACACACCATTGGTCACACAACCATTCTTAACGAATGCGACTTCCTCCCGACGGCGGACTACCCCAAGCTATCTTCGAGAACGAATTCTCCATCAGCATTCCTTCCAGGTTGGGTGGATCTATGACAGTCAAACACTCGCGGATCTTCTGCGTATCTTCATAGACAGATCGAAGACGGACGAATGACCTGTACCCATGGGTCTATTCCAAAGACCTTAATATTGCTATCTCCCTGAAGCTCCTAATCACTGTAGCTTCTTCTGTACAGAAACCATTGCGATCAAAAAGGCAATGTCCTGGTTGAAGACCAAAAGATATGTCACCACCTGTTCCGACAGGTAATTAAGTCATTGGACAAAGTCAACTACAACTCATAAACGTCTCTCAACGAGATGGTTGAGCATTTCAATATACATATCATGTCGGTGCCAGGACACTGTGACATACCGGGCAATTGCAAGGCTAGTGAAATCGCAAGGTGCGGTACAAACTCTTCTTTAACACCAGGAGGATGTACCATGCCATTCGCTACACCCCTAAACTATGCACAATCCAAACTACGAATCATAAATGGCTAGAAGCACCACCTGCCTTTAAGGAAATATTGTCTTCTTTTAATCTCATACGATCGCTCAGTCTACTTCGACTTAGCAGATCTTCACTCAGGACGCTCATCAGCGTCAAAACGCGACACTGCGCAATTGACATTCGTGCCCGTAGAATGAGTGTCAATCTTGGCAGTCAACCATTCCTACCTATAGTTCAATGGACCAGTTTTTGAGTCTGAGTGCTCCAGTGTAGTGTTAAAACTCTCCTTCGTATTTGCAGCAGTGAAACCAGTTTTGGATTTGCAAACTTTGAATGACCGAGTTATATATAATATGGGTGGCGCAACAGTCCGAGGCGGACCTGGCCCTAGCTTCTCAGCAACCACGTGTGTTGTGCGTGCTATTGCTCTTTCACGAGTGGAAGGGACCTACAGTTGAATGCCGACTCCGAACGACGAATTTGAGAAGCTTTTTCTAGACAGGAATACTCGTGAGCATTGTCAGTGACTCGAAAGAGGTGGAGCTGCGAATTATGATAGGTGGTAAATTCGGGTATCGAACCTGGCATCCTCTGCGTAGGAGTCGACGCACTTACCCACTACGCCACGGAATGACCGAGTTCCTCGAGCTAAATTCTGGAGCTCTGCAAGAGTATGGGATGGATGGTCCTCTGGATGGCCACTCCAACTGTGATCGTGTTAGCACTCTTAAATCAACACTTTTCACCGTAGGCGTTGGACCTCGCCAAGAGTTTGTTTGGTTGTTGCAGCGCACCCGAGGGTAGTTTCGCATTGGGAGAGTTGAGGGCAAATCATCTTCTTTTTGCAGACTACTGAATTATCCTCAGATACTCCCACACGGAGCTCCTGCGCGCACTCGAGAGGTTTGTTGTCGTATGTACTGATGCTGGGATAAAGGTTAACGGGGACAAATTCGAATTTATGGTTATTTCCATAAACGCCTGTTCAAAAAACTCTACATATATGTTAGTGGAGTCCATTGGAAGCAAGTGGAGAAGTTTATGTATATCGGCGTCTTTTTCACGAGTGATGGGATGAGTAATGGTTTTTTTTTGTTTATTGCTGATCATTTTCTGAAGGATTTGTAATCAGTAGAGCCAAGTTAACTGTTTAAGCAATGACTATTAGAATAATGTAAGCTGCTGAGATGAGATTTCTTCGTGCTATTGTGGGAATTACTTGCCGGGATCGTACGCGCGTCAGAAGATGTTGATGAGATTGTGCACGAATTTAGATCTAAAAATGCATGAGATATTGATGACAACATAATAATCGACACTTGAGGAGCAGTAAGCCCCGGAATATCAGCACCAAAATAACATGTATATACAGATATGGATTGGCATATATCCATAATAGTCCGCTTTTCGTCCACGTGGTCTTCATTGGAAGTATTGCAATAAGAGCAAAACAAAAAGACCAATTCAAGACAAGAAAAAGAAACCAATTTAAATTGGACTGAATTCGACAAATCGACATCTCAGCATATCCTTCGGCGTCAAATAAACTTCTTCGAACAATATATATACTGGTGGTAGTAGAGTTGTTCCTTCGCGAAAGAAATTTGATACCTACTTCCCTCTATGTGTTGACATAAACACATAAAAAATCTATAAACGTTTGTTTACGCATGCCGGTCACGAAAGAGTTGCTCAGAAAGCTCCTATGATATGTACATACATATATGATATGAACAAAGTCCAACTATGCCCTTGATTCGATCCGTATATTTAATAACGTTCTACTCCCATTCTACATTAGCAACAAGTAATGAGCAAAACCAGTAGGCTATGAAAGTTGAGAGCAGTTGCCCATCTACTTACCAGGCTTGTTCTTCATTTCACTTTCAATTGCTCCCTCATCATCTGCTAATGGCAGATCTATGAATTCAGTAGCAACAATGTTGGCCAGCGACTCTTCTCTAGCCCAGCGTATTTTATCTGCAAGAAAAAATAAATTCCCAAATTGTGAAGCGGTTCATTCCAAGAGGGAAATTTGAAAATACTTTGTTGTACAGTTAAAATAGCCTCGTCTTTTGTAGATATAACGAATACACATCCCTTGGCATCGTTTCGCACTGATTTGCAATTGAACGACTGCAACTCCGGTTGTCCATAATGACTTGGGATCGCGACTGTGTTGTCCAGATCATTGATCTTTTCACATGTCTTGGCATTAAAAGCGTTTATGGTCAGTACCTGTGGGCAAATATATTTATATTTCAAATTGATATCAATTCTGGCGTTTGACAATTATTTTGTTGACTTACATTATTTTCGAAATTGGATAGAATCAATACAGGCGTTTGGTAGTACTTGGACTGTAACAAACTCTGTCCCTTTGGAAGCGTGCAAACTTGGATCGATTCGTCCACCCCAACCATTTCCCCATCAATAACTAAAACTCCGCTCTTACCCTGCAAGTGAATGGCAAAAGTTAAGAAGAATCCACCGCAAAATAGTCGAGATTTACATTTAAAGTTTGTGGTTTGGATTTGGGTACAGCCGGCAACTGTTTTTTCATAACTTCGAAATTCGTCGACGAGAGATCAATGGTTATCAATTGTGAACCTTCAAGGCAACTGTAGAATGATCCAGTTAAAGTGCATTTCTCTTGACTAATCCATGGGGCTTGTACGTTTATTGTAGATGTTTCTGCCAATTGTCCAGATATAGCGAAATATTTTGTAACCTCCAAACTGGAGCCCCAGATGGGTATCACATGATATAGCATTGAATCCGCATAAAACCAAAATGCAGCCTCAGCCATCTCCGGTTGTAGTGGAATGAGAGACCATTCTATTTCGATATTACCGGTGACAGTATTCCAACCACGTACAATGGAAGGCGATACACCCTGTACGGTTAGCAAATCGAATCCATGATTTGAATTACGAAGAGCCGGAGCTGAGCTGATAGATTGATCGCTTAAATAGTAGCTATATTTAATATTACCACGTGGACCGTTTTCAAGAATTTGTCGCCAATTAATCTCTCCAGTTTTGGGACAGAGCGATGCAATGACATTTTCCGCCGTAGTCACCAATAAGCGGCTATTTTGAGAGTTCAGTTCCAAATGTGCTGTGTTCAATTTTCCGATGTGAAGATTACGCCTGAGATGTGGAAGGAAACACCGTTTAATTAATTAATTAATATTGTGTAGAACATCAATCTCAAATCAACGCCAAACATAGAGAACATACCAATCGAACTTTCTGATTTGATCTTCATACAAGCAATTACTGGATGGAATGAAAAACAGCTGAAGAATGATTGTTAGATATATTAAAGAATATTTGGTGAATTTATGCATTCTGATTTGGGGATTTTCTTTCAATTATTAATTTAAATTCTGTTCAAGCATTCCGTGCTGCAAGTTAAAAATTTTCCCAGTGACAAGAAGAAAAAATTGGACATATGTCAAAACTGACGTGGGTTTTCTTGTATCATAGTATCTAATCTATACCTGGTGGAGAATAGATGCATAATTTCTGTAAACAGGGTGTCTTGCCGAAATTTGGAGTGGAAAATAAACTTTTATAGGAAGAAAGACAGGTGAAATAGTTTTTCGAGTAAGCATGTCCAGAGTACGTATGTTGCAATTTATTGAGAGTCGTTATAGTATACTTCATAGAGAACTCTCAGTTTTCAAATGTCATTCTTGCTGGAATGCGGCATGACAGTTGACTTGTAAAATGTGTGAGAAAACGTTAGCCTACACTGAAATCATAAGGCTTGTCATTTGAAAACTATTGGTTTGTAACCACTTACATTTAACGGCAACATTATCATCATCGTCTTCTAACTCGCATAATCCACTAAAGGTATCGCTGGGGTGTAGCACGCACGAGAGATCTTCAAGTAACTCGATCCTCCACCTTCGACTTTTCTGAATCATCAGGAGCAGAGATGACAGAGTAGACTACATGGGTTAATCAACTCGATTAATTACACGAATAAACTACACGCCCGATTTGTTTTATTTATTATCTTCATTTGTTACGTGTGGATTTTGGAGTGTTTTTAGAAAACTAATTAAACTGACGTTATATTGAAATTTCATCTGCATTTTGATTGCATTTTTTCTACGTCTGCTACAGTTTCTTACGTGTACCACATTAACTCCCACAATGAATAGCAGACGTAAGAAATTTAGTTATTCCATAAAAGTGATACTTCTTGCATCTCTGATCAGGAGTGGTTTATTTGTCTGCTTTAACGGCATAATTTATATATTCCTTTTTCTTTTCGATTCATCTACTGAGTTCAACGTGAGAATACTGCGAGGTTCTCTGTTTTCCGACTTATTCCCAATGTGTTTGTTTTTATTGTATTACATTAAAATATATATTTTGCTTTTATGAAATGTGGCAGATAAGATAGCCTGATATGAAAAATGTCCCCACTAAACAAAAACGAAGACTGCGGGGCACTGGTTTATGTGTATATCAAACGTCTAATTAGACAGGGAAGGACTCAACTATAATATCCAATCTGAACATACCTAAGTGCTTTTCTTCAACGAAAATTTCACCAACTGTCAAGCTTCACGAATTAAGCTCTGTCTCTTTGTCTCATTCTATCTGAAACATCTGTGTGTATAGAACTGTCACTTGAGACTGAAAAAATCATATTCCTCTTAATAGCTCGCGAAATACAAGGATTAGTAAAACGTATAATCCTCGAATTTTGTTTAAAATATTAATCGAATTTTCATTGGCATATTGAGGGAAAACCCCCTTGAGTAAATTTTGATAACAAAATGTGAAGATATGTAATACGTAGTGCGAAAATTTCAAAATACACAAGTAGAGCTAAGAACAAAAGAAGAAACACCTTAGTCGGGGAAATAATCTACTGTGAACTCTTCCACCCCAGTTAGGAAGTGCGTTTTACTTTTAAACGGAGATTAATATTTTAAAAACAAAACATTGTTTAAATCAACATCTAATATCCAGCGACATTATTTTAATTCGGAGTGTTTCCATAATACTGTTTGATCGAGGTCATTATTGCAAAAAAAAAAAAAACTTCAATGAGTGGAAAAATGGTAAATTGAAAAAATGAAAAGCAAAATGGGCGAGTGGGAGAAGCACACAAAAGTGGGTAATTGAAGGGTACCGATTTGTATTGGGGGTGCACGACGTTTTAAACATGTTGTTGAATATGCATTTGTACTTGTTGTCAGAAGTAGGGACACCGTTGTCTGCCCTTGAAGCGAGAACAGTGATCTATGTATCTGTCAGGAGAGTGGATGTTTGTTATGAATTTTGCATAACATTACTCATTCCAGAAAGAAAGATAAATATCACGTAGCTGATTATCTTGAAAGTCGGACGTTGGTGTGCGACTGTTAGTCTCTAGTTAAGACATTGCTTATCAATGGATCATTCCTGCTGACTAAGAATTTTGTTTGTGAAATTTCTCCCAAGAAGATAACAAACGCGATTTATTAACTACAATAGAAATTGTTTATTTTGGTAGGATTCTTGTAAATACCTAAATCTAGACTTCATTTCAATTTTAGTCCCAATACTTTGATACTTTTTCAAAAATGTATTCATGTGTGCACATTCTGTTTCGGTTTTTGTGGATTGCTGACTTCAGTCACTTGTGTTGCGAAAACAAGTTCTCCTGCTTTTGTGTGCACAGTTGTTCTTTGCTGTTTTGAAATTAATTAGCAGATCAATGTATCACGGGAATTGAGACGTCTTCTTGACAACAAGTCAATTTTAAGTCCTTTATCATGAGTTGGATATTGTTTATCAAAACTCATCAACCTCAAAATGGGTGTCATTCGTGTGGCGTAGGATGAGACAGGTTAATGGCTGATGCACGGATAAATATACTTGTTCAAGTTTGAGCCATTGGCTCGTTTTGGTGTTTTAAGTATATTGGTCATTATGCTGTTGTGTTCTGTTGCAACAAGTAAATCTCTTCGTCCTAAAAAGTGAAACCAACGTCTAACGAAAATTGGTCTTATATCCTAGCATTGAAGATAACTTCTAAATGTGAATGTAGGTTTGACGGTTTTAAATTTTGTTTCATCATAACCTAACCAGTCGTCGCATTGTACGAGATCCGTATCGCTGATGATACATATATGAATGTTAACTAACGATTAATTATTCCAAGATTTGTAGGGAATTATGCCACTCGAGAAAGTGTGAGTCTGAGTAATCAATTTTTAACGGAAAGGTATATATACATATTTCGGTAGAACTTCGTGTTTATCTTGTGAACGAAGTCACAGCAGTAAACGAATTTTACCGACATGGTCTTATACTCAATATGACTCCACATACAATTTTTGGAAACTATTGAAAAAGTTCAATCGCCTCCAAATGCTTGAAACTTGAATTAAGTGAGGAGAGGAATCAAAATGCATACATATGTCGAAATGTATCTGGTTTTGGGACTGTCGATCATACATTCTTCAAGATACGCTTCTTTCGGGTGCCTATTATTGGATTATTTATCGTCGTAAAAAGCAAAATTTCGTTGAAGTGCCATTTTCCAGTTATCGGCACAACAATTTCATATATCGGGTCACTTCAAAATCAGTTATTGCACTGCAAAACTATCGAGTTGTGCATAAGTACCTAGTGCAAAAATAAACACGTGTTTTTACTACTTTAATTAAACAAGAGGGTTTGACAACAAAATTCGCGCAGTTTTTTATTTTATAAAATTCTTCAAACAACAAAAACTCGACATTTTTAGTTACAAAAAATGCTTCTTTCCTCTTTGATGCATAATGAACGAATGAATCTTCTTTTTAAAATTTCTTGTTAAAAACGGCAATAGCTTTGACGTTTCTTCATCGTATCCTTTCTCTCGTTCTATTCTCGGGTAGCATTGCCAGCTGCCTCATATTGATATTTCTTCACACCTAGGTACCTACTTATTATTCAACTACTTTTGTCAGAATATGCAACACGACTTTGAAAGATAAAAATAAGTAAATTTAGTAAAAATTTCTTTGGCTGGAAGTCCAGTGTGGACTGGGCCTCAAGCTATTTAAGGTCTTTTTGCATCGAAGACTTTCCAAGCCGGAGCGTTGGTGTCGATGTACATGACCTAACAATCGAGTCGAGTCAATCGAATTTTGTTGACTAGGCCAATGTCGTTGTACAGATCGAAGAGTTCGTCGTGTAGTCTTCTCCTCCAAACTCCTTCGGAAACGGGACCGAATATAATTCGAAGGATTCTCGAAATGACCAAGAATCTCTTCGTCCTCATTTGATATTGATAATATAATAAAGATAGCTTTGTTCTTCGAGATAAGGTTTTATTTTGCAATTGCCGTCTAAGCTCAAAGACACAGCAATTGACCAGGGTTATCCCACGTCTTATCTCTGCCGTGATGTCATTCACGCAGTGTACTTTCATCAACTACGTCGAAACTGTATTTGTCTATTGTGACACTTTGCCCAAGATGTCAGTGTTGATGGACCTTTTTTCTAGGCAGTATGTACTTTAAGTGAAGAGGACTGTACTTTACTTTACCCCCTTTTTCACCGCAAGAACCAAGTTAGCCGCTCCCTTCTCGATGCTAACAAAAACCTCACTGACAACCTACAATCGGCCCTGTGCCGATCACACAATTTAATTTTGACTAACTTTTTTTTGTATGATCGACACGGTGCCGATTAATGAATGGAACGAACGAAACAATCTAATTGTCTTCACCGTATTGAAAACATAATTCACCTTTATATTAAATGATACTTCTCGGTGCCGATTAATGAATGGAACGAACGAAACAATCTAATTGTCTTCACCGTATTGAAAACGTAATTCACCTTTATATTAAATGATACTTCTAATGAGGTTAATAAACCTTAACACACTTTCAAATAGAACACTGAACGTTTAAAATTTGTAAAGAACTTACCTACCTCACTTTCTTATCCAAATGCTCAGGTTCTCATGAGAATACTTCTGAAAAAAACTTAGGACGAACTGAAATATCACATTTGAAAGTAACATGCCAAAAACGTTAAGCAGACTTGCCAGATTGATATAAGATGTCATTGGGGCGAGTGCCCATTATTATTAACCTATTCATTTTATATAATGGATTATCCAATTGTTCATGTTGGAAGTCTAAGTTTTCCCGCATGCACTATGAATGCGATTCATGCAAAAGATGCTCAATTCTTTGAAACATACACGATAACTTGAATATAGGTAGGTTTTGGTATGGTTGGAAGGTAGGAAGCCAATTAGCATTATGTGCCGTTCTAATGTATTATAAAGTGTATTTTTGATATATCTAGAAATGCACCCTGAGGTATTTAATTTTCTTGTTCCTTAATATCCTACCCAGAAATCGCATAAAATTAGTTGAAGAAGGTTCTACCTAGCGCTTGCTGTCTGGCTTTAGCAAGCGCCGGCACGCACACATGAAATGGGTTAAGGTCTCCTTCTCTGTTGTGGGATGCCTAGTTGACGGCATATTCCCCTAACGGCCAGTTCCCGGACGGTTGTTATTATTGTTGTTGATGGTATATTTCACCGGGACCTTTAGATATATTGTGTCCTGTTTTGTTACCTTTGCTCTCTTGCGAGGCCCCCGTCACATGCAGTTCTTTTCAGAGTTGTATTGAGGGATATGAATTCCTGTCGCGGATTGGTAGATGAAATATATTCTAGAGTATACTCTAAGATAGCCTGTTCCCTTTTGGGGTCTGAGAATGAGAGATGGTTCTAGTGACTTTATTTCATCCTCTGATGGTAGGTGCTCGCCAACTTGCCCTTTTGGGAGCTATTGCCTCACAAAATCCCAGTAAGTGTTCTGGAATTTCATAAGATTCTCCACAGAATCTGCAGAAACCTTCTTGTGATACTCCTAGCTCCATTAGGTGTTCCCTGAGTCTGCATTGTCCTGTTAGGAAGTCTGTTAGAATACGGAAATTGCTCTTGCTCGTCTTATATTGACCCAAGAGTTTCTTGGCTTGCTTTATGACACGAGCGTTGTTCCAGGCTTCTGTCCGGTTCCTTCTTTCTAATTCCCTGAATTCTTCCCTGAGGACATGTTCTCCGACAATGCAGAATGGTTCGGGCATGTAAAAGGTTCCGATGCTCCTTTCCTAACTAGGGAGTGGGCCATTTCATTGTCTTCCATCCCTGTATGGTCAGTTATGCAGCAGTGTTTTACTCTGTTTCTCCTGCTCAACGCTACGAACTTGGATTTGATTATGTAGGAGTCTAGTGCTAAGATATCGACAAGAACGACATTAGTGCAATATCGCAGTTGGTATATTTGAAATGATTTGAATTGATTTGAACACATCTGCCTATGGCATCGATTACTGCTTGAAAAATGATTGTGCGTTTGAAAATGGGGTCGGAGTAATGAGTCCACAAACCTCTGCCGCAGTTCCTTCATCAGTTCTTGATCCATCTGTATGGCATACACCCACTTATCGTATTGCTGCTCAGTCTGTGGACTGCATGCATTGCTCCAGTCCTTGGATCGGTTGCACTCTGGTCATATCTTGTCAGTCAATCCCATCTGAGGTTTGCTATTTCAAGGAAGTGCGTAGTGATAGATCCACCTCCTCTGCATGCGAGTACTGAATGGAAGATGCCTGCTTAGGCCTTCTCATTTCCTGGAATGTCACTGTGACTTATTGAAAGTGATCATTAAAAGTTTTTCACTTATTTCGAAACATGAATAATTGTCCATGCTTGACTTTGCTTGTCATTTAGTGGTCAAAGTAAGAGAAGCAAAGAGTTAGCATTGTCTGTTGAGTATTGTTTACTACACGGAATATGTAGTCATGAAATATTTTAAGACTGTCGTTATTAAAACATTGACCTCTCCGTGGACTTAAACCAGCTGATTCGTGTTGTCGTAAAGGCTTTAACGCAATTACATGTGTGCTTTATCGCACAAGACTGAGGAAACTTCAGGCAATGGATTCTATTTATATATGAGTAAATACAATATTTGGACGATTAGAAATTTGTTTTATTTTGAGAACCGTCTGGCACATTAATCAATGAATCAGAAATTCCATGAACATATACATACACAGCTTTTTGCTTAAGTTGCAATAAATATGAATAAAGTTCAAGTTCAATCCCGTTTCATATTTCTAAATAGACACGTTTTTAGAAAAAGCCACACAATTTGCATTCCGTGCTACATAAACACTACACATATCTGCTAGCACTTTTAAAAGTCACAGTTGTCTTCCGAATTACATATAACAGAGTCAATGAGTTGTGAGAACAAACACTTGACGACATTCGACTGTTTACAAAACACTAGTTACCTACACTTCCATTCCAGTTACAGCACATAAATAAGGCTACTGAGCGCGGATAACCTCTCGCCACATGCTACAATGTGAAATATTTTAGCAAATTGAATTATTTGTGATGATTGCAAGAAATTATTACAGCACATTTAGGCAATCATTGACGATTGCGACAAACGTGATGCTATAATATTCGATTTGTTTGCCCTCTTACTCAAGGGATCATGGCGGTGAATGAACTTGTGGCAGTGAGTGCTTAATTATTAATGTCCGCAAAAGTTTTATTTGAAGAATTCAATTGCGTTGTCGGCTTAACTGAGCCTGGTGGATGAAGTTGTCATGATGGGGTGTGTATGGGCTTTCTTTGTTTCTGTTTCCTCTAGTTAATCTGAGATTTGCGCATTTGTTTATTGAGTGTCAATCAATAATTATAAATTCAGATATCTGCTAATGGGGATGTGGATCCTATTGTTCGTGGAGCATGGAGTGTTGCTGTTGTTTTCAGTGGAGTTTAAGAGACGTTCCTTAAGTTATTTGATAAGTAGAGATCTTTGCGTGACCGATTCATGGAAATCCAAAGCACTAACTAACATCTCAGGAGTGCCTGCTGGTATCTTAGTAGGTAGGTAAGAGGGGCTTTTAGTGACGTCATCAGCACATTTAGACCATATTCGTCCAGTGTGATACATACAGTCATACTGCTACCACTGATTGCCCACTCCAGTGATTGTGGCGTTAATTTGACCCCAACGGCAAATGGTGACAGGACCAGATTTGAAAATCAGTTAAAAGCGTATAAGCGTATTTGCTTTCACTGGCATTCGAACCGGGGACTCCCCGCTAGACAGGGGCAACACAGGATGATTCACTCTATTAATGGATCACAGCAAATTCGTCTTCTAAAAGAATTTTGCCAATTTTAGAATTTTGATATGTATCTGGCAGTTCATCTAGGTTGTTGAATGAATAATTGCCTAACGATTTTTTCTTCATCTTGTAAGGGCTGGGCAAGTGTAGCGTTCTACCTCCTCATTTCTCTTCTGCAGAAGTCGATGTATGGGGCTCCAAGGCCAAATAGTCCCGCTAGTGTCTAATTCCATCCTTCTCCGATTGGTGGTATTTGTGGCATCTGTAAGTAGTAGGGAGTTTTGAGAGGTAAAAGGTCTCCTGATAATTTGCCAGTTCTCAGACCTTCAACAGCTTTGTTGTTGTGTTTGAACAATGAACGTTTGCTGAAAACAGAACTTGAACATAATTTTACTTTTTTGCGGCTTTGTTTCCTTCTTACAAGTGTGATTTTTTTTTTCGATTTCACATAATCATAATTTGCATACGGCATGGTGAGGGGGATATCAGGAGATTCATCTTGGTACTTGGGAATTCTAACAATCTGTGTGCAATGTACAACTGTTGTGCGAATTAAAGTCAAACGTCATGAACCAAGAACCAAATTTTTCATATGCATAACTGTAGTCTCCATTTGCACTATATAGCCTTTTTACAGCAGTATAGGGCTGTGGAGGGCAGGTTCCAGGATATTGTGTTTTCAGCTTAACTTCCAAATCCATGCATTTTGCACTGTTGTTCAGCCTAAGAGGGGCCAAACAAAATGAGGGAAGGAGGCAGTCGGAGGTTTTCTGGTTCCTGGTGATGAGGACTATATCCGTTTTCGGTGGATTGTCTAATTCATTTATCTAGTTAAACCCTACGTTATTTATGATCGATTTCTTTTGTATCTCTCTAACGGCTGTGAGTTATGAGTTCGGTAATGAATCCGGGTTGCTTTAGTAGCTAAAAAAGGTCGCATGTTAGTAATACATCATCCTTGGACACAACCTGTTGGTCTAAGTGAGCCATGGCCACAAGGCCTTGAGGGGACCCTTTTACCTACCTGCCTATCGGCTGGGAGACGAGGTCTTATCGTGCCAGAACTTTACTCCGTGATTGGTTAGAAAGTTCTATAAATATCGTATTTGTTATCCTAGAGTTCTATAGTTGTTTTCTGCAATTATTCTTTAGTATCTTAAGTATCTAATTAACCTTAAATTACACTTAATCATCTATGTTTTTATTTTACAGATCCACTTGATCAACAAATTTGTTCAGGAAATTCGCAAGTAGGAGGCAACACCAACAAGTCCTCAAAAATAAAATATACAAATCCAATCACCTTATACACAAACGGATTTCCTGAAAAAGTGAAATTGTTAAAAATTTACAGAGCAAAGACGATTGAAAACCTCCAAACAAGAAAATTAAAATGTCACAACTACTCTCCCTAGTTGTATGTTTGTATTTAGGCGTTTTAGTTAGAGGAAATATTTTAGTCTACCGAAATATGTCCAATAAGGTGAGTGTCTGGTAAAACGAAGAGAGAATAATCTAGTCTTAATCATAATTATTTTTGTTTAGTTCTTACAAGAATTTTATGACATACCAGCCCAGTTTGGTCCATCTATACCCGCAAATGGATTGCGTGTATTTTCTGTGAAAGCCAGCGATAACCTGGGCTGTAATGCACTTAGACCCCCGCCAGAGACCTTCAATAAATACGCTGTTATCATTCAAAGGTTGTATTTGTGATTATGATTGAGAAACAAAAGATTGGTACTATAATTCTACTTCCATTACAGAGGAGGACAAAACTGTTCCTTTGAAAAGAAAATTCGCAACGCTCAGGCTGCGAATTATGATGCGGTGATAATATTTAACTACGAAAATAACGATGATTTGGGTAAGTACACCATTTACTGAAAAAAGCGTTAAATATATTTCGTTTCTTGTAATTCCAGAACCAATGTCTGCTCAAAATTCATCTGGTATTAACATACCAGCAGTTTTCGTTGGCTATTCAACTGGAGTAACTCTAATCGGAGCGTATTCAGATCAGAATTCTGTACTGGTTATAAACGATGATTTACCATTTAATATCAACACGCAATTAATTCTGCCATTTTCAATATTAATTGGATTGTGTTTTCTCATTATGGTTTGTATTTAGTTCTATTTTGTTTTCTCTCTGTTATCAAACGTTTTCATATCTTAATAGATATTTTATATGATTTACAAATGTGTCAGAGAAGAAAGACGATTGAGACGGCATCGCCTACCAAAGAATATGCTTAAAAAACTTAAAATCACTAAGTTCACCAAGGGCCAGCCATACGAGATGTGTGTTATTTGCTTGGATGAATTTGTCGAAGATGATAGATTAAGAGTGCTACCGTGTGCACATGGTAAGTCTGACTTTTTTAGTTTCGATAAAAGATAAATGTAGTTAATTCAATGATACTCGTTTCTAAAAAACATACGCTTTAGAAATGTCTAGTGTCAAGTTGACCGCAGTGAACTTGAGTAAATTGAATACTAAGATCATTTTCTTGCATTTCGTTTGGTTGAAGTTAGGTTAGAGGTTGGCGGCTGAGTCTCACATAGACCTATTGATCTATAGTGCTGCCACTACAACAGAGTAAAATTAGTCGTCAATCAGGACTGGCTCTTGCCAGAATTTGAGTCAGTAAATAAATTTCGTCGTATCTATCTCGTAGTATATCGTAGTTGGCTTCAAGACCAATGAAGTTTCTGGCGCTGTCCCCCTTCGTGGAGGGCGACAGCATTATATTGCACACCTTTTTTAGGTAAATTTGATTCGGTCTTAGTAGATTGTGAAGAACAAGTGGAAGGGGCGTGAAGTATTTGGGTCTATATCAACAGCCAATCTGCGTTTAATTTCTTGCTCAACCCTTTAAATACTGCCAGGGTAGTTCAGGAATACAAGTCTCCTCTGAATTTTATTGGCAGTCACAATTCACTAATCCTTACCGATGAACTTTTTATAAAAGGATCAGAGGGGGGACATCATCAGGACTTGAACCTGCGCTGGAACTACCGTTGTCCTTGGTTCGATAGATGGTTGGGCCTCTCGGGAACTCAAACGGAGTTGACATGACTCTTCATGACATACCAAGCGCATGCTCCCAAAGGTCAGCAAAAATCCGCGGCATTGTTCCTTGACAGAAAAGACTGCAGGCGTAATAACGGGTCGCTACACCTTCGCCAAACACCTAAGAGTAATTTTGTTCGCTATCGCTTAACTTGTCGGAAACTGGGGAGTAGTTGACTAACTGTGGAGTTGTTCTTAACTGGCAAGTTGAAAATTAGTTTTGTTCACTATTTGAACTCAGTCTGAAAGTTAAAGCCCAGAAGTTGTCCAATTCTCAGTATTTAAATTTCCCTTGGGATATTTTTGACAATTCACACATACAATGTCATTTTCAACTTTTAATTTACGGTGTATGTTCTATGCGCTATCAGAAGAAGAATTGAGCGAACGTTTTCAGCAGAGATAATGATTGGATCTCTAGCCTCCATCATCCATCCATTTCAGTTGCTGCTGGCTATGTTGTGGAGGCTTTGCACACGCGATTATGCACATTTGTAATGCTTAAATACTAATAGACTGCATTCGCCTATTGAATTGTTAGGATCAATTCATAATATTGTAATACGTTTGGTCAATGTGCAATTGCCCATAATTCACAAATGAAAAATAATCTATCAAATACATCATTATGTCATTATGTATTGAGAGACGGTGTCCACAATCATCCCATCTTGTATACTAGAGCTGGGTCAATCGTTCAAATACAACGAACGAATCATTCAAGTATTGGTTAAAAAAAGATTGGGTCTTTTCAATCGATCGTTCATTTCAATCATCGCTTATTCAAAGATAGAGACCGGTATGTTCCATTCGTTCAATGCGGAGTTTTTCTTATTCATAAGAGGCCGTACATGTCACCGTTTCGGCTTTGTCAATATGAACATGCGGTAGTGCAGGATGCATCGACTCAAAAACGTATGCATAAAAACATATGCAAAAGTATTGCAGCAATTGCGGTGGCGGTTAACTCGCACCGCTTTTTCTCACTCATAGCTATGATCTGAAGAAGAATGATCAAACATCACATTGTGATTCGATTGGTATGACTACATGAACGCAACACTATATGTGTTTGTGATCAATGCTATGGCCATGAATATTTTACGAAGGGTCAATGAGTTAGAGTGGTAGAAAAATCGGATGTACATGCGTTGAACGAATAAGAGCGGTGTATCGCTGCAGATCTCTGAGAGGAACATTGTATTCGCCTGAATAAAGTATTTAGGTTGGCATGAATGATATCTGCTTTTTTTGTTAATTATATTTTATGAACAAGTATAACAAAAACATACGAAAGTTGTGTGATTAGCATCTCGCACTCTAATACTGAACGAAAGGCAAATACTCATAATGCAGTAGTATCATCACAAAATTCGTACAAAAATTAACCATAGTTTTTGTTAGTAGAATATTTTTCTTATACCTCTTTAAAAATCACAAAGCAACTACTCTACTACATCAAACCAAATGTTCATAAAATGTTCGCATTTTTAAGAGTAGCGTACACAAAATAAATGTGTAGAAACGTTACATACCATATCGATGTGATGTGGTAAACTAAATACCATTTTTCGCACTCACAATGCAATCTGGTGTCTAGTAAACACCAAAAGCAATATAGAGTAAAAGTTTACTAGACGAGAACCGAAGAGAGTGAACCGACTGATAACGGTTTTCGTACTACGGCCCCAACAACCCTAAACGACGATACTAGATACATACGATCGTATTCCACCTCAAAAACCTCTGACAAAAAAAAAGATGGAGAGCCCACTGTAGCCTTTATGACGGATGACATCATTTAATGGTTTGAAGAATGGTTATCTAGAATACCTCTTACATTCTTTATAGCTTGAATTCAAGCACTTTCTTGAGCTCTTTGCCTCTCTGTGTATTGCGAACTCAGGTTGACAGTTCACAAAGATAATGATTGATTCGTGAAAACAAATTTGAAATCGTTAATAAGGATAAATATACTAATTATTTTAGTCGAAAGAAAAACTATAATTCAATCTCCATCTTCTTGTATACGGAGAAGTATAACCTTTTGTTTGTATATTCGGTGTAAATTGCTTGTTTCTGAAAGTTCGCGGCTCATATGAATAGAACTTTAGATGCAACGCCTTTGACTATATGCTAATGGGCAGCAAGTGTAAGATGATTATTAACACATGAATATGATGACCAATGCTGCTCCAAACATCCGTATATTTAAAATATAGAGAATTATTGAAGATTTAAAAAAAATGCATTGCTGATCTGCATGCGATCTGATCAATGAATATTTTCAAAATGAAAATAATGATAATTTTCGTTATAGCATATCATAGCTACTGTATCGATCCATGGCTAACAAAAAACAAACGTGTCTGTCCCATTTGCAAGCGGAAGGTTTTTGCGAAGGGCGTATCGAGACCAAGTCGGAGGGGGTTCCCTTCATCGGATAGACCTGCATTGGTTACACGACAATCCGTAGCAGATAGTATGACCGATACTGACGATGATACAACGCCTCTTTTACATCCGTCTGACAGTGCAACAACAAACAATCATGGTACATTCTCAAACGGTGTAGATGGAGAAGCACAGGGTGCATCAACTGATGCGGATAATCAAACATCAGATGATGAAAATGGTAAAAAAAAATTGTTTATATAATATTCCATGATTTTTATCATCTTTTCTCTTATTTTCAGTTTTATTGACAAATGATTCGCCGAGTCATAGTTCACAACATATTAATCCGTTTGATCGAGTACCTAATTTACCACCTAGCATGGATAGTTCACAGAATGCCAGGCGTTCTATATGGGATCTACCAATATTTAGGTTTGTGCTGGATCTCATTACTTTTATTTAAAAAAAAAAAAATATTTGCCTTTTGTTTTATGTTAGAAAAATATGTTATTTTTTAGGTACGCGACTTGTACTTAAAAGCACCAATGCCAACAGTTAATGAGTGGTCAGTTGCAAGGCTATGACATTAAAATGCTCTGTTAATTTACTGAATAAGTATTTATGCGTCGTAAACGTGACCGCACCGCGACCTTTAGATATATTTTTTATACATTGCAGTCCTTTTTAGAGTTAAATTGAGGTTTATTAACTTATGCGGCATAAGTGGAAGAAATTAAGTCCAGAGTATTATCTCCAAGCCAGTTTACTTTAGGAATCTGAGAATGGTGGTTCTATTGAATTCATTTCTTGTCTTTTGAGGGCTAGTGCCTCACAAAATCCGAGCACATGATCTGATATTTCGTTAGATTCTCCACAGAAATCGGTTATATTGATGCAAGAATTTCTTGGCTTGCTTCATGACACGTGCGTTGTTCCAGGCTTCTGTCCACTCCTTCATTCTAGTTCCCTGAATTTTTCTCTGAGGCTTTGATCCCTTACAGCGCAGAATGGTTTTTTGCCCTATAAAAAGTTATTTTCCTAGCTAGGGAGTCGGCCATTTCATTGACTTTTACCCCTATATGGTCACATGCAGAGTTTTACTCTGTTTCTCCCGCTGAACTCTTTAAGCCTCTGTGGGCGTTTACTCATAGGTTCGAAGTACTCTGTCTGGGATCCAATTGGTGCTGAGCTTAATGGTAAACGTATTTTGGAAATTTTCAGAATGGCCAAGAGTGGTAGCTTTTTGACATGTGCTTTGAGTTGCCTCGATGTTATGCAGCTGTCCTTTCCCATCCCTTTTTTTGACATCCTCATCATGGTTTTTTTTAAACATTCTACGACCATTAGATGCAATGGAGTGATCTCCAATAGCACCTCGATGGCAGCAAGTTTTCATTGCCCATGTTTCACAGAATCATGTCAACCTTTGAACTTAAGGATAACTAATTTCCCGAAAGAGATGACTTACCCTCAACACCCAATGTAAAACATTCCTTGTCTCGGCTGCGTTGTAACACGCAGACTAGGTAAATGGTGAAGAGGTGAGAAAACGCACCCTTGGTGAAGTCCAACGAATACTGTGAAAAGTGTTGATTCAGCACCGTTATCGAGAAGTTGGCTTCTACAGTTTGTGTATAGAGATTTAATGGAAAAGATGACCATCAATCCCATACAGATCACAGATCGGTTTGGCATGGTATGGTTCATGAGCAGGCGCAGTAAACCACGCCTCACTTAGGTCCGATTGGACCCATTGTGATACCTAGTTTGGGGGTAGGAAGAATCCTCTATTGTTCCTACTCGTCGACCTTCAGGTATTGTTGGTCATTCCAGCCATCCGGAAGTCCCGATGAACCTGGAAATAGATGTTAAAGGAATTTCTGCAATCTCATGAAAATCGTGGAACTAGTATTCTCCCAGTGTTCTACGTGTCAATGCAGAGTGACTGGAGCATTTGCAAAGAAAGTGAGGAGTATCCTCTATTTCTTCTTCGTCCCGGCAGCCTCTGCATATGATATCCTTGTTAATTCCCACTCTGTTACCATGATATCCCAAATGGTTGTGTCCGGTCAGGGTCCCCACTGCCATTCGCAAGAGTTTTTTATCACAATGAAGGAATACGTCGGTTCTAGCCAAGAACCTTAAGCTCTTCGCGACAGCTTGCGACCAGCTTGGACTCGATATCGGTTTGGCATACTCCCAAGCCTTCTCAAGTACCATTCTTAGAGTGAAAAGCTGGTCGGTTGTACTTCTATCGAGATGAAAGTCATTTCTCATCCGGTGTTCGACCATTTTCTTTCCGTGTCGTGAAAGCAACAACACTACTCCGCCCCAAGCTTGAGTATAACGCTCATATCTATTCTGGTGCCCCCAAGAAAACCCTGCACCAACTAGATATTATCCAAAAGCGAGCGATAAAACTTGTAGGATACTCCGGATATCGCAGAGTCATTAGACTCGCTCGAATACCGACGTGCCGGCTCTTCTTTGTCCGTGTTTCATGGCTATTTCAACTAACGATGCTTAAGTGAGCTAGCCAACTGCATTCCACCTCTTCATGAATACACCCGCAATACCCGTCTCGCCAGGAATGCCCATCAGTATACCCTTAAGCCTACTTTCGGACTCACAGTTAAATTTGGGGACTCGTTCTTCAGCCGCACTACACGAATATAGAATGCTCTTACCAGCCTAATATTTCTCACAGACTACAATCCGCAGATATTTAAGACCAATGTGCACAGGTACCTACCTCATCCCTTTCTCTCTCTATACCTTTGGCCCGTGGTATGTCTTGACACCGGACACATAAGGACACATAATCCTTTTTAGTGGAATTCTTCAATTCCACTGAAATAAGTATCCCGGAAAGTGTCGGACATTCACACAAGATGTGCTCTGAAGTCTCATTCTCTTCGTGACTTCGAGCCGACAAACCTTATCTTGACACAGGTTTAATATGTTAAGGTGGTAATTCAGGCCGCAGCGGCCGGTAAGAAATCTCGTTAGCACTTTCCTTATAGGATTAAGGCCTGATTAATCACTTCAATTGAAGATCATTATCATTTGTCCACTGGTCTAGGCGACTTTTGTTTTCCCATTCATTCATCAGCGTTGTAGCTGCTGTGCAGTACGGTTCGGGATCTATGAGAAGCAGATTTGGAGCCAGCTCTCGTGAACTCATCTGCGGATTCGTGCATTTAGTGCTGCCTGAATGTCTGAAAATATTTGGAATTTATAACGCTATTCTATTACAGCGTAGACTTTCCCGGGAGACCATAAAGAGATATGCCCTTGTTGTTGGATTAAACTCTTGTTTCCCACTTTTGGAAAAGAGGGAAAATCACCCCAATTTGCCAATCGCCAGCTGTGTCACCGCACACCCATGATTTCTCCACCATCTACAGGTCTGCCAACATCAGTATCCTGTAGGGGTTTGAGCAGCTCCGAAAAGTACTCACCCCATCTACTCAAGATGTTCTCCTCAATTTCTAACTCTTCACCGAACTCCTTCCAGGACTCTGTAGCTGCTCGCACCACATTCTTGAAACGAGACAATGATTGATTTCATCATGTTAAATGATACTTCAACCATGACCCCATTGTCATTAAATGCCTCCTCTTGAGGCTGAATATTTATACTTTGTATTTACATATTAATATTGAACTCATATATTATTTCTTGTCTAGATCATTCCGCCGTCGTTCGCACGGGATAAGTATAGCAGCACCAGCAATGGTAACCAGGGATAATACAATACCACGTTCGCGTTCTGAGCCAAACTCAACAGCTGTGAATGTTCCTAATTTTGCACAGCCCAGCGGTGCTCGCAATGGTTCCCAGCCAACATCGAACAACATTCTAAATCCAAACCTTAGTGGTTCATTCAAAGACGAAGATGAACATCCAACTATTTATGAACCACCTGTGATGGAAACATCAGCCGCAGCAGCATCAGGTTCTGATCCAGTGGATGTTGTCATCATGGGCGGCAGCAATAATAATTCCCAATCACAATCGCAAGCAGAACGTGATTCCGCATTCATACAGACCCCATCGCAAGGTGTCATCGGTGTGGTAGCTTTACCAAATATAAATCTTCGCAATCCGCCTCATCATCGGAATTCATCTCAATTGCCACGGAATCGTCAGTACTTTATTTGAGATTTACAAATATGAATTTTATGCGTCAATCGCATGTGAAGTGAATAGAGAAAATAAGAGAAAGGCAATCGAAAAAACTGAGCGACAAGCGTCCTTGGGCACATATAACATATATACATACATCTTCAATGTCGCTCGAATATCTTTCTTGCCACCCATTCCCTTCCATCCCGATCCTCTTTTATATGTTAGCATAAAGAGAAAAAAAAGATAAATTGTGATTTAAGTTAGTTATTGTTATTGATTATTATTGCGCTATCATTAACCCAACAAATCAAAAACAAACCCCTCATATAGCCAAACAATCTGTTCTATTCTATTAATATTGTTACTAATAGTGAGTTTTATCTTTTTAATTAATAAAACACTTTTTTTTATTTTAATTACGAAAATCCATAAGTTTTGGTTGTTTTTTTAACTCCATTATTTGATTGATTGATGACATTGAATGTAATGATCAAATGAAAGCCCTAAACGATCACTGGACGAAAGTACACGCATACACTTGAATGTGCGTGTTTCTCTAGATATAAGCCATTGTATATTTTGATTTAAGAAATTTCAATGAAATATTTAAATTGATACGTGTATAGAGAAGAATTAAGTATGTATATTCATTTATCGTAACGTCTACACATAGAACTAGAGGTTTTACAGCTGCATGTAGTCGTAATGTATTGTATAATTATCTATAATGAATTCGGTGCGTGCGCAAGTCTTGCATGGCACCAAGGGTCAAGTGGTATATATCTCACAATGCTGTTATAGCAGTATAGAAGTCACTAAGGGATTTTAATTTCTATGCGTTGTCCTTTTTCATTTATTGATTTCATAGATGTAGTAAGGAATAAAATAAATATTTAAATGTAAATGTAAAAGCTGGGTTTTTCTCATATTTCTGTACAGCAATCATGCTTATTTTGAATAAATTTCCCTTCGGATTATTTTTCTTATATGGAATGCCGCTGTTGTGAACAATAAGTTCGAAAGGAGAAGGAAAAAATCCTACTTATTGTGAAGAACCTTCCAAATTTTACTGAATTTTCCTCACTTTTCTTCGCTATCATTTTGCTAGGGAAATTCAAGTAAATTATGAATAACATTTCATCCGAACATTTTAGTATAAAGCCAAACTAAGTGCAAAAACACATAATTATTATCAATTTATAGACATTTTAACGAGACAAATGAAAATAAATTACTTGGTACCAAGGCACGCTGAACTTCCAAAAGTATGCAACGAATTTATTGAAACCAGCCAATACACAAACCAACGTTGCAACTATATTCTACAATGTTACCACATACACCGATCACATTTTCGAACACAATTTCGAACTAACCTTAGGAAAAAACATTCCGATAGAGATTGCCAATGAAGGGGACTTTTCACGAGGAGGGAAAAATATAAGGGAAAATAAATTACACCTGGATCCATGAAAAGCATGAATATGGAAAGCGATCAAAGCCGTGAAAACTGCTTGAAGAGGAGAGCGAATGTCGAGCATTGCTTCAATGTAAGACATCCTATGTGGCAGGACACAGAGCCAGATCGATCGGGAGGGGGAAGCCATCGTCAAATGGCTAGAGGAAAATGCGGACAGTCACCCCCTGGTCGCGATTTCCCAGCCCAAGCCCAAGCCCACATACCATCGATACTGGATTTCTTTCTGGTTACTTCAAACCTGGTTAATATTCTACCACAGATCTTCTCAAACTGCCAAACTGGTAATCAACAAATTGGCAACAACAACAGCCGAGCAGAAGGGGACTTCGTCAGCGTACATTAGCTGGAGTAGCTAAGATACAAGAAGACATACTGTGCCTCGGGCAATTCAACCGGATTTGATACAGCGATTGGTTGACTTGAGAACTCAATCAAAAATGCCTTAGACCAGCAGAAATGGCCGAGGACAAGCAGAGATAGGTACGGATTGTAAAAGCTCTGTCAAGTCGTACCGCTTTGGTATTTTGGAGTGCTATGATGGCGACCATGATTTCAGATTTACTTGGTGTTGTGTTACTGGGGGCGGGGGGGGGGGGGGGGGGGGGGGGGGGGTTTGTGCCTCGGGCAATTCAACCGGATTTAGGGGCATAACGTTGGCGAATTCATGTTTGAATACCACAGCAAAATACGCCTTCCACCGACTGAACTGGTCCCCCCATCGAGCGGTGTTTTTCTGTTAGCTCAGTGGAGATTCTATAGATAAAGCGACTGTTCACCCTCCTTGCTGATCCTTCCGCTTCTGTGGCCAACGCGTTGATATAAGCTGCGTTTTTTTGCAAGCGTATATACGCTTAAATTTCGATTTGCATGTAAAATACACTAACAACGAATCCTATATCCGCTTAACTTACTCATCATATCTATCGCCGCTTAAGGAATAAGCGCGGATAAAAACAATGCTTCCAATCATTAATTTCTGTGTGTTCATTCCTGAATTCATTCATCCATTGTTTAGGTTGCTGTATGTGGCTTACACCTGCAGGTTTGTTTGATGTATTAGATCATTTTTCAATTTAATGGCATCCATAAGTATGCAATTTTTGGTATATCCACAGTCTCTGCTATACATTATGTGTCGTAATCGATTCTTTTCATTTGATGAACATTTTTTTATTTTATAATTATTAAGTGTTTTTGCTTTTAAAGTGATGGTCACGTACGTGGTTTAAAGTACACACGTCACAAAACGAAGATTGTGACCATCAAAGATCAACCATCACCTTAAACGATTCCACACTTGACTGTATATACGCTTGCCAAACAACATACTTTTGACATCACTTTCGGATTCAGATTCGGAAATGGAATCCGATACTACAATCAATTCATATTTTGTATCACTTTCGGTTTGGGTTTGAATGCTGGTTTGAGCTGTCAAAACAAAATAAACAAAAACTCAATTAATCAGTCAGTTGCAAATTGTTTCAGTTCAATTTATTTCAGTAATATTTTAACACATTCAGCAAACAAAAAATATTATTTCTAAAAAATACTATAAATTATTATTTTATATATTACAACGAATTCAAGTTTTTTTTGCTCTAAAACTGAGCAACATCCTTTCAGGATTTGGTCATGTCTGTTAGGATGCCTATGACTTCCTTTTGAAATTGGATTTGGCTGTCCACATTCTTCTTCTTTCTTTATTTGGTGCTACAGTTCGGGGTGGAAATGGACCTCAACCAATAAGTCTCTCCAACTAGCAGTCAAGCTTGGTCTTTCGAGAGATGGCTCTGCTACTCAATTGCCTCTTGAGCCCATAGAAAGCTGTTGGCAAGAGTTACTCTGCGTTTGATCTCGATACTGATGTTGTTCGTACTATTTACTGCGGAGCCGAGGTAGACGAAGTCTTTGACTATTTCGAAGTTTTAGCGCATTGTGATGTTCTGTCCAAGACGTCGATGTTGTGTGTCCTTTCTTGATGACAGCATATACTTCGTTTTGCCCTCATTCACCGCTAGACCCATTTTAGCCGCTTCCGCCTCAATACCAGCAAACGCCTTATTGACGGCTCGTTGTGTTCTGCCAATCACGTCAATGTCATCCGTGTATGCCAGCAGTTGTACGGACTTCTGGAAGATCGTGCCTCTAGTGTTGGCGTGTGAGTCTTGCACGATCTTCTCCAGGATGATGTTACAGAAGTTACATTACAGAGCGTCGCCTTGTCTAAAACATTTTTGACATTGAAGGTCTCTGTGAGTTCGTTACCGACCTTGATGGAGCAGAGAGAGTTCTCCATCGTCATCCTGCACAACCTGACGAGTTTGGCAGAAATGTCAAAACTAGACGTGGCTTTGTATAGTTCGTCCCTGTGCACGCTGTCATATGCGGCCTTGAAATTGACAAAAGGGTGGTGGGTGTCGATTTGGATTTCTTGTGTATTTTCCAGGATCTGCCGATGTGTGAGAAATCTGGTCGATGGTGGACTTCACTGGTCTGAAGCCACACTGGACCTATCAGATTCTTTATAAACGCCTTGGGGCGGCAGAGAAGATCTTGTATGCGATGTTCAGGAGATGTATCCCTCTATAGTTGGCGCAGTCAGAGGGGTGTCCTTTCTTGTGGATCGGGCAAACGATACTGAGATTCCATTCCGATCACATCTTACAGATGAGCTGGTGCATGCGCCCAACCAGATCATCTCCAGCTGCCTTAAAAATTTCAGCGGACAGTACGTCCGCACCGGCAGTACTGCAGTCATGATATTGCTATCTTGACCTCGTCTAACTCGGGAGGACGGAATTTTCGTCGATAATCGTCCATGTTGATTGGAACATTCTTCCTGACAGCGGTATTGATATCCTCATCACCTTTTAGCAGTCGTCGGTTGTGCACCTATCTTTCCAAAAAAGTAGTTGTTGTTTGGCTATTGTTGATATTTAAAGATTATTCAGAGCAGGATGGTTGTCCATTGTCTATAACTGGCAACGTTTCTATGTTCAAGTCTTCCACTTTGGCAGTATCTTCCTAGATCTTGAGTGGCTGGTTAGAGGATATGCCAAATGATGATGCATTTCGCATGCGCATCGGTGGGCCTTTAAAACTTAATTCCTCTACCAGGTTAGTCCAAAGCTGGTTGGATTTCTGCCTTGCATCTGCATATGGAAGAATTCCGACCTTCATGCTTGCACATAAATCCAACTTCAAGCAGTGATAAGACCTACTATTCTTAGTTGATTTCTGCTTCTGTTCAACTGTTCAGTCTTGGTATGGCCTGTCTTTTTTGCTTGGCCTTGAAATCAATATTTGAATGAATAACGACAAATATTACACAAAGAAAATACACACATGTTTCACCGAAGCTCAGCTACGCAATTTATTATTAATTTCTCAATCTCCGAAAAGACAAACTTCGGTGGAAAAATGAATTACTTCTATCAAAATAATTTTTGCACAACCCATCCGATAGTAAAAGAGTGTTCGATTGAAAATTCGTAAGAGACGACGATCTTGACGCCCACTTTCGGAATACCAACAACCAAATTCCCGTAAACGAGTTGGCATAGTTTTTGATTTCCGAATGCGGATTGTTTGCGGTTGCTATAAACTTACAAAATACCAGTTTCCGATTTTCCGATTCATTTCCGATGCTATAGCAATACAAAATAAGGCCCCAGGTCCGCTGTGGAGGATGTAAAAATATTTTACAGGGCGCACCAATGCCCTTCCATGTTCGAGTTATGCCACTCAACCTGGTATTTATTCAGCAGTAAGCATTGGCATCAGCATACGCGCGAACGCGGCATTATGGTATGGGTATAAATGAACGATTGATGTATGCAGTGATACAATTATTTGCATTTTTGAACGTAATGCAAAGGAGATTCCGCACCGTTCCTGCAGTGATGTATTTTCGAATTCATCCAGTGTCTATCGATGAGAAATAGAATAAAGAATAACAATTTTATAATTGAATGTACATTTTTATTAAACAAAATGCTTATGCATATAGAAAATTAATGGTTCAATTCCATTTTAAAAAACACTGTAACCTCTTAAAACAGGAACATACTCTTACTCTTATTATGTTTGTTTCTAAATATCTGCGTTCTCTTAGTTCATAATTTTATTCATACGTATAAGTAATTTATTGTTTGCAACTTTATAATTCTGCATAAATAAATATATTTACAAAATGAATTAATAAATTTATGCGATACTGTTCTACGTAAGATTTAAATATACTATGTATATTCAAAATGATAATGAATGGAAATTAATGAAATATTAAAATAAAAAAGCAACCAATTGAATGTGTGCTTCTAGTCAATTACTCTAAAGAAGTGAAAATGCATGTTTGTGTATCCGATCTCGAACTGGATTCAATCGGAAGAATCATATAGAGCTGTCCAAACCGCAGCCCCCTTCTCTTCTATTACTGCCCGCGATATAACTATAACGGAGTGATTTTGAGTGGATGAAGCAAGCTTCAATTAAAATACATAATCATCATCATCATCTTCTGACCCGCATGATCCACTAAAGGGGTTGCGGGGAAAACCACCCACGAGAGATCTCCAGGATCTCCAGGCTTATGCTCAAGCGTAACCAGGCGTGCTCATGGACTTGGTCCAACCACCTCATCCTGGGTCTGCCAAGTGATTGCATTCAAAGCCCGCCTCGGAAATCGTGATGGTGGGAATATTATGAATGATTTTTTTTTAAACGAGTAGTATTGTGATTTGATAGTCCGCCAGTTCTTTTTGAATTTTATTTTGACATGCGCAAGACTCCAGTTTGGACAGCCCTGATTTATAGGATAGAGACCAAGAAAAAAGCCATAATGGACTCTGCAACCGGAAATCATGCGATATTTAGTGATTTCAAGTGACTCAACTATGAGCGACTTTAAGGCCGCGTATGATAGAGCTATACAGCACATTGTCTAGTTTTAGCAACACTGGAAAACTCGTTAAAGATTTCACCGAAACCTTTGATGTAAAAAATGAGCCGGACATTGGATTTAAAATAACGTCACGCCTCTCATATGTCGAGGATTGCTGCATGAAAGATGCTGAGAGTAGGTAAGCTGCAGAGATGCTCAGAGTATCGGACTGAATATTCGCGCCGACACCGTACTTCATCTTCGAGCCGTCTATTTATATTATAAACTAAAAGCTTGCTAACGCAGTCTGCTCTAATAGCGAGGAAAACGTCGAAACATTTTCATGCCGATTATGGAAGACGACGGATTGACTACGGAGGGACTTCATCCGATCCGCATGTTCGACCCTTTATGTTGAGTCCCATTAAGGAAATCGAGGGATGAACCACTTTATGTTCAATTGTTCTGAAGAATAGTTATCTTCTTATTTTTCTCTATTTGACGCTATAGTCCGGGGTGGACCTGGGCCTCAACCAACAAGCCTCTCCAACTAGCACGGTCTCGGGCTAGCTGCCTCCAGTACCGCACGCCAAGTTGGTCGAAGTCCTTCTCCACACCACCAGTCCGAAGTCAAAGACTGTTCGGGCCGGAGCTGTGGTGTCCATACACTCTAAATTGCCCAGCGACCTTAGGCGTTGGATCCATAGACGCCCGACTAGGCTCATGTCGCTGTATAGTCCATACATTTCGTTATTAAATCTTCTCTTCCAAAAACCATCAACGCCAACAGGACCTACGATTGAACGCAGAACTTTTCTCTCGAAGAGACAGTGGGCTTATTCATCTGCTTTAGATATGGTCTATGCTTCCGCGCCGTACAGCAGGACTGGTATGATCAAGGTCTTACAGTCAGCTTGGTCCTTCGAGAGATGGCTCTACTACTCAATTGCATCTTGAGCCCATAGAAACAGCGGTTGGCAAGAGTTATTCTACGTTTGATCTCGGTACGGGTGTTGTTCGTGCTATTTACTGCAGAGGTAGTTATCTAAAGGCAATCCATCTCTTCCAAAATCGATATGTTTTTGAAAAGTCTAATTTAGGTGGAAAGTAGTCGAAGCCGTAGGAGCTCTCTTGATATCGAATCTAAGATAGAACTGTGTTCACATGGTCTTCAGCTCCCCATGCGAAACTCTCTGAGTCTGATCGCACTGTGTGTTGCTTTGAATGTGAAGGTCCACGGGTAGAAGATGAAGCATGAGTTAGTATATATAGCTGTTGACCGTTTTGGCAGGGGAGGGTGGTTGGTGGGTATTTTGTATTCCCTGGGGAACAACATCATTTCCGTGTTGCCGGGGTTAATTTCAAGGCCGCATCCTAGTTGCTAGCCTTCAAGAAATGTGCATGATACTAGCATCACCAGTTGATCTGCATACGAAACTACTTTGTTCCTCTCTGTCCAGTTCTAAGAGTATCGGCGTTTTCCCCTTGTTAATAAAACAATTTTAAGATCACGGACAAACGAATGAAGTTTAATAAATGATTTGAAACTGGCTTTGCAGAAACTACTCAAAGGCTGTATGGGAATTTTAAAGTACTAAATACACTGGCAGGAAATAACAGACTTAAGCAGAACGAAAGCCATGATGGTATGGAAATGCTACAAGGAGTAATTATCGCTTTCAGAAAATGGGCGCTTATCAGTGCAGAAATATGTAGGAACTGCGGCCAGTAGAAAGGAACTATGGAGCATATGCTAATTGAAGTTTCAATGACTAACAAACCATCCATAACAGGAAAAGACTTCCAAGAAATCCCATTTAGAGATGTTGTCAAATGTCGGAAGGCAGCACTTAAGTCCTAGACCAAAGAAGGACGGACGATCTATTGTACTATAAAAGTCTCCTGACCCTTAGTTAGCTAGTTGAACGCGCCATAAACCAACCCTCATCAGGCGGGCAGTGGGTACTCTCCTCAGGTTGGTCCTTTTCGCCAACGAAAAGGTAATTCCGCCTTTCGACATTCCTTCAATTGAGGGCACAACCCTCACTCTAAGGGAAAGATACCTTGGTCTAATCGTAGACAGAAAACTAAACTCAAAACTTAAAGTAGAGGAAAGAGCGAAGAAAGCGCGCTGTTCCCTATACCTGTGTAACAGAATATTCGAAAAAAATTGCGGTCCAAATCGAAGAACAAATTGGCAGGCTTGCTTAAAGCCTCCTACTTAAAGCTGCTAACAAACATACAGAGACGCGCATGCCTTGCTTAGTAGCATGCGACTATTGGCTCTCATTCTGCTTGACCTCTATATGCAGAAGACTGCTGCAAGGAGCGCCATAAGGCGGCAGACTACAAATAGAACAAGTCAGAAGTGACTACTCCCTCCCTTCCCTTGATTTCGAAATACACTTCCGGTGTTATTCCCCAACAAGGGAAAAGTGGAACTCCAAAGAACGTATCAACAATTCAACATCCATCCACGTCTACACGGATGGGTCGAAGATGGAAAAAAGGAACAAGCGCGGGCATTTTCTCCGAATTGTTAAACATCCACTGCTCTATCAGGCTTCCTTATTACGGCAGTGTTTTTCAAGCGGAGGTCCTGGCGGTCAAGGAAAATGGCCAAAATGATACCATTGTTGGAAATACCACCGGCTGATATTACCATTCTAATTGACAGTCAAGCGGCAATTAAAGCAATTTCGGCTATAGAAATCAAATCCAGGCTAGTTGCAAGCTCCCGGGAAGAGCTCAAGGTTCTTGGTAAACAGTTTTCGATTTATGCTGGGTTCTAGGTGACAGGGACATAAACGGCAATGACTAACTTGCCAGGAAAGAGGCCGAAACCGACCCATCCCAGGCAATCCCATGGCTTGATTAACATGTAGCTGAAGGGATAATAAAAGCATGGAGTTAGCTAATAAAAGGTGGAATTCTCTTCCCACATGTGAGACCTCTCGAACGTTATGGCCTAAGTTCAATAGCATGAAGACTGAAATATTTCATCAATGCAGCAGGGGGCTAGTTGGAGTCTAGTCGGAGCGCTAACTGGCCACAATCATCTGTGATAGCATGAACACAAAATTGAACTGACCCATGACACCAGATTTAATGGCTGCGGGGATGAAAAGGAAATTGAGGATACTCCTCACTGTTCTTCCATGATCTCCATCAATAGCATAGCATATTCCACACAAGTTCATTTGCAGGTTCATCAGGATCTCTGGATAGCTGGATAGGACAAGCATAACAAGGTAGGACACACGGACAGGACAAGCATAACAACACCTGTAGGACACGAGTGAGACCGAAAATGTTAAATCTCAATGTGCATCACAATGGGTCCAACTGGAAGTAAGTGAGACCTGGCCCTACCATGTCTACCCACCGATCTAACCTAAATATAAAACTAAACACATTGGTTTTATGACACACTCTGAGTTCTTCATCTCAATTGAGCCAGGTGGGTATTACGATAAGCTAAAGCCGACTGTCCGATACATTTTTGTCCCATAAGAGTTTGTCCGTAAAACCAAAGGCGTAAGATGACGATGAGGATGGGCATGAAGCAGTACAACTTGAAGAGAGCCAACAACAAAAAATGAATTTAAAACGAAAAATCAAAAATAAATCAAAAGCAAACAAAACAAATAAAATAAACCAAAGAATGTTGTTCGCACATTTTTATGTTCATAAGTTTAAAATACATTCTTTCAATGTCCTCTTCTTCGGATTACAACTATTCAGTCATAAATGATTTTTTTTTTTCAATTCTTACATTGTATTCTTTTATGCAGTAGGCTTTTAAAAGGCAATTTAAATTGATTTCCATTAATTTAGTTATATTTATAATAATATTTTCTCATTTTGGTCAATAAATTTACTATCTTATTCCAATTTGTTCGCATATCGAAAATGGATGGGTATAAATATGGACACAGATATTATGTAATCTTTAAAATTCATTTCTTCCTTCTTTGAGAAAAAAAACTAAATTATAAGAAATGTATTTTCTACTTCATCTATGTATGAATTGTATGTATAAATAACTTCTCGGGTATACTATATGCGATGACAGAGAGAGATAGAGGGGATGTGAGTGTAAAAGTTATTTTCATTTCAAGGAAAGGTAATATACACTAGTTACATATATATCGTTCTACTAATCGCGCAGATCTGGCCAACATAAGAGAGACAATTGCTATTCTGGACTGTTTTAGAATAAGGTAAGCTCAATTAAAAAAAAAGGAATATTGTTCAATTTTGTTAAAAAACAAAAAATACAAAACTCTGCCTAAATGGTGAGAGATTTGATTTCAGTAATTAGATATTTATTTGACTGAAGGATAAGATAAGAAAGTAACATGTTGAAGTCCACCGCACGGTTGATGCTGCGCAAATGTAGCGCTCCTATGTGTGTTGACCACACCTGCATTAGTGATGTGTGAATGCAAAATTCTAATTAGAGAAGGAAGTTTGAGATATTAAGTTGTATTATATTAAGTTACAAATCCTTTTTTACAAAAAAAGAAATCAATAATTAAACAAAACATGTTTAATATCACTTAGTCTTCTTAATATTTCGAAATGTGTTTGTTTATCATTTTTCTTTCCTTATTTATATATTTATGTCCTTTTTATATATACAGTTTAATTTATTTCTTTTTGCAATAGAGAGAACATGCAGTGATGCAAAGGTAAATGTGATTGGTGAATAGTAGTTACAATTAGCCTAAATATTGTTTTTATTTTTATCTTTTCTTTTCATTTGCATACATATGCATATGTATATAATAAAAAATATTATCTTTTACAAAAAAAAAAAATAATAATCAGAACATACAAGGTTTTCTTAACTGTTTATATAGTGGTTTAGATCTGTTGTTTACTATTTAATTATTTAAACATTATTTAGGTGCATTTTGTTTTGTTTTTTTGTTTACTTTACAACCAAGGACTCTTTTAAATGTCGCACTAGACCGGAACCAATATCCTTAACGTCCGGCCATTGACGTATCACAAATATTATGAAACATATCGAGAAGAATGTCGTTAAAACACGAACTCTGTAAAGAAAGAATAAAATTAGTACATACTTATTTATTTGCAAAAAAAAGTTTACTAACAAAAAAAGAGAAACCAATAACTTATCAAAACCAGACAAACGTGATTGAAAACACCTACAAATGCTCTAGGATACATAAAACAAGAGATGAATGTAACACATAACCCTTAGACACACCCTTAGATTCACAAATTCATGACGTGTCAAATAAGGCATATTCAATGGATGCATTCAGTGTACAGTTATTTATTTTTTCTAAAAAATTTTCATAGAATTCTCATATGCATAACGGTTGTACAGATTATCTTTTTGTTAATGCAGTTGAGTGAACATCAGCATTTATCGCAAGGAGGACGTATATAAAACTGATCGGTTTGTCGCACCACGCTAACACATACGCGATGCACCGTGCACTTCGGTTCAATGACCTCTGAGACATTAGAAAGCTCCACCGTATTTTTGCAAGGATATGCGCTGTTGTGTGATTTATTCAATCTGTTTAATCTGTTTTAAACAATTCAATTTACAAGTCAATGGTAATGCAGATGATATCGACATCATCGCGTGTTCCCAAAGTGCCGTAGTGAAAGTTTTCACGGCGACTGAAGAACATGCGAAACGAGCTTGCTTTCAGACCTAATCCCGCGGACGCAAGACAGCTTGGTCTTAATGCCTTGAAGCAACGTATTCAGGACCCTCAGCGATATCTCACGTTCTGACCCTCCATAGGTAGTAGGGCTGCTATGTAATTAATTTCGATGTCTAAGATGCATCACGCTTTCGGATACCAGTTGTCGAAAATGTCGATAAAAGCATGGAACTCGTAGAGTCTGACTGTCATGTAAGCACTGTTTTGATTCCACAGGAGCTAATCGTTGTTCAAAAAGCCATTTGGAACCATTTCAACTAGGCTGGGTACAAAAAAAGAAGCTCGATGTATGGGTACCACACAAGTTAAAACCAAAGAACCTCATGGGCTGAATGATTGAAGATGGAAATCTGGGAATCACTCATAGAATCGACTGGTGCTGAACAATGCTGGGCACAAAAAGAAACTCGATGTATGGATACGACACGAGTTAAAGCCAAAGAACCTCATGGACCGAGTGATAGAAGATGGAAATATGGGAATCGCAACATCGACCCACTTTTGAAACAGATGGTGACTGGAACGAATTTCAACGACGTTAAGCGAAAGCGGTTGTGGGCGAATCGCGGAGAGTTATTGTATTATCGGACCGTCTGAATGAAGTAATTGCATAGAAGCGACCAGCTATGGCCCATAGGAGTGGAATAGTGTTTAAACAAGACAACGCCAGGCCACATATATTCCTTGCGACTCGCCAGAAACTCCGGAAGCCTGGTTGGGTTGTCCTTATACATCCACCTTATAGTCCGGACGTCCGGCCCGTGTAGTCCACCATATAGTCTGGACCAAGAGATCACCCCTTGTTCCTGTCCGATGTTGCTGGTGAAAAGTTCGTCTCAAGAGAAGCTTATGAAACCAGACTCTTTGTTCTCCGCCAGTTGGGCGAGGGTTTTTTCCGAGAGTGGGATAAAGCCACTACCATCAAAATGGCAACAAATAATCCAACAAGGCGGGGCTTATTTGACCTTAAATTTCGTTCAAAAATAATGGGTTTCTTTTTACTACAACGAATATTACTCATCTTCACCCTTTAAACCTTTTTTATTCTTGGGTTTGAAAAGCCTGACGCATGTTGGATCAGAGTTTGACTCCACAAAAACAATGAGAAAGTCACTGTGTCGAATGACTCTCTTCGAATTCGACGAATTGATTGAATCAGCCAGACGTGTTGTGCGGGCTTTTGTTCTATCACACGTGGATAGAACTTCAAGTTTGATGCCTACTTCGAATGGTAAAGTCTGAGAAGCTTGTTCTAGAATCCGCAATACTCTTTGAAAATTGTCAGTGATTCGAAAATAATTTTTCTTGCACCGGGAATTGAAGCTAGGCAGCAGGTTCAAGAGCGTTGGAGCCGACAACGGAACGAAAGTTGGCGTGAAAGTTGATATTTTCAGGGAAATTGGCACCCACGACGTAGGTGTCGATGAACAGAACCAAAACGCCACAACGAATTTAATACTTTCTCAAATTTTCTTCTATTGTTTATAATTGTGAACAAAAGCTTCCAAACTCAACCCACCATTCCAGCGAATAGTCACGGACTCCAAACCGATTATCGATTCCATTAAATAGCGATGATCTCAGTCCGATAAGGAAGTGAGTACACACGACTGTGTACTCCTACCACATTATTTGATCGCTTAGATGAGATCAACAGTCATTGTTCAATTGCTGCTGTACAATAAATCGATTAACTAAGTCAATCCAAAACTGTTATCATTCATAAACAACTGTTTATGAATCTATAATGGCGAGGCTAAAGACCAAATCCGACATCAAAGTGGATTTAATCAACAAAATTTAAGATATGTCATGACCAATGACAACTACACTTACCTTGTTTTTAGAAATGGCATTATAATGCCAGCGGCTGTTGCCACTAATAATAAGACTACTTGCAATACAGTTAAAACTACATTAATTAATTTAACAACAAGTGCCCGGGCATTCGAATTGTCAATGCCCTCCACAGTGACGTATTGTTGTTGCGATAAGTGTTCCATTTTAGAAATCTGTAAATACAAAGAATATAAAATATATCAACAAAGAAGAATGTATATGGAACAAAGGTCGATGCATTTAATTGTTTATGTGTGCCATTGTAAATTGATATTCCTTCACAATAACTGAACTGTGAAGATACTTTTGTGTTTTGTATTTGTCATTCTACGAGTTCTGGGGGTTTTCATTGTGCGATTATACTGAGTCATAAAATTCAAAGATAATGTAAATGCAATTCATGCAATTCAATGCAAGACGAGGCGATAGGAATACAAGTTCGCGTTGTTTGGTAACATCGTTTGTCCTACCGAGTGCCTACAGAAGCTTAAAGAGTTCAGTAGGAGATACGGAGTAAACTTCTACTGGATACCTGGCCATACGGGATAGAAGGCAATGAAATTACCTAACACCCACATGATATGTATATTGAAATTCTCAGTCATCTCGTTAAGAGACAACATTGTCCAAGGATGAATTTGCTGCTGGACTGTCGGAGCAGATGGTGATATTGCTTTTGGATATTACACTGTTCTTGAGCCAGGACAGTTCCACTTTTGCAATGGTTTCTGCCTTGAAGGCACTACAGTGATCAGGGAGATAGCAATAATGAGATCTTTTGAATAGACATACACCCACTTCCTGCCTTCGATTCGTCTGTGTATACCCACAAGGGATTAGCCAGCGTTTGATTGTCAGACTTCCAGTCCGAGGAGAGGTTCTTCTCGATGATAGCTATGGGCGGTAGGCGTTCAGTGTCATTGGAACAGAACGGGCAGCCTCTGGCGCGAAGAAGTTTTGTCAGATATTTGGGGATATATAATATGAATGATGTAACCAACTTGTAGATGCTCTGCGTACCCAGGATTGTCAACGATGGAAGGAAACGATTTTCAGTCACGGGTCGTAGGTCTGCTAAATAGGTAAGCTGCTCTGGCTAGAACTCGATGTGCTATCACTCTAACAAAGACACTATTGCACAACAGCCAACACGATGCGAGAGTAATGGTAATTTGTTACATGGCCATTATTCGGCATAAAATTAACTTTGTCTGTCCCGTGGGGGGATGGAAAAGATTATTGTCTTAGGGCCTGCCTCCAAATTTACAGAGCACCAGAGTCCTTGAACAGGGGGAATAGTGAACAATTTACTAACCAAGACGGTACATGGGCAATGTTCTCATCGAACAACCTGATCTCTGGTAGAAGAACCTTGTTCAGAAGGTTTTCCCTTCCAGTGTTCTTATTCCTAAGAACGCGCGATTGTGAAGAAATACACATTCTGTCGATTATCTACTATTTTCCAGAAGCCCGTACAGTTTTTAGCATACGCGGATAACGGTGGTCTATCGGTCGAGGCCAAAATGAAGTATATGATGTCCTCCAGAAAGAACATACAACATCAACATCTTGTACAGAGCGTAAATAGTACGAACAACGTCAATACCGAGATCAAACGCAGAGTAACTCTTGCCAACTTCTGTTTCTATGGGTTCAAGAGGCAATTGAATAGCAGAGCGCTGTCTCGGAGGACCAAGCTGACTTTATATAAGACCTTGATCATCCCAGTCCTGGTGTACGCCGCACAAGCATGGATAATCTCAGAGGAGGAAGTTCTTAGTTTCTTCGAGAGAGAGAGAAGTTCTGCACGCGATATTCGGTCCTGTTATATAGTCCACGAACTGTACGGACTATACAGCGATATGAGCCTAGTCAGGCGTCAGGCGACGCCTCAGATAACTAGGCCACGTAGAGCGTATGGACTGGATCGAAGAGTCTATTTCTAAAATCTCATTACTATCAATGTGTTTCACCATCAGGTAATGGATGATGCGCCAATGTTGATGACGAATATCCAGCCAACGAAGAGGAGTTCTTGCATTGGACAACTGAGTCCCCCAGAGATTGCCAGAACCTACGAAGTGGAACTAAGTGAGAGACTCGTCGGTCATCGAACACCAATGCTAACTAGATGTGGTTACATTGCCGATCGGCCATAAAAGAGGTACCCATCACCTCCAACAAGAAACCAGTGGTATGATGGCAATTGTGAGCAGAAAAAACGTCCAAGCTAAGAGGAGATGCAATGGAAACCAAGAGCAGCGCTTGGCTGCTCTAAGCTTCTATGCCTAAAGAAAAGGTCTTTCGAAAACTCCCTGCTCAAGCATATAGAAGAGTCAAGGGCGACAAATACGAATCTTATAAAAAGCGGCAAAAGCCTAGGCTCTGACATTGGGAAAGGCACCCTGGCTCTTCGAAATTGTAAGCGTAATCGACTTCTACTTCGGTTTGCTGAAGCAACTGAGCACAAAACTGACTAGCAGGACGAAAATCATGTTCTACACTTTTTCTTTTTGGCCAGTCCTGCTATATGCAGCAGAGAGCTGGACGATAAACAAAACAGCATACTTGACTTGGTCTATTCAAAAGAAAAAAAAGAGGAGAAGACACAACCGCGAACTATACGAGTTGTACCAGGATGTGGATGTAATTCGGAGGGCAAAATTCGTACATTGCACTGGCTCATCCAAATCGAGCGCATGGACAACCACGCTCCAGCAAAGACGAGCCTCCCGGTACGAGAGGGACAATAACAACTTGCCACGGATACAAGACAGATTTGTCTGGATGAGTGGATGCAGAGTGACCTCAGGCTCAGACCCTGGCATCATTATCATTGACTCTTCTAGATGCGATTGAGTGGAGTGAACAGAACCACACAAAAACGAATCTTAACGATTCATCGTTGTATTTAAACCCATCTACTAATTTAATTCACAATCAGCTGCAGTAGCAGACACTTATAAACAATAAAGCACATGACATTCGTAAAAATCGTTAAAACTTACTCTTGTTTGGCAATTTTCTAAAACTTCGTTAACATCTCTCAGTCTCTCGTCACTTTGATATTGAACCTTTTCCTCCATATCAGCTATAGCTTGTTTGAGATTTTCAATTTCATTCTAAAACCAAAGGCAAAGCAGTTAGAGCGTGTTTGTAGTCAAAATTGTTTTTCAGAATTCACCTGATGTAGCTCGGTCAAATCATTTATTTGTTCTTCTAAACCTTCCGCACGATATCTCTCACTTTCCAGGGTCGCTGTCAGGTTGTTAAATTCCTTTTGAGTGTTCTAAAGAAAAAGAATAATTGCAAGTCACTGAATGGGTGAATAAATGGATTCATTTAGCCTTACCTCCAATCGCTCAATCCTTTCTTTAAGCTTCTCAATCTCATCGTTTCTCTCCTGTAATTGTGTGAGAATCGTTTTGTAGATAACATTATATTGACTGGCTCCCGATTGACTCTTTCCAGAACTACAATACGAAAGATGAAAAATGAAAGGTCACACTGCATATTCTACGGAATCAATTATGAGATTTATTACCCAGCTGGAATACTTTCGCTGGTAACACTACTGCATTCACTACCGTTGTCACTGTTAAATTTCCCACTACCTGCGCCGCCAGTATTCCCTGACCCCGTCGATTGGGGTGGTATATTGCCGGTATTGTTGGGCGTACTAATCACATCTGATGAATTCACTGGCATGTTGAGGGCGTTGATTTCGGCTTCTGCAAAGAGTTCAGGTATGAGTGTGTCCCCCAACGGCTTTTAATTAACAAAATTGATTTCCAATTGCAATTAAGAAACTGAATATCGATTGGTATGTGTATTTCCCAAGTGGAATGTACTCTGACAATCCTCTTATTTCGGTATCTACCTGTCATTTGATTAATGTTATCGGCACTTCCGAATTTGTTCTTTATTAAATGTGCAAACTCTCTTGGTTTTGACATCACCGAACCAGAGAATCCAGTTATTCCATCTCGAATGTTACCACCGACATTTCTGAAAATGAAAAAGAATGTAACTCATTCAGACTCACAGAAGATATGAACATCAAATAGAAACAATATCTCACCTCAAACCCTGACCAACATCTCGTAGAACCTCTCTAGGCTGTCGGTGTTGACTCTTATTGTGATACTGATGACTTTGTATATCCTTAGCTCGTTTCGTGTAACTATCCAATTTTTTCTGCAATTGGGCAATTGTGTGTGCGCTCTTTTGATTCTTCTTCTCGAAAACAGCCTGCAACAGAGAAACACAATACACGGTAAGTACATTAAGTGAAAAAGAACAGTCATGCTCCAGTTTTTATACCTTTATTCGTTGTAGTTGCTGCTTATCAGCACCAGCGGCCAATTTAAGATACTCATTGACGTTATCTGTGAGTGGGAAAGGAAAGGAAAGAAACGAAATGCGATTAAATGGAAATCACGTGATTTACAACTGATACAGAAGAAATGTGTGAGAAGATATCGCTTACCATCTCTGGCAGTTTGTTCCTTGCGAATCGATTCTTTTGTACATTGAATTTTTGTATTTAGTCTGTCTATTGCCTGTAAGCTAGTTGTTCTCTCGTGACGTCTGTGATGCTTTTTACTGCTGTCGGTTATGAGTGTTGCTGGGGTGCCATCAGGCTCGTCGGAGGCAAATGATTGATAGCAAAAATCTTCATTTCCTGAAAAAAAGAAGAAAAGATTAATAATAAATAAAATTAATTGAATGGGAGGGAAATTTGCTCGATATAACATGTCCCATCAGACTACACTTGTTCAAAATCGTTGGGTTAGTACCATAGTATGAATACAGTTGGATGGAATTGCCCAGAATTACTTAAAGCAATCGGCGAAGAAGGAGCATTATGGCTCTATCGAACCTCGATTGCCAAACTGGGGTGATTGTCTCCCTATTCAAAAACAGGGACAAAAGAGGTAGCTTCAACAACAAGGGCATATCTCTTTTAAGTCTCCCCAGGAAAGTCCACGCTAAGATGTTGGAAGAGCATTATAGAGCTATGGTCAAGCTCTTCGTCAAAGGAATAAAAATATTTGCAAAGATTTAGACAGCACTAAACGACCAATTTAATGAACTCCAAAACAGTCAAATGTTGCTACGACGCTCTAATAATCCTTCCTATACACAACAAAATGCTTGGCTAGGTCCCTGGGTATTGGACACCGGGGGATAACAACAAATTCGCAGAGGATTTGGCGAGGGCTGGCTCGGTCGATCCGCCATCATAGTAAACAAATGGCCATGGTCTATGGGCAATCGAAAAGATTAATTCCTCTATGGAAATACTCTATCGTAACATTGACAGCATAAGGTTGCTAACGAGCTTTCTGAACAGCCACTGTGGCCTGATTTACCACCTTAACAAATTAAACCTGTGTCAAGACAAGCTTCAACAATGGACCTACTAACTATCATGAGGGAAGTAGCAGTTCACGGCATGACATTGTACAAGAGCAAAAAAATGGTTGAGCCCTGGATGAGAGATGAACAGTTCTCGTCCTGAAGTACAACCGAACCACTTTTCACTCAAAGATTGGTCTGCCAAACCGATCTACAGGTGTTTGGAAAAGGGGAGTTTCTCGAGGAAAACACTTTTAATGGCCATTTAGCCTCTGTACACAAACAGTAGAACATACGTTCGGGTTAACGGTGGTAAATTAACATCTTTCGCCGTGGGCGTTGGACTTCGCCAAGGTCACCTCTCCTATTCATTATATGTATGGCCAGGAATGTTTCACATCGGGAGATTTTAGGGTAACTCAACTTTTATTCAGATGACTTAGTTATCCTCACATCCTTCCAGATGGAACTGTTCAAAGCGCTTTACATTTTAGTGGAGTGCTATTATGTAGAAATTAAAGTATCTCGGCATGTTTGCTACGAGTGATGGGAGAAGTTATGCTGAGCTTTCCTATAAGAATGGCAAAGTTGAGGCAATTTTGAAACTGCTTGCGAGATCTGAAATCAGGAAGGCCGAGCTTGCTGTCAAAACGATTTTCAACTCAATATTTATCCCAAAATGATGAGACGATGATGGTATAGGGCCTGCATTGTGCGAGGAACTCTACGTTGAGCAGTTGCTTCTTCGAATGTAAACAGCTATGCTTCTACGACTTCGGGGCCGGGCTGTGAACGTGATTTCTATGAAACTGGGTGGGCGTGGTAAGACTCAGGACTTACACATATCGGTGTCATTACTGGCCACCGGTCCATTAGAACTCACGTCTTCATATTGACCTAGTCTTATATGATTTCCACAAAATTTTCCAATACGAGGAAAATAATAAAACTGAACGGAAAACTGCAGGGATAAGAATGGGAACCTTGTAGTGGAATTATAGTCAGTGCTGGGAATAAGAAAAAATCACTTCTGCATCCAATGTAGGCAATAATGGCCCCTTCCGACCCCAGATAAGTTACGGCAGCATTCGCAACTGGCGATGATTTGATAGGGCGCATACACCAACTCATCTGTGAAATCTATTCGAATGAAAGTATGCTCGACGTTTGGAGTCTCAACATCGTTTGCCTGATCCTAAAGAAAGGATACCCTCTAAAATGTACCTAAGCCGTATAAGATATTTTCTTCCGTCTTGTGTAAACACCTGAAACTCTACCAAAACAGCCTGTTTTTTCAATATTAGTGAGGGTTCAGGGCGGCTAACAAACATATCACGGCTGTCAGTGGGGCGTATGCGAACCCCCAGAAGTAAGCGATTAAGATGGGTTTTACGTTCAAAAGCCACCAACACCATCGTCTTGGACACAACTTTACTATAGACAGCTATAACTTCAAAGTAATAAAAGACATTGTCTACTAGACTCCGGAGTTAACGCAAGTAATGACACCATGGCGGAGATAGATAGATTCACAAACCTGGTGTTTTTGCTCTTGGAAGGCAACTGTGGAATAAGATATCCCCAAGTAGGACCTTGATAGTCCCAGTCCTGCTGTATGGCGCAGGAGCATGGACACTAACCCTAGCGGACGAGGAGAGTCTTTGTCGCTGCTAGAGGAAAGTGCTTCGTATTATATTTGGTCTGATGGTTTTTGGAGGAGGAGATAGACGGACCAACTGTACAGTGATTTCGATCTGGCCAAACCAGCAATGCTGCGATACGGACTTTGACTCCGACCTTGAGGGGTTTGGAGTCCAGCGAACATAGGGACCTCAATCAGCACGTTCAACTGGACTGTAGCGTCAGCCAGAGAGATTATGATACTTTGGACCTGCTACGTCCTCTCTTCCCGAAGGACATGGCTTCTTCGATGATCTGACCGAAGTAAGCAGCATTTGAGTCAGCCATGTCGTCGCTCTGTCAAAAGCATCATTTGGTCTATGAAGTAGGATTTACGAGATCCGCTTTGTAGCACAGTGGTTGGTGCACCTTGCTAACTAAAATTTCACCAAACCGAAATTGTTTCGTAGCAAGGCAACAACTGGTGTTCTGCAAACAGTCTCCGTACTCACTGCAGTCAATCCTCACCATAAAACCTAATCTAACCTTACAGACAAAAATCAAAATGCAAATATAAATATACATATGTAAGTGTCTCTATTATGAGTGTGCACAGGCGTACAAATAGAATGCGTGCAATCATCCGATTACACTTGTACGATAGAAAATTCGGATCCGTCGGAAGTAAATGCAAACAATGCTAGTTTATGTTTTGCGATATTCGTTGCAATTTTCTTGAGTTTTCTACAAAATTGTTGGTATTAATGAATGTTTTTTATACTTCATCATTTTGTTCCAAATCAATAAATTCCACAATTTTTGAGAAGTAAATTATCAAATAACTTATGATAGATTGACATGCACCGTTATCCACTTCCACTTCTACCTCGTGGCCTTGGATTATGGCAGAGGTTATAAGACTGCTCTTGTTCTCTGACAAACTGAAGATGTTGTTGACTCTTGAAGGTCTACTGACTTCATTGATGACTCTGATATACCTTTCATAGCCGGAACTCTTGCAGAATTTAGCAAAATGACATCGACATTTGCATAGATAGCATGTTATATCTTCAGCTGGACATTTGTATCTACGATAGTTTTCACACTGTCGACACTTGACTTTTGACTGTGTACACATGTTTGTCGAACTACTTGGACGAAACCTGGTTTGTGCACCACTAGATGACATGGGCTTTTGCCTGCTGCGGTGTTGACTACTTCTGCTTTTAACGATGTTCACATGGTTAGGCATAAGTATTTGCACCCAAGAGTTATTTTTTATCGCTTTTTCTGTGATGTCCTCGAACATTGCGTCATCATCATCAAGCAACTTCTCTTGAATTTTCGGATTGAATATACCAAATATGAATTTGACTCTCAGAATGCTCCGAATTTGCAGTCCCCAGACAAAAGTTTCAGTGCGACGACGTAATCTCCATTCTCGATTTCAAAAAATTGATTTCTTTTTTTTTTTTAACTTGAACCTATAACTATTCAAGAATGTTCCTTTAAAATTTCAAGTGAAATTTCAAAAACTCTTGAAGATACAGTTGATTTAAGCTTCAGGCGACGGGGAGCACGCGCTGCATGGGGGACCTCGAAGGTACCTAGCACTCATTAGTGCCCTTGTCGCTTAATTTTGTATGGATTAGCGATTCGACGTTATTCTGATTCCATTGAAGATATGAAAAATTAAATTTGGGCTTCATTTTATCATAAAATGTCAACTGATGAAAATTCGCAGCACATGACTTGCCCTCCTGGACCTGATTCTTGGTGCAAGTGGCGCAAGTCTGAAGACGCTGGGATATTGCAAGATTATAAAAATCCACCAGAATTACACGATGATGTGCAGGAAGCCACCAAGCCCATCTTCATAAATTTGTCACTTCACCGATGTCTGGGGAATAATACGCAGAACAATAACGAGTCGTTCAACAATTGTGTCTGGAATTTTGTACCCAAATACATCTATACTGCTAGAAACATTTTTGAAATTGCTGCCCAAACAGCGGCATGTATATTTAACTGAGGTTACTCAAAAACTATCAATCCAATCGGTCCCAAATTATATATTATTAATACGTTATTGTATAAATATATAGCTATGCTATGAACTAGGAAAAACCAAATGGGTAAAGATCTTCTTTACTTTCTAACTTGATTTACGGCTGAAAAAAGGCGATTTTCAAAAAAAATTTTAAAGATTCACCATTTTTTTTTAATTTTTGTGCGAAATTATGTGTACTATTTCTAACCTCTTTGGAATATTTGGTTTCAGATGTTCCAGTGAGCGGAAACCACATGTGCCGCCGAAAAGATGGGCTTTTGTTTGATCTCAAAAAACAACATGATGTTTTTACATCATGTTTTCTTCTTTTTTAAATCTTCAAAAGTCTTCTGTCAAAGTTACAAGTCTAAAAAATAATTTATATTCATTTACCAGCAGATTGAAAATCGTCAAAATTTGAAATCGAGAAAATGGGGGGGGGGGTCCCTTAACTATGTAGATCAAAAATTACAATAAGAAAAACAAGCACTGAACATTAATTTCGAACACGATTATCATCCTTCCTAGAATCTTCACATGTGTGATTATTATGTGAATAGTCGCATAATGCCGCCAAGGTTAACAGGTCAATAGCTCAAATTTAATATTCACACAGCTAATTAAAACTATTTCGGATCAATGCCCTACATTGCTTAGTCATTTTTTTTCATTAGTCGTGTGTTGAAAGTCCATAACCTTGGTCACGAGCAATCGTAATTCCGGCACTTTGACTCCATTCCATTCCTAATCTGTTCACGCGAATATCTGTTCGCACGCATTCGTCCCCTCCACCCTCCTCACTTGGCAACAACTCTCTCGAATAAAATTCATTGGTTTGCTAAAGTCCGTATGACACTACATTTTTGCGGCATTGTATTAAGAAATAGATTTGCATCCCAAAAAGGTTGTGTTGAGCATTTAGTTGGATTGGATTACAATAGATGCATTATGTATCTTTCAGAACGTTGAAATGAGTGAATAGAGCATGATGGTAAACATCTGATGGAATGTGTGTTTAAGTTTAAGCCTAGGTTAGGTTAGGTAAGTGGGCAGATATAGTGTAACAATGCCTCACTCAGGTCCTCTGAATTGGACCCATTGTGGTGCCCAGGGGGGAAGTAAGCCTTCTGTACCCTACTCGCACTCCAGTTGATATTGTCTACTGCTTCAACCGAGATTATGCCATTTTTCTCAGGTGTAGGTGAGATTATCAGTTCAGCCATCGCGAAATCCTGACGAATCTGCAAATTGATGTTAGTGGGATATCAGCAAGTTCTTGGATGTCTTGATTTGTCTACAGTTGGTTGTCTTAATATGCAGTTGACAGGGTATCCTCTATCTCCTCTTCGTCCCCACAGCCCCTGCATATGATTCCCTGGGTAAGTCCCATTTTGTTTCTATGATATCTCAAATGATTATGGCCGGTTAGCGCGCCTAATACCTTCCTCAGCATATCTTTACTGCATAGAAGGAGTCTATTGGACCTTGCGCTGTTGCACCTCGGCCATAGGATTCGTGTAGTCTCGCAAGTGGATAGGGAGATCCACCTTTCATTAGCTAGCTCCATGATTATACATATATACCTCCACTTTTTACTTGACGTTTGCCAGGGGTGGATTAATACATGGGATTGCCTGGTGTCGGTTATGGCCCCTTTCCTGGAAAGTTCATCTGATACCTCGTTGCCGGTTATGTCCCTGTCACCTGGGACCCAGCATAGAGTAATCGAATGCTGCGTAGTGCGTACCACGAACCTTGAACTCTTCGCGGCAGCTTGCGACTGGCTTGGACTTGAGTTCTATAACCGAAATTTCTTTAAGGACCGAAGTTTAAAACTTCGGAGAAAATGCCCGCACTCGTGCCCATTTCCATCTTCTATCCGTCCGCGTATACATGAATGGAGGTCGAGTTATTGATGGGTTCATTGGAGTTCCATTCCTCCCTAGTTGGAAAATGCTACCTAAAGAGTCTTTCGAAGTCTGGGGAGGGAAGGGAGTAGTTGTTTATAATTTGTTATATCTGAAGTCTGTTGAGTATGCATGCGAAACCTTGGGGGCTGAGACGCCAGGCTTTGGATTGGGAAATCCTGATGCAAGTAGAATCGAGTAGAGGTCGAGTGGAAGAAGACCCAGTAGAACCACTAAGCCAGCCGTTGCGGTTGTGGAGATTGGTCCTGTCACACTAAGGCATGCATGTCTTTGTACACCATTTTTTGGTTAGCGGCTTTAAGGCAGGCCTGCCACCATACTATACTCCCATACGTCAACCACAGGATTATTTTGAGGTTTGGACCCCATCTTTTCAGGTATAACACACAGGCCGCCTATTTTACTCTTTCAATGACATTTAATTTCCAGTTAAGTTTCCTGTCCGGGATAACATTCAGCGTAAGGGTCGTGCCCTCAATGGTTGGAAGAACGAAAGATGGGATGATTCTCTTATTGGGGAAGACAACCAGCGCAGTCTTCTGCGGGTTGATTTCTAGACCGCAAGATTATGCCCACCTTAGGAGGGAGTTCATTGCGCATTCGACTAGCTCACTGATGGTTGCTGGGAATTTGCCACAGGCAATGATGAAAACGTCATCGGTATAGACAATTGTCTTAGTTCCAGTGAGTCCAAGTTGTTCTAAAATATCATTTATGACTAGTACCCATAGAAGTGGAGATATGAGCCCACCTTGTGGTGTACCTATTGAGGCCACAACTTTGGTAGCTGACTTACCTAGGGTTGCATAAATGTGTCTTTTACTGAGCAGGCTTGTGATTATTGATGTAAGCGACTGCTCAACATTTGCCTTTTCGAGCGCAGTTTTGATCGCCTCGGTTTCTACATTATTGAAGGCTCCTTCAATGTCAATGCAGTAAGGGCATATTTTTTGACATTTAATGCCCTATCAATGACGCCAACTACTTCATGGAGTGTTGCCTCAACATCGCCGCCTTTCGTCTTTAAAACGAACGAGGTAAAGCTTATTGGCCTATAGTCTTTAGCAGTGCAATGACTAGTCTTACCTACCTTAGGGTTTAACCATAACAACAAAAAACGCAAAACTTATTCAACAACCTAATATAATGGATTAGTGGCAGTTTAATTCCAAAGATTTGTTTGAAATTTCGACAAACGAGTGGGACTTTCATATTGAAGAATAAACCCACTTTGATTTTACACTCAGTTCCATTGTCTGCAAAAGATGAGTAAATGTATTTATGTTCAAAGCACCTTATTCGATCTCAAATAATAAACAGCTTCGAGCCTGAAATAAGCACAGTACCAAATATAAAACAATAACTCATGAAAGCCACTTCCAATTAATGAAAAGTTCTAAATCGAAAGCATGGTCATTAAACTCACCAGCGTTAACGATGTTAATAATAGACTTAGAAGCACGTACCTTAGCAGAAGAATAAGAGCAGATACAGAAGCAAAATCAAATTAGTATGGCAAGACACGGAGCATACGACAGCTATAATTCCACAAATCATAAGGGAACAATAGCATAATAGCACATAACACAAATGGTTGCATTGGAGAAGTTCATACCAAGTCCAAAGACTGTAGTGAATTAAAAATGCGGAGGGTCTTTCTGAAAGAAAGCAAACTAAGAAGGTGTTCGTTTTTTCTCCTGGCGATGACTTTTAATTGCACCTTTGTGTGATTGGACAGTTCTCGGTTCTCTTAAAGTTAGTATGGTTTGACAATTCCGGAACATCGTTTACAAACGGTTAAATTTAATTTGAAAAACATCAATTCAATTCGAAAAATCACCGTTTGGTATCATCCTTTAGTCATTGGTGCATTTTTGAGACATGGTTATTAACTCTTTTCGAACAACTTTTGGCCAACATTCGAGGCGGTGATGCATAAATACAGGCTGCTGAGCAGCGAAGAGTATATGGAAATTATAGACTGAATTCAAAAACATTCAAACATTCGAAGATACCTTGCGAGCCAGTTCGTCGGCTAGATTCTCATTTCGAGAACACACACGCACCGATTCCGTCGCCCATATCAGAACCATCAGTGAATAACCTACATCCATTTGAAGAACGATAAATGTTCTTTATACTATAGTTGGAGCTATTTCGGAAAACGTTAAGAGTCATTTTGTTCACTGCAAGTTAAACACAGCTTTGGGATTTTTCTCTTTAACTTCTAGATTTGCTTTCATTCACTCAGATTTTATGGTTTCAACTTTCAATTTACAACGCGTGAGTTTATCAACTCCTCATTTCTTCAACTTACGTAAATAGCAGATGTAAAGGGATGTAATCAGGATTTTGCTCTCTCTCTCTCTCTCTCTCTTTTTATCCATTACCGTAGTTGCCTGCCTATCTGCCTGTGTGTATACAAAATGGGATGATTGTGAATTTATTTTAATGGTGATACAACAAATACAGGCCTCATTGCCGTGAAACGAGAGAAGATAATCGCCCTATCGATTTGACTTGAAATAATGAAGTATTTGATAGTTCATTTGTTAACAGATCCCGTTATAATGGGCAATCGCACATTGACAAAGCGTTCGGATCAAATCAATAGTCGAATGCAGAATTTATTAGTATTTAAGCATTACAAATGTGCATAAGCGCGTGTGCATAGTCTCCATAACACAACCGGCAGCAACTGAAAACCAGAGATAATGGAGGATAGAGATCTTCAATCATTATCTCTCACGTTCGCTCTCAATACTCCTTCTCATCTCTCGTTAATTCAAAGTTGAAAATGACATTGTATGTGTGAATCGTGAAAAATGTCTAAGGGGAAATTTAAAAAAAGTTGAAAGTCCGACAACTTTTTGATTTTAAATTTCAGACTGAGTTGAAACAGTGAAAAAAATCAATTTTCAACTTACGAGTTGAGACCAACGTTGATCAACTCCCAGTTCTCCGGCAAGTTGAGCAATAGTGAACAAAACGATCCTAAGACATCCCAAGATAACATTAGAAGAAAAGTCGTCGAAAACTGCTCTACGACACCCCAGAATGATGTCACATTACAACGATCGCAGGAGTTCCAGCACAAGACCTGTGGACTGTAAGTTGGACATGAATAGTGACACCTATTTTATAGGGAACGATGGATTTAAAAGGATATCGAGAAAGCTCAGAGAAAACTCAACCGAACCATGAACGTTGGGTGACGAACCTCTTGATGCAGGGTTGCCGCTATGCAACTTAAGTCACAATTTTACCCTTTTTGAAGTTAAAAAAAAACGGTAACACGACTTTTTAAAAATAAATTTTTTGATACTTTTTATATTTTATAAGAGACATTTTTTCCATGTAAAGTACTCATTTCAGAGAACGTAGTGGCACAATGTCCGACATCATCTGAGCTTTCAATTTGTCACAAAAGTAAAATTTCCATACATACAGCCACTTGTGTTGTGCGTGCTATTGTTCTTTCACGAGTGGAACGGACCTATAGTTTAATGCCGTCTCCAAAGTTGAGTTTCTTTTTCTAGACAGGAATACTCTTTGAGCATTGTCAGTGACTCGAAAGAGGCGGAGCCGTGAATTATCAAAGGTGGTAAATTCGGGTATCGAACCTGGTACCCTCTGTGTAGGAGTCGACGCACTTACCCACTACGCCACGGCGACCCACGTAAATTAATATTTGGAAAATTTAAATAATTTGGGGATATATTATTTGCACGATAAATTGCCAGTTAAATGTGCAATACATTTTCCTTTTATTTATTATCTACACAATTGTATTGTCCTGCAAGCGTACCGAAAATGTCCCAACTAAAAACCAATATGACAGTTGTAGTCAATGAAAATTAATCAACACACTTTTTGCTGATACTGCGTCTAATTAAAGAGACAAAGTATCCTGTGTATTGATAAAAATGAAAGTGGGCCAAAATATTTTTTGATATGTTGTGACAGTTCTGTAGTGATGTATGGGATATTTGTAGTACATCTTCTTTGAGTAACACAACACTAGTCAGAATCAGATCAGTACCCTGTAGTTGTAGATTTTGTTGTAGATTCTAAAGAGCCACAATATTTTAAAATGGCTTGAAAAGAAATTCCTTAAAAGAATGGGAAATATGACAAAGCGACCATTCCTTAATTTCTGTTAACAATTATTTCCGAGCCTATGGAACCATTTAAAGCACAAAAACATTTTAAAATTCACAAACAACAACATTTTTCATAAATTTTGTCCAAGAAAATAAGAAGATGCAACTAAAAGTCTTTACAACTCCCAAGCATGGTGAAACGTAGGGAAAGCGGAAGTCAAACTGGTCTTTTTATGCTCTGAAAAAATCAATTTTTTAATTGGACGACGAAGCTGGCAATGCCACATGCAACTATACATCCATATGGACTCGAAAAGTGCTCAACCTATTCGTATTGTCGATTTATTCTTCAAACATATCGGTGAAGTTTAACTAGTTGGAGGGGTTAGAATTCTAAAACTTTACAATTTAACTTTGAGAAGATCTAGTCGGACGCTTATTCCCTACTTTAGGTAACAATTACACTCTTTCTTTGATAATTGTTTTTTCTGCTCCGCGACATTATTTTTGCCTCCAAATTTTTCAACGGCAACCCTGCTCTTGTTGACGAGAGTGATGCTTTCCGGGAAACGATTCGCTTCGATCGCCAAGCTTCAAGCGAAATTCACGACTTCACTCATACATAGAAATTCATTCATTCCTTCATTCACTCTGATTAAATACATTACATAATTTAAGCAATATTATTTACATTTAAAAAAATAACTTACCAGATAATCTGGAATCTTCCATTGAACCCATAGCGTCGATAGGTAGGTCCCCATAAACCAAAAGACCGCCTTGATCCGATCCGTAGCTTCGATTGAAGTCTCGGCGATTCCTCTCACGACTCCTTCGATTCGATGGACTTTGATTGCGAAATCGAAGAGCTCCCGACGCTGAGCCACTTATACCACCAGTGCCTACTCCACCACCACTACCGCCGCCGCCGCCTCCGCCGCCACCACCACTACCGCATCCAGTTGCGGCAGAAGTGGCGGCAATACCAGCTCCTCCACTAGTCACTGTGCCGACTGTTGCAGCACTACTGCTACTACCACCACCGCCGCTGCCGCTACCAAGGATTCCAATACCCTGTAGACCAACTGTCGATGACGAAGCAGACGGTTCAGCACTATCACGATCTCGTTCTCTTGACACTATCGAAAATTTCATTAGTTTTCAGTCTCTTATTGTTTTCTTAGATTCTTATTATCCGTTTTCAACACAAGAACAACAACAAAAAAAAAATAAACAATCAACTAAATAAAATCACACAGAGCGTAGTCCTTAAGGACTGCACAAAACACAATATCGAAAGCAACGCAACAAAGGCTGTGTTCAAAAATAAACAAACAAAACAGTTCACTAGGTAAAGTTTATTTTTATGTTTACGTTTCCGTTTCACGCTTCAAATCAGCAAGCTTGTGCATTTTAATTTCAAAAAAAAAAAACACAAAACTTCTTCTGACGCACTTGGGACTTTTCTTTTCTTTTCCCTTTTTTCAAAACAAACACAAAAAAACAACTTCTCAAAAACTATTGCTTAAAAAAATCAAACAAAAGCATTCAAAGAGAGGAGTAGTAAGCGTAGCAAGAAACACAAGAATGACGGTAATGAGCTTCTCTTCTGACACAGACGGAGGCAGAGTGAGTGAGAGTGAAGAAAGTGTGAACACAGAAAAAGAGAGAGGAAGAGAGCGAGATAAACAGGTAGAGAGATAGGTTGAGATATTGTGCTAATTACTTTGATCGGCGACGGCGTTACGATTAGCTGATGGTGATCTGGACGAACGTACACTACTGCTTCCCTTGCGCGCGTGCTGCTGCTGCTGCTGCTGCTGCTGCTGATGCCGATATTCTCGGCCCGTGGTGCTTGTGATACTGCTGCTGCTTGGGGTAACGTGGAGTGTGTCCATTACTGCTGCTGCTGATAATACATTGCTATCGTCAAGCAATCTGTAATAAAAACAAACATTTAATCATTTTTATAGCGAATTAATAGCGAGCACTTCCTTAACACTTAATCTATCTGCTACCGAAAGGTGATTCACCTTTTGATAAGCTCGGTCCACAAATCGCCGCTCGAACATCACCACGATGTGGCTAACAAATTTCAATTGAATGAGAATGATTTCATTTGGCCCGATGAATGGTCGACCATGCGGCAGTGATGACGAACAGCTTTTGTGTGTGGGGCAGCAGAGAGACGAACGGATTTCTTTGAAATCTAATTCATGCTAGCGGTGTAAACAATCGAAAGGAGATGAGTTAATCATTTCAGTGGTTGGAGTTAATAGCGCGAAAGTGGTGAAGGAAAACAAACTATAAATCAGAAGGAAGCTACATACACGCGGCGTGAACTGATGCGATCAGACTATGAATGAGTGAGCCCGAGATGGAATCGAACGGGTGCAAGCATTTGCAGTTGGATCGGTTAGCCACAACGTATGCGAAACTGATTAAAGTCTCAAGTCTGAGACAAGATTTAAAACTCGGTTCAAATGGATTGACGAGCTGTGCTTAATTCAGATAATGTCAAGAGCGTGTCGCTGAGACTTCAAGGCTTTACAAAAAAATTAACTTGATAAGGCGCATGAAGCCGACGTGTGATAACAAAAATGTAAAGAAAAAGTTGGAAGGCGCTTTGTTTGTCGCTGGTACTCAGGCATGTTGCTCAACTTTGGTTATCGGAGCAATAATCGGCCTCAGCCTTCAGTAAATATTTATAATTGGAGTAACACAATCCTTTCAAGTACAGTGAATCACTCCGCCTTGGTTCGTAATTCCAGGAAGCACAGTGCAGTCTTCTTTTGGGGGCGGTCGTTGTTGCCGAGGTGAATATAAAAAATGGCCTTTAGGAATCGATGTATTTGCTTGGTACGACACGGCGACCAAACGTCAAGCATGTTTTTGTCAGGAAAAGAAAAGACAGATTTTTCAGTCGCTCTTTAGAGCTCTCTCAAATAATGAGATCATACTATTCCCCTATTATGGATGTAACGAAACTTAAGTGATCGTAAGCAATCAAGCAAATACACAACGGTATAGAAAAATTGACAAATCGACCTGTTCTTATACTTACTTATCAGGCCAACGACCCTTGGAGGATCAGAGCCTTAGCTAAAGAGGGCACGCTGCTTCCAGTCATCAAGACCAAGTCGTCTTGCATCCGCGATTGCTTGTCTTTATACCGAAGGTCTTCCCCTCTTTCTCGAACCAGAAGGCTCAGATTCGAAGACCCTCTTAGCTGGAGCGTTGGTGTTCATGCGTTTGATGTGGCTGAGCCAGTGCAGTCGACGGACTTTTGTCTTCCGGACTACATCCACATCCTGGTGCAGCTCGTAGGCGAACTCTACTAGTTCTAGTTGTATCTTCTCCTCCATTTGCCTTCCTCGCAGACGGGACCATATATCCGACGTAAAATTTTTCTTTCGAAGGCACCAAGAATCAGCTCCGCAGTTTTGTTTGGTGTCCAGCTTTTGGATCCATACAGCAGGACTGGCAAAGTAAGAGTTTGTGGAGCATGATCTTGGTCCTTCAAGTCAGGAGTTTTGAACCCAGCTGTTTCGACAACCGAAGTAGTATCGGTTGCCAAGGGTGATTCTACGTCAGATTTCCACTGTGATGTCATTCGTGGAGTTCACGTTTACCCCGAGCTAGACAAACACCTTCACTACCTCGAAATTGTAGCTATCGATTGTGACGTTTTGCCCTAGGTGGTGTTCGGCGGATCGTTTCTTGCCCGACAGCATATATTTCGTCTTATCCTCATTGATCTTTAGACCAGCTCGCTTCGCCTATTCTTCAATTACCGTAAATGCTTTCAGTGCGGCATGTTGGGAACGCGCGACGATGTCAATGTCGTCTGGATATCCCAACAGTTGAGCTGACTTGTAGAAGATAGTGCCTTCCGAGTTTACGGCTGCCCGCCGCCCTATCTTCTCCAGTTCCAGATTGAAGAAATCACACGACAGTGCATTTTTTTTTTGCCGAAATCTGGTGTAGGTTTCTAACGGCTCGGAAGTCCTTTAGCCAAACTGCATGGTGCATCGCGTATTTGTAAGCGTGTAGAGACACAAAAAATCGATAAAAGGTACTACGTATCGATTTGAAACTCGCTGGTCTTCTCCACGATTTGCCTTAGTGTGAACATTTGGTCTATAGTCGATTTGCTGGGCCGGAAGCCTCACTGGTACGTGCCGATTAGTACGGTGCAAAGCGGCTGTAGACGTTCACACAGAACGCTGGGCAGGATATTGTAGGCAACGTTGAACAGGGGGGCAGGATCTATGCACACAGGGCAAAGTTGTTGATCGCTCCCAACTTGGCGGGATGCCAGCAATGATCCTTGTCGTCGCATAGATCAAATTGACATACAGCCTTCTCGCGGCGCCCCCTGGTTAGCCACCACAACACTCGGTGTAAGCTATGTATGCAGCGGACGCCCTAGCGGTTGTGCGGAGGGCAAACAACCCGCCCACATAAAACACCCTTGTTACGGAAGAGCAACCTCTTCTTACAGAAGTCTTTATTCGTCTTTAAAATTTTTTAACTCACTTCCCGAAGATTTTCGCATTATCAATTACAATGGTCAACAAACAAATAAAATTGTTTGTTTAGTTTTGTTTATATCTCAAATTGAGGCGTATTTTTTAAATATGGCTACAGTTTTTCTGTAACAGATCATTATTTTGAGTTTTTAGCTCTCTTATCAAGCCATTTGATTACATTATCATTATCCTGTATTTATCTCCTCGTTATTTCCTTTGTTTCTTTCTTTTCTTAGAATTTTACTATTGTCCTTTATATCTGTTCCGACTTTGTCCTCAGAGTGCAACGCTCGTTACGAACATCTTTAATTGCAAACTCGACTTGATCATATCCTCATTTACTATAATTTTCTTAGATTTTCGTTTATTATATTTTGTTGTTGCATGCTATCGAAATTGCAAGAGTTAGTGTGCAACATGTGCATACAAATCCATTTCCTGTACTCGCATTTGGGCAGATTTCCAAATCTGAGCGATTTTAGTGAGTAGCCGGGTGAAAGATACCATCAGGATCTTTGGACAATGGAAGTGCGTTATCAGGGGCGTTTGGACTCCCATATGATGACAGACTACCGCCAGAGTTTGCAACGAGATCTACCTAAAGTCATTCATTGATATTTTTTGTCAAAATAATAAATCTGTATATTTCAAAAAAATACCTGTGAACAAAAAAAAAGGGAAACAAAACTAGTTCTGACCAGTGTTTTTTGAGTAAAGTAATAATAATTGATTTTGTTAAACTTCATTTCCTAATATTTTTTTAATCATACAATCACTATTATAGTTATAATTTTGTAAGTGTCATCGATCCATCATCACGATAGTAAATTCTCATACCATGCTTCCACCGAACGAAATCATGAGATTTCATCAAAATTTCTCCAAATATCCTAGGTTTCGCCATACATTATCGGGGTTTTTAAAACTCGCAATTTCTTTGAATCGTTGAAATCTAGTTAAACCCCTTCGACTTCAAAAGTCCGTGAGAGATTGTCAAATTGAACTAGCCTTCAGCATAAATCTCAGTTTATTTTGGTATTAATTCTCTCATTGGTGTTCTCACACTATTATTTCTAATGACATGAACATTTAGAGCTAATGATGGGAACGGTGGTATCATATATATATATTTATTTAACCTTCAACATATACCATATTTGAATTAAATATAAGGAAAGGGATTCCGTGAACGATCTCCACGATACTCTGTCTGGGGCCAGCATAGTCACTTCCGGCCTGTCGATGTTCTTTCTCTACAGCCGAACTCATGTGGGCTGTGATGGGTTTCTTCGAAGCTCTACGCAGCAGTTATTCTTTTGTTATCCATTTCGGTAAGAAGACCTTCTGGATTCGTTTCAAGCATCTATTGAGGAAGACCTGCAGCCGGCGAGCAGTGATATTGTTTGTCTTCCAAGTCCCTCATCCGTACAGGAGTAAGGATTTAACGTTGGAATTGAATATCTGAAGTTTGAGTTAGATTGAGAGCTGGGTGGATCTCCAGACGCTGTCAAGCTTGGCGGGTTTTATTTATTCGACACGACGTCAGTTTCTACATCTCCATACACAAGGTGCTGCCGAGGTAGCGGAAATTATACACATCCTCAATTGGGCTTCGGCCTAGCAAGAGAGGTGCCTCGCAGCTTGAGCCGATTCTCATCAGTTTTGTCTTGGCTATGTTGATTTTCAGACAGGCTATTATGGCGTTGAGGTCCAGACCATGCAGCTGTTCTTGAACCCCGACTAAGGAGTTGGATAGCAGACAGATGTCATCAGCGCAGTCGGAGTCGTAGAGTTTCTCCATCAGAGACCATTGATTTATAACCTTTGAATATAACACAATGAGGGTAAATCATGGATTGCTCAAAAATAATGGTTACGGTATTTTTCTCTTACTGTGGGACTCATCAACGTTATCAACAACTTATAAGCGGCCGTTTTGGAAAATGCAATGTTTTCGTATGTCGAATACGTTATGTCACACAAATAGGTCTTTATAACCGAAGCAAACAAACAGAAGAACCAAAGCAGTGTTTCGGGCCAAAAAGATTAACTTGATGCTTTGGCAAGTGATACGGGATAAGTTCAGGAAAATAAGTGTTAAAAGATGTCATTGTTGTTGTTGTTTCCTTATTCTCAAATCAAACTTAATGCTAATTAGGGCGGAAAGTTAGTTTCCATCTTTTATTGAGGCCCAATATTACTATTTTCAACACAGCTTTATAAACGTAACGGAAACGACTTCGCGATTAACGTGAACTAAATAAGTTAACATTGTCGTTAACGTCCCTATTGCCACTCTCAAAGTATTTTTAAGTCATTTAATTTGATTCAGGAGAAATTAATAAAACAGCAGGTATTAACAGTCGAAAAGTGGACTCTGGCCTTGGATCTAATTATTGACAAAGTCATTAACCTTACTCTCCGACATTTATTTAAGTGCATAACATATTTTCTGCTCAAATCAAAGGTCGTACGAATAAAACATTCAAGACTGTGACAATAAAATGACTATGGAATGATTTACACGACACGAGCAAAAAGTTACAACTCACGTTTTTTATATAAAAAAAACAGCAAACGTGCCACAGACTTTGAAGCGCTGAAGTTATGGTAATAGGGAAAAAAACAAAACAAATCCATTATAACAGAGCCCCTTAGGCGTAGAAAGTGGTTTGTTTCTTTTAGCATGATACTGCAGGAAGACATTTATTACACTCCGTTTTTGTACATTAGATAAGAGGTATTTCACTTCTGGTTTATACAGAGTGGGACGTTTCTTAAATAAAGATCAAAGCTTGTTGTTGTTGAGTGCAAAACTGTACCAACGATCAACGCTAACGATACAATATTCGTGTTAAGCTATTATCGGAACACACACATTGATATCAGAAAAGCGTTCTTCCAATACGGACATTCCAAATTTGATTGTTGATAGCGGCTTTATTGTTGAAAATAATAATAATAATAATATGAGTAGCGCGACAGTCCGAGGTGGACCTGGGCTCAGCTTCTCAGCAACCACTCGCGTTGTGAGTTTATTATTGATTATTGAATTGTCTCCGTTACTGAAGTTTCGATTCTCATAATCATTCGATTGTGACCTAACTAGGTCCTAAGATACCAACCCCTGATAGTCCGTCAAATGTTACCCTCTTGAGTGAAAGAGAGAGTGGCCACTAATCGGGTGAATCAGAGAAGACATTGGCAAACGTCTTTGGATCGTGAAAGAGAATTTGGTAGAAATTGTGTTATGATAGCTTTGAAACTCTTTACCTCTTGGAAGCCAACATTCAACACGTGTTCTCAATTTTTAGTCTCTCAACTTCTGGAAAAAATTATGGGAAATTTAACCATCAGATTGAGCTTAATTCGAAACAGCTGTGGCGCGACAGTTCGAGGCGGACCTGGGCCTATCATCTGTAGCAACCACTGGCGTTGTGCGTGCTATTGTTCTATCACGAGTGGATGAGACCTGCAGATCTGAGAAAGAAATACAATATACACTGCGTTGTTGCTGAATGCATGGGAATGGCAACTAAAATGATCGCTGTTTCATTTTTCAAATCCACTGATTTCAAATGACTTTTGTCATTAAATTAATTTAGTCAGCTGCTTTCATTTCTCAAATTTCAGTTGACACAAAAAACTCTCAGTGCGCAAGAGAAGTGTCAGCTGAACGCAGCTCTCGCACAAATTGTTCGACATGCTAAAAAAATACTGCGTTCGTTTTAAATTTTATTACGCACAACCGTAGCACGACGCAGTATTTTGGACATTGTCTTTTTATTGCTTGCGTTGAAAGACTGGATGGCGTCGTTGGTTAAGTGCCTGCCCTTGGTTAGTGGGGTCCCCGGTTTGAATCCCAGCGAAAGCAAAGTTAATACGCTTTTATCTGGTTTCAATTCTGGTTCAGTCACCATTTGCACTATCACTGGAGTAGGCAATCAGTGGTAGTAGTCTGTGACTGTGCGTATCAGAATGCACCAACATGGTCTAAGTGCGCTGGTGAATGCCCTAGCAGTCCCTCTACCTAACCTTACTTATGCCACGGTATCAGCGACACAGCCTGTCTTTAAGCCTTATATCTACCAAGTCCCTACGGCCATATTTAAGAAACGTGTTCTAGACACGATTACTCTTTGAGCACTGTCAATGACTCGAACGAGGTGAAGCCGTGAATTATGAAATTTGGTAAATGGTGTATTGAATCTGGCGTAAAAGTCAACTTACTAACCCACTACGCCATTGCGGCGTTGTCATAACTATGAGTTCTTTAATTTTGATTAATCAGAATACAATAGAAACAGCTTCCATTTACTCCACAGTTCAACAAAATGTACACATCAATTCAGGCATAATTTCGAACCGTCATTATGACAGCTGTCACGTCTACATTAAAACCCTTATCACATCGGTTTCTGTAGTCATACAAGACAGTAAAGATTAAATTAAAACCACTATCTCAACAATGCGTGGCGATAAAAATCATATCAAAACACTTGTACACTCATAACAACAAAATCCCAAAACCAAACAATGTCTCTATTTTTATAAAACATCACCGCAAAATGATCACTTACGTTCCATACATCTGAAAATATCGAATCGCCATCGTGAAATGTTTTCTGTATTCTACACAAAAATCAATTAGTTGAAAACCGAACGACTACAAAGGGAAAAACGAAACAAATCACCGAAGATATTTCCAAACATCGACTGACATTGACACTTCGACAGCGAGCAAACTGAACGGAGAACGAGAGGGGAGCGTCGTCTGTCTTCTAAACACGTTCCCTTCTTGTTGCTTTCCTAATTAATTTTCGCCCGCGCGATTACTTTCACGGTCTCGAGGTCAGGGAATTTGGAAAACTCTAAACAATAATCGAAATACCGTCAGAGACTACTACAGTTGACTGTAGTCAAGGCAGACGGGCAAAAATAAAAACTCCGTCCGAGTGCGGTCGCTTGTATTGTTGCACTACCGCCGCCAACTTTTACAGTCGCTTTTTAAGAATGAATCGAAGTTAAAATCCAAAAAAAAAGAAAACGAGAAATTCCCAAAGACCTATATCTAATCGTTATCACAAAGTCATCGTCGGCGCGATTACTTAACGCAAAGAAATGTGCAAAATTGCTTCTGACGTAGACTGATGGTTGTGTGAGAGCTATTTTTAAATGTAAAAAGAAAAAGCACACTATATGCAGCTGGTCTCATTTAACAGAACACACATTCGTCGCAGTTATACAAGAGACGAAAATTTACTCAATGAAAATCTCTCCTCGTTGCTGTAAAATATGAAGTGGTTTCCTCATTTTCCACAGAAAGTGATAGTTTCATTCAGTTCTTAAATAATGCGAAGGCCTTGATCTTAGATAAGGTAATCAAAGAAAAGAAACCAAACTTTTGTTGCGTGCACGTGTTTGAGTTTCATTGCCTGCCGGCTAGAGGCAAATGAATGGTAAAAAATACGGTTGACGAAAACCGTAGTTGTTGTTTTTTCTCATAAATGTTTTAAATTTCAGTAGAAGAAGAAATGAAATTAAAAAAAAAGTCTTTTTGATTATTTTTTTTCAACAACAGGTGCAAGTTATTAATTGTTCGATGTCTGATAGCAGGTTATTCATTAATAATAATAATATGGGAGACACTACAGAAGAGGGCCGTGCCTAGTTGGTACAGCAACCGCTCGTGTCGTGCGTCAGTATCAAGAGTGCCGGGACCTACAGTTTAAGGCCGACGACGAAGTTTGGGAAGCCTTTTTTTTTCTTAGACAGCAATGCTCTTTGAGGTTTGTCAGTATCTCCAAAAAGGTAGATGTCGGAAATCTGGGCGATTGAATCCCCGGCGTAAACCACTACTTGGCATAGTTTGCCACAACTTTAGGTTATAAGAAAGCGTGGCTGAGATTGTTAGTATTTACCTATTAGTTTTTATGGAATATGTTGGATCAAGCTCTTTTCCAAACGGCCTTCAAACACACTGCTTCTTTTTTAGTATCTGACTGAAATGATTTCGATTTAATGCTTAATACAGTACAGCCTCGATAACGTGAAGAATTAAAAACCAAGAAAGTTCACGTTTGCGGGAGAGGTCACGTTTGCCAAGGTTAAATTTTAATCAAAAAATAGGGCAATCCCACAATAGATTTTCAATTTAACACGTCTAATCTTTAAATAATTGAAAATAATGAGTTTTGCATAGGAACATATGAAATAAAAGGTTATGGCCTAAATATTTTATATAAATATATATATATATATAAAATTAATATATTTTAAATATTAATTTTAGGGCCAGCTTTTATAGCAACCAATCGTGTTGTGCGTGCTATTGTTCTCTCCCGAGTGAAAGGGACCTCCAGTTTAATGGCGACTCCAAAGGCCAAGTTTGAGAATCTTTATCTAGACAGTTATTGATCTTTGATCATTGTCAGCGACTCCAAAGCGGTAGGGCCGTTAAAAATTGGGAATCGAACCCAGGCAGCGAGATTCAGCTGCGTAGATGTCGACGCACTAACCCACTAAGCAACGGCGACCCACTATGGCATAAAAAGTAACATTAAATACTGAACACGGACATTACCGATACGAAATATAATGGACTAAAACACACAATTCTTCGTCTCCAAAAGCATTCTCACTGCTTTTTCCTAAGTTTACCAAGAATAAGGAATTTCAAGCTAAAATAGAGCTTGCTCAAACAGTTTCTTGCTAACCTGAAGCTAAAATTGATGTTCACGTGTTAGAGATGTCAAGCAAGAAAAAAAATCTGTTTTAATTTTTGAGAAGAGAATGGATTTTTTTGGAAGATGTTTTTAAATTATGCTCAAGAAGCCTTCCCGCCTTGATTAAGCTACAGTGAAACTTATCTTTGCGGACACCCTCTATATGGACACCTATCTTTACGGTAATTCGTCTTGGCCCGAACAAGAGAAACGGATAATCGCGTTTTCCACCCCTTGACATGATATTTGATATATATTTTCCGCATACTGTAATGGCAATATTATCTGCATAGGCAATGATCTTGCTCCTAGTCCCTTCAAGTGTCACCATCAGTTTATTGAACAACTAAGGCACTAAGGGCTTTTCGTTCCCGAGTCTGTTGAGTGCTGAGGTAATTGCGTGGGGTTTTTGTCGTTAAAGGCTCCCTCAATACATAAGCACTAAAACTAAATTCCTTATGCTCGATGGATTTTTCTATGGTGCCAACAAGCGAGGTCAGTGCTGTTTTCACAAATTTGCCCTTGTTGTAGGCATGCTGAGAGATCGACAGTTTGTCAGTGATTAATTTTTTTATAATTTGCGCGCGCTCAAGGGACTGCTAATACCCTTATGTGTCCGTGGTGAAGACACAGCACGGGCCGAAAGTATAGAGGGAGAAAGGGAGAGGAGGTACCTGTGCACATTAGTCTTAAATATCTGCGGATTGTAGTCCGTGGAAAATATTAAGCTGGGAAGAGAACTTCATAATCCTGAAGTGCGGCTGACGAACGAGTCTCTGAAATAAACTGTGCGTCCGAAAGTAGGCTTGAGGATATACTGATGGGCATTCCTGGCGAAACGGGTATTGCGGGTGAATTCATGGAGAAGAGGAATGCAGTTGCAGTGAGCTAAACTCACTTGAGCATCGTTTGTTGAAATACCGATAAAACACAGACAAAGAAGATACGGTACGTCGATGTTCGGGCGAGTCTAATGACTCTGCGATATCCGGAGTCTCCTATGAGTTTTATCGCTCGCTTTTGGATTCTATTTAGTAGGTACAGGGTGGTCTTAGGGGCACCGGACCAGATATGAGCGTTGCACTCAAGTTTTACGCCTTATGAATTAAAGCCAAATCGGAGGGGGTGAAATATTTCTTGCATCGATTAAGGAAACCTCAATATTTCGCAGCATTTTTGGCGACCTCAAATATGTGATCGTTCAAACTAAGTGTTGTGTTGATACTAGTGATGGGAAGTATGAAAGAAAAACTATCGATTTGTTAGATAGTTGCAAACTATTAATTTTTTCGATAGTCGAAAATCGTTGATTCATCCAACTCAATGAAAAAACCATTCAAATGTTTTATTCGACAGTTTGAATGATTCTTGTGTACTCACTCTGGCGACGCTGCTCTCAGTGAGTATATTATCATGAACAATTTTTTACTTGTTGGACTATCGTGTCAAATGGGTTTGCATTGCAGCTGTTCTCAGAGAGAATTTTTTTGGACTATCGAGTGATATGGAAAAATGTTCGAACAGTTTTTGCTTTGAGTGAACGATTTTTTCACTTGTATGGACCAGAAATGAAGTATTACAGAGAAGCCAGACTTCTACCTCTATTGCTCCTTAAAATGTTCATCAACTGTTTTCAGTCAATAATTTTGCAAACAGATGAATAAGTAATGAATGAATGAAACTATTTGATAGTTCAAATCATTTAGTTACTAACTATCGATAGTCCAATTCATTCGATAGTTCCCATCACAAGTTGGTACACATTTCAAGGATGGAAGATCCACTGATGAATAAGAAAGTAACTGTGAAAAAAAATCGTATGGTGAGAAAATACGAAAATTGTAATTAAATAAAAATAGTAAACGCTTTGGAATTGAGGTGGGTTTTTGATATTTTACAAAGCACTATCAATTTGGAAAAGGCAAATCATCGTTATATTCCAACGTTAAGAGACATCAGAGATTGACATTCAAATCGGATTTGGAAAACAATGTGTGCGTTTATTGCATTTTTAACAACAATTTATCTGAAGATGGTGAAGAATGTGAAGTGAAATGTGGTCGATGGCCGCTCTTATTGGGACATTCATTGGCTTTTTGATCACAGGAGGACCAGCGTTTTTTTTAGCGGTTTTTATGGGAATTTATAGCAATTAGAAGTCAAGTTGAGAGAATGTGTATAGAGTGACAAGGCTATGAGAACCACATGCCATATCAGAAGAATCTCTACACATGCATTTGTAAAAGAAGACCAGAAGACAAATTTTAAGGCGAAGCAACGCATTGTCAATGCCCATAAGTTCACAATAATTAGAACAACTAAGAACAGTCAGCGTGTTAAGTACAGTGATTGTAGAACTGCAGAAAAATAACGAAAAAGAGATTTTGAAGACATTCGCTACCGTTTCCGTAAATAAAGTTTTCTCAAAAACAACATAAAACAGTCTGTGTTCGCAACACAGTGTGCACTTCCTGAAATTAACTGTACAAACATAAAGACCACTAAATTTACATTTTTAATGGGTGCGCACAGAAAATACATTGCCAACCTTTTGTGTTGCAAAGGCCAACTGCAAGTAAACTTCATTATAACATCCACATGTTAAGTAATCTACAAGAGCAAACACAACCTTGCTCCACACAAACTTTATACTGACGCATGATTTCATTGCTTAAACAACGCCAAGCCAATTCAACACATAGTAAGCTTCGGCAATTGCTTGAATGTCTTAGGTACTCAGGCCTTATCAGAAGACTAACAATTCCCCCCCTATAACCAGACACAATCTCATACCAAAGGAATTCACGAATTGATAAAACCTACTTGACTCAAGCAACGGTCAATTGTCAAATTTCTTTTCTTTTTTGCTTGATTGATAATAGTCGCATCAAAACTGACATTGAATACTGTTGACTCTGACAACATGGCCTGTCAAAGTGGACCGAACATCAGGAAGTGTCAACAGTGTGGCACAAAACGAAAACGGAAGCAAATAAATGACAGTATTTGTGAATCACAATTTTGTAAATAGACCCCAACCGTGGCCACCCCGAGAAGAAGAAGTCGAACAATTGCCATCACCCAGAGCAACTAATTTCATCGCCGCAGCCGTTGCCTTGTGTCTGAGGTAGCAATCGTTAAGTTAATTTGATTGTAACTCTCAACTATTCTTTTAATGGTTGGCCTATTATGGGCGTGCCTACCGTGCTTAACTTTGCTGCTTCTCTTTCGTATTTTTTTCCCCCGACTATGGTTTGGTGTGTGATAAATTGAGATGTCACTTGATATACAGAAAAAATGATGTGTCTTTCCTGCCACAGCAAATCCTGCACCAGTGGCTTATGTGTTTAATTAAAAAGCTTTCGTCTACATACAATTTATTCATTTTATTGACATCAATTTATGACACTCAATCACATGTTGCTCGCAAACAACTGAGGTGAATCCATTCACAGAGCAAAATGACATACTTCAAGATCAGAGATTTTTCATAAAGATCATGTGCCTGAATGACTATACTTCATAACCCATAAAGTGATCACAGAGAGTGTACAAATAATAGCCAACAACTAACAGGCATTGTTATGAATTTTGATAGTTTCAGATGGCATGGCAGCTTGCAGACGCAACTACGTTTGACGTACGTCAATCCAAGTCGTGTCATTCATCTACTGATCGTTAGTCTGTCCATCGTACTTAACTTCAATTATAAACGTACGTTTTTTCCTCTCTATCCCGCTCTGTCTCTACAACAATGATGCATTTCGTACGACACCGCGTGTCCAACGACAACATTTTGAATAGATTTAAATCAGTGAATTTCTCTTACTCATTGTACGGATGCAAGGCGCATACGAAATGCTCAATTGAATCATACAGACGGTTGTATATGTAGTTTATTTGTGGGATAAAATCGTCGCCTTATTGATAACTTAATTAGCTGCGTAAGACTCATTGCATTGGCGCTGTGCTCAATAGTCAAAGATGTCAATTAACGAAACAGACGAAACGCAATTATTGCAGATAAACAGATATACGTCAAATGTATGTATGTACAATATATTTCGACTAGGCACGATGTTTGATGATCAATCAATGTGAAGTCACACGATATGCGACACTCACTCAATGGTCATTGTGCCCAATTGGTGTAAGTTCACAGCGCGGTCTGCTGCCCTCAGACAGCGGGCAGAAGTCTCACATGTCGATGAGTCACTGTATGGTGACACAATGCATTGGCTATGTCAACTTTGATCCATGAATGTGATTTAAGCGCTTATAATGTGTGAGAAGTTGGTTTCATTGTGAGCATAAATTATGACGGTTACGAGTTTGAACTTTGGAATGAACATCGGCATCGTGTTACGCTTACTGGTGGGACTGTGTGAATTAACATCAACTTTATGCATAATTATCAATTTAAGTGAACAAAAGTGGAAACTAGATGCAAATGCTGGCAAAAATGTTGTGCGGCATAAGGAGATATGTATGCAAATGGTAAAATTTAAATAATCTTGCACCCTGTGCTTTTAAATACAATGGCAGATGAGCAAAGTGAGTCTTTGAGTTAACGTGATCACCTGCCGTAAAGGCTCAATGCCACGTGATCCTCACATACAGTAAGGAAAATGCCGAGTTTGACCTCAAGTACAAATTGATTTCATGTCTTAATGGGGATTGTCTTCCCTCCCTTTTGGTAAGGGCGGGGCTATTCAACACCTCTGCTATTCTATCGGTCCCAGTAACCGTATGTATTGCCACTGCACCCTCAGTTGAGTATAATTGCTTGAACATTTCAGAGTCAAGCACTATCATGAGAGATGATAAGCTGCCTTCTACCAGTGCTTCCACGAGTCCACCCCAAGAGAAAGATAAAAAAGGGGTGAAGGGGCACAGAAAAGAAGCTATCAGGTTGTGGCAGCAGTCTTGGTCAATTAACCTCACAGCCAGGAAGGCAGATTAATTGGTAACGCGGACGAGCTTGAGACACAGAAAATCGCTCTCGAACTAACCACGTAGGTTTAAACTTGTTACATGTACATTTTAATACCATAACTAATTGAACATTTTTAGGCCTAAGGAGTAAGAGATGCAAGAAATAATTTTGAAAACGTAACAACAAATTGACTTCCTTAAAAAGGAGAATGAAGTACTGCGCTCAAAAGTCCCTAAATTGACCCACGATAAGCTCCAACAAGAGTGCAGTGCAACGACTCCGCCACACAAAAGAGATAACTAAGCTTAGGAGAAGCGAGGATAAAGTAAACATTGGATGATCTCTAAATGTACAGTCATACACGCAAGTGGTCCGAAAGCCTACAGATATTTACTGAAGAAAGGCTATTCACTTCCCGCCGTCGTAACGCTGCAAAAAGTTCACTTGATTTCAAATTCCGTCTACGATCCTATTTAGTCGGTAAGAATGAAGGATTAACATCCGATGGCGCAAACGTCGAGACGAAACACAAATGGGTTCTGATCTTCAGGCCGAAAACGAGCAGGTAAATTTAGAAAGTAAAACCATAACTTCAGATTTAGTTGTTGATGAGGACCACATGCCAACTGAAGATAATAGCACAGATTTTGCAGTAGATGGGAAGGACGACATAAAATACGACGCCCTGGAGTATCTGGCTGGGTTCCTCCTGAATCGTTTCAAATTCAAAGTGGGCAATCTTCTGCAAACATACGCGGAAAGGATAGACAAAGAAGCCACTGATCTGACTTGGACGTGATACTTGAAAGAGGTTTTCATGAGCCAAATCAAAAATGTTTGGCAGAGTTAGAAAACATAGATAAGGTATTTAATAAATGCAATGGATGTGCTTATGCACTAAGACCGGGTACAAATTATATATATAGTATGTTCGAATTATGTTCATTTCCGTTTTTACTTAATTCGAACCTACAACTATTCAAGAATATTCCTTCGAAGTTTCAAGTTAAAAAGTTAATTTGAATACGTTATTCTATATATATATAGCTATGGTATGAAGTAGGATAAATCAAATCGGTGAAGATCTTGATTTGCGGCCGAATAAATTCCTAATCTTCCTAATCTCGTTGCAATTTTTCGTTTCAGATGTTCCAGTGAGCCGAAATCACATGCGCCGCTGAAAAGAAGGGCTTTTGTTTGATCTCAAAAAACAACAAAAAAAATATGTAACATTTTTTTCTTCTTTTTTAAGTCTTCAAATAAATGTATGCAAAGTTACAGAAGTACTTTAACATCCAACTTATGTGGGTGCCGGGACACTGTGACATTACAGAGAACAGCGAAGCGGACGAACTCGCTAGAAAGGGCACAAACTCCGTGCTCTTTCCAGGTGGAGACCCACCATTCATGCCTATCACTACTCACATACATAACATCTGCTAACGCATGAAACGCTTGCTCAAACAAACCGCGAATGGACATCTGGCACAGGATGCCTCCTTACGAAACGACTATGGCATATGATCTATCCCAAGCGATCGCTTAGATTAATCAGATTAAGCAGCTCGCACCTCAGACCTCTTATTGGCGTTTTAACAGGGCATTATGCCTTCGGCAATCACGCCTCTAGACTAGGCCTTCTCTATAATGATTTCTGTAGAAGCTGCATGGACGAGGATGAAGAAGAAACCATCGAACACTTGATATGTAACTGCAGTGCTCTCTCATCCCGTAGATTCAGACTTCCGGGGCCCATTTATTTGTTAATCTGGCTGAACTGAGCAGCATCAGAATCAGTCCTTTTCTTCGCTTTATCAAAAGCACAAATTGGTTTGCGGAATAGGTAGTTCCACGTGGTAGCATAATAATCCTATGCTTGGCCTATGTGTGTCTGCTGTCCGTATGCGCGGCAGTCAGCCACCTCAACCTAACCTAACCTACAAGTCTAAAATATAATTTATGTTCATTTACCAGCAGATTGAAAATCGTAGAGAATGGGAAGGGTCACCTTAAACCCACAAATTATTAAAACTTTTTTTAGATGTAAGTTTTTTTTATATTCTTTAGAACAAGAATTAAAAATAGAACCGTAGTCCCCATGATCAACAAATTCAGACAACGAGGGAAAAAAAATATCCACGCAATACCTACAGTACTTCGCCAAGTTCTTGACTCAGTTCCACACACAACTTATGAACAGGAATGGGAGGACAAATCGGTTTTTTGCTTTGTTTTCACTCATCACTAACCAGTGATGGGACTTCTACCACTTAAGTAAGTCTACTACTTTTTCCAATGTTGAAAAACCTACCAACTTTAACTCTAAATCTACCACATTTTGCCCATTGCTCATCATATCCCTAGCATTGTTCTGATTATATATTAAGATTCGAGAAAAATTTGGTCTGTTAGATGCTAAAATTAACATTTTAAAATACCGATATCCATAAAGGTTATAGCTTGAACAATGCCATCAGTTATAGGACTTATCAGATTTGTTTCTACAAAACACAGTGAATATTGAAGATCTTAATGTATAGTGGGGATGCAATTTGTAGGCGAATGGAAACGACTGATGTCAATGGGTGGTGTGAATAAAAACTGAGTGTGAGCATTTCCTTAGCATTTTGGAGTAAATGCTCCATCTGGTGTGAATAAAAATTTATTTCGTTAAGTATAACGAATCATCTCCGCTCAGATATTTTGACAGCTGAGTCTTTCCTTCGTTTTGGTGTGAATAAAGATGGAATGAATGGAGAGCTTACTTGTGGAAGTTGAGTGTGCATAGGAGGTGACTTCAACAGAAAAAAAAATGAAAACAATTTAAAATAATGGAAAATACTGCATCGGAAGAGGAATACTTTGAGGTATTAAACCTTAATCCTCAAAAAAAGAAAAGTAAATCCAAAATAGATGATGACTATTTCATCAAGTGTTTGCAATTTTCCGTGCTTGCTGGAAAAATGCCAAACTCCAGACATGAAAAAGAAATCTTTTAAATCTGAGTTTAAAGCTATGGAAGAAGAAATAAAAAAAAAAATCCATGCGTTAATTTGAACATCTCGCAAATAAAGAAAAACAAAATGATAACATGAAGGCCCGCGTCAAATCAAAATACGATAAGAAAAAGACGGACAGTCTTCCCATTAAATTAAAAAACCAATCAAAGGTATGGCACCACCACCGGTTTCTTCAAGAATATCGGAAAGCAAATGAGTACTTAACCATTCCATGTTATCAAACGCGAATTTATACACGTTCTTGAAATTCTCCTGTGTCCACGAAATATAATTCTTTCTTTTTCGCGTTTGTGTGTTTAAAACCATTATTGCATATACTTTGTACCCATCATTTCTCGACTTGGCACTAACCTTTACACGCCAAAAACTCTAGTTTTCAAACGTCAACTGAAGGGGGGTACCTACTTTGAGGCAAGTATTGCCTTTAACGAAAATACTCGACTCATGTGTTCTTACTCGGAGCCTATTCTCAGTTTTTATTTACACCACCCAATGAGATAATGGAATTTATTTCGTATTTTTAAAGGTGGTATGGAAGACTATCCCTACAATATCAGCAATGTGTTGCATCAAACCTGTTGCAAATGTGTTGCTTACGGTACCTTGTTCTCAACAAAAAGGATACCGTGTATGCATAAATGTATAGAGAAAATAGTTCAGTAAACTAGATCCAACTACAAAAAAGGCGCTGACAAAATAATAATACCGCGGTACGTGTTTTTAATTTTTGGTTGGTGTCGGGTTATTTTTTATTTTGTTTTTGAAGTAATTTTTAATGGCCTACCGCCATCAAATTTGCTAAAAGATTATAGCTAAATTAAAGTTCTGCCAATAAAAAGCCCTTTCAAATCAGCTACCGAGATGATGGTTGAATTAAACTTACTAGTCTTGAGACTTGAAGAGCAACATTTCTTCCACAGTAGTAGAGAAGGCAGATGTAGCCCAGAGTAGCGCCGGTCCTTACCAAAAGCACAGGATAAACCATTTTAAATTTGCCGACAACTTAAGTTTCAGAAAGCAAAAAAGAATTCATTAGTCCGGTGAGACAAAAGTGAATTTGGATCAGCTTGTTGGTCAAAGGTAAACACTGAATCAAAAAAATGCAGCATACAGACTTCAGCGTGTTAGAATGGAATCTAAGAAAGATATTCGGCGGTCCTATTTTTTTGTCCGTAACTTTACTCATTCATTCATATTCATATATCATCATCAAATAAATAAGTGAATTAACATGGAAACCTTTTTTTTCTTTGCTACCACTTTTCTACCATCTTTTTTTCTGCTTATCTGCCACCATTACTCATTTCTAACTCGGTATAGCATTTCTCTCCGATTCGCAGAGAGTTAAAAAATTGTATTAATTTCGCCAGAAAGGATGGTTGGCCCTCCAGGCGACGCGCACAACTAATAAAAAAACCCTCTGTAAGTTTCATATACAATGCTACTAGCAAATAATTTTGCCTAACTCACAAGCTTTAAATATGTACGCCGTCTTATTTCGAAGCACTGTTCGAAGCAACTCAATCGAATTGATGCGTGAGTCATGATCATCTAACTTCCCATTCACTCTAACTTCTAGAATCGATTAATTAAATTATAAGCCAGACAGTTCTATCAAAACGTCTGCTTGCGTGAATTTTGGGCCACCCCGTGTTGTGCATGGATTAACGCGGAAGCAATTCCTGTTTTCCGGAGTGTTACTCACTTCTCCTTAGACAAATTGAAATTCAGACATTAAGCGTTATTTTATTGTAATTAGAATCACGCTCGAGCTGTCCACTTCCAAACTGGGCTCGCAAACTGCTTGCGTTAACATTCCGCATCACGGGTGCTATTACATGTGTTCGAATACAAATTCGTTGGAATTCAAATTGTTAGATACTGCTTTAAGTTTCTCCGATTCAAGTTTCAGCGCATATTTGTAATAAATTCTCTAGAAACAGCCTGTTGTGTGCTTGCATTCTGCTTCGGATGAAATCAATTGAATCATCAAACAGTGACACATAATCCTCTTACCTTGGTACAGGCATACTTAAACCTCGATTGTCAAGCAAAAACAAATTACACATTTTCATTCGACAAAGCTAATGAAGGAACACACACGTCAAATAGTCGGACGACTTGCTTGTGGGAATGTGGGGCGCACTTATCCATATGATTGATGTCATTGGTTTGAACAAAACAAAATTTTGCGAGGATAAAAACTTTGGTTCGTGACGTATCATGGGCAAATGAATTGATTTGCTGTCTGTCATTTGAATCGATGAGAGTTGGATTTGAGATTGTGCGAAATCGGATCTGGTTCGTTTTTCATGGTCGATATTGGATAACGTTCTTAATCCTTGACAAATGCATCTGAAATTCGATTCTGAGAATAATGACATTTGCGTTGATGTGGGAATCTATGAGAGATCGATGGGTGCAATATATTTCACCACCATAGGTCTCACTCCAGGACGTCATGCCTCGAAACAGATGTCCCATTATGTGTAGAGGGAGACAGCAGTGTGGAACAAATTTTTGATAAATGTCAGAGATCAGACTGAAGATTAGTGATACCCTGACCCTGAGCCCCGTTCGTGAGCTCTACGAACGCAAAAGGAGGAAAGACCACCGGCTTCCCAGTAGGAAAAGAAAGAACACGCGATCTTCATCGAACGGGTATTGACTTTGGACAGAAGCCTGTCGGGACCAGGGATAAGGGATAATAGAGATATCTAACTTCAATCTCCCTTTCCCCATGATTTCATCTCGCAGCGTTTTTTATGTGATTCTTGTCGCCAGCTGTTCACAAGAGCTCGCACATATCTACAGACACAGAACAAAAATCGTATAAAAAACGCAGTCAGATGAAATCAAGGGGCAAGGGAGGTAGAAGTTGGATACCTTTATTATCCCTTATCTCTGCGTCATAGTCTCTAAACACAACGTAGACGAATTAAAATAGCTTTAAGGAAAATAGCCAAAAAATCTGTTTAACTAGCTTCTAAAAAATGTTTAAAAACCTTTAATTTTTCAGACAAGCACGTTTTTAAGCTATTTGGTTTTATTAATGCAAATACATAAAGAGTTTTCCAATATGGACTTAACAAATAAAACGGAAACCATTTAAGATAATTCAAAAACTTTACTATCGGCTTGATGTACAATCAAAACATTTATAAATGGAGCTCGACTTCGTTCATGTGTTTTCAACGACTCGGCCACACATTTCGGCCGAGACGACCGTTATTTCGTGCTCAGTGTTGGCTCTGAGTTTTTCCAACGTAGTCGGATTGTTGGTATAAACCAATGACTTAACGTAGCCCCACAGAAAATAGTCAAGCGGCGTTGAATTGCTCGAACGAGGCGGCCAATTTCTTAAGATAACACGCTCATCATACTTACTCTTCAATAAGTCGCTTGTAACGTGTCCTGTGTGGCTTGCGGCACCATCCTGTTGAAACCACATGTCGTCCAAGTTTATATCTTCCATTTCGGGGCAAAAATAATCGGTAAACTGGGCGCGATAACGCTGACCATTCACAGTAACGTGACGATCGTTATCGTCGACCAAAAAATATGGCTCAATAACGCCGCCGGCATGTTATAATCAAACAGTAATTTTTTGTGGATGAAGTGGTGATTCATGAAGTAGATTTTAACCCGACCAATAACCTATATTTTGCTTATTGACGAACCCGTTGAGTCAAAAATTAGCTTCGTCGTTGGAGTTAACGCTCTTAAAGTCACTAACTCGGAATTTCGGTAGACAATTTGTTATAATTTCCAGACGTCGCTCTTTCGTGAACTTTACCATCATGAAAAATGTTGAGATTACTAACAAATAATTTGACAGGGACAGTTTAATGATTAGTGAAAGAGTGCGTTTACAAATTAAATTCAAAGTTGTCAAGTCCCTATTGGAAAACCCTTTATAAGGAACATTTTCGCCTTTAGTACATTTATGTAAATTATTTCCTTACATTTTTAATCACTCAGAATTAAATGATTTATAATTAGAATTTAGTCGGTCGCCGTGGCGTAGTGGGTTAGTGCGTCGACTCCTATGCAGAGGGTGCCAAGTTCGATACCCGAATTTACCACCTTTGATAATTCACGGCTCCACCTCTTTCGAGTCACTGACAATGCTCAAAGAGTATTCCTGTCTAGAAAAAGCTTCTCAACTTCGCCGTTCGGAGTCGGCATTAAACTGTAGGTCCCTTCAACTCGTGAAAGAACAATAGAACGCACGAACAGCTAGGCCCAGGTCCACTTCGGACTGTAGCCATCCATATTATTATTATTAGAATTAGATTTGGATTAGAGCACAGATCACTTAGAAATATAAGTATCTTCAGAAAACGTGAACGGATATTGAAGTGAAATCTGGTGATGAAAACGAAAGATGAAGAAGTTAGGTCGAGTTCATAAATTTAATAAGACTGTATTACTACTGCAGCTGTTTGGCATAACTTGTGTTCAAAAATGTAAAACATATGTAAGACTGCTTTCAAAGTTCTGCATTCATACGTATTCCTTTTGCTGCCGAGGTGGAGAACATTTTTTTTTCTTGGCAAATTGTTTTTGTTACATGTTCTCCAAAATGTAAGGATATAATAAAAAATGTAATAATATAATACTATTGAACAATATTTTATATTGGGAAGAATCAGAACAAAATAATGAGTTGAGCGCGAATGTAAAACTTTTGGTCACGGTTCGGCTTTCCATGGAATAGCAAAAGAAATAAGTCTGTACTTTGGGGCAAAGTTTTGACCGAAATCAAACGAATTTCGACAAATTTTGTGCACACAAAATGGGATATCTCCAAGCAATTTCAAAATTTTATCATATCCTACAATCAAATTATGAAAAGGAGCAGAGAAACCTTCTAAATTGCTGTCGTTTAAGACTAAATAATTTTTTTACTAGACATTTCTTTAAAAAAAACGCAGCTGAAGTCAGAAAACAACAATTTTACAAGTTACACAAGATATTTAAGTACCGTCAACTTTTGACTGGACACATTTTTCAAATCTACATTTATGAACTCACAAAGCATAGATTGCATATTGTTTGTGTGCATAAATCTACACAAAGAAGTTGTACAGCAGATTTACAGCCAACTGTTTACAATTGTTACTCACCCTTAGTGTAATTTATTATTCACCTTACACACAGTGGAGCAGGTGCTGAAAGGGCACTGTCAGCTATTAAGCTAAACAAAATAAAACTAAGAAATTGTCCAGACAATTACATACTCTGTGGAATTCTTGATACAAAAAAAATTATGAAAAACCAGAGCTGTGTGGAACTTAAAAATGATGAAGAATGTTTGCGTCTACATTGAAACAATATGGTTTTTCAATTTTCCAAACTTTTTTTTTTTGCGAATTGATTTAATATGTTATATTTTCGCGTTAATAAACAAATGAGTTATATTTAAAATAAATTGTTTGTTTTTTATGCCTCAATGTACGAAAGAGGAAGAAAATGAAAAACGGGACAAAAAGCGGCCAACTTGGAGTGCGGAGAGAGGTTTGTTGGATGAGGCCACTGCCCAGCTATCCAGAATCGGCGCCGACCTTCGCTGGGCGAAAGATTCTTCACAGAGATATCTTCGAAGATTTGTAAAGAGCATTGGCTGGTTTGAGCCATCACGTGATACAGGATAGGTTTAATCAGAATATGCACTCTACAAATAAAGGGATTCACAATGGGGTCTCAGGCCTCCGAGTGGAAGTGATGTTCTATCATCGCTCTTCCCTTCCAAAACCTAACCTAAAATAAGTGCAGGTATACTAGAATACTTTAACCTATTTACTTTTTAGTTCAAATATCAATAAAATACTTCCCAACTAATCGTACGTAAACGCTTTTATTATCATTTTTCAACCCAAACATTGTCTAATGTCTGCAATGAAATACTCGCAAAACTGTCACACTTTCCCCGTTTTGTGCTTCAATAAGTCACGCAAGCAGAAACACAGATATGACATAATTTGTCATACCCTCTAATGGCGGTACACTTTTGTAACTACTCACTGAACAATTTCTTATGTAAAACTAACTTTTACGGACTTTTTTTCAAAAGAGAATCCAAAGTCGGCTCAAGTGTCAGCAATCCACCATAACGCCATGCTATGGTCAGTTGTATATCAAAATTCAATTCGGCACACACCGTACTCTGCCAAGTATAGCAAATCTGACGTCTCATTGCTCGCATTGTCCTCGACTTCAGTCTCACTCGCCGTGTACGCAAATGACAAAATGACAAACACCTGTGCTCGCTATGCCTGAACGATCATGGCGCAGCTTTCGTATTGTAAGTTATTTTTATGCCCATAATATACAATTGTATAATATTCCACTGACAAAACAAAAACAAATGGAAGCTTTGCGGTGCGCATTCATCTAACGTGCTTAACACTGTTAATGTACGAAATTCATTCTGAGATATAAGAGCGGTGGTAATCGATTGTCATTGCGATTTCGGCGAGGGTAACGTATGTCTAATATGAGTTCCATAAAACAGATGTTTTGCGCTTGATGAGACTATACGGTGTATGTGTCATTTGATAAGAGGCAGTATCACGCAGGCGGATCAATAAATTGACCGATTAGACCGCGAGCAAAGTGCTCAATGGGAAGTAATGATTTCATTTTGTGGGCTTATCAATCTTCAATGAGGCTAATTACTTTGAAAGGTGCAAGCCAATTGATTCGATCACAAGTCCCGAGTGGTGGAATGAAATGTTTGCTTTTCTGAAACAGTCAACAGGTGACAGCTGCTTCTTGCGTAACGCCAACTGAGTGAATAACTGATGACATCTCAAATAATTGCATTGTATCAGGTTTGGGTTACGTTTACTGTTTAGATGGTAGTACTGTCTAAGATGGAAATTAAACCATATTTTTTTGAATGCATTTCTGATTTATTGTCAAATTAAAACTAGCCAAAGACTTCGGTTAACATAATAATAAAATGGTATGTATATAATTATTGTTATATAATAATTTCAAAGATTTAATCATGTCTCAGACCAACGAGAGATTCTTAGCACGCGCAGATCTGCACTCTTCTCTTCCAAATCATTTACAGAAACAGACTAAATATTTGTATGATATGACGTTGAATCCTTCTACCCATTCGTGCTGTACATTTCGGGAATCATCTGCCTTTATGGTTACGGTCCAGCTATATTTCACTTTATTGATCCATAGTTGTATTCTAATGCATGTATTTTTAATAGAAGAATATAATATTCCCGATGTAGATAGATATTACGAACGCAATGAATGAAGTTGTACTTAAAACTCGACATTTTCAATGGTAGACGTAGTTGACAAATTTTGTGACACGAGTCCGCATTACGTTTTCGATGCACTGACTGATGATTGTACCGAATTATCTTCAGGGATAAATTACATGTTTCGTCAAGGCTATCATAGTCGATCATCGATTTCATATACAGACCGTAAATAGAAAAGCGTAACAAAAAATTAGTGAGTCCTTCTTGAAACTTGTTAAATGTTCAAGCCATACTGACGTTAAAACCATGAAAATACGTAATTATTTGAATGAAAACAGTAAACCTCCAAAAATTATACCCAATTTATCAGATATCTGTTTATCTATTTCAAAATGACGATGAAACAGATAGCTGAAGCATAAATAGATCAGAACCCTCATTCTTCATCCACAACTTGATTATGCAAATCCATTTTGATGTCAACAAGGCATAAGATAAAACATCATGTGCACATAGTAAACTGGGTGTTTGTTACCAATTTTAGGCTTTGTTCTCTCTTTGTGGAAACAATGCCATAAAACTCCCAAAGACGCTGTCATAAACTTGACAATAAAAGGAAATCCCTCAAAATAACCGACAACAACTCAACCGAACGTACATATTTACTAAAATCCTTAACCATGACGCGTCACCCCATTCACATTCCTCAGCATTAACTAGTGGCCACCATTTCTCGTTTATTTCTTTTCATTATACTTTCAAGACGTCAAAGGTTAATCCCTGAAGCGTGTCACCCTCTTAAATCGCGCAGCTCTCAATGAATTGCCGTCTGCGAGAGGGGGCCAAATATCGATTTCACTACCGGAAACTCAGTAACTCTGACAATGACACAAAACAAATCTGCCGATAAACAAAGACGAATGAAAGTACGAAGGTAAGGGATCACGTTCCACAAAATACCTCAAAGTATGTACACAAAACCTGTAATCGCAATGATTATTTCATTTTACTATCAATTGTTGCTTTAACAGAGGTCTGTGTTCTCATCACCTTTTCTTCCCTTGAAACCACTCGTGAATCATAAACAAGGAACAAAGATGTGTGTGTTTATTTCCAGCGAATCGAGGATACATAATCAAACAGAGACAAATGACTTATTTCACAGCTCAAATGAACACAACGACATTGTATCAGCAACTGACAGAACAGAGCACCACCGAGGAAGGGTTGAAATAGACCGAATGAATGAAGGCAAACTCAAAACAAAAGTCACGGGTATACGATATAATTTCATAAACAATTGTGGCTGGTTTATGACGACTCTCTCAGTCTTTTGACACATCAGACGCATGAATGACATTAGTGAATGTCAACAAATTAAATTGACAATTTCAAATATTGTGACAGCTATCGAGCGGATGTTGGTTGAAATCGGAAGGTAATTCCTCGACACAAGTAGAGAGAATGTAAAATGTCACCACATTTCAGTGTAAACAAACATTAAACGGCTTATGTATGTACCTCTCAAGTGTCAATCGTGAAAGAGTAAGAAATTTACCACTTAAAGCGTTGTAAAAGGCTGTTTAATTAGGTCGACACTTTTTAACAATATATATTTAAGATTATATATTTGAGAAACGTGACAGTGGGAAAGGTAAAAGTTAAAGTGTCGGATGCAAACCGAGTATAAGATCTCAAAATGACATTTATGATAGAACCTACACGATGGAAGACAGCAAAGTTTCTGATTTGAAAGATGAGATGAGAAGTGTTGCAGATGACTTGTCTGAAGACCAAATGCCTGACAGATTTTTAAACGTCTATCTACCACAAAATTATCTCGTCAGGGGCGTAGATAATTGTGACTGAATTACTACAGACAAGGAAAACAAAAGCAATTTAAAGTAATCTCTCCCCGCCTTAATGTTCCATGCAGTGAGGTTGAGTGCAAAATCCACTTGAATGTCACAAGTCAAATGGGAAAACGAACAGCAATCTCGTTTGTATACAAACGTCGGGAGTATTTCAAATTGCACATTTAACCACATCAAACAGTAGCAGAAGTAGAGCTTACACAACAAGGGAGGTACATGAAAATGACAGCTGTCTTTATAGAACCTTTGAAGTGTGGTAAACTTGAACGTTAAGTTATTTAAGGCATGGTAAACTTGTGCAGCATTCGCAAGTTCAATTCACAAGTGAGAGAAAAGTAACCAGATGCAGATGATGCTGAATGCATTGGCGTACAATATGTACTCACTAACATAGAGCAAAATAAAGCACATTTCAAACAATACAGTGAAAATGTAAAGCATGGACCAATTTTTTTACCAACAAACGAAACGCTCAGATGAAGTTAGAAAACATGCTTTCCAAACAAATTTGGGAATACATATATAGTAGACTCCCACTAAGTCGAATTGTCACGGGATACCATCATTTGTTTATGTTAGAGAGAGAGTTTGACTTAGAGAGAGGATTTGTATAAAAAATTTAGCGAAATAAATGTGAAATATGGCGAAAAAGTTCGAGTTAGGGCGAGTCCACCGTATATACAGCGCTGGCCTAAACTAAAGCAACTCAAACAAAAAAAAAATAGCAAGAGGAACTATCATGGAGATGTTACTCAGGATTTGGAGGTGGACCTGTTCATCGAATAGAGGGAATTATGGATCGATTCGTGTGCAAAGCCTTCCTGAAAAATTGTATGCTTCTCTATGAACTTTATGCACTTCAGCCTTGCGTTCATACTTTCGGTTGAAGATGTCAGACACCCATCAACAGCTCTTGGGCGTATTGTTCTAGCACTTGCTTCCGAATTTAATTCGTTCATTAACTCCCTGTGTAAGAAAACGGATTCATTTTTATAGTTCTTAGAAGCATTTTATTATCTCCGTGGGTCGTTAATCTTGGCCTTCATCGCGGAGTAGTTTTGGACGGTCAATGTAATATATTTGTTTGTATCGACCCTATTTTTTGTGCTTTAATTAAAGGAAGTCTATTTTTGTTTTCTGGGGTATATAAAATGTACAGATTAAGAGCAGTCATTCACAAAGCAAATTAACTGCATAAATGTCAATTGGCACAGTTATGGGGGTGATGGCAATGTTTGTGCAGTTACTGTGTAAATATCAACACCCTTTTCTGATTTTTGCTCAAATTTTTAAACGTCAATTTCGACAGTTATTATATGCAGTGAATCGCCGGCCATTTTAAAAGTTCCGACTTATGGAAGCAAAAAAATTAAAAAAAAAAGTAGTGGCCGTCTGTGTTGCTTCAGTTTTGATCCAAACTGTATGTACAAGAATGCAAATGTGTCGCAGGACGTTGCGGCACGCAGGCTCTGTAGTCATGTTATTGCATTAAGGGCTTAGGTACAGTTGTGTACCTATTTACATTAGTTTTCAAGATTTTTCAACGTCTAGATGTCGGGTGTATGCCACTTGGTTGTCGGAAACGATTGAAATAGATTTATTGCTTATGTTGAGTTCTCTGTCCCTCTCTCCTGGAAAACACTACAGTCGTCTCTTAATGCCAGGGATGTTTCGAATAGATCACAAAAGATTCCCGCACTCGTTTTTGAGACATCAGTGTACAACAAGCAATCTTCTTCTGTTGCTTCCTGTTAATGTGGTGGCAGGTAGTCCGTTTGATTGTTGTGCTGTGCTGTTGTCTATCCTTTGAGTATGAAAGCATGACCGTGTCCACCAGAATCACCCCTCTTAAAGCCGATGAGGCTGCACTCTTGCTACACAATGGGTGTAGAGGAAAGGAATAACTTCGAGTGCTGGCGTTAAGGGCTTACAGATTTACTTGGGAATTCTATGACTTGGCTGTTTTATTCAAAACTCAAACAAAGACAGACAGGTTCACTGTAACGAAAACAACACACATATGTTGCAGCGAAAATGAAAGTTGTTGTGTCCAGAATCCGACTCGAAATCCAGACTTTCAACGTAGGAGTCGACGCACTAAGCTACTACACTACATTCCATTTATGAACGTAAAAGATAAAAAAAGGCACTCATTAGGAAACATGTTCCACTGGAAAACCACTTTAATTAGAAATAAAGAAACGTGCATGAAGCATTCGAACAAAAGCAATTATCGGCCCTGGAGGCAAGTTTCACTTATTTCATGGAATCTTGACTTCATTAATTATGTACACACAAATATCTTGAGTGTTATATGTGTGGTATTTGAGCGATCTACAAAGTATGAGAATCCTTGCTACCGAGTGAGTTAAAAGTCTCACAAGCATCAGTGTGAGCGCCTGTCCGGCATAATCTTATCAGTGCAGTTTCAGGCCGTAGAAGTCCCGCATTTAAAAAATGTTCACTCTACGTCAGTTCTGGAGTAATCCCGAGAAATGCAGATCGACACTCACCACATATTCATCGATTTCTAGAGCTACACAACGCCGTGCCTAGTTTTGACATTTCTGCCAAACTCGTCAGGTTGTGTAGACTGTCGATATTCGCTTGCTCAAGGTCGGAAAAGAACGACTTCTTAAACACCAACCTGTAGAAGATCGTTCAGAACTCACACGCCAAGAGGCACGCTAGGCAAGGCAATTGCTAGGATAAGCGGATGACATTGGCGTAATTGGTCGAATACAGCAATCCGTTAATGAAGCGTTTGTTGGCATCGAATAGAATTCGGCCAACATAATTTTAGCGGTCAATGAGGGCAAAACGAAGTATATGCTGTCATAGAGAAATGACGAACAACATCGACGAGTCGATCAGAACATCACCATAGGCAGAGGTAGTTAGCCCTCCATCTCGGCTTTCAAGCAAACACTCCGAACACCATCATTACCGAGATCGTACGAAGAATAACTCTTAACCGCTAACCGCTGCTTCTTTGGGTTGTTGAGTAACAGAGCCGTCTCTCGAATGACCAAGCTGATTTATATGTATAAGAGACTAATCATTCCAATCCTGCTGTATGGCGCAGAGGCACCCACAATCTCAAAGCGATAGAAGAAGCCTCTTGGAGAGATTCAGAATGCGATCGTTGGTCCTGTTTGGGTTGGACTGTATTTGGAGGGGAAGATTCAACCACGAATAAGGGTTGCCAACCGTACTCTAAAATAGAGGTGTACTTTACAATCTACAACTCTAATAGAGTACAGAAAAATAATCTTTTTTTACTGAAATTCACTTTTTTCCCTTTTCTGTTCTTCCTTCCTTTCTACAATGAAAGTATTTTCACATTCACTTCATAAGCAATATTTCGCTCTATCCATCTACCAACGCTTTCATGAACTTCCCCCTTTGTTTTAAAGCCTTTCTAATGTGAACCAAGCTTTAGACGCAGTTAGAAAGAAATTCTAAACAAAAATGGAAATTTATTTTTTAAAAAATGGTCTAATGAATTTATTTATTTAGAAAAATTGTTACTTAAACTTCCCCTTTTGCTTCAATGGAACTCCACTATCATCTAGAGTGCCTCATGGTATTTTTTATGAGTGATGGGAGGAGTAATGCCTGAGCTCCTGCCTCATGTAGGATTCCCAAAGCTGAGTAAATTTTCAAACAGCTTGACAGAGAATGACAGAAAGAATAAGATCGCGAACACAAGCTGTGGAGATGATGCTGTTGTGGGAATTACTCTTCGATATAGGGTGAGAAACCCGGCAGTGCGTCAGGAACTCAGCGTTAAGTAGCTATTTCTTCGAACGGAAAGGGCTATTCTTCAATTGTTTGGTCACGTCGGACGAATGTCTCCACCGTCAGACTTGCCACTCGGCAGATGACGTAATTGCGAGTCCAAAAACTTTCATGGTTAAGCTGTGACATAGTTTCTGATGAGTTAGAGTCGTTGGCTGAAGACCCCCCGAGGCCCCTTTAGTCTATCATGCAGGTTAGAAGATGATGACAAAAACTATTGTAAGCTGTATCCTAATTCTGGCCTACGATCGACCGTAAGTGATCGCTTGACCAGATTAGATTGAGCAGGTCGTATCTTCAAACTCTCATTGGCTCACGCCTCTAGACTAGGCCTTACAATAACTTCTGCAAAAGGTGCATTAACGAGGATGAGAAAGAAATCCTTGAACAGTTGCTATACAGCTGCAGTGCTGGCATTTCACAGATTTAGACTTCTGGAGGCCTATTACTTCGATAACCTGGCTGCACTAAACAGCATAAGTGTCACCCCTCCTCTCCGCTTTATTTAAAGAACTCACTGGTTTGCGGAATTGTACAATTGACCTATACTGGCCTAAGTGTGGCTGCTGTGTTTCCGCACTGCAGTCAGCCACTTCAACCTAACCAAACATATATTATATCTATTCCTGCAACTTTAGCATTCACTGAGAGCGTTTTCGGTCATGAATGTGAAGTGGCGAGACACCTAGTCCATATGGAAATAGAGTTAGAATGTTTAGATCCATACATAAACAACAAAATATTGTCACAAAAAAAATTATTTTTTAAAGTGAAATAATTTATCCTCTTTATTATTAAAATGTACTCTTTATTTATTGTCTATGAAATCAAATATGCTCTATTCCTTCTTTAAAAAGTTGGCAACCCTACCACGAACTGTACAGACACATATACCCACCCAGGCGTCTACGGATTCAGGCGTCTACGATATGTAGACCGTGTGCTCCAATCGGAAGAGCCTTCGTCTCCACAACAGTGGGACAGCGCAATACAGGACGGACTCAACGAATTAAATGGCACACAAATTTCCGGCAGCTGACTAAAGAACGTGCCAGCTAGAGAAGGTTGTTGGCTGAGGCACAGGTCCACTTCTGACTGTACCGCCAGAAGAGAATTGAAAAAGACGGTATACTTGATACGAAGTTGATTCCCCTATCTAGACGTTTAAGGATCATGTGTGTTGCCAATGTTCACTCCGAACTTAAAATAAATACTCATTCGAATTTCCGACTCCCCCCGACAGTTGCAAGATTTATTTTGATTTGAAAATATTTGTCGGCAGCTTTATTTCGGCGGAAGTTATTATGGGCCACCTGTAACTATATATTCTGCAGTTCGCCAATTCGCTTTCGCGTTGTGCCTGGAATCCCAATGCAAACAAACGGCGCGGTTGCATGTATGACAGCGTGCATAAATCAATCTTCTAATGTACTACATTTTCTATGAAGCACGAAGCCAATCCGTATAACACGATATGGACGTGTGAAGTTCATATTTTTGAATATTTAGTTTCTCCACAAATTGCTATAAATTTAACAAATATTTTATACGCAAAAATAAACAAACAAAGATTATTTGAACTTAGTTGCAGCTTTTCATTTCTTATAAGACTACGAGCAACTTGACAAAGGGAAAGAACAAGCAAAAAGAGGCTGGATAAGGGTCAGAGACGGAATGAGCTCCAGTCGCCATTCAAAGTGGACTTTCAAATGTGTTCTGAAAGAGAACAAAGATTTATTAGATGTGTGACATTCTCTATTCCGAGTGCCGAGTGCCGAAGACACAAACCAATATCTGGCGATTTTAACATTTTTATTGAACAGAAAAATTATTTGTACAATTGAAATTACAACTAGGCTTACAAACTAAAGGTTAGGGAGTATTTTTTTTTGTTTTTTCCTCTTGTACAACCCATGCCGTGTAGGCATAAATAACTGAGGCTTCAAAAATGTGTTCACTAATTCGTCCTATTTCCATTTCCAAATCGAAAAAAGGCCAAACTTTAAACCCAGCCTGTAAGAAAGTCTTGTGTATTTAAAGTATGAGGAGATTTAGTATGAGGAACCCTTTTTTCCGCTCATGCCTTAATTCTAACTTAAATGAGAATTAATGCCATTATAACTTTGTTTCAAATGGCATTTGTTCACGGCACCGACATGTATACATTGATTAAGCCGATCTTGCGATTACTTTTATGTGAACAAAAGGATATGCTTTTACTGTAAAAGTAAATTTATTACGAAAACCAAAAGAAGGATTTCCTTCCTATTTTGCAAGTATAACGCCCCAATACATTTTAAACTGAATTTTCAGCTTAAGATAAAAATGAGTTCAACGGATTAAAAATACGTTGCTACGTAGAAGATGCATATAAATTAATAAATGAAATAGAGATGAACTACAAACAAAGTATGTATCACTTTCAGTTCCAAAATTTTCTTGCAGTCTTCTGCGATTCATTCTCACTTTCGTCACACAGTTGTGCCATTTAAAGCTTGTTCGAGTCAACACCCTAATTCTGAAAACAAAAATCACACCTAGTCATCGTCTCCTCATTGTAGCATGAACCGCTCACCGCTCACCGCTGATTTCGGAAACAAAGCAATCACCTTTCATACGACACTGACATTCGTTGAAGCTTAAATTGTATCCACGGATTGTTTGCCTTTTGTTTTCATACCTACTCAGAATTCGAATTTTGTCATGAAATTAAATATCAAACATTAGCAAACATGGTTTATGAGTGCGAGTGACTGTTCTGAATTTCCGGATGGTGATACATGTCTCTCCACCCACTTATCATTTGGGCAGCCAGCCATTTGAACTAAGTGTATATTTTTTGTCATATGAATATACACACACCAACAACAACAGTGTGCTTGCCTTGACGCTAAGTTTGTTCAGAACAACTGCAGTGTAATTGGGGCTAAGGGGGTGGGCGATAACATTTTATTGCCTTTAACCTTTTTTCGTGTGTGCGATCTCTAATTACCACAAGATCCAAAGATCAGTTCAATCTGTCTCTCTGTTATCAGTGTTGCTTTGTTTATGGAAAAAAAATTTAAATCTGGGGTGAAGTTATGTAAACACACATGCGGTTGCTCCCCATTTGACAAACATACATATATACATATTTGCTGTTGTGAAGTGTTCGACTTCGTATAGTTCTCTTTATTTTTTTTTTCCTTTGCTAATTATTATCGCCAATCAGTTAACATTGTTAGCGAGAACGTTTTGATTGTTTGACATTATTCTCTTATACGTTGCTTAGTGCGTTCGTACTACAGTGGTTTAGACAAGTTTCAAACGAGGCCGAGGGATGTTGACAGCAAGGCTTTGAAAGTGGGACGTCAGCTTTCTATCGGTTTTCATTACTATACACAATAACTTGTTGACAATGTGAACAATGAACTGAAAGAAAGGATCTGTGTACATTTTAGTGCACGTTATCACATAGCAACAGTGTCGTTTTTTTTTTTTTATTTCAGGATGTCAATCAATACATATATGCCTGAGACACAATAGTGCGATTGCGCTGGCGTTGTCTTTCAACGCACACATTTCAATGACCATGCACAAAATATAGCGTCGTGTTGTGTTAGTGAAAAATGAGAGAGATGAGAGGATCGTAATAAAACGTAATTGTTGGATATTTTTTGACGGAGAGGTTGAGAGGTGAGAGAGATTGTCAACTGTCATATGAGAAATGAAAACAGCTGATTAAAAAAAAGAGTGTATGCAGAAAGGCGGCAATATTTTCTGGTAGATGAGAGAGAGAACAGCTGATAAATTGAGGAATCATTTCATTCAACGCAGCGCGTCAGCACACCCTCTCCGTAACATGAAGTCGGCTTGCGCAACGCACTATTGGGCTCCAGGCAATAACATTCACTGAATGTGTATGGTCCCTGCAAAGGTCGGTCGAAGCTTCGCATCACAAAATCTGGAGCGTTGTGAGGGTCCAAAGATTTCCAGGACTTCTCAAAAGTTTGTGTTAGATTTCTATTAGCGGAAAAACTGCATTCCTGAAGCATTGTTTATGAATTTAAGAGATTCCGTGAAACCAAACTGGAACCAGATCATGTTCAAGTTTCGCTTATGATCCACGACATGGCCCCATTTACTCATAAAAGGCTTGTTATAGCCAATACGATATTAAATAACCAGAACCAGTGATTGTCAGAAACAGCGAAAGTTAATCTTAACCGGATACCATAAGCTGTTCAATTAAGAGTAGCTGGCGCCATGTACACCACAGTATCAGGAAACGAATCTCTGGAATAAACAAACGATAATATCAGACACCTACTAATGCAATAGAAAAGTGACTCAAGTCTAGGCATCATTTAATATAATTCTTATTGGTGAATCCACACACCAAAAAAAAAAGACAAAATCTCATGATTTTATAAACTCAATGATACAAGTGGACCAAACAATACACGCTCAAAATAGGAACACAGTCCTCATTCTAACAATAGCAATCAAAAAATTCTTGCGACATTCAAGATATGCTTCTATGAATATTAAGCTCTACAGTAACTGAACGATAAGCAAAAGGAGAAGCTGGAGATGAGACTCAGATTATCATCCATCAAAGCAGAAGTAGCACTGTACACACACATCACTCACCAGCCTTCGTCCCGCTGTGATTTAATTCAATTTAAATAAATTAACAAAATTATGTGTGTTATCACTTAACATGGAATTTTTTCCGTTTTTTTTTTTGCTTTTTTTTTTCTTCTTCCTTTCCTCGGGTTTTCTTCATGTTTTGTGTGGTTTTCTTCTCCATCCGCTGGATGGAGTTGATAAACTTAATTTTTTCCTTTTCTCGATCTATCGAGGACACGGGTCGAGATATGCAGCACAAGTTGCATCCATCGTCACCACCAGTCAAATCTCAGAAAAGAAACATAATCGAGTAGGACAGATGGGTGTTAAGAGTTTGGCAATGCCAATCAACAAAAATAATGGGTTTGGACTATCAAAAGGGACACTCGATTATTGAGAGCAAGAGAAGATGGACGTACATAGCTGAAGACATCAAAGAGAAGATTATTTTGAATACTAAGTTTGAATGTTATTAACGTTGAATATATACAAAATAAATACAAGGATTGTATTGATTTTGAATAATATTTGTGAATAAATGGAAGTTAAAGTTCAGAATTGGGATCAGAGTCCGGCTGAAAGTTAAGTGAATTAATTTCGTTATTACAATCAGTGTTGGGACTTAAAATTTTCAAAGTATGGTAGATCCCGAAGAAAATTAATGGTAGATTTGAAAAAAGCATAGTAGATCTTGTTTATCCATATGATTTCTAAGAAATTTCACATACTACGTTGACGCTTTCATAAATGAAATGAAACATCTGCTTACTTTCCTATGGGACAAGATTTTGAAAAACAGTCGTTACTAATAACACTTCTTTGCAATTTTTTTTGCACATACTTTGCTTTGAAATTGTGTGTTGAGAAGTGTTTCAAAAACAAAAAGCAACAACAAATGGCATAAGAAAGAGAAATATCAATGTCTGGTAGAATTTGTACTTTGGGTAGTAGATGTGGTAGACTTGAAAATTTCGCAAAATAGTAGTAGATCTACTACAATTGTAGTCTTTAGAATTCGGCTTATCGAATGTGACGCTAGATAACCTGTACGAGTTATCAAGCCATTCGAGCTATCAAAGTCAAATTACATTTAAATTTCAGTCTTGGCGCCATTGCCAAACAATTTCATTCGAGTTATCGAAATTCGACTGTATATTGGATTTTCGAATTGGAATTAGCGAAATTTGTAGTTATTGCGAGAATGTTCTAGGCATATGTAGGTATATATCATTAATGTTTGAAATTTGGAAACTTTTTTGTGGTTAGACCTGGCGTTGGTAACAAAAGTACCGTTATTTCACGGAGACAATTATTACACAGTATTTATTAGGTATTTAATATGTATAGTATGTATCGGGTTATAGCATCGTACAGTTTTCATACAACGTCATGGACAAAAAAAACGTGTATAAGAAAAAAACGTGAATAAACATGAATGCACACAAGAACTGTGTGAACAGCCCCATGCAAATGTCAGTAAGATCTCTATGGATGAGGAATACAACGAAAACTCTTTTGGGGCTATAACATATGAGGAAGGCAGAAACTGTTAACTGAATCTGAAATATGAAACACAATCACGAATTCCACCGTAATCGAAAATGTGCTACGAACGCCGTAATAATCGTAGTGAAAACGATTCCAAGTTCGTAAAAATTGGTATCACAGAATAAGATTGAAATGAAAATTTGTTATCTTTTTCTACGACAAGTAATTCACGTCAGAGTGGAAGGGAACGAGTGTGTGTCGGTATAACAACAGCAAGTATTTATGTGTATATTTTTTTTTTTTTCAAGTTGTGAATACATAAATTTTTTGCTTTAAAAGGACAAAAACAACAACTAAAGCACAATATAACAGGCTCTTGGAATTTTTAAATGAAAAACTTAATCTGACAAAAGGATTTACAAAAGCACCAAAAGAAGATGTGACACATTTTTGTGAAAATGTGAATACTGATTTGAACGCTCTTGGGCCACCTTTAAAATAAGCTATGGTGTGGAGAAATTTAAGCATAGGGTTTTATTAATTGATTCTGTTAATGATTTTCAAATTTTGTTTAATACTCTAGGTTTGGTTGGTTTAAATTTTCAAAATGGACTTACGCCTGAAGGATTCCACTTGAGCAGCATTAACTGTGAAACCAATAGTTTCCATTTTATATGATTTTGTATTGAAATTTAGGAATAAAACCGAGTTTTTCTCAACTATTTAAAGTTCAATTTATTTCAATAATTTTCAACATTAAATAATTTGACTCTAAGCAGCTGATTTCGAAAATAAGAATAAGAGAGTAATATGTGGCAATGCTTTTTGCGATAGCATTTTTTCGTAGTTCGTATCGTAACTTGGATTCGTAGATTCTATACGAATGCATTCTGTAATAGGGCTGAATAGCTTTGTTCGTTTTACGTATACCTATTTTATGTTATTATGATACTCGCATTTCTCTAATTTTACCATTGTAGGCCGACGTAGTATTTTGTGCATAACTATTGAATTGCATTCGTTGAAAGAATCCACTTGTTCGAAAAAATTTAAGAATACTATCAAAATGAGTGATTTATTCGTTATGTGCAAAGAACCAGGATCCAAAAAAAAGTGTTACCCAAATTCACATTGAAATTCAAAATGAATTGTGCGTTACTGCACAATCTAGCTAGTTTTCATGGTAGAGTTTTCAAGAAAGAAGCCATATAAAAAAATAAGCAAAATCAAGAAGAAAAACCAAATGAATCAAAAGAATTTTGGAACACGTTTATATTTACAGAAAGTAAAACATCAAACATCTCAAACCAACCTTTAAGCATGGTAGAAGCTCTGTGCTAGTTTGGGGTTGTATTATACTAAAGGTGCAGGTAACTTGCACTTTATTGATGGTATTATGGACCACAAACAATACATTGACATCCTCAAGACACACCGCCCATCTAGTGCAAATAATCATCATGATCTTCTGACCCGCATGATCCATCAAAGTAGTCGCGGGGGTAAACCACGTACGAGAGATGATCTCCAGGCAACTCGATCCTCTGCCATCGACTCTAAATCCTTAGGAGTTATGCCCAAGCGTAACCAGGCGAGCTTATGGACTTGGTCCCACCATCTCATCCTGGGTCTTAATACCGACTACATTTTTAGTCAAGATAATGACTCAAACTTACAGCCTAGAACACTAAAATGTAGCTGCTTTATAATACTCCAAAATGGATTGAAACACCACCCAATCGCCAGATATCAATCTAATTGAAATTGTGTGGAATATTTTGGAAAAAGTTGAAAAAAAAATATGAGATTCGCAATAAAACTGATTTGAAAACCGCTTGAACAATAGAATGGATCAAATAATACCTGCCATAACCCAACAGCTAGTCGATTGCATTTCGGATAGATTAAGAGACATAATTATAAACAAGGGCGGACCAACAAACGACTAACTGACTAGTATAAATAAGGTATGATTAGTTAATTAGAGGTTAATGAAAATTCTCTTTAGTTTATTTCTGTAAATAGTGTAAATACTGTGATATTATGTTACGATTTTAAATTTTTTCACATGAGTTGGTGAACGAATAGATTTTGGAGTCTGTATTCACTACAGCTACATGATCATCAAATAGTTGAAATATCACAATATCTTAAGACATAACCAACAAACACCGAATGAAAATAAAAACACAGAATACAACACGAGTATTCAGGCTAATCGAGCATGTGTTACGACTTTGTGTCCCAAAAGGGGTGCGCAACCGAATGATAAGGAATAGTCACGACCTCATAGGGTATTAAACCTTGGAGCACCTAAAATGCAGATATTGGTTCCCAAGGACGACGGAGATGGTATGGAAGTACTTGCAGTCTTGTGAGGAGTGTCCATACAACAAAAACAAAGTTCGGCCTCGCGGGGAATAGCATTTACTATACATATCGATCACCTGCACCATTTGTCAAGGTTACAAAAGGGAACGCTTATCTCGTAGTGTTGGTAGACGCCATGTACACCAAGTACATAAACATAACCTGTATTCACCTTTCTATCAGATGCCTTCTATCTGATTGGAGCACCCCATCGCATAATATCGGATAGAGGAACGCCATTTACGTTAAAACTATTGCAACATTTTTTTTGAAGAATTCGGTTTTATATTCATCCAAAATGTAAGTATGACTCCACGGGCAAACGTATTATTAGCATCTGTAGAGGATGATAGGCGATGGGATCAAAAAGTAAAGCCTGTGCAATGGTCCTTAAATAATACGTTCAACGGATCAATTGCTAAGACTGCTCAACAGACTATAATGTGATATCTCTCTTGCGATTCGTGGTTAGATGTGTCGGCTCAAGAAACGAACTTGAATCAGGAGCGACAAAGTGTTGCAAATATTCGATGGCAAATATTCAGATGGTCTGTCGAACAAGCTAAGCAAAAATCTCGTCAGGACAACAAACACAACAAAGCTAAGGAATACTCTGTGGGGCATCTGGTTATGACGATGCTGTGTACTCAACTGATACTTCGCGTAAGTAATCACCAAAATACAGAGGACCTTATGTTGTGGTTGCTATACTCCCTCATGATCGCTACCAAGTAGCCGACATGCCGTTTGCTCAGAGGAATCAAAAACCTTATTCATCAGGATGGTCCGCCCATCGAATGAAGTACTGGACCACTTCACGAAGAACTCGACGAGGGCGTCGATGAAGTCAGGAAGACAGAATCTATAACAGAATCGAGTAGGACAGATGAGTGTTAAGAGGTTGGCAATGCCAATCAACAAATAATAATGGGTTTGAACCGTCAAAAGGGACACTCGATTATTGATAGCAAGAAGAAAAGACGGACGCAGATAGCTCAAGAGATGACAGAGAAGATTATCTTGAATACTACGTTTGAATGTTATTAACGTAGAGTAAAATTCAAGCAATACAAAGATTGTATTAGCCATTTTGATTTTGAATTGTATTAGCCAATGAAATATTTATTTGTGAATAAATTGAAGTTAAAAGAATACATTTTCAATGGGAAACCCATTAGGTCGCATGAAGTTAACAAAAATTAGATCTGGGAAAATCTCTGACCACCCAACAGTATGGGAAAATACATAATGCATTTTTTCAATAGATATGTGTGTGTCGTCAACATTCTGCGCTTTGTTTTCCCACTGGGTGCAGTTTTCATGCACGACTCTCTGCCTGCCCTGCCTTCAATTCTGCTCTCGGGGTTCGTAGGAGTTTCCATTTCTACACTCACCTGTAGTCGCAAATCGGTGAAAATCCGTACAAATTGTTTCCTTATTGTTTTCCCAGTTGTACGGTCTTCGTCTATTTTTGAAAATCCACAATCGAATGAACTTTTTTCATCATTTTTTGGACAATTTTTTTCTTTTCTGAATCTTGGCTTTTTTTTTCTTCTTTTCTCTTTGATACTACCGCATATACAACAAAACACACTCTCTCAGCATATTCACCACACCGGAGGAGCTGAGCACACACACTACACACAACCGCACACGAATGGAACCTCGAGAGGAAAATAAATCAAATTCTTTTTTTCGCTTCTGTATGAATGCGAGGTAGAGAGAAAGAAGACACAAGCGAATGAATATTTTTTTCTCACGCGATATAGAAAGGATGTAATTGCAAGTTGGGGCGGAAACAAATATGAAGATACTTGTTTCAGGACGTCTGCGATTGTACGATTGCACTTGGAGTTCCAATTCAAATCGAGGTTATTTCAATATGTTCTGATGAATTTGGGAATAAGTTTTTATGTGAAAAAAACGAGGAGTCACTTGGAACGCACGACGAAATGCATAACAAAGCGAACACGGAATTATTCTTCAACTGCGGGTTGATGGAATTGAAGTGAATGAAATTTTGACAGAAAATTTTGAGCTCTGCTAAGAGAGAGGGAGAGAAAGAGAAGAGCGCGGCTGATGGCTTACGGCTTCAATGTGTATGATGAACAAAACGATACTCGAATGCAGAATGAAAAATGTTATGTGATCTGACTAATAGAGGGCGAAGGTAATTTTAACCAACGTTTTCGTTTTTTGTTTAGCAAATTGATTATTATTTAATCGAATTAAGTTTAAGAAAACTTTAAGCGCAATACAGACTTTTAATAAACTAATTGAGAGATTGGTTTTACAGCACGAACTTAGTGTTTACTTATGCCGTAAGATACGACGGCCTTCTGAACTTTAAATATTGATGGAGTCTTCGACCGCACTCTGGGACACCGCAATGGAGGACACCCACAAGACGGATGGGAGATGGACCCCAACTAAAAATCAGCTGGAGAGGTTTGTTGGCTGATGCTCAGGTCCACTCCGAGCGCCAGTAGAAGAAGAATAATGAACGCTGAATTTGGGGTAGGTACGTAGGTAGGAGAGGCTGATAGTGAGAATTCACCATCACAGTTAGACCATATTCATTCTGATACCCACAGTCAGACTATTAAGACTGATTGACCATTCCAGTGATAGTGCGATTAATTTGATCCCAACTACAAATGGTGACTGGACCAGATTTGAAAACCAGATAAAAGTGTATTAACATTGCTTGCACTGGGATTTGAACCAATAACCAAAGGCAGGCACTTTACTAACTGCACCATCTAGTCGCTGGTCTCCTTCAAAACATTCGCAAGTGGCAGTCTACAGGAGTATCGTTTTCCAGATATTAAGAACCGTAGCGTTATGAGTCTATGTGCAGACTCTTACACAATTGAACCTCGCCGCCTGGGATCGATTCCCCGTACGACCAAAATAATTTTCACTGCTCCAAGTTTTTCGAATCACTGACCGAGCTCGACTAACGTAATAACTGTCTAGAAAAAAGCTTATCACCTTCTATTATTATAAGTACCGCGGATGACTATACTACAGAACAGAAATCTCTATCCTTACAGGTCCTGTGGCATTGACAGGATGGATTGATCTTGTGACGACACTCGCTTGAATCTTGAGAAGCTTATACTATTTATAAATATTTGCCTATTAATTCTCTTGGACGAAATGAAGTGAAACGTTCTCGTTTCAATGTTAACTGCATCGATCGCAGTGTGGCAAATGTGGGTAATGCTTAAATGATCAGAAGATCATCACATGCGCACAGCCTCAAGGTAAAATGTAGGAGCCTGAGTTCGAGAATGTGCAAAAGTAGACTGTGACATTATGAGATTATAATAGGAGTGAAATAATTTTGAAGACCATTGCAGTCAACTAAAATCGGAATTGTTCTAAAACGACTTGTGTATAAGACATACGTTTTCTCATACTTACCGGACACTGTTCTGTTCTGCCTGTGAAACCTGTAAAGTCTCTACCTCCATCTTGAGAAGACTATAGGCATTTGTAAACCGCTGCCTTGGCATTCTTGAGAGCCGATGGCCACAAATTATATCGACCTAGAATTACGGGCGCATAACGGGTCAAAAGCTTTTGAATGTCGAATTTAGACAGAAGAAGTAGCGCTGGATTAGTCACACGTTGAGGAACTACTCGACAATCAACAGTATTGGGCTAAGCAGCAACAAAGCGTAAAACGTGGCCACAGCTGTTTGTTTGTCGCTGCCCTATGCCTCACCTGGGATTGAAGGACTCCTATACATATTTACGTATGACTTTATTTTGTTTAATATTATGTGTGAGTTGCACAGCATCGGCAGGTGGGCAAAGTTAGGTTACGGCTGCCACTGGCAAGCTGCGTGTGCAAGATAATCCTCCAATTGCATTCTTCTGTTAACTCACCAATTTTGTTTATTAGCTTAACCCATTAAGAAAATTTACTAGACTTTATAAGGTCAAGAAGTTCATTTAATGTTCTTAATTTTACTCAGCTTTCTGAGTATAGTGGCGTTCAATTACAACAATTTGTCGTGACGATTTGTTAAAGCTGAAAATCAAAATGCTTTGTCTACCGCAAAACAGCTCTGCCGTTTTATTGTAACGAGCGTTTCCATTCACGATTTGGCCCATCAACGACGGTTTTCAACAAATTGTCGACATAAATTGTTGAGTGTGAACGCCGCTTGTTACAAGAAAATATCCCTTATATGACGTAAGACAAAACTCATGATTATTCCTTTATACAAAATATTTATGTAAGATACCTCGTATGCCATCCCTGTTAAATCATTTCACTTCATCAATGTTCCCCAATACATTAACCTCAACCAAACGAACACATCCATCCAGCGCAGTCAGCAATCCAGCAACATCCACCGCACACCGACAAACCGACAGCCATCTCCCATCCATGTCACGGTTGATGTCTCAGAAATCTCCTCACGGGATTCTCTATTTAGTTGTTTCAGTTTCAGTTTCAGTTCGTTTTTCATCTGCTTCTGATCTATTATGGGGGGATATTGATGTGAAAACGCGTGCACCTCGCTGACAAGAGAAGTGTCTTCAATACTATTGTGTGAATGGCATAAAGACCAGCAAAAGTATAATAAAAAGTCTCTATTCAATCAGCTATTGTGTGTCAGTTTTAAGTCTGAGACTAATTCAAAGCAAAGTAAGTGAAGTAAAGAAAGAAACCAGTGCACAGTGAATTTAGTTTTTTCTTCATATTTTTTCCAATCTAAATCCCGTCACACCACACCACATCAGATGCATACATATATGTATGTTCACATGGGCAATATGTATAGTTTTTCACGTTTTCCCTTCCGTTTCTAATATAGTATATCTTTTCGACAACGACGATGACGACAATGATGAAAACGTATAGATAGATGTGTGAAATATATTCGAAAAGAATAATAAAAGATAAAGAAGTGTGAAAAGGAGAGAAAAATGAAGCAAAATATACCGAAAACGGTGACGAAAAGTGCTGTTAAAGTTGTAAAAAAATACGAAAAAGAAAATGCTAAAGAAAATCAAATTCAGATTCGTTGTCTTCTTGTGAATTATGATGAGTAGTGAGAAATTGTGAAGAGTAGAAGAAAAAAAAAGAAATAAAAGAAGAGGCAACAAAAGGAAGTGCAAAGGAGAACACACGAGTGTGTGTCAAAGCTACTAAGTGAGTGTGAAGAGCGCGCGCGGATATCAAATCAAATTAATTACAACAGAAGCAAAAGAAAAAAGGCAAGAAAGCAACAAAAAAAAGAAAATAAATTAAATTAAGTCTCCCTCTGATTAGTGCGTACGTGTGCATGTGTGGGTTTGTTTGTTTGTTTGTATGTATCGTGTGGTGTTGCATGCGAAAGATAGAATAAGTGGCAAAAAAAATATAGAGAAAAGAATAAGTTGAAAGTGTAAAGAAAAATCAGCAGAAAAATAACGTATGTGTGTTTGTGTTAAAGTCAGGCACGAAAAAGGAATAGAAGAAGACACCACACAACGTCGGCGACAGAAGGCACGAAACAGAACAAAAAGAGGGAATCGAAAACGAATTTCTACGTTCGTCGAGTTGGTTACCATAAAAAAAGTTCTGTTTTTTCGACTTTTGTTTCCTTCTTCTGGTAATCTTCTAAAGAAGTTTTTTTTGTTCTTTTTCGATTCGTGTGTCAATGTGTGTTTATTCGGTCTAATCGCTGTGCGCTGTCCGCTGTGTTCGGTCTTCAATACGTACTTGCACGCGCGCGTTTCATTACAGCCTATGCGCGAGTGTATGTTTGTGTGGGTTTTTTTTTTGTAGCGAGAGTCGTCTGTGTTCTATTTCATCGGTTTCATGGAAGTCGTCCCTCACCTAAGTTAGTGTAAAGTATAATTAAATGAAAATACAATTTTCGTTTGTTTTTGCTTTATTTTTCACAACTGATTCCGTTGGGATTAAGTAACTAGGTGATAAAATATGTAATCATACGATCCATTGTTGCCATGGATTTCCCTCTCAGTCTCGGTGGGCTTTCTTATTATTTTTCACATTCGTCGAGGGGTAATGGTGGCAAGCAGACATTTTGGATACTTTTTTGTGTTGCATACACATGCAGCAGCGGCAGTAGCATGAGTGAGAGAGTGTACGTGCGCGCGCGATTGCTGAATGTGAATCCTATGGGTGGTGTGTGAAGTGGGCAGAGATGTGTTTGTTTTGTGTTATGTACCCATATCTTACAGTGACTTTCAAACTTCTTTCAAATTATCCACCGCCCTCCTCTCTGGGGGGATTGTTGTCATTCGTTTCTTCTCTCCGCCTATGCTGGAGGGAATGAAAACAAAATCTAAGAGAGGAGAATACCAATGGTTTTTGTAGTTATTTTCGATCAAAATTTTGTAAATAATTTTATTATATCTGGACATTACTAATTCATATGTCACAAAGCTACTGTTGGATTAAAACAAAAATCGAACTTATGAAGCATCTGTACAAGTTTATTGCAGCAATTGAGATCGGTTCGCTCGATGTGTGTACTCCCGTCTTGCAACGTCCTCCATGCGATGATTCGGTGAAAATAACTTTGTTGTTTTCACATGATATTTTCTCATTCTCCATCGTTCGCTTCACACTGTGTACTTGTGTAGATGGAGAAACGATTTTGAATAGCCCGCGGGTAGTGGTGGGTGGCTTGAAATGATTATGAAGCGCATCGTGTATCACGTATTCCTGCAGTCTCACGTATAGAATACTATTTTTATTTCTGAACTCTGCATATGTGTGCACATGTCTCCAAATGTGTCCATGTGGTTTTTTGTTTGTGTTTTGTTGCTATTAAGGCAACGCGAGATAAAAATTGTGAATAATAATAAAAAAAAAAAGAAAACATCCCAAGAAGTGTAGGTAGGTAGAAAAAATACCGTGAAGCCGAAACGAATGTTGGAGCAGTGAGACGTGATGAATTTTCAAGAGTTCATTCAACTGTCAAAAAATAAATAATTAGCAAAGCGTGTGGGATTTTTTTTTCTTCTTTCCTCTGTCTGTCTGTCCGATTTGTTTGTTTATCTGTTTCTCACATCAGATTCCCGTTTTGTTGTCTCTTTCATTTTTTTTGGAGAATTATATGTTTGTGCAAGTGGACTTCTCATAGTGGCGGAGATTCATTGATGCTGATTCATTTGGTAAAACACGAGAAAATAATTGTCTGATGATAAGAATTGGATTGTAATAAAATATAGATCTATGCAAAACCAGAAAATGTACTGATTCAGCAAGAACAAATTTAGATTAGAAGAGATTTAATTTAATGGGATACAAATAGCCAAGGGATAAGTTATTGATTTTCATTAATCCTTTTATGAACAGCTTTTAGCTATTTACATATATGTGCGCAGCCATAGAAACATCCATACCGACGTATGTGGTCTGCTCAGAGGCTTAACGTTTATTTATAAAACCAACGTTCGGTAAAGTGGGACAGTTATTGAGGTAGGTTTCATATGAAGAATTACAAAATGTTATCACGCCTTATATTTATCCCATTATGATACAGTGTGACCTCAATAAAGGCAACTAATAGAAAAGAGTGATCTGAGGTTGATACATTCAACATTTAAGGAAGCACATTTCTTACCTTAATAAACAAAACATAAAAAATATCTGGGGCAGTAGTAATTTAATGCAATATAACAAAACAATTTCGTGTTCGTTGATTATCATTAGGGATGATCACTCTTAACGACAATTCTGCACTTTTTTTTCAACTTTGCGCAAGTATTACTGTTATTTAAATATCCGCATTGCCTTTTTTATGCCTGCATACCTATAATCTCAGTTAATCATTTATGTTACTGGTGTAGTAGTGCAAAGTTCAATAAAAGTGTTTTCTGGAGTGTTCAAAATAGTATGGAATTTATTTGTTTCTTTTATATTATATTAATTTTCGTTGCGTGTGTAAAACTCGGGTCGCCGTGCTATAGTGGGTAAGTGCGTCGAACTTACCACCTTTGATAATTCACGGCTCCAACTCTTTCGAGTCACGAAGAAAGCCCTTCACAATTTTTTTTATTGCAGACGAGTTGTTAAGGTCGGTCCGAAATAGTTATAATGTACATAACAGCAAGGAAAGAAATCGCCTTTACTTTCAGAAACCTTTTGAAATATGTTTCCTAACGTTCCCTCGAGTGATGGAACGAAAGTGTATTTTTTTGGTTTTAACAGTGGTACAAACGTTCGGCGGGAAGAGTTTGCAGTTAAAAAAAGCCACTAAACATGGGGGTGGGACCGTCCTTGTATGTGACGCTTTTTCTCGGTATTGTGTTGGACTCATTGTTCAAATAAACGACATCGTGACTATTAAGTGCATAAATGTACGTTGTTTAAAAAACCATAAGCTTACTGCAACATCCCGTTAATGTTGCACTTCTAATATAAAAATTAGCCCAAGTACTCCTCGAAGTTTGTGAGTGCTTGCTTGAGGGTGCTTGCACCATCAAGTGCCGGTGTTACTATGGTGTACTTAATCCCCCGATCTCAATCCCATCGAGAATTTGTGGGTTGAACTGAATCTTCTTGGGCTATACAGAGGCTGCATAAAAAAACTCATCTGTGGAAATTAAGAAACATTGAAAGTTCATTTTTTGTTTCAGTGCCAGAAACTGATAAAAGTCTAGGTAGGTATGCCATGTTGAATAATTGTTGCTAAAGAACAAGGGAGTTCATTCTGGAGATCAATGTACTGAAATTTAATCTATATGTAAAATAGAAAAATAATTTAATAACATTTTACTTTGTTTTAGTAGATATTTCCTTGAACAACTAAAGTTTACTCAGCCTTATTTTAAGATTCACTTTCATTCGAAGGTGAGTCGAATTCGAATGGATTGTATTTTGAGTTTCGAACAATTCGAAAGCTCACTCTTTCATTCGAAAGTTAATTTTTCAAGCTAATTATTCTGACATTCGAATCAAATGTCAAACATTTTCTTCTCCTTCAATTTTTTCTGGCGTAGTTCCATAAAACATGTAAGTTCAGATATTTTTGTTGAAATTTCAATTTTGATTTATATGTTGGCTTTATTAATACAAGTATGTAGGTCACGATCACATTCCAATTGGGCTAATATAGAGCAAAAAGAGTTCTTGGTCAGATTGATGGAAGAGAATCCTGAAGTAGCTAAAGGATTTTTCTACAAACCGGGTTGATACAGATCACTTTTGGAGAGATGCTGTGCAAAAGCTCAACACCTCAGGACCTCCTTTTTAAGACGGTGGAGCATGCAAAATAACTTATTTCAAAGCATTTTTATTAAGACGAACGTTTAGAACAAGTCTACCAGAAAATCAAATGTATCAGGCATTGAAAGGGAATCTTATTTCACACAAATACATTTACGTACATACTTTATATTGACAACATCAAATGGATTAAATGCACCAGCTCCTGGCCGTCTTCATTGTTTATAAATAAAACAATTGCAAAGTATGTGCCCTAATGTTTCGATCAATGATATTTGTATACTTTTTTGAAATGAGTCAAATAGAAATGTCAGGAAATTTCAAACAGCTGATTTAAAAATCAAATTCATTGAGGTTAATCCAAAAATGAATTTTTATTGGTTCGAATCAGAAATGAAGTATCACAGAGATGCCCGACTTCTGCCCCTCCTCTATTGCCCCTTAAGATTTTTGACAATTGTTTTTTATAACGTGTTTATAAGCCCAATTGACCAATCAGAGGACGGCATTTACGTTATTTCGTAAATAACCGTCAAAAATTCATGAATATCCGTCAAAAAGTTACTCAAATTCGTCGATGGACTAGGGGGCAATCAGCTGTGAAGTCGGCTATCTCTGTTATACTTCATGTCGGTTCGAATGTCAGAAGACAAAATTCGTCCAATCGTTCGAATCTCAAAATAAGTCTGACTCTGAATTTCCTTATTATTTTAAACAGTGTATTTGGAAGTAATTTCAATCACATATTGCAAAACAGGAAATGTGAGTACAAAATCGATTAAGTTCTAAGAGAAACATTTTTAAAATGTTTGTGTCAAAATAAACGAAGAATTACCGATACCTCATAGGCTTCAAATATTTTCTTTAATCCTTGAAAAATATTCTGTTTTGGTTTTTCCCTATTAATTTGAACACTCTTGAATCCAAATTTTCTTCAATTCACTTCAATTATGTACATTAAGGGAACCACCTCATTTGCTGTCATTGAACACCAAATTATTAGGTCCATCACCATGTTATTTTTTCATTCTGGTGCTTAATAAGGCCAGTATGCGATTGTAAACAACTTGTCTGACCCATAAAATTACTCCTTCTTTAAACGGTTGACGCGTAGGTCCCGGAAAACAAAGAATTCTCCATCAGTTGATAAGTCACTTGTTTGCTTAAAGCCTTAAAACTTATCTGCAAATTAAATTTATAGATAACCAATCAGTCTTACCCTGGTTTTTTCAAGGTTTTAAATGGCTGTGCCTACTTGTGTCGACATTGATGATTATCCTCAAGTGTCGGTGTGAGCATATAATTGCCACCTAATTTCCCATTCGCTTGTCTATAAATTGCTCATGTGCATTTTGTCCATGTTTCGACCTATATTCTCTGTTCCTTTTCAAGTTTTGCTCAGATACTTATTGAAATCGAGACAATAAAATTAGTGTATAATAAAAATCATATTTTCCAATTTAATGAGCAAGGGTTCATGTCACGCTTAAAAATAGGTGTTAGATAAAGAGGACACTGGTAGTCTAACTGGACTTCAACTTACGATTGAATGTACAGTGAAATCTCTCATAATCGGACACGGACATTTTTCCGCCCGCTCGAGAGTGTCCGCCTTATTGTAATTGTCAAAAAGTATTTACGCTGAAATAATTAAATTAAAGTGGAATATTTCATATTTAAATGTTAAACTTTTATCTTTTTTTATTGAAAACTAATAATTTTTATTCTTTGAAATTTTGAGGTACACTGGGTATGGCTAGGTAAAATACGTATGTACTATTATATTTAATGAAAATAGTCTTAAAATGTCATCTGCTGTAAAAGGGCGTACAGTTCGATAATTCATATCGGTGTCTGGGTTCAAATTCTCCCTATTTCTCATGTTCTCTTCGGACTTGGGAACACTTGGACTATTTTCTAGATTCCATCATTTGTCGCAATTTGAATTTGCTTGATAAGAGCAGATAACAAATATGCAGTTGCCTCAGCCCGTCAAAAATGAAAAGTCACGAATAAATAAAACAAAATTGTTTCACAACAGTCGAAAAGCCGAAGAGGTTTCATTGGTTTTGTCGCTCTAACTTATCCAAGGGCTTTACATGAATCCCACTTAAAATGTCAAAGGCCGACCGCGCGATGCCCTAATGTAATATCTACATTTGGTGTGAGTAAGCGTTTAAAGCTTCAGTAGAGGATTTGTAGTAGCGATGGCCGTGGACGACATTTCCCCGTCCGCTTCTCAATTCTCTGGGATGTCACTATGTCCCGCAATCTCGTTAAGAGATAGGCGACAATTGAGAGTCTTGGGGTCAAATGTGACTGCACTCAGAGATTTGATCGCTGCCTTGCTGTCCGAACAAATGACAGGACAGAGCTTCTTTTATCGCTATATTCTGCTGAAAGACGCTACAGTGATAAGGTAGTCGGAATGACAGTTGGAAATTCAGATTCATAAAGAAGACTTTCACACCCACTCCTCCGTCCATCTAGTCCAGTAAGATCAGGGGAGTACGCTGGTTGAGACATTTTTTTCGAAGATGAATGTAGGGATCATGATGTCGGTGTTTTCTGGTAGGGATCAACATTTTTCATGTATTGTAGAGTGTTCGGAGCTAAGCTCCCTCCACATAGTTCAACGATTTCAATCTAGTCGCCGAAGAGATATATCGGCGGAAGGTTGAGGAATGTTTTTAGAGCTGGGGAATGGGTAGTTCGCATTGTTTCGCTCATGCAGATACATACACGCCATCCGCTGCACATTTTCGAGCGATTTGCAGTTGCTGACTATATATAACGCAGTACACCAAATGGCGACACCGTACATTAGTATAGGTCTGAAACGAATAGCCAGAGCACCACATGCGGCTGTAGACCCCATTTGCACTCTGTAACTTTTTTACAGCAGTATAGAGCAATACCGACTTTTTTGACACGTTCGTGGAAGTTAGGTTTCCAGCTTAGCTTCGCGTCCAGAGTAAGGCTCAGAAATTTGGCACTGTTACTTAATTTTAGGGAGAATCCCCTGATATTAGGGGGATCGAATACAGGAATTTTGTATTTCCTAGTAAAGAGGACTAAATCTGTTTTCTGCGGATTAACACTTAGACCTCAACTTCTAGTCCATTTTCCTAATTCGATAATAGCTGACCTAATTCGATGCCGTTGTCCTTGTGATTGACACGCACTGGTTAGTGTATGGCGTGACTTCCGCCCACCCCCGTAATGGCTCACGAGTTGACGGGTTGCTCGTAGTTCCTTCGGGCTTAGCCCGAACGGCTGCCGAGCGGGACAGTCCATACGTTCATCATTCAGGCCTGCCTCCAAAGAGGGCCCACACCAGGGTAGGCAATATCCAAGGCCAATCAGCTTCTTTTCGTTATGATGGGGGTTGCGCTTCGTTTGCCAGGTTTGGGTTGAAAATAAACTCATAATACGCCCCAAACTTATCGCCAGCCCTATCCCTTTAGTGGGTCATGCGGATCAGAAGATGATGATGATGACAATAACCGACTGCATGATGTCCCTAATTGCGGATATGAATTTAACAGAAGTCGCGATGGCAACATCGTCGGCATAGGCAATGACCTTGCACACTGTCCTTTTATATAGGTAGACATATCTTTTGAACTGGATTTTTCCACAATTATGAATGTACATGGTCTTGACTTAACTGACCATAAAAGTGTTTTGAAGTAATTTTTTAAGGCATATAAACTCTTGACCTCAGGACTGTTTCTTTTTTTATTTCCTGTGTCTAAATCTTAAAGAAAAACTTCGAGCTCTTTATATTTCAATACAAATCACACATTCTATACCTATTCTATTTCGCCTCAGAATTGTACTAAATTTAGGCATTTTTTATGATCTGAAATACACTTGAGTTAATGAATGTGTTAAAAGGATGACTCGTATTAAATCCAGGTTTACATACATACTTATGTGTATGTAGGTTAAACTAATATTGAAAACATTCCTGAGATGCGCAAATTGAGTCGTGATTCGTGAAATGTCGGCGGATTATTTGCTTTAATCGAAAGGCTGCTTCCAATTATCTCTTACGTTAATGGCCGCATTCAAATGGATCAGTTCATAAGTGCCGTACTGTTATGATCCGCTTTCGTATTCAAGAATACTGTTGGGAGTAATAAAGTAATAAAGTGGTATATCTGCTTTACCTATTCAATTTCAAGAACATTTCACAAACTCCGTCAATGATCTCATAAGTGAAATGAAACATCTCCTCCTGCAACTCCAGCCGAGCCGGCAGTTTAATATTGTGTACCCACATATTTTCCTTTGGTACTTGGACAGAAAATAATACACCTCTTTCGAGTCACTGACAAGCTTAATGAATAATAATTGTCTAGAAAAAGCTTGTCAAATTTGGCCATTCGGAGTTGACATAAAACTGTTATAAAAAAGTCGCTTCCACTCGTGAGAGTACACTAGTCACAACACAATTGTTTGATGTAGAAGCTAGGCCCTGGCACTCAGGGCTATAGTGCCACTCATAAAAAATATAATCTAGATGAAAATGTTAAATTAAAAAACATAGAGAGATATTACTTAACAGACAGTAGTCCCTGGTTCGAATCCCAGTGAAAGCAAAGCTTATGCGCTTTTATCTGGTTTTCAAATCTGGTCCAGTCACCATATGTCGTTGGGATCAAATTAACGGCACTATCACTGGAGAAGTCAATCAGTGGTAGTAGTCTGACTATGGGTATCACAATGGACCAATATGGTCTAACTGTGCTGGTGAATGCACTAGCAGCCCCCCTACCTACAAATCAAGACATTCGATTAATAAAAGTTAGAGTCATCAAATAAGAATTACAGTGAAATCCGAATATAACGACCTTCGTTAAAACAACTTTGCGGACATAACGGCGCAAATTCCGAGTCCGATGATTTTACAAGATATTTTGTATACAAATTCATACTGAAATGGCGACTTCCAGATAATACGTCAGTTATTTTTCAAGAATTTAAAATTTTGTTTCGGGTATAGCGACGAAATTAAAAATTTATATCTATGCTTTTCTGTTTCTTTCATTTTACAACGAATTGAAGGAAAACTACTCGCTCGCTGTGCAATAGTCAATTCGCAGTACAAATTAAATAATTTTGTAAATCGTTGGTTTTAGCTGCATATTTAACTTATTTTGTAGGTGACATTTGTGTATTCAATCATTAATTTTCCATTGATACATTTGTCTTTAGTTTTCCAACGTTCTGAGGAAATCATTGAGTATTGAAGAAAAATCAGCAATTATTTTCTGTCGAATTATGCAAATAATTCAACATGCAGCATTCTTCTCTCTCTACGATTTGTAGAAATACATAAAAGTACACATTTTTGAGTCGAATACCTTAAAATCAAAAATGAATGGTAAGTCCTATTATGAAGATCTTGAAAATTCACTTTTAACATTGCTTAAATCAGAACTGAGAAACGGCAAAAAACAAAGTTTCGTTTGTGAGAAAAAATAAAACGAAGTGTACAACCGACAACTCTTCAAACTCCTTTTATTACAGATATTGATATGTTCAAAAATCTTTAAATATCAGAACAGGGAAGAGAGCTTTTTTTAAAAACATCTTTACGGCTTATCCACGTTACCTCTTTAGTCGAATGATATCCATTTAAAAAGCATTATTTTGTGCTGCCCAATCAATGGCCCTGGCAAACAATTTCCTAGCTTAATTGTTTCAAATTTTCGCAACATACATAACCTTTCGAATCGCAACGGCACAATGTCTAGACTCAAGAGCCGACTGCTAGCGACACAACTACAGCGCATTCTCGATTCTCGCAACTAATAGAAACTGGGGTATTTTCAATTGAAATGTTGCTATTTCTGCGTCAATAATAATAAAAAATTAAATTTACCTTATGCGAAAATCGAGAACGTACTGTAGTAGGGGAATTCCCAAAATTGGGATAATATATGTACGCATTTTAATACTCTGTCCGGACTGTTAAGGTCACATTTTTAAAGTATCCGAAACATAGAGGTTTCCCGACTAAGGAGGCTGTTCACTGTAATGTAAATACATAGATACATATATATGTGTACGTATCTACTGGTAATGAATTTCCTTCTTTCTGACCTTTGGTTATAGCGATATTCGGCTATATCGACCATTTAAGCACCGGGCTTACTTCACCGTCGTTCTGTCTGGATTTCACTGGACATGCAAATTTCAGTGAATTCGGTCTTGGCGCTATTGTCAAGCAATTTTTTTGAGTTAGCCAAGTTCGACTGTGCTTCGACTCCACGGTTAATGTTGGATGGTTCGATGCTTATTAGACTGAGTGGCTATCACAAGAAGAGTAAAAGAAAAATCTATAAAACAATTAAAGGCGATACGAAATTAGAGACGATGGCGAAGGGAAGAGTGTCCTGGAGATATCGTGATTGCTTTATACCCTCGACCCCTTTAGTGGATCATATGGGTCACTAAAGAATAGAGGTACCATAAATTCTAGTTTTGTTGGTGTTCTTGTCTGTCATTTAAGAGAGCCTGAACTAGAAGCTTTAAGACATAAGTAAAGTATTGAAAACGGGTCCAGAAAGACCAGTCGCGGCACACCAACCTAACATAACCTCACCTAATGGCATAACCTAAGCCCCAATCAACAATGTTTTTTAGCCATCCAATCGCTTGTGAGCTGTTTTCTGTCCTTACATCACAAGACTTAATTGCGTTCTCTTTGATAAACGTCATTGATTACATTGTCCCACTAGTCTATGATTCATCTTCCCTTCCAGCCACCATTAACATCAACTAGATTTCGAACCGAATTAACGAGAACAATTGCGCATATTATTTATTTTAGTTAGAGCTTTCGAATCTCATCATTAACCAGACCAAGAACCATTCAATCCCCAATGAATGTTTAAAGCATTTGGTTTTGTTCGGCTTTAAACACACCCAACTTCTTAATTTCGCTGAGCCCAAAAAAGGTCAAAGTAAATAAATGATGATCCTTGAAAGTGTCTACGAGATAAATATGTACATATGTATGTGTGCGTTTAATATGTCCTCTTTTCCTCATCTCATGTCTTTAGTCAATTATTTAAAGTCAAACTGAAAAGTACGCAAACACACACACAAGTCTTTACTCATGCATCCCTAAAGGCAACTGAAGGAAATACCAACCAATATCCCATTTAGCGCTTTTCTTATCTACCATTCACCCCTCTTTTCGTATCGAAAATAAACTTTGCCATTTGCCAAAAGACGACAAAAAAACAGAAGAAAACTCCCTTCCCTTCACCCCCCTGTCTGTGTGTATGTAGATAAAACAACAACTACCACCACCCCACCGCCAAACCATTCACAATATCAAGAACAACATCAACAGTAGCAAATAGCAACAAAAACAGAATTCCTGCATTTGAACATTTTCATTTTATGGATTTTCCTGAAGTAATGTTGCTGACTTTTCCCGTTATATCAAATGGCCTCCATCTCATTTTCTTGTATTTTCATTTCACTCTTCCCCACTCACCCCCTTTCCAACAGCCTACTGGTGAATTTGTTTTCTCTTTCTATCCCATTCGCTTGAATCCAAACCAATCCTCCGGCCACACGACAGCGTGTGTCCTATCCTGGGGTTTGGTAAATATACACATCTAGTATATACCCAGATGTCGATGGTTCTTCTCAGCACATTTAACACCCACACAAACGCACGACACACCACCTCCATCCTTAAAATCAAACTGAAAGTGAGCTACGAATGTACAGCATAAATGTATATGTATATTCAACGGGAAGAAAAATCAATATTGGGATAATTCTCTATATACATATGGATTAGTATATAGATGTAGGCGTGTGGGAGGTAAAATATGTATAAAATTTAGAACATTTAGAGCAGGGGGATTGACTTTCCTCGTGATTATGCTGATAACAACAAAAAGCATTTTGTTTTCTTTTGCATACGTACCCGTGTGGCGGCGTGTAGCATCTTCCCATCGAACTGAATGCGCCCATTCTGCGTATAAATATTTATTACCGAACCATCCCGTTCACGAGTCTCTGCTCTGTCTCTCTTTGTCTCTTTCTAACTCTCTAGCCTTGGGGGGAAAGTGGATAAAATGGATGCATTTGACCGCATATACTATATGGAATTTCATTTCATTTATGTTTACTGGACTGTGGACGGTACACGAGGTGTATGCACAACTGTCATACCGCTATTTGCATTTTGTTTTGTTTGTTTGTTTTGCTCTTAAATTCAATTTTATGCAAATGTCAATGCCATTCTGTGTTTTTGTGAGTGTGAGAGTGGGTGCGTTCGAAAAGAGTTGACAGGTTTATTCAGTGTGAATAAAGGAAAATGCTCATCATTCCCTTAGGTTCTTGTTACATTTTTTCCTCATTCTAACAAAAGGCAAGGTACATCTTATGTTCAAGAAACTGCTATATATCTATGATGTGGTGGGATGTTAACTAGAGATATTCATCTTGTGCCACGCGTCGCCTATGTACTTCTGCGAGAGTGAATATAATTTTGTACTCATTGTCTGCCCTTGATTTTATCGATTTATTTTTCGCTTATACAGCCCAGCTCTTACTGCTACTGCTTGTGCTAATGTGGTGGTGTTGCCGCTGCCCCTGCTGCGGCGGCAACGGCTGATGCTTACCTAAAAGTTCTTTCTCTCATTTTGTCCTCTATGTCACGCACCGCATTGCTTCGTCGTAGTCTTGATGGGTTTTTGTTCTCATTTTCTTTTGGTTCTCAAATCCGTCTTGTCCCTCCGCCCGGTTGAATTGTCATTCCAAAGATCTGTGTGGATAAAGAAGAGAAAATGAAATGAAATTCTGGCAAAAATAGACATTTTTTTCTGGTCCCTTCGTCTTCGTAAGGGCTTTTATTTTTGGTGTGATCGGTTTGTGGAGGAAACGTCAGATTTATGGGGGGTGGGAGGTTGTGGGGACAACGACCAAATTATACCCAGCATACCATGCAGAGGGCGTAGTATTTCATTTTGAGGTTAGCTTTTAGACACTGTTATGTTGGATGCTGCTGCAGCTGCTTAGCTTGTCGCGCGGAGCAAAAGACGAGCAAAAACGAAAATGTCAAATAATGATTGAAAGAAATTAGAATGAAGACAACGGTGGAGGATGAACTTTTCGTCTTCCATCTTGCTTCGAGTTTACCATCTTCTCTCTGGGTTATGTAATGGAGATGTGCGTGTATTATGAGGAGAATCATATATACCTAGTGAAGAAGAGGAGCTTGGAATGAAGGTAAAGCTAATGGCATTTTATTTCTTGGGCTTCTTCTTCCTATGTGTCAGGGATTAAAGATTTAATGTTCCTTAAAATTAGATGATTATCGATTGTATGTGTGTGTACAGCTCACAGATCCTTCAAGCTATTATTTTTGGCGTACTCTTGGGTGTGCTCTTGTAGTGGTTCCAAATTAAGGGTGATGACAAGCGTGTTATGTGTTGAATTTAATTTTTCGGAATTTACGACACAAAATTGAATGGCTTTAGTTTTAAGTTGAGTGGTAAAGATATTTTTGTATGCCTTATTGTGTTTAGATTTCAAGTACTTAATGCCATTTGAAAATAATTTATTTAATTTATTTAATTGAGGTTTTCTTCATATTTTAATGTCGTCCACATGGCATTTTTCAAAGGAAATTTACAGAGTAGGTATGGCAACTTTGGCATTGTAAAGCACTTATGAAGAAGATGCTCGTACTTAAATATTATTTGATGGACCTAAAGTATTCTCTTATTTTTCAAATTATTGGAAAGACGATTAAGCTTGCTGCGGACTATAACTTATAATTATGCCCATAAAACAAGTTTTCTTAGATGGTTAGGTCTTTTTTTTTAGTCTTCCTCTTTATTCTTATCTGATATGCGCGATTGCCTTGAGACCCATTTCCATCGGACCGTCTACGATTGATGTGAAATATGTCCCTTAATTAATATTTGGCCAAACAAGCTGGCATCAGTAAAATCAAGAACATGTGACATTCTTTGGAAATATATCAATAGAAAATGTGGTACAATACTGGAAATATTGTATTATTTTACGCAAAAGCCTTAGCTTTCATGTTTTTTTTTATAGAATTAAATAGCTTCATTACTTAGAAATAGGTATGTATTTAAAAAAAATGTGAAAAATCATGTTTAAGTTGAATACCTAATATGCTAAATATTTAGGTAGGGTGGCTGCCAGTGAAAATGCTATTAATTTGATTGCAATGGCAAATGGTGACTGGAACAGTTTTGAAATCAAATCAAAAAAACAAAAGATATTAACTTTGTTTTCATAAGGATTCAAACAGGGGCCCCCACAAGCCAAGAGTAAGCATCTAATCAACTGCGCCATCCAGTCGTTTCCTATTAGTCTAGCTTGCAAGATATTTTTGAATAGTTATAATACCAAGATTCTCTCAACATCAATCGACAGATTGATCTTTGGACTTGACTCGCTGAGAGGTCCTTAATCGACTAGGAACACTCACATTGAAACACGTTCAGTTAAATAGGGTGATGGTGCCAGTAGTTGGCTCTTAACTCATTTTTTTATGTTTAATTAATCCGTTATTATAATAAGGAATATAATGTTCAGCATTTCTGATTAATTGGAATGTGTTGATTATGAAATTCAAGGCATTTTTAGTGTAAACAAATTATTTGCAAAAATGTTAATGATAATATACATTTTGCGTAATTGGCCCCCTCTATTTCAGTAGTCGGCCCGAGTTTGTATACGCATAGTTTGACCAACTTAGCCTTCTCTCTTTTTGTTAAAAAAAATTATTTAAGATTAATATAATAGAACAGTAGAAAGAACATATTAATAAGACAAATTTACATTTCATCACCCTGTTGCTCTGCTATGTTTTTCTATTAAATTAATAAATATTCAGGATACTTATTGAATGCACGTGGATAAAAAGATATATATATCTTCTAGAAGCCTCATGGCCTACATTTTCAGCAATCAAATCAGATTTTCTTCCTGATATATTTCTAAAGCTTTCACAATTAGCCCGAAAAACTAATATAATACAACATATGTATTCTCATGTCTGAAAAGTAAAATTCCAGTCATGATTTGTTTTCAAGACGTTTCGCTTAGTACATGCTAACTGGATAAAATTATATTTTAATGTTTATGGTCATTATAATTTTCAATTTATGGCTTTTTTACATAAATAAACTAATATTGTAATTTCCAATTTAAATTAAATACACTTAAACTTCTCTCAAGTTTCGAAACAAACCTCGGTTTGCGTAGTATTTGCACTACATTGCATTGTTTCGAAGTTGCGTCGTTTAAACATTATCGTATTTTCGAAGTCACGTCGATTATAGCCATGTATTCAAAGTCGTGTTTTTCATTTTGTCAGTTGTTTGTGTTTCACGTGCAAAATTCTACCTCACTATTTATAGCAAATATGTACAATTTTTTATCTTAACAAATTATTTCCTTCTCAGAAACTAAAAAGAAAAAAACATTCCTCACCACCTGCAAATGCCATTGAAACCGCCATAATTTTGTTTCCGCAAATGTGAAGACTGATATGACACTTGCCAATAATTGATAGCCTCAACACCAAATGGCTTATATAGTACCAGTACTTAATCGAACATTGTTTCTTCTCTCCTTGTTTTGCACATACTGTAGCCAGCATTGTAATGTGCACGCTTTGAGGTCAGACATTTATCGAATTTTGTGGTTTCTTTATATATAAAAAAGAACAACAAACAATTACATTGAGTTCCATTCAAAATCGGTATTTATTGCAACAAGTTAAGGTAAATTCAAGGCTGTCACGACAGAGACTGAAATGAAAAAAATGAATAAACTCATTATCATAACGGTATTCAGTTAACAAGTTTCAAAGGGTTTGCATGCACAACATAAGGTGTGACATGAACCAGAACATGCAGGCAGGCGCGCAACCGCGTTCACACACCCAAACTCAAACTCCATCCAATCACTTCCAAGCCATTTACTTCACTTTGAACATGATAATCCTTCCTTCCGCATTTTTTTTTTTATTTTTATTTTTCAAATTGCACATGGTCCTTGTGACCTGGAGCTGACTGCGACTTAAAATTATATGTTGGCACGCCAAATGTGTATTAAAAAGAAATTTGATACGAATACGTTTGCTGTTGCTACCGTCCGGCCAGTTTTGAGTGTCGCTTAGCATGTTCTGCTTGTTGCTTTGCTTTGCTTCGTTTCGAACTCCTCATCACTGACCTACCCTTTCTTTGACATTACATATTTTGCTCCTTCTTGTTTCGCACGAAGAAAGAATTATTAGCTGAAAACTGAAACATGGTGAAGAAAGATAAAATTAGTCTGAAGCGAATGAGGGGGGGTATAACTTGTTTTTCTTGAATTCGAACCCTTTGAACTATTGGCGGGCGAAGTATTTTGCAAACATCTGTTCCAAGTAAGTAGAATTGAATGTCTTACACTGCTGTGCGTGTGTGAGGTTGTGGTGAATTAAATGTCAAGTCAATGAAGGGTTGACGTCTACCAACCTTACCCTTTGCGTGCTCTTGAGGAGAACTTAAATGACACCTTTTGTGTGCTGGCGCGACGGGTTCTGTTGTTATGACCTCTAGGCACGCATATAAGTTTTATTTTTGGAATTTGTTTCTTTATTTCGGGTCTTCCTGTATTTCCACTTTTTTTTATTATTTTTATCAGACACATATTATGTATGTAAATTCTTACATTCTGTCGGGTTCGTGCCCAAAGATGTCGCAGTAGGAGTCTGACGCTGATGGAGGAAATACTTGAATTCCCAGTTTGTTAGCTTTTGATTCAAACAAATACATAGTACATACATAGCTGTGTTTAGTATTTGGGACCAGATGTGATGTGGGCTGGGCAGTTATAAAGAATATTCTATCTTCTGTCAATGTGAAGGGTCTGAGTTGAATAGTATGGAAGCACAGACTTAAACTGATCGTCTTATGTATATATGCCGAAACTATGCACATAGCTAAACGCAAGTCGAAATATAATTCATTTAAGAATAATAATAATAATAATATGAGCACGACACTCCGAGGCGATACTGGCCCCATGTTCGACAACAACCACTCGTGCTGCGCGTGCTATTGTTCGTTCAAGAGTGGACGGGTCCTAGAGTTATATGCCGAGTCCAAGGGACGAAGATTTCTAGACAGGAACACTCTTTGTCATTGTCAGTCACTCCAAAGCCACGGCGATCCACCAGCGACCATAAATCCCTTTGAAAGATTAAATTTAATTAATTGACACGCGTTCAACATTTGCTGCCGAATTTTTAGACATGAATTGAATAGCATGGTGCATCGTCATCCAATCACACAATAATGTATATTCTAACCAGTCTAATCTCTGTCTGCTCTGTACCTGTAATTGCACCTGAAAGTAAAGTCAACTAGAGGCATGCATCGTCGGTCACCTGGCCGGACATTTTTGAGTGAACAATCCAATACAGTGACCACACAAAATATACATATCACCGCTCTGAAAATTACATTCTATTACAATTTCATACGTTTGATTGGGTTGAACAGTATAGGATGTGGAATTTGTTGTTAAAATGAATTGCAAGCATTCAACTTTAGTAGAAATAAGTGAAGTTGTAAGTGGAGTTTAATAAACAAAACTCAAGGCGTTATCATCTTCATCATCATCATCTGACCCGCATGATCCTCCATGCAACTCGAACCCTCGCCATCGACTCATCAGTGGGTTATGCCTAAGCGTAACCTGGCGCGCTTATGGACTTGGTTCAACCACCTCATCTTGGGTCTGCCAAGTGGTCACCTACCTGATGGAATCGCATTCAAGGTCCGCCTCGGACGTCGTGATGGTGATGACAATAGGGCTACGTGACCAAACCAACGAAGCATAGCTCTTTAGGTACGAAGAAGCAGCTGCTCAACGTTGAGTTGTTCTCACCCTATCCCGGCGAATAATTCCCAATAATTCCAATTCCCATAGCACGAAGAAATTTCATCTCAGCAGCTTTTATATCGTATTCTTTCGGTCATTACCCAAATTTCATGACCATAGGTGAGAGTTGAAACAAATACTGAGTTGAAAACTGGATATTCTGGATTTCACACTACACTGTATCAATACTGACCCAGCTTGACCAATCCTACAGGAAAGTTTAGCATTGCTCCTTCCATCACTAGTGCAGAAGTCTCCGAGAAACTTAAACTTCTCCACCTGCTTCAATCGGACTCCACTAGAGTGCATTGAAATTATCATAACCTCTGATTTGTCCGCGTTAACCTTCCTCCCAGAATCAGCACATACGGTCACAAAGCTTTCGAGTGCGCGCTGGAGTTACGTCTGGGAAGATGTGAGTATAACTAAGTCCTCCGCAAAAAGAAGATGACTTACCTTCAACTCTCCCAATGTAATACAATCCTCGCCTCGGCTGAGCTCCAGTCCATATAAACAATGAAAATGACAGGTGACAAGACGGACCCTTGGCGAAGTCCACGGTGGACGATGTTAATTTATCACCGTTAACCCGAACACAATTGCTACAATTTGTGTATACAGATTGAATGACCCTCAAAAGAGGACCCTCAATCCCATACTCTTGCAGAACACTCCAGAGTTTACCTCAGGGAACTCGGTCATATGCCTTTTCCAAATCTACACACAGCTGTGGATGGGTTTGGCATACTTCTAAACTTTCTCAAGTGTCATTCTTAGAGTGAAAAGCTGGTCGGTTGTCCTTCTGCCGGGACGAAAGCTGCACTGTTCATTCCCCATCCTTAGCTCGACCATAGCTCTAGTACGCTCTTCCAAAACCTTAGCGTAGACTTTCCCGGTGAAACTTAAGTGGGTTTTGCCTCTGTAGTTGGAGCAATCTCTTTTGTTTCGGGTACAATATTGACAAAGGCATAGACGGTTCGACTGCATGTGCTATTAAACAAAACACCACCTATAACTCTGGTCCTGGAAACAGGACACTGAAAGCGTCTGACCTACCTGAGATGAAAATACGTTTGCACAGTGCATAGAACAGCGGAAAAGAATTTAATTATTAGTGTATTAGTGGCTGAAAACGTAAAGTAAAAGTCCCATGTCTGCTCGGCAATGAATCCGCCTTTATTCAAGTGTCGCTTGTGTGAAAAAGTTTAATTAAGAGTTTAAAACATTTTACAATATACACTTCTTGACTGTCTATAGAATGTTAAATTTTGCATGCTCGGTAATGTAAACAATCTCACCACCGAGTGCCGAGTCGCTCTGTATAACATATTTTTTGTTGTATCCATAGATAGTTTCGGAAAAATAAAACAAGGGTATCATTCATCAAAACTTTGCTTACTTCGAGGTGCTATAGTCCGAGTAGATGGTGGCTTTAACCAACAAGCGTCTTCAGTCTCGATCTTTAAGTAGCTGCCTCCAGTTTTGCACACAGTTGTTTGATGAGCACAGCTCATACAGTTCGTGGTGAAAAGTACCCTCCTTGACCGCCAGAATGCGCTGCTACTGCAAAAATGGTTATGGCGCCTTGAAGTCCGCTCGTATTTAGGCAGACATGACAAATTTCAGTGCGATACTGTCTATAGTTTTGTTTTGACAGCTGATTGTTGTTGACGTGCTTGGCATCCGACCCATTGAGCGAATATGAACGGACTTTAAGCCATAACCTTTTTTGCAGTAGCAGCGCATTCTGGCGGTCAAGCCTCGATGCCTCTGTGCGATATAGCAGGACTGGGACAATTAAGGTCAATTAGAGGGGTTGGTTGTTCTTTTAGAGTCTTACTTTTATTGTTTAGAAGAATACTACCGAAACATAGGAGGAGGTAGAAACCACAAATCACCTATTCTGCCCGTGTATCACTCTGGCAAAGTCGTAGGCACTTACACTTATTTCAATAACCTCAATGAGCTAAATAGCATCTGCATTGGCCTGCTGGTACGAACTGTTTTCAATGTTAGGAGAATCCGCGGGATATCACAATGGGTCAACATTGGTCAAAGTGTGACTGCCTAATGCAGTCAGCCCTATCCTACATAAGCTAACCGAAAGCATGGAATATTCAAAGGTATTACAGTAAATTCTCTCTAAGTCAAAATCTCTCTAACTCGTACAAATTATGTATATTATGTATATCGACTTATGCCTGTAATACAATCCACAAACGGAAACTCATCCTGGGTCTGTCAAGCGGTCGCCCTACTGATGGTGTTACATTCAAGGCTCAGCATTTTATCCTCATATACCAGATTAATTTTGTTCTTGTCCACTAGTCAACAACGCCCAGTGCGCGCTGTGTTTCCTGCATGCTGTCAGTCAGCCGCCCAAACCTAACCTAAACATGCTCTGTACAGGTCGTCTTTAAAAGAAGTAGACCTCCTCAAGAGTTGAAGGAGATAATGAAGCTGTCTCTATGAAATGTAAACATGTTTTCCAACTAAGATTAAATCAAATTTGTAAAACAAAAGTCGAAAAATAGTATTGCAACATGCAGCCTGCAGACAACAATTATATGTCTAAAATAAAAAGATTAATTAACGGAGCGTGCATACCATCGTTTTCAAAAAGAGCGCGCACAACTATCGCAGACCGTTCAAACACACATTCATTCCATTAGCCAAACGATTTGTTTATTTGTTTCCCGTGTATGTACGAGTACATACATTTTTAATTATTCTAATAGACATTTTATATGTCATTGTCGGAGTTCTCTCTATGCCAAGTAAATTCCACAACACGGAAGTCTATTTTTATTCGTTAATCCAATGCATTAGCTGCAAAGTAACGACTTAACTTTTCGTGCTCATGCATGTGCCCCGAAAATAACCTTACATTTTTCATTTGATTATTTTTAAAAGAGCGAACACCTTTCCCCCATCTCTCTCTCTCTCTCTTTCTCTCTCCCTACACTAAAGCATTGTTTTTGATGTGAGAAAAAAATATTTCTGTTAAACAAAGGTTGCCGGTGTTGGTGTTCACCTGTTGCATACTCATGTCATTATTTATGACACATCGTATGTATGTACTTCCATGGATATTCTTATCGTAAATTCATCTACATTACTCTCAGATGTAGTCAGACAATTGTAGGGAGTTGCTACTCATGTATCGGAGACTACATGCTAACTCCTTTCGATGCGGAGCGACTTACATATATGCTATGCACTTCGTGAGGGTAAACATAACCTCACATATTTTGCTTAACTCATTGTCATCCGCCGCCCTGACTCGTAACAAGAATGAATATAAAGACGATCGTAAAATTTTAGTGTGTCCCCTTCTCATGCTTCCCACATTCCAAAGTCTATGTTTTGAATCTCATTTTCAAGTTTCTTTGTTCCTCTTCACTCAGTCGTTCGGGTTTCTTTTGTTTTGTTCGATTAAAATACTTTTGGCGGTACACACGGTGGCGGTCATTGCCATTTGACAGTTGTATTACTAATTTAATTTAATAACACAAACTCAACAGTAACACAAAAAACGGTGATTAAAAAACCGGTTCACCCCGGCGATGGCAGAGGGAAAGCGAATTTTTATTTCACGTCGATGACAGGGTTGATAATCTTGTTCTGTATCTGTAATCGATATCGATTTCTCAAGTTCTACGGGTTTGCATTGGGTTCTATAATATTTTCCAACTTTTTATGCGACCTTAATAGGCTAAGTGCTTGAATATCAAGGAAGCATGGTACCGCTGAAAATGACAGGTGGAGCAGTTGTCAGTTGCCATCATGAAACGACATGGAATGACAATGAACTTAAAGCAGTTGCCCAATTTGCGGCGAGCAGAAATTCTCGTTGTTTGTGTGAGGTTATTGGTCGGCGGCCCGCGCAGCCATTTTTTGGCCACAATAAACTCTCCCAAATCTGTTATTGATTTTTGTTCGTACCTACCACCACTGGATTTTCTTCTAAACAAACTGCTGCCAGAAAAGATGAGTGTGAGTGTCATCACGGGTTTAGGTTAAAGTTCCCGCCATGTCCACGTACATGAACATCTTAAGCCTCCCTTTTTTGTTCTTATTTCTAACGTTTTTCATCGGTGTGAGTTATCTATATGTTGTTGCTAAGGCGGGTGAAATAGTTTTTTTTTTCACACCATGGGAAGGGTAGTGCAATGTGACACAGAAAAGGAGTGAATAAGAGGGGAGAAAAAGTTGCGAGAAGAGAGAAATCATTTTCGGCCGAGAACTCAAAAAAGGTTTTCTCGCATAAAAGAAAATAGATAGAGACAGCACGATGGCGGGTGCTGTTGTGGGGAGTGAAAGCGGTGCCGGGGTAGCAGCAGTCTCTGACAGATGAGCGACGAAAAAGGGTAGAAAACCATGGCGTTTTTTCCCGCTGCCTCCATGGGGTGGTGAATGTGGAGGGTTTTTATGATGTTCTCAATTTTAGGAGTACGGTAGTGGTTCCAAACCTCCACCATGTTAGCCTGATTTCAACCCTTGAGGGTGTGTGGGACTGGGTGGGGATTGAGAAACAAATGAAAAATAGGCCTCCGAATGAAATTTCATAGCAAAGTGGATGGATGGGTTGGCGGAGAAACAAATTGAAAGGGAATAGTAGTTGGTTTTGGTAGCGGTGGTGGTGGTGGTAGTTCCTACTGGTGTTGGTTGATGTTGATGGTACTTTGGCATACATACAAACATATGTACTCATTCATTCATGTTTTATTATTTTTTTCGTTCCTCTTTCTCTGGATATAATGTGTGTTGCAATGTAGTATGTCCTTTTCGCCTTCAGTCAGCATGTACACATATTTGTATCTATCTATGTAGATGGACATGAACTGAAATAGAGATGAAATGAGATGATGATGGTGCTGGAAAATGAAGGAGGACGAGTGGTTGTGGTGGGTGGAGGGTGGAGTAGTGGAAAACTTGTTTCCCCAGTTAAAGTTGACCTGATTTTTAAGGCCTATTTTTTATTCATTTGTTTTTCTTTTTTTTGTTGCATTCAGTTGCTTTATGTGATATGAAGAAAATGGTGGAAATGAGGAGGTATTGGGGTGTGTTTGGAGGATTGTAAAAATTGTATATGAAACTAATATTGTACTGACTTATTGTATTCTTCGGCTAGCAACTGTTAGGAAAGTTCAGCCTAAAATAAAGCTTGAATTGTAGGTATGATCCGTTCTTAAATTTGAAAAGATATGGACATGAATTGATTACCTTATTGAGACTTGCACCAGCAAGTACGAAGTTATTGCATTTTAGCTCAAAGTTGGTGCAACACGGTTTATTTCAATGTAATTATAGAAATAGAAATTTAAGTTTGTTTCCAGAGACATTTTTGTGTAAGCTAGATAACAAGTGATCCAGTGGGGTGCCTAATACCCTGCATCATTTCAGTATATGACAAAGTTGGGGTCTGTTACACTTAAATCAAATGAGTCCCATTTTGGTAAAAGTAAATCTGTGTTCATTATGATCGTTTGTGGTCACTGCGACGTCATATGCGAAATGGAGTAGCGACAGTTATTCATTATCTAATGTCCAAAGACATGGCGTCGACTAGCTTGTTGACTCTTACACCGCTCTCACATCAGGCTAAAAATCATTTTACCGATTGGATCAAAGAACAGAATTTTGAAAATAGAATCGACCCAGAATAATAATGTGTGACAACATCGTTGTACTGAGTTGCCTCCTTTCACCTTTTCAATTCATTTACTAGATGTGGGACAATAAAATGACCATTAAGCTGTATAAATTCGTCACTTAAAGTCGTAAACGAAAGCATTTCACTTAATCCCAAAGAGAAAGTGTTTCCAAATGAGTTCTCTGTGTCAGTTCTTACTTAATGCAATTAATGAATAAATAATTTGTCAAATGCTTGACAGATACATGAAGTTTGTCTTTGTGCACATGCAGATGACGCTTAGCATTGCATCGCATTGCCTTACATCGAAATTCATCGAATATCTTTTGACTTGAAATTATAAGCATGCACGTAATTATTTTACGAAACGTGAAACAGAATTTCTAGTGATCTTGAATAAATTAAATTGCATTGATCTTCAACGCGTTCCAATGTCATTTGCGGTTTAATGTATGTAAGTAGACATCTGTTTTGTATCGTTTTCTTTCTTTGCTCCCGCTTGCGTTGTTCTAGTGCATTTGTGACCGCCTTTAGCTTGACGAGCAGGTGTCTGGTTTTGGAATGAGCAAAACCACCCGGCGTTTGAGTGATTTATAAATTATTTATTGAAAGAGTTCTCAAATGTGGGGGGAGTGGAATATTTATCAAACATTCGGTTTGAAGGTTGGTCTTTAAATAAAATTTGTGTAAATATTTTATGCCGGCAGTGAGAAACGGGAAATCTTTTTCAAAAAAGTGGTGCTAATTGGAAGACTTAAGGAAGAAACTATTGGGGAAAGATTCATATTTCTAGTACGAACGTGAGAATATGTGATTACTTGAAGTCTCGCAATAAGTTTGTTAATGTTTATCTTTCTCTAAAGAATTATTACTTATGGGGCCAAGAGAAATCCCTTAAAATGAATGTAAATTCACAATTGAAGCAATTAGATGGGTACTCCATTCTGTTGAAGAATAACAAATAATATTCATCTACAAATGTTTGAGTAACTGAGAAGTTGTCATCTCTTTCAGAACTGGGATTTTCAAGACAGATTGTTGTGAACGAGTTGATGACCCAAAGAGTCAAATTGACATTGATTTGTTTAAAATGTGTCCCTTTTTTTTTAAATGCAAATTACGTATACTTTAAATTTAACTTTATCATGTGTATTAATACAGGAACTTTGATAACTCGAACCATCACTTGCCACAAAAACAATCGAGTTACAGTCGAACTTCGATCAAACGAACCTTTATCTGCCACAACTCGACTTATCAAGTCAAATAGAAAATTGATATAAATAAGTACAGTAAACTCTCCCTAAGTCGAATTGTCACGGGATACCATAATTTGTTCGAGTTACATAGAGAGAGTTTGACTTAGAGAGAGATTTTTGTATGGAAAATTGAGGGGAAATGTATGTAAGTTATGGCGAAAAAGTTCGAGTTAGAGGTAGTTCCGAGTCCACTGTCTCTGAACTCTGAACGTATAGGAATAAGACAAGGAACGTACAAGAATTTAATTATTATTGTGAATTTTTGCCTAACACAAAGTGTTATTGAAGGCGCCTATAATTTTTTCCAAAAATAAAAATAGCTTTGAATTCTCGTCGATCCAATCTAGTAATGTGAGTATAACCCCTACTAACAGGAATTTGATAATTCTTACTCACGCCTAACCAAAGCACGATTTCGACGACTTCATGTGCGTACGTATACTCGGTCATATGAACATACAAACTACCCCGAAAGCGAAAATTCGCAAAATTTGGGAATTCCCCCTTCAGAATTCCTTTGAGTTATCAAGACATTCTAGTAATAGAAGAAACAAAAATGAAAATGTAAATGTCAAAATAAATGTTATGGAAAAAATTTAATTTGAGTTATTTCCTGAAGGCTAAATGAATGGATAAGCTATATTTTAGCAAATTATTAACAAACTATTTGACGAAACAAATGATGGTGGAAGGGTTTCTTGAGTCAATACTTATATCCGCCACCACAATTACTGCGATAATTTTGCATATGTATTTATGCATACGTTTTTGAGTCGAGCATTCCTGCTCTTCCGCATGTTCATATTGATATAGCCGAGGCGGTGGTATGTGTGACAACTTATGAATAAGAAAAACACCGCATTCATGACTCAAAGACAAAAGATTTTTGAAATTTTATTTTCGTAACCCGAGCTGTACCTTGTTACGTATATATGTAAATATGTGACATATTATGTCAATTGCGTTCCTTTTATCAGCTTTCTTCAAATCGTTGGAGTAACAAAAAAAAAAAAAAACTTGTAAGTGGCGTTCTTCTTGTTCATAAGCGGCCGCACATACCACCGCATCGGCTATGTCGATATGAACATGTGGTATTGCAGGATGCGTTGACTCAAAAACGGAGTACTCGAGTTTATAAGAGAAACATAGCCAATCGAGTATGGTAAACTCAACTATTGCTTGGGTTGCTGTGGCGGTACACACTGCGACCGCTTTTTTAGTATAGTTTTTAGCTTCCAAAAAAATTATCGCACACTGCCACAGCATTTTTTGTAGAGTTTTTAGCTCCCAAAAAAATTATCGCATCTCAATCGCTGCCGGTCACACTCACACCGCTTTTTTTGTGAGTACATCGCAAGTCACAAAAAAATATTATCGCATGCCGGTCCCTTTTCACGATAATTTTAAATCCAAATTCAAAAGATGTATGCACCTAAGAGCTAAATACTCGAGTTATTGAAGATAGAATGTAGTTTGTTTATGTCTAGTCTATGGCAGGTATTAACCTTTTCTGGTGCGCATCATCAGTATCAATCAAGCTTTTGAATGAGTTCAATATCATTCGCTACCACAAACAAGTTATTTTTTTTAATTCTGTGTCACTTGGTATATCACACTTGGATTTCGAACAAAATTTCTTTTCGTGAGAACGTCGTATGATTCACAAAAATAATTCAAAACATCCTCCAACTGCAGCGATAAAAGCTATGAATTGAGTCATCTCGTATTCAGATGTAACAAACAACTCATTCTTAATTTTCCACAACCAAAGCGAATCAAAGTACCCATGTAATACATACTCATACCATACCATCTGTCCCGGAAATGTAAAAGCACAGTAGAAATGTAAACAAACTCTTGGGCGCTACACTTGTGAGTATGAGATGGCATGTGTTCTGTAAACGTTCACATCCGCTCCTTTCCACTTTCCACGTGTACGCACGTTCACTCGACGTGCTCCAATTTCAAAAAGCTGTAAATATTAATTTTCTGTGTGTGTGCATAAGTTTCGTATGTAAATGCCGTGTTTGATCTGTCCATCATCATAAATCATGAAAATCATCTTCCCTTCTTGCTGTGCTGTCGCTATCAGTTGTTTTCTACTTCAATTCGTTGAGATTTGCAATCTCATGATGAAACGTCATCTTTAATTCTAACCTAAAAATAAAAACAAGAACACAATCAAACCAATACAACGCAGCTATTGTTGTATATGCAAATATAAATATATATATATATGTATATATGTGTGTATATGTAAAATCTCATCTCCGTACAAATTAAATTAACTCTTAACAAAATTCAACATTCGCCTTACTGTGTCAAGGTCGAAGCGAAAACTTCAAATGAAAAAAATAAATGCGATAGGAAAACATAGAAAACAAAAAAGAAAACCAAACATAAGTGGGTAGAGAAAACAGCAGAATGAGATATGGCAGAGGAAAAATAGAAATAAAACCAGAAATAACCAAAAGATAATTAGCGCAAAGCCATTGCTTTGAATGCATCTGCCAGTGAGTGGAAAGCTTTAGGAACATAGCCCCACATCGTGCGGCGACCACCGGAAACTGATTGATGTGATGACGAGATGCGTGCACATTTTTCCTAGTGTGCGGTGCCAATTAAAAAGTGAGGCTATAGTAGGATGAAAAATGAAATAATCTAATAATTTTAATTCTGTTATGTCTCGCTCAACCGATCACGTATTTTTTGTTAGTTATTTTTGTTCTCAAATATTTTTATATAAAACCGTCAATGCTTTGCGAAGTAATGCTTGTGAGGTGCTTTGTTGTCCGAGGGCCGTGTTCGAAAGCGCAATTTTGTTTTTTTCGCGCACACAACTAAATGTCATGGAAACAAATAGAGGCGGTTGAGTGTTATACATACAGTACCCCACAAAATTGAGCATACACCTAGTTGATAAGAATATTAAATTACGGTTGCTAGGTAATATGTAAATTACCCAAAAAGCTTTTGGAAAAGTGTTATGTGTTCGGATCAGATGTACACTAATTGTTTGGAGAGAACCAAATACTGCTCTTAAAGCGAGGAACAACAAAAGCAGAGTGAGAGGTTCTGACTGTATGAATATCTTTAAACGAAATTTACGAAGTGAATTATGCTGATCAAATCCGTAACATACATTCCAATTAGACGCCAATAGTTGCTTCCGCATTTACCCGATCTTAACTCAAATGGGGATTGGGCCGTGGCGTTGTGGGTTTGCTTGAGTTCGATTCCTGGTTGGACGAAAAAAAATGTTCACGGCCCCAACTCTTTTGAGTCGCTGACAATGCCTAAGGAGTAGACAATAATTGTCAAAAAAAAAGCTTCTAAAACATGTCCCTTCGGAGTCAGCAAAAAATGTGCCTTCCACTTGTGAGAGAACAATGGCACACGCAACACGAGTGGTTGCTGTAGAAGTTGGGCTCTGGCCCTTTACTTGTTGTAGCGCCTCCCAAACACAAACAAACAAGCAAAAATCGAACACCTGTGGGTGGTATGAGATGAAAACGCGTATTAAATAAAGAAAGTGTCGGGGACCTGTAATTGCTGCAAGCTTGGAATCATCGCTATTCGAGAATCTGGTAAAGTCCATAAAGTCCGCTGGTGACAAACTTTAATTGACTCTGCGGGATATTCCACGAGTTGCTGAAGTTGCATTTGTTGTTTTTTAAACCTCAATATGAATTTCTTTTTATTCAAGCTCAATTTTGTGTGCGAGTACATGCGAGATATGTTTTTAGATTTTCATAAGAAACAAAACGTTTGGCTTATTCTCTTACAGTTGTTTCTGAATGTGTATATTTGAAATTCCATTTTTATTTTGTTGGCTAGGTCAGTCGGTAGTGCACTCTTAATGTCAGGGTCATGGCCTCACGTTGCGCGCCATTTTCACTGCAGCTGACTAACGCTTTCGGTGGCCAGATTAGCTTCATCTTGCCTTCCATCTTTCAGCCTTCCCTCGCTCTACACGCACGTTTGGCCATAGACACTTAATCCAACCATTAAGCTATATTTCAAATGAAAGGAAGAAATCTTTAAAATGATTCTTCTAACTCTTGGAACTCGTACGAACATTTATGTCTACTTTTGAAGAAACCATTTTTACTTTTTATGTAAATGTATGCTGAATTTTGAAAGGTACTGTATATGGTTTGCGTACACAGATCCATAAAGTATATGTGGTTTATATCATCGAAAACATCAGAGAGATAGAGGAGGTAGAGCCGTGTGCGAATGAAAAATTGTTATTTAACAGGTGTGTTGATTTGGGTTAGATAAACAATTTATTTTATGATACACGAGATCAGTAAGTTATTCATATTTCCGATCGCATTCGACAAATTGACTTTAATTTTGCCCTGGAAGTGCATTTTAAAATTATTGGAGTACTCTGAAAAGATCGTCAGATTTGGAATAAACTGCAGGTCACATATTCCAACCGTCTATTTGTTCTGTATGACAATAGCTTGTGAAATATCTTGAATCGCGGAAGCTTCTTAATGACCGGCAATATGGTTTATGCAGCTTACTATTTCCCACAGACTACACAGCAGATATTTAAGACCAATCCTCAAACCTCCTCTCCCTTTCTCGCTCAATACCTTCGACCCGTGCTATGTCTCGACCCCGGACACATAAGGGTATTAGCAATCCCTTGAGCGCGCGCAAATTATAAAAAAAAATTGATGTCAATAATATGTTCGAACGGAACAAACGTTTGGTTTGATTCATCAGTTCATATACTAGATAGAATATATGACATAGTTTGAGGGATTTGAAACCGTCTCCAATGACTTAATTTTGCTTAACAAATTCAGTTTTGCATGTCAAAATGATGTTCCACAACTTGTTGCCAGTTATAATCCACGTATTAACAACTTTATGTAAATTCGCTGGATTTTCAGGAACTTCAGTGGTCAAACGTTTTTGTCAATAAACAAGCAGTTTCTTTAGCCTATAATAACATGTTTGGAACTTATCTTTCGAAGGAGTAATCTGACTTGATATTAGACACTGATCATCTTAAAAGTGATCACAAGTGATTGATTGACGTATCTTGAGGAGACTCAAGTGTCCCCGGTCTGCTTCACGAAACAGAACTCAAACTTTGTTTTCACTATCCTTTAGGTAAGATTTGGGAGTGGCGCCCGAGCGCTGCCTGACTGTCTACACAAATATTTATGTGAGTAATGTTTGTGCTGCTTTCTGTATGGCTACTTGATCCGCTTGCAAACCGTCTGTGTAAACATTGATGGAGTTTCCGACTCAGCTATAGGTTCTGACCAGTGTTCTTGTCGAAGTTTTTTTTATAGTAAATTTACGGGCAAAGCGGGTGAATCTGTACTAATATTGACATTATTCATTAAGTTGAATTGCCCAAAAGTTTAAAAATTTAAAATTATTACACTCTTTTGATCTTACTGCATGCCGCCACGTCTACCGTAATAACGTCTGCTAATTGGAAGTAGGTGTGTGATCATGGTTAGTGACACTGAAGTTGTTGTTGTTAAAGCCCGCGTTAATCCAGTCCACATGAGGCGTTGGAGCCAGTTAAGCTTTGCCCAAGTGGATCTTTTTTCGATGTGTCGACCTTAGTGTGGATCATGTGAGTCACTTTCCCTTGCAGTCTCCATTGCGAGTCCTGCCTTAATCCTTTAAATTGTGATAAATTTGCTTCTTAAGTTATCCAGAATAAGCTCCTTGATTCTCAAGACTGTCACAGCAAACATTTGCCTCATGTTTCCAATAGCTTCTCACCAGACTATATTATGTACATAGATCGTTATGTATATACATGCATACTTAAGTGGAGATGGGTTATCGATCTGGTAAATCAAACCTACCTTATGTATATAATTATCCATATCAACACTTCTCGCTTATAGTCATCCCACCACACCACAGCGTGGAAATCCATTTTTAGTTTTCAACCACTCTCATACATGCATACATATACTGCAAATTAACATTCCTTTCTCGGGGGTGTGCTGTCCAGAGTAAAGTGAAAAATCGATATAACTGCGTGAATTTTAAAGGCAATAAATCGTTGCAGACAACCGCAACACACAGAAGCTACAGAGGGACGAGAATTCCCTGCGCTCTTCGTTTCGTCTTTATTAAATCATCCCCTGATTCAACAGCAAACCAGCCAACCACCAACTCCACATCACACCTAGTTACGACCTTTTCCTGGGTAAATTTTACTGTCGAATGGGGGTAAACTCGTGTGAACCCATCCGTAAAGTTCAACATTTCGTTGTTGTGGCTTTTTACAAGGGACACATGGAACATTTCATTTTCCCTGCCCTTCGCTGTTTTTTCTCACTCTTTTGAAGTCTGGTACATAAGTTAATGTTATTAGTTGCAATTTTTTTTTTATTCGATTTGTTTTTTGTTTTTAATTTTCTTTTTACGATAAGCTTGGGGGTGTGGTGGTCTGGTCTCAATTCATATTGGTTAGGGTTGACTTATTTTTTTGTGAAAACATGATTAAAGTGTGATGGGGTTGAGGGTTATGGAAGAAGTGCTAAATTGAATAATCAATAATAATATTGGATACTGTCTTTAAGTTAAATAAAGATGTCTGGATACGTGCAAGAGACGTTTGAGTTCTCCAAGAAAATTTAAGATTTCTGGTGATAGATATTTTTGTAGTAGATTTGCTTCTTGTGTTTCTTACTAATTTGACATTCAGGCGTGGTCGACATCGGTCTAACTCATCTACTACTTTTAGCAGATTTAGATAACGTGTTCGAGACTTTAACAGATCTATTCTCTATCGAAGACAACTTTAGTTAATTTTGAATCTCCTGAAAACTTCTGGAGGAGTCGAACTATACATATTATTTAATTTTTCCAGCACTTCCAAAACTGTCATCTGACTTGTTTAACTTGTTTCATACTCAATAAAGCTCTAAGCTCCTCAGACCGGGATGAGAGTATATTTTTTGGGTTCCTAAGAGAAAAAATATTCGTTCTCCTTGCCTCCTAAATTGGATGAGAAGGCAATGCTATCAACTGAAGAAATTCAATGTAGCGTGGAAGTCAAGGATTCATCTGTTTAATGGAGCTATCTTATGAATTTTGTTATGTCTATGGCTCGGTTGTTAAATATGTGATCCGCTTGGAAAGAAATACAGTGTACTGTAAAATAATAAGAACGCACGTGACTTCCCAGCAAATCCTTAAGAGACATTTCTTGAATGGTGGCTAGTAAACACTTTAAAAAGAAAAAGACTGAAGTGACACGTTGTCCGTGGATCCAAAATACAGTGGAGTCCTAGTGGTCCCTAAGTCGAAACTGTCTCTCACTCGAACTTTTTCGCCAAATTTTATATACATTTCCTTCAATTTTCCATACAAAAACCTCTTTAAGTCAAACTCTCTCTAACTCGAATAAATTTTTGTATCCCGTGACAATTCGACTTAGGGGATTCCACTGTATTCAGTCAAAACCAACAGGCACAATCAAGCTTTTGTTTATAAGCTAAATTAATGTCTCCAACCTAACTGGGTTTTTTTTATATCCTGAATGGTGAAGGTAGTAGACAGAACTGTCATTGAGTACCGCACTAAACGGTTCCTCTGCACCCACCTTAAAGAAATATTAAGCTTGGAGCGAATTCAACTCTTGTCTAGAAAAAGCTTATCTAACTTGTCCGTTCGATACTGTAGGTCCTATCCACTCGAAACAGAACAATAGCACACACAGGACGAATGATTGCTGTTGGAGCTAGACCCGGGTCCACCTTGGACTGTCGTACAGCCCATATTATCTATCTTCTTCTTTTTTGTTAAGAATCTTACGTTTGGTTTGTAAAGATCCGCATATCTCAAAAAGTTCCTGAGTCGCGGGTTTCCACTATAAAGGAGTTTCGCTGTACACTGTGCACTGGCACCACATAAGGATACTCGTAAACACTGCCGCCGTGCGAACACAGGTTTTATTTCATGTATGGATAAGTAATTGGACTTCAGGCATGTAGATTCGTTAATCGATAGCCTATCGTCTTGTTTGTTTGCTTGTTTCTTTTCATTCTGTCACAGACATATGAAGACAATGAGAAGATGTTGATGCACCTACACACAGTGGCAATTACATGACCGTGGCTAATATTTTTGAATAGTAATTCATTATTCATAGGCTTAAATCTCTCTACTTTATGGTTAGATCCCTGTTTGCCGCTCTTATACCGATTTGCGCTCAGCTTGATCTGACTTAGCAATTTGTGCTTAACAAGTAAAGCAACATCCTTTAAATCCACCCTTGGGAAATGTCTTGGAATGAATACAGCATTAAAAATCATGCTTGCATGATGGAAGTACCGTGGTCAGATGAAAAGAGGATTGATTGAAGTTCCAACGAGATTTATAAGGATATTGAGACGTTCTTAAAGAAGGGGGAACAAATTTAAATTCAGTTGCGCGAGTGATTGTGGAATGATTGTGATCAATTCATTTGGTTTTTAATTATTTATTTTTATTTTTTAGTAAACTTTTATGGTGGGCTTTTATGGTAGTGAATATTAAATTTTAAAAAAAAATTATTGTAGTGAATATTAAATAAGTATAAGAGTACATTTTATAAAAATCAATTATCTGCTCATTGATAATAGGAGGTATTCTTAAATATAGTTTAATATTCTTATATTTTGAATCGTTTTAACACTATCATCATCTGAATTTGGTTTTTACATTCATCCATGAGGATTGTGTTTCTTTTTCTTTTCTTCTTTATTTCAGACTAATTTTATTTTATGTGCCTTATTTTAATTTCCTTCTTTTCTCCATTTTTTTTACTTACAGACTCCATTTTTACACCAATAACATTACATTTACATAATAAAACAGACAAACTCGCGCTAATCTGCGCCAAAATAAAATCACGGTTTACTTATGTGCATTATTAAATATACACAATAATATATTAGAGAAAAAAAAAACAGAAACCCCACAAAAGATGCCAATATGTCGTTTATCAAAAAAGGGACATCGTCGATATCTTAACAAAGCGCCTAAGTTTTGCGATCGCAATAAGAATAAATAGTTATAGCGGTTTATTTTTTCTTTAAGTTTTTCGCATTCTTTTTTTGTTTTATTTTCTACCGGTAACTTGAATAGCGCTGTGGTGTATATATCGAAATATATATATATGCGGTAACATATAAACACACGTGTACATAAATACATGTATATAAACATATTCAAACAGTTGTCGGCACACAACAGCCAGCACTACACACAGAAACGAACATAAGATCATTTGCATCACTCCCCCCACCAATCATCATCGTCGTCTATATCATCGTCGTGAGGTTCATTTGATATATCATCATCATCGCAACGATAAATTGGTTAGAATCAGCGGATCGATCGATATTATATTTGCATATAATATCGATATCGATCACATTGTGCTGTGGGCGACGACGAGGACGAAGACGCCGCCGTCGTGGTCGACTGCTAAACAGCTGAAAGGAGGAGCAAAAAATTATGGCAACACCACAAGTCAAAGATTTGGTGTTGCGTTCGCCAGCCGGGTCATCAGAAGTTGTCACATTCTCTTGGCCACTGCAAATTGGTCATGGTCAGGATAAACATGATAATGGCATCGATATTATTGATACGATTAAATTCGTATGTGATGAATTGCCGGGAATTAGTTCAGCATTTGAGGAGATTAATTTAAACAACATCGACACTGCCTGCTATAAGACTATGACAAATCTTGTTGATAGATTTAATAAAGCTGTTGATAGTATTGTCGCATTGGTAAGTACATTTTATATTTTACATGCTTTAAATTTGTATAATGGAAGGAAATGTTTTGTTTACCTTCGCATGTTTTTTTTTTGTGTTTTGATATGGATGCGTTGGAACATAGTCTGAGTTACTCTCATCATCATCGGGGATAAACCACGAACGAGAGATCTCCAGACAAAAACTCAATCCTCCTCCATTGACTCTTACTCATCAGGGGTTATAACCAAGCGTACCAGGCGAGCTTATGGACTTGGTCTGCCAAGTGGTCTCCTACCTGATGGAATCGCATTAAAAAAAAAACGTGTTCAAACTAACGAAGCGTAACTCTTTCCGTACGAAGAAGCAGCTGCTGAAATTTGAGTTCTTCGCGCACTGTCGTGTTTCTCACTTGATCCCGGCGAGTAATTCAGCACGTAATTCATCTCAGCAGCTAGAATTCTCGATCTTATTCTTTCGGTTATTACCCAAATATCATGACCATAGGTGAGAGTTGGAGCAAATACTGAGTTGAAACCTCTTGCCTTTCACACTAAGATCGGCATTCCTGATTACAGATCTCCCAATACTGACCAGCTTTGACCAATCCTATAGGACAGATCTGCATTACTCATCCCATCACTAGTGCAGAAGACTCCGAGAAACTTAAACTTCTCCACCTGCTTCAATCGGACTCCACTAGAGTGCATTGAAATTATCATAACCTCTGATTTGTCCACGTTAAGCTTCACCCCAAAATCAGCACATACGGACACAGAGCTTTCGATTGCGCGCTGAAGTTCCGTCTGGGAACATGTGAGGATAACTAAGTCCTCCGCAAAAAGAAGATGACTTACCTTCAACTCTCCCAATGTAATACATTCCTCGCCTCGGCTGCGCTCTAGTCCATATGAACAATGAAAAGGAGAGGTGACAAGACAATTGGGGAAGTCCAACGCCCACTGTGAAAGATACTCGGTCATATGCCATTTTCAAACCTATAAAATAGCTTAGAGTGAAAATCTGGTCGGTTGTACTTCCTCTCCTTTAACTAATTAAATACAATGGCAAACTGTTTATTCTCAATTGGAGAAGGAGCATAATTGCAAAAAATAAACTGATCGAGGCAGACTTCAAAAACTTTTTTCTACAAAAACAATCTTCAAGCAGGATAGGTAAACAACAAAAGAAGCTTTAATCGACAATAATTCCCTTGTACTTCCCTCGAAAAAACAAACCAAACAGTTTTGTGTCCACCACAAATTGAGATTTTTTTATCCAAACAGTCAAAGAGGTAAAATTGGGCGATTTTTTTTTTAAATTTCAAATTGTTTTGAAATAAGTATTTTTGACTCATGCTCACAACCAACATATGCTTTGCCCCAGACCACCAGGATATTCCGGACAGCAAAAGACCCAATAAATTAACTAGGAATGTGTTTGTTGCATATTTCACTGAAAGGATTATTAGGTATAACAAATCATTTATTTTTCCATTTTTGCATGAAATTTAAGATTAAATTTATCATAGTCCGAGTTAAATAGTCCGATTTAGGTCAAATATGCGACGTTTTGTTGGATTATTTGTTGCCATTTTGATGGTAATGCCGTTATATCTCTCGTAAAAGCCCTCAAACCAACTAATGGAAAACTGATACAGTCTTGTTTCAAAAGCTCCTCTCAAGGCGAACTTTTCACCCACAACATCGTTCGCCATGGACAGGAACAGCTGGTAATCACTTGGTGCTAGGTCCGAAATAAGATGGCTACATAAGGATCTCCTCTCGCTTCTGGCGAGTCGCTGTAGATGTCTGTAGCCTGGCGTTGTCTTGATGGAACGCAATTCGTCTCCCAATCTGGGCGCTTCGAGCGATTGCTCCAATTGTTGTTCAATACAGGTCCGAATTACAAGTTTTGACGTAAGAGATCAGCTCATAGTTGATGATTCCCTGTCAAAACCGTCAAATGCAAAACAAGACCTTGCTGGTCATCAATCCTGCCTGTGCTATAGTTTACGTCGACTCACCGTGATTTGACCACGACCATTAGCGTAAGTGATCCAACTCTATGCACTAAAATTCGATCCATGATGTCCTTTGTCGTTAATTGGTGTGGTACCCATAAATCGAGCTTATTTTTGTTTCCCGCCTTGTTCAAATGGTCCTGACCAATCGAAACAGTGCTTACTTTACGATTTTCATGATCTCATGGACGACAATTGGCCTTTCAGGACCTGGTGCATCTTTGACATTGAAATTACCGGAATGGGATTAACGAACTACAACAGCGCATGATTTACTGCTACAGTATCAGGACCATTTTTTCACAATTTCAGCCGCTGGGCTTGCATTTTCGCCTTTGTCGAAGAAAAACTATAAAATATGGTATATTTCCTCTTTGCTGGCGTCATCCTTTGAAGCGGACACGCTCTCCAACAAAACTGAATCGACCATTCACAAAACTGTCTGAAAAGTTTGTTTGGTACGACCTTTCTAACGGCATTTAGCTTTGTCCAATTGGACGTATACCGACAACTATCTATTTAGTAAAGCCATCTGTTGGGAAAAAATGGATTTCGTTTACAACACTTAATAAAATCATTTCTAGGGTGAACGGTATCGATGTCGCCCGCATTAAGTCAAACCAAAACTATCCTAGCGTTAAACAGGAAGCAAATAACCAATGGTAGGTGGAAAAGCAAACAAGCAAGAAGGCTTAGAGCGTCTTTCAAAGAGTTCTATAGAAGCGGCAGGGTTAAGAAGAAAGTTGAAACAGTACCTCATAACCTTTGCCCCGCTCTTGCAGAATTTAGATGAAAACGGGTAGGCAGTTATTCATTAATTTTATCTATTTAGAATGTCCTAAAATAGCAAAACAGGAGGAATTACAGAACTGTAGTAAGATCAAGAAATCGACTAAAAAGGAATCTAAGTTGGACATGGTTTTCGTAGGTGGCTCTTTAGCCCATAGATGGCCAGGACCTAGACTCCGAATGGCCAATAATAAAAAAAATTCAAGTCATCGAATATTAAGAACTATCTGTTCAAGTTGTTAGATTGCCCCAGGTATCTGGAGTTCACCGGTATAAGACACGGTCACGCTGTGCCATTCTTGTTTTATCGAGTTATTCCTTTCAAGATCCAATCTTTTCAATAGATGCAGGGGCACCTAGTGCATGATGTAACAAAATCTGTGTTTTTTTACTTGTTTCGTATATACGCTTAAATTATAAGTGCACAAAAAAAAACGATCTTCGGCACTTAATAATTCATCATAAAATCTTGGAGGCACTGACGATATTTATGACAATTGTGTCAGTCAGGGGGTGGCATCGTGTAAGATGATAGTTGATCGTTAATGGGCACAATCTTCGGTTTACGATTGTGTAGCGTGACCATCACTTTAAAAGTAAAAACACTTATTATAAAATAAAAAAAATGTTCATCAAATGAAAAGAATCGATTACGAAACCTAAACGGAATGTATAACAGAGACACTCTGGGTATACCAAAACATGCATACTTATGGATGCAAAAACATTTAAAAATAAACCGCACCTACAAATGTAAGCCACATACAGCAACCTAAACAATGAATGAATAAATTCAGGAATGAACACACAGAAAATAATGATTGGAAGCATGGCTTTTATCCGCGCTTATTTCATAAGCGGCGATAGATATGATGAGTAACTTAAGCGGATATAGGATTTATTGTTAGTGTATTTTACATGCAAGTTGTAATTTAAGCGTATATACGCTTACAAAAAAACACAGCTGAAGTCATGTATAGCGATCGTGAAGGATGGACCTTTCTTATTCACTGCGAATCTTAACCATATTCGGTTTGTAACAAGCTTCAATTAGTTCTAGGAATAGAAGGGTATATATGTTGTATCACAATCGGCCTACATTAGCCTCATTGTGATTATTCGCAGCCAGCCACTCTAACCTAATCCAACATGGGAATGTAATATCTTTTACTAACTCGCTTATGAATTTTTATCATTTTCTAATGTAGTGCAAAAACACAACCGTGACAACTGTGAAATGTTCCGTCAAGCTTTACCAATAAGCAAAGCAAACTTACCGTAAGTAAGTTTAATCAACAACGAATATGAGGGCATACTGATAAGATAGACAATCTCTGACCTACCGCAAGTATTTGCCCGAGTAGACAGTAGGTTGTTTTATTTGATTTTCTATACTCTTGTGTACATATAATTCCAGAATTTCTACCCCACTCAAGATCTTATAAAACCAAATAAATCAATTTACGTTGCCCTGCTTTAGAATGTAGGAAGCATTGTGCAATTTCGAAAATTTAGAGATACAATTCATGCGATGAACTGATTACATACAATTAGACACAGTGGGAATTTTGTACTCATAAACACTTGTGACAGTAGACACTTAAGGAGGAATAAAAACTTTTTCTGATTAATTTGTTACCCAATCATGAATGTGGAAGTGTGTTTTGCAGATTAACTCATGGGACAAGGAAGAAGAAGGTGCATATTATGTCAACATTGACCCGGAAATGTTGTTGACTGATGTGCATAGTTAAACGTCAAAAATAAATTATGGCTTATTCACATGCAACAAGAAAAAGGGATTATTTTGACTGAGTAGATCAATTAACATTGACATAGATTCAAGATTGTGGTACTAATTCCATTCTGAGCTGAGAATGAAATTATATGTTAAATTAGGTTAGGTTAAAGTGCCTTTCTACAAACTTACTCCTATCTTGCAACCAGTTGGTTCTTGTGACAAAACGGTTTAGCTAATTTATACTGAGGTCTATCAGTTTGCTAAGACTAATGTCTCAAGCTATATGTGCCACAAGCCTATGCAGACTTGAATTATGAAACGAACACGGCTTAATTCTCTATGATCTTGTTTATTAAATTTCCTCAATCGTCATGAACATTATTATTGACGTAAATTTTCTTCTTTACAGGAAAAAGGAACATCACTGCCGAGCCAAAGGCTGAATAAATTTGCTGATCCAAGCCTTCTACGTCATATTTTACAATTAGTCTATAATGCTGCCGTTAGCGATCCAGATAAGTTAAATAATTATGAACCATTCTCACCGGAGGTATACGGTGAAACATCCTATGAACTCGTCCAACAGATGATCAAACATGTCACCGTCAGTAATGATGACAATTTTATCGATCTCGGTTCCGGTGTCGGACAGGTTGTCCTTCAAATGGCCGGTTCATTTCCACTGAAAACGTGCATTGGTATCGAAAAGGCTGATGTTCCATCGAGGTATGCTGAGCGTATGGATATGTTTTTTCGACAATACATGGCATGGTTTGGTAAACGTTTTTGCGAGTACAAACTACTGAAGGGTGACTTTCTGGTCGATGAACATCGCGAGAAGATTACCTCATCGACTTTGGTGTTTGTGAATAATTTCGCATTTGGCCCAAATGTTGATCATCAACTGAAGGAAAGATTCGCCGATTTGAGGGATGGTGCAAGAATAGTATCATCGAAGAGTTTTTGTCCGCTTAATTTTCGAATTACCGATAGGTGAGTGCCCCCCTTTTCACAAAATGAAAAAGAGCAATACATCATAGATAATTATGTTTGTCTTCCTTCTTCAGGAATTTAAGTGATATTGGAACTATAATGCATCTAAGTGAAATACCCCCATTGAAGGGGTCAGTTTCGTGGACGTGTAAACCGGTTTCGTATTATCTGCATGAGATAGATCGTACGAAATTGGAACGATATTTTCAACGAATGAAAAACCATAAAGGCCCCGAAAATGAGCATGTCGGTAAGTAACCAAGCAAAGTACACAAAAAAAAAAGATATGGACAAATGAAAGAATGAAAGTTGAGCGTGCGAAGTGGACTGGCAAGATCATTACATTGTCATTCGATCATCTCATCTGTCATAACCACGCAATTCTTGTGCTTTTCTTTTCAATTCATCTTTGTTTCCCAATTGGTTACAGATTTGTTTTGTTTATTTGTTAAGTTGTTTTAGTTCAGTAGGAAAACGTTTAGTCGAAGCTTAGGCAGGTTAGGTCTGCTTCAAAATTAATAAATTTCAAAACGTAACATTGGGGTCCGTATTGATTTGTATTAATGGTTAAATTTTACTTGCAGGATCCACTCGAACAACCCGGGATCGTGCCAAACGTGAAGCGAACAATCACAATAACAATCATGCCAATCATAATTCTGTAAATAATTCCGCAAGCGCCAATAGTAGTAACTCCAATACACCGACCAACGTTGCACTGATGAATTCGAATTCAAATTCAGCACTCTCAACGGCATCTTTGAATTCGGCGAACGCACAAAATACGGCCAACGGCAAATCAGGGAAAATGGATGAGTCTACAACTGATAGTGAAACGGAAGCGACTGCAGTTGGTGCGCCAGCAGCGCGTCGTGCATGGTCGGACTGGTGTAGTTCAAAGGGTAAGAGCAGTCAGTCCGATGATGAGGAGAATAATAATTTTTCGAGCACGACAAATTCACGAAATATTCGCGCTGCGACACAAAAGAAGAGGAAGAAGCTTACACGAAAAGCGGCGATAGCCAGTAAGTCTGCTGCCGCAGCACAAGCCGCACAGGCGGCTGCAGAGAAAGCGGCGCAGAAAGAAGCCGGTATCAATTCTGCAACTATTTCAGTTAGTGCGCCTGGTGCGGCTGGTGGTGCCAAGCGTAAGGGTCGCATAAAGAAGGGCGGTCGTGGAAAGAAAAATATTAAGATTGTTGGATTAGATGTTCTCCACACACAGACACTGCTCAGCACCAGCGCGGAAATGATGAGCAAGAAATTACCCCCAGCTCCAGGTTGTGTTGATCAGCAATTGACGTCGCTGTCGGGTGATATGTGCCACGAGGAATTGAACATTCCACAAGCACCTTCTGACACTCCATATGCACTCCAGATTCTTCTGGACGTGTTCCGACAGCAATACATGAACATGATTGATCAAATGAAGACCAAGTCCTTTGTTCCAAATCTGAGGAGAAAAATTCAGCTGGAGCAAGAAAGGAAGCAGAGGATCAAGAACCGGGCAAGTCAGCTGGATAAGCAGATAAAAGTCTTGATAGATGACAGCGTTGCCTTGCTTAAGGCACGCATGAACGAACTGGGTATAAATATGTCATCGCCAAATGATCTCTTAGCCAAGGCGAAAGAAATTGTCGGTCGTCACAAAGAACTGCAAGGTATTGCGAAGAAAATTCAGGGTCAAGTTACAGCCAGTGAAATGGAACAGAAGCGGCTGCTGAAGAAGAATCTACAGGGGCTGCCGGAGTTCTCAAAAATCACGAAGCCCAAAAATGGAACAGATTCTCTTGATGAAGCCGCAGCGCACGATATGCTTCTAAAAGAGATTGCAAACACTTTAGCGCAGAGGAAGAAACTTTATGCCCAGGTATCAACGATTGAGAGCGAAAGCATAGCTTTGGAAAAAGCTGTCGAAGAAAGAAAGACCGCAGCTACGCTCCTTGCACAAGGAACAAATCTCACTATCACAACGACTTCTGGAAACTCAACGGGAACGGTAAACAATTCCAGCAAAAGCGGTCATACAAAAAATTCACGTCGAAGTAGAGATCACAGAACACGATCGCAGGAGTGGCCGGATGTGCCAGACGTGGGAAAAATCGAAGAAAGCAACCCTGAGGTGCTTGCTCAAAAGATCCTCGAAACTGGAAGGCAAATTGAAGCAGGCAAAATTCCAGCTCATAAGCACAAAGAAGAAAGGGGGAGCAAACACCGGAGCAGTAGTAGTAGTAGCAGTAGCGATCATCATCAGCATCAGCAATTTCATGCACACCACTCAGGTCCAGATAGTGCTCTTATGCCGGCACCACCGCAAGGTGGCATAAAGCAACAACCAATTCCAATTGTAGCTAATCACATTAGACAAGAACCCCTACCCGCAAGAGGTGGTAAGCTTCCGAAAAACCACCAAGAATCCCCGAAGGTGGCGAATTTCGAAGATCGCTTGAAAAGCATCATAACCTCGGCACTGAATGAGGATCAAGAACATCGCAAATTACAGCACACTCCTGTGGAGGTAGCTGCTCCGCCTCCTCCACCAACAAAGAAGTCAGCGATGTCATCCAGCAAGCAGGCAGCGCCACAAAATGGTCCATCGGCTGCCAGTCTTCATATTCAACAATCACAAGCGCAGCAGCAACTTCATCATCATCATCTCAGCAATATCATAACGGTGGCAACTCAGGGACTAACGCATTTGAATGCGACAACGACAATTTCACCAATCACGCCACCACCTTCACATCATTACGGCAGTGGGTCTGCAGTGCCATCTCAAAATGGTCCTGCATCCCTTCACCATGTGCACCATCATCAAGTGGCACAGTCGATACCACCAACAGCTCATTCCGGTTACAAATCATCAACGCCGAGCGGAATCCCGCCAACTTCAGGTCCATCCTTGCAGCAGCAATTTTCTAAGCAGGCAGCGTCTTCCTCAATATCGTCATCGTCATCGTTAAATGTCAGTTCAGGTCAATCATCATCCGCCCATCAACAGCAAAAGTATTTGAAATCAACCGCTACGTCTAATGCGTCTGCCACTATAGATAGGGTAGCGTCAAATCACCCAATCCATGGCCACAATCCATCACCGCACCACACAGCGCATCCCGCCCAACATCCGCAATCTGCAGCATCACATCAGCATGCGGCTTTATATGCAGCTGCGACAGATTTAGCGTTCCGTCGAAACTACGAACATCATGCTCATTATCAGGAATTCAAGGCCCCCGAAAATATGACTCGCTCAAACTTGATAGAGGAACCATCTCGAAGCAACTCAGCTTCATCCGACTCTGCATTGTACTACCCACCAACGAGGGACCGTCTGCTTTCCCTCGAGCGGAATCAACAGCACCAGCAGCAACTGCAACAGCCAAGTCGACCGAACTCAAGTTCATCTCAACCTGATTACACTCAGGTGTCTCCCGCCAAAATGGCTCTACGAAGGCATCTCTCACAGGAGAAGCTCGCCAATCAGCATGTTGTGGGTCCGAATCCAACCAGCGGTGGAGTAATGGCTTCGAAAACAATTGGCGATCTGGTGAATGGCGAAATTGAGCGAACACTGGAGATATCCCATCAGAGCATAATTAACGCTGTGGTCAACATGAGCACCATGTCGACACCAACTGCGGGTCAATTGGAACGACCTATCATCAATCCCAACGCTCAACGTCCCGAAAGAGTTCATGTGCGAGTGATGGATGAAGTTTCAGGACAATCACAACAACATCATCCTCCTCCTCCATCTTCATCTCACCATCCGCATCATCACCATGCGTACAACCAGATCTCTCCGCGATCCCGTAATGAAGCACGTCCCGATATCAGCATATCCGAACTGAGAAAATCACCAGCACACAATCTTTCGACTCTAGCACAAGTGGCATATAACCACACGATGATCTCGCAGCAACCATCATCGTCGGCCTCGTCGACAACGTCTACACCATCAGCATCAGCAGGAAGAGCTTCCGCAATGAGTTACACCACATCAGGCACCTATCAGCACCATTCAAGTGGAAATCAGAGTGGAGCGCCTCCTCTGCCGTCACCAACATCCTCATCGTCATCTGTATCGCGAAACTCAGGCAGTGCAAGTTCAAGACGGGAGTTCGCAGTAGCATTGCCACGTGCCGAGATGAAACCATGTTTGGAATCATACTTCAACGAAGAACAGAAATCTACACCGGCCGTCTCTGCGATATCAATTAAGGAGAGAACACCCAACAGACGAATGAATGGTAATCCACCCTTGGAAGGTGAGTTGATTTCGATGCGGCTGCTATTAGACCATTTTGTTGATAAAACTTGTTCAGTTCTTGTAAAAAGCATTCATCTCATCTGATAAATCCCCAAGCATCAGGTTGGAAGTCTGGATGTCATGTTCGGAACATTGTTCTTTTCTTGAAGTTGGTAGATCGTTGTTCCGCTGTAGATTCAACAGAACTTGGTCCATATCTCGATGATGATCACTCTTTCTCGTTTTGTTTAAGTAATATGAAATGAATCAAGTATTGGATTGATGATTGTTCAAAAGCTTGCTGTGTTTAAGTCACCAAAGAAGATCAAGTAAATACTAGTTCTTTGCTGTTCTATAAGAAGAGACATGTATTTTGCATCGGTGCAGCGATGTCACAAATCCTTGTTTGTGTTTTGTTCATATTGGAGTGCTTTCTCGACTGGGAATTGAAAAAGCCAGACAATACAAATAGCAACCGTCAGCTAATAGAACCCAAACCCAAAGTTTTGCTTTTAGTAGCGATGAAATTACAGAAATGAACATAAGAAACTATTTCTGGTTTTCAAATGGTTCGAACGTTTGTGTAAAGTTCTTCTTGAAAGTCCGAAACTGCATTTGCCTTTACTTCCACTGGGTTTTCTTTTTCGTCAACCGTTATTAATTAAGTGTAGCACTTACCAGTTATTCTTGCACAATGTCTTCAAATCCTGGTAGTGGCGGGAGTGGTCATGAATGATGTTTTCTACAAAAAATCAGAGATGACTTCCACTTCCAACACTGTGTTTTACAAATGGATCTCGGTGAGTTTTAACACTGATTTGAATCACTGATTTACATCTTGAGTTGAAACATAATCGCTTATCTTCTTCAGTCGATTGCATGAGCATTGAAATTGTTAAATGCTGATCACAGTGTCGATGAGCATAGTGAAACTTGAGCAATAATTGGATATTTCCATAATTGTCCATGTCCATGTACTTAAAATAACGTTAATAATATACATTTCAATGCATATGCTCAAACCACCGTATTGCGGTAGAAATTCGTTTTAAGAGCGCACGTAACACTCTTCCTTTCCAATGTTCAGGTTTAGCGGTGTCTCTACAAGATCACGTTATGGCATCGCGAAAGTTTAAAGAGGAAAGTGAAGAGCGTCAACGTCGTTCCGAGATGACAGCGGCCCATTATCAAAATTCGACAACAGCGGCCAGCGCAAGTGCAGCCACAGCAACTCCATACAATCTGCACCAGTCTCAAACACAGCAGACGCCATCCGACCGAACATCGCCAAAAGTTGAAAGTGAGTGAATCGTACCATACAAATTTGATGTTCTCTCTTAATTGTGAATGTTTGTGCATTTTTTTTTTGTTCTTTTCTAAAAAAAACAAAACTCGCGTCCTATGAACTTTCAGTTGGAATGAAACGTACATCGCCCATTGTCCAGCACCCACGACCATCAAAAATGACACACTATTCATCGACACACGATCATTTACATAGCAACAATACAACCAACAATGGTGCTGGCGGCCGTCGGTCTAATTCGTCTTTGGAACCACCACTAATGAGTCCAGAAATCAATTCGCTTATGACCGATGAGAGACCTTTGCAATTGTCTCGACCAAGGACAGCGGACGACGGTAAGAGTGCTTAATTGAAATTTTTATATTTTTTTTCAATTCCTAATTGTTAGATATTTTACACATAAGTACATTTTTCACTTTCGTTTTACTTTATTTTTTTTTTTCATTTTAATTTCTAATTTACTTATACTTTGCATTTTTCATTTTTTAATTTCTTTTTTTTGTTTTTTTTATTATTATTATCCACGATTTTTTTGACTTTGGTAGAAGTGATTCCTATCTAAAAACCCCTTTAAAAAAGTACATAAACCATACATATTGTGAATGAAAGCAAAATTATATTTTTAAAACATACCCTAAACATTATGATGCGAAGAATATTTATATATACTAGCTCTGTTAGTTACACAATTAATTTTTTAATTATTTAACATGCCGAAAAAAAAAAAAACAAAAACAATTTACAACTATTCGATTATTGTTTTCCTTTTTAATTATTTTTCTTTTTTGTTTTGGTTTTGTTTACACCTTCTTTACGACGTTATAAATAAAAGGCTCCTGAAAAAAAAATATTCTGTTGTATTGTTTTTCTTTATTGAGCTCAATCATGAATCAGCGATCGCAGATCTCTCATAAAATTATTTCAAAATTGATACAACAGAATGTAACAAAGATAAAACAAAAATTCGAATAAAAACAATAGTATTATTATTAAATTTTATTTTTTTTATTTAAATTCCATTTACTTTTTGTTTCGTAATTTCTTGATTTGTTTATAATTTCATCGTTGTGTAACTGTTTTTATGTTTATTTGTTAATTCATTTTGTGCATGTTCATTTTTATCGATGTAGCTTTGAGTAATTACAATTAATTTATGTCGTTGTAGGAGAACCTGATTTTTTGTTTTTGTTGTTGAAGGACAAACTATCATTTGTAAAAAGACAATTATGATGAAATTAACTAGGACGTGGTACCTGTACATATTTGTGGTATTTTTATTCTATTTTTTTTATTTTCTTGTCCACTCCTTGTTCTTAAATAGATCTGTAGGTATGGATTAATTGTTATTGGCTCTATTAGTTCGAAGAATGATGTCGTTTTGTATTTTCTTAAAAGGCAAATGTTTTTGTCTCTATCACTGTAAGTGTATAGCTTAACGATTCGATGTCTCATCAATCAAATCTGCTGTTGTTTTTCATTACATTGGAGTAGTTATTCGTTAAGTTGCCAAGCCTAACTAACCCCATGTCGCCATGAAATCTGTTCAGATAGCTATTCTCGTCATTGCTTATATGAATAAAGTCTCTATCCTCCTAAACTCACGGCTCTTATAATTCTTACAGTAATTTTCTGTTTCGAATGTTCGACTGCTTATTCGAACAAGACCAAGCGTTTGATTTCCCAAGAGTGTTACTCACTTCTCAGGCCTGCGACCTATGGACGGTCTGAGCCTACGGAATAGCCGCCTTTCATCACTGACAATGCTGGGTACACTGCTTCAAGTCGTCAAGAGAAAGCTGTTTTGGGTCAACAGGAATTGGGCATTATTCCCGAGGTTCGGTCTTCCTCACGAGGCTCAAATTCGAAGACTCTCCTTTCTGGAGCGTTGTTGTCCTTATGCACAATTTGGCCGAGTTCTTTCCGTGGACGGATTTTCTCCGGACTACATCAACATCTTGGCACAGCTCATAGAGTTCGCGGTTGTCTAATCCTATATCCGATTAGAATTTTTCTTTCGAACGCGCCAAAAATGAAGCTCTCCAGTTTTGCTTGTCGTCCAGCTTTCTGATCCATATAGCAGTACAGGTAAAACAAATGTTTTATATACAATAATTTCGGTCCTTCGAGCCAGGAGTTCTGAGCGCAGTTGTTTCGACAAACCGAAGTAGCAGCCATTCAAATGGTGATTCTAAGTCAGATTTCCACTATGATATCATTCCTTGAGTTCACGTTTATCAAACTCCTTTGCTAACTGTCCAAGGTGATGTGCGGCGGAACATTGCTCGGCATATATTTCGTCCTCCGCTCATTAACATTAAGACCAGCTCGTTTCCTATTTTTCAATTGTTTTTAACGCTTCCACTACGGAATGTTGGGAACTCACGAGTATGTCAATGTCATCTACGTATCCCAACATTAGTGATTTGTAGAAAATAGACAGCAGCCCCCGCAGATTGAAGAATTCACACAAGTGGGAAATTATTTTGAAGAGGCAACAAATTTTTTATTGACAAACATATGGCATGGCCAATTTAATATCACTGCACAACATTTCTCGAGCTCGGATTCAGCTTCCATTCGGTGCATACATGTTATACTATGTTAATCTCTTCCTTTTCCTGACATCCAAGCGGCATATCCTCAATCATTAATTTCAGTTTCATAGTGTAGTCAATGCGATGAAATTCAGTGTTTCAAAATGTCAATTCTGCTTTTTTTCACTCATGCTATTTCACCTTCACATTCTAAACTGGGTTAAATATCTAATAAATACATTTTGACACAAAAATAAAAACACCTTGGATCTATCAGCGATGCAAGATACAGTTAGTCTTCCTCTTTCGGTTTGAGTATGTTCGGCAAAGGTACTCATTCTATAATTATATATGAAACCTTCAAGGCATGACCACTTGAATGTGTTCATAAATTTTCCATTTTAACGTTTTAAATTAATTGACGCATATTGTTTTATTTAGATACCAACGTCCTCCCAAGACTTGACTCTTTGAAAAATTGCTTTCAGTTTCAAGTTCAAGATTAAATTTTTTCGAAACCTTCCACGTTTCATAAATATGATTTCTATAAGACTTTCCTTTGGAGATAATCAGAACAACATCATTTTTCAATAACACTTGCATTCAGTTAAAGACACAGACTTTGTATCTCTTTTTTCTTCTACTTATTGCTTTCTATCGGTCGATATTATTTTAAAAGAATTAAAGTGTAAAGAGTCAGGTATATACAAGAGCAGCATGTTTATTAGTTGTGTTAGGGCATACCATCTAAATTAACTTCAATTAAATAAGAAAAAAATATGAAAATATAATTAGTATTAACAAAACTTACCATCAGACACTAATCTTCATCTTTTAAAATCAAAAAAAAAAAAAAACGAATATCAGTATTTCATTGTAAATTATTTTTGTTGTCAGACAATTACCAAAATAACTCAAAAGAATTGATATGACAATGACAAAAACCAATCCCATTCTCCAACAGTTAATCCAGATCGTACCGTACCGAACTACGATCCGCGTCGTCGTTGTCATCTACCCTCTTCTTCACAAATTGGATTTATAGTACCAGATAGTAGTAGTCCTCCATTGCGAAGTTCAAACGCTAAGAATAATTCATTTCAAATCAGTTAAAAAAAAGTAATAGTTTACGAAAACAAAAAAATATATATTCCAAATTCTTCCAAAAGACATAAATAATAAATAAGATTTTTCCAAAGGTAAGTTTAATTGATTAACTAATAAAAATAATTGGTTTCTTAATCTTTTTTTTTTGTTCCTTCCTTTTTTGTTTTTGTACAAAAGTTCAAGACGGTTTTTTTCCTTATTGTTCTATTAACCAAATTTCTTAAAAAAAAGGATTTAAAAAATAAATTAAAAACAGGTACCTCGACCATTTGAGAAAACGTTTTGATATTTTCGCAGTTCGTGTCATAATTTTTAGTCATGCGCATGAATAAATTCTATACCTAAGAGAATGATTCAATTAGGAGTATTTGTAAATACATAAGTTTCAAAATACAAATTTCCATTTGGATTGGATGCTACTAAAGCTTTTTTTTATTTTGTTTATATTTATTACATCTTATCATTTCGTGTATCTTGTATTCTTAGTTGGCAGTTCATAGCAATGTAAAATATCCGTTTTGTGTTTTTTTCTGTAAAATAGGAATAGTATTTTAATGTTGGAATCTCCATAAGTTTTTTAATTAGAATTGCAATCATGTCTTGTTCTGTATTTCGTCCCCTGTCTGCGGTTTGTTTTTAAATCCTGAAAATTAATGTTTTGTAGATACAGACGAGTTTAAGGTAGAAAGGGGAGATTAAAGATTTTAAAGCTGTTTACAAATTAATTGATATTTCACTGTCAAACAATTCCGACTTGAATCTTAATTATTTTCACACACTCGTAGAAGATTTCTAGTAAAAGACGCTCAACAATTCGGAAACAATAACATTCACTATATAAGCGGCTCTTGAGGAACCTTTTACAAAGATTTTAAAGTTACCATCAATTAAATAAATCTTCTAGTCCTTAAAAAGACACCTTCATTCCGTTCAGCGGAAATTGAAAACACCAGAAAGTATTTCTAAGGACTTACTCTAATGACTCCTAGCCAACGGGAGAGCATGTAAAGGTTAAACATGGAAGAAATAAAGTAGCTGCAATCATAAAAGAGAAGTGAAAGGATTCAGACAAAGTCTTATAGAAACAAGTACAATTTCGTTTGTATTTTTGATTTAAGGGTATGATTTTAATTTCTTTTGAATACAGCTCGCAGAAGTTTAAATATTTTTCAAATGCTGTGCTCAATGTATTTGGTCGCCGTGACGCTAGTCTAGTACGCTGTCTAGTTTCATTCTCGGTACAACCTTAAATGTTTCGGGCTCTGTTTTGAGTCTAGAAAAGGCTTGTCAAACTTGGCCGTTCAGATAGGACATAAAACATTTTGAGGTTCCCTCCAATCATCAGAGAATAGTAGCACGCAAAATACGAATGGTTGCAGTAGAAGCTAGGCCCTGGACCCTTTACGGGCTGTAGCAGCACGTCATTATTATTGTTCATTACCACGATGGAATAATTGACAATCCATTCAACACATTTGATTTCCTTTTAACATTTTTGTTTGCAGTACACAGAAAACATTTTGTAGATCCAATCCAATCTAGATTCACGTACAAACCTAAACCGCGAATAATTATCAGACATCTTGTGACACGAAGTGTGTAATGTTGACATATTAGTTTACTCATACCACATAACGGGTGTTGATATTATTTAGACAGATTTTTTTTTTATTGTTAGGGAGCTTCATTTACATAGTCGATAACAAAAAGGGTTAAAATATATACATACACTTCTTATTAAATTGTAAAATATAATTTTGTTTTTATTTGCAATGAATTCTGTTTTGTTTCGTTTTTTAATTGTTGTCTGTCAAATCTGACTAAGTGGGCATCAGTCAGTAATATACAAATGTACTATAAACACCTTCTTTTTCTATTCCCGCTTAAATCTAAGCATTGCTTTTTGGTAATTGTAGGGGCTACTGCTTTGTTTCTAATTCTTTCCTAATAACTCTTTTTTTATCTTTGAACCCTAGAGCACTAACACTGTGCTAATATCTCATATCACATTCGGTGTGTGTGTGTATAAAAGTAGTAGAGTTAATTAGTGCTGTAGGGTGGTGTTTGTTTAATTTTCTTTTACTAATCCGCATATTTTTACACTTTTTTGTAATTTTTTCCCACATCAAATGTAACATAAAATAGAAACTCAAATCACACCTACATCGAAAAGAATACGTATCATTGAAATGTATGATAACTTAAACAATAATCACGTCATAAGGGAACACAAAGATAGTTACTTTGAATTTGAATGAAAGAAGAACTTATCTCTCGGTCAAAATGGTGGCACATACAAATACAATACATGCTGAAATAAATTCAAGCTTTATTTTTATTACAAAATAAAAAATAAACTAATTAATAGATAATGTATTGAATTGAAACGTATTTGCTGATATTTGTTATGTCTTGAGATTGTATAGGTCTCTTTAAATTACGTTTATATATTTGGATGATTTGATCGTTCTTTAAAATGTTAGCGAACATATGTACATTTTTTTTCTTTAAAACATGCGTGGTTTAAAGTGAGTGGTTGGATATTATTCGTTTAGTATGGTTTATTCGATGAAATATTTTAAAAGAAAAGTATAATAATTTATTTTATATCTTTGCAATTAAAGTGAGAACCAATTCAATTTGTATTACGACTTGCCCTTGAGTAGTCTGGTTTTTTTTTTTCAATTTATTTTCCATGAACAAAATATCAACCGTATGTCTAAATTCTAATTCGTCAAATTTCGTAAGTCTAAGTCTATACACTCTCTATGTCATAGCGCCTACCTCTCACTACCCAACATTTTAAGTGTTTCTTCAAATGCCATTTTTTACTTATCACTCTATTGTACTAAGAGTGTGATATATACATTACAGCTCATGAAACGGGCTTAATTTCTTATAAGTAAATCTTACAAACATTTTGTCTTGCCGTTCTTTTCTTTATCCAGCAAATATGTCTCGTATTTATTCCAAACTTAAACATATAAATCCAAAGTGTGTAATCATTTACTTATTGTGCATGTACATATGTTATGAACTAATTACTATGTTATCGTTTTGTACAACTTTTGTAAACTTGTTACTTCAATATTGAATAAAGAAGAATAATTTGTTCACTCTTTAACATAATATTTAAGAAATACTTTTTTTAAATTGATTATTACGGATGTTATGATTTATGTTTTACTACTTATCAGGAATAATAAACCGTTAAATGCAGGGAAAATTAAGCCAAATATAAGATGATGATCTGAATTATTCGACCTAACAAATATGCAATACATTTTCTTTTTTTCCTTCAAATTTATTTTCTTTTTTTTGTACAAAATTGCTCTGTTACTAATTTTAATTGGCTCTATCTTCTGCATTTTTTGCACCTCATCTTCGCAAAGAGAATTTTGGAAATGTTCATTCAGCAAATACGTTACTCACTGTGACTAATGTATTGTCTCTTAAGAAAATAATTTTTGAAGGCTTCTTCGTCTTCTTAAAGTTTCTCTACGGTTGGAAATCATCGATTTAATCGTTTGTTTGTTTAATACTCCTCTGAATTGCTCCAATGTTGAGAGATTTAGCCGTTCTCTCAGATTTGCTGTCCATGATGTTCTTCGTCCGCCTCTTCTCCTTGTTAAGGCTACTTGAATCGCATCACATTTCCCTTGGATTTTCTTGAGAAGTAGTATCGTCTTCATAACAACTGTGATTATCTACTTTTTGTGAACTCAAGAGTTTTATTATCTGAACAAAAAAAAGGAGATGAAGGTATCTAATGACGATTGGATCTTCTCAATGCCAACTTGGCCTTGGCGCAAACCTTTTAAGTCCCCTGTCTGTTGAGAATACACAATACACAGTCACAACACTTATGGTGTCATAATCACACGGTGTTCTCGTACACGTTACGAAACGAGCTGTCGATTAAACTGCCGGAAATTAGGCCGAGAAAAACAAAGTCAGTCTTGTAAGACATTTAAAAACAAAAACATACATGCTTAGCGTTTCTCAGAATTGATGGTCTTGAAAGAGAAATTATATATCTTAGGGCTTTTTTGAGTTTTTTATTTTCTCATCATAGTTTATTGTATACCTAACATGAAGTATCTCATGAGCTTTTTACGTTAATTTCACATAGCCGTGCAAGTGACAAGTAGTCCAAGTGGATGCACCGAGATTATACCATTGTCTTTTTGTTTTTTTTTTATTTAACACATGTATACAACATTATTTCATTCCATAATTCTAGAAACAATAATCATATGCTCGCTTTTTTTGGTGGCTGTTCTTTTTTTTTTTTATTCATTTGCGTGTGTACATCCTTTCGATTGTTAAACTTGTACATTTTTATTCGTTTGATCTATGAACGATTAATATAAATTGACATACAAATAATAAAATACGAGTGATGGTACATTAAATTTCCATTTTTCATGTTATTCCTTTTCCTTTGTTTGAGCGTGTTTTGGTTACTATTTTGTTTTTTTTTTTTTTTTTTTTTGGTTTTCTCTTTTTAAGCTTCTTAAATTATTTTCTTAATACAAACAAAAATAAACATTTTCATAAAAAATAAAAATACAATATAAATGTGTATATATATGTACGTATGTATTATGTATTTGAAATGAACAAACAGATGACGTTATACCAGATGATGAGACCCATTGGCAAGATCGCGTAAGCTCTGGATTTGATCGATTAGTTGCGTTCGCTTCCACCGAACTCGATAAGACCCGTCGCTCGATTGATACAGACACAGCACCATCGATTAGCTGCAATACATCGCCCGATTCGGGTATAACGCACAGCAGTAATAGTGATGCACGCACATTCCTATCAACGTCATCGTCCTCTTCACAAATAGATTTGGGTGTTAGTGGTCATCATACGGATCCAATGAGCGACAGTAGCACGAAGTCTTCACATGATGTTGTGCCAATAATCAAAGCCTCGCCTGTTAATGAAGCAATAGAGAGTCCTCCACTTTCGGATATAGGACTTCCTCGTACACCCAGCCCATCGGCTGCTACACCACCCCTAGGATCGTTGCTGTATATTCAGCAACAGCAGACATGCCTAAATGTTGGATCAAATATCGTATCGAAGTCATCTTCATCCTCCTCATCGTCATCGTCGTCGTCGATCCAACCAGGTCTTAAAATTCCACTTAAATATCAGCGCAAATCAAAGACGTCTGAAAAACACTATAAAAAGAAGTTCTGCGAACGAAATTGGGGATTTGAAGATGACTCTATGTATGGTGGATCACGTGACGGTACAACAGATGAGGGCGATGGCGGTCTATCAGCAGCTGTAACCAGTGGTTCATTGAGTAATCATCGCAAAGACGAAGTCAGTGCTATGCATCACAAGGCATCGAAATTTCGACCAAAGGGCAAGGATTGGGATTGGTCGGTTGATAGTAAAAGTAAAGGGAGCAGTGCAGAGACAACATCATCGTCTACGGTTGTAGGTACGTAAAGGGATAAGCAAATAGTGTGCGGTTTTGAAAAATAAAATGCTTTCTTGATGGCTTTGTTTCAATAAATTAATTGAATAAATTGTTTAAAGTATATATATAGTCTTACTTATTATATTTGTAGTTTATTTTATTCATATTATCTATTTTGTTTGTTTGCTATTCAATTTTTGTTTTTTTCCGGTTTCAATTTATTTTTTATTTCATGTTCACGCATATTTTTTTGTTTTTTGTTTCAAGTCTGAGAGAATACTTAGAAAAGAGTTTAATTTTGTTTTTAATGGAAAATATGGCATTTAAAGTTTGTTGTAGTTTATGGATGAGTTCACGAAAGAGCAAACAAGAAAATATTCAAAAATTGCAATACATAGACATCAACTCAAATTCAATAAAGAAAATGCCTTTAGAACAGTTTTCTCCGCAATAGGTTGATAGGGACCAAATAAATGTATTCGCACACATCATTTGTTTCGAAAGTTAGAATAAAGATTCATTACCTAATATGACTCATAATTTCACTTAATTTGCGCATCTTTTCGATTGCAACGAAACCACTCCCCCTTTCAAATGCATTTCATCATGTCATTTTATTAAACAAAAACCCTTTAAGATTGCAAGTAGATTTGTTGCAATTCAGCATCTACAATATACTGCATCGTTTGAAATGTTTTTTATACTAAATTGTGTTTCATACAATCGAATGTTCGTTTTCTACAAAACCATTTTGAATTTCAAGCAAGTACTTGCGAACTAGGTCTTGTCAGGTCACCTGTCATCGTAGTGAGGAGTCTGACCGTGAATGTCAAAACATTTATAATTTAAAATCTAACCAAAGTCGAACCTATTTTGTAGAAGATCAAGCACAAAGGTGGTATTATTAAAATAAAAAAATTCGCTCCTTAATGATGATACAAAATTTAAGTGATTTTTTTCTTTTCCACTACATTCCTATATTGTCTTTAAGGTTAAGCCTTCCTTATATCCCACCCATTCAGAGCCAACTTCTACGCAAATATTTATAGTAGATGTAAATGCAACAATGTTCACAAGAAAAACACATCATCTGCGACGGTTTAATAATGTCTTTGGTTACAGAATGAGATGAATTAAAGTATAATTTAACAATAATTAAATTAAAGTACCAAAAAAAAGAGGAAAATAGAACACCCCAACTGCCATTTTATATATATATAAATATATTTTTTTATTTGTTAGAGGAATTTTAGTTAATTTATTTTCTTATTTTACGTGTTTCGACTCTTAAATTATTTTTGTTGAAAAAAAAAAGTTTTAAAAAGTTGTATTTTTTTAGAGTTTATGTTTTTCAAAAGATTTAACATTCGTTTTTTATTTAGCCGATATGTATCACATATATTCAATTTCATTTGTTTTTAAGTATGTGTGTATGCAAATGTACCGTTGGAACGTTCAACTAAATAATCACCAATTCAGTGGATGAGTAAATAGTGTCAATTGTCGGAAATTCCACTTTAATCATCATTTTACTTATATAACGCCTCACTTCATTGGGGTTTTTGACAACTATTTTTCAATTTATTATATTTAAAACAAAAAAGATTATTTTCTATAAAAAATTGTTTCCGTCTTTTCTTTCTTTAAAAAATGCGTATGTGCCATTTTCCAATATTTTCACATTTTCAGACATCCAATAATTTCTTTATTACGCCATGAATATTTTATTTGGTAAAGACTTATGTTAGGAATTCATGCATATCGTTAACACGAATTAAAATCTCAGATAATAAGACTCAGAGTATAGCCCCAGTCGAATTGACGTCCTGATATTCTTGAGCAGTCTGAAGTAAATCATAGCATCAAATTCAATTTTCTGTATCAGGTCAATGAAATTGACTATTTAGACCAAGTTATTAGTATATTCTCTTTACACTCTAAATCGTATCCGAATAAACTTGGCCTAGGCACTGGTGGATCGCCTGTCTGGCAACATCCTATTCGTTGTACTTCCTTCTTCACAGTCTAATATAGTTATTTTTTGCTGATATTGAATTTCTTATTATAATTGGAATTCATACGTTGGTCGCAACATACAATATCTAAAGCACCACAATGAGCATCAGGTTTTTAGGGAGAAGTGGCGAACATGAATTTTTTCCCTCATTTTATTAAACTTTGTTAAACAAAATGCATGCAAAAAAAGCTTATTTATATTTGTTACAAACTTGGCAAACAAAAACCAAGTTGTTGCCCTGGCTCCGGTTTATTCGCCTGTCTACAAGTATCTATGGAGTTCAAGTCAGAAGACTGTGCAGGCCAATGCAGAACTTTGATTTTGTTGTCCTTAATTCAGGTTTTGACTAAATTGCTTATATGATCCGGATTCTCCTTTTGAAACCTCCCAGAAATGAATTATGTTCGTTCTGGTCTGAATCAGACAAATTGTACAGCCTTTCTTTGAACCTCCCTGGCACACACAATCAATTCCAATTGAACTATTTGCTTTGATGAAATGGATAGATATTGTATAATTGGTCTTTTTATGAGTTTGTTATCCATGGCAGTTGTCTTTCGTAGCCGTCCCGGAATGTTTTGTAGTTGTGCTACCGACTGTCCAATGTATTGTCACAGATCTATTAATTCCATACTAAGAGCTGATTTATCGATAGTCCTGCAGTAAATTAAACAATTTTATTTTAAACTTAATTGTAATAATAAAAATCAAAAATTTTGACTTAATCCGTGATATCGTGAAACGCTGATACTGTATGTAAAACTTTTAAATAATTGTAAAAAAAAATGCCGGGGTCCTTAACTTTGATATGCGAAAAAATTTTAAAAAGGAAAAAATAGAAAATCTTTATATACCGGGGTTGTCCGATACTGTATATTCGTGTTTATATTTGTGCAAATGAGATATAATTATATCTCTTCATAATTTCCAAAATTATATCCCTTTAATATCCGTTTATAATAATGGCCTTCTATTCATCTTTTGCAATGTCGACTAATAGTTGTTCGTCTCTTCTGGTACACGATTATTTCTAATTTTAATGTTTTTTTGTAAATTTCACAAAATGTACATTTTTCTGTTTATTTTTATTTTTTTTCTATAAAATACACTAACAAACTAATATACATGAAAACTTCAATAAACAATAATTGTATTTGTAACTTATGTCATAATTGTACATTGTAAGAGAACATCTTATTAAAACGTAAGCATATTTCTTTTATAACTGTATATCTAAGTAAAACAATTTTATGAGTACGAATATCTTATCGCTATCATTATGTAGACAAAAAAACAAAAAACAAACGTACGATTTAAAATGAATATATAATTTATATGCGTCAACATTGAATTAAAATGTGCATGAAGTATCTATTTAAATATAATTATTAAATTTTCCCTGATTTCTGAAATCATTAAAATATATCACAATATATAAAATACAATTTTGTATTTGATTTTGTATTTATTCGTTTTGTTTCGCGCACACTCTCACACACCAGACAAAGAAATCTCCTTCAAATTGAAGACGCGCAATTTTCTAGACTAGAAGAGAATAAAACAAAACACGGAACTTAATGATTCAGCTTAAATTATGTTATAAACAAATAGAAATTCTATTCATATGTATGTATGTACACCTTGAAGTGTTTGATAACGTGTACATACAGATATTTATACCTTAGATTAATTTTTAGAAAACTCATTTGTAGTGAAATGTTTTGATTTGTTTTTGTTTCTATTTTTTCATAACAATTTTTAAAATTGTGAAAAAAATATAATAATATTGTATATAAGTATGATGTATGAATTGCGCCACCTCAGAGAATAATATATATGTATTAAAAAAAATAATCAGGAATCATAAATATATATATATATATATGTATATGTAAATTTTAAAACAAACAACCGTGTAAATTTTCATAAACAAAAATTATGACAAGTAAAAAAAACAATTGATAAAAGCAAATGTAAACGAACATAAGAAACAAAACAAAATATCTTTTTTACCAAAATTAACTCATAAGAAATAACAAATTTGAAGAAAAAAACAAAACAACAATATTTATATAGTATATTATGAAGAAAACCGTATTGTATTAAAAGAAAACAAACAAATATTTTCATCGACAATTCAAATTAAGAATACATCGTAAGTTATACAACCAGCAAAACAAAAACAAAACAAAAGTAAAATATTTTAACTTATACTGTTTAGTATTTGTGAGCATATATTATTATTATTATGATTATAAATATACAAGTGAATAGATTTGCAATAGAAAAAAACAAAACAAAAAAAGTACATCAAATACAAATATTGAGATATTTTTTCTTCTTTTTTTGAAACCATTTTAAGTGGATTTCTTTGAAGATAAATTATAAACAAAACTGTAATTAAATTAAAACGAACAACTTTGACTAAATAAAATGGAAGAGTTTAAATAAATATTATAATTGACGATTTTTAATTACGTAATAGTTCAATTAAATTATAACAAACACGTATATAACACAACTAAAGTAAAAATGAGAATTTGCAAAAAAAAAAAAACGTAAAAATATATATATTAATTTTAATGGTTAAATAAAAAATGGAATAAAATTGCGAGAAAGTGTTTTGTTTTCTTTGATTTTTTGACGTATGTATATTATTTTTCAGCATACAATTTAAAATACCTAGTAAAGATTTAGTGTACAAGCCTGCTGATCAGCGATTTCAATGAAATGTGCACACTGATTTTATTTCAACGGGTTTTGGATTAATGGTCCCCTTATTCATCGACGAATATAGGCGATCTTGAATTTTTGAATGTTATTCTGCGTGATACTGAAATATAATGAAAAATCTAACGTAGCTTTACAAGTTGCGCCTAGTTCCTTTTTCCTAGGCAATTAAGTCTAAGCTGATCATCATGAACAGTAGGGGATGTAATTTTGTGTGCAGTATTAATCTTCAAATCTCTAAATTATTCAGCTATAATGCATTGTGTTTACAACATTCCGCTTGTGTTTGGATATCCGATTGAAACATAATGCAGTCAGTTAAACTATTAATATATAAATAGAGCATTTACGTCAGACTAACAAAGGACTGCGTAAGACATTTTCAATAATGCAGGTTTTACATGTTGACTATGCAGGCCTGCAGACGTATGTCTTCTGCAGCGTGTCTGTTCAAAAACGCACGAAAAGATAAAAGCAATTGTACAAGCGCAGATTTCCGACCTTTAGGAACACCCCTACAATGGAAATATGTTTGAAAAAAAAGCAATAAATATTCTTAACGAGCTGTTCTCTTCCAGATGGAATTTCCTTTGACCCGGGTGATACACGTAAGCGCAATGACATCCTGTACATCCTAGATTAAATAAACTACGTTAAAGTTGCGATCGTACCCCATTTAATTCTCATCGCATGATCGATGATCCGTGTCTAAACCAATGTAGTAAGCGGAGATTGAATTGGCAGACAAATTTTCCAGTTCGATCAAACCAAAAAAGATGTCCGTAACTACTAAATTTAAAATGTCTGGCCACAATAACGAGAAACATTTTGGTGGATATATCTGTCGTTTCATTCAAGACGAAAGAAAATTTATTACTGCTTTCGATATTTCTGATTCTGCAGTCAGTCTAAATAAAAGTCGAGTTTAAATTCATTTTGGAATTGGCGTTTGGAATTTTTCGTAGTGGCGTAGTGAAAATGTAAAGAAGTAGAAAACGTGAAGTGAAGCATTTCAATTGTAGTCTATGTGGGGACACTGATTATCACTCTGAGTGCTTCCGCATATATTTGAGAACAAAGAGCGTAATGAAAACAGCGCTTGAAGAAAATGTTTGTGCGCCATCTATGATCGCGAGGAGCAACTACGTCGGTAAGTACTGGAAATTATTACGCTCTTTGTTATTGGCCTTATAACCGGGCATTGCGTCATTGGTACTCACGCCTCTAGCCTAGGCCTTCTTACAACAATTTCTGCAGAAGGTGCAGGAACGAGGATGAGGAAGAAAGCATTGAACACTTGCTATGCAGCTGCAGTTCTCGCTCATCCCGCAGATTTAGATTCCTGGAGGCCTACTACTTTGATAAAATGGCTGAACTATGTTCTTAGCTTTATTAAAAGGATCAACTGGTTTGCGGAATAGGTAGCCATAATGGGTTTATGCTTGGCCTAAGTGTGTCTGCTGTGAATCAAAAACCCGTCTGATGGTAGTACTATAAGTTTCACACAATCCCAATACCCAACACGCGTAAGGCAGATCAGTGGAAAATGCCCTGATAGTGTTCGTGTAATTGAAGGTACAATGAATAACCAAGCCTTTACAATGGCAGCCTTCCTCGATATCGAGGGGCCTTCAACAATATAAAAACAGAAACCATAGTAACAGTTCTAAAAGAAATACAAGTAGACGAATACATTATATTATGGATTGACAATATGCCTAATAGCAGAATTATCAATGCAGACATTGGGCCCAGTTCTATTAAGAAGTTGACAACTGTAGTGTTGTTGTTTGGTAAGAAACTTGAACCGTCAAGACAATTATTGAAACACGTGTTCTTCTATCTGAATATTCAATTCAACTGTCTAAAGTAAATTTCATTATTTTCAATATAAAATGATTAGGTTGCTTTATACAATTAATTTACAGGTTAAATTGCAAGGTTGTTTTATACATTACATTCCTCCACTGCTTATTATAATAAGTAAGCTTTTCAAAACAAATTTGTGTTAAAAAGTTATGACAAAACGTAATCATTAAAATGGTAAAACGCTGCGGCTTCTGATTTCTTGTAACTTGCTTGTGGCCTTGGTGTAAGGGCTGTGGGAATTTGGTGGTGTGGTGAAAGTTTCATCCTCAGTAGGCTCTCTGTTGTTTTCTGGTGTGTGATTGTCAACAGAGATAACCTATAATAGAGATATCCAACTTCTACCTCCCTTGCCCCTTGATTTCATCTGACAGCGTTTTTTATACGCTTTTTGTCCCCTGTCTGTGAATACGTGTGAGCTCTTGAGAACAGCTGTGGAACAGCTGATACCCTTCCCCACCTTAGTATTGGGGTGAATTGGAGTTCTCATTTGAAAATTCGCTCGTTATTTGAACGTTTTTTCAAATTTCGGTGTTCAATTTTCAACACAGTATGGAGGGGTAAACGAATGAACAAAGCTTATGTTCATGAAGTCGATTCATTAAAACTTTGAGCAATTTACAATCTGAAATACTTCGACATAATTAATGAATGCACAATATAGTGTGAATTTTTTCATATGAATACAAATTAATAATACATTCACACGTTCAGTTAACCAATAATAAAAATATTATTGAAGCGTGAATCACAAGTAAGATGTTTTGACAACCATTTTTTAGCATTAGTAAAAGTTGCAATATCTAGCCATTGTAATTATCAAATCAATATCATCCATTATCTCTGATTGTCAATGTCAGCTGTTAAGTCAGAATTGATTCCAATTTGTTGTCGCTGCTCATTATTATTATTGTTGTCATTGTTCAATTGTTCAGCTTCAATAATTGGTGATGAATATCTTATTTTGTTTTTAATTGTAGTTTCTCTTAAGATGTTTGCTTTATTGTTTTGTTTACTCCTGTTGAAATGTTACTCCAGTATCTTATCTTGTTCTCCTCTTTTTGCCCAGATTTGAGACCCGATGATTCTTATGACTTACATAGGCACAGGATTGAACGGTGGAGTCAACTTGTTAATTGCCTTTCTTATAGAGAACTTCATCTCCAATTTTGAATTCAGATTCTTTTGTGTGTCTACGTTTGTCAGCATATTGTTTGTATTTAATTTTATTTTTTTTTTTTCTCATTTCTGTTAAAATTTTTCTTTGTTTTGCATAGCGATGGAAAGATATTGTTCATCTTCCTGTTGAACATCAACTCAAACGGTAAGACTTCTGCTGTTGCCTGTGGTGTTGCTCTATAATCCATCAGAAACATGTCCACCTAAGCAAGACAATTAGACTTCTCTAATTCTGATGACACAAGGCATTTTCTTATGGTTTTGACCATCCGTTCTGCTGCACCGTTTGCTTCAGGGCAGTACGGAGTATTGTTCCATGTCTTATGATAGTAGACGCTATATTGTTCCACGAATTCTTTGAAATCATGGCTGCTAAAAGGTGGTCCATTGTCAGACTTCAGGCTTAATGGGATGCCGAATACTGCAAATATCTTCAAAAGTGTTTTCTTCACATCAATGAATTTTGTTGAATTGATTACTTCTGCAAATGGATATTTTGAATACTCGTCGACAAGAATTAGCAAGTATTTTCCATTTGGAAATGGTCCAGCGAAGTCCATTGAAACCTTTTCGAATGGTGTTGATGTTGGTTCAACTATTTCAAGTGGCTCGCGGATGTTTTGATTTGTAACCACTTGACATATGTGGCATTGTGAAACTGTTTCTTCTACACGTTTGTCCAAATTCGGGAACCAAATTTTTGATCTCAGGAGCTGTTTGGTTTTTACTATACCCATGTGAGATTTATGTGCAAGGGCGATAGCTGCGTTGACAAGCTTTTCGGGAAGTAACAGTTGCGTTCCTTTTAAAATACATCCTTCTGTTACGGACAGTTCTTGACGTACTCCTTTATATATTGCAATTTTTGCACAGTCCCACATGCTTTTTTTGTTCATTGTTATAACCTTTATAAGATGTTGTAATACTGGATCCTGTTCCGTTTCTTTTTGAATTGTTTTTAGAGAAATTGCTTTTGGTAGAGAATTTTGAATAATAAAGTTGATCTATTTTTCTATTTCGTTACTTGTGTTTGTATTTCTATTGTTTGTTGGGTGTCGAGAAAAATATTTGTTATTTAATTGTTGGCATGGATCGGAAAATGCTGATTAAGGGCATGTGATATGGAGTGTGAACTTTGTTCCAAACAGATAGATCTTAAAATGTTCCATTGCCCATGTTGCTGCTAACATCTCCATTTTTCGACCGGACTGAGTGCATGACTTGCATATGCAACGATCTCGTATACGGTATTGTGATATTGAGATAATATTCCAGATAGACCCTCAGGACCTGCATCGACATGTAGGGGTTTTGGTTTGTTAACATCATAATAGGCTAACTTAGAAGCATCTCCCATTAGTTGTTTTAATAATGTTAGCGCTTCCTCATGCTTCTTCTCCCATATGAACTCCTTGTTTTTTCTAATGAGTTCTCTCAACGGTTGAGTATGCGTTGCTAAAGCTTAACATACCAAGAATGCTGAAAACTTCTGACACATTGTTGGGTGTTTCAAGTTTCTTCAAAACTGCTACCTTCTCCGGATCTGGTTGGTTGCCATCTTTAGAAAACATAAAACCAAAGAAATTCAGCTGCGGTTGGCTTAAAACGCATTTTTTCTCCTTGACGATTGTTCGCACGATGTCGTTGAAAAACCTCTTCCAGTGCAGCATCATGTTCAGCTTGTGTTCTTCCAAAAATAAAGATGTCATCGGTCACATTCAGGACGTTTTTGATGTTGCTCAGTGTTTGTCTTATGATGTCCTGAAATTCTTCTGCTGCTGTATTAACACCAAAATTGAATCGTTTATATCTGTAGACTTCACAGTGTGTGTTAAATGTTGTAATAAAATCGTGATTCCTCGTCCAGCTCGATTTGGTGATAACCTTCGTTCAGATCGATTTTACTGTATACTGTTGTGTGTTTAGAGATGTTATTGTATCTTGCAGTGTTGGTGTTACCTTTCTTACTCTTTGAATGGCTTTGTTGGCGGCTCGCATATCAATACACATCCGAATAGCAATTAGGTAATGTGGTTTTGGTACAATTACCACTGGTGATACCCATGGTGTTGGACCTGTTGCTTTCTCTATGATGTCTGCCTTCAAGTGTCGGTTTATTTCATCTTCAACAGCTGGTCGCAGATGGAAGGGAATCCGGCGGAAACGCTGTGCCACTGGTGGTACATCTTTGTTGATGAAAAGATGAACTTTGTGTTTATTGTGTTTTCCGATACCTCTGAATACGTCAGGGTATTTTGTTTTGATGTTGTTTGTTAAATGTCGAACTATGTGGATTATATTTAATTGTTTTGATGCATTGTAACTGAGTACGGATGTTGCTTGGCTAGCTATTACGAATATGGTTTCGGTAATGGAATGTTGTTTGAATGTTAAATTTGCAATACATTTTCCAATTATGGGCAGTGATGTGTTTGAATTATAGGGTATGATTTTGCCTGTATGGTTTGTTAGTTTTGGGCTATTTTCGAGTTTTTTAAATATGCTGTTGCTTAATATGGTTGCTGTGGAACCTGTATCTATTGTGAAATTTGTTGGCATCATGTTAAGTAAGATTTATATTGTTGGCAACGTGTTGTTTGTGTCATTTATGTTAAATGCTGTTTTTAGTGTTTCATTTTCTGTTTGTTTAAGATTGTATGTTCTGAAAGTATTCGTTGAATTTGTTGATCTAAGACAGACCTTAGCAAAATGTCCTTTCTTTTTGCTAGAGTTGCAAAGAACATTTCGTGCTGGGCATTGTTGGAGTCCGTTAGTATGCCAATCATTTCCACAGTTCATGCAATTAGGTTTTTTGTTTTTAATTTGCTTTGTTCTGTGTGCATCTTTGTTGCTTGCACTGGTGCGCCTTGATTGTTGATGTTGTCTTGTTTTTATATAGTTCCACTTCAGGTTGTTGTTGGTGCTGTTGTGCTTCCATTTTGATATTATGCTCTTCAGACATTTCATAAGTTTTTGCCTCTTGTAATAATATCTGAAGAGTTGGCTTTGTTTGAAATGCAAATTCTCGTTGTTGTGCATATTATATGAGATTTGATTTCTTTGTCCCTGTCTGTGAAATCACAGTTGGAACTTAATTTTAGAAGCCTGGCGTAAAATTGACATTGTTTTGATTTTTCAAATGAATCAACAGCATTTGTTTCGCTATCTCAAAATTGTGCCTTTTTACTGTTGTTGGAACACCATTTTCGTCAATTATTACCTTTGTTGTTTCTGCTGTTGTTGGCTCTGGCAAATTATGTAAAATTTCAAAGACGTCTACGCCTTTTGTCTCTCGATGTTATTGATGTCGCTCGCAACTAACAAATTTTCACATCGTGCAATCCACTTCTTTCAGCGATCACCGACATTGGTTGCATCTTCGTTGTAGTTGAAAAATGGAATTCTGCCTCTTTCCATATTGAATTATGTTCTTTTTGTTTTTGTCTTTTTTTTGATGTTGATATGAAATTGAATTTATTTGTTATAAATTCAAATCAATGTTCCTTTAAATCCTCGTCGCCAAATGTAGTGCTGCAAGAAACTTGAACCGCCAAGACAATTATTAAAACACGTGTTCTTCTATCTTAATATTCAATTCAACTGTCTAAAGTATATTTCATTATTTTCAATATAAAATGATTAGGTTGCTTTATAAAATTTATTTACAGGTTAAATTGCAAGGTTGTTTTATACATTACAACAACAAGAAATACACTACAGTGGGGTTCTGTCCGCTCTACTATGGCTTCTTACAGTCAACAAAAGCCTTCAAATCTTCATGGAGAAAGGCACAAACTCCATAGCATATGCAGATGGCCTAGTTATCTTGATAAAAAGTGAAGCGAACTAATGGAATTAGCATTGAAGGAACTCTCCTCGTGGGCAAGACAGAACGGTCTGAATATAAACCCATAGAAAACCGAGCTGGCTTTGTGCACCAGGAATAGAAAACCCCGATATTTATCTACTATCCCCAAGTTAGATGGAACTCCACTCAGACTTACAACGGAGGCTAAGTATCTAGTCATCATTCTTCACTGCAAACTTGCCTAGAAGAGAAACGTGGAGCAAAGAATGAAGAACGGATAAAATACTGTTTACGCTTGAAAAAAGGCATTTGGCAAAAGATAGGGCTTGCAACCGTACACCATTTAGTGGATGTACACAGCAATCATCAGAGCCAATATAATTTATGGTTTGTTGGACTGCCAGCAACCAAAATAGCTAAAGAGTAGTTCATAGTAAATAAAACAAAAAGTTTTTAGACTATTATGTTAATATTTTTTATTATGGTAGAAGGATCTATGACAATTGTGTGAAACAAAATATAGGTTAAATGCTCGCCACAGCTTCGGTGGCATACCTCTTTGATATTTCATTTCCTTCCTCTGGACCTATTCATAAAATGCTGCGTCGCAAAAAGCACTCTTAGACTAAGGGATTCTCCTGTGAAAACAAAGCCAACTATGGACATGTATATGTATATACCATAGTTAAAATAATAAACGACTAGGGAAAAATACATGGGTCCAGTAGCCTTGCAGCTACAACTGACTATATATCTCCGTATAAAGACTTCTCCAAAATACCAAAAACCTGTTTTCCGACAGGGACAAGTAGCTTTCGAACGCCGTTAACAACGATCACGAGACTGCCCTTTTCATCGACGAGATCAAAAATAGACACAAGTACTGGGGCTGGATTCTACTCAGACACCTTGCTCAGATAGGACTAATTTCGACTCCCTGATATGTGTAGCAGATATTCGGGCAATAGAGAAACCAGGCAAACACATCCAAACAACCGATATCCCACCATCAGATATCACCATCTTTGTTGACAGCCAGGCTGCACTGAAGTCAATAGTATCCCGTATGGCTGTTACGGATTGCGGCTGATATGAATTGCCGCGACTCACTTAAGTCCCTCGGGCAGCATAAGGTCAAACTCTGCTGGGTCTCGGGCTACAGCTCAATACAAGAGAACGAGTGAGCGGACGAATTGGCCAGGCAAGGGTTTGAAATGGATATATGCGAAGCGGACACATCACTGCAGCACTAAACCGGATCATGACACCATACTTAAAGAAGCGAACTCATCTTGGCTCACAGGAGATGTCTGTCACACGACAAGATCATCGTGCCAGAGATTAACAACGGCAGAACAAAGGAGCTTATGGCGTTGGATCGCAACTTGATCCGTGTGCTCGTCAAACCTCTCCAGGAAGGGGAGTTTGATGATAGAACATCACTTTGACTCACTTCTATTTGTGGAGTACACATTCTAATTAAATCTATCCTGTGTCACATGATGGCTTAAACCACCTCTTGATCTTTACAAATCTTTGAAGATTACATACATCCACAGTCTCGTTGAAGAATCTTTGGCCCAGCGAAGTTATGCCGGAAACACAATAGTGCGATTGCGCTGGCGTTGGCTTTCAACGCACACAACTCAATGGCCATGCATAAAATACAGCGTCGACCTCCGTTAGTGAAAATTGAGAGAGATGAGAGGATCGTAATAAAACGTAAAACGTAGTCCATCGCACGTCATTATTCAACGTGTTGGATACGTTCAACGTGTTTTTGACAGAGGGGTGCGCTGTGAGAGATATTCTCCCAGGTTGAGAGTTTTCTTCCAAATTGAGAGTATTTTGTGTCAACCGTCATTTGAGATCAGCTGATTAAAAATAATTGAACGACAAAATTCATTTCAAATGAGTGTATACAGAAAGGCGGCAATATTTTTCATCTCGCAGATGAGAGAGAGAACAGCTTATAAATTGAGTAATTAATTCAACGCAATTTAAATGCGTATAGAAAACTCAAGGATCTGATGTCGCTCGAATTCAAAATGAAAGACCTTGGTAAGTTGCATTATTGCCTTGGTATTGAATTCAAACAAAATTTTAATAAAATCCAATCGAATCAATCGAAAACATACACAATGTTTTACTTCGATATGACATGAATGATTCAAAGATTAGACTAGATTTTGTTTAAGCTGGCTAACGCAGCTGTAACTTGGGAATCGAGGAAACAAAGGTCAGTAGCTTTATCTAGTACTGACATAGAGTACATGGCTCTGACAGAAGCTGCCACAGAGAGAGATCATATATCTTCGTAACATACTGAAAGAACTTGGATTCTTAAGAGAAGGCGCGGAAGCGACAGTTGTATATTGTGGAAACCAAGGAGCACAAAAATTGATGAAAAATCCAACATTTAATTCAAGAAGTCAACACGTGAATATTCTCCGTCACTACATCAGACAAGTTTTCCAGAAGGGCGAAGTCAAGTACTGAGATATTAACAACACAACATCCTTACTAAAAGCTTATATGGACCATCACATCAAAAGTGCATCAAAGGACTTGGCGTAGAAGAGCAACATGTGGTGAGAGGAGGTGTTATACTACAATTTAATTAAGAATTCAGAGTTAACCAACATGTTTTACTTACGGAGCCTGTAATTAATAAAAGTAAAACGTATTATAACGTGTGAACAGTGCGAGAGTACCATTAGCAATATTGGAAGCGCTCTCACAAGGAAGGATTCCTCTCCACTTTCAGAAACCGTTACAAAAAGTAGTATGCGGATCCTTACAGCACAATCACCGATTGTTTTCTGATTTCTGGTCTTGTCACTTTGTTTTTTTTGTATCGAAAATATTTAATAACACAAGATAATTTAAAGATGTCTGAAGAGAGTGAAACCCTTACTAAACCAATTTACGACTTATCAGACTTCAAATTGACGAAAGTGCTTAGTAATAATACAGTCCGGAAAAGTATAATCGTACTTGGGACATTCCCCGCCCTTTCAGACACCGACCAAGCTATAGTCATATTAGAAAAAAATGCATTTACTGAATCTGACGTTCAAACAGAAAACTCAAAGCCTAGTGTTTTTTCATCAAAAACTAGTTTAAATGTGGAATTCATTAATAACATTTATGGCAGTTTCCAATGTGTTCTTGAAGCCGAACTAAACAGTAAATCATTTGTCCCTCACATACATATCCCTAGAATGCATATTGGGTGCCAGCGCATCCTGCTTCATAAAATAAACCGCGCATTACTTCAATTCATCCTTATTTAATTGAAGCAATTGTCATTTTTTATTCAAACTGATATTACAAAGATGAAGCTTATTTCATTAAAATTGTGTCTTAAGATGCTGATTTTGTCAACCCAAAAGTGTTGAGGTGCTCAGGAACCCCATATGTGTTAACATATAGAAAAAAACACGTGCATATGCATTATAGATATATATAAGAATAATTATTCTTTTTAGGTGTGAAAACAACTATTGTTTACCCGGCGACAGAAAAGCACATAGAGAAATATTCCATACATGCGAAACACATAATTAACGAGACAGCCCCGCTTTATGTGAGTTAATCATTGAAACCTTAAATCAGATTGTGAATACCAATATTAATTGTTCATTTCATTTCAGTGGGTATACAATATTCTGGAACACAAGCGGGAAAGTGAACGAATTGTTTTTGAGGACACAGATCCTGAGAATGGTTTTATATTACTGCCCGATTTGAAATGGGATGGTAAAACTGTAGAAACCTTATATCTTTTGGCCATTGTCCATAAGCGTGATATAAAATCTTTGCGGGACTTGACCGGTTCACATTTACCACTGCTAAAAAAAAATACGAGACAATGCTGCACGGGTAATTGAAGAAAAGTATGGATTACCTCGCTCTCAGCTGCGCATGTATTTTCACTATCAACCATCGTTTTATCATCTACATGTGCATTTTAATCCTGTAGGAAATGATGCACCGGGAATATGGTGTGAGAAGTCTCACTTGCTAGAAACGGTTATCAATAATTTAGAGCTCGTTTCTGATTATTACCAGCGCTCAACGCTTCCCTTTGTCGCATATGAAGGAAATAAATTATTGGACCTGTACGATGAGGAGTTGTTGAAAAGAAAAATTAAATGTATAGATACAGACGATGTTGTTGCTGATACAGATATTGCAACAGAGCAATAAAAATGAAGTCTTTTAAGTTAACTTTAAATGTGTCACATTACTGTTTTATTAAAGAAGTAAGTTTCAGTGTTGTTATATCAGTGTTACCAATAATATAATAACGTTCAATTAGTAAAAATATGTTGACCGGCTATTAGGACACAATTTTTATATGATATTAGCAACCGGCCGGCCAAATCGCACTGATCTATGCAAATCAATAAGCTTTGCAAAGAACAAATCATTTTGTATTCCTTGCATCCAAACTCTACTCACATCTTTAGCTGACATGAGCGTATTCAAACCTCTTAAAATGAATGGTGAACAGTGCGAGAGTACCATTAGCAATATTGGAAGCGCTCTCACAAGGAAGGATTGCTCTCCACTTTCAGAAACCGTTACAAAGAAAAAAACTTGGCAGAAACTATTAAAAACCGTCTTCACATTTTCGAAAACGGTTTTCCATTTAATACGAATGCCGTGGATCATAGCAAATGTGTTTAAGACATACTGCAAAACTTTTCGGCGCACCTATATAAACAGCGCAACAGCGATGGTCTCCATTGCATCTGCGATTCTTTAAATGAAAGACAAACTATAAGGGTGATTCCCTATGTCGTAAATGACAATGACAGGCAATCTGGATTCTATATGTCGTCTTTGGTCCTGTATTTCTGCCGTTGGGATTTGAGTTGGCGACAACAATCAGAACCTGGCGGGAAAATGTATGAAATGAGCAATTTCACATCAAAAGGATGTTTTCGCTATCTCCTAATTTTGCTTTTCATAATTTTTGTCATAATTTTTTTCCTCGTGCAATCTATTTCTTCAGTTGCAGATGATGAGGTTGAGTTAAAAACAATTAGGTGCTATTTATTTTAAATCTCAATTTGTTTTAAACTTATTTTTCTTCGCTTCTTCTTCATTCATTTTTATTTATTCATATTTAACTCTTACGTGCTAGACGAAAATGACTAAAACTAGCTTAACTAACTTATTGGATCTAACTGACTGGTCCCCTGCAGGCACTTTTAGCTAAACTTAAACCTTAAACTATGTCTTTCGACTTATCCCGTCTAAACTATCGTTCAAACACACTAATTTGTAACGATGTTCTGATGCTGAAAAGTCAAAATGCTTTGTCTACCGCAAGACAACCCTGCTGTTTTTTTTGTAATGATCGTTCACATTGACGATTTGGCCAACAATCATGGTTGTTAAGCAAATTGTTGTAACCGATCTGGCGAAATTTCGTTAGCAGATTCGATCCATAAACTCATTTCTGATATTAACCCCTATAGCCCCAATGCTAAAATTTGGACCAATATTAGAAGGTTCTGTGGTATCAATACATTCTCTCTCATTCACTGTATTTGCCGCAACAACTCTCCCAACATCAATATTACAAATAGCCCAGCACTTCAATCAATTTTGGTCTAAAGAATCTCACGACTCAAACTTTTCTAAAACCTTTTGTCAAAATAAACTTTTCTCCACCCCCTCCGTATCATATTCCTTTTCAGAAAATGCTGAAATTATCGACAAAGATAACAGTCTTTTGGAATTAGAAATAGCATTAAACGAACTAAAAGGTAAGACACCAGCTAATTATAGGATAACATATCCAATGTTGAGGAATCTCCTATGAATAGCAGACTTGTCAAGTTCTACAATTCCATTTTTCACAATTTTATTCCCCAACTTTAAGAATACAGTACTGTTATACCCATACTCAAACCGAAATCTGATAAAACCCTTCTCGAATCCTATAGACCCATCTCCCTCAACCGCTGCTGCGCCAAAGTTCTTTACAAGATAATAAACCAACTGGTGGTTTGTTTCACACAACAAACTTCTCTGCAGTCATCAGATGGATTCAAAAAAGGAAAATCCGTAATCGATTGCCTTATTTATCTAGACCACCTCATCACTAACTCCGAAGCCATCTTTCCCTTATCTCCATCGATTTCATAAAAGCATTTGATAGAATTGGAGTTCATTCAGTCATCGACCAACTTAAAGACTGGATTATTGTTCCCAACATCATTAGGTATGTCTTCAATTTTATGAAAAATAGAAAAAAATTCGGTCCGAATTGGAAGCTCATCTTCTACATTTTAACCCCTCTTCCATGGCATCCCGCAAGACTCCACACTGTCTGTTCCCTATCCCTCCACAAAGAAATAAAATTCTGTGCCTATGCATACGATTTTATAATCATCAAAGAGTTAAGCAAGAATACTTCTTCCCCCATTATTGACCTCAACTCCATCTTTCAAGATACGCACTTTCCTGGTGCGACTATTCTGGAGCTAAACTGTCCCCTATCAAAAGCAAATATCTCCACATTTGTAAAAAACACAGATGCACTTGCAAAATTGTTTCGAACATCTTGAATTTGGAAAAAGGTGGCAGATTAAAAATGTTAGCCCTAATTTCCAAAGAAATTACAGATGGAATGGACATATTGAGTATATCGTTCCTGCCTCGGGTAAAAAGCTTAACATTATAGAATCCCTTTCTTACAACAAATTTAACTGCAATCCTGTCCCTCTCATCTCCATCATCTCCATCATTCAATCCTCAATAGTTAGTTAAATGAATTATGGACTTTTTCTTTATGGTTTCTCCTCCAAATCCGATCTTACAAAATCCAAACAATTTATAATTTCGCTTTAAGAACGGCCCTTAATGCTTTCCGTACCAACGTTGTCAATAATTTATTGTTCGAAGCAAAAATGCTAACGCTTGAAAGTCTTAAAGATCGATCCACACTAAAATTATACAGATCCACACTATTCTGCAAAGATTCTCCGCGCCACAGGATAATAACACAAATATAAACAAAAAAAGAATGTCCTGTGTCGAACGTTCTTCCTCTGCAATGAAATAAACATTGTTGAATACCCGACGTTCAAAATAAAAAGAAAAGTGAAACACTTGACAAAAGGAAATGAATTATCTTTATTATTCAGAAAAAAAATGTATGGCTAACACGAGTTCACGCCTGTGATCGAGCAAAAGACAAACGACAATTGGACTGCATTGAATGTATGACTCAACGTTACCTATATAGATGTACAGAAACGAGAAATAGAAGGTGTATATGTGGGTTAGTGGAGTTTCTCCACAAACACCTCTTACCAATCCATTCAACATCCCCCCCTCATACCCCTTCCGAAGGCTATTTCAATCCTCCTCCATGATGGAGGAGGATCCCATCAAAAATCTCACACCCCTCCAGAAGCCATCTTCTTAGAACTGAAGAATAATCTTCAAAAATATTCCTTCATTATATAAATGACTCCAGAATAGGTGACAGAATGGGTTTTAGTGTTACCACCGAAAATGAACTGATTTGTTCCTTTCTATTACCCTCATATTAAATATAATTCCTATTTGAAAAGCGTTGCAATTTCTAAAAAAACTCAAAATACAAAGATTCCTATTTGCACTGACTTTCTTCCTTGTATTGATGCTATTCTTAACATCAACAATCAGGCATACGACCGTCCATAATTCGCAATCTATTACACCAACAATTTCTGAATACCAAATTTATATGAGTGCCAAGTCATGTTCAAATAGCTGATAAAACCGGCAAAGAAACCCTCAAGACTCCTTCATATTTCTCCCCCAGATAGAATAATCATGACTTAAATAATGTTATCAGGAAATCTACTGAATCAAATCTACATATTTGGGATAAAACGTCGGATTCGTACAGAACTACTAACAAAAATCAATTCTACTATGGAATACGCCCCAGCTTCAAAATTATCACGTATCGAAATAAGTAAAATCACTAGACAGCAGACTTTCCCATGAACACTATATCAACAAAAATAAATCACCCACTTGCTCTTTTTGCGATCAATTTCCTATTAGCATCCGCCATCTCTTATCCGAATGTTCCGTCTTCCAAACCATAGATATAATTCCCAAATAAATTTTAATGTACTCCTCTGCAATCCCAATGCAGATAACTCCGAAATTATAATGAATTACATAAAATCAACAAACTTGTATAACCTAATTTAATATTCATGTCAACATATTCTGTATAGCCTAAGGCTTCATGGCTCTGACTTTACAGGTAACTTGTAATTTTTACAATTATATGTTAGCTTTTTTAATAAATAAATAAATATACCCACATAGTAATGTTATATTTTTTGTTTTTATACCGACTTAGACTTTCAATCATTCATTTTCATTAACGAGTGTTGATTAAACTAAAATTACATGATCGATGGAAAGCAAAAATAGTAGTTCTTAGGCAGAAGTAAATAAGTGGGTTTTATATATCGTTGACAGACCTTAACAACGGCAGAACAAAAAAGCTTATGGCGTTTGACCGCAATCCGCAAATCCATCCGTGTGCTCGTCAAGTGAATCCAGTGATCTCTGCCGGAGTTGCGGTGACGAAGGACAGAACGAAACGATCAAACATCTGCTTTGCACTGCTCAGCTCTCCAGAATCGGCGCTTAACTTCGCTGGGCCAAAGATTCTTCAACGAGAGTGCGGATGTATGGAATCTTCTAAGATTGTAAATACCAAGAGGTGGTTAAAGCCATCATGTGATACAGGATAGATTTAATTAGAATGTTTACTCCACAAATAAAGGGATTCACAATGGCCCGTAAGGCCACCGAGTGGAAGTGATATCTTCACACTCCCCTTCATATACCTAACCTAACCTAAGGGTTGGAGAAGCATAAACTCTTAATCAATCTGAAAATACTTGGGTCGATACAGCGACTTATGAATCTTTTCGACAGCAAAGATTTGAGAAATCCAGTTTCTGAGCAGCTGGGAAACGGGAATTTTGATTATCCGTGATGAGATCGGTCCCATGTATTCCGCGAGTACTGCCAATTTTTCATGAGAAACTGTCGTGTGTTAATCTACTTTAAATAGATAGTGGTGTCGAGACACAACAATTTGTCGTGATAGCAAAACAAGTCTGCCGTTTTGTTGTAATGAGCGTTCCGTTATGTGGTTTTTTATTATGCCCACGACGATTTCGCACTTTCGCACATCAATCACGGTTGTCAATCAAATTGTTGAGTGTGAACATCGCATATTTTTTGACTGCCAGGTGATCTCCGAGAGATTTTCTTTTTATCCACCAAAGTACGTGGTGAATACTTACACAAGGAAAAATAATACTATTGTGGAGTTACCCTATTCCATTAACCACCACCACTTGACATTTTCAACAAGTTATAAGGCTCCTTTACACCATGTCTAGATATGAAGTGCTGAAGAGATATACAACTTCTACGTCTCTTGACCATCGTGGCATTTGACTGCGTTCTTTATAACACCCAGAGTTAACCTATAATAAAAACACCTACACAGACAGGCGTCTGTGAATACGTGTGAGGTGATTACCAGAAATGAAGTATTACAGAGATTTGATGATTGCCGCCTAGTCCATCGACGAATTTGAGTGCCTTCTTGACAAAATTCTTGAGTGAATTTTTGATGGTTATTCTCGAAACAATGTGAATGCGCTTCTCTGATTGGTACACTTAGTTTGAGAAAACGTTATAAAAAACAGTTGACAACAATTTTAAGGAGCATGAGATGCAGAAGTCGGGCGTCTATGTAATAATTCATTTTTGATGATTACTGCCGACATACACCACTACGCTGCTCTATACTCCTAACAAGTGTGCGTGAAAGTAGGAATCGTGAGCACAAACGTCAAAATCTGTGATTGGCGAGGGGTTTACCACTGGAAAGTTGAATATCTCTTTACTTAAATTATCTCTGACCATGACTGTGCTCTTAGAAGTGTGCGTGAAAATAAAGTAGTATGCGGATCCTTACAGCACAATCGCCGATTGTTTTCTGATTTCTGGTCTTGTCACTTTGTTTTTTTTGTATCGAAAATATTTAATAACACAAGATAATTTAAAGATGTCTGAAGAGAGTGAAACCCTTACTAAACCAATTTACGACTTATCAGACTTCAAATTGACGAAAGTGCTTAGTAATAATACAGTCCGGAAAAGTATAATCGTACTTGGGACATTCCCCGCCCTTTCAGACACCGACCAAGCTATAGTCATATTAGAAAAAAATGCATTTACTGAATCTGACGTTCAAACAGAAAACTCAAAGCCTAGTGTTTTTTCATCAAAAACTAGTTTAAATGTGGAATTCATCAATAACATTTATGGCAGTTTCCAATGTGTTCTTGAAGCCGAACTAAACAGTAAATCATTTGTCCCTCACATACATATCCCTAGAATGCATATTGGGTGCCAGCGCATCCTGCTTCATAAAATAAACCGCGCATTACTTCAATTCATCCTTATTTAATTGAAGCAATTGTCATTTTTTATTCAAACTGAAATTACAAAGATGAAGCTTATTTCATTAAAATTGTGTCTTAAGATGCTGATTTTGTCAACCCAAAAGTGTTGAGGTGCTCAGGAACCCCATATGTGTTAACATATAGAAAAAAACACGTGCATATGCATTATAGATATATATAAGAATAATTATTCTTTTTAGGTGTGAAAACAACTATTGTTTACCCGGCGACAGAAAAGCACATAGAGAAATATTCCATACATGCGAAACACATAATTAACGAGACAGCCCCGCTTTATGAAGGAGTTACTTTAAAGTATTTGCAGTCAAGTCAATTCTCGCTTGATGTGAGTTAATCATTGAAACCTTAAATCAGATTGTGAATACCAATATTAATTGTTCATTTCATTTCAGTGGGTATACAATATTCTGGAACACAAGCGGGAAAGTGAACGAGTTGTTTTTGAGGACACAGATCCTGAGAATGGTTTTATATTACTGCCCGATTTGAAATGGGATGGTAAAACTGTAGAAACCTTATATCTTTTGGCCATTGTCCATAAGCGTGATATAAAATCTTTGCGGGACTTGACCAGTTCACATTTACCACTGCTAAAAAATATACGAGACAATGCTGCACGGGTAATTGAAGAAAAGTATGGATTACCTCGCTCTCAGCTGCGCATGTATTTTCACTATCAACCATCGTTTTATCATCTACATGTGCATTTCAATCCTGTAGGAAATGATGCACCGGGAATATGGTGTGAGAAGTCTCACTTGCTAGAAACGGTTATCAATAATTTAGAGCTCGTTTCTGATTATTACCAGCGCTCAACGCTTCCCTTTGTCGCATATGAAGGAAATAAATTATTGGACCTGTACGATGAGGAGTTGTTGAAAAGAAAAATTAAATGTATAGATACAGACGATGTTGTTGCTGATACAGATATTGCAACAGAGCAATAAAAATGAAGTCTTTTAAGTTTACTTTAAATGTGTCACATTACTGTTTTATTAAAGAAGTAAGTTTCAGTGTTGTTATATCAGTGTTACCAATAATATAATAACGTTCAATTAGTAAAAATATGTTGACCGGCTATTAGGACACAATTTTTATATGATATTAGCAACCGGCCGGCCAAATCGCACTGATCTATGCAAATCAATAAGCTTTGCAAAGAACAAATCATTTTGTATTCCTTGCATCCAAACTCTACTCACATCTTTAGCTGACATGAGCGTATTCAAACCTCTTAAAATGAATGGTGAACAGTGCGAGAGTACCATTAGCAATATTGGAAGCGCTCTCACAAGGAAGGATTGCTCTCCACTTTCAGAAACCGTTACAAAGAAAAAAACTTGGCAGAAACTATTAAAAACCGTCTTCACATTTTCGAAAACGGTTTTCCATTAAATACGAATGCCGTGGATCATAGTAAATGTGTTTAAGACATACTGCAAAACTTTTCGGCGCACCTATAAAAAAGCGCAACAGCGATGGTCTCCATTGCATCTGCGATTCTTTAATTTTATTTATTGTTGATTCTGAAAGACAAACTATAAGGGTGATTCCCTATATCGTAAATGACAGAACGCAATCTGGATTCTATATGTCGTCTTTTGTCCTGTATTTCTGCCGTTGGGATTTGAGTTGGCGACAACAATCAGAACCTGGCGGAAAAATGCATGAAATGAGCAATTTCAAATCAAATGGATTTTTTCGCTATATCATAATTTTGCTTTTCATAATTTTTTTCCTCGTGCAATTTATTTCTTCAGTTGCAGATGATGAAGTTTAGTTAAAAACAATTAGGAGGTATTCATTTTAAATCTCAATTTGTTTTAAATTATCGCTTTTTTTCATTCATTTTTATTTATTCATATTTAACTCTTAAATGCTAGACAAAAATGACTAACACTAGCTTAACTAACTTATTGGATCCAACTTACCGGTCCTCTGCAGACACTTTAAGCCAGAAATAACCTATAATAGAGATATCCAACTTCTACCTCATTTGCCTCTTGCCCAGACATCCCTGCTGTTTTGTTGTAATGATCGTTCACATTGAAAATTTGGCCCAACAATCACGGTTGTTGAACAAATTGTTGAGTCTGAAAAAATTAAAGGTCGTATCAAACGACAAGTGGAGTGCATCCAATAAGATTACAGAAATGATAAGACATGACATTGTTGAGTTTGTTTTTGGTTTAAAATATGCTTGGGAAAATCCACGAACACAGATGGAAACACAGTTCTAGTGAAAGAAGATTTTCTGATCTACTACTTTAGTATAAGCGACATTAGTAGTTGTATAATTACATAGCAAATCAACACGTTTTAAGAAGAACTTTTTTCCTTCCTAGCACAGAAATCATTTTATTTCAAGTTCAACAAAACCTGCCTAACTTACTAAAAAAAATGTTCTTAGAAATTATAATTAAGCATGTAAATACTGAAGCAAGACTTTGAACATACCCGCAATCACTTATGACACCTGTCAAAAATATTTTTATTAGCAGTGTTGTATCTCCCAATTGTTTCGTTTATCATACGGCCGTGACTAATAAACATAACATAACGTAGACTGAAAGGAATTTTTTTCTTCTATAAATTTTCTATCGTGAAAATCACAACAATATTGTTTAGTTATATTTGTCAACAAGTGCATAACTAGTTATGTATCAAGAATATTTGAACCAATTGCAAATATCAATTGCTCCGTTGTCGACAGAAGAGTTGAACCACTTGCTTAACGATGACGACAAACTCGATGAAAAAGTTGAAGAAGTCCTCGAAACTTTAAGGGCACAAAAAGAGAGTTTACTTGCTGATAATCGTAGTCGAGCTGAAAGTAATATTGAAAAGGAGCCTGTTCTAATCGAACTTAGAGGCAAAGTTAATGAACTGTTGGAAGAGGGTAAGACTCGTTGCGCTTCAGTTCAGGAAAAACTGTCACAAATTAAAGCCAAGTCTAGCGGTACAAGTCAGGACACTGCATTGGCTTTATTACAAACAGCAGCAGCCGAAAGTGAAGAAGAATCCGAGAAACTTGTAAAAAATTTCACTGACAATGAGCTCAGCTTGGAAGGTTTCCTAGAGGCATTCCTTAGTTCACGTAAAACAATGCATTTGAGAAAATTCAAATCTGAGAAAATGACCGAATTGATGCGTCAACAAAACCAACGTGGATCTATATACAGCAACCTGCCATCAACTGGATTTTATCCAGGACCTCAGTCACACGTGCCATATCCACTGGGACCTATGATGCCGATGCCACGACCCTTCTAGAGATTTTATCCTTTAACTTCACCTTTAACGAAGTTATATTTATTTTTTTGTGAGCTTTCGTGTTCATAGATTTAAATCTCCTGATTTTCTTTTTTAGTTTTATTAAATTCATCTGATATTATAAAGAATACAAATATATATATACCTACATATTAATGTGCTATTTTTTGTTTTTATACCGACTTGGACTTTAAATCAATCATATTTATTAACGAGTGCTGATTAACCTAAAATGACATGATCGATGGAAGGTAGAAATAGTTGTTCTTAGGCAGAAGTAAATAAGCAGTGGATTATATATACGTTTTATTGTAACATCGCTTTATCTTGGACAAATGAAAATAACGGAAACTTCGCCTTTCTCTTCGTTCTTTTCATACAATCTTCAGTTGCTCCAAAAATTTATTTCTAGCACCTGTTTTTGTACCGTCGCTAAGATTCCCAAGATTGCCTGGGATGTAGTCTCAAAAGCTTTCCTGGCAAGTTCAGCAGCAGCTATATTGCCCGCAACCAGTACAGAACTCCTTACGGCAGCACACGACCAGCTTGGAGTTTATTTATGTAGCGAAATTGTTTTAAAGGTTGGTTGACTGTCAATAAATATGGTAATTTCAGCTGGGGGTAATTTCAACATTGGTATCATTCTGGTTGCTTCTTTAGCTGCCAGAATCTCGCATTGAAAACACAGTCATTGTCAGGGACTCTGACAAGTTGTCATTGCGATGCAAAACCTCATTCAGAGCTTTTTTCTTGGGTGTCTCGTTTGAATGTTGTCATCGAACTGCAACGCGATTATAAGTACAAAGCGGGCGACTTAACTTGCCACCTTTGGCTACTCAACTCAATCCCTAAAAGAGGGATGATTTGTACAATTCCGGGTTTTATGATCAGTGTCATCAGTGTCAGTCAGCATTATTTCGGCAGGTTATTTGTGGTTGAAATATTAGATCTTGACAATTGACTCAATGTTCCAACACTAGAGCCCAGAAATCTGATATGGTTTACAGACGGATCACAGATGAACTCTGCAGTCGGCGTATTTAGGTCCAACTCAAGTTTCGAGTTTCACCGTGTTTCGAAATCCATTTCATTGAGATCTTCGCCAAACACAATCTCCTCATAGGTATTAAAGGCGCTACAATTCAAAAATATTATCGAATAGGAAAACAACGACCGCCTGGGGATGGTCTCTGAAATTAATTAGGCTTTATTCCTACAAGAAATCCCTCTGCCATAACAAGGAAAGTAGCAGTATGCTAACAAGCTTTCTTAATAGCCACCAATGGTGGCCTGAATTACAACTTAACAAAATGAACCTATGACAAGGCAAGCTTTAACCAACTAGTACGATATCTGGCTAGCTACCTCCAGTGTCAGGCGCCAAGTTGGTTGAGGTCCTTCTTCACCTGGGTGCGCCACTTTAAAAGTTGACGTCTTCTGTTACGTTGTCCCACTAGTCCGGAGTCGAAGACTATTCGGCCATAGTTGAGTTGACCATACCCTGTACATGCCATAGCCATATTACGCTTTGGATCCGTAAACGCCTGACTAGGCTTTAGGCTGTACAGCTACATCTCCTATAGTTCGTGGTTGAATCTTCTCCTTCAAAACTTGTCAATTGAAGCAGGACAAAGGATCGCACGTCCGGAGGAATGAAAATAATAAATTTGTACAAGAAAAAATCGAAGCTGTAGGAAGACAACGGTTGTCTTGGATATCCAACTTACGTGAATGGCTAAACCTCTTGACGAAAGGAGTCATGAGAGGACTGAAAAATCAATGAACTCAAGCAAGATCTTAAGGAACGAGTAGCAATAACAGAAGATGAGATCGCCATATACACCGGCGGATCAAAGACGACCGTTGGTACAGGGGCAGGGATCTTATGTGACAACCCTGGCACTAACGGACGACTGCAGCGTATTTAAACGTTACCGGCAAACCGATCACTGATGATCTGATAGCCGAGCGGGTATAAATGCCATAGCATCAGACAGTCTGTCATCGAAGCCCTTGCTACCAACCGGCACGTAGGAACGCTAATAGAAGCCCTCAGAGAACACGGTGTCAAATATGCTTGGAAATCACTTCTTCTTCGACCTAGTGGATTTGGACGGTATTGAATTGAAGAATGCCCTAGGACTTACACAGGAATCTGTCTGGTATTGGAGCTGCAGTAGGCAGATAACTCTGCATAACTTGGGCACAATGAACACAACACGTTGGTCTATTTGAGGCTATTAACTATTGCATTTTAAAAATGTAGCCGCGGCGTTGTGTGTCTTTGCGTCTACTTCTACACAATAGACCTTTGCTGCCCGGGTTTGATTCCCGGCACGACCAACACTCAAGTGACTGACAATACTCAAAGTGTAATAACTTTCAAGATAAAGCTTCTCAAGCTTGGCCGTTCGGTGTCGGTATTAGGCTGTTGGTCGAGTGGTTGCTGTAGAAGGTAGAGGGTAGACCCTGGCCCTCTACGGTTTACAGTGCCACCCAATTATTATTATTATACAAAACATACATTATAAATGTTATATATTTTATTTGAAATCATTTTGTATAGTTTTTAGTTGTTTTCGTTCTCCGCGTTATATTAAACCATTTTCTAAGTACACAATAGATTCGTTTTAGTTACAAAATTCCTCCTCATTTTGCTTTAAATTAAATTAATTACATTTTGTAAAAGACATAACAATGAAATTTTCGTTATGGACGTAAATAAAATTAGTTTATCGGAAAAATAAGTGTTTTATTGCAGTGATTTTTGTTGTTTCTTATGAATCATAAAATGATGGAGCATCATTAGTCTTATTAAGCGGTTAGTTTTAAAAACAACTGAAAAATATCAAAGTGGGATGCAATCGTATTTGTAAGAATAGGGTTATGTGAGATAATTGATTTAACGATAGAATATCCTCGATTCATGTCATCATGATGATCCGAACTCTTTCATCCACTTCTCATATTTCTCGAGGTCGGCCTTTGATACACTTTTGTTGCATTTTGCAATTGCTTCGGCGAAGTCTTGCGTTGACACAGGCAGGTCAACTTCTTCAGTTGCTAATTGACGAATTTGCTCTGGCTTCAAGCCAGCAATTTTTCTCCGCATAGACATCATACTTGCATCCCTTTTTAAAATTAGAGTAAAATGATTATGTTTGACGTTTTATTTGAGCCCAGTAATTACCTGCAAACATTTGTAATATCAGCTCCCGAATAACCCTCAAGTTTTGTTGCTATCTTTGTAAGATTGACACTTTCATCGACTTTGACTTCACGTAAATTGATCTTGAGAAGGGCTTCTCTACCTTCATCTGTGGGGAGTGGTATGTAAATACGTTTCTCAAGACGACGTCGCAATGCTTCATCTATATCCCATGGAAAGTTTGTTGCAGCCAATACCATGACCACTTTGGAAGCCTCTTCGCTACCCACACCGTCCATTTGAACGAGCAGTTCTGATTTGACTCGACGTGAGGCCTCATGCTCTGATTCCGAACCACGACGTGAGCAAAGTGAATCGATTTCATCTATGAAAATCGTACTTGGCGCATAGAAACGTGCCATTTCGAACAGCAGACGTACCATCTTCTCTGACTCGCCACGATATTTGGATGTAAGTGTGGACGATGAAACATTGAAAAACGTTGTACCGCATTCGGTGGCAACCGCTTTGGCAAGCATAGTTTTACCTGTTCCAGGAGGTCCCACCATAAGAACACCCTTCCATGGTCGACGAATTCCCTAAAATTATAAAAAAAAATTAATATAACTTTGTAGTAATAAAGTAAAAAATAAAGAAATGAAAACGAAGCCATTATAGAATCGACATATCGAAAGATAAAGTCGAACCGGGAAAGCTGACAATAGTTGAAATAGGGTATGCTATCTTGAGCTTATACTAGCAACAACACTGCCGGTTCGTATTTGTCTATCTTTTATGGTATAGCTACCCGCCTAGATATTTACTCATGAAACCGTGTCTTCATAATTCTCAATTCCATGTATGTATATACCTCGTTATCACACATGGGTCGCTGGAAGTGCACGAGTATTATATTTATAATGACTAATTAAATAAGTCACGAGAAATTGTTGTGATATGTCAATCTGATCAATCTGACTTTTGGGGTATGTATTGACTTCCAACATCATCATCATCTTCAATAACCCGAATGTTCCGATCATCTGGTTTTTGGTCATTACCGATACCATCATGACCATAGGTGATTAATTTAAATTACAGATCCTTGAAGCTGTTTCGAAATTGATCAAACAATGCACTTTCTAGATTTGATGTTGTGTCTAGTAGCTTCTGTAAAGTAGGGATGCTGTTTGAGAAGTGCTGCTTGGTGATGAGACAATATAATAATAAGTGCTCCACAGTTATAGTTTGTTTGTTGGCAAATGCATAGCGGGTGGGTATACTTTTGACCATGCTTGACCATGCACCTTATTCGGCATAGCTGCACCGCTTGTGTTGGTGTATGTCGTTGATCCTAAAACTTTGTGGTATTGCTTCAAAAAAGAATTGGAGTTAGCCCAACTACCCAAGGGAGGTAGTGTGTAATTTTTATTGCTTCGCTAGCGGTCATGTCCGGCTTTCTCGTCTTTGGCTGTTTCAAGAGCGCCAATAATGCCACGACTTCAAGTAGTAGGACACATCTGTGTAGTGTCGTAGTGGACACATCTGTGTAAGAGCTACAATCGAAATCTTCAGCTGCGATGATTTCAACAAAGCTTTTCCTATAGACGACCGGTGCTGTATTTTCCTTCGGGATAAAGGTAAGAGACGTATTGCCACTCTGGATTGGTGAATGATTTTTGGAAAGAACAATATTTGTAACAAGTTTTCAACCTGACTAACGACTTGTGGTCTCTGTGATTGTTTCCAATCAATTCATGCGCCTGTTGAATCCTTACTTCGAATGCTTATAAATACCATTCACTGTCGCATTTACAAATTCACAGTCACCTCATCCCTATAAACCCAACAGAATGGGCCAAATGAGGAACATACAGTACGATATTGATGTGGCACCTAAAAACCGACTGAAGTCATTTCTACTGATATAAACTTTGAGAAGAAAATCAACATCACCCCACTCGCTAGAGTGCAGAGGATGGCTTGCGTATGCATTAGCGGAGCACTAAACACTACCTCCTCCGAAACACTAAACATACTCCCCAACCTGCCACCGATAGAACTAGCTGGAAGACAGACAGCAGCTAGTACGGCGTTCAGATTAAGACCGCTGAGCAGTCGGGACATTCAACGATCGCAGGTATGCCTCTATACCCATAGATACAAATTTCTCAACCAGCATACCGCCCAGATCTTCCTGGCAGTCTGTACACCAAACGCTGGATGGTCTACTGCGAATCTTCACAGATGGATCGAAGATGGATGCAGGTATGGGTGCTGGCGTCTATGCCAAGGATCTAAATATCCAGCTATCTTTTCGACTAACTAATCACTGTAGCGTCTTTCAGGCCGAAACTATTGCGATTAAGAAAGCTCTGTCCTGACTAAAAAACAATGTAATATCGCGCATATCTGCCATCAAATCTCTGAATTCAGTCACTCTTAATTCAATCACCAAGACATTCCTTAATTGCCGCCTATCTCTTAACGAGATGGCCAAGTATTTTAACATCCAACTTATGTGGGTGCCGGGACACTGTGACATTCCAGAGGATTGAGAAGCGGACGAACTCGCTAGAAAGGGCACAAATTCTGTACTCTTTCCGGGTGGAGACCCACCCTCCAGGCCTATCGCTACTATAAAACATCTGCTAAAGCTTGAAACGCTTGCTCAAACAAACCGCTGGATATCAGGCACAGGACGCATCATTACCAAACAACTCTGGCCTATCATCGATCCCAAACGATCTTATCTTGATCAGATTAAGCAGGCCAAATCTCAGATCTCTTATTGGCGTTCTGACAGGGCATTGTGCCATCGGAACTCAGGCCTCTAGACTAGGCCTTCCGTATAAGGACGACGATGAGGAAGAAACCACTGAACACTTGCTATGCACCTGTAGTGATCTCTCATCCCGTAGATTCAGACTTTAGTGGGCACATTTCTTTGTTAATCTGGCTGAACTGAGCAGCATCAGAATAAGCCTTCTTCTTCGCATTATCAATAGCACTAATTGGTGAATGCGGAATAGGTACCCTTGATCAGCGTGGTAACGCAATGGGCCTTCGCTTGGCTGAAGTGTGCCTGTTGTCCTTATGCGCGGCAGTCAGACACCTACCTAACCTAACCTAACCTTTGATATTTCTTTTAGCGACCAAAATCGCTGTATTTCATATTTTAATTCAATCGTTATTAATATTTCATGCTAATTTTTAATGAGTTGACTTTGACATTTTCTGGTTACGGCATCGTTTCAAAAGGTGATCGAAGAGACATAAAAATATTTATTTTTACCATCGGTCATTTTATAACAACGACAGTGATTGCACAGCTGTATAACCGTAAATTAAAAAAGCCCAGACTGACATGAGCTTCAGACAGCCCGCACCCACAATTTTTGACGTAACACAAATTCAGCATGTGATGTTTTTCTTGTGTATAACTGGCATGATGTGAACGTATGCATAAAACATTTTATTAGTTTTAAATTTACATTTCCATCCTAATATACCATCATCTGCGGACTTAATAAAACTCTGTCTGATACACACCACAAAAATAAAACCATCAAAAACTATTTAGAGATAAATAAATAAAAACAAATGTATGCGCCATTAAGGTAATTAATCAACAAGAAGTTCATGACCCCTCTCATGGCGAATAATCATCGGATCTAGCAACAAGCATGTCTATCAGTCGTTATGACTGCGACTGCGATATGTGTATGTATAAATCAAAAGCCATAAGGAATGTAGGACATATGAGATCGCAGGTATCTAGCTATATTACATTTTGCGGTTATCTCATTGAACTGTGGACAATGTTATCAAGATTCATTGATTATTACGTATTGTGTCGTAACAACAGCGCCAGTGGTGAACACTAATTTTAAACAAAGATTACAACTCCATTGAGACGCAACGAAATATCTCGTTACGTGTATCAATAAACAAGAGTTTAATTTGCGGGCGTTTTTTCATGAACCGATAGGCCGGCAGCCTGTTTTGAGAAGCGGCCGTGTGTCGTGAATGTTCGTTTTAACACGAATGGTAGAGTATTATGACGTGCATGTGGGGGTATCTATAACGATAGCGTTGATGATATTGGAGGGTATTGGTTAAGTCGAGGAGACAGAAATTATCCATGTTAGTAATTTGGGGTGTTAAACCCGCTATCACGATGTAGGACTAACCCACAACGACACGGCGACTACCATTTAATGATAATTTCAATGTATAGACTGCAATTTTGCAGACTCAAGATGAAATACCAAGTTTACATTGACGTTGTTAACCACGATATTCGGGAAAACGTACGTACAAATCGAAAAACAGATGGAAATGCACAAATAACGCTATGTGGACATCGAACCTGAAATCCAGGAGCAAAGGATGGGTAAGGAAGCTCCATAAGACTCATTATTATCGTCAGGTTTATAACCACATATGCGATTAGTGGACTAAATGACATCATGCAGTACTTGTAAGGACAGTACAGATCATGGGCTGATAAGCTAATCAGTCATTGCTTTATCGATTCAAGGTTATAGATAACAAGTGAAACTTAATCAGGTCAACTCAGACCGTAAGCCTATGACTCACCACAGGGGTGTTCCAACAGACACAATGCGGCGTCAAGTTAACCTTTGTTCGAAATTTCGTACTATCTGAACTTACCTTAAAATAATCTGGCATCCACATCGGTAGAACTACGGCCTCTTCGAGTAGACGTTTGGCATCTTGTAGATCTGCAATGTCATCCCAATGAATATTTGGATTTTTTTGTAGGATATCTCGCTCTGCAATAAATCAAAATCAATCAAATATGCTTTGAGTATACGTGCGAAATAGCAATCACCTAAAATGTCGACTAACTCTGATTCCAAATGACTACTGGGCTCAAATTTCTTTTCCCTATCCTCGTCCACATTATTCTCATCATCTTTCACTTCGTCGTCTTTTGTTTGGCTATTGTTGTCTGAGCTAGCATTGTTGCCGCCTCCCACTGCTGATAATGTCTTTCTACTGCTGACACCCATTGCTGAGGATCTACCATTTTGACTGGTGCTGCTGCTACGTGCTGTATTTGGTGCAGATGTCTTTTTTCCACCTGCAGCAGTCCTCTGGGGAATTGTAGTCTTTCGGTCCTGCTTCCTATTCACAACTGCGTTTGTACTACGACTTCGACTTGGTGGAACCGGTCTAAAAAAGAAGAAGAAATCCATTGTCAAATACGCGATATAGGAATATGACTAACGAAGTGTTTACTTCTCTGGTTTTGGAGGTCCCCATACATCAGGATCTTTTGGGGGAGGTGTCCATATATCGGGATCGGGACGGAAAAAAGATGATGGATCCTTTAACTCGTCCTCTCTGATTGGCGCCCTCAACTTGTATGCGAATGGTGTTTTATGTAAGTCCATTGTCATCTCGGTTAGTGTATTTTGGATGGCTTTCATTTCTGTATACTCTTTGCTTATTTGTTGCTTTATCTGTACGAAGAGCCAGAAATTGATTGTATAATTTTGTTGACTACCCATTGTCAATGGTCAATGGCACTCACCATAATCCACTTGCCCTTGCGTAGACAATCATTTGTTGATGTTATCATTCGGCCAACCATTCCCTGTAGACCCTCATAATATATAGATGCCGAGTCATAGTTTCCGGTAAGGGCCATCTCTCTGGCCAATTTTGCATTTTCGCATATTTCCGCAATCGATGTCTTTGCCATCACGGTCATTCCTACACAAGAATTCGTCTTTTGCTTCCCACCTCGCAATAACTGTGAAGCGAAATTCTCCATAGTTATTCTTCTTACATAAAATAAAAAAAAAGCAACAGAAAACCCAATCAGAAAGAAGCAACGAAACAAACAAAAAATTATGAAATGAAAGCAAAGGGAACTCTCTAGGGTGAACAATGTGCAACGACAAAAACACACACACAGCACATATAAATTTGTTCGAAATGCAAATTTATGTGTGCTCTTATTGGAGACACCAGTGACACGAGTACTGATAGTTTTTGAATGATTCTTTATTTTCATTCCACACAGGTGTTCGACCTTGCACATTATTTGATTGGAACTTGGATCATTTTAGATTGCTTTGCAGAATTTGCCTTCTTGTCTGATGTTCTCTTGCAAGAATTGTTAGTGGTTAGTACTCACGGTAATGGACATTAGAAATATTATTTGTTTATTAGTGTTAGTATATTCTATGGAAATTGATGCTGTTTCAATTTTAGAAAATCTCACTTTTTCCGTCGATGAATGAAAATGCTTCCTCAACTTTTTCTTCTTCACTGTGCAACAGAAAAAAAAAAACTGAACTGACAAGTTATGTGTCATAAAAAGTGAACATACAAACAAAGAGGACATTTTCAAGAGAATTTCCCACTTGGCAGTAAACACAATGCAAAAGGGAATGCATTTTTTAAGTAGACATTTTTAAGGATTGTGTTGTCTGAGTAGATTCCAATTGTAATTATATAATAATATCCCCTTTCACTTTGTCGCAAATTGGCAAAATTAGCTACAAGAAATGTATCGCGAATTAGCTACACTCAAAAAATTGAGTAGTCAACGATTTGCTTGATAATCACAATAGATGGGCCAAATCGGCAATATGAATGCTCGTTGCAACAAAACAGCAGACTTGTTGCGGTAAGCAAAACATTTTTACTTTTCAGCTTTATTTGTTGATTTTTTTCAATGTATACTTACAGTTGTAACGTGTGGATTTTGTACTGTTTTTAGAATTTGTTTACATTCTTCACATACAAACACAATTGCACTGACGTTAAATAGACATCTCAACCACAGTTTGACATTGCCTAATACATTCCCCAATGTACCCCAATGAGTAGTCGTCGTCGGTTGGAAATGTAGTTATACCACAAAAGTGACATTTCTACCACCTTTGCTTAGAAGGGATGCAAAAATTAAAATATGAAAAAATTGCCGAGTCTAGTCACCGTGTGAATCCAGACAAAATGCGATTTAGTAAGATAACGTAGTTGCACGTAAGGTAATGTCAAACAGATGACATTTTTGAGTGACATTTATTTGACTTTTGTGCATGTTTTCAATTTTCTTGGTTAATTTGTACTTAATTCGATCATTGTTCCGAAAGATTTTAAGTAAGTTAACAAAGACCTCTGACGAAAATATCACCAAATAATTGCAATAAATGCATCCAAAAGAGGACATGGCAGAGTTGAATGAATCCTCTTTAGCCGAAGCCATAAAAGATGAAGAGCAGCTCAAGGAAGTTTCCGAACAGGTCGCACAAGGTTTGGAGCTTATCAAAATTGATTAATTAATCTCTGGCTACTAAATTTATTTTAATTTTTTTCCAGAGATAACGAATAATAAATACAACATTGCAGCGTTTGTAGATAGGCTCGGGTTCGCACTAACATCGCCTATAATCGAGCTCCGTGTCAGTGGCACAAATCTTTTGAGCGTGACACTTTTAAAGCTGCCTAGAGATTTCCTGACAGCATCGCAATTGCAGTTCGTTGCCACATTTTATGCTGATCGCATGAAGGATCAACACAGCGTGATACCGGCTGTTCTCGATGGTGTTACAGCCATTATCAATGCAAAGAACTTTCCAGACGCGTCCGTTGTTTCGTTACTGCAAAGTTTCTTCCAACATATTGTATGCCAAAGTCAAGTTAAGTCTGATCGAGAAAAAATATTCAAGATTTTCTTCTTTCTAATAGAAAACTTTGAAAATGGTGAGTCAGCTGCTCTGCCGGCTCATTTTGGTCGGATGAAACTATAAATTAGAATTTTTGTATTCCAGTTCTCAAATCAATGGGAGGGGATTTCATCTACGGATTCATAAGCTGTCTAGATGGGGAACGTGATCCTAGAAATCTAGAATTGATCTTCCTTCACATGCCGGACTTTATTCGGAAATTCCACTTGTTGCATTTGTACGAGGAGATGTTTGAAGTCTTTGCATGTTACTTTCCTATTGACTTCAATCCGAGCAAGACGGATCCCGCAGCTATCACAAGGGACAGTCTAGCAGACAAACTTGCTCATATTCTGGTTGCCGCAGAGCAATTCAGTGAGTGGACAGTGGCGCTGGCGTTGGAGAAACTGGACAGCGATTTGATAGTGGCTAAACTGGATTCTCTAGAGCTGCTGGTGAGTGCAAATCATGTCCTTGGCCGACATTCCATATTAAGTGCTTTGTTTTTAGAGTCTTGCTGCTGAAAACTTCACACCGACAGTCTTAGAACCGCAATTTGAACAAATTTGGATGGCGCTGAAAAAGGAAATCTTTCCCGGACCGGACAACCAGGACATCGTTAATGGTGGTCTCAAAACGCTCAGAGTTGTCCTCGAGCGTGCTTCTCTCGATCCTAACATAAGCCACAGTCATCAGACAATTGTGCTTGGAACAATATTACCACACCTTAACGATTTAAACCAACGCCTTTTCCATCCTTCCGCAACGATAGCACTTGTCTGCGTGTCGGGTGATCCCAAATTCGCAACAGAAAAAATTCTCAACAGCTTCCTGCTAAAACTGAATTCGAATGAAGCACTAAACCCCCACGAAAGACTGAAGATATTTTACATTCTAGCACAGGTCTTCAAAATCTGTTCCACGAAGAACCTCATTCGACAGATCAAATCAGAAGCTACCGCCGAATTACACGATCAGTTCCTGAAGGAACTGAAGCTGACAAATGTGTCATTGGATCTTAAGAAAGCTGCTCTTAGTTGCCTGAATGAATCGCTCGGCTCTATCAGTGAGATTCATCGAGCGCTTTTGTACCAGTCGTTGGTCGATCTCCTAACGTCTGACGACCTTGATATTGACTTAAAGGAAATTCTTCAGCACATCGCCGAACTGTATCCCATTGAACTGCAGTCTCACTGTGTTGAAAAGTGCGTTTCGGGCTTTCCAGGCTTCTCAGCATTTGTGAAAAGAAAAGTTTATCAGAACCTTCTTCATCTTGTTAAGCACAAAGCCTTCACTCAAACCACATACGATCTTATATTCACTAACATCTTCAAGAACGAGAATGCCGTTGTACGGGTTATTGCTTTAGACGCGCTAATCACACTTTTTGAAGCGGAAAGCGCTGCCTTCATTGAGGATCTTCACATGAATCAATCGCTGATCGAGAAGGTAATCAAATTGGCGCAGAGCGGTGAACAAAACATTGAAATTCTCGAACGTTGTTCTGCCGTAATAAGTCTCATAGTGAAGCATCTGCCTGTTGCCGAACAATACATGATCGCAAGCGAGTACCTACCGAACTTAAACCTTCAACTGGAGGCAGATCTTTTCGTAGTAAAGGGCATCTTGGGATATCTGCATCCGGATATATCTATCGACGATCACTTTGAGCGCATTGCCAATGATCTGACTGAAATCTCATTAAAGAGCGACAATGAAAGCATACGAAAAGTGGCACACCACTTACTGTGCAGCCTGTTCAACAAAATGGAAGACAACGATGTGAATCGAAATATTCTCCGGCGGATAGTGAAGAAGTTGCAAGAAGAAATCAAACAAAATAAAGCAAAGGCAGTGGAAATCCTCTCATGGATTGGTAAGGGATTAAATGTTCGTGGGCATGACACAGCTGGGGATATCATTGAAACCGTAAGTTGAGATACGTAATTCAGATCTCATCGTGAATTAATTTTTGTTCCTTGTACAGCTCGCTGAATTATTAGATCATCCTTCGCTCTCTTCAGCGGCGAATTTGGGATTCGACATCATATCGGCAGAGTTCCCACAGATTCATCTCCCCGCTGTAAAATTCTTATTCAAACAGAAATTTTTCAACATCGTGCTGCTGAAGATTTCTGCAAAGTTGAAGAGCTTTTCAGAGAATCACTTGAATGCATTCATCTACGTTCTGAAAGCCACTCCACATGCTATACTCAAAATGAATTTGGAACAGGTATCTATGGTATCCTTAAGGTTATGGACTATTTCCTCTGATTCGACACTTCGTTCTTTCAGATTGGACCAGTTGTATTCAAGTGTTTGCAGCTGGATAGAGTCCAGACTGTCCAGATAGCTTTGGAAATATGCGAGAATTTTATAAAGAACCGGGACCTGTATTTCAGTGGGCATTTGAATCACCTTGTGCCGCAATGTTTGAAGTTAGCACAATATAAAGAATCAATGGTAAGTAGATGTTGTAGCCTGTTTCACCTACAATAAAACTTAGCTGCACGCTAGGTTATTGTAGGCTCTTGACTCCGATTGTAAAGACGCCCTCATCAAACATGCCAGATATTCATAAATGTTCAATCTTCTTTTCAGAATGTGAGAATCACAGCACTGAATCTTCTCTACGAGATCTCAAAATATCCGACGTTTTGTTTACTGCCTCTCAAAATGGACGTTGTTTTAGGGATAGCTCCTGCCCTTGATGACCAAAAGCGACTTGTTCGTTCAGCAGCCGTAAGGGCAAGCAATGCTTGGCACCTCGCTGGAGAACCAACTGGAGATTAAGAAAACCAAAAGTTCCGCGTACAGTTTATTTTATTTTTTGTTTATTATTACTATTATTATATATTTTTTTTCAAAAATGTTCGTTTTGTTTCTAACACATTTTACGATTGTGTTTAGCAGTATTTGAAGTAATAATTTTTCGAATCAGGTTTCACCAATAGTCTTTTTTTGTATCAGCAAAACCATTTAATGTGTAATTTGTTTATTTTTTTATTACAATAAGAAAAATAAAAATGACGCCACAATGCTTTTATGAATTATACACACAAAACTGGAACACTTGGGTCTTTGAATTACATCAGCGCGGTGCGGATTTATTTATTCGTACAAAAAAAATTCGAACTTTTAGTTGAAATGTCAGCGGTATGAAATGGTTATCGTGTGGTGGTTATTGATGCTGTTTATGGCTGTTAATACGGATGATCAACCTGTGATCTTGCCATGAGTGCCGTTTTTTGAGCTTTTTGCACAACTTCAGGACATCGTCGTTTCCGTATGAGTCGACAATCTTGAAAGTAACCCTCATTTCTGGGGAAACCATGAGTAAAGTCATGAAATGTTATGAGGCCTAGTCCCCATATGCGACCGCCACGAAATTCGCCTTCAAATTTCATTCCATCTGACCTCCAGAAAATACCGTGACCATGAAACCAGCCTTGATGGAATTCTCCTTCGTATCTGTTTAAAGAAAAAAAAAAAAACATCTAATAAATCAGGACTTATCAAATGGAGACCACTCACTTTGATCCATCGGAAAACCAAAGACATCCCAGTCCCGTGCAAAGTCCGTTATTAAAACTACCGTCATATCGAGTCCCATCGGGCATTTGCAAATGACCGATTCCATGCCTTTGTCCTCTTTGATTCCATTCCCCAATGTACCGAGAACGGTCCTCGTAACGCCATCCGCCACATTTAATTGCGCCCACAACTTGATTGCCCACAATTTCTAGAGATATTAAAGGCACAGATGTAGCTCATCAGCGTAAAAAAATCGCACTCAATGTCACATAAGCAAACAAGTATGTAAACGCAACACGCATTGGATACCTTGTTGTTCCTGATAATCATCCATGTCGAGGGTGTACTGTGTTTTATCGAGATGTATACGACCAGGGATATAGTTTGAAAAACTCTCACTAAATGGTTGAAAACGTTCCCTGCTCGTACCAATTGCCTCCTAGGGAAAAAAAACTAGCTGATAACCTTTTCTCTGGCGCCTTTCCAATACTGTATGCTTTTCTAGTGGTCATCGTCGTTGCATTGTACGGCTTCGCCATTTGAGCGCTTTCTCAGGTAAATCTAATTAAAAATTATTCCGTTCTCCGCTAGTTTGGAACCTGTACCTCTGTATGGGTGCGTGCAAAATTGAGTGAATATTGTGTTTCATTCATTGTTAGACGAACGAAATGAAACATAGGAAGGAAGAACAAGAAAGGATTTGATGATGTGCGGTTGGGCAAGCGATTGCGAAATAGTTCAGCGTAAGAGGGTGCATGTGCCATGAGAGATGGAAGTGGGAAAAGGGCAAACTTAAACGTTATTTGAAAACGTGCACAACGTAGCTGGAATTGATTTAGTGGAATTGCATTTGTTTGCTTCCGAGTCATATTGTGACACATGCAAATGTTCGGTTGTGTTTTTTAAGTTAATAATATGTTAACATTGATATATTAGAGACTTAGAAGGAAATGGAGCGAGGTGGGGGTTGGTTCCGTTGATTTTAAGTATTTGTGTAAATGAGCAACGGAACAGTTTGCGAAGTGTGTAAGTTTCGGTTTGGGTTTCAATGCTGGACATTCACTTAAATGACATTGAATGCGGGATGAGGGTAAAGCAAAGGCCAGATATACCCCCAGCTGTAATTGGTCAGGCTTTATGTTCTGCTGTGAAGATGACTCAGAGCATTTGAATGAGGTGCGCATTGACTAAGGGGGTTGATTAACAAGGTAGTTTGCACTAAGCGCTGTGCTCTAATTTTATGGGTAACTCAGAGCTATGTGTGCTCGTAGGAAGTGAGAAACAACTTAATCAGCTTAGTTGTAAATTCCAACTTGATTTAATAATCTCTCGCTACATCGTATTTATTTTATAATAACCATATAGAATTAAGGTTGCTTTAAAAATCTTTTAATTGAAAAAAAAATACATATGTATGATACAAACAAGGGCATGCATATATACAGCAGGTGCGTTAAGGACATCCCAACCTTCACATTCAAAATAAAGAGACGCACAGTGCGATCAGAGCTGAAGACCATATGGACACAGTTGTATCCTAGAGTCGAAACCGAGAGAACTCATACGGCTCCACCTAAATTATACTTTTCAGAATACGTCGATGTGCTCCCCCATAGTAGAGCAGACTGGGATAGCAAGCATATAGACCTTATCCCGGATGTGGGTGTGTACACAGACGGCGCAAAGATGAAGTGCGGAGTCGGCGCGGATACTTAATCAGTCTCAGTATCTACAGTCTCCCAAATTATGTCAGAATATTCCAAGCGGAAATCCTCGTGATTCGGAAGGCGTGTCGCCATCAAAACATATAGCCAATTGAAAGGAATAGCTTTCTTCGCTGACAGCCAATCTGCCATCAAGGCAGTTTCAACGACTTTAATAACCTCAAAATTAGTCTCATTTTGTTTTCTCTTGTCCAGTGCTTGCCAGAGTAAGGCAACGGACTCTAGACAAACCCTTCCTTGAATCTCTCGGTGAGATATACAGAATCCACGATGGTTCTAAATTCACATCAATATTCAACAACTTTTACATTTGTGGTTTCATAACGGCACTTAGTGCTAATTGGGTTCTTAAAGAACCACCACCTCACGCATTAGCACATTTGGAAAAAAGATTATATTTTGGAAGTCAATGATGTCATGTACTCATGTCACCAGTAGACTATTTCCCAACTTTGTGAGATACTCGAGCTGTTGATTTAATCACACATAGTGTATATCTTCAACCTGGTGGGCTTTGAAAACGATGCAGCCTAAAAGAAAAAAAAACATTCATAGATGCTCATAGATAAGCCCGCGATTGTCGCAGAAGATTGAATCCAGAAGATATACTGATGGAACTCCACAAGGGCTACCACCGTTCAAGGAAGTGTTATAAAATAATTCATAACACCAACAGGGTATTCGGTAAAAAATGACGACCAAACCCCAAAACAATCCTGCGATTGTCAAGCCAATCTTGACATCTTGACATATGCCAGCTTAGTATGGTGGCAAGCCTGCCTAAAATCCACCAGCTTAAAGTTACTAACAAGAATACAGAGACTTGCATGGCTAGGTGTCACAGGAACAATTTCCACTACTTCACCGGCGAGCTTGGAGGTTCTAATGGATCTTCTTCCACTCGACATTTATTTGCAACAGACTGCTGCAAGGAGCGGTATTAGCATTATCTTTTCCAAAGGCTGGCTCCCAAGCTCCAGTGGTCTTGCAAGCATACTGGATAGATTATAAATTGAACAAGTCCAAAGCGACTACTCCCTCTCCTTGAATTCGAAATACCATTCGTTGCCATTTCCCAAGAAGCGAGGAGTGGAACTCAAATTAACACATCAAAAAAACGATATCCATCCGCGTCGAAGATGGAAAGAGGCACATGGGCAGTCGATTTTCAGACTTGTTATACGTGCTGATCACGCCAGTGTTTTTCAAGTGGAGGTCCTGTGAGACAAGGAAGCGGCCAATAAGGCAGTCGCAGCAATAGAAAACAAATCCAAGTCGTCACCCAAGTGGTCGCATGCTTCCGCGAAGAGCTATGTTCTTAGTACTCAGCACTCGACTAATCTTGCAACAGTAGACGTTGCTGAAATCATATGCCCACCATACTTTTATTACGTTTTTCACATGCTTTGATGAAATGTAAATCGTGTATCATCCGTATGGGAATTGTTGTTCGTCAATGGTTATAACTTCTGTCGATATATACCCACTTTGATTTACATAGCATTGTCTACATATCCCGAATGGGAGCTACTTTATCTGCACTATGCTTTTCCACATGATGCCTTTAATCGTCAATTCAGAACAGAATTCAATCCGAAAATTTAATCAACCGAAATCAATTAACAATTTGTTTTGAAAATTGAAAAGATCTGATCAGACCTACTCAGTGACAGAAGGGTAAACAAAAATTGCTTTAAAAAACTGTATCTTTTCTCCTCTAGATGCCATTCAATGCAATCCGAACCAAAATGGTTTCCTTCGAAGGCATCAACGACTTCTTCGTCAGCTTTTGGAATTCGGCATGCCTCTGTGCCGCACTACAAGACTGACTTCGAAGGACGGGATACACAATTGCCTCTTGAGCCCAAACAAACAGAGGTTAGCAAGAACTATTCTCCGTTTGATATCGGCACGATGCTCGTACTTTTACAAAGTCAATGTGTATGCCAATGTTTACATATCCCGAATGGGAGCTGCTTTATCTGCACTTTGCCTTTCGACATGACGCTTTTCCTTATAAACCGATTTATAGCCCGTGATGTGAATCAATAAAAGACAACCATTTTATATTATTTTCATATTTTATTTAAACTATTTATTAAATCTCAATGAAAATTATAATCTTTTGTATGGTATTACATCATTAATAATAAACTATTTTTTATTTAATTAAATATTCACTTTCAAATATTTGATATTATTGGATTTTTCCTATTGACTTCTTTCTTTGTTATCCTCTTCTAAGAATATTGCAAAAGAAGTAAAAAAGTATTTATTACACTCAAAAAAAAAAGACATTTATATGAACTTAAAAGTAACTAACTCATTTTCTCATATAAGCAAAGTCTTACCCAAGGTTAATTTAAAAAAAATATTAGTATCTTTTTCAATGGTTATAATTACCAGAGGAAGGAAAAGATGCTTAGTTAGATGCTGAAGAGATTTGAATACCAATAGTAAGAACGTTCATTGTTAGGGCGGGAGGTCGCGGTCCCCTTTAAGGTGGACTCAGACACCGCAATAAGGAAATGAGTAATAAATAAGGGAAGGAAATCATTGAACATACGCGTGTAGTTCATACAATCGCTACAACTGTTTTCGCAAAGATAACCTTAATTAAACTAGAATATATATAGTGCAAAGTTATTTAAGCAAATTATGTTATGTAGTTTATTTCTTGTTGTTTCTGTTCTTTGATTTGCTAGTTGACAATTGGCTGCTGCAGACAAAGTTCCTTTAGAGAATAAACAATCAACTTACTTCGACAAAACTGACGATGAATGTATTTTGTATCTATGTGAACATAGTTCGCCATTTTTAAGTATGATAATTATACCTGTGAACGTTTTAAAAATAAATCAATAAAACAAATTATTCAACAGAATCCAGAAACTATTAAAGTACCTTTTATAGCATTTACATTCCGCATGATGAGAAGTTTTCATCCCCGTTGTACATTATTTACTTGACTGATCTTACGATCAGGCTAACTTTTATAACTTTTTCAAATACGCTGCACATTTAACTGCGCTGCTTACTTGGCCCGTATTCGGTATGTTGAGCTTCTTATGCTTTTGTCGGAATTTCTTTACGTAAGCTTCAATCAAATTCTGAATCTTCTTCGGATTAATCTCACCCGATTTACTATGACAAATCTGTTAACCAAAAAAACCCAAATTAATAAATTGGCAAAAGACAAGAAGAAAACTAGTGTACCTTTGGTACAGCACGACGCATAATCTCTTTATAGTCGTCCTTGGTGATTTGCTTCTTATTAAATCTGGGCTTGAGAATCATTTTAACTTCTTCCACGACACGTTCTTGTCGATTCAGTTTGCGCAAAAACTATATATATTCAAAAGCAAAATAGAAATGGTTACGAAATGAAAATTGATACCGAAACGATATGTACATGTGTATTTTTTTATGTAAGGAATAAGCAAGAAAATAAAAGAAAACGAAAAAAATAACTTACACCTACCTTATCCTTGACCTGTAATTCAACTGCGGAATTTGGCAGGTCATCGTACACTTTGACGTGATCGTCATTGCTGGTACCCGGTAGCTTCGAAACTAAAAAGAAAAGTATACATTAGTTCACAGTTTGAATATATTACAGAGGGTATGAAATATTGATGCCAAACAAAATACAACTTTCCAAACAATTTTATGAAAGGGCCAGACAGACAGATTTGTATTTATTGCATAGGTAAGGGGTTCAAAGAGTAGTTTTAAGGAATTGTTCACAAACTTATGGTCTGTATTCAATTTAACCCTTTCGCACCTGTTCGGACACATGTCCCACTCAATGTTCTCAAATTTGTCAAAGTCTCAAAATTGTTTTGCTTGAAATGTGGTTATGGTAAGTCATTTGAACAGATAAACACAAAATTATTGATTAATGTTGACTGACAGCGTTCCGGGTCGAAAGGGGTAAATCTAAATGCAATATAATGTCAAGCCTAACATAAGACTTAGTTCGTTGCTGTGAAGGGCAAGCATACATTTTTTGAGAGAACGATTGTGCCCAAATAAGCTAACGAGAATATTACTAGTATTATATTATATAGGCTTGGTAGTCAGTTTGCAGCAAATAAATTATACAAAATTAATTAGGAACGGAATTCTAAAATTATGGCTCCTGTAAGTCAGGTTACACAGGCGTAACTCAGTTAAAAGTATTTAGAGAAAAGATGAATTTATTCTCCCTCATGAAGACTGTAAGAGAATTTTGTACAAACAGCTAATGCTTGCGAAACCGGGTAACTGGGATATAATACCAAGAGAGCTGTAGTCTAATAGACATCTACTTGTTTCTCGTATGCATCGCAACATGAGAAAACGGTTACAATCGTGTACATACCTTGCACAGGCGACACAGGTGTCCCTATTCTCGTCTAAAATCAAAGCATATCAGACCTCAGAACAAAGACAAATCAGTGGTATTAGATCATGGTAGCCCCAACAATATGGCAGAATTATAAGCTTTGATTCTTGAAGATCGCTTACGGAAACTTCAAACGATAAATCTATTTGTATATTGTGGGTTTTAAACACAACATGAATGTGTTATGTATTAAATTTACTATGAATTCGAAGGGCTAGACGATGTATAGTCGATCGAGTCGACGAGGAGCGTTCTGGCTCGATCTGGTGGAAAATTTACATTGATATGTTTTGCATTAATTTAACAATACATTCAGTAAATACTCTACATATTATCAGAGACGACTTAATTATTTTTAATCAATCGCTTGTCACTGGAGTTTTCCACAGTGAATGAAAATATTCCTTTATTACGCCAATATTTAAGGGTGGTTTAAGGCAAAAAGGTTGAAAATGAAAACTATGCGCCTATATCAAAGCTTTCTGCAGTGTCATAATTGTTTGAAAGCATTGTTAAAGATGGGCTCGGCCAGAACGTCACTGTAGGCAGCTATAACTTCCAGGTAGTAAAGGACTTCGACTTCGAGTAACCACAACAACACCTTAACGAGTAGGACGACAGGAAAGTTTCACCCCATGGACATCACAATGGGTCCAATAGGACCTCAGTGTGTAGGGGCCCCACCGCTTCAACCCGCGTACCTAACCAAAAAGACTTCAGCACCTCGGTAAACAGTATAAACAATATCAGTACCGAAATCAAATGCAGAATAACTCTTGCCAAACGCTGCTTTTCTGGCTCAGATCTATATCATCCCCATCCTGCTCTACGGTGCAGAAGCATGGACTATGCGGATGGAGAGGGTCTTGGTCTTTTCGAGAGAAAAGTTTTGCGAACGATTTTTGGGCTCATGTAGAGCGTATGGACAACTTAACTCCGGCCCGAAGAATCTTCGACTCTGAGCTTGTGGGACAACGCAACAGAGGACGTCTACGTACATAGTGGCACAGACAAGTTGAATGGGACCTCAGCCGACTTGGTGTGCGATACTGCAGACAGCTGGCAAGAGATCGGGCCGGCTGGAAAGACGAGGTTCACACCGGACTATAGCGCCATATGAAGAAGAAGAAAATATATACAGCACGCCGTATTGCAGTGCCGATCTTATTATGATTATTTTACCAATAATCTTCTGCATCTTCATCTTGATGATGTTTCGAATCAATGGACATATTTGACACCGCAGTATGATTATGCCACATCTAAATCTAACTCATTGCTGGGATTTTCAAGCGGAATATTGGACTTCCAAGAAGTTAAAGGCCTTAAAACTATACACTGCTCGTTGGTCAGGCCTCATTTAGAATACTCTTCCATTATTTGGGATTCCTCATATAGTGTTCATGAACTTATAGATTCGAAAGGGTTCAAAATAATTTCACGAGGTATGCGATTCGATAGTACAAGTTTGTCAAATTTCCTCCTTATGACAAAAGATGCAAGTACATTGGCTTGCAAACCTGAAGTTTCAGGCGGAAGCCAACTTCAGTCGTGCTTATCGCGACATAATAAATCAGCATAATTCAACAGTATTATCACACTGCAAACAGCATTGAGCAACTTATGATTGCAATGAACCTTTTACTAGGTGCATAAGAGAGCATGACCGATTTAAGATTAAAAATATTGTTGTTTTTTGAGTAATCTGTGAGATTCAAAACCGGTAAATGATCCTTAGTCGCGCAACGAGCAGCGATACTGAGGGAATACACTAACAGACAGTAGTTCTACGTGCCAGTTGATGAAAAAATACGCCCTTAGCTATGAAGTTGTAGCACTGTACAATGTATGAACATTTCTAGATATGGACTTGCCTCTAGCTTTTACAGCAGTCTCATGCAGGCCATGGCATTATCTCATGACTGGATGAAACCTACTGGCTGAAGTGAGATAGAGCTGTGAACTCTGAAAATATATAGACTTAAGCACAAACTCAAAAGCATATTCAATTTTGCCAGGATTGATCTTTTTGAGGAAAGCCATCCAGAAATTGGTGATGAAGCATAATCATTACTGATTATAGAGCAATACCACAAATATTTCTCACTTTACTGTCAATTAAAAGAAAGCATCAGAAAGTATGTATGTCGTCTGAAAGTATACGTAAGTAGAATAGAAATTTGATGAATAAAATGGTAGCTTGTGCTTTTGTATTAGTTCTTCAAAATGTTAAATATTGACGATAGAATGCCAATGCCTTACAATGAAGTTGTGCCTACAGTTTTATGCCGACACGGAACGACCAATTTTGAGAAACTTTTTCAGGACAGGTATACTCTTTGATCATGGCCAGAGACTGGAGAGAGTTGGCGCCGTGAAAGTTGTTTGTCGTATCAAGAATCGAGGATCTCACGAGGAAAGAATTTATCGAGTTGTAAAACCATTTCAATCTTTTGATTGATTTTTATAATATTTTATTATTCGTTGTTAAGTTTCATTACTCCATCATTTTATTGTAGTTATCGGAGAATGAATAAAGAAGTTTTGTAGTCGATTTGATAAGACCCTCGATGAGATCAATTTTGTGAATTATCGTATTCTTGTCATTTAAATGTACAGAATATAAGTGATAAGTGTAACGGAAACAAAAAATTACAGCTCTCGCTTCTACTTTTGGATAACTGACCAAGTTTTGAAGGAGGAGGATTTACAGGACGATGACTATACCAATCAAAGTGAGAACGAAAAACATTGAAAATGATACGTGTGTGTAAAAAGACAAGTTAAGCCTGAATACAGTGGAATTTGTTTTATGTTTGTAAGAGTTTCTTGTTACGCAGACACATACGCCTCCACTATTCTCGGTTTCAAAAAATTGCAATTTTTTTTATTTAATTAGAACCTATAACTATTCAAGACTGTTTCAAGTGTGTCCCTTAATACTACACAGAGTTCTGAGCCATTAACGAAATCTATATCTTACTCGTTGCGTATATATAAGTAATACACACTAACAGAAGTTTTCGGCATATGGGCGTTGTTGGCTTGAAACTGTAGAAATTTAGTTAATTCATTTTGGTTTCTTGGTCATTATACAACACACCGCACACATCAAAGACACATCGTGCATTTTTAGGAGAAATATGTGGTATACGCCTGCAAACCAAAACAAGTCTAGGCATCTAGATTAAGATTACACTGGATGAACAGTGGTGCTAGCTAACTATCGGAGATACAAATATATGATATAAGGATAAGTTTTTGTTTTCCCTTAATATAAGGCGTCTTTTTAGTTTATGACGAGTTCAATCTGACCATATGGCATAGCTTCAAATGAAAAACAAAAACAATTAAATCGGTTGAGCTGTTTGAATTTCTTTAACGTGTTAAGGCGACTACTTGGTCAACAGTGTAAGAAATTTGGGGAATTTGTTCTATTCTTATTTAAATTCACTTTTGTTTCAACGTATTTACGACCAGATGTTACATCATGTAAACGAAAAATTGCATTTTTCGGTTAGCGATCCTCTTTTTGTATGCAGTATATACATACTTTGCGCAAGTTATGCTACGTGTACGACTATTCGCTAAGCATATTCAGAGCCTCATAAAATAGTTTGTAGATGTCCGATTTTGGAAAAATATTGCTGTGTTAAAAAGGTATTTTTAATTTTTTGATAACAAGTCTATCCCCATCGATAGAGCACTCCTGGGATCATACGGAGAAGTGTTGTTGGTTGCCAAAGCAACTAGACTGTACACATTTCTTCTTTATTTTTCGTTAACCTTTCAAAAATGTCGAGTCGGACGTCTAGAACACATTATATGAGTTTAAAAAAATATAACAACACATGGAGGTTAACACTTTCTTTTGTTGATGGCGCGAGAGTCCAAGCTGGACCTGAGCCTAGCTTCTAATGCCTATACTAAGTACTATTGTTTTCTCATGTGTGAGCAGAACTACAGTTTTATGCCTATTCCGAACAGCAAAACTTTTTCTAATAGTGTCTGTAAGTCGAGGGAAGTGGAACGGTGAATTGTGACGGTGTGTCGCCGTTGTCAGTCCAAATGGCTATCAGAAATGAAGTATTACAGATATGCCCGACTTCTACCTCTCTTGCCCCTTAAGATTTTTGACAACTGTTTTTTATAACGTGTTCATAAACCAAATTGAATAATCAGAGGAAGCCATTTACCTTATTTCGTGAATAACCGTCAAAAATTTATAAATATCTGTCAAAAAAGTACTCAAATTCGTCGATGGACTAGAGGACAATCAGCTGTGAAGTCGGCCATCTCTGTAATACTTCATTTCTGATGGGTATAAACTAACTGTCAACATCGTTATTATCATGGAATAGCATGATTTGTTCTAGTTAGAGGGAGCTTCATGGTTTGCATGGAAAATAGAGGGAACATTTTTGTAAAATATGGCGAAAAGAAAAAGACATTCGAGTTAAGGAGAGACCATTGTACGTTCGTTTGAAAGAAATGTACTAACAGTAAACTAAAAAGTATTACATCGTCGGTTCAAAGGTCAAAAGTCATTAAGTAAATTATTTGTGAAAATTAGTTTTTTAAGAAAATAGTACCTACAGTGAAATTTCTCTTTACTGACACCTACTATAAGAGACACCACACCTCTCTTTACAAACTATTCATTATGGAATAGCTTGCTTAAACATCGATAACAAAAAACCTATCGCGTACATCGAGAGTTAAAAAAAAAAAACTATGGAAGGACTATCGATTATTATACCAAAGCAGCGACATTTGTCTTTCTGTCGGTTTCCGTAGTCGTTTTTTACAGTAAGTATTGCTTAATATTTATTGCTTTATATTTAATTTATATATATTCTTCAATACGGTTCTATGTAATCTGCGATGTCAACGTCACAAAGAATGTGGTTGGTCTTGCAATGTTTCAGCCGATTTATAGTACGAACATATGTCCCTTGCTCAAGAATGAATATGGACAATCGGAAAAAAATTATTCATTTTGAGCGACCACTTAAAAAGAAAACAACCCGTATGAACTTTAAAAGCAAGCAGATTCGCAATCAGAATGAGATAGAGAAACAGCTACAGCACAGAGAGGAACATAAAGCCATATAGCAGTGAAGTATTGAAAATTAATATTAGTCGAAATAAAGGTTTTAACATATCCAAAGAAACAAGAGAATGGCGTTGGCTGTATGTTCAAATGATATCACGTGATTTTATGCCCTTTCGAATTTTCAATCATGTAGGATTTTTATTTGGTTTGAACAACTATCATGAATTGCCATATAGATCGTTTTTTAGAGATAGATAATAAATTAATGTGCAATCTATACTGACATGTGGACAAGTCTGGCCATTCACCCACTCACTTGTCATTTTATTCACAGCGGACAGCTGAAATCACCTTTGTAAAGGTTGTAGGAATAGATTTTATTTTATGTTTAATAAAATAATAAATCTTCTCTTATGTATACATTGTACACACTTTCGGAGTTTGAAATTCATAAAAAAGTGAAAAGAAGATTAGACATTTACTATGCTTTTCTCATAAACTTAACCTTTGTGCGAAACTATCGATAGTTTCGATACTTTTTGTTTAAAACAATCGCAAATGGAAACTGTCATGAAGATATTTAATCCCTTCAAACTGGTTACCCCTATATAATGGACAATCATGATAGTCCTGCTGCTGTCGGCTATAGAGAAGTTTCACTGTATACATTTTCAAATCAGAAAGGAATAATTTATATTTTAACATTTATATTAAACAGTTACAAAATGGTAGAACTCATTAAATTCTGTTAAATTAATTTGTGTGTATATAAGGTCTAGTAGTTCATACGATCACTTTTGATAATTTGTTAACTGTTTGCTTTTTTCGCTCAAAAAGCAAAGATAAAGAAAGTTTCACTAACAAGTCTTCATTTATAAAAATTAAAAAGGTGTTCTTAAGCTCCTGATGGGTCTCTTCTATTACTCACGAAAAATGAGAAAACTCATTGCCTTATGTGGAATGAACAGGTGAAAGGTAACAATGAAACTGTACTGATTTTGTTGAAGTATTTAAGCCTGAATGGTTATCCTTCGTCAAATCGACGAATACCAGTGGTTATCTTTCCATAGGCTGACAACAGTAGCAATACTGGGAATACATTTAGATTTAAAATAAGTCCATGGGTCGTTTGCAGTGCCATGATTGTGCCGAATTCAAAGAGAAGGCAATAGATTTTGCAAAGCAAGCCATACTTATTAGAAAAAGTGTTGATACAGGCGCCTGCCAGACGAAAAACACATACCTTGAGCGGAGCAACGAAGTTGGGTGAGCAAGACCTGCCGCCTGCGGAAAGAATGTATGAAACCCTTAATTCCATGAAGCGGGCCACACGGGTACTGTAATTTTAATTCTCTACATCTGAAGTTCTTTATAAAAAAAAAATTAAGTAAGGCCCTAAAACCTTAAGTTCATCTTAACCTATTCTGCGTTGCTGGTAAATATTTAAGTAGCGCTATGCTAAAATCCGGTTTCTTCAAATCCAACACACTTCACTTCGATCTTATATTCAAATTCGTTATTTTTATACATAAATGAAAGATGAATGAAAAGAATGAGATTTTCGAGAGTAAAGTGAGAATTTTATTGTGTCATAGACGGCGCCAATCAATGAGGCTATTCGAAAAAATTATTTCTTGGCATTTGCCATAGCTGTCTTCAGTAATTTATGTTTATGTCAAAACAATCATTTCAGTCGAAACGTGCATTCCTCCAAAATAAAGTCCTTTGTGAATAAGTTCTTATCACACAAAAGATCAATGTGACAGTAGTTGATTGGTAGGTGCAATGGAATAATTTCTTGAAAATGTACGTTCCTTAAACATTTCGATTAGGATATGAATGAGGAAAATCGTACCCGTTGAAAGGACATTCTAAATTTGAAAACCTGCTGTAAAACAATCATGGTCATGTCTTTTGCTAGCCGAAAACGTTTGTAAAACGAAAGTTTCTCAAGAACATAAAAATATAAACTTTGTAAGAATATCTATCAATATCTATAATTTTCAAATTCAATATATACAGTCAATCAAATTCGTATTCGTACAGTAGGTTCGAAATAATAAAATAGAGTTAAATGCCTTAACTTTGCAAAAGAGCACCAATCCAAGGATTTTCAATTTTGGAAAACTGTAATTTTTACAGATGAATCCAAATTTAATTTCTCGAGATCGGATGGATGGCAAATGGTATGGAGAAAACCAAATACCGAGTTTCTACCTTAAAATCGGGTCGCAGCAGTTAAGCATGGTGGGGGATCGGTGAAGGTTTGGGGTTGTTTCTCGGCAGCTGGGGTGGGAAAACTTCATATTATTGACGGAATAATGGACCACAGGAAATACATTGATATTTTAAAGCTAAATTTGGCAGAAAGCACACGAAAATTGGGTCTGCACAACGATTTCACTTTTTACCAAGGCAATGACCCAAAGCATAAGGCTTACAATACCCGGATGTGGCTCCTATACAATTGTCCTAAAGTGATGGAAACTCCACCCCGGTCACCGGACATTAACCCCATCGAAAATTTATGGGGCCATTTAGACCAGCAAATAAGAAAATTACCAATTAGAAATGTAACAGACCGAAAAGAGAAGATAGTACAAGAATGGGTACAAATTTCGATTGAAACTACCAAAACACTTGTCCAATCCATGCCAAATAGGCTTAAGCATGTAACTAAAAAATAATGGATATGCCACAAAATATTAAAATTTGTTAAATTTTTTGTTTCTTATCAAAAAAAAGTTATTTGTATGAATATGAATTTGTTGTCTGTTAATTGATTTTTTTGTTTTTTGTTATTAAATGTTCTGTTTTTGAAATCTGATCTTTACAATCAATGACGTTGGAAGTTTTAGTGGTTTTTGCATAAATCGAAAAAGAGTTATTTTTGTTCCGACTGTATGAATATGAGTTTGATTGACTGCATGCATTCAGTATTCCTTTTTTTGACATAAATTTCCCCCGCTATTTTATGTCACTTTGAATATTAAAGTAGCGAGCTGCGAACGCGAACTTTCAGAAGCAACCAATTTCCAGCAAATATAATCGAAAAGGAATACTTCTTGATATGCAAGAAAATGGCGATTGAATTATGAAGTTTATCTATTCACTAAAATCTCATCAATAATTAGTTTAAGTAACCTAATTACCGATTTGAATTTTTTGGAATTTGGAAGAATTTCATGCCTACGTTAGCGAAAATGGTCTTGCCCCAGAAGAGATTTATAATGGCGATGATACTGCTCTATATTGGAAACTTCTTCCGACGAAAACTCTTGTGTTGTCCAAAGTGGCAACTGAGCCAGGCATTAATGAAGAAATCGTTTATGCTAACCTAATAACTATGGCACAAATTCATAGTCATTTAAAGTCGACTTTAATATAATTTATTCACCTACTTAACTTAAAGTAGACTTAATATATAATTTACGATAAAATAACGGTAACATTTTCAATTGAAATGCTGGATGTGGAAGACCCACGATCTAATCGTGCCCATCAATTAAATGTTGCTAGATTACTTTTTCGGAAATGTTTTGACATTTGGGTTTGTTCGATTAAATCATAAGGCATAAATATGTATGTGTATAACAAAAAGTTCAAGTCGACTTTTTTATTTAGAGCCGGTTATAACTAAAGTCGGCTTTAGGCACCATTAATGAGCTGACTATGAATTTGCGCCTATGTGTTTTCATTTCATTTAACGTTATTTTGAGCAAAAAAAGTTTTTCTATTCAATAATGTGTTTTTTCCTCTATCGAGATTTTACTGTATTTCTTAAGTTATATTATTATTTACGCAAAAGTAAAAAAGCAAATTCAATCAAATACCTGGAATTATGAGAAACGAATTTGTCTTTAAATCGAATTACTTAATTTAGTGCCTTCACCTTTGCACCGGCGATATACAAAAAAAGAACATATTAGAGTTCATATTTTTATGCAATGAGATACGTTCAACACTATTTTCCTATTTTTGTGTTACCAAAATTAATCGATTACTTATGCCAAACCCTGACCGTTTCCATGAAAAAAATTGAATTATAAAGAGACAAAGTAACTTCTTAAGTTCATTGGTAGATCAAAATTATTAAGTACATCTAGTAAGTACACATTAACTACTTCTTTTTTTAAATTCGTACTCTGATCATAAAAGATTCTAATAAATAAATAAATGTAATTGAAAGTATGTGGGAAAACTAAAAACGTTAACCACAATATTGATGAAAATGTATTGATTAGTAAGAAGAAAACATTTTTTCATAAAGTATTTCATCATAATCAGAAAAAGTCTATGATATATTATAATACATCACCTTGATAGATCCCCCATCACACATTGCTCAGACGACACGCAGTCTGACTTCATTCGCCAAAATTCTACACAAAAAAACATGTTTAGTGTTCTTACCAAAACACCATAAGGAATCCAAATTAAGAAAAAATAAAAAATGATCAACCCTTGGAACAAATAAGGACGCTTCGTTATTCGAAAAAGTGGAAAAAGGCAACAAAGAACAAATGAACAACCATGATAACCAGTGAAAATGTACTATATAAACGGAGTCACTATTGCCAGAGAGATAGAGAGCATTTTTCTGTTTTGTATTTTGTTTGTTCTTAAATAAAGACCCACCTTTGACAATCGTCTTATGCTTATTCCTTGTCGCCGAATTATATGCGGGCTTATGTTTTCTGGCCGTCGATGTAGGCAATCTGAGATGAGCGGCGCCAGCTGGAGGTGGCGATGAGCTACCAAACAAAGATTCAAATATCTCGCCTGTTTTGGTGCGTTTATCACCGCGACGTCGTTTAGTGCCATTTGTGTCTGGTGGTGGCTCAAAGAGATCTTCATAATCTCCAGAGCCTGGAGAATAGGGACTTTCAATGTCATTTACAGTGTCATCTATTCCACCACCATTGTGCCTACCTCCTATGCCTGGTAGATTGCTTAGGATATTCGTTAATTTCGGTGGCTTATGCGAGGATGCCTTTGATAACGGTGGGCTTGAGATGCTTGGTATATGTTGAGATTTTCCACTTGACAGGATCACATTCGACAGCACTGTGATGCCCACATTTGAACTGCTTTCCTCGGGCTTATCATTTTCGTCAATGAGGTTAACGACTGTCTGATTTGAACTGTATTGGGATTCACTTGATTTGTGGGCTGAATCCTGTGAACTATTGGTTTTATTATTCATGAGTGCCATCACCAAATCCACGGGGTTGAGTGCATTCTTATCGGAGTTTCCGGCACCAGAGGCCCCTGACTGTCGAGGCTCTGTGCGTAGGTCCTCTGTTGAATGTTTTGACGGAGCATCATTGTCTGCGACTGAGTCATGAGACATATCAGCGGGGGGTGTTGGTGAACGCGGTGACAATGATGGTGATTTTGTTGGATCAAAGGGATCGTAAACATCAGGCGAACAAGGGCCAGACTCTGGTGGAGTATTCGGCCCAATTTTGTTTGAATTTTGTGCCATTGAATCACGTTCTTCTTGTCGTTCTTCTTCTTGATGCCCGTCCGAATCAAGATCTCCTTCAATTTGTAGAGCGTTGCGACTGATTTTTTGTTTGTTTTTATTTATCAAGTTGAACTTGATGCCACCTGGTGGTTCCGGAGGAGTTTTTGGACCTTGCTGTTGAATTGCGTTTTCATAGGATTCCTCTAATATCGATTCAAGTCTCTCTAATGGTGGTGTTTTATCACTGTTTACTGTTCTGTGCGATGAACCCTCTCGGGGATGGTGGTGATCCATCTGCGTCATCATTTCGTTGGTAGATTCGCGGGTAACATTTAAATTTTCCTCGTCATTACCGCCACCCTCGCTATCAGTGAGTACTATAATGTCCGCTTGCTCTTGGGTAACCTGGAATGGTGACCTTTCTAGATCAATTATCGCCACAGGTTTAGTGTCCAACTTTTTGCGCTTTTTCTCGCGACCGTCTTTCTTCTTTTTCTTTTTTGGTTGTTGATCGTTCTGTCGCTCTTTGGAACGACCGCGAATGCTAGCGAGGACCTCTTCCCGCGTCGGTGGTAAGGTCACTACTGTAGTCTGCTGCGGCTGATTGCCTTCTTTATTGAAGCTTACACTAACCAGAATGTTGTTGCCTGACGCAAAGACTTCTTTAGAGGGAGCGTTTGGTGCAGCATCTCTGCGTCTTTTCTCTTTTCGGGCGATCTCTCCGCGCCGTTTTTCGGACTTTTTCTTCTTCTTTTCGCGCTTCTTCTTCTCCTTAGGCGGTTTCGACGCTATTGAAAACTCATTGTAGTCCTCGTTTCTGCGAAGACGGCTCACACCCGCGGGAGACATAAGCGGCGGTGTCCACGAAACGTTATCGTGTAGGTAATTGCGTGGAGGACTGGGAGATGGTGACCAACCTTGATCACCCAATGGAGATTTTGCCTTTGGTGTGTGATGACGTTTACGTTTATTCGGTGGTGCTGAGCCTTTACGTCGTTCTAATCTGCTCCGAGATCTCTGTGAACTTGGTGATGCTTGTCGTTTTTTTGCTTTTTTCTTTTTACGGTCTTTTGGTCGTTTTGTCTTGTGCTTCGGTGGAGTTCTGGAACGACTCAAACGCGGTGTAAACCTAGAAAGTGATCGCGATCTTTTACCTGGGGATACCGAACGCTTACCGGGAGGAGCACGTTTGACTTTCTGTTTATTTATTCGTCGTGCAGGTGAATTGGATCGAGAACGCATGCGCAGTGGAGATCGGGAATTCCTACGGACAGGCGATCGATTCATTGGAGAACGCATTCGTCTGCGAGGACTAAGAGTATGCCTGCGAACATTCGGTGGTGAAGGTGATATGCTGAAACTGCGACGAGGTCGCTTCGATGGAGATGTCACTGATCTTGATCTAGATTTTGATCTCGATCTTGACCTTGATTTTGACATTGACCGAGAAAATGATCGACGACGACGCGGCCGACTGGCAGAACGTGGTCTGGATGTATCCCGCCCGTATCGGTCTTTGAAGTTTCTTTGATTCACTACGTTTCGTACATTATAACGCGGTAGTTCACGACGCTTAAAACGACCTCTCTGTGCGCGCCTATGTGAAAAGCCCTGATTTTCTTTGTCATTCGTGCGACTACGCGACCGACCACGACGATTTCGTAGTCTATCAGCACTTGCCCTTTCGGTCCTGTAGTTACGGTCCCTTTGATTCTTACTAATTTTCTTAAATTGTTCTTTATCCTTTTCGCCTTTACTACGTTTCTTTTTATCCCGCTTGTCAGCGTCATCTTCTTCAGAGATCAATTCTGTTTCCATTCCGGCAATGCCCGCCGCATCGACAGCAGTTGTTGAACCCGATTCGTTCGTATTTTTCGCACCATCTAGACCATGTTTTAGTGCCAATGAACCTGTCAATTCGGGAGTGCATGTTCCGTCGTTTTCATCATCAATATTATCATTTTTCTCATCCAAACACGGGGTATACGAACGATCTTGTTCCTTATCATTTTCATCGTCATCTTCTGCAACATCTTCAACATTTATCTCCGTCTCTATTGAACCAGGAGATTTTGTGCCATTTTCGTCAGACTTATCAATTTGTTCACCACTCTTAGGCTCATTGTCTTCCTTCTCTATCTTATCATTGTCTTTATCTTCGACTTCGACTTCTTCATCATCATCACTTTTGTCAGTTTCCTTTTCATTTTTCTGTGATTTTTTGGCCTCCTGTGGAGGAGTTCTCAATTGATAATCTTCTGCAGTTGGTTTTTCCATATTAAGCTCCTCCCAATCACTGTCGTCATACAGTTCCAGTACACCCTTCCGCTGCGGTTTAAGCACTTTTTTCTTATTTACCGGAAGCTGTATATCCAAAATGTTATTCGCTCCTTCATCTTCTTTATCACTTTCCTGAGTGACGCTATTGAGAGCTTCAGTCTCTTCTCCTGTGTTGGCATTTTTATTTTCACCTTTTTTGACCGTATCATTTAGACTACTCTCAGTGTTGTCTGAATTTTCTAATTCCATATCGTTTACGGGCGGTGTTTGTGGTTCTGCAATCACAACATTAATGTCGCTTCGAACTTTGCTTTCATCTTCATTTCCATTTGAATCATCTTCACTCTCTACAGTTGGCTGATCTGGTTCATACAAGTCCGAATCATTGTTCGCTGTTTCATCAGAATTGTCTTTATTTTTCTCCATTGGAGTGGGCGGTAATGGGATATCTTCATCATTATTGCCCGTCATTTCATCGTCATCACTTAATTGTACTAAATCTTCGTTTTCATCGTCTTCCTAAGAACGGGGTTTTTGTAAATAGGAAAAAAGAAAAAAGGATATTTCATGGTTAGTACCATTTTAAACGCTCATTTGTTTTTGTTTTTGTTTGCTAAAGATAAACGAGAATGAATAAGTTTTTGGTTTTCCCTTCTATACCTCCTTGAGATGGACGACCAATACTCGATTGAAGAAAAACGAAAAACCCTATATCATCGCCTTGTCAATGAATCAAATTGATCGAATTCGATATAATCAACGGGGAATGTATTAAATTATACATGAAAAAACAGCCTGTTTTACTTTTCTGTGAATGATATGGTGTGATAGGATGGTTGGGTGCGGCATCTAAGCCCGGCATAGGCCAAATATTCCATCAATTTTGTGTCATGAGTGGCTTTAGGTAGAATGTTTCAGAGACAGTTGCTGTGCATTTATTCATTATGAACAGACATGCATCAATCGAATGCATTGAAATAATTATAGAAGAAAATAACAGAACAACTTCCTCGTTTACCTTCATCGCGTCTAAGAATTTAATCTAAACATGCCAAACCATTCCTCGTTTGCCTTGAACCCAACTGACAATTTAATCTAATCATTGTGTGTGTGTGCATATAGTTTTTACTTTTAATATTTCACTTTATGGCAAGTCACAATTAGGTCTCATAAAGTGATATGTGGAGATCGGAGATCCATGTGACTGCAAGTGGGTAGTACAAGTGGTTCTGCCCTTCCTTCTGAATTCTGGATAATGACTAACGAATAAGTTTATTCCGTAAGAAAGTAATGTTTCAAAATTATTGAACTGTAGTAAAAGCTGAAATGTGTATTTCTTCATTTTCAACGAAATGTCAAAACCGTCTCAATCAAGTGGTCGAATTCTTTAGTTTTTGATTATTATTCGTGAAAGTGAACAATTAACACGTTGTTTTCTTTTTTAATCTGACAACTTTTCTCTTTCTGCTGTTTTTTTTTTCTCATTTGAACAATTACCAATGTATGATGGAAATAGAGTTTACTCCTATCTATCCTAAGTTTGCTAATGTTTAACAGGGAATGAATAAAACACAGAAAACGGAGAAAGATGAAGTTTGAAATCTGTATCACTTCAAAGAAAGTCATTTGTTGACGTCAAAATCAACATTGTTTTGTTCTTAACATAAACCTAGTCACAAAAGTCTACATACGATTTCAAATTTTAGTGGTTTTTTATGGTGTTTCGTTTGAGTTATTCTTCCAAATTTAGGGTCCATAAGCAAATGTAACCATTTTATGTTGTTCATAAATATCACAACAAGAAGACAAAAATGATTTTCAAAATAATTCCTAGAATAATCAAAAATTCCGCATCGGAAGCAGACTTTTGTGAATAGGTGTATACCTCAACAAGAAAATGCAGATGCTTGTGCATTCAACAGCAGCAGTGTGTCTTTATGAGTTTCCATTTATCCTTATTAACCAATTGCCTATTTAAAGCGGCCTAGCGGCAATCTCAAGAAGCCTAGGAAGAACTTCACTTAATTCCTGAACATTTCTCTGAAGAGGAAGTACATGACACGCATTTCTTTGTTTTTTTTTTTTACAGAATTCCACACACAATCAATATAAAGTAGTCATGTCAGTTGATCTATAAAGAATATAAGCAACACTCTCAGTAGAAGAAAAAACTGACTATCTAAGAACTTTTTCATTCCGAGGAAATAATATTTGAAACACAACCATGAATGAATGAGTTCGAAGAAATTTAAATTTTTGTAAATCCTTGAGTGAGAAGTTAATCAAGTGCATTTTTGCAAGAATGTGTAATGGAGCAATCAGGAAATTTGTTGTGTGAAACACTTAAATAATCTTCTAGTTTGTGTAAACACTTAAAAGAATCTTCTCGGAAAACGTGATACTTATTTATGTCAAACACCTAAATAAATTGCCACTGGATTGAAACTGGAAAGCCATTATCGCCATTTACGAGCAATCCCCCTTAGATTAATTTGTGTATTCAAACACTTAGCGGTTGAAGACCTTCAATCGACAAATCCTTTCTCGACAACTACTAGAAAACAAAAAAATAAATCAACTAGAAAATTAAGTATATCATAGCGTTTTTTTCAAAGCAACTCTCTGCTTCAAGACTCGGACTGGGATAGTACAAGATTAATGAAAAATAAAGTTTAACTCAAATTGGAAACAAATAATAAAAAAAACTCATAATAGCCCCTATCAACATACAATGTTGAACTTTCAAAGTTACCCTTGCTCATTTTCAATTCATTAAAGCATAAATTCATTCATAAAACGAATACGTCTACGAACCTATATGAGAGTAAGAAGCATCCTATGCATGGAAAGTTGCATTGTTTGGACAAACATATTACAGTAGCTGCTCTACCATAAGATATTAAAAAAAAAAACAAAGTAAATAAGAAATGATAAACCCATCATACCTTCGGCGTTTCGCCTTTAGTTGCGGAGGCTCCTTTAACATCTGACTTTGCAACTTGTAGTGACTCCATTGAGTATACCGAGAAATTTGGACAGTTTGAGTCATCATCATCATCGTTCCCGTAGTCAGCTGTTAGCTGGAACAATGAACTGTTGAATGCCGGCGGTGCGGCTAGGGGCGGTATTACAGATGGTGGTGGTCTTATTGGTATTATTGGTGGAGGCTGACTCAGTATTGGTGGTGGTCTGAACAGCGGTGGTGGTGCAGTTGTTGGAGGAAGACTGCTGTATAGACCAATGGGTGGTGGTAAGGGCAAAGACGTAAGTGAAGGTATTGTTGGTGTAGATTGATGTTGGTGAGCTGTCAATTGAAACTGTGGTGGTTGAACAGTTGGTATGCTTAGCAATGGACGTGGCTGCATTAATGGTTGTAGTGCCGGTTGTTGCTGCAGTGGTGGTGGATTCGAATTTAATGAGGAAATGTTGTCATTTGTTTGATTGTTGTTAAACAGTGGCAACGAGTTACGGTTGTTGCGATTATTGTTATTGTTGTTGCGTTGATTAAAACGATCTCGATTGTTGTTGTTGGAATTATTATTTGAGGCGCTATTGTCGTTATCATTCTGATTGAAGTTCTGACTGCTAAATGAAAAATTTCCTCGGCCAACCATACTAAAAAGGTTTCCAGTGCCGGACGAAGAGTTTGAGCCAAAGCTGCTTCGATATTGACCACCTCCTGATGATCCACTTCCACTTCCGCTACCACCGCGGTAGTTTGACTGGTTGTTGTTGCTGTACCGATTGTTGTAATTGCCACTACCACTGGCGTTGTTATTTCCTCCTCCTCCTCCGCCTGAGTTGAAATTGCGGTTGTTTCCTCCACCACCACGTGGGTACATTGGAGCTTCTGTAACATCATTCTGATTCACACCATTGGCAGGCTGCGTATTTGTAGAATTAGGCCCAGACGGCAAGGTATTTGTTGTAGGATTTGGTATCACTTCCGATGAGGAAGGTAGATTCAAAGACCCATCTTGGCCGATTCTAACCGCGTCTAGATGACGACTGGCATTGTGCCAGCGGTCCTGTAAGTCCATTATATTTGACAATAGATCTGGTGTGCTAGATGGCTGTTCACGTTCCAATCGCGACAAAAGCCCTTTCTTGCTGCGATGTGTTCGGAAGTTGGATATGCGTACAGATGTTTGCACAGCAGTTGAGCCACTCCCACCAGTTTGGATTTGAATTTCACTTTGCAGTCCTCCATCACTGTCCGAGAAGTACTCCAAGTCATTGGCATTACCGAAGAGTGAGAAACTTTGCGATGAAGCAGCTGCACGCACCTCTCGATCAGTTGACTTCACACCCAATTGCTCGGCGAGCCTCTTGCTGGCGGTCATTCTCTCGCCGGAGTTATCAATCTGTCTACACCTAGGCGCTGCGGTTCTCCTTCTCCTTCGTCGCCTTCTTATTACCCGCTTTGTAGTTTTGATAGCGAATTTTTCATCAAAATTATTCAAATCATATTCCACCACATATGTCCGCTGACGAGCACGTCTTTTCCGGCGCCTTCGAGTTTTCGGCGTCCTCGTCGTCCTCGAACTATTCCGGACTGCTCTATTTGCACGCGACGAGGATGTTGCTCTATCCGATGTTGATGGCACATCGGTTCCCGTCACTTGAACTCTAGCACTTGATCGAGTGCGCGCAAGAATTGCCGCCCGAATTCTTTCATTTTGTCGAGTTCGTAAGATTCTAGGTTGATGAACCTCAGTTACACGGTACCTTGATTCAGGGATTCCCATATCACGTATGTCCTCATACAACACATTCAAGTCATCGATCATATCTGAATCTTCGCTATTTTCCGAGTCAAAGCAGTTGTCACAATACCACGACCCTTCGGGGACGTCCGACAATGGAGGATTTAGACAGTCAATATGATAGCCTTGATTACAGCTATCACATAACAACATCACATCTTCTCGATCTGGTCGACTGCACACTTCACAATGCGTTACGTCTTCATCGCTCAAATCATGATTTAGTTTTTCGGCCCCGTTTGTCTTACTGACATTTATTTCGCGCAAAATTTCCCGATTCTCGTATGATTCCCGAACGACGATTCTATCGAATTCGATACGATCGATTGGACACGTTTGCACATTTTTAGACCACGCTTCGATGCAATTAGCACAAAATAAATGTTCACATGTAGCCGGCGATCCGATTTCTTGAGCGCGGAACGTCAAAAGACAAATTGGACACTTTTCAAGCAGTTCATTGCTACTGCTGTCTGAATTGAACCCGTTTTCTTCTTCGCGATTGTTTTCTTGAACCGATGATGATGCGACATTGGCGTTGTCATCTTCATCGTCTGATATAACAGTCCTTTTTCGACTCTTAACCGTACGAGCAATCTGAAAATAGAGAAGAAAAATATAAAATTGCATTAATATACATAATAATGTAACTATATAATAAAGTTTACTGCTATTAACGTCATTACAAGTTCAATACAGAAGCAAGGAAACTAAGTATGAACTCAGTTATGTAATGTTTATCTTGTGTGAAACAAGAACAACTTTAATAATTTATGGAAACTTTTTTCGTATGGTTTTGCAGTACTCAAGGTTATTCAAGATGTATAAACAATTCAACAACATTAAATTTTTGCTGGAATAAGATACCTAATGATAAGAACAGAACACATGAATTCGCGCGCATAATGGGATCAAGATAAATCATACGAAGCAGATAGCTGCTTGCAAACAAACAAGGTACGTTTCGACAGATATGTATCATTGTATGACTGTGTGTACAAGGTTACAACAACGTATCGGCGGAGAAGTGGGTTTGCAGCTAGACTAAGATGTGTTCTGACTATTCTGAATGATCCGCAAAGAACAATACAGCATCTGCAGAAGCGAAAACCATCACCCAGCAACTCTAAGCTAACCTAACCAATAGAGTTCATATTTTGCATTTTTCATTCTATCGTCATTATGGATTTTGGACGAACAGAGTATAAAATTAGCGTAAATAGAGCGTTAGAAGCATACGATATTGAACTAATGTTTTCGGTTGAGAGCCTTTGAAAGGTATCTCAAGTTGCATCACAATGGATCCAACAGGACCTAAGTGAAACGTGCCTTACCACATATCTACTAACCTAACTTATCTGCACTTACAAACTACTCCGTAATAAGATCTGAAATTATGCGCTTTTTTACTTGCAAAAATTGTTTTCAAATAGAATAACACTGCAAACGTAAAGGAGAAGTACACGGCGAACTGCTCGGGAGATAAATCATGCGATTTGTCGTATGTATGATAGTCAGACGCGTCAATCAACAATCACCATTTAAGCTGACTTCAAAATAGAAGCACTTCATAGCGCTAAAAAATCTTCATTGTGAGATGTGAAAATACTTTTTCTACGACTTTCTAAGGTACGAAGAACTTTTATTATTACAATACTACTCGCTACGAAATGCTTTAACACCAAAAACCACCAATCTGTTCCGAACTACTGTGTTTTCGCACTATTCTTAGCCCCCACAACGACTACTGCATACGCTGTAGAGACGAGTAGGAGGAAGAAAATACGCTTCATCTCCTCGGCACTTGCCCAGCCCTTGCAAAAACTAGAAAAGATAAACAAGGCAACTACTTGTTCAGAAACGAAGAGGAAATGTCACACTTAAAGATACAAGATATAGCTAAATTTATCAGGAAAACTAATTGGCTGTAAATCAGCACAGGGGGGACATGTCAAAATAGGCCTCTAGAATACCATTAGGTATTCCCTAGGCTTATTTCATTTTCCTTAGTATAGTCCCTTTAAAAGGTGCCGTTGGAAAGCACCGGGTAGTGATAGCACAAAGGATCCAACCAGGATCTATGTGGACCACAGCTGCTACTGTGGTGGCAATCACCCTAACCTAGCCACAACAGAGCTTTAACTAAATTGTATATGCATTTTGATAAATGTTAGAATTCATTTTTTTGTATCAATTGATCTTCCAAAAAAATTGGGACTTTATTTTGCTTATCGCAAAAAAAAAGCACCTGGAAGAAAGAGGGAGAATGATATTTTCATCAGTACTTCCTGACATAAGACAGACGTCTTCCCGACCGCTTTGTTTTAAAGCGTTACATTAGTCTGAAATATCAACAAAATTGTCATTGCCAATTCCTAAACGCTCTGAGTTACGAGGGTGTCATATGAAAAGATAAAACAAGTTTCGAACATTCCAATTTTCATTCCAACTCAGACTCTTATCACAACAAGCAAAACAAATACAGATGGGTTGCAAGATGCGCTACACTGAATTGAACGAACTTTCAATGTTTTGAATATGATGAACCAAAGATTAAACCTAAACCAAATCAACCAACAGGGAATAGATTTACGATTGAATAGAGGTCGTCGTTTTGTTGTCAAAGTGACAAAATGTCTACAAGTATAACATACACTGTAGCTTCACAATTCCAAACAAAAAAAAATCATAAGAATGGCAATACAATTTTCTCAATTATAGAATAAGAAGAATAAATACTACTACACTGTATATTTCTTGCACAACACACTTTAGGATTCCCTGATATGCTTTTTAGAAATCCCTAAAGTCCACAAGGCTTGGACGACTTAATCTATGTATATAATTAAAAATCGTACGTTAGTATGTAAAGATCCGCATATCTCAAAAATTTCCTGTCCGATTGACTTGAAATTTCGACACAAAATTCCCTAGAGCCACGCAAGTGTGGTTGTGTTTTGGTGTTGTTCGGCCATCGTAAATGATTGAAAAAACATATTCGCGGTCGCGTGCAAGTGCGGACCGAGGTGAGTAAATTTTGAAAAAAAAAAGTTGCGCTACCCATATAGAACGGGCATCCCTACACAACGCGCGACCATAATAAGTCCCTTGGATGTCTACTATAGAGATGTTTTACTGTATTAATCGCTCCACACTGACACCAAATTAGTATCTTACATTGCAGCGCTCTCAATTAACAGTACGCAAAAAAAAGAAATTGTCGCCCGTGCAAACTTTTGTCATTTTTTGGTACTTTTCCTCTTGATTGACAGAATATGTATTACATTAACTAGCCGATTTATAAATAAGTTTATTTTATTTTCCATATAAACGCAAAGTAATGAGATATCCATTCGGTATGAAGATTTTTTCCGATATCATACGAATAGAAGTTTTGCTTTGAAGTAAGATTCCGTTTTCCGACAAAATGTAACGCAGCCCAGCCATAAAATACACATAATTTGGCAGATACGCTCCAAAAAGCGGAGCATTGTACAACTACCAGTTTTATATTTCCGATAGAGTATGCGTTTCGGAAAAATTGCCGTTCCCAACGGTTACATAGCTAGGGCAGATTATTGTTTTATTATTGTACATAGAAGATTACTTTCACTGGACAATTGTACAGACTTAGTTCGTCGCTGCCGTCGAGTATGATTTACATTATGCACATCAAATGTTTTTATTTATTTATTACATATTCATAATACAACATAGATCGAGTTAATAAAGTCTCGTATCAAGGCCTGCCGCTTGTTCATTATTCCGATTGACTATAATTTAAGCAGACTTATTCCGCGTACTTCACAGAAAAAAGAACTTGACGAAATGTGGTTAAGTAAAAACTGGATTGAAAAAAATATATTAATATGCAGAGGCTGTGAACGTATCATGTAGCGAGAATGTTTTTTTGTTATTAATTCTCATTCTAAGCGACTCCACTTATTTTACGTAATTTTATGACTTTTCCTGTGTTGAATGAGTGTTTTAGTAGTAGAAAGACGTGCGGGAAGTTAGGAAATTATAGCCCGCCTTTCTGTGTAATTTTTTCTGAAAGTACATAACATAACTACACGAAACACGACATAAAGATATAGACTTAAATAAGCAATCTATAGCTAGATTGGTGTTCATCTCAGGCGCTGTAACAAGTTAATCGCAAATTTAAATGTTACATGTTAACGCTTGTTGAAATCTATATTGTACTAAGATAGTAGTAGCGACTCCATCGGTCAGACAGCCGGCAGGTATATCCGTGGCGAGGTGGTTGGACCTAATTCAGAAACTCTCCGGTTTGCACTTGGACAAAGCTCCTGTCAGTTACGAGTCGATGGCGGGAAGGCGAGTGGTCCCAAAGATCTCTCGTGCGTACTTTGCCCCAGTGACCGTTAGTTATTCGCACCATAGAGGTTATTGTGAATGATGTACATCGCGTCAGGCTATTAATAATAAGTAAAGAAGAAATTCTATTAGCATCCGCCATCTCCTATCCGAATGTTCTGCCTTCCAAAACTAAAGAGCCAGATAACTCCAAAATTATAATTGATCACTTAAAATCAACAGGAATAATTTAATATTCCTGTCAACATATTTTGTATAGCCTAAGGCTTCAACGCTCTGGTTACGTCGGCTTACGGCTAACTTATAATTTTTTACAATTATTTGTTAGGTTTATTGAATAAATAAATAAAAGTGAAATTCCCAAAATAATGCGTTTTTCACATTTTGCAACCGATAACGTTAATAATAGTTTTATAAACTGTCACTTTCTTGAGTGCACGTTGAGTGAACTTAATAGACTGGTTGAAACGCTGAAACAAAACGTTTCTGAGAATCAAACGACTTATAAGTACTTTCCGACAAATGTGTCCAAGTTGTGTAAGTTTAACTAGACTCATGATAGATAAAATTGATCTGAACACACAAATTCTATAAACCATGAAAATATTTTTCGAATTTAAGATAAGGCCTAGTTTAATTTAATTTTAACTACACCTTCCCTAGCGTAGTGTATATTTATTTATGAATCTAAATGATCTTGTTCGATTAATTAATTATTAATCAGATTCATATGATGATCACCGAAATGAATGAATATATTAAACACTTTTATTGCATTCTATTTTGAATATGTATCTCATATTCTATCGTAAAAAAGAAAACACTAAGAGTTCTTTTATGTCTAAATAATGGAATGACTTGACGATAACACAAAAAAGGTTTGGTTTAGTTAAACATTTACTTTCGCATTATTAAATCAGTACATCATGCAGTTCACCTCACAAAATTCATCATATACCTAGTTGGTAAGAAAAAGAAAAAAACGCTAATAGTTTGCTAGGCAATAGTTAAAGCAAGTGCTTGTGTCTTTTGGTCGACACAAAAATAAATTTATTTGTAACAGATGGTAGAGAAGTTGTTTGAAGGAAACCACATACTGCCCGCAATGCGCAGAAGATCAAATGCGCGAGCCATAAAGCTCTGAATAGGTGTGGGTATTTCGCGGTAAATTTATTCCTGATTTTGGATCTTTTACTCTCAATAGAAAAATGATCCGATCCATTGGTACGCGAACAATAAAATCTCCTTAATGTCCCAAAGCAGCTTAAACACCTCCGTATTCACCCGATTTTAACACAATCGAACATCTATGGGCTGCGATAAAACCGCGTGTTAATGAATGTACGTACTCTAATAAACAGTTGCCAGCTACAAGTTCAGTCAGCTTGGAATAGCCATCGTGGAATGCACTCAGTCATAGTTTGGGGGAGGTACCACACAACACTCAAGTTAGTTGCATTTGTTGTTGTCATTTTTTTGAAGCCATAATAAGCATTTTTTTCGGTTATTTTAATGTAGGCTAATCTGTTGTTTTGGGACAACAGTCTCAAGGAAAAACCGCTAAAGAAGATTCCTGTTACTTTTTAGGGGACGCGTTTAAACTTTTCAATCGGTCTAAAAATGTATGAAAACTCCGACTTAACCCTCTATCGGGTAAGACCGCCTGAAGACGGCCATAGTTATATTTTAAATGTTTACAGTGAAAAAAAAAATCAGCTTGATCCGACCCATTTTACAATTTTCCCCGTTTGAGGGTAGGATAATTTTAAGTGCTTATAACTAACTAAACAAAAACGAAAATTCGAACCCTAGCGACATATAAAATTGGATTCATACAGTTTTTATTATGAATCGTGTCATATCGTAACCAATAACTCAATTTTGTCCAAAGTCAACTTTAGAGGGTTATGGTTTGTGGCGCCACAGGTGTATTGAAGCATGTTTTTGGTTTGTATTTTGGTGGGAAATGACTCTCTTCTTTTATTGTTTTTTTGGTTTGTTAAGTTTTTGTTTATTTTAATTAATTAATACGTTTAACGAAATTATTTTCATTTTTCTGACTGCCTTCTGGCATTATTACGGAATAAGAAATATTTTGCTCACAAACCATCCTTATGGAGTTTCATATAAATATATAAAAGTTTTTGCGTGGTCTCTGTTGCTTAATGGGTTTATGCGTAACAAAGTTAAATGAAGCACGAAACTTCATGAAGTTTGCACTTAGGGCATTAACTAAGGTTTACGTAACGTTGAGCAATCTGCTCTCGTTTGGGTTAAGATGTTCATGAGGAACACTTTAAGATTTATAACTTATTGCTTTACACAAAACTTATAATATGTTCATTGTTTAGGAGACCCTATTCCGCTTTGATATAAACCTTTCAAAGTCAACGATGGACATGTGCATCAACTAGCAAGCCTCTTCAGGTAGCACAAACACCGGCCAGCTGCCTCCAGTAGGGCGAATCAAAGCATCGGAGGTCGTTCTGTACTTGGGTGCGTCCCCTCAGACGCGGGTATCATCTGCGGCATAGTCCCACATATTTGGAGTCGAAGACTTTTCGGGCGGATCTAAGATGTCCATACACTCAACGTGTACCTTCCACCTTAGACATTCGATCGGTAGACGCCTTACAAGGGTCATGTCGCTACACAGCTCACACAGTTAGTGTTTGAATCATCACTTCCATCCAATATCAACAGGATCAGGAAGAGCGTATACAGAACTTTTCTCCTCGAAGACACCAATGAGTTCTTCATCTGCTACCGGTCAATGATATAGTGAAATGTACCAACTCGGAACTAAATAAGACACAATAAGGTTCAGATTCTGAGGATAAAATAACCTGTTGAGACAATAATCAAATCGGCGCAAATACAAGTTACAATTTAAGAATAGAAAGAGGGACCACTTGATGATCCGGTAACAGAATGTCAGGTTATTCTGGTCAATGTATGTATATGATGACTTTTTTTCATTCAATTGATGAAAGTTCCCTTTATATGTAATCGTGTCGAAGCTAATCATCAATGCCTGCAGGACTGGAGCTCTTATCAGCCCGAAACAAATGAGAACCACATTGTAGTGTCTTCACAACATCAATCAACGGATAGCCTACGTCTTGATGTTCGTATTTAAGATGAAACACAACATGTTGCCGGAATATCTAACATCCAACTTAACGTACGTGAGGGCAGTCCAGCCATATAGTCTCCGATCTAACCTCGATTTTAGGCTACAACGGTATAGAGATTCTAGAACTCAAAACAAGGTTGCCCATAAGGCGGTAAAGCTATTCAAAAATGAGACAGCGATTTCAAGCCTTAGAAGATCAATAATTGAATATATAAGAAGTAATGTACTGTAATTACAATTTATATGAAGATCACTTAGTTAATATGTATTAATATTACAATATTTCACACTCTTATTAATACTTTAAATTCATGGAAACTATGATGATAAATGTGTTATTGTAAATATGTTATTTTATTACTTTATACTAAATGAATACATAATAATATTCTCGGAGCAGATATCACACCCACAGTACAGAAAGAAAAACGCAGCTTCGAATTTAAGTGCGTGTTATATATATATAGAGTGTTAATATCAAATAAATAAATCAATAAGGAAAGCATAGTAGCACGCACAAACAAAGTAGGAGCACTTTTAAAACGACTCAAAAAAAAAATCTATGTACTTATGAAACTACAACAATAAATATAACTCACGACATGACGAGTTGGACAATTTATCCAAATTTCTTAACGTATGCGATGCATTAGATATGCATTAAAAAACATTAAAAATAGATCCGTTTCTAGCTCATGTGACACAATTTGACTTTATTATTATTGCTTCGGAATTATTTAATACAATAAAATATAATTTATTCTCATCACATGGCGTGGTTAAGCATTCAGGCTTATTTCAGTACAGAGTGACTTTTGTTATTTGAATCAGGATTGTATTCAACAAAGACTGGTATTGATTTGATACATAAATACTTCATCAAAATCTTTCAAACAAATCATAAATGCTGAATGAGATACGATGAGTCTGAAAATCTACGATAAATGGATTCAAAAATAGATTCCAGATAAGTGCAAATGTATAATACTACTACACTGGCAAGAAGATGATGTTGATGAACAAAATATTCGCGAAAAAATGGTTTGACAACATTTGTTCTTGTCTGCAATTGGATTCAATCTTGTACAGGCATGAAGAAGAGACAAATGAGATTTCTCGTTCGCATCTTTCCTGTTCTAAAAACCAGTAAAAAAATACAAAGGCGTTGTTTTGAAGTTCAGGTTTTTTGAAAATATACACCAACTGTGCGAGCATCGTTATGTTATCCAGCCAGTGAGTGCCGTTAGTGTTCTCTGATCTTACGTGAATGATGTGCACATTAAGGTCAAAACTTGTTGTTAATCAATAGTTAGAACAGTGGGAGGAGACAATTACAAAAGGGGCGTTCAAAGTGTCTTTGTTATGAAGATTAGAAAACCAATAGCTATTTATGATTTAGAATTAAGGGAAGTACGGCCAAAGAAAGAGTATAAAAAGCTTCTCAAGACTGCAATATCTTTAAGGAACAATCGTGAGAAGTGGTGTTGCTCCTACTTATCCCATAAAGTATAGACACTCGGCGGTTGAGGTCACAAACTCAAACGCAAGATATAATAATATGGGTGGCGCGACAGTCCGAAGTGCACCTGGGTCTAGCTTCTCAACGACCACGTGTGTTGTGCGTGCTATTGTTCTTTCACGAGTGGAAGGGACCTACAGTTTAAAGCCGACTCCGAACGGCGAATTTGAGAAGCTTTTTTCTAGACAGGAATACTCTTTGAGCATTGTCAGTGACTTGAAAGAGGTGGAGCCGTGAATTATGATAGGTGGTAAAATTGGGTATCGAATCTGGCACTATCTGCGTAGGAGTCGACTATTATTATATTACCCACTACGCCACGAAGATTCACGACACGCAAGATAAGAACATTCAATTAATGTTTTGTCGCCTAGAACTCTCATTCGATTGAATTCTTCGGAATAGTTTTAAAGATTTGGACAATGACTTAAATAAATTGGTAGTCATTGTCATAGGCGTTGATTTTTAGAATTATAGACATTATTCTTTATTTCAAGATCTCCCTTCTTCTTCTTCTTCTTCTTTATTGGGTGCTACAGTCCGGGGTGGACCAACTCAATCAACAAGCATCTCCAACTAACATGGTCTCTGGCTAGCTGCCTCCATTGTCGCACGCCAAGTTGGTTGAGGGCCTTCTCCCCCTGGTTGCGCTACCTTAAGCCCGGGCGTGCGCTGTTACGTTGTCCCACGGGTTCGCAGTCGAAGACTCTACATGTCGCTGGGCGTACAGTTCGCGGTTGAATCGTTTCCTCCAAAAACCAAACGCATAACTTTTCTCTCGAAAAGACCCTTCATCCGCTTTTGAGATTGTCCATGTTTACGCGCCGTACAGAAGGACTGTGACAGCAGGATTATCAAGGTCTTATAAAGCGAAGATTCATAGAAATCAAGACAATTTATAGTACATAAAGTTCATGTAGTAAGAACATGATAATCTTCAATTGTTGCTTGTCGGGAACATTGAATGCAACTCCATCAGGTAGTTGACAGACCCAGGAGTATGTGTTGTGTACCGAGTCCAAAAAATCGCCTGGTTGCGATTGGACATAAGTAGCTCCTCATCAGTTAAAAGTCAATGGCAAGTGGCCTGGACATCTCTCGTGTTTGCTTTGATTTCATAAAGATGATCGTTTCTTGTTTTTTTTTTTAGCATTTAGCAGCTATGGCCAAAGACGGACATGTGTCAGGCCTCATCAGCTTGTTCAGATTTTCAGTCACTTGTGCTCATATTCCATTCCAAACGAACTTGAACAAACTTAATCAAACCTAACCTAATTTTATAAGTCACACACTATAATTTATGAATGGTCGAAATTTTATGAAAAAAGGAACAATTGTTTCCCATTCTGTGACTAATGTCCGTCCAAAGAATTTATGAATTCCCATAGATTAATTACATGATAAGAGCAAACCGTGAACTAGTAAATGTGACTCACATAATACATACAGTGTTGACCAAAGCTAAAGCAACACACACTTTTATCAAAAAAGTGAATACAAGGGACCTTAACGTAACGTTTTAACTCAAACGTTTTCCAGGATGTCTTTGTACACAAATTAATCCATAATTCCCTCTATTCGAGCAATCGAACCTACTCCAAGCCCTGAGAAACATTCTCAAACTATGACATTTCCTCCTACTATTTCTGATTAAAATAAATGTCTTTTTTACAAGCCTTAAAGAGGCTAGACAACCATCAACAGTTCTTCGGCGAAGTTTCATTGGGCTTGATTTTAAATTTTATTCGGTATTCAACTCAATGGATGACATAAGGGATACATTGGTATAGTCCTTAGAAGCAACTCAACTTCCACACCGGATGACAGTAGCGTTGCTATAGTTTTGGCATACCAATGAATTAGTAGACACTATTTTCTGTCTGTTTCATTGAAGTATTTGAGTCTGTGTTGTTTTAGTTTTGTTGTTTACACAATCTACATTACATTCCCGAGCTTGAACAATTCCCTGCAATGCTAACAAAAAAAGTCGCATCTTCACATCACCAATCGGATCCTTAAATCTAAGCTATAAATGAAAAAAGATTTAAGTTAAAGAGATGGAATCGTTGGCCACAAAATACGCTTTTTCTAAAGTTAATTGGCGTCGCCACATTTAAACTAAATTTACGAGTACTTTAAAATGTTGCAGATTGCACAGGTGTTTAGAGTTCAGAATTTACTATTAATTCACTCTTAACGTGAATTTGAGAAGAATGGATTTACGGGCTAATAAAATTAAAGTGGACTTTCCCTTATTCGAAACTCTCTCACTTTTACATACATTCCCTCAAATTTCCATACAAAATTACTTTGCACAACATTTGACATTTTCGAATTTGTGTCGAATTAAATAACAACTCAAATTACAGAATCTTTAAAATCAAGCGATACAGCTAGTTTAACCCTTCTCTCAACGCACAAATCAGGTCCCCCATGACAAACACCCAACGTAACCGGGTAGGCACAGCAAATCCTCAGAAATCACGAAATATTTCGACTAGAAATGGTTTGGAGTCTAGGTTCTGTTTTCGAATAAGAGTATTCTAGTACCAATCGCAATGTATCAGGAAGGATTACAAACGCAAAGTCTATTGGTTTATTCAGAAAAGCGTGCGAGAAACGTACAAAACCCGTTTGTGATGAACATCCCACTAAGCAACTGTGGGACCAGTGTAAATAAAGTATTATAAACATATATCTTTAGTTCCCATTTAAAACAAACAATGACCTGTTATTTTATTATATGTTTTGTACTTTGCTTAATGCAGATGATCAGGCGGATACTCGGTCAAAATTATATCCTTACACCTCAAACATACTATGTTTTTATTTTCTTTTGTATAATTTGCTTTATATTTCATATTTGCTAGGTTCCTCAGAAGCTCGTTTTCGACTGATTATTTATTCGAATAAATGAAAATATTTCGCTTACAATTCCTAAAACATACAAACACACCTGCATACCCGGGGCAGGTGTTGGCACAATGTTTAATGTTTGGTCGTCAAACTCCAATTAACATAAACGTCGATGAACTCCACAAACACAAAACTATTTAATTTTGCAAAAATAAAATTACAATTTCAACGCGTACTAAGCGTATACCAAAAATAATCCTAATACCTATTCACAACCGCGCAAGGGCAAACACAGTTCTGTGATGTCATTTGAGAACGAGTACCAGTGCACATAATTTCAAGGTCACATGAGTGACAGTAGATTAATGAAGAATCTAAAACAAAAGCCTGCCACGAGACAGCATAAAAATGTGAAATTAATATGCATACAAAAAACGCATGGGAATGATCGACGTATGAGGAATTAGTCATGTAAGCATGCATAGTACTGCGCAAGTTTGAGTAGCAAAGTGATATATTCTCCGCCCTCACATTCCATACCAAACCGGCATATTGCTTGAGCATGCCTCTGCAGCTTGCATAGAAGCAAAGAATGTATTCAATTAATTTCAAGTTTGTGTTCGATGCAATAAATATTCTACATAGAGCTCAAATAAAACCTCTCCACCTCTCCTATTGCATCGGACCCACAATGAATGTAATCACACAATCAACGGCGTATGTGTACCGATTATCAGAATCTCACAATACAGACTATCCAACACTTAGAATCAAATTTAATTTCGCCACACCGTCAATTCCCTGATATACACTACGTCAATTCATACATAAACATATACATATATATATGATAAAGTGTGGTATGTACAATCAAATTTTCAAATTACCATGTTAATGGATACATTATTTTTGTTTTATAATATTTAATAAATATCTGCAAAGACAACAAAATTTTTTCAAATTTTATTAACTCTACACAGAAATTCAAGAAGAAACCTAAAAAATGATTTTTACCTCTCTGCCATTACTGGAACCTCTTTCGCCTCCGTTTGCGTTGCTTTCTTCATCAAAATGTTCGTCGTCGTCGTTCTTGTCTTCCAGCAGTCTTTGGCGATTGCGTAGTCGATTTTTGTTGTTGAATTGATGACGATGATTACGGCGGGTAGTACTACCCGGCATATCATCTCCGCTGCCATTGTTTATATCATCGTCACTGCTAAAGACGAAATTTGCTTTTTTACCAAGTTTACCTCGAAGTATTCTCGATGAACACGGTTTAATATCATCTTCATCGTCAATGAATTTATTTTTCCGATGATTTTTCTTGTCGGCTTTTCTTTTATTGACTCGACCACCGCCACCAATAGCATCATTATCATCAGCCTCACTGAGAGAACTGCTACTACCACTGGTGGTACTGATGTCATCTGAATCTCCATCAAATTCGATTCGCATTACAATTCGGCGCTTCTTTTTGTTGCCGCAACCATTAGCATTAGACGATGTCGAACAGGATGTGGTTGTAGCTGCATTTTTACTACGCCTTGTGATACGTTTGCTACAAGATGGTTTTTCACTATGATCACTGCTACTGTCACCGGAATCACCAGACATAATTCACATTAGCGTAGATGTTGTGAAAATGCAAAAAATGTACATAAAATTTGCAAATATATATATTTTTTATTTCAAAAATTTCACTAGATTATGAATGTTAATGTTTGTAAGAGTTTTCTTTTGAAATATAATCTCAATGAAAATACATATATACTATTTATATACGTATTAATCGCTAATAATTCTTTTCTTTCTTTATACTTTTTTTTTTCTTCCACTACACTTATTCTTCTTTTTTTCGTTAAGATTTTTCTATTTGTTTATGGATTGAAATCAGTTTGTTTTTGGATATTTGTAAACTTGAATGAATACTGTTGATTTTAGAGTTGATTTTGATGCAAAATATTGAGTAATTTCTGGAATATTTCTGTTAATTCTTATAAGCACTTCACTCGTTTTTCTGCATAAACTCAGCCATTTTATTTTATTGGTGGCTTTGGACTTGCGGCAGTATGAGTGGCACAGTTCAAGAAGAAATGTATATTTTCCACCCGAAACAGCGGCTGGTATCCGTATGTTGCTGCCACTGATTGTCGTGTAAATATTAAAAATGAACGTGTTCAGCGCGTTTGAATATGTTTGTTATTTATATAAAATTTCTCCTATTAATTTATTTATTTCATTAATAGCTTCCATATAATTAATATTATAGGGTAGCTTGGTAGCCAGGGTATTAAGCGGCCTTATGCAAACCTCTTATTTAAACAGAATTGTTGACGGTAACGTTATTTTAATGTTTCATAATATTAATCAGCATACTTTTTAAATATTTGAGTTTGAAATACAGTGGACTCTCCCTAAGTCGAACTCCCTAAATCGAAACTCACTCTAACTCGAACTTTTTCGCCATATTTCACATATATTTCCCTCAAATTTCCATTCAAAAACCTCTCTCTATGTTAAGCTCGAACAAATAAGTTACCCCGTGCAGAGATAACCTATAATATCATCCATTATCTCAGATCCCGTGAAACGTAGGGGGAGTCCACTGTATTTGTTACACCTAGCAATTGGAACTGTTCCAAGATTGAATTCCCCTGTATTCGCCTGATATTCACTTATATAGAAAGAAGGAAAAAATATATGTGTTTCGGTCGCCATTTTTTGTAATAAATGTTCCTTAGGGACTTTTATATATGCGATATTCTTCCCCATGAACTTACATATTTCATCGTGCTAAATCTTTTGTCACACCTCCATCTCTAAAAATTCTCTGTTTCACCAAGATTCCAAAACTAAGTGCATGCATATTTTTCGGCTTACTACTTTCTGCTTACATAAAATAATCCACCTAGCACTTGCTCTTATTGTTCACCTTCGAATTCTTATATTAAAAGACCTTCTTTCCTTTGTTAAAGAAAGAATTTACATTTTCCAAAAACCATCTCTTCATTAACATACGCCCGCTATTGATTGTTTGCAATGTAACTTCAACATAATGGTTAATTTTTTTTCATGAGGTTGGTCATTCTGTTTTCGCAGCCATAGTGTTCAACTGTACACTTCCGTTCCGTTCTTTTCGGTGTAAATTAAAAATCTGACAAGATGGGTCGTATGCACGCTCCTGGGTAAAAATATATTTTTTTCATATTTATCCGCACAAATATCACTTCAAAGCTATTTCAAAATGTTCTATGCATGTTTGCTGTCGATTTAAAGTGAAATTTGCGCGTTCCGCGCTTAAGTTTAGAATAGTTTTGGCGGTGCTTTCACATGTGCTCATGAGTTTGTGTTTCACTTCTAATCGTGGTATTTTGTATTTTAATTTGCAGCAAGGGTATCTCCCAATCCGCTCTACCATACAGAAGGACTGTTCCCTCATGGCTTAAACTGAACGCCGAGGATGTTAGAGAGCAAATTAAGAAGCTGGGCAAGAAGGGTATGACCCCATCAAAAATCGGTAAGCATTTGGAGGTTATGCACTTGTGAATGGTATACGTAAACATAATTGTTTTATCCTTTCAGGTATCATGTTGCGTGATTCCCATGGCGTTGCACAGGTGCGTTTCGTCAACGGAAACAAAATCCTCCGCATCATGAAGTCGGTGGGTTTGAAACCCGACATCCCAGAAGATTTGTACCATTTGATCAAGAGGGCTGTTGCCATTCGCAAGCATTTGGAACGTAATCGCAAGGATAAGGATGGCAAGTTCCGTTTGATTCTTGTCGAATCAAGAATTCACAGGCTCGCACGTTACTACAAGACCAAGAGCGTACTCCCACCAAACTGGAAATACGAATCAAAGACAGCATCTGCTTTGGTTGCTTAAGTTCAGTGATAAGTGTGGAAGTGAAGCGTTTTTTATTTTTTAACACAACTATGGAATAAAACAAGAAGCCTACAAGTGAAAAAAAAATTGGCATTTTGATTGTACACATAGCCTGTTGTTGTCAGACTGCTGGGGTAGCAAGTAAATGTTGCGGTGGAGGATTTTATCCAAGCGATTTGCTTAGTTTGGGGGCTTGTATTATCCTCATATTCGTATCTTTGTTCCTTGGTCCTATTAGATTGCACCCATGGAATCTGGAAGTTCAGGTAAATACCCAGACTTTGGTTCATTGAATTTGGTGCTTTTGCAAATGATAATCCGGGTAAAAATCCGATAAAAAGGGTTGTATTGACCACAAGTTAGGGTGATGTGAATTATACTTAGGGATACTTTGTACGCCTTGTGGGTACACGTTCGTCTAAACTAGCATCGATTTGAATTCCAAAAAGTAACCAATATTCTCAGATCGAGAAAATAAGCTATGTACATATCTATAAAATAAATGATACCAGTTTTCCCTATACTACAAGCCGTCATCTTTCCGAAGCGCCATTTTTCTTTATTTGGAGCTACTGTCCAACTGGATCTGGGTCTCAAATAACAAGCCTCTTAAAATAGCGCGATATCTGGCTAGTTATACCCAGTTTCCCACACCAAGGTGGCTGAGGCTATTCTCCACTTGGATGCGCCACATTAAGCGCGGGCGTCGTCTTTTGCGTTGTCACACATTCTCAGAATCGAAGACTTCCGACCGTAGTCCATGCGCTCTACATGGACCACTAGTTCGCGGTGGAATCTTCTCCAAATACCGTCAACCCAAACAGGGCAAAAGCTAGAACCTATTGTAGATTTCTTTCGCTTTCGAGATTTTCCCCCGCGTCGTACATCAGGACTGGGACGAACAGTGTATTTGGTCCTTCGAGAGTCGGCTCTGTTACCTAATTATTGTATGTCCTTTCTTGAAGACATACTTCGTTTTGCCCATTGTTCTTCTTGGGTTGACAACAAAAAACCTAGTGCTGAAGATAAAAAGATCTACACGATCTAGATGAACTGATTAGGACAACAGTAAACTTGGGGTAATATAACGATATATTTGAAAATAGTATAGGTACATGTCGGATTCTTTAAACCCACATTTTTATGAAAGTTTCTCTAACAGACTGAGTATAGACAAAAGAACGTTATTAACGCCCAAAGACAGTCCATTTTAGAATGACACCAATTGCTACAACACCCAAAACTATTAACAATTGCGTTGCATTAACTCGATTGACTCCCTTCACGGAGCGTATCACTTGGTTATTGAATATGAAAACGTTTCTACTCTCCTCTATGTATGCTTTCTTCATATCCTCGTCGAAATCCTTATATTTTTCATTTAGTATTGCCTTTAATTTTGCTTTTAGTTCTGGAATTTTCTTATATCCAAACCACGTCGCTTCACAGCCGGGTTTCACTGTTTCCTCTTCTTCATCCACTTTGTTTGAAAGTGTTAATTTTCGTTTTATCATACGTTTTCTTTGTAGCAATTGCCCACCAGACATAAGGGCCATGTACATCTGAAAAGCATATGCAAAGAGTAATATTTTGTCCTTCTTGTTAACTTCGCGTAAGTGTTCCATGTATTTCTTAACCGGTTCCTTCATTTCGTAGTTTTCCTTCCAGTCTTTGCCGAGGAAAAATTCAAAATCTCTTTCAAAACGTTCCGTTCGATGGAGTTCTTTGGGAAGCAATTCCTCTGGGAGTTCCTCCTCGAAGAATTTATAAAGTTCATAGAATGATAAGAGTCCATCAGCCCATACTTTGTCATCCGAAAGAGCTGGATTAAGTTAATTGTAACGTATATTCGTATGATATGGGGAATAGTAAATGGAAATATTGTGTATATTACCCAGGGCAAATTTTGCGTTAACTAGGACATCACTGATTTTATGTACATCACGAGTTGCTTTTCTCAGTTGTAATGGAAAATCTTCGATCACTGCATCAGCCATTTTATTTGCTTTTATTACAGATGCTTCTTTTATATACTTTTGTCTTCCAATGCCAAGATAGAATTGTCTAAGACGTAATAACAAACATTTGAAGCCGAAAAAAACTTGAAGTTTCGCTGAATCTTTTGTTATTTGTTTTTCTTGTTATCAAATATCAGCAGCTGCTCATCAGCTGAGTGAATGTGTTCACACGCAACGTTCTATCAGGAATTTCCAAATGTCTTCTTTTCAATTCGCATTTGACATCAATAATTGATGAACAAGTTTTTTTTGGGAGATTCCTGTACTGTGAAATAAAGGTAGGGGATATTACGATTTTCGTGGATTCATGTTTTGAAATTGCAGTTTGGTAGATATCGATGAAAAATAAAATGAAACATCTTTCAAACTCATTTCCACGGAAATCGTGCTGAAAACTTTTCACGTAAATCGTAATCGTGCCTTGAATACGTCCATGATAAAATGTCTGAGGCAAGTTCTTATATCTTGTTATTTCTCGATATCTCTAAATATATATCTCTAAAAAACGTACGCAGTCATTGAACAAAGCCATCAATCAGTGGATGCTGATATAACACCTGAAACTATGCAATGAATGTCAAATTATTTTCTAAAACAGGGTTCGTTTTTAATTATGTTCTAAATGAGAAGCATTTTTTGTGGTTACAAAATTAATATTATGTTTTATTCGCAAACTCTTATGGCAAGTGATGCTAAAATTAAACTAAATTAAAAACTTCGTCGAATAAGCATCTGTTCTCCATGGGTGAAATGTTGTTCTATTCCTCCACAGATGATGCTGTAATCGATTAAGATAAATTCAGTTTTTCATTTGAAACGTCAAATGTCACATTGGAACTAACGTCAAAAAAAGAGCAAGATATGTATAACAAAAAAGAATAAATATTTTTAAAATATTCAATTTCTCATAATATTTTATGAGTCCTCTACAAAATAATGCATTAAAATTATCCCACTGCTAAGTAACAAAATTCATAGTGAACGCATCATCTTTCCACATAGCCACAGTAATGAACTTGGACTTTTCGGTAACCCGGCGTTTGCTTTTTATTGTTTTCGTTTTATTTGTTGTGCTATTTTTTAAAAGTATTATATTTGCTTAATTTAAAAGTATAAACTTCACTGGTTGTGTTTGCAAAAGATAAGAAAAAAAAGCAAAGTTAAAAATGTCCAATCGTCGTGTATCGTATTTTTACAACGCCGACGTTGGGAACTTCCACTACGGGCCTGGTCACCCGATGAAGCCCCACCGATTGGCCGTCACACACAGCTTAGTAATGAACTATGGACTACATAAAAAGATGAAGATCTACCGTCCATATAAGTATACAGAAACAAACAATTCGAATTGGTGACAAAAAGCTCAAATTGGTTTTTCCTTTGCTAGGGCAAGTGCACAGGATATGCTTAGATTTCACAGTGAGGAGTACATTGAGTTTCTGCAGCAGGTTACACCACAGAACATTCAATGCAACTGTAAGTTGTGACGAATGTGTGATCAATTAATCAATCAATTAATTTCCGTTTCTTTGACAAACACAGCTGTTGGCTATACGAAATATCTCTCGCACTTTAGTGTGGGTGAAGATTGTCCAGTTTTTGATGGGCTTTTTGAGTTTTGCGCTATGTACACTGGAGCGTCTCTAGAGGGTGCGCAGAAATTAAATCACAATCACAGCGACATCTGCATAAATTGGTCCGGAGGACTTCATCACGCCAAAAAATTCGAGGCTTCAGGTAGACAGTTGACTGTCCAAAAGTTTTGAGCTGACGAAAATTTTTTTGTTTTAGGATTTTGCTACGTCAACGACATAGTGATTGGAATTTTGGAACTTCTCAAGTATCATCCTCGGGTTCTTTACATTGACATCGATGTGCATCATGGTGATGGGGTGCAAGAAGCCTTCTACCTCACAGATCGTGTGATGACAGTATCATTCCATAAATACGGCAATTATTTCTTCCCCGGCACCGGGGACATGTACGAAATTGGAGCTGAATCCGGTCGTTATTACTGTGTTAATGTTCCTCTCAAAGAAGGAATCGATGATCAGAGTTATGCACAAGTTTTTAAGCCAATTATTTCGTACGTAATGGAATTTTACAGACCCACCGCAATAGTGCTACAATGTGGCGCTGACTCGTTAGCCGGAGATCGATTGGGATGCTTCTCGCTGAGCACCCGTGGTCATGGGGAATGTGTGAAATTTGTGAAAGAGCTGAATGTTCCAACTATGGTTGTCGGTGGCGGTGGGTATACACTGCGGAATGTTGCTCGTGCTTGGACTCACGAAACCTCGCTGCTTGTCGATGAGAACATTTCGAATGAACTGCCAATGACTGAATACCTAGAGTTCTTCGCCCCAGATTTCACTCTCCATCCTGACATTACGACGCGGCAAGAGAATGCAAATTCGAAACAGTACCTGGAGTTGATAGTGAAGCATGTTTATGAGAATTTGAAGATGTGCCAGAACTCGCCAAGTGTACAGATGGTCAGTATACCCCCAGATGCTATTGATGTTGATGAGTCTCGAACGAAGGACGATGCCGATCCGGATGTGCGAATAAGTCAGGCGGACGAAGACAAAATGGTTGAACCGAAGAATGAATTTTATGACGGCGAACAAGACAATGACAAGGCGGACGCTGAAAGTTAAGAACGCTTAGTAGAAATGCATTCTACTCAAACACTAGCTTAGTTCTTGTTACAAGTTACAATTGGTAATAAGCTTAATAACTGTAAGTGTAGGCAATAAAGATCGAATAATTTTACGTGTTTACGCATAAGATGAAAAGGGCATTTTATTGCTTCCATCAAACTGGAATTTGTTTCATCTCTGTTTCTGTCTTGAATTTGTTTAGTCTCATGTGAGTCGTTCTAAGGAGTAGATCCTAGATTTGTACACAGATTGGCTGATAATTATAGGCGTAGTCCCCAAGCGTGCTATTTATGAATAAATTTTCCTATTGATTTTTTCTCTTATTGGGAAACCCGCTATTGTGAAGAATGTTCGAAAGGAAAAGAAAAATGCACTTCATATTCATCAACATTCACCAACATCAGTGGTATGCAAAAACACTTAATTAATATCAATTAATAGACGCCACCATGCAAACTGAAAAGAAAACAATTCTATCTCATGCCAAATTGGCTGCAAAACGCGAATCTGTGACTCATTTTCAGGGAAACAAATATTAACAAAGTTATTAGAAATTAAAGTTGAAATTTTGGAAGGTAGACGAAGTCCTTGACTACCTCGAAGTTATAGCTGTCCATTGTGACGCTCTGTCCAAGACGTCGATATTGTGTGTCCTTTCTTGATGATAGCATATACTTCGTTTTCCTAGACCCATTTTAACCGCTTCCGCCTCAAGACGGCTCGATGTGTTCTGCCAATCATGACAATGTCATCCGTGTATGCTAACAGTTGTACGGATTTATGGAAGATCGTGCCTCTAGTGTTGGCGTGTGAGCCTTCTAACTTCTTCAGGATGATGTCAAAGAAGTCACATGACAGGCAAGTACACAAAACGGTGATCTGTATGTATGCAATGGAGACTTATCCCTTTATAGTTGCGCAGTTAAAGGGGTCTCCTTTCTTGTGGATCGGGCAAACGATACTGAGATTCCACTCATCGGGCATGCTTTCCTCCGACCATATCAGATGAGCTGGTGCATGCGCCCAACCAGATCATCTCCAGCTGCCTTAAAGATTTTGGCGGACAGTCCGTCCGCACCGGCAGCTTTGTTAGACTTCAGTCTTGATAATGCTATCATGACCTCGTCTGGATAACTGTTTCACCCTCTGGTAAAACTTTCGGACATCATTCGTGCTCTTTCTTTTTCTCATGAGAAGCCAGGTTTAGCCCCTACATCTCTGTGCGTAGACCTCAGGAACATATCTCGTTGTTCGCTGCTCAGGCGGCGACGAACTTAGAGAGAGTTTCCGGGAGACTCGATCGGCAAAGATCCTATCAGTCCGTTACGATTGTAGCTTTCCGATGTCAAACCGTGGGGTCCTTTCTCGACTCCGTTGATCTCTTGATATCCGGTTTCTTACCTTGGCTACAACAAGTAAATGGTCCGAGTCGATGTTCGCTCCTCGGAACGTTCGGACATCAAGAATGCTGGAGGAGTGCCTGACGTCGATCGCAATGTGATCAGTCTGGTCGACGGTTGATTGATCAGGGGACCACCAGGTCCCTTTATGGATGTTGAGGTGTGGGAACCGCGTGCTAGCTACATAGAGATTACGTTCCGTGACAAAGTCCACCGGCCTGAGTCCGTTATCGGATGTGGTGTCGTGCAGGCTGTGTTTCCCGATGACTTTGGCAAAGATGTCTTACTTACCCAGCTTTGCATTGAGATGTCCTAGAACGATCTTGGTGTCGAAGCTGGGGCACTGATCGTAAGTCCTTTCTAGGAGATCATAGAAGTCATCCTTGCTGTTGTCATCTTTGTCCTCTGTCGGGGCGTGGGTGCAAATCAGGCTGATGTTCCCGAATGTAGCCTTGATGCGGATTGTAATGAGACGTTCGCTTTTACAGACAAAGCTTAAGACTTTTCGCCTAAGTCTGCCTCGAACAACAAATCCACATCCAAATAAGCGTCTCTCCCTTTTGCAATCACCGTAATAGATGTCGCAGTTTCTCATCCTCTTTTGGCCCGCCCCATTCCACCACACTTACTGGATTGCGGTTATGTCTGCTTTGTAGCAGTCCAGGGTCTCCACGAGTTCTTTGGCTGCACGTGGTCTGTTAAGGGACCTAACACTCCACGTGCAGAACCGAAAATCGTTGTCCTTGTATCGTTTGCTGGGGTCGTCAACATTAATTCCGTCCGTATCCGACGCAGTTGGTTGTCTCTGAACCGTTATATTTTCACGTGGTGAGGGAGTTAACCTCACGCACAACCCCCAACTGTCACTGGAGTTGGTTACCACATCTTCGATCGAAGGTGCTCGGCTCCCAGATTTCACAACGTTGAGGTGAGAGTAGGAGTTCGCTGATAGAGGCTAAGTGCAGACGCTTGTGCCTGCATGAAACGCCATATCAACCGTTAAGTTCTTCTTCTTCTTTATTTGGCGCTACAGTCCGCGGTGGACCTGGGCCTCAACCAACAAGCCTCTCCAACTAGCACGATCTCTGGCTAGCTGTCTCCAGTGTTGCACGCCAAGTTGGTTGAGGTCCTTCTCCACCTGGGTGCGCCACTTTAAACGCGGGCGTCCTCTGTTGCCTTGTCCCACGGGTTCGGAGTCGAAGACTCTTCGGGCCGGAGCTGAGTTGTCCATACGCTCTACATGGCCTAGCCATCTTAGGCGTTGGATCCGAAGACGCCTGACTAGACTCATGTCGCAGTACAGCCCGTACAGTTCGTGGTTGAATCTTCTCCTCCAGAAACCGTCAACGCAAACAGGACCAAAGATCGCACGCAGAGCTTTTATCTCGAAGAGACCAAGGACTTCCTCATCCCCTTTTGAGATTGTCCATGCCTCCGCGCCGTACAGCAGGTCTGGGATGATCAAGGTCTTGTATAAACTCAGCTTGGCCCATAGAAACAGCGATTGGCAAGAGTTACTCTGCGTTTGATCTCGTTACTGATGTTATTTGTACTATTTACTGCGGAGCCGAGGTAGACGAAGTCCTTGACTACCTCGAAGTTATATGATGTTGTGTGTCCTTTATTGTCAATGGTTAAGTTAGTTAAGTATTAAATAAAACAAACAAGCAGGTTTTATGAACCTTTTCCTGCAGTTCTATACTGGAAAGTATATAACCATTAACATCCCATATATTTATGTAAGTTATGTCTAGAAAAATGAAAACAAATACATGTTTGATTTTCAATGTCTCTCAATCTGTAAATAAATTGGTTCAATAACAAAAATTAATTTAAGAAATAAATAAAATAAAATAAAGGGAACTATACTGTACAGAAGATATGATTTTGAGGGAGTTAAGCTAAATTAATGGGAGAACATATATTCATTAAAACAACAAGGTGTAAGCCATACGTTGGTGTAAATATGTTCATTTTTCACATGTTTACCAGAGTGGTATAATCAATCAGTGCTTTTTGGCAAAGTTGGTCGGCCTACAAAGAGTTCAATTATTAGATTGAGAGAAGAAAGATCTTAAAGAAAAGAGTATAGAGTTCACAAAGCAGTGATTCAGAAAATTAATTCGTTAACAATTTTATTAATACAGTGGACTCTCCCTAAGTCGAATTGTCGCCGGATACCATAATTTGTTCATTCATTCAGGCTGTGCGGCATAAGCCTAGTTTTTCTTCTTACTATTAATTTATCGAAAATCTTAGATCCATCAAGGGTGTCACCAACTTATACAGTCGAACCCGGATATTAGCACATCGCTTAATAGGACAACCGTTTAAAGGCACACTATCGTGATGGCAAAATTTATTTTTTGTACAATTTGTACTGGCGCAAAATCCTTTAATAGCACATGGCACTCAATGGCACAACCCGCTTATTATCACAGAAAAATATGAGAATACAAACAATCTTGCTCGCTCATTGTTACATCCTACACAAATCCTTAATTCATGTGATTTCCGAGGAAACATTTTTTTGGGACATATATTTGTGGGTTATACTTTTCACCGTATTTGACGTAATACCCATCCTGGAAGTCTCTCACCAAACCAACTTTTGTATTGTTTATTACAAATTTTTAAAATATTTGTTTGTAAAATCGGTTAAGGGCACAACCCATTTAATAGCACAGCCAAATTTCGTTGCACGGTTGATGTGCTATTATCCGGGTTCGACTGTACCTTTTGTTTTCTATTTTCCAAATAGGAAGTAAATCATTCAAAGACAAGGCCACGAATGCAAACAAAAATAATTTTGCGAGTCACCATGTCATACGTATGTCTACGAAGAGACCGACAGAGACTACAGAGACAGAAGTTAAGGAAGACTTCACTCTAAAGACATATGATATTGATACTTGACGGCCTCCTCATAAATGTTTGAGAAAACGGAAGGTTAGGAGATTGACCTGTGGTTCGTCTTGTCTTTTTTGTTACAATTTTCGGAAATAGGAATCCATATGGCGCGTTTTATATTTCAGCCAACGAACCCGAACACTTGCTTAAATTTAATAGTTACAAAACATCAACATCATTTGGCAGGTACAAAGCTAATTGCAAAATTATTCATGATTTCGTACTACTCAAAACTTCAAACGCGTGTATCACAAAACTGATTTTTTTTAGTTGGCCGCAAACATAACTCACAGAATTTTCAATCGATTTAATTGAAATATTGCGTATACAGTGGACTCCCCTAAGGCGAATTCTCACGGGATATCATAATTTGTTCTAATAAGAGAGAGTTTGACTTAGAGAGAAATTTTTGTATGGGAAATTGAGAGAAATGTATGTAAAATATGGCGAAAAGGTTCGAGTTAGAGAGAGTTTCGATCTAGGTAGAGTCCACTATATTCATAAGCATAAAATTGCATTAATTCACAACATTAGTTCCTAAGCAGCCACCAATGCTCCAGCTAAGAGGGTCTTCGAATCTGACCGTCTTGGTATGAGGAAAACAAAACTTCCGGTATAAAGATCATGTCATGTAGATCACAACTTGGTCTTGACGTCCTGGAAGCAGTGTATCTAGGACCGTTAACGATGGACCCAGGCTCTGACCCCCATGGGTCGCAAGCGTGATAAGTAAGTTAACTTCATGTGTAGCCTTTATAATAACTATGAGTTTTTCCAGTATCTCGATTTTACATCTCCATACCCTATCGAAAGCCTTCACGGAGTCGATAAACAACACACCTACATATGTAGCGGAGACATGTACTTAACGCATTACTCGATTTTGATCCGTTGCACGTTTATGTGGTGGATCGAGAGTTGAAATTCGTTTCCGAACTCTTTGTTTTCCCTAAATGATTGTAATAAAAGCTGTGATTTTTTCAGTGTAATCATATTATAGAGCAGAAGGCTACCTCTGTGATGTGCAAGCATTTGATGTGAATACACGATCTTATTCATAATGCAACGTTTATGATCTCTTGACATTAGCCTTCTTTAATCTTCAGAATTCAATGACGGCAAGACGAACAATCTAGTGACGCCTCTGGGATTTAAGTCTCTTTATTCTGTATAGGCATGACGTAATTTAATTCTTGACGAAATTCGATCAAAACATCTAATGACTTGTAATTCAAGGAAACTTCAAGCTTTTCTTTATGATCGTACATACATATATAGAGATATATTGAAGAGAACATTTAAAGATTTCTTCTTTCGTCGTGTTTCGCCGAATCGCAGAATAACCGCACTGATTACTAATCTACTAAGTAATTAGAAGATCTATTCCCAGAGTCAAGTGCAGCATACCGAAAGTATCTACAACCCCCTCACTTCCCAGCCATCAGTTTGTTAGACACATTCAATTATCTTTTTTTTTCAAACTTGCAAAACAAATTAAATATATTAAGCAACGCAGGAATGTGCCAATTATTGTGGGGTTAATTGATTTGAAGTCAAAATTTAATTGATTAAAAAAAGTCGAAAAATTGTAACTTGTGCAAATCTGGTTTGAGAGGTAGATGAGAGAGAAAGCTCCGAAAGTCGAAATTTTCGAAGCTTGTCTTGATAATTACGTTCGCTTAGCATTATTACTGAATGGTGGCGTGAATGAAGAGATTGGAGAGATGTTCGATTGGAGAGACACATGAATGGATGGAGCTGTTTCAGTTAAAATTAACATTTTTGTGTCAGGTATTCAAAGATTTCTTTCATATCTTCCATTTCATACTTCTACTGCAGGGCTGTCCAAAACTAGCTGGCCACATGCCGTTAGTCATCCCTATTATTGCGACCCGCGATGTAAAATACAAACTTACAATGCGAAATAAGTTTTGCATCAAAACAAAGGATCTACTGCACCAACCGTAATATGCCCACCTCGAGGCTTTCACTAACTATTTTGAGAAATGATCAACAATTTGCGAACATTTGGAACTGTTTTGAACCTAAACCGAAGTTATTGGAGCAAAGAAAGAAAACAACTTTCAGTGCAATTGAAAGTAGGTTATAGCTGAGAGACTGGTATACTTGCTTAACTAATAGAATCAGGAGTACCTCGTGGCAAACGTGATTTCCGACATAGAATCGCACTTATCAGCCGATGCTTCTTCGGTCTGTCAAATCAATTGGGCTCATAACTCCACCTCGGATAAATGGCACAGTCTGCGTGGTAGGGACCTAGGCCTAGGGTAGGAACTAGTGTCCGTCTTAAAATAACTCAAGTTGAACTTAGAGATATCTCAAAGTACAACTTATAAACAATGTAACAGATCCGTGGTAATAAAACGAGAAATAGGGCTAATTAGATTCTCACTGAAACAACACTGCTTACCTACCTCATCGTATAAGTGTGGTGTTATTATGGCCATAGCGTCCCGAATGTTGAGTTCGTCCAAGGTGATTAGACCAGGGTGTTAACTCCCATTCATTCTTGGGTCAGTACATCATCTTGTACGGATATAGGCCCAAATCCAACCACAAATCGATGCACAATCGGCATACATATATGAGTCTTGTTCGATAGTGGCCTGCACTGCATATATTCTCTGTTTGGTTTGAAAGAAGAAAGAATTTATTCACGCTCAAACTTTTCAACGCAATACCCAAAGAGGGGAGCGCTGCTTATTTTACAGTATACGGATATATATCGCAATATAGCAGGGTTCTGGAATACCTAATAGCGTTGAATATCAAATAGCGATGGTCGACCGATCTGATATGCAGTATGGATTCCGGGGAAAACATGTTGACGCTCATGGAGTTTCAACACGATGCCGTAGCCTGAACAACCATCAAGTCATTGTGGCCTGCTTTCTGGGCGTGGAAAAAGACTTCAACATGGTCTATATAGAGGGACACGTCTATAAAATGAGTCTTATGAGATTCCCATCTAACTTAATTAAACTTATTAACAGCTTTCAGGTAAAATAACAGGAGTTGCTGGAGGATCAAAGCTTGAACCAAAACTATGCATCACATACACTGCAGACCTTCCACCTCTATCTGGCACCGTCAAATGCTGCTTATTCGCAGACGATTCAATGATATACGCCACCTCAATGCCACCACAAAACGCGTCACGGAGGGTCGGAAACTAGCCAGCAAAGAAGTACAAGCACTACATCACATGGGGTACCCAAATAAATGCGGAGAAATCGGCACTCATGTACCTTAGAATACAATCCGAAGGTATACATATGTAGATTAGCAGCCGCATATACACAAATTATAACAAGGTAGGTAGGTAGGGGGGAATTTGATCACAACGGCAAATGGAGACTTTACCAAATTTGAAAACCAGATCAAATTGTATTTAATTCATTAGGATTCGAACCGGGGATCCCACCAACCAATGGTAGGCGCCTAACCAACGGTGCCATCCAATCGTTAACAACAAGGGGGACGATTAAATATCTTGGCGTTGACTTCACCGAGAAACTAAAACTCAACAGCTTCGAAGACTCTTATAACGGCCAACTTTGGATTTCATTGCTTCTACCTTCTCATGAAACAAAATGGACTAAGGCAGAAGACGAAGTTTTTACTCTATAAGCAATTCATCCCGCCAATTATAGTGTATGGGTTCCCGTATGGCATCTCCAAGACCACCATGGAGAACTTTCGATCTTTGAAAGGAACATACTCCGAACGTTTGCCGGCTTCACCTATAACAGAGACCGTCAGAAGTACCCCAGCTACAGCAATACTTGGTGACACTGTTCTGGGTGCAATTGCACGACATCCGAAACCATCCCAACATGGCAATCAGAGATTTGAGAAGCACGACTACCGGGCAACGATTCCGCAACGCATTGAATCTGTTAAAAGAGCAGTCATTGCCAAGAAAATCAACCAACGGACTGTATCACTTGTATCAAAGTAGTGATAACAGTCAACATCGTGGCTAAACAGGGTGTCACATATTCCGAGAGATCACACCATCCCGAGAGGACCAATATGATGATGGTGTGATGATGGCACGGACCTGGACACACCGATGTCAAGATCAAGGATTAGCATTAACAAAATACAAACGATAGTTACAATAAAAACATTGTAAGCTCTTTTGGATCCCTACTGTTACCTTCTCCTCTACCAACACCTTTTCTGAGTATGTTGAGTGTGAAATCCACTTTTGTATAATCTATCTAAACGCGTCGCTTGCGATCAACAGGAATAGATGTTAGGTGTGAAATAAGAGAGACAACAGATCGGAAGAATGCAGCGTATGTCGATGGCACTTTTGTGAGTATTGCAATGGAGCCCGCGAAGATGGGTTTAACGGTAAATGAGGGCAAGACCAAGTATATGGTGGCAACAAGAAAGGACTCCCAACACCGACGTCTCGGACAGAGCTAAACTTACTAAAGGAACCACTATAAAATCAACGAAGAATAACTCTTGTCTGCTGCTTCTTTGGCCTAAGAAAGATTGATGAACAAAGCCCTCTCTCGAACAACCAAAGTCTCTCTATAAGACCTGGGACGTCGTGCTATAGGGCAGATGCATGAACTTTATCGAAAGCGGACGAAGGTGCTCTTGGAGGTATAAGGACAAACTGTACAAGCTGTTTCGCCAAAAGAGTGAAGATCCAACGATTGAGATGGCCAGATCATTTAGAGCGGATGGAAACCAATGCTCCGACCCGAAAAGTCTGCGAGTTCACCCATAGGGGGCGCAGTAGAGGAAGATTCAGGTGGCGCAAGCAAGGGGAAAGTGACCTTAACCATGCGTGCGAAACTGGAGGCAGCTAGCTAATAATCGAGCTGGCTGAAGACACTTGTTGGTTTAGAACCAGGATGAGCCCGGGCGGTAGCGCCATCATAACATAACCAATACAAAAGTTTTAGTTTTAATTTTGTGGATGACTCCTGTGGTGAGTAGTCACGTCTCTTACGAAATAATATCATCATGGTTGTTGTTGAAAAAGACAACAGTGAACAAGTCTGGTTGTTGCAAACCTATCTTATATGTTGCCATATTAGTCACACCGTAGCAATGAACGTTAACTCAGCACAAATTGTCTTGCGGTTAGGCATACATTTCATACGATTCGATGGCTAATATCTGGAATATCATTAGAAAAAAGTAAGTATTTACGTATTTGAGATGTAAAAAAAAAAAAATAAGAAAATTCACCGGCCACATCACAGAAATGACGTAAATCCTCACACAGCCGTGACGTGTTGGATGCGTTTTCATGGTGTTTTTTGTTGTGACGATCACAAGAAGGGAGGAAGTGATTCACTTTGCTTTCATTTATGCAAGTTCATCTTGCTTACTAGACATTCCTTACTTATAATAATAATAACAACAATAATAGTATGACTGCTGGGAAAAGTTACCGGGAACAAAGTCCACTTTGGTAAAGTATGCTTAGTTCCCATACAAGGTTTTATTCCAAAAAACTGTGTGGTTTTGATTCCCTCTAAATGTGAAATAAATTCACATTCTCAAAAGAGTTCACATCTCTGCAGTATCAATGTGTTTTTCCACAATAATTCTTATGAGTTTGAAAGCCATAATTTTCTACAATAAACAGCGGAATAGCTATGGGGGGCAGCGTGCTTGCAACTAACGAAAAAAGGTCAGTTTGGCGTTATTTCGATTTGATGGCTCAAACCAAATTTCAATTATTGTTGTTTGAATTTAGTTCCCACTTGAGACTTTTGAGTGTCTTTTACTTTCAATAAGGAAGTGGAGTTCGTTCCCACCTTGTGGTGGAAGTAAATCCATCAGTGGTCTTAGTTCCCGGGGACCTCACGTAATAATGACATCTGTGCTTCAATTCCTCTCAAATTTAACTAACACATTCTCATTTCAGTTTCCGAACAAAACTAATACAAATGCGACCTATCACTCTAAAAATGTCTCAAAAGTCTAGAACAAGATATGTGTACACAATTTGTTCTCATTTAATAGGAGACGATACTGAAATAGGTATCGCCAAAAATCAGTCGTCGAGACGATAGTTAATGACAGTTTTCAGTCTACTACGTCTACGTTTCAGTCTACGAACCAGGCAAAACGATATCTCAGACGCTATCGTATGCTTACATGAAGCGAAAATATCTTCGAAACGCTAGACGAATATTACGCGATTAGAGCCCTGTGCCTAAAGCGATGATTCATGTAGTGTTTTTTTTTTTCCCAAGAGCGATGGGACATACTGTTTTATGCCGACTCTGAATGGCAAATTTTTTGAGAAGCTTTTTCTAGACAAGAATACTCTTTCAGCTTTGTCAGTGGCTCAAAAGAGGCACGGTCGTGACCTATGAATGTTGGTAAATTCAGGGATCGAACCTAGCGCCCTCTGCGAAGGAGAAGCACCAACTCGCTACGCCACGGCGACCCACAAGTAAGTGTATGTAATGTGTTGATCAAAATATGGCGCAAGAGAGGTAAGATTCGGCTACTTCTATCAAGTATTAACGTCTAATATTACATCAAGTTAGCATTCTCAAAACCGCAATCGCGCGATTGCTTTAATAAAACAAATTTTATTTCCGTTCGGATCCTATAAATCTTAAAATTACAATTACTTATGGCTAAGCCGTTATTTATTACTTATTGATGTCACATAGTGGGTGCTACCTTTTCCATGGAAAGACTTCCGGTTCACCGGAAGTGCTTCTTGGAATTCGATTCTTCGATGCCGCAGGTATAGCGATTTGATTAACTTTTGATGGCACGCGTCAGCAGTTGGTATTGCACCACATGGTGGAAGTGTGACTCTTTTACGTGTTAATTTATGTACTAAAGTGCAGGAAAAGGAAGTCATAAAAGTATTCATCAGTTGAGGGAAATATCCAAGAGTTTTTCTAATTAAAAAAATGGCATTTGCATATGTTTTTTGTGAATTATTGCAGAACTATTATTATGTTGATTCGCAATCTGGGCTACAGTCCGTAGAGGGCCACGGTGAAGCTTCTACAGCAACCACTCGTGATGTGCGTGATATTGTTCTAGCAGCAGTAGCGAGAACCTAAAGTTTTAATGTCGAATCCGAACGGCGAAATTTTGTAGAACCTTTTTCTAGACAAGAATACTCTTTGAGCATTATCAGTGACTCGAATAAGGGGAGGGCGTGGATTATGAAAGTTTGGTAAAATTCGGTGATCGAACCTAGGAACCTCTGCGCAGGAGACAACGCACCAATCCTGCGACCTAGTAGTAAGTTATTCGAATTATAGTATGAGCTTAACACTGATTCATACTGATCATTGTTAAGGTTATTTGTTATTGTCTCTATGAATTGTTTACTTATCGCATTTGGTCTTTACAAGATTTGAGTGAATCATCTCAAACTGCATTCATTCACCATCAGAAATTAGAAATTGAACATTCACTAGTTCCTTCTGATTTAAGTTAATGATCTACTTGTGGAGGTTGCGAAGTTTTCAAATTCTACTAGCAACCCCCATACCTAACCTAACCTAACCTACCCAGGCAGATATAACAGCGGGACGGCCTAGCCAAACGTGACACAGAACAGTTGAAAAAGAAACGAATTCTTTAGGAAAAAGTTACAGAGACCTCAAACGCGTTGCACAACTTCGATAGAAATGGCGCGCACCGTGCTTGATTGCCTATGCCACCTAAGATGTTAAATGACATAACCTAACGTTGGTCCTTCGATAGACGGCTCCAGTACTCAATTGACTCTTGAGACCAAAGAAACGCAGAGGTAGACCAAGCTCCTAACTACATCCATTGTGACGCTCTATCCAAGACACATCTCACATCTTTTGCGTCCTGGCAATGTTCAAAGTTTGTAACTGTCTGGAAAAAGCTTCTACCACTTCGCCAACCCACAACACGAGTGGTTGTTGCTAGATCTAGGTTCACTTTGAGCTGCAGGGGCACCATTTATTATTATTACAGAAAATACGAACGATTTGCGCAACCCTGGATTCGAGCAACTCATCGATTTTTGATGTCCGATTTCTATAAAAAAAAAATCATGATATTTTTACTGTATTATGTTAATTTTTGTATGTATACGGTCAAAGTCTTCGTTTTCTGGTTTAAAATAAAATGTGTTCAACAAAAACCTTTTGTTTTCATGATGTTTTATCACATTGCCATTTTCTCTAAAGAAACATAGGCATTTTGACTATCAGTTTTTATTTAAAAAATGTGCCCCTCGGTTATTGCAACTCCCATAATTTCGATTAGTTGCGTAAATCGTTTTATAGTGTATATTAACACCTGAGAATGAACTCGCGTGTGTATACCGTGCGGGTTTTCCCGCCATTCACTCCAAACTCGAAAACGTGCTGCCCTCACATAGCGGTGAACAGCAGTCTGGTTTCTCACTGACTTTCCTGACTCATGTTGTTAGCCTTATATTTGTATTTTTTCTGTGAGGCCTCACAAGAGTCAGAACTATTTCACAAAAGTAGACCGTGAGTCACAAATTGTAATGTTTTCCGAATTCTAACCAGAAGATTGAAAGCTGTGAGCTTCATAAGAACTATTAAAAACGTGGTATTTGATTGAGAAAGTCACAATAATGAATAGAATGAAACAAAATAAAGAGTGCCAAGTACAAATTAACATGTTTCCATTATCAGTGTATATGATAAATATACAAATGTAAATTTTACCAATTGCTGGTTGGAGATTTCCACCGCATGGTAAGGTGCATCATCGGTTGCTCAGTGAGACCTGGACGAATGAAAGTGTGCCGGCTGATGTTATTTGCCCGGTGCTAAAGAAAGATAATGCTTTTCATCTTTGGCGGCCTGATTTTTGATGTGTGTAAACATGTGAATGTAACCTGCTCAACGGTCTCAGTTTTCTGATGCCAGCATTTTAGTTTTAGCATATTTGCAAAAGTTGTTCGTCTTTTCAAAATGACGTTGTGTGTTGATAACGTGTTAGCACTTAATGCCGTTTGCTGCTATCACTCTCAAATCCACTTCATAGCCAAGTTACACTTAAACCTTCTATTCAGCCTAACCTATTTTACGATGCTTGTATATATTTAAGTCGGGCTTAGATAGGATACGTTTTTGTTAAGAGCAATCAAATTCACTTCGATTTCAAATGTCATATTCCTTATTTTACTTATGTTCATTAAAAATGTGCATTAGGAAATTTATAAGGAAAACCTGTTAACCCCGCTTGGCAGAACAAATTTGAAAATCTGCCGTAAAACAATCATAGTTATATCTTTGGTTAGCCGAAAGCGTTTATGAAACGAAAGTCAAAACTAAACAAATACACATTTCTGTTGCAGACATGACGAGGAAATCCAACATCTATAATTTCTAGCATTTCTACACCATATTCACGTAAGTGAAGTAATTTGAACTCCATACTGTAATTTAAAAATTCAGCTGTACTTTTTATTCGTAAATTTCTCCACGAGTTTATATCATGGTCATCATATTTTTTTTCTTTTCTTTGAGTCCATCAATTATCAAACTTTGTTCTTCTGTTCTCAATATTTCCTTCACAAGAACACTCAAAATAATCCTTTCCACTACCATGACGATTACGAACACAAAAGTATAAAATGCTTGTCGGCTGCGTGCAAAAAAAAACTTTTTTTCGATTTAACAAAAAGACAAAAAGCAGACCAAACAAGACCCAGAAAAGTCATAATGAGAAGATTTGCATATACTGGAAGTGGTTAAAGGGTTGATCAAGGCCTTAACCACAACTTGACTTTCGCTACAAATACAAATACTTCTCCCCTTCCACCTGTTCATTACAATATAGTTCGTGGGCATTAGGATCGCAAAGGTTTTCTAACAAGGTGTGTAGTCTGATGAAGTCACCCTCCACGAATGGGCCAGCGTCATCGCCAGACCCTTCATTGGTGTTCTAGCCATTCGTGAAGATTCTGAATGGCTAGAGCTATTCTGGCCAGAGCTAGTCCTGAGGGCAAAGAAAGTTGACTTTATATGTACGTCGCAGCTGGAGTACTGATGTTTCTACTACATGGCATATCGACAAGACAGGGGTGACAGGAAATGTGGTGTGTAAGGTCATCGAAGCTCCAGTGCGTGTTGTACCAAGGACCACTTCGTATTAGACGGAAGGTGACCTTGAGACATAGAGTGCACCTATGTGATGCACTATTTTAACTTAGTTTAATTTATGCTCATACCATGGTTCTTCCGAACGAAGTTCATCAAATTTTTCCAAATGCCATACATTATCGGGATTTCGAAACCCGATGTCATTGAAATCTAGTAGAAACCCCCTCGACTCCTTCCGTCCGAAAAAGCCTACAGTGTGAATTTTAGCTTATTTTGGGTATTTTTTGTTCATTCTCTCTTTTTGGTGTTCTCAACGCTATTATTTCCTGTTAACAAACTGCTGTTGTGAAAAAACTTGAAACTTGATGGTTCGTGGTTTTGGTTCGTTGGGAACATAGCATTCGATTTTTCAGGCTTTGTCGAGGCCCTTAGACAAACCCCCTGAAATACCCAAATCTTTTCCATCAAGCTAGGTCTCACGTTGAACCACACGAGACCACCATAAGTAAGCATTGGGCGAATAAGCTTTGTAGCAGATTACCTTCATTCTCGCATGTGTTGGCTATGGCGAAATCGCCACCCTTCAGATGTGTCCGACCGGCACACATCCTTTATCGTCTGGTCATCATTGCATAGCTACTCCAATCATGATCACCCATGTCCCTTTTTGTCGCTGTTGGTTTGACGACGTCGTATAGCTACTATCTCGTCCATTTTTATCCCAATTGTCTTTTTCATCATGTTTGTTCGTCGTTGTTTGGCTGCAAAACGATTGCCTATGCGGATAATGTTGTTATAGCCTTCTCGGAGAAGTACCCCTCGGTACTGAAAGACTTAATACAACATGGTCTAAATGTACTCTATAACTGGGCGACCGATAATAGCCTTAGCTTAAACGCACAGAAAACCGAGATCGTCCTTTTCACTAGGAGATACAAAATACCTCACATCGACCCTCGAACCCTAAATGGCACCAGTTTGCAATTCTCTAATAAGGCTAAATATCTTGGCCTTGTATTAGAGAGTAAACTGAACTGGAAATTTAATACTGCCGAAAGAGCAAGGAAGGCTATCACAGCCCTATCCATGAGCAAAAAAGCCATCGGACAAAAATGGGGTCTTCAACCACATATGACACTGGCTTTTCAACGCGGTGATCGGACCCAATGGGACAACGCAATAGAGAACGCCCATGGAACCGATGGTGATGGCATGGAGAAGGACCTCAATCGACTTGGTGTGCGCAGTTGGAGACAGCTGGCTAAAGAGGCCCTAAGGAAGGTATAAAGACAAGTATGCATCTGCATAAGTGGAGCCTTGAGAACAACTCCCACCGATGCACTTGAAACCATACTAAAGCATCTGCATCTGCATAAGTGGAGCCTTGAGAACAACTCCCACCGATGCACTTGAAACCATACTAAAGCTTATCCCACTAGATATTCTTGGAAAGCAAACAGCAATCAACTGTGCAATCAGATTGAAAGCATACCAGTCCTAATGGAACAAGGACTTGCTTCTACTAATCTCGATTACACTTCACCTGTTTAATTCTCAGAGAAGAACTTCAAAACCCTAATTCCGAAAAGAGACCTACATGGCGGCAATATACCATTCGGTAACGGCGGCGGCGGGTATAATTACCGGACACTACCTATTGGGTTTACACGCGAAAAGACTAAGACTATTTTCTAACGATTTCTGCAGAAGTTGCCGAGACGAGGAAAGTGTACAACACCTTCTCTGCAACTGCCCAGCACTTGCCTCAGTTAGGAAAGCTACTCTTGGCTCATACTTCTTCGATAATCTAAGCGAAGAGAGAGACATCAATCAAATCGTTATTAGACTTCATCGACAAATTTGGCTGGCTGTCGTAATAACCACGCCGGCCCATCCCCCCTTTCTTTTCAGACAAACCCAGTAGAATGGGCCTACTTTGGTCTAAGTGCATCTAAGCCACCTACTACCTACCTACATTGTTTGTCGTCGTCGTATGTCATCTACCGTACAAACTGTGCAGTCTGTCCTTTGGAAGGAATCCTACATATAGCGTCCTGAACAAGCTTGTTTTCGACTTCTCAAGGTTGATCATCAACTTCTATTCGCAAGATCGATGAATCGACGATGATGGCCAAAGTTATGCAATGAAGTAAATTTATTGATTGGAATGAATGCCTCCAATCCTTGGAGGCATTAGACCGCAGGATGCAAGATATAAGGGAATTCTTAAACTCGCAGGGATTGTGCTGATTATCACCTCATAACCTTCAGGAATATATGTAAATACATGTAATGGCACCTCGCTTGCGGTGGAGAAAGTAATGAAAGCCACAATTTTGACGTTTTGATTTCAGGAGTCACGATTCTATGAATGAGAACGACATGTCATTCAACTTTAAAGGGTTGCAATCATCAGTGTGGCTTGCATTTCCGATCGCGATTGATAAATCGCAAGGGTTGTTGCTAAGTGTTTGTAGCATCAATCTTTAAAATCAATGTTTTTGTCATGGCCAATTGTATACCCCTAGTTGCCGTGGCGTAGTGGGTAAGTGCGTCGACTCCTACGCAGGGTGCCAGGTTCGATACCCCAATTTACCACCTATCATAATTCACGGCTCCATCTCTTTCGAGTCACTGACAATGCTCAAACGATTATCAAAGAGTATTCCTGTCTAGAAAAAGCTTCTCAAATTCGCCGTTCGAAGTCGGCATTAATCTTTAGGTCCCTACCACTCGTGAAAGAATAATAGCACGCACAACACGAGTGGTTGCTGAGAAGCTAGGCCCAGGTCCACCTCGGACTGTCGCGCCACCCATATTATTATTATTATTATATTAATTGTATACCCCTGCTCCCTCCCTTGTCGAAAAGCCAGGACGCCTGTCGGTGCAGCTAGTTGAGAATAAAAAAAAGTTCGTGGTGATATAGGTAAAGCTTATTTTAGGAGTTCCCAGGCAACTTGCCACGTCATGTTTTTTTAGAGAAAACTTTGCCTCTGGACGGTCTGCGTCTTATGTAGAATTCCTTTCTCTATTTATTTTCAAGTTATTTTATTCTCAAAAAGGGTAAGCTAGAAATGAATACCAACATATCGCAGAGTTTCTGTGTTTGCGTTTAGCAAGCATGTTGTCTCTGCTGGTTTGCACTTTTTATTGCTTTTACATCGTGTCATTAGCTCCTCCCGTTTTCACAAGTGGTATTGATATCTAGTAAGACGGGGATTTTTTGTTTTGCTGGTTGTTCTTGATGGTCTCATCGAAAGTGGTAAACAGTGGTCGAGCAGCATCTTTCACTCGGTTGGAATGTAATTAATAAACAAAGACATCATTGACAGCTTGGACTCCGAAAATACATACTAACCACCCGATTCGTACATAAAGGAAGCTCATAAGTGAATAATACATTAACCACCAAATTTTGCACACAAATAAAGCTCATTTCAAATAAATTCAATTTAATAAATTTGAATCCAAGACACACAAAACGTGTGACGCAAGCGTGTTTGCGACTTTTCACTAGCTTCAGGCCTCTTACAATTGCCGTCTCATACTCGTGTCGCAGAAAATCAGACCTCAACAGATGATTAGTCTCAAAGCTCCACAAAGCAGCTTCGTCTCATCTCACATCTGAGATTCGATTAGTGAATCAATTCACGGTCAGACGCCGCACGCGACGGATCTGTACACGGCTTTAAGTTGTTATCTCTTGTATTGGATCGATTGGTTCCAAAGCCAATTCCGGGAATGATCAGCAGTTACATATATTCCTTGATATGATTTATTAGAGCTTTTGAATTCGCGACCACACGGAATTGTTCATACATACATTTGAAATTAATGAAAAATTTCCGATTCAAGAATATCGAAACGCAACCGGTTGGCGCTTATTTCAAATTGTTTTTGTTTTTTTCTGAATGAGTTTTGTTGATGTTATTAGAGATAGTGACAAGCCAAAGACCAGATTAAACTAAATATTAGCTAGATGCTAATTTACGGTACGACACAGCACATCGATTAATCAGTTCCGCTTAAAGATAACCAAGTTGAATAGCAACGATTTGCAAAAGGCCTTAGAAATTTGAGTACTTGAGTTTTTGTGAGAGTGACAGAACTTATTTATTTACAAAGTAAAATATATTGTTTGTTTTTATTTATTTGGCTAGTGAGTGTGTAATTATAAAAAGAGTAAAATATAAGTATAATGTTGAACGTGTCAAATCTGTTTGCATCATTTGTTGTGATAGTAGCACTTCTATGCAATGGATCATCGGCACAAGTTCCTCACGTTCCGTGTCCCAACATATTTGAGTATGGATTTGATGGTAACTCATACTACGGGATAGTCACCTTGCGAGGATTAACATATGGAGCGACCAAACTTATGGTGGAGCTGTCACAGCCTGGTGTTTTGAATTCGGTAAGCCAGTTAAAATAAATCTGAGCATAACTCTTGTGTAACAAACAGAAAAATTTACGGATAAGATTGCGAAATGTGAAGGAATATTTGAATCATATGCAAAGCATTCCAAATGCAAGTCATCTTTCTCAAATTTATTGTGCAATGTATAACTTGAGTGAAGGTGCATTTATCTTTGTGCATGACTCGATCGAAAAAAAAAATAACCATTTACCCATTTATTCATCTCTTGTGGTTGCAAAACGTTTTGTAATTCGTGTTCTTCCTTAATTGTTTATCAAAAAAAATCCCCCCTTTGACTGAGACCTCGGGGTTTCGGTGATACCTTCCTTTGATGAATCAACGAAAAAACGAAAATTGAAAACTGATTGAATGAACTGTTGTTTTGGCTACGATTAGCATCACATTTAGTGGTCTAATTTAAGAGTGGTTGACAATTTTCTACTGTCTTCTGTTGTTCTCCATTCCATTTAAAGATGTGTAAAATCATTTCGAGTTATTTTAATGACTATTTAAACCGGAAAATCGTGTGTCCCATTGCCATTGAACTCCGCTGCATCGTATAGTCGATCTTTGTATTTTTAGCAGATCCGCAGAGTCGTATTTGCATGCAGTCGGTATGGTAGATCGCAGAAGTTCAACCAGTCGTTATCTAGTGAAGACGACAGTCATTAAACTTAGTCTGTCCCTTTTTCCTATTTATGTATAGTTTCTAAGAAAACAAAAAATGTTATTCTTCTATGGAAATGAACAACGTTTAATATTCCTTTATGATTTCGTGAAATTCTAAATTTGAGATGCAAATTTGCCGTAACCTTCCTACGGATATCTATCATGATTCGGATTAAGTTCGTGATGTTGTTTTACTACAATGCAACCGGTTCTCTTTTTTAGTTTAGGGTGAACATAGGTCACAACAAACAGTATTGTCTAGCAACCACGATATATGGTTAGATGTTGTTTTACACCGAAAGTTCGTTCAGATCCGTCTCAGTTTATGTAGGGGATTATAATTGTGGTGGTTCTCTATTGTATTGTCCCACCAGTTTCGAGTCTATCAGCGTAGGACCCGAAGGCAACTGAGCAAGGGTGTGACTTTACTAAACTTGTGGCAGTTCTATTTGCCGAAATCTACTATTCAAACTGTTAAATGTACCACATACTGTAATTCTCGTATTTATTACTCTTGTTGTTGTTTCTTAACCTCTTCTAACATCCCAACTTTAAGGACGTGTAATGGGTGTCGTGAGGACCTTAAAGTCGTGACACACTAAGGCCAACTTGCTGGGTCTATTGTGCTGTTAGTAAGGGATATTTTTTTACAGCTACAAAGATGTCGTAACTGCTTTTCCTGCTTTTCTTTGCTAGGCATTCATATTTTTATTTCTTCTTCGTTTTGCTAGCTTTTCCAAAAATCGCTGCGCGATATGTTCAGACGCAATGGATGTATCCTTATGGCGCAATACCCGGTAAGGACTCCTACTGACTCTAGCAGAAGATGCATGGATGAATGATGTAGTGCTCTGGCAAACCCGTAGGTACTCACACCTAGAGGCCAATGCTTTCATTATCTTAATGAGCCAGATAAACCGCGTCACAAGCACAAACTTGTTCTAATTTTTATGGATAATCAAGCCGCGTGATATTACAAGGGGCCTACTTTGACCTAAGTGTGACTGCCCTCTGCAGTCAGCCACTTTAATCTAACCTAACCTAAGGACTCCTAACTCCCTAACTTGCACACTTCCTTGCGACTAAAACTGATCAATGATGATTTGTTATTTTTGCGCTGAGTCGGCCATAGAGCCCTTGCTGTTGCTCTAAGACGCAGACCAAGTATATAAGTTCTTTCCAGGGCTTGGTCTTTCAGTTTTATTTGTAAATGTTATACAAAAATGTGGAACGCTTTTTTTTCAAATCGAGCAGTCTTTTTCCTCTAGATACATCAGTTTTTTGTCTACAAAATTGTTACCTTACTACATTTTCAGTTTCATTTGAACTGGAACCTGTTGATTTTTATTTGTTTATAGTCATCTGCAGTTCAGCTTTTACATTCTTTGCAGAGATTTAGTCGGGCCTATATTTTTTTCTTATATTTTCCTGTATATTCCGATTTTTTTATGATGGAGGCAAGGCAAATTCTGCCGAGTGTCCTTTGGAAAGTGTTTTTGCGCAATGTACACAACTGCTTTTGGTGTTTTGCATTACGTTTTGCTACAAGGACCCCTGTTATGCATGATCTCAATTTTTTTTCCTTTTCGTACCATATATACGGTGCGATGCCATGGACCGAATTTTCGTGCTATGTTCCACGAATAAAGAAGTTTTTTGAAACAGCAAAAAGATCTTCTTCTCAATATTCTTATTGTTTAAGATTTATATTTAAAAAATTTAGAAATAAAATTGTTTAACTAAAATGTCACTGATACCGCTCAGTATGATACCAAAATTAGAGTGACGAAATATAAAACGTCACAAAGTCAATATAGAAATATTACGACGACGAAATATAAAAAATCAAACAAAGACGTGCAAAATTGGATGCATGAGATTCGGTTGGTTTTTATTTTCTTTCAGACCTTACAATAGCACAATTCATTCTTTCAGGGATCCCTCTTTCTTTTAGTAATTAAATAAGAGAACAGCTTAGAAAACTTCATTTGATGATGAAAAACCACAAAAGCTTAAATGATCTCTCCAGTTTTCCTAGCCACTGTAATTGCTTAGTTTTGCTTAAATTTTTCAACCGAGTGCAAATTAAATTACTTAATTGCCGTTGTTATGTAACCAAACAGCAGAGCCACTGTTTGTGTTGTGTTGTACGTGCTATTGCTCTCTCACGAGTGTGGGACCTACTATTTTATGCAGACTCTGAACGCCCAAAATTGGGAAGCTTTTTCTAGACACTTCTACTCTTTGCGCATTGTCAGCGACTCAAGAGAAGTAGAGCCGTGAACTATGAAAGTCGGTAAATTAGGAAATTACTACCCTAGCGTAGGAGTCGACGCACAGAGCCACTACGCTATCGTCGTCAACAAATATGTATAATTGGTCAGGTGAAAACTCTCATATACTTCAAGACACTCCACCTCATCCACAAAAATGATTTTCATACTGGTTGTATCATTGGTCCGTTTTATTCTTGATGAAAACGACGGTCACATTACAGTCAATGGGGATCTCTACAGAGATATGTTGCAACGTTATTTCTTTGGTCAACTGCATGGAGTACAATTCGATGACCGTGTTATATCGAAAAATGGTCTTGTCGCGGCGTACAGCTATGAAGAGACACAAATAAATTTCAGATGAAGTGAACAAGGAATGATAGACAACCCGCGGACAGTTTATAAGCACTTTATTACGAACGATTATATTCGTATTCAGACATCATAATCAGGTATATCGATGATGGGTTTTGATATCTTGAATGTTGTTGATTATTCTATGTAAATCGTATTTTATCAGTGACCATGACCTGCTTCACAAATGTGCTTATATCATGGCATTTCAGCAATTTTGCAATTGGATCAGAATGATCTGCAGTAGAACACATACAGGCGTCAATCTATCTCCTGCGCAAGGCGTCCGGATCATTTAAGATCTTATGTGTGAACGTTCAGTTTTAAATTACAGATTCCAATGAACCCTTCACTAGTATAGAAGAATCTTGCACTGTGTCGTCATGTATGTATATCTATTAAAAAATCTTTGGAGTTTATGGAGGCTAATTCGAGCGATTTAATTGCTGCTTAACAGTCGGTGTGAATACCGTATCATGTTCCGATATTACTTTACGTTTTAAGGTAAGGCATAGTAGCAGAACAAATAATCTCGGTCGACTAGCCGCTTCAGGGAAGTAAGAGAAGAGTTTTTCTTTTGGATGCCATTTGTGCAAGTGTGTACCGGATGTACACGAAGTGTGATTTATTCTTCGAAAATTCTGACAGAGATCGCACAAGCTAAGCTGATTAGAAATTGTGGATCTTGTAACCTGTGTTGGGTTTATCCAAAATCCATAACTATTATTTTGTCTAGATATCGATTATTTTCAATAAAGCTTGACTGGCATATGTATGTATATTGCATTGACATCTGTGCCTTTAAAAACGTCTGAATGTAAGCATTATAACAATTATTATATTTATTTGTCTCGTTTTGACGCAAAATTATCTCTTATTGTCCTTCTATGTTATATGAAAGCTTTGAAATATTTATTTTGCATATCTTAGCATAATGCTACCTCACAAATTATAGTGCAGATTCGTAGCTTGCTTAGTCTATATATTTTCGCAGATTTTTGTAACGTCAACCAGAACGATTCTTACAAAATTGCAGCCCTTCGTAAACCCAACAAGTAAATATGTAAAAAATGCAGCAAAATGCTCGTCTGACCGCTCGTCTGTTACCGTCGTGAGACATTGATTTAAAATGGAATACGAATGAACAAAACGTTTTGTAATTCGTGTTCTCGATTAATTGTTTATCAAAAAAAATTCCCATTCGATTGAGACTACGGGGTTTCGGCAATGAATCAGCGAACAACAACAGTTTGCAATTTTGTGAGGAATGAATGGGTTTTGTTACAGATACATGCATATATGCATGGCGATACGGCGAAGGGTTAAAATTCGAATCCTTTATAAAACATTATTTAATTTCTCTATAGCTACAGAACTGTCTGAAAAACAACAAATTGGTGTATGCCCACAAAATGATCTGAAGCAGCCTGTAGTTTAATTCAGCATTTTTAGGCTTATAAGAAAACCACACGTGAACACAGATTACTCTGCGGTAGCAAACAGTTTGTTCTACAATGGTTCAGGATCCCCGAATATGCCAACTATCATAATTCAAGGTTCCAACTCTTTCGAATCATTGAAAACGCTCAAAGCATATTCCCGTCTAGAAAAATCTTCTCAATCTCCCATCACCACATTCAGCACTATGAACCTCTTAGATCCCTTCATAATATTGAAATAACATATCTTGAAGCAAGAAAATTTTTTATATATTTATAGACCCGGGTGTCTATTTCTCACTCTCTGTGAGTGCTTTCTGTGCAACTGAATGATATCAGCGTTATCCTGCTAAAACGCTTTATTACAAGCGACAATTGGTTCCAGGTAAAGGAGTAAGTCAATCTCCACGGTATCACAATAACCCTATATCAGCCTAAGTGTGACTGCTTTCTCCAGCCAGTCTGACTTGACCTGATTTTTAATTTAAGTGACAAATATTTAGTAGAAGGTAAAAGTCAACTAAACCTAGCCAGGCAATTACTTTCCATGAATGACTGCCAGAGACACGTTGAATAACTTATTTTTCAATTATAACTAGAATTAATAATCTTTAATCTTTCCCGTTAAAAGACTACGCGCCCACACCTCAAAATAAATCTTGTCTTCATCATGATTCTCTGGGCGCACATTATTTTTCTTTTTAAATTTTAGGTCTTATGTTATATCTGATGTATTATCTCAATGCAATCATCAGCGTCAACAGAAAAAAAAAAACATTTTACTCGTGTACCACCACTATGATTTATAATTTTTTTGTCTTGTAGGAAGATAACATTGAGCTCAACTTGAAACTTGTTTTGAGCATAATAATAAATCATTTCGTATAATTTTGGTGTGATTTTTTCGCTACATGGGATTCCCCAACTGAACTCATCATGCAAATTGTCTTCGTCAAAAATCTTCACCGGTTCTTGAAGCGTTTTTACAATAGACTGGAGACCATGACTTAAAATCGCTATTATTAATCAAATATTTATCTCAAACTCCAAATTCCATGAGATTCTTAAGAGCTATAATTGTTAGAACACGCCCGATACTGTGACCTTGTTAAAAAATTTAGTTCTGCTTTTCTAAGAGAAGAAAACCGTCTACACTTTTAGATCATTTTTCAATAAGGACTACTTGTTGGTCAAATTTATTAATATAAAATAATAATTTCAAGTACAATACAAACATTCATCATCATCTTCTGACCCACAAGATATACTATAGGTTTTTGGGGCCACTTAATCCTCTGCCAAGTCGATCATACATACATCCACCACGGATACGTTTGCAGTAGTCAATTTCAATTGAACATAATTTTCGATGACTCAGCTCAATAATGTCTCCGACATCCTAAAATGACGGCGGCTTATTGACATCGACCAATCATTAGACGTAATCATGCCCTTGGTTAATGGGGTCACCGGTTCGAATCTCAGGGAAAGCAAAGTTAATACGCTTTTATCTGGTTTTAAAATCCGGTCCAGTATCGAAACTATCGCTGGAGTGGGCAATCAGTGATTGTGAGTGTAACAATGGACCAACATATTTTCTCATACCACGTTTTCACCGAAAGAAACCGCGAAGTTTCATCAGTTTTCTCCAAATCTACCAGGTTCTACCATAAATGTTCAGGGTCTGCAACACCTAGTGAACTTCAGTTTATTTCGGTGATCATTTTCCAGTTCTATCTCTTTCTATCTGTTGGTGTTCTCACACTGTTATTTCCAGACAGCTGATTTGGCGGTCATTCAAAAATTGAAAGCGAGTGGCATTCGTTTTGGTCGGCACTTATAAATTGAGAGCGAATGACTTGAAAATTGAGAGCGAAACCACTTCGATCTCGGTGGAAACGGCCTATTGAGTTTTTCAGTAAATGTTCATCCGAACTTCGCGGTTTCAGTTCGGTGGAAACGTGGTTTCTGGTGACTTCTCACTAGCAGCCCCTCTTAGCTACCTGCCTAGATCACGGGATCTATGCGGCCAATCGACAGGACCATTTCTCGATATAACACGATCATCGAATTAAGTTTTCAATAAATCCATTAAAGTCTAGTCCATGCAATTGACTAAAGAAATAACATTGAATCATGTTTCTGTACATATCCCCATTGACAGTAACGTGACAATCGTTTTCATTAAGAATAAAACGACGCAATGACACAATGGGCATTTATTATTTATATATGAAGAAGAATGAAGTTTCTTGATTTAGAGAATGAAACAATAATAATTTAAATCTAGCGTCAATACTAATTCTACATCAAGCGAAAAAAAAGCCAACATAAACGTAATTTTGTAAGTTTCCAAAGTTATTTTCAACTGATTTAATCAAACGCACACATTTATTAATGCTTTTATTACTTCCTTTTCAATCTGTTCTTCAACATAAATATATAAAAGAGGCACACTTTCACCGTATGGTGCAATACCAACTACTGATGCGTGCAATAAAAAGTTCACTCACTCGAAATACCTGCGCCATTAAGTATCGAATTCCAAGAATCACTTCCGGTGAACCGGAAGTCTTTCCGTGTAACAGGCAAGGCTGCACTCAAGATAGTGTGACATCATTAATTAATCGATAATGGTTTAGTCATAAGTAGTTGTATTTTTGTATATTTTAGATTTCTAGGATCCGAACGGAAATTCAATTTGTTTTATCGCAACATCGCGCGATTGTGGTTTTGAAATGTTACCATATTATTACACATACCTTAATACTTATCTTTTTATTTGATTGGGTTTTTTGTAACTTTCAACATTGATATAATTTCGTAATTAACTGGCAAAAAGTCCCCTCAAATTAACTTTCGTAGATGGGATTTCTTGGAAGTCTTTCCCTGTTACGGATGTTCTCTTTATTATTTTGAATCTTTCTCGAGAAAGGCTTGAGCAAACGATTAGTATGTGTTCCATAGTTTCTTTTGCATGGTCACGGTGCCTAGAGATTTCCTGACTAATAAGGCTCATTTTATGGAGGTGGTAGTTACATGCTCCGTGTCCCTAAAGCATCTTTGTTGAGTTCTAGAACTCTTTCGGTACGTTTTGGGACACAACGTATCCTTGAGTGATTAATATCGTCATAGTTGTTTAATGATCCCTTAGTGTGGGTTAAGTCGTGTCTGTTAAATACATAAAGAGGACGGTACCTAAGCACCAGCCTCGGTTTTTAGAACGAGTAATTATCTTATATCATGACCATAGTGTTATCGCTGACGCAAGACAACGTGGTCTTGATGACTGGAAGCACCTTGCCCAGGACGGTCATCGGTGGAAGGCAACTATTGCACAGGCTCAGACACTTCAAGCGTCTTATCAGGGCTATATAATTCTATACGTTCTGTGTGTCTACTTACTTTTAGGCCACCGTGGTGTAGTGAGTTGGTACGTCATCTCCTACCAAACAACTTTCTTAATTCACGGATCCATCTCTTTCGAGTCACTGATAATGGTAAAAGAATATTCTTGTCTAGACAAATATTCTCAAGCTTGTCCGTACTTAGTCGGCATACAAATATGGGTCCTTCCACTCGTGAGAGAACAATAGCACGCACAGCACAAGTAGTTGTATGAGTGAAGCTAGGCTCTATCCCTCTACGCGCCCAGGTTGCAAATTAACATAATTATAATTCATACACACATATATATAAACATACATATACATACGTCATTTTTTAATTAGGAATTCCAAAGTGATATTTTATGTTTCCTCAACTGATAAATACCTTTATTGCTTCCTTTTCCTGCTATTGTTCCATATTTCCATGATATGGTGCAATACCAACTGCTGATACGTGCCATGAGATGTTCACCCAATCGCTTTATAGCCGGCGTTAAGTATCGAATTCCAAGCGGCACTTCCGGTCAACCGGAAGTCTATAAGGACTTAGCCATAAGTAATTGTAATCTTAAGATTTCCAGAATCCGAACGCAGATGTAATAATTTTTGCATCGAGCGATTGCGGTTTTGAAATGTTAACTTTATATTATATCAGACATTAATGAAAGAGATAACCGAGTCCTACCTCTCTTGCGCGGGTTTTATAATTTTTCCTAGGATCAGCCATCAGATTACCCTCTACATGATTTCATCAAATTCGTGGTGGATAAGGGGAGCTATGCATATATTTGTGTAACAGTTGATTGCTGCGAATGAGAATGTTATTTCGAAGCGCGGCTTATTTCGACTTACACAAATCCGATCTGTCGTTAAATGCACACCAGTGACTCACATTATCGATTCGAACGGAAGTCTGCGGAATACACTCCCTTTTTGTTTTGGGTTTCGGTGGAGGCATAGTTGATGCCATGGCACACTCCATGTTTCTCATTTGGACCAAATTTGGAATAATGATTCGGCTACTTCTGTGCGAAAGATCGGTAATAGCGAATAGAGTTAGGTGCAGTTTCGGCCATCCGCTTCTTCTTCTAGTTCGGTTGGACGTGGGCGTTTCTTCATGAAGCGTGTACCAATCGCAACAGAATCGGTAGCAGTAGAATCAGATATATTAGTAGTAGAAATAGATGGAATAGGTTCTTCTTCCGCGTTAGTGAGAGTACTTAGGTTCATACTCGCTGCGATGGCTTAACCCATTTCACTCAAATCCAAACACTAATTAATAAGTATCTCATTTTTTTCAGCAATGTAACCTCAAATGGTCAAATTGTCATCGCTAACCAAATTTTCAACTTCTCTGGCCGTCTCATTGTTGTTCTGAACAGAATTCATCAGCTAATCGATTTCGGCGTCCGATATTTTTGAGAGGCTGCACATCTTACGGTGCGACTTGGCTAACAACAACATATACAAATAAAAGACAACATAGATTAAAAAACAAAAAGTAGAAAAGGTATTGCATTATGATTTTGTCTTGCGAAAAAAGTTCACCGATCTGACCCTGCCTGCCTATATGCGGTCTCCATAAATTATAAATAATCAAAATAATCTATGTAATGGACACAATAAGCTAAAAGCACTACACCATTCGAAGCGTCATACTATCCTAACTTACCGATAATTTATTAAACTTGATTCTATAAAAGTTACTGTTAATTTGGTAGTGAACACAATAATTATGTGTACGTGACATTTTTCTGCAAATTTTAGCTTTGAATGCATATACATATGTAACTGCAAAACGAAGCAGTTACGGAAATGACGAGCATAGCAACGAACAGAGCCACTTTTGGACTTTAGCCTGGACTGATTCATTTATAGGGCTTCGGCTAAAGCCCGCGTAAAGGCGGTGTGGGGAGTTAAAGGATTAATAGATTTACGTGCATCCGACTTAAAATGTTAGAGCAAGACAGCGTGAACGTGACTTTGTGATGGGTATTACGCTTTCGACCAACCACGATTGGCGAACTTTACTATTCGAGTTCTTCATGACTCGTGTTCTTATAGTTTTTATTTCTTTACTTTTTAATCCTGTTCCCATTTAAATCCTCATAGAATTCCAATTTTGTATTATTTTTTGTTCACAATGTCCCGATAACTCGATGTATTTAAGCTCATTTTGTTATACCGTCTGACGGATTGCAATCTGCCCTCGCATAAGAAAATCTTCAAAAAATTAACACAGGTACTTGCTTTTATATGTTGGCAGAATTGAAGGAATGAAAATATCCATAGCCACCTGAAACCAATTTGTCAAGTCACACTTGCTTCAAGGTTTGTGGGTGAGGTGCCGAAGTCACAAGTCTCAAGATACGACAATGTGAACAAAAGATATGTGACCATCGACTGGCTAAACACCTTCGTAGAATATAATCGTCATACGGGTGGTGTCAATTTTATTGATAGTATAATGAGCCGATACAAAATTAAACTGGATGGAAGGTGCGCGTGGGTTCAAAGGTGGCTATTTTACAAAAGAGTACCATAGAATTTCGGGAAGAGATTGCTACAAAGTCGTGCAAAATATAACGTGACATTAAAATCAAAAAAGGTCCTGGCCAATAAGTCCATCCGGCAGCTGTGCGACACGGCCAAGTTGGCCATTGCCCCTGTCTGAGAAGAGCATTCACTGCAAATATCCAACCTGTGGCGGCATATCACAAACGATATGTGCAAAGTGTGGAGTAGCATTATGCTATAATAAGCAAAATAACTGCTTCAAAGTTTCAAAGGGGAAAAATAGAAGCTTAAGGAGGCACATTCACTTTTTTTTCTAAAAATATTTAGAATTGTTACTCCTGACGTAAGAGTATGGAAGTCAATTCCAAATTGGACTTTCGGAGACTTCGAATTTGGCTTTAATTGCTGAAGTTCAGTGAATCAAGTTTAATGTGTTGATGATCCAAAGTAATGCTGGTAGGTCCGCCTTTAAAAAAAAACAGAGAAGTTTTACCGTGGCACTCCTCATTGTTATGCAATTGTCGATCAATCTGCTTGGGTCAGAAATATGCGAATCATAAATGTGTGTATGTCGTAAAGACAGTATTTCTTTGTTTGAGCAAAAATTACCCAGTAAAAACTTGATTTGACAATTCAATATATTCTCTTCACTAAAAAAATACGAATTTTTCGTATAGATCGTCTTCATATACTTGGGCTAATGTGAGGTATTCAAAGTTAACTCTTGACAAGGTATTTATCTTCTGATGTAGTAACCGGTTTACAGATGATCAACAAGGGGGAGAACTGATGAACTTCTTCCAACAAATTCAAATTCACATGCATACATAATCGACGTATTTTGTAAAGAACCCTTACCTGAATCATCAAGCTTCATTAAACTTGAATTTATAAAAATATAGAGTACATTATTATTCATTCAACAATTTGTAAGCGAGCCAAAATTAATGTAGGTCAGGGCAATTCGCTTTGACGTATACGCCCCATCTCTGTTAGATTTATTCAGTTTAATTTTTCTTCCGAAGTGATTAACACACTTTAAAATTAAAAGAAGGCAGCTTTTGCGTGTTTATTGGTATCAATAGTTCAAGGTAATGGTATTAAATTATCAATTCACCCATAAACTTCTGAATTTTTGTGTGAAACATCTTCATGGTGTAGGTTAAACAAAGTACATATGACAGCTTGTCATATGTACATGTACATGACATCTTTTCCAATGTACATGTACATGACAGCTTGTCGCATGTACATTCTCCCAAGCCATTTCCTTCCAGATCGGATTGGATGTCTGACAACCAAACGCGATCCCAGATCCCCTGCGAATATACACAAACGGATCGTGTTCGGACAACCAAGCCGAAATTAAGTTCCTGGACAATGTAATGTTTAAAACAAAAACATTCCTTGATTGCAAGGTGTCACTGACATCGTCTCTGCTTTAGCCAGCGAAGACAATCAGATCTAGGGACCTACTATTTCAATACTCTTATCAATCCAAATCAAAACTCTTTTCCTTTTGCGGCGGACTGCATTCCGTGCAGATCGCACTAGCTCATGCTTAACGAAACTAACCGAATTGTTTGTGCCCACCATTTTGGTCGCTTTTATGGGATTGTGTGAATTAGCTCCACGCATTATGTTCATTGTGTTAGTTTAAAAATCGCTTGACAAGCGCACCTTGTTTCCTTTGCACCATCGTTTCATTGTAAACGATGACAATATGTTGGACTATGAACACGGCCAACTAGAATATTTAATATATTGTATACGAACACAAATCAAACATCTAGCTTGTGTTTGTTCCGAAACAACATTGTCACTCCACACTCCAAATGTGACCCGGCAAGTGCAACAACCCCTGTTATTGCATCTACCTTAATTTCTATTAGTTACGTAAATCGAGTTTGTACTGTACCTACATTTTTAAGAAGGAAAAAACATACAAATTCGTTTCCTACAACGTATTATTTCATCATACACAGCTCAAAATATAATTTACATTTTCGATAACTCTTTCTGGCGTCAAATTTTATACGCATGGTGACCTTAACTACAAACCAAAACAAAACGTTATTCCAATCGCCTTTCGTATTTTGCAACACGTGTCGGTGTTGCACGTCACTTTGTGACGCTTGTTTTCCCTTGAAAGACACAAGGCTGAACACTGTTATGCCACTTTTGTTCTGAACCTCCTGTTTGTCTCCAATCTTCGATTTCCACGTTTAATGGTACCCTTTTGATATTCAGCATAGGTCCACAAAGCAAAATTACATGTGATAGAAGAAAATTAAACTCCAATCAGCTGGTAGGAGTTCAGCTTCTTTATGCAAAGAAGATTCGAGATGTATTACTTAAGTGTGAATGGCTGGAAGTCGTATAAGCTTGGTCGGCCATAAGTTCCACTGTATTAGACCAATAATTATTCATAAAAAACTGGTATTTTGGCCACCGCCATGGAGAATACAAACAATAAATAAGAGAATAACAATCAAAAAGACAGATGCTTTTAGACAACATGACGGCCAGTAACGCTTTTGACAGAACTCTTGTTTTACTGAATTTGCAAAGCAAGACAATCTTCCGTTGAGCGAAGTTGTGTTTTGTATGTTGTGCTGGTTTTGTGCTGTCGAAAATGTTGTGCATAGCAAACTAATCGATAGTTATGGATGTAGAAAAAAAAACACAATATTAACAAAAGCTTAAATGAAAGATAGTGCCGATTGGAATTTTTTCGTCTGCCTGTCATACCGGTTCAAACAGCGATGAACAATTTATCTTCAAGCGGATTATGGTAATTAAGAGACTCACCTCTTCTCAACTATGCGCGGGTTCAGACTTCATATGCACTCTCCAGTGGATTCGTAGAAAACTTTTCAATTTTGCAAAGTAGCAATTATCGCACGACGCGGAACGGGTCAACAAAATTGTTAAGCTATTTTAGTGCCAATATACACTTGGATACTAAATAGTGCCGCCACAATGATAAAGCTTCTCAGTAAATGCGGAATAATTCTTTTTTAGAATACTCCCCTTGTGCATTGGAACTAATAAAAACAAAATCTTTGACGTAAAATTTGAAAAAATTCATGTTTTTGAGCGCAATATTATTTAGAGGTTCGAATCCCCAATCTACCAACTTTCGTAATTCATAGCTTCCACCTCGTTCGAACATTGTCAGTGAAATGCTCAAAGAGTATTCCTGTCTAGAAAAAGCTTCTCATCTTTGACCTTCGGAGTAAGCATAAAACTGTAGGAGCCCTCCACTCGTGAAATAACAATACCACGCACAACACAAATGGTTGCTGAGAAGCTAGGCCCAGGTCCGCCTCCGACTGTCGCGCCACCAATATTTTATATATACATATATATTATTATTTAGATATTTTTTTCATGTTTATAATGTTTATCGAATTCAAAGAGTGCCAAGGTGATTTTTGAAACTCCAATTTCTCCAAACTCCAAAGGTTTTTTTTTTTGGCATTTAGAAAAGTGGCATTAATGAAATTGACAGTATTAAAAAGTCAATCATATGAAATAATATGCAAAAGTTAACATACTCCTCCACCACCATCCAGTGAACCTATCCAGCTAAGAAGTAGCAGCCAGCACAGCCCTTAAGCCCCAGACTCTTCAAATTTGTAACGAATTCAGCTTCTTTCCCAATATCACCGAACACCTATTTGCCAAATCCTCGAGAAAACGTCTCTACCAGGAGTCCATCCAAATCGACAATAAGACGCTTTTCTCTTTTCTTGCAACTCCCCGTCCACTGTAGAGTTTCCAGGTAGAAACCATTGCGTTTCATAGGTTTAGGACATAGGATGTTTTGTCCTGGCTCAAGAACAACGTAGTATTCAAAAGGAACATCACTATCTGTATCTATACAATGTCATGTTCAATTCAAAAACATCCCTTAATTGCAGACTCTGTCTAAATGAGATCGCCCATCTCAGCTATTGAATATACACCTCATCTGGATGCTGGGACACTGCGGCATACGGGACAATTGTACAGACGAACAATTCGCTAGATTTGGTATTGTTTGCAAACCATGAGGATCTATCCTCTACTGTGTACCATCTTCTTAAGATGAATATAATTGAAACAACCACCCCAACTGGCACCGCTTTCCTTAAAATAAAAGGAAGCACCTGTAAACCCTCATTTCAGGGCCCTCATAGATGGCATAACCGGGGACTGTGCAAATTGGCCTATATTGACCTAAGTGGGACTGCTTTAACCAATCCTTACCTATGACTATACTAGCAAATGCAAATCATTTAAAAAGAAGTAAACAAAAAAACAAATTCAAACAGAATTTCATTATGACCACAGAGTGTTCATCCAAAAGCATCCAACACTGAACACACACGAAGGACGTTATTCATTCATAATCCCAATTGACATCGCAACAGGTTTTAGTTATGCAAAGAGTGTGTGGTCTGTTGATTTAGAGTCAATAATTAATTAATAGACTTTATACTCCCATCCAGTTGTCTGAATTAGTAGAAGCCATTATCGGCGATGTTTTTGGTAGCTATTTCGGTATGCTTTAATTCTTATAGTACTGGATTTACCCTTCAAACTTTTTAGATGTCACCATTTTGGGTAAAACACAACATTATGCTGTATGCTAATATGGTTAGAGCCATTTCTATGGATTTCTTTCATTAAAAATTAAGAAGTAAGAACTAGAAGTTTCTTATTTAACGAAGTTACTCATACATAGTTCTTATTGCTTTTGACAAGTACCATCTTGCAGAGCTTTAGTAATAATATGGGTGGCCCTACAGCCCGTTCTAGGGGCCTAGCTTCTACAGCATCCACTCGTGTTGTGGGTGCTATTGTCCTATCACGAGTGATAGGGACCTACAGTCTTATACCGACTCCGAGCGGCCAAGTTTGAGAAGCTTTACAAATTATTTTGGTCATACCGGGAATAGAAACCAGGCGAGATTCAGTTGCATAGGAGTCGATGCACGTGCCCACAATGTCACGGCCGCATGTCGAGTTGAATCTCTGACGATGCTATGTTATTTTCATATCCCACCAAGCTCTGTCTGGTTAATAGGAAGAACGTACTCACGCTCAAACTTTTCCACGTTGCTAGGCACATGAACACTGCACACTCATGACGACAGACCGAACGACGACTACACATTAGTGTAGTATATTGTATGTATTTACAAATGAAACTAAAGAAGTGTGATGGAAACTCTTTACTGAATATTTTGACATCTCCTGAATCACAATTGGAAAAAACTATCAACAATATCTGGTCACCCTACATAATCCTCTTCGATGGCGTTTCAGTCACAGATTATGACTGCACTAGCAGAAAAGCCTGTCTTACGACAGGAGCAATGACATATGCATTTATGTATGTAATCAATTATTATTCAATTATAATACATAATTCTTACTTTTATTAAGTACAATCTTCATTGTATTCATTGCAAATAGAATACTTCGGGAAACGGAATATGAAATGCTTATTCAAACAATACGAAGCAAACAAAAAGTTTTATTATAAAAAAGAAAAAAATAAATTACTTCTAGCCGGATTCGGTTTCACAGTGTTCAGTTGAACTTCGTTTGCTCAATGTGATCGAAAAAAAGCCAAACTTTCCAACTGGTGCGTCTACGTACACACTTGATGTATTTGATATACTTTGTTTTGTTGTTTAAAGTGTCTTGGGTGCAGTCCTTTTAAGCTTTTGTAAGCTTTTGCTAAATATATAACAAACAAAGAAAGCAAATCAAATTACCTCAGGCAATCCATGGCTGAGTATCACTAAACAATAAAACAAAAATTAAGTAAAAACTTCCTGGTCTCTAGTAAAGGGACAAGAAATTGTTCATCAAACGTCGAAAATAAACAAAGTAATGGAAGCAAAAATGAGGAAGGTGAATTCCATTATCGAACATCGGTTGTAAGAGCGCATCAATAAATATGCAACTGTGTTGCTGAAATGACTTTCAAACGGGAGTACAATCTCATTTAATTTAAACTACAAATTGACCTCAGTTAAAGGAAAGAAACTCAAACTGAAGTTTGAACCATAACTGGAGTTGCACTGACATTAGAAAGAGAGAGTATGAAATGTTTATTCATATAAAACAAAACAAAAAATGGTATTCCCTATAAAAATCAAAAAATAAATTGCTTCCAGCCGGATTCAAATGCACAACCTGCAGAATCGCGAGCAACACACCAGCCCACTCTGCCAACGAACCACATTCGTTTCAGAGTTTTTTCTTGGACCACATTCGGTATAGCTGTGACATACTTACATACATAACGCTTTATTATTAGTAGATACGATTCATATGACAAGTCTTCCCCACGGTGAGACTAACCTCCACCTAATGAGCTTCTAGGTACCAGTAAATGCAAGCATATATTTCTCATAATTTTTTTAATATTAAAAGCTCCAATATGCATGTGTACACATGTATACTCATGCATCAATCCATACAAACTCGCTAGAATATATTTTCGCTCATTAGTTCAATTATACAGCATGTATCCCTAACAACATCATTTATGTTTGAATTCATTCACTATCCAAAAGAGTTTCATTAACACATTTTTGTTGCATAGGAAAGTTTTAGTGTTAAAAGAGTAAACTAAAATGCGTGCATCATTGTTCGGAATATCAGTTCAGGGTCCTATTAGTTTATGTGATGTGAAGCCTTATCATTAAAAGGGGTCACAATGGGTCACGTCAAATCTGATTAGAGGGAGGGACTGGTTACTTATGAAGTTGAATGGTGCGATTTAATTGTTATTTATCGCTAATTCAATAAATTTCATTCGAGTCAATTTTGAGTTTAAAAAGGTGAGATGGTAAGATTCTGTGAATGGACATGGAAGCTATCTTAGGATATGTTCATATGTAACAGCAAGTACGCAAGTAATCTACAAATGTTCACTGATTCAAGAAAACATGACTGCCAATTAATGCTATGTTTAAAATATTGTTTTTGAACTTGGGATCGAATCCCAGACACATTTCATTTCGCATCATCTACGCTATCAAATCTTGTGAAGAAATTCCTAGAATCTATCTCTATAACCGGTATGTTTTTAAAATTATTCAGGTCTGGTTCACATTATCAGCACAAGTGCTCAATAAAGAGCAGCGAATATCAGCATTATCTTTTTTTTGAATAAGCGGTATTAATTATATTTTTGATTTTGCTTCTAATTATAATGTCACAACATGAAATTATCTGCAAAACGGGAAACAGGTGAATCACACCCACACTAGCCAGCATACTTTCTTTGTCCAGGCATGAGTTAAGTTTACATAAAGCCCAGAAATTGCAATGCAATGATAAATATGTATTTCAAGAGCTTTAACAGAGTCATTTAACAAAGTCAGGCAGCAAACGCAAACCGTTGTACAGATTCAACACACTTTAGTCACACATGCCTTGAATACTTGCTGTCAGTTTATCAATCGCGTGCAATTTGAATATATTGTAATATTAGTGATGATTTTTTGGATAAAAAAGGTAAATATAAGTGATTTTACACAGAGTAGACGTAGTTGATGCATTACTTTAGATTGACTAGTCGTAACTAGTCGACGAACATCTCCCTCCTTGAGCTGAATTTTGTATCCTAAGAAAGGAAATACGTCAGTATCATATGTTAATTAAAAATTCGTGCTTTTCACACATAACCTAAATTTAACCAGAAGAGACAACTTGCGGGGATTTTTTGTTTTTTAATTCCTACATAACCTTTATCAAGTAATAAAGTGTAAGATGAATGTAGAATGTATGTACATGTACATATGTACGTTGCCAATATTGATGTTCCGAACTGTTGTTGGAAATCGATAATAACATCTTGTGCGTATTCACCAAGCAGTCGTCATCATATTCCCAGTCATTTGGAATATTATGTATGCCTTTCAGTAACACGTTTCATTCATGAAAGTTTATGAGAGTAAACTGCGCGAATATATATTCAAACTAAACACACAGCTCCTACAGTGCTTAAGAATCCCATTTCAATGGGTTTTTGACACAAAGTGTTACTCACGCAGCGACTCACGCAAAGACTTGTGTTTAAATATTCAGACAGATGCTGCAGAGCTGATCATTTTCCGTAAAATTTTTTTTTGCTGTGACTGCACTTTGCGGAGAACGAGAAACGGATTAAACGTTTAATTTTTTTTTACGTTTAGACCAGCCTACTGTTTGAATATGTAATTGTGAAAGTCAATTAAATACACCACATATACATTTTCTTCTTACCGAGTTTGTCTTATATCCGGTGAACAGATATATTGGTACATCAATATTGGAAGGGACATGGTGTTTTTACGAATGTTTCTCTTAAACGAGTTTTTCCTATAAGCTAGTTTCTTATAATCGGAATGTATATTAATGTAAATGTAATTCTGTTAGTTATTTTCTATCTGCTTGGTATCAGATTTGGACACACGACTAGTAGGTGTTCCTTGGTCCATAGTGTCTGCAGTTTTCTAAGCCGCTGTGGCGTATTTCTTTTATGTGGTAGCTGCAAAAGAATGGGCCAGTAATTTGCCGCATATTATCCTAAAGTCACGTTTGTTTAGTCTTAGAGCCACTGGTTCTTCTGGAATGAGCTTCTTGCATTTTTTGGAGTCAGTAAGTTCTTCCTGATTGCTCCAGAATTGGGTGCGGCTTATATTAGTCTAGTTGTTTATATATCCATGTACGTCAATGTTGCTAAATCCATAAAGAGATAGAGGCCCAATAATAGAAGTTTTAGCCCCTTTCTTTGCTTGGATGTTTACCTTTTCAGTTCCCCCGTTGTTTTCATGTCCTAGCACCGGTATCAATTTTAGCGCGTTTTTCTCTGCCAACGTGTTTAGTATTTTATTATGGCGAAGAGTTCAGCTTGGAAGATTTTTGACTCTTTGGGAAGGGACATGTGTTGCATATGGGCTCTAGAATGCCTGCTCCTACTCCACTTTCTGACTCAGTCATCCAAGGAGGGCTATTGGTCCCTTCTAGGTATAATGATTTTGTATTTTTGTTGAAATCTTAGACTGGTGTCATGGGATTTCTGACCTTAGTTAGTTCATTAACGTGATCGAACTTTCTTAGAATTTCTAGGTGTCCCGTTAGGTCGCCTTCTATGAAATTATAGTTTCTTTGCTTGTCGAGCAGCCTCAACCTAAACAGCTGTGGTAGGCTTAGTAACGTTTCCAAAACTGCAATTGGAGACGTTCTCATCCAACCATCTCATAGCAAATGCACGCTAGTATTTTTGTGATTTGTTGATGACCAGTCTTTGTTTACATTTCTTCCACCAAATTACAGCACCACAGAATATTATTGGTTTAACCATTTGGTTGTATACCCATAAGCGAACGTTTCAGGAGAGTTTTTGGTCAAATGTGTTGCCCAAGAATTGTACATGTTCCTTAAGCATTATTGGTATTTCTTTGATTTTAAGAGTCTGAAGCCTATTTATGTGTACACCCTCTTTATCATTATTACTAGAAGAAGTCAGGGTGACAAGTTACCGCTAACCCGGTAGTACCATCTTAAAGTTTCGTTTCCAAATGTCAGTAGGGCGTAGAATATCGCTACCAAGGTGAACACGTCTGCGTATCTGGTCATTAATTTGCTCTTTGGTCAGCTGAATCAAATTACATTCGAACCAGAAACAAGTTGCGTAGGAGTTGACGCATTTACCCAATACGTCATGGTGACCACACCGTCGTTGTTGAACTTGCAACAAACAACAAGCCAATAAAGGAAACTTGAGCACCGAACCAGTGTTAGCCATAATTTGGTGCTGATAATACTAAAAAATTAAAAACTTCTCACATTTCTTTGAAAGAGAAACTGGATTCGAAAAAAATTACATTCCAACCTGTGTGAATGCAGCATATACGCGTGGTGTTTTGCGTTCTCAGTAAAAAAATAATATAAAAGGGACTCCAGAGAGGAAACAATGCTCATAAACCAAACACAATGTGGATCACTAATAAATGTCCCTTCTAAGCTTTGACTGGAAATGCTTCTGGCGTATGCTACTCTTAAGATAATCCAAATTACCAAACCCATCAATTTCTTGATTAATGAACACAAAACTGAACACGTCACATGCTTCCTGAAAAACACATATTTAGGGCAGATTTTTTACTTTTGTGATGTGAATATCGTTTCATTTCTTAGTTTATGACTTGCTTACTTAATTTTCCAGATATCTTCATGTTTTTCCTGTAGGCCCAAGCCCATAAAATGTATTCCTATAGTTGTCCAATTCCATCCGTCGTGGTAATTACGCACGCACGGTTTGGGGCTTTTAAGGACCATTCATATGAGTTCACTACGAATCGCGAACCTCGCAAACTCCGACACTTCATTCATATGGACTTTTCTCATTCGCAGAGAGCAATGGGTAAAATTTGAACAAACACACATCATCGTGAATTTTTTTGTGCGTGAATGTGTGGATCGCGTTTGCCTCTCTTGTTTATTACGAACTCAAGTTGACAGTTCGCAAAGAGAATGATTGATTAAATGATAAAAAAATTTTAAATCATTAATAAGAATACTTAAACTAATTACTGTTGAGATTTTAGTCGATCAAATAAATCGATAATTCAATCCTTACCTTTTCGCATTCCAAGTATTCGTTTTTGCTCGTATTTGCTGAAAGTTGGTTGTTTCTGAAAGTTCCGGTTAGCAGTTCGTGGCTCATATGGATGGCTATTTATGTACATTATTAATTGTTTTAGAAAACAGCATTTAAGAGTTTCTCCCATTTGACATTATTTTCTGTTGAGAACGCAAGCACCTTTATGCTGTATGCTCACTTTTGGGACTGAGTGTACGTCTATAATCGATGTGGAAATTGAATATAAGATATATCTCTAATCGCAAATTCTAACCTTTTGACTTGCATTCTTGGCTAATTTCTTTTAATATGCACACAATGTTAAATACAAATGATTAATGTTCTGACAGCAACATTCATTGCTGTGATTTTGTTTGTTTCCTTATAAAGAACCATCGCAGAAATGTGATTTATTCTTTGGATCATCCCTCTGCGATGGACGTGGGCACATAGTATTTTTTGGGATCAAAATAAGCATTGTAATTTGTTCTTAACAATTCAGTTCAAAATTATTCAATTGCTCAGAGTAGCAACTGAATTTCAAGCCACGTCCAATAAACGCATACTTTACACAAAGCATTGCATTGCATGTGTATCTACCAGCTAGCGTTGGAAAGCTGTATACTTCATACCAAATTGTAGGGAAACCTGAATAAACTTTTCTAGAATTTCGTCAGACTATAAGCTAATAGTCATCAAGCTTTCTTCTAAGAACGTCTTTTTCATATGTCAGTGGAAACAGCATTTAACGACCACACTCTCATCTAAGTACAAACTATTTGTCTGCACGATGCTGCTTGGAATGCGCTACAAATGACCGCTCTCGTGTGTCAATGTTGAAAAGATTGCTCTCAAAGCTTGCTTTCAAATATAATAGCGATGACTATAACTTGAAGTTAATAGAAAACATCATCTTTGTGACTTGTTCACATAGTACTCGGTCATTTCTATGCATATCTTGAGAGTAGCGTCACCAAAGCCTACTTATTGCTACCCTCGCATCAACGTCTATAAAATGCATGTGACGCAAACTTGTCTTCCACTGAGTTTGTCTTGATAAGGCGATGTATTGAGGTGAAAGCAATATACAGTGAGTAATAGATGAATCAGAAAAAGGGCTGCAATTACATCCTGGAGATGGGTGCAGCACTAATCACACACGAACGACGTATCAGACGTGAAAAGATGACAAGCTAATTTATCCCGTGAATACTTTGGAAGCTAAAGGTCTTATGTCGTTGCTGCATTGCGCATACTGTAGTTACAGTGGGCGAGTATGGTGATAGGACCAAGTTATGCTCATCGTGATAAAGAGTTGATCATGTTCTTCTCAGTTAAATTAATAGGAACTTCAATTGAATTGAAGAAAATGGGGAGTGACTACACGCTTGGCTGGGTCATATCACTGTACGGCTGGAAAATTCATGGTTGAATCTAGTCCCCTAAATGCCCTCACCTCTAGTGCCTCGAGTGTTGGCGTGGGAGTCTTGCATGATCTTCTCCAGGATGATGATAAAGAAGTCACATGACAGCGCGTTGTATGGAGCGGTGAGTTCGTAAGCGACATTTATGGAACAGCGAGAATGGTCCATCGTTATCCTGCACAACCTGACAAGTTTGGCAATGTCCAAACTAGACATGGCGTTTTATAGCTCGTCTCTATGCACGCTTTGGTATGCAGTCTTGAAATCGACGAATAAGTGGTGGGTAAACAGGCAGGCACATAAAACGGCTAAAAAGATCTTGTACGCGATGTTAAAAAGACATAACAGGAGGATAAGTTGGTGCAGTCAAAGGTCTCCCTCTCTACCTCGCTCTACCTCTCTCTCTCGCTCTCTCTATGGCTTCGCGATCTAGATCCTACAATGGGGTAGTTTTATCCGTTTGAATCTCAAAAACTGCAAACGGCAACGGGCCAATCCCCACATCAAGCAAAGATACTTCAAACTGATGGTGCTTTTAGAAGCTAATAGAGATCTGCAGTTCATCCAATCGACATCGTCTATGGAATTGTTATATTTTTTCTTCGTCCTGCCAATAATGTGAGTTAACAATTTTCGTTGCAAGGCACAATATTTTTAGGTGAACCATTTGGGATCATGCTTGTGTTGTCGATTTTGTAGCTTAATTCATGATATTCAAATATATTCAAATAAATGTTTATAAGTCTCGGCTTATAATTCTTTCTTTCCTTATGTAACATACTGGCCTTCCAGCATTTAGTACCCATATTTATGACATAAAAGGTCAAGACTTATTCTTTTGGAGTCACATACTGCTTATAAATGCATAAATAATGATTGATAATGTGGTAAGACCCAGTGACATCATACGGTGATGTATAGCTTATTGGCGCTCATCAAAATATTCATTTTTGTCACTCTTAAAAAACCGTATACAAGTAGGATTGCGGAAGTATTTTTTATGTAGTATATTGGCAGAATTCCAATAATAAAGACTTGCGATGGACCCATCTATCCGGGGATTACATAGTAAAAGGGTTTCTCACTTGATTAATATTGACTATGAACCTATCAGCATTTTTTGATGATTTAATATGAAGAAGTGTAAACTCGTCACTTCCTTCATAGATTGATCATAGATCCTGTATTACTTATTTACTTACTTAATTACTTATCGCCTGCCTTGACCCTTGGAGGGTCAGAGCTGCCTTCCATCGTTGACGGTCCTGGGCATGGTGCTTCGAGTCATCAAGACCAAGCTGCCTTGGGGCCGCGATGATTTGGTCTTTATACCGGAGGTTCGGTCTTCCTCTCCTTCTCGATCCAGGATGATGATTGGATTCGAACAGCCTCTTATCTGGAGCATTGTTGTCCATGCGCTAGCTGTGACCGAGCTAGTGCAGTCGACGGATTTTTGCCTTCCGGACTGGATCCACATCTTGGTATATCTCGTAGAGTTCTATGTTATGTCTTCTCCTCTATTCACCTTAATCGCAGATGGAACCGACGTAGACCGATGTTTTTCTTTCGAAGGCACCAAGAATTAGCTCTGCAGTTTTGCTTATCGTCCAGCTTTCGGCTCCGTATATCAGAACTGGCAAAATAAGAGTTTTGTAGAGCATAATTTTGGTCCTTCGATTCAGGAGTTTTAAGCGCAGCTGTTTAGATAAGTCGAAGTAACAGCGGTTGTCGTGGAGTTGTCCGTAGCGTTAAAATTTGCCCCGAGGTAGACAAACTCTTTTAGTATCTCTAAATTGTAGCTGTCGATTGTGATGTTTTGGCGAAGGTGATGTGTGACGGGTCGTTTCTGAATCGACAGCATACATTTTGTTTTGTCCTCCTTGACCGTGAGATCAGTTCTTTTGCCTGTTACTCAATCGCCGTGAAAGCTTCGATGTCGATGTAATCTGCATACCCCAACAGTTGGAATGACTTGTGGAAGTTAGTTCCTTCCATGTTTTCAGCTGCCAGTACCAGATTGAAGAAATCACACGACAGTGCATCTCCTTGAGGAAATCCGGTGCAGGTTTCAAACGGCTCAGATGTCCTTGAGCCGAACTACATGGTGCATCGCGTATTTGTTAGCGTGGTGTGACACAACCAGTTCAGTTTTCCCGGAATCCCGAATTCGGCCAACGCATCAAATAGTTCCTTGCGAAGAATGCTGTCGTATGCGTCTTTAAAATCGATGAAGATGTGTTGTGTGTCGATCTGAAACTCGCTGGTCTTCTGGACGTCATTATTAGGTGCATAAATTCAATGGGCAATTGAATAAAAAGACGTCTCTCAAATACCTAACCGACTGTACGGCGCAGAGGCATTGATAATCTCCAGAACAAATGAAGAAGTTCGTTGTATCTTCGAGAAGAAGGTTCTGCATGCGATCTCTTTTTCATATTTACATTGATGGCATCTGGAGGAGAAGATTCAACCACGAAATATTCAGCAACATATGCCTAGTCAGGCTTCTATGCGTCCAACGTCTACGGTGGCTATGACATGTAGCAGTGACGATTCCTCGCAGTTAGCTAGTTTAGCGGCTCTAAGCCAAGAATTTCAATGAATAAATTCTGCACAATATATTTTATACGCAAAATCAGTGCCATAAATAACAAATCTACATACTTGCATACAAATTTACAAACATGATAACAAACATACACCCAGCTGGCTTTAGTGCCATGAAGAGAATGTGTACCTTTGCTCACGTGTGTATTTCTCATCCACAATACAAGACTGTCATACAAAAAGTCTCCCTTGTGACAAACTTTACCGCAAAAACTTGCGCTGTTTGACTATATATATATATATATATATATAGGCAAAGCCAAGCCAAGCGCAAAAAAATGCGATAAACCACGACACATTAGTACGCACACAACTTCAAATTAGGGTGGAAGTAAGCATTTTGCTTGTGAGTTGCTTTATACATACATCAATGCACAGGAACAAATTTCCACTCCTGAGTGTTGAGAGGGCGCGCCGTTGAACTTCTTGACAAGGGCGCGCGGAGTCTTACTGAAGAGAACGATTGATTCTCGCGTTACATTGATAGAATATAATTCACATAAATTTGTTCGTTGCTTGGGATGCAATGATTTGTGAACTTGGAACCAATTCTTAAGGCCAGGTATCGCCACTACCATGTAGAGAGCATGGATAACTTATCTCCAACTCGAAGAATATTCGACTTGTGGGACAACGCATCATGAGACGTTCCGCGACTAGTGTAGCGTACCCAGATGAAGAAGGAGCACAACCAACTTGACGTGCATGTCGGAGGAAGGAACACATGTGACAAAATGTAAAGGTCACACAGATAAGAAGAAGAGGGTGGGATAAGTAATGTACTAAAGAAACTTCGACCGCGAACCTGTGAAGTATTCCAAGAAACGAAGAGTATGTTTAAGATGGAAATTACTTCAACCACAGCGTGTGCCCTATTGGCAACGTCCTTCGTCCTGAATGGACAGATCGCTTTTTGATTATGGCCTAGGGTTAGCATGCATTTTCGCGATTGGTGGTCGCGAAGTGCGGTGAGATGATTTCAAGAAATTGGAGTGTGTCGCTTCCTCGAAAATGTTGCAATTCTGTGGCTGGTTAGGTGTATCCTAGTCAGTGCAAAATAAAAATTGCTCATTTGTTAAGCACTGTAATGCTTAATGCAAACTAGGTTATGTTAGTTATTTAACATCAGCATCATTCTAAGTGCAAATAAAACGTCAATTAATAAAGGCGTGTACATTTGCGAAACAAGACTACGACAAAAATCGTCATTATCAGCTAAGCCATTGGGAATTCCAGAAACAAGTGGTGTGGTTTTTTCCAAGCCACCACACGAGTATAGCACCCAGAGCCACAGGGGAATAACTGATAAATGCATAACAATTTATGAGCTTTTCAACATCATTCCATAATTTAATCAATCGAAATAGTTGAAAGCATTTCAGTTCGTTTCAGGCTCTGATCATTTATTCTTTTTGTTTTTCTTTGCAGGACTACTCGGGGAAGCTTTCACTGAACTTTAACAAGGACAAAATTTTCGATTACATCCGCCTTGGAACACCAGTCACGTACAGAGTCGATTTTCCCCTTCGAAATGTGATACCACGTATTACGGACATCGTTGTCAATAATAACAGGCTGTGCTCTGGTCCCAAAGGTTGTTCTTTCTAGTTTTTTTAAATCTTAAGTAACCATCGTACTAAATCTTAATGCTTTCTGCTCACAGATCCACCTCCAAGTGCGACAATAAATTTAGAGCACACAATAAGAGCGTATGCAGGATCAGGACAGGATCAAATAGTCCAGCAATCTCCAATACAGATGGCGCCTAACTTTCCCATGGTCCATCGGCCGTCATACACAGATTACAGTAAGCATACTTTGAAATGTGTTGTTATGGAAATTTTATAACGTGGGATTTCCAGTTCCAGGTGGATCGAATTTGGGTTTCGATTTTTCAAACTTCTTCGGACCAACGTTCACTCAAGCCGAACAGCAATTCCACCAACAGCAGCAAATTATGCAACAGCCCCACAGACACCAGCGACCACAGCGGCCGCAGCCTATGCAGTCTATGACCGATGCCCAAAACCCATTCCTAAGTAACATCAGAACTACCGTCCCTGTTCGAACAACTTACGTGATACCACAGACCACGCCAACTCAAATATATATACCAGACCTTACCACAACGCAGCGTCCAACCATGCGATTTGGGCATAGACCTACCAGGCCTGCCGCAACCTCAGACGCAGGTGCTTCGGCTGTGTCTGATTTCGTTGGAGGAGCTGCAACATTCACTTACCTCAATCGCGTATGTGGGAAGGAGAACAACGAAGCCGAGGTTCACCAACTTGCCGTTCATGGCGAGGTCATCGCTAAGTCACGATTCCCCTGGATTGTGGCAATTTACACGCGCAAGACTGGTTCGCTAAACTTCCAGTGTGGAGGTAGCCTTATTTCGTCACGCACCGTAATAAGCGCAGCTCATTGCTTCCAACATGGAACCGAAGAGATTTTAGCTGAAAATCTGATTTTATCCATTGGTAGACATAACCTCAATGACTGGCAAAATGCCGAGAACATTGAGGCAGACAAACTGATACTGCACCCTGATTGGAAGCCTGAGGAGAACTTTGACGCTGACATTGCAATCATCAACTTAAAGCGGACTGTGAGGTAAGAACAATGCAGTTAAACAAATTCGGCTCGCATCTGAACGCATTTTCTTTGTTAGATTCAATCAGAACATCCGGCCGGTGTGCCTCTGGCAGGGCCCAATCGAAGTGAACAACATCGAGGGGACGGCAGGGATTGTTGTTGGCTGGGGAGTAGACGAGACGAATACTGGTGTGTCGTCTGTACCAAAGTTAGTTAATACAACAATAGTCTCAGAGTTAACGTGCATTCGATCGAACGAACGATTCTACTACCTCACGTCCAATCGCACCCTTTGCGCTGGCAATAGGGATGGCAGTGGACCGTGCATGGGAGACTCTGGAAGTGGTCTAATGATTAAGAATGGCAACAAGTGGATGCTGAGGGGCTCAGTGTCTGCGTCGTTAGCCTCTTCGAAGCGTAGTTGCAATCTGGACGAATTTGTTGTGTACTGTGACATTGCGAAATTCTTGCAATGGATTAAGTCTAATATGTTCCTCTAGACGGCGTCGAGTTACACTTTTAGTCCTAAGTATGTATAAATATTATTAATAAAAGCTATTAGTTTATAATGCAACGTTTTGTAAAATCGTATTTTGTTATTTAACATTCTGTCAAGTAACTTCAGTGAAATGCTGCTTCTTTAATGTAAGTGCAGTATTTATAAACGATCCGGACCCGAATCCTGCATGTTCATCCTGATATACCCATGATGCCTTGCATCGAAAGGAGAAGACGGCGTCTTTTCAATAGATTGGGCATCGTGTAGGAAGCTGCAGATCGCCAGCGAGTCTATCATATGGAATAGGAGAGGACGTTAATAAGTAAAGTATTGTGCACGAAGGTCTATTCACAAAGGCCAGAGTTGAGCAATCCCTTACTTAAGTAATAGTAAATCTGCTCTGTAAATGAATCACTAAATCAGCCCTAGTGATTCAACTTTCAAGGTTACAGCCTCAAGAGGCACCCACAAAGTGGGGTCATCGCTTCCTTCTATGGGTAATAGTCATCAATGATATTCTGGAAAAACGTATATACGTATATAGATGACGTGGTTATAATCGCTTGTGGTGAACTTCTCCCGTCCCTTAGTGAGCTAGTTGAAAACACATTAAACACCTTTCCTAGGTGGCTTCTTGCGGTGTTGGGATTAACTCTCGAAAGACAGAGTTAATCCCCTTCAACAAAAGAGTCATTCCGCCTTTCAACCTTCCATCTATTGAGGGCATGACCATTACCCTGGAGGAAAGTGAGACTTACCTTGCTGAAATTGTAGACAGGAAACTTAATTGAAAATTAAACGTCAATGAAAGAGCAAGGAAAATGTACAACAGGATATTCTGAAGAACATAGCGTCCAAACAAAAGAACAAACCTGTGGATGTACACAGCAATTGTCAGGCCTAGTGGTTGCCTACAGCGTAGTATGTTGGCAGGCTTACATGAAAGCCTCCGACCTGAAGCTGTTAACAATATACAGAGACGTGCATGCCTAGGGGTGACAGGAGCAATCTCCACTACTCCAAAAGCGGTCCTGGAGGTTATATTGGATTTCTTCTACCTCTATATGCAGCAAAGAGTGCCATAAGTAAATTACCCAACCCAGTCTCCCTAGGCGCATAGGTCATGCATTCTCGACACACTACAAATTGAACAAATAGTAAGTGACTACTCCCTCTCCGCCCTTCACTTCGAAATACCCTTCGGATGTATCCCAACAAGGGAATAATGGAACTCTAATGAGCACATCAACATCTTAATATCCATCCACGTCTACACGGATGGGGCAAAGATGGAAAACATGCGCATATGCGCGGGCATTTTCTCCGAATTGTTAAAAATGCACGTCACTGCTCAGACTACTTGGCTACTGCAGTGTTTTTTAAACGGAGGTCCTGGTGGTCTAGAAAGCGGCCAAAATGATAGCATTCTTGAGAATACCAAGCGATATCAATAAATCAAAAAAGTGGACGACAAAACCATGAAGCTAGCTAATGAAGGATGGAGCTCTCTAACCACCTGTGAGACGTTCCGGATGCTAAAGCATAAGTTCAATAGTGCAAAGAGCTGGAGTCGTTCATTTGCGAGTGACATTGTGCTAAATTGGTACAATGACGATTTTAAAAGTGTCATTAGGCCAAATGTTAACATTTGGCATAATGATGACCCTGTCAAGGGGGTTCCAAGGGGGCAGCATGCCTCCCCAAAACCGAAAGTATAAAAAATATAACGCTTAACCAACGCGACATTGTGCCAAATGGGAAAATTCAGTCTAATGACACTTTCAAAAGCTTCATTGTACCAATTTTTTCTATTTCGTCGTTTGGCTCAATGTCACGGCACCCATTCAATGTACCAAAATGCTGGCTAACGGGTCATAATGGAAATGGAAGTCACTCACGGCACCATATGCATGGGCTGCGGGGACGAAGGGGTAATAAAGGATACTCCTCACTAACTTTGCCAATTACCCAATCTTTGCCTATTGAGGCATAGAACACTGGGAGACTTCTTGTTCTAGAATCTCCAGGAAGTGGCAGAAATTCCACAAACTTCTATTTTCAGTTCACAACAATATCTGAAGGAAGGAAGCGAGTAGGAACTAAGTCGTTAATCATCCTCCTCGACATCACAATGGGCCCAGCTGGACCTAATCGAGACTTGGCCCCACCACGTGTACCCACTAACTATGTTAGGTTACCTAAAGTATTGTGCATACAAATAAAAGTGGAACTTTGTTCTTATTAAACCTTACAGCCATAAATTGTTACAACAGTAGCCGGGAGAACCATAACCTGAATCTTCTGATAAAAAAGTTACAATATCTTTGGTTTTGTTTGTGTATTGGAGGAGACCACTCAAGCACGTACCATAAAGGCTGTACAAGATAGTAATAGATTAAGTGATCTCCTGGCATTAGACTTATATCACGAGGTATTTTACCTATGGTCCAGTTATCTGAACCAACGCCTTGAGGGCTGTATCTCACTTCCCAGGACGCTTTTAGTAAGGGGTCAATCTCAACCGATCAGACTGAAACCATTGCAGGTCTCGGAGATTTTCCAGATCACTCATGCCAACAGATTCTAGCCTCTTACACTATCGAATGGTTACTATAAGCAGCTCAAGTTCCATAGCTCAAGTTAAATTTTTAATGGATTTTTGTCACCTTTTACAACAGACCTTATGTACCTTACCTCTATTATATTCTACTCCCAACCCGAAGGGGACGAGTCAACACATCTCGAATCAATCTAATGGGTGGACAGACAGCAGTGATAGACTTATCATTTTGTTACCTAATGCCATCTAGCTGTCAAAATAATCAGTGAAGTTTGTCATTAAAATATGCGTTTCCCGAAGTTATGGAAATTATTAAAACATATTGTAATTCCATAAATTTCGTCATGATGTCGGTCATCATCATGACTTTAACTTCTTTGGACCTTTGGCCACCAACCAGAGATTGATGCAGATTGAAGAAAACACAGACCCGTAGTGGTCAGTATTGAAGAATAAGCAGAAATGACTATTCGGCGTAGCGGCCGCTCAGTTGAAACACCTACATTCGTATAAGTGTCGTGAGTTCTCTCATAGAGCGCTAAAAATTTTAGCTAGAACCAGATTTTCGATATAACATCATCTTCTCGCACTAAACCCATTTTTGGATCAGAGGCTTATCAACAAGCGAAATTATGTTGTGTTTATGTTATGGCAGCATGATCGGACCTTCCTTTTTTCGAAATGAAAAAGGAGATACTGTTACCGTCCATGGTCTCAAGCCAGAGGTCAGTAACGTCAATGTATCCGAGCTGTGCTTCCAATAAGACGTTGTTACATGCCTGTTAAGCTAACCAACGCTCGAAGATGGGGGGACAAATTTGCTGACTTTGATATCTCACGGCGAGCGTTCATGCGACTTGACACCACTCGATTCATTTTCTCTGGGACCACTTTAAGTTTATATTCTGCGCTAACAAGTCAACTATGATACTTTAGATGAGGCCAATATTTGAGACCGTGTAGCTGGAATACCGCTGCACATATTGAACCGAGTCATCAAAAATTGGACCGGGTTGACCCATAAATTTGCAAGATGTTCTTGCCGTGTGGAGAAAATTTGGAGTTGAGTGGTTCTATGTTTAGAAATGTGAACCACTGTGCTAACAAAGACATGAGCAAGGGTTTCAGCGCTCAGCTTGGGAGGATAAATGTGTACTTAATTCTGTAGAAGTCTTTGAGGTCCATCAAAATGCATTTTGTTCACTTTAGGTTAGCTTAGGGCGGGCTATAGCGACTGCCACGTTCAGAAATACACTGCACATAAATCTTGATCTGGGTTCTATGTGTTGTCGCTCCCAACATAAAGATTTCTTATTTCACCAGACTGCCATCCTTCGCGATTCCTTCGTGTGTTGCGTTGATTGTAATTTCCGTTTCATGTTATTTGTTCCGTGGCATATTAATTTTGTGGTTCTTGGGTACTTTTCCATGTCCCACAGGCTTCCTGAAGTTTTTCGTCTACGCTTGCAACTGAACGAAGCTATCATTTGATACATTGTTGCCGGAATAACATCGTACGAATTGTACGGAGTTATCAAAAATTGGAACGAGAACGACCGTTTGAAGCACTGCCAGTGAAGCTGATGCGACAAATTAAATAATCTCTTAGCTTCAACTATGTACAGTGTAAAGAGCACTTGACTTCTAACCCATTTAAACAGGAAAAGAAGTGCTATCGCATTGCAACTGCTTATTAGGTGTTACTAATTGACTTAAATTAGAAACATTGTAAGGTATAAGTAGTGTGGGGCGCCGCCGTGGCGTAGTGGGTAAGTGCGTCGACTCATACACGAGAGTGCCAGGTTCGAATCCCCAATTTAGCAACTTTCATAATCCACGCTTCCACCTCTTTCGAGTCACTGACAATGCTCAGACATTATTCCTATTTAGAAATAAGCTACTTAACTTTGCCTTTCGGAATCGGCATAAAACTGTAGGTCACTTCCACTCGTGAAAGAACAATAGCACGCACGACACGGGTGGTTGCTGAGAAGATAGGGCCAGATCCACCTCGAACTGTCGCTCCACCCATATTATTACATAGTAAGGTATAAGTAATGGTTTCGTAGCGTCATCGCAAGTACCGCATCAGTTTTCATTAATCCATATGAACGACCCATAAAACAGATCAGCTTAACTTCCACGCGCACCTGCGTCACCATGTCGAAATATGAACTCCTTGTGTATTAGTCTATTCAATAGATTCGACAATCGACTCGATTGTTAGGTTTAAGACCTAAAGTTTAGTTCCAAACCGAAATATATGGTAATGATCAAAACTAACCCAGTTGTGTTTGACTTTTAAGAACGCAAATAATATATACCCAATGTTTACAGATTATCTGACTTGTGCCCAGTTCCAAGTCTTAAGTTAAGTTAAAGTCTTAAGTTTAAGTTATCCGGTTTGACAGTAAAATCCGAACTTCAGTTCAGTTGAACATCGTTTGTCTAATGCGATCGAAAAAATGGCAGTACGTTTAATTTGGTTATTTTTCGATATATTTTCTACACTTTGTAGATTTAAAATGCCTTTGGTGAAGTCCTTAAAAAAACTTTATACTCTCGTAACTAAATTGTGAAATCGAATAACTAGTTGAACTGAAGTTGAAATCAAAATTGGAGCTTGCACTGTGAAATTGGACATTTGCGAGTCGATAGTGTATCATCGGTAGTCCAAATAGGGAAGATTTATAGCTCTCATTGGTGGAAAATAAATTTACTTGATTTGTAAACTCAACAATGGTCGTGGAGACCCACGATGAAGAAGAAAAATAAAACGGCATCCAAAGACAAAAAAAAGAGACCAAATGTGTTCACTAGACTTGTATTCTCTGAATGGCATCTCGATTTGAAACACAGTATGGATTAAACCAACCCAATCATTATCTTTATTTCCTCCTAAATTAATATATAGTTATCGATAATATCGGAAATCATGTCAGTCATTCGATTTCGATAGATTTGATCAGTGGTGAATGCCTTGATGCAAATGTCACTCCTTTTGTTGAAGAACCTTTCAAATCCCTCCGATTCCTCAAGCAGACTCTGCGTCAACTCTGGTGGAAGCATGGTCAAGTGTGAGAATAAGCAACTCTCAATTAGTCCACACAGCATAAACTCCCCAACACTGTCCTCGAAATGTTTCTGCGGGATGTGGTCCTCCAACATTAGCCCATGTTGCTTCAGCAATACATCCATCTCGGCGTAGTAGCTCTCCAGCAACGCATCCAAGTGGTGGTAGCGAAACTCTCTAGTAGTTGGTATCGTCAGCAAAGTTATAATATCCAAAACCGGTGGTGCGTAGCGCGTCAACTGAAAGTCAACGAGTCTGCTCTCCACTGGCCGTCCATTTTCGTATTTAAACAGAAAATTATTTGTCCACAAGTCACCATGATTCAACACATTTCGGTACTTCACCGACGTCTGACTCAGCTCAAATATTGTTCCCATGACGATGGGGAACTCCTTCAGAATAAACCTCAAACGATCTGAGTCCTTATACTGTGGCATCAGCTTGATGAGCTCGCAGAACGCAGCGTTGGCGTTTTTGAAGTTTGTTATTCGAATGCTGTCTGTGACGAGGGGATAGGCGTTCTCCTTCACAGCACATGGAAACATGTCGGGAATGGTTTTCCCACTCTTTGCCTCGAGGACTATCGAACCAGCGTGCAGTGCTGCCAATGACTTCAATGCGCAATTCAAGTGATCAAAATCCAAAAGTCCAGATCGATCGGTTTTCATGCAAAATCCCAATTCACTCAAATGCTCAAACACCAGTATGTTATCCTTGGCATAGAAACACTTTGCTGAGAATGTCGGCATTCCTTCTTGTAGCGCTGGCAGCACATCTCGATAAACACACATTTCCTTTTTGAAAACTCCAAACTCCTCCAGATAGTGTGCCCTAGAGGCATTTTCATTTGGCGCAGATTTTATGAAAAATATCACTTCCTCTTCTGGTTCGGACGGTGTTCGCTGTATTCGAACACATAGCACCTGGTGACGGCCAAGGAATCCTACTGGGAAATCACTGCATGGTTTGAAAGTGTAGGTAAGTATTTTGAAGATTTCTTCGGTTTCACCGTGCTTGATGTATTTGCATAGATCTTGCACTACGGACGGTGATAGTTGTGATGCTTCCATTCTCTTGAGACACCAACAGATAAGTGACAATTAAGTCTGTCCTATTTATGCACATATATTGCAACTGGTCTGCTTCGTAAGAACGGTATTTACGGTCATATATTAGGTTGCTTGATAAGACCACGAGATGTTCGTGCGCTGTTTGTTTATTCTACTGAATGACTGAAATATTTAACTTGATACGTAACGGAGATTGAGGAGATCAACCGGGATTTACAGATACTTTAGTTTACGTATCACTTTATCTGTAGACTGCTTAAATATGAAATTGACTTAAGCAACTGCATTGGTAAGATGCCCTTGAATAATACATGACCGATTAAAATGAGTTGCATCTAATTGCAAAAGGTCTCGTAAATAATACAGTTACCAAGTGCTCTTTGCAAACCTGTGTGGATCCTATTGGGAGGCCATTGTAAAAATTATTAAGGAGCCTGATGAGTAAAGGATAATATGGAGGTGAATAGAGGAGAAGACATAACCGCTTACTCTGCCAGCTGCAACGAGGTGAAAATGTGGGGTAAGGTACCCTAATTCGAGCTCACTCCCAATAGCGACCCCCCTGGATGGACTTACCTTAAAAGCTAAGGTCCTGCTCTTCAGAAAATAACAGTTTTTGAACCAAAAAAATCACTTGTTTTTTTCTTTTTTATGTAATTCGTCCTCAGTCGGCAGTTGGTTTTCTTTAATTTTAATTTTTTAATTAATTTAATTAATTATAATTATAATATATAATTAACTTTTATTTTAATTTTTAGCTACTTCAGGCTTAATATAACAATAATAATGTATATTTTATTATTTCAAAAGATAAAGTCAGAAAAAATAGTTGTTTATTCAATTTTGTTGGGTCCTCGTTACTGGGACGAACAAATAAGAAAATCCAATAACGAGCCGGCGGAGGCCTCGGTATTCGGTTAACAAGCCGCTTTTCAACAAGAATGCGCCATTTTAAGAAGATGGGCTTCTTACTAACAACTTTGCTATTATTGTTAATATGCAATATGTGATAAATATTTAAGCATATTAATTCTAAGCTTTACCATAGAAGTTGTACACGTATAAATAATGCTCTTTGAAATGTAAAATTCGGTTTAAGTATGTATTCACATCCAAGAAAATGGCGTTTTTCCCTGACCGTTTTAAATTTATCGTTACAGATTCAAGATTAAATTAGATATTTATAAAAACCCGTAAATAGACACACAAACTCTTGACGCTTACATATGCAAAGACAGGAATACTCTTTCAGCATTGTCAGTGACTCGAAAAAGCCGTGAATTATTAAAGGTGGTAAATTCGTTTGTGGGTTGCCGTGGCGTAGTGGGTTAGTGCGTCGACTCCTACGCAGAGGGTGCCAGGTTCGATACCCGAATTTACCACCTTTCATATTTCAAAGAGTATTTCCTGTCTAGAAAAAGCTTCTCAAACTTCGCCGTTCGGAGTCGGCATTAAACTGTAGGTCCCTTCCACGCGTGAGAGAACAATAGCACGCACAACACGAGTGGTTGCTGAGAAGCTAGGCCCTGGTCGTCTACGGGCTGTAGCGACACCCATATTATTATATTAAATTCGGGTATCGAACCTGGGACCCTCTTCCTAGGGGTCAACGCACTTATCTTTAACTTTATCTTTAAAATTAATTTTTATTTCTTAATTCATGATGCTTAAAACTAGACAAAAATGATTAAATCTATCTTAATATCTAAACAATTCATGTTCTTAAAATCTATCCTGCTGACCCTTCGCAGGTGCTCTAAAATAATCTGAACTTACTTATCTATTTGCCTTTCGGCGTCTACTACTAATATCTGTTTTTTTGCAGTCCATTTGGACAATCTTTATTGTGCCATATCTATATGGTGCTTACTGCCCAAGAAAACTTAGAAAAAACTTGGCGCTCTAAACATTTTTTTAAATTTTCTTAAAACTAACTAAACCTAAGCTGTAACACTAAACCCTCACCCTTATAGAACTTAAACCACCTTAGACTGTTCGGCGTGCAGCGTGGAATATTATAGGACATCCACTCATGTCCTGAATCAGATTTAACGAATCTAAATAGAGAAAAGCCTCAGGTGGAATAAAGCCGGTGTGGCGCGCCCTCTCATGATACATAAAGTTTGGGTAATAAGCCCCGAACTTACACACTACGCCACGGCGACCCACATATAGAACAAGTATATTTTATAATTAGGTTTTGGGCTTGCTGCTGGGTGTTTAGTCCTAGTCCGGAAGTCAATATTCCGTCGACTCCACCCAGCTAAAAGGGTCTTCGAATCAGAGCCTCCTGGTTTAACAAGGAGAGAAAGACTGAAATACCGGTTTAAGATCCAACTGACCGAGGAGATAAAACAGCTTGATTTTAATGACTGGAAGTAGCGTGCCCAGAACCGTTAACGAAGGAAGGTATCTACACACCATGGGTTACAGACTTGACATGTAAGTCTAAGTAAAGGAATATCTTTATAACCTGTCACAGCAGTGAGTTGAAGTTGCAATAGCTTCAACAACATCTCTCCACGACTTGACCAGTAATTCAAATAAGAATTATTTTAAACAATATTATTTTCAAGTCAATTTCAAATGCTGCTTCTGGATCTAGGATGTGTCTGTTCTTCATTGAATGAGAGCCTTCTTAATCCTTAACTCACATGATATCCTATTCCACCCATATACTGATCCTTTATTGAGTGCTGTACTCAAACCAGACCTGAACGTCCTCTGTTCAGTTGTCCCATATGCCATGATGCGTTTGCCCGGAGTACATTTACTTGTCAGTCCCGAAAACCACGGAATTGAGACACATAGCAGAAGATTTCTACACTGTGAAGATTTCCGAACTGTGTTTAGGCAATTGATGGCAAGCAGATACGTAGCATATACACGATCTACATGGCCTAGCTATCCTTGGGGTTGGATCCGTAGAGGCTTGGCTAGACTTGATGGTGACGAGGTTGAATCCTCTTCTCCAAAAACCAACAATGCAACCAGGGCCAACGATTGAGCGCAGAACTTTTTTTCTCGTAAAGACCAAGGGCTTCTTCCTCTGCTTTTGTGATTATTTAAGCTTACGCCTACATAGTGTAGCACAGGGATGATCAAGATCTTATATAATGTTTGCTTGATTTGAGAGAGGCCTACTCAATTGCCTACCGAACCCAAAGAAACAGCCATTGGCGTTTTATCTCTCATATGTCCTAATAATCCAGGTACAGTAAAACTTCTCTTTACGGACAACCCTCTATAATGGACACTTCTCTTTACTAACAATTCGTTATTGTCCCGACATGAAGATATGGCTATTCATGTATTTCAACTCTTTTGCAACGCACACTAGGCGGACACGACTCGGACACAGGCATGCATTTCAAAGCGTTTGGAGCAGATCAGTACTGTAGTTACCAAGAAGAGTGTTTTATAATATATTCGTTTAGGTTGTCTCAAGAAGAAATGCAGGAGTATTTTAGAAACATGCTGGCTACAGAGTCCGATTCGGGTGACGCCGAGCCAGATGCATGTGAGAGCGCCGAAAATGGCGACGAATATTTGCTTGATCAGAAAGAAGCGAACTCGGATGCTGAAATAGCAAACGCCGATATAAATAAAAACCTGAATAACAATAGTGAGTATGTAAGCAATGAGGATGATAATGATGACCTGCCAGTTCTAATGACAGCTTTCTTAGTACCAAGGAGGGTACAATATGGTGTAGGAAAAATTATGCTTTTTCCCGTCAAGTGGCACATAATAATTGGAACGCCAAAAATCCTACCAAAAAGGCTGTTACATGGACACCAACCACCCATGAAGAACCAACAGCATTCTTTGGAATTTTGCTTATGATGAGTTCACAGAAGTCTATTCAGGGGAAAGGAAGCGAGGTTTGGAAACAAAACGCTTTTCCTCTTTATCGTGCCACTATGTCTGTAAATTAATATCATCTGATCCTACGCTTCATTAGATTCGATAACCCTTACACAAAAGTCATTCGGCAGTCTGAACATAAGGCAATACCGATATTTTGATAGATAGGATATTTTTGATTTTGTTAACTTGAATCTCTGAGCCCATTTCAGGCCTTACGAGACCATTACTGTAGACGAGCAGTTCTTTGGATCTAGAAACCGCACACACTTTACACAATACAGTGGACTCTCGCTAAGTCGAACTAGTAAGTCAAACTCCCTCTAACTCGAACAACTTTTGGTATCCCGTGATTCGAATTAGGGGGAGTCCTCTGTATATGCCATCAAAATTAGCAAAATATGGTATACATTGGAAAGATAGGGATGTATATGCCATCAAAATTAGCAAAATATGGTGTACATTGGAAAGATAGGGAATGTTACAGACGGTAAACAAGGTCAGCGGGTTGTGAAAAACCTAATTGCACTATATAGAACTACAGTGCGGAATATAGCAAGGGACAATTTCTCTTCGTCGCTCGCATTACTCCAAGAACTTACATGGAAAATGACTATCGGGGGCACCTTGAAGAAAAACATGCGATATGTGCCCGAAGAGTTCAAAGCGTCGAAGAATAGAGATATTTATTCAAGTGATTTGGATTTGGTCCGAATGCAACGATGTGCTCTTACGTCCTAGCAAAGGGAAAAGCTGTAGCATGCATCGAGATTCATCAAAAAAATCACTTTAACCAGTGTCTCAATAGGATCAACATAAAATATCATACAATCATTAGTTACCACATTTCAAGCCCATGCAAAGTCTCAAAAAGACTAATGTCAATAGTTCCATTTTCACACATTCCATATCAGTTCAATACCAGCAGCTGATTAAACGTCAACGTGATTTCTTCGTTTTTGAGTGTGCAAAATAAAACCCAAAGTTTTTAGTGTAATAAGATTTAAAAGAAAAATTTCTGCAATGTCCCTTCTTCGAAATACATTTAACACAATCGTAGCAGCCTCCCAATTGGCCAGCTCAACTAAACTAAGTACAACATAATTTAATTCTTCCATATTTTCATTCAATAACTCACTACTTCGATTCCAGATCATGTAAGGCACGTTAAGCGATGGGTTAGCCCTACATTACGTGAGCTTCGCCGGCGCAAAGAGAAACTTGGACCAGAAGAACCGCAACCGAGATCGGGATTCATTGAGTGGAATTATGGAGCCGAATTGTTTGCATTTGGAAAACGTTTAAACGAAAACTTCGATATGACATCTCTGCAAACAGCCCTAACCCATCAATCGTACATCAATCGTGAGGAGAACAAACAACGTGAACTAGGAATCGAACAGCCAGAACTCGGTTTGACCAACAATTCAAAGTTGGTGGAAAAGGGTGCTCAACTTGTCATCGAGTATGTGGATGCCTTTCTGAAACATTCACTGCCAAAAGTTCCAGATGAGGGAATAAAAGCCTTTTCCACGTACCTAATGTCGGAGGAGATGCTTGCACATATATCCACTCACCTAGGGCTAAAGGAACTGGTGTTCTCTGGCGAATACCCACCATCGAATGAGACAATGGCCAAGAGTTTATTGGCAGTCATTGGTGCCCTAGAAGAGTCTTCAAACACCGAAAAGGCATTTGCATTCATTCGAGACTTCATATGCACACAGTTGAATCAGAAGGATCTGAGTGAACTGTGGGAAATTAAAAATCCGACAGAGTACCTCAAGCAAGTGTGTAAGGACCTTAAAATAGCCGAACCCGAACCTCGACTCATCGGTGAGGTTGGAAAGAACACAGTTCTCGCAGCCTACCAGGTCGCTGTGTATTCCAACAAAAAACAAATGGGACAAGGTAATCTGCACTCCTTAATCCTTCCTGCAGACAGGATCTAAAATTTGTTTTCTTTCAGGATTTGGCGAAGATATCGAAACAGCAATCGACATGGCCTCTCTGGACGCCCTGCAAACAATCTTTGGCATAAGAGACAACATGCAACCATTCAATTTCACACTGCAAGTAGAGCGACTTGCTAAGGCAAAGTCAACAAAACGTTTGCAGCAATAAAGTGATAAATAAAAGTCCATACCTCTTCAAACTGTTCATTTTCTTGATTATCTTTGTCATAAAACTAAAACAAATTTTATTTTCCTAGTAAGGTAAACACGAAATGGTAAACTAACGAGGGTCTTGGGTCAATTGACTTCTAAAATTTTTTTTGTTTTTTTTTTTTTTGTTTTTGCTTTAGAATTTCATAGCGTTGTCTCTGGTTTTGTTGTTGGCTTTGTTCCTTTTACTGTCGGAGCTGGTGTTTCATCCGGTTTGCTTTCTAGGGAGAATGGTGGAATTTTACAATCAAAAGAGTGGCCATCTTCACGTTCTAGACGAAATGTTCCCCTGCAATGTGAATGCAATGAGCAAATGCGAATATGAGAGCCCTTCGAGAGTTGCTTACCACATGTGACCACTGGGAGCTTGCAAGCTTACGTGACTGCTGTATTGGAAGGCTGGTACTTTGCGACTTAGTATTGGCTCCTGGCCAACAACTCCTCGTCCCCTAACTGTCTCGAGTGTACCAGAAAGTGAGAATATTCTCCAATGTCTTTCTCGGAGCTGGACGCTTAGTTCACCGAGATTCTCCAATCGAATGCAGTATCGCCACTGAAAGAAACAATTGTATTACCAGTTGGGGAAATAAAGTTATGTCGTGCATTCTTCCTCTTGGTTGTACTGGGCAGTTAAATTACTATTTCATTTAACAACTTGGATCATTAGATGTCGTTGACTAGTTCACGCAAAAATATGAAAACACTAAACAAATAGGTCTGTCAAGATTATGTGTGTTTGCACTTCAGGTTCATTGTGCAAATATTTATTTTTCCGTAAAGAGCAAAAGTCGTCCAACAATTAAGTTCTAATTGGAATGATAATTTCAATAGAAGGTGTCTTCAACTGAAGTGCATCTACACATGTAGGATATGTATGGAAATCAAGCAAAAATTATTTTCGATCTTATGTAACACATTCTTAAGACGCGGGCATCTTTTGGTTATGTAGCATATAGTGTATATATGCGCATATAGGTATGACTAGCCTAGTTAATTTATACCATTTTAAGTACTTTACTGTATTCTTAATCATAATTTTCAAAATTAACCCTTGGAGGTCATAGAATGATTTCAAAAGATCCTCAGTGTCTGATGCCTTACCCAATAAACTGATGATGCTGGAGTTTCTCTGCAGCCCATATAGAATGGTATAACAGTTACACGAATATTTTCTGTTGTTTCCTTATGAACATCGGATAACTCCAACCAAGGATGATTCTTTTCCTGCCAAGCTTTAAGTGTATCTCTAGACTCAAATGCCGGATCATGGCCTTCTTTTCGAACTAGAAATTTATCAAACAGCTCATGATGTAATGGATTCTTCTCAGTCGAAGAATATGGCATAATATCGTCATGCGATACATAGTCTAAGCCAGGAATGGCATATAGGCTTCGATTCGAATCTTGGTTACCAAGAAATGTCACAGCCTCCGTTTGCGCTCTCTGCAATGAAAAAGTCCATTATATATTGTAAGGTTGATTTTCCGATGAGCCCCATCACTTACAATGTAGGGACAATCCCTTGAATCGATTAACACCTGATAGAAGGTATTGACTTTGCCTTTAACTTCTTTTGTTGTCGTCTCTGTGTTTTGTGTAGATGATGTTCCTGCTTTTTCTTCAGTTCCATCTGGTTTTTCTTCGTTATCTTCTGATGATGACTTTGTTGGTGCATGCACATCTCTGTCATACACTCTAGCTAGCCATGGAAAGAGCACAACGCCTCGGTATCCAAAGATTCGATGTAAAAATAATTGGCCGGTGAGATATTTTCCTTCGATCTTTGGACTTTCTAGTCTACCAACTTCGGCTAATCTATGAAAAAAGTAAGAGGAGGGAAAGCATTTAATATAAATCTTATTAATTGTAAATGCGCATCTATTGAATTAAATAAAGGTGAAGAATTTATTTATAAACGTATTTCCCTCCTTGTCGAACGTCGCCAATTCTTTTTGGATTTTTCTTTCATTTGTTTTTCTCCCTTTTATTATTACGTACTTTGTTAGTTTTGCGTTTCGGGTAGATATTGTCCGAATAAATATATCACAATACGCAATGCGACCGAATGTGATGGTTTTTGCCAGCAGACCCATTTATAATAAATTTTATTAGATTTTGTAGAAAGAAAAATATACAAATTATTTTTATATGTCCACAAACAATATCCACTGCATTTTTCGTCAAATGTCAAATTGCGACAGCTGATTATAGGGACGAAAAAAAAAAACAAATCGGAAAAAATGAGTATTGTTCTTTTTCTATTTTTAAGTGGTTTATGTGACGTAAGAACACAAGAAGAAAGAAGATCCACGTTTGAATTCAAGATTGGATTAGACTTGGAAGCTCTTTGCCTGAAATGGTATACTGACTGACCACGGCAATGTAACGCTATCAAGTTCATTTTAATAATCATATATATTTAATAAGCTGATCGAAAGGGTATTCTTATAGAAAATAAACAATCCCTTCTGCCTGCTGTTTCATATCCTAAATGACATTTTATTAACACAACGTACTGAACTCGCTCACTTCTATTATGAAAGCACTCAGTGAGCAAAATGTCAAATCGAACAGATCAAATATATTCGCCATTTGTAGTTGTCACAGTGGACGCTTTTTTGATGTGTATTGTATCAAATAATTTCATCTATGATTAGTGAAGTGTAGTATTCTCAAATATAATAAGTAATTTGCATCAAAAACCTGTAAAAGTATAAACAACGATGTCTGTTCCTACTTATGGCGATAAGCCAGTTAGTTTTCAACTTGAAGAAGGCGGTGAATATTATTATGTTGGTTCAGAAGTTGGCAATTACTTGCGGCTTTTCCGCGGTATTCTTTACAAAAAATACCCCGGAATGACAAGGATTGTCTTGTCCAATGACGAAAGAAAACGTTTAGCTGATGCTGGCTTGAGTAATCACATTCTTGCAAGTTCGGTATCATTATTGAAAGCTTCAGAAGTGGACGAAATCATCGCTGGAAATGATGAAAAGTACGCATTCATTCAACCAATTCCACAACATGTGTATACAAACATTTTTACTTTTAGATACCGCGCCATATCAGTGAACACATCAGAGCCACCACTGCCCAGAGAAAGCAAATCAAAGAAACCCCCACAATGGGTGCCAACAATGCCTAACTCAAGCCATTTGGACGCTGTTCCGCAAGCTACTCCCATCAATCGAAATCGTGTACACACCAAGAAAGTGCGCACATTCCCCATGTGTTTTGATGACACTGATCCAACTGCTAGCATGGAAAACGCATCTCAGCGGGAGTGTTTGGTGCCCATTCGTCTTGATATGGAACTAGAAGGACAAAAATTAAGAGACACCTTCACATGGAATAAGAATGGTAACGCGTTAACATTTATTTTCTCAAACTTTGTTTCATATTTTCTTCTCTGCTTTTAGAGAGCATGATAACTCCTGAGCAATTCGCCGAGGTGCTCTGTGACGATTTGGACCTCAATCCCATCCCCTTTGTGCCGGCAATAGCTCAGGCTATACGACAGCAGATCGAAGCATTCCCCAATGAACCACCAATTCTCGAAGAGAGCTGCGATCAACGTGTCATTGTGAAGCTTAACATTCACGTTGGCAACACATCTTTGGTAGATCAAGTCGAATGGGACATGTCTGAGAAGAACAATAATCCCGAAGAGTTCGCTATGAAACTGTGCGCTGAACTTGGATTAGGTGGGGAATTCGTTACAGCAATTGCTTACTCGATACGCGGTCAGCTGTCTTGGCATTTGCGAACGTACGCCTTTTCGGAGGCTCCTCTCTCAACTATCGACGTCCCCTTCAGGAACCCTAGTGACGCCGATGCCTGGGCGCCGTTCTTGGAAACCCTCACTGATGCTGAAATGGAGAAAAAGATACGTGACCAAGACAGGAACACCAGAAGAATGCGTAGATTGGCGAACACTACAACCGGGTGGTAGAAAGCTTTCATTGTGCATGGACGATAGAATGGGTGGAAATTAAATACAAAAAAAAAAAAGAAAAAACAATTTCCTTCAACGGTGATTGGCTGTTTTATTCTGCCGCAAGTTGTCGCACTTTTTTCTTCACTGGACTATGGCCGTCTTTGGTAGATTTTCTTTTAGCCTTTCGAGTTGCTATGGCTATGTTCTCAGCGATGGCGTTAGTTTGGGCCACCCGAAGTTCAGCTAAACTTCTACTCGCCGCTCTTCCCAGTGATGTGTTCGGATCGAAGACCACTTCGAAGTTTGTTTTCTCCACCACGTTGTCTGGGTCCAAGCGACTAAGGAGAGTTGTGTTGTACAGGATGGTCGCTAGTCGTTGTCGGAATTTTTCCTTCGCACACCGGCCAGCATCAGTGTCGTTCGGTAAGGTATTTGTTGGCTCTTCACAGGACGACGAAAGTATGCACAAACCCCGGAAGCCGAGGAGTGTGCAATAGCTCGGTGGAAGCTTATATCCGGGCTCTGGCAGGTCAGCAACCATAGACTTGTTATCTTCACTTCTTGTCCGAATGAGCTTTTCTAAGTTCACTCGCACCGCTCCTGCTGAGTACGGCTTCCTGAGAACAACCGGCAGTTGAAGGTGCACATCCAAGGCGGATCTCACAAAATCCAGGCCGATCATCGAATCGGGAACTCTGCTGTATGACTTGAAGTATTTAAAATCGTACGAGTATTTCAGGTGGTTGTACCACTTTAGCTCGTTGTTCCGCAGGCGAAATCGATATAGTTCTTTTCTGGGACCCTTCGCTACGCGTAGTGGAATTGGATTTTCCTTGATTTCTGCGATTTTGTTCATCCAGTTCTGTCGCGTCACCGAGGAAAAGGGACCACGTTTCTTTCTTGGGAGATCGTTAATGCTGGCATTTGGGTTTTCCTTGAGGAATTTCGATATCACCACAAAGCGCGTCCGGCAGCTGGTGCGGGAGTGGCTTTGAATTTCATCAGAGATTTTTTTCCAATCGTGGTTCCCATATTTGGCCACCAACTCAAGAAGTATTTTGTCGTCAGCAGGCGTCCAAAAGCGAATTTTTTCGCGAACTTTTATGGTATTGTAATACCTGTTGCGGATTTGGACAACCGTTCGGTTGGGAAAGAGCGACCTGGGAAAAACATTGAAGTTCTCGCCGTACTCCTCAACAGCAGCCAAAATGATGCAATCTTCTTCAGGAGTAAATGGAGCTAAAAAATTATCCAAATGAATGATTCAAGCTTTTGCAATGACACTTTGGATCATACCTCTTGAAATTGACGGATTAATGCTGTACATGTAGCGAGTAAAACATTGGCTCTTAGTCCGGTTGGGCAGCTGCGAACAAACCGGATTCCAACGAATCACATTACCCATTCGATGTTTCTCCACCAAACTGAGAAGCAAATCGTCTTCCTCCTTTGTCCAACGCTCCCCTCTATCCTCGCGCATTTGAACTGATACGACCGTCTGATATTGAACAAAGCACTGGTAGTCAGATCTGCCTTCCATTTCAGCAGCTATGGCCATCCAATCCTGAAACTTGTACTTTTTCGCAAGTACATTTAGCTTAATATTTTCCTCTTCTGTCCATTCACCACGATTGATCTCTGGCTTGAGGTAGACGTTCCAAATGGCATAACAACTAGTCGCTGTATGCCGTGACTTAAGGTTATACACGGAAATCTGATTCCAATCGATGGAAAAGTCCTTATCCACATTTTTCAGTAGCTCAGTGAGTTTCAATGAGTGGAGTTTGACATTTTTGTTTAGTTTTGACGATCTTTGGCATTTACTTGATGATGACGGAAAGGCCTCCTTCCGCTCAATGTACTCTATGGCCTGGAAAAACAAAACAATACTTAAAAATCCTCAATATAAAATAGAAGTTAATGAGGATGCTTACCTGCTCTTTGATTCCCTGCAAAATGCCAAGCTTGTCGGTAGCTGTCCAAACAAAATATGGATAATGATCCAGATCTCCTGGGAATAACTCTTTTTCCACTTCACTGCGATGCAAATAATCGGCATTTGGTGGACACGGTTTGCCACACGCGTCCTTAAAGAACGGCGCTCCACAACTACCAATTCCTCTAAGCAATGATGTCCTAGAGACGGGATTTAATAGTTTCTGTTGATTTTCCACGTACTGTTGCCGACATTTGTTAATCATCAAAATTACTTTTTCACGCAGTTTTTCTAGCATTTCCTGCATTTTACGATTTAGAACGATGACATTATCTGTGCCAACTTCTGCATGGTCTTCAAGAATTTTTATAACATCCGACATGTAGTCAATATCAAGTCCTCCCAGAAAGTTGAAGCCATTGTTTTCATCTTCTTCGCTATCATCGCTTTCGTTTGCTTCACTATCGATCTCATCGTCTACTTCGTCGATATAGCTCTTGTCACTAGCATCAAATGCCTCTCCATCGCTTTCATTTTCTTGAACTCCGATATCCGAAGCCGTCTTCAAGTACTCCATTGTGCTATGATTTGGTACTCGAAGGATTTAAATGAAAATCACTTGCGGCACTTTGCGCCTGAGTTTAGAATGTTTATAAAACCGGTGACATCGATGTCAGTTTTGACATATCATTTGAAATATAATTTGACCTATGATCTGTTGGTTTTTAACATTTCCGAATCATCAATGAGCTCTGTTATTTCGCCTTATATGCGGAAAGCAAGGTTAATTCAACTAAGAGAAGTTTGGAATTTGATCGTTGTGTATATAGCGGCAACTCAACAATTTGTCGCGACAATTTGAAAGCGCGGTTGAGATGCCAAATCATCATGTGAACACTCGGTACAACAAAACGGAAGACTTGTTTTGTGGTAGACAAAAGACCTTTCAGCTTTAGCAAATCGTTACGACAAACTGTTGTGTCTGAACGCCACTTATACTGATGGAGTAGGCAAATATTCATAAGGAATATTCATAAAGGAATGTCGAAGATTGTATTCGACGAATAAAGAGTACTCACTACCCTTCATTAATGTGTGAATACACATCAATTGTCAATCGTCTTGTGTGTGCGAACATTTTTGCAAACAAAATTGTTTTGCTGGCGCTACCTTATATATTAAGGTACCTTCACATGCGAAGCTTTTATGAGTGACAACAATATGCTTAATTAAAAGCTTTAAGTGTCAACCGGGAACTGTTCTGTCATTAATCAGAAAATATTCTTCTCATACTAGCCTCAAAGAGTGTTTCGCGAGAAGGTTTTGCAAATATTAGAGCCTGTTTAAAAATTAAGTGAAAAAGCATTTACTGATAACAATATGTTCAAGCAAGTCGCGAAACAATGTGCTGCTCAGGCAACAAGGAAGTTTTCCTCCACCAGACCGGTAATACATTCTTTTATATACATTTGTTTTGTGTAAGAGAAAATAACTGCATATTGTTACACGTTACGTAATCCTGCAATTTGAAAAAGATTACATGAACTATTCAATTATGAACTTTCCATGGCACAATCATTTGCTGGCATTGCACTTTCCTAATCTGTGAAATCAATATATGTAATTATTTTTTTGTTAAATTTTCTTCTAGAATAACTTCCAAGTTACTGTTTGTGGAGCAAGTGGCGGCATTGGTCAACCCTTATCTTTGCTACTGAAGTTAAACCCTTTGATTACCCGATTGAATCTTTATGATATCGTAAGAACAGTAGGTGTAGCTGCTGATTTATCCCACATTGATACCCAATCGGAAGTCGTAGGCTATGAGGGACAGGATAAATGTGGAGATTCTCTAAAATGTAAGTTGATATGCTATGTGTACGTGTGTGTTTGAGCACCAGCATACAGGTGGAACCAAACTAGGTTCTTATTACATTTTGCATGAATGCGATTTCATGATTTATCACCCATTTGCTCTTTGGTAGCAAGTCGCGATTAGATAGTAGAGATTTGACGTAATCATTGCATCCAATGCTGTTAGAATATGTTTTCTCAGTTGAATACGTTCGCTATGACGTTATGGTAAGGTGATATAAAAAAAAAATCACATGATGTGTTATACGGTATATGGGGAGTTTGAGGTTATCTATAAAAGTACTATAAAAATACATTGGAGAGTAAATATAAATAAATATGTTGACTTGAACTAAGATCCTAAGTTCAAATTATGAGTTAGGTACTAAATTGAAAGGTTCCTTGAAGAGGACGGTTTTTATTTATGTCACAATTTGGAAAACTTAAACTTTTTGATGCTTAGATAACAAAATTTAGATTAAATTTGCATCGGGTTGTATTTCTTAAGGAATTTTGTGATTCTCACGCGAACATCTCCAGATCCAGCAATGAACCTTGTCCATATGTCAGAGTCTAAAAGTCGCGTTTCTAGTCCATTAGTCCATCATTATCTTCCGACGTTTCTGTCCAGTGGCTAGATTATCGTCCTATACACAGTTATGTGAACCTAGTGCACTAGTTTTTTGTTTTATTTATATTTTCTAACACATACCTATATTTAAATGTTATGAGACTCGAAGATCAACATGGCAGTTTAGCATATTTTTCATAGCTAATTTTTAAAGGTTATATCTTGAAAGATGTACCCGACAAAGTGAATGCATAGTTTCGTACGTACAGGTTTAGTATGAATTGGGACCTCATTCGCAATTCTTCGCCCAGTAGTTTAACCAAAAGTCGAACTAATGGAATTGTTTTCAAAAAACAAACCTAGGTTCAGACGTGGTTCTCATTGCGGCGGGTGTTCCCCGTAAACCGGGTATGACTCGCGATGATTTATTCGATATTAACGCTTCTATTGTCAAAGAACTCACACAAGATATTGCCAAGCATAACCCCAATGCCATGATTGGTGTACTAACCAATCCTGTAAATTCCATGGTACCTATTGCTGCTGAAGTTCTTAAAAAGGTAAGTTCTTGCAGAGTTCAACTTCGTTGATAAAATGTTGCTCTTATTTCCATACTTCCAGGCCAAGGTTTTCAATCCAAAACGTCTTTTTGGTATCACAACATTAGATCTTGTGCGTTCACGCAAATTTATTGGTGACACACTGGGAGTCAATCCCAAGAATGTTAAAATTGATGTGATTTGTGGTCATTCCGGCGTTACTATTCTCCCTCTATTTTCAAATTGTGAACCGAAATACGACAAAAATATTGAAAAAATTATCAAGAGAGTACAAACAGCTGGCGATGAAGTACTGAAAGCTAAAGCCGGCGATGGTACGGCAACCTTATCCATGGCTTATTCTGCTGCTATCTTTACAAGTTCTCTGCTAAAAGCCCTCGATGGTCAACCAAATATTGTTGAATGTGCATTTGTGCATTCCGATGTCTGTGGCACAGAATACTTTGCTTTGCCAATACTTTTGGGCAAGAATGGTATCGAACAGGAATGTGGCATTCCCGAAATGAATGATGCCGAGAAGAAAATACTTTCAGATGTGATACCCGCCCTCCAAAAGAACATAGCAAGAGGTGTTAATTTTGGAAAAATCTAATCTCAAACATCAATTAGATAGACTTTGTTAAATTTAGTTCTCCCACTAGTTTGATGGGCGTGTATAGAAATTATTGTTATGTATGAGTTGTGAATTTAGCGAAATTAAAGCATCAAGTTTTGTTTGTACAAAGCATTTATCATGAGTTTGTCAACATATGGTAAGTGGTTATGTACCAATTTTGGATGAAGCATGTGGGTATGAATGTGACTTTGTACAATGTGTGTAAGTTGTCATATGTTATTATCTTCTTATTACTGTGTAATGATTTATGAAGAGAGCGGTGGAAAATGAAGTACATACACTGATGGACAAAAGTATTCTGCATGTGGGTGCAGTCTAAAAAACATCTAAGCAGGCCAAGAGTTTTTATTCAATTTGCAATCTATACTTTTGATTGTACTCTATTTTCTGCAGTTTCCACAATCTTATTCAAAAAAGCATACAAATAACGTTTTGTATTTTTTTTGGTAATTTGATAACAGTTTGCAATCTTTTATTCGTCAGGGTTTTTATATCTCTGATAATTTTGAATAATTTTTACCCTTTTTTTGTATTCATAAAAGTAATGTTATTAATTACATACGTGTAACCAAAGAAGCTGCGAATAAAAATCAAATTTGTTGCCGTAGAATTGAAATTTTGAGATACAGTGCTCCACAAAAGTTTGCGTACAATGATGCAATTTGGAAAAAAATGGTTGTCATTCACCTAATATAAGCTAAAAATATTTTTGAAAGTTAAATTCCAATAAAACAAAAACAAAATAAATTAAAAATTATTATTCATTTAAAAAAAAAATCAACAAAAATCAAAATAAGTTCCGAAATTCACTCCACAAAAGTTTGCGTACACCTTTAACTTTAATGGAAAGAATTTTAATTCAAATGGACAAATAATCATTTCATCTTATTACTTTTGGTGTTAATACTTAGTAGGATATCCTTTCATCCTTATTACCTCTTTCAACTGGTTTTGCATGGATACTACCAATTTTTCTGTGTAAGAACTGTTTATATTAGTCCACTCAACTAACAAAGTTTCCTTCAACATCTTTATTTCTGATATCGTGGGTGCGGATCTTCCTTTCTAATGCTTCCCACACGTGCTCAATTGTGTTGATGTCTGGGCTCTGTGGTGGTGTTCGCAGCATGTGGGGAGTGTTATATAACAGCCACAGACGGGCATTATGTGCTGTATGTTTTGGGTCATTATCTTGCTGGAAAAAGTAGTCGTTCGAAATACCCATATTCAGCACTTGCTCTTAAATTCCGTTTGAGAATATCAATGTACACATACTGGTTCATTATGCCTTCTACTATTTCCAACTTTTCGACCCCTGATGACGCCATACAGCCCCATAACATTACACTTCCACCTCCGTGGTTTATTGTCTTTATCGTGTTTCTTGGATTAAGGGCATCGTTTTGTCGCCTCCATACCCTCAAACGGCCGTCAGACCCAAAAATGTTATATTTGGATTCGTCTGAGAATAAAACAGAACGCCAGAAGTCTGGAGACTTATTCACGTACTCCTTAGCGAATGCTATCCGTTTTTGTCGGTTGATTTTGTTCACCATGACTTGAACCCCGTTTGAACTATTGTTCTCCTCACAGTTTCTGGGTGGACATTGATGTTACTGCTTCTCTCAAGGTTAGCACTTACGGTTTGCAGTTATGAATGGTTCTTGGTCCACCATCCGCTTTATAACACGTTTATCTCTTTCGGTGAGCTTCGATGGGCGGCCTGATCTTAGCTTTGATTCGACCCGTCCGTCGTATCTAAAGCGATCAATTGTTCTGAATTGTTGACCGGCTTCTTGATGTTTCCTTTGATATTTCCGTATAGGACATTCGTTTTTCCACGTACAAATTTATAATTAACTGCCGCTCAATAACACTTAAGTCTTTTTTTAGCCATTTTTGCCGTCCTTTTTTGAAAAATCTAAAAAAAAAACTTTTTCTCGCGTCAACAACGTCAAGGCACAAATCAACAAGCACGCTGTGTCAAGAAACAATTACCGTTGCATATACAGTGTTTAAAGAATCAGTATTACCAGCTGTACGCAAACTTTTGTGGAGTGAATTTCGGAACTTCTTTTGGTTTTTGTTATGTTTTTTTTTTTAATCATCAATAATCATTTTTAATTTATTTTGTTGAAAACTGAAACCTGCGACGTTGTTTTATTGGAATTTACCTTTCAAAAATATTTTTAGCTTATATTAGGTGAATGACTGGCATTTTTTTCCAAATTGCATCATTGTACGCAAACTTTTGTGGAGCACTGTACATAATTTAGTTTTTTTTTTAACTTGGTGCAGTCAATCTATTTCAAAATATATATCAACATTCATATACATATGTGTATACGCTTAGCTATGCAAAACAGCAGGAGAGAACTGATGACGATATCATAAATCGTCTAGACATAGTGCAGTGCAGAAATGGAGTACCATAGAGATAGCCCAATTCACAGCTGATTGTCTCCCTGCGAGTGACGTTCTGACGGTTATTCACAAAATCCTACTAGTCGCTCCTTTTTTTCATGAAAATAGTTAAAAGCGACTCTTGATTACTGGGAGGAAGACTGTGTTCCTTTGCTTTTAATTCGGGAAACAAATTTCGTCAGAAATATCTGATATTATGATATGGGCAGCAATGACATCTGTGAATAGATCTCCGAAAATCAAACAAAACGTCGAAGCCTAAGAAGAAGAAGTTACCGATGATAGTGTGGAAATTGAAGTTATTGATATACAGTCCGAATAAAATTAGGACCCGTAATAAAATGCTTTACCATATACTTGTATTGAGCAGAACAAAATCACCTAACCATTGAAAAAAAATATGCAAAATGGATACAGCTGCTGCCAAGCGATCTTCTGCGAAGCAACTGCTGAGTCTTACAAATTATGTAAATGAATTTATAAAATATTGATTCAGGATATTTTAGTTTTACATTAAATACTATATTGTGTAAGCTTGTGTAAGTCCGGACCTGGGCCTCAACCAACAAAACTCTCCAACTAGCACGGTCTCTGGCTAGCTGCCTCCAGTGTCGCACGTTAAGTTTATTTAGGTCCTTCTCCACCTCGTTGCGAGACCATAAACGCGGGCATACTCTTTTACGTTGTCCCACGGGTTCGGAGTTGAAGACTCTTTGGGCCGGAGCTGAGTTATCCATACGCTCTACATGGCCTAGCCATCTTAGGCGTTCGGTACGTAGACGCCGGAGTAGACTCATGTCGCTGTACAGTTCGTGGTTGAATCTTCTCCTCCAAAAACCGTCAACGCAAACAGAACCAAAGATCGCACGCAGAACTTTATTCTCGAAGAGACCAAGAACTTCTTCATCCGCTTTTGAGATTGTCCATGCCTCCGCGCCGTATAGTAGGACTGGGATGATCAAGGTCTTGTATAAAGTCAGCTTGGTCCTTGGTTCTATTACTCAATTGCCTCTTGAACCCATAGAGCGGTTAGCAAGAGTTGCTCTGCGTTTTAGCTCGGTACTGACATTGTTCGTGATATTTACTGCGGAGCCGAGGTACACGAAGTCCTTACCTTGAAGTTATAGTTGCCTATTGTGACACTCTGTCCAAGACGTCGATATTATGTGTCCTTTCTTGATGACAGCATACAATTCCGTTTTGCCTCATTTACCGCTAGACCCTTTTTAGCCGCTTCCGTCTCAATGTCAGCAAACGCCTCATTGATGGCTCGCTGTGTTCTGCCAATCACGTCGATGTATTCGCGTATGCTAATAGTTGTACGGACTTCTGGCAAATCGTGCCTATGTTGGTGTGTGAGTCTTGCACGATCTTCTCCAGGATGATGTTAAAGAAGTCACATGACAACGCGTCGCCTTGTGTAAAACCTACACAAAACGGCAGAGAAGATCTTGTATGCGATGATCAGGAGACTTATAGTTGGCGCAGTCAAAGGGGTCTCCTTTCTTGTGGATCGGGCAAACGATACTGAGATTCCACTCGTCGGACATGCTTTCCTCCGACCATATCTTACAGATGAGCTGCTGCATGCGCCCAGCCAGATCATCTCCAGCTGCCTTAAAGATTTCAGTGGACAGTCAGTTCTCGTCCTGGCAGGCTTCTGTCTGAACCTTATATCCTCTGTATAACTGTTTCACCCTCTGGTGAAACTTTCGGACATCATTCCGTAATCTTTTTTAGAGTGTTTAAAATATCAGTTCTATTATTGCAACCGGTCATGTTTTCATTAGTACCAATAATCGAAATTGCACTGTATCTCCTTTACTGTATTTTGTTAGTTTAGTTAATGAGTTTTACCTTTGAACCGACGATTTCTAATTGATATTCGTGATATGTTAATCTACATTATCAACTCACGTTTATCAAAAATTAAAAATTTACGAAGATATGTTATCACAACTTCGTTGGTGTCGTATTTTGCATTGGCTTTCCACGTTCCTGAAGTGGCTTCGGTGTTCAGTTAGTGGATGGTTATTTGAACAATATATCAATCTAAGTAGTATCAATATTAGTTATTTTCCTCATGATTTCCACACCGTTGACAATCTTTTGCAAACTGATTTTGTTATCTTTCTATTGATTTATTCTTCATAACAGGTTTTATTAACACTTAATTATTAACACACAATTATAATTGATTTAATGAAACTATGGTGAGAGAGGGTTGTGAAAAATATTTGCATAAGTTATATTACATATATCTGTATATATGTATTTCGTGTTAAGTACAATTTGGAACAATTTAGCTTTACGATATGATTTGTTTACAAGCACTGTTGTTTAGGTGAATATTGCTAACTTCAGGAATTTGTATCTATGGGGCTCTTCAATAAGCTTAGCCGTTTTTGAGGGTATTGGTTTCTTCCAACGTTCTGTAAAGTGCCATTCATACGGCAGCGAACTACGAACGCGAACTTTTAGAAACAACCAATTTGTAGATAAAATGTAAACAAAATATTATTCTTGGTATGCGATAAGATGGGGACTTAATTATCGAGTTTTTCTATGGACTAAAATCTCAACAATAATTAGTATAAGTGTCTTTATTTTTCTACACGAATCAAGCATTTTCTTTGTGAACTGTCAACCAGAGTTCGCAATATACAAGAGAGGCAAACGCGATCCACACATTCACGACAAACAATTCGCGATGATATGTGTGTTTGCTCAAACTGTACCCATTGCTCCCTACGAATGAGAAAACTCCATATGAATGAAGTGTGAGAGTTTGCGAAGTTCGCGATTCGTAGTGAGCTTATATGAATGGCTCTTAATAGACATAAAGGGATGTATTTCGAAACATTTGACATGCTGCAAATCATCCATTTCGCCTCTGTTGGTTGGTCACTTTTTTGAACAAGCAACATGTCAAAAATAGCTTTTAACATGCACTTTAAGAAACAAAAAATATTGAGCACTTAAACCATGTCCTTAGATCTAAGTGGGTCACAGATGATTAGCAGGCATGATGTATTACTATGACATCATGGTTCAGATGTTACAATCACGTTAGCCTAACTTAAACCACGATCGGCCATTGGATTCACTGACAACGCCCAAAGCAGTTTTCCTGCCTTAGACAATGCTTAACTCTGCTGGATACCTGGCCATATAGGAATAGAAGGTAATGAAATGGCACATACCAAGCTAGGAAAGAAGCATCGGATCCTTTTATAGGCCCCGAACCATTCTGCGCTGTAGGAGATCACGTCCACAGGGAAGAGTTGAGGGAACTAGGAAGAATGAACCTGGCAGATGCCTCGATCGACGCTCATGGCATGAAGCATGCCAAGAAACTCTTGGGTCAATATAACCGGAAGAGGTTTGAGGCATGTAGCAGAAGGAGCCAGAACAACTTCCGTACCCTAACAGGCTTCTTAACGGGACACTGTATATTTAGGGAGCGCCTAAGGAAACTAGGAGTATCAGAAGAAGGTCTCTGCAGATTCTACGAAGAATCTAACGAAATTCCCACTAGCCCACAAAAGACAAAAATGTCTGGGCAAGTACATAATATCAGAGGAAGAACTGAAGTCATTAGAACCAGCTCTCATTCTCAGATTCCTAATGGGAATTGGCTTAGTGAGAATACTCTAGGATGAATCTCTTCCAACTTCGCAAAAGGAGCATATAACCCTCAATACAACTCTCAAAAGAGCTGCATGAGAGGGGAGCTCTTAAGAAAGCAAAGGTATGAATAGAGGCCACCATAGATCTAAAGATCGCTGTGCAACTTACTTACAACAATAATAATAATCGACAAGTCTTTTCAAACATCGCCGTTCAGACGTATGGTTTTCCCCACACTCGCGTTAGAAAATGGCTCGCACACCACGAGTGGGTGGTCCAGGAGCTACGCCAAGCTTCACAAAAGATTGTCTTGCCACCTACATATGTATTTTATTTATAGTAAATGTTAATACACACAATTTTATTTTTTATCCTCCTTTTTCCTTGGCTACAAACAATTCCTAATTAATATTCACTATCAAATGTGTGTGAATCCCCCTTTTCTAGTTTTGAGATACATATTAAAGAACATTTTTTAATAGTCGATTCAATAATGGCTAAAACAGAATACATACTGCGTTGCTTCTAGCGGTGGAATCAGAAATGAAATATTAAAGAGATCCGACTTCACAGCTGATTGCCCCCTAGTCCATCGACCAATTTGAGTGCTTTTTTGACAGATATTCATGGATTTTTGACGGTTATAAAAAACAGTTCTAAACAATTTTAATGTGACAAGAGGGACAAGAGAGTTGAACGTCGGGCATATGTAATACTTCATTTCTGGTTGCAACACAAGCAATTCAATGCTTACAACTGTGAATGAATGAAATATGAAAACAGTGACTAAAATGAATGTAACGACAAAAGTCACCTGATAAATTAGGTTGTTATTTCAAAGTGTAAAGCGCTATTATTGCAGCGTATAAAAGCCGGCGGCAGCGACTGTACGACAGTCCATAATTAGATTTGAATGTGACTACAGTGGCAAAGCTTAAATGAATGTGGTATAATTCTATTCCAACAAAAGCATCTATGTTTGAAGGACTTGCTCCGCGAAGTCGACAGTAAGAACGCAGTATTGTGTTCACATTATGCCTCAAACACAATAGTGCGTTGCGTCAGCCGACTTCCTGTTACGGAAAGAGTGCTATGACGCACTGCGTTGAAATAAATACTCTACTAGATGAAAAATATTGCCGCCTTTCGGCATGCACTCATTTTAAATGACTTTTGTCGTTAAATTATTTTTGAGCAGCTGTTTTCATTTCTCAAATGACTGTTGACACAAAATACTCTCAATTTGGAAGAAAACTCTCAATCTGGGAGAAAATCTCTCTCTCATCGCAATACGATCTCATCTCTCTCAATTTTCACTAACGCAGGTCGACGCTGTATTTTGTGCATGGCCATTGAATTGTGTGCGTTGAAAGCCAACGCCAGCGCAAACGCACTATTGTGTTTCAGGCTCAATTAAATAAATAAACAAAACTTAGTCACAGAATCAGTCATCGTTCATATCCGCAGTAACTCATCGCTTTCTGCGTGTTTTAGTTTCTGGAAAAACTGGTTTCATGAACTGAGACATTCACAACGATTACAACGCATAGTGCACCCTAAAAAGCCTAAGGAATACAATGATTTTGATTCTTACCATCATATCAAAATATCTCAGAAATTAGTACACTTTTGGGAGTTTCAATTAAATGTGAACACATTATGTTTCGAAGAAGTGGAATACGTTAGATTCTAGAATACAAAAATGTTTTATTGAAATTATCCAGTTAGCTTGATATAATAGTAGCGCATCGCTTTTTGAGACTATTGTGCGAATCAAGTATTCGAATAATAATCGCATTTGTTTATATTTATAATTTCAGCTTCCGATGTTGTTATCATCTCAGCTGGTATCCCACGTAAACCTGGTATGACTCGTGATGATTTATTCAACGTCAATGCTGGCATCGTTCGCGATATCATTGAGGAAGCTTCAAAGAAATGTCCAAAAGCTTTGATTGCTATCATCACCAATCCAGTGAATACCTTGGTGCCCATTGCTGCCGAAATTCTGAAGAAGGTAAGCGGTTGTGTAGATTCTTAATTTGAAACAGATATTTAATTTTTTTTGTTTACAGAACGGTGTTTATGATCCCAAACGTCTCTTTGGTGTCACCACTTTAGATGTTGTCCGTTCACGCGCATTTGTTGGTCACGAACTTGGATCTGATCCCCAAAAAGTGGAAATTCCAGTAATTGGTGGTCACTCAGGTGTCACAATCATGCCAATTTTCTCCCAATCTAAGCCGAAATACGACAAAAATATTGATGCTCTTACCAAGAGGGTACAGGATGCTGGTACTGAAGTTGTGAAGGCTAAGGCTGGTGCAGGTTCAGCAACCTTGTCGATGGCATATGCCGGAGCACTCTTTGGCAAGGCTCTCTTGAGAGGTCTCAACGGAGAATCAAACGTGGTTGAATGTGCCTATGTGCAGTCCGATGTAACAGAAGCTGCCTTTTTCTCCACTCCCATTCTTTTGGGTAAGAACGGTGTTGAAAAGAACTTGGGCTTGCCCAATTTGAGCGATTACGAGAAGAAGGTGCTCGCTGAAGCGATACCTGAACTTAAGAAGAACATCGATAAGGGTATCAAGTTTGGAAAGAATTAATTCATAAAAAATTATTGTGTTATGAGCACTCAATTGCAAACAGGTTTAAGTTTGTGGAGGTACTTTTTTAAACGCTATCGCTGAATCGCCAAAACTACATATTCCGTTTTTAAATATACCTTTGCACACTGCCATTGGGTTTATCATGAGACATGGCCGCGTTGAAGCAATTGAGTGTAAATTATTTTACTTAACATCGTTTGTATATGAAACATAAGCTAAGTCCAAAAATAAAGTGAAAACATACATTAAAGAACACCAGTGGAACCTTTGTTTATTTACAATTTATTTGTTTGTTTTTGTTATTGAATTTGATAAGACATCCTTCTCAGAGGTCAGTTCAAGGCGACATAGCGGGGGCAAAGATAAGGATTTTTATGTGCCGGTCATTACCAAACAAACTTTTGTTTACAATATCAGAAGCTCTTATCATTGAACAATTTATTACACTGGTATGGAAGCAGACAGTAGTTTGTAGGTCAGATTCATTTTGGTTGTCCAGCCGTTTTTTCTCTAATTGGGAAACTACCTATTGTGAAGAATGTTAGAAAGGTAAAGAAAAAAGCAGTCCTTATTCATGCTTATTATTAATCCCGGCAGAATTTATTATTCCCTTACCTTTTTTTAGGGTGCTTGCTTATATTTCTCAATAGCGATATAGGTCTGTATCTTGAAACACTGGCAGCGTTCCCCTTTTTTGGTATTGCGATAATTTTTGCTATTTTCCACTTGTTAGGTAAGTAGCAATTGTTGATGAAATTGTTCATGATGATGGTGAGAAGTATCACCACCGTTTGTGGCACTAGCTTCAGAAATTCGAAATATCTGTTCCGGCTGCTTCCTCATTGGCCTACGTTGAATAATTCTCGCGATTTGTTCGGCTGTTGTGAAGTTTTCGTTTTCCATCGGGTCGTTCGCTGGGTTGGTTTCGTTGAAGACTATGTCTGGTGCGTATGGGTTTTCGATAGCCATTGACGTAGGTATTGACTTCTGCGACAAATTCCGGGTCATCGGGTGGTGATAGTTGAAAGTTTCCTTCGAAGAAGAATGAAAAGGCTTCTGCTTTCTCCACCGGTGTGTTTGCATCTCCTTCGTGGCAGCTTCTTTCTTTTAACGATGATTTGGTGGATTTAGCGGAGATATAAGTATTCTGTCAGTTGCAAGGTTGGTTTGTGCATTAGCTGGCTTCAGTAATTTCGTTACATACTTCTGGAAACCCAAGCGTGACTTGGTACCTAATAATTTCCTTTTTATTGCCTCGTATTCGATTTTTTTTTACTGTCGGTAGTCGATGAAAAATGTCTATAAATTGATAATAATTAAATAATTTTGCAGACCATTGATTTAATATACATATGAATATAGAAACATAGTTTGGTTTCATATTAAAATCTTTGGAGGCAATTTTTTTGATAATAAAAGGCATGTTTACTTGAAATTCTCGAATAAAATGATAGGGGAGAAAATTGAGTGAAATTTACCATGGGAAACTACTTTCAAACTCCTTTCGAAAATTCTTCACAATATAGACTTTCACAATAAGAGTAAAAATCTCGAGGGATATTTATTCATAATAAGTATGAATATGTGTGCGTGATATGCGACGCAAGGCACTAACCGAAGCATAAAGATTGTGCTCCCTAACGGTACAAAAAAATCAACAAACGAGAAGGTCAAGCTTATATGGCCCATTTTAACGTACGGCTTCCCAATATGACATACTATCTCTAAGACCAACATGAAGAAGCTCGCAATTTTCGAAACAAAAAAACTGCGAATACGTACCGGACTCAACTTCGATAGGGACCAGCAAAGACACCACAACAACAAGAAGCTTTGCAACCAAGCACGCATCATCCCCCTACAACAGTACATGGTGCCACTGTTCGGAAAGCAGCTACTAGACCTCAGCAACCATCCTAATGAGGAAATCAGAAACTTGAGAAACACAATTCCTGGACAACGCTACTTCAACGCGCTAAATCTGCTAAAAGAGTAGAACTTTCCAATGATGTCGAACAGCGAGCTTCGGATTCTACCAGAGCAGCGATAACATTCACCATCTAGGCTTAATAGGCTACCACACCACCACCCTATCCCAAAAGGACCACCATGGACACACGGATTTGAACAACCCGATGTAAGCACTAGATTTTGTAGGACATACAAAATAAACAATAATATTGTCGGTAAATGTTAAATTAAACAATGTACATCAGTTGAACTAACACCCTAACCTTTAGTTTGTAAGCCTAGTTGTAATCTCAATTGTAAAAATAATTTTTCTGTTCATTAACAATTTTTCAAACGCTTTAAATCGGCACTAACCGAAAGAAGGCCCGGCCGTAAGGCCTTTGCGCATCACCAAAAGTTTGCAGCCAAATTGGGATGTACCCTAACCCGGCGAGCTTCGCGACAATAGAGAAACTCAATACATCTCCAAATGCACCAGCGAACAAGGCCCCAGTTGCTTCACCATTGACAACCGGGGATCTTCCAAACAAAAACCCCCCAGCCAAGTGTGGGGAAACTAACATCAGACATCTGGAAGTAACATTAACCTCAAGGATGAAGTCCAACGAGTGTTCGGTTCCAACTTCACTATTATCAAAAGAGTGAATATTACGTAGCCCTAGCCATGTTCCTATTTAAATATGCAACGACTAAAACGACTGCGCATATTTGGATACAATGTTAACTCATTGTATAGTAGAGTCAGACAGGCAGAATTTAGTCCAGAAGCTAACAATCTGACATCGTCTTAGATAGCAACACCCCCCAGACGAGCAGAAGCAACATCTTATTTTAATATTACTCCGTTTTCAGATGCGATGGTACAAATGGGAAACGGGGTACAGCCACTCTCATCAGGAGGATCAACTGCACCAAGATCGTGGTGGCCGCAAGCCGACGGAATCGTTATCCAAGTTTTTTCCCCACAGAAACGTCAATGGTCCTTAGTCCTTACCACCTTCATAATAGAAGTAGTGCAAAAATATGTCATTATCTTGAAGTGCTTACCCGCTCACCACCAAACTGGTAGTTAACCTAGGAAATCCGACTTTTACCAACAGCCGATCAAAAGGGGACTTCGTCAACATACACCAGCTGTATGTAGCCAAACTACAGGCAGACATACTGGAGAACGTCCACATACCACCACAACAAGGAATCTCCAGATTATGCAGAGATTGATACACCGACTGAAAGACTCGAATACTAAATCAACAACGCCTTAGACCAGCAAAAAATAAGTCCATTTCTAAAATCTTCATCACCACAGAAAAAGTCTGGGAAAGAGACTCCAGCGAATACACCACCGGGAGCTGAATACACGAGGTAGCGGTTATCAGTGATTTGAACTGCAGGAAAATCTTGTTTAGACTTGCATAACAATATATAGCCGGAGAACGTGCTGTGCAGTATACAGCCAAGAAATTCCAACAGATCATCGGTAAAAGGAAGGAAAGACAGGAAGGATCGCCCACGAACACTAACACCAAACAAAGGAGACGTAAACACACCGACGAAGAAAGCAGAGGCGTTTTCATCCTTCTTCGAAGACAACTTTCAACCATCACCACCCGATCATCCGGACCTTGTAACAGCGAACACTAACATCATGCACTTGAGAATCCAGCTGCAACAGACATCATCTTCAACAATACCAACCCAGCGGACGACCCGATTGAAAACGAAGACCTCGCAACGGCCGAAGAAATCCGGGGAATTATTCAACGAGGAAAGAAGCCGGAACCAACAAAATATCGATTTTGTCCTGAATCGAATTCCATAAACTGTAATGATAATTATCACCATCATCGTCATGAACAAATTCATCAACCTTTGCTATTTTCCTAACGTAGAAATTAGCAAAAGTTTTCGCAATACCAAAAAAGGGGAAAGCTGCCAGTGTTTCAGGATACACGCCTATATCGCTCTTAAGCAATATAAGTAAGTTCCTAGACTATCTGGTAGTGCGGAAACTAAACCGATGGTCCACCACCGTAAACGCCATCCCAGATATGCAGTACGGCCTTCGACAAGATCTGAACCAGATGGGATTCTCCTGCAACTTCATCAGAATAATTTATAGCTTTCCACATTCCAGAGAATTATACGTCAAAATTGAAGGCAGCAACTCAACTGAGCGGATCACCAAGGCAGGATCAAAACTGGGACCGTGGCTCTTTAGCAACTACACGCCAGATTAACCACATCCAACTAACAGAGTAAACTGTTGTCTCTTTGCAGATGACTGTCAGGGAGTCATTCCAGCTTACAAGCTGGATCCGGACAGGAAAGTGTCCAAAATTTAATAAGTAAACTGAGATCATATGAAATGGGACATACAATATTAGAAGACGCATTCAATATACTAGTGGCCATTTTGAAAGTTGGACCCACACGCAAAAGGGAGTAAAAAAGTCGAATCGGATGAATGATTACTTGATGTGTAGCCGTTCCTGTTAGTCAGCAAGACAAAACATACATGACTAGATGGCTTCAAATGGATGGACATTCTCAAAAGCGGATGAAGAAGTCCTTGGTCTAATTAATAGAAAAGTTCTGCGTGCGATCTTTGGTCCTATTTGCGTTGACGGTATTTGGAGGCATGACCCCAGTCAGGCGTCGAAGAGTTTTCGAAATACGTACATATAAGAGTGCGTAACTGAAGACAGCTAGGCAAGGATCGTGCTAGTTGGAGGGGCTTGTTTGTTGCTCCACAGGTCCACCTCGGTCTGTAGGGCCGAATAAAGAGGATGAAGAAGAATTCGTCAAGGGCAGAAAATTGAATTTTTATGAGCCCATATTTCGCAGAAGTCTCTGAGGTAAGTGAGAAGGTAGGAGTGACTAGCATGGCACCATTTGGGTCCATTGTGCCGTACCTTTCCAGCTTTATATCCTGACTCCCCATTGCTTTAACTGCATGAAGTCGTTGTCGTAACCAACCAACCATTCGGTGGTTTCAACGTTAAAAGTATAATTACCTAGCTATCCTCTTTTAGTAAATACAATGACAGTTTCCTTTTCCTCCTCAATTCTGCAGCCTCTACAGAAGGCATTGTTGGGCTGTCCAGCAATGAACGCCGTCTAGCTGGATTGCCTATGAGTATCCTGTTATCACGCCTACCATTTTAATAATTTTCTTCTTGTCTAACTCTAAGCTAGCTTTAGTTCTGTTGAGATGTGATGCGGGTCTATCATCTATTTACGTCCAACTACGGTTGGTGTTGTTTATGCCGATTGTCAGTGTCAGATTTCATTGCTTTCAGTGAGGGGTGTCTCCTGATTTATTGTTTGTGGCAGACTAGCCTTGCTTGCCAATTCATCAGCCAATTCATTGTGCACATGGACTTGTTGCCACTTGAGCAGACCATCGAAGCATAGTCATTTCGGTTCGAAGAAGTAGCTGTTCTACATTGAGTGCCTGGCGCGCTACCGTGTTTCTCACCCAACCACGGCGAGTAACTTCCAAATCATCACGAATTTCATCTCTGCAGCTTGTACTTGCGATCTTATTCTTCCGGTCTTCACCCCAATTTTATGACCACGGGTGAAAGTTGGAACAAGTACTGAGTTAAGACCGCCTAGCTTGGCTTTGGCACCCAGCACGACCCTCCTCATTACAAAGTTACCCGAATGAAAATGAAAAATAATTTAAGTTTTCAACAGTCTGATGGTGTTTCTGAATAACAATTTCAAAATGCATGCCAAGACAATTATACTTTCAGCAAATGCTGATGTACATTGCACATAATTCATTTGTCTCCACTGTATTAACTGAATGTGGGGGACTGTATTTCGTTTCATTTATTCCAAAAAGGTCGACGTTTCCATTGTCTCATTTTGCCATTTCATTTTATATACATGCGATGAGTAACTGTTACTTTGTGTTACATTTCATGAGTTCATTTCACCACCAAATGGTGGAGCCAATTACAGGGATCACCCCTTCTCGAGCCCTCTTCAAATCGATTGCGGCTAGCCAGAGTGAGTTCAACACTAACACTATAACACCATAAGAATATGGTAATTGTTCTATTTAGCTGAATTGACCATCCAGCGTTTGTTGACATTTAAAAGTCAAGTTCAATGTGAACATCGATAACGTATGCGTCAGGTTCATTTGCCTTGCAAACATTTAAAAATCAAAACCGAATTGAATTTGGTGGAGGTTCTATGGTGGTCATAGCGGCAACAGCAGCTGAACCAGCTGGCTGGGCAAATGAACCTTGTGCTTTACTTTGGGCTAAATTTAATTTTTCTTTTCGTATTTTTGTCTTACTTTGAGGTTAAGGGTTGTGAGTTCTTCTTTTTTTTATGCTTGACGTCTGCTAAACTTCATTGCGATGTTTAGGCAGACTCGGCTAGGGTGCTTGAAAAAAGAAGATGCGTACATTTTCAGCGACAAAGACAGTTCGATAGGATGTACGAGAGCTCTGTTCAAGAGGCAGCCCTTTGACTATCAGTTCCGATAGACGGACAATATATTGTTTTATACATAGATAGTACGCGGTAAGCCACCTGGCGACGATGAAAATGAGGTGATTGACCCGCTTTTCAAAGCAAAGAGCAGGGGGGCTCCAACTACAGGATTAGGCTCCAATTTACAATGGAGTTACAATTATGTGTAAAATCTTTTTATAAAGATGGGATAATTGAAAATTCTTCTTACATTGCTAAAGTTGATATTTTCATTCTGGTTCTAAATATACGTCAACATTATGTATGTACGTCACCACGTATCGGACATATAGACAATTTTTAATTTTCCGACAAATAAAAATGTTCTCAAAATTCGACTGGGATAAGCAGTGGAGTCTTCTTATGGCGCCTGTTGGAAAGTGTGCTTGTTCAAAAAAAGACAAAGTTAACACATAAAACAAACACATACGGATTATATTTATAGTATTTGTCATCTAGGTGTAAACAAGTACTGTAAACAAGTACTTTCTTATGAACAGTTTTCTTATCCTTGCTATGGCTGGGCATTCCCAAAGGATGGATTCTGATCAGATCATCGGCGACCAGCTACAGCTCCGATGTTCAGATTGAGCCAACATCCTCCGGCTATATCCAGAGCTTCGTTCAACAGTTTTCTTCTAAAGGAGTTAAGCGGTGTGGGTGTGTAATGGATTGAGATCACGCAGCTCATATCCATTTTTTCCTTTCCCTTGATGCCAGCGTGCCCACGTATCCATCATAGGGTCAAAGGTTGAGGACATTTTACTGACGCTCTGTCCTGACTATTTTTGACGTCAAGATTTCCGATTCTAGGGCTGTTATTGTTGAATGGCTCTCGGAAAAGATATTATATTTTTTTTTCAGGCGTAGAACACTTTTTGGCTACTAGAGAAAGGTGGTGTATGTGAATTGTATTTTCTTTTTGTAATGTGAATTATTATTTTGTAAAATGAATGACTACTGTTCATAAAATTCGTACATATGAGTTAACTCTCAGTCATTAAACTTATTTGTGGCACACTCATCTTAAAACACCACCCGACGCCAATGGTTGATATATGTAAGTTATCGCAATATCTACAATAAATGCTCATCTTTATCGCCGGCGGGTCATCTCCCAAGAAGTCGATAGACTAAATAAAGTCAATCGACTACAAAGTAGTGGAATAATGATCAAGAGCATCCACGCATCCACTATTGATTTTGGAACATTAAAAACAACAACAAGCGGATCTACCGTCAGCATCGTCAAATTGATATTCGGCAGCATTGTGTATTGATTTTGCAGACGGATGTCAAGGATGGTAATTATAGAATCATAACAGAAGCGGCAGCGAACCACGGTGATTAACTTCAACTTCAAATTGAGTGGAACGTATGTAGATATAAAAAGAGTCTGACAATTTGTGTTAAGCACAGTTTTAAGTTGGGAGTGAATAAAGAGAGAGGCTTCACCTCGATATTAAAAAAATATTTTTTTATTATAAATCCAACGAAACTCTTTTAAATTGTATAATGAGGATGAGTTGGTAACATCTTAGGTATGTTATTACTCGAATGAGAATCTAATAAGAATTTTTACTCTAAAATAGTCTAAAATGCCCAACGCTGATGACGACGAAGAAAATCCAACTGAAGGTGAAGGGGACCGAAGAAGTACAGGTTTCATCTGTAAGTGAAGTACAACACTAAACGTTGGAATCCAAGCATTGGCAAACTCTCTTAAAACATTTTTTCTCAGCCAAATGTACAAATGTACAAATTTCATTCCTAGGCAATTACCTTAAGGACTTGTTTCGATTTTTCTTAATAAAGTTTTCTTTTTTTTTTAATTTGGATTTTCATGGTATCAGATATAACGATGAATTGGCTATAACGATGACATTCTACGGCCCTTCGACATCGTCATAACCGATCTTTACTGTAGTTGCATTGCCAGTTAGCCATCAAGAACGAAGCCGAGACTACCTTCGGTTCATATATATTTCTGTCACTTCATTCACATGGGCAGATTGCTACATAGAATTTACTAATTTAAGTCGTGAATTTGTGGATCGCTTCTACTTTTTTGTGTAAAATCGTAGACAATCGAAACACTAGAAGTTTGCAAACTATGTGTGAAACTTTATTTACATATATGGCGTTATCTCATTCAAGGAAGCCTGTGCATACAATTTGAGAAAACGGAGACTTCGTCGCAAACGGTTAGGTTGTGAATTTGTGGACCGCGTGTGGTTCTTTGCATATCGCGTTCTCAGGGTGACAGTTCCCAAGTACAGTGATTGATTCGCGAAGAAACAATTTAAAATCGTTAATTAAATGCGCACCTCTGGCATACCAAGAAGCATGTTTTTGCATATAAATGTGCTAGAAAATGGTTATTCCAACAGTCATTCAAAGCAATGTGCGATGTTGTGGTAGGTAGTCTGCTCCCGATACCTTACTGGTTCGGATTCAAAGACTCATCGGGTTAGAGCAGTGTTGTCCATGCACTCTACATAGACTAACCATCTTAGGAGTTGAATCCGTATACGCCTGACTGGGCGCATGTCGCCACACAGTGGAACGTCTCCCTACAAAGTCATCTCATAAAGGGTTTGTACGAAAGTAGGGTTCCTCGAAATATTTTGATGAAAAGCGATAATTAAAATAACACTTACAACAAATAACATTTAGTTTCGATATTATTTTTCTATTTATAAAGAAAGTAGTAAAATCAGTCGCCAAAGTGCAGTGAGTCAGAATATTGATTTGACTGAATTACGCGTGCATACTTTTCCAGAGAGATTCAGATGAGTCTAAACTTACAGTATTTAGAAAATGAGAAAATAGTGGAGTTGTGTAATATGTAAAAGATAAATTTGAGATGTTTTCTTATATTTAAACAGACATTTGATAGTCAGCGCTGTTTTATTAAAATGTTAAATTAATCCAAATTCTAATTCCATCAACTTTTTTTTGCCTTTTTTTTGTCTAACACAAAAATGTGTCACTTGGTCACCGGTTCATAATGTAAAATTGCTATCAATAAATATTTTCTCATAACGGTGTATTGAACAAAGGATGTTGTAAATAACTAAAAAGTGATCCGATGAAACTGTATTTCATCTTCACTCATTCAAATCAATCCATCCACATCTGGAGAGCATGCATAACCTTCGAAACCTTATAAAAAAAGACAAAAAAAAAAGAATTTTCGTTATATCAGAGCCGAAATATTGAAGATTATGTATACGAGGTGTCACCCTTTTATCATTAAAACCAAAAAAGGTATACATTTTTGAGACAGTTAATCCGTTTTACATCACTGTGCGCCGACCAGCCCGTACAGTTCATGCTTGAATTTTTTTCTCCAAAAACAGGACCAAAGATTGAACGTAAAACTTTTCTCTCGAAGATACCAGAGCTCCTTCATCTAATTTTGAGATTATGCAGACTTCCGCGCCATAGAGCAGGCCAGGGATGGTCAAGGTATTATATAATATTCGCTTGGTCCTTCGATAGAGGGCTCTACTACTACTTAATCTCAGTACGATGTGCAGATGCAAGTGCTTCACTACCTCGAATTTATAGCTGCCTATGGTGACGTTCTGGCCGAGTCGTTGATGTCATGCGTCCCTTCTCGATGACAGCATACTTTTGCCCTCGTTCACCGCTTAAATTGGCCAACTTCGTTTCAATACCAGCAAACGCTTCATTGACATCTCGCATTTAATCACGTAAATTTCGTCCGGGTACACTAGCAGTTGTACGGACTCTTGGAAGATCGTCCCTCTTGGGTTGCCGAATGAAAATTGTTCTAAAACCTTTTTTTGACATTGAAGGTTTCAGTGCGTCCGTTACCAATCTTGATGGAGCAACGATAAGTCTTCATCGCCATCCTGCATGACATGATGAGTTTGCAGGACCTGAAGCTTGGCGTTGTATAGATCGTCTCTATGCACGCTGTCATATGCGGCCTTGAAATCGACGAGTAGTTGGTGGGTGTTAATCCGCATCACTTGCGTCTTTTCCGGGATCTGCCGTAATGTGAAGATCTAGTCGATGGTGGACTTCCCCGGCCTGAGACCGCACTGATAAAGAACTATCTGGTTGTTGACGAATGGCTCACACAAAACGGCAGAGAGGATATTTTAAGCGATTTTAAGGAGACTTATTCCTTGAAAGCCCTCCTTTCTTGTGGATCGGGCAAACGATACTGAGGTTCCACTCGTCAAGCATCCTTTCCTCCGATCATGTCTTACAGATGGGCTGGTGCAATCGTCATATTGGATGGCCTAGGTTAGGGCGTGGGCGAAGATGAGGCCTATGTTGCCGAATGTAGCAAGTTAATCCACTGCACGTGCTCTGTTAAGGGGCCTTACATCCTCGTTGAACTTATTTCGTTGTCCATGGTCGTCAGCGGTACGGTCATCTGTATCCAAAGCTAATAGTCGTGTCGGAACTAATTCCTTTTTACACGGTGGGGAATTTACCCCCATACCCATCCCCCGAACATAGGTGATCAGGGCCTGGTTTAAACTCTTGGACAAAGGGCAGCTGCATACATTGATTCACCGACAAAGCGGTTGCTGTAAAGGCTATCCAGAGGGCGCTACAAGGAGGCTGTTTGTCAACTTGGCTTGTGCATTTACAGGGACTGTTGCTGAGAGCTCGCCAAGTTGAGAGTAATCAACAACTTTTCCCTGAAAGGTGTAAGCACACAATTTAAAATGTCTTCCTTTGATTGCCACTATATGCATCAACATTATAAACACAACTATATGTTGTGTTTGGCCATACATTTGTCTATGGCTGTCAGGCGTATACAATTGCGAGTGCCGGTTGTCGGTGGAATCGGTGGTCAAATCTATAGATTGAAATGTATTTTGAAATTGTGTAACTCAATCGACTGAGAATTGTATTACTATGAATTCAAAACGTCCGTTTGATAAATTTGTATACACCTGGCAGTTGAGGAAGTCAAGACTCTTCATTGGTGTTTAAATATACATGAGTAGCACTGGACTATTAGCAGGTGAGGTCTCATAAGTAAGAGGAAGATATGTGGACTTGCTCAATACAGTGTGATAAAGCACCTGTGTGCATTTCTGGATAGCGTAAGGCTCATGCTTTGGCTACTAAGCTACTCTATTGTGTTAAATATATGATATTAAATATAATAATAAATTTTATATATGATATAAAATAAATTTGTTGTTTTTACTTACAAATCTCTTACAATATACATGTTTTGAAGATACAACTATATAAATTAAATTGGAGTTGCAACATGAAAACAATGTTTATTTTATGATTTTCTGACGCACGAAAACCGATGCCTATAACTTTGTACTCATAGCTAATTACAATCTTAGCAAAAAAGCAAAAAGCGAGAGTGATGTTTGCGACAATATTTGCAACAGCGAATTCAATATTTCTCACGGAGGAAAGACTGAAATCGAGTGGCATTTGCAATCGTCTATACAAATCACCACACGCTTGAGGTGCCGCGTCCTCAAGTCAATTAATAACAAATTATTTTCAAAGGGCAACACTTAACGAAGCCGATTTGAATATTATTGTTTGGAAGGGCGTTTGGGAATACAACGTAATCCGTTCGAATCAAAGTTTATGTTCTGCTGACTGTGCCTCCAAAAGTATTCCATCTTGGTCTGCCTTTACGAAGTTCACTTGTGCACGCAGTTAACGTGTCCATTGCAACGGGTGCGATTGCACCGTATATTGTTCATATATTAAAACTATCTATCGTTATGTTGACGCATCTAGCCATGGAAATCTAAAAATACTTCCCTTTTTGGCTTGTTACTCTTCAGAAAGAGTTATCGAGGTGACGTTTGAAAGCGATGAGATGTCTGACTTCATTGCCGCTTTATTAAACTGTGCAATGGGAAAATTTAACACTAAGCGCAAACAGCGATGAAACTGACCATTCATGGGTAAAAAAACTTCAAAACTTCTTCTTAAATTCACATCTACGAAAAATCATCGGTCACATGTTCTGTTTTCTGGCATATATTATTTGTGTACCGAATCCCAGCCTTCTGGTTCGAGAAGGAAAGGAAGACCGAACGAAGACCAAGTTATTGCAGACAGCTTGATCTTGATGACTGGAAGCAGCGTGCCCTGGACCATCAGCGATTGCTCAGGCTATGACCCTTCATGACTCGGTGTCCTGATAAGTAAGTAAGTCACGGAGGTGTGCGTTAAGCGCTTGTTTTGATTGATAGTTTCAAATGAATCTGTTTTATTGAAAATCGTGGCCAATAACGATGACTAACTAAAGCTGTTCTATTGAGGACATAATGAACATACGCACGCTTGTAATACCAAAAGGGTGCGATTATGACTACAGGGCAATCTCTTATTGCTATATATCGATTTCTGCAACCAATGTAAAAGACTTAAATACAAATTTTTCGATTTTCGCAACTTTGAAATTGTACGACTCAAAATATATATAACCATTCTTATACATATGTGTTTACGCTTTAAGAGATAACTGTTGACGATATCATAAATCGTCTAGACATAGTTCCGCGCAAAAATGAAGTACTATAGAGTTGGCCACCTTCACAGCTGAGTGTCACCTTGCCTCTAGACGAATTTGAGTGATTGATACTGATACTACTACACGTCGCTTATTTTTTCATGGAACGTGTTAAAAGCGACTACAGTTACTAAAGGTTGGAAAAAAGTTATCAGAACTACAAATCATTGATAAGAAGAAGACTGTATTCCTTTGGTTTTAATTAGGCATCAAATATTGACAAAGTTCCTCTAAGGATTTGCCTCACTTAGACCTTTAAGGTCCATTGTGCTGTCACTACATCTTCTTTTCCCGCCACTTCTTTGACCCACTAGACTAGTTCTAACTTACCTCCGTCGGGATGTGTACATAGTACCTATAACCAGTTGGTGGTTTTTTTGTAGAACACATGTATGTTCTTATTATTTCTGCAAGGGCAAGTTCCGAGGTATTGTAGCACAGTTTCGTCTTCGTCCTCGTCGCTGCAGCTTCTGCTGAAGTCGTCGTTGGGTCCTCCAAGCCTAGCTTAATTGCTAACTAGGGAATGGCCGGTGATTACGCCTGTTTTACTAATATTCTTTCTGTCAAATTCTAGGAAAGCTGCCACATCGTTTTCGATGAGCTACATATATCCAGTTCCGCCCATCTACGGTTGGTTTTGTTTACGGCATCTGCCACTAGCATTGATTTTAACGCTTTCATTGGGGAGAGGTATCTCCTGATTTTGTGCCAGTCGTCGCCTCTTTCGTTGCCCGTAATATCCTTGTGAGGTATTGTGAAATTAATTATGTAAATTCCTTTTTTTTATAAAATAATGATTCAGGATATTTTATTTATACATTAAAAAGCATATTGCGTAAACTTTGTCAAAGTGTTTGAAATATCTGTTCTATTATTGGAACAGGTCACGTTTTCATTAGTTGCAATATTCGAAATTGCAATGTATTTCATTTTATCGTTCCATATTTGATTTCATTTTCCATAAGAACAAAGATACTATCTACCTCATACTGCCCCATCTATCTTCTCAGCCAGCATTTCTTCCAGATCGGATTGGAGGTCTGACAGTGAGAACCTTGACCATACCCTGCGAATCGATTGAGAAATGGATGAAGGGGTGGGTGTAGGAGTCTACTCCAAAGACCCGAACACTCCCGACCACTAGCGTTTTTCATGCAGAAACCATACCGATGAAAGAGTCGTCGTCCATCACAATATTTGTCTTTACTATCTGCTTGTACAACCAAGCTGTAATTAAGTATCTAGATAGTATTTTCCAACATCAGAACATCTCGCAATTTCCGGCTGTCTCTTAACGAGATGGCTGAGACATACCGAGCAATTGCAAAGCCGACGAACTCGCAAAGTGTAGTTCAACTTATACTCTCAAACCAGAAGCAGATCCACTTTGCCCCGCCTACAATCTTCTAAATATCTTTACAATTATACAAACAATTAAAACAACAAACCACAAAGTGCTAGAAGGCACCACTTGCTCTTATAAAATAAAGGAAAATAGCGCAGCACTCAACTATAAACGGTCACTCTGACTGCTAATACTAAGCAGGCCTGCATTCAGGACCGGTTACAATAGGACACTGTGCAATTAACACCTACAGCTCTGGTCTAAATCTGAGCCAGGAAAGGAATGTACTCGAATCTTTACCGATGGCTACAAAATCAATGAAGTGTCTGGCGCTGGCGCCTTCGTGGAGGATTACAACATTAAGCTGCATACCTCATTCAGCAAATTTACATCGGTTTTCCAAATGGAAACCTATGCAATCCTTAAGGCCACGAACTATATTATGAAGAACAGGAGGAAGGAATGAAGTACATGTGCTTATAGCAACATTCAAGCTGTACTTAAGGATTTGCTCCACCCATTAACCACTTCCAGGAAAGTTTAGGAATGCAAGTCCTCTCTGAATTTGATTGGTGATCAAAATGCACTAAGCCTTGTCTGGATCCCGGATCACCACGGGGTCGGTGGAAATGAGATCGCCGATTAACTTACTTACTAGAGCACTTCTTCTTCGTCACTGTTCCGGCTGGTAGCAGGTTTTCGGTGCTGTGATGTAGGCTCCTCATCACAGAATCGCCTGTTGGTCTGCGTCCGGAAAAACAAGAAATTAGAGCAAATGAAAGTTTGCTGACTGGCAGTACAATGGACCAGTTTTTGAGTCTGAGTGCTCCAGTGTAGTACTAAAAAAATCTGAAAAAAAATCAGCCGACCGCAGAATGGACTTTCTGTTCAATGATTTTTGCAGAAGTTTCAGCTCTTGTTCCGCTCTGGCAGTTGTAGGTTAGTCGCCTACTTTTCCAACAACCTCAGAGAAATGTAAAATTTTGTCACAAGCGCCAACAGGCTCCAGGTTTAGGAGCATGTGAATACGCATGTATCACAATGGGCCTAAATTGGACTATATGTGGGGGCCATCTGCAGCCAGCCACTCTAACATAAGCTAGAGATTTTATGAGTTGAGTTTTCCTACAGGAGACCACTTTCAGGTAAAAAAAATTCAAAGCAACTGAGAATTTTCATAAGGCTTGTCTGAAAAATTCATTAATGACTTTCGGAAGTTGAAATTGCCTATCGATACCCAAGCAACGAACTGCGACGAAGAATACATTTTAAGTCCGTGGAATTGTAAATCTTATTCAAAGGACTGCAAAAGGGAAAGATCTAAATATGCATTCCCAAGACTTCTACGAACTAAGGTATCCGTACCTTTTTATGTTAATTCACAAGGTCAAGGATCCAATCCTGGTCGAGGTCAGTTCCTGTGGAATATTTCCCATGAAAGATAGAAAGGGATCGATGACCGCAGAAACACAAGCTACACACACACACTCACGCACACATTCTTTGCCACACGAAATTGCTTCTAATTATCATCGTAATCGAATGCATTGAAAGTAAAAATACAAGAAAAACAAAACCTACATATTTATACATTTACTTTCCAATGAATATTGCCTGTTTCTTTGGAAATTCGATTGACTTGTGAATTCATAATTAGGCCGCCATCAAATTATAAAAAGAGTTGATAGCGATGGTGTGAAGTCAATTGCGGTGTGTCTGGCAATTCGTTCGCATTGAAACCGTAGAGCGTAAGGATTCTTTTTCTGGTTCATTTGTGGATATTTCATTTGACTTGTGCATTTATCGCATTCAACGGTGACTGTGAACAAATAAAGTTCGATCCTCTAATCTAAAGAACTCAAAGCGAATATATAAAAGTGAAAATATAGAAAAAAAGAGGATTTATTCAACTAATCGACGAGTGTGTGTAAACGTGTGTTTTTGACTGATTAGCAAATTTAAAAAACAAAAAAAAAAATAATAATAAATAAATCAAAATGACGCCAAATCCCGAGCCAACTATTAAAGTAACTCCTGCAATTATTTCGCCAAACAAGGATAAGAAATTCTCAAGAATCTATCCCGAAACCGATGCTGATCAAGTGGTTATTTCGGGAATGTCTGGAAAGTTCCCAAATTCAAGAAATGTTAAAGAATATGCACACAATCTCTTTCATAAGGTGAGTAGAGTTATTTCAGTGATTGCTTTTTTTTGTGAGATTGTAGGCACAAGGCTTCATCTGAATTCACTTTGGTTAAATTTAATAATTGTAAATTAATCGTGCGTTGAAATAACATTATGAACATGATCTTTTGCTTAGTTTGAATTCGTATAATTTTTAAGTCTACAATTTGCTTACATTAAAACTTGGTGTATTTATTGGTTCCTATAATGATCTTAATCTTCCGTCAGGCACCTTGTTATATGAACATTAACGTGCGCAATGTGCTTGTCAGATGAAAATGGTCACAACCTTCAAGTGAATTAATTTTTTTTTTTCGAGTTTGGAATGCAAAAAATATGAATCTAATAAAAAGCTTGCACACTTTGCGACGAAAACTGTGATATGGTACGCAAATGTTTAGTAGCTGTGCTAGTCAGATCAGTTGTAGAATTCATACATTTTTGAAATTTATGAAAAATAATTTTCCTCTTCGTGTTGGCGCTATTGTCCGGAATGGACATTAACATCAACCACCTCTCATGCTATTGCAATATTTACCGTGGTTGATGGGCCAAATCGTCAATGTGAAGGCTCGTTACAACAAAACGGCAGACTTATTTTGCGGTAGACAAAGCATTTTGTATTTTAAGCTTCAACAAAACGTTACATAAAATTGTTGTGTCTGAACGCTGCTAAAAAGATGCGGTTTGAATTATCGAGTTTTCTCATCGACAAAAATCTCAACAATAGTTAGTGTAAGCATCCTTATTAACGATTTTGAATTGTTTCACCCCGAATCGATCATTCTATTTTCGAACTGCCTAGCTTAGAACGCAATGAACAAAGAGGCTAACGCGATCCACAAATTCACGACGCATATGTATGTATATCTCTGCGAATGAATATTCTATATGAATGCAGTGACTCAGTTTACAATTCGTAGTGTGCTCATATGAATGACACTTGAATGGGCCATAATCCTTTTCAAACACCACCTTACCGACGTTCGGTTTTATCTACTCATTTGAGTCGACGAACTAAATTTACTCAATGTAGCTAGGGCATATGCCAATTACTGTAACTAAGAGCATAATAGCATATTTCTTGCCTATTTATTACAAATGAATGTAGTAGACGCACATTCATACATACAATGCAGAACACACTCTTTTTTTGTGGATTCCTTCCGTCGGTCGCCCTTCAAATAATATGACTTATGATTACAAGTTTTCTATAATAACACTTTAATTCATTTAAATACAACATGGAGATCGTAATTTGTTAACTTATTTGAATTTAACAAAAACAAAAATAGGACACATGATCAACTACTTGACTTTACTTAACACTTTCGACCCGGAATGCAATCAGTAAAAAATTGTTATCAATGTGTTATCAATATATCAATCCTTTTGTGCTGATCTGATCAAATGAATTATCTTTAGCACATTTCTAACAAAAAAACTGGCACTATGCGAACATTAATTTGGACATAATGTGTGTCTCAAAGGGTGCGAAAGAGTTCACTGAACTAGTTCACTACTTCGCTTGGCCTCATTTTACTTTGAGGAATACTTGTATTCTTCTTGGCATGTATTCTAATTATATTTCGCATTGATTTGGAGGAATACTTTGCCTGGCAGTTTGCTGTGTCATAACGTTTGTAAGTTCTGACAGAATTCTGGAGATTATGGTGGCCGGTTAAGAACTTCGAAATGGTTGGAGTGGGGGTGTTTCGGATTCTAGATTTTGATAGTGTCCGACACATTTTTGATCCAGATTCAAAGACTTGTAAAGGCCCAAAATAGTGATATATTTAGAGTCATCCATGAGACCCATTACCCTGACACATTAATCAACCCCATTTATACTCAAGCATCCGCTATTCATAAGATATCGATCTGCTTCTCATGGCGATCGCTGATTGGCTCACCAGGCTTGCTCCACCACCACCAAAATCGGGTAACCTTAGCCCAGTCACAAAACTACTGTTTGTATACTCTCGGCCGAAATAAAGATTTAGTTTGGCAGTCATAAGAAGCTCCATTATTTTAGCGCGTTTGCCGAAAGCCGTTCTTGAGCAAGCACTGTCTTCCTTCCAGCTCTATTCAATGACTCTCAAAAATGTTCGAGAAAATAAAGGAAAAACCCACGCTTTGTACCCCTTTGTGCTCGCAACCTAAGGCGCTACCCAATATAATATACCAGTTTCAAGAAATAGATCAACAACTGCATTTCCTTCTGATCTTGCCATGAAATAGTTGAGACACAATAATTCAACTCGATACCTTTAAATTTTTTCAGACCGACATGGTAGATGACGATGAAAGAAGGTGGCGTCACTTCAATCCGGAAATCCCTAAGCGTTCTGGCAAACTGTACGATTTGGAAAAGTTCGATGCGACTTTCTTCGGTGTGCACTTCAAACAGGCTCATACCATGGATCCGCAGTGTCGCATTCTTATGGAGGTTGCTTATGAAGCTGTGATTGATGCTGGTATCAATCCGAAGACATTGCGCGGCACTCGGACTGGTGTTTACGTCGGGTCTTGCATCTCGGAGTCGGAGAAGACTTGGTTCTACGAGAAGGTATCATCGGGAGGCTTTGGTATTACTGGATGCAGTCGAGCTATGTTGGCGAATCGAATCTCTTACGCCCTAGGCCTGAATGGACCATCGTATCTGTTGGATACTGCGTGCTCTAGTTCCATGTACGCCTTGGATGCCGCATTCACTGCCCTGAGAAATGGAGAGATCGATGCTGCCATCATTGGAGGAGCTAATTTGCTCTTGCATCCATTTGTGACCCTTCAATTTGCAAGGTTTGTATCTGAGTCACTGCCAATGAGCCAACAATCTTATGGTATGTTTCAAATTCAACAGATTGGGAGTTCTGGCACCCAATGGGTACTGTCGACCATTCGACAAGGATGCTACTGGTTACACTCGTGCGGAGGCTATAAACTGTTTGTTCCTGCAACGTAAACGAGATGCCAAGCGTATCTACGCAGAGGTTATATACTCGAAGACAAACTGTGACGGCTACAAGCCTGAGGGCATCACCTATCCTTCTGGAAACACCCAGGAGCAACTCCTCCGCGAATTCTACGCAGACGTTGACATTCGTCCAAATGACTTGGGATACCTTGAGGCTCATAGTACTGGCACAATTGTCGGAGACCCTGAAGAGTGCCGAGCCATTGACAATGTTCTCTGCAGTCAGCGGAAGGAGCCACTTCTTGTCGGTTCGGTGAAATCAAATGTTGGCCACTCCGAAGCCGCTTCTGGAATTTGCTCTCTGGTGAAGGCAATCTTCGCATTTGAGACTGGAAAAATTCCACCAAACATCAACTTTTCCGCAATTAAGGAGGAAATCCCAGCTCTTGCTGAGGGACGACTGAAAGTGGTCAACGATGTGGAGGTCTTACACAAGCCATACATTGGAGTGAATTCGTTTGGCTTTGGAGGAGCAAATGCCCACGCCCTGCTTAAGGCCTGCAGTAAAGAGAAGACCCACGAAGGACTACCTTTTGATGATATTCCACGAATCGTCGGATGGGCTGGTAGGAATGAGGAGGCAGTCACCTCTATTCTGGACTCAATCGAAAAGAGACCACTTGACGCTGAGTATGTGGCACTGCTTCATAACATTCAGAGGGAAGAGGTCACCGGAATGGTTTCACGAGGCTTTGGAATCTACGCGAAAAATGGTTACGAGAATGCATCTTGCCTGATGAAGGAAGTTCAACATTTTTCTGGCATCAAGCGACCTCTGGTTTGGGTATTCAGCGGCATGGGATCGCAATGGACAGAGATGGGTTCATCGCTGATGGAAATTCCGATTTTCCGAAACTCAATCGAGCGTTGCCATCAAGCAATGCGCCCCAAGGGACTGAATCTTATTGAAATTCTAACCTCAGCGGATAAGAGCACGTTTGACAACATCCTACACTCGTTCGTCGGTATCGCTGCGATCCAAATCGGGCTGGTGGACATGCTCAGAGCATTGAATCTGGAGCCAGACTATATCATTGGGCACTCTGTGGGAGAATTGGGATGCGGCTACGCGGATGGTGGCTTCACGCCGGAGCAGATGATCACGGCGGCCTATTACCGTGGAAAGGTCAGCTTGGAGATCAAGAAGATCCACGGCTCCATGGCGGCTATTGGATTGGGCTACAGGGAGATCATTCGCCTTGTCCCGGACAGCATTGAGGTAGCGTGCCACAATGGGTTTGATTCAAGCACAATTTCAGGACCGTCCGAAGACGTAGCGCGTTTTGTGTGCGAACTCAAGGCTAAGGGAATTTTTGCCAAAGAGGTTCCTTGCTCAAATATTGCCTATCATTCGCGGTACATTGCACACATGGGTCCACAGCTGCTCAAGTACTTAAAAGAGACAATTCCGCATCCAAAACAGAGATCGTCGAAATGGTTAAGCTCTAGCGTCCCGAAATCCGAGTGGGAGCAAGCCGGCCGAGACCTCTGTTCGGCAGAGTACCACACCAACAATCTTTTGAGTAGCGTCTTGTTCGAGGAAACATTCGCCATGTTGCCTAACAATGCTTTGACAATTGAGATTGCTCCGCATGGACTCTTACAGGCAATTCTTAAGAGATCAATGCCGGGTGGTGTTCACGTTCCTCTGACTCAGAGAGGAAACAAGAACAACTCGCTATTTGCGTTGGGCGCTTTGGGAAAGTAAGTTAACGCAACACAATTGGATGCATCCATTCTATATTTTTACTGTTTCAGACTCTTCAATAATGGCATTACGTTGCCGTTTGAAAACCTGTACCCACGTGTGCAGTTCCCTGTGTCTCGAGGCACACCCGGCATTTCGTCCCTGATCAAGTGGGATCACAGTGAGGACTGGTTCGTGACGAAATATGAGAACATGAAGACGAAGTCAAGTGGTGAACGAGTTTTCAATGTCAACCTGAAGAGTGACGATGAGGAGTTCCTTGCCGGGCACGTGATTGACGGAAAGATTCTAGTTCCAGCCACTTGCTACTTGCAGTACGTTTGGGAAACCTTCTCGCTTATGTATCACGGCCCGAGTTACATGGATGTTTCCGTGGAATTCGAAGACGTAAGATTCTTGCGAGCGACGAATTTAACTCCGGGGACCAACATCGAGCTGACGGTGATGATTCATTACGGCACTGGAAACTTCGAGGTAAGTCATGATTACTTTTTTGTTAAATGGCTTCTAACTGGCATTATCATCTCTTAGGTAACAGAGTCCAATACTTTGGTTGTAACAGGAAATATCAAGGAACTACACAACCCTCCTGCACCGGTGCCATTGCCCATTGAGGACTCGGAATTCCCAATGATGTCGAAGAAAGATTTCTACAAGGAGCTTAAACTTCGTGGATACCATTACAACGGCGCGTTCAAGGCCGTCAATGCCGCTCGCAGCGATGGCCTTTACGGCAAGATCGAATGGGTGTATAATTGGGTGACATTCATGGACGCGATGTTGCAAATTCACATCGTGGGCACCGACTCAAGGACTCTCTTCCTGCCAACAAAGATCCGTAAGCTTCGTATCAATGGAAAACACCACTTCAACTTAATTTCTCAGTTGGATACCGAAGAGAAATTGCTTGACGTCTACGCCAATCCAAAGTTCGACAGAGTCGTTGCAGGCGGTGTCGAGATGATGGGACTACACGCAAGCCCCGTGCAAAGGAAGAAGCCACCAGGCATTCCAGTTTTGGAAAAATATCAATTCGTTCCACATTTCCCATCGCCGCAGTTGAGCCCGACGGACGCTGCGAGGGTTTGCGTCCAGCTGGGTCTCGAGAATGTGCCAGTCATGAAAATGAAAGTGGTTGAAGTCGACACCGAGGCAGTGGATCCTATTGTTAATTATTTCCTTGACGCTGTGGAAGACCTGCCCCTTGTCACCGGTGACTACATGTTGTTGAGCGAGCGAACGCTCGACTTGCCTGGAATCCATGTGGAAAATGGGAAGTTATCCACTCAGACGAACTGCTACTTCATCATTGCGAAGAACCTCTTGAAGAGGGAGGAGATCTTCATCACCGCGCAAAAGAGTCTCGTGGAAGGCGGTTTTCTTGTGGCTCGTCAGACGAAAGAAGAGGCGTACGACAAACGACTAACAATCCCGTCGGAATACAAATTATCCATGATTATCCCTACGACAGGCGATGAGGTTATACTGCTTCTGCAAAAGCAGAAGAAGTTCCAGTCAGACGCCGTTGCCATTCAGGTGTCCACGGAAGATAAGGAGTTCTCGTGGGTGAAGTCAGTGCAAGATAACATTGCAAATGGACCAGTGGTTCTGTACGCTCAAAACGAAAAGTTTAACGGACTCATTGGTTTGGTCAACTGCCTGCGAAAGGAACCGGATGGCCATTTGGTTCGAGGCGTCTTCGTGGATGACAAAAACGCCCCGCCCTTCGATCTGGAGAACCCGTTCTACAAGAACCAGCTGTCCCTTGGACTAGGAATCAACGTTTTCCGAGAGGTTATTGGTTATCATTTAGTGTTTGCAATATTCTTAATTCAAATGTATTCAACAGGGTCAATGGGGAACGTATCGCCATTTGCAGTTGATTTCCGAGGAGTTGGTCCTTCCTCGCGCCGATCACATCTACGGAAACGTGATTCATCGGGGAGATCTCTCATCCCTTCGTTGGTTCGAGGGCCATCTGGAGGAAAAGAATTGTCGAGTTAAGTTGGTCTACTCGTCTCTGAATTTCCGTGATGTTATGTTGGCCACTGGGCGCCTAGCAGTTGAGCTCAACGGTAGCAGCCGTATGATTTTAAGTCAAGTACTGGGCTTTGAATATTCTGGAATCGACATCCGCACTGGCAAACGCATTATGAGCATGTGTATTCGTGGCGGTTTGGGATCGTATGTGAAAGAGCCGGGTCTCCTTGTTTGGGAGGTACCCGATAAGTGGTCGCTTGAAGAAGCCGCCACAATTCCGGTGGTGTACATCACGGTCTATTACGCATTCTTCATGTCAACGGACATTCGGAAGGGCAAGAGCATACTCATCCATGCTGGCACTGGTGGAATTGGCTTGGCAGCCATAAGAGTCGCCCTGGCGTATGGCTTGGAGGTGTTCACGACTGTGAGCACTCCACAAAAGAGAGCTTTCTTGCTGAAGACTTTCCCACAGCTTAAGGGTAAGCTTGAAGACACCCCACGTTCCAGGCGGGTACATAAAGGTTTTTATTTTTTAGATTCCCACATCGGCAATTCGCGTGACACCTCATTTGAGACGATGATCCAAAAGGAAACTGACGGAAATGGCGTCGACTTCGTTCTGAACTCGTTGTCCGAAGACAAGCTGATGGCTTCGGTGCGATGCCTTGGACAGGGCGGACACTTCCTTGAAATTGGTAAATTCGACATGGCTAACGACAGCAAGCTGGGTATGGGTTGCTTCCTTAAAGAACTGACATTCCATGCTGTGCTCGCAGACACGCTTACCTTTGCTCCAGATGCTCAAGTTAATGTAAGTTTCTCGGCTCCAGTTCCTCGGCTTCGTAATCTAATTTGTATTCCTTCTAGAAATTGAAAGCAATGATAGATGATGACATAGCCGGGGGCATCATTCAACCTCTTCCAACAACTGTTTTCCCAGCAAATGAGCTCGAGCAGGGCTTTAGACATCTGATCGGTGGAAAACACATTGGAAAAGTCCTCATCAAGATCAGGGATGATCCGGAATCCCCGTACACCGTCCCCGTTCCAGTGATAAGACAGGTATATTTCAACCCAGAACGCTCCTATGTTATCCCAGGTGGACTGGGTGGATTTGGACTTGAGATGGCTGATTGGATGGCGATAAGGGGTGCCAGGAAATTGGTGCTGAGTTCTAGCAGGGGCATCACTAAGGACTACCAACGTTACAGGATTGCGTGAGTTGAACCCTCCATTCTGGGGAGCGCCTGAAACTAAATCTGTTTGCGTTACAGGTTATGGAAGACATATGGTTGCACAGTTCTGGTAACCACAGCGGACATCACCACTCGAGAGGGTTGCGAAACACTACTGAAGGAGGCGAACAGCCTTGGACCAGTGGGTGGTATATTCAACCTCGCTGTAGCCTTGAGAGACGCAATTTTCTCCAATCAAACGGTGGAGAAATTCCAAGAGTCATTCGCCCCCAAGGCTCTGGCAACTCAGTATCTTGACGAGCTGTCACGAAAACTCTGCCCAGAGCTAGAGCACTTTATTGTATTCTCGAGTGTGTCGTGCGGTCGTGGAAATGCGGGTCAAACTAATTACGGCATGGCCAACTCAGTGATGGAAAGAATCGTCGAGAGTCGAGTTGCGGATGGATTCCCTGGGAAGGCAGTCCAATGGGGTGCCGTTGGTGAAGTTGGCCTTGTGGCTGATATGGCCGAAGACAAGATCGATATGGAAATCGGTGGAACGCTGCAACAGAGGATATCCTCTTGCCTTCAGGAACTCGATAATCTTCTGTCATCTCCAGAGCCAATTGTAGCCAGCATGGTTGTGGCAGAGAAGCGCGTTGGCCGTGGCGGCAATGAAAGTATTATTGAGACCGTTATGAACATCATGGGAATGCGGGACCTGAAGTCCGTTTCTCTCAGCACAACACTCTCTGAAATGGGAATGGATTCACTGATGGCGGTTGAAATCAAACAGACACTCGAGCGTGACTTTGAGCTTTGCCTTTCACCGCAGGACTTGCGCTCGTTGACATTCCAAAAACTCCAAGAATACACTGAAGCCAGAGAACGCGAAGGCGCCGAGGTTGTGAAACTAATTCTAGCATCTGAAAATAAACCACTCGGAATGAATCTCCTTCTTCGGAATCTCGGTGACGAGGCTAATTGCAACACGACACTCTTGCCCTTGATGACATCAGCAGACGCATCGAAATTGAATTTAAATCCAAGTATCGTCATTCCCGGACTCGAGGGCACAGCTGGTGCGGCATGGTACGCCATTGGAAAACGACTGCAATCAAAGTCAATTGTTCTTCAGCTACATACGACCGCGGAATTGACGTCAGTTAAGGAAGTGACTGAAGCCGTCCTCGAGGTAAGCTTCACAAGTAGAAAATTGTATTCAGAATTCAAATTAATTCATTTTATTTATTTTTTTTTTTTCAGAAAATCAAGTCGGTCCTTAAAACAAGCGAATTATTCTACATAATCGGTTACTCCTTCGGTACATTCGTTGCGTTGCATTTGGCAAGTCTTCTCGAGAAAGCTGGATACCGCGGACAGTTGCTGCTAATCGATGGCGCTCCACATTTCCTTAAGAAACTTACACTTGGCCACTTAGGAGAGAACTTCCAAGACGAAGATCTTTACAATCTACTGTTCTCGGGAATAGTCAGTCAAATCTTCCCCGACGAGACCACCGAGTCGGCAAGTGCAATCTTCTTGCCCCTAAAAACCTACGAAGAAAAGATGGCCAAATTTATGGAATTTGTCAAGAAGCAAAAAGTCTACAGCGATGACTATGCCAAAACAATGGTTAAGGCAATGTTTAACCGAGTAAAAATGGCCGCGTATTACGATCTCGATAGTCTGGACATGCTCAATTCGCCCATCACTTTAGTGCGACCATCGGAAGTGTCCATGCAGGACGTCGAGGAGGACTATTGCCTATCAAAACTGACCAAGGGTAAGGTGACAATTAAGTTCGTCGAAGGAAATCACACAAGCATGCTGGACAATCCAAATTTGGCACAGTTCATCAATGATTTCGATCCAGCGTTGCAGGACGACAAGAACTTCGAGGAATATCTGAAAGAAGTGAAGCCCGTGAAAGTGGTGTAGAGCCGCTTGTCGATGACTTGTGCCTATTTCAAATAAATTTAAGTTTTGGAATATACTTTTTTATATATTTTTATATGCAAATAAACAGTAACGTTCAGATATAGTAAAAGAGAAATCATTTTTTATTTTTATTTTTGATATTGACGACTTCTGATCTGATTTGTGAACATGAGGTCATGTTTCTTCTCTTCTTGATTTGTTCTCATTTCTCACTTCCCTAGCAAATTGGACGCAAAATTCGTCTAATGTGACAATTCGGTAACAACCAGAAGTAAATGAGAAAGGAGATATACGACGAAACAAAAATGATTTTGACTACAGACCAGTTTCCATAAAAGCATTGTTTTTGTGTGATATGACTTGAAAACAATGAATTTTGCTGAAGGAAGCTTATCTATATATAATATACATCCATATATTATATTTATAAGTTTGGAAATTTGGATATTTGGTCTAAGATCACGGCTAAGTGGCTGGACGGATTTTGATGTATTTTCGTATGTAGTAAGCTTATGGTCTGGATTGACCAATAGGCTATTTCATCGCGATAAAATATGTTTAACTTCAACTCGCGTAGTGGATCATTAAAAAAAGCAAGTAGTTAACCTTTTTACGGTCCACTTAAATCGTCGATCACGCTGTGTTAAAGTTGTTGTTGTGCACAGAGGCAGTGGCCTATGTCACCAAACTACAAATTACAATCACAAAATTGTTCTTGTGATTCACAATCCCAATTGCGTAACCTCACCTTCTGTTTCACAAAGTACAAATACATACATATGTATGTAATAAACAGATTTATGATAAAAGGTCAAAAGAGTTGAGAGAAATAACTTGTTCACCACAAATGTAGAATAAGGACTTTGCACCGGTTTTGTGATGGAAATGTAGCTTACAACTGTTTTAATGTTGTTTGGATCTATAGCTTACAGCAAAAATTAAATTTTTTTCGGCAAATTTCAAATGCCCCATGATATCTGAAAAAATATTTTGAGTCTTTACATGACATTTTATGCAATTGGGATATTTCATTTATTGATAAGTCGAGTAAAACTGGTTCTGTAGATGTACACCTTGAAAGAGGTTATAAGGATGCTGGTCAGGATAACGCAACATTTTATGATATCTACTAATTCTTTCGGATGCAATCGAGTATGTTTTTAGCTTGAAAAATTCTCTTTTAGCATTTCGATAGTGTTTTCCCAGTTGATTTCGTTGCTACTAAATTTGTTGTTGAAAGGATATTTAAAATTGCATGATGATTGAACAAATTTTTCAAATTTCAATAAAGTGAACTTTTATCGAGTGTACTTCTAGGTAAATTCACATACCACCACACAATTAATATAGTCCTTTCTATGTTTATAGATATGCGAAGATTCAAATTCGCTGGTACCATCTGTGTTTACTAAAGTGCCGTCTATAAAGCAAAAAATGCACGGAATTCCTGATGCGAAAAGGAACTTATATACAAATTGCGTATTTATAAAAAATCGGCAAAACATATTTATGTCGGGTATGCAGCGAACAAAAACTTGTAGCAGAAATAACACGTACAATTTTTCTTGTGAAATATTCTCACATACTCCACAAAATGTGTAATTAAATTTGTTCCCGGTGAAACGTAATCTTACAAATGTGTAACATTTTCACAACTTGTAAATTACAATTACAAATCAATTTTAGTGAAAAGAAAAAATAAGTTTTTTCTACTAATACCCCTTTGTAGATTACAAGTAACACCCAGAATTTAGTGAAACGACAAAAATCAAAAAAATACAAATTTTGTTAAAAAATTCTTACAAATACAAAGTTGTAAGTTGGTGAAAAGGCCACATGGGTCGATGTGGGTACAAAAAATGTCCAGACTGCCCAGGCGCCCTCTATGCCATATACACATATGGCTTATCGCGAATTGTTATACCGATACGAACGTAAAAGCCTCCACCAGAGGATACGAATGTGAGAAATTTGGTTTGAATTTGAATTTGACCGTGTGAAGGCGTGAAACGATAACATGAGATAAATAGCGGAATTTGATGCGTTGAAATGTTACCGTGTAAAAGGCGCGTATGCAATACAGTCCAATGCTAAGAGGATACGCATCATAGTTGAGAAAAATGTAATCCAGGGAAAAAAATGTAATGCGTCCTTATTGTAATACTATGTACCACGATCTGCATACCTGTGAATAGAGAGGGTGGTGTACTTTCACCTCTACTGTGGAACATAATGGTCAACGAATTGCTGTTAGCACTTGAAGGGACTGGGTGCAAGATCATTGCCTATGCAGATGATATTGCCATTGCAGTACATTTGAACTCGGATAATAGCATATAAGGGGTATGTTCTAGCATAAACCGTATAATGGCACACTATCGTGATGGCAGTAGTCTTTTTGATACAATTTTTACTGGCGCAAACCCCTTAAATAGCACATTGCTTTATGAGACAACCCACTTAATATCACATACAAATATGACAAAACAAACAATTCACGTACAATCTTGCCCGCTTATTTTCACATCCTACACAAATCCTTTATTCATTTGACTTCCGAGGGAAAAGCTATTGTTTTTCTCAAATTGATTGTACACATATGCGAGCTTGCTGGACTTTTGGGAAAAAACCCACTCCTGTAATGTATTTTTCGCACTTTTAAGCTGTTTGTATGTAAAATTGGTTAAAGGCACAACTCGCTTATCCAGGACCAAGTATATTATGCAATCTGCTCTCTCCGAGCTAGTGAAATGGACTAGCGAAAGTGACAGGCGTCAACACACAAAAAAGGATCTAGTCCTCTTTACTATATACACATCTTTCTTTATTAGCACACACATACACTTTATATACGGCCAGTAATAAGCCTTTCCAGTTCCTAAATACTATTTTTATTCACTGCCTTGCTTACATTTATAATTTGTATATCTTGTTTAACATAAATAACAACACCACTAGTTCGACTGGAATTTGAACCTTCTTTAGAAATTATAGTTACTTACACTGATTTCATTATATATATTACATAAAAATCTTTATTAACGATTATACTTTTGAGTTCATCAACATTTTTGGTAAGGCCTCGTATATTCGAATAGAATGTTATAAGCTCTGATTGCTAATATGAAGTTCTGTCCTTTTGTATTTCCATTTTTTTCTCAATACTTCGCAGCTTCAGTCTTCAGTAAACCATTTAAAATTCAAAATTAAATCTAAATTTTTGTTTGCTAAATCACAATTATTGCAGTTCAAATTATTTTATCACAAGCATACTAAGTTCCTCGGCATACTTTGCACAAACCATTTTGTTTCTTCAGTTTTAGTTTCGTGGTTGAAACCCCAAATTTTATAACAACGCTTTACTGTTCACACTTCCTCTTTCTATTATATTTTTGTAATCCTTACTTTCAACTTCAACAATTGCTTTAACTACTTGCACACTCTTCTTTACAGCATCGAAAACTTTAGCACATTTGATCGAACCTTTAATTCTAGTTTGGTTTTTTAAAGCTATTTTAATTTTGTTCTGTTTCTATTCACTATTTATTCCACATATTAATATAAATGGTTTTTTAACTTCTGGTACCAAACTATCATAATCCATTCCTAATTTAAATTTCGCTTCTTTCTGCATAGCGCCCCTGTATTCAAATTACATATACTTTAAATTTAACTTTATCATGTGTATTGATACAGGAACTTTGATAACTCGAACCATCACTTGCCACAAAAACAATCGAGTTACAGTCGAACTTCGATAAAACGAACCTTCATCTGCCACAACTCGACTTATCAAGTCAAATAGAAAATTGATATAAATAAGTACAGTAAACTCTCCCTAAGTCGAATTGTCACGGGATACCATAATTTTGTTGGAGTTACATAGAGAGATTTTGACTTAGAGAGAGATTTTTGTATGGAAAATTGAGGGGAAATGTATGTAAGTTATGGCGAAAAAGTTCGAGTTAGAGGTAGTTCCGAGTCCACTGTCTCTGAACTCTGAACGTATAGGAATAAGACAAGGAACGTACAAGAATTTAATTATTATTGTGAATTTTTGCCTAACACAAAGTGTTATTGAAGGCGCCTATAATTTTTTCCAAAAATAAAAATAGCTTTGAATTCTCGTCGATCCAATCTAGTAATGTGCTTATAACCCCTACTAACAGAGGGAATTTGATAATTCTTACTCACGCCTAACCAAAGCACGATTTCGACGACTTCATGTACGTACGTATACTCGGTCATATGAACATACAAACTACCCCGAAAGCGAAAATTCGGAGAATTTGGGAATTCCCCCTTCAGAATTCCTTTGAGTTATCAAGGCATTCTAGTAATAGAAGAAACAAAAATGTAAATGTCAAAATAAATGTTATGGAAAAAATTTAATTTGAGTTATTTCCTGAAGGCTAAATGAATGGATAAGCTATATTTTAGCAAATTATTAACAAACTATTTGACGAAACTAATGATGGTGGAAGGTTTTCTTGAGTCAATACTTATTCAGGATCAGAGATCTGCTGCGATACACAGCACTTATCGTTTAACGCATGTACATCGAGGTTTGTACCACTCTATCTCATAGATCCTTAATAAAATATTCATCGCCGTTATCGCAAACACATATGGTGTTGCGTTCACGTTCATACCAATGTGATGTTTGATAATTTTTCCTCAGATCATAGCGATGAGTGAGGAAAAGGGATGCGAGTGTTAACCGCCACCACAATTACTGCGATAATTTTGCATATGTATTTATGCATACGTTTTTGAGTCGAGCCTTCCTGCACTTCCGCATGTTCATATTGATATAGCCGAGGCGGTGGTATTTGTGACAACTTATGAATAAGAAAAACACCGCATTCATGACTCAAAGCCAAAAGATTTTTGAAATTTTATTTTCGTAACCCGAGCTGTACCTTCTTACGTATATATGTAAATATGTGACATATTATGTCAATTGCGTTCCTTTTATCAGCTTTCTTCAAATCAAAACAAAAAAAGTAACAAAAAAAAAACACCGCAACTAGTAAGTGGCGCTCTTCTTGTTCATAAGCGGCCGCACATACCACCGCATCGGCTATGTCAATATGAACATGCGGTATTGCAGGATGCGTTGACTCAAAAACGAAGTACTCGAGTTTATAAGAGAAACATAGCCAATCGAGTATGGCAATTTTGATTAACTAAAGAAATAGGAAAAGCCCTAGAGGAAAAAAAGGTTTGCTCCAGCGTTTTTCTCGACGTATCTAAGGCCTTCGACAAGGTTTGGCACGACGGCTTAATATACAAACTTAGTATTATATTTCCGAAAAATCTATATTGCATTTTAGAATCTTACCTCAAGAATAGGATATTTAGCACGGAACGGAATACTCGGAATTTAAGAACATCGCCGCCGGGGTCCCGCAAGGACTGTCCTTGGCCCTACTCTGTTTTTGTTATATACCCGGGACATACTACAAACTCAGGGCACAATAGTAGCTACGTTCGCAGACGATACGGCTATTCTGGCTACGGAAAGTACAATTGAGTCCTCTACCGAAAAACTGCAGCACGCTGTAAATAAAACTTGCGAGAGCACAAAACTCTGGCGCATTACTCCAACTGAAACCAAATCCACGAATATTAATTTTACCTACAAAAACATAGATAATATACCCGTCTTCATTAACTCGGTGCAAATACCGTACGCAAATGAAGCCAAATATCTCGGGATGACGTTGGATGCTAAGCTTAAGTGGAAGGCGCACGTAAGCAAAGTATAAGTGCAAGTGCTAAAGCCTGTGTGGACCTACGGTATACAACTTTGGGGTTTGCACTGAAGCTAGTAATAGAGAATTCATACAGTCATTCCAAAACAAAGTTATAAGGGCTGTCGTGAATGCTCCGAAATAATGATATACAAAGAGATCTAGGAATCGCAACCATGGACGAAGAAATAAAAAAACTTCGCGAGGAAGTTAAGAATTCGACTTCATGGTCATTGTAACCATGCTATACTCCAAAGACTGGACATGAGAAATCTATTGCTCCGTCTCCAACGAATGAAACCGTTTGATTTAGCGCAATGAGTACAGGCCACTATAAACGGTTCCAGCAAGTGATTTTATCGAAAATCTACCTACCACGCGTAAAAATAATGAAGTTTAGACTACTGGATAGGGAATTCTAGTTGTAGTAGTAAACAACAAAAACAATGGGAAGGATGTGTTTAGTCAGTAAAAATCTGACACTACTATGAATACACAGGTATCATACAGTCTTAATGAAGATTCACACCAACCCAAGAAAAAAAAATTATCGCTTCTTATTGGTCATGGTCATGCCCTCACATTTACCACTCCTAAATATATGAACCTTAAAGTCATAACAGCAAATATTAAATAAATATGTAACAAGGGAAGATGTACTGGAATATTCTTGACAAAATCCATCTTCTTTATCCAGCCATTTTTTGCAAACAACATAATTTCAGCAACTATTGCTTCAGTTCCAATCTCATACCGCAATCAAGGTCAGAAATCTGTAGCATTAGTTTCAATTTACGTAAGCTGTCATGCAAGTTTTGCACTCGCGCCAGCCTGAAATGCCCTACAAGGTACAATTCGTAATATTGACTTTAACTCCAGGCACTCCCTGTGGGCCGAATTTAGAGAGAATAATAATGGTAAGGTCTTAGCTCAATGGTATCAACATCAATTCCTAAGAAGCAGGTGGACCATCCAGACCAAGGTCTGGATCTAATATTGGTTTCTTTCTTATATCCTCCAACCTAAATACGGATAACAACATAACCTGTATCTCATCAGAACCCCTCTCAAATCACTTCTCCATAACAATGTGCATAAAATTACCGAACTGCAGTACCGTCCATGTCTTCCCTGAAAAATTTAACAGCTTTAGGTTCACGAATTGATCTAATTTCAACCAGTCTTTAAATTTAGAGCTATCTTATCTAGAAATCCCCACTGATAGGAATCTCACCAATTCCGAGATTGACGCTATCACAAACCGTTTCCACACATGTATCTCCAACCATAGCAGAACAATAACTCCACGTCCGACTTGGGTCAAGGTCTCTGAAAATACGCTCGGTCTGCTCAGGACTAGAACACTCTGGAAGAGACAGCTGAAAAGACTATTCCATCATTTTGAACTTTCGGCTCGTATAAGCTGTATAAGTAAGATCATTAAAGACAATATAAGAATCGAATCGAACAAACAATTCAGTAACAAACTTAGCAGTCTCAAGCCGTAACGTATTTGAGTCCATTGACCTAATCACCGGTCGCAAGAAGACAACGAACCCTGGGTTGAAACTGAGTTAAGGAGACAGAGTTTACAACTCTCTGACTGAGAAAGTAGAAGCTTTTGGTGAATTTTACCAAGATCTCTCTAAAACCCACCCTCAAACAAGTCAGATGAATCCGCTAATAGTCACTTCATATCATCATACACAGTTGAATCGATAATTTTCTCATAGAATAATACAAAATTGTCTGGTCCTGATAAATCACGAATTTCGTTATCCGTAAAGCTAAGTCAGCGTTAGCAAGATTCCTAACCCCTATCTTCAACAATTGCCTAAACAACTGCTACTTTCTAGTAGCCTGGATAAAAGGCAAGTTGATTCCGATAAATGCGTCCGATTTCCATGCTGTCAAATGTAGGCAAGATTCTAGAAAAAATGATCTTCCTGAACATGAACTATTCTAGTGAATGATTCTGATCATTCTCCGGAGCTGCCCTACTAGTTTTGCAAGACAAAATCTTTATGAACTTGAGATCTCAAAAATGCATTGTAGAATAGGTATTAGACCTCGCAAAAGAATTTGACTTAGTTTGGCGGGTCTCACTTATAAATTATTTTATCTGAATTTTCCGCCAAATATAATAAAAATTATTAAAAGCTCCCTTTCCGTTCGCATCCTTAACATATTCTTTGAACATCAAACATCTCAATCCATTCCGATCTTAGCAGGGGTTCCTCAAGGCTCCATTCTTGGTCCCCTCTCTACAATTACTTCCTCTCTGATTTCCGTAATCAACTGGAGGATTCAGATGCTATTTTATATGCGGAAGACACCCTATTATTAAGTCATCACGAAAGAACGCAAGCAGCGCTTAGCACAATTCATCGTCACCTCAATTCCATCGTGACCTACGATTAAAGAGAGAGAATCAATCTCAACATTAGGAAGTGTGATCTGATTTGTTTCAGAAATGCCCCTGGCAGAGGCCATTACTTAGCTGTCCCTGAAAGTAGGGACCTAAAACTTAATATTGATGGTAACCAGATACCCGTAAAACATCTATTAAGTACTTGGGCATTCATCTCCATGAATGCTTAAAAATTAACCCTCTCGCCAGAAAGGCTGTAAACAAATCTATGATCACTGCGGCAAAATTAAAACCCTAATCAACTCCAGTTTTGCTGAATGTAGAACGAAGCTTCTCATCTACAAGACCCTAATCCGTCTGGTATTATCTTACGGGTTCCCCATTTGATTCGCAAATACACCTATCGTAGCCTTTGAGCTCCTTTGAACGTGCTATTATCATCAGAAGTTGCATTCCTAAACATAAAATACACAGAGGCTTAGTAACACAACCATTTATCAGGAGTCATACCAGACTCCTTTGCTGTAATATCTTACCGGTCTAAGCAAAAAGGGCCTCGCTACTCTTCAACATCATGAGAACCCAATTCTCAGGAACATTTTTGAGGAGAATAAAAACTACCGTTACTATCCGTCACCGATCAACTTACTCAAAGACTGATCCGACCTTTTTTTACCACAGGTAATGACGATGATTTTACACAGCCGCTTTTTATAAAAAACAAATCCCCAACACCTACAACGGGTGAGAGGCTCAACGTCCCTATCCTTTTCTTTACACATTAATATATGTATACTTTTAATAAATTATAAACAATACTCATGTACCTTTTGTAACACGTTAACTGAATTCGAGACTGAAATATTGAAATCAAAGTGCTTGTAAAACAAAACGTGTTTTAATAAAGTAAATTAACTAAATTAATTATTTTCTTTGCACCTTCTACTTTATGTACATATAACCATAGAGTATAATATGAAATATATATATAAATATATCTGTTCCTGAAATTTAATTATTTACGGAAGAAATGTAAGCTGTGTTTCCCTTAGCGTACTCATAACGTATAATATAACGTAGGATATAACGAATACTGTTCTTAAAAATGAATTAAATTAAATGGTTGTCATCCTAGCTACATAAGAAAGACATACTCTAACAATTGTACTGCCAAATAGGGCAATAAGCCCTTCTTACTCGCACACTATCAGTGTCAGTTGTGGGACTATCAATAGCTCCATCTCCCATGTCAATTATATTTTCCTCTCTCCCGTCATCTTTCGTTGTTTTCGAGTCCTTCTAAGAGTATTTCTGTCTAGAAAAAGCTTCTCAGCTTCGCCGTTTCGAGTAGGCATTAAATTGTAGGTCTCTTCCACTCGTGAAAGAACAATATCACGCACAAGACGAGTGGCCATGCGCCACCCATGTTATATTATATCATTATTTTTATATTAAGCTCATTATAACAAGTAGATAGTGTAGCTGAGTGAAAATTGAATACTTTGTTATCGAACTTATATCGAAACACAATAATCTTACCACTGTTAGCTCGATCACTTCTTATAATGAGCTAATATATTATATGTAAAATTAAAGATGTAAATGTAATAAAATGAAATCTCAATAAGCTTACATACTTACATTTCTATTCACCACACTATTTACTTTTCCTAATGTCATTATCGGATCAGTTTTTTCTCTTATGCTGCTATTTGTTATTTTGTTTTCCTGTGCTTTTTTGGGTTTCTCATTACCAAATCGGCATATGATGTTTATGCACTGTTACTTGAACTTGGAAAAACGCAACTTTTTTTTATTATCTGCCGTTTTATCTTCTCCGCTAACTTCTGCCGCCTAATTTCTCCCAGAATATCGTTAACCGCTGTTTATTGTTTCAAGACATTTCCCTGATTTCTATTCACAGCATCTAAAACACATTAAATGCTTGCAATTTGCATTTCCACAGTCCAGTCATTGCAAATGAAACAAATGTTTTTTTATTTTTTAAAACCGAATGTGATTGTAAGCGGCGAGACCCGTACCCTTCCCATGAAAAAATGTTTCACAATACTGACACATTCTGATTTAGGGAAAAGGATGAAATTCTATTGATTTTCAGAACTGAAATGAGGAAGAATTTCAACTGCAGAAGCTTAAAAAAAATACCTGAAATATTCAAGGTTGTGGTATGATGAGTTTCCCACAAATGAAGAAACTTTTGAGATATTTATATGTGAATCCGAATCTTCTCAGCTTGACAATGACGATGACAGCGGCAGTGATGTAAAGGAAAAAACTTGGCGATAATTGAGGATGATTTGATTCAATCAACCTCTAATGAATTGGTTGCTAAGTCGTTACTCAACAAATGATTCTATATACCTACAATGGTTTATATTCCATTGACGATTTGTTGTTAAAAAACAAAAAATTACCTTTTCAGTTATCTGTAACAGACTATTTTAAATAATAATTATGCTCCTCTACATTTTATGTGTTATATCGCAATTATATAAATATTTATATCAATTTTGTATTTTACTTGATAACTCGAAATTTTTTTTGTGGCAAGTGGTGGTTCGAGTTCTCAAAGTTCGACTGTAGTTGGGTGTCTTCTACAATGTCAAAGTCCCTTGGTACGCTTTCGACTCTTCTCTGGGGTGAATGAAATGGAATTTTATGGTCAATGCATACAATATGAAGAGCACAGCACACGTTCAATATTTTTGCTATTTTTTCTGGCTTGTATCTTCCCCTCTTCCTATATCCTAATATTCTCCACCGGCCTTTGACAATCCCAATTGTTGTTTCAATGATGCATCGAGCTTTGGAATGTGCATCATTGAATTGTGATTCGCTTGAGCCATCAACCGGTCTTCGAGGGGATATTAAGAATCATCTGACAATGGTAAGAAAATACATTACAGAAATACACATTATGAAAAAATTAGCTAATAGCTTATCGTTATTCCAAAAATCTACGTTGATCTGAATGCTTCCATATAAACGAATCGTGTGCCTCCATATTGCGCGTTCACTGCATTTATACGGTATTCATGGTCACAAGTGTATTATTACTTTATTGTATTATATATATTATTATTTTGCAGTCGATTTACAGTCATGCCATTTAAGCTGTGGTATCCCTCTCGATAAAAAAGCGTATGCTCGTTTTCGGTTGCTGTACTTGTAAATAATCTAAAACAATGTGGTCAAAAATGAATTCACCTCCTGGTATTTTGTATATTTCCATAAACGACTCCTTATTGCTATTCGAATTCGTTAACGTGAACTGTATAAAGTCGGCACAAAGCTTAATTTCCAATTCGTTTGACAATATCGATGTTATTTTGGAGACCGTACCCTGTGCCATCCCAATTAAATAGTCGCTGCCGACGGAGTGTTGATACCCTCCGCTTGCCAATAGTGAAAGCATCGATGCTAATTGCAGCACAGTAGGTACTGCAGTAGACAAACGTGGATTTTGGTCAAGTTTTGAGAGAAAATGTTTAAATGCCTTCTTATTCAACCGAAAACGTTTGATGAATCTGAAAATAGAAGTGTTATACATTCCCATTGCAAATGGTGTTTCATTCTTATGTTCAGTTGCGGAACGAACTCATTTTTTGTAGCCCATAGCCCAGCTTCTTCCCAAGACTTTAGCGTCGGTGTGGTCAGTTGCAGCCACTCCCCCGTACTCTCTGTCAGTATTTAAGAGTTTAACTCCAAAATAGTTAAGCACAACTTAAAAATCAAAAGCAACACTTAAATTATGTGTTCCTTTTTAAAATGATATGTGTTCCTACATTGTTGGAAAACTAGAAACACTGTAAATAATGAGCAAACATTTTTTTCACTGGTACTAAACTGACCTTACGCACAAGAAAACTGCACCGGTATCTTACCGTTATCTGACATCTGCTTTTTTGCATTCTGTATTGATTATTGAAATGTGTCTAGCAGAGATCATTTCACAAAACAAACTGGTATCACTAAGATCTAGGGTAATATTCTGTGGAAAATTAATTAGAAACATTGGGGCAATATTGAAACAGTTGTGTTGTATTACGGTAATTCTTTTGCTTTAGAATATTTGTTATGTTGAGTTACTTTATCTTCGTTATTAAGCAAATGTCATTGAACATAATAGGCAAAAATAAGAGTTCTACACCAGAACTGCGAAGGCTTATAATTCAAAAATACTGTAAGGAAAACGCTTCTATGTATTCTGTCGCTAAGGACTTGAAGTGTTCAAAAAAATGGTGTATGGGGCAATTAAGGTTTTTACAAGCACAGGCAGTACGGAGAACCCCGAAAGAAAGAAACTTGCAAGATAGACAACTGTCAGAGAGGACAGACTTATTTGCCGACTGAGTAAGGCAAAAGCTTTTTTCACCAGTAAGGATATTCACTTAGCCATTTCGAGTCAATTGAGTTCTCAGATTACACCAAGAATCATCCGGAAGAGATTACTAGAAGGAGGCTTACGGTTGTGCATTGTCCGCTAAAAGCCGCACGTTTCGAAAAAGAATATAAAACGTCGATTGGAATTCATTTGGAAAAAAAATACTCTGGAGCGACGAATCCAAATTTAAAATGTTCGGATCAGATTGCAAGATTTACGTAAGGGGACCTGTAAACAAAGAACTCGATCCTAAGTACAACATCAAAACCATAAAATATGGTGGGGGAAATGTTATGATGTGGGGAGCTTTCTCCTGGTACGGTGTTGGGCCTGTTGTGCGCCTTAATGGACGGATGTGAGTGAATGTTATGGGGCATTTCGATTTTGAGAATATGCCAGTATCATTCATTTTTCAACAAGACAAGGATTCTAAACAGACTTCACGATTAGTGAAAAATTTGGTTTCAGGAAGAAAAAGTAAAGGTTCTCAGCTGGCCAGCTCAAAGTCCCGACCTCAACCCCATTAAAAACTTATGGGCTGATGGTGAAAGGAGATTAGGATCAAAATTCTCCAAAGCTTCAAACATCCAACAAGCTTGCAGAAATATCAGAGTAAAAAAATGTCAGTACTTGGTAGCTGGCTTACCGAAACGCTGCTCAGCTGTCATCGTTAACAAGGGGTTCCCAACAAAATACTAGTGAGTATTGGCTCACTAAATGGTTTGAGTATAAGACCTTCCTTTTTTACTGCTTTATTTTAATTTGTTGAATTATTTTAATTTTTGTTTCCAATTATATTTCCACAGAAAAATGGACTACACTTCTTGTTTTCTCGCAAAACTCTGTTTATGACATACAATTTTCTATTTTTTCTCTCTTTATATAATCAATAGATTCTTATCGTTGATGTTTGATAAAAAAATTCTGTTTTTCATTTATTTGAAATGAGGTAAGCTACTTTCTCCACAGGAAGAGTGTGTTTCTTATTAGTTTTCCACCACTGTATGAATATTAAAACAATTATTTCTTCAGTTTGTTCTCTAATTCATTTCATTTCATTTATTTATTCAGGTAACTCTGCACAATTAAGCATAAACTTATAAGCTTGTACAGGAATGATTTTTTCTTAAAATAACAAATTTTTACCTATCTTAACCTAACTTAATTCGAAGGAAAGATTAGGAAAGGAAATAAGGAGGGGGAAAGGAGTAAAATTATGAAGATAGAGAAAGTAAGAAAGTAAAGAAAGCATATAATAAAATCATTGTTATTTACTCGTTAGTGGTTAATTCGTTTTATAAAATTCAAAAAGTTTTTTTCCAAAATAGTTCCCTGTACCTACCCTTTTAATTTCCGGAGGGAGTGCATTCCATAAATGAATTGCGCTAACAAAAATTGCCTTGAGGTGTTCAAAAACTTATGTTTATGTGGTATTAAATTCAATGTTCTTTGAGAACGCGCAAATTGTAATTTTGTGTATAAATATTCTGGTGCCTGGTGGTTTATAATTTTATGTAAAGCAAGAACTGTACGATATTTAAGAAATACATTAAGTGGGCAGCCAATAATTCTTTTAGCGAAATCTGAAACGTGGGCGTACCAATCTAGATTGAAAATATATCTTGCACAATTGTTGAAAGCAACGTTTAACTTGTGAGAACATTCAAAGCCGTATAAGTATAAGTTTTAGTTTGACTTCAAGGGGCAAAAAAAGTTTTGTTGATTAAGATGTTCGTTAAAGATGATTCCAAGATTTTTTATTTTAGAGACATATTCGATAGTGCTGTTGTTAATACAAACTGGGTCAACGGCATTGCACAGCTTCCCTCTGCTTATTTGGAGAGCCTTAGTTTTGGAAGGATTCAGGGATAAATGATTCATTTGGGACCAAATAAATAAGGAGTTTAGATCTGTACTCAGATCACGAATGCGTTTGCCTGAGTGGAGAGTTTGAAGACTTTATAAAGCTGTACATCATCCGCGTATATATGATGCTTGCAGTGTTTTATGCTTTGAAAGATATAGATAAATGGGCACCTGTATCTTCTCCATCTGTGGTAAAGAAGATCCCGAGTCGCAATTGTGGTTTGGATTGTTGTATTAAACCAGGGGGTAATAACATTCTTTACAACTTTGGTTTTTTTGGACACATGTTTGGTAAGCAAAAAATGCATGTTGTTTTCTAAAACATTCACTTGATTATTAACATCAACAGTTGAATAAATTGGTGACCAGTCAAGAGTATTACATTCTGTAAATAGGGCTGCAAGATTTGTTTTCGAAATATCACGGAATTCTTTCACGGAAAAAGTTCTTTCTGTAGTCATGGACGATATAATACAGCGAATAAATCATGATGCGAAAAGCCAGGATTTGGTATTTGGTCATAATGACTAATAATATTTTTCTGCGACACAAGACACACATCTCTAAGGGACGGAGTTTTATTAGTGAAAAAATAAGTAGGGTTAGTTGAATTTGCGAAATGCAATGCAAGCGAATTGACTATTTCAACAAAATCTCTGTTCTGGTTCCCTAGAATATTCATGTTTAAGTCTCCACATAAAACTATTTCAGAATAGAGAGGCCCTAATTCTTCCAATATGTCTCTAACATATGTTAAATGTGCCAGATTTGGCGCACTATACATACACCCTATTAGAAACGTTCCATGACTTACAGCTATTTCCACAAATAAACTCAAAAACATCTAATTCTGTTGTTCGCTTCAAAAGCTTACACGTAATATCATTTTTCACATGCAACACCCCCACGAAATATTCTATATCCCGGAAGTTTAAAAAGTTCAGAGCTCATAGCCGGCCTTGCCCAAGTTTCAGAAATGCATATTATGTCAAGGCCCTGATTTTCAAATAAATTTCGCATTTCATCGGTTTTTTTTTACAAAACTTTGCGCATTGTAGGGACAAATACGCAATCCTTTTCTGTAATTGGCAGCAATGTTCAATACCATTATTGTTTTCGTGGGATTGCTTAATTGGTTATTTGCACACCCCCGGACTTCAACATTTAACATATATTTATATAAAAAGAGATATTATTTAAACAGGGAAAATACAGGAAATAGATATTTAAAGAAAAAAAAACCTACAAAGGAATAACGTACAATAAAGTCCATAAATGAAGTAAATTTAAGTCAATATATATCTCACAATGATTGTAAGTATGACAGAGAAAGATGAACATGAAGAGACGATCATGCAAGAGAAAATAGACAGAGAGAGAAAACAGATAGGAGAGGAGAAAATAGTAAAGGAGAATGTCAGTGGAGGATAGGTGGGAGATGTTTACAATTTTTGTTTTTAAATCAAATAATTTGCTCTTGTTGATTATATGCTAATTAACTCGCCCAAAGTCTTCATCGCTGGCTATGAGAAGGGATTCGCCACTTATCTTTCGCACATGTAGCTGTCCATTGTGGGTTCGCACGGAAGAGATTTTCTTTTCGGCTTTGAGCTTTAACGCTCTCCGTTGCAGCAAGTAGTTGCTCTTCGTCAGACTCTCATTGACATAAATTCTTCTCTCGGGTGATATTCCTATGTCGCGAAGAGAGAGACCTTTTTTGGTTTGTTTATATTTGGAGAAACAGTGACGTAGAACATTATTTCTGTCGGAGGAACGGCGAATTTTAAAATTATTGTGCCATCATACGGAGGTGGTTTTCCTCCTACGTTTCTTGGTTTCGCTCGGAATATTTTATTCATCGGTGGCGGAGGAATGTTGATGGCGGAGCACAATTTATTGAACATTTCGCCGAGGTCTTCGTCATCGTTAGCTGGGATTGAAAACTGGTCATAATGACCCTTTCGATTCGATTTTTTATTATTTTGTACGTTATCACTACATTCAGAAATTGTCAGTGCACCTTGTCCTTCGAAAATTGTTTTCTCTATAGGAAAAGTAAAGCAAGAGTTGCTATAAAAGAGGGGGGAAATCGCCCTTTACACCGATGGCTCAAAGACGAGTGCGTGTACAGGGGTAGGAATCTTCTGTGACCTCTTCGAAAAATCCCTGGCTTTAAGGGATGACTGCAGCGTAATAAAAGCCATAGCATCAGACATTCTCACATCTAAGCTGGTTGGACCTTGCAGACAAATTTTCAAGGATATATCCTTGGAAAACTCCGTGAACTGGGAGAAACTCTCGCAGGGACGTATGTAGGGTAATAGAAGTCTCTAACGGACACTGTGTCATGGGTACACATAAAATGCGACTGAACATACCGCTTAACGATTTGTGCAGATGCTGCTGAGACGTGGTCTTCCCCGAGGGTCTATCCAACCTCTGCTCTGCGAATGCCCTAGAAATAAAAAGAAGACTATTTCTATAGGACTTAAGCGGTGTTGGTTTGAAAAACCTCATAGACTTCGGACACAAATGTGGCTGGTTATAGAATTGCAGGAGGTCTCACGGTAGTTTATTACTCCTAAATATGGGCACAATGGACCCAACAGGTTGGTCTAAGTGAGCAGCGGCCAATAGGACGTCTGGGCTCCCAATATACATACTTTACCTATAAAGTCGTCCCCGCTTAATTGAAACGCCCATTTTGTCTGATTTTCGCGATCAATTATCCGTGTATTCAATTAACGAAAATTCGCTTAATTGAGTCTATAGTGCAATTAAACGATATTCGCTTAATTGAGCCAGTAAGGCATCTTATATAGTAAGGTATCTTATATAAAACTGTGACGAGAATAAGAAGCAAACTATGTTCGCAGAAATAGTTGCTCCTGAGGATCTCATTTGACCAAACCATGTTAAAAGAGCGAATTTTCAAATAAGAACTCTACTTCACCCTACTAATAAGGTTCGGGAAGGTTGTCCGTTGTTTACCAGAGCTCGCACGTATTCACGCTCAGATGACTCTCAGAAGGGGCAAGGGAAGTAGAAGTTAGATATCTCTATTATCCATTTTCCGTGGACCGTGCTGTTCGAATCAGAGATAACCTATAATAGAGATATGCAACTTCTACCTCCCTTGCCTCTTGATTTCATCTAACAGCGTTTTTTATACGCTTCTTGTCCCCTGTCTGTGAATACGTGTGAGCTCTTGAGAACAGCTGTGAAGACAGCTGATACCCTTCCCCACCTTAGTAATGTGGTGAATTAGAGTTCTTATTTGAAAATTCGCTCGTTATTTGAACGTTTTTTTCAAATTTCGGTGTTCAATTTTAAAGCTTATGTTCATGAAGTCGATTCATTAAAACTTTCAGCAATTTACAATCTCAAAATACTTGGACATAATTAATGAATGCACAACATAGTGTGAATTTTTTCATATGAATAAAAATTAATAATACATTCACACGTTCAGTTAACCAATAATAAAAATATTATTGAAGCGTGAATCACAAATAAGATGTTTTGACAACCATGTTTTTAGCATTAGTAAAAGTTGCAATATCTTGCCATTGTTCTTATCAAATTGTTTAAATTGAATTCTTGAGTTTTTCAGAATTAATGATTTATGCGTATAAGGCGGGCTTAATTTTTTTAGTTAATTTGTCAGGTATGGTTTATGAATAGGCTATATATACACTTAAGAATTAATTTTAGATCAAATAGTTCCAGTTAAATGGACATTGCAATACAATTTTATTCACGAAAGTCCATATAACATTGTAAGAAAATTCCCTTAGAAATACTAGTCAACTTTTGAACACCCTCCGAACAACATACCCATGTACGTTACATGGAAAGTACATGGATTCCCACTAAATTCATGAATCTGACGCTTTTTTCCCACAAAATTCACGAATCGGCCGCCATATTGTGGTGAATTGACGAGCGTTGTAAATGTATAAGTGAAATACAAGGGATAACCACTACATCTTCGTTGTGGGCTAGGGGTAAAAATGGCCGAAGTTGGTTATATCTATCATCCATTACCTCTGGTTCGAATGCCAATGACAAACTAAAGCTTTCTGTCATTTTTCGTGCAATGATGTCAACTTCAATGTGAAAATAGTGCTCCCTAATTACTACAATTTGCTCGTATTTTATAATAATTTTTTGGTCAGTACTGATTAATTAACCGAACACTTTGGTTGTATTTAGCTTGTTTGGTACAAAATTATAAGATCAATTAAGCGGGTAAATCAATAATGCGTGATTTAATTAACCGTGCAAATACTTGTATAGCTTATATGGGCAATATCCAAGAACACTCTTTCCGTTCAATTAAACGCGAAAATCAATTAAGCGAGCTTCAATTAAGCGGGGATCACTGTATGTTCAATGCTCCTAGCTCAAAAAATTCGGCTTAATGGCACTTTCAAACGCATCATTGTCATAGTTTTTCCATGTAAATGAAATTAAATAACTTCATAGGGTATTGCTAGGAATGTACACCAAGTATTATAATTATCGTATATAATCCACCAAAAAATAATATCCTGGACGAAAATGTAAAAATGTACACAAAAAACAAAGTTAAACAGATTCACGTTTAGCCATTAAAAAACCGCAAGGCCGCTCTACGCCTGCTTCACGGGCTGCACTTCTTTCAGCTTCTTCTCAAAGTTCTTGTTGTCCTGCAGTGCTGGATCGAAAGCATTGATAAGCTCTGCCAATTTTGGGTCGTCCACCATACTTGTGTGATTTCCTTCGAAGTACTTGAGTGTCACTTTGCCTCTGGTCAATTTCGACAAGCCATAGTCCTCCTCAATGCGAGACATGGATACTTCAGATGGTCGCACTAGAGTGATGGGTGAATTGAGCATGTCCAAACTATCAAGATCGTAATTAACCATCATTTTTAATCGGTTCAACATTCCCTTGGCTATAGTTTTGGCATAGTCATCGCTGTAGACTTTTTGCTTCTTTACGAATTCCATAAATTTTGCCAACTTTTCTTCGTAGGTTTTGAGGGGCAAAAAGATTGCACTTGCAGACTCGGTGGTCTCGTCGGGGAAGATTTGACTGACTATTCCCGAGAACAGTAGATTGTAAAGATCTTCGTCTTGGAAGTTCTCTCCTAAGTGGCCAAGTGTAAGTTTCTTAAGGAAATGTGGAGCGCCATCGATTAGCAGCAACTGTCCGCGGTATCCAGCTTTCTCGAGAAGACTTGCCAAATGCAACGCAACGAATGTACCGAAGGAGTAACCGATTATGTAGAATAATTCGCTTGTTTTAAGGACCGACTTGATTTTCTGAAAAAAAAAAAATAAATAAAATGAATTAATTTGAATTCTGAATACAATTTTCTACTTGTGAAGCTTACCTCGAGGACGGCTTCAGTCACTTCCTTAACTGACGTCAATTCCGCGGTCGTATGTAGCTGAAGAACAATTGACTTTGATTGCAGTCGTTTTCCAATGGCGTACCATGCCGCACCAGCTGTGGCCTCGAGTCCGGGAATGACGATACTTGGATTTAAATTCAATTTCGATGCGTCTGCTGATGTCATCAAGGGCAAGAGTGTCGTGTTGCAATAAGCCTCGTCACCGAGATTCCGAAGAAGGAGATTCATTCCGAGTGGTTTATTTTCAGATGCTAGAATTAGTTTCACAACCTCGGCGCCTTCGCGTTCTCTGGCTTCAGTGTATTCTTGGAGTTTTTGGAATGTCAACGAGCGCAAGTCCTGCGGTGAAAGGCAAAGCTCAAAGTCACGCTCGAGTGTCTGTTTGATTTCAACCGCCATCAGTGAATCCATTCCCATTTCAGAGAGTGTTGTGCTGAGAGAAACGGACTTCAGGTCCCGCATTCCCATGATGTTCATAACGGTCTCAATAATACTTTCATTGCCGCCACGGCCAACGCGCTTCTCTGCCACAACCATGCTGGATACAATTGAATCTGCAGATGACAGAAGATTATCGAGTTCCTGAAGGCAAGAGGATATCCTCTGTTGCAGCGTTCCACCGATTTCCATATCGATCTTGTCTTCGGCCATATCAGCCACAAGGTCAACTTCACCAACGGCACCCCATTGGACTGCCTTCCCAGGGAATCCATCCGCAACTCGACTCTCGACGATTCTCTCCATCACTGAGTTGGCCATGCCGTAATTAGTTTGACCCGCATTTCCACGACCGCACGACACACTCGAGAATACAATAAAGTGCTCTAGCTCTGGGCAGAGTTTTCGTGACAGCTCGTCAAGGTACTGAGTTGCCAGAGCTTTGGGGGCGAATGACTCTTGGAATTTCTCCACCGTTTGATTGGAAAAAATTGCATCTTTCAAGGCTACAGCGAGGTTGAATATACCACCCACTGGTCCAAGGCTGTTCGCCTCCTTCAGTAGTGTTTCGCAACCCTCTCGAGTGGTGATGTCCGCTGTGGTTACCAGAACTGTGCAACCATATGTCTTCCATAACCTGTAACGCAAACAGATTTAGTTTCAGGCGCTCCCCAGAATGGATGGTTCAACTCACGCAATCCTGTAACGTTGGTAGTCCTTAGTGATGCCCCTGCTAGAACTCAGCACCAATTTCCTGGCACCCCTTATCGCCATCCAATCAGCCATCTCAAGTCCAAATCCACCCAGTCCACCTGGGATAACATAGGAGCGTTCTGGGTTGAAATATACCTGTCTTATCACTGGAACGGGGACGGTGTACGGGGATTCCGGATCATCCCTGATCTTGATGAGGACTTTTCCAATGTGTTTTCCACCGATCAGATGTCTAAAGCCCTGCTCGAGCTCATTTGCTGGGAAAACAGTTGGAAGAGGTTGAATGATGCCCCCGGCTATGTCATCATCTATCATTGCTTTCAATTTCTAGAAGGAATACAAATTAGATTACGAAGCCGAGGAACTGGAGCCGAGAAACTTACATTAACTTGAGCATCTGGAGCAAAGGTAAGCGTGTCTGCGAGCACAGCATGGAATGTCAGTTCTTTAAGGAAGCAACCCATACCCAGCTTGCTGTCGTTAGCCATGTCGAATTTACCAATTTCAAGGAAGTGTCCGCCCTGTCCAAGGCATCGCACCGAAGCCATCAGCTTGTCTTCGGACAACGAGTTCAGAACGAAGTCGACGCCATTTCCGTCAGTTTCCTTTTAGATCATCGTCTCAAATGAGGTGTCACGCGAATTGCCGATGTGGGAATCTAAAAAATAAAAACCTTTATGTACCCGCCTGGAACGTGGGGTGTCTTCAAGCTTACCCTTAAGCTGTTGGAAAGTCTTCAGCAAGAAAGCTCTCTTTTGTGGAGTGCTCACAGTCGTGAACACCTCCAAGCCATACGCCAGGGCGACTCTTATGGCTGCCAAGCCAATTCCACCAGTGCCAGCATGGATGAGTATGCTCTTGCCCTTCCGAATGTCCGTTGACATGAAGAATGCGTAATAGACCGTGATGTACACCACCGGAATTGTGGCGGCTTCTTCAAGTGACCACTTATCGGGTACCTCCCAAACAAGGAGAACCGGCTCTTCCACATACGATCCCAAACCGCCACGAATACACATGCTCATAATGCGTTTGCCAGTGCGGATGTCGATTCCAGAATATTCAAAGCCCAGTACTTGACTTAAAATCATACGACTGCTACCGTTGAGCTCAACTGCTAGGCGCCCAGTGGCCAACATAACATCACGGAAATTCAGAGACGAGTAGACCAACTTAACTCGACAATTCTTTTCCTCCAGATGGCCCTCGAACCAACGAAGGGATGATAGATCTCCCCGATGAATCACGTTTCCGGAGATGTGATCGGCGCGAGGAAGGACCAACTCCTCGGAAATCAACTGCAAATGGCGATACGTTCCCCATTGACCCTGTTGAATACATTTGAATTAAGAATATTGCAAACACTAAATGATGACCAATAACCTCTCGGAAAACGTTGATTCCTAGTCCAAGGGACAGCTGGTTCTTGTAGAAGGGGTTCTCCAAATCGAAGGGCGGGGCGTTTTTGTCATCCACGAAGACGCCTCGAACCAAATGGCCATCCGGTTCCTTTCGCAGGCAGTTGACCAAACCAATGAGTCCGTTAAACTTTTCGTTTTGAGCGTACAGAACCACTGGTCCATTTGCAATGTTATCTTGCACTGACTTCACCCACGAGAACTCCTTATCTTCCGTGGACACCTGAATGGCAACGGCGTCTGACTGGAACTTCTTCTGCTTTTGCAGAAGCAGTATAACCTCATCGCCTGTCGTAGGGATAATCATGGATAATTTGTATTCCGACGGGATTGTTAGTCGTTTGTCGTACGCCTCTTCTTTCGTCTGACGAGCCACAAGAAAACCGCCTTCCACGAGACTCTTTTGCGCGGTGATGAAGATCTCCTCCCTCTTCAAGAGGTTCTTCGCAATGATGAAGTAGCAGTTCGTCTGAGTGGATAACTTCCCATTTTCAACATGGATTCCAGGCAAGTCGAGCGTTCGCTCGCTCAACAACATGTAGTCACCGGTGACAAGGGGCAGGTCTTCCACAGCGTCAAGGAAATAATTAACAATAGGATCCACTGCCTCGGTGTCGACTTCAACCACTTTCATTTTCATGACTGGCACATTCTCGAGACCCAGCTGGACGCAAACCCTCGCAGCGTCTGTCGGGCTCAACTGCGGCGATGGGAAATGTGGAACGAATTGGTATTTTTCCAAAACTGGAATGCCTGGTGGCTTCTTCCTTTGCACGGGGCTTGCGTGTAGTCCCATCATCTCGACACCGCCTGCAACGACTCTGTCGAACTTTGGATTGGCGTAGACGTCAAGCAATTTCTCTTCGGTATCCAACTGAGAAATTAAGTTGAAGTGGTGTTTTCCATTGATACGAAGCTTACGGATCTTTGTTGGCAGGAAGAGAGTCCTTGAGTCGGTGCCCACGATGTGAATTTGCAACATCGCGTCCATGAATGTCACCCAATTATACACCCATTCGATCTTGCCGTAAAGGCCATCGCTGCGAGCGGCATTGACGGCCTTGAACGCGCCGTTGTAATGGTATCCACGAAGTTTAAGCTCCTTGTAGAAATCTTTCTTCGACATCATTGGGAATTCCGAGTCCTCAATGGGCAATGGCACCGGCGCGGGAGGGTTGTGTAGTTCCTTAATATTTCCTGTTACAACCAAAGTATTGGACTCTGTTACCTAAGAGATGGTGACGCTAGTTAGAAACCACTGCATAATAAGGTACTCATGACTTACCTCGAAGTTTCCAGTGCCGTAATGGATCATCACCTTCAACTCGATGGTGGTCCCCGGAGTTAAGTTCGTCGCTCGCAAGAATCTTACGTAGCGAGAAGGTTTCCCAAACGTACTGCAAGTAGCAAGTGGCTGGAACTAGAATCTTTACGTCAATCACGTGCCCGGCAAGGAACTCCTCATCGTCACTCTTCAGGTTGACATTGAAAACTCGTTCACCACTTGACTTCGTCTTCATGTTCTCATATTTCGTCACGAACCAGTCCTCACTGTGATCCCACTTGATCAGGGACGAAATGCCGGGTGTGCCTCGAGACACAGGGAACTGCACACGTGGGTACAGGTTTTCGAACGGCAACGTAATGCCATTATTGAAGAGTCTGAAACAGTAAAAATATAGAATGGATGCATCCAATTGTGTTGCGTTAACTTACTTTCCCAAAGCGCCCAACGCAAATAGCGAGTTGTTCTTGTTTCCTCTCTGAGTCAGAGGAACGTGAACACCACCCGGCATTGATCTCTTAAGAATTGCCTGTAAGAGTCCATGCGGAGCAATCTCAATTGTCAAAGCATTGTTAGGCAACATGGCGAATGTTTCCTCGAACAAGACGCTACTCAAAAGATTGTTGGTGTGGTACTCTGCCGAACAGAGGTCTCGGCCGGCTTGCTCCCACTCGGATTTCGGGACGCTGGAGCTTAGCCATTTCAACGATCTCTGTTTTGGATGCGGAATGGTCTCTTTTAAGTACTTGAGCAGCTGTGGACCCATGTGTGCGATGTACCGCGAATGATAGGCAATATTTGAGCAAGGAACCTCTTTGGAAAAATGCCCTTAGCCTTGAGTTCGCACACAAAACGCGCTACGTCATCGGATGGTCCTGAAATTGTGCTGTTTTCGCGTAGATTCCAAATCCTCGTGAAACCATTCCGTTGACCTCCTCCCTCTGAATGTTATGAAGCAGTGCCACATACTCAGCGTCAAGTGGTCTCTTTTCAATTGAGACAAGAAAAGAGGTCACTGCCTCCTCATTCCTACTAGCCCATCCGACGGTTCGTGGAATATCATCAAGAGGTAGTCCTCCGTTGGTCTTCTCTTTGCTGCAGCCCTTTAGCAGGGCGTAGGCATTTGTTCCCCCTAAGCCAAACGAATTCACTCCAATGTACGGCTTGTGTAAGACTTCCACTTCATTGACCACCTTTAGTCGTCCCTCAGCAAGCGCCGGAATTTCCTTCTTAATTGCAGAAAAGTTTATGCTTGGTGGAATTTTTCCAGTCTCAAATGCGAAGATTGCCTTCACCAGGGAATTTATTCCAGAAGCCGGTTCAGAGTGACCAATATTTGATTTCACCGAACCGACAAGAAGTGGCTCCTTCCGGTGACTGCAGAGGACATTGTCAATGGAACGGCATTCTTCAGGATCTCCTATAATCGTGCCAGTGCCGTGGGCCCCAAGATATCCCAAGTCACTTGGACGAATGTCAACATCTGCATAGAATTGGCTTAGGAGTTGCTTCTGGGTGTTTCCAGAAGGATAGGTTATGCCCTCAGGCTTGTAGCCATCACATTTTTTTTTCAGATGGTGAATTCAACCACAAACCTCGCAAATTGAAGCGTCACAAATGGATGCAAGAGCAAATTAGCTCCTCCAATGATGGCAGCATCGATCTCTCCGTTCCTCAGGGCAGTGAATGCGGCATCCAAGGCGTACATGGAACTAGAACATGCAGCATCCAAGTGATATGATGGTCCATTCAGGCCTAATGCGTAAGAGATTCGATTCGCCAACATGTCTCTGCTGCACCCAGTAATGCCAGCACCTCCTAATGACATCCTCTCATAGAACCAAGTCTTCTCCGACTCCGAGATGCAAGACCCGACGTAAACACCAGTCCGAGTGCCGTGCAATGTCTTCGGACTGATACCAGCATCAATCACAGCTTCATAAGCAACCTCCATAAGAATGCGGCACTGCGGATCCATGGTATGAGCCTGTTTGAAGTGCACTCGGAAGAAAGTAGCATCAAACTTTTCCAAATCGTACAGTTTGCCAGAACGCTTAGGGATCTCCGGATTGAAGTGACGCCACCTTCGTTCATCGTCATCTACCATTTCGGTCTGAAAATAAAGCATTTAAATCGCAAAGCAGGAGTTCGTCTGTGAATGGAGATCAAGTGAGTAACCCATGCTTGACCTTATGCTTGTATAACCCCATGCGAGTAATACACATTCTTGAATAAAACGTCGAGGGAGCTTCGTCAAGCTTGACACTTGCGTTCACCTTTAGGAATGTGTCGTGCCGTGATTTTTACCTTGTTGTACAAATTTTCTTTCAATTCCGTAATATTTCTGCATCTGGGAAATCTACCCGCCATTCCAGATATAACTATTGTATCACCCTCTGTTTCTGGATAGATTCGGGAAAACTTCTTAAATTTGTTACTCGACACCTTACAATCGGGTTCTAAGGTGCTTTCGGTATTTGATGCCATTTTAAAAATTTGTGAAAGTAAGAACACTTTTCAATATTCTTAACTACTTTGAACACGGTCGCGTTGTATTGTTGTCCGGAGTTGATGTGAACAACGTAATAGACACTAACAGGCTGTTGGATTTAGTTTTCGCCAAAGTCCCTTTTATACATTTGTTAAAGTGGAATATGGAGCTATAAAAATCATACAGAAAGCCTGCAATGAACTGTCTGTGTTTTTAAAATTCCCTATAAATCGATTTGAACTTTACAACTTCTCAAAGCATTATGTTTTTAGTAAGACAGCTGTTGTTGTTCCTTACTTGTCATATTGATTCTTATCTTCAGCCCTTCTTCAATTTAGGTGAAGGTAGGTAGGCGTCGCTGCTAGTGAATTCACCAGCACACCTAGACAATGTTCGTTCAGACTACTACCACAGATTGACAACTCCAGTGATAGTGCCGTTAAGTTGATCCCAACAGCCAAATAAAAGCGTATGAACTTTGCTTTCAGTGGTATTCGAACCGGCGACCTCTCTAACCAGATGCAGGCATTTAACCAACTTTACCATCGAGTCGTAATCTTAAGCAGAAGGTTCCACTAAATTGATCGCGGTGTCATATCACGCTAGAGAGACCTCCAGGCCAATTGGTTCTTCATCAGGAGTTATGCCTTACAGGAACCAGGTGAAATTTTGGAATTGGTCCAACCACCTCGTCCTTGGTCTGCTATGCGGTCTCCTACTAGATGGAATCGCATTCAAGGTACGCCTCAGAAGTCGTGGTGATGGGACTTTGCGTTCGAAGAAGCAGCTGCTTAACATTGAGTTATTCGCATGCCGCCATGATCCCGGCGAGTAAGTCTCTCTCAATGACACAAATTCCCACAATGCTGCTGATTTTGAAAATAAAAGATTCTGTTTGCCACGAATGAAAGGCTAGAGGTTTGAAAGAGTCTAATTGTATGCCCATACTGACTTGGCTCACTTAGACATGTTGGTTCCATTGTGCCCTTAATAGGGAGTTGTTTACTAGCGTTAAATTAATTTTTAGTCGTAAGATCATCCAGCTCCACATATGAATGGCAGCAGGGACATCGCTTAAGTCCGCCAGCTCTTTCCTAGGAACTGTCTTCTTTTCTTTGATAGGGCAGAGCAGATATTGGATAGATTATATATCTTCCTCAGCTCTGCAGCTTTTAAAAAAGTCGTTATGCGGTATAAAAGTCGATTGAGACGCATTGCAAGGGTATCTGTGACACAGTGGTCGGTTCTTGCTCCGAGTTGCCCATAGTTCCCTTCGCCATGCTCGAATACTCATACGAAATTACTAGAGAATCTCCTAACTAAGAGTCATTTTCCGCCAGACTATCCACCTTTTCGTCACCTCTGATTCCAGTATGCCCCAGTGCCCAGTAAATATTTGAATAATAATAATAACATGGGTAGCGCTACAGACCGTAGATGGCCTACAGTCTTATGCCGATTCCATTTGGCCAATTATGAGAAGATGTTTCAGTATATCAAAAGAGGTGGATCCGTGAAAATTATTTCTTCGTGTCGTACTGGGAATCGAACCCAGGCAGCAAGGTTCAAGTGCGTAAGATTCGACGCACAGACCTACAACGCCACGGGCGGCATATTTGAATAAGAAATTAAAATTATGACTATATGTATCTATGACTTCATAATTCTTTAACACTGTGTAGAAAAGAATCCAAAAGAATTCAAGAAATATCGTTTTGAGCTGAAAAAATCAGTGTACAATGATGATTAAGATAAGTTATTTTTAAATGCAATATCTCCATAATCTCTCTCTATTACTGCAGATCTCTTCTTGCGAATAAAAGCTTCTCATAGTCTAGTGGATATATTTTTTTTGGTTACTCCAAGAAGATTTAAAATACATAAATTCTCAACACAAATATTTATCTTGTCAATTCTGCGTTCTTACCCTATCTTATCTGACCTTACAACCTCACAAAATAATAAATATACGAAAACATATTTTTTAACACGAAATGCATTTTAAGAAAAGCCATTGCACGGCGATTAACTTTTAATGTATTTACAGTGCCTAAGTTGTTAAGGAAAAGGCCATTGTTTTTAAGTAATGCGCAGCAGTCAAATGTGGGACAAACAAAGCCCGAATTTCGTTCTACTTTGCAAGTGAATACTTAAGTTAATGCGAAAAGTGAAATGCAAATCAAATTAAATTTATTTCAAGAAAAACTTTATAATTGATCTTACTTGATAAATGCTTACCTTTCGGACAACAGGGGTGACCCGTCAACCCAGGCAATTTTATTTTAAGCTAACTGTACCACGCCACACTTCGCTGTTTCACATATTCGTTGAACGGATAGGATATGAAATCATCCATCATAATTTTTCAGAAATTCAATTGGCTGCGCGAATGAAAAGATTTGCCACCCTTAGAGCATGTAACATACAATTGTCCATGGGCGAAGCAATCCGTATCTAAGTATAGACCACTTACATAATTTCGAAGTAGAATCGGACGTATTGATGGGAATTCGAGGCTACACCCTTGGAAGGTCCCGTCAAAATTGTTGACTATTACATTCCTCATTCATTTTTTGACTACAAGTTGTGTGCCGTTGCAGAGTTTTGGCTAATTAGTATTACAAAGCATTGTACTGGGCACACCGATTTTCAATTTCAATATGTGCGATGTTGGCAAAACATCGATGTGGACGTCGATGTCCACATCGTTGGCTGAACATCGATGACCGATAATAATCGAACTCAAAACATCGATTATCAAGTAAAATTGCAAAATAGAATACATCGCTTGTTTCAATCGTTACATTTAAATAAATATTTTCACAAATGACACATATTTGCCGTTTAACTATTACAGTTCCACTCTATTATAATATTTTCTATGTAGTATATCACTGTAATTATTAATCACTTCATTTAATTGTTCTCAAATCTAGTTCTCAGTTAAGCTCTAATTTATTGTTCCGTCAACATATGTAGGACATGATCGTTTGATGAGTGACGTAATTGTTGTTCGCATAATAGACGTTAACGGTTGCGGTGATTCGACACAAATCAGTGATCTTTCTACGAAATACCTACGTAATTATTATGAAATTCCAGAAAATTATTCAAAATCTGCAAATAATAGTAGATTTTCTTTTGCTAACATCGAAGGCCGATGTTTTGTGCTGAATATCGATTATGCGATATTTTACGAACTTGAATGTCAAAACATCGATATTTGGTCATTCAACATCGAAAAAATCGGTGGTGCGGTGGTTCCAGGCTTGTCATACCAAGACTGTTACGAACGAGAGTCTTGGAGTTGGGACATGAAGGGCATCGAAGAGAGACAGTCAATGACCAAATCACAATTTCGCTTTTGTAATCATTGATTATTATTCAAGATACAAGGAGACTAGATTTGTAAAAAAATAACGTCTTGAGAAATAATTGCTTTTTTCGATGAGATCTTCTTTAGATTGGGATATCCTAAATAGGGATGATACGGAGCTTTGATTCGGAATCCGATATGTCGGAACCTCCGATTTAAATTGCACTTCCGAATCCGGCCCCGGTTCCAGTATAATCACAACGGATGTTTTTCGGAACATTCTCGGTAACGACCGACGAACACAAACGATAGAGAGTGATCGAGTTGCGACATGTTCAATGCAATTCAACTTAATTTTCACTCTTGAGAGTACATACATGAGATGCGTGAGTTTGTGATTGGTAAAAAAAGAAATATCTTACAGTTTATTAGCTACACTTTTTTAACTAAAAAAAGCCTAAAACAAGTGTAATATGGAACTATTTCAGTGAAATAGATTCGGACATCGAAGTGCAATGTTTGTGAAAAAATAATATTCTGGGAAAGGTGACTCCACGTCATCGATAAAAGGGCATTTGCAATCGCAGCATGCTGATGTATCTGAAGAATTTCTGAAACTTGAGAAAAATAAACAACAAAATCAAAAACAGGTATCATTGCACGACATATTAAATAAGAAGCAAAAATGGGATGTTTCACATTTTAAATCTAAAGGATTTGATAAATTAATATCCGAATTGATTGCCTTAGATGACTTTCCGTTCAGTTTTGTAGAGAGTCTAGTTTTTACCGACAATATTTGTGACGAATTATATTCTAAAATCGCTAATAAAATTATCGCAATACTGAAGAACTTCCACAAATTGTCTTCAAAGTTTATTTCTAGATAAAATTTCTCTTCATTCGTTTCCAATTGATCCCAAGGTAATTATAAAAAGGAAATGGACTCTCTTAAAGTCTACTTTTTCAGTGATTCTAGAATATCCGCTTGGTTCGCTACAACTGAAGCTAATAGACTAGTTATATAGTAAAGCTTTGTTATTCTGATCGCATGTTGATCGATGGGTTGGATCAGTGGATGTGACGCCAGGCTGTAATAGAGTGATCATCTGTGGTTAACTCACTTACTGGAGGATCCAGTCAGTGACTGGAACGAGGTGTGGTCAGGGATGATAATTTACTTCATATGTAGTAGTATCTACTTCATAAAATAATTTGTAGGCATCTGCTGCGTAGCAACTTATTTCTAGTACGTTAAATTATTTTTATCTTATGGTCAAAATTCCTTTTCAGATGCATTATATTGACCATTTTCACAAATCTTCCTTGATCTGAAATAACTAGTAAATGTTAACTAGTAACTGTCTCTCTCTTCTTGAAAATTGAACACCTCTAGTAGTCAATGACAATCTGGCGAAATGTGTGAGTACATCTGTGGCAATAGGCGAGAAGTTTTTGACCATCTGGCGAACACTTGAGGATGCTGATGTAGTAGGCGAGAAGTCAGTGACAATCTGGCGAAACAAGTGGGGTAATTTTCGTTAGTAGGCGTGGAGTAATAACCGTCTCAAACTTGGCCATTCGGAGTCGCTATTAAACTGTAGGTAACTTTCAGTAGTGAGAGAACAAAAGCACGCACAACACGGGTGGTTGCTATAGAAGCTAGGCCCTGGGGTGCCAGCACGTAACTTCGAACAATCGAGTTGAGTCGATACAATCGAACATGGTAGCACCTATTTTGATTCAATCGAGTATCGATTGATCGATTGCATCGTCAAAGTAGGCAGCATACAAATTCGAATATGACGTTTGAAACAAAATTTTTTAGTCGATAGAAAAAATTATGGAAGCGAAGCAAATATGTCAATCAACAAAAAACAAATTCAAATTTTGACCGATTATATGAGTGGTCATCAAGACTTGGCAAAATGCTTATTAAAAAGTGCTCAAGACAGAAGAAGTAGCAGGATTCTCTGCAAAAACAGATTCTCTTAACACAGAGGGTCCTCAACAGAAAGACTTCAAAGACTGGAAAAAGGTAAAGGCAAATGTATGTATGTTTGAATTATTATATTGTACGTGCATTTTTAGACTTGGAGTGACCTGAAATATAAAGTAAAGAACAAACTCAGGAAGAATAAGGTCCACTTACAAGTTACAGGCGGAAGCAGGCCTGGAAGCGGCAGTTGAAGGAATACCTGCAGAAAAAACGTTTGGAGTCGGACCTAGTCAAATTAATGACCGCAATAATAATGAAGAAACTAAAATCCGAATCAAAAAATATCATTCTAAATGCAATTTTACTTTAATGAACGAAGTTTATTTTGAAAATAACAAATTTGACATTTCACTTTATAGTTCACAATGACATTTTTAAGTAGAAGTCACAATGAAACTCGTTTCAAGTTACATGCTGCCAGAAAATATTTGCTTCGACTTGAATGGCGATGAACAATGCTCGATTGTTTCAATTTACGTGCTGTCAAACCTGGTCCTACGGGTTGAAGCGCCGACCGAAAAGGTTATTTTATGCCATAACCTTTTTTATATGTTCCTATCCCATTACTTATGGTGTCAATTTAAATAAATGATTGTATTTTTACAGTATTGATGGATATGGAATCAGTCCCGTTTTTTCTATGTACTCCATGTCATGTTTTCAAGTTTTTGCCTGAAACTTGTCTACAGTGTGAAAACTGGATTAGGGTAACTGTTTTTCTTAGCCATGTGTCTTTGTCATACTACGTAATGTGCATGTCTAAATGCCTAGCATACATGCTTGCACTGATATAGGTCACACATGCAAACACATTTTTTCTAAAATTTTATAGAAAAAAGCAACAATAAGAACAAAAAGTCCAAAAAGGCAATAACGACATAAAAAGGCAAAAAATAAAATACATATAAATATTTTCGATACTATCTTCCGATTAACCAAAACAAAATGAGGCAGGTAGAAAAATCTAATCCTGCTAATATGTGTCTAGAAAAAGCTTCACAAAACTTGCCTTATCGGAGTCGGCTTAAAACTGTATGTCCTTTCCAATCATAAGAGAACAATAGTACGCAAAAACTAGTTGTTGCTGAAGAAGCTAGGCTCTGTCCCTCTTAACGCTGTTGCGCCACCGGGTCTCCGTTTGGCTGGCAGTATAGAAAATAGTAACCTTCACGGGTGCAAAGAGCAACCTGCACGTGTCTCGAGAAACACTGCGTTTTCTAGTTGTTTTTTTAACATACTCCTCCACATGCCTTCAATGGAAGTATTTGGTAGACAAGTTGAAGACTGTGTTCCGAACTTACTATGTCATTCGTCGATTTTTAACGAAATTAACTTCCCTTCCAAAGATGTTGACAAACGGATCAAATTCTATCACCGAGAACAGCCTCCAGCAGCATTCCTTCCAGATCAGAGTCTGACAACCAGACGCAGTCAATCTGTCGCTCCCCTGCGAATATAAGTAAGTTAGAAACTAAACGCCCTAAAGATCCCACACTGCTCAAATCCTGTGTCAGCATAAGCCATAGCCCGGCACAATCGCCCTTACTTTGTCAGTGTTAAGATAGGTTAGCTTAAGTTGAATTATCGAATTAAAGAGCAGTCGTCATTGGACTGAAACGAACGTCTTTTAATTTATACGCAGACTGATCGAAGGCGAAGGCGAAGGCGAAGGAGAGGGTGTAGGTGCCTATTACAAGGATCTCAATATTGCTCTATCCTTGAAGCCCCCTTATCCCCAGAAAGCATTGCAAAAATATAATATCCAAAAGGGCCGCAATTAAGTGCATGGATATTATCATGTTCAGTTCATAACATCCGTCAATTGCCGAGATAGGTGATCATGTCAATATACACCTCAAGTTGGTGTCGAGACACCTTGAGTTTGCAAAGCCGATGGACTGGCAAGGTGTGGTAAAACCCGCTCTTTAAAACCAAGGGGAAATCCGTCTGCTTCTGCAGTCAGCCAGACATACATAATCTAGCCTAACCTATATTTGCTTCTAAAAATCACTCAACTCTCAGATTCAGAATTGCAAAACAAAATCAATAGGAAAACATAATCACAATTCAAAGTGTGAATGACAATCAAAAATTATCATTGGCATTGATTTGTTAAGTGCTCAATTTATTCGCAGTTTAAATTAGCTGCTTACAGTGATAACGCATTAGAATTCATTCATTGGTAATGCAAAAGCAATTGAATTAGTATTGGCTGATTGCTAAATTGTTTTTATTTTCATTGTCATTGCCTTACTTAGTTTAGTGGCAATAATATTTCTAGTTGCATTAGGAATGCTTGAATTACTCGCTTTCTATTGATTAACCAAGAATCCTTAGCTGCAGATCTGCCTTTTAATGGTGAGTCTTCATAATGAACTTAATCGAGACCCGCAAGATCGCCGGCAATCTGACTTCCTAATGAGCCCACTTATAGGAAGGAATGGAGTTGTGTTGCAATTAACAATCTAATGCCTTGTGAATACATTAAAAGGTCACTGGAATCAAAGGTAATGAAATCATTCAAATGCACATACGCTTGTTAATGTGTGGGGAAACACATTTTCATAATTTTAATATTTTCTAAATGGACAGATAGCATAGGGTAAATATGACAGAATTGACTGACGGAGAATTTTGTGTTTTTCATTTTTTTTTCCAAAACGTCAACTCCTATGCAGCCTGTCTTTGATTAATTCCCGACAGTGATAACCAAGTATGTCAACATTTCTTATCGAAAAAAAACTCTCTAGTAAAACTTGTCCAACTGAAATCATGACCCACAATGTTGGGTCGTCATCTACAAATCTGCGATGATATAATAATAGAATGTAATTTTCTGTGTAATATGTTAGATAACGTAAAGAACGATCAACGGAATTTCAAAGATTCCTCCGTAGGGAAATCTGAAAACGTACTCTTTCTAATTGCAGGTCTTCTATACGGTTTTGAACATTTTCTCAATCCAGAACATAGCTATAAAAGGGGCTCGCTCGAAAACTCGATACACAGCCTGTTTGTGTCTACTACGTTATTAACAATCACTCCGGACAACAATAGAACGCGACTGTTTTCAAAGTAGTTAAAAATATTTTTTAATCGTTCATACATAAATTTTTGAAATGTCTTCAAAACCGGAAAGTGCTGTGCCGTCCGATTGTCAAGTGTCGGGTAACAAATTTAAGAAGTATTCTCGTGTCTATCCAGAAACTGACGGCGATACAGTAGTTATATCTGGAATGTCGGGGAAATTTCCAAATTGCAGAAATATCACGGAATTTAAGGAAAATTTGTACAATAAGGTAAAGGAATAAAGTGCTATCAGTTACTTACGGATTAAGAACTTAGGAAACTCTGATTTCGAGTTTTCTCATTCGCATTGATCTTCGGGTATCATTTGAGACAGGTGACACTTCATCCCGAACCTTTTGGTAGTGAATTTGTGGATCGTGTTTGCCTATTTGTGTATTACGTTCTTAGCTAAACAGTTTACAAATATAATGATTGATTGGTGGAGAAACAATCCAATATCGTTAAAGACATTACTTAAATTAACTTTTGTTGAGATCTTTGTTGATGAAAAACACATATTTTCGCATACCAAGAAGTGCAACTTTTTGTTGGTGGCTTATATAAATGACATTAACACCTTTTTAAAGGTGAACAAAAATGTCATTACTGACATTTGAAATGACTATTGAAATTAACTGTGAAATGATTTTGTGAAAGAGCTTTCTAAATTTTTAGAAAAGGATAAATCCGAAAATGTCTTTCTTTAATGGACCTTTGACACCTTGGGCGATAGTGAAATTGCCTCTAGTTACTTAACATTACCAGCTTCGCATGGGCTCACAAGTTTCATCAATGAATGCATCCAGGACACATGAGTTAATGTGAATGTGAAATCTGAATATATTAAAACGCCACGACAATGCAATTAAATGCAATCAATTAAATACTCATATGCATTTAAATGTGTGGAACGTACCATATTTATGGACGTTTTACAAATGTTCCGTTTTGTGAGTGCCAGAAATGAGTTTTTGATGGGTATTTTAGTAAATCTTTGTGATAACAAGAATAGTAATATACCATCTCCTACCAGAACAAATATAAACATTAGTCTGTCTGTCTCTGTCTTTTTTGTGAGTTTTGTGGAAAATGTATATGCTTATGGGCTGTAGCGATGCGTATATTTTTATATTTTATTTCCTTTATCTGAAACATCTGTCTGAAGGACACACTTGTATAGTTTTCATTTTAGAGTTTATTTTGGATATTTTTAGAACACAATTCAGCAGTTTTCTTATATGTTATTGTTTTTTGGCTGAAACGGCTACCAAATTTGGCTCAATCTGGGTAAAGTTGTGCCGTTTTGATACCACGTCTAATAGACATCGGTTGTTTTGGATTAGCTAAATCCAACCTGTGGTGTTTGAGGAATTTGCTTATGTTCGATACTTTACTTTGATTAGCGATCTCGGCGACGCACTGCGGAGCAGAATGTACCAAAAGCTGGCATTAATTTTCCAAAATAGTGGTACATTTTGAGATTCCGTTGTATGCTTCTCATGGCACCGTGAAGTGTCATTTTTTTTTAATGGAATTGGAAGAGGGGCATTTTGGCTTCTTAGTACCGTTAAAATTTCTTGCCCAAATTGCAAATTTTTGGCAAATTTTTAAAATCTCAATGTTTTGAAAATCCTGCCCGGCGTGTATTTCTTTTGTAACTGAGATTTTTTGCCTTTGGAACGAGCTCAAGCCCATTGTTTGTAAAGAGGCAAGACATTTTTAATATTCTGAAAAGTTCTAGATATTTAAAATAGATCAGTTTGATTTTTAACGGAAGAGTTAACAAAATCGAACGAAACATTTCGGTAAACAAAACTTGACTAAGCGTGTAACGCACTTTAAGTCAGACTTTAAAACGCGATTGAGCAAGGCTAAAAAGACAAGTGATAGATTTTCAAGTCTAAAACGAGGTTCGCTGGACACGTCCATTTCATTTTTAAGTGACTCTGAAAAGAAACGTGTTCGACCAGCCACTTCTTTTGAGTGTTTTGCTGAGCGAACAAGAATACAGAAAACTGAAGAGCTGAGGAAAGCTAAATCTCTGGCCGAGTTGACATATGCAAATGAGTTTGAGATCTTCTGGACAGTCAGACGCAGCAAAGTTATTTCGAAACGTAACCGCAACTCTAACAAAAAAGTGTAGGATAGCTTTGAGTGAGTCAATTTAACCTACTTCGATGAATGGTGAAGAAGCATCAGCCTTAATTGTCGAAGAAAATGAACTCATGAGATCAAAAGCGCCCAAAATATTTCCTTCTTACAAAATTATTCAAGAACGTTAAAAAAATGCTACCTTAAACCTGAAAACATTAGTCGATCAGAGACTTTCGGTAGTACTGATATCCACAGTTTGCTCAATTTAACAGTTGAACGTTTAACAGCTGTTCAAAAAGACGTTGTCGAGTCACTTAAGGGTGAAGACTTAAAAAATATATACTTGTACTCTAAGTGGGGCTTTGATGGAAGTTCCGGTCATAATTCATACAAGTAAGCCTTTCAGGGTTTAGATCCCGAAGATTCGGCTGTTTATATCACCTGTCCAATTCCCCTTCGATTAGTTTTAGGTGCAAAGATTATCTGACAAAATCCTAGTCAAAGCTGAACAAGTTACTGCAGGCCTCTATAAATCGAGTTCCTTAGAGAATCTTCAGCAGAATCTGTAGCAGAAAAAAGAAGAGGAGGTGATCAAATTAATGAGCTCCAAACTAGTCCCGTTAGAGTAGGTGGAAAGAGTTTCTACGTTAGACATATTTTGGTTTTCACTGTGGTTGATGGGAAGACTTGCAACGAAATTTCTGAAAACTCATCTTCACAGAAATGTTACATTTGTGGTACCACCTCACAAGAATTTAACTCCATTGAAGAAATGATAAAACGCCCACTTAAATTGGAAAATCTACCATTTGGTTTATCCGTGCTGCATGGATGGATCCGCCTTTTTGAATGGATCCTCCGCCTTTCTTATAAATTAGAAATACCACAATGGCAAGCTAGAAGTCAGGACCACACAAAAATTGTTGCAGAAACCAAGAAAGAAATTCAAAGGCAGTTTCGAGAGCATTTAGATTTGATCGTGGATAAACCAAAGCCGGGGTTCGGAATGCATATGAGACTGCAAAATATTTTGTTAGCAAGTACCCTTTGTAATATATGCCACCTACACTCCACAAATACTTAATTCATGGCTATGAAATTATTTCGACTGCCTTCTTGCCCATTGGTCAGCTAAGTGAAGAGGCCCAGGAAGCCCTCAATAAGGATTTCAAGAGATATAGAGAACATCACTCCAGAAAAAGCAGTAGAGAAAACACAAATATAGATACATTTAATTATTTTTTGTTATCATCTGATTCTGTCTTTGTCACTTACAATGGATTTGACGTATACGTCGACAATCATGGTCTGAGAAGTGCTACCTTGGCAGAGCTCAAGGAAGAACTAAAAAAGCTCAAACCGTAAAAAGCTAGTGATTACGATTTAATTACAGGAGAAATTCTTAAAGATTTACTTAAGAAAGCCGTTCTTAAGTTAGCGCTTAGACTTGACCATGTCCCTAGTCAATAGAAAGTGGCAGACCTTATAATGGTACCAAAACCTGGGAAACCACCAATGGATAAAAAGTCCTATATCTCACTACTCCCGATGCTGTCTAAAGTGTTTGAAAAAATTCTGCTTAGATGTTTAAGTCACCAATATGGTTTTAGAAGTAAACACTTGACTATTGACCAAGTACATCGTTTGTTCAGCCACACTTCTGGAAGTTTCTCAAGCCTTTGACAAACTTTCGCACGAAGGCCTGAAATATAAACTCTGCCAATCTCTACCGGGGAAACTGTATAGTATTTTAGTGAACTATCTCTCTGACAGGATCTTCCGTGTGAAGCATAGAAATTCATACTCTGCTTTTAAAAATATAAATACTTGTGCGTCGCAAGGGAATGTTCTTGGCCCTACTGTATACTAGTAATTTACCACAAGAAGAACACACTGTTGTAGGTAAATTTGCTGACGACACCGCCATTTTGGTAACAGCCAAAACGGTCGAAGAGGCTACAGCAAAATTACACTACTAGATCAGATACACAAATGGATGAACTTCTGAAGAATTGTCCCAAATGAAAGCAAATCAGTCCATATTAATTTCACTTATAGGCACGTTAATAACTTGGCAGTCTTCCTAAATCGTGTCCAAATACCCTTTGGAAATGAGGCGAAATACCTCGAGATGACTCTTGACGTAAAACTCAAGTGGTAGGAGCACTTTAAGAGGAAACGTGCAGAACTTGACGTGAAATATAAATAAATGTACTGGCTTGTTGGTAAACATTCCAAGCAACAAAAACAACAAATTGCTTGCATACAAGCAAATCCTAAAAACTGTTTGGACGTATGGTGTACAACTTTGGGGTTGTATCAAAGCAAGTAATATGAACATAAAGAGTTTTAAAAATAAGGTACTTAGAACTATCCTTAATGCACCATGGTATATCAGAAACGACAATATCCACAGAGATCTTGTAATATTAACACCCCAAGATGAAGTTAAGTACTTTGCTTAGAAAAAAAAACATGCTCAACATCTACCCCAAGAAGCTATTTGCTTTAAATCCCCACATGTAACTACATAAAACCAATGTGGTTGTGACTATGAAATTCATGAGAGTGAGGAAGAGGAAGAATTCTAAGCTGTTGGTATATTTTTTTAAATATCTATGCCTTACCGTTATAATGTAACATATCTTTTATCTTCACTTCTAAAACTCAGACTCGTGTCTCGGAAAAAGTGGGCGTATCCTTAAGAAATTTAAATCATGTTTATATTATGGTGTCAGGAGCCATGCCAAATTTCAAGTTCCTAGCTTGTACGGTTGATTTGATGCCAGGTTTTAGGCCCTGTGTTTTACTGAATCCCTCAATGAACATATGTAGGAATTTCTAGTTGTTAAAAAGGCTTAGACCCTGGATAACTAGACAATTATGAACACTTTTCCTGTACTCAAAAACAAAACATCAAATTTGCCTAATAAATTTTAATTCAGCAATCACAATTTTACCATGTACCGTAAAATGGGGTCACTTTGCTCCGTTTTTTAGCAAAAACTCTTAAAATGAAAAATATTTTGATAACATATATTCCTATTTCTTCTTCTATATAAGATAAAATTTATTTTGTAATATTTTGTGTCTGTTTTTAAAGTGGAGCAAAGGTATAAAAGTAACGAGGTTACTTTGCTCCATCCGAAATTTTGGGTAAAGAGCTAGAACAACGTTGTCAAGAGATTTCGTAGCTATTGATCCGGAATTTTTTTCAAGAAGTAAAAAATAACCCGAACTTTTTTTATATAATAGAAAAGACTAATTGACAATTTTGTTGTATTTATAGTAAAACATAAAATAATATTCAGGTTGAGTTAAGAGCTGTCGACTCAGCCTCAGATAATATAAGCTCGAATAATATTTAACTTAAACATTAAAAAATATCAATCATGAGCATTTAACGAAATTCAAATGCATATTTGTGTTTTGAACTAAAATATTTAATGGCGCAAAATTATAGTCAACTCTACTTTAAGAGTTAAACTCCGAACTTGTTGTACGCAACTTTAAACTTAAACGTATGCTTTAACTTTTTGTCAAAAATAGTCACTTGTTAACCTGCCGCTAACTAGTTTCTATTTTACAACGTACCTATAAGAATTTTTAATCAAATACATCTAAAAAAGAGAGTTCCACAAAACCATGGGATAAACCAGAAATGAAGTATTACAGAAATTCCCGACTTATTCCTCTCTTTCCCCTTAAGATTTTTCACAACTGTTGCTTATAACGTGTTTATAAACCGAAGTGACTAATCAGAGAGAGAGAGAGAGAGAGAGAGAGTCAAAAATTCATGATTATCTGTCAAAAGGGCACTCAAATTCGTCGTTGGCCTAGGGGGCAACCAGCTGTGAAGTCGGCTATTTCTGTAATACTTAGTTTCTGACCAAAACAACCAATCGACAATCGCTATGTATCGATTATCGATTGATATAATCGACACTCGCAATCGGGGATAAAGTGGACCTTCATATCGACTTTAATTATCAAATCACTTTGTTATGTGCTAACAAAATTTTAAAACCCACTTTTGGTTACAAAAAACCAGTCATCAATCATCGTTAAAATTCAATCACAGTCAAACTCAGTTTGCAACTCAATTAGAGAGAATGTTCCTCTGTCTTCTTAGGAGGTTGAATGGAGCATCCTTCCATGAGTATTTTAATTCATCCCTTGGGGCATTTCTATAGTTTTAAAGGCAGAGTAACCCCTAAAGTAGAAAAAACTTTAAGGTAACACAAGAAAAAATAATAATATCTTTTAAATATAACGAAGGATAATTTTAGTACAGTGAACTCCTCCTAAGTCGTATTGTCACGGGATACCATAATCTGTTCGAGTTGGAGAGAGTTTGACTTAGGGAGAGTCCGCTGTAGTATTAAGATACTTTAACTAGAAAGGGGGGGGGGGGGGGGGCACGTTTTACAGTAAATTTTTGTGCCATATGGTTTTTACAAGTGAATTTTAAGAGTTTTCCACTTAAATAAAATCTTCCCCTAATTCTTCTGAAAACAAAACCCTTGGTCTTAAAAGTTATGCTTTACCTATTACTAGGTTATAAAATAACGTCTAATATCACGCTTACATGTGTAAATGCGGATAAGTATGAATAGAGTATCCACGCTTGATTTTGTACAAGATTTGTATTACTTTTGTGATCGAAAAGAAAATGGGAAAATTTCCCAGGCTTATTTTATTTTCGCGCACTGGTTCATATTAGCTGCGTTTTTTTGCAAGCGTATATACGCCTAAATTTCAATTTGCATGTAAAATCCACTAACAACGAGTCCTATATCCGCTTAACTTACTTATCATATCTATTGCCGCTTAAGGAATAAGCGCGGATAAAAACAATGCGTCCAATCATTATTTTCTGTGTGTTCATTCCTGAATTCATTCATTAATTGCTTAGGTTGCTGTATGTGGGTAACATCTGCAGGTTTGGTTGATGTATTAGATCATTTTTAATTTGGTTGGCATCCATAAGTATGCAATTTTTGGTATACTCAGATTGTCTATGCTATACATTTTGTTTTGGCTTCGTAAGCGATTCTTTTCATTTCACGAAATTTCTTTTTATTTTATACTTATTAAGTGTTCTTGCTTTTAAATTGATGGTCACGCTACACAGCCACAAAACAAAGATTGTGACCAGCAAAGATCAACCATCACCTTCCACGTTTACACCCCTGACTGCTTAGCAAATGTCATAAATGTCGTCGGTGCTGCCAAGATTTTATGATGAATCCTTAAGCGCCGATGATCGTTTTTTTGTGCACTTTTAAACTAAGCGTATATACACTTGCAAAAAAAACACAGCTTTCTTTGCTCTGGTTCGATTCATCGGCGGTACTAACAAAAATAATTTTCATGGTCCCACCTCTTTTGAGTTACTGACAATGCTCAAAGAGAGATAACTGTCTAGAAAAAGCACTCGTGAAGGAACAGTAGCACACACAAAACTAGTGGTTGCTGAGAAGCCAGGCCCTGATCCTCTGGGGCTGTAGCGTCATCCATGTTAGCTTATATACAAAATTTTCGTTTGACAGTGTTTGTAACAAAACTTCTCCTAACATATATGAAAATCCTATTCTTATAAAATTTTGTGTATATATTCAGTATGGCCTAAACTGGCAAGTACTGAGGAGAAGATGTATTGCCACCACGAATCCCTATTATCCCACATATGTGCCAATTTAATTCAATTTCCAATTAGCTGAAAGATTAGACATTTTCAAGGCACATCAACAGCTTGTTTGTGTAAATGAATGAAAATGAAACTAAGAAAAAAAAATACGAAAGACAATTGCTAATATAAGGATATGCAACCAGAAGCAAACTATTACGAAACTCTTTTTTAAGTACTTAAAGAAAATTGGAAATGATTTGTTTGTAGATTGACATGGTAGATGAAGATGAACGAAGGTGGCGTCACTTTAATCCGGAGATTCCGAAGCGTTCTGGCAAGCTGTACGATTTGGAAAAGTTCGATGCGGCTTTCTTTCGTGTGCACTTCAAGCAGGCCCATTCTATGGACCCGCAGGGCCGCATTCTCATGGAGGTGGCTTATGAAGCTGTGATTGATGCTGGTATCAATCCGAACACATTACGAGGCACACAGACTGGCGTCTTCATCGGAGCATGCACATCAGAGTCGGAGAAAACTTGGTTCTACGAGAGGGTCGGTACGGGAGGCTTTGGGATTACTGGATGCAGTCGAGCTATGTTGGCGAATAGAATCTCTTACGCCCTAGGCCTGAATGGACCATCGTACCTGTTGGATACTGCGTGCTCTAGTTCCATGTACGCCTTGGATGCCGCATTCACTGCCTTGAGAAACGGGGAGATCGAGGCGGCCATCATTGGAGGAGCTAATTTGCTCTTGCATCCATTTGTGACCCTTCAATTTGCAAGGTTTGTATCTGAGTCACTGCCAATGAGCCAACAATCTTATATAACGTTTCAAATTCAACAGATTGGGGGTTTTGGCATCGAATGGGTTTTGTCGACCATTCGACAAGGATGCCACTGGTTACACTCGTGCGGAGGCTATAAACTGTTTGTTCCTGCAACGTAAACGAGATGCCAAGCGTATCTACGCAGAGGTTATATACTCTAAGACAAACTGTGATGGCTACAAACCTGAGGGCATCACCTATCCTTCTGGAGACACCCAGGAGCAACTCCTCCGCGAATTCTACGCAGACGTTGACATTCGTCCGAATGACCTGGGATACCTTGAGGCTCATAGTACGGGCACAATTGTCGGAGACCCTGAAGAGTGCCGAGCCATTGACAATGTCCTCTGTAGTCAGCGGAAGGAACCACTTCTTGTTGGGTCGGTGAAATCAAATGTTGGTCACTCTGAACCGGCTTCTGGAATAAATTCCCTGGTGAAGGCAATCTTCTCCTTTGAGACTGGAAAAATTCCACCAAACATCAACTTTTCCGCAGTTAAGGAGAATATCCCGTCTCTCGTTGAGGGACGCCTGAAGGTGGTCAATGAAGTGGAAGTCTTACACAAGCCATACATTGGAGTGAATTCGTTTGGCTTTGGGGGAGCAAATGTCCACGCCCTGCTTAAGGCTTGCAGTAAAGAGAAGACCCACGAAGGACTACCTCTTGATGATATTCCACGAATCATCGGATGGGCTGGTAGGAATGAGGAGGCAGTCACCTCTATTCTAGACTCAATTGAAAAGAGACCACTTGACGCTGAGTATGTGGCACTGCTTCATAACATTCAGAGGGAGGAGGTCAACGGAATGGTTTCACGAGGCTTTGGAATCTACGCGAAAAATGGTTACGAGAATGCATCTTGCCTGATGAAGGAAGTTCAACATTTTTCTGGCATCAAGCGACCTCTGGTTTGGGTATTCAGCGGCATGGGATCGCAATGGACGGCGATGGGTTCATCACTGATGGAAATTCCGATCTTCCGAAGCTCAATCGAGCGTTGCCATCAAGCAATTCGCCCCAAGGGACTGAATCTTATTGAAATTCTAACCTCAGCGGATAAGAGCACGTTTGATAACATCCTACACTCGTTCGTCGGTATCGCTGCGATCCAAATCGGGCTGGTGGACATGCTCAGAGCATTGAATCTGGAGCCAGACTATATCATTGGGCACTCTGTGGGAGAATTGGGATGCGGCTATGCGGATGGTGGCTTCACGCCAGAACAGATGATCACGGCTGCCTATTACCGTGGCAAGGTCAGCTTGGAGATCAAGAAGATTCACGGCTCGATGGCGGCTATTGGATTGGGCTACAAGGAGATCATTCGCCTTGTCCCGGACAGCATTGAGGTAGCTTGCCACAATGGGTTTGATTCCAGCACAATTTCAGGACCATCCGAAGACGTAGCGCGATTTGTGGTTGAACTCAAGGCTAAGGGAATTTTTGCCAAAGAGGTTCCTTGCTCAAATATTGCCTATCATTCGCGGTACATCGCACACATGGGTCCACAGCTGCTCAAGTACTTAAAAGAGACCATTCCGCATCCAAAACAGAGATCGTCGAAATGGCTAAGCTCCAGCGTCCCGAAATCCGAGTGGGAGCAAGCCGGCCGAGACCTCTGTTCGGCAGAGTACCACACCAACAATCTTTTAAGTAGCGTCTTGTTCGAGGAAACATTCGCCATGTTGCCTAACAATGCTTTGACAATTGAGATTGCTCCGCATGGACTCTTACAGGCAATTCTTAAGAGATCAATGCCGGGAGGTGTTCACGTTCCTCTGACTCAGAGAGGAAACAAGAACAACTCGCTATTTGCCTTGGGCGCTTTGGGAAAGTAAGTTAACGCAACACAATAGGATGCATCCATTCTATAATTTTACTGTTTCAGACTCTTCAATAATGGCATTACGTTGCCGTTTGAAAACCTGTACCCACGTGTGCAGTTCCCCGTGTCTCGAGGCACACCCGGCATTTCTTCCCTGATCAAGTGGGATCACAGTGAGGACTGGTTCGTGACGAAATATGAGAACATGAAGACGAAGTCAAGTGGTGAACGAGTTTTCAATGTCAACCTGAAGAGTGACGATGAGGAATTCCTTGGCGGGCACGTGATAGACGGAAAGATTCTAGTCCCAGCCACTTGCTACTTGCAGTACGTTTGGGAAACCTTCTCGCTTATGTATCACGGCCCGAGTTACGTGGATATTTCCGTGGAATTCGAAGACGTTAGATTCTTACGAGCGACGAACTTAACTCCGGGGACCACCATCGAGTTGAAGGTGATGATCCATTACGGCACTGGAAACTTCGAGGTAAGTCATGAGTACCTTATTATGCAGTGGTTTCTAACTAGCGTCACCATCTCTTAGGTAACAGAGTCCAATACTTTGGTTGTAACAGGAAATATTAAGGAACTACACAACCCTCCCGCGCCGGTGCCATTGCCTATTGAGGACTCGGAATTCCCAATGATGTCGAAGAAAGATTTCTACAAGGAGCTTAAACTTCGTGGGTACCATTACAACGGCGCGTTCAAGGCTGTCAATGCCGCTCGCAGCGATGGCCTTTACGGCAAGATTGAATGGGTTTACAATTGGGTTACATTCATTGACGCGATGTTACAAATTCATATCGTGGGCACCGACTCAAGGACTCTCTTCCTTCCAACGAGGATACGTAAGCTTCGTATCAACGGAAAACACCACTTCAACTTGATTTCTCAGTTGGATACCGAGGAGAAATTGATTGAGGTCTACGCCAATCCAAAGTTCGACAGAGTTGCTGCCGGCGGTATCGAGATAATGGGACTGCATGCAAGCCCCGTGCAAAGGAAGAAGCCACCAGGCATTCCAGTTTTGGAAAAATACCAATTCGTTCCACATTTCCCATCGCCGCAGTTGAGCACGTCGGATGCGGCTAGGGTATGCGTCCAGCTGGGTCTCGAGAACGTGCCAGTCATGAAAATGAAAGTGGTTGAAGTCGACACCGAGGCAGTGGATCCTATTGTTAATTATTTCCTTGAAGCAGTGGAAGATTTGCCTCTTGTCACCGGTAACTACATGTTGTTGAGCGAGCGAACGCTCGACTTGCCTGGAATCCATGTGGAAAATGGGAAGTTATTCACTCAGACGAACTGCTACTTCATCATTGCGAAGAACCTCTTGAAGAGGGAGGAGATCTTCATCACCGCGCAAAAGAGTCTCGTGGAAGGCGGTTTTCTTGTGGCTCGTCAGACGAAAGAAGAGGCGTACGACAAACGACTAACAATCCCGTCGGAATACAAATTATCCATGATTATCCCTACGACAGGCGATGAGGTTATACTGCTTCTGCAAAAGCAGAAGAAGTTCCAGTCAGACGCCGTTGCCATTCAGGTGTCCACGGAAGATAAGGAGTTCTCGTGGGTGAAGTCAGTGCAAGATAACATTGCAAATGGACCAGTGGTTCTGTACGCTCAAAACGAAAAGTTAAACGGACTCATTGGTCTGGTCAACTGCCTGCGAAAGGAACCGGATGGCCATTTGGTTCGAGGCGTCTTCGTGGATGACAAAAACGCCCCGCCCTTCGATCTGGAGAACCCCTTCTACAAGAACCAGCTGTCCCTTGGACTAGGAATCAACATTTTCCGAGAGGTTATTGGTGATGTCTTCATTTAACGTTTGTAATCTTCTTAATTCGAATCTCTTCAACAGGGTCAATGGGGAACATACCGTCATTTGCAGCTCATAACAGAGGAGTTGGTCCTTCCCCGCGCCGATCATACCTACGGAAACGTGATTCATCGGGGAGATCTCTCATCCCTTCATTGGTTCGAGGGCCATCTGGACCCGAAGAACTGTCAAGTTAGGGTGGTCTACTCGTCTCTGAATTTCCGTGATGTTATGTTGGCCACTGGGCGCCTAGCAGTTGAGCTCAACGGCAGCAGTCGTATGATTTTAAGTCAAATACTGGGCTTTGAATATTCTGGAGTTGACACCCGCACTGGCAAACGTATTATGAGCATGTGTATGCGTGGCGGCTTGGGATCGTATGTGGAAAAGCGGGGTTTCCTCATTTGGGAGGTGCCAGATAAGTGGTCACTTGAAGAAGCCGCCACAATTCCGGTGGTGTACAGCACGGTCTATTACGCATTCTTCTTGTCAGCGGACATTCGGAAGGGCAAGAGCATACTCATCCATGCTGGTACTGGTGGAATTGGCTTGGCAGCCATAAGAGTCGCCCTGGCGTATGGCTTGGAGGTGTTCACGACCGTGAGCACTCCAAAAAAGAGAGCTTTCTTGCTGAAAACTTTCCCACAGCTAAATGGTAAGCTTGAAGACATCTCTCATTCCATGCGTGTACGTACCGTTTCTCTTAACCGAGTTTTTCTTATAACCGGTGAAAGGATATAAGCAAAATGTTTCTTTTAACTCTAGATTTACCACCTATTTCTACTAAAACCTGTCAAAATTACTGGTGTATACAAAAAAGTGCCTATTATGGCTTCTAGTCTTTATTCACTCAAACATTGTCAAATAATACAACAATTAATTGTTCTCAGTTTATCGGATGATATGACACCGTTTGCGTACAGAAACAGTGCCACTTGAGCTCTGTGTTGTTTTTGCCTTGAAGTCTGACATTCAGAAGCAAGGTATTCTGCTAATCGAAACAGAAAGTCTTTGCCTGTTGTGTTTTTGTACAATATTAAGCTACGCTACTTAATCCGGCTAAATCTAAAATATTGAAAAACACCTTAAGTGGCCACCTTTTGGAACCTGATTTAACCGTATATTTTTGTGCCATTTAATCAGTGTCATGGGCGCCAATTTTAGTTATATTATAATACGATACAGTTTCAGATAAACTCTTAGCAGTTGTAGCAATTTGGATGTGTTTATGCTGTGTACCTAGTGTAAGTACTTATTTTTTTGGTTTGCTCTTATAAACGGTAAGTGTGCATCCATTGGATTGGTAAAACAATGTTTAGGAACGCAGCATGCTGTTTTATTTCAGTTTCCAGGTTTTCGGCAGTTAGCTCTTGCGCTTATTGTTCCAACCAACGAATTATTTTTAGATCTTAATTTTAACGTTAACGGAATACTTGTAAAAAAATTATCGGTTTTTACAGTTCTACCTCTCATGATATTAGGTTGAAGAAGGTTCATTATGCATTATCAGCCTCGTCCTTACCGAAATACGTACAGCCATTTACCACATTTTAATGTTCTCAATAAATGTGTCTATTTGCAAAAGTCGCCTCCTCTGATTACATTTGTTGAAACGAATGTATCGCAGAATCTCAGTAAAATCAGGTTTACTCATAGTGCTGGAGAAAAACGTCGGCCCACTTGTTGTTACAAACATATTACAACATATTACAATTTAAGAATTGACTTCAATTTTGCGTGCGTAATTGTCCGGTTTTTACCCAAAACTCGAGACGAATCTTCTTCTTCTTCTTCTGGTGGCGCTACAATCCGGGGTGGACCTGGGTCTCAACCAGTAAGCCTCTCCAGCCGGCACGATCTTTAGCCAGCTGTCTCCAACTGCGCACACCAAGTTGATTGAGGTCCTTCTCCACCTGGGTGCGCCATCAGTTCCGTGGGCGTCCTCTATTGCGCTGTCCCACTGGTTCGGAGTCGAAAACTCTTCGGGCTGGAGCAGTGTCGTCCATGCGCTCTACATGGCCCAGCTATCTTAGACGTTGAATGCGTAGACGCCTGACTAGGCTCATGCCGCTGTACAGCCCGTACAGTTCGTGGTTGAATCTTCTTCTCATATAACCATCATCGCAGACAGGACCAAAGATTGAACGCAGAACTTTTCTCTCGAAAAGACCAAGTGCTTCTTCATCCGCTTTTGTGATTGTCCATGCCTCCGCGCCGTACTGCAGGACAGGGGTGATCAAGGTGTTATATAATGTTAACTTCGTCCTTCGAGAGACGACTCTACTACTCAATTGCCTCTTGAGCCCAAAGAAACAGCGATTGGCAAGAGTAATTCTGCGCTTAATCTCGGTACTGGTGGTGTTCGTACTGTTCACTTGCGAGCCGAGGTAGACGAAGTCCTTCACTACCTCGAACTTATAGCTGCCTATGGTGACGTTTTGGCCAAGTCGTCGATGTAGTGCGTCCTTTCTCAATGACAGCATATACTTCGTTTTGCCCTAGTTCACCGCTAAACCCATTCTGGCCGCGAGAGGAATCTACTTTGTATATATATGGTATAATATGGTTGTCAATCAGTAAGAGGAACGCAGTGCTTAGATTCCCGTTCATGATGTTTGTTAAATACGTGCTGTTGGACACCCATGAAAGCACCCATGAAAGCACTCTGAATGGGTAGTCTTCCAGCAACACGTCCTTCTTCAATTCTTTCCCAAATGGTTCCGTTTGGGGCAATTTCAGTTTGCTGATTTGGTACGTTTCTTAAAAATTCGTCTTCAGAACGGAATTCGCATGCATCGTCTCGTACCCTTATAAATAGTATGAATTTTAACTGAAATTTCACGACCAGTCAAAATGACTGTTCTGGTAAATCTAGTGTTAAAAAAAGTGAATACAAGAAAAACTTTTCTTTCACGGAGAGAAGCACAAGTACTGTTAGTGAAACTGCGGATATCTAGGTTAGGTTAAGTTAGGGTGATTGCCACCACTGTAGCAGTTGTGGCCCCCATAGATCCTGCTTGAATTCTTTGTGCTATCACTGCCCGGTAGTTTAAACCGACTCCTCTTTAATTCAAAGGGACTACGCTAAAGAAAATAAAATAAACCTGGAAGCCACCGAATGGTATTCTAGTGGCCTCTTTTGATGAATCCACTCCTTTTGCTGATTTACAGCCAATTTGTTTTCCTGATAAACTTAGCTATGTCTTCTATCTTTAAGTGTGGATTTGCTCTGGATTACGGAAAAAGTAGTTGCCTAGTATATCATTTCTAGTTTTTGCAAGCGCTGGACAAGTGCCGAGGACGTGAAGTGTATTTTTTTCCTCCTCCTCGTCTCTACAGCAACTGTAATTGTTGTGGGGGCTCCCATTCTTCTGGCATGGATACCGAGAAGGCAGTGGTGCATTCACCAGCACACTTAGACCATATTGGTACATTGTGATACCCCTAGTCAGACTAATACCACTGATTGACGATTCCAGTGATAGTGCCGTTAATATGATCCCAAGAACAAATGAGTGTACCACATTTGAAAAAAAAAAAAAAATAATAATAATATTAACTTTGCTTTCACTGGGATTCGAACCGGGAACCTCCGCTATTGGCTTACAGCCTGTACGCCTTAGTTCCTTAAGAATTGTGACCACTACCAATATCCAGAGAAGGAGGGAAGGTCCCCCCCCCCCCCCCCCCCCCCCCCCCTTTTGGGGTTCTCCTGAAAACCTTCCTGGTTATATTGTGGTGACCTAGTTCTGACTGGATATACCTTCGGGATAGGACATCGCCAATCCATCTTCGCATACTGTGGAGGTATGTAACTGAACTGCAAATTGCTGCGCTTTCTGGACACTTTGCAGCCATCTTTCCAAATTGTTTGCATCTATTTTTCCCTTTTTATTTAAGGCTTAAAATGTACTTACCTCATTCCCGAGGCAGACATGTTTCTGTAAATTTCGTAATTCGAATTCATCTTAAACAAATTTCGAAATAATCATTAGCTGAACTTCCTGATAAATATCAAACTAACGTTGGCTTTTTCCCTATCAACTATTTTCTTAGAGGCGCGTTAGCACAATTCGCGATTGCAGAATTTGGAAATATTTTTTTATATCCACTTTGTACTGAATATAGAAAGTTGGTTACCTCACAGCAGTTTCTTTTATCTGTCTTTTTTTTTATTAACGTTTTTCTCTTAAAGGATATATTTTGCATTGGTCTCTATTGGAAGGGACATGGTTCTTCCTATAAGCGAGTTTCTTATAAGCGCAATGTACTGTAATTGCTCTAATTTTTCAGATTCCCACATCGGAAATTCGCGTGAAACCTCATTTGAGACAATGATCCAAAGAGAAACTGACGGAAATGGCGTCGACTTTGTTCTTAACTCGTTATCCGAAGACAAGTTGATGGCTTCGGTGAGATGCCTTGGACAGGGCGGACACTTCCTTGAAATTGGTAAATTCGACATGGCTAACGACAGCAAGCTGGGTATGGGTTACTTCCTAAAGCAAATTACATTCCATGCTGTGCTCGTAGACATGCTTGAGTTTACTTCGATCGCTCTTGTTAATGTAAGTTTCTCGGCTCCAGTTCCTCGGCTTCGTAATCTAATTTCTGTTCCTTTTAGAAATTGAAAGCAATGATAGATGATGACATAGCCGGGGGCATCATTCAACCTCTTCCAACAACTGTTTTCCCAGCAAATGAGCTCGAGCAGGGCTTTAGACATCTGATCGGTGGAAAGCACATTGGAAAAGTCCTCATCAAGATCAGGGATGATCCGGAATCCCCGTATACCGTCCCCGTTTCAGTGATAAGACAAGTATATTTCAAGCCAGAACGCTCCTATGTTATCCCTGGTGGACTGGGTGGATTTGGACTTGAGCTGGCTGATTGGATGGCGATAAGAGGTGCCAGAAAATTGGTGCTGAGTTCTAGTAGGGGCATCACTAAGGACTACCAACGTTACAGGATTGCGTGAGTTGAACCCTTTATTCTGGGGAGCGCCTGAAACTTAATCTGTTGGCGTTACAGGTTGTGGAAGACATATGGTTGCACAGTTCTGGTAACCACAGCGGACATCACCACTCGAGAGGGTTGCGAAACACTACTGAAGGAGGCGAACAGCCTTGGACCAGTGGGTGGTATATTCAACCTCGCTGTAGCCTTGAGAGATGCAATTTTTTCCAATCAAACGGTGGAGAAATTCCAAGAGTCATTCGCCCCCAAAGCTCTGGCAACTCAGTACCTTGACGAGCTGTCACGAAAACTCTGCCCAGAGCTAGAGCACTTTATTGTATTCTCGAGTGTGTCGTGCGGTCGTGGAAATGCGGGTCAAACTAATTATGGCATGGCCAACTCAGTGATGGAGAGAATCGTCGAGAGTCGAGTTGCGGATGGATTCCCTGGGAAGGCAGTCCAATGGGGTGCCGTTGGTGAAGTTGGCCTTGTGGCTGATATGGCCGAAGACAAGATCGATATGGAAATCGGTGGAACGCTGCAACAGAGGATATCGTCTTGCCTTCAGGAACTCGATAATCTTCTGTCATCTGCAGATTCAATTGTATCCAGCATGGTTGTGGCAGAGAAGCGCGTTGGCCGTGGCGGCAAGGAAAGCATTATTCAGACTGTTATGAACATCATGGGAATGCGGGATTTGAAGACCGTTTCTCTCAGCACAACGCTATCTGAAATGGGAATGGATTCACTGATGGCGGTTGAGATCAAACAGACACTCGAACGTGACTTTGAGCTGTGCCTTTCACCGCAGGACTTGCGTTTGCTGTCGTTCCAAAAACTCCAAGAATACACTGAAGCCAGAGAACGCGAAGGCGCCGAGGTTGTGAAACTAATTCTAGCATCTGAAAATAAACCACTTGGAATGCATCTCCTTCTTCGCAATCTCGGTGACGAGGCTAATTGCAACACTACCCTCTTGCCCTTGATGACATCAGCAGACGCATCGAAATTGAATTTAAATCCAAGTATCGTCATTCCCGGACTCGAGGGCACAGCTGGTGCGGCATGGTACGCCATTGGAAAACGACTGCAATCAAAGTCAGTTGTTCTTCAGCTACATACGACCGCGGAATTGACGTCAGTTAAGGAAGTGACTGAAGCCGTCCTCGAGGTAAGCCTCACAAGAAGAACATTTTATTCAGAATTCTAATTAATTAATTTTATTTTTCAGAAAATCAAGTCGGTCCTTAAAACAAGCGAATTATTCTACATAATCGGTTACTCCTTCGGTACATTCGTTGCGTTGCAGGTAGCAAGTCTTCTCGAGAAAGCTGGATACCGTGGACAGTTGCTGCTAATCGACGGCGCTCCACATTTCCTTAAGAAACTTATACTTGGCCATTTAGGAGAGAATTTCCAAGACGAATATCTTTACAATCTACTGTTCTCGGGAATAGTCAGTCAAATCTTCCCCGACGAGACCACCGAGTCTGCAAGTGCAATCTTCTTGCCCCTCAAAACCTACGAAGAAAAGATGGCCAAAATTATGGAATTCGCCAAGAAACAAAAAATCTACAGCGATGACTATGCCAAAAAAATGGTTACGGCAATGTTCAACCGAGTAAAAATGGCCGCGTATTACGATCTCGATAGTCTGGACATGCTCAATTCGCCCATCACTTTAGTGCGACCATCGGAAGTGTCCATGCAAGACGTCGAGGAAGACTATTGCCTATCGAAACTGACCAAGGGCAAGGTGACAATTAAGTTCGTCGAAGGAAATCACACAAGCATGCTGGACAATCCAAATTTGGCACAGTTCATCAATGATTTCGATCCAGCGTTGAAGGACGACAAGAACTTTGAGGATTGTTTGAAAGACGTAAAGTCCATGAAAGTGGTGTAGAGCCGCTTGCCGATGACTTGTGCCTATTTCAAATCTATTTATGTTTTGGTATACGTATACACGCCTGTACATTTTTGTGTGCAAATAAACAGCAAGAAAAATTATTTCTTCTTCGTCCGTTTGATATAGTGCGACTTCTGATTTGATTTACGGACTTTAGGTCATCTGCTCAAGTCATAGTTAAATTTAGTTCAACGTGAGTTTTTGTGTACCTACTCCCGTTTGAAACTTATTTCACGAATACAGCTGTATTATTATTGTTCCTGTCTTTTGAGAAAGAGCATGTTATTCTCAATACAATGGACGTTCGATAATGGCGAATCCATCCCTTCCTCATTTTTCCTTCCACTTACTTATTTACTTACGACATTTGATGAAAAATTATTTGTCCCTTTTTTTAAGCATAGCAACTAGGTATTTTTTACTTCCATTTTCTTTTATTATTTTTCTTTCACTGGTCGGGCTCAGGGCAGTGGAGATTCCTGGCCCTAAGAATTGGTTTAGCTACGAGTTCGGAAGTACATTGCATCCCAAGTAGCGAAAAAAAATATGTCAATTATATTCTATCAATCGAAACGCTTATAGTTGCCAAAAGAAATAAGGCAATCAAATGCTTAAGTTTGTTCTCTTCAGTAAAACCCCGCGCGAGTTCAACGACACGCCGCACAGCGGTCCCGCAGTGGAAATAAATACCCGAAGTGACATATCTTTCTGTACCGTCAGCTCAAAGTTGGAACTTTGAAAATTACAAAAATTGACGTATTTTTTAAGCAAATTTGTTGTGCCATATTTCCTAAAAATATGTACATTAGAAACTAAAGTAAATTGTTGTTAAAAGGTCATACATCTTGCTTTCAAACTGCGTTTTCAGTTTTTCCATATTGTTTACAAATTTTTTAAACCAGGCTTTTAAGTAAAGGCACATTTTGAGAGGGGCATTTCAATGTTTGATGGACTATAACAAAAATGCTCCAAGAGGCTCCAACGGGAGACCTTTTCTGAAAGCTAAAAGTATTGTCTATCGATGCTGAAAAAACTAAAGATCACTTTTGATCACTTTGGGAGTATGAGGCATTTAAGTGGAGCAATGTCGTGCATTTTTCGGCATTTGCAAACGATTTCCCTTGCAGTACATGTATTGTGCAAACGGTATGCGAGATGCCGAGGATGTTTTTATTATTGTGAATTAGAATTCTTTGGGTCATAAAATTGTTATAATTATGAAACTAATTGCTTTTATCTTGTTTTGTTTGCGTTGTCATAAATGCATGTCGCAATGGGGCAAAAAAGGGCGGTAATTAGAGCGTTATTGGCGAATATCTATTTCTGACTTTGAGGCATCGGGAATTAGTATATGATGCCGAAAATATTGAAGATTTCAATTAGGAAGATGACGTTTTGCTTTATATAAATATCGAAAATACCTTAAAAATTGTAGTTGCATTCCAGCTCATCAACTCATAAAAAGATTCAGTGTTATCCTGGAGACAATATGCAGCAATTTTTGGATTGAACCCGACAAGTGTGGAGCTTATGCCCAGGAAACCCCTACAATGGCTACAAATTTATATCCCTGGTATTATATGCCAGCAACAGTGCATAAAATTCTGTTCCACGGAGCAGAAATAATATCATCAGCAGCCTTGCCCGTCGGATCATTGTCAGAGGAGGCACAGGCAAGTCGGAATAAAGACTATAGGTACTATCGCATTAATAATAGTAGAAAATTTTCTCGTTCGGCAACAAATGAAGATGTTATTCATCAAATGTTGGTATCATCTGATCCCTGGATTGAGTATTTAAGGCCTGAACCAAAAACAAAAGATTCGCTGCCACTTAGTACTGAAGCGCAAGCCTTATTATACTGAATTGCTTAGTTTCTTTCATTCCAAATAAAGTGTACGTTACCAAAACTTGTAAAATTGAATTTATATATGTAAATAGTGATTAGACAAATTTGCTTTAAGTCCCAATTTCGAGTCATCGACAATAATAAATAATTATTTTATGCATTTAAACAAAAAAAGTGTTTTTTTTATTTTTTTTACTTAAGATTACTCCGTTAGCTTATGAGATACATCAACCATTTTTGAAACATAATAAGATCTAGTAGTACTTGCTATGTTTCAAATTTTACAGATTTATTTCCAACGCTCCAATACAACGGGACCACTGTGCGCTGATTCAACACTCAAGAGGGGAAATTTTTTCCTGTGCATAGATATAAGTATCAAGTAATACACAAGCAAAATACCTACTTCCACCCCAATTTTAAGTTGCGTGCAACCTAATTTGTCGTGGTTTATCGCATTTTTTGCTCTAACTCTTCATTTTCATGTACATTTCATTTTATTGAGTGTACACAAATACTACAAGATTTTATATCTTATATGAGTATTAAAGTACAATAGGTTATAACAGATAATCACATATGACTCATGAATATTAAAACGATAATTAGACTAACAATATAATAGCAAACGATGGTTTAAATACAGTTCATTTTTGGTTGCTTAGTATAGTATAGTTCTTAGTATAAAGATTATTGCAATGGTTATGGTTCAGAATTCAAACGTAAGAGTATATTCTTCTGGAATATTGTTGATGAAGCTGTTCTTTGCAATGCGACTGATAAATTATTCCACAGCCTTATTACTGAGACAAGAAAGGACCGCATTGCAACTATGTCTATGAAACGAGGGAAAATAAGACAAACTTCTCTACGTGATTGAATTCTCTACAACTGTAACAGAATTTTCATGTCACAGTATTGAAAATTTTATACATACAGCAATTATATAAGTCAAAAATATAATTGATCAAATGGCATCAAAAGTAATCAGGGTTTAAATTGACTAAGACTTATATATCTAAGATAAAAATACAACGGACACGGTCATTGAATGCTACATTTAGTTAACGATTGCCGTATTATGACACAACATTGCAATTGTTTTTTGTGTGTTAAGTTTCTGTTTAATTTGCACTGCCCATGTATGTATCCAAGACAAATTTTCATTAAACGCTGACACAGGCCGTGTTTTTTAAAAAATCTATAAATAGTGAATTAGGATTTTGCACGTAAAGCACATACAACAACCTACTGTTTGTAACTGCCTATAATAACGGCAGTGAAAAGTATCTGCCGATAAAAATTTCGAGTTCGAATTTTTTCATATATTTTGACAGCGATTCGAACATATAAAATTGTTTTCTTCATTTATTTTGACAGCTAAAAATCAAAGCCACTGCGAATCGTTTTTTCGCATCTTACTTCACTTGACTATCGATAGCTATTAAAAAACAACATGGCTACATACCCTGGTAAGGAGTTTTTACAACATGACATATAAACACATTTATCATCAGCATATATGTATTTTACAATTGGACACAACCTGAGGCAAATCATTGATAAACAATGAGAACAGTAGGGGCCCCAACACAGATCCTTGAGGAATACCACAATTGACAATACGAATCAGTCATACCAACAGAAATTTTCAACATTTAATGTTCTGTTATTCAGATATTCAGTCATTAACTTAAGTGCATGATTTCCAAAGCCAAAATTGTCTTTTAATTTAGTCAGCAATATCATATGGTCAATAGAGTCAAAGGCCAGAAATGAAATATTACAGAGATGCCAGACTTCTTCCTCTCTTTCTCCTTAACATTTTTGACACCTGTTTTTATAACGTGGTTATAACGGCATTTACATTATTCCGTGAATAACCGTCAAAAATTCGTGAATATCTGTCAAAAAGGCACTCAAATTCAGCGATGGACTAGGGGGCAATCAGCTGTGAAGTCGGCTATCCCTGTAATATTTCATTTCTGGTCAAATGCCTTAGAAATCTCCAAGAGTACTAATAAGGTAGCGACGTCTAATTCAATAGCCATGCGCAGGTCGGTTGTCACTTTTATAACAGCAGGGGCCTATTTCACAGAACATACGTCTTATACATTGTATGATTCTGATACTTCTGCTGTATGATTTCTGTTTCTCAGATTTGTTATACAACATGTATCACCTAAAGTTTATACTGGAAATATGGGAAAGTTGTATGATTCTGTTTTACAGAAAAATATCGTACATATCATACAGCAGTTTTTTCAAATTTGAACATACATTTCATACAGCACTTATAACTGCTGTAGTCACTACTAAAATTTGTTTTCAAATGAGAAAAAACAAAAATAAGCATTTTTGAGCTTATAATTTTTTGAATAATGAATGATTGTTCTTCTTTTTTTTTAAATTAGACATGTAGGAATAAGGAATGCTAGTTCGTCAAAAAATGTTTATTAAAATTGCATGTACTATGTAGAAACACAGTTGAATGATATCTCTCGTCATTATTGGATAACTCCGTTAATTAGTTTTTCGTGTGTTTGCAATCCACTTAAATGGTGTCTGGGATTCATTAGCGACACTATTTAGTTTTCAACTAAATTTGTCATTCGTAATTAAACGTCAAGATACTACACATCATACAACAAAGAACATATCAATACAATGTGAAACAGAAAATTGTATGATGTGTATGATGTATGACAGTTTTGTATGTTGTATGAAATGTATGTGATGTATGATCTGTGAAATAGGCCACAGATTTACAGCTATGTTTTTGTCTAAAGCCTGCTGCCATTTCGAGAGCACATCCCTAGTATCAATAAACTGCTGTATTTGAGTAGCTATAATTTTAAGTTAGCTATAATTTCATTTTTTATAAGATGGTCCTGAAGGAGTCATTTTCTTTGGCACAGGTACTATTTTGGTATTTTTTCATTGTTTCTGAAATTTACAAGAGTAGATACACACATTAATAATATGGTTAACTAACAATTAATGACAAGATAAGTTTTATAAACTTGCGAGAGATGCCATCAACACCTTGAGTATTTGATTTGACAGCATCTACAGCCTTCAAACTTTTAAAATTTTCCACACATTCAAAGCAAAATTACCCTTCACATTCATTGAAAGTTGGAAGGTCACAAAATTGTTCATTTCATTCGGTTCATTTCACATTGGTGAAAATCTTCAACAAGACACTATGTGACCCGTCTCCACATAGTAGTGTCAGATTTTTACTGACTAAAAACACCGTTCCCTTTTGGTTTTTCTTTACTACTAAGTTTCCTTATCTAGTAGCTTACATTTAAGGACATTTTCGCGTGTTGCAGGTAAACCGTCGGTAAAATCACCTGCCATGACCATCGTTAGGATGATTTATTATTATTGCGCCAAATCGAGCGGTCTCGTAGGCTGGAGTCGGCGTACTAAACGTCTCATGTCCAAAGATTGGAGGATGGCATTGTTACAATGACCACGAAGTCTGATACTTAGAATTTGAGCGGAGTTTGTTGTTTCTTCGTCGACGGTAGTTAACCCTAGGTCCCTTTATATATCACAATTCCGCAGATACTTGGAGTGCCTTACAAGTAACCAGTACATTTCTCTATACCGGTGTTCGAGCTCATCCCGTTTCTTTTTCACATGCGCCTTCCACTTAAGTTTCGAATTGAGTGTCATACCAAGATATTTTGCTTCATTAGCGTACGGTATTTGTACAGAATTAATGTAAACTGGTCGATTTTCAATATTTCTGTAGGTAAAATTTATGTGCGTTGATTTGGTCTCATTGGGAGCAATGCGCCAGCGTTTTGACTCAACTGAACGTCCCGTTGCCAGGATCGCTGTGTCATCCGCAAATGTAGCCACAAGTTTGAGGTATGTCTCTAGTGTACAACAGGTACAATGTAGGGCCAAGGACACTCCCTTGAGGGACTCCTGTTCGGATCTCTTTAAGATCGGAGTACTCAGTGTTTAACTATAAATATCCTGTTATCGAGATAAGATTCTAGTAATGCTTAGTTTGTATTTTATGCCTTCATGCCAGACTTTGTCGAAGGCCTGGGAAACGTCAAGTAGGGCGGTGGAGCAGGCCTTTTTCTCCTGTAATGTTCTTTCAATATCATTTGTTATTCTGTATACCTGATCAATTGTTGAGTGTTTCGCTCGAAATCCGAACTGATGGTCAAGTATTAGTTGCTTCTCTTCGATAAATTTTTGAATGCGTTTTAATAAGAGTTTTTCAAAAATTTTGGATATTATTGGTAAAAGCGATATGGGTCTATACGACTTTTTGTTGTTCAACGGCTTGCCCGGTTTTGGAACCATTATCTTAACCTGAGTCTGGAACCTTCCATGAGTCTGGAACATATAATAGCCCAAAGGAAGCGTTAATTAAGTAGAGGAGTTTAAGTAGCGCCTTTTTCGGCAAGTTCTTCAGGGTTTATCCGGTTATTAGATCATAGCCAGGAGTCTTGTTGTTTTTCAGATTTTTGATTGCCTGGCAGAGTTCGTTTAGCGATACTCTTTCAATACTAGAGCTGTCAGGTATAGAAGTTACACTTGGATCAACTTCCAACATTTGTCCATCAAAGGGCTGGAATGGTTCCTCCAAATGTTCGGCAAAGATATCCGCCTTTTCTTGATCACTTTTTGCGCACTCATCATTGTTTTTCTCGATTGGCGCGGCCTGCATTTGGGGCTTCTTGATATTTTTTACTTCTTTCGAAAGTGAATAGTTTGTACATTTTCCATTTGTTAGGGCTTCAAGATAAGTCGATATCTCATGGTTTTTGAAGACTTGCAAAGTTTTTTTAGTTTGTTGCACAGGCGATTTAGGTATGTTTTATGTTGAGGAGCGCGAGACTGCTGCCATTTATTACGCGCTTTTCTTTTTTCGAGGGTGAGTTCTTTTATTTCTGGCGGAAAATTTGTTTCATTAAATTTGGGTATTTTTTTACTACGAGGAGTATTTTTCCTAGCTGTTTTCTGGATGTTACTAATAAACTTTTCAAGTTCGAATTCTAACTCTAAAGTTGTTTTTAAAGATCCATTTAAACTAATATTTTTCTCACAGTCATGTTCAAGACTCTTTCCCCCTTTTCCACATATTTTTATTACAAGTCACACCTGTCTCTTATATTTTTCCAAAGTACGCGAACTCAACGAAAGTTCATCCTAATGTCTTAATACAGCAGCTACTTTGTATTGTCTTTTGTTGTGTTGCGTTGGATTACGTTTAAATCTTCTGAAAACTTGTTCTCTCTCTCTCTAATGCTTGACTTAATACAATTATTTTACTAGGGACAAGAGTTGTTTTAACTCTTTTTGTAAGTAGAGGAACATATTCTTCACATAGTCTTAAAACAAGGTTATTAAATAAGGCTACCTTATCATCGACTTCCGTCATGTAGGAGATATCGGACCTGTTGATTAATGTAACTCTATTCTAAAGACTAGAAATAAAATTACGAAAAAGCCTGTAGGTTGTCATTCTTTCATTGGTGAGGTGGGTCAAGTTGAAGTCATATGCAGCAAAAATAAAGTCATGTATAAATTCCGAAGTGGGTGGCTTAGTTTATCATTTCCCAAGATTTTTCTTGAGGAGGTAGACAAAAATATGTCGATTAATGATGGATTTTTTAGAGATTGAAAACATGTTGTTGTGGACTCATTTTATCACAGAAATACTGAAGTGATTTAGTAACACTATTATGTGACAGAAGGTTGACATTAAGGTCTCCACCAATTAAAATACTTTTGTATTATCAACTCAGACTACCTATCTAACGTATTTTCCAACTCTGTTATATTTTCTTCTCTGAAACATCTTGGAGGGCAGTACACTACAACGACAATACAAGATATATTTTGCCGGGCTTTGCTTATATATATAGTCAAAAATAAATATATAGATTGTATGGGGATTTGGTAGCTCAATTTTTTGCGGTAAAGTTTGTTACAAGGGAGACATATTGTATGGAAGTTTTGTGTTGTGGATCAGAATACCTTGAAAATACACACGTGAGTATAGGAACACATTCTCTTCATGGCATTAAAGCGAGCTTGGTGTATTTATGTCATCATGTTTTCATAAGTATTGTATGCAAGTATGTAGATTCGTTATTTATGACTCTGATTTTTGCAATTAATCTTCGTAATTTATTGCATTTTGCGTAAAAATTATATTTCACAGAACTTGTTCATTGAAATTCTTGGTTTACCGCCGCTAGACTAACTAACTTCGAGGAATCGCCACTGACTCAGAGATGGATTTTCTGAAGTGATCGATCTGCGTTTCGCGATAATACCACGAGGGCGCTACAAAGGTTCCAAGGGATTGAATCAAAAGCATTTTAAAACTTCAAAGCACTGCTAATACATATATAATCCAATAAGAATTGCACCAAGTACACGATACAGTTGGACGGGTTGCTATTTTTTGTTCGATCGTATTACACAGACTAAAACGGAGTTCAACTGAACTGATGTTCAGATTTCCCTGAGAATAGTTTACAGTCAGATTTATGATTGGGTGGCATGAAGGTCAAGGGTCATGATTAGTAGCTAGCGCCTTTAAGGAAAAATATCCGAAGCTTATTTTAAAAGATATGATTTACCCGTAATTTTTGACATAAAATTCAATGGCACATGGGATTTTCTTCGAGTCCGACGGATTTTAGTGAATTTCACTTTTTTTGGAACACAAAAAAATGATAATTTACGAATGTGACCAAAAAAAAAATTCAAGCTGCCCGTTTTCACAGTCCAAGCTTATCTGTTGGTATGACTAAGTGTAGCATCGAACTTAAACTTCACCCACGAAGATTTCGCATTCACAGTCAATATTTAAGGGTTGCTTAGGAAAGCCATGAATTGACTGTCATAGTGAACTATTGAAGCCCACAACCATGCAAATGATGAACATAATAGTGATTTTGATTTACAATGATTTTCACGAACAGCATCCTGCTGAAGAAAGGGAAGGAGAACACAGCATCTCAACAAGCGAATACTCATGCATGTACGGATATTGTTATAATATGCGTGCTTATATGAATTTGTGTACCTTCCGTTATCTTCAGGTTGCTCATATGGCTTCTCTACATATTTTCGGGTTCATATTATTTTAATACACGAACGGCAATTATGTACTCTCTGAATTGACACTTAAGCCATGGCATTCGGTAGTTTTGGGTTTGGCAATAAAGTCATTATCGAAGAGATAAGCTCGAAACTTGGTGATACGACGATCCGCAATTCTGTGAACAGAGGCATACCGCAGGGTAGTGTATCTCCCCTCGACTGTGGACCATAGTGGTGAACGAACTGCTTGTGAAACTTGACGGGACTGGGTGTAAGGTCACATCATCAAAAACAGAACCCCTTAGTGCTAAGTGACAGCGCTCAATTCTTAGGTATATTTTTTCTTATATTAGACGCGAAGGTAAACTGGAAGCTAAATATCCAGGAACGTGTCAAGAAGGCCTCCACGGCTCTTTACTGCTGTAAAAGGGCCATTGAGTGCATATGGGGACTGCAGCCCCGAATAGTTCACTGGTTATTTACGGACTCATACTGCTGTATGGCGTCGCAATTTGGTGGACCGCACTCGATAAGAAAATCAACATCACCCCAATAGCTGGAGTGCAGAGGATAGCTTGCGTATGCATTAGCGGAGCGCTAAAGATCACCTCTTCCGAAGCACTAAACATACTCCTCAACCTGCCACCGATAGAACTAATTGGCAGACAGACAGCAGCTAGCACGGCGGTCAGATTAAGATCGCTGAGCAGCTGGAAAGAACTGCAGTCTAGACATTCAACGATCCTACGCAGGTATGCCTCTATACCTATAGATACAGCCCTCACTATATCTAAGCTCCTCTTCGAGACAAATTTCTCAACCAGCATACTGCCCAGATCTTACTGGAAGTCTGAACACCAGACGCTGGAGGGTCCACTGCGAATCTTCACAGATGGATCAAAGATGGATGCAGGTGTGGGTGCCTGTGTCTATTCCAAGGATCTAAATATCCAGCCATCTTTCCGAATACCTAATCACTGTAGCTTCTTTCAGGCTGAAACTATAGCAATTCAGGAAGCCCTGCCCTGGCTAAAAAACAATGTAATACCGCGCACAGATATCGTCATCTGTTCCGATAGCCAGGCAGCGATCAAATCTCTGAATTCAGTCACTTTTAACTCCAAGACTTCCCTTAATTGTCGTCTATCTCTTAACGAGATGGCCAAGTATTATAACTTCCAACTTATGTGAGTGCCGGGACACTGTGACATTCAAGAGAATTGCGAAGCGGACGAACTCGCTAGAAAGGGCACAAAGTCGTGCTCTTTCCGGGTGGGGACCCACCCTTCTCCACCCTCCACGCCTGAAGCTTGAAACAAACCGCTCAAACAAATCGCGGATGGATATCTGGCACAGGATGCCCCATTACCAAACAACTCAGGCCTATGATCGATCCCAAACTATCGCTTACCTTGATCAGATTAAGCAGGCCAAACCTCAGATCTCTTATTGGCGTTTTAACAAGGCCATCGGAACTTACGCCTCTAGACTAGGCCTTCTTTATAATGATTTTTGCAGAAGCTGCATGGACGAGGATGAAGAAGAAATCATTGAAAACTTGCTTTGCAGCTGAAGTGCTCTCTCATCCCGTTGATTCAGACTTCTGTGGGGCCCATTTCTTTGTTAATATGGCTGAATTGAGCAGCATCAGAAACAGCCTTATTCTTCGCTATATCAACAGCGCAAAATGGTTTGCGGAATAGGTACCCTTGATCCGCGTGGTAATAGAATGGGCCTTCGCTTGGTCTAAGTGTGTCGGCTGTCCTTAAGCGCGGCAATCAGCTACCTCAACCTAACCTAACCTAACGCAACGGTATATACATAATAAGATATAAATCGTGTCCAGCAGGATTGACACTTATCACGCAGTGTGGTTGGGCTATTTGTAAGATAGGGATAATTTAAGAATTCATTTGACGACACAGTTCGAGCAAAAAGAGTTGTAAAAATAATTATTAAAGGAAATCTTCTATCTAAAAAATGGAAATGTCGGAACGTGTAGATATTCCTAAGCCAGTGCGAAAAAGGCTTATTTTATAAGATAAAAGTGGAATTTCAGAAAAACTGACTTAAGGCCCATCAGTGAAATTACTGTGTAAGCAATTTAATGTCAATAAATCTACGATCTGCAGAATCAAACAATGAGGAATGACTTTTACCAAAAATTTGTTGGGCAATCGGTTTGTGGACATGACAATCAAAAGAGTATTAAAGCTCCAGAATTACCAAAAATTGAACATGTGTTATATAAATGGCTAATACGAAAAGGGCAGGTCATATTCCAATTTCCAGGGATCTAGGAGGTTAAGCAGTTACACAACAGCATACAAGAAAGACCAGACGAATTTCAAGCAAGCATTGGTTGGCTTTCGAAATTCCAGAAGCGTCATGGGATAGTAGTTAGTGCTTAATAGCCATTCGAACGATTTACGTTAGGTTATGTAGGGGGGCTGCTAGTGCATTCACTAGCACACTTAGACCAAGTTGTTCCATTGTGCTACCCACAGCCAGACTACTACCACCGATTGACCATTACAGTGATAGTGCAGTTAATTTGATCTCAACGGCAAATAGTGACTGGACCAGATTTGAAAACCAAATAAAGGCGTATTAACTTTGCTTTCACTACGACTCGAACTGGGGACCGATAGAGCGAACCAGGGCAGGCACTCTACCAACTGCGCCATCCAGTCGTCATGGGATATCGTTACTAAATTTGCGGAGAAGCTGTGCAATTAGATTGACATTTGTAATGACTGTCAATAAGTCTCAAGGCTAAACGATGTCTGTTTGTGGATTGCATTTGAGTACACTATGTTTTTTACGCGGATTTTTCTTTATCAGGTTTGCGGAGCTTTTTCTAGATCAGTTATAAAGGTTTGAGCATTGCCAGCGACTTGAAAGAGGTGGGCACGTGAAAATTATTTTTTGTCGAACCGGCCAGGAACCGAACTTAGACAGCGAGGTTAAGTTGCTTAGGGGTCGGCGCACATTACCACAACTCCACGGCCACCATCAGTTTCGTCTTAAGTCCTCAAAATCGAAAAGTAAATACCATTATAACTTGTGTACCCGCCAAGTGGCCTGACCAATGCTGTTCTTTTTTCCATCGTACAAGGCAACCAAGCCCCCTTTTTCACTTTAATTCACTGTGAATAAAACACACCAATTTTATCATAATCCTAATCATAGTCAGTAGTGGGTCGCCGTGGCGTAGTGGGTTAGTGCGTCGACTCCTACGCAGAGGGTGCCAGGTTCGATACCCGAATTGACCGCCTTTCATATTTCACGGTTCCACCTCTTTTGAGTCACTGACAATGCTCAAAGAGTATTTCCTGTCTAGAAAAAGCTTCTCAACTACGCCGCTCGGATTCGGCATTAAACTGTAGGTCCCTTCCACGCGTGAGAGAACAATAGCACGCACAACACGAGTGGTTGCTGAGAACCTAGGCTCTGGCCCTCTACGGGCTGTAGCGCCACCCATATTATTATTATTAATCATAGTCAGCTGTTAATTTATTAGTTTATTTATAAATATGAGTACATATTGTTAACTCTTAATTCTGAACCATATCAAAGAACCCCTTAAAAATCACCAGTCACAGGTTAGCCTTTAAGTTGGATGAATCCATTACCAGATGGTAGTGTCATTAAATTAATCCATCAAAAGAAACTTCCTTCAATTCGTTATTGTCTATTTTTGCTTGAGTTTATTTAAGGCAATTTTATCGTTTTCCAATCGTAGCTGCGGGTGCATAGAAAATTCAATTCGCTTTTCGGACGCAGATAAACAATGAGTAAGTCTTGCTATTGGCAGCCAAACATAAACACTACGTTCATGGGTGCCAGTCCTACACAAGGAAAGCACCGACTGTGTTCGGTTTCCTGATTTTCGAGTGGCACGCTGACGTATACGCAACAGAAAATCAAGAGTTTCTTCAAAAATAGATGCATATTTATATTCAAGTGAAAACAAGAAAATATAATTTCAATGTTTCAATGAACCAACTTCTTGTTCAGTTGCGTGTAATCCTCTCGACCATGTCGACCACTCTCTGTCCGATCGGAGTTTTGCTGCTTGTCGCACTATTCGGTAGTGCGTCGGCACGACTTGGCGCCCGCAGTGATCACATTTCTTTGAGTTTTTACATCGCCGGTGAAATCGCTGATAATGCGAAAGACAGTTTGCGTGTATTATTTGATTCAGCTCCTTACGACACTAGCGCCAACGCGTCACAGAATCTGGATCGTATTCCTTCGCACTTTGAGGCAACGTATAACGCATCGTCGACTTTCGCCACAACCTCGGAGAACTTCTTCAACGAAGCGAAAAACGAGAGCGCTAACCTTTTGTTGAAGCTGCGACAAGTCCCATCAACAGACAGCATCAGCGACAAGATCAAATCACAATTAACTGACTACTTCACCGAAATGGAAAACTTCCACGTGATCATGTGTAGCGTGCTGGATGACACGACCGAATTTATCCTGGACTCTGTGCAGATGTTGCAGGACAATCTTCTCCAGTTCGGCGATGTGCGCAATGAAATGTTGGAGCGAAGCAGGACCCAGGTGGATGAATGGTGTCACAATCGTTGCAACGAGTTCCTTTGGATGTCGGCTGAGCAAGTGATGGCGTGTTTCATGGGTAATATGGGACTAAGTTACGACATTTATTCAATAACAAAAATGACCACGTATCATGTCATGAAAATGCTGGAACATCGCATTCAAAAGCTCTACAATTGCTTTCTCTTTGGTAACTATCCAATTCGTTGTCGCTTCGTGCGAAATCCTGAAGCGGACTTTGAGAAACTGCACACTCGTATAGAGGAGCTTCAAATGTACAATGATAAGCAAAAGAGGAAGACCTTCTACAACCGGCAGAGGGGAGTGTCCCTCAAATGCATCCCGGACAATTTTCCTCACGATCAGATGCCAGAATCTCTGAAGTCGTGTTTCTACTACGCCCAGCACAATCCACTAGAAGAGTAACGACAACAATCTGGAACCAAGATAATGATGTCTTACAATCAAGGATACACTATATGTAACTCTTTCTGCTTAATTAAATAAATATAAATATGTTATTTGACAGATTGTTTGATTGGTTTTCTTAATCAGCGTTTTTCTTTCCAGCGAGGTAGCAAGCATTGCTTGCACTTACAGCGTTATTTCACACACCGTCGCATGTTTTGAGATCTCGTTGACAAAACTCAGTGATTTTATTCTCATATTCACCTTAGACGGGGACGCCCTTTATTGCATTGTCCCACAGACTTGGGGTCGAAGACTTTTCGGCCCGGAACTGAGTTATCTATACGCTCTACATGGCCCAGATACCGTAGGTGTGAGTTCCCTAGGCGCCTGTCGCTGTACAGTTCGTAGTTGAGTCTTCTCCTCCGAACACCGTCAACTTATGCAGTCATCCTACACAATCTGACGAGTTTAGCAGGAATGTCAATATGGATTTGTACAGAGATAAGGGATAATAGATATATCCAACTTGTACCTCCCTTGCCCCTTGATTTCATCAGACAGCGTTTTCTATGCGCTTTTTGTCCCGTGTCTGTGAATACGTGTGAGCTCTTGGGAACAGCTGCGGAACATCTGATATCCACCTTAGTAATGGGGTGAATCCCCGTGGTGTAGTTGGTAAGTGCGTCGGCTCCTACGCAGAGGGTGCCATGTTCGATACCCGAATTTACCACCTATCATAATTCACGGCTCCACCTCTTTCGAGTCACTGACAATGCTCAAAGAGTATTCCTGTCTAGAAAAAGCTTCTCAAATTCGCCGTTCGGAGTCGGCATTAAACTGTAGGTCCCTTCCACGCGTGAAAGAACAATAGCACGCACAACACACGTGGTTGCTGAGAAGCTAGGCCCAGGTCCACCTCGGACTGTCACGCCACCCATATTATTATTATAATGGGGTGAATTAGAATTCTTATTTGAAAGTTCGTTATTTGAACTTTTTTTGCAAATTTCGGTGTTATATTTTCAACACAGTATGGAGGGGTAAACGAACGAACAAAGCTTACGTTCATGAAGTCGATTCATTAAACTCCCATTTGAGCAAGCTACAAAGTGAGATACTAGAACATAATTAATTAATGCACAACATAGTGTGTGTATTTTTCCATATAAATAATGCCTATGAAATGCATTCAAATGGTCCAGTTACTAATAATAAAAATATTATTAAAGCATTTGCATGAATCACTTAAAATAAGAAGTTTCTTTGCTCGTACATTTTACAGAAATAGAGAAGTAATAGCAAATTTTGACAATCATTTTTTTTTTCAACCATATTTTTGCATTAGTCATAGTTGCAATATATTGCCATTGTTATTATCAAATTATTTAAATTGAATTCATGAATTAAGCGTATGCAGCGGGCATTTTTTGAGTTAATTTGTCAGGTATGGTTTATGAATAGGCTGTATATATGCTTAAGAATTAATTTAAAGTCAAATAGTTCCAGTTAAATGGGAATTGCAATACATTTTTCATAAAAGTCCATATAACAATGTAAGAAAATTCTCTTAAAAATACGAGTCATCTTTTGAACACCGTCCGAACAACATGTCCATGTGTGTTACATGGATTGTGGGCAAATTCAGAAATCTGCCGCAATTTTTTCCCACTAAATTCACGAATCTGCAGCCATTTCCCACTAAAATCCACGAATCGGCCGCCATTGGATCTATTGTTTATATAAGAGTTTTTTATGAAATAAAAGGGAATACCAATACTTTTACATTTTCTCCGTTGTGGACTAGGGGAAAATTGGCCGAAGTTGGATATCTCTATTATCCCTTATCTCTGGCTTTGTATAGCTAGTCTCTATGCCGCTGTAATACGAGACCTTGAAATCGACGAATAGATGGTGGGTGTCATTTTGAACTTCTTGAGTCTTTTACAGGATCTGCCGTATTGTGAAGATCTGGCCTATTGTGGACTTCCCTAACCTGAGGCAACACTGGTGAGGACTTATTAGATTATTCAGGAATGGTTTCAGACGGACACTTAATCCTAGATAATTGGCTAGCTTCAACGGACAGTCTGAACGGGCTGTTGCCTTCAGTCTTGATATTGGTATCTTAACATCGCAGTGTAAATTTTTGCGAATGTATAGTTTATTCGCTGTGAAATTAAATTAATTCTTTTCATTACTTACTTGTTCAATTATGTTAAATATGTACATACTAGCTGTACCCGCCACTTCGTACGTGCAGGAATTCGAATTTGCTGACGTGATGCTTATGTTCTTGTCTATGTGTCATTTATTGACTTATACTCCATTTACAATCAGGGGCCTATTTCACAATATACATCTCATACATTGTATGATTCTGACACTTCTGCTGTATGATTTCTGTTTCTCACACTTGTTTTATGAGCCGCTATAATACAGCATATATCACCTTAAGTTCACACTAAATATGGGAAAGTGGTATGATTCCGTTTCACAGAAAAATATCATACACATTATACAACAGTTTCATTACAAATTCATCATACTTTTCATACAGCACTTCAAACTGCTGTAGCCACTACAATATGAATAATGAACGATTGTTCATATTTTTTTTTCTTAAATTAGACATGTAGGAACAAGGAATGCTAGTTCTTCAAGACATTATTATTAAAATGCATGTACTATTTTGAAACACAGTTGAATGATATCTCTCTTCATTACTGGGGAACTCCGTTAATAAGTTTTTGTGGGTTTGCAATCCACTTATATGGCGCCTGGGCTTAATTCACGACACTATTTAGTTTTCAATAAAATTTATCTTTCAAAATTAAACTTCAAAATTATACTCATCATACAACAAAGAATATATCATACACTACTTCCAGTGGAATCTGCAAAACAGAAAATTGTATGATGTGCCTGATGTATGAAATGTATGTGATGTATGATCTGTGAAATAGGCCCCAGATTAGATTAAATATAAATAAATAAAAGTTTTCGAGTAAGTTTGGACGAAATACTTTATTTTTCATAATAATATTACAATTACAATATCAGAGAAGAAAAGAAACTGACAATTAAGTGTTTGAATCTTCGTTTGATAAGGCGATTTAAGATTTGTAGTAGTTTCTTATTTTCATAGATAATGGGATAGGCGAAATTTCAAGGGCATCCTTACCATAAAATTGAGGCTTCATTATCCTTCTTTGGCATCTTGTGCTTTATTGTAGTACATTCCGATGCAAACTTTTTTCAATTCAATTCAATTTCAATTTTGGGCATTCGACAACCGTGAGCAGGCGACGTGTAGCTATCCATCAGAAAAACAGGGGGTGCCCGTTGAAATCCATCCACTTGCAATGTTTGTCCTTGTGATTTATTAAAATGTAGTCAATGAAAATTCAAGTTTTTATGGAAATTGAAGGTTGACTTTTGATTGAATTAGCTTTTCGAAATTTCTAACTTTTAGTATTTCATTCCCTTTCAAAAAATGTTCAAATAACATTGAACAAACAGGACACGTAAATGGCAATCGTGTTATTTATTTCAGGTGTATAGGACACATAGTGTAAGCAATACAAATTAAACTCGGCCTTATCATTTTTAAGCAATAAGTATTTTATTCTAATTTTGCGACCGTTTCGTTCGTGCTCCTGACAACGAATGAATGAATACTCGTAATATGAATAATTCGCCGAACGCTTGGTGATGACAATTTTAAAAAGGCACTTTTAAGGAGATCTCCGGCGGCTTTTACATTATAAATTGGTTCTTAGTATTTTATTTATCCTTTCTTGTCTTCGTTTTCTTTTCATTGTCTACAATAGTAAGTACATTTGTGTGAAATCAGGTACCTTAACAATGCCTGATACAATATCTCATTTTCTTGCAGATTTGTTAAGAACTTTCGACTAACTGCTTTCAAATACGTGTTGAACGAGATGGCTACTGAAATACAGAGCGGGACATCCTTGTCTACTCTCCCCATCATTATGTTAGCACCTCGCTGCGATTTATCGCGGAAGGTGATTACCAATTTGGTCCTACTCCAATATGAGGGAAATTATTGAAAAGTGATATCTGTATAAATTTTGTTAAAAATGGACAAATTTGAAATTTAATGCGCAAGAATCCTTTTTGAAAGAAATTAGGAGACACTTTTACCAAAAATTTGGATTTTCTTAAGTAGATGTGAAGAAAGAAGGCATATATGATACAACTATATAGTTAAGTGATTCGGATTACGCAGGTGTAGGCTGATCAGTCCTCTTTTAGTCTAATAAAAAATGTTCGGTATCGGTATTTTTTTGGAAAGACAAGCAATTTGTCCTTTTTTTTGGTCTATTTTTTTCAAAACTAATTCAAAAATTTTCTGCATCTTTCTGGTGCGAACACAACTTAAAATATATGTGTAGTTAATGGTGTAAATGAAAATTATGCCTTAAACGTGGAAATGAATGTATTATAGGTTATTGAAGGTGTTTAGAATACCATCAGAGATGGGGTTAATCTGGATAAGTTCAATTGTTGTACATGAATGGATTTAAACAAAATTCCCATAGGAAGCGATATCGAAGATTCGTTGCATTTATGACGAAACAAAAGTGCCAACAACTAACTTCCACACACATACACGAAAAATGAAGAGTGTATTTTAAAAAAATTACAATATTCATAACACACTGTGAGCTTTTCATAAAAGCACGGTTGGCATAAACCAATGACGTAACGTAGCCCCACAGAAATAGTCGAACGGCGTTAAATCGCACGAACGAGGCGGCCAATCGATTGGCCCATTTCTTAAGATAACACACTCACCAACCTTACTCTTCAATCTATAGATTGTAACGTGTACTGTGTGGCTGGTGGTACCATCCTGTTAAAACCATATGTCGTCCAAGTCCATATCTTCCAATTTGGACCAAAAATAATCGGTAATCATGGCGCGATAAAACTGACCATTCACAGTAACGTGACGACCATTATCGTCGACGAAAAAATATGGCCCAATAACGCCGCCGGCATGCAAATCGCACCAAACAGTTTTTTATATACCATTTTTGTGGATGAAGTGGTGATTCATGGAGCACATGTGGATTTTCACCCGACCAATAACGCATATTGTGCTCATTGACGTACCCATAGATCCAAAAAGGAGCTTCGTCGAAAAATTGGAGTTAAAGCGAACATTTTTATAATTGCAGACTTTGCTCGTTCGTGTACTTTGGCATGATGAAAATGTTGAGATTCCTGAATAAATTGACAGTGACAGTTTGAAAGTTTGAAGATTACTGAAAGAGAGACAAATTTTCAAAATTCAAAGTTGTTAAGTCCCTATTGGAAAACCCTTTACATATGTAACGCCGCAACCAAAATTCGTTCGTATGTGTAATCCTTTTTAGTTTTGTAAAAAATGTTCGTTTATCGAAACCAGCGTTTGCCTATTTGTTGCGTGTAATAAAGGTAAAGTTAAAGCCAGCGATTATAACATCAAACGTTATAAGGCTCGCCACAGCATTGTGGTTATGTGATCAGGGGTCTTATCCCTAGGTTTTAGAACTGCTGTAGGACTCAAGGTAACTTAACGCTCCCAAACATGGGCACAATGGACCCATTATTATTTTTTTTGACAGAATCTGCAGAGACCCCCTTCTGGTGCTCATAGTTTCCTTAGGTGCTCCCAAAGTCTACAGTACCCCGTTAGGAAGCCTGTTATGATACGGAGGTCTTTCTTGCTCAAAACTCTTGGGTTTATATTGACCCAAGAGTTTCTTGGCCCACTTCTTGCCATGAGCGTTGTTCCAGGCATCTGACCGGTTCCTTTCTTCTAGTTTCCTGAACTCTTCCCTGAGGACATGATCTCCTACAGCGCTAAATGGTTCGGGGCCTATAAAAGGATCCGATGCTCCTTTCCATGTGATGTAGTCCGCCATTTCGTTGCCTTCTATTCCTATATGGGCAGGTATCTAGCAGAGTTTCACTCTGTTACTCCTGCTCAGGTTCTGAAGCTTCGGTAGACATTTACACACAAGCTTGGGTTTGGTGATATAGGAGTCTAATGCCAGAACAGCGGCACGACTGTTTGATATTATTGCTATGTTGCAGTTGGTATAGTTCCTGTCAAGATTGATTTGAGTGGACCTGTGTGGCATAGACTTCTGCTTGAAAGATACTGGTCCGTTTACCCATGGGTTCGTAGTACTTTGTTCGGGATCCAAATACTCCTGCCCCCGTTCCTTCATCAGTTCTTGATCCATCTGTATATCATTTTACCGTATTGGTGCCCAGTCTGTGCATTATGGATTCATTGCTCCAGTCCTATTTGGTGCTAAGCTTCCGAATCACGTCATCCTTCGGAAATGCCAAGGGTGGTTGCTATTAGGCTAGTGCATCGTATTGTCTCGATGTCTTTTCTTATCATTTCTTTTGCCATCCTCATGATTGTTTTGTTTGCACATTCTGCAACCACTAGATGCAAAGGAGTCACCTCCAGTAGCACCTCCATGGCAGCAGTTGGGTAAGTTTTCATAGTCCCTGTAATACAGAGGCATGCCAACCTTTGAACTTCACTACCTCTCTTACACTGATCAGGTGGTCCTTTTGGACTGTGCAATTTCACCGTATGTAATTTTTGGTCTGACAATAGCAGTGTACGTCCATCTTAGGATATTTGGATTACATCTACGATTTGCCTGCCAAGCTCCGATTAATCATAAGAGCACGTGTCGCTTTCCCTGTTACCTCTTCTGTGTGATTTTCGAGATGAGTTTGCTGTCCAAGATTCCTCCTAAATAGTTAACTTTGTTTACTGGAACCAGTGCTGTGCCCGACAGACTTATTGGTTTTAATCGTTTCTGTTTTCGCTTACATGTAAAAGATACTATAGAGGTTTTTGCCGGATTTAGGTTGAGGCCAGCCGGCAGGCTGGGCATTCGAAATTGTGTATTATTATTATACAGTTGATAGAGTACAATTCTTGTGGATCTGCCTGTCCCGGCCGAAGTGAAGCCGAAATTTCTCGTTCAACAAATTGCCCCTTTTTAGTCAAACCTTTTAAGGGACTTGTGCAGCAGTCCAAATCAAAAATACTTGCTGAGACCTTATATTCTACCACTCCAAAAACCAATAAAATAACTATTTAAATCTCATTATACTTGTATTTGAATTTCTAGAAAACCATTAACGCACGATTGTCTAAAGGCACCTATGTATGTATAAACCTAAGATTAAACTATAATTCTGCATCACCGTTTCAGATCACATCTAATCATCGATTTGCGTCTAGATTTAATTATGAAACGGCTTTGTTTATCAGTTGTGATAGTTCGGGATTTTCCAGGATCGTGAAATGGTTTCCATCGAGACTGCGAATGTCCACTTCGTTGGCCGTCAAGTGGTTCAGGTCATAGTCAGCGGAAATATTCGAGACGAGTGGAGTTTTGGGCTTCACCAGACAGATGGGTGCTGCAATCCTGTGGAATGATGATGTATCTAGATCGATTGCCAAGCGACAACGTTGAATTATAGCTGCGCAGATAGCTCGGAAATATGTTTCGCTGAAAGCTTTTTGACGGCTGGCGTATTTTTGTAGTGTAATCTGTTTCTGTTCCAGCGTCGTCGCTTGCAGGAATTCCTGCCGACACATCTCTTCATTCTCCTCGGGCAATACCATGCGTACGGCAGTCGATAGGATCACAGACTCCAAATTCTCCTTACCCACGGCTTTTATGTAGGCTTTGAAGAACAAACTGACCATTTCTGGAGAGCCATCAATTAGTAGGAGTTTGCCGGCGTGGCCCTTTTGCTCCAGCAATCGAGCGGCCCTTACTGCTATGACTGATCCGAATGAATAGCCGACAATGCAATAGTTCTGCGCTGGTTTCATCAATGTTGCCATATGCTGGGGAGTGATAGTATCATATAAGGAAAGCTCGTCGTGTCTGGATAATGTGAACTTACCTCACAGGCGAACTGGGCAATTTCATCGAAGTTCGTCATGTGAACCGTCTTGTGCAGCTGAATTATGTAAGCAGGTGCATTAAGATTATTTCCGAGGTCCATCCAGACCTGTCCAGAGGAGCCTTCGATCCCGGTTAGGAAGAAGATCGGGCAATTGCCCTTCTTGCCTTGGTTAATTGGTATCAGAACCTTGTCAAAGTTCGTCTCATCGCCCAAGTTACGGAGCATAGCGATATGCTGCTCGGCTTCCTTGAAATCGGTTTCGATCACTTTGTCCTTACTCTTTTCATAGTCTTGTGAGTATTCAAGCAACTTCTGTAAAGTGAGCACACGAAGCTCTTGAGGCGAAAGGAATAAGTCAAAGTCCCGCTCAAGAGTTTGCTTGACGTCCACAGCGGTGATCGAGTCCATTCCAAGTTCTGATAGCGTGGAAGCATATGAGACTGTCTTTATATCACGAATACTCATGATGTTCATAACAGTTTCAAGGATATTCTCAGCGCCCACCACTCCGAGCCGCTTCTCAGCAACCACCATGCTTGCAGTCAAGGCATCAGGGCAGGACAGAAGTGTGTCCAGCTCTTGCAAACAGGATGATATTCTCTGTTGGAGTGTTCCACCGATCTCAAGATCGATCTTGTCTTCAGCCATTACAGCCACCAGACCAACCTCACCCACTGCGCCCCATTCGATTGCCTTTCCCGGGAGTCCTGCGGCAACCCTGTCCTCAATAATGCGCTCCATCACCGAATTCGCCATGCCGTAGTTTGTTTGGCCGGCGTTACCACGTCCGCAAGAGACACTCGAGAAAATTACAAAGTGCTGCAGGTTTGGGCATAGTTCTCTGGACAATTCGTCCAGATACTTAGTGGCTATCGCCTTTGGTAACATAGATTCCTTGTACATCTGAACAGTTTGGTTTTCAAAGATGGCATCCTTCAAGACAACCGCGAGATTGAATATGCCTCCCACTGGTCCCAGGATCATCGCTATCCTGATGAGTGCCTCACAACCATGCCTCAGGCCAATGTCGGCTGTGCTTATGCGGATGTCGCAGCCGTAACTCTTCCAAAGGCTGTGCGAAGTTATATCAAAAATGAGACCTTTGGAAGAATACTTAACTTACCGTATCCTATAAGACTGATAACCATTGGAGATTCCCCGACTGGAGCTGAGAACAATCTTCCGAGCTCCCCGCAGAATCATCCAGTCGACCAGTTCCAAGCCGAAGCCTCCAAGACCACCAGGCACAATGTAGCTTAGATCCGGTGAAAAGTATATGACGGGCAGATATTCAATAGGAAGTGTTGCGTTTGAGTCTTCTGCCTCTCGGACTTGAATGAGAACCTTTCCCATATGTTTGCCGCTGGCTAGGAATCGGAAGGCCTTTTCTATATCCTTTGCCGGGAACACAGTTGTCGGCAATGGCTGAATGATTCCATTGGCTATGTCCTTTTCAATCAGTGTACAAATGTTCTGAAAGCAATCCGGTAAGACTGCGAGCTCTTGGATTCCTGTTCACTTACCTTCAACACAACTGGATCATCTTGCTGCATCACCAAATCCAGAAGAACCGCAACAAACGAGAGCTGCTTTAGGAACGGCGCCAATCCGATGAGGTTGTCATTGGCCATGTCGAACTTGCCAATTTCCAGAAATACACCATGGATTGCAAGGCATCTGATGGACGCAATAAGTTTTTCCTCGGCCAGAGAGTTCAGGACGAAGTCGACTCCCTTGCCATTTGTCTCCTTCCGAATCATGGCCTCGAAGGATGTGTCCCTTGAGTTTCCAATGTGACTGGCTGCAATGCAAAGAAAGTTTCAATTAAAATTGTCCCAGGGAATTATCCGCAAAGTTACCTTTTAACTTAGGGAACGTCTTCAGCAAGAAGTTCTTTTTTTCTTCTGTGCTAACAGTTGTGAAGACTTCCAAGCCGTAGGCAAGAGCTGTTCGAATAGCTGACAGTCCCACGCCTCCTGTTCCTGCATGAATGAGGATGCTCTTGCCCTTGCGGATGTCGGAGCGAATGAAGAACGCATAGTAGATCGTTGCATATACCACTGGAATCGTGGCAGCTTCGCTTAAGGTCCAGTTGTTCGGTACTTCGAAGGTGAGGTTTGACCCAGCTTCAATGTAATTCGAGACAGCTGCCGTTTTCACCATTCCCATGATGCGTTTACCTGTCCTCTTGTCGATTCCAGCAAATTCCAGACCTAGGTCACACTGTTTCGACAATCGGTCTTTATAGTTAGATGAGATGCGACCGGTTGACAACATTATATCCTTAAAGTTTAGACTCGAGTAGACGACGTTGATGTTGGCGGTCTTGGGATTCAGTCTTCCTTGCAGCCACCTTAATGAGGATAAGTCGCCACGGTGCGTTATGTTTCCATACACATGACCCGAATACGGTGCCTCTTGAATATTTAGAACCAGTTGCAAATGACGGAATGTACCCCATTGCCCCTGGAAAATAAACTCATAAGAAACTCGAACAGATTGCCAATCATCCACTTACATTTCTGTAAATATTAACAGCCATTCCCAGGGCGAGTTGATTGGCATAGAGAGGATTTCGTGGATCAAATGCAGGCGCGTTAGGATCATCGATCACCAAACAGCGTGCCTCTGTTTTGGTGTACTCTTTTCGCAGGCAGTTCATAAGGCCAAGGACGCCATTGTGCTTGTCCTTCTCGGCAACCAGCACCAAGTTACTGGACGACAGGATCTTCTGAGCCTGCTTCAGCCACTCAAACTCGGTGTCGCTGGACGAGACGTGCAAGAACTTCAACTCATTGGACTGTTGCGAGGGTTTTCTGCGAAGAAGCACAAACTTTGACTTATCTTCCGCGCACGTTATTGTGGCTACCACCACAAACTGTTCCGGTACAGTAACATTGCCACTGGGATTGACTACCACCACATACGCAGTGTTTATCAAATTTGTCGCCACCTGCAACGCCTCTCCATCGGTTTGATCGATGAGTAAGTTGCAGAGCTGAGACTCGTTGAAGGTGCCCTCCGCCAGCACCACATTAGGTGGAAGATTTTCGTAAGAATGTGGACTAAATATTGCATACTCTCCGGTGATCAGAGGCAGATCTTCGATGGCATTGTGGAAGTATGCAATCGTTGGGTTGGCTTCGGATCTGGATATGACTTCCACGATTTTGACTTTGGACAGACCGTCGTTCTCCAGGGCGAGCTGAATGAACATCCTGCCGACGTCGACTCCCGTCAGCGACATCGACGACCTATTCGGCATGAATTGGTAACGCTCCAAGACGGGCATGCCCGGTGGCTTTCTGCGCTGCAGGGGCGTTGCTTCCAGGCCAATCAGCTCGACACCACCACCTACTAAGCGATCTTCACTAGCATCTGCGTACACATCCATATAGTCCTTGTCGCCCACTATTGCGTTGTGATGGCCCGCAAAAATACGAATCTTATTTATTTTCGTTGGCAGACACAGTTCCCTGGAGTCCATCTGGATAATGTGCATCTGCAGCATACAGTCCACGAATGTCACCCAATTCGATGTCCACTTAATTCTAGCCACTTGACCGTCGCCACGGATTGACTGAACGCCTTTGAATTCATCACTGTAGTAGTAGCCGCGAAGTTTCAGCTCCTTGTAGATGTCCTTCGATGACAAATTGAACTCGTTACCGTACTGAGTGTCGAATGGTTTGACTTCAATGTCACGGGGCTTAGTTGCATCGGTTATCTCACGGACAGTTCCGGTCACCACTAAACTGTCGCCATCGACGATCTGAAAGAGAAATGTTCAAGGAATTCGTGATGAATGTCAGCTAGCCATGCACCTAAGCTGCCTCCTGCTCCACCGGCGCTGAAAAGAATGACGAGGTCTGCTCGCAATCTCAGCGAGCAGAAAAGAAGGGAAGAACTGCGGCTTCTTTGTTGAAGCATGAGAAGAAGGTGATCGAGGAGAGAGAGAGATGTAACGACAGAAATGTCGTTCGAAAACTCCATGTCATGTTCATAAAAGCCGAACACAAGCTTGCAGAGATAAGGATGGAAATCTAATAGTGGAATTACAGTCGGAAGAATATGGAAGAATCATTTCTGCAGACGATGATGACGTCCAAGGCCGAGTTGTCAGGTAGGTAGGTAGGCAGGGGGCCTACTAATATTGATTGACCACTCCAGTGATGTCAACTTGATCGCAACGGTGACTGAACCATAAAAGCATATTAACTTTACTGTCACTGTGATTCGAACCGGGGACCCCACTAACCAAGGGAGACACTAAACCAACTGGGCCTTCCAGTAAGACTGGCAGAGTAATCTATTTAATATAGGCATTGATGGTCAAAAATTCCGCCCTCCCGACCTCCGTGAAGTTACGACAAACGAGGAGTTCCAAGTCAATACACACCATTTATTTATCAATTTTAAGCCTGTGAATGACAGTATTTAAATATACGACCTTTACAGCGTATTATCAAGTTTTGACATCTCTGCAAAACTAGATCATCTTTGTAGAATCAAGATGAAGACTTTACAGAGACCTTTGATGTCAAAAAAGGATTTAGACGGGGCGACACGCCGTAGGGTCATAATTCTCGACAAGATCCTAGTTAACAAGAGGGGCACGATCTTCCACTTCACATATAAAAAACTGCCCGCATATGCGGGAAGGAGTGTGAGCATCGAAAAGGAAGTGGCTAAAATTCGCCTTACAGTGAATGACGGTACGACAAAGTAAAGAGGTCCATAAAAACCGACTTTAATGCAGTGAATGGAAATGAAAGGATCACCCTTGCTAATCACTGCGTATGTCGGCTTGGAATGCAATAGAGAGTTGGCGCGCAAGCGTGGTTAAAGCCTTATGTCCAACGATGGGTTAAAGGACGTAAGTAGAAGAAAGAAGAAGCTACATATATACAACATCGGCGTCTGGGAAAAAAACGTCAGAATAGTTAGCTATTACCTCGAGTCAGTTAAGGACTTCGTCTATTTCGGCTCCGCAGTAAACAGTATCAACAGCATCAGTACCCGTATATAACGTAAAATAACTATTGTCAGTCGCTGTTTCTATGAGCTTGAGAGTTTATTTGGCAGCAGAGCCACCCACGTTGGACCAAGCTGTCTTTATATAGGACACAATCTCGAAAGTGGATGGAGAAATCCCTAGTCCCTTCGAGAGAAAAGTTCAGACCGCATTCTTTGGTCATTTTTTTGCGTTGAAGGCATTTGGAGGCAAGGTTTTGACCTAGCATTGTTTAGGTTAGGTTAGGTAGGGGGGCTAGTAGTGCATTCACCAGCACACTTAGACCATATTGGTCCATTGTGATACCCCTAGTCAGACTACTACCACTGATTGACTACTCTAGTGATAGTGCCGTTAATTTAATCCCAACGGCGAATGGTGACTGGACCAGATTTTAAAACCAGATAAAAGTGTATTCACTTTGCCTTCACTGGGATTCGAACTGGGGACCCCGCTAACCAGGGGCAGGCACTCTACCAACTGCGCCCTCCAGTCGTGAAAGCACTGTTTAGGCCCAGGTTTATCAGAATATGAATCTTGCAGTGTAGCCTAGGCAAAGAGTGTTTCACATTAGGAGTGTGGAAAGTAAGTCATCTTCATTTTGTAGATTACTTGGTTGGTCCTTATATATTCCTCTTTGTGGCCGTACTAGCTAATGATGGCTTGAAGACAAACGGACAAGTCTGAGGTTATGGTTATTATGGTTATTTCCAAATACGCTCAACGTGTTATAGGAGCCCCATTCAAGTAAGTGCAATAGTTTAAGTAACTTGTAGTCTGTTTTGTGAGTGACGGGTCAATTTTGATCTGTAATCAAGACTTCCGAGCTTGGTGTCATAGCAAAGTCAGCGGTTTTAACACAAGCTGATGAGATGAAGTTTCTTCGGTCTTTTGTGGGAGGGATCAGTGTAATACGCCACTGGGTGAGGAATCCAATGTTGACCAGCTGCTTCTTCGAACGGAAAGGACTATCCTTCGATGGTTTGGTCACGTGGCACGACTGTCGATTTCCTTACGACTTCCGAGGCGTGCCTTGAATGACGATTACTTGGCAGGACCAGGACAAGTTACTTGGACCAAGCCAAAAACTCGCATGGTTGCGCTTAGCCATAGCTCCTGATAGGTAAGAGTCAACGGCGGCATTAATTAGAGATGTGTGGCCCATTTTTAGAACATGTGGTCACTGGTGGTGACGGTAATGAAAGAACAGGCAGCATAAGAGAATTCCTTAAGCTGGAAAAGAGGTAGTGGCTGGGAAAAGTTGTAGTATATTGCCAGGTTCCCGAATGCATTAAAAAAGGAGTAGATTCAAATAACATGAGCGTACATTTTGAATTGTTAAACGAACTAATCAAACGAATAAGAAGACATTTACAATTAATCCTAGACCAAGAAATTGTTTGAACAAAATAATTAAATCTTACCTCAAAGTTTCCAGTTCCAAAGTGAATCATCAGTGTCAGCTCGGTCTTAGCGTCCACTGACAGGGGAGTGGCTCTGATGAATTTCAAGTTTTCTATCTCAATTGGCCTCTCAGCGACACCCGTTCCATAATGCATTACCACGAACGCGTTCCAAACGCTCTCGATGTAATATGTGGCCGGCAATAAGATTTTACCGTCAATATTGTGTCCAGCTAAATATTCCTCGGTCTGCAGGTTTATTTTGATGAGTTTTTCGCCAGTCTTCTTGGGATTGGACATTTCGAAGCCGTGCGATGGCCAGTCGTCGCGGTGGTCCAACTTGATGATGTCACTAATGGTCTCGGTGCCACGTGATACTGGCCATTCCACCTGTGGGTACAACTTGTCAACCGGTATGTTTACTCCATTGAGATACAATCTGAAATGAATGAGAGGTTCAACTGAGACGATTGTTAGTCGGCGAAAGGGGCATACTTTCCGAGAGCAGCGAGGAAAAACGCGTGATTATCCTTGTTGTTCCTTTGAGTTAGACCCACATAAATACCTTCCGGTACAGAGGCTCTTAGAATCGACTGCAAGAGAGAATGAGGCGCAATTTCGATCATTAGAGAGTTCTTGGGCAGCAGTGCAGATGTTTCCTCGAAGAGGACACTGCTCAGAAGATTGTTTGTGTGATATTCCGCAGAGGAGAGCAACGATTCTGGTCGCGTCCACTGCTTGTGAGGTACACTGGTGCTGAGCCATTTTGACGACCGCCTTTTCGGAGTCGGAATGACTTGCCGGAGGTATCTTAGGAAGACATCACCCAAATGGGCGATGTGTCGGGTGTGATACGCGATATTCGAGCACGGGACCTCTCGGGCGAATATACCCTGTGATTGCAGTTTGTTGACGAACTTCACAACGTCCTCTTCTGGTCCAGAAATTGTGCAAGAATCTGAACTATTGTGGCAAGCCACCTCTATGGACTCAGGAAGCATCGGTTGAATAGCTGTGTTGGAAAGACCAATGGCAGCCATGGCGCCTCTTATGCTCTTGTTTTCCCGGCTCACTTTTCCTCTGTAGTATGCAGCTAGCATCATCTCTTCCAATGTGAAACAGCCATCGGCATATGCACAGCCCATTTCTCCTGTAGAATGCCCGATGATGAAGTCAGGCGCTAAGTCGAACGACCTCAGGATATCCACGAGAGCGATTTGTACGGCGGCGATACCAATGAACGAGTGGGTGATGTTGTCAAACGTAGTCTTGTCAGTCGATGTCAGCACCTTGATCAAATCTAATCCGGTCGGCTTGAGAACGTCGTGGCATCGCTGAATTGACTTTCGGAACAAAGGTATATTCATTAACTGCGCTCCCATTCCAGCCCATTGCGAGCCCATTCCACTGAACACCCAAACAATAGGGCGCTTCATTCCATCGTAGTGCTGGATGTCCTTCGAAACGCTGCACGGCATCTCTGTGCCACTACCACGCAGCAGGTTGAAACCCCTGAACACCATTCCGGGTACACCACCGACTTGGGAACTATGCATCAAAGCAATGTATTCCGGATCTATGGGTTGGCTTTCAAGCTTGTTGAAGGCAACCTCCACTGCTTCCTTTGAGCGCCCCGACCAGAGTAATAATCTGGGAAGTGTCTGTTGTGAATCATCCAACTTCTTCTTCAGCTTATCGAACTGCTTCACTAGAACGTGACCATTTGCGCCGCCAAAGCCAAACGAGTTGATACCCACGTAGGGCTTCTTCAGTTCTGTGACTTTATCTACCACCTTCAAGCGACCCTCCAGCAGACTTATTATATCATTCCTGGGCTCCGTGAAATTTATGTTTGGTGGGATCTTGTTGGCCTGGAAGGCAATCAAAGCTTTAATAATGGAGCACACCCCGGATGCTGGCTCCGAATGACCGATGTTGGATTTGACCGAACCGATTAATAGTGGCTGGGTGCGTTTCTTACAGAGGGCATTGTCAATTGCGGCGCACTCTTGTGGATCACCTACTACCGTTCCAGTACCGTGCGCCTCAATGTATCCAATGTCATCAAGTGAAATATTTACGTCCTTATAGAACTGAGTTAAGAGCTTTTCTTGCATTCGGCTTGAGGGGAATGTGATACCCTCGGGCTTATACCCATCACAGTTTGTCTTGCTGTGCACAAGAGTTGCGTAAATTCGGCGAGCATCGCTGCGACGTTGTAGAAAAATTGCACCAGCTGCTTCTGCGCGAACATAGCCATTGGCGTCCTTATCGAACGGACGAGAATTCGAGTTGCTTGAGAGCACACCAAGACGTGTGAAATGTATAGACGCAAATGGATGTTGAATCAAGTTAACGCCCCCTACTACAGCGCCATCTATCTCGCCGTTTCTAAGCGCTGCATATGCAGCATCTATCGCAAATAATGAGCTGGAGCATGCTGTGTCAATATAAAAAGATGGGCCGGTTAGACCCATTGTATATGAGATTCTATTGGCGAACATTGCTCGACTGGACCTGTTTTAAGAATAAATTCAAATTGATTGCGTTACGAACGTACGAACAAGATACCAATCAGTGACGACTGCCTTACCCAACGATGCCGGTTGTGCCCACCGAGGCTGGACTGTTTAGCACGGACTTCTCAGACTCGGAGAAACATGAGCCGATGTAGACGCCAATGTTGGACCCACGAATGTTGTTCGGATTAACACCAGCGTCCATTACGGCCATGTACGCTTGCTCTAATATCATACGGCATTGCGGGTCCATGCTGTACACATGGCCATGATGGATTCCAAAAAATGTCGCATCAAATTTCTTAACATTTCTAATTTTACCAATTCTCTTCGGTACTAGTGAATGAACCTGTAACCAATCTGGACTCGTGTCCGCAATCATGTCAACCTAAAAATAATAGTAATGAAGTATACTCAATAAAATGGGATTTAATTTAAAAATGTAAGATATGTTGATAAATTACAACATTCGACCTCAACACACCCGTGCCATGGGTACCAATAGTACGTAAGGTTATAAGGAAGAGGAAAGGGGTATTTTTTCAGGAGTGACATCGTATTGTCGAGTACCCAATGAAGCAAATCGAGGATTATTAAATTGTTATTTCAACATCAAAAAATGTTCACCAAACGCTGGCGAAAAATACTTCTCAAGGATCATTAGTGGATCTTCTAACATTTTTATCAATTTAGAAAGTTATAATGAGCCTCATACGGCGAGGTGAAGCGAGAAAAAGAAAGTGTATACACTATTATACTGTTACTGAGTAGTTCATGCAACGAACTCTGTTCACGCATAGGTCACCATATTTGATAGACGTCAAGTGCTGTACACATGAGTCGTGTCTTATGACCTGTGACTCTATGGTGAGGTGAATGTTCCACCAGTTTCATATTTGACAGTACTATCAGTCGCGAAAATCGTCCTCTTTCTATAATTCGAGAAATCACACCACCTCCATTATCCATTCTAGTGATCTAGTGGAGGCACAAAGAATCACAAAAATCTCGATTTTTCTACATGATATGCGCACTGGTCAAGAGTTGGTCATGACATGAGCACGATTTTGTTTGAATGTAGTTCCAGGTAATGAGAGTAAATTGCCCCATACACACAACACATGTCTGCACACTTAGGGCTGCACACAAGTGTCACTTTCCGCCACACACGTCACACAAATTCGTAGACATTAATTCTTCACTGGACTTTGACGACGACGGAGAAGCGCTTTGAGCAGTTGGGGTGGAAGAAATATTAGACTATGCTCATCAATAATGATCTGTTTATGTCTCCTGCATGAATATTTCATGAATTAGTCACAAACTTGTTGCCCAGAACCATTAAAGTGTCCAGATACCAAGAAAAATTCAAAAGTCTCTATTGTCGCTTTACTATATCAGAGCTCGTCTCTCATTAACGATCGGATTGCGACATATATCTTGTATGAAAGTGTACGAACAAGCCCACACACTTCCCCCACACCGACACAAGAAATGAAAATCCTATCATTTTAGTCACACCGTGAGGCACACTGAGAAACCGGTGCACGGACTATTTAGGACACAAGACTAGGACACATTTTAGCACACCGACACAAGTGTCGGGTGTATGGGGGCTTTAAGAGTAGAAGTGTAGTGAATTCAATTTGTTGACAATGTTTTTAGTGCAAGTTTAGTTTTTGTTGAATGGTGGTTACGTTGAAGTAAAACGACATGGCATACTCTATTCGTAGAAAAAATAAGAGCACAGCTTTCTGTCCAGATTGTGGTTGTGATTAGTCATGATTCAACTAGAGCTACATCCAAACCGATTTGAACCGAGTTAAGTTCATGTCAAACCGAGTTGGCAAAACTAAACAAAAACGAATAATTAAACAAAACAGAACTTCAAAGGGTGAGAGGCTCGGTTTAAAGTGAACACATATTCGCTGTCAGTTTATTAAAACAAAGTGACCACATGTTATTGCTCGTTTCAATACCTAGTTGAAATTCAGTATTCTTGGATGTAGAAGAAAGGTATTGTACTTAATCGGGATTTCAGTTTTTTGTCAAAATTTGATGTGCTGTTTTTTCACTATATTGCTTGAAGTGTTATCAATTATGTGGCGAAACTACCAAAAAGATATTGCTTACTATTCCTTACAAAACTTAACTTTTATATGCTAACCTCAAACGGTCTAAGGTACAAAACGTGTGATTGTACCTTGCTCCGAAAATTTATTGAATATTTTCCTATAATTTAAAGGTGAATACGTTAATTTCTTTTAATAAAAAGAAAATAGTACTATATTAATTTTATTTCAAAATGCAGTAAACATACATTTTTTTTGCTTGGTTAAAAATTTGCATATCAAAAATTCCTTAAAGCAAAACAGCTTTCTGTAAATAAAAAAAAACTTTACAAAGGACAGGATTATTTTAAGACTTACTCTAATGGAACTACATAAAATTAATAAAAAAAACAGATCTATCGCTTTTTTTGGCCAACTTAAAGACCGTTGTGATAATGAGAGAAGAGTCAGTATCAAGTTCAAAATCTCTTTTCGAACTCGCCTTTAGGTGCTTTTTACACCAAATTAGCTTCTTGGCACACTTTCCTGAAACATAGGAAACTAATTTTACTTAAGAAAATCTAATAACGTGTACCTTAGACCGGACTCAGAACGCATGATTTATGACACTGATTTTTGCAATTAATCTTCATCATTTATTGCATTTGCAGTATAAAATATATTTCAACGAATTTATTGAATGATAGTTTCGCCACTGTATAATATAGTGTAGTATGATGCAGTTTGAGAAGCTTTTTCTAGACAGTTATTGCTCTTTGAGTATTGTCAGTGACCAGTGGGGATTCCTCGCAGTTAGCTAGTTTAGCGGCGCTAAACCAAGAATTTCAATGAATAAATTCTATGAACTATATTTTTTACGTAAAATGCAATGAATGACGAAGATTAATTGCAATAATCAGTACCACAAATAATAAATCTACATACTTGCATACAATAGTTATATACATGATAACAAAGACACGCCAAGCTTACTTTAATGCCATGACTGATCGACAAAGGCTCCGAAACTACACGTCGCAAAGCTCTGAAATTTTCAACAAAAATCATTCTAAAATTTAGATGCTGAATGTGACAATTTTTACGTTAGTTACGAGCACTTTTTAAACGGGAATAAAATTCTCAAAATAAGGGTGGTTGCATCAATCCGGTATGAAACCATTTCAAGTTGCGTAGTCGTGGATATCAACCATCCCCCAGTGTGTTGTTACTTCCATATATACACACACATTTTTCATATTTTGCCTTGGTGCAACCATTCATTTTTTTTCTACGTCTCAATCGAACATATACGAACGACTGCCTGAATCACCAAACGAAAAGGAAACAATAAACATTTTCGCACATTTCTTATTCTGTCATACCCAAACTATCTATGCATGCACATATCCATAGCTACACACAAATCATTCAATTTTGTTGAAATTGTGAATATTGAACTTCTGAATGGATTAGCCGATTTAGATAAAATTTCAGAGCTAGACTAATTACATAATGAGTTACAAGATAGGCGAATTTTTTCATGGTTCATGAAGTTTGACTTCAATTTGCACAACAAGTGAACATCGCGCACAGGTACACAGATTGGATTTCCAAGAACTTTTTGTTTATGAATCGCTTGATATCCCTCCACGTTGGGTGTAAATGGTTGAGAAAAAACCGTAATTCCGTCCGTTTTGCTGCACCACACAATGATAATTAAAACTTCAACATGTATGCACACAGTCAACGAATTGTACTAATTACGTAGGGATGTGAATGAGAGATTGGGATAGGCATCAATGACAAAAGAAAATTCAAGTTCATCTCTGAGTTTTGGTTCGAGCAGTCTTATTATTGTTTGAAATTAAAAAGTGCGGTAATAATGCAGGCAAAGTACCGATTGAAGAAACAAACCCGGGCAAAGCCGGGTACGAAATCTAGTTATATATAAAGGCAAAGTTCAGCCAAATATACCGAGATATACCGCAAAAAAATGCGATCAATTACGACACATTGGCAATCAACTTCAAATTGGGGTGGAAGTAAGCATTTTGCTTGTGTGATGCTTGATACTTACACATATCTATGCACAGGAAGAAATTTGCAAATTTGCGAGTGTTGAATCGGCGTGCCGTTGAACTTCTGGGCAAGGGCCACCAATTAAGACTTAAGGTAATAAGGTATCTAAGCGTATGGCTTGGTCCAGGTTAGAATAAGAAGAAACAAAATAAGGCAAGTAAGGTAAGTATATAAGTATGTCACAGCTATACCGAATGTGGTGGAAGAAAAAACTGTGTAACTATCGTGGTTCCTTGACGAAGTGGGTTGGTGCGTTGTTCGCGATTCTCCAGGTTTTGCTTTCGAATCCGGCTGGAAACAATTTACTTTTTTCTTTTTTATAAGAAATAAAACTTGTCTTTTTTTTTGCTTTGTTTTGTTTGAATAAACATTTCACATTCCGTTTTCCTAATGCCCAGTCTTACAGTGCAAGCTTAAGTTCAACATTTGGTTCAACGTGAGTTCCTTTCCTTCAACTGAGTTAAACGCGACTAGACTCCCGTTTGAAACTCATTTCAGCAACACAGCTGCATTATTATTCTTCCTCTCTTTTGACAGCGAGAGCATTTTGTTCTCAATACAATTGAGGTTCGATAATGGAATCCATCCCTTCCTCATTTTTCCATCCATTTACTTTTTTTTATTTTCTACATTCGATGAAAAATTGTTTGTCCCCTTTTATGCATAGCGACTAGGTAATTTTTTACTTGCATTTTTTTTATTATTTATCTTTCACTGATCGTACTCAGATATGTATTCTCTGAAGTAATTTTTATGTTTGTTTTCTTTGTTTGCTATCTATCTACCTTTTGCGATAAAACCACGAGGGCGCTACAAAGGTTTCAGGATTGAATCAAAAGCATTTTAAAACTTCAAAGCACTGCTAAATGCTAATACATCAATAATCCAATAAGAATAGCAGCAAGTACACGTACCAGTTGGAAGGGTTGCCATTTTATGTTCGATCGCATTACACAAACGTAGTTTAACTTGAAGTTCAGTTTTCACTGTGAATATTTTACAGTCAAATTTATGATTGAGTGGCATGAAGGTCGAGAGTCATAATTAGTAACTAGGGCTTCTAAGGAAAAATATCCCAAACTTATTTTAAAAGATAAGATTTACCCATAATTTTTGCCATAAAATTCGATCTTGCAATGGCACATGGGATTTTCTTCGAATCCTATGCATTTTCGAGAATTTCACTTTTTCGGAACCACAGACTCGAAAAAACGATCCTTTACGAATGTATAGGTGAAACTGCCCGTTTTCACAGCGCAAGCTTATCTGCTGGTTTGGATAAGGATCGAACTTAAACTTCACCCAAGAAGATTTTGCTATCAGTCTATATTTAAGGTTCGCTTAGGAAAGCCATAGATTGACTGTCATAGTGAACTATTGAATCCAACAACAATGCAAATGATGAACATAATAGTGATTGTGATTGAACGTGAACATATAAATTTCTTAGCCTTGTGTTTCCTTCAGCAGCATTTTCAGACCAAATATTTGGTTGCTTATGTGGGTTTTCTCTATAAATTTTGGGATTAATATTATTTTAATGCACGAATGACAATTATGTAGTCTCTGGATTGGTACTTAAGCCATGACAACCGGTGGCTTAAGTTAAACCACTGTTTAAGTGGAATCCATCACTTAACTTCCACTGTGAAAACCAAATTTCGATTGATTCTGAGTTTAGCGATGGATCGACACCTAAGCTGACACTGTGAAATAGGGCGTGATAGATATCGGGTCCGTTGGCTCAGTGGATTGGTGCGTTGCTTTTTTCATGTTATTATCGAGGTACTCATTTTTTTTTATGGGCAATACCACTTTTTTATTTGAATAAACAATACAAGTTTGAATAAATTTCAATTAATATTCTGTTTTCTGAAGTATTCTATTTGCAACTAATGTAATGAAAATTAAACTTAATAAAAGTAAATATTATGTTATAATAATAATTGATTACATAAAAGCTTATGACATTGCATCTGTCGTATGACAGGTTTTTCTGCTAGTATTCTTCACAAATAACAAGCCTTATGCCTAAGGAATAAGTTGATTTGAAATAAGGATTATTTTCTTTTTTTGCAGGGAATTGTCACACTTCTTGTTTGAATAAATTTCGAAGATTAGCATTTGTAAAGGACACCATTTTAGTAGAAGAAGAAGTCGGAGATGGAAAATAAAGCAATTGATGAACGTTTTCTTCCGCTGAGATGCATAACTTTTTGCAATGAAGTTTACAAATTTCTATTTTCCAAATTTCAAGTCTTATATTCCTTTTTGTCATCCAATACACTCCTAACAAAATGCTTTTTGCATTCGTGGAAATAAAATATTTCCAGAATCTTATATTTTTGCAAAAAGTCAAGGTACTTCAATTTTCCGCATTCTTTCGGAAGTGAAATTTCCTTCATGACTGTCCAACCAGAAACATTTTTGAAAAACCATCTCCCATGCCCGACAGAAAATCGCTTCTTGCTTTCACACAATCAGAATTGAGACTGTCAGACGATTTCAGAGCGGTATGTTTGCCCATAAAGAACCCCCCTGTGGAATCTAGTACAAAGAAGATTTGTGTTATCGAACGAACCATTCACTCAAGGCACATATGTTAAGTCAGACAATTCGAAATAAATGCCCAAACTTTCCATTATTGTGAAGGACATTTATTTCCGACGTGAATTAATGGCAACTTTTCACCGACTCATCTCAAAATTCACGTGCGAAATGTTCAGTTTGTTGTCAAGAAACGAGAACGATACTGGCTTATACTTTCAGCCAGTATCGGTCCCGTTTTTTGACAACAAACTGAACATTTCGCATAGGACACCATTTTATTATTTATTTTAAATCATTCACTCTTAGTATATAATCACAAGATTACAGAAAATTACATTCCAAAAATGCGTAGAAAGCCATATAATATCTCATCAAATATTCATATATTCTAAAAACCTCACAAATTTAAGAGCGTGCAAGCGAAAGTATTCACTCAGTCATCAAAGTCACACAATTCATTAAACATTTGCTTGCACTTCATGACCTATGAACGGAGGTCCTACTTACTTTATTATACAAATTATTTGCGTATTCGGCAACATTATCAGACATCGGAAACTTTCCAGCCATACCGGAGATAACGATTTCCATGTCCTCGCTCGCAGCGTGCGAACGATAGTATTCAGGTCGCGACATATCTGGCCGCTGATCCTGTTTCTCTTGTGGTTTTGGAACCATGTCTTTAAAATGTACTTCTTCTATTTTCACTGTTCACTGTTCACTGATTAGAGCCTATTGTCGATGTCGACAAGGATTCACTTCACTCGATGGATGTACGTTACGTTCGCTTGGTTGACAATTCACAATTGAACTTTTTGCAGGTGTCCGCTGGCTTTTATTGTTTCAAGATCGACCCTACTTTCAATTACTGAATTGCTAATAAGGGACTGAACTCACTCGTTGCATTTGAGTTCCTGCAAAATTTCAATTTTGTTTTTGCTTTTCTTTTACGTAGTTCTTATAACATATGCGATCGTTTTTAATTTAAATTTTTAGTTTTGCATGTGCAATAAGGTTGGTGATTTACAGCATTTTGTTAAGTAGTGCGAATCAGTGACTAAAACCCTAGACAGAACGTTGATGGGTATGGCCGTGAAAATGTGCATGTGCATGAGTATATTTATGAACAGCTGACCATATCGTTACTTAACGACTTTAATTTGATACTTTTCACCAGACGAATTACACCCGTTGGGTTTGCGAATACAATTTCAATCTGATGGCTGAGTGCATTGGACGCGCAATGCAAAGTGGGCTAAGCAGACAAACAGAAATGATTTCCAAGTTTGCTGACCTTAATTCGCCGATTTTTAATTGCTGTTCATGTAAATAATTTATTTACACTCAACTCAATTAAAATTTGATTAAAAAGAATTCCACTAGATCGGATTTAAGGACCATCAAGATTCAACATTATATTATCTCTCTCTATATTGCGTAAAACTTTTTTCTATCGAAGCTTCGTGTAAGGTTTGCATGGGGCATAGGATTTCAATGAGCAGAGTAAATAAACAATATTGAATCATTTGATGCACCAGATTCGAGTTTGGCAAAGCACACCCAAACTGGACTGCGACAAGATGGAAGACTGTTGCATTTCGAAAACTAAGCTAGTGAATATAATTACGTATGAAATGAACAAAATTGTCAAGCGGTTGCAATAATTGAAAAAATCTAACCCCTTGAAGAATTATTATTTACAAATATGTCATTCGACAGCTGAATAGTGTTACAAACTGTTCAAAGCAGTAGAAATTGTACTCTATGATTGGTCACAACATAATTTGTGTATTGTCTTGGGCATTGTCTTTACAACTAGATGACAAATTGACAAAAGGTCTTGAATTCTCTTTCGATGACAAATTGACAAAGGTCAGATTATGGTAGCATTTGTTTCTTATTTAAAAATCGTCCTGATTATTGAGAACGTTGAATGATTTATTGCGAGAAAAAGTTCATTGGATTAAGAAGTAGGTAATTACAACAAATCAAAGTCAAATTTGCCATATAAAATAGCTGACCCTTAAATAAATAACATTGAAACAGCCTCTTGGTCGGATAGGCAACACTGGGGGGGGGAATCGAATAAGGTGATAGTTGACGCTTTTCATGGCATCACGACTATTAAGTTAGTAAATGTGACTTTCAATATTTAGCGCAAACACGAATTTTTTTATGTATTTTCGATGTATTGGAAATACATGTATTCATAATTTACAGTGCTCTACAAAAGTTTGAGTACAACGATGAAATTTGGAAAAAATAGCTTTTATCCACAGAATATAAGTTAAAGCTCTTTTTGAAAGGCATATTCCAATAAAACAAGGTTCAGTTTTCCACAAAATAAATCGTTACTATTTCTGGATGCGTTAGGTGTTATTAAATTATTCTAGTTGAGCGCTCATGTTATTACCCAATATAAATGGTTCTTGGACCACCATTCGTTTAATCTGCTTATCTCTTGGAATGAGCTTCTACTGTCGGCCTATCATCATCATAAGCGATCTGTCGTTTCTCAGTTCTCAGTAATGTGTTTTCTCTCTTGTAAACAAGCAACATATGTGAAGAAACTACCATTGCAATAACAGTGTTAAATTAAGAAGTATTTTCCTGTACGCAAACTTTTGTGGAGTTAATTTTGCAACTTGTTTTGGTTTTTGTTACTGCATTTTTTAACAAACAACAATAATATTTTGTGGAAAACTAAAGCCTTTCACCTTGTTTTATTGGAACAATAATAACAAATTAATATGGGTGGCGCTACAGTCCGAGGCGGACCTTGGCCTAGCTTATCAGCAACCACTCGTGTTGTGCATGCTATTGTTTTTTTACGAGTGGAAGGGACCTACAGTTTAAGAACGGCGAAGGTGAGAAGCCTTTTCTAGATAGGAATACTCTTTGAGCATTGTAAGTGACTCGAAAGAGGTGGCGACGCACTACGCCACGGCGACCCACTTTATTGGAACAACCAAACCTTTCGAAAATATTCTTAACTTCATCATTGCACGGATCATCAAGCACTGGAGATTATTTTGAAATGAATTTGCATCCATAAGTATGTATACGACTTTTGCTATTCGCAGCGTGTCGGGCTATACATTCCACTCATGTTTCATAATCGATTTTTTTCATTGTTTCTTTCATTCGATGAAAAATGTGTATAAATTGATAGTAATTTGCTTGCTGTTTTGGCGCACCATTGGGTGAACATGTTTGCTTAATTTAGTTTTGTACAAAAACAAAAACAATGAATTTGTCCAAAAAAAATTAATCTTCTTCTTCTTCTTTATTTGGCGCTACAGTCCGGGGTGGACCTGAGCCTCAACCAACAAGCCTCTCCTGCTAGCACGGTCTGTGGCTAGCTGTCTCCATTGTCGCACGCCAAGTTGGTTGAGGTCCTTCTCCACCTAGGTGCGCCACCTTAAACGCGGGTGTCCTCTATGCGTTGTCCCACTGGTTCGAAGTCGAAGACTCTTCGGGCTGGAGGAGTGTTGTCCATGTGCTCTCCATGGCCCAGCCATCTTAGGCGTTGAATCCGTAGACGCCTGACTAGGCTCATGTCGCTGAACAGCCCGTACAGTTCGTGGTTGAATCTTCTTCTCCAATCACTATCAACGCAGACAGGACCAAAGATTGAACGCAGAACTTTTCTCTCGAAAATACCAAGTGCTTCTTCGTCCGCTTTTGAGATTGTCCATCCCTGCGCGCCGTACAGCAGGACTGGGATGATCAAGGTCTTGTATAAAGTCAGCTTGGTCCTTCGAGAGAGGACTCTACTACTCAATTGCCTCTTGAGCTCAAAGAAACAGCGATTGGCAGGAGTAATTCTGCGTTTAATCTCGGTACTGGGGTTGTTCGTACTGTTCACTTGCGATCCGAGGTAGACGAAGCCCTTCACTACCTCGAACTTATGACGTTTTGACCAAGTCGTCGATGTTGTGCATCCTTTCTCAATGACAGCATATATTTCGTTTTGCCCTCGTTCACCGCTAAACCCATTTTGGCCGCCTCCGCTTTAATACCAGCAAACGCTTCATTGACGGCTCGCTGTGTTCGACTAATCACATCCATGTCATTCGCGTATGCTAGCAGTTGTACGGACTTCTGAAAGATCGTGCCTCTAGTGTTGGCGTGTGAGTCTTGCACGATCTTCTCCAGGATGATGTTAAAGAAGTCACATGACAGCGCGTACCTTTGTCTAAAACCTTTTTTGACATTGAATGTCTCGGTGAGTTCGTTACCGACCTTGATGGAGTAGCGAGAGCTCTCCATCGTCATCCTGCACAACCTGACGAGTTTGGCAGGAATGTCAAAACCAGACATGGCGTTGTATAGCTCGTCCCTATGCAAAAGGTGGTGGTTTCCAGGATCTGCCGTAGTGTGAAAATCTGGTCGATGGCGGACTTTCCTGGCTTCCTGGAATGAAGCCACACTGATATGGACCTATCAGGTTGTTTATAAACGGCTTCAGGCGAGTACACAAAATGGGAGAGAAGATATGCGATGTTCGGGAGACTTATCCCTCTATAGTTGGCGCAGTTAAAGGGGTCTCCTTTCTTGTGGATCGGGCAAACGATACTGAGAAAAAAAATTAATGTTAAACATAAAAAATGAGATTGACACCTACTTAGGCGTCACATGAAATCAGAGGCAAATTTGTAATTCTTAAAGTGATGATTATACTACACAATCGCAGACCGAAGATTGTGACCATCAACCATCAACCATCACCTTAGACGAGTTTTTTTGTTTCTAGTTCATTTTGACGCTTATTTCTAATATCTACTATTATTAAAACACTATGTATGGAAGTATTGAAGTGTGTCACAGCTATACCGAATGTGGTGGAATAAAAAACTCAGAAACTAGTGTGGTTCGTTGGCGGAGTGGGTTGGTGCGTTGCTAGCGCTTCTCCAGGTTGTGTGTTCGAATCCTAAAGTTAAACTAGAGTTTACTTCCGAGAAAACCTCAGTTCAGCAACACATCTGCATTTTGTGCCGCTCGCTTAAGAGCGAGAGTATTTTGTTGTCAATACAATTGATGTTCGAAAATGTCCCTTAATCATTTTTTCTCCCATTTACTTTTTTCCATTTTCGAGTACAACGACTGGTCATGGGTATTCTATTTGCCATGAATATAATCATAGATGTATTCTAAATTTGTCTATGCTATAATGAAATTAGTCGGAGAAACAAAAGATAACTTCTTGCAGTTACGAATAAGCATTAGCAAACCCGAAAGATAAGAGCTACAACAAGACATTACCTTCGGTGAATGAATACAGATGATTGGGTGGCACGAAGCTCAAGTGTCCATGATTACTAGGCATGCCCGCTAAGGAAATAGATCCCAAGCATATTCAATTTACACAGAGATAAAATTCGATCTTGCGATGGCAAATGCGTTTTTCTTCGAACGATGGATGGTAGTGAATTTCAATCTTTCAAAACTCAAAGTCAAAGAAAGGATCATCTATAATACTATGGAATAACAGGTTGTCTCAGAACAAAACCGACGGCACCACTTAAAGCCATGTTATTCCTTCATCCCCTCCATTTTCTGTGGCACCAGTGCAGCCTCATCGGCTCTGAGGCTCAGAGAAGCGGGTCTCTAGAGGAATAAACCACATGGTCATACCTCCATACTTAAATGCTGGACAGCAGCACAACATATAAATCAAACGGACTACCTGCCACCAACAGTAGCTTCAGAAAAGACCTTCCACCTTCGTTTCCCAGACCGGGAACTATGAGTAGAGCAACTGATAGAAGCAGAAGCGAAACTCGATTATACACCGATGGCTTAAATGCGGTTGCCGGTACAGGTGCGGGGGGTTTATTGTGTCCTAATCGAAGAATCCCCGGCATTAAGAGACGACTTCAGCGTCTTCCACACCGGTGATGGAGACAGCACTAGCGTTAAGAGAGCGCAACATAACCAACAGAATAATCTCCATTTACTTCGACAGCCAAGCGGCAATAAAAGCCACTGCGTCGCGCATCGAAACTTGACATGACATCGAAAATTGTCAGATTATGCAGACAAAGCGTCAGCGATATTTCCTTGGTAAACAAGGTGACCTTATGTTGGGTACCAGGGCATACTGGCGTTCAAGGAAACGAAAAAGCGGATAGTCTCGCGAAGAATGCATCCGAGGTTGGAGAATCCGGAGCAATTCCTTACGCGCTCATGCCGCTTAGCACTGTACGCAGTGTACTGGAAGAAGAATGCCTGACTAGAATAAAAACTAGTCGGCTTGGTCTGAATATTGGAGCAATAGCAAGGGGCCTGTGGCCGACGCTAAGCAAGAAGAGAACAACATCACTGATTAGTTTTAGTCAAAAAAACGTGCGAAAGCTAACAAAAGTCCTTACCGGACACTGGGCTATAGGCACTCATGCATCGCGACTGAACATACCACACAACGACTTTTGCAGAAGCTGCAGAGATGAGGAAGAAATAGAATCTATCCCCCATCTGCTATGCGAGCGCCCAGCCCTAGTAAGGAAAACCTGGGCAAACACTTTATGCGGACCTGGAAAACCTGTGAGGTGTAGAGTTGAATAGCTTCTTGAAGTTCTCAATTGAAGCAAGATGGTTTTAGTATAATAAAAGAATACTAAAAAATAAATTTTTTCTATTAAGGGCACAGTGGACCCGTTTTTTTGGTCTCAGTGAGCCGCGTAAGGTCGTAAATGCACCCAGCCCGAATTTCGGAATTCTTCGTTATTTCACTACACCGTCACGATCAACCTGAAGTCGCCAAAGAGGTCGTGTAAAATTATATTCAAAAACCATCAAACGGTCTATTTGACAGTCTGGAAAGTTTTCTTGGACACTGTGGTGTTCAAAAAATAATTCCTATCCATACACTGTGGTGTCCAAATAGTAATTTCGGCTCAAACGGAAAAGTGCTTCTGGACACTTTGGAGCACAAAAATCAATTAGAAAAATATTGGAACAATCTATTGGAATACTAAAAGAGAAATTGCACACGATTGCATCCGAAAGAAGCAATAAAAATCATAACATGTGGCGTTTTCCTGACTAACAATTCACGGCAAGGATGTCTGTTTATCCTTGGTTAGGTGGTTACGACTGAAAACAGTTGTAAACTACATGACCATCAAAACCATAAAACAGGTAGTTTTTAAAAACATTGTAAGAGAGTTTTCCTTTTAGAGGGATAAGTCTCCTCAACATCGGCTATAAGATCCTCTCTGCCGTTTTATGTGAGCGCCTGAAACCATTCGTCAACAACCTGATAGGTCCATATCAGTGCGGTTTCAGGTCGGGGAAGTCGACACCCACCACCTTTTTTTTCGATTTCAAGGCCGCATATGACAGCGTGCATAGGGACGAGCTATATAACGCCATGTCTAGTTTTGACATTCCTGCCAAACTCGTCAGGTTGTGCAGGATGACAATGGAGAGCTCTCACTGCTCCATCAAGGTCGGTAACGAACTCACCGAGACCTTCAATGTCAAAAAAGTTATAGACAAGGGTACGCACTGTCATGTGACTTCTTTAACATCATCCTGGAGAAGATCGTGCAAGACTCACACGCCAACACTAGAGGCACGATCCTTCAGAAGTCCATACAACTGCTAGCATACGCGGATGACATGGATGTGATTAGTCGAACACAGCGAGCCATCAATGAAGCGTTTGCTGGTATTAAAGCGGATGCGGCCAAAATGGGTTTAGCGGTGAACGAGGGCAAAACGAAATATATGCTGCCATTGAGAAAGGACGCACAACATCGACGACTTGGCCAAAACGTCACCATAGGCAGATATAACTTCGAAGTAGTGAAGGACTTCGTCTACCTCGGATCGCAAGTGAACAGTACGAACAACACCAGTACCGAGATTAAACGCAGAATTACTCTTGCCAATCGCTATTTCTTTGAGCTCAAGAGGCAATTGAGTAGTAGAGTCCTCTCTCGAAGGACCAAGCTGACTTTATACAAGACCTTGATCATCCCAGTCCTGCTGTACGGCGCGGAGGCATGGACAATCTCAAAAGCGGATGAAGAAGCACTTGGTATTTGCAAGAGAAAAGTTCTGCGTTCAATCTTTGGTCCTGTCTGCGTTGATGGCGTCACCAGAAGAAGAAGAAGAAGAATTTGAGAAAAAGAAATGAGGCTACAAATTTGTAGTTGAGAATCACAATTAAAAAAATATAGTCCACTGAAATCGTTACAAAAGTGTAGAATAGCGATTGCATACATAATTCATTCTCATTTAATGGGAGACAATACTAAAATAGCTATTGTCAAAAATCAGTCGTCGACACGATAGTAACTGACAGTTTTTACGGAGTTTACACGGAGTAAACAGAAGAATATCTTTCAGTCCCTTTAATTTGTTCATGCTAATACGAAGTAAAACTATCACCACCTGCCCGACAATTGTCGTTGTTCGCTTTTTTGCGTTTTGGAAACAAGGAGTGAATTCCTTGAGTTCTGTAGGTAATCGATTACAATCACATATTGCTCACCAACAGGCAGAGCCATGAGACTTGTGAGAATGAAAACAACGTTGAGGAATGTTATCAATGTTTTGCTCACCACCTGCTTCAATTGGTTTATCTTCACAACCAGCGATTGATTCATGTGAAGATGTTGAATAAACGCAATGCTTTCCGGTTAAAAAAACTGCAATAAATCATCCATTGCAATAGCCTTTAAGGCGGCTTTACAATGTTATATGTATATAATTCTATATACATTCTACCACCTTCTTTTCAGACTACCAACAAATTTGGTGCAGTGCTGCATCATTGCTTGAACTCCTTGCACTGCCGAGAGAGATTCATTCACATCTGTGTTCCGTCCGTTCAATGACTTTTCACTGAGGACTGAGGTCAATCAATAAAAATAATATCATCTCCACATGGAAGCAATAATACTAATTTAAACAGTCAGTGATTTAAATGCTTAATAAAATTGAAAATACCGGCGAGACAAAATCAGACATTGACCAACGTCGATACGTATTAAAGAACAAAACAAAAAAAAAGCAAAAACTTGTATTTTCGACTACACATCAAGTCGCGACTCACAACTCAATAGTGAAGACTGTAAAAGTGTGAATTGCCGTTAAATTCAGATATTTATCCGGTCGCGTTGTTAGCCATTGAGACCGAAAGATTATCTTAATAGCTAATTGATTGGTGAATTTTGTGAAATGATGTTATCGCTAAACTAGCCTGGTATTACTTTTTTTTATTAACACCAGTTGGCAGACTGTCGTGAATCATGATCCCGGATAACATTCGAATCGATATCAAATAGGGTCTTGAGGTGCATCATCTTCGCACAAGAATCTCATTAGTCATTTCAGTCATTATCATTAAAATTGTACACTTTTGTTGTGCAGAAAGATGCGCCTTCGCGCACGTTCAACTGAACTGATGTGGAGTCATGAGCAATGAATAAGTCTCGTCAATTCTGGATGACCATAGGAAGGATCACCTAGGCTCTTCAACAGTGTGAGGGTAACCTGGTCATTGACCCGCAGGGAACAGTGCATGTGTTTAAGCAGCACTACCAACAGCTGCTAAGCGGGGGTGACTAGGAGAGAGTGGTAGGGAATCAAGAAATTGGAACTCCAGTCGACGAATTAGTCCTTCCACCTAGATTTGAAGAAGTCGGCACAGGTATTAAAAGGCTGAAGAACAACAAAGTCGCAGGCTCAGATGGCTTACCATAGGAGCTCTTCAAGGCCGTGGCGATGTTCTGGTGAGGAACATGCATCAGATCATCTATAGAATTTAGGAGAACGAAAGCATGCTGGATGATGACTGTAATATCAGCTTCATATGTCTAAGGCCGTTTTGCACCGCACTAATCGGCACGTACCAGTGCGGCTTCCGGCCCGGCAAATCGAATATAAACCAAATGTTCACACTAAGGCAGATCCTGGAGAAGACAAGCGAGTTTCAGATCGATACACACCACCTCTTCATCGATTTTAAAGCCGCATACGACAGCATTCATCGCAAGGATCTATTTGATGCGATGTCTGAATTCGGGATCCTGGGAAAATTGATCCGGTTGTGCAGCACCACGCTAACAAATATGCGATGCACCGTGCAGTTCGGCCCCGAGCCGCATGATACCTGCACCGGATTTTGGCAAGGAGATGCGCTGTCGTGTGATTTCTTTAATCTAGTACTGAAGAAGATAGTACGGCTGGCAGCTGTAAACACGGAAGGCACTATCTTCTACAAGTCAGTCCAACAGTTGGGTATGACTTAGACATCGTCGCACGCTCCCAACGTGCCGTAGTGGAATCTTTTACTGGCCTAGGTCAATGAGGAGAAAATAAAATATATGCTGCCGACCAGGAAATGTTCCGTAACACAACACCTAGGACAAAATATCACAATTGACAGCTACAATTTCGAGGTAGTAAAGGAGTTTGTCTACCTCGGGGCAAACGTAAACTCCACAAACGACATCACTGTGGAGATCCGATGTAGAACCGCCTTTGGCAACCGGTGTTACTTCGGTTTGTCAAAACAACTGGCGTCAAAACTCCTGACTCGAAGGACTAAGGTCATACTCTATAAAACCCTTATTTTCCAGTCCTGCTTTATGGAGCCGAAAGCTGCACAAAAAGCAAAACTGCAGAGCTGATTCTTGTTGCCTTCGAAAGAAAAATTCTACGTCGTATATATGGTCCCATCTTTGAGGAAGACGAACGGAAGAAAAGACACAACCGCGAACTCTACGAGATGTACCAGGATGTGGATGTAGTCCGGCTGGCAATGATCCGTCGACTGCACTGGCTTGGCCACATCGAGCGCATGGACAACAATGCTCCAGCTAAGAGGCTGTTCATATCCGAGCCTTCTGGTTCGAGAAGGATAGGAATACCGAACCTCATGGATAAAGACCAAGTCATCGTGGATGTAAGGCAGCTTTGTCTTGATGACTGGAAGCACCGTGCCCAGGACCGTCAAGAATGGAAAACAGCTATCGCTAAGGCTCGGACCCTGCATGGGTTGTCAGCCTGATAATATTGATAAGATATAGCAAGGATGATTTCTATATAGAAAGGGCATATATTCAATGGCCCAACTACGACAGCAAGATCGTTTTAGGAGATTTCAACGCAAAGATGGTCTAGGAAAAAATCTTTGCTAGAGTCATCGGCAAGCACAGACTGCATGACAAAACGTCCGAAAACGGACTCAGGCTGTTGGATTTCGGTAGTTCATTATTTTGATATTATCGATTTTTTAACTTTAAGATATCGATTTAGAGTTAAATCATATGAAACAAAGGACTGCTCGAATCTGTTTTGTTTTGATTTATGTACATACACAATATAATTAAATATTCGCGTGTTCAACTAATTTCATATTTTACCTTAAGATCGCTATGTATCAAGCCGACCTAAGAGAAAATACGTTCGATCGGAACTGATGTCGATGGTTACTATTACATAACTATTTCAATGTCTTCAGTAAGTCGGAGCTGGGTTTTATCCAATAATCTATGCGGCACATGCCACTATCAACAGATGGTTTTTCCAAAAATTGTGGTATGTACATTCTTGCCTCACTTGATGGGTAACAAGCTTTTCCCCGATGGAAACAGCAATTCTTTTGACTTCCTTAAGCTCAGAAGGCGCGTAGTTCAGATGCAGATGCATGTGCGATAGCTGTAATGAACAATCTGATAAGCCAAGAGAAAGATTTTCTTACAACTCAATACAAATTCACTCAGAAGTACTGTGTTAGGTGAGTCTATGGTATGACGAAGGGTTAATGAAAATAATACTAATGTTCGAATGTTAAATCTAGATCGTCACAACTGCACTAACACTGGCTGATGAAGCCCTTCCGATTCAGGCGAAACAACGACCGGGAGATATAGCTCCACAGCAAGTTGCGGGTAAGTGTCAGTCATGTCTCATTTAGATCCTGATGGACATTGTACTGACCGTAAGTGGAATTTCTCCCTTTAACACGGCAAACCTGAAAGCCTAGTTAACCTGAAAACAGAGGTTAGAGGGATTTTTTATTAGATCCAGGCGGTCTTTGAATAAGAAATAAAGTATCCTCTTTTTCTTAGTTAGTCCTATTTTCGTTTCATGGTACATCAAATGATTACGACCAGTTGTCATCATTGGCTTTTACACTATTTATCTTGGGCCACAGAATCAGATTAGTCTCACAGGTGGTTAGAGAGTTCCACTAGTATATCCTGGGATGGGTCGCTTTCATTCCATTTAAAGGTAGGTTCATCCGCCTCATTGCCGGCTACGTGTATATGACCCGGTCATCGTAATCAAGTGCTGGGTGCTATTATAGATCGGGGGAATGAATGATTAAGGAAAGAATAAAGAAGACAACGACTTGCTTACACGACGTGTATTTCCAGAAGAAGGTTAAGTTCGCTGAAACTAAAGTGCGGTTAAGTGTTCCTCGCACTCAATCATGTCATTGCATTGCACTGCAATCCTGAAAGCCTAGTTAACCTGAAAACAGAGGTTAGAGGGATACCATACCAGATTTACTATGATTGTACCAAACAGTTTTCCATTGGATTCTGCAAGAGGTGCTTTGATACAAAGGATATCCTGGGATGGGCCGTTTTCATTCCATTTCCAGGTAGCTTCGATATTACCTGCTCGCCGCGTTGTTGCCGGCTTTGTCTATATGACCCGGTCCTCGTAATCAAGTACTGGGTGCTATCATAGATCGGCGGAAAGAATGAAAAGAAGAATAAATAAAGAATAACGAAGACATCGACTAATGTGCGCGGGTTATTTCCCGTGGAATAATCTACTTACACTACCGCACTCTGGTTTGAAGTAGAGCAACAACTGAACATGCACAGTGCCATCCAGTTATCACAATTGACAATATAACAGGTGCTAATAACCTTAGGATCTTCTCGGCAGCATGCAACAAGCTTGGACTTGATTTCTATTGCAGTAATGACCGCCTGACTGCCAATTTGGATGGTAATATCAGCCGGTGTTATTTCCAACATTGATACCACTTTTGGCCGCTTCCCTGCCAGGGCAACCGATTGGGTAACATGTTTAACAATTCGAGGACAATGCACGCGCCTTTGCCTTTTAGCATCTTCGATCAAACCGTAAAGATTGTTGATGGGTTCATTTATGTTCCTCTCACCCCTCATTAGGAAATAACACCAGAAGGGTATTTCTAAGACAAGAAATGTGGGATTATAGGTACTGTCGACTTGTTCACTTCAGTATACTCCGTAGAACTTTGGAGCCAGGCATTGGATTGGATGAACCTTAAGGCGCTCTTTATATTAGTCGTCTGCATGCAGACGTCAAGTTGATGAAGGTCTAAAGCCACTGTTAAATTAGTAGTAATTCCTCCTATGACGGTCAGGCATGTACGTCTCTGTATTCCTGTTCAAGCCGTTTTACTTGTTGCATTTCTGGGAAGCCTGCCACCAAACTAAAGTGCGATATGTCAAGATTGATCTCAAAAGCGCTGTGTACATCCACAGTATTGTTTTGCCGAATATCCTGTCTTTTTAAATCTTTTTGACGCTTTCTTGACTCTTTTATTTGCATTTATTTACTCAAAGCGTCACCTTAGAAGAAAATCAGGTTGGTCATGCAATTGGATAATTGGTTAATCCATCGAGTGAGTTAAGAAAACGCTTCAACATATTTTAACGTAATTCAAAATATACCCCAAACAGCTGCAAATAGTTCAATTAATTATATAAACAGTGGGTCGCCGTGAGTAGTGGGTTAGTGCGTCGACTCATACGCAGAGGGTGCCAGGTTTGATACCCGAATTTACCAGCATTCATAATTCACGGTACCAACCTCGTTCGAGTAACTGACGGTGCTCAAAGATTATTCCTGTCCAGAAAAAAGCTTCTCAATTTCGCCGTTTGGAATCGGCATTAAACTGTAGGTCCCTTCCACTCGTGAAAGAACAATAGCACGCATAACACGAGTGGTTGCTGAGAAGCTAGGCCCTGGCCCTCTACGGGCTGTAGAGCCATCCACATTATATTATTATATGATATTATATAAAGTGTTTTCCAATAAGGACTTGATAACTGTTTTTTATATAAAACGCAAGCCATTTGTGATATTTCAAGAACTTTATTATCGGCTTGAAGTACAACCAAAACATTTAGGAATGGGACTCGACTTCGTTCATATGGCCACAGTGGGCACGTTTGCAGCGGTTGATTCGTTGCTCTCAATTTTCAACGACTCGGTCACACATTTCGACTGAAACGGCTCTGAGTACTTCCAATGTCGTCGGCAAGTTTTCATAAGCCAATGACTTAACGTAGCGCCACAGAAAATAGTCAAGCGGTGTTAAATTGTGGTGCAATAACGTTGACCATTCACAGTAACGTGACGATCGTTATCGTCGACGAAAAAATATGGCCATATAACGCCGCCGGCATGCAAACCCCACCAAACACATATTTGGTGGATGAAGTGGTGATTTTATGAATTACATGTGGAGTTTCACCGGACTAATGATGCATATTTTACTTGTTGATGAACCCTTTGAGCCAAAAATGAGCTTCGTCACGGAAGATGATTAACGCTCTTAAAGTTGCGGCCAACGACTTCGAATTTCGATAGAAAATTTTTATAATTTCCATACGTTGCCCATTCGTGTACTTTACCATGATGTAAATGTTGAGCTTACTGATTAAATTGACAGTGACAGTTAGATGATTAGTGAAAGAGTGCGTTCACAAATTAAATTCAAAGTTGTCAAGTCCCTATTGGAAAATCCTTTATTAACTACTTACCAACCACTTTGCTAATTTGCTTCAACAGAAGCGCAAATGGATTATAATTCCAATGTGATCCCCTGTGCTGTGTATGAAAAACACTGCATTATCGACCCCAGCGCACTGCTTCCATCATTCTGAATATCTTCTAAGAAAACGATCAAAATTTCCGCCAATTCGATATGATCGCACATCAAGAACACAAGTAAATACCCGCTTTCACTGTAATCACCTTCACTCTGGTCATTCCCAGATTCTCACAAAAAAAAACAAAAGCCTTTACGAATGATTTCACATAATTTATTGTCGCTTTCTTCAAATAACAAAAATCGCTTCATTATTTGTTACTGTATCACATATATACATGCATATATATTAATTCCTAACCTAAAATGATGAAAAAGACGTTTTCACTGCACGCCTACGGCTGCAGCGCTTCGACGTCGGATCCGCGACCACCTTCGCCGCCGCCGTCGTAACAATGAGTGATATTCCAATGAACGAGCTTACCCTAACGATCGTTAAAAACAACTAATTAACATTCTTTTGTTATAAATAATTCGAGTCTCCGGATGTACGCGAAACTGAGGCGGCGGTCAGTAGCGGCGGTAGGCCTATGCCACGCTCGATTGATCGGCAGAAATCTCTTTCACTTGAGACAGGCGCTTGGTTCGGGGTGGTGGTACTGGTGGCACTGCCAAGACGGAGCTCTTGATGTCGGCCGGTGATGGGGCAGCCTCTTGCATGTTGATGGTTCGGTTGCCGCCTGCGGCGGGACAGCCGTCTTTTGTGTTACGCCAGTGCAGCAGCTGCTTGACACGTTGACCATGATAGTGATACAGATAGATTGTAGCCAAGATGCACAGAACAATGAGGAGGGTGATAGCCACAATAAGTGGAGCAAGATATGGTGAAACTTCGGGCAGTGGCCTTTCGTCTGTTGTTGTCTGTTGTGTTTGTGTTTCCTCGGTGGATGAAGATGTTGGCATGACAGTGGTTGTGGTTTTGGTCTTGATTGTTGGCCGGAACGGACGCATTGTTGATTTGCCGCCTTCTCCGATTGCGATGTCGGAACATGCACGAAACTCCTCTTGTGGTCCACAGCCAACGGCACCTTCTCCATTGTCGCACACACCCCAATTATTGCCGGCTATGTAACGCCACTGGAGGACGCAATGATCGCATTTGAGTTCCGCTGCAAAGATAAGAGAAAATATGGTTTTGTTGTCATCATCTGGGGCAAAGAAAGATGATACTTAGGTAACTGGATTTGTTTACGAAAGGAAAGCGATGGGATTCTCCAGTTGAGTGAATGGAAAAAGAAAGGGATCTATTTAAGTGCTTTCAGTTGAATTTTTCAGGGAAGAAGAGAAAACTCAGTCTGTTGGTGGACTTGCTGAACAAACAACTTTAGGATTCGGGTGTGTTACGTAAGCACTCGTTTCGTGGTGGGTATTGCATAAGAATGTGTGCGTATGGGAGTGCGATGATAAAGAAATTGTAAGTTTCCCTTACCACGAAAAGCAAATAATCACTACGTTTTGATAGCAAATGATACTAATTTTACCGGTATCTGAAAACAGACATACAATTCTCCTGCACCCCTTTTACGAATCAGACGTGTAACCCTGCCGAAATAACTCACACTGCGGTGCCATATAAGGAAACCAATTAATGATGTCTTAATTTTCACGAAATGTTTGGTCACACACCAATTGGCAAAAAATATCACGATCGACAGCTACAATTTGAAAGAGTTTGTTTACTTCGGGGGAAACGATAACTCCACAAACGACATCTTAGTGGAGATGCGACGAAACAACTGGGGTCAAAAGTCCTGACTTGAAGGACCAAATTCATGCACTTCTATGTGGAACCGAAAGCTGGACGATAAGCAAAACAGAGCAGAGCAGATCCTTGGGAATTCGAAAGACAAATGGGGAATTAATCCCCAGTTAGTTGCGATTGCTAAAATGCATGTTCTTAGTTTAACAAAGGAACGCAATTGCAAGAACCCCGCTTAATTTCTTTGCGACGCAATAAAGGAAACCATGCTTTATTTACCAGTAATACGTAATACAGCCAATTTTAAGAATTAAAGAAAACTGTTTTGCATTCTCCAAAGAAGAAACTGTAGCTCCAGACAACCTTATTTGGTTAAACCAAACTGTAATAGCTCCATCCACCTGGGGAAAAAGCTCCACTCCTGAATCGTTTGCTTGTCAGGGTCTTCGACTTTTCAAGAGAGGTATCTTGATTCTATATCTTCCGATTCAGCGTCGACCTGCAGCGTCCATATTTGGCGCACAATCTACTTTTGTTGTTCTCCGTAGCTTTAGCAATTATTCGCAACCATTGCTTTAAATTAAGTGAGGTTTTTTTTTGTTTGTTCATGATTGCCAGCAAAATATCGAAATGGACATCATGAAATGGATTCAGGCATAATTATTAATCTAATAAATGCAATGTATGACATGTGCACATTCCTAATTATTCATCCAAACCTTATTTTTCAGGTCAATCCGCAGCATTCGCAAAACTTTTTGATTCAAATTTGATAATTGACTTAGCAACTCTTCTGGATTTTTTTAAGCCGTAAAAAATACGTCGGCTGCATCGGTTTGGTCACATCGAGCGTATGGACGAATCCGATCCTCCCGATTCGAGAAGGAGGGGAAAACCTATGAAACAGACAAAAAATCAGGTTTCCGATATGGATTCTCCTGACTCCAGTGTCGATCATACCGACCGCTTCCAAATCATCATAGAAAAATGTGGTGAATAACGATCGCCACTTCACGTGCTGTTTGTCGATTTCGAAAAAGCGATTGACAGTGTTAATTGATGAGGCTCTCTGAGAAATTCGAATAACAAAGAAAGTGGGAATCGGTAAGGCTGCGTTCTCCCATCAATATTATTTTATTGGTAAGAATTGAAGGAATTTGATTAGCTCTTACATCTGAACTCAAGCATCTCGACTACGCTGAGGATTTATGATAGCTAATGTGGAGAGGGAGACACTTTGTTGGGCTAAGAATTAATACGATAAAAACAAAAATGATCAGCACTGACCCGAACTCATCAAAAACAAATTTGAATTGCTACACAAACGGTTGAGAGAGTAGGGACTTTCCAATAACTTGGGAGGGTTGTCTCAACTGATGGCGGAACCGAACTGAGCTCTCATCGCGTAACTTTTCAGGCGACTATCGTACTTTTGATTCACTTCGATTTGCTTCATGTAAGACCATCACTAGCTTTTCGCTTATCTTTACAGTTTGACTGCTTTGAACATAATAAAGGCTGAATCACAAAGGCGCGTTCGTGCGGTCTGTCTTTGATAGGCGTTGCTACGCGTTTTATCAAGCTTACGGGAATGTTGTGTCATTAAGCGGCAGCCCCAGTTTTCCATATCGAAATGAACGCGCGCGTTTACCCTACTCAGTTTGCCAAAAATTCAAATTGAGAAATGAATTTTAAAAAATTGTTTTACAAATGTCAAAAAGCCCGAGTGACTGGATAGTAGTTCTACCTAGAAATTCATGCTTGTGCTTACGATATTACGATCTTTGAATATGATTTACATGAATCCTACTGAAAAGCTAAAGCCCGAACGCATGAACGCGCCGTTGCGATATGGGTACAAAGGCTCTGGCACATAGAATACTTTACATGCGTAGCGTCAAAGTATCCGTTCACGGTGAAGTACCTGAAGGAAGGGGATGACACAATGAATACTTCAACGCACAGCTGATTTCATTTGACAGTTTCAAGTTTGAATTGAAAATTCAAATTGTTTTCGTTATTTATGCACAGTTAAAATATGTGGTTTTTAAGAAATACTCAATTATAAACATTCATTTCCATTTTTATCTATTTTGGACGTTGCTTCAACGAGAACCAAGTCCCAAACTTAAACATAAAATTCGAATTCTCTTGAAATGTCACAATGTGAGGATTGTCAACGCTGAGGGAGAGAGAAAAGTTAAAAGTTGAGCAAATAAACCCGTCGTGAGCGACAGCGTTGGTCTTTGTGCCACCTCCCTTAAGAACACATGTATTTTATATATCTGTCAAAGTATTACTGACGCTCACGCATGTAAAGTATTCTATGTGCCGGAGCCTTAACTCTCGCGTAAAAATGACATGAGCCTCTCAAATTTCACATTCAACACATTCTCATTTCAGTTTGCGAACAAAACTAATACAAATGCGACCTATCTCTCTAAAAATGTCTCAAAAGTGTAGAACAAGATATGTATATACAATTTGTTCTCATTTAATAAGAGACATCACTGAAATAGGCATTGCCAAAAATCTGTCTGCGAGACGATAGTTACTGACAGTTCTTAGCTTACGCTAAGCAGGCAAAACAATATCTTCTAGGCGCAATCGATTTTTTACGCATACATGAAGCAAAACTATCGTCGAAACGGTAACGCGACACGATTGTTGACAGACGCGATGTGAGCCCTGGATTTGAGATGCTATCCACGACTTGGCGAGGTAATGTAATACGCTTAAACAACAAGCTGCAACTGTTCCATTCCAATGTTGAGTTCGTGATACTGTTGGATGTGATACAGTGGGCTCCCCCTAAGTCACGGGATACCATAATTTGTTCGAGTTAAAAGGAGTTCGACATAAAATGGAAAATTGAAGGAAATGTATGTAAAAAATGGCGAACAAATACGAGTTAGAGAGAGTTCGACTAAGGGACAGTTTAATTGGAGAATGTCTACCACTATCACGGAAGTGACGAAAGTGGGAGCGGATGGTTGCATTATCCGAAAAGGTGATAGCTCCATAGCAAACTACACAATTTATTGAAACCCGCTTACGCAGGCTTTAAGAATATGCGGCGGCCTTAGTAATACATGGCAAAGAAAAGGAAGCACGTGCGTGGTAGTGCAGCTCTTCTGCAGCTTACTCTTACAAGTCCATTCCATTGGTATTGCAAATGTTAACACTGAGGCATTGAGAAGTATTTAACAATTTGTATACATATTTCATTGACATTCTGACCTCAGTCTTGGTCTCTAAATGTTCCTTTTCATTGCTTGTACTTCACCTCCCAGTTTGCATTTGATTTGTTGTGGTGAAGATCTAATATTCCACGAATTGATATATGTTAATTCAAAGTTCTTAACTACATTTATGATGTGCCGTATTTATAGTTCTGTGATCGATTTGCTAAACATAACATTTTTCATCCTCCCAGCAAACTACAACTGGCTCTTTCGCATATCGAATCTCAATGGGATCCATCAATGAGCTTCTCCAAATTAATACACAGGAAACGTTGCTGAAACCTAAACGTACACATAAAGTTGTATGAACGTGTAACGAGAGTTTTTAGGTGAATGAATTCGGCGTATGCCGCACCTATTTAATATCGAAATTGAGACTATTGCCCAATGTGGATACACAGGTCACGCTCCACGGGCATTGCCTAGTGAATTTTGAAACTTGATTCAGCATTCCAAATACAAGTGTCGCGAAAACATTCAAATAAGTAACTAAAAATGCAAATAAATAAATAAGTAGTAACGGAAACTATGAAGTATCACTGTCAGAATCGTAATAAAAGGCAGACGTTGTCACAATGTATGCACAAAAAATACAAGCTAATGAACCATTACACATTTGCCAAGGTGTGACAGGTTATGACACCTCGTGCATCTTAAGTGACATCCTATGCATCAAACGCTTTACAAACGTCACGTCAAATGTCATTGCTTACATCATTTTGACAGAAACAGTTTCTTGACTGTTTTTTCTTGACTGATTACACATTCTCACCCAGTCTGATCTTCAGCACAAAGGTCTTTCAAAACATGTAACCAAAACCAACTCATGTCTAATGACGGATGAAAGTTCATGACATGGCGCATCGCAGTAAAATAATAATTTATTACGAAGTATGCAGTCGAAATCAGTGAAAAAAAATTTATTTATTTGTTTGTGGACGTGACGAGGAGAAATAATTGCAAAATTTTGTGAACATGTTGCAATAATATTTTCGTCGATCATAATTCGATAGGGAGACAGAGAAAGCGTTGAGCTTTGTAAAGTCACTTTCATTTTAAACAAAATAAACGTAGTATTCCATACCACAACATTCCAGCTGAGAAAGTCCTTCTTAATACTTACTGGGTAACTGTGCCTTTATATCATAAATTCTGCTTCCATTGCGGGGATAGAATCTCGTCTCCAAGTCCGATGGACCTGGCAGAATTGGTGAACCGCCTGTAATTCTCAACAGGTTCTTATCCAAACAGTCTTGTTTCGCTTTGGGTTCTGGACACATTCGGAACTCGAAATATCTGAAGGGAGAGAAACAAATAAACAAAAAATATCGTTAACAGTCACGAAATATTGTGCGACCGACTTACCCCATGTGACTAGCAGTTAATTCAACCCGTATAAGCATTTCCGATCCGGGATTATAACGTCGTACGATAACACCCTGACCCCATTTGCCACCAAACTCATGCGGTCTGGGTTCTGGCAGATTCCAAGCATCTCCACATTCTCCGCATTTGCCACCGTTACCCTTCCACTGGCGTGTAAAACCGCCACAATATAATTCATGGTCGTTATAGTCTGGAGGCGTTTGGAAACCATATCGCCATGCAGACGCCCTACTTGGCGGCTCAATCAGTCGTCCATGACCGGAACAGGTTGTGAAGAGCGTACAGCAAGTGTACAGCAAGCAGAGACCAATGGTGACAGCATTCAGTCTCGGCTGCAGTTGGGCGGAGAATTTCTGCGCCATAATGCTGACGGCGTGTGACGCTGGTCCGTTGATGGTGATGTTGATGACAAGTGTTTTTTTCTCTCTGAAACGATAATGTTAAACCAAATGAGTTTGCGTTTTGCTTCTTTTTCATCTGTCTGGTTATTTTTAATGTTTATTCATTTTATTTGCGAATGTTTAGGAAAGAAAAGAGTGTTAGCGTGTATTTATTATCTGGTCAAGTAGTGATGGGCGTGAACTGGAGAAAGTTGCCACCGCTGTTAGCGTGTACCTTCGTTGGCTGCCAATGATTTACATGCTTTAGTGTAATTTGGTTTCGTGCGTAAAACACATTTTTGGGTGAACTTTTTTTAATATTTCTCTCTTCTAACTTCTGGCTCAGGAAGTTAAAACCATAAAAATGCTGATTAATGAATTAATTTGTTTAAATTAGATTTCCTGCTCTCAGTGAACCGTCCTGTAACGTTTCGAATGTATTAACAAAAATCACTGAAGATTGTAAATTCGTAAATCTATTTTTTCAGTGTGGTTATTTCGTGGCCCAAAAACGGAAAACGGTGGAAACGGAAGATACATGTGTAATCAAGACCAAATGCCGTGTCCGATCCAAGTGGCAACACAAAGGGTCGATACCGGCCTACGTGCGTACAGTATATGCAAACAAATTAAAACATGATTATACATGAGCAATGAAATGTATAAGTTTCAATTTGTTTGCATATAATGTACGCACGTAGGCCGGCATCGACCCTTTGTGTTGCCACTTGGATCGGTTTGATCCTATTCCGCACACCAGTTGATGCTTTTGTTAACTCCTTGGAGAAGACTGACTCTTGTGCCAGGTTTTTAAAGTGGTAAGCTTCTAGTTGACTTATTCGTCGATGGTGAAGAAGGAGCCTCCTCCTCATCTCTGCAGCTTCTGAAAAAGTCATTGTAAGGAAGCCCTGAACTAGAGGCGTGAGTTACACTGGCGCAGTGCCCGGTTATAACGACTCTAACAGTTCTGAGATTCTGTTTACTCATTTTAGTCAGTCTGAGTAAGCGTTTTGGATCATGTGTTCACCAAAATTGTTTGGTAATGAGGCATCCTGCGTCAGTCGACCATCGGCGATTAACAGGAGCAAGCAAGCATCAGTACATGTTCTGCTGCTGCGATTGGCATGGATGGCAGATCTTCATCTGGAAAGTATACAGAGCCCTTTCTAGGGAGTTAGACAACCTCATAAATTTCTGGTATGTCAAGTATCCCGGCTTTCACATAAATTGGATGCTAGAAAACTTGGCCAGTGCGTTGAGAGATAAGCGGCAATTCAGGGAAGTTGTGACGGCACTCAGAGATTTGATCGCTGCCTGGCTATCAGAACACATGACTTTTATTACCATCGTTTCGGCTTGAAGGATTCTACAGTGATTCGGTATACGAAATGATAGTTGAATGATTATGTCCTTAGAGAAGACACCCTAATCCACGCCTTCATCCACCTGTGAAGATTCGCAGGGGACCATCCAGTGCTTGGTGTTCAGACTCACAGTACGGTCTGGGTTGAAAAAAAGAAGTATTGGTGTCAGGGGATCGCCGTCATCGTATCAATCTGCCTAGGATAGTGAAGTATGTAAAACGGGTGCACCGATTTCAGCTTTTCATTTCTGTTCCACACATCATTCATTCAATGGGACAATGTAAATGTCAGCGTTAAATATTCAATCCGAAACCTGGTCTCAGAAATAGAATACTGGAAACTGTGATTTTAGAAATTTACAGAACTTGATGTAAATGAAGGGTTGATGTAAAATTGCAAAGTGTGCTGACAAAAAATCATTCCTATCTCTAGAAACCCTGGTGCAAAGTTGTAAGTCAAAATTAAAGAGATTAAGATTTCTTTCTCTCTGAACCAGTGGGATAACGCAATAGTGGTCATCCATGAAACCGATGGAGCCCACAAGTGTACAAGGACTTCAACCAACTTGTCGTGCATCAACCAACTTGTAGGGGCTTGTTGGCTGACGTCCAGGCCCAGTCCGCACAGTAAAAGAAGAGGAAGAAGTCGACATAAGCATTACTAAGTCAAAGATTGATAAGGAGGATAGTGATGGCTGAGTGTGTTTGGTGCGTGTTACCCATTAGTAATGTAACCCTCAATATGCCAAATCCTATACCTCCTTATTCTTTGAGCATTGTCAGTGACTCGAAAGAGGTGGGGTCGTGAAAACAATTTGTTGTCGTACCGAGAATCGAACCCAAGCAGGAGAGTTCAAGCATGTAGGAGTCGACGTACAGACCCACAACGCCACGGACTCCACATCTGATAACACACTTTTTCACAAATCAGTGTAAGCTCTTTACGAAGTCAATCTATCGTTTCTTTTGCTCTATGTAAAGATGTTTCAATTGGGAAAAGACAGCTTCAAAATAAATTATATAACATTTTGCATTGATTATCTTTTATCTATGTTAAGTCGTTCATCCATGAATATAACTACCAAAACCGATGTAAGATAAGTGTAAATACATTTATTAATTCTTAAGTACACACATTACTGATTTCTAATGAATACAAAAAGTGTAATATGATTGATTAGTGTGACTTACATAGCAACTAAACAATATCGCTTTGACGAGGCTATAATGGTGGGCTTACATAGAAGTGAATCATCGACAATGTCGTTAAATTGTATCGTCTGGATGGGAGACTTCTGAAAAGCGAAGATTGCTTTAAGTTTTTTGTTCGATAGATAATCTTTATCAAGCAATCGACAGCTATTTTGATGTAGTAAGGGAGTTTGTCTACCTCGAGGCAAACGTGAACTCCACGAATGAGATCTCAAAGAAGATCCTAAGTAGAATCTCCCTTGGCAACCGATGTTACTTCGGTTTATCGAAACAACTGGGCTCAAAACTCCTGACTCGAAGGACCAAAGTCAGGCTCTACAAAACTCTTATTTTGCCAGTCCTGTTATATGGAACCGAAAGCTGGACGCTAAGCAAAACTGCAGAGCTGATTCTTGGTGCCTTCGAAAGCAAAATTCTACGTCGAATATATGATTCTGTCTGCGAGGAAGGCGAATGGAGGAGAAGACACAACGGTGAACTCTACGATCTGTACCAAGATGTGGATGTAGTCCGACAGGCAAAAATCCATCGACTGCAGTGACTCGGCCACATCGAGCGCATGGGCAACAATACCCCAGGTAAGAGGATCTTCGAATCCGAGTCTCCTGGTTCGAGAAGGAGATGAAGACCTCCGGTATAAGCATCAAGTAATCGTGGATGCGATCGCCGTGGCGTAGTGGGTAAGTGCGTCGACTCCTACGCATAGGGTGCCAGGTTCGATACGCGAATTTACCACCTTTCATGATTCACAGCTCCACCTCTTTCGAGTCATTGACAATGCTCAAGGAGTATTTCTGTCTAGAAAAAGCTTCTCAACTTCGCCGTTCGGAGTCGGCATTAAGACTCCCACGCGTGAAAGAACAATAGCACGCACAACACGAGTGGTTGCTGAGAAGCAAGTCCAAGGTCCGTCTCAGACTGTCGCGCCACCCATATTATTATTATTATTATAATCCCGGATGCAAGACAGCTTGAACTGGATGACTGGAATCAGCGTGTCCAGGACCGTCAACGATGGAAGGCAGCGATATCTCAGGCTCAGGCCCACCACTGGTCGTATGGCTGATAAGTAAGTAACACAATCTTAATGAGGAATATGAATTTCGAATAGGTGGTCACCGCTAGGCTGGTGCGTTTTAAATTATTTGAATCCAGATATTCAGAACGACAGAAAAGAGGTTGGCTTTCAAGCACGAAATCAGTCATCAAATAAATCTTGTCCTACATCTCATGGAGACCCATTCCCAATGTTATTGATGAATAGCATATAATTGTATTAACCAACCATTTAAACCATAAATGAGCCTCGGTACTGAGTAAAATTTTAATACACGTGCAAACATGGAATTTGTACGTCATCAGTTTTATTTTCATTTAGATGTCTGCTTCAGCAACAACCTCTTTATATTGCATTATATTATAGTATGTGAATAAATGAATAAATTTATTTAAGTTCAATGGCAGTACTATAAATATGTTTGCCCTGTTCCAAGTACATTCTCCTTATTAAGGGTCGGCCATTGAAGCGATTAAAGGTGCTTCGTCCTCTGATTAATGAAATGAAGATGAATCATGAATGCAAAGTCGTTACGGCATGACTCTTGGGAAAGATCTTTAACAAATCAAATAAAGAAAAACAATTTTTCTGCAGGGAAAAGGTCTTCTTTGTGTTAAACTGGCGCTTTGATATCACTGGACGAGTGACAAGGTTATGTCATGGCAATAATAACCATTTCAGTCGTTGTCTACAATCTATTCCTGATTTTATCTCCAAATGAAATAATTAATAAAAAAATCTTCCCTGTCTAATCTAAGTGTTCACTTATCGTGCCAATTACACACTTTCTGGAATAGTCCAAATGCTTTAGGGAAGAGTACAATAACTTTGGCGTCAAGTAATGTTAACGGTATTTTGTAGAGGGGTTAAAAACTAGCAATTTTTTCTCAAAAACTAGAAGACATAAAGCCATGCGGTTTCTAATGCTCGATTCGGAAGTGATATAAGCAGGGTTGCCGCTATGCGACTTTAGTCGCAATTTGACCCTTTTTTACGCCGAGAGATCGTGATACGAGTTCTTAAAAATACCTCCATATTTTCCTGCGACTTTTGGATGATATTTTATAAGAGACATTGTTTTCCATGTAAACGTACTCATTTCAGAAAATGAAGTGGTGGAGTTAGAATTCTTAAACTCCTCATTTACAATTTAAGTTTGAGACGGTCTTATTGGACGTTTATCTATGCTTTACGTAACAGTGGCATTGGAAATTACAATCTTTCTTTTAAAATTGTGTTTATTGTGTGTTATTATGTTTATTATTTATTTTTTTATTTTTCTGCAGCGTGACACTTTTTTTGCGACTTTCTCAAATTTTTCTGCGGCAACCCTGGATATATAAGTATTGACTACAGAAAGTCAATTTAGAGCACCATTTCCCAATTTTCATTTCCCATTTTGTGTCAAAAATTTCAGTTTGAATGCGAATTATTGAAGCTCTGTTAATATAAATAATTTGATGTAAATTTCATCTCTAGCAATTTCATTTCTAGCTTTCAAATTCTGTACAGTACCTACTTCATTGTAAGTGTTTCCATTTTAAGTAATTTTTGTTAAATTGCCCCTAACTCCTAAACGGAGCGAGGTGGACCTCCCCTCCCATAGTAGAAAATCCTGCTTTTAAACACCTATACAAAATACAGTTAATATTTCTTTATTTTTCGAGGAACATCTCGAAATCGTTAACTTCCCTTCTGTGCATGATATCGAAACTCGGTAATAAACAAGCATGACAAGTGATTCCAAAACGAAAGCACCAAACGAACGTGTGAAGAATCAATCAATGATGTAAAAAAAACATACATTTTATTCCACCATTAGAACCAATCAGTTGCACCCAACTTAAAAATTAAGTGCCTTCTATTCCAATGAATCTCCATTAAAAAGACTTCCGTGAAAATCCAGAAAAACACAATTCGACGGAGAAAGTAAAACTGAGATGATCATACCTCTCGGTGTGAGAATAAGAGTTTTTGGAAGCATGCAACAGAAGAGAATCGCAAAAAAATAAAAACAAAATATGGCCTGAAGTAAAAGTGGCACAAGAAAATCAAGTGGAAGAAAATTCATTCACCGTGGAGTACAAACACACTAGTTTATGTTTGTTCTATTAACTCTTCTGTATTCCGTCCTAGTAGGTTAATATCGCGAAGGAAAGGAAACATCAATAAATTGCAAACTAAACAGTGGCGAATAATGAGTCTCGCTATGAAGAGTAAACAATTATGAGAAATGGTTGAACGAGCCAATCTTGAACCCATATTAAGCAACAACACCACTCTAGTCCGCTTAAGGGAAATACACCCATCTAGTCCGTCATAGTGCGTGCAAATAGAGCACCGAAGGTCAGCAGACGTACATAAGGCAGGACTTGAGGTCTCTGTCCCAAAATTATATATTGGTTGTACAAGTTAATCACAAACCAGAACCTTACGATTCAATTTAGGTTTTATAAATAAATCGCTTTAATGTCATTTTTTCTATTCTATGCTAACTTACGCAAAGCACACGACACGGGTAGTCACTAAATATGCTGCATCGGCACACCGGCTGCTTTCGTTGAAGATCGCGATCGAGGTGATAGAGACGTTAAACTCGGTACATTGAACTGACCCTTCTCGTATTGTTGAAATGCAAGCCCTAAACAATCTGCATTAGCTGCTAGATATGTCATCAAATTGCAGTTCGATTATAAAAACAAACTAATCGACTTAACTGAGTCATGTAGAGCGCATGGACAACAATGCTCCAGCCCGAAAGTACAGGAAAACAAACCCCATTCGCCTAGATCATTCGACCAATGGGGATGGATGGATGAAATAGGATGAACACGCAATCCAAAGGATTAATTAGGCCTAATTTTTATAAGGGAATGATCTGCCCAACGAGTAAAATATAACAATTTTAACGAGCTCTCTTACTGGAAACTGCGGCCCACCTTCACAAAATTCATCTGTGCGAATACAAGGTATGTCGGCCTTGTCTGGAAGTGGATGAGACATGCGAGCACATTTTATATGAATGAAGGAAACGCATTTTGATCCACGGAAGTGAGTATCTCTTCAGGGGAATTAAAGGAGTCAACTACAAAGGAAGTACTGCCATTTCAAAGCTGAACTCATTTTGGCATGATCCACAAAAAGGATACTCATTGGACTAAGGCAACTAAAGTTAGAACATTGTCATAGTCTTAAAACTGAAGAACTTCAGAAGTGATCTGAACCTGAAAAGGGGATCGAAGACACACTCGCATCGTGGACTCGATACCGAGAGAGCTCGCGCAGTCTCAAACAGACTTTATGCAATCTTAACCAGATCTTAAGAAAATATGTCAAGGTTCTTCTACCCTCAAGTGCCTAATTCGGAGGGCCATCACAATTTTCACAAATTTTGGAAAAAGTCCCAAAATAATAAGTACACTCAATTATAAATTCCTATGGAATCATTTGAGCGAAACCAGCAGAATTTATTTTTACACCTTTCGCTCAAATGGCAGATGAATAAGTTTCATAATTGCAGAAATAAAATGTTCACACAGAACTGAGTTTATTGTCTTGAGATGATGTCTCATGTGACAGATTTGCGACACGCATTGAAATTCTACTTCTTGGGTAATCTGGAAACGACTGGACTACACAGGGCGCTCATTCGGCTCCGGCAGGCCCTAGGTAGAGATATTCTGGGTATCTCTGCAGTCTTTAAACGGCCAAATTTCTCCAGCATCCTCCAAACGGAAATCCTTGCCATTCGATATTCGTGCCGGTAAATTAGATCTCGACCAAATACAATGTATAGATTACCAAGGCTTCTTCATCTTCCCCCATAACCATTAGCCATAAGTCCAGGAATGCCACAATGAGCTTTCTGCAGTAGCGGAAAAGGTCGAACCCTAATCTGGACTCCTGGGCATACTTCTGAAATATTGAATCACTTCCAGTGCACTTGTCCAGTGCTTGATAGAGCAAAGCTACGGACTCTATGAAAGTAGAGTTATCGGAAAAGAACATCATCATCATTACTGTTGAACGTTTAAACCAGAGCTGTGTCAATACGGCGCTTAATGCTGATTGAGTTAATATGAACCGCCACCAAGCACTTATATGCTGACACAGATTCAGTTCAAAATACTGGCATCCATATGATTGCTGATGAGAATTATGCGATATTTTTTTACATTAAAAACTGAAGTTAGTGGCATTACTTTCATTTAACCGCATCAACCATAAGTCAATTTTACGTCCACTTGACAGTCTGTCAATCGCATCGCAGGAAGTTGATTTACTAGTTTATTACCAGCAACTCCGAAAGGTATGTAAAAAGAGACAAGGCGCTGGATAAGTGCTCCTTTTAAACCTACGGCTATTTATATAAAGAGATGTAGGTGCCCACATTCGCAACGCGAAGAAACCTGTCCAAATTCAAGGAAAACCGAGTTGGTTGTCTTTACAAGAAAATACACAATTAGTCCTCCCGATCCTCTAATCACTGCGTGGTACGAAGCAATAATTAAAGACAATGTACACTTTAAAGTCTCGGAAAACAGGCTGCTACGATTCTTTACTGCCGTAAGAAATTCATAGCTTATAAGTGGGTATTACATTACATTACACAGCCACGCATTGCGCAGTGTGATTCCTTAAGACATAAGATCTATATTGCTGGAGAGCGTTTCTTTATTGTGTGCAAGGTTGGGCGTACCTGGTCTGCCGTAGACATGCATATACAGCGGTAGCTAGATAGGAAGGGTGACTGCATGATTATAAAGAAACACATGCCCACTTAGACCATTCGGTCCATTGTGCCTTTTATATTTAAAATATTGTTGCATTCCCTCTTGGGATTTGTTGTATTACTTCCTTGGAATTTGTTGGTCATTCTTAATTTCTTTTAACGACTTTGGAAGTCATTTAGTGGATTTAAGATATCGTAGGATATCCCTTGGATCTATATTACTCAGATCCTGAAGGTGGTTGAAGTTTTATTCTCCTAGCAGTTTACTTCCGGTTTCCGCAATTGGATACATTTTGACCGATTTGACAGTCCCAGAGAGTTTGGAGTAGAGCACATTCGAGCTTTGAACATTGCTTGACTGTCTGAGAATATCAATATTTTAGTGTTGTTCTTCTTTTCTTTCTAATGCTTCAATTAAGGCAAAGAGTTCCGATTGGAATACGGAGGGGAATGAATACGGGACATCTAATTCCCACCCGCTCCTACACCACTATCAGATTTATCTTAATTTCTGGACGTGTTGTCATTTCGAAACTTTGTTGTTGTCCCATTCTCCTCTCTTCCGGCTCATGAGATCACTGGCTTATAATAATAATAATAATATGGGTGACGCTACAGTCCGAGGCGGACTTGGGACTAGCTTCTCAGCAACCACTCGTGCTGTGCGTGCTATTGTTCTTTCACGAGTGGAAGGGACCTACAGGTTAATGCCGACTCCTAACGGCCAAGTTTGAGAAACTTTTTCTAGACAGGAAATACTCTTTGAGCATTGTCAGTGACTCGAAAGAGTTGGAGCCGTGAAATATGAAAGGTGGTAAATTCGGGTATCGAACCTGGCACCCTCTGCGTAGGAGTCGACGCACTAACCAACTACGCCACTAGCTTGGGCTGGATAATTTATGTGTCCAAACTCAGAATTTCTGAGCGGAAAAACAGGTTGTACTGTAAGATGCGTGTAGCTTTCCTAGCAGACGTTGTGTAGTCGGGGCAAGTTGAAAATTGTTTCCTTTCTTTCCGTGGGATTCGTTCTTGTACCACTCATGATGAAGTTTCCTGGCGGCCTTCTCATAGCACATGCTTTCATCATGAGTTCACAGTAACTGGGGTAATCATTCATTCCAGTATGAAATTTATTGAAAACAAACCTTCACCAGCAATTAGTTCCAAAGTAGAGTAAAAGAATAAAATGCTGCCGGTTCACAACTCTTCCAAGCAATCCTTTCCTCAAAAGCGTCTGCGGTCTATTAGTAAAAATCAATGTGACTCCGATCACCAATTTTTGTGAACAAGAATAGACTTCCTCGTTAAACGATGTGAGTCTTTTTGTTGTGTCTCGCTTCTATTACAAAGCGATTAATATTCTGCTGCCGCATGAAATATAACTCGTTGCAAGAATGATCATTCATGAGTCACACTTGAGCCCAACAGGAACAAGGACATCTACAAAATGATGGACCACCCTTTGTGCCGACTCATGTCTTAAGATTCTCTTTAGTATCTTCAGCATAACAAGTTGACTCATCGCACTTTGAAGGTGATTCACTTTCGAAATAAACGAAATAAAGAACGAGATGCTGTGCATCTTCATACACATATAGTATGTCTTCGTTTATGTGGGTCATGTAGCCTTGGGTGAGCACCTAAATAAATACACTTCGAATGAAAGCATGCTAATCAATTCGAAAAATGCCCAGACTTTCGACATTTGATCACCTTGTCAATCAGTGGTCACTTATCGAAATCTACTTTCGTCCAAGACGAGTGGAAAGTTTGTGGGATATTTACGAGATGCAACATCAGTAAAAGTTAGAAATTGTGAGTTTATTTGGGTGTCGTAAATATTTACTGGAAGCTGATCCAATAGTGTCGGTTTGATAGCCGTTGACCTTAGACTTGACTTTGCTTAAAAATAGTAACATTCTTTGAATTGTTTGTTCCCGGGAAGAGTTGGGTTTATATTATTTGTTTCCATGGTAAATTATTCACAAAATCTAGAAAACTTCTGTGGCATCTTGATTTGACAATTGGGCGTGGACGTAATTATGTATATTCAAATTTCTTACGCAGGTTAGTATCGTATGTATACGTATTCAATATTTCAGTCTAGAACGACTCAAGCTCATTATAATTTCCACTGTGCACCGAAGCTGGGACAGATTATTTCGTATACGATTGGTACGGCGACATGGATTCCAGATAGAACACGAGACGGGGCTTATACACTGAACATGGAAAGTAAAAACCGGACAATGTAAATAAATGAGCAGTAATGACCAGTCCTTATTTGCTGCTGTTTTAGATCAATAATGTAGGATAGGCGAGCGAGTCAAATGAAACTACTTGAGAGGAGGTGTGCTACTTACGACAGTTTATTGAGAAGGAAGAAAATTGACATGACGGGTTATATTAATACTTTCATATGAAGCGGTACGCTTATGTAAAAGAAATGAGATAGTGTGAGCATCATACGATATGACAATAGTTTCTTATGACAATAGTTTCTTACTTTCGGTTAAAATTTACTTCTGACAATCTTAAGTATGTGTTATACGAGAAAACTTACAGTAGTGTAAAAAAAATGCCTACAATAAGTTGTAATTTTTTCCAATAGATTGCTTTAGTAATTTATACCTCGGGCTGTAATCGCCCAAATTAAATACCGTTGGCAAGATAAGATTTCGTACTTAAAAAAACATATGTACAGACTTGTGATTGGCTCAGAAAGAAGAAATACGCCATATTTTACAGTTTTACTTCGAAAATTAAATTTGGGTTATTTCTTGAAGGCTAAATGCATGATATCTCATATTTCACATAAACTATATCTAAGCACAATCTACAGCGTCAATAAACGTGATTTCGCACTTCCATCCCATTAGCCTATTTGCCAAAGACTTTGCGGTTAAATCAAGAATAAGATTTCGGGAAATAGAACCAAAAGTTCGTTGTCGTTTATTGTAACTCGAAAAATATTGCAATATTAATACAGATTACCAACAGCCCATCCCACCATTTACTATAACAATTCCAACAAGATAACACTGGTTACAACTCTCACTTGAGTCGAAAAACCCCATTAATGTAAGCACAGACGGCTCAAAGCAGCAAGAAAGTGTCGGTACTGGTGTACACAATAGAACGCAAAACATGTCTGCTATAAATTGCTATAAACGATGAAAGAAGCATCATCTTTCAGGCCGATCTGGGAGCCATTCAGAAAGCCTGAGTTTCAGCGCAGACTGTGCTCGAATTAATATGTATGTAGATAGAAGGTAGCGTTCAAAGCACTTACGGCCCAAACCCAAAGAATCAGTCGCGTCCGTTGCGTTTGGAAAATACAAGAATCGTAGTTGCCGGATTGCAAAGAGGTGCCCAATGACTACGTTGCGTACGCAATCCACTCTTATATAAATCTAAGAAATTCGAAATTTTAAGGTTGCGGAATTATTAGGAATTATTCAAAAACAATTTTAAATAAACAGAAAGTATTCTTTCATTCATAAAATATCATAAAAACCTTCACGTAAGGAGCTCCCGAATGAATTGCCATAGAAACATCTGTCAATCGCACAGAAAGTTAAAAGCAGAAATGCAGTATTACAGAGATAGCCGACATCACAGCTGATTGTCTCCTAGTTCATCGACGAATTTTAGTGCCTTTTTGATGGATATTCATGAATTTCTGACGTTTATTCTCGAAATAACATGAACACGTTATAAAAAACAGTTGTCAAAAATCTTAAGGGGAAAGAGAGGTAGAAGTCGGGCATCTCTGTAGTACTTCATTTCTGGTTAAAAGTCATCCATCGATGTGAATTTCACTTGTGGGCTGCTTTGGTGTCTCTCTCTCTCTCATAAGTCTTTTTGAGTTGTCTATTTTTAGACACGGCGTAACGCAAACGACGGATTCTATGGGTTTGGGCTTTATGGGCTTGGGCCTTTAAAAGTAATACAATAAATCCCAAAACGGTACTTAACTGCTTCGATGCGCTGCAGGACCTCTGTAGTAACAACGCAGTCGCCTATAGGTCCCTGGACTCATGGGAATCCAGGGAAACGAAACAGCTGATAAAGCAGTTAAGAGTGACGTCACAACATCTGAAAAACTAAGCATCGCAGGTCCGATAAAATGTTTCTTCCATGAACTACTAATAACAGCCAACGATGCGTAGAAGAATACTAATTCATGCTTTAAAAGCAAAATCTTCCGGCCCGAATACCACACCGCCAAAACCAAATAAATAATCTGGCTACCAAGAGTTAACTGCTGCGTACTCTTAGGGATCATTACAGATCACTCCCATAGATTAGGCCTGATTCCCGCCGGTAGATGAAGAAACTGCAATGAAACGGAGGTGGTCGAAAATCTGGAGAATTTTCTTTATCTCTGCTTGGCTTTAGTTGAAACTCGATACGAAGCACTATGTCAACCATTATTTAAATCCCTAAATGATGTGGCCGTCGTGAATCCATAGCATGTCAAACGTTTCGCAAAAACTACTGGAAGATTCTTCTATGGACAACTAAGTTAACTCTACTTAGTGGTAGAACTATGGACTAGCTGGTCTATGTGAGGATGATCCGCCGCCCCCCAATCTAACCTAACCTATATGTATCTCAAATTATTAAAAACTATTTGACAAGACTAAAAAATAATGATGGGGGTGTTTTGTGTTGAGTCTATCAGGATAATTTCTATTTTATTAAGAGTTAAGATCATGAATATTTGTTGAATCTCGAATTTGTACTCTTAGCTAAACCAATTCTTAGGACCAGGAATCGCCACTGCCCTGAGTCCGACCATTGAAAGAAAAAAAAATAATAAAAAAAATGGAAGTAAAAATCTTTCTAGTCGCTAGGCATAAAAAGGGACAAATAATTTTTCATCAATGTCGAAAATAAAAAAAAGTAAATGGAAGGAAAAATAAGGAAGGGGTGAATTCCATTATTGAACATCAATTGTATTGAGAACAAAATGCTCTCGCTCTCAAAAGAGAGGAAGTATAATAATGCAGCTGTGTTGCTGAAATGGGTTTCAAACGGAAGTACACTTGCGCTCAACTCAGTTCAAGAAAAGAAACTAACGTTGACCCAAATGTGGAGCGTAAACTTGCACTGTAAGACATACTTACATACAGGGCGCTTCATTTTGATTAGTCTCTGAAGAAAAATTTGACATTTCGTATTGACACACATTCCATTCCAAACACCTTTAAATAATGTGAGTAGTCCTAGTCATTGAGAAGTTTTTGTATAGCATCAGATATGAAGTAATACAGAGATGGCCGACTTCACAACTAATTGGCCCCTAGTCCATCGACGAATTTGAGTGCCTTTTTGACAGATATCCATTCCTTTTTGACGGTTATTCGCGAAATAATGTGAATGCCGTTCTCTGATTGACCAATTTGTTTTGAGAAAATGATGTATAAAAAGGTCGCCAATAATGTTAAGGGGCAGAAGTCGGGCATCTCAGTTATACTTAATTTTACTATAGCATGCTAAAAAAGTCACATCGCTCATGTCATGTGTGCCTTGCCTAAACCATGTTCAACATAAAATGTCTAGGTCCACTGGTTTTTCCCTTAATGGAGCAGAAATCGTTCTCCATCGTCATCCTACACAATTTAACCTCTAACGGGCAGAACCGCCTTTAGTCGGGGTTATGGCAAGTAGCTTAAAACTCCTACACTTCCACATTTTTCAAAAAATCGTTGGAATTTTTACATTGTCTTTTAGAGGGTTGACCAAATTTTGAACTTTCTTTTGTAAGAGAGTTTTTGGAACATTTGGCCAGTGCAATGATATTCTGGTAAGAGATTAGCCTGTATCTACTCATTCTTTAAATTTCAAGCAAGTTTGCAACTCTATTTGTTTCAGTGATATCTCTATCGCATCACGACTGACGAATTAATTTAAATCAAGACAAATCATTTTGATATTGATTTGAAACCTTTTCGATCATCAAATTTGTGTTATATTCTGAATGCATTAACCAGATATAACCTCTAAGCACCTCGGATAGAAAGGAAGGCAGAACATACATAAAACGCTGTGATAGTCTGACCTGCTCACTGTGTTCACAGAAATAGAAAATGCTAGAGCTCAGAAAAATAAGTTGATTGCCGCCCCTCTCGTAAAGCAACTTCATTGTTGCTGCTCTTGTTTAGAAACTGAAATCCATTGCTTGTCAGTTGCATACCATACTTCATGAACAAACTTGTATTGTGGATTAAAATATCAGCATTAACCTGTGCCTGTCCATATAGCATGTTTTAAGTTGAATTCCACTCGTAGCAGGCTTAACACAGCTTAAAGATAAGCGTATTCATAAACAATTTTCATTCGCTCCCTCGTGACTTTCCAACGAAAGTGAATGTGTTTCGGCTAATCTAAAATGTCAGACACAACCGTTCCACTTATGGAACTTAAGAGGTCAACGAAGTTTAGCTGCCAATTGTGACATGCAATTACTCGGCCACACATTCATTTAGCACTCCGCGCGTATATTTGATTCCAAGGCGCGCACCAATCACCTCCCGAAAACAACTATAACCTTGATCGAAGCGTTTAAGGAAGTGGTTCTCCTCTTCACTGAAACCATTGAGGTAATTGAAGCTGCCACTCGCCATACAAATCGAAACAAATTAGCGGTCGAGCTTTGTCTCAAAAAATGTAAATTAACTTAGCTTAACCTTCGGACAGGCGGTGATGATTGAAAATGGCTCGAAAACAATTTTCCCCACGTACGGCTGCGTGTTAATCACTCGAGTGTTGACGGCGACGGGTACCTACAAAAGAAACTATTCCAGCGGCAGATGTATGAATTTCCCAGCACTCAGGCAGTAAATCTACTAGACGACGTAAAGAAAATATTGCCAAGTGACTCAATGGCCTAGAGCAGCAGCAGAGATCGCACAAAGATCACACACTCGATCGCAATGGTACGAAGCAAATACAAGCACTGCGGCAACTTTCCCTTCGAATAAAAATAAACAAAGCCGTGAATAGTCCCACAATTGTTCTCATTTTCACAGATGAAACCGGCTGACTGTGGAAGATTCAAAAGATTGGGAAAAAAATTGTTTATTTTCTTGTTGGTAACATGTCTGCATTGTTGCAAAGATTTAACGGTGAGGGAAAAGCTGTTAAAAACTTTTTGAATTGACATGTGTCTGAGTGTTGGTGAGAATTAAGGGCCGTTTGGAAATATGCTCAAGAATCTTGAGGGAAGTAGATGCAAAAGTAGGGACATTTTTTTGCAACATTTGGCAGAAAAAATAGGGTCGATAAGTGTGAGCATTGTTGAACAACTGGGTATTTAAGGAACACCATAGAAACTTGTCCAATTTGCACTAATTAAGGACAGCAAGCCCTTGTAAACCCTCTACAACGGGGATCCACTATCCTGCGCCAGGTTTTCTTGAGACGTTCTTCTGACGCCCTATGTTAAAAGATTTTATAGCTTCGCATGGTTAGCTGTGCAGCTTTCAGTTGCGTAAACCATGTGGGCTGTATACCCAGCATGAATGTGTTCTCGGCCTTTAAAGGATAGGTTTAACATTGCGTATCAATAAGGATACGGTGTAGTGTACATCGAGTTGACGAGCATCGTTCCATTTGGATCGACCAGAACAAGAACCATTACAAATATGCTTATTTCCATTTATCTAACCAACAACAATTCCAACTTCGAGTTTGAAAACCCAGGCCAAATATGGACAAACCCACCATCAACAACGATCGTCAGTATAAAGCAGTTTCTGGACTGGAGTTGTCATGAGGCAGCATTGTAAATGGGGAAAGGCATAAATTACTGAACTGGACTGGTATTTGCTTCACATGCATGCCTTATACAGGGTGGGCCATCGAGTGGTTGACACTGACAGCTGTTTCCCGCTCGAAATCTTGACAGCAAGTCAGTTGTTTTACGCTTGAACAACGTTGGGAAAAATGTAAAACTTGTTTCCAAAGTAAGTGCTGTGTAGCCCAAACAGTGCGTTTTTTTAAAAGAACTTTTGGCCAAAATAAATCACACACTGATGTAAGTTCATACAAAAAGTTCGTGAGACTGGTATGCTAGTGGTCAATACTCATGGTCCCCGTCGTCGTACAGTCCGCACAGATGAGAATGTGGCTGTTGTGGCATCAATTGACCATTTTTCTCTGAAAATGAGGCTGGGAACAACGTTTCGGTCCACGGTGGGCGGTACAGAGCCACGTTCACCGACTTTTTTGCTACTGAAATTGAAGACATGAATTTGGTCGCCACCTGATTCATGTGGGATACCGCGCTAAGCCGCACAGACCATGCCACAATCGACCTTTTGCGCACTATATTCCCAAATCATCTTATCAGCCGAAACTTTAAACAAGGTCTTTGAAAATTGTGGTGACAGAATACGATACTGCGAAGTCAGCCGAGACAGCCACTCGAACGACGTTATATTTAATAATTAATGTTTGTTCTTACTAATAAAGCAATAATACATGGAACAAAATTAATGTTATTCATTTTATCGCATTTTTAAAATGAAACTTGTATTTGGCCCACCCTGTACATGGACTGCATTCAATTTCTGCAAAACTATGTCATTTGCCACACAGCTGTTGCAACAATGGCATGGACATGAAACACAGAATTGTTGTGATCAAAGGCACATAGCGAATTGTCAAGTTTTTGGTATGAAAACTTCATTTGCTAAAATATGACTGATGGTAAAGAACATGCGGTTGTCAATTCATCCATTCGGTCTCGGTCATCGAGGTGAAGAATGTAGATGCGTCTACTCCTACGCTGGGTCTTTTATGTTCAAACCCCGAGTTAAGCAACTTCCGCCTCCAGCTCTTTGTCAATGACCCGACAACGCTCAAAGAGTATTTCTGTCTAGAAAAAGATTCTCAAACGTCGCCGTTAGGTCTCGGATCAAAACCGTAGATACCATCCAGTACAGATAGAAAATCGCACACAAAACACGAATGGTTGTTCAATTTAGTAACTCGCGCCATCCATATTATTATAAGTATTAAGAAATAAAACAAATAAAATCAACAAAGAAAGCAAATGCAGAATGATATAAATAGAATACAGACAGAGACATATTTGTTGCTGCATGTACATATTCGATATCGAAATCAAAAGAAGAAATCCTCTGCTGGTCTACTTCAAGCGAGGTAGAACACAAAACTTGTCAGTCTCCTAAGAAACCAAGCCGCGTAGTCGACGTAGTCAGACTACACAACCCAAGCTTCATCATCATCATCATCTTCTGACCCGCATGATCCACTAAAGAGGTCGCGGGGGTAAGCCGCGCACGAGAGATCTCCAGGCAACTCGATCCTTCGCCATCGACACTAACTCATCAGAGGTAATGCCCAAGCGTAACCAGGCGACCTTATGGACTTGGTCCTACCACCTCATCCTGGGTCTGCCAGGTCGCCTACCTTATGGAATCGCATTCAAGGCCCGCCTCGGAAGTCGTGATGGTGGGGACATTCTTGCTATGTGACCAAACCAACGAAGTATAGTTCTTTCCGTTCGAAGAAGCAGCTACTCAACGTTGAGTTCCTCGCGCTCTCTCGTGTTTCTCACCCTATCCCGGCGAGTAAATGCCTAACGAACCAACCAACCTAACCCCCCTAATGACAAGAAGAAGACGATTGGATATTGCCAACCCTCGTGTGCCAGGGCCCCATTTGGAGCCAGGCCTGAATGACAGAATGTGAGCGTCTGGTGGCCGGATTGTCCCGCTCGGCAGCCGGTCGGGATGAGCCCGAATACACTACGAGCAACCCGTCAATGGCCTCGTGAGCCATTACGGTGGTGGGGGTGAAATCCCGCCATGCACACAATAGTGCGTGCGGGGAAAAACCTTCACCTTCGTAACCGTGAGACATCCCAAGAAAATACCACTACAGAGACTAATTGGATTTATTCAAATTTGCCTAACCGAATGCTACTGACGGGACTTTCCATACTTAAGTCAGCCTTTGAAAACGCTTGTTTAAGCACTATGACACCGCAATACAGGTTAAAACGGATGCTGTTAGAACATACATAAAGCCATAAAAAGGAAAATACAGAAGCAAAAAAGGGTGCCAGAACTCTTATTGGTAATTCCCCTCTTCCTTTATTTAGCAACGTAGATATACAACAATACTTAACCAAAGCGTAAAATTAATGCAGCATCAAATTCGGGAAAAGTCTGGAGAGACTAATGTTATGTTCCCAACTTGGACAGAAACCACTATAGGCAGTTCCCACCGAGTGGAAGTGTTTTCAAATGTCATTAGCTGTCAATTTTGAGGTATCTAGCAAAACATCTATTTCTTGACAAGAAATAAGAGTTTTGAGAAGAAAAGAAAAGGATAATATTTATATATTCTGACTACTAAAAATGAACACCAAAATAAACCAAAGTTCACACTGTAGGCTTTTTCGGTTTGGCAACCTCTAATGGACAAATAAACTCAAAAGAGATTTCAATTAGATTTCGCCCAAATTGTAGGGATTAGAAACCCTCCAAATGTATGGCGAAAAATCGGAGGCATGGAGAAATTTGATGAAACCTCGCGATTTCGTTTAGTGGAAACAATATTTCGCTCTCCAATAAAAACTATGAATGTCTATTTCAGGAGAACCTTGCAGGCCTTAAATCTTAACAGGCCTGACCTATGCCTAGGTAACTATCGTGTGCACAGAAACAGTTCAGAAAACTGTAATTGTTATAGGAGCGACTATAACATATAACATAATTCAATTCAATTCAAATAGCACCGCTCACTGCCTCCCAAGAAAAATAGGATTAGACCAAATGACAGTTGGAACCTAAACCTCATTAAGAGTCATTCATATGAGATCACTACGAATCGCGAACTTCGCAAACTCTGCCAATTTGTTCATGGGGAATTTTTTCCCATTAGCAGAGAGCAAGGAGTACAATTTGAGCAAACACATACAACTTGTGCATTTTTCGTTGTATGTGTCGAATTTTGTGGATCGCGTTGCCTCTCTTGTATTCTGCGAATTCTGTTTGACAGTTAGCAAAGAGAATGATTCGAGAGAAAAAACGTTAAATCTATTTTAGTCGATAAAAAACTCAATAATACCATCCTCATCTTTTTGCATACCAAAGAAAAAAGCTGGTTTATATTTGCAGAAATTGGTTCGCGTTCGCGTTCGCAATTCGACAAAAATTGGAAAGAATGGTAGCTCCGGTTGGAATTTTTAACCGCAAGACTGTTATCCCGCATGTGCACCTTAGCTTCAGAACTGCCTGTCTGAGCCCGGAGTTACTTCGTACAACGAATTTAAAACCACATGTTAAATACAAATAAAAGCTTTGATTATCGCAAATTCTCACAGAAAGAAAAAAGTTTTGCGATGATTAAATTATGACCTCTGATTTTAATCTTCGTCGATTTTGACAAAACACTACACTCCACCTAACGATTGGCTTGGAAGACATCACTCATTACTTTTTTGCTCATTCGTCTCTTCAGATGGCCGCAAACAATCAGTCATATGGCGCCTCAACAAATTTCGCTTTCAGACTCACTTCGCGTGAAACACGAAAAAACAAATTTCACTCGATCCATAGTGAGATCGTTGATAGCGATTTTCTGCTCAGCCATAGTTTTTCCTTTGATGTTTTTCACTTCTCTCATCTTCGTCAAAACGAATCCGTGCGAATCACGACAGTCAAGCACCTCCAAGCCATTCCACTCTGAACTCCGCTCTCGCAGCTTCAGCTTGCCTTGTAAGATCGATCGCACGCCATTGTCGAATCAACTTACTTTCCCATGCCTTAACCTATAAAAATAATATGAGACATACATTTGCAATGTAAATGTGAATGCTAACGCCTTTCAGTTTTTAACTCAATCCATTAAGACTGCCAATCATTGAAACGCCTGAAGTAGTGAAACCGAATATAAATTATCTTTTAGGTTCGTCTACCCACTCGCACACGCCGAAGAATCACTTCAAGAGCGCTCATGCTCTTTGAGCCTAAGATGCTAACCTTTTTTCTTCGTTAATCATGTCCAAAGGGGCCATTCCTTTCGGTTTCGGATTTGCCACATTGCTGTGCTAGTAAAAGTCAAAACGAAAGTTTACACCTCTGTCACACTTTCGTTTTTAATTTTTTATAACATCGAATAGCATCGATAAGTCGCCGATGGATTGGATATAAGCTCCATGCACGACCTACAGCTAATGACTCAATTGGATTCAATGAAAAAGGTAAGCCCGTAAAAGAAGCAAATTAACAGTCCAATCGTGAGTCATGACAGCCCTCATTTTCCGCCGCTGTCAACAGTACTCCCGGTCGCTTGTGTCATGTCGTGCAATGCAACCGATTGCGATTCAGTTTCTCTGGACCTAATTTACTTGCCGCCATTTCCCGTGACTTGGTAAACAAATATAAAAAAAAAATACAAAATGAATGTCGGTGACCGTTGAGACACCATCGCTGGTGGGCTTGTACGACTACAGAGTTACGTAAATGAGTACAAAACTGCATGGATTAGAAAATAGGAAGCATTTTCGAGGTGATGGAAGCTTTTTTTTTGTGTTTCCTTAACTCAGCGCCGCGCGCCGGTCGCCACGCCGCTGTGGATTGCACTGAACACATATCAAAGTTGGAACATGTCTTTTCTGATTTGCATTCAAGACGCGTGCTCACTGCTCAGCGCAAGGTTGGACGAAATAAAAACATAAAAGCAAGGAGAAAGGTGAAATCCACTTGTTCAATGCAGCATTAACGCACAACGATCTTATATAATAACCGAGAAGACATTAAATGAACAGAACTATGAACTAAGTCATTAACGGAAAGAATTAGACACGTGAGAGTGAGCTTTTGAAGCTGAGTGTTAGTTTCTTAGAAGGATGACGCATAATCTTGTGGGCTGTCTTGTGGTTGGATGTACTGTTTGCAGAGCTCGTACTGGTTAAACTGGTACACTGAACAAAATTATATATATCGTTGATGTCAACTAATTGATGCTAAACAAAATTTGCTTTCATTTTGTTATTCAACGAGAGAAGGAGAGTTTAGATTAGATTAGAGTGAATGTGCGAATTAATTTAATGCTAATTTTTTTACCTCCTAAATGTGAATATTTTTACTAGACAATTTGACTTTTTCATCTTCGCCATTTTACTCGAAAAGCCAAGAACTCAAAAATCGAATGAAAGACACCGTTTCTCATTTTAAAATATACATAGGCGGCTCAACCTGGGACAGCGAGTTTCGAAAATTTTGTTATATTTCCTTTTTCAGCAAAATTAAGGAAAATATGATACCAAGAGTTACAGAAAAATCTCTACATTTCTACTATCTTCCATTTTTTAAAATTCTTTCTTTACCTATATTCTCATTGCATCACATTAATTTTAGATGATAAAAATAAAATAATTGTGCAAAAAATATAATGGAATATAATCCAGGGAATAGTTAGTCACAGTCACGGTGCAGAAAGACAGCTATGTATGTACCTAGTTTATACTGACAAAGAAAAAAATCTGTCGTTTTCGCTCCTGGAGGCTGGGCTAACATGGGTGTTCCCTTATCCAAAGGGAGGTTAGCCAAACCATAAAAGAAGTTACTGGAGGACATGGAAAATCAACTGACCCAGGCAGAACCAACCGGACCTTTAGCAAAGTCGTTAGGGACAACCTCACGGATGTGATGTTAGACCTTAGTAACCATAATATAAGATCGAGAACATGAGAACTCTGATGAGTCTGTTTATCAGAGAGCTACTGAATTATTTAACAGAGAAACCGTCAGAGCAACCGGATTGACTCTCAGTGACGCCGGATGGTTCTCTAGCTGAGCCTTATCAAATGTAGCTATCACATTTTAGTAGAGTTCCTGTAAGTGTCTATTAGTCAAAAAGAGAAAGAAACGAAAATCCTCAAAGTGCAAGACGCATTACGCGCATGACCTCCTCGTTGGGTAACCTTGGCAGTAACACCAAGTGCTTGGCAGAAGTGGATAGCGAGAAAGTGGCGGCTATTACATCTAAATCTCCGGCTGCACGCGAGTGGATTGAGCAGGAAAACTTTATCCTAACCAAATTTTAACATTTTGTATTCTGTTCTTTTAATAGAAAGTAAAAAGATTAAGCCACGGTAGAGATGTGGCAGGAGAATGTCCACGGAAAGAGCGGCACAGCATTCTTTGGATCAAGGCCGCTGTATTTACATCCGTTCAAGTGCTGATGAGCCAAGAACTGTAAGCGTGAAATATTCATATTGCCAGCAAATAAAAAGAAAAAGTTATAATGCTTGGTTTGCAAAAAGATGATTCTTATCGACAAAAATCCCCACAAAAAATTTTGTAATTTCAATTAATTTGTCAAGCTGAGAATAATACACAAAGAAGCTGAAGAGCTCTAAACTCTAAACTCGTCCGCAGCAATCTGCGAATAGGACGAAATCCAAGTGATTGAAGTGTTAGAGCTTGCAAAGTTCGAAAGACGCGACTCTGTCTCCTACCTGACTCCCTTTTTAGAGATTCCATTTGCATGAAGGTCGTTCAAGTACCACTCTTTTAAACATTTCACTCACGATCTGTGTAAATGTATGTCACATTCAAGCAACTTCAACATCACATTTCAAAATTCTACCACTAAAAATGACCATTATATTGCTTAAAGTGTACTCAAAAATATAACCTAACAGGGTGCTAGTTGACTATGAAACTTCTGGTTTCAATGGAATCGATTAAATGTGTTAAGTGAAACTTTGCACGTACCGGTTTTTATAGCTTGGTAATGGGTTTTCATTTATTTGTTGTTTTAATTCTTCTTCTTTCACCGCTACACATGCTTGCAGCATTCGAACCAAACTGAAATCGGTTCAACAAAAAACAATAAACCACACGGAATCCAAAAGAATTGTAGCGGTACACGTAATTTTGGGCCATAATTTGCATTTCACGTAAGTTCATTATCGCATTTAAAACGGATGAGAGATGTTTCCAACTGGCTACTGTTTTCTGATTTTAGGTATTCTTGAGTACAAATGTTGCTTAGACTGTTGCAGGTATGTGCACAATGTGTTACGGCAATGGTAACAGAGTCTTTGATAGGTCATCAGGTTGTGAGGCATTTGATTGTTGTTCGTAACGATAAAACAAGAGATCGTTTAACAGTTTGTTGATGGAATCACATAAACAATTAAGACTTTTGAGACTCTTGTGTAAGTTGTTTCTATATTTGGGGATAACATAGAAAATGTTAGTTCGCATGTTTTTACAGTCACTCAAATGAAGTTTGCTGTTATTAGTATCATGGGACCTATTTCACAGAACATACATCATATACACTAGTTGTTGTGAATAAAAACTGAGTGTGAGCATTTCCTTAGCATTTAGGAGATAATGCTGTTTGGTTAAGTTTAGCGAATCCTCTCCACTCACATATTTTGACAGCTGAGTCTTACCTCCGTTTTGATGTGAATAGAGATGGAATATGCTCAGATATCGCATGTAAAAGTTGAGTGGGAATAGGAGGTCACTTCAAGGGAGAAAAACGTGAAAACAATTTAAAATAATGGAAAATACTGCGTCGGAAGAGGAATACTTTCACGGATTAAACTTTAATCCTCAAAAAAGAAAACGAAGTCTGGCATGGACGATGACAATCATCAAGTGTTTGCAATTTTATCCGTGCTTGCTGGAAAAAAGCCAAACTGCAGACATGAAAAATAAAAAGCAATCTGAGTTGAAAGCTATGGAAGAAGAAATAAAAAAATCCATGGCTTTAATTTGAATAAAACAAATTGATAACATGAAGGCCCGTGTCAAATCAAAAGGCGGTAAGGAGAAGACGGGCAATCTTCTCATTACATCAAAATACCAAAAACAATCAAAGGTATGATACCACCACCGGTTACTTCAGGAATATTGGAAAGGAAATGAGTACTTAACCACCCCATGTTACCAAACTCAAATCTATACACGTTCTTGAAATTATAACCTATGGCCCCGAAACGACATGACTTATAATTCTTTGTTTTTCGCGTTTGTATGTTTAAAATACATTATAACATATACTTTGTACCCTTGTGTTCTTACTCGTAGTGTTTTCTCAGTTTTTATTCCCACCACCTATGATTCTGACACTTCTGCAATATGATTACTGTTTCTCAGATTTGTTGTAAGGTTTACACTAAACGTACACAGAAAAATATCATACACATCATACAACAATCTTAATAAAAAATGTATCATGCAGCACTTCAAACTGCTGTAGCCACTACAGCAATGAGTTTTTAAAAGAGAAAATACACTAAAATAAGAATTTTTCGGTTTATGATTTTTGAATAATGCATATTTGTTCATCTTTTTTTAGGAACAACAAATTTCTATTTCTTTAAGAAATGTTTACTAAAAATCATGTATTATTTGGAAACACAGTTAAATTAAAAAAAATATGCTAGATTACACAATTAAGAGGTGTCAATAAATCATTTCGAGGTATAAAAAGAGTTTGTGTACCTCTGGGCAAAAGTAAACTAAACAAACGACCTCATAACGGAGATTCCCCATACAATCGTTCTTTTTAACCGTTGCTACTTCGGTTTGTCAAAAACAACTGGGCTCGAAACTCCTGACTCGAAGGACCAAAATCATGCTCTACAAAACTCGTATTTTCCCAGTCCAACTACAAGGTGGTTCAATATTAACCCGTACCCCAAATTTTTAAGTACTTTTTTACTAAATAACAGAAATTATTTTGAAGTCTTTATTTGGATCTTCATAATTTTTTTTGCGTTAATTGGAAAATATTTTTTATACACAGTTGTGCCGGTTTTCTTAATGCCACTATGTGGCGGCCTTTTTGTTTTTCGTTTCCCCACTTAGCGCCACTCGATTAGGATATCGACTTCGAAATTCATGCTGCGCTAAAACTACTGACCGATGATTGGTTAAAAGAAATCGACACAATTATTCACTGCTCTTGCGGAGTATAACGATACATTGCTTGTCTGTTTGTATCAGAAATAAAGTTTTACATACCGTTAGCCGACTTCACAGCTGATTGCCCCTAATCCATCGACGAATTTGAGTGCTTTTTTGACAGATATTCATGAATTTTTGACGGTTATTCACGAAATAATGTAAATGGTGTCTTCTGATTGGTCAATTTGTCTTAAAAAAATGTTATACAAAACAGGTGTCAAAAATTTTAAGGGGCAAGAGACGTAGAGAACGGACCTCTCTGTAATACTTCATTTCTGTTTTGTATACTGCAGCTGTCCAGTTCAAGTGTCAAATGTGACTGACGTACGACGCCATTTGCAAGAATTGTAATATCTTCCGATAAGGTTACTAATTTTAACTATGGAGCCGAAAGTTGGACGTTAAGAAAAAAAGAAACATCAACGTCAGATATATGGTGCCGCCAACGAGGAAGGGGATTGGAGGAGAAGACACAACCGCGAGCTCTACGAGCTGTACCAGGATGTGGATGTAGTTAAAACTAATCAAAAACAAAAACTCGATGACTGCACTGGAGTGTCCACATCGATATCTTCGACACCAATGCTCCAGTTAAGTGGTTCTTTGGATCCGAGCCTCCTGGCCCGAGAAAATATATCGAGCCTCCGTTGTAAAAACCAACATCGCGGACGCAAGACAGCTTAATATTGATTGCTGGAAGTTGCATGTCCAGAACCGTCAACGATGGAAGGCGGGCTTAGACCCTTCATGGGCCGTTGGACTGATGAATACTTTATTAAACGTCGGACACATACACATGTGTCCGGTTTGGAGGTAGAGAATATCCACTCCATTTGAGAAAGTTTTTTTTTTCTCTTTGAGTTAATCTAATAAACAACGTAACGACTACCAAACAAAAACTATGTACCCCATATCTATATGGCCAAATAAAACATTGAAGGAATTACCAGTCCTTCCACCTATATCTTTGAAACAGCTGCAAACGATCAGTTCGGACGCATGAGCCAGGTCGGAGGCATCTTAATAACCCTACCCTAATCCACAAAACAAATCCCATCTTCGACTGCGTGAATGAACTCCACCATCACACACGTCCATTCAACAGATTCTGCCCGCAAATTCAATTCAATTCAAAATCACCATCACCATTCATCTCCGTTTTTGCGAGTCCACTTAATCCATCTCCGTCACAAACATCCCCCACATCTGATGCGATAAGTATCGTCAAACTCTACTTAAAAAGCAGACAGAGTTTAACACATTTGGCAGTGTTGCATAACAGCCAACATTTAAATGCGGCAAGAGTGCAAAAAGTCCAGTCTAATGATCAAGATTTGCAAATCTCTTGATAGATCAAAACCGCTTAGCCAGTGTCCAGTTACATAAGTTTATTTGACTTTCAGATACATCATTTTGGCAATGAATGGCTGGATCCCAACATGCGAGAGGAATGAGTGTGAATTGTAATTTGAAAGTAAATAAGTAAATTGCGATTAATCGAGGGAAAATCTAAAAAGTGGTCTCATTTTCTAGATTTCCTTCAATCTATAGGCGAATGCGTGTGTATATTCACTTCGTACTTAGGATCTGAACCAACTTGGCGTGAAATTGGACACAGCTAGCGATAAATTGTTCTAAGAAGAGAAACTGTTTATTTTATAGCTCAATCCGTCGGTACTGGCTGGACCGTGTAGAGCCCTAAGACAACACTACTCCAGCCAGAAGATTCTTCGAAAGGCAAGTGGAGCAACGCAGTAGAGAACGTCGATGAAACCGATGTCGCACACAGGTGGAAAAGAACTCCAAGGGTAAAGATCGTGCCAGCTGGAGAGGCTTGATGACTGAGGCCCGGGTCCACCCCGGGATGTAACGTTGTTAGAATAAGTTTGGTATTTGTTTTATGTCTATCTATTCGACTGACTAAATGTGGGAAATTGAAATATACGACAGTTGAAACCGATTTCCAGGGAACGACTATAAGTGGGTCGTTTGAACGGAATCGATGGTAGTCTGATTGAATGAAAATTGCAACAACGACATTTGCATTTCACTATAGAAAGCAAGGGAGTAAGAAAAATGTGGGAAAAAATCTCGTTGAAAAAGCCTAGTTTTCCTTCAGCATGAGCTTATGGCCGATCTGAAAATACTGCCTTTACAGCTCTGGGCCTCCAAAAGCCCACATTCCACGTGCAGAACCGAAAATCGTTGTTCTTTGTCCGTTGCCCATGGTTGTCAGAAGTAGGGTCATCTGTATTCGAGTCTTGTCGTCGGCTCTGGTAAGCCTGCTTCCAGCTATTTAGCGGTATGTCAGTCTTTTCGTCTAGAGCAAACGTAATTTATCTACAAAAAAAAACTGATACCAACTGTTACACGAGGGAGTAAACACTTGCCTCGCGGAATGAATCACCAAATCATTCGTGAATAAGCCGGATATGTAACTCAATAAAAACTGATAAAACTCTATGATTGAAATCAGCTTAACTTTAAAGCTCTCTAGACATGCAACTCCATTGCGATTCGAAGAATTAGGATAACACATCACCCATGTTCTTATTTATTATTGAGAATGAAACTTTGACTCAACACCGACGCTGATTCACGTCATTATTTGGATATCAGAGACATCCATCTGTTTGTATTCGAGCTAACCGGTGACTTGCGACAATCATAAACGTATCATTTGTAGCTAGCTAAGAATCCCATTCCTAAAACTTGATTAGCGCGATTGTAAGAAGCCAGACCGGAATTCAGCTTAATGACTAATGAGTCAACCACCCTCCAGACATGACTGAATTCACTACTTCACGCCGCACCGCCGATATGAATCAAATCGTCTACTCTAGGCGATGAATATTAAGTTTTTAAGACGTTAATAAATTGCGTGATTGATATTTTGTTTAAATATTCATTCAACTTGCAGCTTCTTTGTTTCGGCGAGAGTTTCCCTAAATGCTGGCGGTCATTTGCGTATTATGCGGCAGCTAGAGAAACTCGGAGATGTGAGAAATGTATTTATTTAAATTAATTCGAATTGTTGCTGAATTCTGTTGCGAAAGATTTGCTTAGGTTTTTGCACTCAATAATTAATGCACATCAGTTTTGAATGAATTTAGTAAAATTAACGTTCATTAAAAGTGACCTCCAGGATTGTGGAAATGCTTTCTAAGAGTGAAAACGAAGTTATAAATGTGTGACCAGGAATGACGAGCAATTTCAGTCATTACGCCATTTTGGTCGGACAGTTTTAATTATTGCAAACTACTGCGATGATTCAGTTGATAAAATCGAAGAGATTACAAGAAGTCAGTGGAACCTAAACAAGATATTTATTGGAACTTGATCTCATGAGAGACTGTAAGGCATGTCAAACTCTTCCAATTACGTATATTCCTTATCAATCGCGATAGACATATAAGATGTCGTTAATCACTAATAGTTTCACCTCTTTTCATTCAATGAGAGACATTTATGGCATGAAATGCTTCTTCATTAGGATCCGGACGGCAGCACTATAACTATAACTTTTGAGGTTTTCGAAAATCTTTACAGAGACTCGTTCCCAAGCAGGGACTTATGATAAATACAAATGCTCAGGAAGTGTGTGTCTAAATCAGTACATTGTATTCCCAGCGGAAGTAACAACTATTTAAGGGGCTGTCCATTTTCTGTAGTGTGATAGATTGAAAAACTATTATCCTTTACATTGACAATCGTGTGGTCATGAATGTTCTGGTAAAATCAACGAATGGCCAATCATTGCTGCTAGATCCTGTCTACACCTGGCACCCAATCAGGAAACAAACCATCTCTCTCTTAAAACAATTAAAAGTTTACTATTAGTAAAATTCATCACCAACACCAACATAAGGTGGAATCGAATAGAAACCTGCAAAATTGCAAGACCTCGAAAAAGACAGCAACCCCAATTTCAATAAACAGCAAAATTAAATAATAAACATAAGCAAGATTTGTTTGTAAAATGAAATGTGCTACTGAACTTATTTTGAAAATTCATTCACCAATAGAAAGCTACATTCACCGCGATTACGAAAGTTCGATTTAGTAAACCGACACAAGGTGTTTTGAGAGTCGAGTCGCTTTATAGGTGTTTAAGTATCGGTATTACTAATCTAAATCGACTCGAGCTTAAATACGTTCCACATGAGGATAATTGCTAGATGACGTTTTATGACGTAGAACGACTACTTTAACGACAATCATAGTACCGAAATTATAGAGGCCTTTCGAGACACGGCGTTAAACGAATTTTCTATGCTATATTATATGATACATATATATGATTAATAATATTTTTTAATGTAAAATAACAAAAAAAAAATATTTATCAGTTATACGGCTTTAGGAGTACCATAAAGAGAATGACAGAGATAGATTCGCCGAATATATATACACCCGAAAAAGAGTTCATATCTTAGAATCTCTATTTTCGGTAGCTCAGCTGCTTCGTTGCTAAAGGCGCTATTGCAGGAGAAAAAGTACGCTTTCGTATTGGGATGTATTTTTCATACGAGACAAAAACGCTGTAGTTACCAGTCAATGCTTTATTTGCTCTCACTATTAATAGCTCCAAGGTCAAACATTCTCTCTGGTGGGCATTGACTTGAGTATCGACTTGAAACTCCTCAGTCTCTTACCAAGATCTGCCATAATGTGAATATTTGGTCAATAGTGGATTTGGCTGGCCTGAACCCGCACTGATATTGACGACTGATATTGGCTGTTGACGTAAAGTTACATGCGTTTACAAACCTTCCTTTCCTTTCAGTCGATTAAAAGTGTGTAGAAATGGATCATAACTTTTACTTGTAACTAAATAATGCGGTGATGAAGTGATGTCACTTTAAGAATGTCCTTCTTTACCATTACCATAAATTGTATCATATTTCATTGATAACTTAAGATAGAACAGTAGGATTGGACACCAACCATGAAATGAGAGCTTAAACTTAAGTTCCACAATCCTAAAGTTACTGGCATTGTCTATTCTACACTCACATAGGTTAATGTTTTATCGTGGGCAGAGTATGCAACCTTTCGACAATAAAAATGCCAAGTAAGTGGTGTGTATGAGAGTAACTGGTGTAATAGATTCTATTCTAAAAATTCCCTTATAGTCATTCCTTTTGATCCAAAATGAGCGAGTGAATTAATTTTCATTGTGGCGAGATGTTATGACACTACATTTTGTGTACCCAAAAACTTTCTAGCTTCTCTTACACCTCTCGTGTTGTGTGCGAACCTGAACGGTGGAGTCTGAGAATTTTTCTATTGGCAGATATGCTCTCTGAGCATGAACTGTTACTCAAGAGAGGAAGTACCGTGAAAGTTATTGCATCAGATAACCAATCCCCTTTAGCGTTCGTTGATTTGTCCCATCAGGGAGGGATCCAGTCTAATAATAGGGATCCAGTCTAACTTTAATCCGACACAAAAGTTAATCACTTAAACACCAAATCAAAACCAATTCCACAACTGAAGTTCAATTTCATGGTCCAAATTTATTCCGTTCACCATACAACGTCTGGACAAGAAACTATTAAAACGAACATGAATACGGATGTTGTCTCCTTATTTCATGGATGTCATTAAATGCACACACGTTAGCAACTCTTCACTCTTTAATGGACTTTACTCTCAGTATAACACAAGACTAAGTTTATAGCTGATCTCAGTTATTCGGTTCGAAATAAAAGCAATTGGCGCCATGGTGATTCGAATGCAACATGTATGAATGGAGTAAAGTAAATACGGATAAAAGGGATACCTTGGTGGGTGGAATTTAATAATAATAGTATGGAAGGCGCTACAGTCCATAGAGAGTGAGGCCCTAGTTTCTACAGCAACCACTTGACTTGTGCATGTTATTGTATTAGAAGGGACCTACTGTTGTAAGCCAACTTCGAACCGTAGATTTTGAGAAGGTTTTTCTAGACAGTTATTGCTGTCTAAGCATTGTCAGAGACTCGAAAGAGGTGGAGCCGTGAAAAATATTTTGGTCGTAAAGGGAATCGAACCCAAGCATCGTAGTTCAACACCACGGTGGGTGGAGTGTAAGTAACTGAATGAGCCCACATATTTTTTAAGCTGAAATGATTGTCCAAAGTTTTCGAAATAAGAAATTACTTAAAATCGATAGTCGGCTGTTCTGAGTTCCTGACCGGAAGAAGTTCGCAAGCCGAAAATGAATTTATTCTGTTCTGCTTTCTCGGGTACAGGTCTTATTCCTAAGCACAAACGGGGTGAATATCCTTAAGATGATCCGAAAGCCTGAGTTTGTAAAATGTTCTTGTACTTAAATGACAATGATGGCCTATTCTGTTTAAGATGTTTTTACTTTAACCAATTGTACTAGAAAAAATATTGCGTCTAGCCAAGACAAGAAACCCGCTGTTTTAAGTGCACACTCATGTGAGACTCATATTATTGATTGAACAACAGGCCTTGAACTAAAATCGATTAGAATAGGTCCAGAGGTAAATGAGGTTAATACAGCAAATACTCTGAATTCAAAAAGTGCTTGCTCGCTAGCTGGTTGAAGCCTAGGTAGACGTCGACCAGATTATTATTCTTACCACTACTGCTCGTCACATTAAATTCGGGCATCGGAGAATAAACAACTTTTTTGCTTTGCTTTCTTTGCTCAATAAATTGTAGCCAATCGAATCATTGAACCATTATTTTATGTCATCATGGTACAGTTTAGAATTAAATATACAGTCAATCTCAAAAGTAACGATTCACCATGTTGTTTCTGTTTTCATCGCGGAAGAAGAAAATCTTAAATGCGGTAAGTAATTATTAATATACGTAACTAAAAGAAAAAAAAACAGGGGTTCATGAACCAAAAATATAACCAAATTTTCAGATTTTGTTTCAATATGTTTTTGACGCAGGTGAGCATGACTCTTGACATTATTTTCAAGTAGCCACACCCATCCATTTTTAAATCGGTGAACACTAAATTGACAACACTAGATGGTACTATAAATCCCCATGTCATGCCACATTCCTTTACGTGTTTAAATTTGTGTTTACATACTTTTTCCATAAGAATTTTGCTCGATTTTTTTCGTTTATAACCTGATGTGGTTACACTTGTTGGGCTGTTTTAAACAAATTTAGGTTTAGTTTTGGACTGTCGTCTGAATTTAATTTTGTATGTGAAAACAAATCTATTCTTTTGATGTTGACTGTATGAAACCAGATTTTTTCGAATATCTCAAGCTTGCCCCAACCTCTAACAGCAAGTTCAGATTAAAGACGAAGCGTACAAGAGACTCATTCACTTGGACTTGAACGTTTCTACGTTTTCATATGAACATCAGGATCGTGGATTTACTGATGCATTTGTGCAATAACGTTCAGATCAGAAATGAAGTATTACAGAGATGCCCGACTTCTACCTCTCTTCCCACTTAAGATTTTTGACACTGTTTTTTATAACGTGTTCATAAACCAAATTGATTTGACCAATTTGTTTGCTGACAAACAATCAGAGAACGGCATTTACGTTATTTCGTGAATAACCGTCAAAAATTCATGAATATCTGTCAAAAAAGCACTCAATTTCGTCGATGGACTAGGGGGCAATCAGCTGTGAAGTCGGCTATCTCTGTAATACTTCATTTCCGGTTCAGATGTAACCTTGACAACTGAAGGGGATTCTCTGATACTGTCATATACAGACATTTCACATCACAATTAATTCATCGGTTCTCGGCGAAAACAATTCGCAGATGCCAAATTTCCACGGTAGTATCAGCATTCTGCGTCTTGTTCACTTCGCACTACACAACTAGCATCCAACTAGGGCGGTCTCTAGCTAGCTGTCTCCAGTTAGTCTGTCTCCAAGTTAGTTGAAGTCCATATCGACCTGGGTTCGCCACCTTACACACAGGCGTCCTTTGTTGCGTTGCCCCACAGTTTCGAGGTCAAAGACTCTTCGGATCGGAGCTGAGTTGTTGATGCGGTCTACATGGCCCAGCCACTTTTGGCGTTGGATCCTTAGAAGACTGACAGCATGTAGCAGTTCGTCGTGAAATCTTCTCCTCCAGATGTCATCAACGCAAACAGGACCAAAGATCGTACGCTGAAATTTTCACTCAAAGAGACCAAGAAATTCTTCATCCGCTTTTGAGATTGTCCAGCAGGACTGGGATAATCAATGCCTTATAAAAATAAAGTCAACTTGGTCATTCGATTCATCGGGGGCAGCCGCGGCGTAGTGGGTAAGTGCGTCGACTCCTACGCAGAGGGTTTCCAGGTTCGATACCCGAATGTACCACCTATCATAATTCACGGCTCCACCTCTTTCGAGTCACTGTTAATGCTCAAAGAGTATTCCTGTCTAGAAAAAGCTTCTAAAATTCGCCGTTCGGAGTCGGCATTAAACTGTAGGTCCCTTCCACGCGTGGAAGAACAATACACGCACAACACATGTGGTTGCTGAGAAACTAGACCCAGGTCCACCTTGGACTGTCGGGCCACCCATATTATTATTATTGGTCATTCGAGGGACGGCTGAGTGGACTGAGTAATACCAGTTGTCTCTTCATCCCATAGAAATCTTGGTTGACAAGAGTTAGGTAGACAAAGTCCGAAACTATAGCTGCTCATTATGACACTCTGTCAATGACGTCGATGTTGAATGTCCTTTCTTGAGGAAAGCATATACTTTGTTTTGCCCTCGTTTTAGCCGTCTCATTGCCATCAAACACGTATGCAAACAGTTGCACTGACATTTAAAAGATCCTACCTCTACTGTTGGCCTGTGAGTCTTGCAAGATCGCCAGGATGGTGCTGAAGAAGTCACAACGGATTTCCTGCTTCTTTTCTGTATAACAATTTCTTGCGATAACTGTGGTCAGTACAATAACACCAAAAAGAAGACTCTTTTCGGTTTCTAACTTATTACATAAGCCCCACATGGGATCTCGCTTTATGATAATGGAAAAGAAAGTCAAATGAATATGAGTTAATAAGATACAATGAAATAACTCAAAGAATGCAACCATTCTGGTATTGAAAACCAAAAGTCTCTACTGTTGGCCTGTGTCTGATGCTGTATAAAATGAGAAAATGTCTTGAACCCACATGGCTTGAAGTATTTTGCCATAATTAAATTTACGTGATTTATTATCAGTTTCTTTTTCAACGTCTTTTTCAGCTATAGTAAAGGACAGCGCAGGGACAGTCATAGCAACTGCTTTTTGACTAATGTTTCACATCCCTGTCTTACACTCAACCATAGTCACCTCAGAGCGGATTCCTCAAACTAATAGTAGTAGTAAGATTTTTCGCTTTCAGGGAAAGCAGATAAGGCATCCGGATAAGAGGCAATCGGCCACCAAAAATACTCGAACAAAGAAGGGGAATGTTCGTTGATACAGTGTCAATCACCTTTTTTTTAAAGGGAACATAAAAACAACACCGACGAGAAAGCGAAATCAACAAAAACTGGAATTAATTAACTAATTTATTTTTACACCATTCACAAGCCGGAATCTTAAGTCCAATCATTCTGACTCACTTTGGTGAAAAACGAAATTAGAATCGATATCGCAAAGAAAACAGAAAAACACCCTTAAATCTTGGCCTGAGGGGGAAAAACTAGTCTCTTGGTGTAACTAGTTTTTCTGTTGTAAGTTAATCAGGTTTCTTTCGGATTGGATTCAACTTGGTCAACAAATCGATTAAGCCGATGACAGAAACGGTTAAACTGGTTTCCCTACACGTATTCAACTCTTTTGTCTTTCATTTAAATTTTTTCTGGCATCCTGTATTCTTGTTTGAAAGAGGTCAAAGGATCCATTAAAAGGAACTTACTTTGTATTCGATCTTCTTGTTGCCGCGCTGAACTTTAATCCATATTCCAATGCACCTGCAACCGGACGGATGATTGTGTTCCAAATAGTTGTCGATGTTCTCTCTTTCGGAGAGAAAACTGTGTCAGCACTGCAGCCGCACAAACCACACACAATCGCCTGCAGTGGAACTTTTCTGCTGCCCGGTCTGGAGGTGGTCACAGTCTCGATTTGCACCGCGGTACGCTGTGTTATTCACTAAGTACCTCGTATTTCAAAATACCGTCTTGCAATTAATGCCCAACAATTTGCCTATTCGCAGTCACCACACGTAGCCGGGATTAGTCTTGTACTACCAACGCGTCGAACGCACTAAGCCTCGGTTCAAATGAAAACGAAATCGACAGCGACCACGATTTGGTCTCTTTTTTTTCGGGAAAATTTTTCTCCAATGGCACCTTTCACTTTACACACGAACCGAACAAAAACCAGTACTGACTGGGCTCTCTCCCGATTGTTTTTTTTTTTTCCTTTTGTTTTTGCTTATCTCTTTTGAGGCAAAAGCGCTTTCGTTGCGGAGTGTGTCGGACTTACTGCGACGGCAGCTTAAAACGTACTAAATGGCAGTGTCGGTTTGGTTTGAGTTTTAAGATACAGAGATACGGCGTTACTTCTTGTGTTTCATGGTATTGTTTGACTTACCAACCGTCAGAGTGTGTACGGCTTCACCAGTGTGGAGGCAGCTGAGTCGGATGTAACAGCGGCAGTTGAGTGTGACAATTGTTCGCTAGCGACTATGCTGAGCACAGTGTCACCTCGAACAAAAGCAAGACCTACTGAAGCGAGCATGTAACAGGACAACAATTAACAACTGATGTTCTCCTCGCGAGACTGCATTGCATGAGCTTGTATATATCTGGGAAGTGCAAGACGCATGATGCCACCATTAGTAAGCCAGTTAACCGCAAATACTTCCACCTTCCGGTTTTCTACACTGTCTTCTTTTTGTTTTGTTTTGTTCCTGCTCTCGTCGGGGATATCGCAGATTGGGGGCACATAGAGAGCACGCGAAAATAGGACTCCACATACACTTTCTTACAAAGTCCGGAAAGTCAGAGAATGTGTTGGGTGTAAGCAGTCATGCATACACACGGGTTGGGATACTGTCATAACGGGAGACTGTGACTGTGAAACTTGTTCTAATGACCATGTACGAAATGGGATACCTTCCATTTGGGCACAGTGAGGTATCGTATAGCACATATGTACAAGCGCTTCAAAACAGGTCACAAGAAGTGGGTGTTAAGTCCGAAAGTGACAAATAAATACAATACTTAAATCGTATTTTATGCGACTGTCAAGGCTGTGGACCTTGTTGCCAAAAAGGAGAGAGTTTTACGTCGCGCAATTAAAAGAGGCGCATGTTCTTCATAAAAAAAGAAAGCATTTGGTGATCCTACAACAGGGTGTTGATCTTGATTGATAAAGACTTTTTTGGAAATTTTTACGAGTAAATACATCTTGCTTCTTAATTTTTGGATGTTGTTGTGGTATTTATTTATTGCGGTGCGCTTAGAACCAGGTTTATAGGCGTTTTCAAATTGCTATGGTATCCAATTTGTGAACATAAAGGTTCTCAATTGACAAACCTGCTCAAAAATGCCATACCATCCTTGTTTATTTTATTGCTAGAAATATGCCAGAACTTAGTCATCTGTGTCAACTTAACTACCTAGAAGGCAACATAGGTGAGGTTAGGTAAGTGGATAGACGTGGAGGGGGACACGTCTCACTTAGGTCCAGCTGGACCCATTTTAATGCCCATGGGAGATGCTAACCTCATAGTTCCTGCCCGTGGTCTTCAGATGTTGTTGTACTGTTGTTGAACAGCCATTTTTTTTTATTAATTTATTAGTATTACAAGGATTCATCATCATTTTTCATGAATTCCTATATTGACAAAGTAATAAATAATTATCAAAAATAGTTCGTTTTATTACTTCAATACATTTAATTTTGAATAAGACACGGTTAGTTTCTAATTGCAATTCATTACGAAGATTGTTTAAACAATTTCATCAGTCCTTTTATCATCAAAGTATTTTCAGATCTTGCTGTTATTGTTTGCTCCAGCCTGTAGTTGTTTACTTTACGAAGATGGTATGGTTGAGCTTCACCGACTCGAGTGGTACTGTTTGTTAAATATATTGGTGCATTACGCTTTTTTGAATTGAAAACCGATAGTAGGGTGTTCACCTGTAACCTTTGTTTTACGTTTAGCCATTGAAGCGCGCGAGCATATTTGTTGTCGGTGGCTTTGTGTTACACTTTAATATTGTCCTCATTCCTTTATTTTGAATTCTTTGAAGTCTTCTTATATGTCCGTAGTTGCAGCATACGTAAAATATAGACGCATTTTTTTACAAAAATTGTTAATTTTTAACAATTTCAGTTCGTTATTAAACTACGGTATTGCATTATTCAATTTCCTTTTCTTTACCTCAGCAAATTTTCTGATAGTTATTTGTAGCGCTAGTTACGAGTGGGGAGCAACTCGTGTAATAAAACAAATAAACAAATACTTTATATATAAACACAAAGGAACAAAAAAGCCCAAATCCGCTGGTCTGCACTGGGAAAACCACTGCGTAAGCTTTATCATCTATCCTACTCTTTAGACCTCTTTCCGAGCAGATGGAAAACAGCATTTGTCCAGCCGTCCCTAAAAAGGGCGAATCTTCGTCACCCACCTCGTACCGACCCATAGCACATGGCATCAAGCTCTCTTGTCAAACATGCGTGCTTTTGGTATCGATGAGTCTCTTCTTCTATGGATTAGAAATTACGTTTCGAACCGTTAAAGCCAAGTTGTCTTGGATGGGTTCAAGTCTGATATCCACCAAATAAATGCTGGTGTTCCCCCAGGCTCAGTTCTGTCTCCAACACTCTTTCTCATTTTTATAAATGATCTCTTCTAATCCAATCCATTCCTTCGCTGATGATAGCACCTTTAGCCTTTCATATTCGCTCCAAGACTCACGACCCCGCCATTCGGACGTAGAATTGGAACGAGAGCGTATGTTAAGCACATTGAATTCCGATCTTGACAGCATAATTAACTGGGTAAAAAACAATAGAGTGGAATTCAATGCTTCAAAAACTCAATGCTGTCTGCTGTCACTCAAGCGAACCCTTGACAATCAGCCATTATTCATGAATGGCGCTTGTGTCGATGGAACCGGAAAACGTTCCATCCTTGGTATGTGTATCAACACAACACTTAGTTGGAACAATCACATATTTGAGGTCGCCAAAAAGCTGCGATATGTTTAGGTTTCCTTAATCGATGCGAGAAATATTTCACCCCTTCTGATTTGGCTTTAATTTATAAGGCGTACATCCGCCTCAAGCTTGAATACAATGCTCATATCTGGTCTGGTGCCCCCAAGACCACACTGCACTTACTTGATAGAATCCAAAAGCGAGCCATAAGTTATAGGAGACAACAATATCGCAGAGTCATTAGACTAGCTCGAACATCGACGTACCGTCTCTTCTTTGTCCGTGTTTTATCGTTATTTCAACAAATGATGCTCAAGTGAGCTAGCCAACTGCATTCCTCCTCTCCATGAATGAACCCGCAATACTCGTCTCGCCAGGAATGCCCACCAGTATACCCTTAAGCCTACTTTCGGACGCACAGTTATATTAGAGACTCGTTCTTCAGCCGCACTGCACGAATATGGACTGAATGCTCTTCCCAGCCTAATATTTCCCACAGACCACAACCCGCAGATATTAGAGACTCCCTCTATACCTTCGGCCGTGCCCCGGTTGGTTGACCCCGGTTGACCCCAGTCACATAAAGGTATTTGCAATCCCTTGAGCACGCGCAAATTATAAAAAAAACTTAATTAAGGGAAAATCACCCTCAAATCATTGGTGGTCCAAGAACAACTGCACGATCGACAAAGACAGGAGGAGACAAAATAAGTAAAAGGACGATGTTAAAATCGAGTAAACAAATAAGGGGTGTGACACATTTGGAGAAGACTATAACAGACGTTAACAAATGCAAGGTGAAACATAATGAGTAAAAAGTTGCCAGTACATGTTGCAGAAGCTGGGACGTGTTGCGAAACGTAACTCACGCTATTCAGATTCTTAACATTTTCATTTAAATCTCTCGTCACATTATATTCTAGGTTTTACAATGTTAGTTGTTATGTAAATGGTTCTTTTATATACTTAAATATCGTTACCTCTTGATTGTCCTCCTTTTGTATATTATGCGTATCTAGTTTTATCTCTATAGTCGTGGTCTGGTATTTCCTCATTTTTTCTTGTCTGTGCATTCAAGTTTATCATATTCGTTACAACGTAGTCCACTAATGTACTTGATGAATCCTTATTCTTGTATGATCCTCAATCTTTTGTATTAAACCATTGTCTTTCTAACTCAAGTTTATATTTCGTACTTTTATACCAGTTAATGTTGAAGTCACCTCACCTGCCAAAATTATATTGTTACTTTTGTAGACAATATTTTCTATGTTATCCTTGATAGAGTGGAAAAAGGATTTGTCGTCATAACTGGGTGATCTGTATACACCTGCTATCGCTATTTCATCATTTTGATTCTTTATATCACAGGCTAAGTACCAACTTTTTTCCCAATCAATGGCTTTGTGTGTTATTTTATGTACTCGATCGATAGCAAATATCTACTCAAGAAATATCAAGCAGGCTTTCGATGTGGTTATTCACCAGTAGATTCTTACTTCAAAGCATCGCTGGGTCATTATTGAGCAGGGGAAGATATTGTTCGCCTTTTTTGTTGATTTCAAAGCCACCTTTGATACGATCGATCGAAATGCCTCTACAAATTATATAATATAGGAATATCTAGTCAGTTTGGAAGGGTGCTTGACAATTTGTACGACGGAATAACATATCCGGTTTGGAATGGAGTTGATATTTCAGATTGGTTTGAGTCGGAGATGGGGGTAAGACAGGGATGCTCACTTAGCTCGAATCTCTTTGCTTTGCTCATCGATGATCTAACTGATTCCTTGCCTGGTGGAATAGAAATGGCAGGAGTCTTAATAAAGGGCCTTCTATTCGCGGATGATGTAGTAATTTTCGCTTTCAACGTTAAAACGTGTGATTAATCGTCTCGGAGAATACTGTACATCACAGAATTTAACGGTCAACCTAGATAAATCAAAGATAATGGTCTTTAAAAAAGGACCTGGTAGAGCAAGGAATGAAGAATGCCAGTATAACCTTACGCCTATTGAAGTAGTTAAATCCTACAAATATCTTGGAGTAACTATTACAAGTAAGCTAAGTATGGAAATCCACTTGAAAGATAAGTTATCGAAGGCAAAAAATGCAATGTGCGCAACCTGGGACAGATGCTTTGCTTATAAATTTGTTACGCATAACGTGAAATACAAAGTCATTATATCAGTGGCCGAATTAATTATGATGTATGCAGCGAAATCCTGGGGTTACGCCAAATACGAAACTGTAAGTACTACATAAATAGATGCTCTCGTCTACCCAGCAATACACCTAATTATATACTACATAGTGAAACAGGCTTACCACCTTTATTTGTCAAAACTTTGAAACTGCACATGAATTTTTTAATGAAGGTGTTAAAAATGCCAGATGAAATATTACCAAAAATCTTCGCATTATACATAATTAGGCGGAAAAGCCTTTGGTATAAAGAATTAGAGGACCTCGAATCGACTTGCAGTTGTTAAATGATAACAACTAATTTAAGAAAAATGAATATGAATTTGTTCCAAGGTGGACGAGAAATTGAGGCAGGATTCCATAGACTGTGCCAAAACGTTCGCTCATAGAGTATATAGTCTTCTTCAGAATAATTTGTATGAACGCAATTATTTCGACAACACGAATTCGTTGGAATATATTTCAGCTATTTTCCAACTAAGGGGTGAGCTGGTAAAACTCGACTGCAATTAGTGTAACCTCTCTGTAAGAGAAGATGTCATTCACTTCATTGGTATATGTCCAGTTCTAAAGCAAGTGAGGAGGAACTTCCTGGGAGAAGATGTGGTAACAGTAACGGAAGTTTTAGCGCTCCTAAATTGCTTAAATGATACTTCACGCCTTTTCGTTTGTTTTAAAACAGCTATTAAATACAGAAGTGAAATTATAAATTAAGCTTTCTATTGACCAGTATAGAGATAATTACACATATAATTATATATTAGTTTTTTCTTTGTTTCTTCTCATGATTGTAAATAATATTAAATAGAACAATTTTGGAAGATCAAATTAAATGTCAATCAGGCAGACGGGAAACCCATGCAAAACAAATGATTTATGTAAATTAAATATGTATAACATGTAAAAGCCAAATAATAAATCTTATCTATCTTTCTATCTTTGTTTCTATCCAATTATTTTGAACTTATATCGTTACTCCGAAGTAGAGTTCGAATCAAGAGAATTATTATAGTACGGATAAGGATCCACTGTCAGATGTGTTTCGGATAGATTAATAAAGTCTGGTTTATTTGTGTCTGCTAATATCTCTAAGTTTATTTGTCACGAATTTTGGTTGCTATTTCCATACGAAAATCCTGACGAACCTGAAAATACGGATTTCTTCAAGTTCCATAAGATTGTACGAGAAGAATTCTCCCAGTGTTGTATGTCTCAATAGCTTGAGACTGGGCCATTGGCAAAGGTAGTGAGAAGCGTCCTCTAATTCTTCTTCGTCCCCTTTGTAGCCAGCCTCTGTATATGGTGTCATTGATAAGTCCCAGTTTGTGTTCATGATATCTCATTATGACCAGTTAAAGCTCGGACTACCATCCGCAGCAGCCTTTTGCTGCATTGTAGAAGCTTGTCGGTTTTTGCACTATTGAACTTAGGCCATAGAATTCGGGAGGTCTCACAGGAGCCCAAACTTTTATTACCTAACTCCATAATTTTGTCATACACTTTTTTCTTGATGTTTGAAAAAGTTGAATCAACACATGGGATTGCCTGGGATAAGTCAGTTTCCGCTCCTTTCCTGGCAAAATCCTCTGCTACCTTATAGCCGGTTATGTCTCCATCTCCTGATACCCATCATAGAGTACCAAGAACCTTTAGCCCTTCGCGGCAGCATGCGACCAGCTTGGACTTTATTTCAATTGCCGAAAATGCTTTATCGGCCACTTGGCTGTCAATTAGGATGGTAATATCAGCCTGTGGTATTTTCAACAGTGATATCATGATGCCAGGACCTCTGCTTGAAAAACACTGCCACTTTGGACTTAAGAGGCCAATTAGTAGTAGAGTCCTCTCTCTTGAAGGACAAAGCTGATTATATATAAGACCTTGATCAACCCTGTCCTGCTGAATGGAGCGGAGGCATGTACAATCTCAAAAACGGATGAGGAAGCCCTTGGTCTCTTCCAAACAAAAGTTCTGCGTGCGATCTTTGGTCCTGTTTGCGTTGACGGTTTTTGGAGGAGAACATTCAACCACGAACTGTGCGGGCGAATATGACAGCGATATAAGCCTAGGTTGGCGTCTTCAGATTCAACGCCTAAGATGGCTAGGCCATGTAGAGTGAATGAACAACACTGCTCCAGCCCGAAAAGTCTTTTGACTCCGAATCAGTGGGACAAAGCAATAGAGGATGTTACTGCATACATGACACCGCCGTGACATGGCAGAGGAATTGAGATGTATTATTCAGACTGGAACATGGGAGTTTGTCGACCGGTCATCAGTAGGGCGGAAAATTGGTAGCCGCATGGTATTGCGCAACAAGTACGGTCCTGATAGAAAGATGAAGCAGAGAAAGGCGAGGATAGTTACGAGAGGTTTCGCACAACGACCGGGTATAGATGTCGACGAGACTTTTGCCTCGGTAAATCGTTCGAAGTTCTATCCGTATGCTACACTAGTAGGCAATTTGTAATCACCGCCGCGTACTTGAACGGTACGCTATCTGAAGAAGTGTTCATGGAAGTCCCCAATAAGACACAGGAAACACTTCAGTACATGATACGAACAGAGAAGGACGACCGCATACTAGACAAGGCAAGAAAAATGCCATCAGAATTACAGAGTGGCAGCCCAAAAAGGCTCCTTACGGTTTGAAGCAAGCTGGATTTGGAGCTCAAAGTCCTGGGATTGAAGCCAACCCAATCGGATTCTAGTGTGTACTTCCAAGGTTCAGGGAGAGACTTAATGATGGTACTCCTCTATAACGACGACATCTTGGTAATGTTTCAGAACTCGGGGAAGATCAGTCTATTCAAGGAAGGCCTGGAAAAATCATTCAAAATCAAGGCGAAGTTGAGTGCTGCCTCGAGCAATTACGTAGGAGTCACGTAAGCAAAGGGCCGTCGGCGTATATGAGCTTATCCGAATCCGTTAAGGAAAGTATTTATCTGCTGCGATTTTTTGGCAAATTGGGATTTGGATCTCTCGTCAGTACCGTGGGAATATTCTGCAACATGGGAGAGCAGAACACAGCATCTAATATTTTGTAGGAAAGGCTCTGCGAAATAACAACATTTGCCTACGATACCTACGCACAAAGGACATGGGGTCAGGCGTGTTCAGTAAAAAACTTCCGGGTCCCAAGCACAGGAAGTGTCTAGAGATCAGCGGTCTCTTCCCCTTCACGTAACGAGGGGGAGTGTTAGGTTAGGGTGATTGCCACCAATGTAGCAGTTGTGGCCCGCTTAGAACCTGGTTAGATCCTTTGTGATATCACTACCCGGTGCTTTCCAACGACTCCCCTTAAAGGGACTACACTAAAGAAAATTAAATAAACCTGGAGACTACCTAATGGTATTCTAGTGGCCTATGTTGACAAGTTCACTCCTGTGTTTATTTACAGTCAGTTAGTTTTCCTGATAGACATAGCTATATCTTGTATCTTTAAGTGTGACATAGTTAGTTTCTTAGTATATCTTTTCTAGTTTTTGCAAGGGCTGGACAAGTGCCGAGGAGATGAAGCGTATTTTCTTCCTCCTCCTAGTCTCTATAGCTTCTGCGGTAGTCCTTGTGTGACTGGCATGGATACTGAGAAGGCAGTGATCGGTGATGATGCCCACTATGTTCCTTATTACATTCCTGTTTAGTTTTAGGAGTGTATTTGTTTTGTTTGGATTTAGTGAAGGCCAAATAAGCCTCAAAGTTCTACAAGTATCTAACTCCATCCATCTCCGATTAGCAGAGTCGTTAGTAACATCCTGATTATTTGCCAGTGGCAGTTCCACTCCTATTCTTAATAATTCGTCGGCCATTTCGTTGCCTGGAAAACCACTGTGCCAAGGTACCCAGAATAAGGTTAGGTTGCATCTAACCTTTATCCGCTAAGACGGCAAAGTCCTAGTATCTTCGATTTAATTGATGGTGTATCCAGAGCCTTAATGGCCGCCTATATATATTTATGGCGATAGATAAGGATATGTCCAGCTATGGCGCGAATACTCCTAGTCCTGTGCCCACGTCTGTTTTGAGCCACCTGTGTAGATCTTCAGGTAGCCTGGTTTTCTTACCAGATCTTTTTTTCCCAATTTTCTCAGTCTGGTAGGAGTGTTTTGAACCCAAACTCGAAGTCTAAAGTGGATATAATCTGTATGAGGTGGTAGTCTCGCATTTCTGATTATGACTCTGTATGACCTAGACTGTATGAACTGTTCCAGTGGTTGCACACCCTTAGCCTTAACGCTGCCTTGGTAGTTACCACCTTCCCATAGATGTGAGCTGTAGCAATGTTTCCATGGCGATCGCCATGGGATTCGAACCGGGGACCCCGCCGTGTCACATCATCTGAAAGGATTCTCTTACATGTGTTAACAGCTGCCGCCGCCTTCTTAATACGTTCCTTAATGTTCGGTTTCCAGCTTAACTTCTTCTTCTTCTTCATTTGGCGCTACAGTCCGGGGTGGACCTGGGCCTCAACCAACAAGCCTCTCCAGCTAGCACGGTCTCTGGCTAGCTGTCTCCAGTGTCGCACGCCAAGTTGGTTGAGGTCCTTCTCCACCTGGGTGCGCCACCTTAAACGCGGGCGTCCTCTGTTGCGTTGTCCCACGGGTTCGGAGTCGAAGACTCCGGGCCGGAGCTGAGTTGTCCATACGCTCTACATGGCCTAGCCATCTTAGGCGTTGGATCCGAAGACGCCTGACTAGACTCATGTCGCTGTACAGCCCGTACAGTTCGTGGTTGAATCTTCTCCTCCAAAAACCGTCAACGCAAACAGGACCAAAGATCGCACGCAGAGCTTTTCTCTCGAAAATACCAAGGACTTCCTCATCCGCTTTTGAGATTGTCCATGAGATTGTCCATTGAGCCCATAGAAACAGCGGTTGGCAAGAGTTAGTCTGCGTTTGATCTCGGTACTGATGTTGTTTGTACTGTTTACTGCGGCGCCGAGGTAGACGAAGTCCTTGACTACCTCGAAGTTATAGCTGCCCATTGTGCCGCTCTGTCCAAGACGTCGATGTTGTGTGTCCTTTCTTGATGATAGCATATACTTCGTTTTGCCCTCATTCACCGCTAGACCCATTTTAGCCGCCTCCGCCTCAATGCCAGCAAACGCCTCATTGACGGCTCACTGGATTTCAAAGCGTTGATATGGCGTCTCATGCTGGCACAAGCGTCTGCACTTAGCCTCTATCAGCGAACTCCTACTCTCACCTCTACGTGGTGAAATCTGGGAGCCGAGCACCTTCGATCGAAGATGGGGTAACCAACCCCCGTGGGACGTCGTTGGCGGCTGCAGACGAGAGAGGGGGGAGAGTGTGCCTGTACCAGGGCTCATCTCTCTTTATGGTTGGCGGCGGAGGAGCTGGAAACTGTCTGGCCAACGGCGGCATCCGAAACTCCAGTCAGACGGAGTTACCTGGTGCGCAGTCCTTCTAGAGCTACCTCGACATTTTCGGAGCACAGGTCTAGAAGGTTTCTTTTAAGGCCAGGTCGGGGCCTTGGAATTGAGATGGCGGCGGAAGATCCGTATAGTTTTAGGAACAACGGCGGCGCTCACAGCCTCAGCGAGGTTACCGACTCCGGATAAACCCGGACCCTCTGCCCGAGGGTTAAAGAATAGGGCCTGGCCTCCCAGTTGGGGGTTGTGCGTGGGGTTAACTCCCTCACCACGTAAAAATATCATGGTTCAGAGACAACCAACTGCCTCGGATACGGACGGAATTAATGTTCCAGCTTAACTTGCTGTATAAAATTACGCCTAAGTATTTGGCCTTTCTAGTGAAACTGAGTTCCTTTTTGTTCAGCTTAGGGGGCTCTATCGGCGTTATGATACGTCTTCTCGTGAATTGTACGAGCTTTCTTTTGGACTTCTCTCTTTTGGCCCAGTCCGGCTTTTCCTGTCCGCTTCTCTATTTTGTTTATTGAGTTCATAATATCCCTAACGGTGTGAAGAAATTTTCCCTTTACAACTAGGGCTATGTCATCTGCATAGGCCAGCTGTACTTGTCCACTAGCAATATCTAGTGAAGGGGGGAGTGTTAGTGTGTATGCATGGCTCTACTGCATACATGATACCGCCGTTCAGCAAGGACTATCTTCACTGAATTCTACAATGTCATATTTGACAGTTTTGGCATTGATCTGTAACGACTGGTTATGACTGGATGGGGGCTTCGTATATTAAATAGTTCTGTTTGTGTATTACTTATACTCTTGTAATAAACTCTTAATTTCGTTGTTGCTTAAAAAACTCTTTGTTTGGCATCATCGTGGCCAATAGCATAACGCAAACAATTGCAGAAGGGCCTGAACCAAGTTATTTTGCTTTATCGTTCCACTGCTATCAATTTCTTTATAATTGTCGAATAATATTTCATAAACTTGTTTCCTTACTTTATTTGTGTAAAATTCACTCTTAAGTTTCCAAGCCTCTGTCAATAGTCAATAATAATTTAAAAAAATCAACATTTTTTTCTCCATTCGATGCCATATTATTTTGTTGATATGCACTCAATAAAACTGTAAAAAGAAATGACACATGTAAATTGTAAGGTAAACCGAAAAGTCAAAATGTTTTGCTTACTGTACTCCGCCGCGGCGGCAAGTGGATTACAGATGTAAACCAATCGAAATTTAAAAAGTCATGTAAAAGTATGTTTATGTAAATGTCATTTTGAATGTCTCTATGGTTCTTGCCCATCTACATGCTTGGTTATAGAGCAGTTTCATTTTCTGCTATCCGCTGTCATATCACCTGTCAGTTAAACAACAAAGTTTAACATTGTTTATTTCACATCAATCGTCATCAATAATTGCCAAAATTTCTTTCCCGATCCATTCATACTCGCCAATATCTCCAGAAATGGCAGATAGGTTAACTCAACTGCAGGACACTGTAAATCAGGTGATTGGAACTCTCTTTTCGTCCCGATTAGACAAAAAATCGTAACAAAATGTTTGTTTTTTCAGCAAGCTGAGCACTTCTGCAATGCAATCGGTATCATCCAGCAAACATCGTATCCCAGTAAATTTCCCAACTTTGATCGGACCGGTAATCAAACACCGGTTCAAAATCAGCAACAAGAAGACTTTGCTCAACTATTTGCCCAATTGATTTCACGCTGTGCCAAAGATATCGACACCCTCATTGAATCACTCCCAAATGAAGACAACTCGATTGAGCTACAGAATCAAAGTCTCAAACGTCTCGAGTCGGAAAATCAAGAAGCATCCGCAAGACTAGAAGAGATCGTTCACAAAGGCGAACTCCTACTGGAGAAAATCCAAATCGCCCTCGAAGACATCGCTCAAGCCCAGCTAGACATGCAAATCACTTTTAAAAATAAGTAAAAATGTCTTATCCGGTGTAAATAGGCAAACAAAATAAAAATAAACATTTTACGTGGTATTTACGAAGAAGTCGTAGTCTCTTTTGATTTATTATTTTTTTTTATTAAAGTACGAGTTCAAAACACTTATACGTAGTACCTAGGTATTTACAATTAATAAATGTACACTAGTGGAGGATGTCCGAGAGTAATAGTTTCAAGCCTCCTCTTTCATAATTAATTATATCCGTTTGATTTTAGTTTGTTTGTACATTTATTTACAGTGGATTCTTTTTTTAATCTTTGATTGCTTAGGCGGTAGAATTGATAGAAAACATACATAGTATATGAACTGGAGGAGGGGAGAGGACCATCACTGTCCCTCGACTTGTCGAGAACAAACAAGCACAAGAGATGAACCAAGCTGTGACACCGATGCCATGGCATGCTTTTCGGGCCAATGCGAAAGAGGATTACTCCATGGACATTTAAAAAATATACTATAATTGTATTGCAAAATTGTACATTTCACATCTTTCGAAAGCTTGTTTCCTCTGCTCTCTTTAAAAGGTAAACATTAAAGCAAATTGTCTAATATAAATTACGTTTTGTTTTATAAAAAAAAAAAGGATGGGAATCATATGCATATTAACTATAAACATCTAGATTCTATATAATGTGTGTAGGGCCAGAGAGTAGATGAAGATGAAAAGATGAGGGCAAATGGAGAGGGGGGTTGAATGAATAAAATAAAAACCTAAACGCTAAAAGGAAACGAGAACTTATATTAAAAAAATAATAATATAGAGAAACTAATAAAATAAAATTCATTTCTGGGTATGCGTCAGAATTAGTTGAGTGTTCCTCGACAACCTTGTGCCCCACAGAGACAAGGTATCTTCTCATCCTCCAGGGGAAACTTGTAATCGTATGTGATCTCCTCATTAACTCCGATCGGTTGTTTGGAGTATATCACGATTTTCTTTTCTGATTCGATTGTTATCACCTTGGCATAACAATTGGGCTGAAAATAGAAAAAAGAAGAAAAAATATATGAGATTTATTTTTGTTAGATGTGACAAATGAATGCATCAAACAAATAGAGGAAAGGTGAAAGAAACGCACGGCAATCTTTAGGTTATGCAACTGTTAATTGCATCAAACAATGTAGAAGGAAGAGTACACATTTAGAAGAGGTGACGGAAAAACGTGTATTTTTATACTGACGTGGATCGCTATCTAGGTCAGACAAAGACCATGCTCAATATTTGTTCTTTCATCCAGCAAACCAGTATGGAGATCTCCAAGTCGTATGGAGAGTTCCAGATAACTCGATGTGGACTAAAACATTCCTAAAAGTTCTCAACTTCGACGTTTGGAGGCGGAATTAACCCTGTGAATCCCATCCACTTGTGAAAGGACAATAGCACGCACGACACGTGTGGCTGCTGTGGAAGATGGGTTCAGATCCGCCTCGGACTGCCTCGCCACCCATATTATGATTATTATAATATGTCCCCTTTTCATTTAAAGACTGCCGCAATTGAAAACATTCATGAGCTAACATATCTAACATACTCAGTGACTTCCAAGTCTCCCTATTCAAGAGACACAGAATCACGACTAGACACCCTAAACAATATTAATCTACAAATGCAAAGAACGTTCAGAACAAGATCAAACTCTGTTGTAAGCGCCAACAATGGAAGCAAAACATGGTTCACTTGTCGCTCAATGAATTCAAAGCAAAAAAGGAGAAGCAGAAGTAAAAAACAAATATTTATACTTACATTGCAACTGTGATTAATGAACCGCGCCAGGTTACCGCACTTGGTCGCATCAATGATGGTCTCCATGTCAATACGAAACAGATACGAGCTCCCAATACCAATGGCTTCGTACTTCTGCTCTCGCAAATCAGCGACAATCGGCCGAATCATTTGACCCACGTATTCGATAACCATTTCGTCAGCCGCAATGGGTTCCATGGCAAATAGACCCCAATCGTGAATTGCGGACTTGGCGAACTTAAGCTGTTTCTTTCGGAACTTCAATTGATTGAATTTGAGCAATTCAGATTCGCCTATCGATCCGAACGCAGTCAGCAAACGACGCTGATTAGAACGGGCCTCTCGCGATATACCTTGCATTTTGGACACAACCTTCGACTGAGCTTGCGATTGATCATCTAGGTCGAATTTAGACATATTGCTGGTATTTGCCTTGGCATGATGGTACTTGTGTTTCGCTTTGTCTTTGACGTCCAGTTTGTAGAAACCTTCCGTACGAGCAGAACCACTTTTGTGCTTCTTAAGCTCGTCCTCCTTTTTGCGTTTCTTGGACGGCGGTGGCAGATACGAACGGTCGGTGACACAGTGGTCCACCCAGTGAGTATTGTTCAGCCAAAAACTAAAAAGATGCAACAATTAGGAGAGCTAACAAAGATAGAGAGAGAGGGGGAGACGTACCCGTAACGATCCTCTTGCAAATGCTTTTCGTAGCTCAACCTGATATACTCGGCATCTTCGGCGTCAATGCCTCGTGTCAGGAACTCGTACAAAAGCATCATCTCTTGAGTAGCTTCTCTCGGCTTGAACATTTCCGTTGCCACAAAATTACTGCGCAAGAGTGCCAGTGCGGAAGAGGAAGTTGTTTTCCACCCACTTTCGATGTCTTTACCCGCCTGCGCAGAGCCCTTCTTCGGCTTTTCCTGCACAAGCCGGTCCTCCTCCTTCTTCTTTTGTGCACGAATTGAGTCTTTCCTTGGCCGCCCTGGACCGTACTTAATCGGAACAGTAGGTGCGGCAGCCGGCGTGGGAGCTTGTGACTCCACGATCTCTGGCTTCTTTACTACTGGCTGCGATGTGTAACCATGATCGTGTGCCAAGTAATTGTTCGTGGGCGTGACCGCGGATGAATTAGGAGGTTTGGCCTTGACTTCGCGTTCGTCTGCCTTAGGCGGCAGCGAATAGCAGTGCTCCAATGCAACTTGACTAGCTTGACTTGCTTGACTAGACCCACCGTCTGATGAGGTTGGGGACATCTTCACATCGTCCGGCATGCTGTACTCCTCGGAAACTTCGGGCGCATAGCCGTTGATGGCTTTGTCGCTGGCCGTCGTTTCGATGGACAACGCCTTGGGCTCTGGCTCTGCGGCTGGTTTGGGAGATGGCTCAAACGAAGCCTTCTTCCCTTTCGGCTCCTTAGTCTTCTTCGGTTCAGTCTTCGATTTCGATTGTGGTTTCTCGGGTTTTTTAGCCTTTGTAGGCTTCTCCTTCACCTCGAGAGGCTTTGTTTGCGCCTTCTTATTGGGCTCCACGAGGGATACGCCTGGAGTGGGTGGTACCTTGGTAATGTCGGGTGTCTGGGGAATATCCAAGCTGTTCGACTGAGCGATGGTAAGCGACAGGGCTCCCGTCAAGTGCACATTGTTTGACTTTTCGGTGACGGTTTTCGTCTCGCGTGCCTTGCGCTCTTCTTCTTCTAGGAACTCTCTTTCAATTTGAGCCATGTACTCAGTGTTGCGGCGGCGCTTCTCCTGGTACTCTCGTTCTTCGTCAGAGTCGCTGTATATCCGGTCGTAGTCAAAGATGGACTTTCTCGGCTCCTTTTCCTCGATCGGCTTCACATCTTCTTCGGGTTCCTCTTGGCCGCCTGGTGTTGGCGGGGTCTCCGCAGGCGGGCTCATACTTATCTCCTCCAAGTCCGAGATCACCATGCGGTTCATAACCGCCGGGCGGTTAGGCTTAACCTTCTCATCATCCGAGTCAGAATATATGTCGATCTTGCGTTTAGTCCCAAGTCGGAGACGCTCTTCTTCTGAGTCCGAGTAGAAGTGGTTCTCCTTACCTTTCGAACGGTTGATTTTTTTCAAGTCAATATCCGAAACCGAGCTAAGCTCTGAAGCGGAACTAGCATCATCACTGTCTTCGTCGCCGTCTTCTTCCTCGTCTTCATCCTCTTCTTCCTCTTCACTCGTTGAGAAGAAGCTGGACAAGCTTTCTTTGCGCGGAGTTCGAGGTGCAGGAACACTTCTGCGCGCCGCACTAGTATCGTCGACTGCCGCGCGTCGGCTAAAGGCATTGGAGCTATCCTCCTCCTCGTCGGACCCTTGTACCATTTCCTCCTGATCACTCAAATGTTTCTCTGTTTCGTCGACACCCTTGACAGTAGGACTGGGGGCAAGTTTGCGTATCCTGCGAAAAGAAGGCATCTTGGGAATGGTTGCGCGTAACCCCAAGCTAGTGTAGTTGTTGAAGTCAAGGTTATCTCTGTTGTTGTTTATTAAGGCATTGATATCCGGAGCTTTTTCAACTGGTTTCGTTCCAGGGGTGGGCGCCACTTCAACTACGTCTTCCTTCTTGTGCTTCTTGCGATCTTGTTCGTCCCACCAGGCCTCAAAACGCTTGTACGCCGTGTTCTCGATCATCTTCTTGTTGAAGTCCCGCTTCAGGATCTGCTTTAGCTCCTCGCTTACTCGATCTACCACCTCCTTTATGGACATCTTGTAGGGATCGTCGTAGTTGTACGAAGTGTCCTTGTATTCATATTTGTAAGGATCGTAGTACGACTCCGTGGCACCTACGTAGGCGGACTCCTGTGGCAGCAGATGCGGGAAGCCTGGCATGTAGGACTGCATGTACGCCGGGTGCGGGAAGTACTGTGCGTGCTGCTGGTATTGCGGGTAACCTTCGGTCGCGTAGTATCCATATGGCGCGCTGGCTGTGGAGGGATACATGTACGACGCCCCCGGCATTGGTGGGTAAGTCGGGTCCGTTGGAGGATTGCTGGTGGGTAAGGGCGGCTGCAGCGTTGGAGGTGGTTCCTCCTCGATTTTGCCATCGTGAGAGGAGAAGCTGGATAGTGACATGCGGTCGTCGTCCTTCTTCGGACCCACAGGACTGTAAGCCTCTTTTTTTAACAGGATCTCATCGTCGCTTGATGAAATGTCACTGGCGCCGTGCTCGGAATGAACCTTCTTATCGGCAGTCTCCTTGTGCTTATTCTTCTTAGTCTTCGACTTCCTTGACCTTTCTTTATCAGACTGATCGGAATCCCCGGCAACTTCGCCGTCTTCCTTTCCGTGGTCCTTCTCATTCTCCGATTCGCTGCTCTCCATCTGCAGAAACGGCGGGGCGTTGCCGAACGACTTTCCCTTGAACATCATCGCGATTCTGGTATCAAGATCGACTGTGGTGTGGTCAACTTCTGCAGCGGCGATGGAAGCTGAAGACTTTTCGGTGGTCTCAGACGCGCTTGATGCCTTAGCGGGTTTCAGACGTGCCTGTGACGAGGTTTCATCTTCCAAACCCGTAATGGATAGTTTTTTCGTTTCCTTAGAGATCGTTTCTTCCGCTGGGAGATCATCCCAATTGGGGCTGGCATCAGGCGGTGGTGGTGGAGGCGGTGGCGCTGGAGGTGTTGGCGCAGTCCAAACATTATTCGGCCTTCCACTGGCTGATGTATTCCATCCGCCTTGTTGCCCGGCAACCGCTGGGTACGAATGATACGGTGTATGCGGCAGCGGAGGTGCGTGATGATAACCATAGCTAGCTACAGCAGGTGCCATTCCGTAACCGGGGACCGGCGATGTGTACAAATGCTGCGGCAAGGGATGACCTGTTGCAGAGGATTTTGGGAGTTTATCGTAGTCACCGCGCTCGCTCCTTGTGTAGCGACTACTTCCACTTGCGTATTTGTCCCTCTCCCGGTCCTTTCGTTCGCGTTCCCTTAACAATTCTTGATCGCGGTTCCTGTCTCGCTCCCTTTCCCGTTCTCTATCCCTTTCGCGGTCCCGATCCCGTCGCCGCTCCTTACTGCGGTCCTTCGACCTGTCCCGCTTGTGATGATGATGGTGATGGTGCTTACGGTCCTTATCGTGCCTGCTATCCTTCTTGTCATAGTACTTGTCCCTTTCGCGGTCCCGACCTCGTTCTTTTTCTCTGTGACGGTCCTCGTCCGTGTATCTATCCCGGCTACTATGCGAAGAATAATGGTCGAAGTCCCTCTCGGTGCGGTAGTAAGCGCTGCTTGTAGACGAAACGTTATCCACCACATCCTTCGAGTATTCCTGCATATACTCCGCTGTGGGATGATGTGTGGTTGTTAGGGAAACTGATGCGGCTGTTGCTGGTGGTAGCGCATTCGAAGCCGGTGGCACCGATGGTGCTGCTGCTGGCGTTTTGTTCTTGTTAGTTAAAGCATCGATGCTTTTCTTGCAAATATTGCCGAAGGGATCGTGGAAGACGCTCAAGATCTAAAATGACGGATTGTGGGACATAATATAAAGAAATGTCAGCTTCTACACTCACTCACTCACTAAATGTACACTCAATAGAATTAAAACACAACACTCACCTTTCCCATGACAGACTTTTGGTTGTATTTCTCGATACACAGTCGCGCTGCCTTGACATTCTCGAAGACGATCCGCGCCAGTCCCAAATGCTTGTTATTTGTTGGATGATGGTAGATTGTTACCTCGTCAAATGGCCCACACTTTTCCAACATCCCTGAGAGAAACTGTCGGTCTATGTTGTCGTTCAGGTTTGTTATTGTTATTTCGATGGCTGGCGGTTCCCCCACGTAGAATTGATCGATTTTTAACCTGAAAATCGCAATAAAACGAACTCCATGTCACACTCTGAGTTGAATAACTCACCTTGGCACAGTCAACACCAACGGCTCAGACGGTCTGGCACGAATCCTCACAATCGGATTTCTTGGATCTCGCGGAACAACAGGCGGATAAGTTGGGTCATTCGGCACAACACCATCGTATCGATATAACTTGATTGCGCCCTTAATTAATGCCGGATCTGCTAACAACTTAAAGTTTCTCGGTGCCTTGGCAACAGCATTCCCCACAAGTCCACCACCTGCTGCCGATGGTGGTGGTATCTGGCCACTAGATCCACCGTTGCCACTTTGTGGCTGCGGCATAAACCGACCGCCGCTGTGCATCTCCATTAATCCGCTGCCGTTCATCTGCTCAAGTTGCCCACGAAAGTGGACACCGAAGGCAAATTAGAAAAATCCGCGAAAACTACAAACCAAAGCAAAATGTCAAAAAGGGCCTCTGCACCAGCGCACCTAACCTAAAGAGAGAAAAGAATTTCCAAAAAAGAACAGAAAATAACTTGACGTTTACTATCGTCTGATGGTAGATTAAATTCGCAATATAATCGCCAAATAAATGAAATCTCATCTGAAATAGACGCAATTTGATCAAAAATAACTAGTTTTATTACCTTAACACGCTTTCAGATCGAGTACAAGTCTAACAAGACTGACATTTGCTTCATGAAGGCTTCAGTGGCATAGTGCGAGAAACAAGCGGGTGTTTACGATGTAATTTCACGACCCAACGCTGGCCGGGATGTTTAACTCTTGTCTGACTGCAATATATCTGCAGTATTCGAACGACTTCACGTCTAGATTTGCAATTAAGAAACGTTTAATTTTCTTTCTGAAATCGATGTTCCTGTGTTTCGCCCGTGCACAGAAAAAAAAATTATATAGTTATATCGGCCAGAGCGAGATAGTGAATGGCACAACAAACACCAGCAAAGCGAAACTTCAAAATGACACACGACCAACACAAATTAGAATTTTCGATATTTGTGTCGTGTCGGAGTCGATATAGTGCGTCGTCCCCTTTTGGTGCGCGCACATATTTCGGTTGTGGGACTGAGATGGCACATGTGTAATTTCTTCTTTTTTATGATTTTTTTTCGAACATTATGGTGTAATATGAAATCTTCTTTGGCCTTTTTGAAGTCAAGAAATTTATGAAAAATCAGAACACTACAGGAGTGTCTTTGGCAGATGTAAACATCGATATTGTTGCAAGACATTGTCGTTGGGTTGTCCGTGGATGTTGATGAATTACTTGCCATATTTTGAAGATAAAAGGTGTGATCTTTTGGTTTCTGCAACTCGAAGGGGATATTTGTCGTGTTAGCGTTCAGCCTGCAAAGTGAATTCCATATTTCGAAAATGACAGTATTGCCAATGTTGGGGTAATAAGAATGTGTTTTGATGATTGTACTAGAGTTCAAAGTGAATGTCAAGATTCTCACAAAAATAAAACGTATAGTTGTCAAAATTTTTTTTTAAAATATGCCATGATTCTATTGATGGTTTTTAAAATCAATCTCTACAAGCATGTGATGCTATTCTTCTATAGTAAGAAACTCAAAACCACGCAAATTAGTGAATGTAAGACAAAAATAACAAATGCTACGTTGTCCTTTTCTTTTTTATTGCTGTTGATTTCGAGGAAAAAAAATAACAAATTAATTCAATCATGAGTCGAACCAACTCATAAATGGAAAACGAACATATGCAGTCTATCGAAATAATATTATCACATACGAAGAACCGAATAAGGACAAAATAATTTTTGGTAATTTGAATATTATTTTTCTCCTCTCATTTCAATTTCATGAAATAATACTGGAGATTATTTTGCTCTAGGACGTTTAAAGGAATGAATTTATTTTATTTGATTTAGTTCTATACTAAAATCCAATCGTTGTGTGGCGAGGTTAAAAATGAGTGCACAAAGGAATAAGATGATTTTCTAAAAGCGTCTGAACACATTAGCTACCACAATGAATCTACTACATTATGATTCCATAATTTCCCCTTATAGCATGAAAATAAATTCCTTTACAAGTTGAAAGGATTTTTTCGACTTTGTCAAAATTTGGTGGTTGCATCACAGCTCCCAAGAACATTTTCCAAATTTTCTTTGAAATAATTATCAATAAATAGGTAACATCTCCAAAAACATTCAGAATAATCTTCTTCATAACCGGTTCCGTATTTTTCCTAAATCATATTTACTGATTAATTCTAAAATTCCATAGTAAAGTGCATTTCAATTTTACTCTAGCTCCATCATGTCTGTCAGGAATTTTCTTGCATCCTTCTTACCATCAGTCCGAGCACAGGAGGAGGAAGATTTAGTTGATCCTCAAGCTACTCTAAGGGTAAACTCAATAAGCATATGCAATCCATCGTATTATTCAATCTAAATCAATTAAATTTTGCAGGAAAAGTGCGGTGAAAAGGACCACATTGCATCTCTATTGGCAAAGTACCAAGCATGCAATGATCGCGTAAACAGCCGTTCCCAAACAACTGAATCCTGTGCTGAAGAACTCATGGATTATATTGGGGAGCTGGATCACTGTGTGGCGCATAGCCTATTCCTGAAATTAAAGTAAAGAATATTTGAAAGTGGAACTGCCATAACCTAAAGTGTAAATGAAAGTAAAGTCGCTTTTGAGAGAGTTGTTTTGTTTTGTGATTTGGAAAGTGTTGAGCTGAGTCTTAAACGATACGACACTGAAGGGTTAAATAGGGTTTGATGAATTTCACAACATTACCCGGCTTTGATAAGCAATCGACCATGAATGACAGCTAAGCTGTTGCCGTCCTGAAACATTGATTACTCGGACCAAAGGCCTCCTCTTGTATTTATTGTTTGCTATTCCATGTTTTTTGAGAACTTTCGTCTCTAAGGTTTTCCCCGTAATTGTAACAAGCCGAAGCAAGTGATTCTACACTGACATCGCAGACTATAATTAACATCTGCGTTCGAGAAAGCACTTGCCTCCTAAATCAGGCTCATCTAACCCAAGTCGGTCATGTGAATTGTGTATCTTCATTTGAAATAACATATTTTATTGTGATTTTAACAGAAGCACATATGTACATACATATACGACTGTGCCTATATCGCGTTCTAGTAAAGAGTCTTCATGCCAAGAAATTTTATGCCTTTGCCTTCCATCAGAGCTGAAGAGGAAAAAGAATTGGTTGATCCACAAGCAAAGATCAAAGTACATAATTAATGAAAAAAAGGCATTATTTAACTTAAAACTGATTTACAGGATCGATGCAATCACGAGAGGAGCATTATGGGCTTGTACGAAAAATTGCAGCAATGCAAAGACCGCATTAGCAGGCGTGCACAAACAGCTGAAACCTGTACACAGGAACTGTTTGATTATGTCCAAGAACTAGATCAGTGCGTATCGCATTCTCTGTTCAAATTGTTGAAATAAAGGCTAGACGTTTAGATTCAATCAACAAAATGGAAATGTATCAGGTCTTTAAGGTACTTGTCTTTAGATCAAGTGTTGATTGTATTTAAGGTTAGAATGAGAATTAGAAAACGGGATGAAGTTATTTCTTTGTTGCTGTTATACGGATAACATTTATGGAAATATCAGCCGCCTTCGAAATTTTGTTAAGGGACAAAGAAATCAAACTGTGTGCTCGGTTATATAATTTTATTTGAAAGGACTGAAGTCTCCCCGATATTGTTTACTTTAAGGTGCTGGAGGCGCGTTCAAGAGCTACAATCGAGACTAGGATAGGAGATGAACAGTGTGCGTTTCGTTTCGACAGAAGAATAACCGACTAGCCTTTCACTTTATTAATGATACTTCAGAATACTTGGGAGAACACCAAACCGATCTACCGTTTTTTTTTTTGATTTGGAAAAGGCGAGTCCGTGTTTCTTTAAATAAACTCTGGAATATTCTGCAGGATATTGGGATTGATGATGGGAGGGCATGGGCCTGTGCACCCAGGGCAAAGTTGTTGGCTGTTCTCACAACTTGGCGAGATGCCAGCAACTATCCCTGTTTAATGCACAGGTCAAGTTGACATACAGCCTCCTCGTTGCGCCCTCTGGATAGCCTTTACAGCAACCGCTTAGAGGTGAACTAATGTATGCAGCGACCCCCGTTGCCCAGGGGTTTAACCCAGGACCCGGTCCTCCAGGTTCGGGGGTTGCTGGGGTTAACTTCCCCACCGTGTAAAAAACATCATTAGTTCAGAAATAACGAGAAGCCTCGGATACGGATGACCTTACTGCTGACGACAATGGACAACGATTTTCGGTTCTGCCCGTGGAATGTGAGGTCCCTGAATAGACTACGCGTAGCCGATGAACTTGCGGCAGCCCTCGAAGCTTATAAGGCAGATATCACCACCATTCAGGAGGTGCGGTGGGATGGGCCGGGCAAAAAGAGGATGAAAAACTGCGATATTTACTTCGGCGATTACTATAAAGAGCGAAGGCAGCGCTTATTCGGATGCGGGTTTGTTATTCGAGGCTTAGGCAAGAAGTCTTAAGCCTTAAATACATAAGCGAGCGCCTCATAATAATCCGCACCAAGGCTACATTCGGCAACATCAGCCTGATCTGCGCCCACGCCTCAACGGAGGATAAAGATGACGACAGCAAAGATGACTTTAACGATCTCATAGAAAGAACGTACGATCAATGCCCCAGCTACGACACCTAGGAGATTTCAACGCAAAGCTGGGTAAGGAAGAAAACTTTGTTAGAACCATCGGAAAGCACAGCCTACACGACAACACGTCTTCGACTTCGTAACGGGCCGAAACCTCTTTGTAGCCAGTACGCGGTTCCCTCGCCTCAACATCCACAAAGAGATCTGGCGGTCTCCTGATCAATCAACCGTCAACCAGATTGATCACATTGCGATCGACGTCAGACACTCCTCCAGCATTCTCGATGCCCGAACATTCCGAGGAGCTAACATCGACTCGGATCACTTCCTTGTTGTAGCCAAGGTAAGAACACGGATATCGATAGGACAAGGGAGTAGAGCAAGACCAAAACAGTTTAACGTCGGAAAGCTACAATTACAATTGACCGCTTGCAACTTTGCCGATCGAGTTTCCCTAAAGCTCTCAGAGAGTCCAACCCTGCCAGGCGAAACAATCGACCAACAATGGAACCGTTGTCAAAACGCCACCGGAGAAGCTGGATCTGATGTGCAGGGTTTTAAAACGCCACCCCAAAAAAACCCCTGGTTTGACAACGAGTGCAGGCAGGTACATTCAGCGATGCAAGCAGCATACAAGGCGACGCTGGACAGAAGGACGAGAGCGGTTGGATACAATGGATACAAAATTCGGACAGAAGCCTGGTCGGAGGAAAGCATGCCCGACGAGTGGAAACTCAGTATCGTTCGCCAGATCTACAAGAAAGGATACCCCTTCAACTGCGCCAACTACCGAGGGATAAGTCTTCTCAACATCGCCTATAAGCCGTTTTGAGTGAGCGCCTGAAACCATTCGTCAACAACCTGATAGGTCCTTATCAGTGCGGTTTCATGCCGGGGAAGTCCACCATCGACCAAATCTTCACATTACGGCAGATCCTGGAAAAAACCCAAGAAATGCAGATCGACACCCACCACCTATTCGTCGATTTCAAGGCCGCATATGACATTCCTGCCTGCGACGCGCTGTCATGTGATTTCTTTAGCATCATCCTGGAAAAGATCGTGCAAGACTCACACGCCAACACTAGAGGCACGATCTTCCAGAAGTCCGTACAACTGCTAGCATACGCGGATGACATTGAAGTGTTTGGCAGAACACAGCGAGCCGTTAATGAAGCGGAGGCGGCCAAAATGGGTTTAGCGGTGAACGAGGGCAAAACGAAGTATATGCTGTTGTCGAGAAAGGACGCACAACATCGACGACTTGGCCAAAACGTCACCATAGGCAGCTATAACTTCGAGGTAGTGAAGGACTTCGTCTACCTCGGCTCGCAAATGAACACCAGTACCGAGATTAAACGCAGAATTACTCTTGCCAATCGCTGTTTCTTTAGGCTCACGAGGCAATTGAGCAGTAGAGTCCTCTCTCGAAGGACCAAGCTGACTTTATACAAGACCTTGATCATTCCACTCCTGCTGTATGGCACGGAGGCATGAACAATCTCAAAAGCGGATGAAGAAGCACTTGGTCTTTTCGAGGGAAAAGTTTTGCGTTCAATCTTTGGTCCTGTTTGCGTTGATGGTTATTGGAGAAGAAGATTCAACCACTAACTGGACGGGCTGTACAGCGGCATGAGCCTAGTCAGGCGTCTACGGATTCAACGTCTAAGATGGCTGGGCCATGTAGAGCGCATGGACAACACTGCTCCAGCCCGAAGAGTCTTCGACTCCAAACCAGTGGGACAACGCAATAGGGGACGTGCGAGTAGCTGTGCTTGGATTAACGGCGCTTAGTCAATTTCACTGTGAGCTCTAGAATTCTCTAAGAGCGCGTCTTGACCCCTGTTCTTTTCATTGATTGATTTGAGATTGGATGTTGGGCATAACCCCTGATGAGTTAGATTGGATGAAGAATGATAGAGTGACCTGGAGATCAAGGGTGCTTTAACTCCGCGATCCCTATATTGGATCATGCGGGTCAAAAATTATTATAATGATGAAGAAGCACCTGCTAGGATAGATGTGACTGGCAAATAACTTCCTAGGACTTTGTCCCACTTAGACATTTAAGGTAAATTGTGCCGTCACTATATAGGCTTTCCCCCGCCACTTCGTTGACCCACTAGACTTGTTCTCATTTACCCTCTGTCGGTGTGGGTATATGTCTATAACAAGTTGATAGTTTTTATAAACTTAAGGTTGTCATGTGTGTTTATGTTCGCTATTTCCTCAAGACTGTTTGTGGAAATAGTTGCCCATGTATTTCCTTCATATCTCCACAAGAGCCGGGCAGTTTCCGATGTAGTGTAACACTGTTTTCTCTTATTCCTCATCCCTGCAGCATCTGCAGAAGTCGTTGTAGGGTGCTCCAAGTCTCCTGGCCTTATTGCCATCCAGGCAATTCCCGATAATTACGCCTCTTGTTTCACTAATATTTCTCCTATCAAATTCCAAGAGAGCGTTAGTTTTTAATGGATCTAATGTGCTACAGGTGTCCAGTTCAGTTCCATCTATGATTGGTTTTATTTATGGCGTCTGTCATAAGCATTGATTTTAACGCTTTCAAAGGGTTAAGAGGGGGGGGGGGGGTATCTCCTGATTTCGTGCCGAGGCGGAATACCCTTGTGCCCTCAGGAAAGGGTAAGGTTGCATCTGTCCGCTATCTCCCTTAGAGATAGGCGGCAGAGTTTTACCATGGAGTTAATGGATGGTGTTTCCAGAGCCTTTATATATTATAGATTTTCCATTCATCTGGGTCATTGATAGCCGGAGGGCTGCCTCTTGAATCGCTGCTACTTCTGCCAGTAGTTTGGCTATTGCGAGCTCAGGCGAACTGGCGTATACACCTGAGCCCGTGCTTTCCTCCGACTTGGAGCTGTCAGTGTAGATTTACCTGACAGTGGAGTTGCTTAATGTCGATGTCCTCAAAGGTTGTTAGGAGGATTGAATAAGATATCAAGGGCCGCCGTGGGTGTTGAACTAGGTGCATCCGTGATACAGATGCATTCCGATTTTTGGACTCTGCTAATTCTGGTGCGATTAAACTTTATTTGTAGTGCCTTCCACACTAATACTCCGTAGGTCTATACTGGTCTTACTATTGCCGTGTAGAGACAGTGTATAATTCTGGGTCGGATTCCCGATTTGGGTCAGACGATTTGCCTGCAAGTGTAAAGTACAATCGATGCTTTCCCGATGCGAACATGGATATTATTTCTCCAGCTTAGTTTGCTGTCGACAATAACTCCCAAGTACTTCGCTCGATCAGTGGAAGTGAGTTCTATCCCCTTTAGCTTTGGTGGAGAGATTTCTCAAATTTTATATCTACTTGTGAACAAGACCAGCTCGGTCTTGGTTGGGTTATATCGAGTTCGACACTGTCCCTCCATTTGGCTAAAGTTTTCAGGGCTGATTCCATTATGTCAGTGATACTTACTTACTTATCAGGCATACGACCCATGGATGGTCTGGGCCCGAGCAATTGCTGCCTTCCATTGCTGACGGTCCTGGGCACGCTGCTTCCAGTCATCAAGACCAAGTTGTCTTGCATCCGCGATTACTTGGAGTTTCGGTCTTCCTCTACTTCTCGAACCAGGAGGCTCGGATCCGAAAACCCTAGCTGGAGCATTGATGTGGCCAAACCAGTGTAGTGTACATACACATCCTGGTACAGTTCGTAGAGTTCCATTCGCCTTCCTCGCAAATGGGAGCATATATCCGACGTAGAATTTTTCTTTCGAAGGCACGAATCAGTTCTGCAGTTTTGCTTAGCGTCCAGCTTTCGGCTTTTGTAGAACAGGATTTTGGTCCTTCGAGTTAGGAGTTTTGAACACAGCTGTTTCGACAAACCGAAGTAGCATCGGTTGACAAGAGTGATTCTGCGTCGGTTCTCCACTGTGACATCTTTCGTGCAGTTCAGTTTGCCCCCCAGTTTCGTCTTATCCTCATTTATCTTAAGACCAGCTGTTCTCCTGTTCTTTAAACGCCGTGAGAGCTTCCACTACAGCACGTTGGTGTGCACGACGATGTCATCTGCATATCCTAACAATTAGACTAACTTGTGGAAGATAGTGCCTTCCGTCTTATGTGATGGTGTCTGGGAATTTACCTTTGATAGCTAATGCAATATCATCTGCATTGGATATGGGTTTGCATCCCATCGCACTTAATCTCTTAAGGATGTCGTCAACTACTATAATCCAAAGAAGGGGAGATAAAGGGCCTCCCTGAGGTGTGCTCAGTTGTTGTTGTTGTGTTTAATAAAACTCGAAAGCTTATAATGTGCACTATAAAAATTATTTGCTTTTATTTTAATTAGGAACACGATTGTAGGTTACAGGTTGCAGTTGCTGAATCCCCTCTACCAAATAGCCGTCTTCATTTCGCCGCCTTGTTGCGCTGATCGGCCGTTAGGTGAAAGGATGCTACGGCTCGGTTGGCTTCACGGATAGATGGAGCTTGTACCGCGATGCCAACACTCAGAAAACCCTTCTTTATTAACTTTAGGTGCCTAGCAGAGGTTCAATTTTTCTATTTTCCCAAGACATTATTTATCCACTCTCGGATACATAAACTTGTTCTCAAAATATATTTGTATATTTGTTAAATATACAATACACAAAAATTATATATTCTTGTGTTCACTCTCAGCGTTGTACCTTATGAAACAGTATTTGTCCACATTTTTAACGGGGATTTTCCACCCTTTCCTTGAATATTGACACGAAAAGGCAGACCCAAAATTATCTGCAAAAGCGATAGGGATGTATTATAACTTGAAGTCATTCTGCAGAAGGACTTCGTCTGGATAAAAGCCCTTGAGAGATGATTATTCGCAGCAAATAAATTTAAGAAAAATTGAAACCCAAGGTGTGTTTTTTTGCAAGCGTGATACGCTTAAATTTCAATTTCCATGTAAAATACGCTAACAACGAATCCTATATCCGCTTAATTTACTCATCATATCTATCGCTTTTGAAATAAGCGCAGAAAACAATGCTTCCAATCATTATTTTCTGTGTGTTCATTCCTGAATTTATTCATTCATTGTTTAGGTTGCTGTATGTGGATTAGGATATTAGACCCTGATCGCTTTTGTTCACGCATTTGTAGGTGTGGTTGATGTATCCGATAATTTTTAAATGTTTTTGCATCCATAAGTATGTATCTTTTGGTATACCCAGAGTGTATCTGCTTACATTCCGTTTAGGTTTCGTAATCGATTCTTTTCATTTGATGAAAATTGTTTTCATTTTATAATTATTAAGTGTTTTTGCTTTTAAAGTGATGGTCACGCTACACAATCGCAAACCGAAGATAGTGCCAATTAACAGTCAACTATCACCTTACACGATTCCACCCCATGACTGTCACAATTGTCATAAATATCGTCGGTCTTGCCAAGATTTTATGAGGAATTATTAAGCACCGAAGATCGTTTTTTTAAAAACGCAAAAAAACAGACTTAGTGTTAGGATGTGGCTCCTTTTTAATACTCCGTCAAAACTGGAAAAACCCCACAATCACCGGACATAAACCCATAGAACACCTTAGGGCCTAGCTCAGAATTCACAAAAAAGCTTGTCGACAGCATACCAAAACGCTTGCTAGGTGTAATTAAGACTAAGGGTGGATCAAAAAATGATTGATAATCTCTTCACCCCTCAAAATTGTGCTGTATTAGTTTTGTGCGAATAATTTTGTGTTATATTTAATTAAGGTTTATTTTTTGTTTTCCTCTTCGGCAGGCATGTTGGTGCGGAGACAGCGATCTAAATATAGTACTTCCTCTAATGTGTAGATCTATCACTCTCTTCATGGTTTTCCTTATGACATCCGGACCCGGTGATATGTACGGATCGAAGCTATTCACTGCCCAGTGTAGTTTTTGTGGCGTTATTAGACTCGATGGTACTGATCGTGACTGACTTGATTCCTGTTGTCTAACGCCGCTTGATTCATCTGATGTCTTTATTGCCCAGGAAATGGGAAATAAAGACACTGCTACACTATTAGGAGGTGGAGGGTCTTCTCCCACGAGTCAGTCTATAATCTCGGGAACTTTACTATGTATTTTGGCATTGTTGGATAGGCCTAGCCTTATGCGGCTGCATTCCTTTGTACTCTTAACGCTTCCACGGAATTTCTTCCAGGTTCATTTTGCGCTTTCGTAATACTTTTCTTATAAGTTTTGAGTCTTTGCTTGAATAAATCCCAGTCGACCTCGCCTCTGTAGATTTTTTTTTTGCGTAGCTGTTCTAGTTCTTTATTCGACCATAGTGGCTTCCTGGTTATCGTTAGTCAGCTCAGAGGGCAGGCAGTCTCAAAAGCAGTGTTCATAGCCCCGTGAGATCTTGTACTAATTCGGCAATACCGTGTGTAGATTCTTAGTCGTGAATTTTCGTTGAAGAGTCTCATTATACCTTAACCTGTCGGCCTGCCTGCCCAGGGTTTCTGAACCTGTTTTCGGGTGGCGTATTAATATTGATCTGGAATTGGATTCCTTTAGTACCATCCATTTATTCACAGTAATTTCTGGTTTTTTTTTTCAACAGTGTCACATCCAGAACGGCCCACAAGTCATAAGTCCATAATTGAATTTTATGGGATTATGACCCACCTAAGTGGGAGAAAAGTCCACAAATCAATTGTAGACTTATGACCAACTTAAGCGATGTTTGTCCCTGCACCGTCCACAACTTCTTGTCTTATTTTATTGAAAGTTGGCTTTGAGCCGACATTACACACACAGAGATTAGAATCCACTGTGTAGTCCAGAGATTAGAATCCAGTTTCTCACTTGTGCTGTTGATGTCCGTTCTTTCCCGGAGTGTATGGTGAGCATTAGCATCTGCACCTATTAGTAGGGTTATGTTGGCATTCTGCGCTGCTGCTTTCGCTTTGCTTATGGGTTCTGCAGGAACTGGTCCCTCGTCTTCGTATGGCATGGCATGTAAGCCGAGGACACCCATGTTTTCTTTCCTCTACCAGTGGTAAATTCCAGACAAGAGAATTCTGGTACACTAAACTTTGCAAGAATGCTACGAGCTGTACCAGGATGTGGACGTAGTCCGGTAGGCTTTTGCCGGACGTCGATTGCACTGGCTCGGCCACATCGAGCGCATGGACAACAATGCTCCAGAAAAGAGGGTCTTCGAATCCGAGCCGCCTGGTTCGAGAAGGAGAGGAAGACCGAACCTCCGGTATAAGGACCAAGTAATCGCGGATGCAAGACAGCTTGATCTGGATGACTGGAAGCTGCGTGCCCAGGACCATCAACGATGGAAGGCAGCGATATATCAGGCTCGGTATGTCTGATAAGTAAGATTGCTGTCATAACTTAAATGTGGTCGGTATTCTTGTCCGTAATAACTTATATTAGAGGGATTACGCAACAGGAACCTAACCTAACATAACATGAAACAATTGCTTAATTCACGTGGTCATTTTGCGTTACAACAGGACCAAGAAGAAAGTCGAATTCTAATCGAATAATCAAATTTAAAACTCAACTAGAAGTAGACACATTTGTTTTTATTTGTAAATCAATTAACATTTCGTATATATTCATATATGTATATTGTATATGGTGTTAAAAAATCTAAACGTTTCAATCAATCTTTTTAATACATTCCATATTAACATTTGACCAAGAACAAAAAGCACAATTTAATAAAAGTACAACTTTAACTAATGCACTCTAAAGCCATACCGATCCTTCTGCATTCATAAAGTTTAAATAAATACCAGCGTAAGTAACACTCAGTTTACTAGAAGTTATTTTTTTCTTTTCTTTTTGGCGTGAATAAAGAGTAAATTAAAAATATATTTAGTATTGTATGTATGTTGTGTAAGGAATGAATTTTATATTACTGATGTGTTGTTGTTTAGCATCGCCATTCATTGGCATTGTAATTGTCTCATGGCATTCCACCAGCACCAACGTGTAGTACACCAAAGCAGACACTGCATACGCGGACGGGTTTGTTGATGTTGAACTTTAGAATCGGTATATCGTTGTGAGAGCACTTTGAGCATAGCACTCTGCCACAATGACGACTGAAATAATCAGAAAAATACATGTTATTAAATGCAATTCAAAAATAAAATATCGTGGCCTGTGGCCTTGCCTAACTTACCAATGATGTTTTCTCATTGTTAGTGAAAATTTCGATCCACACTCCTGACACAGGTCCGACTCAGCCCACGGTGATTCCTGCGGCATTTGATCCAGCAATTTGTGCAATAATTGATCGGTGGCTAATTTGAAATTGAAAATTGTGACTCCATCACGATTCTCTGTTCCCATACAAGCATGGTTCTTAACAAGCACCTTACACAAAGGTGCTTGTCCGCGCATAAATGCCAACAAAAGCGGTGTATTTCCGTCCATATCGGGTACATTGATCGGATACTTTGGCATGCATTCGATGAAAAATTCACAAATCGCAGCCGCAGTATTGTCTTTTCCAGTTCGACACAGCTCATGCAGTGGATTCCTGCCTTTAAGGTTGACAGCTTCTGCATTGATACTAGACTCAGTCAGGAGTTCTTTAACGATCGCCAAATGACCCTCGCGGACTGCAATGTGTAGTGCGTTGTTACCATCGCCATCAGTTGCATCAAAATCTGCACCATTTTGAATTAGCGCAGATACCGCTGGCAGGTTTCCCCTTTCAGCCGCTATATGCAAAGCGGTCTTTTGTGTTGCATCCCGATCGTTGATCCTCGCATCGGCCAAAATTAAATTCCGAATGATCATTTCATTCTGTGAGGCCGCAGCTAGATGAAGCGGTGGTGTCTGATTTACGTCTTGCACACGGCTGTTTACATCTACTTGGATTGCTAACAGAAACAGTACACTCTCCAGATCGTCCTTCATGATTGCAGTGTGAAGGAAGTTTCTTCCCCTTTGGTCCATTTGCTCGGCGGCGTTTGGCAAACGTTCTAAAATGCTTTGAGCAGCCTTGTGCTTGCGCATAGTAAGGGCCGTCGCGAACGGTGTATTACCACTCTTATCCCGAATTTTCAAATCGATTCCAGGATGACAGAGAAGGATCATAATAATTTCATTGTGTTGATTCTCGATAGCAACATGCAGTGGAGTCTTGTTATTGCAGTCGAGCATATTGACATTTGCTCCATGATCGATTAGAGTTTGTAGAACTTTTGTGAGGCCCCATTGACAGCAAAGATGTAAAGGAGAGGCTTTGTCTTTGGCTTCTTCGCCGCCCTCGCCATTCATACCTGGTTGACGGGGTGAATCCAAGTCGCAACAGCTTTTAATCAGAAAAATGGCGGCGGCCTCTTTGTTTTCATCAATAGCCCGATGAAGCAGCGTTTGTTGACAACCATCCGGACCTACTCCCCAGCAGTCTGTGTCAACGCCGTGACGCACTAGCACCTGGGCGACATCGTCATACTCAAGTTCCAGAGCCGTCCATAGAGGTGGGTCGCCTTTGTTGTCCGGGGCGCTTAATGCAACTCCCCGAGTGCAGAGAGCGTCAACAACTTGAGCCAAATGACAATGAATAGCCAATTGAAGGGGTGATTCCTGTTCCCCGGTTAAGGCATTCATATCCGCTCCTTGTTGCAGTAGGAAAACAGCAGTGTCTGAGTCATGATTAAGTATAGCCTGATGGAGTAAGGTCATATCTTGTCCATTGCGAGCATTAACGTCGGCTCCCCCTCGAATTAGTATTGGCACCAAATCGGTGCGATTCAGAGAAAGGCTCAAGCTAAGCGGTGAGTCTCCTGATGCATTCTTACAATTAAAGTCTGGCACTTCTTGTCCAGCTTCTCGGCTTGCTTTAAAGTCAGCAAACTGTGAGATGACATCGGGACAGTTAGCTTCAACAGCCAAATGCAAGGCGGACTTTAGATCACCAACACTTGATTGCAGGTTCGGGGAAGCTCCAGCTTCAAGGAGCTTCTTCACCAATTTCGGTAGGTTTTTTTCACTTGCAATATGTAACGCAGTGAAACCCTTTGCGTTAACGTGGTTCAGATTTGCAAATTCACACAGGAATACGGCTGCCTCTTCCAGGCCGTTCAGTGCCAAGGTCTGCAGTAAGCTCTCGTGTGTTTCGGATTTCACTTGATTCGCACGTGCACCTTTGTCTAAAAGTTTCTTCGCCACATCGAATGGCCCACCATCGGCTTGTGGCGGTGTTAAGCTCAACAACAAGGCACAGCTTTCATCACTTGTTCGCACATTCAAATCGATGCCAGGAACTTCCAGCAACAAATCTATCATGTCAGTGTGGCCTGATATAATAGCACAAAGCAGTGGAGTTTGTCCACGCAGATTTTGTAAATTAACATCTGCTTTGCGTGCCAAAATCTTCTTTCCAACTTCCAACATGTTGTTGTACGTTTCCGAATCAATATTTTTTGCTGAATAATTGCAGACCAAGTGTAGTGCGGTATCGGAAGTCACTCTGAAAAGAAGAGGGATTATTTGGGGAGCCAATAAATGCCATGAGTACTTTACCTTTGGGGCAAATTCACTTCGCAGTCACGATCGAGGAGAAAATTCGCAGCATAATTATCCGCACGCTTGATGGCATCTATGAGGAGTGTCGATCCCTACGAGAGAATAGAATGATTTAGCTGAAATTTACAGTGTTGAACACTTACTTCAGCATCGTATGCGTTTATGTTGGCGCCTCCGTTCTTCACAAGTTGTTCTGAAATTGCTAGATTTCGTGCGAGCAGGGCCATTTGCAATGGCAACTGCCCTTGAAGCGATAAGCTGTTTACCAATTCTGGGAGCTGAAATGGAATAATTGAATTTAATCAAAAAACTGAAAAATTAAAAATGATTAACTATCCCGATATATATTTGGAACGTATGAGGTTGCGATATGGGATGTCACATAGGTGTGGCCATCGTTGCAATACAGATATGGACTAATGTTTGCGGTATAATTGTTAATCTTCAGAAAATATATTTAGACCTATTTACTAGGAAATACCAAATCCCTGTCCTAAGCAACAGTACCAAATTTGTAGGTCTCATTCTGGAAGCTAAGTTAAGCTGGAAACCCAACGTCCAGGAACGTATAATAAAGGCCTGCACGGCTCTATATTGCTGTAAAAAAGCTATAGAGTATAAATGGGGTAAACAACTGCGTGTGGTACACTGCTATTTGTATCAGTAGTCAGACCCATGCTACGGTACGATGTCGTGATCTGGTGGACCGCGTTATTTAAAGCCACCAATTCCAAACCGCTCGAAAGGATGAAACGGATGGCATGTATATGCAGCTGAGCACTTCGATCGACCCCTTCCAAAGCATTAAATACACTCTACTCTAAGGATCTGAATTACTGTCATTCTGACTACCAAGCCACTTTAGTGCCTTTCAGGCAGTAACTATAAAGATTAAGGAAGCTCTGTCCTGGCTAAAAACAATGTAATTTTAGGCACAAATATTGTCCTCTGTTCGCATAGCTAGGCAGCGATCAAATCCCTGAATGGAGGCACATTTAACTCCAAGACGTCCCTTAATTACTGTCTATCTCTTTATGAGATGGTTAAGTATTTCAATATACTACTTATGTGGGTGCCGACTGGAAGACGACTGGTTGGCGCAGTTGGTTGAATGGAATAGTGGGGTCCCCGGTTCGAATCCCAGTGAAAGCAAAGTTAATACGCTTTTAACTGGTTTTCAGATCTAGCCCAGTCACCTAGACTACCGTGGGGATCAAATTAACGGCACTATCACTGGTGTGGTCAATCAGTAGTAGTAGTCTAGTATCAGAATGGACCAACTTGGTCTAAGTGTGCTGGTGAATGCACTGCCCAAATATAAATCCGAATGAAACTCTTTTGAAAGCTCAATGACTGATCCGCAGAAAGTCGGGTATGCTGAAGCACTTGCCTGGCACCACTGATAACGTTGCCAGGGCGGCTCCTAGCGCAGGCCCGGTTAGTAAGGCAAGGGACCAGTCAAATACAACGAACCGGCGTCCAGCTGGAAATCCGGCAACTTCATCCAACTCGCCATCAGTCAATGACTCTTCCCCCACGACCAAATCTCCGGGAGAAGCAAAATCGATACTGGTTAGAGTTAATAAGGTAGTAAGTACAACCACGATGCAGTGTCTAATAACCGAACATCCATGTCTTTACCGATGGGTCGGGGATTTTCTACGAACTGTTATACATGCACTGAACCATCAGAATCCCTGATGAAGGCAGTGTTGTTCAAGCAGTGCTCGTGGTAGTGAGGGAAGGGGTCAAAATGATATCAATTTTGGAAATACAACCAGCTGATTGACTGCCAATTAGGATGGCATTTCCAACATTGATATCAGGACCAACAATCCATGTTAGTTGCATGTTGGCGCGAAGAGCAATACGCAGCACTCGATTAAATTATCCTGTGCCCAACAAAAAAATACCAAAAACCCCAACAGACCAAAAAGTCTTATAGACCGATTTCACTTCTTCCAACAATGTCTGAAGCGTTCGAAAGAATATTACTTAGACGTTTAAGCCCGGTTGTAGAAGAAAGACGACTTATTTATAACCACCAGTTCGATTTAAGAAGCAAGCATTCAACTATTGACCAAGTACATCGCATAACTGAAGTTATAAAAAAATCGTTTGCTCCGTTGTATTTCTCGATGTTTTTCAAGCCTATGACAAGGTTTGGCACAAAGGCTTGAAACACAATTTTATCGAACTATCTATCAGATAGAATCTTCCGTGTGAAATATGAGAATGAATACTCATTTAAATCTATACAAGCTGGAGTACCACAAGGAAGTGTTATTGGTCCCCTCCTTTACTTACTGTATAGCAGCGATATACCGCAGGACGTAGGCACATTTGCTGATGACACCTCCATTTTGGTAATTGCCGAAACGGTCGAAGAATCAACACAATTGCAAATGCTTTAGACCGGATACACGAATGGACGAACACTTAGCGAATTGACCTTAACGAACCTAAATCCGTTCATATAAATTTTACGTATAAGAACGTGAATAACTTGCCCGTTTTTATAAATAATATTCAAATACCCTTCGGCAATGAAGCGAAATAACTCGGAATGACTCTCGATGTAAAGCTTAAGTGGAAGGAGCACGTCAAAAAGAAACGTGAGAAGCCCCAATTAAGATACAAAGACATGTACTGGCTTATTGGAAAAATATTCCAAGCAAAGTACTGACAACAAATTGCTTATATACAAGCAAGTGCTAAAACCCGTCTGGACGTATGGTATACAACTAAAAACCTTCCAAAATAAAGTGCTAAGGGCCATCGTCAAGGCACCCTGGTATATACGAAACAACGATATCCACAGAGATCTTGGAATTTCATCAGTCTAAGATGAAGTTGCGAATTTTTTCGTAAGCATAAGTGTCGCCTGGAAAAGTACATGAACTCTTCTGTCCTTCCAATTCTCGACGAAAGAAACTCTTTTCGCCGTCTTCAAGGGACTAAACCCCTTGACCTAGCATGGTGAATTCAACCCACACTTAGCTGCGGTGTAAGCAAGAACTCTCAATGGAGAATCTCTTGTCAAATGCGTCTAAACCAAGAAAGTAAAACTGCTGATCACCTAAAACGATCTCACGTGTATGAGCCAAGGACACACAAATTGATAGGCAGGTAGAAGTGGTGGTTCAGTGAGAATCTAATTAGCACTTTATAATAGTCGTTTAAATGCCACAGCTCTGTTATCTGATTTATAGTGTATATTTGAGATACAGTAGCGAGCAAGACTTTGTATCCCATTTTAGAGTTCCATCAATAAAATTGTTTCAAAATTTCAGAGGTGTTTTCATATTTAAATATATAAGTACTTAAAGGTAGAGGGATCATTGTTGCGGCCTATGTCATCGCACCGTACATATGGTACCGAAAGAGAAACAAATGAGACCGTGGGTGACAACGCTGTTGATCCTCACCTTATTAAGAACGGTTTGGGAAAAACTGATGCCGAAACACCAAAAGCAACTGCGTACATTAGGCAGGAGGACTTTTGAAAGGACAATGGGCAGAATTGGTTAGTGTCCGATTCACTACAGATTTAAATCCAACCTGAACTATTTGGGGAGGACCTTAGTTCCATAATATCCTTACCAGAAATCTCATCAAGTTAGTCGATCTACCAAGCGCTGACTGGCTTTATTAGCCTCGACTGCTTGGTGGTATGTGGACCTCTTCTGTAAGCGAGCACTGACGGACACAACTTGGAACAAAGATAAGCTAGAATTTGAGCTGGTCTTCTAACGACGATAGCTTAGCTCGGCATTCATATACTGGTTTTGAATGTGAAGTAAAGGAAGTATTGGCTTTGATGGCTGCTTGGCTATCACCGCATTAAGAGTTTTCTGCCTTGGTAAGATATTTTGGTGGAAATAGTTCCGCCTGGAATACACTGGAATTGTCCGGCAGTCACTGATTTTTATAAAAGTTACAAATAGTGCTCTATTTATTGATCGGTGAGAAGACCTTTATTTGGGCTACCGAACTGATGTAAATTAATGAAAGGCTTAATCATATAATACGAAATTGAGTCCTTCAATGTCAGAACCAAGGCCAATAAATTTGGTGTTAGAAATGTCCAGGAATTCTGAAAACACAACCGCAGAGTAAATTGGCCAGATAAAATAGCAGATAGAAATCTGCACGCTAGGCCATTTCGTTCTTTTGGCGATTAGAGTGTCAAAGCCGTTTGATAAACTATGTCGGAAATCGTGGGGGATGTTACGAGATCTCTCGGTAAAAGATGTAGGATGGTGCTATGACTATAGGGTTATAATGTTCCGACTTTCTAAGCCGGATGGCGCTGTGTGTTATAGTGTATTTAATGTGCAAGTTCAAAGGTAGAAGATGTAGCATTACCGGCAGGGCGTCCGACGGAGTCAACCCTATGGCACTTGTGGTGCTTATGCACTGCTTTGAACCTTGATGAGTTTTGAAGCTCAACTGATACCAAGATCAATCAATATCATCCGCGTTCCCTGCTACTTTGGCTGCTTCCCTATCTATTATGACATTAGAATAGGAGAGAAAAAAGGAGAAGCGACACCACACTGAGGTGTTCCTCAACTGACGAATTTGATTATGTGACAATGTCCTTATAACCCTTATAAGTCCACAATCCAATTATGGTTATTTTGGTGGACTTATAAGAGTTATAAGTCCATAATTCGATTGTGGACTGATAACCCACCCTAGTGCGTCATAACTCCACACGAGATTTCTGTTGACTTATGACCCCATATGTGTGGACTAATGGTCCACAATGGTTCGGTTTTGATAGACCATAATAGGGCCAAGAAATATATGACTAAATCGGAAGCGTCTGCCTAATTTTGCAAAATAATTTTTAGAAATGAGATAATGTAAGACATTGTTTATTCTAATTTAAAGTTATAATTAATTTAGCTCCAGACGACTGCCTGACAGTTGTTGATACATCCATAGCGGAGCGACGAAGTCGCGTGAGCGGGTTAAACCTTGCGGAAAAAAGGGTTGAAATCCTGGTAAGCGAACCACCCAATCCGTACATCAAATAGGCCTGTGAGAATATCTGGTATATTTAATGTATGGGGTGGGGGGCTCGCTTTGCTCGCTAACAAGATTTCAACCCAATTTTCCACAGAACCTGGCACCTACCCTAAATCCTCTAGTGACTCAAGCAGTTGGATTGCATACCAACCATGGCTAAATATTTTTTAACTAAAATTATGTGGACTGATTCGCTTATGGACTTATAACTTGTGGACTTACGTCCCTGCACTCACAGTAGCTACTCGTGGTATGCGTGTTATTATTCTTACCCAATTGAAGATGACCTACCTTTTTATGCCGACTCCAAACGAAACGTTTTCCAAAGAAGTATACTTTCTAATCATTGTCTGTGCAGTGACTTGAAAGGGGTGGAACTCGGATAAAAGTCATTCGTGTCAGCTATCGCCATGTGCCCACCAATCCAAAAAAATATGTGAGCGACATAAACAAATTCTCCCGAAGAGTTCAAGGCTGAAGTGGTTAAGTGGGCGAAGTTTTTTTTTTGGCATTTTAAATGACTATGTTTAGGAGACTTCCACTGGGAAACGAATGGTTACCCAATTGTCCTTTTTAATTAAAAGTGTCTGTTTGTCATGAGAAAACTGAATCACATAAAACCGATCCCCTTAAAGATATCCATTTTTTCTCATTCACAAATCCACTGCATTCCAATGTTGCCAAGGTTATGACAATAAACGGCGCGCCGTTTTAATAAGCAAACCATTGATATTTACTTACAAATGTATGTACAAATGATCGACAACGGTTGGTTTAAACGTCAAATTCTATCAATTGACAAACACGATGGACAAGCATGCTCGCGCCGGCGTTTCATTCGTCTTTTTCTTCTCTGGTGGGGGCTATTCCGTTTCCACAGCCGAAGTCGCTTTGTATGCCAACTTGCTATTTTTTTGTTATTGATTTTCGCGCCACAGTGACATGCTAATCTAATAAAAAAAAAATTCAATTTCGTTTCATTAAAGTGGCGCACCCATCCCATCCCAAGTCCACTTCTATCATGACTATTAATAAGTCCGTGAGTCCGAAAATAATTTTATTGTATGCCTGCTATCCATTAGTTAATTGCCTTTGCCACTGGGCCAGTGCAGGCGGCAAGCCGGCTATCAACCCGACACTGGTTAGGCGCAACATGAGAATTTAAAGGCAACTTGAAACCAACTTCTCGCCAACGAAGGGTATAGAATTCAATATCTTTGATTACCTTGCTTTTAGTGGAGTTCCCTTTGAATTTGAGAGGGGTACCAAGACCCGGAAACAGTCTAGGTGTTCACAACACTTCGAACAGGTAGCCGACCGGTCGGCTTAAGTGCGTCTTATATGTGTGTGAATGAATACTTTGTGTGGTTTCATATCTTTATAGGAGATACCCAAAGATACGGTGATAAGCAAATGGAATGGAGGAAGGGGATGAACCATTTGACAGAGTCGAAGGTGATTGCAATCAATTTTATTCCTTTTCGTCGTCATAACATTGGGAACCGTGTTATTTTTCTTTTTTTATTTTTTATTTCGTTTTTGTGGTTGGTGCGTTATGTTGATTAATTGTGATTAGGTTTATCACCACTCACTTGGCATGATGGGGTGTGAGACTGAAAGAATGTAGTTATTCTCTTTGTGTGCTGTGAGATTACTTGATCTCTTACTCGTATCGCAGAGTACTCTTTCATTCGCTCTCTTAATCGACGCAATGAAAGTGTTGCCACGAATGTGAGAAAAGTACTCATTTTCACAGATCGGTGAGAAGACCTTTATTTGGGCTACCAAAATGATGTAAATTAAAGAGTGATAATCATTCAATTCGATTTTTAAGATGTCTGATCTTTTTAAATACACATCAAGTGTATTTTGTAGTTACAGTCAGAATGAAGACTAGTAAATTTGTACATTCTACAGAATGGCGAAAAATTATAGTCAATACCAAAGCGTTAAACTCCGAACTAGTTATACGTAATTTAAACTTAAAAGTATGCCTTAACTTTTTGTCAAAAATGGTCACTTTCTAACCTGCAGCTAAATGTTTTCCAGCAGGGATGCTGCGGACGACGATTTTTTAACATCTACAAATGCGGATTTTTGAAGACTCACATCCGCGGGTACAGATGCGGATCTAAATGTATTCTTAACGAAACTTTATAAAAATTCAAAATTGATGCGTTATATTTAATAAATAGTAGAGTAAGTTCGGCAAATATGGCCCATCCTTAACATCTTCATCAATTCTTGATCCATTTACCGTATTGCTGCTCAGTGTGTGGACTATGGATTCATTGCTCCAGTCCTTTTTGGTGCTGAGCTTAATTTCTGAATCACGTCATCCTTTGGAATGGCCAAGCGTGCTTGCTTTTTGACTAGTGTATCGCATTGTCTAAATGTAATGCCCCTGTCTTTTCCTATCCCTTCTTTTGCCATCCTCATTTTTTGCTTATTCTGCAACCACTAGATTCAAATGAGTCAGCTCCAGTAGCACCTCCATGGCAGCAGTTGGGCAGGTTCTCGTAGCCCCTGTAAGACAGAGGTATGCCTATCTTTGAACTTTGTTCAGTATCTGTCTTGTACTGATCAGGTTGGTTCGTTTGGACCCTGATATTGCATTGCGTATGTAATTGTTGGTCTGACAATTAGAGCACGCTTTCCTGGTTACCTCTTCTGTGTGCTTTTTCATTATGAGATGCCCTCTATCATTTAAGTGACTTTTCGCTTATGGGCTATTTTTATTGCGACATAATTCCTTCTTAAATAAAGTTCCAGTGCCATCATTTTAAAGCGTTTCTTTACATTCATCTTCATTCGAAGAACCCATTAGGATTTCATCGTTTCTGAAGCACACGTTTTTTATTGAACCAAATGTTTCTGGTTGTTCCAGACGTTTTCTTTAATTATTTCTTCAGTTACTGGAATAAACCAATTTTGTTTACAGCGAGGGTATAAGAAGTTGGTGAAGACATATAAATTGCTTTGGTCAAGCAAAGTTTAACACGGGGTTATGATGGCCAATCGAATTGGAACCAAATCATAGGGATTATTACTCATCGTCGTCTACCCCTTTAATTTGTTTTCTTTTCGCGACCTCGACGTATCAAGCGTAATGTCGGCACGTGAAACGCAAATTCAAGAAGTTCTTTTAAAAACCAAGGAAGATACTGAACGGGCAAGAGATATTCTTACTCTGGACATTGTACTACGAAAGGAGTTCCACAACATGAGACTGACGGCTCAGAAATCTAAGCAGCAAAGTTCTTATAACGGCAACAAAGAACCTTTTTATTTAAATTATGTATTCCTTTCTAAATTGATATGTGTATTGGCTTATCAAACGGCTTCTGAATTGGCACGATTTTTATAAATTGTTTTCGTCGACTATAATTTATCGTGAATTTCCGCTCGTTGATCGTTAAGGCTGCTGGGTTGTTCGAGGCCAAAATACTGTCATGACGCTGTAATTATTAAGGTCAAACTATAATGAACGTAGCATTATGTTACTTAAACGTATGCCCGGTTCAAGAACATGGCATGAACAAATTCAGTGGAGGCAGAACAATCCATGTTTATACAAAAAAGTACAAGTATTGACACTATGTTTTTTTTAGTATGATCAATTTCTTTTTGATTCCTTTGTTTATGCGTCTCTTGATGTTGATTGTTTAGTATACCACGTTGAAATGAAATGACATGATGTGCATCGATGGTTGTGGTTGTGATGTTGGACATCATTGTGTTAAGAAAGTACACAAAAGCAATTGTGGGCATTTGTAAAGTTGACGATGCTTCTGGCTACAGTTCGTTTCATTTTGAAATAAGCTTAGCTTCTAAACGCCAGCTCCGGGGTTATGGCAAGTCGTTAAAAACAACTATACTTCCAGTTTTTTCACCGAGAAAAAATTGGCCTGTTAGAGGGTTAAGTTTAAATTTAATGTAGGGAAATTTGCGCTCTATCCATGCAAGCAACTTGTATAATACGCTCACATTTAATAATAATATGGATGGCGCTTCAGCCCGTAGAGGGCCAGGGCTTCTCAGCAACTGTGCTGTGCGTTCTATTGTTCTGTCACGAGTGGAGGGCCCACAAATACCATCAGATATTCAACATTAACGAATTCCTGAGAATATACTTAACAATAGCCTCAAGTACGTAACAAATTGACAAAACATGATCAACTTTCAAATAAACAAAACGTCGTTGTTAACTATTTTCTACCCATCAATACTCTCAAATCCAAGGCAATACTAAAAACACTACTATTTTTCAACTACCGTATCGTTTACGTTTCAATCCCCCATACTCGATTACACTGCGGTTGTGCCTGATTTATGCTGCTAATATTTGAGGTTCGTTTGCCAGAGTGTGCTGGTGGTGTCTTTTTTCCTCTCTAATTGCCACGGCAACCAAGAGAATGTATCCAACCATGGAGCAAACCGACCAGCGAATCATATGAGTTTTCAGTTCTTCTTCTGCGTTCGCTGCGATAGCAAGTGTTATTACTCACAGAGAGTGTACACTTCACGATTGGCTTTCATTAAAAATATTATTTTCTTTTAGTTCTTCATTTCGGGTGCTAGTAGATTTGTTTAAAAAAAAAAAGAAATATATATATATATATATATATCTATATGCCTCAACAGAAAAAGAACGCGAAAAAATAACAAGAAGAAGAATACGAATTGTGCCTTCCGTAACTAGTTTGTTCGCTTTTGTGTCGCGCGTTATTCCTGGGCTCACCTCTCTCTCTCAGGGTGAAGGAGAGGCAAAAAATAAAGATACACGGATAGACGGAATATAAATTTTTTGCAAAAAAAAAATAAATCGAATTTCCACGTTGATACACGCATAGCAGGAGGAGGAATTGTGCTTCACAAGAACTGTTGTGGTTGCTGACGGTTGAAGTATAAAACCAAGAAAATAAGTCTTGCCTGAAGATTACACTATCTCTGCTGAGATAATAGCTAAATAGTATGCAAGACGTGTGCTGGTGATTAAAAGAAACACAAAAAAAACCCATTCTAGTGAATTATTAAATTGACAAGTTATAATTTGTTTTTGTTTACAAAGATGAAGTGGTTTTTCAGAACAAAGAGCAACAGTAGTGGCCGTTTGGGGTCTGTAGCGCTGGCGCTAACACTCGTGGTATTTTTAAGTTTTATAGGTTTGTACCAAACACAGTATTTTCACTCTGGTCCTCAACAGGTGATTGTCCGAGAATGGAAACGGATTCTCATTCGTTTGTTCATCGCCGAGTGACTCGAATGTTTGTTTTTTTTCGTTTTTTTTTAGGGGCGTCTCAATACATTTGACGAGATTAATTAACCTCATGTGTGGCGACGGAGAATTTTCGTTTTGTTTTCGATGTTGTTTTGTAGATTGCCATGTGTCGCTATGTATTTTGCAAGATCTAAGCAATCTTGAGAACATCATTGACCTCGAAAAACGACAAAAAATAAGAAAGAAATACGGCGGCGGCACAGTAAAAGACCTTCGCCAGCCTTGAAGTGGGAATAGGAGAGGACGAAAACTTTCGAAAGTATCTGCAACAATACAATGAACATGAATTTAGAATGTGTTGACATACTTTGGAGAATTTTAACACTTCTTTCCCGGTGTCTTCTAGTTTCACGATACAGCACTTCATGTGTGTCACGGGAGGAATGGCCGACATGAACAGTGGTGGATGGATGATTTGGATCATCCACACTCACATATATATGAGTGAGTAAAGTCTTTGCACTCTGGCCCGATGACGAAATGAGATTTAAAAAAATAAAATAAAATTGCGAACAAGAGCCGGTTGACTTGAGAGGTGTGAGTCATTGGAAATTATCGACATGCCAGATGTATTGGAGAATGTTTTGGGAAGTGTTTCCTGAGAATAGGAATACATTTTCTACGAAATTATTAGTTGCTTCAAGGGAAATAACTTTGATTTTTATGTTTATTCCAATGTTTTGGAGTTGAGCTGGAGTAAAGTTCAGATGAGTCATGTGGGTTCCCCTGGATTATTTTTAGATTAGTGAATGCCAAGATGTATGTTTTTAAACATTTCATTACAATGGAGAGATTCGTCACTTTTTTCGCTGAAACTTGTTTACTTTCGTCTGGATTTGGATTAAAGCCCTTTCTAAAGCTGAGTCAAGAAATAAAAGCACATCAGATGCAACAAACGCTAACTAGTATACACTTTAGTTAATGTCAACATCATCTGTTCTTAAATCACATTCCATTCATTTCATTCTAAGCACTCTACCTAAAACGAACGAGGCCGGTTCTAATTGAAGCCCTAGTATAACGTGCTAGGCGATTATGAGTGGTCACATTTTATTGCATACAACAATAGCCGCGTTCGTTAAAGTAGATTAATGTCTTTCTCTTTGCGGAACCACATCAACTCCAGCTATAAACACTTCCGTCCTTCCGATGGAATACTGTTTTTTACGATCATGTACTTTCGAAAACTACATCTTTTCTAGAGCTCTAATATGCTCTAATTTACTCCGGTTCTTGAATATTATTCGCATTCCTTGGCAACTTTATGTGAGTTGATGGGGTTAGGAGACATGTGCCTAATTGAATTCATCCCGTTGTCGATGATCAGTCGAAAAAAGCACTCGTAAAAGATTGTGCTTTCGTCGTATGAATCCATCATCATTCCATCAGTACCTAAAACTTTCCATTTGTAGAATGCACAATATGTGAACATTTCCTGTGTTTCAAATAAGACAAACAAATTGCTGGTCATGCAATTAAAATAATACCGGTGACAACTTGTTACTTAATTGTTATTCAAAAGGTGGCGAATGAGTGGGTGAACAAATTGTTTTCGTTTGCGTTCTTAATGGCATGTCCTACGGTAAAAAAAATATGCGCCAAAATTCTGTAGTCTTCATTCTTGGGTGATGATTGCTTTAATTGCATTTGAATTCAAGAACTATGCTTGTCAGTGAATGTGTTTTCCTCCAACCGTTGTTGGAGCAGGCATCGCGATCGACTCTGTTAATCTTCTGCCACAATTTGTATCTGCTTGTTTCATTTAGCAAATTCTAGAAACAAGTCTCGAAAATAAAAAAATAGATTCAAAAGTCTTGGACTGCATTCAAATTAACTTCTGAAAAGGTACGCAACACGACCAACCAAGCAACAATTTGAGACCATTCCACAAATTCACACGAGACAACATTCTGAATTCCAAATTTCCTTGAATCAGCAAATACTTCAACTTTAAATCACTCCCAGCGAATATCTCACAATCTCATTCAACTTAAATGATGCCACTAACTGGAATTGCAAATCAGCAACCGGTGACTCCATGAGAGGGTCAGCCTTTTATGGTCTAATCTTTTAGTTTGTCGTTTTCTTTTGGTTGCTTTCTTAACGTAACGGTAGGTTACTGCTGTGTGTTTTTTGTTTTTATTAACACATTTTCTTCGTAAAAAATGAAGTTCATGGCTGATAAGAGACTTTCTAACGCAACTTTAAAGTTAATCTTATTTTCTCAATCGTTTTTGTTTGAACTGCTCTCCTTTGGAAGGGGCCGGAATGTGTTCCTAGATTGATTGAATAGCTTAATTTTGAGAATCTACATAATTTGAAAACAATTCACTCATTATAATCAGTTTCAGGTGGCAAAGACTGTCTCATGGAAATTAAATAAAGTTTCAAGACAATATCTGTCTGCTTAGCGTTTAGAATTTCAGGTTCATATGTAGTTATGTATATTTCGGTTAGCAAGGTAGATTATTTGAATTCTTGTATGATGAGACAGGGTTTTCATTAGATACACGGAAGATTGACGTGTTTTTGTGAATACGCGTATTCTTCCGCATTTTGGCAACATTTTATTTATTTATTTTTTTTTTTTGTTTGCTGGGTGTCAGTTTTGCTGTCGCATCACATTGAAGGTGATTAGTTGTTTTGATGATGTCAGCTAATTCAAGGCCTCAGGGAAAAAATAGGAAATCTGAGATATAAATAATAGTTTTTGCGGAACACCTGTCGTTGTATATTTCTTCTTGGTAGATTCTGCTTCGCATCATTTTGCTTTATATTTCACAGAGTCCTATCGTTTGGGGAAATAATCGTTGTACTCCATCGCTAAATGTTGCCTGCCACTCAGTGGTTCTGTTGCATACTTTGTTTCAGCAAGCCACTAATATTTTCTGTTTGATTGAGTTTATCGCATTAACCCCTTTATTTTGATAACGATGGTATTTTGGCTGATATTCCTGTTCATTTCAGGCATGGTTTGGCCATGATACTCTAGCGATGTTGATTTGTGTACTTAAATACAGACCAGCGCTAAAGTCATCCATCTCGTCCACTGTACTGAACTTTTCGAATTCATTTAACGAAACTTTCAACAATTAGAGAAAGTTCTGCACAAACCCAACCTTAATTGCATTTGTGGTCTTCAGTATTTAGTTAGTTTTGTAGAAAGAGTCAAATAATTGCAAAATTTAGAAAAACCTTCAATTCACGGACGCGCTTTTAAAAGTTAGACAGAACAAGAAAGCGCTTTATGTGGCATCGCATCCATAATTAAAATTAAAATAACAGAAATTCAGAAAATGCTGGTTTGTATAATGAAAGTTGAAAAATATCCAGATGATGTCCAGCGAAAATATAGCACACTTGAATGGAGTAAGCTAGTCGAGGTCTAAACCGTCGTAGATCTATGACAATTATATTCAGAACATTTGTCAGAGTTACACGGAAAGTAGTGTTGCCAAAGCAAGACTCTTAAGCATTTCAGTGACATTGATTCTGCTCTGAAATGCCAGTGCTACAAGACATCATTTCTTGAGGTTTTATTACCAGCACAATTTTTGTATCATGAGTAACGAAAACCGACTTATAAACTTTCGTAAAACATCAATCATTGCCTTGTGGATTCTGCAGGTGTGACTGATGAAAAATCTTTGGGAAAATTGAACAAATTATACAGTCACTCTGAGCGTCTTTTGTTTTCCCAAAGAAATGTCATTGCGCAAGAGTAATCACTTGATTGCTTTGTTGTTCCATATTCTGCGTTCAGCAGCTGTTAGACCGTACAAAATTATAAAGTAAATAAATAAACGCGGCAAACGGAATATCCCTGTTTCCTAATAAACATGCAAATGATTAACTTTTGTTCAAACGATCAAAGCACGAACGCCTAACCATTGTTTTGACGCTGAAATATTTGAGAAAGTTTTGTCACGAAGCAAAACAAAAGTCGTAACAAAAACAAATGCCAGACAATGAATGTAACTCGTCTTGCCTTGGTCTTGCGACAGGGTACCTAAAGCAGACAAAATACTTCCGAATTCTTAATAAAAATCTAACACCATCAACTAATTAATCTACAGCGAAATGTTTCAAGAATAAACCCATTATACGAACAAGTTTATTTATTTTTGTATTTTTTTTCATGTAGCTTTAACAGCTTCGACATCCCATTAAAGAGTTGGTTTTTGCAGAGTAATCTTAACACGAGCCTAACTTCTGCAATCGCTACTAATTTCTACGTTCCATCATGCTAAGGAGTGGTGCAGTGTTTTAGTAGCATCTTCTCATTTACTTAAACAAATCTTATTTTCATTTGTGCTGGAATACCGCTTGAAGTGGTTCCTTTGGCTCGGAAGTAATTGTTTACATAAATTGAGGCACATAATTCATTTGTGCTGGAATACCGCTTGAAGTGGTTCCTTTGGCTCGGAAGTAATTGTTTACATAAATTGAGGAATGCCCACTTTGTGTCCAGTCCCCGACTTATTTCATTCCTTTTCAAACTATGTACTCGATAAATTGATACAGAATCCACAAATGATTCTGAATCGAACTTTTAAGCGTATGACGATGCTGAGTAGGCAAATATATTTCAAATACAACATCCCCCAAGAGCCGTCTGAAAGGAGCCTTTCTCGCTGGGAGTCAGAAAAAGGGTTAAAATGCGACTAAAGTTGCATGGCGGCAACCCTGTGCCCAACGCACAATTCCTGCCAATCAAATCATCATAATCATTATCTGTGTAGAGAAAAAATATGTAATCACTAACCATCCTCATCTGAATTCAATTATACTTTGAATTCGAGTCGTCAATTCCATACATCACATGAAAAAAAAGTAAAAGCTCACGAGTGTATCATAAATTAAAGAAGGTTACATTGTAGTCTTCCTAGTCCACAGGAAATTACACTCGTGAGGTCATCCTTAAGAGTGCTCCTCTTATCAATTCTCAACAGAATGAGACGATAGCCAACTCTTCATGCCTTGCCCAACTTGTGCATATCATTTCGAGACACTCGTACACTCATGCGTCGCTCTCGACGCAATCGCTTATGATATACAGTACATATGAATGACTCACTTACGATACAGACGTTCGCCTCTTCTTCTGGAGATCTATCTATGAACGTTGTGAATATGCACAATATATAACCGGAAAGGCCTCATACACATCCACATTATATCGCATACTAAAATCGTAATGAACTCATAATCTTCTCGTAAAAAAAATGAGAGGGAAAACAAAACAAACTACTGGGCGGCCTAGGATTTGGAGCGACAATAGGCGCGACGAAACGTACTCAAACGCATTTATTTTGTAAATTAGGCTGATCACTTAAAAATGTGACCTAGAAAAGAAATGCTATGTGATGAGAACGGGAGTGGGGGAAGCTTGGGAAAATAAGGGAGATCCAACCAATTGGAGGGGAGCCTTTGGGTGTGTGAATATGATACGCAAAAGAAAGGACCGTGCTTAACGATTGTTGACACGAATTTATGGGCACCCGTCTAATTAACTTCAGGCTTTTGATATAATTCTAATTTGGGTGGCATTACATTTCGAGATGTTACTTGCATGAGATCCACTAGTGGCGTGTGTGCTATTGGTATTTTATGAGTGAAGGGTACATGCTATGCCCTGGCGTATATCCATTACTATTGTGCTGTTGGGGTATATTCAGTGTAACATATGAGGTGGTGCAAAAAGTGGAAGCTCGATCTACTCAGGCTCAGGAGAATTTAAACAAGACATACATTTACACAAGCTTTATAATGAGGTCATTGACAAATTGCTTTCCAAGGCAATGCTGCTTGTCAGGGCATGCGAGTGTCTCTCTGTCCCACCCACGTGTTATGAATTGTGCCAAATTTGCCAAAACGGCAACCATTTTAGAGATTCCCTCTCTAAAGGTGTTCACCTCTTCACCGGGCCATGATCCGCCAGCATTTCAAACTGGAGCCTAATATTCGTTTTGATTATTCAACTTACTAACAATTTCAAAGGCAATTGTGTTCCCGAATCCAACCAAAGGTTAACGTGAACAATATTGTCCCAGGTTCGGAGCACTTCCCGCTTAACTGGCGGTCAAAAACCAGAAAACGTTTGGGAAACTTCTCTTGTCGTTTGATCGTGAAGATTTCCTTCAGACAAAAGCAGAATGATGTAAAAAGCTTGGGGATCTAGATCTAGAAAGCTTGGTGATCCTGCGCCAATTCCGTGGACCATATGTAACGTAATAAGTTCTGTAGTACCCCAGACAGTTTTTCCAATTTTGCCTCAACACAAACACTGTTTTCTACAGATTATATTATGATTTGAATACCGCGAGTAACGACGTTTCCAGTTAAGTAATTTCGACTTACGATGTCGAACCAATTTAGGAAACTTACCTCGACATACGTCATTTATTCTTCGAGTTACGACAGTAAATGGGTTAGTACCACAAATGAAGTATTACAGAGATAGCCCACTTCACAGTTGATTGTCCCCTAGTCAATCGACGAGTTTGAATACTTTTTTAACAGATATTCATGAACGTTTAACGGTTATTCACAAAATAAGGTAAAAGTCGTCCTCTGATTAGTCAATTTGGTTTAAGAAAACGTTATAAAAAACAGTTGTTCAAAATGTTAAGGGGGAACAGAGGTAGGTGTCGGGCATCTCTGTTATACTTCATTCCTGGGTACTACACCGTGCAAATTTGAAATTTGACAATCGGAAAAAACTGTTATTTTTTCAGTTTGCTAAGCAATTTGTTAGTTAATATTCTGCAGTATAAATCAAGAAGTGATTTGGCATACAATTGTGGCGTCTTTCTTGTTTTATTCCTTTAAACGAGTACAAAAGCAGACATTTGCTTTTGGCTGAGGTGAAACATAATATTATTCTTCTTTTGCTTAGACTTAAGTCTATTTCAACTTACCACGAGTTTTCCCGTAACGAATTAGCGCAGTAATAGGAGGTATTACTGTAATTTGCTAAGCCGGTTCAATTCGGTCTCCACTTAAACGTTTGTTACTTTCAAGACACACATCGCATTGTCATGTGCTAGGCCAAAAAAGAAAAGAGCAACTTCGAACCTGCTAAGTGTTAAGGCAAAGTTCAACATTTTGTCCTTCAAATTAATTCCATATTCCTCAGAATTTCTAGACTTTGTCAAGATCAACTCAAAGTCGTTTGGTTCAATTTAACAAATTCACACAATTGTTTTCTCAAATGTTGTTTATTAATCTTATGTACATATTTACATTTCTGTAAGCGACGAAAAAAACAAAAAATTCAGATAAGGAGTCAAAAAACCAGTTTATTGTAGATGACTCCTCTTCATAGACGTCGTTCCTTTGATAAAGCAAACTTCAATAGTCCGAATAGAATGATGTACACGAATGAATCATGCCAAATGCATTTATTCCATTGACGGCTGAGGGACAGATAGAATATCTGTGCAAATTGAAAAATAATGTGGATCAAGGCGTCGTTTGTTGTGTGCGAGTTTTGAAATATTCAATAAATATAGAATAACCGATCTATTCGGAAAGCAGATTGCTCAACTTGATTAGATACACTTAAGCGCATTGTTCGAATACTGATGGCAAAACGGGAATAGATCGTAGAGCTTCGTTTTTCATTTGGAGTGATTTTGATTCATTAGAGAATATTCAGGCATTTGAAATACAATTCTTGGCTTATTACCAAAGGATGAGATTTAATTGCTTTATAATTGGTTGTTGTGGTTATTAGGATGTTATGTCTTCTTTAAAAGGCGATAAATGTTCGGCGTTGGGTCTTTGAGGAGCAGGAATGACAAGAATCAATATCTTTAGTCAATTATAAAGGCAGTAATCTGTAAGACAGCAGATGATTGAAAGATGTCGTTGAAATGTCAAATTGATAGCTTTGGAGGTGACTGACTAGTCTCGAGCCAGAGCTGTTAATCGTATCGAAGTTTTAGTACTGATTGATGCAGGTCTTGTTTATTATTTTCAAGCGCTTTGCTACAAGTGTCTCAGGATAAGTCTTTTTGCTTATAAGAATAAGATGGTGCAGCTTTCATGGAATGACCGCGAATACAAGCTGCTGCGATGAGATTCTTTGTTCGTGCAGTTGTGGGAGTTACTCGTCGGGATAGGGGGAGATGCACGGCAGTATGCGAGGAACTCAATGTTGAGCAGCTGAATCTTCAAACGGAGAGGGATATGCTTCGATGGTATGGTCACGTGGGATGAATGTGTCCATCATCACGACTTCCGAGGCGTGCCATGTAATTCTAGCAGGTAGGCCACCGCTTGGCAGTGGTTGGTTTGAACAAGTCAAAAAACTCGATAGGTTCCGCTTGGACATAACTCCTGATGAGTTAGAACCGTTGGCGCAGTGGCCTGGAGATCTTTCGTGCGTGCTTCGCCCGATCATACGCACCTTTTTACATCCACGATCATTTAGCTCCTTTGGAAGATTTGTCCATCTTCCGTCTGATATACAATTTTTGAGACACATTTAGGATTATGTCTTATAGGTAGGGGGCATGTAAATGGTGCATCTTTCATGGAATGAATACTTGACATTCATAATCTCTGAAGTCGAAGTCGAATGGAATTGGCGAACCAATTCAGCGAGAAATAAAGCCATTATTATGTTGAACAATAGTACATTTGGTCTTCGATTTCCTAAAGACTTAACCCAGAAAGAAGAAACCCCCTAAATGCCCAGGCTAGTCCATTCACCACATCTACAGCTGCCACACAAAGTGTGATCCAATGAATACGTCACGTATGTCATCAATATTTATATTTGTCTACATTCCACATGGAAACAAATAAGAATTTTATTATGATTGAGACTTTAAATCGTTCCAATTTTTCATACATTCGCCGTTGATGATTTTGAGTGTAAATAAATTCAGAATCAAACAGCAAACATCAATGGAACATAATTCCTTTGGGTCACATCTCATTAGAACACTTGTATTCTATCCCACTCTCCGTTTTTTACGTACTCAATGGAATGTATCGGTCGGGACTTTGAGATAAAATGGTTTATTATTATCACCCCAAACGGTTAAAATGTCATACAGACTATAAACAGATGAAAATACATGAAATACAGTGGCTTGGGTTGACAGAATCACATTAGAAAGGCGTCGGCTCTAAGAGAGTAGCCCTGCCAGGTTATTCCGCTTCAATCGATTGGAAGAGTACGTCTGAATTACCTAAAGTGTTGTCACATATGTATAAACTCAAATACTAAGACATATCATCTCTATCTCTCATGAAAGACCAGCAAGGAGATTGAAGCTTTCACATGATTCATTGACCGTCATTCTCATTCGGTTCTGTTGAAGTTCGAATGACGAATAGTCTTATCGAAACGGTCAGCTTCATCTTCTTTCTTATTCGGCACTTCCGTGATGGACCTGAACTTCAACCAACAAGCCTCCTCCTCTCCAACGAGCGCGATCTCTGACTCTGGCTCAAAAATACATATGAATGCAATTTAAACGGATACCACAAGTTCAGCGTGATATTTGCTAATATTTTCTTTGGTCTAGAATTGTTTCAAATACCTGAACACTTCGTGCGGGCTAAATATAAAAACTGTTTACGTTGTTCTGCGTATGGACGGCATTTCTTTCCGCCCCTCAAATTTGTTTCCACCCAAAGGCTCGTTATAGAAATACCAAAATCATTGTCTACGACAGATACACCTGAACACCACGCAACGCAATTCGAGGAATGTTATAGAGATCCATTCAGATAAGTGTGGTAATTAGATGAAATTGGAGCAAAGAGAATGGGGTTTCTCCTCGTAAAAGAGAACCAACGAGTCAGACGTTTTTCCTCGCATAAAACTCTGAGAAGGAAAAAACGAAAGAGAACGCATTTTCCCCCATTAAGTTCAAGGTTGAATCCGTGATACACAAACACAACTTTCCATATGTGGGACACTTGGCTGTGGAACATAGCAACTAGGAATGTCACTTCAAACTGACGTGATGTCTCCCACTATTGATTCACATGTCATAACCGTTGTCACACATTCTTTTTAGGTTAACATCGTGTGATTGTTAACTATGTATGTTTTTTTTTTTTGTTCAGAGTAAGTACGCTTGAATGCATTGTGTTGATTCTTTGGTTCAACAATTTATTTCATTTTTTTTTTCATTGTGAATCGCTTACGTGAGGGGATTTCGAGGGTAACCATGACCTTCACACCGAAAGCAGAGTAAACCAAAGCTATTGATCGACTGACCTTTGTAGCCACTCGGACGTTCATTCATTCATTCGTGGGGTTTGATTTCAGTTTTAGGTTTCGTATCGTATAGTCGATTGTGAATTGCATTACAAGTAGTTAATGTTGGATTCATTTTAGGAAAACCGTTTATTCAGTTCAGAGACTCATTGTTGTTTCTCCCTTTCACTTGGTGGTTTGAGAACGGGGAGACTCGAAGCGGTTTCCCTTTTAATTATGTGATTTGATAGATTTATTATTTCAATTTCTCAAAAAAGTGGAAAGTGTAACGGCAAACACTTGTTTTCATTCACATTGATTTCGAAATCTTGGGTGTAGCGGAACACATTTGAAAAATCATCTCTCTTGACCTACATTTCAATGATTCACTTAAGCAGCTCGAAGTAGGCTTCATGAATATATGCCCTATTTCATGCGAAGCCTGAAGAGAGTTGAGAAATCTCATAAGAAGCACATAAATCACAGATCTTCGCAAATGAAATCAAGAAACTGCCTAGAAACAGCGCATAGATGTGTGTTCTCTTGCGATGATTTGATGAATAATTAAATTGAGATTACTTTAAACAAAGGCAGTTCACAGAGCTGTTGTGACGTTTTCTCGTCAAATTGAATTGCACTGGATTTGATATCAGTCTGTAGCTAGTTCACATAAAGAGCGATCTTTTCGAAAGAACAATGAAACTGGGCAGCCTACTTATTTCCTTGGGATTGGATTAGTAAGAAAGGAAGAGTCGATTGTCAACAGAAGAATATTTGAATTTCTTGGTTACACTTACTGGGAGTCTGCACATCAGGCGCTGGGTGGCGCTCTGTGAATATTGACAGATGAATAAAGGCGTGGGCGCCTGTAAGGATCTAAAAATGCACCTATCACTTCCTTTACCAAATCAATGTAGCATCTTTCAGGCAGACATCATTGCGATAACAAAGCTCTGTCCTAATTAAAGAAAAACAATATAATATCAAATGCAGATATCGTCATCTTTTCTGACAGATCAGACAGTCAGACAGAGATCAACTCCCTGTACTTGAGCATCCAACTTATATGGGTGCCGGGACTCTGTAACACGGATGGAGATCTGCCATTCATTGAAACGTTTGCTCATTTAAATCGTAGATGGTCTACTGGCGCAGGATAATCACTTAACAATTATGGCCTATTTTCGATCCTCAACGCTGACTCAGTCTGATCAGAATAAGTAGGCCGAATCTCCGATATCTATAACCGGACAGCGTATATTGAAATGCTAATTCAATACGTCCCCTCAAGCGGTGACGAACTCACTTATCATTTACAGCGGAATCAACGTAGAAATGTTACTCCAATACGTCTCAGACGGTGACGGGGATGCTGCAGAGACGATGCAATTGTAGCGCTCTCCTTCCGAAGAAAAAGTGCTTGGCTGAACTCAGTAGGAGCAGAGTTAGTCATCTCCAACGCTTTATTAAGAGAAAAAAACTGGTTTGCGCAATAGGATCCAACAGATCCGCGTGGTAACACAAGAGGCATATTCTTGCCTAAGTCTTGTCTAGGTTTCATTTGTGTAATCAAGTGGCCGTGCCATTCTCAGAACTCTCATCTGTTCACGAAGAAGTTCGTCACCAGTGGTAATTTTCGAGGCATTGAATCGACAGTTCGTTTTAATCTGAAAATACTTTTCTATGTACTCAGCCGCTACATCAAAAATCATTTGAAAACACGATGCAATCAGCAACGTAGATCAGATGCGGTCTGGCGGCACAAGAAAATTAAAAGGTATAAAAATACCATCTAGTGAGATCTAAATGAGGTTAAGGTTTAATGTTGTCTTTTGTCTTGTCATTTGAAGCTGCAATTACCGCCTTACAGGTATAATTACATGATTCATTGTGTTTCATCTCACTTGGAATCGTTTCAATATTGTAACAACAACAAAGAGCAAGTTAGTGAGAATTGATGGAATCGTGTCCCGCTACGTTAGCAAAGAAAGCCTCCCACAATGAACAATAAGAACAGCATTGACTGTAGACCGCAAAATGTCGGTTTCTTTCAGAGCTACGCCAACGCAGTTAGCTCTTTTCTGAGTCACGTATGGTCGATTCATTTGAGGAATACGGCGAATTCTGTCGATTCTACTCCCAAATTAAATAAAGTTTCTCGTCAGAAAAGCAATTGCTTCCAACTCCAGCTTTCTCTTGAATGGCCACAATTTTACATGATATTCGAAGCATAATCCAGACTAATATAGAGTATTTACAAAATGATTTGCGTCAAGTGGTCTATAACAATCTAATTGAACTTCAAGGCGATCAGGAAGGGCATTTTAGCTGCAGCGCTGATATCCGCTTATTAGTTTCTTGATATAATGTACACATGATAGTGCTTTGCTAAGTTCAAACTTGTTAAACTTGTCAACTTAATAAATTAACCTACGTTAAGTGTCTTGGTCAACGAATGTCGCATGCATGAAACGAAAAGCGTCTACCTCTCCACGATTTAATCTCAATAAACTATGCCCGTCACTCAAGACAAATTTCACTGAACCCTCTCAAGTCAAGCCTCATCAACGCGCTAATTATCCACCATTAATACGTTTCTACCTGATGCTCCGACAAAAGACTATGATTTCAAGTTTCTCTTGCCGCAAACTCAGATCATCGACCCAAATTTAATTCACAATAGAAAATAAATTCAAAAAAGAAGAGAAACAAGAAAATTGCAATTAACATCGCGATTCTTTCGTTTCTCCTCCCCTCTTCCTTAACCAATCAAAACCTGGCTTTAACAGAAGAAAGGCAGAGAACGTCAAAAGCACACATACGAGATGTGTACAACGTGCCAGCGGAATTAAAAACCCGAAAGCGAGTGTTGCCCTTCACAGATTATGGCTGAAGTATAATTAGCGTTAAGCCACCACACAACGCACAACAAATGTGAATACACAATAATAATAAAATTCCGATATGAACATTCGTTCATTCGTTCGTTATCGACAAAGACTTCCTCCTTCCGACATGCACATGCTCATAGACGATTCCGTGCATGAGTCAGATCATGCGTTTCTCTGGGTAATGAACCTTCATCGTACGAATGGGATGAACATGGGAAAAATAAAATTAATGTTTCTTTCACGAAAAATACATAAATTTATGCCAATTTTACTTTTGGGATACATTCTCGTAGACAATGAGCACGTAGCGATTAATTGTTGGCCAAGTGAATCATTTAAATTTTGTGCTTGTACGTCAAAGATCATCAAAGTCGTTTGGTGCCGACTTTGTCGTTTCTGAAGTGGGAAGTCGGAGTTTTTTTTTTTGGCAGCTAATGTGTTTTGTTGAAATCGAATGAGATTGACATCTTGTGACAGGAAATTGTCACTCGAGTGACTTTCGAAGAATATCTTCGTCACAAGGTATTGTGATATTGTTCGGATGGGGTTGTCACATCAGATGCTGTTTATCGATGGTTCTAGAGAAGCCACCCAAGTGAAAATAAGGGGGAGATGGTGTTACTGGTTAAACTCAGTACGGCAGACTAATATTCAAAGTACCACCTGCAGAGAGAGTATTTCCCTTAAACACATTCACTGGCAATTACGAAAGTTGAACATATTGTGCTCGTCGATTCTCATGCTTTCGCACACCAATTAATCGCCTTTGACAATGTGAGAGACATGCGGTAATTTCTCACAGAATCTGATCTCTTTATGAAATGACAATGGCGGGAAGTATTAGCTCCGAGAAAAGTCATTGGCGTCACCAATTTGATGTGCAGACGATTCTCTGAATTTTGTAACAATTGCTTCATCAGATTTTGAAATAATGAGTTAGACAATGGGGCATAGTAGTAAAATGTTCGACGTAGGAACTGGACATATGTCAGGAGAGCACGACAATGACTTCTTAAGAAGCTGCAGGCGTGAGCAGGAAGAGGAAACAGTGCTACACTATCTCGCTGGTGGGGAGGAGTGTGGTAGGTAGTTATTCTTTCAACGACTTAGAGGATTTGACAAATGTCAGCATGAGGGATAAGCTAAAATAACTTAAGGCTTCGACACGTGGAATACTTTACGTCAGGTCAGTTTGTCTACGCTGACGACGACGCGGCGGATTAAGTTGCGCAACTTTTAACTTTTCTCTCTTCTTTAGCGTGACAGTGGCGCCTGACTTTGGCGTTGCAATAGAAACCGCTGTACAGTTTAAGCAAATCAGTTTGAATTTGGACATTCTGTCAAATGAAACCGTCGTCAACGACCACCAAATAAACCAAATGATTTGTTGATATAAAAACATTTTAAAAAATTAAACAAAACTACAGAATGTTCAAGGAGCCGGGGTGAAAAAGACGGTACAAGGAACCCAACGGGGGTTAATGTGGAGGTTAAGTGTTTGTTATGTGCGTTAAGTAACCATCCTAATCACTCCTTTCTAGCTAAAATGGCATCAAAGAAATGCCAAGGCAATAATAATCAAATGTTCTACATCAGGATATTTTAAAGCGACTAAGTTCGATAAGGGTATTTTCTTGTGCTATTTCAAATATTTTGAAGGTTACTGAGTTTGTGCTGTCTTGATTCTAAATCAATAAGCCTACAACCTAATGAAGCCCTTCAGACGTTGAACGAATAAGTCAATCATTTAGAACACATAAACGTTTAAACATCCGTCGCTCTTCTTCTGCTTCCGTTACAATCTGAGTGGACTCGGGCTTACTTTTTAATGAACTTCTACGAACACTCTCATGGAGTAGACCTGGGCAAATAATATTATCCAAGATAATTGTGTAGACAGAGTTAACATCGGTCGTTTTGGTGTTCATTTTCTGGTTTAAATCCCTTCAAACAGTCTTTTTTAAGATTTCTGTCGGACATACTTGTTGACAATTTATTCTTGAACAAGCCGTACATACGATTAAAAGAAGGATATCCGCAATCACCCTACAGTAAGTCGCTGTCATGTTGTTTTTGTAAATAACCTTTGTTCTGCCGGACTCATTTTTATATAAGTCGTCGTCGACATTATAAAAAAAATAAAGTCGCTTAATCTCCAACGACCTTGCTCAAGGAGCCTTATCAAAACTTTCGCCGTCACAAAGTCCCGATAAATCGGGTTATTCACAAACAATTCGAGTAACTTTGCAAGGTTCTCGACTGAAGTCAAGAAACCAAGTCATTGAACGAAATATGTAAGAAAACAGACATTTTCATTGTTGGCTGCAATTTTTGTGACAACATTTGAAATTGAAAGGCTACCTACAAAACGATGACTACACATCGACCTCCAAGCAAACAAACAGGAAAGGAACCACATCAGTGAATAGAACTCCATTCTCGTGCAATCACTTTTTGAATTTTATGAAACAGGTGTTCACTGCGGCGACTAACTTGTGTACATGTCATTTCCTTTTCCTCAACAGAAACAGGTGCTGCAGTCAAATGTTATAAGTGCCAAGTGTCAGCGGTCATATACAAGATAGGTAACCACACAACCTCCACACCATTGTGTTCAAAATTCGACGAATCAGAGGACTATGTAATCGATTGTCTATATTCAACGATGTGCGTCAAAGAAATTCTACGATTTTACTTACAAAACGGCGAGCCATTCGATACTGTGACTCGAGGATGTGCCAGTCAAAAGTACACCGATCAGGTAATATCTCTAAATTGTCATCTATTTGTGTTGCATTCTTTTTAATGGGTTTGTTTGTTTCAAAGGTACTCCGACAAGGCGCCTGGCGAGTGGAACACAAAGTTGAAGAACCCTACAAGGAGGGCTGTGAGGAGTTCAAGGAGAACAATCTCTCCGGTTCAACCAGAACATACTGCTACTGCCGTGGTAACTTATGCAATTCGGCCAAGAAAAACGATCTAACAAACGGATTGCATGCCGATGCAATGGCTGTGATATTTGTGTTCAATGCAATGAAATATTTAAGCAATGGATTTAATCGACTGTAAGGTGTTTATGTATCCATAAGTGTTATTGTGCTCGCATAGATCCTAAGATACACTCAATACCACGAAGAAAATCCAGATTAATAGATATAGAATCAAGTTTATATCGAACCTAGTAATTTTTTATATATGTATTTAGAGAAACCAAGTTTTCGACTCATGTAACAAGAAATCAAAACTTTGAAGACTTTTCGGAGGAATATTGTGATATACAGATACTATTAAACGATTTATTATAAATCTACGTACGTTAAACGAATATCGATGTTAAATGTGTAAGAGAATAAAATATTTAGGTACTTTGGTCTTGGAGTTTTTATTCACGTTTTGGTGGAGGATTTTTGAACAGAAAACCGATTCAGTGGGAGGTAGAAAATATAATTTAATGTAAGCTTTACAGCCCCTTCAAAGGTCAACGTGTATCTGATGCAGAAGAGAAGCACTTCGTTACGTTGACGTTCACTGCAATGAGCAGATATACTCAGGATCTGGTAACTCCTGCTCTCTGTACGTCAGAAGTCGATGTCGGGTATAAACACACGTCTTAGAGGAAGGAGGGAAATAACAGCGAACTCTACGAGCTGTACCAATATGTGGATGCAGTCCGGAAGGTAAAAACTCGTCCACTGCTCCACTTAAAACGGTCTTCGAATCCGAGCGTCCTGGTTAGAGAAGCAGAGGAACGCCAATACACCTATACTTCCTCATTGCGGATATTATGGTCAGCCAGCACTGTTTCGGTTTGCTTTTCGAAGTTAAAATATTTAATCGCGAAAGCTGGTCTAATGGTGTCTCCTCACGAGACCCAAATTTGGTACGGTACACAGACGGATCAAAGATGGATTCCTGAGTAGGGGTGGCGGTCTTTGGACCCATCACAAGGAATTCCGTAACTATGGGGTCCTACAGTGTTCCAAGTGGAAATCAACGCCATCGAGATCTGCTCCAGACGAAACGTCCATAAAGGTATCAAGGCCTCTAAAATACAGACATTCTCAGACAGTCTAGACGCTCTACAATCTCTTGCCAGACAAAGTGAAGCTTGGCTGGGTCCCTGGACACAACGAAGATGATGAACTGGCGAGGACTGGCTCAGAATGTGCGTTCATTCCGTTCTGAACCGTTCTGTAATGTCAAGTGGACTGCAGCTACAACTCTGATTAACGAATGGAAAAAAAAACTTCGTCTAGACCAGTGGGCATGTGGTCATGCTCTTGGGCAATGCAAACGATTAATCAGGCCTTATTCGTAAAAAAGATATTCCCAATCTAAATAAAGAAAGCATAAGATTGCTAACGAGCTTTCTTACAGGCCACCACTACTCACCTTAAAAAATTAAACCTGTGTCAAGACAAGGTTTGTCGACTTTGTCTCCAAGAGGCTGAAACTTCCGAGAACAATTTGTGTGAATGTCCGGCGCTAATCTGGTTAAGGAAACGTATCTTCCATAGGGAGATACTAACTTCAGTGGAAATACAGAAATTAACTACAAAGGACTTACTATCTTTCTTGAGGGAATTTGTGCGTCTTTTCATTTAACTCCAAACCCTTCGCTGTATTTACGGCATGGGTGCCACCCAGAGAAGCCGAGGAGGACATTCGAACAAGGTTATATTCCATACATAAAGGCACCGATAGGCCTTTAAAACAATAACAAAATGTCCATCATATCTCACACACGCTTTGTTTTAATTAAATTTGAAGATATGAAGCAACCGTTTATCATTTCCTGTGCCTTTTACATTTGAATGACGCCTTCTTATTTAAAAGAAATGATTATTCAATTTTCAACGGGCAAGTGAAATGATGAAATGATGTATTATAGAGATAGCCGACATCACAGCTGAATTACCTCTTGTCCATTGAGGAATTTGAGTGCTTTTTTGACAGATATTCATGAATTGTTGATGCACGAAATAACGTAAATGGCATACTCTGATTGGTCAATTTGGTTTAAGAAAACGTTATAAAAAACAGTTGTCAAACATTTTAAGTGGCTAGTAATACTTCATTTCTAGTGAAATCCAAATAAACGTCATTCTATTTTTGTATCGTGGAACTTTAGTGAAATGTCACCCATTTCGTTGACTTTCGAATATGTACCCACATTGTTGATATAATTTAATTTTCTTAGGAACTAAGTATTTAATACGCTCCCGTTCTTATCAGAGATAACCTATAATTCACAAATCGGCCGCCATATTGTGGTGAATTGACGAGCGTTGTAAATGTGTAAGTGAAATACAAGGGATTACCACTACATCTTCGTTGTGGGCTAGGGGAAAAAATGGCCGAAGTTGGATATCTCTATCATCCATTATCTCTGGTTCTTATCAAATTCCAGAGTTAACAGCAGTACTGCCAAAGTTTTTTTTTTTCTGAATTATTGCATCAGAGTGAATCAAAACGTACAATACTTTTTATTTACGAGCCATGTGGATAAAGCAATTCATAGTTTTTTGTGCAAAAATGATTGCTTAAATATCAGATCGTTCATGCTTCTGGTTTGTTGAGAGCTTAAGTGTATCTAGTTAACCAGAGCTGTTTGGTGCATTCGTTCCTATTAGCATGTCGCACTAGAAAGCGGAGTTTGGAATTGGCTGAGTGGACCTACTGAAGAAGCAGCGGTTGCCAATAGCTACATCGAATCTATACCTTAACACTATATATACCGCTTGTATCTACAATCATGTGACTATAATCTGATTATCGTCTTATGTAAGATCGTACCATTCCGTTGTGACAAAAATGCCTGTTGAACCATTATAAAGGATACCTCTATCATCTTTGCAGGAGGTAGGATCACCATTGGAGACTTAGTAGATCTTGCACACACTATCGATGGCATTGAGGTCTTTTTTTTGCAATAAATTGGTTAAGTCAGGGTGGCCAAGAATAATCTTTCCGTTTCGCGCAATACTTTTCCTCCGCTTTTAGTTAACACAGAAAACACAGCAAATAGGCAGATAGATAGAAAAAAACTTGAGACCGCCAGTGAATTCAGTGAAGGCTGTTTACTCACAGGATTCAAGGGGCAATACCCAGCATTTAAAACCAATTGATCTTTATAAGGTTGACAATTCACGCAGTCCATCATCGTCATTGAAGAATAACCTGTTTTGAAAGTTGTACTTTTTACGTGAATCTTAAAATGCCGAAAGAAAAGTGAACCCTTTGACTGTTCCAGCTTTCAAGTGAAGTGCCTTCTTCTTTATTTGGTGCTACAGTCCGAGGTGGACATGGGTCTCAACCAACTATCACGGCCTCTGGCTAGCTGCCTCCAGTGTCCCACGCCAAGTTGGTTGAGGTTCTTCTCTACCAAGTTGCGCCACTTTCAACGCGGGCGTCCTCTGTTACGTTGTCCCACGGGTTTGGAGTCGAGGACTATCAGTATCCATAAAATTATGTCTATGATTTTGTATGAACTATTAAATTCTTTGCTGATAACCTGTTATGTTCATTGACAGCAAAGAGATCACAGACGTACGTTTAGTTCTATCTGGATCTCATATGACTTAGAATAATGGATATGACACTAGAATAATGGATAAATCGACCACGAAGTTTCAGAGATTTAAACTGTTAGTTGTTAATTCAAGTGGTTAAAGCAAAAGAGGTGGATTGACGTGGCGTAGTGTTTTAGTGCATCGACTCCTACGCAAAGGGTCCCAGGTCCGGTACCGGTATTTCGAGTCACTGACAATGCTGAAAGAGAAATATTCGGAGTCGGCGTAAGTCCCATCCAATCTTGAGAGACCAATAAAACGCACAACATGAGTGGTTGCTGTAGAGGTTATGGCCAGTTCCACTTTGTACACTTATTATTATTAATATTAAAGCAAAAGTGGACGATTTGACAGACAGTCCTATCTCCTACCGCGCTGTATTAACTACAGACCAAGGCGAAGAAAATTCAGTTTCGGCATGACCATATTTGGATCTGACGATGGAGTGAGTCTTAAGTTATGTTTGAAAACTCAACAATTTGATGATGTAAATTAAATGGTGTAAAAATTTGAAACAGCGGCTTAGGAACTGAGAGCTACAGTGTAAGGGCAGGAGTCTAAAACGATAAGAAATTGCAATAACCTCATGCAAAATTGTATGTTATCATTACTTAAGTAAGGTAAGTCCATAAGCTGTTATACTGTACAGACCACCTCTCGCGTATGCCCAGGGAGGAAAACTGACATAAAACCCTTTATAGATTTCGCCGTTGAAAGGCAGAATAAATCTGTGGATGAGACAGGATATCGACATCCGATGTCTGACTATCATTGCCAGAAAACTAGGCAAGTTTTATCTGTTATACTGACATTCAAGAAAGAAACTCATAAAACCTACATTTCTCCAACGCCGAATCATTTCTGCGTGTAGCCTTCGTCCACTTCTCTGTGAAAACAATGTTGCGCAATGATCCAATATAAGAATCTTAGATTCGTTCCTGTATCAGAACTTATCAAACAGAACAGATATGGTAAGCGCTTAATCAGACAACTATCGCTCACTAGAAGCAATTCCACCTTTTTCATAAAACGTTGTAAATTTCGACTGTTATCTACATCAATTGATTTTGTTACTACCGTTCGATCTATACACCTCCTTAACAAACAGATAAAATCAATCACTTACCGAACCATCGTTCTCCACCAAGCACAGGAACACTACGTCTTCCCTAAGTAAACGTACGGCAGCATGTAACGGATGCTTTGTTTTGCTCTTTAACATCTTGTACAAAAGAGGTCCGGACATATGCTCAAAGTCTTGTGGAGTCAAATCATCCCAATGCGTCGATATCAAACCCGAACAGTAGTCCAATAGACTAGCGGCACCCACTTCTTCAGCGACACAATAAAATCTCACACACGACCGAACACCGACCGATGCAACCAGAGCTCGCTCGCACAGACCAAGTAAGCCAGGCAATTTGAACCTATGCGCAGCACGCAATAAACCTAGTGCTAGCCTATCATGTTGCAGATCAACCACATCCGTGTAGATCCATCGCAACAATGCAAAGCCGATATCCTCTTCCATGTCAGTCCAATCGAGCTCGGTTGCTTCGGCTAAAACTTCTTCGCGCCATTCCTCCGATCTGGCATTCAATACGAACTTATGCGCCGGCATAGATTTTCCACTCAGCTTTATGGTTAAATCCGAATACGTGTTGCGACCGTACAACGAGCTCACTGTTATAACGAGGCGCGACACAAAACTGCTGAATTCTCCGATTTCTCCATCATTTGAAGATGCTACCACTTTGCTGTACTTCCGCTCGAGATCGGCATAGGAGCGTTGTAGCTTCGTATACTCTTCCTTGAGGAGTTTCAGGTGCTTTTCCAGCTTAACCGACGGTGTATCTTTTGTATCTAAAATAAAAATTACTATTAGTTTATGGGTTTCAATGAAAATTAGGCTAAAATTCCAACGCCCCCATAAGGTCACACATTTGGATGTTTGTTCTTGTTCATCTTGAACAAAGCGTATGGAGGGTTCGACAAACTTACCCATTGCTGACATATGTTTTTGACTCTCTATTGCTGCTTGCTGTACTGATTTCAATTAAAATGCAATAATATTTTGAGGAAAAAGTGCATAATTCCACAGAATCACCGAGTCGAATTAATGAATGTCACTGAACTGTCAAAGGAATGTCATATTTTTGTTTTGGGGAATATTCTCTCTCAGGAGTTGTCGCAGTTCATAAACGGGGAATGTCACTCTCTCGCTGTCGCCTTGTATCGAGCAGAAAGGTACTGCCAGATAGAAAAACTTGCTGTAATTTTTCATTGGAAGTTAAGTATAGATCTTAAGGTGGAATTCTGGAATTCTTTCTGGAATTCTGGCCTGAATGCTTATTTTTTCTGGCCTGAATATTGATTTTCTCGCGTTATATGCATGACGAATGGAAGAATTGAACTGAATTTATTAGTAATATCCTTTCTTTTCTGTTTCCATTTTCTTTGCGCATTCAACTATATATATAAGTTTTTCAATGCGATAATACTGCGGGTTCTTTTTTGCGAAATTTTTGTGCATTACATATTTTTCTATGAACAGCTCAAATACAGTGCTGTCTCGATTATTGCTACACTCGATTTTTGCAACCAATGTAATAAACTTGTTTTATTTTAAATTCAAATCGATTTTCTAAGCTTGGAAATTGTACGTCATAAATCGTCTAGCCATAATTCCGTGCAGAAATTAAGTACTAGAAGAAGAGATGGCTAACTGGCCAGATGATTGACTAATTGCCTATTGATGAATTTGAGTGGCTTTTTGACGGTTATTCACTCGGCGCTTCTTTTTTTCGTGGAAAGAGTTAAAAGCGACTACCATCACTAAACGTATGAACAAAATTACAGGAACCAGAGATAATATATATAGATATTGCGATCAGTATGGCAAAAGCGAATTCCACAATACCAGAAGCTATTGCGAACATTACGCGAGAGGACTTTTACAAGGACCCTTGGGAGAAATGGGTGTATATAGGTATATCAAATTTCTGCAAATAAAATAAAAACTGAATTTCAGAAACTGTAAACGAGTCAAATGACGAAAGAAATAATTTTATAGATGAACAAGCACAAAAACTAAAATTACGTAATCAGTTTTGATCGCCACTGTATGTCTTCTGAAGTTTCTGAACGATATATTCGCGTTGTTTTATAATCCTCCATCTAGAAATGTTTTTCAGCTGAACAAAAAATTACAGATTCCAGCCGAGCACGCCAGAAACACAGCGGTATGGTACATTGGGTACTATTTCGTGCAAAAGGGAATTGCATTTTGTGCAAGATGGGAACTACAGTAGGCTTGTTTTATAGAGAATCTATAATTAGCTCAGTAATGATTCTCAATAAAACGCCCTATGGATAAACTGCCCCACAGTGGACCAATTTGCTTTCGACTTGACGCAGTTTCTTAACTGTTTGTTTAATCTTTACATGGTTTGAAGGTACTAATTATTTCCTTCATTAGCTTTATATTTCACCAAATGCAGTTTTAGAAAGATCATAGAAAATAGTTAAAATGTTGAGGTTTTTAAGACGCACCTCAATTCGTTCACTGTGTGCCAGGGGGTGGACACAGTGAAACACTGGGTAGTCAACAGTGAACCAGTAGTGTTTATTTCTTATTTCATAAGAAAAGTAAAGAACAAAAAAGGCAATTGATGAAAATCAATTTTTATTTAACACTAGCTGAAAACGGCGCGCGATGCTAAGCATATAAAAAAAATTATATATAATATTCCGACGCATGAATAGGCCACATATAGTTGCCCATGAGAGAAACACGGACTATATAAAAAAAGGCCACACACTTGTAAAGATTGTCCTTGTGCCTTGTTGATGGTCATTGCATAGACTAGGTACCACCCTCTCCCCTAATAGAGACTTCTGATAAGTATTTGTATACAGATTACAGATTACATTTTGAATTCTTTATGAAAAGTAAAACGATTACAATCAGTCAGATAAGGGTAGTCAATAGATCAGATTAAAAATCTGATCACAGATTACGGTCAACTCTAATGAAATACATTTCATTTGAGTAGGAAATGCAATTAATGACGAAGATAAATTGCAATAAGTGGTGTAAATAACAAAACTATATACATATGTACTAACAAACATGATGCCAGGTATACACCCAGCTTGTTTTAAAAAGCCATGAAGAGAACTTGTTCCTTTACTTTCATAAATAAATATGTATTTTCATACACAACTCTCAACATAAAGTCACATACAAAACTGTCTCCCAAAATTCTTTATCTCAAAAAAGTGCGCTACCAAATCCCCATACAATGTATATATTCTTATGTATATAGGCAAAGCCCAGTCAAATATACATGACACATCAGGTCACATCACTTTTCTTTTTACTTCCGTTTTAAGAATTACAGAATAATGACTGATACATCAATATCTTCGCCAGGAAATGTACTAACCGAAGAATAAAGTCATATTCAAATCTGTTCAGGCGTTTTGTAGTAATATGTGTGTAAAAATACAAAAAAAAAAACGGTTTTTTGGTTATGAAATTCATATAAAGGGGTTTAAAGACCCAATAACGAAATTAGAATAGTAATAACCAAAACCAAAACCTATTTTACAGAATTCTGAACAAAGTTGCCAAAGACATCAGTGCTAAAAAATAACACAAAATTTAACAAATTTTCAAGGACTTTAATATTATCACTAAACTTGTTACTAACTACAAAATAACATTAAGAAATAATAAATATATTTGTAAAAAATATTTGTAAAAAAGACTATTTTATAAATTTTATGGGCATAATAATTTTAATTAAGAATAATAATCAACAGTTTAAACTGTATACCAGAAATCTCAATAAGCACAATACTTTCTTAAATGGAACAAACATAAAAAGCACGGTTTCTCATTTAATTGCTAGTAAAATTTACCTTATCTTGAGCACAACCTTAACTGGTTAGGGGTTGAATTTATAAATGATCGAACCACGGTTTGTTTTCACTTTACTTTGTTTTCTTTTATAAGTCGAGATTCCTTAAATTCAAAAGATTCAATGTGAGGCGTGAGCCTCTGTGGGCCAGTTAACCCCACTCACTTTGTACTTATGATAACTTATGATTATTATATGGTTTCATTTATTCACTAGGAACGTTTCTATATTAAACAATGGAGAAAAGAGATTAAGAGAACCAATGCTAGTAATTCTGAGGTATCTTCAAAAATTATTGACAGCGGCATCTATGATTTGGTGGTGGTATTTAAGGCGCCACCTGTAATTTCGATTCTTCAACGCGCTGTAGTCAGTGTTGATCACTGAGTACTTTTTGCTCAGGAATTTGTTTGAGATTTGTATAGATTCTCAATAGAACACGCCTAGTGTCCATCTTTACTATGATAACAATAACAATAATAATTTATCTTTCCATGCCTAATTCGTCAAAGTAAACAAAAAAAAGATAAACTACAAAATTGCTGACTGGCTACTTTATATAACCACCAAGCCAATGGGCGTGGCGACTTGAAATTTTGCCTTGACACTACTAGAATACATAGTGTTTCATTAAAAACAAAAAAAAGGGAAATCAGAGAATAAAGTGTTTGGGTGGAAAGGGTTAAATACGTTCAAGTCTTCGCAGGGCTCCCAATTATGACATTTTCGGGTCCTTTTATTTTCCGCACAGACAAATTCATTTACATGAAACAAACTTGTAAAGTAAAAATAAAGTTTAAAAACGCTGGGAAACAAAAGCATCTGCTGTGATAATAGTGAGAAAACAACAAATTCGTAGGGATTAAAAAATGTTAGTTAAATTTATTAGTAAGTATTTTATAAATAGTTAAAATAAATCGAATATAGATGTATACATTTTTCAAAAGTTTATATAATATATTATGCAAGCTTATTAAGAAAGTTCTTCTGTCTACGGACTACGCCTCATTTGCACATTTGTGTGTCAATGATTTCGCTAAAACGAAACTTATTTAAAGATTACAACTCATGAGAAAGAAATGCAGTTACTTACAAAAATAAAAAAAATTGTTCTTTGTATGTTAAACGGTACGTTTAGATAATTGTTTTTGCCTTGTGCTTATTTGGTTAAATGCTTTGTGAGAAATTTTTATATTATTATGTTATGTAGGCCAATCTAATCTCTATTCTGTTTTTTTTTGTTTTTACTTCTAACATTCTACTTGGTTACGCTGAGTATTTAAAACAATCTACAGTCGCTTATATTGCTTAATTCTTTCTTAGTTTAGATGTGTAAAAGTTCAGTTTTGAAATTGTTGAATCTTAGAAATCACAATAGAGAGCTCTTAGTAAGTTTTGGTAATACTCGTACTTCGTCTAGAGAATAAAAGATTATTGAATAACTTGGTACAAATAGTCAAGTCGTAGTCGTGTCATCAAAGAATGGTTTCAATGACATATTAATATAGTCAGTGAGGTCCAAATGTCTGGTGAATATAAGTAAGTTTCAGAGAATATGAACGCTAGCTAACCGAATGGGAACAAATTATGAAGTCCTTTCCCTCCTTTTTCTTTGGGTCTGTGTAGACTCCAAAGTGAACATTCAACCACATTAATCTCATGAATGATAAGCAAATAATGAAAATATTTGAGACCATGACTAATATTGCACTTCCTTATCAATGCCTAGATGTCAATGTTGGCGCTTCACATATTGCTGGTGAATCAATTGAATATAAAAATAGTTCCATTCCTTCTAACATCTTAATATAAAGTCAAGTCTACTTGCCACAACTTATCAACAAAATACAATGTATCAATAAAGTCCCCTTTGCAATAAAAAACCCCAACTTTGGATCAGAAATGAAGTATTACAGAGATGCCCGACTTCTACCTCTCTTTCCCTTAAGATTTTTGACAACTGTTTTTTATAACGTGTTCATAAATTGACCAATCAGATGACGGCATTTACGTTATTTTGTGAATAAACGTCAAAAATTCATGAATATCCGTCAAAAATGCACTCAAATTCGTCGATGAACTAGGGGGCAATCAGCTGTGAAGTCGGCTATCTCTGTAATACTTTATTTCTGCTTTGGATGCGTCTCTTGTCATTCACAACTTTCCAAAACATAAACAACAATACAATAGTACGTGCAAAATATCAAATTCTTGACCTATAAACACTCAATAGGGACTTTTAAGAGGTATACCGCTGTGTGGAACCTCGTCTCGAATTTTTTAACTACTCTCTTGGTGATGACAGCCCTTGGGAGATGTCAATGAATTAAGAATTAAGTATGTGCCCGATTTCACAGTGCAACCTTATCTGCTTGTTTAGCTAAGTGTAGGACCGAACTTAAGGTGCAACCAAAAATATTTCGTTTTCGCACTCAATATTTAGGGGTGGTTTAGGCAATTGTCATGGATTGACTGGCATTGTGAACTATTGAATCCGCCAACCATGTGATCCATGAACGAAATAGTAATTGTGATTGAACACGAACAGCACCCTGCTGAAAAAAGAAAAAGAGAATACACCAACTCCACAGCAACAAGCTAATGTTCATGCATGTAAGGTATTGATATAATATCCGTGCATCTATTAATTTATGCGCCTTCTGTTCTATTCAGGAGCAATGCCAGACAAAACAATTGGTTGCTTATGCGTGTTTTCTCTTTGTTTTTTTTTTATTTATTTAGTCACCAAGGCGTTTTACATGAGCTTCCTTTGACATAGATATACATGTAATTTAAACAAAAAAAATAACAATAACAGCAAGATTATAAAGAATTATAAACAATAGAAGTATGCAGAACAAAGAATCATGACGGTATTATATCAAGCAATGCTTTCTTTATTCAAATCAAAAATCAAGGTGAAAGTCAAAGAAATTATAGGCTATCATTAAACCGTTAATTGTAGACGAGCGGTCGTAGTTAGTGCGCGAGTGGGCTATGTTAAAGAATCTCTTATTACGCAGATTGAAAGTTTGAACATTTATGTTGAGGAGGCTTAGGATATCCGGGCAGTGGATGAAAATAACTCTTGTCACTTTTCTCCTAACTTCAAGCGAGTTTAAGTTAATCAGTTTTAACCTAGATTGGTAGCATGATAAATTAACACGATCTACCCAGGGAAGCGCTCTAAGAGTGAAACTAACACATTTTGTTTGAACAGACTCAATTCTTGAGATGTTGCGATTGTAGTACGGATCCCAAATAATAGAGGCATATTTCAAAAGAGATCTTACAAATGATGTGTACAGTGTCTTAATGACATATGGGTCAGAAAACTCACAAGCATAGCGCCATAGCATTCCCCATCCTCTATTAGCTTGTTAAAAGATAACTTATTATCAAGGAGCTTACTTAAATCTTTTATTATACAAACACCAGGAACGATGTTACCGCCAATAGAATAGAAATGCAAAATAGGATATTTATGTCGAGAAAGGGTAATAGCAGAGCATTTACTAACATTCAGGGAGAGGTAGTTTTTTGTCCACTACAAATATAATTATTCCAGTTTCATGTTTAGATGTTGAAAACAATGAACATCTGTACGCCATATGCATAGCTTAAAGTTATCAGCAAACCTTAAAATGTTGCAGTCAGTTAAGAATTTAACTATAAGATAAATAAAATGGCCAAATGGGGCTTCCTTGAGGGATGCCTGAGGTCACAAAAATATTTTTGGAAGTTTGGTCGCGGAATAGATATTGGTATCGATCATTTAAAAATTATGAGATTCAGCATAAGAAAGATGAAAGTCTTTCCATCTTGTAGAGTAAGATCTTGTGATTAACTCGGTCAAAGGCTTTACAGAAATCAGTGTAGATAGCATCAACTTGATTTCGTTTTCTTTCAATTTCAGAAATGACAAAATTTGTAAAAATGAGAAGATTAGTAACAGTCGATCGTTTCTTTACATAGTCATGTTTATTATTGCAGATAAAAGATTTGCAGGAATAATTTATTTTCTCAGTAACCAACTTATCGGACAATTTTGGAATAGATGACTGCTTACTTGTCTCCTACCAGATTACCAGAGGAATAGTAAAAGAATGTTTCCAAATAGACGGAAAAATACTTCAGTTTAAAGACAGGTTAAACATGTGACATACAATTAAACCTAAACCAGAGGGAAGACACATCCGGCCCTGAACTGAAACTGGAATCCATTCTTGTCAAACCGTCCAAAGTGTCCGAAATTTCTAAGTTATGAAAGAGAGGAGTGGAACTTTCGCCGAGTTAGGAGAAGACATTACCGTCAATACCAGAGTCTTCATTTGAGTAGGCAGATTGAAAGAAGAGACCAACGTTATTGCATATATTGGTAGAGGAATCCACTAACTCACCGTTATATGAAAATGCTGCTGGGTATCCATCATTTTTATTTTTCGAATTTGGGGTTGTCATTATTTTAACACACGAATGGCAATTGTGTACTCTCTGGATTGACACTTAAGCCATGGCAATCAGTGGCATAACTTAAGCCCCTATTTAAGTGGAATCTATCACTTAACTTCCACTGTGAAAACGAAATTTCTATTGATTCTGAGTTTAGCGATGGGTCGACACTTAAGATTACACTGTGAAAACGGGCGTTGGTATTATAGATGTGTTATAGTTTTATGTTCAGTATATTGCCATAAATAGTAAATACTTTTCAAGGCTTTGTAAATCGCTATCCAGTTGCATTTAAGAATGTTTAAACCTACTCTAATAAGGCTTTATTTTATTATATATTAAAATACTGCAGCGACTATTGGTCCCCTTTTTACGATAACTCCTCTAAAAGAAATGAAAACATTCAGAAAAGATGTACGCACTTTGCCATAACACACCGTCTTCACTAGACGTGTGTTGCCCAACATCACAACCACGATCTGAATAGCAGTCTGTGTTAAACTATGCCATGTCGTTTCAATTCATATTTATATCACAACAGCGGGTCTCCGCAGTCGGACTTTGACATTGTAATACACTGTTTTACAGTGCAAGTTTAAACTCCACTTTTAATTGAAACATCAGTTTAACGATTTATTCATTTTCTCATTTTCGTTTAAAAATTGATCTGTGTTCTATTTGTAAAGTGTGGTCCAATCATAGTGCACGATGTTAATTGTGAGTCATACCTTAACGTCAAATTTTCTTGCCCAACTCGATTTGACATTTCTTTGTTTCAGTGTTCGACAAATTCAACCCTGAAGAGGTACAGAATTGAGTAGCGCGTTAAGATTGTTGAAGCATTTTACGAAATGGGCGTTCAAATCAAAATGCATTTCGTGCACCTTGTGATTTTTTGTGTAAGTATAATCGAACAGTTACCGTGAATGCTATTCGCTATCGCGAGGTGATAATGAACTTCTTGTGGCCAGAAATTGTAGATATGAACCTGGAAGACATGTGCTTTCAAGAAAATGGTGCCACTTGCTACACAGCCAATGAAACAATGGCTCTTATGCTCGAGAAATTCAATAGCCGTGTCATCTCACGTCGTGGCGATGTCATGCTGATGATTTGACACCGTTAGATATCTTTCTTTGGGGATGTTTAAAACAAATAGTGTACGTCAATAAGCCAAGAACAATTCGAGAGCTAAATGATGAGATAATTCGGCACATTAACGACATTGAACCTCAATTATGTCTCAGAGTTGTTGAAAATATGGACCATGATGGAGATATGCCACTGTGGTGAGCATTTAAACTATATTTTTATTTCACACATAATTGTCATAGGTCCTTCTGTCATAATAAAAATTATTAAAATAAATCTCTGAAAACTTTTTGTTTTATTTACAATTACAATCGTGCGTTTTCGTTGGACCACCCAATAGTTTAAGTTAAACGAGAGTGTACTCCTGCTTAAACCTAAGTTCAGCAACACTTCTGCATTTTGTTTCGCTCATTTTTAGAGCGATTTTACTCTCAATACAACTGATGTCGGACAATGGAATCCATCCCTTCCTCATTTATTCAAATTATTTTTTCCTTTTTGTGTACAGCGTCTAGGTAGTTTTTTAAATTATTTTTTCCAATTATTCCTCTTTCACTGGTCGGACTCAGGAATTTATTGCCTGAAGTGATTTTGTATGTTTATTTTCTCTTGTATTTCTCTCTTTCCTGATAACAGCACCGGCGCGCACCATTTGCCATTTTTTCTCGCCCGCATTACACAAACGAGGTTTAACTGAACTGAAGTTTAGATGTCACTATGAAACCGAACGAGTTAAGGCAAAAGTTTGAGCTCGGTTTTAGGTTCAGGTAAAATTGCTCCAAGGCTCTCATTTGAAGTTTAGTTGAAACCCCCGTGAGCCATTTCGAAATTGACAGCTAATGACATTTGAAAACATTTTAAACTCTGTGGGAACGGCGTACTGAGGTTTCAGTAAAAGTTCATCCAAACCTCGCTGTTTCGGCAACATAGCATAAGTAATAACAGATCAGTCGTCGTAAAATCGTGATACTCCGACATGATGTTTCCCTAGGTATGGATTTTTTGTGCCACTACTAAATTGTTCCACATCATATTGAACAGGGCATGATTCATGTCCAGTAGAGGCGGCGTGTAAAGTAAATAACTTGAGGTGGTCCGATAGTTTGTCTTTTGTCTCACATTGAAAGAGCTTGTTTTTTAAAACTATTCGCACACCTAATGGGTAAAAATGAAAATGAACATTTCATAAGATAGGAAAACATCGGAACCATTCATTGGACCTAAACAAGCATCCCATCCTAATGGATGAATTACGGCAAACAGAATGAGTAAATAGAGACCGAACTGTAACATAAGGCATGCAAAGGAACAACGCATACACAAGAATTGATGTACACATTCATCATGAAATTGTAACTCATACTCCTTACATGAGATTTCGAGGAACTGAAGGCGTACCAAAGGAAAGGGATTATGGTCTCTGTAGTGCCTCTAAGGATTTCCGTTTTAATCATGGAGTATTTTATTTGATTGCTTGTGATACTGACTAGTGAAATGCTTGTCTAGTCTGGGAATTTTGAAAGTAGATACATTGGCCACTGACGAAAATCAAATGCTTCTGTTCAATATAACATGGAAAGCTTATGTGGGAATGTATACAGAAGCTTAAAGAGTTGAGGAGGAGAAAGAGAGCAAAACTCTGCAGGATACCTGCCCATAAAGTGAAATGGTTGACTCTCTAGCTAGGAAAGGAGCATCGGAACCCTTTGCAAGTCCTGAACCATCCTGCGCTCCAGAAAACCATGTCCTCAGAGAAGAAATTATGGAACAAGAAAGAGAGAACCACAAAGAAAAGATGAACAACACTCGTGGTATGAAGCAGGCCAAGAAATTCAAAGGTCAATATAACCCAAACATGCTTAAGGCATGTATCAAAATGTGTATATCCTCCGTGTCCTAACAGGTCACTGCAGACTTCGGGAGTACCTGAGGAAACCTGGTACCTGGGTATCAGAAGAAGATCGCTGCAGTCTGAGGAAAATCTAACGTGTACTGGGATTTAATAATCAATGACGCGACAGTCCGAGGTGGACCTGGGCCTAGCTTCTACATCAACCACTCTTGTTGAGCATGCTACGGTGCTGGTGGAAACGTTAGTCCATATTTGTCTATCGTACTCGGAACATTGTAATCCAATGAATGATTTTTGACTTCTTGCTTCCCTAGGCTCTGAAGACGTCAGTGGTGCACTCAGAAATCATACTTAATGAATTAACTTATTGGTTGAGCCTGGGGTTCTCTGTCGACTATAGTATGCTATAGCCATTGAATTATATATATACTTTGTGAAAAGGTTGTCTTCGATAAATGAGAATTTACTTTCACAGATTTATTTCACCGCTTCATGATAGGTTCATATCTAGCAGACCTTCATCAACCAACCATGCCGCAATAAAATCGATGGGATTTATATGGTTTTTGCCAAGTCGTTGGATAGCCACTTAGGTGCACGAATTGGTATTCCCTCAAGTCTATTGAACGGTTTGTGTCCTACTCAATTGGTCGTACCCGGTTGAATATGTGGATAAATGTCTTCTGTTATTTCCATCGTACCACAAGGCTGCCACTTAGGACCGTCTCTTTTTCTGATTTTTATTTATAACATTGTGCAACACCAAAAAAATCATCGTTATTCAGAGTGGTGGTTCGTATTAGGTATAACTACAGAGCAAACTACAGAAACAATTTTCTTTAGATATCAGGTCCGAAACCACAAATGACAGAGTTACTTACTTTCCATAACACAAAGCTAAATGTAACTATAAAATTGTACCATTTTGTGTGCAAAAGTCATAAAATCATTTATATTACTGCCCCTGGTTTTTGTGAGTTCTTCAAGTCTAATTTGTTATGTTTGTGGTTATTTTACTTCTAAAATTGAAAAAAAAACGCAATTTCGCCTCTATTTATAAAGTGTCATGAAGAGCATTTCAAAATTGTTCTAGACAAATCGAATGTGGCAAATGTTTTTCTTGCTTAAATATTTGCCCGGTTGGCACAAAGGTAATAAAAAATATATCCCTTCTGGGAGTGAACCCCTACAAGATCTTGCTTCGCTGATAAAAAATTTAAATAAAATAACCATAACTATACAAATAACAATCTGAGAAAATTATTTTTAACGCCGATACACATGAAACGCTTCAAAAGCGGACCTAAAGTTATGTTTCAAAACAAAATTTCCTTTGTGAGGTAAGAATTAAAGGAAATACCTTCTTTCGGGCGTCTTATGCAAACACAGTCCTCTATATTTGATCTCAATTAACGAACTCTAAGTCTGACGTCCACCTGGTGAAATCTGGGAGCCGAGCACCTTCGGCCATTAAACTGCTCAAATGCGCTCAAAAGCTACCAGATGTCAGTTTATTGGAATCCAGTCCCTCTGTTATCGTAGTATCTAAAGGGTTTTCCAATAGGGACTTGACAACTTTGAATTTAATCTGTGACGCACTTTTTTACTTATCATCAAACTGTCACTCTCAATTTATTCAGTAAACTCAACATTTTCATCATGGTAAAGTACATGAACAAGCAACATCTGCAAATTATAAAATTGTTAACGAAATTCGGAGTCGGTGATCGCAACTTTAAGAGCGTTAACTCCAATTTTCAATGAAGCTCATTTTTGGCTCAATTGGTTCGTCAACAAGACAAATCTGCGTTACTGGTCAGATGAAAAACCCCCTTTTGTGCTTCATGAATAACATTCCAGTTTAACGCTATCCTATGTGTATTGAAGCGCCTCCTCGCTCTCCTTCCCATTTTCACATTCCACATTTCTGTATAATAAATATATGTTTGTAAACTGAAAGACTGAAAGATAGAACTCGTTTACTTGGTCTGCGTCTTGGAGCAACAGTAAGGGCTCTATACGCTGCCCAAAATCATCATTATTGTCATCATTGATCAGTTTTATTTGCAAGGAAGCTTGCAAGTTAATAGGGGCCCTTAGTTTAGATTAGGTTGAAGTGCTTGACAGCAGAGGTCATTAACACTTAGGGTAAAGTATGTCTCTTGTGATACCACGCGGATTAATTTTCCCTAACAATTAGAACCAGTTTGTGCAAGTGAAGAAGCGGTTTAGCTGGCTCACTAAGATAATTGAAGTATTGGCCACTAAGTGTGAGTACAACTTGCCAGAGCAATACACGCACAGAGTGGTTTCCACTTTCTCTTCAGCCTTGCAACTTCTGCTGGAGTCAATAGCAGTCCTTATCGGGTACTGTGTCATAAGCTCACATGCATTTCGTCTGAATATATCGCACAGCGAGTTTTGCACAGAAGCTACAGAAACGAAGAAGAAATAAAAAGAAAGCAAAGAAAAGCAGGAAGGACATCTTTGTAGCTGTAGAAAAATATCCCCTATTAAAGACACAATAGACTCAGCAAGTTGGTCTAAGTGAGCCACGACCTTAAGGTCCTGAGGGCACCCATTACAGGTCCTTAAAGTTGAGTTGTGAGAAGAGGTTAATAAACAACAATCAAAGGAATAAACACGGAGATAAGCAAAATATGCGTTATTGGTCGTGTCAAAAAATGTTTGGCGCGGTTTGCATGCCGGCGGTTTTATTGGGCCATATTTTTTGTCGACGATAACGATCGTAACGTTACTGTGAATGGTCAGCGACATGATTACCGACTACTTTTGGCCCGAATTGGAAGAAATGGACTTGGACACAGCACACGTTACAATCGATTTATTGAAGAGTAAGTAAAGTGAGCGTGTTATCTCAAGAAATGGGTCGGTGGATTGGCCGCCTGGTTCGTGCGATTATTGGTTTATCCTATCAAGCCGACGACATTGGAAGAACTCAGGGCCAACAGTGAACGCAAAATAGCGGCCGAAATGTATAACCGAGTTGTTGAAAATTGGGCCCAACGAATCGGCCGCTGCAAACGGGGCCGCGGTGGCTATTTGAAAGAAATTCGAGTTCCATTCATAAATGTTCCGATTGGACTTCAAGGCGATAATAAAGTTTTTGAAATATTTCAAATGGGTTTCGTTCCATTTAAAAGAACAAGTTGTCAAGTCCTTATTGGAAAATTAAAACCCTTTATAATGCATTTAACCAAGTGGTAGTTTCTTTCATCGTATTATTTGTAAATTTTTTAATTCTTATTTTCAATAAATTACGTGTGTGTACGCTCGTACAAATCAAAGGGGACCTCAAACCAATCTATATGCCAGGAATTGAAGACAATGCAGCGCAATGAAAAAACGCATTTGGGTTCAACTACACGGAACAAGAAACCATGTTAAGTAAAACATTCGATTACACACTGGTCGTGGCAGTTGTTCCAAACTTATATATTCCTTGACGTTTCTTCGATAGAACTAATAACTGGTCAATAACTTGGTTAGGAAGAGTTGTTACAATTTGTTTTTGTTGTGATATGGAAATTCTATGAAGGAGTAGACGATTGTGAGTACTGTAAGATGCAAACGGATCATCTACAATGCCAGGCTTGTGTAGTTCACGAACGAATTACTTCCAAAAACAGCTCTTGCAATTGAACTATGTGAACTAGTTCACAATGTCATTTTATTTTACGTCATTTAGTTCAGTAGTTCGACAGACTCTAGAATACCTTACCGCGCATTGATGTATGCACAGTGTATATACTTGTGTTCAAAAGAATAGCTGAACTCGATTGAACTAAACTGAACTAAAGTGGTCGCTTTGCTTTGTATGTGTGTTTCGCACATCAGGAACAGGATTGTTTTTGTTTAACTATCGCACACCAAGCACATCGAGCATGGTTGCGTTACTTGTGGTGTTTGTGAAGGGAATTTTAAACATGTGTAGGCACGAATGCGTGTGCATGAGTGTTGAGTAGTTACGCAATCCGGACCTGTATTCAACTAGGCGATTTTCGCATACATAGAAAATAGTTCTTTCACCAACAAATATTGGAGGATTATCCACGCATACTCACTCCATGCATCTGCAATGAACTTCCCTAAAAATAATGCATGTCACATGGAATAGTTCCGCGGACATGTTCACCGCAGAAATGCCTCATCAAGTGAACATGTCTCCCGGAACTACAACAAAGAAGTGATAGCGCTTTTATTGATAACGATAATATGGAGACCAATCATCGAAAATGAATTAAGTGAACTAGAGAACATTGAACTAAATGAGCTAGAAGAACGAACTAGTTAAAAAAAAACCTATATGAACTAAACTGAGCGCTCTCCGGACTAAACTAAAATGCACACGCCTAATTACGTATGAGATGAACGAACGTGCCGACAAACTACATGAAAATGCTCAATTAAAGAATCAGTTATTACTTGTGAGAGCTTGTAAGTTTGTGTACCAAATCATGATTCATTGAAGACAAGGCGTAGAGGATAACTATTTTGAAGATCAGAAAGTTTTAGTTTGTTCTTAGGAATCTAAAGAACAGTGAGAACTGTAAGAATAACTATTACTTTATAGAGAAAGTCAGACATTTAACATTAAAGCTTTCTTAGAGATTTTAAGGCTTAGTGTTTTGGTTAGTGTATACTTTTGAAGAAAGTGTCCAGAAATGTGTGAATATAGAGTTTAGAAATCGAAGGAATTGCATATGTTGAGTTCGTTGTTCCGTTTTGTATTATTCTAGTACATGTATTTGTTTAGCAAACCATTTGTTTCTTCATAGTTTTTTTTTTGTTTAATTTTGTTTATTTAATGGATAAGTTCATTTAAAAATGTTCGTAATTAACAGCCAATTGTAAAATATTTTATACTTTATATATTTGGTTTTTCATTGAGACAATTAATTAGAACATTCAACACTTAGTTACGCTTAGCCTCATGGTTTACATTGGTTAATGGTCCCAAAAAAATTCTCATTTTTAAAAAGCTCTCGACTAAATCAATTTTAGTTTTTCTTCTATTTATGTTTTGTTTTTTGTTTTTGCATTTGCTTGATTTCAATTTGCTTTATCAACTAAAACTATTTGATAAGCTAGTCTCTATTGCAAACTCATGCCTGGTTACATTGGTTTACTTTTGATTAAAATTCATTATTTATTAATGTTTATATAATGCCAATAGTATGTATATATTATCATATAATTAATCTAGTTTCTCTATAATAATGTAAAAATTTTAAAGCTTTTGATGTTTATTTTGAAACATTTTTTTTTATGATTTCATTCATTTTTGGTATTGTGTTTCTATCCTTTTATTTTTGTTGATTAGGAATATTTTATTTATTTTTAGATTTTTCTTTTCCACTAGGGATTTGTTAAAATTGTTCAATTGAATAGATGACTTTGGATGGATATGTTTACTTTTTGTTGATAAAATAGAGGAGTGTCGGAAAGTTTTGCGTCCACAAATAGTAGTCTTCTCCTAAAAGCTAGTAGTCTAGTTCAATTAAAAAACATTCGAGCTGGATAATTATAATCAGAATCAAAAAGCTATTGAATTGAACTTGAGGTACAACAAAAAGGCAATCTTTTTTGGCTTCAAATCGTTCCAAAATTTCTGGTCATGTAGACTAACGACTTTAACCCCACAAAATCTCAACAAGACTGACCTGCATGTGTATCAGCGGAGCATTGAGAAGCACTTAATAAATTCCTCCATCTTCCACCACTAAAGTTATTGGTAAACAGCAGCCAGCTCATCCCTGAGATTTAAAACACTCCGACTGTGGTCCGAACGCCTCCATCTTCCACCACTAAAGTTATTGGTAAACAAGTAGCAGCCAGCACATCCCTGAGATTTACAACACTCCGACTGTGGTCCGAACGCACCATCAGTCACAAATTCAACTTTCTCCCCAACAGCACCGATAGCCTACTTCCCCAGCTATCTTCGATAAGAAATTCTTCACCAGCATTCCTTCATCAACGACATCAACCAATAGACGAAGGGCCGGGTGCAGGTGTCTATTCCAAAGACCTAAATATCGCTCTCTCCTTGAAGCTCCCTTATCACTGAAGGCGATAAATGAGGCACTGTTCAGGCTCAAGAATACTTTAAAATCCTAAAGGGCTATCACCATCTGTTCTGACAGTCAGCTGCAATTCAGTCCTTGGACAATGTAATGTTCAATTCAAAACCATTCTTTAATTGCAGCACGTCTCTTGATGAGATGGTTGAGTATTTCAATATATACTCCATGCGGGTGGCGGGGAATTGCAAAGAAGTGCATGAATTCGCAGGGTGTGTTTCAAAACCCATCAGCCTACCATCTTAAAATGCATACAATAAGGACAACCAACCACAAGAGGCTAGAAGTCACCACCTGGATTAAGACAAAGGCTAGGCATACCTACACTAAGGATGCCCATCGGTATCATGAACAGACACTCATCCAGGGGCCTTCTGTTTCAATAATCTTAGCGTAAAATTTCTTAGCAGAGAATGGAAAAAGCAGGGCCATTGCTACTAGGTGAAGGAGCGTAAATATGGAATGGTTAAGCATACTGACAACTGATCTGCTCCGAATTATCTAATTAGTCATTCCTTCGAACAGTGTTTCCAAATAGACGATTAAACCTTTAAGAAATCACCTTGTTACAGAAAACAACAATTTTCTTTATTAATACACACATTTTTGCACCTTTCAATGGATGATTCTTATTTCTTTTTTCTGCATAATGAAATATTATGATGGTATGAAAAATTTAACCCTCCGTCCGACACCTATTTTAAAACCTTCCAACGGACACATGGTGCCTGGCCAGACACTTATCAATTTACATGCATTTGTGTGGAGAAACGTGCCACTTAGGAAACCAATTTTCATAAGACTCAAGTATTCATTTATGAATTTTTTATAACACTGATGATTATTGGATTTTATTGTGTGAAGCCCGATCAACCCAAACTTTTCCATTCATTCCACATTCTTGGCCTGTGTTCGTTATTTTGCTCATTTAATTTTTTTGCTGTATCTGTTGCAAACCGATTTGTTTCGCTTGTGATAGCAAAAATAATATTAAACAAATTGCGTTTATTGCGTTAAAAATTAGTAAATACAAAATATAATGGAGTCAAGCCAGGCTCCTCCATGGCTTCGTGCGAAGGTGTCTTATTTTATTTTAATTTTGTTTGCCCTCTTCTAGGAATTTACTAGAATGTCGTTTTCCATCAATCGGTAGAAAATACAATTTCAGGAAGCTACCTGGAACTTCAAGTCGATAGCTTATTTCTAATATCAGTAAATAAGGCTTGAAAATGAGATGTGTATGGCCAGACCCAGGTGTCCTATAGAGGGTTATTATTGCTGACTTTTGTCTTCATTTTACAACAAATGAAGCCACATAGAACCCTTGGAACTAGCATTTTACTTCTACAAAACTCACAAATATTGGGGCATGCAAATAAATCCCCCTCAACGGGCCCTTTAAACACCAAGTTCATATTATATACCATCTTGATCATCCCAAGTTTAGCATTCAATAGTTGGTCCTGTTTGCGTTGGGAAAGAAGATTCAACCAAGAAACTTACGGGCTGTACAGCGACATGAGTCAAGGCAAGTGTCTACGCCTAAGATGACTAAGTAATCTAGAGAGCATGGACAGCACTGAAGTAGCCCGAAGAGTCTTCACTTCTGAACCAAACGCCATAGAGGACGCCCACGAAACCGATGGCGTGGAGAAAAACCTCAAACCATCTCGACGTGGGAAATTGGAGGCAGCTGCTGTCGACTTGAGAGGCTTGTTAGCCCGGTGCGCATCGGAATGTAGCGCTAGTAGAAGAAGAGGAAAACTGTCATGCCACCATTTACCAGGAAAATGGCTTCAAACCAATTTACGATATGGAATGGATTATGGAAATGGGCAAGAGATTGATTCTAGCCTTGGAACAAGTAAGCAAGATAAAAATTTAATTAAAATGAAAACTGCTCAGTCAACACCATCATAAAACCAAACAAATCGAGAGCAAGAATGTCAAATCTTCGCTGTGAACAGAATCTTTTAGCTGGCCAATAAACCGTTCTCACTTCGTGTGAACTATGTTCAATATACCCCTGCTTCACCTTACCAGACTCAAATCTCGATCAAAGCCGGGAACTGACCTTTTCATGGTCTCCTCAGCAAGGGATGCGACACTAAAAACCATTTTTTTAATAAAACAGACTCGCAAACTTTTGTTCAAAGGCCATTTAAAATAAGAAAACAGATAAATAAGACGGATTGTTGGACAAAGTGCTGGGGTTTCTTACTTCTGCCTACTTTTGCATCAGGGCAAGCTTAGGACTTACAGGGCCAGAGCCTAGCTTCTGAATAATCACTCGTGTTGTGCGAATGCCCAAGTTTGAGATTTTTTTTCTAGTCAGAAAGAGGTGGGACTCCGAAAACTATTTTGGTTTTATCGGCCGGGAATCGCATGCAGACAGTTGCGTAAAGTTGCGTAGAGTTCGATGCACATTCCCACAACGCCATGGCCACCATAATAGAGGGGCTATTGGTCTTGCAAAATGCGGTGCAATCCATCATGGAAAATCTGGGACGGATCATCTAGAACCAAACGGTCGACCAGAGCCTTCTGGGTTGTCTATGGCCAGGCGTCTGGACAAAATAGATTGTTCCAGTAAAAGGTGTAAAATTACTTTTAAGCGCAAATAATCGATCCCTGATTATAGGGACATAGCCGGCAATGAAACAGCAGATGAACTTGTCAGGAAAGAGGTCGAAACCGACCCATCGAACCCAATCCTATGTATCAAACTACTTCTTGCAGTTGTGAAGAAGAAAGTTGATTTTTAGGTTTATTAGGACTTCGGGATGACATTAGAACCTGATGGCTTACGCGTAAGCTACAATCGATTTAGGCTTAGCTTCTACAGCAACCACTCGTGTTGTGCGTGCCTATTATTCTTTCACGATGGGATGGAGCCTACAGTTTAATGCCGACTCCAAACGGCAAAAACTTTTTCTGGACGGTAATAGTCTTCGATCAATGTTCAGTGATTCGAAAGAGGTGAGTAGTGAACTTTGAAAGTTTGTCAATTCGTGGTCCGAATTCTTACGCCATTGCAACCTATACGTTTTTTTGGTTGGACCCCTTGTATTTCAGGGAATCCTATAGTCTATACAATAGTGTCTGTGTAGTGTGAACCCTTGATTGCGTGAGCACTCCCCTAGCGTGAACACCCATTTTTTTTTATAAAGACTACTCAATAGCTTGAACAATAGAAACCTCGATAACGTGAATCAACCATGCATACATACGGTTGAACAGGTTCATTCGTTCGGTTGTTAGTTTCTGCATACAATTATAACAGTGCAGTACCTACAGAAGAGTTTCTTCTCAAAAATGTTTTTTAGAAAACTAAAATTCTTATCATTGAAAGAAAAAAAGATAAATTGGAATGTGGTGAAGGTGGGGTGATTTTGTATCGGCAGTACGTTGTGAACGAATCCACAATTTCAGCGAGAATAAAAAATAGAGACAAACATTTTACGAGTCACTACTTTTACTTTCACTACACAACCCATATCAGTTAATAAAGAAAAACCTTAAAGCAAGGTGTGTATCCTCGTATGGAACGAGCGTTTTGTAAATGGTTTTAGAAGCAACGTGGTAAAAATTTACCAGTTGACTGAGAAATGATGAAAGAGAAAATTAAACTGTTGCATACTCCACTAAAGGAAAAAGAAGGGGCTTTGAATGCCTGTTCTGGTTGACTAAGTGGGTACAAGAAATCTTATAGATCTCGGCTTTTAAAAAAACTGTGGGGAAAAACTTTCATTCGATCGTGACTCAGTTGCGCCATTCAACAATAATTCATCACCTTCAGCTGTCTAAGAGCCAAATTTATTGTGCCGATTAGTTACATGACTTCAGGCCGAAAAGTAAATAAGGTCAGGATTACGTTCTTAGAGTGTACAAATGCTACAAGCCTACACAAAGTAAAGCCAATTATGGTTGGCAAGCCAAAAAAAACTCGTTGGCTTGTTGACTCGACAACAATAGCTGCTGAAGCTATTCCAATTTTTGACAGAGCAATAGAATGAAGCTAATATCATGAAGTATTTCGATTACATACGTTTTAAAAAAAAAATCGAGGAAAAGCTACTGGGAAATAAAAAAAAAGTATTAAGGACATTTTCAATAGAAAGTAAGTTATAATAAATATAAATTAATAAAACTACTGTCCAAGTTGAGTATGTAAACATGATTGAATAACGTGAACAATCTTGTTTGTGTTAGCAACCTGTGCAATAATTAGTTCACGCTATCCAGACAGCACTGTATTTACATATATATTTTGTATGTGAATAATTTCTGACGAAGAAGCGGATTCAAACTGACAAGGTAAACCGAAGATCTCTACAATTCATTTTTGTACTATACTTGTAGTAAAATTTTAAATGATGCTAAGATTTATCCCTACTTTGATCCAAATAATAATCTTGAACGAATCTTAAAATGATAAGGATCTATTTTAGAACATTGTGACAACGGCTTAGAAAGGACAAGAAAACTGATTGTTCTAAAAAACAGATTAGTTTTAGGTCGACGATCATAATTTTAAAAACAAAGTCTCATAAACGGTAAGGATACTAACTAATTTAAGGGCCTGATGACATTTTAACCCTGAAGACATTAAAAAAACACTCCACTATTCTATCATCAAAAATCTACAGACTGAATTTACAAATAACCACAACTACGAGATAATTTCAAGAACAAAATGTTTCACATGATAATCTTAATCTTTTTGCACAACCGAAATGTTTCATAAATTTACATTGAATATAAAATATTTAATTCTTTTTTTTTTGTTTTTGTTGTTTAAAAATAAAATAACAAGTATATTTATTTCAAATATTTACCACTTAAACTTTATGAAAGTAATTGCATATTTTTACAAAAATTAAAAATAACAATTGAAAAAGAAACAGAGTGTTTTCCTTTATTTTATTTTAGTTTAAAAGATGTCACTATACACACGATACATGCACATTTAGTTTTGTAGGTATATGAATGTATTGTATATATGTCCGGATGTATATAATATATAACAACAATAATAATATCAATATCACAGTAAACAATATAAGGGTATTACGATTAATGATTGCAATGTAGCATTTGCATTTAAGTATATATCTTTTTTGTTTTTGTGTTTTTTGTTTAGTTTGAAATTTCATAAATATATGTATATATTTTGTATTCTATAAGCAATTTTGTGCAACAGTCTATGTGCAATTAGTAGAGATTGAAGCTATTCATTTAGACCTTGTCTTTGTTATGGTTTCGCATTACCACTAAGTTACCCTAAGTTATTTAAGACAAAAGATACAATAAAATAAACAAAGAAATAAACCCATTTTATTGAAAGAACAAATCAAAATTTCAAGTGTGTGTGTATAATCAAGACCTGAGACATTGTACAGTGTCTTCAGAAGTAATTTGATTTGATTTAGTAAATGCAAATATTAATTATTTTTCTTTTGTTTGTGCTTTTTTTTTTCTTCTAAAATTAGATATCCTCTGCCATTTCATTATTCGACGTGACTGCATGTTCGGATAGAGCTGGAAGGATGCAATCGGCCGAAAGTTGTCTATCGATTGGTGAATGATAGGCGCCTGGTGCTGAATTTGAACGGCCAGCACGTGTGAATCTCTCCAAACGTGAACCACCACGTTGTGGTGCTCGTCCCGATACTCCACGACTGAATGGATTTAAGAATGAATGATTTTTAAGCATTGTTTTGATTAGAATTAGAGTGTCTAGCTTTGGAATGCTCTTAACAACACTATTGATGTCCTCTTCGCTTACTTGTACCAATCGACAATTGTCATCTTCTGATGGAAGGATGTGAACACCATTCGATGTTACCCAGGGGTGCTCCTGTGAACAAAATAAAGAGTGTGGTTACATTTCTTTATCTATTCATATTCAGTTTTGAAATAAATTTGTTCAAGAAAGAACATGCACTTTAAACAATCTCAGTGTCACCGGAGAAAAGTGCAAAAGAAAGCTTCCCAATTCTTACCATTCCCCTCTCGACCTGGGACTTGGCCACGTAATCTTCCAGAACAATCTCCTCATTATGCTACTTCGGTCACGATGCCTAAGTATATCAAACGCTCTCTGGAACAATTCGGAAAATTAATCTCCAACAAAAGGCTCACGTTTACTTGAATCAGAAGTCCCAGATGATTCCATCAAACATCCAAAAGCTGAGAATATTGAAGAAGAATGTCTATCTCTGGAGCACATTTTTCAACCAAAAGGACACTTTCACAAGAGCTTAACACCCCCGCAGAAAGAAATTGATGACCTTTTCATCAGTTGGGCATTTCACAGAATGTCACTGAGCGAAGAACACCACAGCCATGTATCATAGAACATTAACATTTCCATTCACGCCCACACCGTCATGCACGCCTACACTCACCTTTATTTGTGGCAACGTTATCCTTTTCGGTGGATCCTTTGTCAGCATCTTCCTAATGAGATCCACTAACTCCTCACTAACCGTCGGCTTCTCGGGTATCATGAGCGCTTCGTTTTTTATCTTCTCATAAAGCAACGGCACAGAATTTGCTACAAATGGCACATTGCCATACACCAGGGAGTAGAGTGTTGCACCCATCGCCCAGATATCAGCCGCCTTTCCACTGTACAAGTGCTGACGACAAAAATTAAAAAACCAATATCCATGTAATTCTACTACTTCCAGCAAGCAGTCAAACTCACCTGTCCCGGAAATAGAGTTTCCGGAGCCCGGAATGCCGGTGTCCCAGCTGTGGAGCCATTATTCATGGTTGCATCCTCCCCCAGGAACTCATTGCACACTCCCAGGTCGGCTATTTTCACATGACCACATTCGGTTAGAAGGAGATTACCCGGTTTGATGTCAGCATGAATAATGCGTTGATAATGCACTGAAAGGAGAAAAGATAAGACAACAGGTGATGGAAAAAAAAACGAGTGAGTGTCTCCCCTCGGCAAGATCTAAATTTTCACAAACCACCCTCGAGGCGGCACACGATGCGATCGGATGGAACTAAGCGAATTAGAAATGCTCTGGAGATGACAGGAATCCACACTTTGTGCATAAATGGCAGCCCCTCTCGCTCACCGTTGGATGGTGAGTATTTATAGACAGAGAGCCCTGGACACAGGCGTGTACGTGCACCGGACATGGGAGCCAATTAAGTCGCTCATATCACCTCCGCCCATCCACACCTGATGAGGCATTCAATCGAGTGTAACCCGGGTGCTTGGAGACTTGTAATGGGCGGAAATTTGCCAAACAAACAGGAAGTGATTTATGCAAACACAATATATGCACACCTCCACCCATCCGGCTGTGAGTTGCCGACGGCTGGTCCTCCCTCTCGAACACCTGCGGCTCGCAAGAGATAGACTCGGCGGGAGTTGGAATTAAACCCTCCGAGGGACATATTACTTCCATTCATTAAAATAAATACGCTTCCATGGGCACGGAAGCGTGAGCTTGTGTGTTGTTGTTATTGTTTTTTTTTCTGTTAGCAAACAGGTCAGAATGGATATTTTTCTGATGGAGCCGTTAGAACGTAGCTCGTTGCCTTATGTCAGCTCAGCATATATTTTTAGAAGCTTGTCACCTTTAAGGCTTTGTGGAGTGAACTGAATCAGGAGGGGAGAGCAGAGGAGTATTTAAAATTAAAAATATTCTCAAAAATATGGGGTTTCCAGTAGAGTTTAATAATAAAAAACCGATGTTGACAAACAAAAGGTAACTGTCCCCGAAACAAAGAGCAAAAAAATTGTGTTTATAATAAAAAACGTATCAGAAAAGTACTTCAAAATGCTACAATTGAATACCGTATTTAAATGCTTTTCATTAATCCAATTCTAAGTTGATAGACCAACAGCTGCTTTTTTCAGCCAGAACTGATAGCGGTGAAAGACATTGAATTAACCGACTAGTCGATTTCAACAACGAATTCCCTGACTTGGACTGGTCAAGTTATGCAGACTAAACGTCAATGAAAGATGGTTTTGAATTAGGGAAATTTTTACACCTTACAAGTTCAGTCCAACTATGGGGATACTCGGATCACATAGACATCGTCGCACGTACCGTAGTGGAAGGTTTTACGGCAATTGAAGAACTGGCTAAACAAGCTGATCTTAAGGTCAATGAGGACAAAAAAAAATAATATAATCCTTCCTTCACACACCAACTGGTACAAAAATCGTTACGATCGACAGGGATCGAGGTAGTAAGGAAGTTTATCTACCTCCGGGCAAACGTAAACACTACAAATGACAGTAAGATCCCCCTTGGGAATCGTTGCTACGTTGGTGCATCGAATCAACTGGGGTCAGAAATTCTGAACAGAATGCCCGCCTTCACAGCTGGTCGGCCCTTAAGGCCCAGACCCATAAGGCCCAAGCCCAATTGACAACTTATAAGGCCTTATGAGAGGGATAGGGACAGCAAATGTAGCCCACAAGTGAAATTCACCACGACGGATGGAATTGGGCAACATTTAACTTTCTGTGAGCTTGACAGATGTTTCCAAAGGAACTTCATTCAGGTGCTCATTATGTTATTGTTTTTACGATATTTTATGAATGAAAAAAAAAACTTTTTGTTTCATTTAAAATTGTTTTTAAATAATTTCTAATAAATCAGGAACTTTAAAATTTCGAATTTCTAAGATACATACAAGAGTGGATTGCGCTCGTAACGTACTCATTTGGCACCTCCTTGCAACCAGCAACTACGATTTTTGTGGGGATCCAAACTCAACGTTAGCGACGGATTCTATGCGTTTGGGGCCTGTAGTCCATCAACGAATTTGAGTGCCTTTTTGACAGATATTCATGCATTTTTGACGGTTATTCACGAAATAACGTGAATGCCTTTGGTTGCATTTGTTTTAGGTTAGGTTAGGTAGGGGGGCTGCTAGTGCATTCACCAGAACACTTAGACCACATTGGTCCATTGTGATACTCCTAGTAAGACTACTACCACTGATTGACTGCTCCAGTGATAGGGTGGTGTGAATCCAGTGAATGGTGAATGGACCAGATTTGAAAACCAGATAAAAGCGTATTAACTTTGCTTTCACTGGGATTCGCTACCGCCTCGGCTATGTCAATACAAACATGCGGTAGTGCTAGGGTTACTAAATTTTTTGAGAAGAAATAGAGTATATCTGATTTCAGAGAGGATAAATAAAGAGTACAGTTAGAAAAAAGAGTATCATTTATTTCACATTTTAAAAATATATTTGTTCGTACTTTTTGCAGTGTATAACATTTTCTTTTTGTTTTTTTTTTTAAATACTTGTATGAATCTAAATATTCTACCTCTAGGTCCATATAGACCAGGAGTTAATTTGTAATCAATTTTGTATGTTATGTAGCTCTGTTGCTCTCTTCTCACCACTTCACATTCAGGACCGAAAATACTTCCTCAGTGAATGCTGAAGTAGCCAGAAGAGATAGTATATAGGTTAGGTTAAGTTTCAGTGGCTTACTGGTATGAGGAAAGACAGCAGCCACACTAAGGCTAGTACAAGCCCCTTGTGCTACCACTCGGATCTATCAAAACCTTTTTCGCAAACCTCTTAGTGCTTTTAATAAAGCGGAGAAGATGGCTAACTCTTAGACTACAAGATCAGCCATGTTATCAAAGGAGTAGGCTTCTAAATCAGCGGAATGAGAGAGCACTGCAGCTGCACAGCACGTGTTCATTGGTTTCTTAAAAATGCTTGTTCCCGCAGCTTCTGCAGAAATCTATGTAGTATGGCAGGCTTAGTCTAGAGGCGTGAGTTCCGATGCCACAATGTCCTTTTATAACGCGTACGTAACCAGGCGATTTTTTTTACCTGGTTGTTCTCGTTTTTATTATACAAAGGAGGAAGAAAACAAATTAATGTTGTTCATTGTAAAAAGTATTTTGAAGAATGCCGTTCTCTGATTGATAATTTTGGTTTAAGAAAATGAAATAAAAAGCAGTTGGCAAAAATGTAGGGGCAAGGGAGGTAGAAGTTTGGCATCTCGGTAATACTCCATTTCTGCTTATGATTCTAAGTTTTCCAGAGTCCCGCTATAATATGGAACCTACTGGACAATAAGCAACCGCACAGTTCGGTTTCGGCTATATAGTCCTGTCAGAGAGAAAGGATAATGGAGGAGAAGACATGACCGCAAACTCTACGATCTGCACCAATATATGGATGTAGTTCGGAAGTCAAAGGTACGTTAACTTCCCTGGTTTGGCCACATCGAGTGTATGAACACATATGCTCCAGCTAAGAGGGACTTTGATTCCGAGCTTCCTAGTACAGGGAGGAGGTTAAGACCGAATATTCTGTATAATGATCAAGTTATCGCGAACGAAGTACTACTTGATCGTGGTATTTCCACAGGCTCAGCCAGTCAATGGGTTGGAGTAAGTAAGCTCTTCATCTAGCTTTAGGCATTTTATAAATTAGTTAAATAATTTGTAGGACAAAAGCTCTCCAAATACTACTTTAATTTAACACAACTTTCTGTGGCTTTGTCGATGCATTTGGGACACACTCGATTATTTTAATAATTTTTGTATTTGTCCCTCTGACCCGCATAATCCACTAAAGAGGTAGCGGGGGTAAACCATGCACGAGAGATTTCCAGTCAACTCGATACTCCGCCATCGACTCTAACTCATCAGGGGTTATGCCCAAGCGTAACCAGGCGAGCTTATGGACTTGATCCAACCATCTCATCCCGGGTCTGCCAAGTGGTCGCCTACCTGATGGAATTGCACTCAAGGCCCACCACGGAAGTCGTGATGGCGGGGACATTCGATCTACGTGACCAAACCAAACGAAGGTCTACGTTGAGTTCCTCGCGCAGTGTCGTCTTTCTCACCCTATCCCGGCGAGTAATTTCCCCAACAGCTCGAAGAAATCTCATCTCAGCAGCTTTCATTCGCGATCTTATTCTTTCGGTCATTACTAAAATTGCGTGACCATAGGTGAGAGTTGGAACATAAACTGAGTTGAAACCTGCTGACTTGGCTTTCACACTAAGCTCGGTCTTCCTGAATACAGATCTCCCAAGCTGTGTCAAAACTGACCCTGCTTGAAAAATCCTACAGGAAAGTTCAGTATTACTCCTCCCATCACTCGTGTCTGTCCCTTATTCTTAAAAAAACCCCTGGCTTCATTAAGTTAACCAACATTTGTGTTTACCTATGATAGTTGCAATCTGCCAATAATACTTAACCTAATCCGCATCCTGCACAGTTTGACATGAGATATATCTCGCGTAGTCCTGTCCATGTCGGATGTGCGAAATAAAATGGTTTCACGTGCCTCACGGCGGAAAATAATAATTAATGCGTGGACATTAAACAACTAAGCGTTCCCATGTCCACTGATGCGTACGATTATTTCACCTACTAACCACAACAACTGTGTTCGCAGGAAATTGATCAGAATCTACAATTTGTGCCAGTAAGAGAACGGTTTTCCTCTTAGTGGCAGTTCGTTTTTTTTTTGCACGATGATTCTGTAACTTTTTTCTAGGCACTCGTTCGACTTACCTTCGCTCTCAGGGCCCCTTGCCTATTCTTTCCCTTTCCTTCGAGAGTCGTTAGAGTTCGAGTGAATCTGGGCATAAGCCAACATGATGACCCCAACCTCCTGCGACCCGACACCAAGCGTTTTTCAGACTTAATCTGTGTCATATCAAACTGAACGCGTCTTGTTCTTAGACGTAATCAGCTCCGACATCATCTCACATAATAAATCAGATCATACTCCCAAATTATGTGGCACTTTCCCGAGCACTCAACCGATTAAGCCCTCAGAGGATGCAACCACAACCCTCAGATACTCGTACAAATAAACTCGATAAATCTACTTAAGGCGGAAAAAAACACGAGTGTCAACCCAAATTTGTGAGACAGATGAAGTCGATGAATCATTTTATGTTAACTCTCACTTTTCAGAGGCGAAAGCACTCGAACAGCAGCGCCTACACACGAACACTCATGGAAGCCATTCAGTCAATCAATGCTCATTCGGTTGATGTATTGATTATTTTCGGAATTCAAATGAGGTAACCGAGATGTCATTGCCATGTGCTATGGTACCCCGAACGCTCAAAAGGAAATCAATGCAACCTTTCGCCATTAGTTCTTATTAATCCTGAAGTGGCGTTCGAGTACGACTATGTTTGGTGACGATAGTTGCGACAAGAGGAATATAGTTAATGTGGGTTTGGCTGAGTGATGGTTGGGAGAAACTATGTCTATTAAACTTTCTTCAAATTGAGATTTTTATTGGTGATTAGAAAGCCGAAAGCTGACGTAGCTCCGCAGTAAACATCATGGACAACATCTGCACAGAACATCTCTTGCCTATCGCTGTTTCTTTGGACTCAAGAGACAATTGAGTAGTTGAGCCTTCTATAGGAGGGACCAAGCTAACATTATATACCTTCATCATCCCTTTCCTGCTCTATGACGCGGCTCTCGTGGTGTTGATGGTATTTGGAGAAGAAGATTCAATCACTAGTGTGAGTCTAGCCCTGCGTCTACGGACTTAACGTCTAAGATGGCTAATCTACGTTGAGCGCATGGACAACTGAATTCCGGCACGAACAGCCTTCGATTTCGAGTAGGTGGATTCGGGTAATTGGAGGCAACTGGCCAGAGTTCACCACAGTGCGGAGACTTTTTGGTCAAAAACAAAAAATAGAAGAATCTCGCAAAACTGGCTCCATAATTTTAGTTTTTGTGATTTTTCATCTATAAAATTGCTTCTTTACGACGGATTTGATTGAAATGTTCATTTTTCGTTGGACTGGAACCTGTTGATTTTGACTCGTTTATAGTCTGCAATTAAGTATTTATTTTCATTGCAGAAGCAGCATTTGATCGGGCCTATATTTTTTTTTATATTTTAATCTTTTTCCGTACAGTGCTGTTTTTTTATTTTTAAAAACCGACACCAGCCAATTTTTACCCAGGGTCCTTGTAAGAGTCCTCTTGCGTAATGTTCGCATAAGCTTTTGGTGTTGTGGAACCCGCTTTTGCCATACTGATCTCAATAAGGTGAGGATAAGCAGTTTTGGGCAGTCACCTTCATTATGCACGGTGCCAATTGTTTTCCCCTTTTTCTACGTTGTGGTGGCATAGACCGTATTTCTGTGCTATTTCGCATGATGAAAGAATTTTTGAGACAGTAAAACTATGTTGTGCGATGTATATATCTGATACTATTTGAAGCCAAACGAACAATCTCATCAGTATGGGGTCGCTGCATCAACAGCTAGTGATAGCTCGAAGCAGAAATTCTTTCGCTCAACTGCAGCTTCATTTCTTTTATATGGAGCGCAGGTGTGGGGATACTGTTCCTTTGATGAAGTTGAGAAGTTTTTTCGCTATTTCTTAAAGCGAATATTTCGTTTGCCAAGTGCCAAGTGCGTCGACTCCTACGCAGAGAGTGCCAGATTCGATACCCGAATTTTTACCGCCTATCATAATTCACAGCTCCACCTCTTTCGAGTCACTGACAATGCTCAAAGAGTATTCCTGTCTAGAAAAAGCTTCGCCATTCGGAGTCGGCATTAAACTGTAGGTCCCTTCCCCTCGTGAAAGAACAATAGCACGCACAACACGAGTGGTTGCTGAGAACCTAGGCCCAGGTCCACCTCGGACTGTCGCACCACCCATATTATTATTATAAGTTGTACGCCTAATTGTATGCTCCATCTAGAGACTGCTGCACCGCCTATGTTCTTGGAAACATTGAGACTACATTTTGCTTATGCAGTAAAAGTTACGGCAATGAGGGACGATAGGCTGCCAAAAATAGTACTAAAGAGTGTAATAAGGAATAGAACAAGTTTCATTCAAGAATGGGAGCGCCTTGTTTCAGATTGTGGAGATGCAAGCATAAGGAGGGCCATTCTGAACATCTAAGAACATATCTCAACGTGCTACTTTTAACTTTCTGTGCGTTTGTCAGATGTTTGCAAGGAATTGTATACGGGTGCTCTTTATATTATTGTTTTTACGATTGTTTTTTAATAATTTCTAAAAAATCAGGAACTTTAAAATTTCGAATTTCTAAGATTTATACAAGAGTGGATTGCGCTCGTAACGCACTCATTTGGCATCTCTTTGGACTCCAGCATCTACGATTTTTGTGGATTCCAAACTCAACGTAAGGGACGGATTCTATGGGTTTGGGCCTATGGTCCATCGACTGAGTGCCTTTTTGACAGATATTCATGCATTTTTGAATGTTATTCACGAAATGAAGATGTGAAGCCTATGGTTGCATTTGGTTTAAGAAAATGACGTAAAAAACAGTCAAAAATCAATATTTGCTATTGGAAAAAAGGAAGTCGAAATATGTATGATCAATTTATAACGGATCCAGTATAGGACATATTACACTAAGCTGAATCACTATTTAGAAGAAAAAACTTACTTTTTAAACGGCAATGCTACTGTATCCCAATCTCATTCCACACCGTCCAGAGCCACATATCCTATGCAATCTTTGCAGTATGAAGATACGTGAGATGTATTTCACTTTCTTGCAGTATGCTCAGTTTTAAAAGAAATTCGAGTGAGATTCTTAAATTCGTTTATTTTGGAAATTGATGAAACAATTCAAATCTTAAATGGAGGCCGAGGATGGGATGTACTTTACATCTACTGCACAAATGCAATTCGTTATAGAAAATGTATATTTGAAGAAGATTTGTAATTTTTATTGTATATATATATTTTTTTTTTCTCTTTTAAAAGTAAAAAAAATATTGTCAATCTGGTAGACGGACATAGGCCAAACCATAAAATAATTGAATTATATAACTAATTAATGTAATGAATTTCTAACGGAAATAAAAATCATATAAAACATATAAACTAACTAACTGTATATATATTTTTTTAAATTTAAATTTTAAAAATTTAGAAGTGAAAACCAGATTTTTCAACTAGAATATAGCTGTCAAAGCTAAAGATGATGCCAAGATCAAAATGACAATATTTATCATAATGTATGATACGCCAAGTTAAGACATAACGGTGAATGCACAAAAAAAGAAAGGAAAAATGAAATTTAAAGAAATTGTACGATTTCTTTCATCGATACCTCTTTCACCTTTTCACTATTTTATTGGTGAAGAACCACAGAAACTAAAATGTCGTATCCAGTTTTGCTCGCTACTGTACGTAGTGGGAATTTGCCGAATTTTCGTCTAGGCCCTGGGCCGAAACGCCTTACTTACGACACTTAGTCGATGTTGCAGGTGTCATCTTCCGATCCGGATCATTAAAGTGCATATATGGGTGGGCCATCAATCCGAGGCGGACCTAGGCCCATCTCCTAAGGAAACGAGTCGTGTTGCGCGGGCTATTCTTTTTTCACTAGAGGATAGGACCTACAGTTGTATGCCGACACCGAATGTCGAAGTTTGAGAAGCATTGTCCGAAGCAGGAATACTCCTTGAGTATTGTCAGAGACCCAAAAGTGGTGGAACCGTGAATTATGAAAGTTAGTAAATTTGAAAAATGAAACCGGGACCTAAAGAAGGGAGACCCTCTTAACTGTACCAATTACAGAGAGATAAGTCTCCTGAATATGGCATACAAGATCTTTTCTGCCGACTTGTGCAAGTGATTAAAACCCTACGGATACAGGCCATTGAAATCCACTATTAACCAAATACTCACATTATGGCAGATCTTTGAAATAGGACCAGGAGTTTCAAGTCGATATTCTCCACCTAATTATCGACTTTAAGGTCGCGTAGGTCGCGTATTTATAGAGACGATCTGTACAGCGCATTGTCTTGTTTTGGCATCCTTGCAAAACACGTCCATCTTTGCAGACTGACGATGGAGAATGCCCGTTCTTCCCTCAAGTTGGGTAACGATTCTACCGAGAGCTTTGATGTCAAAAAAGGAATTAGACAAAGCGACGCACTGTCATGCTATTTCTTTAACATGATTCTCCAGAAGACCGTTCGTAACTCAAACGACAACACCAGAGGCACGATATTTCACATATCTGTGCAACTGCTCGCGTATCCCGATGACATTGATATTATCGCAAGAAATCATGGGGCTGTTAGTGGGGTGTTTGAGAGCATCGAGAAGGAAGCGGCGAAGATGGGGTTAAGACAAGGTATATGCTGTCTACGAATGTGGTCCACCAATACCGAGATCTTGGACAAAACGTTACTAAATACTGCTACAACTTCGAAGTAGTTAAATACTTTGTCCACGCATTTAAATGGACGCAAGCACTGACACCACGCGGATACAAAACGAAAGATTACGCTTGCCAATCGCTGCGATTATGGGCTTGGAAGGTAATTGGGGAATAAAGCCCTCTCCCGAAGAACCAATATACCCCTATACAATACCTTGGTAGTCCCAATCTTACTGTATGGTGAAGATGCATGGACAACAACCCAAGCTGACGAAGATATTCTTGGTCGTTTTGAGCGGAAAATCCTTTGTATTATCTTTGGTCCCGTATGTACTGATGGTGTCTGGAGGAGACCAAACTACGAACTGTACGGGCTGTACAGTGACACCGATCAGGTCAAACGAGTTCGTGTCGCTTGTCTCAGATGGCTAGGTCATGTAGAGCATATGGACACCAATGCTTCGACCCGGAAAGTCTTCGACTCCAACCCCGACGGACCACACGGTAAAGGAAGATAACACCTGCAGTGGCGCACGCTGCTGGAAAAGGACCTAAATCAGCTGAACGTGTGTGGCTGGAGGCAACTACTACAAAACTGTGATGAATGAAGAGGTATCTTGGCTGTAGAGGCTAGTAGCCGAACCCAAGTAGTAGAAGAAGAACTTAAGACCATTTTTCTAGGGCCCGACGCACCAACCCCAGATAACCAATTAGTACATAGATGTAAGTCCACTCTGGAAATCAACATGCTCTTTGATGCAGCGATTGCATTTATGGATCAGTTGTTCATAACTGATCATGATTTATTAAACATTTTAACACCCGCTGAATGGGAGCAAAAGGGGCATTGAATCGAACTCCTCAAACCGTCCCAAGAGATTACAAAAATTACCAGCTCGGGTATTTAATGCATTTCCGAGGTGATGCCACATGTTGTCCCGCTGTTAAAATCCCTGCGAAAGGAGGAGACACCACAGAGAAGACCACATTTATGAGAATGAGTGTGTGAGAAATGACAAAATATCTGGTTGCCACTTTTCTTGAGCCGCGTTTCATAACTAGTTTTCTGGGACTAGTTCAAGCAAAAAGAGAAGAAAAAAAATTCTTTTAAAAGCTTTGAGAAAGTGAGTTATCATGAGAACAGCACTGCTGATGATTCACTTCCCTTTCGAAAGAAAAGAAATCTTTATGAAAATGGAAAAAACCATTGAAATACGCGACAGTTTCTGGAACTGCAATAGAAAACAGATGAAGATGTGGAACAGAAAAGTTCAATTGAATCAGTTATTTTCAAAACGTGACATGTGCAATCCAGAGATATCTACGTTGTCACATGAACCGTGGTTAGTCCAACTATAACACATCATTTTAAATAGGGGCGCAAAGTATCAGTTTATTTTAAAAAAAATGAAGGCGTGTCCAAATCAATTTTTGTGTCCAAAACACATTTTTATCTTTTTTAATATATTTTCTAGAAATACGTTATAACCAAGTGAAACCATATGCTCTCATATTTTCGTTGTAATTTAACACTCCAAGAAAATAGAATTTAATCAGTTTTGTTTCGTCGCCTGGAAAATTTTTAAATGTGGATATGTCACGTTTTGAAAATAAGTTATGCATTCGCAAGTGAAATGAATTTTTACATGACAGCTGATCACCTATATCGGACAGCATTGCAGCAGATCCTTACAAATGGTGATCAGAAAACGCTAAACATTATCCAAGACTAGCAGAATTTGCATAGAATAAAAATCTCATACAGTAGGAATAAACTCCACAAACGACATCACTGTGGAGATCCGTTTGTCAAAACAACTGGCGTCAAAACGCCTGACTCGAAGGACTAACGTCATGCTCTACAAAACCCTTATTTTACCAGTCCTCCTGTATAGAGCCGAAAGTTGCACGCCAAGTAAAACTGCGGAGCTGATTCTTGGTGCCTTCGAAAAATTCTACGTCGTATATATGGTCCCGTCTGCGAGGACGGCGAATGGAGGAGAAGACACAACGGCGAACTCTACAAGCTGTACTAGGATGGGAATGTAGTCTGGAAGGCAGAGATCCGTCGACTGCACTGGCACGGCCACATCGAGCGCATGGACAACAATGCTCCAGCTAAGAGGGTCTTCGAATCCGAGCCTTCTGGTTCGAGAAGGAGGGTAAGACCGAATCTCCGGTGTAAAGACCGAGTAATCGCGGATGCAAAACAGCTTGGTCTTGATGGCCCAGGACCGTAAACAGCGGAAAGCAGCTATCGCTCAGGCTCAGACCGTGCATGGGTCGTCAGCCTGATAAGTAAGTAAGTACAGTAAGTAAGAGTGCCATCGAAAAAACTTACCAGCGCTCATTTCGAATTTACTTCCCAAAAGTTACAGAAATTAATCAAATTATTTTTTTGTAATGCTGGGCATGCTTCTATTATTTTAAGTCTTATGTCTTTTCTGTTTGGTAGTTAGCAGAATCAACATGGAATCTGAATTGGATGTAGAAAAAATATTTTCAAATGTCACTTAGTACACCCAGGCTGAACGTATATAAGATTCACAAAGGAACTAAAAGTCAATAGAAGAACAATTACTACTGCTATTAAGAATTATAAATAGAACCTGTCACTTGAAAGAAAAGAAAGGGGTCTGGTCAATGAGCTTGTCTTATGAACCAAAAAAAAAATCATTAATAATTTGAACATCCGAAATGTCTAAACGTCATTTTGAAAACAAAGTGGAATATTCAAATTTTTTTTATGGGTTTGGAAACATATATATTAAAAAAGGTTCTAGATCGTAACTTATAGGTATTTAAGCGATTTAATTCATGATTTGGTATTCGAATATTGCCACTCATTCGTGGTAATACCGAATAGTATCCGAATATTCGTGGCATCTCAAATAGAAAGGCACTTTTTCTTTGGCAGATCGATGGAAAAACTACGGCGGATATGGGAAGGAAGAATATTTATGTATCTTGTCTTTAGGAAGAAGCTTCCAGACGTTTCAAAAAAGGGAGGGAGGGAAGACTTTTTTCTTTGGGATCCCGTTTGTACACTAAACACTAAACAGTACATTAAAGGCTCAAAAGTGCTAGAGTGTGCTAGTGCCAAGACCCAAGACTTTAAACAAACTATTTCCATCTACTTACAATATTCCAGTCCCTGCACGGCATCACGAAACACACTCCATGCCCGTTCCTCTGTCAGTGGAGTGTCGGTTGGTATGCTTAGTACTTCGCCCTGTTTCACCAGCTCGAACACCAAATACAGGGAGTCCTCAAGCGGGTCGTCGAGCACCTCAATCAGTTTCACAACATTCGGATGGTCCAGCTTCTTCAGGACTGCAATCTCCCGATAGACCCTGTCCAGTGGTGAGGTGGTCTTCTTTGGACCCCGACTCATGAGGCCGGCTTTCCGCAGTAAACGCCGTTTTGAAAGGATTTTCATGGCATAGTGTGTGGAATCTTCTTCGGAGTAGGCCAGCTTAACCAAACCGTAGGAACCCTAAAAAAAAGGACCAGTCACCATCAGGAAGAAGGTTGTCGAGGTTTTCAAGAACTTACCTGTCCAATCTGATCCATCAGTTTGTACTGATTGAGCTGTAGGAAGCTGCCCGACTGCTCTATCGAAATGCGCCTAGACTCCCGCAGTGGGGTTCGCCTCCGGTTACTGCGTGGACTTCCGTAGGGACTGGCGTACGGGCTGTATGGCACATTTGGGTAAATTGGTCGAGATTCAAGCGACTGCACTTTTGGCAGGACACCCTTGGTAAGGCTGTGCTGCCTCGGCTGGGGTGACGACAAATGCACCGAGTCCGTCTGCTGTGAGCTATCCGTGGTTTCTCCAGTGGAGGAGATGCTATCAAAACTCCCCGGAGGACGTTGTTGAATTTGTGAGGGCGACACATCCCTTCCCAGACTATTGGCGCGTTGCGAATTTGTCATCGAAACAGGAGTACGCTTAACTGCCGATTCCTCTTCGTCATCCTCGTCAACGTCCGCGTCAACATCTTCCGTGGTTAGTGTGCCAGCGATACCGGTTCTTCGTGACCCCTCCTCATCCTCCTCCGAGCGTTGGATATCTAGGGAGCAACCTTTATTTAATGTACTCTCTTTCTGTGCTGCCGACGACGCCGTCGACGCCGCTGGCGATGAGGACGCCGCCGAAGGCGAGGAACTCTGGGCATTACGATGGGAGTGATGGGGAAGGTGCTGATTGGGAGGGAGGCGGTGGCTGTGGTGATGGTTATTTTGGAATAAATAATGGTTTGTCTGGAAGTGGGAGGGGATCTGCAGGTTTGGGTAGTCGTCGCAAGCATAATCCAACGACTGTGCCTTGATAATGGGTGGTTGGCGACGTTGCAGCAGAGTTGATGACGTTTCAAGCGGTTCGCGACTAACCGATGTGCCACCATTGGATGCAGCTGCATTCTGGGGACCAGCTGATGCAGAGGATGATGAGGAGCAGGATGTGGGTAGATTATGGCATGCTTCGGAGAGATCACGACTCTGCCGTACAATGTCGGTGCAGGATGTTGGAGTGATGGTGGTGGTGGTGGAAGTGGTCTTAGATTTGTCTGATACAGTGGAATGTAAAGCTGTTTGACTGTTACTGGGAGTACCTTCCGATTCTTTTCCCCCTCCATCCAACGAGAGACTTCCCATCGTCTTGGTTATGCTCGAGTTTAGACGCTTGTCGGTGTCCTTATTTAATGCAACCACAACGACATCCTTATTATCATCATGCTCATCGCTGTCGTTTGGTTTTTGTAAGTCATGACTCTTCGGGTCATTGTGCTCCATCGTCGCCGGTTGATTGTTCGAGCATCGATGATTCTCCTTGGCAAGACGATTATGCTTTGTTGAGGATTCACCGTCAAGGGGCGGCTGTACCACCTCACTCGACGGTGACACAGTGACGGCGCTACTTGAATCTTGGTCGGTTTTGTGCAGTGCTTTTGTTGCTGTATTTGGCCCGCTAGATATTTTTGAATTTTTGTTGTTCCCTATGCTACTCTGGTCCATGGTTGCGATTAATGGGTCCATTTTGTTCAATCAACCTGAAAGCAGAGTGAACGCAAATTAAAATAGAAAAACATGCTATTGTATCGATTTTTGTTTGGTTTTCATTACTATACGTTAATAGTGTGTGTGTGTGTGTGTGTGTGTGATGAACGAATCGATGTAGAACAGAGGTGTTTGGCATCCATCCAGCGATGAATGAATTGTTGTGGAGAAAAGCCGAAAGCATCTGTAGTTCGATTCGCGTAGATGCCAAACACCGGGAGTTTGATATACTTTCTTAATGAGGTTTTTTTGTTAAGTAAACATTTGTAATGAATGAGGAAACAACTAGTTCTGGGAAATGTTTCGTTTGGATACAATTAATTGTGCCTTCAGACCATTTCTCTTTTTATTCGAAAAATATATCAATGGCCTTCGGAATTTGACATTGACATTGAATTCTTTTCAAAGACTTGAAGAAGGGGGTTGTTGAATTCACACACGGGAGGAGATATTTTTTTTTGTTGTTTATCTTAAATTCTTTTCTGATCAACGCTGTCGTCGACAGTACATAGAATGCGTTGTAATTGAATCCATTAAATAAATAAATCCTCTACCAGTAGCGTCACAAATTATAAATTCGGAAGGAACGTATGTAAAAGAGTGGAACAGACTTGTAATCGATTGTTCAACATAATCGTTAACATCAGCCAGCGAAAACCCTGACTGGCTGAAGATGAATTCGGATGATTTCCTTTGGTGGAGAGTAGTATTTCGAGGAAACGACCAACATTTTTAACGAAGTACGACGTTGGGATCTTCTTTTCGATCTTCAAATCGACAGCTTACACATTAAAATGTTGCAGAGGTAGTAAATTTACACATACAATAAATTACAGAGAAAGCAAGATATAATCGAAGAAGCATTCCAGAGTGGAGTGGTGTTGACAAAGAATTGGCAAAGCGCGGTAATATTTGCTTGTTTCTAGTTGATGTACAAACCGATAGTAAGTTAGTCCCAGTTGATGTACAAAACGATATTCGGTTAAATAAGATTTCAACTTGATTTTAGGATGTCGTTAAATGTGAGGCCAGCACTGATAAATGTGGTCATATCGACGGCGGATAAACATGTAGCGACCAGCAATCCTACTGAGCTTTCAGTTACAAAATGCATCATATATTCGGTGGACTTCACATCCATAAGTAAGTAAAGGGTTTTCCAATAAGAACTTGACAACTTAAAACGGAAACCATTTGAGATATTTCAAGGACTTACTATCGGATTCAAGTAAAATTTATGAATAGAACTCGACTTCGTTCATATGGCCACCGTGGGCCAGAGGCAGTCGATTCGTTGGACCCAATTTTCAACGACCCGGCCACACATTTTGCCCGAACCGGTCGCTTTTTCGGATTCAATGTTGGCTCTGAGTTCTTCCAACGTCGTCGGCTTGTTGGCATAAACCAATGACTTAACGTGGTCCCACGGAAAATAGTCAAGCGTTAAATCGCAAATCGCACTAAGGAGGCGGCCAATCGACTGAGCCATTTCTTGAGATAACACGCTCACCTTAGTTACTCTTCAATAAAACGATTGTAACGTGAGCTGTGCGGCTTGTGGCACCATTCTGTTGAAACCACATGTCGCCCAAGTCCATATCTTACAATTCGGAGCAAAAGTAGTCAGTAATCATAGCGCGATAAAGCTGACCATTCACAGTAACGTGAAATCGTTATCGTCGATGAAAAAATATAGCCCAATAACGCTGGCCGGTGGGTAGCCTTGGCGTAGTGGGTAAGTGCGTCGATTCCTACGCAAAGGGTGCCAGGTTGGATACTCAAATTTAATACCTTTGATAATTCACGGCTCCACTTCTTTAGAGTCACTGACAATGCTCAAAAGGTATTCCTGTCTAGAAAAAGATTCTCAACTTCGCCGTTCGGAGTCGGCATTAAAGGTCCCTTCCACTCGTGAAAGAACAATAGCACTCACAACAGGAGTGGTTGCTAAGAAGCTAGACGCAGGTCCGCCCCGGACTCTCGCGCCACCCATATTATTATATAATTATTCTAACGCCGGCGGATTGAAAACAGGCCCAACTGTTATTTTTGTGGATGAAGTGGTGATTCATGAAGCAAATGTCCAAATCTGATCAATGACGCGTGTTTTTCTTATTGACGAACCCATTGGGTCAAAAATGAGCTTCGTCCAAAATTAAATTAGAATTAACGCTCTTAAAGTTGCGATCACCAACTCCGAATTTCGGTAGAAAATTTTTATAATTTGCAGACGTTGCTCGTTCGAGTTCTTTGCCATGAATAAATTGAGAGTGACAGTTTGATGATTAGTAAAAAAGTGCGTCACAGATCAAATTCAAAGTTGTGAAGTCCCTATTGGAAAACTCTTTATAAGTAAAATGAGTGTCATGACTAACACAGATCAGCTTGCTATAAGTGTGAGATGTTTTAACGCCTACAAGGAGGGCGGGCACCCATGAGCCTTGGCAACGCAATTTCTTATATGATCCATTCGTAAGTGGTTTGCTAAATTCCGTACAGGCCATATGATGGCCATATAGCCATGAACGCAGTGGACGTGAAAACATAAAAAGGACCCACAAAACGATTTCGAAAGTGAAGTTTATCGATATAGTAACAAAGGAACTTGATGGATACATCGTTAATCAATATTTGTGTATGCATCATAATCAGCTCAGCTCATGATCAACACAATGCAACATGTCATAAATCAATGAAAACGATGCCATTACGCTTCAAATTGGGCTTCAAATTACTTCGTATTCTCCAGATCTGTCCCGAAGCAACTTTTTCCTGTTCTCAGATCTTAAAGGATGCTCGATGGAAACGAATGTAGCGCCCATGAGGAGGTAATCGCCAGGTATTGTGCTTATTTTGAGGAAGACAAATCGTTCTAAAAAAAATGGTATCGATAAATTGGAAGACAGCTAAAAAATAAAACATCGCTTAGCTAAAATCGAATTTAAAAAAAAGTATTTTTTCTTTAGACGATACAAACTTTTTAGCGGAGCTGTTGGAATTTGTGTAGCTGTGAGTGGTATTATTTGGACCGGGAAAAATATCGAAAGAAGAGGTATAGGATACTTGATTTGGCCCTGATTTGCTTTCCCGTCGCCAATTTCCCTGAGACTCTTCCACAACTATTTACCGTTTAGCGAAGGATTCAACCGTTTTTGTGAAGAAATTAATTTTTGCAAGTAACCTCATTGCGAAGTAAGTATGTATGCTGTCTATGAAATACTACGTTTTCACCGAAAGAAAACGCGAGGTTTCATTAATTTTCTCCGAACCTACCAGGTTCCTCCATACATTTTAAGGATCTGCAAACCTCGCGGTCTCTGATAAACCCCATTGCATCCACGTTGAATTCATCCGTCTATGAGAGGGAGGCAATCCGACCAAGCCTACATACTGAACTTCAGTTTATTTCGGTGATCACTTGCACATTCTATCTCCTTCTATCGGCTGGTGTTCTCACACTATTATTTCCTGTCAACAGACAGCTGTTCTGGCGGCCACTCAAAAATTGAGAGCAGGTGACATTTGCTTTGTCAGGCACTTATACATTGAGAGCGAATGACTCGAAAAATGAAAGCGAAACCACTTCAAGCTCGGTGAAAACGGCCATTGAGGTTTCAGTAAAAGTTCATCCAACCTCGCGCTTTCGGTTCGGTGGAAACGCGGTATAAGATAAGTTCTATAAAACTCTTCCAATCTGAAACGATTCCATTTGCTGTAGCTACTCTATCCTTAGAGTGCTGTTCGTTTCAGAACCATCATATTTTGGGGATGTTTTTAATTACAAAATTGATAGGAATGTATTTACAATATTGTATAACTTCTTTATATGTGTAAATTACAATTCCAATGTTAATTCAATTATTTTCTGACATTTTTTAAGGGCTTAAGTCATACTTCTAAAGGAGGGGATACTTATAAAGGATCATTCATACGATCTCACTGCGAATCGCAACCTTCGCAAACTCCTACAATTTATTCATAAGGAGCAGAAATTAAGTATTAAAGAGATGCTCGACTTCTACCTCTCTTACACCTTGACATTTTTGACAACTGTTTTATAACGTTTTTTTAAACTAAATAGACGAATCAGAGGACACGTTATTTCGCGAATAACGGTCAAAAATTCATGAATATCTGTCAAAAAGGCACTCAAATTCGTCGATGGACTAGGGGACAATCAGCTGCAAAGTCGGCTATCTCTGTAATACTTTATTTCTGATATGGAGTTTCCCCATTCGCAGAGAGCAATGTGTTCAACTTGAGCAAACATACACATCATCGCGAATTTTTTGGTCATGTATGTGTGGATCTCGTACGCCTCTCTTGTGTATTGAGAACTTATGTTGAGCGCTCACAGAGATTGATTGATTCGAAGAGGAAAATCTTTAATAAGAATACTTAAATTTATTATTGCTGAAATTTTAGTTGATAGAAAACTCGATAATTCAGTCCTCATATTATTGCCTACTAAGAAGTATCCCTTTTGTTATATTTGCTGAAAATTGGTTATTTCTGAAAGTTCGCGTTCGCAGTTCGCGACTCATATGTATGGCCCTTAATTTAGAAAATGTTAACTGTACTAAATGTTGAAGTAAATAAACTTGAAGTGGTGGTTATGTGCGTCGACGCCTACGCAACTTAATCTCGGTTCGATTCCTGGCCTGTTAGACCAAAAATAATGTTTACGGTCCCACATCGTTCAAGTCACTGACAATGCTCAGAGAGTAATAACTGTCTACAAAAAGTTTCTCAAGCTTGACCATTCAGAATCGGCATAAAACTGTAGGTCCCTTCAACTCGAACAAAAGCACGCACAACAAGAGTGGCCCTCTACGGGCTGTATCTCCATCCATATTATTATTATTAAATTCACCTCAATCAAGATTTAAAGTAATAAAAAACTGACATCAATCCAATATTCTTCCAGCGGCCTTTTAGAAAAAAAAAAAACAGAAATAACTTGAACCATAACTTAGAACATCGAAGACAAAAGTACTAGAAGGCAAATAAATCTGGTTTAGAGATTAAGTCATCATTGACACGGAAATTGAACTCTCCAGATAGAAGTAACGAGACGAGTGGGTCACAAACCTGATATGTGGATAAAATAAAAGCACGTGAGGGTTTAGTGGTGAGTTTGTGAAAAACCGGTGTCTTTTTGAGATATTGTGTGTTTGAAGAGATACTTCACAACGTTTTAGCTAGAACACAATTCAACGGGCGCAGTCAAATACATTGGACTACAATGAACTTGGTTATACCAAAGCACTGATGGTGCGTGCCCCTCCAAGAAAACAAAATACCCACAAGACACCACTGGCAAATGCTTTAACAACACTAAGTCACTTTCAACAAAAAATTATGCCAATTCGTCTTTGTTATAAATCAAATCACATTCTCGACTGAACTTAATCGACTCAATCGTATCATGTGTCCGATCAGCACCCTGTTAAAGTAAATACTTTTAAAAATGAGTAAATAAAGATTTATATCTACACACATGCTGTAGACGTCTAAGACCGGCAGATTTGGTACTGGAACAACGTGTTGTTTACAGACAAAAGCAAATTTAATACATTTCGTTCGGATTGGCGAACACATGTGTGCAGAAAGCTACAGTATAAAATTTGCAATCTACGGTCACGCATGGAAATAACTTGGTGATTGGAACTCGGGGTTGCATGTCGGCCGCTGCCCCCGGAACTCTCCAAATTATTGATGGAATAATGGATCAATATAAATAATTGAAGGCACTGAAACAAAAGTTGGAGCACACTGTGAGGAATGGAAGACTGTTACCATTTCTCTTAAGATAACGACAGAAAGTATTAGCCTCATGTCCGCTTATGAGTCTTGTGTTACTGGCCAAATTTATTAGATACTCTACCACAGCGAACCTAAATGTTATTGAACACGTATGATCTTATTTACAGCACCAGTTGAAAAATCACGAAGTTCCGAATAAAAAAGATTGGGAAAAGGGTCTGTTAAAAGAGTGAACCAAAATTGCCAACAAAATGTTGTCGTCCATGTCAAATCGGACAACTTTTTTTTTTCAAACATTATTACGAATTATCATGAGGATGTCCGAGTTTCACTTTGTGCCACTGTATTACGATGACGATAGAGCTTATCCTTGATACGTAGTTTCGAACACAAAACGATTTGAGCACAATAATCCAATTACCAAACCCAATCAACACCAAATCCTTTCAAGACACTAATTTGTATTTCAACATTTGTTAGCCGCGACAAAAGTTAAAAAACAAAATAATTGCACATGGATTAGGAGAATCGAAAAATCGAACAGCAACAAAAAGCATTCACATATATATGTACATTTGAACATTCACAAGTTGTGTATAATTGTGGTGGACTGCGACAACCGACGGCTCTCAACTAAATCGACGATGGAAACACGAACAGATGTTGAAGCAAATGAGATGTTATAATCTACAAATCATTAAGGGTCACTCAAAGGCAACTCTGATAACCGAACAGAATTGTTGAATTTTACTTTGAAAAAGCAAGCATTTTCAGCCGTCCAATGACACCGCAGGGCGGTCGATTTCGAGGACGTATGTGTATCGTTGGCGAATTTTTTTTTTGGGAAATCCTTTTTTTGAACATACAAATTTAAATCACACACTCAAGGTTACCTTTTATTTTTCGTAGACAATTAATAAAATGGAATGGAAAAATAGAAACACAAATAAATAAGTGAATGTCAAGTAAACTTTGCTCGCGATTCCGCGAACGGTGAAATCGAAACTGTGTTGTGTGCTCTTATCAACTCCAGTGTTGGAATCAACGCAAGCGGTGTCACAGTTGTTTGTAGGGTAAGACTTGCGTTGGTGGCATTTTACTTTTTTCAATTTATTTAATAATCCGTCCTTTTTTTGTGACACAGTTTTTGAATGGTGTCTTACCAAAATAGTGCAAGCTAAACCTCTAGGGTTTCACTTCTTTGAATGAATATCGAAATACGTAATGAATGAGTCTTCTGAAGTGAAAAAGTCAAACTTTCACTGAAGAAGTATCTTAATCACCTAAAGGGTCTTGTGAGTGGTGGCAGTAGCGTTGTGAGTCGTCGTCGACTCCTACGCACTTGATCCTGGGTTCGATTCTCGGTACGACATAAAAATGTACGGCCCCATATCTTTCGAGTCACTAACAATTCTCAAAGAGTAATAACTGTCTAAGGATCTAGTGGATCGCCGTGGCGTAGTGGGATAGTGCGTCGACTCCTACGCAGAGGGTGCCAGGTTCGATACCCGAATTTACCATCTTTCATATTTCACGGCTCCACCTCTTTCGAGTCACTGACAATGCTCAAAGACTATTTCCTGTCTAGAAAAAGCTTCTCAACTACGCCGTTCGGAGTCGGCCTTAAACTGTAGGTCCCTTCCACGCGTGAGAGAACAATAGCACGCACATTACGAGTGGTTGCTGAGAAGCTAGGCCCTGGCCCTCTACGGGCTGTAGCGCCACCCATATTATTATTATTAATAACTGTCTAAAGCTTATCAACTTGGCCGTTGGCAGTCGGCAAGTAACGGGTAGGTCCATTCCACTCGAGAGAGAACAGTAGCACCCACAACACGAGTGAGAGAAGCTAGGCCTTGGTCTTCTACAGGCAGTGCAGGTGTAGGGTCATAACTCCACAATGTACAATAACACTTGTTACTGGTTATGAGTCCATAACTCAATTCACCTTTTCCAATAGGGACTGAAATTTGGAAACTTATGTATTTTGATTGAATTTAATTTGTGAACGCACTCTTTTACTAATCATCAAACTGCCAATGTCAATTTATTCAGTAAACTCAACATTTTCATTATGGTAACGTACTCGAACGAGCAAAGTCTGCAAATTATAAAAATTTTCTACCGAAATTCGGAGTCGGTGAACAAAACTTTAAGAATGTTAACTACAATTTTTGTCGAAGCTCATTATTGGCTGAATGGGTTCGTCAATAACCAAAATATGCGTTATTGGTCGGGTGAAAATCCACATGTGCTACATGAAACACCACGTCATACACAAAAAATAACTGTTCGGTGGCGTTATTGGGACATCTTTTTTCATCGACTATATTGATTGTCACGTTACTGATTTCCGAATATTTTTTGCCCGAATTGGAAAATAGGACGTGAGCGTGTTATCTCAAATAATGGGCCAGTCGATTGGCCGCCTCTTTTGTGCGACTATTTTCTGTGGGGCTACGTTAAATCATTGATTTATGTCAACGCGATATAGGGGCCGCTTCGACTGAAATGTGTGGCCGAGTCGTTGAAAATTGGGTCCAATTTTGGCAATTTTGGATTGTGGTTTTAAATATTCGGCATTTCGTAGCCAACCCCTATAGTATTTGGTATTTTAAGCAGCTGGCTTATAGTCTTGGCTTAATTTTCTGGTTTCTGGAGTGATTGAGTTGAGGAATTTTTTTCGTTTGACCACATTCTGGGTATTACAAATTTATACCTGAAAATGTAGGTTGACATTTCACCAGACAAAGAAACAAAAATTAATTAATTAAAGGAAAAAGTTTACGTATTATTTCTGCTACAAGTTTTTGCCCGCATTTAAAATAATTGAAAAGGTGTCATTGCGGCTACAGCATAGACTGAGAATAATCAAAGTAAAGACTATGTGGCAATTTCGACAAAAATACATCAGCCACTACAAGACAGAAAATTCTTGGAATAATTGGACCACTGAAAAAACTGATACAACATTAGTTGTATCAGGCAGCACATAAGACATTATAGTCCAACCTAATGGACTCCAAAAGGGTGAAATAATGCTTCAACTCACTAAAGTCCCTTACCAGACACTACACATTGAAGCTCCAGATTACCTGGCCACAAGAGATTACAGGACTAACTGAGAATCTGCGTTCATACGTAGGTCCCGAACTGTAAAGTAGTATCAACTGGACAGCAGCTGCAATGAATAGAAAAACAAGCTTTGCCTAGACCAATGCGCCACTTTGAACCACTTGCATTTCAACATAAATAAATGCCCTGTTCAAACTTTCAGTAAAAAAGAATTTCAATTGTCTTTGACTACACCGTTCAAGGATCTGTTTAGAAAAGAGTAAATAATCAAAAAGACTTAGGATTTTTTTTTTGATCCAGAATTGAAATTCTCATTGCATATAGATTATATAATTGCCAAAGCCAATCCCATGTTCCCAATTTCACGATTCGTACACGCTGATGTCACTGTACACGTCCCTTATTCGTTCCGTTTTGGAGTATGGCTTTGTCGTTTGGAGCCATTATTACCAAAAGGCTGAATAACGTATTGAGAAAATTCAAAAGCGTTTTACGAAATTTGCTCTTCGAAAAATGAACTGAAACAACAACATGCCCTGATACGAAGCGAGATGCGCGCTCCCAAAGGAGAATTTATTACTCTATTCTATTCTATTCTTTTCGCTCATGATTTATAGGATTGGTTAAATAAACCAGTCTTGAAAGACTCGTCTTCTGAATCTATCGGTACAATAGAGCACACAAATAAACACGCAGAAGAACAGAAAACGCTATTGGGATATTGGGTTGCCGCGACTTGGAATAGTGGGTTGTTTATCTGCATAGTGCTTGACATAGTGCGTCGACTCCTATGCAGAGGGTGCCAGATTCGAATCCCTTGAACCAACCTTCATAATTCACTGCTCCACCTCATTCGATATGACAATGCTCAAAGAGTATTACAGTCTAGGAAAAAGCTTCTCGCCGTTCGAAGTCCGCATTAAGCTGTAGGTCCCTTCCACTCGTGAAAGAGCAATAGCACGCACAACACGAATAGTTGCTGAGAAGCTAGGCCCAGGTCCACCTAATATTATATTACATTATTATTATATAAACTATTGCATCCGAAAAAACAATGAATGTCATAAAATATTGCGTTATCCTGAATAACATTACAGTAAGCAACGGATGGTCTCCTTCAAGGGGTCAACGAGTAAAGAAGAAAGAACTTCGTTCCCCGCTTCAATTTTCAACAAACCTGTGAGCAATCAGTTGCATACTGCATTACAATCATAAATCCGGTGCAACGGAATTTTTCAAGAGTTTTAGTCAACAAGTGTTTTCTCCTTTCTTTTGCATTCTTATCACAAATTTTTCGATTACACTTTTGTAATTCGTGGAAAAAAATAACTTAATACACACTGCTGAAGGCGCTACATTTCGATGTTTCATTGTAGGAAGCAAATCCCCGCCGGGTACAAGCTACAGTCACTCACAAAAGTAAGTAGAGAGAATAAGGTTTTCAATGTTCTCAACAATAATTAAATTCGCGCGGGACTACGAGAAAAAATTTTGATTGTAATTTTTATAAGATATATGATGACAGCAGAACAATTAATATACATATACACTTGGGATTATAAAATAAAAAAGAAGTAAAATTCACTTCACAAAAGCACTAGCACAGCATGTACCGTGGCCAATTTAGTGTCCACCAATCCATGGTTACTTGAAACATCTCAAGAGAAACCTGCGCCAAAAGAACTTGCAAGCAAAGTTTACGAGTAAAAGCGCCATTTGTTTTTGCCACTCATTTTTGTTTTGTCTTAAGTACATTGCTTAGTACGACAGACATATGCACAGATATATGCATTTAAGACTTAATTTTTTCTTTGAAGAGATATTTAATTCTTTTAAGAACACAGTCAACTTCATGCTTTTGTGAGTGACTGTGTGGAGATATGTAGCTATAAATGCAGACGGCAAACGCATTCTTTGAGTAATTATCACATTGAAAAATTAATTTTTTTGGTATATAGTCGCTAAGAATACCATTGTGCGGCTGGATCTTTAACAAAACAAACATATTGCAGAAAACAGCTGACAAAACGAAAACGTGCAGTGGTTTCGGTGTTCGAGGTGCACTGACCTCTTCACTGAGTATTCTGATATTCTTGAGATCAACGGATGAATGTGAGGATTAACGCAATACACTCTACAGAAATATTAATCACGTTTCGAAAAAGCTGATAAAAACTTTTCATATTTATCATCAATTTACATTGAGTCGCAGAATAGGAGAAAAGTGGTGCTCAAAAAGTGGATTTCACTGAAGAGATTTTTGGTAAAGATTTGTAAACATGTATTTCGTCAACTCAGCACATCGAGTGTAATAATTAGAGTGTGGGATTTTGTTGCCAAAAATGTAAATAAATAAAAAAGCAAAAGATAACACTCAAAAAGTCAAAAAAAGGTATTTATTCATATATTCGAAAATGATCGGAAATGCACATTTAGTTACAGTAGCATGAAACCACAAAGAGATATCCTCCGACAGCTACAATTTCGAGGTAGTAAAGGAGTTTGTCTACCTCGGGGCAAACGTGAACTCCACGAATGACATCACAGTGGAGATCCGACGAAGAACCGCCTTTGGCAACCGGTGTTACTTCGGTTTGTCAAAATAACCGACGTCAAAACTCCTGGCTCGAAAGACTAAGGGCATGCTCTACAAAACCCTTATTTTGCCAGTCCTGCTATATGGAGCCGAAAGTTGGACGACAAGCAAAACTGCGAAGCTAATTCTTGGTGCCTTCGAAAGAAAACTTGTACGTCAGATATATGGTCCCGTCTGCGAGGAAGGCGAATGGAGGAAAAGACACAACCGCGAACTCTACGAGCTGTACCAGGATGTGGGTATAGTCCAAAAGGCAAAAATCCGTCGACTAGGCCACATCAAGCGCATGGACAATAATGATCCAGCTAGGAGGGTCTTCGAATCCGAGGCTCCTGGTTCGAGAAGGAGGGTAAGCGGATGAAGGACAGCTTGGTCTTGACGCCTGGAAGCAGCATGCCCAGGACCGTCAATAATGGAAAGCAGCTATCGCTCAGGCTCGGACCCTGCATGGCACGCCAGCCTGACAAGTAAGTAAGTATGTATTGTTCCCCGGTTGTATCTTAGAAGCGCCTTTAAGGAACTAAATGAAATGAGTGGAGCCCATTTAATGCTTTCAACATTATAAATATCATAGAAGATTACAGAATTTATGGACTCAATAGTTTTCAGTCCCGTATTTGCATTGAAAATTGCAATAAACTTTTTTAGGAATTCATTTGAAATCTACCCTTTTGGATTTATCAAATTTTTCTGAATGTTAATTGGTGAGAATAATGCTAGTTCAAAAGATAAGTACCTACAGTACAGGAAAAGGAAAATTCCGAAGTTAGATGAAACTCTACTCAAACACACACAACGGAAGCTATGTATTTCTAGTTCCCTGAACTCTTTCCTGATTACATGATCTTCGTTCAGGGTATATAAAAGGATCCGATGCTCTTTTCCTAGCGAGGTAGTCGGCCATTTCGCGCGTCTGTCTATGGCATGGACTTCTGCTTGAAAAATACTGGTCCGTTTGTCCATGGGTTCGTAGTACTTTGTCCGGGGTCCAAATACTCTTGCCCCTGTTCCTTCATCTGTTCTTGATCCATCTGTATACCATTTTACCGTGTATGGGCTATGGATTCATTCTTCTTCTTCTTCATCTTTATTGGGCGCTACAGTCCGGGGTGGACTTAGGCCTCAACCAACAAGCCTCTCCAGCTAGCACGCACTGTCGCACGCCAAGTAGGTTGAGGTCCTTCTCCACCTGGGTGCGGCACCTTAAACGCGGGCGTCCTCTGTTGCGTTGTCACACGGGTTCAGAGTTGAGTTGTCCATACGCTCTACATGGCCTAACAATCTTAGGCGTTGGATCCGAAGACGCCCGACTAGACTCATGTCGCTGTACAGCTCGTACAGTTCGTGGTTGAATATTCTCCTCCAGAAACCGTCAACGCAAATAGGACCAAATATCGCAGGCAGAGCCTTTCTCTCGAAGAGACCAAGGACTTCCTCATCCGCGTTTGAGAAGTACAGCAGGACTAGGAAGATCAAGATCTTGTATAAAGTCAGCTTGGTCCTTCTAGAGATGGCTATACTACTCAATTGCCTCTTGAGCCCATAGAAGCAGCGGTTGGCAAGAGTTACTCTGCGTTTGATCTCGGTACTGATGTAATTCGTACTATTTACTGCGGAGCCGAGGTAGACGAAATCCTTGACTACCATGAAGTTATAGCTGCCCATTGTGATGCTCTGTCCAAGACGTCGATGATATGTGTCCTTCCGTGATGACAGCAAATATCCGTTTTACCCTCATTCACTGCCAGACTCATTTTTAGCCGCTTCCGCCTCAATGCCAGCAAACGCCTCATTAAGGGCTCCCTGTGTTCTGCCAATCACGCCAATGTCATCTGCATATGGTAACAGTTGTACGGACTTCTGGAAGATCGTGCCTCTAGTGTTGGCGTGTGAGTCTTGCACCATCTTCTCCAGGATGATGTTAAGGAAATCACATGACAGCGCGTCGCCTTGTCTAAAACCTTTTTTGACATTGAAGGTCTCGGTGAGTTCGTTACCGATCTTGATAGAGCAATGAGAATTCTTGGAATTTTCTCGAATTCTCCATCGTCATCCTGCACAACCTGACGAGTTTTGCAGGAATGTCACGGCGTTGTATAGATCGTCCCTATGCACTCTGTCATACGCGGCCTTGAAATCGGCAAGGAGGTGGTGGGTGTCCATCTGCATCTCTTGGGTCTTTTTCAGGATCTGCCGTAGTGTGCAAATTTAGTCGATGGTGGACTTCTCTGGCCTGAAGCCACACTGATATGGACCTATCAGGTTACTTATAAACGGCTTCAGGCGTGTTCAGGAGACTTATCCCTCTATAGTTGGTGCAGTCAAATGGGTCTCCTTTCTTGTGGATCGGGCAAACGATACTGAGATTCCACCCATCGGGCATGATTTCCTCCGACCATATTTTACAGATGAGCTGGTGCATGCGCCTAACTAGATCATCTCCAGCTGCCTTAAGGATTTCAGCGGACAGTCTGTCAGCACCGGCAGCCTTGTTAGACTTCAGTCTTGAATAGAGATAACCTATAATAGAGATATCCAACTTCTACCTCCCTCGCCCCTTGATTTCATCTGACAGCGTTTTGTATACGTTTTTTGTCCCGTGTCTGTGAATACGTGTGAGCTCTTGAGAACAGCTGTGGAACAGCTGATACCCTTCCCCACGTTAGTATTGGGGTGAATCAGCGTTCTTATTTGAAAATTCGCTAGTTATTTGATGACGTTTTTTCAAATTTCGGTGTTAAATTTCAACATAGTATGGAAAGGTAAACGAACGAATAAATCTTATGTTCATGAAGTCGATTTCTTAAAACTTTCAGCAAGTTACAATCTGCGATACTAGGACATAATTAATGAATGCACAAGTTAGTGTGAATTTTTGCATATGAATAAAAATGAATACATTCACACGTTGAGTTAACCAATAATAAAAATATTATTAAAGTGTGAATCATAAATAAGACGTTTTGACAACTATTTTCATGCATTAGTAATAGTCGCAATATCTTGCCAGCGGACTTCATTTTCTGAGTTAATTCGTCAGGCTTGCTTTATGAATAGGCTGTATATATACTTAAAAATTAATTTTAGGTCAAATAGTTCCAGTTAAATGAGCATTACAATACATTTTTATTCACGAAAGTCCATATTGCAATGTAAGAAAATTCTCTTAAAAATTCGAGTCAACATTTGAACACCCTCCAAGCAACATACCCATGTATGTTACATGGATCGTAAATGGATTGTGGGCAATTCTCCCACAAAATTCACGAACCAGCTGCCATAATAATAATAATATGGGTGGCGCTACAGCCCGTAGAGGGCCAGGGCCTAGCTTCTCAGCAACCACTCGTGTTGTGCGTGCTATTGTTCTCTCACGTGTGGAAGGGACCTACAGTTTAATGCCGACTCCGAACGGAGTAGTTGAGAAGCTTTTTCTAGACAGGAAATACTCTTTGAGCATTGTCAGTGACTCGAAAGAGGTGGAGCCGTGAAATATGAAAGGTGGTCAATTCGGGTATCGAACCTGGCACCCTCTGCGTGGGAGTCGACGCACTAACCCACTACGCCACGGCGACCCACAATCAGCTGCCATTATCCCAATAAATTCATGAATCTGCCGCTATTTCCCACAAAATTCACGAATCGGCCGCCATATTGTGGTGAATTCACGAGCGTTGTAAAAGTATAAGTGAAATACAAGGGATTATCACTACATCTTCGGATTGGACTGGGGTAAAAATGGCCGAAGTTGGGTATCTTTGTTCTCTATTATGTCTGGTCTTGATATTGCTATCTTGACCTCGTCTAAGTCGGTGGACGGAATTCTCGTCGATCATCGTCCATATTGAGTGGACAATTCTGCCTGACAGGGGTATTGGTGCCATCATCGGCGTTCATCACCGGATTCATTGCTCCTGTCATTTTTGGTTCTGAATCACGTCATCTTTCGGAATGGCAAAGAGTGGTCGCTTTTTGACTAGTGCATCGAATTGTCTCGATGTAATGCACCTGTCTTTTCCTATCCCTTCTATTGTCATCCTCATGATTGTTTTGTTTGCAGATTCTGCAAGCACTAGATGCAAAGGAGTCAGCTCCAGCAGCACCTCCATGGCATCAGTTGGGCACGTTCTCAAAGCCCATGTAATACAGAGGCGTGGGAACTTGGAACTCTGTTCAGTCCCTCTCTTGCACTGATCAGGTTGGTTCTTTTGGACCATGCTATTGCACCGTATGTAATTGTTGGTCTGAAAGTAGCAGTGTGTATCCATTTTAGAATACTTGGCAAGCTCCGACAATTCATTAGAGCACGCGTCGCCTTCCTGGTTATCTCTTCTGTGCTTTTTCCAGATGAGTTTGCTGTTCGAGGTTACTCCTAAATAGTTAACTTCGCTTACTGGAGCCAGTGTTGTACCCGACAGACTTATTGGTTTTAGTCGATCCAGTTTTCATTTCCTAATGAAAGTTACTGTTGTGGTTTTTGCCAGATTCAGGTTCAACCCAGCCGACAAGCACCAATCCTTCGTTAGTGTTAGTGCCCATTTGATGATGTTGCATAGGGTCGTCATGCCCCTGGCTATGATGACTATGCCATCCACGTATGCCTGACATCTGATCCCACGGTTTGTTAGTATCTCTAGCAGTTCATCTACAACTAGACTCCAAATTAGGGGAGATAAGACTCCTCCTTGAGGACATCCTCTTGTTGTGTTGGCTTTATATCTTCTAATGTATGAGTACCAGATGTTCTTGTTCTCAGAAGTTCATACATCCATTTCGATACTGTTCGGTTTACTTCCTTCTTGTTCAGAGCTTTTACAATCGTGTCAAGCGATGTGTTGTCAAATGCTCTCTCAATATCCAAGAAAGCACATAAAACTACTGCTTTCGCTTCAAGGGCGCTTTTGATAGTTTCTGTCAGTTGGTGTAACGCAGTTTCTATTAATCTGCCTGCTCTGTACGTGTGTTGACAGAAATTCAGAGGGGAAATGGTTAGCAATTCCTCGCTTATGTAGTTGTCTACAACTTTTTCAATCATTTTTCGAATAAATGATAAAATTACAATAAGACGAATAGAAGTTGTATGACTTTGTAGGAAGAAAACATTTTATTGGGAATAATTTGGAATTTGGAACATCAAAACGATAGACGCCTCAACCAGTGCCGAACTGTAGCAGACAAGGGGAATACCTTATACTGCCTCCCCTTTCCTCAGCGGATCTCATCTCATCTAAGCATAGACAATTTCCCATGAGTAAAGAAGAAGATTTATGACAAAAATTGCATAGTATCCACTTCACTCAACCAATGATCAAGTGACCTACTCTAAAATCTCCAAAGCCATTTCAAACCGCATCGCCTGATCTCCAATTGAGTTTTCCATGCGACTGCATAGTCTTTCCTTTCCACGCACCAAACACAAGTCATGCGAGATCATCATCCGCTCACGGTGCCATAAGGACAACCCACACTCAGCGGTGCGTAACGAAGCCAGCTTGACGCAAAGTGACGTTTAATGCGTTCAATTAGTTATCTGAGCCACATGCAGCGCATGTATGCGTTTGCCCACTTGCAAATAAGGTGTTACCATGTTCAAGTGTACACCCAAGAAGCTGTCGACACTTTGAAACAGTTCACCTTCCCGCCCGCCACGGATCGTGTTGCCAAACTTGGCACGTCCAGTTGTAAAATGTGACCGACCGACCAACCAACTGCAAAAGTCAATTTCTGTTTTCGTCTTGGAATTCGATTAATTTTTGTGGCAACGTGTCTGATCCCTGATACAGTCACCACGGCATAGTATCGCCTGCTAAGGAAGGGACTTCCAGTTGTGAATGAGTATGGCCGGCCAAGACGCTAACGAGTTCTGCATTTTAATCGGGTTGGCGCTGCTGGCCGACGCTCTGCGATTGGTAGTGGTTGCTCTTTTTCTGTGCGATTTTCCTCTTCAACTTGGCTTCGAGATATACGATCTAGGAGTCTTTCAAGTGTTAATAGTTCAACTATCAACTTGGAAACGAATTAATAGCCTGTCAATCGATTGCCGTTTACATGAGCATGCCGATAAGGCTGCATTGGACCGGGCGCCATCCAATTTAGTTGTGATTGTATTCAAATTGAAATTGATGAACGTGATAAAACTGTTGGATTAGATGAGTTGTTGTGAAACTAAATGAGTATCTGGCGTTGAATGACTGTGCGGGGTTGGTCTGTTAAGCTGATGACGAATGTGTTGTAATGGAATTATGAAACATTGAGTTCTATCCAGGGATAATGGAGAAAAACTGAATGCGGAGGAGTATAACATGTACAGCACGTTCGAGACCTGAAGAACTGAATTTGAAAAAAATGAAGTGAACTGAATTTTCAATGTAACCAAGTGCATTGACTGCCAGTCGTTATCAGAGAATTATGGAATATTTCCTGGAATTCTGGCTCATCGTGGGTTTTTCTCTCTCCCTCTGACTGATAAGAAATAAAAGCGGAGTGAAATTAAAAAGTTTATGGGGAAGTATGTAGTTTAATTACGAAGCAAGCCAAGGGTCGAAGGGGCAATCGTGTATTCACTTTGTATTCCTGGGTCATGGATGTGTTCAGGCTTCAATACATTGAAGTACGTTATGACGATTTGTTGATAAAATAGTCTTTATTCAAACTTGAATAAGATCTTTTATTTTATACATAGAGAGGCGGTCAAAAAAGCTCTGGATGCACCATCGATGAACACGAAGATGGTAAAACCCTGCCGTCTATCTATAAGCGAGGTAGCGGCCAGCTACAATCTTATCCTACGCTAGGTCCCCGGGCACAAGGGTATTCCGGGCAATGAAAGAGCTGATGAACTAGCAGGAAAAGGGGTGGATATGCCAACGGCATTAGATTATGAGACACCTCACACCCAACTTCAAACAATGGATGAAATTATTTAAATCGCAAATGAATAGAATCGAACGCATGCAGGACATCGAAAGCGATGTGGGAGGAACAAAATTCAATTCAATTTATTAAGAAATAAATAAAGGTACATTAAGACAAAAGTCTTTTTTAGTACTAGGTTTGGTTAGGTTAGGTAGGAGGTGCATTCACCAGCACACTTAGACCATATTGGTCCATTGTGATATCCATAGTCAGACTACTACCACTGATTTTCCAGAGATAGTGCCGTTAATTTGATCCCAACGGCAAATGGACCAGATTTGAAAACCAGATAAAAGCGTATTAACATTGCTTTCACTAGGATTCGAACTGGAGACTCCGCTAACCAGAAGCAGGCCAACGAACTGCGCCATCCAGTCGTTGTCGTCGTTTATAGTACTAAGTATACAACAAGATATAAGTGTGTTAAGTAAAGATAAAAATAGATACCCAAACAAGAGAAAAAAATAGAGATTAAAATTAAATATATACAAAAGTGGATGAAGTCCGTCCAGATATGCTTAAGTCATTGGGTAAAGGGAGTTTTACGGCTCTCTCGTGTTATTAAGGTGGCCTGGGAACACGGTAAGACACCTGGCGATTGGCAAACTGGGGGACAAAAGAGACAGTTCCAACTACAGGGGCATATCCCTTTTAAGTCTCTCTGGGAAAGTCTGCGCTAAGGTCCTGGAAGCGCGTTCTAGAGCTATGGTCGAGCCAAGGATGGGGGATGAACAGTGCAGCTTTCATCCCGGCAGACGTACAGTCGACCAGATTTTCACTCTAAGAATGATACTTGAGAAGGCTTGGGTGTATGCCAAACCCATCTACAGCTTTGTAGATTTGGAAATGGCATATGACCGAGTTCCTCGAGGTAAACTCTGGAGTGTTCTGCAGGAGTATGGGATTGAGGATCCTCTTTTGAGGGCCATTCAATCTCTATACATAAACTGTAGCTGTAGACAGAGCTTCGGGGACAATTTCCAGATAATTTTAACTTAGTAGCAAAACCAAGACTAGTCGCTGATTAAGCCAAGTCAAGTTTAGCTCCCAGATTGGAATTACCTGAGATTTTTTTGGGTTCAAGTGTAAGCCATTATATATAGACCAGTTATTAATTCCATTCACATCCTAATTGCTAGCATTAAATAGATCAAATATGTCATAATAGTGCTTAGTCGTGTAGATGTGTGTGTACACACTGATGGCAAATCACTTATAAACAAGGAAAACAGAATGGGTTCAAGAATAGATCCTTGCGGAACACCTATTTAACTTGTAGGAGTGCTGAAAAGGAACTACTGAAATCTATCAGACAGAAAACTACAAATCAGACTTACAACACTGTCACCCAATGAAAACAGATGTTTTAACTTTCAGCAAAGAATTTTATGGTTAATTTTGTCAAAGGCTATCTCTAAGGCCTTCAAGGTCAAGAAGACATAGACGAGTAACATATTCTTTGTCATAGTTTTGTCGGATATCCTCTACTATGTTGACCACAGCTGTAGAAGTACTCTGGTTAGCTCTGAAACCGGACTGTCCTACATAGAGCAGTTTATTTCGAAACAGGTATTCAAGAAGCTGGTTGGCAATAACTTCCTCTAAGACTTTTGACAAACATGGAAGAATACTAATAGGCCTAAAATTCGCTACCCAAGCTGAATTAGTACTTTTGGACTTGGGGATCGTTGATAAAAAAAAACCAAAGAAGGACTTAATCATTGCTGGAGTTAGGCAATAAGGTTATTTGTAAGATATTAGGGGTGCTGGCCATTGTCTCTTAGGCAACCGGGCCAGACGATTTGGGGCACCGTAGAACGTCTTCTCCAGAAGTTGCTTAGATGAAGAAAAAGAGGAAAAAATACTGCATTATCTCTGGACATGCCCTGCACTTGCAGAAACCAGAAGAAAACTGCTAGGCAAGTATTACTTTAACAGCCTCGAATCTGAATCATACAGATCTAAGGAACACCCAACCATTACTCAAAGCTACCATATGGCTAAGAAAGGGGTCAGAAGAAATCTCTGAGCATGACCCTTCCCCCTCAATAAATTCACACAGTCACCGTGTCAACCTGTGGACAACATGTGGACGATGGCAGACGAGGATTCCCCTCCCCCGACGTAGACGAATTCAAGATAGCAATAGCAAGGCTGCACGTTCTGTCCGCTGAAATCTTTTAGGCCGCTGGAGAAGATCTGGTTGAGTACACGACGAGTGGAATCTCAGTATCATTTGCCCGATCCACAAGAAATGATAAGCTATCTATACTATATTTGTGTCCATAACATCGATCTTCTCTGCCTTTGAGTGAAGGCTTTTCAAAACAATCTGAATGGGCCCATTTCACTGTGGCTTCAGACCAATAAAATCCTCCATCAACCAGATTTCCACACTATGGCAGATCCAAAATACACAAGAGCTGCAAATCGATACTTACTCATAGATTTAAGGGCATGTGACAGCTTGCATAGAGACGAGCTATACAACGCAATGTCTTGTTTTGACATTCCTGCCAAACTCGATAAGTTGTGCAGGATGACGATGGAGAATTATCCCTGTTTCATCAACGTGGGATAGGAACTAACCGAGACCTTCAAAGATAAAGCGCATTTAGACAAGCTGACGTGGTGTTATGTGACTTCTTCAACATCATTCTGGAGAAGATATCACACGCCAACATGAAAAGCATTATCCTCCAGAAGCATACGCGGATGACATTGACGTGATTGGCAGAATACAGCCAGGTGTTACTGTATTTGAGACAGAAGCGGGAAAAAATAGGTCTAGCGGTGAATGAGGGCATGTATAGGCTGTCTTCAAGAAAGGGCATGCAATATCAAGGTCTTGGACAGAGCGCGATAGTGGGCTGCTATAACTTCGAGGTAATAAAGGATTTCCTGTACCTCGCTTCAGCAGTAAACCGTACGAAGAGCATCCGAGAGATTTAACGTAGAGTAAATATTGCCAATTGCGGTGTCTTTTGGCTCAAGAGGCAATTGAGTAGTAGAATCCTCTCTCGAAGGACCAAGCTAACACTATATAAGACCTTGATTATCCCTGTCCTGCTCGATGGCGCGGAAGTCTGGACAACGCCTGGCTAATCTGGATAGCTCAACTCCAGCCTGAAGAGTATTCGACTTCGTGGGACAACGCAATATAGGACGCCCGCGTCTAAGGTGGCTCACCCAAATGGAGAAGTACGTCAAACAATTTGGTGAGCGAAACTGGTGACAGCTAGCCAGAGATCACGCTTGTTGAAGCCTGTTGGTTGGACCCTAGGTCCGCCCCGGAATGTAGCGTCAAATAAAAAAGAAGATGAAGGAAGAAAACCGACTATTGAGAGTATATATCTTCTTCAAATAACGTCTAAGGTGCATGCCCCGATTAAGTTAGGTAGGAGAGCTGCTAGTGAATTCACCAACACAGTTATACACCCTTTGTTCCAGACTATTGTTACTGAGTGACTACTCCAGTGATAGTGCCGTTAATTTGGTTCCGGCAAATGGAAACCAGATAAAAGCATAAATTTGCTTTCACTCGGATTCGAACCTGTTACCCCACTAACCAATAGCAGGCACTTAACCCACTGCACCACCCAATCGTTCAGGTGCATGCCTCAGATTTACAATGTATGAGGACCACCCTATGTTAAGAATTTAAACATACTGTGTTACTACTACTGGTCTCTTCGGAGGGGACATGAAATGCCCATTTCCTCTCCCATTCCAACTAATCACTCCATCTTCTTTCTTGCACCTTTCCTGACCACACCGCTGTACAGATTGTGGAATAAGACCTCCGCTGTAAAATAGAGATGAGACCAAGGATTTAGACCATGAGGAACGAAACGACCACGACAAAGGCTCACACAAGTCAAAAATAAACCTTGATAATTCAGTGAAGGACATAAGAGGCACTGCAAGCGCAGGATCCTTTTTTGTTTAAAACTTTTTTGTTTAAAGCCTAACAATAAGAAACCAACACCATATAAACGCAACTAGATAAACGCATCACCACGTTAAACAACCAAAAGGTGTGACCATTACGACGCGCCGTCTAAAGGCCTTGAACAAAGTGAGTCCATTAAGCGAAATTATATTGTCCTTCAATAAACTGATTCTGATGCGCTGAGCAGCAGTTGCTTGGCTTTTCAACAAACACTCATGTTGTGCGTGTTATTGTTCTCACACGAATGTAGATAGGCTACGTTTTATGACAACTCTAAACGATAACGACTAGACTAGAGGCTAGAGAGCAGTAGTGCCGTAAAATAAACGTTTCTATTTCACGCCATAACAAATAAAGAGTGGCAAATCGTTAGAATAGACGAATTTATCGACTACGTCACGTCACGTCTAAATGCACAACAATAATCGACTTAAGTAAACCTAGGTTATGTCAGAAATGAAATAAAAGTTATCAGAAGTAGGATACACTGTCAAACGGTTCATTATTGCCTCAGGGAACGTAGCAAGGTCCCAATGTGGGATTCCTTCAGCAAGCAAAAGTGAACGAAACTTAACGAAACATTGAGAGCTTAAAGTCACAACATTTTTTCAAGCAATTATGCCTGAAACACAATAGTGCGTTGCGCCAGCCGACTTCATGGGACGGAGAGAATGCGATGACGCGCTGCGTTGAAATAAAGACTCAATTTATCAGCGGTTCTCTCTCTCATTTACTAGATGAAAAATATTGCCGCCTTTCTGCATACATTCATTGAAATGACTTTTGTCGTTAAATGATTTTTAATCAGCTGTTTCCATTTATTAAGTGACAGTTGACAAAATACTCTCAATTTGGGAGAAAATCCATCTCACAGCGCACCACTCTGTCAAAAAATATCTAACATGTTCAACAATGACATGCGATGGACTTACGTTTTACGTTTTATAACGATCCTTTCATCTCTCTCATTTTTCATTAACTTGGCCATTGAATTGGGCATTGAAACGCCAGCGCAAGCGCACTATTGTGTTTTGAAATTACGGATTTGTGTATAAAAGCGGTAAGTTTTCAATCGGATTGTTCTATAGTAGAACAATGTACCAAATTGATCACGCCATAATTAATTAATGGTAAGTGGAGATCATTACTTTTACATGTAAACGTGAAATGAAGAGGAGACACAGGGAGTGAGTGATGGGTCGCGGGGGTAAACACGAGAGATCCCCATGCAGCTCGATCCTCCGCCACAAGCGTAACCAGGCGAGCTTATGGACTTGGGTCAACCACCTTATCCTGGGTCTGCCAAGTGGTCGCATACCTGAATAGCTCTCAAGGCCCGCCTCAGAAGTCATGATGGTGGGGACATTCGTGCTACGTGGCCAAACCAACGAAGCATAGCTCTTTCCGTACCAAGAAGCAGCTGCTCAACGTTGAGTTCCTCGCGCAGTGTCGTCTTTCTCACCCTATCCCGGCGAGTAATTCCTACAACAGCACGAAGAAATCTCATCTCAGCAACTTGTATTCGCAATCTTATTCTTTCGGTCATTACTTTTGCATCCTTTGTATCTGCAAAATTAAATTGACTGCTAGCAAACCTAAGTCCAGAGTAAGCTGCAGGAAAATCGATCTGGATAATCTAAGGCGTTTGCAGAAATTTCGACAACTAGCAAGAGACGTACAGTAATTGTAATTAATTCATTGATCATTCAACTCATATGAGTTCCCAGAAAAGAAACTCATTGAATGATAAATCAATAGCCAGCATTCAAAAGAATGGAATCAAATCACTCAAGGGGGTAGACCCACATGTATGGGACGTCCAACTATAGCTCTTATTTGAGATTTGTTTTTTAGATTTTCAATATAAATAATTTGCATTTAAGAAAAACGTTATACATTATTTATAACAAATAAATGCGTGGATCGCAAGAAGTTCGCGAGAAGTCAAAAAAAAGGTACTGAGCGATCACTGCTGTCACTGGATTATCTGAAATCAAAAAGCATCAAATCAATCAAAAATCGTTGGTTTCGTAGGTTAGATCGAAAAACTAAGCCTCTACCTCCCTCAGCTGGACATACTCCTCACACAAGTGGCAGCACGAACAGACACTACAAAGACTCAGAATCAATCGCCTACCAAGTCACCTTCGAGAAAAACTTCTTTACCAGGATTCCTTCGAGATCGAATTGGAAGTCTGTACAGCGTTGGCGAATCACAAAGGAATCGAAGACTGATGAAGTGGTGGGTGTAGGTGTCTATTCCAAAGACCTCACCGTTACCCTCAACTTCTCATACACAACTATTTCCAGACAAACACTCTCCTGGTTCAAGAACATTGTGGTTCTAGAACAACCAGCCCGCAATTGTGTCCCTTGACAATTTCAGATTCAACTTAAAAACAACACAAGACATAAGATTCGAACAACCAACCACAAATGGATAGAAGGCACCACTGGCCTTAAGTCTAAGGAAATATGACCAGTTGCTTCGACTTGGCAGATCTCCACTCAGGACCACCATCGGTGTCGTAGAATCCATGTCCGTAGGATGGTTCACAGGACGGATGTCCCGTACAAAATTTCTGCAGAAGCTGCATGGATAAGGAGGAGGTGGAGACCTCCTTCGCTAGGGCAGTGCTCTGGCTAATCATAAGAAAGTCATACCTTGGACCCTACTTTTTCAATAATCCAGTCCGGTCAGCCACAAACTCAATCATTCCAACTTGTTATAATTGCAGCGGGTCTCAAGATCAATGATCGCAACTGATAGAAACGCAACTAATGGAAATTACGGCAGTGACGTGTAACATTTTTTTAATAAGAAAGGATGGTCAAAATGTGTATGTTTCTATAGTGAAACTGGCAATGTGTTAAAAAAACACATTTTCGAAACGAAAGCAAATCGTTATAGTTGTAAGCATTCTTATTTAAAATCAAAGCGGAAAGCTTGCAACATACAATTAAAAATATTATGCGTTTTCTTTAAGTAAATTGGATATTTTGACATTGCGAAAATGGAGGAGTTGCGCAAATCGAGGGTCGCGTAAATCGAATCTGTACTGTATATGCCGACCAAGAAACGTCTCGTCAAACACCATCTGGGACAAAATATCATGAGCGACAGCTACAATTTCAAGGTAGTTAAGGAGTTTGTTGGTCACCGTAGCGTAGTGGATTGGTGCAGAAGTTTCCAGTTGGTTACCCGAAACTACCGCCTTTCTTAATTCACGGCTCCACCTCCTTTACGTCACTGAAAGAGTACTCCTGTCTCAAAGAGCTTCTCAACGTCCCCGTTCGGAATCGACATTAAACTGTAGTCGTTTGCACTCGTGAAACAACAATACTCACACACAGTACGACTAGTTGCTATAGCCTAGCTTCTACAGTCGGTCTACCTCGAAGAAAACGTGAGCACCGCTTTAGATGTTAATTGTCGACTCACTCTAATGTTTACTTCGGAAACACGGTTTCGAGAAAATTGTGTTTAAAGTTTCGATTACGATCAGCGTGCAGATACTTGAAATAACTAAATAATAAATTTATTGCACACCAAAGCCTAGCGTTAAATAGACCAAAGCCTAGAAATAGACCTCTTACATGCGACGAAGGGTAGGCTTAGTGTGCGCAAAATAAGGGTAATCGTGCAGGGTTAAGAAAGCCTTTGGCAATTACTACAGGAGATTTTTTGATGTTCTGTTGCCCAGAGGAGTTCCAGGAATTTCAGATGCTGCAAAAAGGAAGGTTGTCGATACCATTTGAAGTGAAGTCTTGTGTGCGACAACGATGTATTCTTTCCCCTTGCTATTCATACTAGCCTTGGATGTACTGCTGCGCGCTGCTCTAACAGGTAGACAGGACATTTAATAGCGTGTATTTGAACAACTGGAAGGTCTGGAATACACCGACAACGTACTATGACTCTTAAGCAATAGAATAGGTGACTTTCAAAGGGGTATGGGTAGGAGCTGCTGCGGCCCCTCATTTCTGGTTGGGTGATTTGAGCATAGAGAGCGTAATTTGTCTTACATACTTAGGTACTATTGAAGCGAATACCAGTGGAGCAGAGTAAGACGTCAAATCACATTTTTCTGAAGCTAAATTCTTGTTAAGTCAACTTAAGAATGCATGGAAGTCGTCTCATATTTCTTTAAATACAATACGAGTCTCGATTACCGATTAAATCGATGGTCGACAAATCTATCGATTGAAATCTATATTGGTTTTGTGTAACTCAATCGACAGAGAAATGTATTATTATGAACTAAAAATATGACAAGTTTGAATACGTCTGCCACTTGAGGATGCCAAATATGTTAATTCGTGCTTACAAAGATGTGAATCGTGTGTATCGATTATCGATTAATAATTGGCATTCGCAATGGAGGCCTAAGCTATGTATTTTCAACTCCAATGATAAGTCGGTGTTGTAAATATTACGAATGTGAAACTTGCTAAGTGTCAAACGATCAGTGGATATCAAATCGCGAATACAAGTCCTACATTTATTAACAAGTACCTCCGTCGTACACTTTGGACCCGCATAGCCTGTGAAATACCAGTCACCGAGGCAAACATTGGTCCTGAACAAGGCAACCAAACAGTAGATCTCCAAGCGGTATTCGAATAAGGAAGAAAAAGTCTGTTGTAATCGACGGGATCTCCAACATTGTGTTAAGACACCTCTTCTTGGAAGTGTTTAATATGTACACAATCCTGTTTAACAATACTTTGAATAATGCACATTATTCAGAGCATTGGAAAACTGCGATTTTACAACCCATATCCAAAAGAGGAAAAGATTCTTCGAATCCTTGTAACCTCCGGTCAATTAGTCTTCTTCCGAATATCAGCAAGGTATTCGATAAAGTGATAAATAGAGTTCTGATCAACTGGACTAAGGACAAAAATATAATTCCGGATAACCAATTCGGTTTCAAAGCTGGGCATGACACTATTCATGCCGCGTCGAAACTGCTGTCGGATATCCATACGGGTGCCTGCTTGATTGACCTGGAGAAGGACTGACCCTAGAAGGACTTTTCTACAAGCTCAATCGACTTGGAATTAGCAAACCAGTGCTGTACCTACTGTGTAACATGCTTACCGGTAGACGGTTCGTAGTCAAAAATGGCAACGTGACCTCGACAGGTATATTTCAAGTTAAAAATGGTCTCCAACAGTGTGCCGTTAATTCGCCGATCCTGTTTAACATTTACTCGAGCGATCTTCCTCGCGTAATAGCGTATGCCGATGACTTGATCGTGTACAGATCAAGCAAAAAGATCACTACTCTCACGCAGGGTGACTTCGATTCGATATCAACTTCCGAAAGTCGGAAACCATTCTGTTCAGAACGCCGTTGTATAAGGCCTCGGCGGATACGAAAAAGAATTGGCGAAACTTCTCAATTGTTGGACGACACGAGGAACCACTGGCGCAAAAGACTGTAGTCAGATATCTGGGGATCTGGCTTGATCAGTATCTATATTTTAACAAACATGTAGATGCTGCTCTGGCCAGAGAGGCCAAAGAGACTTTTTATAATAGCTAATTCGATGCGAGGGTGAAGGTTATCTGCTACATGGCCCTCATCCGGCCAATGCTCACCTATGGCTTCCCCGTGTGGTTCAACGTGAGTGCAAGCTCAATGAAAAAGATTCGGTTGTTTGAGAGGTCTTGTCTTAGGGCTTGCCTTCATCTTTATCGAACTCCAGAGTCCCAGTACATAAAATTCTATTCCAATGAGGTTTTATACAACAGGGCGAACCTGATAAGAGTGGACAATTTGCTGTTGAAATTGATTCGAGGTCATACTGCTAGAGCGATGAACTCGGGCAATAACTTGATCTCGGGGGCCTACTACCCCAATGCACAATACCACGAAAGGGTACGGCACAACGGCTTTATCCCCCCAGAAGCCTTTCTCCTTTAGACAAGAACGGACTGTTACAGAATATAAATGCGGTACTGTTCATCTTCCACATAGCCCGTTCAACTGTGGATGGGCAACTCAACCACGACCGTTCCGTCGCACAACGAGCTGAGGAGGGTCTCCTCCGGTTCAGTATGGCGGTATCAAGGAGTGATGTTCGGGATGTTGCAATGCAACATCGAAAATTCTGGTGGCTGGGGAAAGGGGAAGTCCCTCGTCGAACCCTTTAGACCCAGGGTCGAAAGGGTAGTACGTATCCCCGAATGGGGGACCAGTCGGTCACTGTCTTGCAGCAATTAGATGCAAATCTATAAGCTGCAACCTATGGCCGACCTACATAGCCTAGGGTAGTTTTTAAGGTAGTTGTAAGATGCAAATAAAAAAAAAAATAGTATTCACATGCGTACACCACTGTATATCTATGTGCATGCACTGTATATATTAAGTACACCTATATACACATGTCTATATGTTGATATATACATATGTATATGTATGTAGTTTAGCCTAAGTTAGTTTAACTTATTTTTAAGGTAGTGTGTAAGTTAGTGTATAAGTTTTAAGTAAATCTAGTTCAGTAATTAAGTTTTTTGTTTAAATTTTTCTTAATATTAAGTTGTACAGATAAAGTAGTTATTCTTTAAATGCATTGATTTTTAGTTCGAAGTCGAAAGACATATGATAAGATTAAGCTTAGCTTAGAGTGCCCCCCGAGGGCCAGTATGTTAGAAGTAAAAACATTGTTCGCCCAACTAGTTTTAAGCATTTTTGTCTAGTATGTAAGTTTGTTATGAATTTGAAATAAAAATGAATTAAAAAAAAGGCAACCAAACAGCTACATCGCGATACAATCGTTCGTTGGAACCCGCAAGGTTGTCGATGAAGCTCCAGTGGTAACACCAGGAACCAAGCAAAAATAAATAAAATTTTGCTAAGCGATTATTTTTTAAACTTCCCGCTGCTACTTTAAAAATATTTCTTGATACAAACGCCACCATTAGCGCCGATCGCTATTTGAAACCTACTTCCTTTGACTAGTGTATATTCAGGAAGGTGTCACAACTTCGAAAAAAACAAACTTTTGCGAAATTGTGTACTTTCAAAAACATGTTTTTGTGTTAAATACGTAGAAATTGAAGAATACAGAAATATTTTCGTGATTGTTGTAGTGCCTAGAAGCTATTGTAAGTTTGAAATAATGTTATTTTTTTATTTTAATCTATTTTTTCAAATTTTTGGTTGATACCTTGCGAAACCGTCAGGCACCGGGAGTTCGAAATTAACCAAAAATAAAATCATATAGCAACGTTTTCGTTGTGCTTGAGAAGAAATATCGCGTAGAATTTGTGATTTTAGAACAGAAGAAGAACTTTCGGAGTTTGTTCTGTTGAGTGGTCGGAAAGTGAATATGATGGTGATTTTTCTTCTGAAGACAGTGATCGTGACCCAGATTTTGATTCGCATGCTTACCGTAATGCAAATGTTGAAGATGACGGGCAAATAAGCCATTTCCATGCTGAAAATGAAGCGATGGAAGTAGCAGATGGACAGGCCAATGCAACAGTCGATGCAAGCAATGTCGAAATGAGTACTGCCGAAGACCCTCTCATTATTGGTGATCGTTCCCAATGAGGAGAATATGCGACAATGTTTGAAGGTGTTTCGATTGATAAAGATTGTTATGTTTTTAAAAAACCATTGTGGTGTGAAAGAAATCTTAAATTGAACTCGAATTGTTGATTTCTGTTGAAAAAATTACTTTGATGGAAAATACACCTTCAAAATTTTTGATCTTCGGGTGCTTTTTGGTTCCTCAAAGAACCAACCAAGTTTTTCTTACCTAGCTCAGGTAAATAAAAGAACAAAAAATTGTTCAGAAACACGAGCTATATAACATTCATTTTTCAGCTCAAAAACAGTCAGGCTATTAAGTGTTAAGACGTGGCGATGTACATCTAACCACATCTCAAGAGAAGCACCAAATAGAGCCTGGTTCAGAAATACTGTGGGGGTCATCTGTTCCACATTAGGGGGATATGACGAGAAGAAGATCTACAGAAAATTATAGAATTGGCCATATGTGGGTACAATTAGGATATTTAGCATTGAATGGTCTTGGTATACAAAAAATTAATATTTATGAATTCCATTCACTGTCTTCGACTTCGAACCTGTTTAACAACTCAACAGAGGACGCCTGCGTTTAAGGTAGCTCACCCAGTTAGAGAAAGTCCTCCACCAACTTGTTGTGCGACACTGGAGGCATCTAGCCAGAGAGGTCTGTTGAATGAGGCTCAGGTGCACCCCGGTCGAGAACGAAGAGCTCCATCCACTAGTGTTGCCTTCACAGTGGTCACAGTCAATTGTTGCAGTCCATGACGTGTTCAAACAACGATTTGAATAGTTAAAGTTGAAAACTCTTGTCCCCCTTATCGAAAGCATCTTCAGCAAATAGCACGACCTCTCTTACTACGATTAAAAATGTGATTGAACTCTACAACGATAACCCCATTCATACGCGTTCAGTGTACAATACGTGTCATGTATCAGAACAGTCGCACACCAAAGAATTGCTATCGATTCGCAATTGAAAATGTACTCGTACCACTCAATTGTCGATACAACTCACAACAAATTGCAGCTGTCAACCATCGCACGAGAGAAGTTTTCAATACGAATTCATCTGAAAGTGACAACACCGACGGGGGTTAACCCCATTCAAGTGCGTTTTCAAAACTCAATTTGTCGTGCGCCTTCAGGGGCGTAGCATGCACCCACATAGTGTAATTTATTACAATTTCCCCAAGAACAACCCTACACATTCTATTCAGAGATATTTACGTTCATTGGTCCTCAAAGTGTCATCAAGACTACTCCAATCACGCGCTCTCACATCACTTGAGTCACTTGAAAATTGTATTCAAAGATGACACACACACACATACGCCTCTTCAACAAGCTGACAACAGTGAATCAAAATCAAATCGATATCCTTACGCATAGTTCATGCCGCAACTCACTCCGCGAACAAAGGAAGAGTGATTACCCCACTTAACTCACGACATTTGAAGACCGACAAAGTTCCTTTCCTAGTCCCAGTTTGCATACCGACGTTGAATGAGAATTAATTATTCATTATTACTGTTATGATCATCCATATCCACACACACACACTGGATTCCACAGCCATGATGTCATCCCTCATTCGAGTCCTTTGTCATCTCGTGACAATTGCAAACCCAATTGATTCATCATCCTATCCCTCTGTCGCTCGTCCCGTCTGTGTGTTTGCAAATTCAATAAGCCGAATGACTATCATCTGTCAAAGTGAAGGTTAAGCACTGGACATTGGGGTTGAGCACGCATCACACCCAAGGCACAGCGCAGGCCTCCCTCCAGTGTCAATGCATGTCCATCTGGTGTCCTTGTTGTTCAAGTAAATTAAACACAATCACTCTCTGTCCCCGGAATGACATGATTCTTTTTTGGCATTTCTGTGTGACGCGGAAGCCCTGACCTTAAGGGGGAATAAGACAAATTTGCTGGCAGATATGGCATTTGTCAAGGCGTCAGCAAGTGAAAGCTACACCTTGTACCCTACCCTCCCTTTCAGTCTTATTCTCGGTTTTTTTTTTTGTTTTTTTTTTGTTCGTCTCATCTGCCCACAGCACCCTAAGCGGGAAAAAACGACAGACACAACAAACAAGATAGATTGGCGAGAATTATCTGACAGAAGCGAAACGGGAGTGTGAAACCCAGATAATGACATCTCAAATGCCATGAATCAAATCAGAATAAATGATGATAAGGAGTTGTGTGTGTTGCGGCAAGCCAACTATTTTTAGGCGCCGCGCAGTTTTCTATAATAATCGAATACAGCAAGACGCTGATCAAAAGTATGTGCATAAGAGTGAAATTTTGCGTTGTGTTTATAGTGCTCCTACTCACAGTTCAGTCACATCAGGCAAAATTGCACCCAGGAAACGTCAAAAATGTCAAAGATATCAAGAACGTCAGCAACACATTGTCGGAGCGGAGCGTTCTAACTAGAACCGTCGGTGAATTTCAGGCTTTCGTTCGCAGTGTTTTGGATTATTTTCTGACTTCTCCAATTCGTGATGACACCTTTCAACTTCTGCGAAAATCAGTTGCCCGGCTGTCAAAGAGTTTGGAGACCTTTGGGACAAAAATGCTGAACGCCACCGAAGAAGTAACAAAGGACATCCTGTCCAGCATCAAAAATAAACTCAGTAGTCTTGAGGAGGAATTTCAGGATCTGTCACGACTGACAGACGAGCGATTCGAGCGCATCATTGTGTACGTGAACAACACCGTGCTAGAGCACACCGATCACATGGATTCGTGGGCACACAATCTAAAGCAGCAGCTGCGGTCTATGAACGACACCGCTCTCTATCAGAAGGTGTGTCCAGCTATTGATCAGCTCATCAAGGAGGCCATCGACGAGCTGTCAGGTTGCTGCAACATTGTCATTAAGCCAGTGCGTTCGATTTGCCGAAGTGTCAAGGTGGTGCTGCGCGAAACCTGTCACGTCGTAGCAGATGTTGTGGAAACCATCGAATCGTGCATATTCAGTGAGGAGAAGTTTGACAGCATGGTGCTTCAGTGTCTGGAAGATATATTCAACGACGTCAGCTCATTGATGGATCGGGTAGCAACACTGAGGCATGCACTGATGACAAAGCTGCCAACGACCATATTGCTGTCAAACTTTTGCGTCTCAATGGTCTCCGTGACGATGGCCACGAGAAGGACTAGCGTTGAACAGCAGATTGAGTACTTCAATAAAATTGATAATGAATGAAAACAAAAACAAACAAAAATGTGCGTGTGCTTGTGTTTGAGATGAGATTAATAAAAAAAAAAAACCATTGCGTGAAACTGCGTTCTTAAATACTTCATTAAATGATACAGTTGAGGCAGACAAGTGGGGTGATGTCATGACTGGGAAGCTCATCTGTTTGGTGTCCACACGCGCAGCATTCGTTGCTGACGACCTTTTTGCTGGCCTTTATGAATAATTCTTTGATTGTTTTGTTGGAATGGCATCATTAGAGGGCGCAGGAGTGTCACATGGGATGACAATTAAGTGTGCACAGTTTCATAAGAAATGAGAAAAGTTTGTCGCAATTCGCGTTGGGGTTGCCCTTCAGATGATCTTTGAAATGTCACATGCTGATACGCCTTTGAAGATTGTTTGATTTCCTTCAATTCTAGGTATAAAGTTCGTTGTGGTCCTTGACGATGTTTAAGGAATTTTGGTGTTCAATACCGTAATACTGCCACTTTGCTGACTTACCTCCGGTTGTGAAACAGTCACATGTATTTAAATTTATTTCTCAGTTGGAATTTTTGGTAAACTGAGCCGAGCAGTAATTAAACATATTACTTTACGCAAAGTGGAAGGTATATCCAGGGTTGCCGCTATGTGAGTTAAGTCGCAAGTTGAGCCTTTTGAGCGTGGCACGGCTTTTTAAAAGCACCTCATTTGTGAAACTTTGAGACCATTTTTGCCGCGAAACAGATTCGGAATCGATTCAGAATCAGAACAACATAATTTATCAATTCTGATAAAAAGTTGCATTTAATTGAATTTGATCTGAAATTGAATTATTTGAAAGAATAGGATTGTCATGGATAAGTAATGACCGTTTTATAATGTCTGTAAACTCTTATATCCGAGCCTAAAGAGCAATTTGAACTGCATTCCAACAAAGAGACATTTGGAAACAGCAAGATGAAAATAAGAAGATGAGACAAAAAGACGGCAGCACTCCAAAGTTTGATTATTTATTTACTACAGCAGAAGTCAACCGGTCTTAAGTGTGCTCGGAAAAGACAATCCCTTAATTCGACATCGAAGCTGACTAGCCCACTGTATCCGGACTCGGTATTTTAAGGTCTATTTTTTCTTCAAACATATCACTGAAGCTCAATTATTTGATGAGGTAAAGTTAGGTTAGGTTGAGGTAGCTGACTGCCGCGCATACGGACAGCAGACACACTTAGGCCAAGCATAGGCCCTTTGTGTAACCATGCGGATCAAGGGTACCTATTCCGCAAACCAATTAGTGCTTTTGATAAAGCGAAGAAGAAGGCTGATTATGATGCTGTTCAGTTCAGCCAGATTAACAAAGAAATGGGCCCCCAGAAGTCTGAATCTACGGGATGAGAGAGCACTGCAGTTACATAGCAAGTGTTCAATGGTTTCTTCCTCATCCTCGTCCATGCATCTTCAACAGACATCATGATAGGGAAGGCCTAGTCTAGAGGTGTGAGTTCCGATGGCATAATGCCCTGTTAGAACACCAATAAGAGATCTGAGGTTTGGCTTGCTTAATCTGATCAAACTCAGCGATCGTTTGGGATCTATCATAGGCCAGAGTTGTTTGGTAATGAGGCATCCTGTGCCAGATATCAATCCGCGGTTCTTTTGAGCAAGCGTTTCAAGCCTTAGCAAATGTTTTATAGTAGCGATTGGCGTGGAGGGTGGGTCTCCACTCGGAAAGAGTACAGAGTTTGTGCCCTTTCTAGCGAGTTTGTCCGCTTCGCAATTCTCTGGAATGTCACAGTGTCCCGGCACTTCCATAAGTTGGATGTTAAAACACTTGGCCATCTCGTTAAGAGATTGGCTGGTTAGATTTCTATATCTCCTTATTAACAATTTTAGTTTAAGAAGTTCTAGTCGGAAGTTTTTTTCTGCTTTAGGTAAGTTGTGGCAAGACCAAGGCAAGTAAATTTACATTCTTTCTTTGTTGTTTAATTTTATTGCGACTTTTTTTGTCCTGTGAGACTTTTTTGCGCTTTTCTGAAAATTTTCAGCGGCAACTCTGGGCTGATAAGAAAAAGTACTGCAGGTCTTTTAACAGTCGATAAAGACGAGTTTTCTTATTAGAAATATTAAAAATTTAAGTGCTAAACTATTGCCGGATATGTATTTTTTATATTTTATTTTATTATATTATATCAACAATTTTTAAGGTTCTGAAACGCAAAATTATCAATGTTTATTTTTTATTTATTTTTTATTTAATGAAATTAGTAGTACAATACTATAAGTGTTAAGCGATATTGCACGAGGAATAAAAATGATCCCTTTCCTCAATCGACTTAAGTAACAACAGAAACTACACTCTTGAGTGAAAGAGAGGGTAGCCAACGATCGGGTGAATCAGAATTAGGACATGCATTGGCAATCGTCTTTGGATCGCGAAAGGGTAAGGTCGTTGGTTAACCCGTGGTAGCAATTCGCCACTAATACAAGACAGTTCGTCTTTTGGAAGTATAGATTTAAAATTTAACGGCTTTGAATAATTTGTTTACAGTTTATAATGTGTCATCAAGTAGAATTAATATAAGATCATGTAAAATTATGTAAATTTAAATGGATTCAGGTCATTTTGTGATAGGGTGATCCGAGAAGAGTTAGAAAAGTTTATCTGAAAGGCGATCCATGCGGAAGATTATTTCAGGAACGAATTGCAGATAGGATGGTTCCCAATACAATGGGTGGTGTTAGTAAAAAACTGAGTGCGAGCGTTTCCTTAGCATTTAGGAGAAGATGCTCCATCTGGTGTGAATACAAATTTTTTTCGTTAAGTTTAACGAATCCGCTCCGCTCACATATTTTGACAGCTGAGTCTTACCTCCGTTTTGGTGTGAATAAAAGTGGAATATGCTCAGATATCGCTTGTAGAAGTTGAGTGTACAAAGGAGCTGACTTCGAGAGAGAAAAGAGTGAAAACTAATAAAAAATAATGGAAAATACTGCATCGGAAGAGGAATACTTTGACGAAATAAACTTTAATCGTAAAAAAAGGAAATCTGGAATGGACTATGAAGATTTCATCAAATGTTGACAATTTTAATGGTGCTTACTAGAAAAAAGCCAAACTCCAGACATGAAAAATAAAAAGCAATTCTGCGTTGAAAGCTATGGAAGAAGAAATAAAAAAATCCATGGCTTTAATTTGAACATCTCACGAATAGAGAAATAATTGATAACATGAAGGCCCGCGTCAAATCAAAAGGCGATAAGAAAAAGACGGACAATCTTCCCATTACATGAAAATACCAAAAACAATCAAAGGCACCGGTTTCTTCGGGAATATCGGAAAGGAAATGAGTACTTAACCATTCCATGTTATGGAACTCGAATTTATACGTACTTGAAATTATCCCCTGTGAGAGGACATGAATTATAATTCTTCGTTTTTCGAGTTTGTACGTTCGAAAACATAATTGCATATACTTTGCACCCACCTTTACCCGACTTTGCACTCCCCTTAAACGCCAAGAACTCGTCAACTGAAAGGAGGGTACTTACTTTGAGGACATTTTTTATTCACACCAAATTGAGTATTTCCTCTAACGAAAATACTCGACTCATGTGTTCTAACTCGCAGTATTCTCTCAGTTTTAAGTCACACCACCCAATGTGTGAAAGATGGTATTATAAGAGTTCTACCTCTACTAGCTTGTAGATCATTTCAAACAGATAACTAGGAGATTTACTTTTAATGATTTTATAGAGCTTTAAGATATTCCGAAAGTGAAAATATAGATCAAGCTTCAAACTAAATATAGACGATGACAAGATGGACACACTGCTCGATCCGGGAGTATTATAAATAAAACGAACACAGTCATTAAACGCAATATGAAGCCTATGTTTACAAACAGAACCTAATTACGGATACACAGAAGAATTAAACAAAATAAGAGGCATTCAAAGTGTTTTGATCTATCTTCTTTTGACAATGTCAATCAGAATATAAAATCTTTAACTCCATCACAGCACGTAGTATTAACGTGGAACCCAAGATAAAACAAAAGGCTTCGTTAGTGTTGCCATCAAGTACTATAGGTAACAAATCATTAAGGCAAATATCGCGGAATGAAAATACAATAGAAACAGTCTTAATGCGGTTTAGTTTCAATTTTTATTGCCTTTAGACCAATTAGATATGCTATCAAGATCTTTGTTTATACTGGCAAAACTCATGTGGATACACATTTTTATTATGACGAATACGAATTTGTTATAACTTGTGCCTTCGTTATTGGCCCTGCTCAGCAAACTTGAATATTGAATAGTGTGTAAATTGGCATAAACGATTTGTGCAGTGAATTAGCAGATAATGCCTTGATTGTTGGAAATAATGACAATAATGACCACTTCACTTTGGTTTTATTAAGTTCCCTTATTTTCAGCACACTTTCATGGGAGCGAATTCAATCACGTTCTCCTCACAAATATATAACTTCTGTTGGTGTTGGAATTTTTCTTTAGCTATCAGAAGCTTCTGGCTACTTTTCGTTAGATTCTGAGATAAGTTAAAGTTTACTTAAGTTATTTTAGTACTGTCTAATTAATAAACTATACGTCACTAGATCGAAGGTATATAATAATAATAATGTGGGTGGCGCGACAGTCCGAGGTGGACCAGGGCCTAGCTTCTCAGCAACCACTCGCGTTGTTTGTGCTATTGCTCTTTCATGAGTGGAAGGGACCTACAGTTTAATGCCGACTCCGAACGGCGAAGTTGAGAAGCTTTTTCTAGACAGGAAATACTCTTTGAGCATTGTCAGTGACTCGAAAGAGGTGGAACCGTGAAATATGAAAGGTGGTCAATTCGGGTATCGAACCTGGCACCCTCTGCGTGAGAGTCGACGCACTAACCCACAACGCCACGGCGATATATATACACTATGTACTCTGGTGGAAGGACAGGATTTTCATACGAATTATAAATATAAGAAGCTCACAGAAGAGCAAAATCAACTACTATCGTGGTTACTTGCCGCAGGACTTACAACTCTACACCAACAAACGTAGGAACATTGCTACTGTGCACAATCCCTCCTATTCGTTTACATGTTTCTGGCTTCATGCCTATTATTGCATTATCCTGTTTGATTACGTGTTTGTGATCAGTAGTATCCTTTTCTTAATTTGCTACTTCCTATTTGTATACATTATAAGTGCACGTGTGGAACTTATTTCCTTATCAGGCTAACGACCGTTGGAGGGTCGGAGCCTGAGCGCACGTGTGGAACACCTAGTGTGAAACACCCAGGGTATCGGAAAAATCGATTTAACAGCGTGTTTGCTTAATCTGATTTTAGCTATTTTAATTTAAGATAGTAAAAAATTAATTCATGTAAAATATAAGGTATGTGTGTGAGATCCAAACAAAATGTATTTCGTCATTTTACACGCAAATGGAACAAGGTTTCACATGTTTCAAAAATATCATTTTGGGTTTCGTTACTTTGGCCCCATTTGTACAGCTGTCAGAGTATACAGCTGTCAGATGGACTAATTTTCTCCTAAAACGGAGAAAAATTAAAACGATGTGCTGTCGACTCATTATTTAATTCAACCCAAACACATCCTTGAATCTTAGATAAAAAAGGAAAGAACAAACAAAATAACTTAACTTCTTAAAACTTGAGTGATGATAAATAAGCATGATAAATAAGCTTGTAACATGGTAGTGAAAGTTTTATTGCATTTACGGGATTCGCATATTCCTGGGTAGCACGGCAGCACATACCTTGGAGTATTTTCACCGAAAACCTGACCAAAATTCGATTTTCCAAAAAGGAAAATCAAGAAGTAATAGGCATAGCGGGTCCACGTACAGTGAGTCGAATTGTCACGGGATAAGATAATTTGTTCGAGTTAGAGACAGTTTAACTGTGAGAGGTTTTTGTATGGAAAATTTAACGAAATCTTTGCAAAATATTGCGACGAGTTCGCGACAAAAGCTCGAGTTAGAGAAAGTTCCGACATAGGGAGAGTTTGACTAAGGGAGAATCCACTGTATATATATGATAATTTTGCCACAGTCTTTTTTTGCCCTCATTATGTGTTGCAATGAATTGAGTTTAAAGCCAACGGCTTGTAACGGCCCGATTCACAAGAAATGAAACTGCATTGACAGAGCCATTTATTGTTCGGGACGAGGTTGTTGGAGCCCTTTATAAAAAATTAAATGGGTGGGTTCATGCTGGGGAAGTCTACAATAGATCAGATCATCATCAGATCCTCGAAAAGACCCAAGAGGTTCAGATCGATATCCACCACCACAGCCGTTTATATCAGCGCCGCAATTGGCAGAGTCCATACGATACAACGCCATGCCTGTTTTAAGATTTTGAGATTCCTGTCAGACTCATCAGGTTGTGCAGGATGACGATGGAGAAGTCTCGCTGGACCCACCGACACCATCAATGTAAAAACACGGATTAAGACAAGTCGACGACAGGCTGCAATGTCTTCAACATCATCCTGGAGAAGATCGAAGATCGTGCAAGACTCCCACGTCGACTAATCACTTGACGTGATTTTCAGAACTCAGCAAGAAGGGGCATTGAACATCGATGTCTTGGCCAGAGCGTCATAGTGAGCTGCTATAACTTAGAGTTAGTTAAGGACTCCTCTACCTGGGCTCTCTACCTCGGCTCTGCAGCAGACAGTACGAACAGCATCAGTACCGTCATCAAGCGCAGGCTTACTCTTGACAACCTCCATTTCTCCGGGCAATTGAGTAATAGAGCCTTATGTCAAAAAAGATCAATGACATATATTGTACACTGACCATGCCAGTGCTGCTGTACAGAGCGGCGTGGGGGCATAGAGAAACTCAAAACCGAGTGAAGAAGTCTAGGTCTCTTCGAGAGAAACGTTGTTGGAGGAGAAGATTCAACCACGAACTGTACATGTCTAAGGATCCAACGCCTCAGGTGGCTTGGTTGATATAGATCATGTGGGCAACTCAGCATCGGCTCGAAGAGTCTTCAGAGCGGTTCAACGCTGTGACAACAGACCGACTCTAGTGGTAGATCTGAGGTATCTTCGCTCTTGGCGTTAATTCTCTCCTGCAGAAGCGATCACAGATAAGGTTGATGTTAGCTAATTGCTCATGAATACGGCTTTTCTTAATTTTGACCCCTCTGGACGAACTCGTCTGACATAAATAACATATGTAAATCTTTATAGAATGTCATCGAAGTTGGGAGGAGTGATATAAAATTTCTACGACGATATTTTGGCAACTGTATGGAATGGAGAGTAAGTTTCCGATTGGTTTCGGACAGAGTTAGGTGTAAAATAGGGATGCCCGCTAAGCCCAAACTTATTTGCACTTTTCATCGACGATATTGTGAACTTTCAGCCTGGAGGTGTGGAGCTCGGAGGTGTGCTAATGAAAGCCCTCCTATTTGCAGACGATATCGTTCTGTTGGCAAACTCACCAGAATTCCTGCAAATAGTGATCAATCGTCTAAATCTGCAACCTGCAACCTTGATCACTAATTTGGAGAAGTCCAACGTAATGATATTAAAAAAAGGAGGAGGTAAGCTTGCCTACAACGAAACATGGATATGTCGAAGTGGAGAAAATGTTGAAGTGGTTACAAAATATAAGTATCTAGGAATCCTAACAAGTAACTTGAATATAAAAAGACATCTAAAAAAAACTAACGAACCCCGAAACGTAACCTGGAAAAACTACTTCAATAACAGACATATTCAACAGCAAATATAACATACTTGAATCGGTATCTGAGGCAGTGATATAGTGATTTGAGCCTGAAGAGTTGAGAACTGCAAAGCTTTTATATTAATAAGATTTTTAAACTCCCTCCACAAGCACCAAAAAATATGCTCATGCTGAAAACAGGCTTATCTCCTCTGTATATAAGATCACTCAAGATCCAAATGAAATACATACATATTGCTGGTTCTAAAAATGGCTATCACTCAAAAATGGCTTATAATCGACTGCCAAAAATTATTGCCCTAGGAACAATTCGCAACCAAACGGCGTGGTTGGAAGAGTGGATAGATTTGGATCGAGGGATAGTATGACATGGATGATGCCGACTGGAACAAGCCAGAATGCAATTTCTTGAACAAGCGACTGGATCATTGCATCGTTGTTTTTATATCATTACGGCCAACTTAACCACAACCTGGAGAGAAAACGTTATTTTAATGACATCCATAGCACCGAAGAAATTTCCCCCATAGAAGTGATCTCCCTATTCTCTGTAGCATGTGCAATTTAGAGGAGAGGGCAGATACTCTACATTTCCTAGGTAAATGCCCAATTTTAAGAGAAGTTAGGAGACATATTGCTGGGAGAGACTACCTATCGGATCAAAAAACGTTATCGCTACTCAACGATAGCTTTGGGTGTTCCGCAGGGCTCCGTTTTGGGCCCGATCTTATTATTAATAACAATAATAATATGGGTGGCGCTACAGTCCGAGGCGGACCTGGGCCTAGCTTCTCAGCAACCATTCGTGCTGTGCGTGCTATTGTTCTTTCACGCGTGGAAGGGACATACAGTTTAATGCCGACTCCGAACGGCGAAGTTGAGGAAGCTTTTTCTAGATAGGAATGCTCTGTTAGCATTGTCAGTTACTCGAAAGAGGTGGAGCCGTGAATTAACAAAGGTGGTACATTCGGGTATCTATTCGGAAACAGCACTACGCCACGGCGGCCCTCCGATCTTATTCTTAGTTTATATAAATTCTTTATTTTTGTAACCCTTCAATCACATCTTTTGCTGATAATACAGCCTCTCTCGTACTCGAACTCAAGTTATTTTGATGCAATTGCGGATGTTAATTATGATGTGGAAATACTGAGGAGTTGGTTCAAGCAGCATAAGCTCTTAATCAGTACCAAAACTATGTTTATGTTTTTCAACATTAAAGGTACAAGTGTATAAGTGATTTCCCTTAATATTCTCATTCACCTAGTTGCAACCGATAGTCACTAAATGTATACCAGAATAATTCCATTTATTATAGTGACAGTGTAAGTTGTTCTGACGGCTGCTATAAAATTGGATGTGTTGACAGTTTCAAGTATTTGAGTATTAGATATCTTAGATAAAAACCTGAATTAGAAGAATCACATTTCGTATCTTAAGCAGTATCTCAATAATGTAGTCAAGCAGCTCTACCAACTTAGTCTCTTTTGTAACCAATATATTTTGAAACTGGTTTATAATGGTCTCTTAAAATCTAAGTTGCAATATGGCCCATTTCATTCATATTTTAGCAATATTAAGCCCATAATACTTAAACGAAAACATGCTGTTAATACATAATTTGTAAAGTAATTGATCTGTTTAAAAACCTTTGAACTCTTCCACCAAGGCATCTTTATTGTTACAAAGTGTTGAAAATATTGTTCAAAGATACTGGTTATTATGCAGTTCGATTTGATGACAACTGTAATAACTTAAATGTCAATATCAGAAATTTAGCATCTGTACCAATTATAAATAAATGTAACTTCATGTTTTTTCTTTGTTACTGCACCTCGATTATTCAATTCACTGTTAATGTCCTGTTAATCTACGATGCGAAAGAGAGGAAGCAGCTTTCTTGAGATACATTCTTGAGTGGCTTTTGTCCATCAGTTATTCTGAAATCGAATTTCTATTGCACTTTTAATCTCGATTTCATACTTTGTCTGGATGATCTCCTTCTTTTTGTATTTTATTTTATTCTATTGTATTTTATTTAATCATCTCTTATTTCTTGCCCATTTATTTTATCTTTGATATGAACACCTATTTGTGCGAACACTTATTTTATGTAATTCTTTGTTATTAATACGTTCCCCGTCAACTGTTTCTATTTTCTTTTAGTGTTCTGATGGATACATTCACCACTTGCAATTGAATATGTTTTTACTATTTCATACACAAGTATAATCCAAATTATGTCAATATCTACATCTATGTTAATTTACTTCGTTTGAAATAAAGCTAATTATAATAATAATAATATGAAATGGAAGTAACCAAACTGTTCAAATAAAATTCTACATATAGGAAAAACATTACCAAATAAAAATAAAAATTGTATTTATTTATAACTTATTATTAATACTATTGTCAATCCGGCAAACGGCAAAGCCATTCTAGTTGATTTTGTTATATACTTTTTGTTATATTATTTTGAAAGAATTTATAAAATCCTATCAATCTATATGACATCCGTAATTTTAATGAGAGTAGTAGAGCGTTGAAGGCTTGCATCTTCGCCAGAGTCCATGCCAATTTTGGTAGACGGCCTCTAGACCAAACCATATAGACTGTTATAATAATGAAAATTGTAAGCAATTATTTTTTTTGAAATAAAATAGTCTAATTATCTAGGTGCCAATTTTAAGTAGATCGCAGCGATTGGATGGCGCAGTTGGTAGAGCAACAACAAAGAGCTCCTATTTAGCGAGGCCCCCGGTTCGTTAGTCAATCAGTGGTAGTAGTCTGACTATAGGTATCACAATGGAACAACATGGTCTAAGTGTGATGGTGAATGCACGCTCAGCCTCCCTACCCAACCTAACCTAAGCTGAACTTGAGCTCCGCATGTGCTTCTGCAAATATGAAGTTCACCAGATGGTCCTTTCTATGAAAATTCAGTTACCTTAGCAAAAAATTAACTTAGTCCTTAAAACCCAACTTTATTCCGACAAGACATTACAAAAAGCCATAACTAACTAGGAAATTACCAATAAAACTCAAACAAAGCAAAAAGTCACAAAAAGGTGTGATTTTCAACAACGATTCACATAAAATAACCACTCCTTCGCACTAAATTTTTTTCAATGCAATCCTCCAAGGAAATCTTGCATAAATTTTCTGCAGAATTTTATTTCATTTTTATTCAAACTACACCTTTATTGCGTGGAACTGCGTTACACAGTGGGGTCTCATTAAAGCTTCACTTACTGACGTATACGAATAGCAATTGTTGGAACATCACTGTCATGGGAATAACGATTTTTTTACTCTCTTCCATTCCAATTAATGTCCAGCGAATTATAAAAGAAAAACGAAATGTGTAAAGGCAACGACAGCGGAGAAAGTAAAAGAAGAACAATGACGATAACGGTGTGGAGTGCTCTTCAAAATTCAAGTGATTTACATTTTTGCTGGTGATGGCCGTCTCATAAATATTTATATTCAGACCCGTTGAAAAAAGAAGAATGGTTAGGCATACATACTTTGTGTGCTCTGTGTGCATTGATATCGTTACGGCTGATGGAAGACTGTAAGACTGTTTGCCATTTTGTGTATTTAAAATTTGTTCAAGAGCTGTAAAGGATAAGGAGTCTAAAAATGTCGTTCCGTCTCAACGATTAGAGGGGGTATTTATTCAAAACATACGAAATAAGATTAAACGAAATTCATAAGATGTGACCTTTTTTTTTTCCTGCATTCAACTGTAAGTAAATGGTTTATGACGTCTGGTCACATTGTGAATATGCTTAAAATGTGGAAGGTGTTCTTAGGCCGTCTTTGAATGCTGACACCGCAATATCTTACTTGAATGAAGTACCTGCGAGGGATTATGCTTAAGTTTTGGGACAAATAAAATAGAATTAACATGTATTTTCGATGCCCTTTGACTAATTTTGATCTCATTCTTAAAGCATTTTCGGCACGTAAGGCATATTAGTCGTTCCTTCAGTTATAAATAAACGTTAACCTTGCAATAAAAAGAGGAGTAAGCTGAATATATTTTAAGGATAGTAGACCATATTTTAAAAGTAATAGAACTGTGTGGTTTAAAACACTCGGAGTTCAAGTAGCCATCAGAGAGAAGAAGAAGACCAACAGAGACTGGATTCTCTTGGGGGACTCTGCTTCTCGTGACCGGTACACTGAGGCGCGAAGAACTTGCAAATTGGCTGTGCGAACAGCTAAAAAGCAGTCTTGGAAGGAGTTCGGCGAGAAGTTGGAAAACGAACATAGATCTGCGAAAAAAGTGTTCTGGCAAACCATTCGACGACTCAGAGGAAGGAAATTTAACATCATTGAAGGAGTCAAATCCAAAGATGGTGTTGTGCTTTCCAATAAGGAGGACATCTTGCGCAGAAAGAGCGAGATCTTTTTGGAGCTGCTCAATCCCGAACAGGGCACTGAGGATGACAGACCCGAAATCTTAAGTGTGTCGGAGAATAGTCCAACGGTGGGGGACGTCATTTTAGCGATTGATGGAAAATCTGGCCAGAAATGCTTAAGGCAATGGGTAAAGAACGAGTTTTATGGCTCTCTCGTGTTATTAAGGTGGCCTGGGAGCGCGGTAAGACACCTGGTGATTGGCAAACTGGGGTGATTGTCCGTCTTCTTAAGAAGGGGGGCAAAAGAGACTGCTCCAACTGCAGGTGCATATCCCTCTTAAGTCTCCCCAGGAAAGTCTACGCTAAGATTCTGGAAGCGCGTTCTAGAGTTATGGTCGAGCCAAGGATGGGGGATGAACAGTTGCACGTTCGTCCCTTTAGAAGTACAATCGACCAGCTATTCACTCTAAGAATGATACTTAAGAAGGCTTGGGAGTATGGCAAGCCCATCAACAGCCGTTTTGTAGATTTGGAGAAGACACATGACCGAGTTCCTCGAAGTAAACGCTAGAGTGTTCCGCAGGAGTATGGAACTGAGGGTCCTCTTTTGAGAGCCATTTAATCTCTATACACAAACTGTAGCAGCTCAGTTAGGGTTAACGGTGCTAAATCAATACCTTTCACCGTGGGCGTTGGACTTCGCCAAGGGTGTGTCTTGTCACCTCTCCTTTTCATTGCTTATTTGGACTGGATGTTGCAGCGCAGACGAGGCGAGGAGTGTTTCACATTGGGAGAGTTGAGGGTGAGTCATACTCTTTTTGCGGATGACTTAGTTATTCTCACATCTTCCCAGACGGAACTTCAGCGCGCACTCGATAGGTTTGTGGCCGTATGTGCTGAATCTGGGATGAAGGTCAAAGTGAACAAATTAGAGGTTATGGTAATTTCCAGAATGCCTGTTCAATGCATTCTACATGTAAGTGGAGCCCCATTGAATCAGATGGAGAAGTTTAAGTTTTCTTCACGAGTGATGGGAGGATTAATACTGAACTTTCATGTAGGATTGGTCAAGCTGGGTCAGTTTTGACACAGTTTAGTGTGAAAGCCAAGTTAGTAGTTTTCAACCCAGTATTTGTTCCAACACTCATCTATGGTCATGAAAATTGGGTAATGACCGAGAGAATAAGATCGCAAATACAAGCTGATGACATGAGATTTCTTCGAGCTGTGGGGGGAATTACTCGCCGGGATAAGGTGATCAGCACGATAGTGCGCGAGGAAATCAACGTTGAGCAGCTGCTTCTTCGAACAGAAAGTGCTATGTTTCAATGGTTTGTTCACAAAGCACGAATGTCCCCACCATCACGACTTTCGAGGCGGGCGTTGAATGCAATTCCATCAGGTGACCACTTGGCAGACCCCGGATGAGATGGGTGGACCAAGTCCATAAGCTCGCATAACCATTGATGGGGTAGAGTCGATGGCGGAGGAACGAGTTGTCTATAGATCTCCGTGCGTGGCTTACCCCTGACACCCCTTTAGAGAATCAGGCGGGTCAGAAGATTATGATGATTATACCTAATTTTAAATTTTTCATTTATTTAATCATATAATTTGGACAAAACTACAATCCGAAACGCGCCAAAGAAGTTTTAGAACTTAAGGTTTACCAGTAAAGAATCTGTATGCACGGTGGCTACGCAAGAGAAACTATGGACGTACTTATCGACTGCCCAAGCCTTGCCCGATAAATATCCAAAACAATAAACAGAACATCCGTAACAGGGAAAAACTTTCAAGAAATCTCACCGACAGAAGTTGTAAATTTTCTGCAAACGACACTTAAATCCTAGACCAAAAGAAGGGAGTATGACACATCAGACGCTATCGTTTTTATATGCTTACATGAAGCGAAACTATCCTACGTACGTCGCGTGGCGGAGTCGATTAGTGCGTTGACTCCTGCGCAGAGGGTGCCAGGTTCGATACCCGAATTTACCACCTTTCATATTTCACGGTTCCACCTCTTTCGAGTCACCAACAATGCTCAAAGAGTATTCCTGTCTAGAAAAAGCTTCTCAACTACGCCGTTCGGAGCCGGCATTAAACTGTAGGTCCCTTGCACTCGTGAAAGATCAATAGCACGCACAACACGAGTGGTTGCTGAGAAGCTAGGCCCTGGCCCTCTACGGGCTGTAGCGCCGCCCATATTATACATATTATTATTATGCCATTTTTAAGGTCACTTAAGAACTAAACTTACAATTTTTCTTTACACCTATTTATTGCTCGTAATTGCTAACTCAGCAGTTGACACCGTGGGACAGCGATCGCCAGTTCGATATGCCAGACGTTTAGGTCAGCATATCTGGCGACAATTGGGCTGCACATGCATGGTGTTGTTTTTTGGCGTTTTTTAAAAATAACTTATATCACAGCCGATTTCTTATTTGTTGAGGTAGGGCAATGATATTTTCAGTTAGTAGCTTCCGCCATATTCACACCTTTTACGAATTCCACCGTAATCGGTTCTACGAACTCCGAAAAATCGATCGCAGAATTCATACGAAAAAATAGAACAGTAGTGAAAAGTCTGCTACGAATTTCGAAGTTCGTGAAAATTGGTATCACTGAATACGAATGCAATGGACCTATGGTACCTTCTCTGGCAAGTAATTTACGGAACTACGATTCCGTTCGGATTGTGTGAAAGCATTTTCTCGTAGTTCGTATCGTAACTTGGACTCCTACGAATGGATCCTGTGATAGGGCTAAATGTCCTCCAAAACCCCCTCTAGCTACGGCTCTGGATGGACAAAAGGAAAACCTCTCCCCAGCAAAACTACATCTAACAAACCTCCGGTTCAGACGACTTTCAAGATCATTAAGAACTCGTCTTCCCCACTTCAACATTACGACAAATCAAACAAATCCAATGTGAGTCAATAAGGAAACTTCCAAAATAATCTCATACGGTTATCCTAAGACCGCACGTGTTTCGATTTTCCCACATCACCTATCACATCGTAATGACAAAACCCATTGCAGAATATACACTTAATCCGTAAGACAATGACTGAGCATACAAAGAATTTTCCCCCATCATCCTGCAAAGCGATAGATTCCAATGTCATATTCCACACAAAAGAACTCAGCAAACCATGCAGAAAATCACTGTGCTACAAAACCCACGTGCGATGGTCGCGTCGTCATCGTCGTCTTGAAGAAAAGTTCTCTTCACGCTTGACTGCACCCCAAAAAGGGGAAAAAAAAGGAAAACCCACACATTACCGCATCGCGGATTTGAATGTCCTTGTCATGGTATCGCAGGAATACGAGACTCCTGGCCGTACCCAAAGTAAACCACTTTTCTAAATCAGTATTAAATGTAATCGATTTGTAATTGGCTTAGGGTTTCGTTTTATGTCCTCACTTCTATGCAAATTCCTGTCATTTACCAGCTGTCGCACCCACAACGAAGACGTCGTTATCATTGTAAGACTAAGCACAGCTATTGACGGCGTAGGTAGCGCTGACCTTGAAGCATTCAAATTGCACGGTGGACTTGCAACAACGCTTAGCGTCATTTCCGCAACTCGACTGAAAAACACAGTCACCGTCACCGACTTTGGACATGAAACCATTTCGTTGTTCTCCGCTTTGTTTCCTGCAATTCCCATTCAACGTGCAGTCAGACGTCATAAAATAATGTTCCAACCAAAATCACACCAGAGTCATCTAATCAGCCATTCAAGCAGTTAGCCAACGAGCGGACTGTTTGTAGTGAGGGCAGTTATAAAATAAAATTGCTGCTGTTATGACAGCGTTGCTCCGAGAAGAGGAAGCAATTCATTTGTTACTTGTAATTTCATGTTAAAATTTGCCAAAAATTTTTGCTCCATCGTTCATTTTATACCACTGCAAATGGGAATGGGAGTCGACACTCCAATGGCTGAATGGTGCTCATGAAGCACGCAAGCAGGCGCTAGGCAAGTACTCCAGAGCCCCTCGTCCCACATTCGGCAACTAATTAATGAATGCCAAGAAAGTTTACAACTGTCAGAGCAACAATTGATTGTGTTACACGGATACTCTACCCACTTGTGCGATGTGGTTTCCCATCGGCGCGACGTTAACAGCCGGATGACTGGGTAAGGGTGAACCTTGAACTCTTAACAATGGAGTGAGGGGGGAACGAACCAAGGTAAGGTCTCAAGGTTACCCTCAATAATAGCAATAATAATAATAATCAGAAATGATTGGGCCAAGTCGCTCACGAGATTCGTGTGCGATACCCTTTGTTGGTGTACAAATGTCTTGCCATTTAATCACTCTAATTGCACGAGCATGTCATAAAGACGCCAAGAGCCATTTTGATTTAGTAGATGTGGCGGCAACTTAGGGTGCGTCCTTGCGTCATTGGTCTGTAGCAGGGTTGTCATTCCACCGAGATCTTTTAATGTCTGTCTGTGGTGAATGCAATTCAATTCGAACTTGAGACACAATGACATTGAACTGCAGGTGGAATGAGATACAATTAACATCTGCTTGTGCTCAGTAATGTTATGCACTAATTTGTTTCTAATAACAACGCACGACTGACTGATTGGTAATTACGAGCAAAGTTCCAACATGAGTCGATACCTCTTTCATGCTTCTTCAAAGTTGACTCACAAGGAGATAAGCAAAAATCGATGGAAAAGTTTCGTACGCATCCACAAGCTTGTAGTTTCGATTCCTCGACAGGAATTGTTATGAATTATTGAAGATAATAATTTCGAAGGCACTTAGTGGATTCGCTTGATTGCTTTCAGTTCCTTTGGATTCTGACTTCTGATTATTCTGTGCGATACTCTTGGTAAATGTTTAACGAGATGTTTCGTTAATTTATGTGGCGATGATTAGTTGCAAACTTTTCTCATTGCCATTGATTTGTCATAAATTTCAAATGAGACTAGAATCTTCTTCTCAACCTGGTGATGTAATCAGATTACTGACAAGGAAGAAAGGACTATGAAGTGTTCATCATGTCATCATATTCGTATGTCCTTGCTTCATGTGTGGTCAATTTTCTTTTTCTTTGGATGACAGTACAGAAAAGACTCCAGCTCTTGGTCATCCATTTGTGATGTGCGTGATTTTGTTATCTTATGAGTGGAAGAAGCTTATGGCAACACCAAAAGTTTGCTTTTATTGACAGTAGAACTTCTGAGTTTTAGTGACTCGAAGTAGGATCGAACTCTGGAATGTGGGTTGCTACTGACGGCCATCAAGCTGCTGATTGGTTGAGGAACAAATGTAACCTACAAATAGATTCTTGATTTTGCGGCGGTTTTTTGAGCCTACACTAGTGCCAACGAAAAACTTTACCACTCTCATTTCGAATTTACTTCCAAAAATTACAGAAAAATCAATCAAATGCTTAATTTTTGTAATGCTAGGAATGCTTTTATTATTTTTAAATTTCATGTCATTTCTGTTTGGTAGTTAACATGATTAACTTGAAATCTGAATTGGATGTAAGATTGTCATTTGGCATCATTCATTTTAATTCATTTTTATTATTTACTTCATGACAACTTATATACTAGACAAAAATGCTTAAAACTAGTTGGTCGAACAGTGTTAGTTACTTATTCTAACTTACTGACCCTAAGCGGGTACTCTAAGCTAAACTTAAACTTATTCTATGTCTTTCGACTTAATCTAACATTATTTTGTAAAAAGAAAATTTTAACATGACTAATAAATAATAAGAAAAAAATTTAAAAACTTAATGACCGAACATATAACGTCATTTGGCAAAAAAGGAGAATGTTCAAATTTGATGATTCACAAAGTGTCCAGAAACAAATTGCGCGCCATACCGCAAAACCTTTCTAGACACTGGACACACGGGCTTCAAAACACATAAATTCCAAAACGTTCCAAATTGGAACGAAAAAAAAAGATGTTCACACAACGGCCAAAACTTTTGCAATAAAATTTTCATACATCGTAATGGATCGTTTGTTTTTGCTGATTTCAACTAGCTGCCGAGGCAGGCATTCTATACCGCCAAAGGTAGAGGATATGTTGCAGCAATGTTTCGAACCCAACCTAAACCTATATTGCTTGCTTGGCATGCAGTTTATTCTCGTAGGCTGAGAAGCCAAACTTTCATCATGACTGGCTCAATAAATGACGAAATTTATGTAAATGAGTGCCTGCAGAAGCATTCAACAATCATCGATAGCTTTATTTTGGCCTGAACTTGCGTCAAGCCACTATGGAATGAGAGCAATGGTACGATATGAGCTAAACAACGTTTCGGTGAGACAAGACCTCCGAGTTCGCCAATTGAAAGATATTAGGCCTTGGTCAAAAACGAGTTAAGGGTCACAAAAAAGCTGTCAATACCCTGGAAGAATTCAAAAAATAATGGAAAAGTAACTCTAAAAAGGTGGTTTCGGTGGGTACACTTTTCGATGGCACTCCTTATTTTTGGGATCGTGTTTGTTCTTGTTTTGCTTCTCCTGCTTTTTACCTAAGTTTCGCCCTTCTTCTCTTTTTCGAACCAGTAGGCTCGGATTCGAAGCTGGAGCACTGCAGTCCATGTAAAGCCTCTTTTCAGGCAATTTTATCCTCCACACGGAAATGCGTTAGAAAGGGCAGGGTTGCCGCTATGCGACTTTATCCGACAATTTGAGTCTTTTTTTGACTTTTATAAACTTATAACTAAAATAGCACTGTCGGCTAAATAATGCGGCCCGTCGTATTTCGTTTGACATTTATTATTCATTTTAATATGCTAAATATTATGAGTTAGTTAAAGAATGATTTCATTTCATAATTTGTTTAAGAAAATGGGTAAAAAAATAAAAATATGAAAACAATTTCTTTCCGAGGGGAATAGCCTCTGTAGTTATTTTTTTACAACTGCGTGGAGTCGGCCCGACGTGTTCCGATCATTAAATCCAGAATGTGTGATTGCAGTGGCGTGAAGGTATCAGTGACTGCGCTCGAGTGGAAGTCGTTGTAGCTCTTGTATGTCTCAATTCGGACGACTCATAATATTACGAAGCAGTTTTCCTGATAGTTGAAGGATGTACTTGTCTATTGGCAAGGTCTTTGCTTGTTCGTAGATCCTTCTGGTCGGGATGATCTTCAGTGTCGATTGGACTCTTTGGAACATTTGTAAGCGTTCAATTTATCAGTGATTATTAAAAATAAACAAAAATATCGTGTCGCCCTGTACGCTTCTACATACGGATGCACAAACATTCTTAATGCAATTCATATCAACTTGCTATAATCCTCTTAACAATGTACAATTATGTTCTCAATTATGTAAGGTCTCAATTATTTAAGTTCTCAATTACATTGTATGCTCTCAATCAGATTATTTTTTCATGACACACTTATTGTCTTATAATTATTATTTATATTATATATTAATTATTTATTTATATATTATTGACGCTCTCTGTTGCATAAACTCTGTTAAAGCGATAAGTTCTCGAGTCACATTCCAACAGGCAGATTCTCTTCATTGCTGTGACGTTTAACGTGTACCGGATTTGGCTTCCGTATGTCATTACTGGTTGTCTGAGGCGTGTTCGAGTAGAGTACCTAATCGCCGGAATGTTTGCCTAGTTGGCGCTACATTATAAGGAAATCGACTTCGATATTTACGCTGCGCTAACACTGTCGACCATTGCTTTTGCAAAGTATAGGGCTCCATTGCGTGTCTGTTTGTATAATCCAGCTGTCAAATATGATTGACGTACGATAACATCATGACGTAAAATATAACATCTTCTGATAGGATGTTTAATTTGTGCCGCTTTGTATCCATTTAAGGATGCTTGGAATGCATTCCCAGGACTTGTCCGCCAAGCTTCGACAAGTCATTGGCACACGCTTCTCTTTCCTGACCACATCTTCTGTGTGCTTTTTCCAGATGAGAAATACAATAAACTCCCCCTAAGTTGAATTGTCACGGGATACGAAAATTTGTTCGAGTTAGAGGGAGTTTGTCTTAGGAAGAGGTTTTTGTATGGAAAATTGAGGGAAATCTGTGCAAAATATGGCGACAAAAGTTCCAGTTATAGAGAGTTTCGACTTAAGGCAAGTTCAACTTAGGGAGACTATACCCAAGATTCTCTAGAAAAGAATTTAAAACTAATCCGTCTGCTTTTAAAATTCCTCATTCATCTGGTTTTGCAGAGCAGTGTGTGTCAATTACGTCAATTCCGGGATGCCAAGTATTCGCTTAAAGTCTGATCATCTGTGACAAATATCCACGTGGTTGATGGCGTTTTTGTGCGTCGAATTAAATATACAAAACAAACACCAATCATTTAATCTGAATAATCCCTAGCTAGACGAGGAGTATGATACGCATCTAAGCTTGTGATTCCATAAATCATTTAACTGCCATTAAATCTTATTTATGTGTTTTCCAACAGAGTTCAAGCACTTTACAAGAAGACCAGCGCTCCAATCTCCTTAAAGGCAATCACAGTAAGAGTAGAAGAGTCCTACAGCATGTAGATGTAATAGCATTGTACGACATTCGGCTCACATAAGTCATTCGCTTTTGTGGATACGGGCAGTTCAATCGATATGGTGACTAAGCATTAGCAGACCGCCTTCAGATAACTTTGAGATAATTGGCGCCAATGCAAATAAGATAATTTAAGTTTTGGAATAAACAGCAGTTCCCATTTACGACATCAGTCATGTCATTCTTACTATTCTCCGCAATTAGTTTTCCTTGTAAACCCTTTGCCTGTGCAGTTTACCAGTGAGGTATGCATCATCTTTGCTAAACGAACATTATCTTACTTCAACCAGTCTTATCAGAAGAGCAATTCCGCATACCGATGCCGGTCAACTCGCCCCATTGATTTACATAATCAGCACCCGTAACAATTAAAATACACCTGCGATTACTTAATTGAACGATAATCACGTCCCATTCTCATACCGGTTTTCCTTATCGCATTAGTACTCGTTATTATTGTTATTAATAACTGACCTGTCAATCTGACAATCTGGCAAGTTACACAAGTTTTCAAGTGTCATACATATACATCAACTTCACAGGTCCGCGAATGCATTGGATTCACGTCCGCGAGGGGGCTATTCACTGAAAACGCCGGCTGTACGCCCCTCATACACTCTCGCACGAAACGAACCCACACAAACGGAATTACAAGCGTTTGACAAAGAAGGTAGTCTCCAGCAAAGCGTTGTTGTTAACCATACGAACAACAGCTGGAAACACATGCGCATACATTTGGCGCTCAATGAAATTAACTGCTGAACCAACTCGATTCGGCAGCATGTGCAAAGCCCCCGTGCCAGTGTGCCATTCTCGGACTGTGCCCAACGGCAACGAGGCTATCACGACGGCAGAGGAAACAGAGGTGGTTAGTGGCAACGCTTATTTATGACCACAATGAGTACAATTCGCAATGAATATGTTTTTTTTTTCTTCTTTTAAATCAATTAACATCGCAAGAGTCGTGCGGCTGAGTGGTCGGCAGTGGCGGCGGCGGCGGCCTAATGATATCCACGAGATAGCAACAATCTTTATTCCAATCAACGGATCTCAGCACCGGAGGTCGGCACTGTGCGTAAAGATTTAAATGAATTTGTGCTCACTACTGTCGAGCTGTCAAAATGTTTGACAAGCGGAATACTCAAGCACTCCGCCCAGTATGGCTGACGGCGACCGACGATGCATGCTTCCATTGAAATACGCCACTTAATCTCCCATTAAAGCGATGAAACAGCGTGTTGGATAATGATTTATCTGCGGATAATCAGTTATATTTCCAAGTGGGGTATTATGTCAATTTCTGGGTGGCCATTGGGGAAATAATAATATAAATTGCTTTTTAAATTGACTGTTGTGTGCCGTGAGAGAGCGTCGGTTTAATTAAAAAGGGCTCCTGAGTTGATTATGTGTCAAGTGGAGCATCGTTTTAATGCAATTTTGTGTTAGTTCGAAGGCCTGTACTTGACACGCGCTCGTATTGACGGCGATAGCATGAACAAGTGCAGTGAGTCATCATACATCGCCCGTCAGCAACCATTGACCGAGGGTTAGTGAATGAAATTCACTCACGAATTAACCAAAAATAGATTAAACAAAGCGTGAGCACCTGCATATGGCATGACATGTGAAATAATGACATCTAACGTTATTTCTATTCAAATGACAGCTCAAAATAGTGCATATTCTTTTGTGGCACATGACTTCATAAGCAACGAAAATATGTGTTGAGATGGTTGGACAGTCCACAAAGACCCATGAAAACAATTGTCCTCGAAAGAAATTATATTTTTAAGGTTATTGTGACATTTCAATGTACTCCGTGTGTATTTTCTGAGTTGCTTGTTTGGACACATATACACACAAATTGAATTTGATTTTTGTCGATATTGAGGCATGCTTGACATTTATGAGGGTGCAGTTGACACTTGACTGGAGTGAACTTTATCGCAGATAATTATTATTTAATGAAACTTCAGTAGAAGCCTGTGCAGGCTGGTCATGGAATAATCTTAAAAGTTGAGCCGTAATATACTTCAAAGTTGACTAAAGTTTGAATCAAAATTAATGAATGTGTTATCGTTACCGTTGCTCGTTCACAAGGAGCCTTAATAAACTTAGTAACTTGTCACATTTTCATATTCCAACACATTCGAAGTGCAGTGCAAAACAAAATCAGAAAGAAAACTTTAAAAATTAAAATTAAGGAAGTTTATTGTTGATGCACACGGTCAGGATTTTCTCTTTAAGGCGTTTTCTACAACAGGCGAAACAAAATAATGCACAAGTTGAGGGGAAGGTTAGGTTAGGGGGTGGCGGCTCAGCCTCGCATAGTCCATAGTGTTGCCACTAAACAGTGTAAGCCTAGTTGTAGTCCACTGTAGCTTTATATAAGCAGGATGTTCCAGTGGTGTTTGTGGTTACGGCCACATTAAGGTATTTGAAGACTGCTTTACCTAGAGTTTTATAAGGAGTTTTGGCTAAAGCAGTTAACTCTTGGTAAGGAGGTTAGTATTGTCGTTGTATTCGGGCCAGAAGATATTGGTTTTGAGGCACGAATCGTACTCCTCGCATTTGCTGTTATAAGCAGTTCATTACCGAGTTCATTAAATAAGATTATTTTTTTTTTATTAATTTTATTCAATTACAACAAAAATATAATATTACTAAATCTATCATGCAATACATGGCTAAGAGTCGTCTGCCAAGGCTATCGACATTTTTGGAATGTAGTTTAAAAATCTTCCTCCATTATTCTTTTGCGATAAGCTAATGTTCATTCACAATAGCATTTTCCAGTTGTACTCGTTTGGCAGTTCTTGGATTTCAACCGTTGAAAAAATAGATTTCCCAAAATGTTACATCCTAATTTCGCGAAAGATTGGACAACTTCCTAGGAAATGAGTCATGTTTTCTCTTTGTAAAATATTACACAAGGAGCTAAGAGTGGAAGGTCGTCCCTGTGTGGTATGAAGTTTAAGGGTAAAAACTCTCCACTCTCCTACTTTATTAGAGTCGGTGAAATAGTTCCAAGATTGAATAGCAGTCCCTTGTAAATCTCCCTGTGGGTGGACATCCTCGCTTGTTCAATGTATTTTTGTTGAAAGCATGAATCCAAATGCGCCTTGAAGTCATATAGTTTACCCTTCCAACTACCCCGAGTATTCCATTCTATATTCAAATCATACTGATAAGTCTCTGCCAAAATTACCATCTCATTATAGCACAGACTTTTCGCGACTACTGCATACTTTGTAGCGATCCTTGGTAATCGTTCTTCCCTCATTCTAGATGCTCTTAGAATATAGTCATCTTAAATGTTTGCAAAAACAGTGCCGCAAGTCCTGTTTCTATCATGAGCATATAGTTAGGTGCGGCCGTGGGCAGCCAAAAGACTCTGCGTAGGTAGAATCTTTATAATTTTTCAACCGCTCATACCACTCCGTAGAACAGGATTGACTTTGAAAATGCTTCGAAAACTTCATATTTAGCACAACAATTTTTTCACGTTGAGCTTACGACAATACCTAATGTGGTAAAGTTTCTTTGGTGGTCAAGGGGATTAATGCCACCTTGAATGCATGTCTCTGCTGCGCTTACCAAGTGTTTGGCTATAAATACATTGAAGAGTGTGAAACCGTCCAACGATTTTTCTCTAAGCGAATCTTTAAACTCCCGACGACAACCCTTTCATATGTCGAATCTGAATTTCCTAAAATCTACGTAAGAAATGATAATATAAATATGAAAGCAAATGCGGACTATATAATTAAAGTTAGGTCGAACAACAGTCTTCAGAAGAGACTTCTTAAGGCGGCGCTACAACCAATCACTCTTCAAAGAATGGAATGAGCTTGCATTTTCGCATAACACTGACCTGGGTCTTATAGAGCCTAATGTCAATGAATGGCCAGATAAACTTTATGACTGCATACAGAAACGCGATGATAATATGTATAATAATTGCATAAATAGAGCCAAATCTTCTTCTTATAGGCTTGTCTACAAACTTTTGAGCCCACTCTAGGACAGCTAATAACAACTTTAAATCAGAATTTTCAGCCAAGCAAATAAGTGCAATATTTAGGGCTATAACTGAAATTCTGAGACTCAATTATATGCCACACCGGCACGACGGCAATACTATATGCACGCTTTGTAATCGTAACGAGGTCGAGGACATTTGGACTATATCCCGATCTGCTCAATACTATTAGAATTGCGTTTACTTTAATTCTCCAAAGAGTCTCTCACACTTGAAGAAACAAAGAATGCTCTAAATGGAACAGGGGGATGGAACTTGCTTATACGTTTTTGTATTCATGCCTTGAATTACCGTAATAGCTTTAATCAGTACCGCGCTCTTAATATTTTTTAGTTTATTTACGAACTTCTATATATTGTCTAAAGTAGCCATTTAATTTTTTCTATATTGTATATTTATTAAAGCAATGTCAACGCTCAACAGGCGGGTTTTTTCACAACTTTTGTTTTGTACATTAATTACTGTAACGACATACATATATAGCAAATCAATAAAGAATGCTTAATAATAATGTAATTATATTCCACTTGTTATTTCAGTCATCTCGTCCAAGCGTATTAAACAGACTGTAACTTGACAGTTGTAATAAAGCTTTTGTAAGCGTAGCATCGCTCTTTCTTTGAAGTCATGTGTTTCTTTTTTTTCTTATGGTTTCTTTATGTAATGTGTTTTTCTTTTTCATCATTAAGACTCCTACAATATACAATACAACGAGCCACCAACTGCTAACGCTAATATTCCGAAACAACCATTTTCCACAAAATGTGGACTAGAAGCTATAATCCTTTGTATGCAAAAAGATACACATTGAATTATTTAGTTTTTTCATCGACACGAATCTCACTAAAAATTAGTTCAAGTATAATATTTAACGATTTCAAATGTTTTCGCTAGGGGTCACTCATTCTCTTTGCCAAATGTCAAGCTGAACGCAATACACAAAGCAGCAGACGCAATCCACAAATTCATGACCAAACAAATTCGAGAGTAAGTGCCAGTTTTCATAATCCTACTCGAAGCTCTCCATATGAATGCGGTGTCAGAGTTTAGGAAGTTCGAAATTCGTAATGTGCTTATAGATTTAGATTAGATTTTGATTTTACATACAATCATTTAAACATGACCTTGCCGTCTGCCTGATTGACATTTATATATATACAGCTAATTGATTTATAAAGATTAAATAATTCATTGAATAAAGCTATAATACAATTTCTTTGCTAATCTCTAGAACGCTTTATTTATTATTTGTTCTCGGGACCTAGTACCTGTTTAGTAGCGATTGGTAATTCATTATAACGTTATTGAGGAGTACAATAATTTTTGTTTCAGTATTGTAATTACCTCTAAGGTAATGACTTCTTACTTCCTTTAGAATTGGACACATGCTGATGAAGTGTGTAACATCTTTCCTTTCTGTGAGGTTGCACAAGCTGCAGTAAATTGGCAAGTAATTAAGCTTGATCAGCTCTCCGCGTAAGCGGAAAATAATGGAGATATGCTCCGACGTATTGTTGTTTTTAAAGAAATTCCGCTCACCCAGATTATGTCTCCGTTTGCTATACACTGCTCTATGTGTCGCATATCGATGAAGTCTTCCCAGATTTTCTCATCTAACTTCGAGATAAAATTATAGAGTTCTTTCCTTGAGACCTATCCACCAGACCAGCTTAAGCAACTGGAAGCTGGTCTGGCAGTATGATGCAAGTTCTCCCAATTCCTTGTACCAGAGTATTTTCTTCGCTATTGTGTACCGCGCAAAAACGTTTGGCTGTCTCTCATCATGCATTTCCATAATTTTGTTGAAATAGCAACTTTAAAGTTTTGATGAATAAAGGTGGTATCCCAGTTTCAATGTAATTTGGCGTATTACTAGGTAGTCGAAAGCATCTCTTCATGTAATACCTTAACAGCTTTTCAACATTTTCAAACTTGACGTATTCCCCAGGCCTGTGCACTGTACATCAAAATCGATTCTGAGATTGCTCCGAGCATTTTGTATTTTACACTGTGGGTAATGAGTTTGTTAACCAAACATTTACTCCATGTAGCACAAATTAAACTTTTTGCCTTCAATTTTTTTTTCCTTTAGATGAGCTTTCATACTGCGATTACTTGTTATTATTGTCACAAGATATTTGTAGGCCCTTACTGTCTATATTGAGACATTATTAAAGTGCCTTTTTTCGTTATTCGCTGTTCTGCCACTACCTTTCTTGAAAATCTGTGCCTTTGTCTTATTTAGACTTACCGGTAGATTCCATGCTTGGCAGTATTCTGCTAACCGGTTGATCATACGTTGTAATGTCTATGTGCAGGTGAAAAAGCGAAAACGACTACATCATCGGCAAAAAGGAGAGCTTTAATGAGTACTCTTGCAATTTCTATTCCATCAGACAAGTAATCTATCAAGTCATCTATAATCTACATCGCAAATAGGTATGGGCTAACTGAGCACCCTTGCCGAACGCCCATTTTCGACTCAAACCATTCCGAAAACTCTTCACCACTCTAAACTGCAGAAATAGTACCGTTGTATATATTTTGTAGCACTTTTCCAAACTTGCTAGTCATTCCATTATTATATAATTTACACTGTAAGGCTTTACGGTCAATGGTGTCAAAGGCGGCTTAGAAATCAACGAAAGTGCGCTTATATAAAGAGTACTTTAGCAGTAACATTCTGTATACCTGAGCCGCATATTGCCACCTGCAAACTTCGTATCGATCGTGTAATTCTTTAGTGTATTCTTTTGGATCGCCTCCTTGTGGATCGATTTCAAATCTCACCAAGCAAATGTTGAATTCGTATAGAAAAATGTTCACATCATCGTTGAGATCTTCAAACTAGTTTCTTTGAAGACTTTTCTTGATGAGAAATTTGATAACTAAATCCCTAATTGTTGGCATAGTCGAATCACAATTACATCATTTGGTTAAATTGTTGTTGAAAATTAACTATTTCTAAAAACAGTCGCAGTCGCATTTTGGTCTCACTTGTGGAGTTCTTTATAATTCATGATTTCCGGGCGAAATACTTTTCAAACACCTACAAAATGTTGAGCTTCTTCTACTTCTACTTTAGATTTATTTTATCTGCCAAACTAAGTTGCAATCTAAAAACCTCTCAAAGTTTTATGATCATTTTACGATCATGGTATGGTATATGGTGATCTATACAACTCCGTCGTAAACTTTAGAAATCACAAAGCAACAAAACGACTGTCAACAGTTTGTTATTTTCACACCTAAACACGTTAAGTTCATCATAAAATTTTCAATTTTCATAAAACTAATTCACTGGTTAATGAATTTCAATTCGAGAACGAGTTAAGCGACTTCAAACAAGATTGTGAAAAGTGCTTTTGAGTAATGCTGTTGTGGATGTGATGCAAGTGATGATTGTTGATCAATTAAGCAACTGTTCACGGTTGTGACAATATGCAAATTGAAAAATATACATACATATGTATGTATGTAGATGTAGTGATGAAAAAGTGGTGTTTATCAACAGCTTGACTGCGATTAAGAAGGTGGATTCAATTGAGCGGGACTCATCCAGATGAAAATCCCAAAACCACAAGGATATTACTGTAGGCTTCAGTGATATCGAAAGGACACCATGTTTCCTGGTCATGAAGAATGTAAAACTGAAAAGGTCAGATTCAAGACATGTTAGACGTTTCCACGAATGACTGAATGCACTGGTGCCTCATACATTTTCCAGACAAATCCATACAGAGTGACGCTTCGTATTTCACGTTTAATTAGAAGCAATTCGGAATAGAGTTGGTGCAAAGATTGATAATTTGGGGACACCAAACTCGATTTTTTGGATAGATGAATATGTAGGTGTTCTTTCATTTCCTTTAGGAAGCTTTGTATGATTTTTATAATTGGGATATGAAAAGCATACTCATAAGCCTGTGTGTGAATGCGAAACGACAGAAGGCTTTTTCATATAGCCATCCGTTTTTCTTTTATATGTCGCTTAATTCTTGCCAAGTTGACCAAGTGAGCATCAGGAACAATTGTCTGAACTGAACAGATTGCATATTGCGAAACTGTGTATCAGCACGGACTATGGATGTATTAGGTGTAGTACAAAATCGTCGTGTTGTATATGTTCCATCGGATCAAACTCTTTGCCATAAAAAAGATAAGAAGACGGACACCGGCAACGAGAAATATACAGTTTTTCTTCGATAAAGGCAAAAACGCAAGAAAGGCGGATGAAAATGGGAATAATGTTTATGATTCTGGTACTGTAACAGAAAATCGGGCGTTGTTTTGGTTCCGTTCCGGTAATTTCGATGCCAAAGATGCAGCACGCACTGGTAGATCAATTGTTAAATCATGGAAATCTTAGAGACTGACGAACAAAGATAAACATTGCCCCAAAAATCATTTGGAACCATTTGAATAAGGCGGAGTACAAGGCGATGCTCGGTGTATGGTTGATATACCAGATAACCCCAAAGAACCTCATGGAGCGAATTTCGATCACATAATAAGATCGACATCGCCAAGAGAAATTTGGATCTGATGGTGACTGGAGACGGCAAGTGGTTCACTTACGAAACGACAACGTTAAGCGAAAACCATCATGGTCTAATATAGGTGAGCTAGGGCAAACGGTGGCCAAGCCAGTATTGATGACCAGTAAGGTCTTGCTGAGAGTTTGGTGGAATTGACAGGAAATCCTCTATTACGAGCTGATCTCCTGCCATAAAACTCGTAATTGGGATCTGTATTGTCAACAATTAAGTCCTCAGAAGGAAGCAATTGCTCAGATGCTGTAAACTTTGGCCGATAGGTGGGGAATTGTGTTCGATTAGCAGAAAGCCAGGCCACACATATCGATAGCGACTTGGAGCTCCGGGAGTTCAGAGGTCCTTATGCATCCAGCATATAGTGCGGACCAAGCACAAAGCACTTATCACCGTTAGCCTCAAGAGAAGAATTATAAGAAAGACTGTCTCAATTTTTCGTTGACAACGACGAGGGCTTTTACGTGAAAGTGAAAGCTGCGAATGACCATCAAAGCAACAAATATTCCAACAAGCCTGTGCATATTTGACCTAAATCGTACCAATATTACTGTGGTTATTACGGCCTTGTATGTTAAATATAGTGCCTACAGATACAGTGAAGTGAAATTGAAATTGTGTGCCTACTAAAGGTTGTAGGCAAAATGTCCGTACAGATTACTGTCTACTTTACGTGGAGGGCTTGCTGTGTCAAAGGTGGAGGGGTGTAGGATTCAGCGTTTATTTTCGAATGTATTTAGTTTTGGCTGCCTTTCACCGTGCCACATCCCAACCAGATGGAGACAAGCAGAGGTAGACTTCATACCCAAAGCGGGAAAGAGCTCCTATGTTCACCCTGTAGACCCACCAGCATATCATCCTTTCTTTTAAAAACATTGGAAAGCCTGATTGACCTACATATTCGATCTACGATCGACCCAACTGAATTCTCACCATTTCAACATGCGTATAATAAAGATAGATCCGTAGAAACAGCTCTACACACATTGGTACAAAGCATCGAGAGATCACTTAACTACAAAGAATATACCATGGTTGCGTTTCTAGATATAGAGGGCGCATTCAACAACATCTACCTACACGCAATCATTGAGGCACTGATAGAGCTAAACATATGTAGATGTGGGACTAGTAACTCTAATAAACCAACTACTTAAGAATAGAGTAATTAACGCTACGCTAGCTACGCTTCCTCGAAAAGTTATACCAAAAGAGGTACACCACAGGGGGGAGTACCATCCCCTCTTCTTTGGAACCTAGCAGTAAAAAAACTGCTACTAATACTGGAGGAGGCGGGTTGCAAAACGATTGCCTATGCGGATGGTGTCGCTATAGCCTTCTTGGGAAAGTACCCCTCGGTACCCTACTCAATAACTGGGCAACCGATAATGGCCTAAGCTTAAACGCACAGAAAACCAAGAACGTCCTCTTCACTAGGAGATACAAATTAACTCACATCGACCCTCCCACCCTAAATGGAACCCGTTTGAAATTCTGTAATAGGGTTTAATATCTTGGCCTTACATTAGAACTGAAGTTTAACACTGCCGAAAGAGCAAGGACAGCCATCACGGCCCTATACATGAGCAAAAAAGCCATAGGACAAAAATGAGGTCTTCAACCACATGTGACACACTGACTTTTCACCTCGGTGATCAGACAGACAGTTTGGTGGCCCATACTAAACGTCGATAAACACCTAAAAAGGCTAAGGAAGGTACAAAGACAAGCATGCATCTGCATATGTGGAGCCTTGAGAACGACTCCCACCGATGCACTTGAAACAAAGCCTCCCCCCACTAGACAGTCTTGGAAAGCAGATAGCAACCAACTGTGCAATCCGAAGCATGTTCCCAATGGCAAGACTACACGTCCGGATATGCCAGAATCATAATAGAACAAGGACTTGCCCCTACTAACCTGGATTACACCTCACCTGTTTACTTCTCAGAGAAAAACTTCAAAACCCTAGTCTCCGGCAAGAGACCTGTGGTACGGTGGCAATAATTCGGTAACGCCATATATTTCTTCACAGACAGATCCAAACCGGAAGAAGTGGAATTTTCTCTGAACATTTTCATCTCAATAATTCAATCCATCTGCCTAATCACTGCAGTGTTTCCAAGCGGATATAATGGCGATCAGCGAAGACTTGGAACGTGATATCCGCCCGTGATATCTCCATCTTTGCGGATAGCCAGGCAGCAATCAAATCCCTAACATCGTTTTCTACCAACTCAAAAATAGTCATAAACTGTCGCACATCTCTTGGCGAGATATCCGAACAGTTTCGAATTCGCCTGTGTTGGGCCATAGAGACATTATAGGAAACTGCGAACTGACAAACTCGCAATAATAGGTATAACACATGACGTATCCTTCTGTAACTTAGGGACTCCTATTCTTCTTCTTTATTTGGCGCTACAGTCCGGGGTGGACCTGGGCCTCAACCAACAAGCCTCTCCAGCTAGCTGTCTCCAGTGCCGCACGCCAAGTTGGTTGAGGTCCCTCTCCACCTGGATGCGCCACCTTAAACGCGGGCGTCCTCTGTTACGTTGTCCCACTGGTTCAGAGTCGAAGACTCTTCGAGCTGAGTTGTCCATACGCTCTACACGGCCTAGCTATCTTAGGCGTTGGATCCGAAGACGCCTGACTATACTCATGTCGCTGTCAATCCCGTACAGTTCGTGGTTGGATCTTCTTCTCCAGAAACCGTCAACGGAAACAGGACCAATGATTGCACGGAGAGCTTTTCTCTCGAAGAGACCAATGACTTCCTCTTCCGCTTTTGAGATTGTCCATGTCTCCAAGCCGTACAGAAGGCCTGGGATGATCAAGGACTTGTATAAAGTCAGCTTGGTCCTTCGAGAGATGGCTCTACTACTCAATTGTCTCTTTAGCCCATAGAAGCAGCGGTTGGCAAGAGTTACTCTGCGTTTTATCTCGGTACTGATATTGTTTCTACTGTTTACTGCGGAGCCGAGGTAGTCGAAGTCCTTGACAACCTCGAAGTTATAGCTGCCCATTGTGACGCTCTGTCCAAGACGTCGATGTTGTGTGTCCTTTCTTGATGACAACATATACTTCGTTTTGCCCTTATTCACCGTTAGAACCATTTTAGCCGCTTCCGCCTAAATGCCAGCAAACGCCTTATTGACAGCTCGCTGTGTTCTGCCAATCACGCCAATGTCATCCGCGTATGGTAACAGTTGTACGGACTTCTGGAAGATAGTGCCTCTAGTGCTGGCGTGTGAGTTTTGCACGATCTTCTCCAGGATGATGTTAAAGAAATCACATGACAGCGCGTCGCCTTGTCTAACACCTTCTTGGACATTGAAGGTTTCGGTGAGTTCGTTACCGACTTTGATGGAGCAGCGAGAATTCTCCATCGTCATCCTGCACAACCTGACGAGTTTGGCAGGAATGTCAAAACTAGACATGACGTTGCATAGCTCGTCCCTAAGCACTATGTCATACGCGGGCCTTGAAATCGATAAAAAGGTGGTCGGTGTCGATCTGGATCTCTTGGGTTTTTTCCAGGATCAGCCGTAATGTGAAGATTTGGTCGATGGTGGACTTCCCCGGTCTGAAACCGCACTTATATGGTTATTTATAAACGGCTTCAGGCGTTTATAAATAAGATCTTGTAAGCGATGTTCAGGAGACTTATCCCTCTATAGTTGGCCCAGGGACTCCTATAGCTTCCTTTAAGTAACAAGTCACTTAAGAAAGCATACTAGAAGCCAATGCCAGATGGAACACAGGCAACACACACCAAATTACCAAACAAATCTGGCCCAGTCTTGACCCCAAAAGATCTGTTAGTCTGATATCATTAAAAAGACTCAAAGTTAGCGCGGCAGTGGTTATAATCATCGAACACAGCATATTGGGCTTACACGCGAATAGACTCAGTCTAACGATTTCTGCAGAGGTTGCCGAGACGAGGAAGAAGATGAAAGTGTACAATACCATCTCTGCTATGGCCTCAGCTGGAAAAGCTGCCCTTGGCTCCTACTCTTCGATAATCTAGCGAACTGAGAAAGACATGAATCAAATCGATATTAGATTTCATCGACAAATCCGGCTGGCTGTCGTAATAACTACGCCGACCCATCGACCCCTTTCTTCTCAGACAAACAGTTCAATGCAGTATGCAGTACAATGGGGCTACATTGGCCTAAGTGCCACCTACCACCTACCTACGTACCTAGTTTTGGTGATTTCACCAAGAACCCTTAACGCCTGATCTGTAAGAGCTTTTTACATTTTCTTAGCGACGAAACATCCTGCATGGCACAGTTTTTTTATGTGCACTAAATGTAAGTGCTAGAACATTCCAATGACCATTCTCTAGCCAACAATAATCGATAACAAAAATAATTGTAATATTCCTTATCCAAGTGGCACGAATCCTTTCCCAAATGTCCCGAGAACACGTGAAACGTCACAAATCGACCGTAAATTTGTCGAATAGCCTGAAACCCCATATCCCTTAGAAAGGTGGACAGTCTTACACCATGTCCATTTTGTCCGCAATGACATCTGAAAGAGAGAGAGAGAGGAATGACCACCATCAAATGGTCGCCCAGAAGTGGTTTCCATTTATCTCTTCACAAAGAGGTAGCATCTCTGCGATAGTCTTGGTCACATGAATAAGCGTTTATCCGAAACCCATCTCAACGACAACGTAAACCAAATTGAATAAGATAAAACTTGGGACAGCCAAAAAAAAAGGATAAAACGAACTATAATAGTCCACAACCAGTCCACTGGTAGAATTCAAGTTGAGCTATAAAAATTAAGCCCTGTTACATCTGCTTCAGGACATTCCTAGTAACAGAAAGGAAAATCACCAAGCACCCATATCGCATCATTTTATTTATTTGAGAAACCACCAAATAGGATAATGTGTTCACCCATGCAATTATGTCCTTGGCACATACTCGTGCAAACCCATCCGAGTTAGAAGGACACCGAGGTCGACCAGTGGCGCAGCTCCTTCTGTGGAATAAAACTTTATCTCTCCTTGGCAGTAAAATACGAGTGGTACTTCTGTCTGCATTATTGCTGCCCACAAGGGGATTGTGAGGGCAAATAAATTATACTAGCCATTGAGCGTGTATTTATTGTTTTATTTGTATTAACACTCCTTTTGACAATTTTTCCCCCGTTCTCATGGTATATGTCGTTTGATGTGCGATTGCGGCTAAACACAAATTTACAAAGCGACAGGAGACCTTTTTGTGTGATTGACAGTGGTTTCTGGGATTTCTCACGTACGCATAAACTTCAAACAGCGGACGAGGGTGTGTGGCCCGAAGACAAACACCAGAAACCGGCCAGCCTTTGATATCTCACATTTGATGTGGGCTTTATCCGGCATATGCGAATGAACAAAAGAATAAACACCTTTGAGCGGCCAAACAATGATTTTACTTCGGTGGCAACTCAGCCCTATTCGCCTTCTCTTAAGAGGTTATTGCCCCTGACAAGAACAATCGATCAATCTTTCCTCCAAACTGTCACCGTTTGAAAGATATTATTGAATAAGTTCGGCATGTACCAACGATTGATCAATTATACCAATTTTTTCATTAACGACCGAAACGAATGCGGTGTCAAATTGAAGCCAAAAATCAGTTTCCATTTGTCATTTTATAGTTGGACAGCAGACGAGTAAACGATGCGAAGTGACAGTGAAAGCAGGCGGCGAATTTACCACAGTCTGAGGTTTGTAATTGAATTTAATAGATTTCAAGCAAATGAGAGTCGCACATGTGGGTATACACTGAAATTGCGTCAGTTCGTTTGGCTAGTGCTTTTATCATAGCCCATTTGACTGGCGACGCGACAGCTGAGATTATTTGAAGGTATTCTTATCGGCTAACATTCACAAGATTGGTGAGTAGGTGAAGGCTTGAGAAAATTGAACGTACGTTGCAGTCAACTACGCCACTGCCGTAATCTATATCTGAATAAATGCCGAAGTTAGTTGATATTTAAGTGCTTGATTTACATCAACACATGTCTCTGCCTTGTATTGGGACAATTAGAGACGATCATGAGGAAGGGAGTGTTTATAAATGTTCCAAACACTGGAAACTGAGATTTTGGTAGATACATAGTAATCGCGGATGCCACACTCAAAACAATCACACATAGAACATAATTGCATAAGTATCAGGTCTAAGTAAGTTAGGAAAGTTGTCTTAGGAGCTTGTTGTCCACAGTGGAGCTCGTCAAGGGTAATGTACCCTGTCACCACTGTTGCTTCGCTGCGGTAATGGGAGTTGTACTCCGTGCAACATTAACGAAAGACTATGACATCTTACCTAAAATATTTTGTTATTCACATCGGACAATGGAACTTCACTTGATGGTCCCCAACGTAGAAGCTGAGGTAAACAAAATGGGGTTCCAAAGAAATACAACCTAGAAATTTCTAAATATTATAAAATATTCTAAACGTTGCCGGACAGGAATTCGAGAAAGTCAAACTTTTCTATAAATAGAAAGTGTGGTCTCGGCCAGTTGCGGTGGAGCTGACCTCGATGTGGACATCAAATTTAGGAAGGCTAAAGCTACGTTTGGAATGCTACCCATGTTTGTTTTGCTCCAAGTGTCACAGTGTGTTATTTTGGAGTCGTCAGAATGACAAAAGTTTATTATCAAACGACAGGTAAGACCCTCTGGTCTTAATGTTATGGAAAAACAAATCATTTTATCATTTTAATTTTAATTTTGCGAATTTCGACAGACTTTTCAAAATTTACCCACCGGGAGATAAGATTTAAAATGTTCTCCTGGATGCTGCCTTTCAGAATCCGTTTTCACTTTTTGCCCTCAGCTGCCCGTCCCATAATTTTTTTTCAACAGACCTACCTCGGCCTCTTGCAATCAGCATCATTTTATTTTTCTTTTGCTGCGGTTATTAGGCCCCAATGTTGCAATGCTATGAGAGGGTAATTGTTTCTTAACAGACCTACAGTGGTGTTAAAAAAAAATGTTAGGCTTCGCAATAAAAAAGATTAATTTTTAACAAATTATTTTATCTCCATTACCAAGAAAGCTTGAAAACTTGGCTCCTCTAAGACTATTTATAAGTTTTATTCGTTGTTCGGGTTATTTTGAACATAGGCTACGTTATTGCAACCCAGCGATAAGAGGCTAATTGCTAGAATGAGTAGAATTTTCAAGAGATGCACTTATTATTTTCATATCCTTGTTTTACATGCGCTCCCAAAATTAAGCCTTCAATTCTTAAAAGTCGTTGAGAGCTGTCAGAAGTTATGTTTGTGCAACATTTTTGGATATTTGACTTACACAAAAGAAATAATTCAACTGTCCGAAGAGTCCCACGAAGGCCCAGAAGGAGTGGAGTGCGGTTCCTAGAGCATTTCAGCCGAAAGTCTTTGGAGTCACTGACAATGATCACAAAGTAATAACTGCATAGATAAAGCTTCTCAAACTTGGTCGTTCAGAGTCGCCATTAAACTGTAGGTCCCTTTCACTCGTAAGATAACAACAGCCCGTACAACACGGGTGGTTGCTATAGAAGATAGGCCCTGGCCCTGTACGGGTTAAAGCGCCGTACAGTTATGGTTATTTTATACCATAACCTTTTATTTGATATGTTCCTTTACAATTACTTTTTGTTTTAAATTAAATAAATGAATTAAATATACTGTTGTGTATACAAAATTTGATTTGTTAAAGATAAAACATTTTAAAATGATAATCCATAGCGGGATTGCCAAGCGAACTCTCTTGGTTTTTAATTGTTCACATTATCGAGAGTCTACCTTAAGTTCTTATCACACCACACATAAACCTGGAAATAGTTGTTTGATGAGTGCAATCGAATTATTTCTTGAAAACGTATATTCATTAAAAATTTGCATTGGGAAATAAATAAGGAAAAACGTACAAGTTGAAAGGACATTCTCAATTCGAAAATCAGCAGCTTTGGTTGGCCGAAAACGTTTCTAAAAAGAAAGTTCCTCAAAAACATAAATATATTAATTTTGTAAAAATATCTATCACTTCTACATTATCTTCAAATAGTTCGTAATCCATACCATAATTTTCAAATTCAGTATTCCTTTTTTATTCACAAATTTCTCCACGATTTCATGTCGCTGTCAACATAAAAGCGCAACTTAAGGTCTTATAATATAATAATATGGGTGGCGCTACAGCCCGTAGAGGGCCAGGGCCAAGCCTCTCAGCAACCACTCGTGTTGTGCGTGCTATTGTTCTCTCACGAGTGGAAGGGACCTACAGTTTAATGTCGACTCCGAACGGCGAAGTTGAGAAGCTTTTTCTCTTTGAGCATTGTCAGTGACTCGAAAGAGGTGGAGCCGTGAAATATGAAAGGTGGTAAATTCGGGTATCGAACCTGGCACCCTCTGCGTAGGAGTCGACGCACTAACCCACTACAACACGGCGACCACTTAAGGTCTTATGATCTATTATTCCTTCCACTTAACTTATACTTAGCCGACTTTATGATCTACTTTTCGATACGTGCAAACCGACAAGTTCTTCTTAACTTGTTGAGTGAAACTTAAACTGCTAAGTTCAGTATCAAGCAAACGGCCCTTAATTACACCAAAAAGTCTTCACAATTCAACAGATGATATAATGAATACAAAAGATATAATTAACTATTTGCTATTGATGTCCGACCCATTAATTTCTTCTCAGAGAAAAACTCTATGCAGTCGATTCCACTGAATGAAATCGTGAGGTTTCATTAACTTTCTCCAAGTCTCCTAGGTTTCGCCATACATTATCGGGGCTTCGAGGACACCCGATTTCGTAGAAATCTGATAGAAACTTCCTCAAGTTCATCCGTCCGTGAGACGTTGTCAAACCCAAAAAAGACTGTAGCGTGAATTTCATATCATTTTGGTGTTTATTTTCTTATTTTGTCTATCTCTTTTCTGGGGTTCTCAACGTCATTAATTCCTGTCAAAAAGCAGCAGTTTTTTGTGGCTGCTACTTCAAAATTGAAATAATGACATTTGAAAACACTTCAAACTCGATGGGAAATGCGTATTGAACTTTCAGCAAGAGTTCATCAAAATCACGCGATTTCGATTAGGTGGGAAATTGTTTTGACTTATTTCCCTATCTTGTACTGCCTCACCACACTGTGCGGCGATATGGTCGTCAGGGCACCAATAGGCCTACCTACCTACCGTCCCCCAAAGGATATAAGAAAAAATCCTTAACATAAAGTTAATTCGACTGGATGACGTAGTTGGTAGAGTGCCTGCCTCTGATTGGCGGAGTCCCCGGTTCGAATCCGAGTCCCAGAAAGTAAAGACAATACGCTTTTATCCTGTTTTAAAATCTGGTCCTGTCACTATTTGCCGTTGGGATCAAATTGACGGCACTATGACTGTAGTAGTCAATCCCTGGTAGAAGTCTGACTAGGGGTATCACAATGGACCAATATGGTCTAAGTGTGATGGTGAATGCACTTACAGCCCTCCTACCTAACCTAACCTAACATAAAGTAAGCTTTCGACTATAGGCATAACCTTCTTTCGTTATGCCACTCTAAGAAGCTTAAATATTTCTCTTTAGCGAATTCCCAACACAGCTGTAATTTAATCCTCCTCGTAAATTTCCCACGAAAGAATAGTGACTTTTTTACCACTTTTCAACCTGCTCGTCCATTTGTTGGAAAGAAAACTGCTCGAATTTTCCGTTGGAACTAACGAACGAAATTGCTAGGAAAGGTCGCCTTATAATTTACGTCCATTTGGAGCAAAGTCAAACGGCGTCAATTGATTTTCTCTCACTTTCCGCTTTCCACACGGCGATTGCAACTGCTTTCCAGAAAAATATACATTTCTCCCTTCAGTTTTCCTGTGCATTTGTGCTCTCCTTCGACTACTACACGTACCTTAAGCATGAGCATAGCAAAAATTGAAAAATGAAAATACTTGGATTTTATTTAGTGCTGTGAAAAACTCTTTTCATTTGAAATGTTTATAGTTTCCTCTTGGTTTCCTTTATTCCATTCGAGGTTCGCTTTGTGCGGCGACGACGATTGCACGACTGAACAAGGGGGAAGCGCTGAGCTATAAGAATCCTCTTTTCATGACCAAACAACAAATTGAAGTAAACTAGGTCAATGATGGTAGATGACAAGAGTTAGATTCCCTACAAGTTGTAAGCACTTAAATTTTGTTCTTTTTCCTTAATGCTTCGCTGATTCAACTCTGTGTTTCTATCTGTGTTCGCAGGACGTACGCAGTTTGAATTTTGTGTTGTTTTTTTTTTCCTGAAGGCAGGATCAGCCTTTTGAAGGATAATTGCGCTGCACACAAGCTGAAAATTTGAGGAGAATTCTCTTAAATAATAAATGCACTGAAAGAGAGCGGATTTTCAATTTCGCGAGAAATTAATGTCAAGACATTTTGAGGGAATTTTGTTTGTTTATTATTTTAAGACGAATGGGGCGTGGTTGTTTGCTCAAGTTTCAGATTAGACGTTTAACGTGGTGGTGAGTTGAGGAATACTGGCAGCAGATTGGCAACAGTCGTTGACGCGATAACAGGGATTTATTTATTCATTCAACAGCGGAAGATTGAAGTTAATTGATTCGAAACAGTACACATCCGGAAAGGAGGGGAGTGATGAATACAGGATGTTTATGTTAGCCGCTTTGAGATTTTCAAGGCTGAGCTAACCCAAATGGAGCCTGTCTGCACAGCTTTTAAATTTTTGATTGCAATTTTTATGAGTTTGCATGAACATCTTTCAAAAGGGCTGGGTGTGTAGAGTTGGAGTGAATTCTGAATTCTGCCGTTGTGCATATGTAAGTGAAATTAAATGGTCTCTTTTAATGCATCTTAGGCCTTTTGATGTGGAGACCCATTTCAGAGACATAAGCTGGTGAGCGCATAATAAATTGTGTCCCTCCTGTTCCCAAGCAAATCGGCTTTGGTGATGCAATTTACAGATGGATCGATAACTGATTAAGGTACTGTGGCGGGGGTTTCTGGACCACGTACAAAGGGCTTCGAACCCATGGGCAAACCCACCAGCATCTTTCAACCAGAAATTTATGCCATAGCCAGATGCGTTCAAATTAATCTTGGCAGGAACTACACCAACTGTAACGTAATATATCAATACTGTCAGATAGTCGAACCGCCATAATGGCACTAGACTCCTACAACATCAAATCCAAGTTTGTGTGGGAATGCCTACAGAAAGAGTTGAACTGGAGCAACAGAGTAAGTCTCTGCCGAATACATGGCCATACGGCGATGGAAGGCAATGAAATGGCCGACGCCGTAGCTAAGGAAGGTGCATCGGAACGTTTCACACGCCCCGAATCATTTTCAGGTGTAGGAAACCATGTTCTCAGAGAAGAGTTTAGCTAACTAGAAACAAGGGACCGGACAGAAACTGGGAACAGTGCTCAGTGGCACTACAATAGCATACAATAGACATCAGAGATGAATACATATAGACTTCACAGATATTTTCAAAAATATGATCCGGAGATGCAACACCGTCTGCTATTGGCAAAGACTACATAAGTAGGTAGGATTTAAAAGTCTAAGACACTGCTTCTCGAAAGCCCTCATCTTTTCCATCTGGGGAGGACTCACGTTGAACCACAATGGACAACCGTACAAATACAGATATTGATCCAGCCAAATGCCAAGATATCTAACTTAATTTTTTACAGCAAACGGCCGACCATGATCGTCAACTATGCCGAACTTACGCTCATTTTTGGCTCCTATTCCGCGGTGCCATGTACAACGGGGTCCGGAAATGGCTAGTTTCGCACTTCAGGAAGTTGATAAGCAACTTCCAGTCCTCCCAAAATCGCTCGAAGTCACGTTGCAACAAGATGTTAATTACCTCGACCTTCGGACCTGATCTGTACGCAACTAGGTCGTCTGCGTACGCAATGAAGTGCGGCATGGTACCTTTAAGATCTGCAGTGAATATAGAAAACAAGATCGGTGGGGACAGACACTTTCAACTGCGCAATCCAGTCGTCTTTCAATCACACTAACGATCGGCTCAATCTATGGTCCATCGTCATTTGGAATATTAATTTCGATATATGGGGTGGTCACAATCATTGAGGGATCAACACGCCGGGAAATATGTTTCCATGAGGAGACGTAGTTCCTCGCTTGACGACTGCATTCAATTGTCTTCATTATCTTTTAAGAAGCCTTCAACCGCAGGACTTGTGGATAATATTTTCCTTAGTCCTTTTCTAATCGTGTATCTCTGGACCGTATACCTGTGGATACCAGCAAGGCCCGCGGATACCAGTTTTTCCTTAAGACTAAGCAATAAACCACTATGCTATATATTCTGAAAAGTCAACCCATGCACAGTAAAAAAAGGCTACTACAAAAGTCAATAAAATGCCTAAAAGCCGTAGAAGACCTTAATATTAACGCTAGGCCCTAGTAGGGCCAATTATGGTGTACGGTTGTCCATTGTGGTTCAACGTGAGACCTTCCCTGATGGAAAAGATGAGGGTGTTCGAGAAGCAGTGTCTTATGTCTGTCTCGGTCTGTATCGCCCACCCGAGTCTGAGTACAAAAAGTACTATCCTAACGTCCTGTACAACGAGGCAAACGTGAACAGGATAATTTTATTATTAAGCTGATCAGAAGGCACACTGCACGAGCCATGACCATTGCCAACAGTCTGATCTTTGGGGCTTACTATCCCAATATTATGTACCATGAAAGGGTGCGCCTTAACGGCTTTATTCCTCCCGAAGCATTCCTTCATCTGGACACAATTGGCCTTTTACAGGACGCACAAGGATGGGCTATCATCTTCCATGTCATACGCCGAACAGTGGACAGCCGACTCTAATTCGAACCGGATGTCGTCCGCACCCACGAGGATCTCCTCCGGTTCAGTAGAGCAATCCCCCCCTAGAGATGGGAAAGAAAGAAGAACGACAATTTTACTGGTGGTTACACCAAAACCAGCCTTCGCCACCGCTATCTTTTCCACAGGATCCGATAGTTGACCATAGTGCCCAGCTTACATAGTTTTAAAGGTAGTTTTTAAGAAAAGAAAGAAATATATAAAAAAAATAATGCACTAGCAGCCCCCATACCTAACCTAACCTAGTGTGGTTGAAAATATCTTAAATATCAAACAATACGCACTTGCCTCATTCGTGGACATCGAGGGAGTCATTAATAATGTAGAAAGCATTTAAAAGGGCCAAAGTTGAGCAATCCTTAGACCTCGAAATACTTAGTAATCAATACCTGTAATCCTAGACAGGATACTTAATTGGAAACTCTTTAGGCCGCCTAAAACCCAATAACTTGAAGGTATTAATAAAAACAATTTCTACTACTGCACGGCGGGCCTTGGGGTTCTACGGGAACTACCAGCGGTCGTCACACAGGAAATGCTTAGAGTGCAATGCACTGCACCACATATTGCTTATTTACGAAAACACACGCTCAGTGTGGATGAACGGCATCCAATATGATTCGGCGTGGTGCCTGGTATCATGTAGAGCACTTATTATTGCAACATTCGATCGACATGGCGCCGGATGGTCTGTGTGGTTCTTGGTGTGGTGTTGGGTTTCACATGTCGACTTTGACGAAATATGGCAGAAATGCGCCCAAAGCAATGAGTAATGGAAATGGGTTGCGGATATGTAGTGTGATCACTACAATACTTGCAGAAGACTGTTGCAGAGAATATCATTAGGATCATCCAATCCAAAGGCTGGCTCTCAAGCTCCACTGGACATGCAAGCATACTAGATAGACGACTACTCTCTCCCATTCCTTGATTTCGAAATACCCTTCTGGTGCTATTTACCAACAAGGTAGGAGCGGAACACAAATGAACCCATCAACAATTCGATTATCCCTGTCTATAAGGATTCATCGAAGATGATAAAATACACAGGATCGAGCATTTCCTCTGAATTTTTAATGATGTACTGCTCTATTCTGATTACAGCAATGTTTTTTAAGCGGAGGCCCTGGTAGTTAAGAATGGCCATTAAAGAAATTTCGGCTATAAGAATCAAATCCAAACAGTGCTGTGCTGGGTCACAGAGACACAGGGCAATGAAGCAGCGGATAAACTTGCCAGGAAATTGACCGACATCGACGCATATAAGGCAATTCTATGTAGTAGTAGTTGAAAATGATTTTTATTCAATTAATATATAGACTATAAAGCCTTATAAAGACATGGCATTGCCTGTTCTGGTGTAAGGTTAATTTTTAAGATCAATGAAAAATTTTCGGTTAGTATATTTCCTCGATAATTTAATGCAGATTTGCAGGAACATTCATTTCATTTATGTGGTAACCTGCTAGGCTGATAAATAGTCCGTTCCCTAGAAGTGTCGCCTTGTATACCGCAGTGTTGGACAACTTCAAATAAAGTGGAAAAAACATACTGCCTCTCGTTTGTGTTACATATTCCACAAATCACGGCGAGTGTGGAATCGAATTTAGGCGTGTCAATTCGCCTCGCAGTTTCACCATCGTTGAGATCACCTGGGAGTATACTCGTCCCGAAAACAGTAAGGCCTATGGGTTGATGACTCCTCTTCTCTACCACAATCTCTAACTCAGTACCGGCTTTTGAAGAGTCTCCGGATTGAGATTCAACTCCATACCACAACTATGGGCTAAGGGTACTTTTGTTCACCAAAACTTAAACGCAACTTTGGCCTCTGTCTCTTCAACTTCAGGATTTGCTTTCATTCACTCAAATTTTATGGTTTAAACTTTCAAATTACAACCCATGAGATTATCAACTCCTAGCAGAACCTAAGGGATGAAATCGGGGATTTTGCTTTATCGCGATCGCTCTCTCTTTTCTTTCATTGGTGTAGTTGCCTTCTTACGTGTGTTACAAGATGGGATGATTGTGTGTGTTCGTCTCTCAAAGCGGACAAAAATAATGGTACTCGACCTAATAAAGGATTCATTGCCGTTCACCGAGACAAGATACTACGGCCCTCACGATTTGATTTAAAATTATGAAGTACAGGTGTCCCTCGTATAACGCGGTACTTCTACAAGGCGTTTTCGATATAACGCGATTTAAAAAAAAACAACAAGATATCTGTGAATCAATTCCAGATTTCACCCTAAAGCGCATACGAGAGGGCTTTAATTTGGCTGAGAGAATGAACTCTTTTTTTTCAAATAATGATCCGTCAATGGAGGGATCGAAAAAATTCAAGAGGCAAATAGAGATGAATCTAGCGCCTTATTACGAAATCGAAAAACAACTAAAAAAAAAAAGCAAACAAAGGCTGATAACTGATTTTACAATCGCATATCCACTGGGAGAAATTCGAACAATTTGTTTCTTATCAAATTACGAAAACTTTGCCGTGGAAATTTCTTCTGATGAAGTTATACGCCCAAAGCGCTCACTATTTCGATGAAATATGATGTTCGAAGACAGTGACACAGACTAGCTAAAGCACAAAAATGAGTTTGTTAATGAATGATATTTATGTTTTCCGATTGTTTCTTAATTTTTTAAATAAAAAAAAAAAATTTTAAAAAAGCTTATTGGAACATGACCCTCAAATTTATATGAAAGCTAAGTCTTTTATAACGCGAATCACATAACGCGGAATTTTCCTGAAACGTAACCACCGCGTTATACGAGGGACACCTGTATTTGATAGATGTTTTGTCATTTGTTGACATACCCCGTGAACTACGGGCAATGAAATACATCAATTCAATATGCGAATGCAGACTTTATTAGTGTAAACATTATAAATGTACATTATTAGTATAAGTCGCTTGTGCTGTTCTGCATAACATGCCGGCAGCAACTGAAAACCAAAGAAGGAATGGAGGATAGAGATATGCAACCATTCACTCTGCTGTATACGTTCTCACTCAATTCTCTTCTAATAGCGCACACGGACTGCACACAATGCAAATTCAATGTAGAAAATGACATTGTGGGTGCGAATTGTTAAAAATATCCCAGGGGAAATTTAAATAGAGAAAGTTGTTGTGAATAGTGAACAAAACCAATTTTCAACTCGTCGGTTAAACTGCAAGTTGAGACTAACTTCGCTGTTGGTCAACTCGCAGTGTTCCGGAAAGTTGAGCAATAGTGAACAAAACGACCCTAAATCTACCCACTCGCCATACCAACTAGTCCTAATAGCCCTAAGTGCAGCTATCTTAGGTAGACAATGGTTTTTCATGCCCAGGATCTTAATAATAAACTGGGATTGAAGCTTTAAGGTTTCAATGAACATGGGCGATAGTCCTGTCTCGATAGCCAGTAAATAATTGGGTGGCAGGTGGACAATTCGCTTGACGTAGTATCTCTGGAGTATTTCGACGGTTTAATACTTTTACTACCCCACACTTTCGCTGCGTTAAGAATGAGTGGACTCTGAAACCGCTTTATATTTACTATTATGAGTTATATTTACATTTGCAAAACATTTACTCCAGGTCGTATTTATTCAAGTTTTTGCTTTCGTGAGTTTCTCTTTCAGGTATTTCTTCATGCTCTTTTTTTAGTTAATATCACACCAAGGTATTTGTACTCCTTTTCACTTTCTATTCATAATAATATCTATTCATAATATGGGTGGCGCTACAGTCCGAGGCGGACGTGGGCTTAGCTTCTCAGCAACCACTCGTGTTGTGCGTGCTATTATTCTCTCACGCGTGGAAGGGACCTACAGTTTAATGCCGACTCCGAACGGCCAAGTTTGAGAAACTTTTTCTAGACAGGAAAAACACTTTGAGCATTGTCAGTGACTCGAAAGAGGTGGAGCCGTGAAATATGAAAGGTGGTAAATTCGGGTATCGAACCTGGCACCCTCTGCGTAGGAGTCGACGCACTAACCCACTACGCCACGGCGACCCACTTTCTATTCGCTCCCCATTAAAAGTCCCACTCTCGTTGTTCCAGTTTCTTCCTTCACCATTTTTAAAAGCATCACCCAATTCTCTAACTTGACCACGAGATTCCACAAGGAGTAATATTCAGCCAAACGATTTATCATCCGCTGCAGTGATTCAGGAGACTGAGGTAGCAGCTCAATATCGTCGGCAAAGCAATTCTATGTATCAAACCACCTCTTGCGATGTCAAGAAGAAATTGACAAAATCTGACAAAAGATGGAACTCTGTACCTTTCTCTGTCTCTCTCATCTCTCAAGAAAAATGGGATACTGCTTACTATCTCTGTGCAGTGGTCCTGAGTCTCTGTCAGTTGAGATACAGAACACAGGAAGAACATTTCTCCCAGAACAACCAGGATCAAACAAATGTGTCTCTAACATCTATTTTCAGGTTTATTAGAATTTCATAATGCCGCAACTGACACGGCGGTTATGAGTATGGATGAGAAAGTCCCCCTACGAGCATCAAAGGGGGTTCTAAGAGAACCTATGTGCGACCTTAGGTTAGGTTTGGTTTGGCGGTAGATGTGATAGGACCACGACTCACATAGGTCCTTTGTGGTGCCCTTATTAGGTTTTAAGGCCGCATACGACAGCATTCATTGTAAGAAGTTATTCGGTGCGATGGCAAAATTCAGGATCCCGGGAAAACTGATCCGGTTGCCTCGCACTACGCTAACAAATACTCGATGCACAGTGCAGTTCGGCTCGAGTACTACCCAACCGTTTGGTTTGGCGGTAGACGTGATAGGACCACGCCTCACATAGGTCCTTGGTGGTACCCTTATGATTGGGAATGACGTATCCTTGCTGTCTCACTCGTGAGCTGCAGATGTTGTTGCATTTATCTTTCCAGCCTTCCAGATGCTTTGACAAACCTGCAAATAGGTTTTAATGGTATTTTGGTAATATCTTGTAGGTCTTGGAAGAAGAATTATACCAGTGTTCCTTGTCTCAATAGGCAGAGGCTGGAGCATCGACAATGATAGTGGGAAGTTTCCTCAATTTCCTCTTCGTCCCCGCAGCCTCTGCATATGATGTCAAGGGTAAGTCCCATTTGTTGTTCATGATATTTCAGGTGCCTATGGCCTGTTAGCGCTCCGACAGTCATCCGCAGTAGGTTTTTGCGACATTGAAGAAGGTGTCGGTCTTTGTGTTATCGCACTTAGGGAAAAGGTCTTACAAGTAGGGAGACAGGTCCACGTTTCATGATGATTTTATTACCCACTATTTTCTGAGCGGATTAAATCATGGGATTGCCTGGAATGGGTCGGCTTCGGCCCCTTTCCTTGACAGTTCATCAGCTACTACATTGCTGGCTATTTCCCTATGAGCAGCGATCCAGCATAGAGTGAGTGTAAGCCATGAGCTCTTCGCTTGACTGTCAAGTGAGACCTTGCCGTGTACTGTACTGTATTTACCTAACCCTACCTACCAGTAGTCAAGTGATCCATACAGTCAAGAACACATCCATCTGCATGTACAGTTCAATTGATATTCAAAAGCTATCAAAATATTTCAAGCAAGAAACTGTTTTAATTCTGTCAAAGGAAAAGCGACTATTTCAAAGGCAAAACCTTGCACCAACAGGACTATTAGCTGCAAGCGTCCCACTGATCTGTAAGTTGAGTGGGATTGACTAAATAAATTCACGCAAAGTTAATGCCAAAGGCAGCAGGCATAGTAGAGAACCATCACATCGTTGTTCACCTAGATTGCATAGGCCTTGCAGGCCTACGAACACAAGAGATTATTTCTGAACTTGTGACCAACGTGAAAAACGCCGCAAGCCATGCTCAGTGGCTACAGGCAGATATGCAAAACTAAAGTATCAACCCATGTCCCCGTTTACAAGTTTCGTCAGTCGTTCACAGACCCCCATGCAGTTCAGACGTGTTGCGACTTAGTGCGAAATTAGTAATTGAACAAGTACGGAAAATCACACCGAAATAAAACAAGAATCGGTAGCTTCTCGGTAGAGTGTTCGCCGGTAACTTCGCGGTGCCGGGTTCAAATCCCGAAGAAAAAGTGAAATCTTTTTTTATTAAAATATAAAGAATTAAGACACAAAGTGTGAGAAAAAAGTGAAATGGAGCAAGTGGAGCGACCCGAGCTCAAAAAATCGGGTGATGGTGTACCGGTGGCTAGGACATCAGACCACCAGCCAACAAACGAAGAGGGGAGAAAGAAGAGGAGGAAGAAGCTACAGCCTCAACCCAACCTCGTCAAGCGCCGTTCCAGCATTGGATCAGGCGATACGAAATTTGCCGCAAATAGAGCAGCAGCAGCAACAACAACAACTGCAGCCACGACAACCACAGGAGCATCCAGGATGGTCGACGACGTCGAATACGAGTCGACAGAAGGGGAGGGGAGATTCTCCTACAGCGGGAGAGAGAACCCCTTCCACACTCTGACGTCCTCTGAATCGGAGGATGAAGATGAAGAGGACAGGGAGCAGCTCGAGAAGAGCCAACGAGAGAGGGAGGAGTTGGACGCCCACATCAAAGCCCTCCAAACCAAATTAAGGGCCAGGCGAGCAGCCAAAGAGGCTGCACAACAACAACAGCAGCTACAAAAACAGCAGCAGCAACAACAACAGCAGCAGCCAAAGCAGCAGCAGCAACAAAAACAGCAGCAGCTACAAAAGCAGCAGCAACAACAACAACAGCAGCAGCCAAAGCAGCAGCAGCAACAACAACAGCAGCAGCAACAGCAGCAACAACAGCGTCAGATGCAGACCAAGGGGAAGCAACCGCAGCATCAGCAGAAGCAGCAACAACCCGGAACGTCCCAACCGCTACCAAAGGGACAGCGCCAGACAGCTGCCCAGCAGAAGACAACACAGCAGAAACAACAGCAGAAGCAGCAACCAACCAACAAGGAGAGATGCCCTCCAATCAACGTCTTCGGACTGGAGACGAAGGACGTTGACATTCTATGTAAGTTGGTCACAAAAAATTCTTACTTTATAAAGTATAAGGGTCCACTACGTCTCTGTCCATTGCTTATCAATGGCAGACTATCACGTAGTCAAAGAAAGGTTAGCGGTGTCGGAGGCCGAGTTTTTCTCGTACACTCCGAAAGGCTCCTTAAGGACGTGGATCCCGACACTGATCCCGATGAGATCCTCGCTATTCTGCGCCAAGCGCAGAGCGACGATGTCCAGGTCGTAGGGGTTAAGCCCTTCATCACTGCGGCATCGAGAAGGGAGAATAGGAAACTTCCTTTCTTCCTGGTTCAGGTCACCCCAGACAGCAAACTAGAGAGCCTAAAAAAAATTACCCATTTAGGCACTCTGTCTGTTACATGGGAAACAATAAAAAAGACAAAGAACACGCTCCAGTGTGTTCGTTGTCAGAGGTTTGGGCATGCCGCGGCGAACTGCAATATGCAGTCTCGCTGTGTCAAATGCGCAGGAACCCACAATCGCGGGGAATGTCCTTTAGGGACCGATAAAGTCGAGGACAGGAGCAAACTGACATGCGTGCTCTGTAAGACCAGCGGACACCCTGCAAACTATCGGGGATGTCCTAAGGTCCAAGAGATTAGAAAAATAATAGAGGCCAAACGTAAAGGAAAAATGGTAGAAGCGAGGCCAGTGCCCCGTGCTCCAGCTACCACTGTTACACCGGCAGTCTCCTATGCCCAAGTGGCATCGGCTGGGCGACCGGTTCAACAGACAGTGCCGAAAGTTACCCAGGACCCAGTGGCCAGGCAACCAGAAGCAAATTTGGATGTGCAGACGATCCTGCTCTCTATCCAGAGGCAGATCGCTCAACTACAAACCCAGTTCCAAAACCAATTACAAGAACAAGCAGCGCGAATAGACCTCATCTATTCGACGCTGTTTGGAGAGCCAAACGCAACATCGGTATAATGGCTGCGTAGGCAGCCTGCAACCTGAAAATTCTAGCAGTGAATGTGAATTCACTGATCCGCCCTGAACGTCAATTAAATTTCGGTAACTTGTTGCAGACCCATAATCCTGATGTGTTGATGGTTTGCGAAACTAAGCTAAGCCAGACGCACCCACTCAGGTACAAAAATTACAATATTATTCGAAGAGATCGAAGCTACCTAGCTGGTGGAGTCGCGCTCTTAATAAAAAAAGGCCTTTGTCATAAGGTCGTGTATAGCGGTGAAGTGCGGAGATTCCAGGCCATAGAAACGTGTATCGCACGCATCCCCCTTCGGGGTGGTAAGCGGCTATATGTGATCGCTATCTATGCGACTGACAAGTCACGCATCAACCAATATTTCATTTCAGAGCTCGATACTCTTTTCACTAGCCTTCGACTGAGCTCGGAGGAGAACTACTATATCGTAGCCGGGGACTTGAACTCGAGGCATATAGAGTGGGGCAATGTGGTGCATAACACCAAGGGGACCTCATTGTATAACTGGTTGGTAGAACACAATGTTGAGTTCAAGCTAGATTTGCTAGCAACCGATAGGCCATCGTATCCCAGAAGCGGGTCCTATCTGGATCTGATGCTGATAGACAAACGACTGACTATACTAGACGTGGAAAGACGCACACGGAACTGTCTAACTGCTGTTGAGTACGAGAGTGATCACTGCGGGCTCTTCGCAGTTTTTCAGCTCCCGAACGAGGTGGAAGGACTGGAAGAGTATGTCCAGAGGCACCCTTATAATTATAATAAGGCCCGCTGGCCACGCTTCTCCAGGACTTTATCCACAGAACTACGTTCGAGTGGGATCAATCCGCCGACAAACAGAAACCTGACGAACGAAGAGGTTGACAGGTACCTCATACAAATGGACGACGTAATCAAACGTACGATGGACAACACAATTCCAAAGGTAGTTCAAATCGACAACAGCGATGTTTATCGAAATGCTACCATCGACGCACTTCACGTGCACAAAAGTAGGCTGCTGTCAAGACTCAAACTCTTGCACAGGCGTTTTACAGATCCGCAAAACGCGGAAGTCAGAGCATTGAAGTCGGAGATCAAGAACCTCCAACAGTTAATACGAATAAACTATAGCTTGGCTATAAGCTTGCACTGGGGCAACAAAATCCGGGCTGTACGATCCAACAACCCGGGGATGTTCCCGCAAGTAAATAAAATATATCGGAGGAAAGATCAAAACGACATTCAAATCGTAAGACTTCCCAGGACGACAGACAACGAACACTTACTGACTTCAGTTGGCATCGATCCAGATGAGGCAGTGCTAGACAATGACTTCTTTGCGGTGGAAGATCCCCAGGAGAAGGTTACAGCTATTGGTGCAGTGTTCCAGAGAGTGTATACGGTCAACGAGGTTAGTAGGCCGAATCACGATCTGGAGAACAGAGCCCTGCTAAACCACTTCTATCTCCGCAATGAGATAAGTCAATGGCGATCAGAGAATCCAGGGTTCACCAGGTTCAATGACGAGAACATGGCACATAGTGCCGTCGCCAATGATGGGAATCACATCTTGATTTCTCAAGAAGATCTCCAGGGTATCTTCCACTCGCTGAAGAAGAAAAAGTCAGTGGGAATCGATGGAATACCGAACATTGTGCTTCGCCATCTTCCCCCCGAAGCGGTCCAAACTTACACAACCCTGTTCAACAATGCGCTGAGTAATGCACATTACCCCACGCACTGGAAAACAGCTGTTGTTCAACCGATCCCTAAACGGGACAAAGATAAGTCCATTCCGACAAATCTTCGGTCGATCAGTCTTCTTCCCTGCATAAGCAAGGTTTTTGAAAAGATAGTCATTCGAGTTCTGAAGCAATGGGCTGATGAAAAGAAAATCATACCGGACAACCAGTTCGGATTCCGAGCGGGGCATGATACCATTAATGCCGCGTCAAAACTGGTGTCCGACATACAATGGAATAAAAACAAAAATCAGTGCACAGGTGCCTGCCTGATTGACTTGGAGAAGGCGTTCGACACCGTTTGGTTAGAGGGCCTCTTCCTCAAGTTGGTCAGGCTTGGCATAAGTAAACCATTGCTGTACATGATCTATGACATGATAACAGGTAGAAAGTTCGTTGTGAAAAATGGTGACGTAACTTCCACTACGGTCTTTAACATTAAAAACGGTCTTCAACAGGGGGCCATTGGTTCCCCGATCCTGTTTTCCATATTCACTGCAGATCTTATAGGTTCCATGCCGCACTTAATTGCGGACGCCGACGACCTAGTTGCGTACAGATCAGGTCCGAAGGTCGAGGTAATAAACATCTTGTTGCAGCGTGACTTCGAGAAAATCCAGCAATTTTGCGACGACTGGAAGTTGCTTATCAACTTCCAGAAATGCGAAACTAGTCTTTTCCGAACCCCGTTGGACAGGGCATCGCGGGATACGCGCCAAAACTGGCGTAAGTTCGGCATAGTTGACCCGCATGGTCGGCCGTTAGCTGTAAAAAGTGTAGTTAGATACCTAGGCATTTGGCTGGATCAATATCTGTATTTTGACAAACATATAGATATTGCTCTGACGAAAGCCAGAAAAGCCTTTGCTGCGGCAAGAAGGTTGTTTTTCAGCAGCCAACTTGATACCAGAGTGAAGGTAATCTGCTACATGGCCCTAGTACGGCCTATTATGGTGTACGGTTGTCCATTGTGGTTCAACGTGAGTCCTTCCCAGATGGAAAAGATGAGGGTGTTCGAAAGGCAGTGTCTTAGGAGCTGTCTCCGTCTGTATCGCACACCCGAGTCTGAGTACAAGAAGTACTACCCTAACGAGGTCTTGTACAACGAAGCAAACGTGAATAGGGTAGATAATTTTATTATTAAACTAATCAGAAGGCACACTGCACGAGCTATGACCTCGTCCAACAGTCTGATCTTTGGGGCTTACTACCCCAATAGTATGTACCATGAAAGGGTGCGCCTTAACGGCTTTATTCCTCCCGAAGCATTCCTCTATCTAGACACAATTGGCCTAATACAGGATCCACAAGGATGTCCTATCATCTTCCATGTCGTACGCCGAACAGTGGATAGGCGACTTCAATACGAACCGGATGTCGTTCGCACCCACGAGGATCTCCTCCGGTTCAGTTGAGCGATCCCCGCTCGAGATAGGAAAGAGTCTGCCAAAGAACGGCAATTTTACTGGTGGGTACACCAAAACCAGCCTCCGCCACCGCTAGCTTTTCAAGAGGATCAGATAGCTCACCATAGTGGCCAGCTTACATAGTTTCTAAGGTAGATATTAAAAAAAAAAAAATCCAAAAAAAAAAAAAAAAAATTAAAAAACAAAAAATCGAAAAAAATTAATAAAACAACAAAACCAAAAAAAAACAATATATGAATTAAAAACAAAAAAAAGGTGCATCACGGCGTATAAATTATATATGTTATGCATATACACAACATATACGCCCTGGTGCACGTGTCCGTACTGTTACGGACATAATTAAGATAGTATTAAGTTTTATTTTAGGGTAAGTTAGTATAAGGTAGCTTAAGTAGTTAGGTTTAGCCAAGTTTTTTATAAGTTTTCTTGGCAAAGTAATAAATAAATAAAAGATTGTCACAAAAGACTAAAAAAAACGTAGATTAAGCCGAAAGGCACATTTATAACATAGATTAGATTAGCTTAGAGTACCCGCATGGGGTCAGTAGGTTAGTATTAAGAACAATTGTAATTCTTAAGATTGTTAAGCTAGTTTTAAGTAATTTTGTCTAGCAAGTAAGAAACATAGAATTAATTAAATAAAATTGCAAAAAAAAACACTTCGTTATTGTACGAGTGTAGCATGCATCCAAGCCACCGGTGTCCCACAAGGCGCGCATAACCATGCCGAGAGATACACTCCCCCAGACGGTGACTCTCTCAGTCAGTGTTCAACATTATAATTTACATAAATTCGAATTTAAAATACCTGCATCGTGTCCCATCGTTGGAATACATGACAAACTTCACACAGAACACCATGTCACCCCGAAGTGGCAACCATCACCCAGACTCAGTCACTGCATGTGTGTGTTGGCTTGACAAAGGAAGAGAATCGCTTCGGGGTGTCCCAGCTCACCCCTCGCACACTCAATGTATGCCAGTGGGTGCACTCGTGTTTCAATGTGCGACATTCATCAGAATAATTTGTCGTTACCAGCAGCAGCCAGCAGTCAGCAGTCCGCCCTCTTGATCGCCCTGAGTGATGTTTTGATGCAAGGAAAATCGTTATTTAAATACGTCAAGCCTCTTAACTGGGTCGCCTTTATTTTTAATTACTTTTGGGAAACTTGTATTCTCTTGCGAGACAATGAGGCCGCATCGACGAAGCAAATTCCTCCGTCTATCGATAAGGCACAAGTGACATTTGCTCTCAGAGGAGGCAGCGCACACTACCGATGGCCACGAAAAAACTCAAGCAGCGAGACCGCAACGATTTTGTTGATATTTACCCGTCCATATGATTTGCTAAATCTGTGCTACACTCTCTCGCTCAACGTCGGTGCGTGAAGCCAAACGCTAACGCGAAACAGACACGGTGGTGGTTGAGGAGGCGTTTCTCAAATCGCAAGCAACGAACGGGTGTTTGTTGATGTTGATGAAATGAAACTCATTAACATTTTAATGAGAAAATGCGTAGAATCTCATTTTTGTGTCTGTATTTTCTGGAATTGTTTTCTGCTCACTTTTACGACCTCTTCAACTCAAGTCTTCCCAGAAAGGTGTGTTAATTCATCCACCAGAGGGATGATAATCCCCCTAAGCTCCTGGGGGTACAGTAGCACCGTAGCGCTTATGAAACAATTTAAAAACAATTTTACGACAGAGTCGCAGCCATTTCCATACACAATGAGAATGAATTTTTTTCGTGACGTGCTTGATTATCGTAAAAATCTCCAAGTGTCATTGGAGAGCGAACCTCGATGGCGAGACTGAGTGTGAGGAGGGATGGGTGGGGGATGACGACAGCGAATAGTTGATGTGTAAAAAGTTTTATGCGGCTAATTAACCCTTGTCGAAAGTTGTTAACTGGATTTACATGTTTAACGAGAATGAACGAGACTGTGAACAATGATTTCTGATTAATGTCCGAAATGGACCTTTACCACCATCTGCTGTGCAGTTGCTTTCATTGAACGCTCGTCAACGAGAAGGTCACTATAAAATTCAGTACACTTAGATGAGAGTTGTTTTTTAAACTCTGGGATATTTGAATATTCTTCAAATAATAGTAATTCCCGAAACAATTCATCTACATTTTCTTCAGTGAGAAGTTGGCCTGGCATGGCAATTACAGATAAGTTAGTTTAGGTGGGATACAAGTGGCTGGAGGCACAATAAAGTCTCAGTTAGACCGGCACAGAGCGCTTGTGATATTCATAAAGGGTCTTACAATAGGAACTTTCGAGCTTTGACAGTTGATAGCCGGCATTTTCTTGAAGCTACATCCATCTAACTTACAAAAAAGCCAAAAGCTTTGCCGCTTTTAGGAAAGGCAGGAAAGTCACACTGGTTCTTCGAAACAGTGAAGGCAACCTTGTTACCGACCCGCAAGGAATAGTGAATGAGTTTAATAAGCACTTCCAACAGCAGCTTAGCGGGCCTGACCAGGAGAGTGTGACAGGGAATGAAGAATTCCCAACTCCAGTCGATGGAGTCATCCCACCTAGCTTCGAAGAAGTCGACACAGCCGTTAAAAGGCTGAAGAACAACAGTCTCAGATGGCCTACCATCAGAAGTCTTTAAGGCCGGTAGCAATTTTCTGGTAGGGAGCATGAGCCAGATCGTCTGTAGAATTTGTGAGGACGAAAGCATGCACGACGACTGGAATATCATCAGCTCCTTATGCCCCAACCACAAAAAAGGCTCTTGCAACAACCACAGAGGTATATCCCTGGTCAACGTCGCCCACAAGATTCTATAGAGTGTACTGTGTGAAGGTCTAAAGCCGTTTGGCTCCGCACTAATCGAGACGTACCAGTGCGACTTCCGGCCCGGCAAATCGAAAATAGACCAAATCCTCACACTAAGGAAAATCCTGGAAAACGACCAGCGAGTTTCAAATCGATGCACACCACCTCTTCATCGATTTTAAAGCCGATGGCGATGGTCAAATTCGGGATCCCCGGAAAACTGATCCGGTTGTGTCGCACTGCGCTTACAAATACCGTATGCACCGTGCAGTTCGGCTCAAAGACTTCCGACGCGTTAAGGTACTGGAGAAGATAGTGCGGCTTGCAATTGTAAACACGGAAGGCACTATCTTCTACAAGTCAGTCCAACTTTTAGGATACGCAGATGACATCGACATCGTCAAGCGTTGGCCACGTGCCGTAGTGTAAGCTTTCATTGGTGATTGAGGAACAGGCGAAACGAGCTAGTCTTGAGGTCAATGAGAATAAAACAAAATATATGCTTTTGAGCAAGAAACGATGCGCCTCTCACCACCAATCGACAGCTACAATTTCGAGGTAGTAAGGGAGTTTGTCTACCTCGGGGCATACGAAAACTCCACAAACGACATCACTGTGGAGATCCGACGTAGAAGCGCCTTTGGTAACCGGTGTTACTTCGGTGTTTGGCGTCAAAACGCTTGACTCGAAGAACTAAGATCATGATCTACAAAACCCTTATTTTGCCAGTCCTGCTATATAGAGCCAAAAGCTGGACGATAAGTAAAACTGCGGAGCTGATTCTAGGTGCCTTTGAAAGAAAAATGCCACGTCGGATATATGGTCCCATCAGCGAGGAAGGCGAATGGAGGTGAAGACACAACCGCAAGCTCTACGAACTGTAGCAGGATGTGGATGTAGTCCGGCAAGCTAAAATCCGTCTACTGCACTGGCTCGGCCACATCGAGCGTATGAACAACAATGCTCCAGCTAAGAGGGTCTTCGAATTCAAGCCTCCTGGTTCGAGAAGGAGAGGAAGACCGAATCTCCGGTATATATAGACCAAGTTATCGCGGATGCAAGACAATTTGGTCTTGAAGACTGGAAGCAGCGTGCCCAGGACCGTCGGCGATGGAAGGCTACAATCATGGGTCGTATGCCTGATAAGTAAGCAAGTTCATCCGTCTAACAGACGAAGTTGTCCATTCACGAGTGGAAAGGACCTACAGTTTTATGACGATTCCGAACAGCAAAGTTGAAAAGCTTCATTCTAGACAGGAACAATCTTTGAACATTGTCAGTAACTAGAAAGAGGTGAAGCAGTTTATTATAAAAGTTTGTAAATTGGGGATTCGAATCTGGCACCCTCTATATAGGAGTCGACGTATTAACCCACTATGTCATGGCGACCCACATCCGTCTAACTGGATAAATGGCAGATTCAGTCTGTTTTGCCGAAACAGAATGGACGGACATTGCCAAATGATAAAATTAGTTTAAAAAATGGTTATTTTGTTACTTTCCCGGAACTTCTGCGCGTCGCCCATTTTACGGTATCCATAAGTCCCAAGAAAAAGTCCATTCCTGAACGAATGGATACGTCAAAAAAGAAAAGAGTCAAGTTTGGGACGATGCTAATCCAATTGTGATCCAAGAGCGTCCAATGCATCATCAGTCTATAGAATGTCTTTTTTTAGAACGGCTTTGGCTAAGTCATCACCGTTATAATCTCATCGACGAGTGCCAACGGTTTGTGGTTTCAAGTACATGGTGCTACGTACCACACAGCCCACGTCAAATTAGAAATTCTGCAAGAGCGATACGAGAGCATGGTCATTTCAGGTGGAATTGGTGTGAACTTGCCACATAGATCATGCGATTCGACCCAGGTAGACTTTTTTTGTGGGATTTTCATAAGTCGCAGACCTTTGTGAATAAGCCACAAGCACAGCGGCCACCAAAGCCAACATAACCCACGCCATGGGCCGAATTTAGCCTGACTAATCTGACAGAGTAATGGAAAATTTGACATTTCCGGTGTGAGCCAGCCAGAGAAGCTGCGGCGGACATTTAAACGACGTTATATTCCACACATAATGACATCGATAACCCCTTCAAACGAATAAAATATGTCGACGATATCTCGCATACAATTTCTTTTATTTAACACTAGCTGTACGCGGGGCGCATTGCTACACATTCTCGATTGTAACTCATCAATCATGCATCCGATCAGTATTAGTGTGACTATTTATAAGGCTTTAAAAAAAAAATTGGTACCAAAACCTTTTCCACAGAATTCTGAACAATGTTTTGACTGCCAAGAATTTGCGTCATCGCAGGAAAAATCCTTCTCTCTGTCGCGTCGATTATCCAACCACTGTAGTTTATTCCAGGCAGAAGTAAAAGCTATCCAAGAGGCTGCCCGCTTACTGTTAATGAACCCGATAGACGGGCAGGCGGCCATCAAGGCTCTGGATAAGCCATCAATCAAATCAAAGATGGTAAAACTTTGCCGACTATCTCTTGGGGTGGATAGCGGTCAGATGCAATCTTACCCTATGCTGGGTCCCTGGGCATAGTGGTATTCCAGGCAACGAAAGGGCTGACGAGCTAGCTATAACAGGGATAGGTTTGCCAATGACAAGGTATCAGGACATCCCATATACCTCTCTTCAAGTAATAAACACTTTGTTACTTATAGATGCTATCAACGCCGCCAATCGGAGGCGGATGGAATTAGATATTTGCAGGACTTCAAGGCTAGTATGGCCTTCAATAAATCCCCAAAAAACAAGCGCTCTCCTATTTCTAAATAGAAAGGAAATCAGCAATGCAGTTGGCATTATTACTGGTCATTGCCTAGTAGGAGAATGGGAACCCCTTGCAATGATTGTGTAGGAGCTGTAGGGACGAAGAGGAAAAGCAAACTACCTACTACTACCTACCTACACTACCTCCGCACCTGCCCAGCACATGCAAGGACAAAGAAAAATACGCTAGGCAGGCGCTAGACATTTCCTCAATAGCCATTAAAATTCTGGACATAGCAAAATTTATAAAAAAAAAGAATTGGCTGTAACCCAGCAAAGGAGTGCATCATCCAGGATATGCCATTAGCATACCAGTAGGTATCTTCAGTTGTTTTATTTAATTAGTACCCAAAGAGGAACCAGCACGTTAGCTGCCGATTAGTGATATCACAATGGATCCAATCAGGATCTAAGTGGGCCAGAACTGCTTCAGTTGTGGCAATCCCATTAACCTAATCTAATCTGTATTGCCAAAGACAACTGCTCTATCTCTTACTATTTAAGACTCTATAAAGGATAAACAAATAGACAAACATGGATTCTTATGTATACAGATTAAAGATAGGAAGCGCTTAATGAACACCAATTACCACGCCAAACGGATATCTTGTATGTACCAATAAATGCATTCCGTTCCTGCTATGAAGCTCAGTATGAAGTTCAAGAGGCTATAGAACTGGGATATAGAGAGTTTTACTCATTTATGTCGTGGCCTTATGGGAGGTTCATTTCACAAACTTGCATACCAATTGCTATTATGTTGCAAAGAAAAATCAAGCTTTTATTAAGGCGCGTGATACCTCCAGACCTCCTGCGAATCGTGGACCTAATTGTTTCTACCGTCACAAGCTGTTTCCCATGGGTAGTAATTCCCCACTTGAAAAGAGTGACGAGACAATAGCATGCATGACATGTTCAATGGTTCCGCAGTTTCTTGAAATGCCACAATCCTAGGCGGCAGTTAAGTGGAATTTATAAATGGAATGCATAAAGGAAAGAAGATTTAATTGTAGCTAGTCTGTGCGAAAATATAAAAACGGCCCCAATTGGATGTTCTTAAGCTACAACTTCTTCTTCTTCTAATGGCGCTACAGTCCGGGATGTACCTGGGCCATAGCCTCTCTCGCGATCTGTAGCCAGCTGCCTCCAATTTTGCAGGACTTCTCCACTTGTGTGAGACACCGGTTTCGTGGGTGTTCTCTATTGCGTTATCTCACTGTTTTGGAGTCGAAGACTATTTGGACTGGAGCAGTATTGCGATCTACATGGACTTGCCACCTTGGGAGTTGAATCCGTAAGAAACTTGGCTAGGCTCATGTTGCTGTACAGCGCGAATCTTCTCCGAAAACAATCAACGTAAACAGGACCAAAGATCGCACGTAGAACTTTTCTCTCGACGACACCAAGGAATTCCTCATCCGCTTTTGAGATTGTCAATGCCTCCGCGCCGTACAGCAGGACTGGTATGATCAAGGTCTTGTATAAAGTCAGCTTGGTCCTTCTAGACATGGCCCTACTACTCGATCTTGGTACTGATGTTGTTCGTACTATTTACTGCGAAGCCGTAAAGTGGACGAAGTCCCTGTTTACCTCGAAATTATTCCTGCCCATTGTGACGCTCTGTCCAAGACGTCGGTGATACGTCATTTTGCTCTCATTCACCGATAGACAAATTTTAGACGATTCCATCTCAATGCCAGAACATACAGACAGAACAGACGCTGTGTTCTACCGACCACAATGTAATCTGCGTATGCCAGCAATTGTACGGACTTTTGGAAGGCCGTTACTCTTGTGTTGGTCAGTGACTTTTGAAAGACAGTTCGTCGCTTTGTCTACAACCATCTCTAACAATTAAGGTCTTGATGAGTTCGTTTAAAGCTTTCACACTGTTCCTTAATCGCTGTACTCCTAGCATCTTTCAATGTAATGGAGCTTCTACCAAGGCATTTTGGGAACGCTCGACTATATCAATGTCACCGGTGTAACTCAACAGTTGGATTGACTTGCAGAAGACAGTGCCTTCCATATATACAACAGCCCTCCGCAACCTCATACGAAAGCGCATCTCCATCCGCAAACAGCTCGGAAGTCCTTGAGCCGAACTGCACGGTGTATCGCGTATGTGCAAGCGTGCTGCGACACAACCGAATCAATTTCCCCGCAATTCCGAATTCGGCCATCGCTTCGAATAGTTTGATGAGTTAGAGTTATGGCCCGGGATATCGAGTTGCCTGGAGAACACTCGTGTGTGATTTGCCTCCGCTTACTCTTTAGTGGGCCATGCGGTCCAGAAGATGATGATGATGATTGCATTTCGTGCTCCAAAACATTTACTAGAGCTATGTATGTATGTGTGTACAAAATTAAGCTTCTCTTATTTACAACACTGACTAAATTATCCAACCAATATTTTCCTTTTCTACAACATTAGTGAACCAATTAAATCAGAAATTATTCCTTCCCTAATGAAGATTAATGGTTGCCAAACGTAACCCAAGACAACTCAAAATAGACCATAACTTGTATTTGCCGAAAATACAACTGAAGCTTGTATCAATACCGAAACCCATTACCGTCCTAATTGCTGAGACAGTACATATAGTAATTGCTACAAATTGTCCGAGAGTAACCTTCAAAAAATACTTGCATCATGCCGTATATTTATTTGTATACATATATGACCTACGTTCGACTTAACGAACACCAGTTACCTATAATGCTGGCGAAAATTATAATAACCCACTTATTAAAATGTAAAACCCAAACTTAATTCATGCGAAGACGTTTGCAAGGAGGTGTAACCAAAACGCGTAATACAAATGCTTGAAACTGCTTCAACAAAATAAAATGTTGATCAACGAATCAAGCGCAAAGAAAAAAATTTAACGCTGAAGATCGCCTCAATTAAAGGCATTTGGAAGTACTGACCATCCGATCATCATAGTTCATTGACTGAATAAATCGCGTGATATCAAAACAAACAATGCTTATGCAAATTTAGATACGATACTCAATTCAAGTCCGTGGAGATAAAACGTGGAGTTGAATTTCTGATTGTGAACGTTTCATAAGTGTCGGTAACACAGTGTATAACCATAATTTTGTCACTTTTGACATTTTTGTTGAAGTTTTTATGTAATTCTTTTTAAGTACCTTAAGAAGACAGAAAACAACGTGTTTAACGTGAATTTAATTCCTTTTCGTCTAACTGGCTCGTTTTTCGGTTTTATTTTCTTCTTCGAATGCGACTACCTGGTACGTAGTCGTGATCAATCTCCAACATATAGCAGCCCATTGAAGGCCTCGGTGAGTCCGACCTTAAGGGAGCTGCGATAATTCTCCATCGTCACCCTGCACAACCTGACGAGTTTGGGAGGAACGTCAAAACTAGACAAGACGTTGTATAGCTCGGCCGTAAACGACTGGATGGCACAGTTGGTAGAGTGCCTGCCTCTGGTTAGCGGGGTCCCCGTTTCGAATCCCAGTGAAAGCAAAGTTAATACGCTTTAATCTGGTTTTCAAATCTGGTCCAGTCACCATTTGCCGTTGCGATCAAATTAACGGCACTATCACTGCAGTAGTCAATCAGTGGCAATGGACCAATATGGTCTAAGTGTACTGGTGAATGCACTAGCAGCCCGCCTACCTAACTTAAACTATAGCTCGTGCGTATGCACTCTGTCATTTGCGAACTTGAAATTGGCGAAAATGTGGTGGGTGTCGATTTGCACTTCGCGTATGTTTTCCAGGGAAATCTGGTCGATGGTGGACTACCCTGGCCCGAAACCACAAACTGATATGGACCTATCAGGTTATTTATAAACGGCTTCAGGCGGGTACACAAAACGCCAGAGAAGATCTTGTATGCGATGTTCAGGAGACTTATCCCTCTATAGTTGGTGCAGTCAAAGGGGTATCATTTCTTGTGAATCGGGCAAACGATACTGAGATTCCACTAGTCGACCATTTTTCGTCCAGCCATGTCTTAGCGACGAGCTGGTGCATGCGCCCAACCAGATCATCTCCAGCTGCCTTAAGGATTTCTGCGGACAGCCGTTCGCACCGGTAGTTTTGTTTTGACTTCAGTCATAATATTTCTATCAAGACCGCGTCTTAGTCAGGAGATGTAATTCTCGGCGATCTTCGTCTATATTGGGCGGTATTTGGATCCTCATCGCCGTTTAACAGTCTGCAGAAGTGATCGTTCCAGATTTTCATTATCAACATAGACTCTACTACAAGTTCTTCATTTTCGTCCCCGCAGGCTTCTATCCATATATCCATTGGATAGCTCTATCACATTTTGATAAAACTTTCGTACATCATTCCTGTCGTAGCACCTATTCACCTTGTCGATCGCGCACTTTTCGTCCTCTTTCTTCTTTCTCCTGAGAAATCGGAGTCTCTTCTATTCGTCTCTGTTTGATCTCATGAACAGATCTCTTTGCTCGGTTGCAGCGTTACTTTGTAGGCTTCCAGCTTCGCTGCATGTGCCAGCCTACACTCGTTGTCAAACCATGGGTTTTTTCTAGATGGCGCCGTAAAAAACAGCACATCAGTGGCAGCTTCTTTTTGGCTTCTTGACAGCGCCTCCAATCTTCTTCGATTATTTGCACAGGCGGCGACGAACTTAGAGACAGATTCCGGGAGACTCCCCCGACAAATATCCTAGCAGCCTGTTGCGATTGTAGCTTTCGGCTTCATACTGTGGTGTCCTTTCTCAACTCCGGTGTTCTCTTGATATTCGAGTTCGGACATCAAGTATGCTGTAGGATTGCCTTGATTGATCATGAACACCAGGTCCCTTTATGGATGTTAAGGTGTGGGAACCACGTGCTAGCTACAGAGAGATTACGTCCCGAGACAAAGTCCACCAGCTAGAGTTCGTTATCGGATGAGGTGTCGTACAGGCTGTGTTTTGCGATGACTTTAGCAAAGATGTTATGAGGCGTTCGCTTTTACTTTTTGCCTAAGTCTGCCTTGAACAACAAATCCACATCCAAATAAGCGCCTCTCTCTGTTGCAATTGCCCGGCCCATTCTACCGCACTTTCTAGATTGCGGTGATATCTGCTTTGTAGCAGTCCAGGGCCTCCGCGAGTTCTTCAGCTGCACGTGGTGTCTTAAGGGACCTAACATTCCTTTTTTTTAACCCTCGGGCAAAGGGTCCTGTTATGTCCGTTGTCGGTTACCTCGTTGAGGCTGTGAGCGCAGTCGTTGACCTTAAAGCTATAGGATTCTTCCATCGCCATCTCTATTCCAAGGCCCCGATCTGGTATTGGAAGAACCTTCTAAGCATGAGCTCCGAATATGTCGGAGAGTGCACCAGGTAACTTCTGCTGACTGTAGTTTCGGATGCCGACGTTGGCCAGACACTTCTCTAGTTCCTCCGCGGTCATCCATAAAGAGAGATGACCCGTGGTATTGACTCACTCTCCCCCTCTCTCGACTGCAGCCTCCAATGATGTCCCGCGTGGTTTGCTGTTGTAAATATAGCCTTAAATTTCGTGCGAAAATAATGGATTTCATTTTTTCAATTTATTTCACCAAAAATGTCACAGATCTCACTCGAACTTGTAAGAAACATGAGCATTTAGTGAGCACGTACTTAACCTTTAAACTAACTTAATTAAAACTACCAACATATTGCGAAATTTAAGAGCACTTAAAAAACCATTTATCAAATAGAGTCACCAACAAACATTTTAAATACAATTTGAAGAGTCATTCACATCATTCCAACTCTTGTGAAGTCCAAATTTAGATCAAAACCCCACCAGAAAAAAAAAACTGTTCCACGAATTTAAATGTTACCAGTATTGTGTATCTTCAAACTACATGACAAAAGTCACACAGCTTTTGTCCTACGAACAATCAGAGCATACTTTTGCTCTCGCAGAGGCTAAAAATAAAATCATTATTGTCATCGAATTAAACTTGACATCCACTTGAACTCGTCTTTTACGGGAGCAATGTTCTATTCCGTTTCACTGAGGACATTCGGCGCGGTAAGCGCGGTAGCTGCTATCTATCGGGGTTGAAACAGTTCAATGTTTGTGGCGATGATGCGTTGTGGGTTTTTTTTTTCCGTTCCAAGTTAATGACCTAATGAGTGAACTTCGAAAAGAGATTGCACTCAGGTTCTTTGTTTTATAGAATGTTGCCTTTCTATATGATTTCGGAGATTTTATTTCGTGGTAGAGCAGGAAACAAGCTACATACTGTGGACTCCTAACTCAAAACTCTCTCTAACTCGAACATTTTCGCCACATTTTACACACATTTCCCTCAATTTGCCTTACTAAAACCTCTCTCTAAGTCGAAACTATCTTTGATTCGAGCAAATTATTGTAGTCCCTGACATTTCGACTTAGGGAGAGTCCACTGTATGCCGAAATTATCAAGGATATGGCGCGAGGTTCGGATTAACTTTTGCTGAACTTCAATAGGTCGTTCCAACCGAGTTTAAAGTGGTTTCACTCTCAATTTTCAAGTCACTCTTAATTCATAAGTGCCTGAGCAGAAAAGCAGTATTACAGAGATGACAGACTTCTACCTCTCTTTCCCCTTAAATGTTTGACAACCGTTTTTTATAATGTGTTCATAAACCAAATTGACCAAGCAGAGGACGGCTTTAAAGTTATTTCGTGAATAACCGTCAAAAATGCATGAATATCTGTCAAAAAGCCGCTCAAATTCATCGATGGACTAGGGGGCAATCAGCTGTGAAGTCGGCTATCTCTTTAATACTACATTTCTGTGCTTGAGGAAACAAATGTCACTTGCTCTCAATTTTTAAATAGTCGCAAGAACAGTTGTCTGTTGCAGTATTGCCAGATCTAATGAGTTTCCCCATGCATTCCCTACCGTAATTTTTCTTTGAACAATGCCAGAATTACGCACATTTTTACTCTATTTCAAACGAAAATCAACCCATGTTTCGAACTGAGCATGAAACACTTTTTTGGTTCGAAATGTCTACCTTCATCAAATACAACTAATAAGGCGAAATCCGCAGATTTTGTACAAGGGAGTCAGTTTTAAATTAAGTTAATATATTTTCAATGATCTTAGAACAATACTATGCTTCTTCCTTATATATTCTTAATGGGACAAGGTGGCCAATATTATGCAGGGATAGTGTGGCTATAAGCAAATAATAGACATAATAATTGTACATCACATTAATCACAGGGAATTCAGAAAACACGACGTTCTCTTAGTCGTATGTATGCCTCTCTTAGTGTATGATCTTACTTACATAAGTTTGCGCTACAGTCCGGTGTGGCTCTGGGCCTCAAACAGATTAAGGATCATCTACCGATTTTGCATCTCTCTCATTATTTCAATAAACAATAATTCTACTTATCTGAAACCAAGGAAAAACATGCATTTTTAAATTCAAATCGAGATAAAATAAAATCAATTTCGTTCAAAAGTTTGTCAAATGTGCTTGTGCACCTAGAAATAGGTTCATTGCAACCAAAACGTGTTCAATGTTTCCAATTGAAAAGTATATTTCCCACGCGAAGAGATCTTTGGGGAGCGTGCATATTTATATTTGAGACCAATTGCGGAGTATTTGTATGATAATTATTAAAGCCGCGAATAAACATGACTGAAGTTACCTTCCGCTTGAAACTTAAGGTTTGCGAGGCAATGATCTTGCATCTTTCGTCATGAGGTGGAAAATTTGTCAAACATGTTCAACTCACTCTTTCGAACCTAAGACCTTGAACACTATATGGGGAATCTCAAATAATGAAAGAGAAGGTATTCTGAATGAGACCTGATCAACGAGCACTATATAGTTTAAAATAGAAATGAAGTATTACAGAGCTGCCGGACCTCCATTGCTGCCTAAAAATGTTTGACAACTGGTTTTTATATCGTTTTCTCAAACCAAACAAATTGAACAGAGAACGGCATTCACATCATTTCGTGAATAGCCGTCAAAAATTCATGAATATCTGCCAAATCAGCTGTGAAGGCCATCGGCCATCTCGGTAGTTTTAAAGCTATAAACTTATAGTATGTTTTTTTATTAATTCAGCTATTGTAACATTTTCCTCGTTGGCAACAGTGGCCTCGTTGCTGAAAATTGAATCAATTAAAGCGATGTAGCAATGCTTTAATGCAATATAGCTATTGCATAATAACTTTGTATGTGATTTGCAATTTTATAGGGCTTGATTAACGCGGTCTTACTGGTTATCATAGTTGACTTAAAGGCGATTACATAAACGTAAAAGCCAGTTTGATTCAAAATTTGAGATTTCAGTCAACCCTATTTTAAAAAAGTGGGAAACAGAAATTTGGCTGGAATACGTAATATATTGCTAGATAATTGTTATGTCCGATAGCCAAAAACGTGACAAGCCACTCTACCATTTCAGTCGCTATTCTGAACTCTGGATTTAGACAAAAAAGGTCTAATATAAGCCAGGCGGATTAGCCATAATTTTCACGCCAATTCTTGAATTCTGACTTTTAGCTTTAGAAAAAATGCTCCAAATCTGATTTTCAACAAGTATGCAGTGACAAGAAACCCAAAAAATTTTAAAAACGTTTTCAATGTATGCATACCAGATCTTTAAAACACACTTTAAAATCGTAATAAAATCTGGGGCCTATTTCACAGACCATACATCTCATACATTCTATGATTCTGACACTTTCGCTGTATGACTTCTGTTTCTCAGATTTGTTGTATGAGCCGCTGTAATACAGCATGTATCACCTAAAGTTTTCACAGGAAATATAGGAAAGTTTTCAAATATATCATACACATCATACAGCAGTTTCTTTCAAATTTGAACATACGTACATTTCATACAGCACTTAAAACTGCTGTAGTCACTACAAACATGAGTTTTGAAATGAGAATATACACAAAAATAAGCATTTTTGGACTTATGATTTTTGAATAATGAATAATTGTTCATCTTTGTTTTTCAAATGAGACGTGTAGGAACAAGAAATGCTAATTCTTCAAGAAATTGTTATCAAAAATCATGTACTATTAGAAAATTGTCTTATAATAGCTGAATTAATCTCAATAATTTCGAAATCATATTTTTCTTCATTATTGAGGAACTCCATTATTTAGTTTTTTGTTTGTTTGTAATCCACTCATATGGTGTCTAATTCCCGACACTATTTAGTTTTCAATGAAATTTGTCATTCAAAATTAAACGTCAAAGTAATACACATCATACAACAAACAGCATATCATACAATACTTCCAGGGGAATCTGTGAAACTGAAAATTGTATAATGTGTATGATGTATGGCAGTTTTGTATGTTGTATGAAATGTATGTGTTATATCATCTGTGAAATAGGCCCCAGGACAACAAAAACAAATATGACCTATGAATTGCAAAACTATTGCATCAAGTTTCTTCAAACAAATGAGTTCGATTTATCGAGATTATAGATTCCCCTTTTACCAAATTTCATACCGGATTTCCCCACGAAAACGGGAATTTCCCCATAACCTGTCAACACTGGTCTGTTGACAGGAAATAATAGCGTGAGAACACCAGAAAATAGCGAGAGAAAAAAAAATGAGAAAATAAACAAGAAACCAAAGTGGCCAAAATAAACTGAGGTTCACACATGTCTTAACCCGAAGAATACGATAACTCATGCGGTCGTGTGTGCAAGCTGATCAGAAGTTTGTACGGGCTGAAGCAGGCATCGAGCTGTTAGAATTTTAAATTTATGAAACTTCTTTGTGTTTATATACCACCACAGCAACGGGACCAAGATTATGATGGTCTTATACATCGATCATCGACTAATTGCAGCAACTCAAGAAGAAGTTGTTCAGCGCTAATTTCATATTTGCATCGCCATTTTGAAGTCAAGGTTGCCGAAGCAGAATTTTACCTTGGTCTGCAAGTAGATCAGCTTAAAAATGGATGCATTCATCTTAGCCAGTCTAGCTATTCTGACAGATTGCACAAGAAGTACAACATGTCTGATTGTCATCCGGTATCAACACCATTGGCCAAAGCATGGACGAAGCGAAGAAAGATACTCCAACAACGGAAATTAAGTTTCCTTCACGAAAAGCAGTGGTAGCTTGATGTATCTGGCCATTGAAACTAGGCCCGATATTTCATATGCTGTTGGTGTGGTATCTAGACCTTTGATTTATCCATCGGGTGAACATGTAAACGCTGTAAAACCTATCTTTCAATACGTGAAAGGGACAATCAATCACAGTATACTTTTAAAAACTTATAATAAATATTCAATGACTTGTTGGTAACACCGAAAGTAGACGGTCTACTAGTCTAGAAATTAGACAGTCTACTAGTTTCTCATAAATGAGATACCTGTATCATGGGCAAAAATGCGTGAGCCTGTCTACTACAGAAGCTGAGTTCATCGCTGCAACAGAAGCTGTTAAGGAGTTGACCTGGATGAAGAATCTTCTTAGGGATCTCATTCCTGAAGCCAAATCAAGCATAACTTTGTTTATGGATACCCAAAGCGCCGTACAGCTTGTGAAAAATCCAGAGTTCCACAGAATGACAAAGCATGTAGACATCCGCTACCACTTCATTAGGGGTAAATACATGGGAGGCTAATTTATTTTGAGTAATGTACCGATGGGAAAACAACTTGCTGATGTTGTAACCAATGAATATTGATTGAATATTTTCGCAACTCTTTTAATATTGAGCCAATTTGATTGTTTGTCGAATTCAACTTAACAGAATCGAATAATTCATTAATTCATTAATGAACCTATCAAAAGTAGTAAGTAGTGGGTGTGTATCACAAACTGCATAAACACACAAAGTTACACAGTTATTTATTTGAATATCTGTACATGTCATTGGAATTATTTCTAATAGACTCTCTCTCTCTTCGGAAAACTTCAAGTAGTAAGGACGTGTTTCAATTTGCAAACAGTTCATAAATATTTTGATTCATCTGACATTAAACGTGTTCCACGTTCTCCATCGCGTTTAGGCAGTATGACACAGGACGGACTCGAATCCTGGTTTCGCTTAGATAGATATTCCCGGAAACCACCGTGACCAGTCAAGAACTGTGTAAGATATAGTTCATATAGTTCAGTTCGCCGTGTTTTCGATTTACCCAACTTTCAATCTGTGGTTCATCTCCTTTTTTGAGAGTCAATCCATTGTTGTTGCCACGCCTCAATACTTCGGCTTCTTTCGAATTTCTTCTCATAATTTGTGTTCTGCCCGCCTTGCACGCAATTGTCATAAAATCGTCTAGCTTCTAAAGCTAGGATATCGATTGGTATCACAGGGGATAGTACCAATATCGCATCGTGGGATACCGTTCGAAATGCACTGCTAACTCGTAGTGCACAGAGTCTGTACACAGATTTGATTCCCTTAATCTGTGTCTTTTTGTTAGCGACGTCAGACCATATTTTTGCCCCATGCAGCTGTACGAAAGTCACGACTATCGCAAGCATTAATCATTTGACTTGCTTCGGGCCGCGGATATTCCATATGAGTCTTGAAAGAGCGTCTACCGCTTTTGACGATTTCTCGCAAGCGTATGCGAGGGGATGCTTGCTTCAATCAAACTATTCGAGTTTTTGGACTTTAATGTATCATTCTTTATGAGCACATTCTACAGCTTTGGTAACAATCTTGGTCCAACCAACTCGTCCTAAGTCCGCCAAGCGGTTGCCTATTTGATGGAACTGAAGACGTGATGATGGGGATATTTGTGCCACGTGTCCAAACCATCGGAGCCCTTCCGTTCGAAGAAGCAGCTCCTCCCGTGCTGCCCTTCATATAGCCGTAGGTGATTCATTCCAACAAAATCGATCCGTCCTTTTGAATCAAGGTCAAAACTAATTTTCAAGCAGACTTCATCTGACCTTCGCTCATTGCGTCGTCTGAGAGGTTCGTAAAGTAATTTCGGAATCAACTTAAAGTCTGTGCATACTTAGGAAACAAATGCATCACGTCGATGGTCGATTAAATTTTCTCATCCCTCGCGTCGAACTTCTAATTACACGGTCTCGAAAAGTCACAATTGAATTCCCTACACCGTGGGCAGATCCATGGAAATCCCTGAGAACTTCAATAGGACTTTAATTTCATTGAAATTTCCAACACATTTTCCTTATTGCCTCACTCGTGGTGTTCGATATTCAACCGATAATTGAACCTCTTCAAGTACGACAAAGCACACAAGAAACCCCGCCTCACTTGTGCTCAAGGACCTCCTAATCCTCGTCTTTATTCAAACCGGATTTATCTAGGAAATTTCCCAGCACCATTGCATGCAAACTCTCATAATAAATTCAATCGAAATCAAATTAATCCTAAACTGAATTTCCCCACTCTCGAGAACAATTCCCTTATTCACCTCCACCATGTCGGCCATGCGGCCATGAGACTATCCTTCAACCATGCGACCGAGCGACCGAATGAGAAGGAATTTAATGGAATTGAATTTCTTGAACGTGACATTGAAAGTAGGGTAGGGAGGCAAGTTGAAGAAAATATTCCCAACTCAGTTGCGCGTTGTTGTCACCGACGACGAACCTGGTCTCCTGCCTCCTCGTGCCAACGTGCCTTCTTTGCGAAATTCCTCAACTCTTGCACAAGATGTGCTTTCAAAGCAAAAGTCCCGAGGAATGGTATCAAAAATAGTTTCGCAAAGCAATCGACAAATGAACGCAGCCGAAGTGTTCACACACTCACTCACTGACAGGAGACCATACTGCACATCATAAATGTCAACCGTTTCCCTCATCGAACTCAATTTGTCACCGGAGTGCTATTAAACATTTTTAATGGATTCCATTGGCGCAAGGTGGTTGAGGCGGCCGAAGAATACGGTGAGAAACGTGACTATAATTATGACACGATAAGTCTGATAGCGATTTACAAGTTATGGAGGCTCTTTAATGATTCCGCTTTGCGGCTATCATCTCCACGTTCCGCAATGTCATCGTCTTTCATTTGATTTCACCGGCATGCCACCGCGCCGCACCGTCTGGAGGGAGACTGCGTGTGTGTGAGGCATTTCCGTTCTCTTAGTAAAAGGTTAATGCGATTTGATTTTATGCAACACAAGACGGGTGAGATTGTGCGATACTCGTTGACGTTGGATAGAGATGCAATTAGCTCGTGGTGCAGCTTGGAGCAGAAAGGTCAGCTGTGGATCAAAGGCACGTCGTTTCCATTAAAAGTTCAAATAGGATTACAGCTATTTGTTGTGGAATGTGAGCAAGTCAGTGGGCACTATTTAGATTGCTTATCGAGACTTGTTGGTGCGCTCCTGAAACTTGATGTATTTTTGAGCTTTGCATGCTATCCGGTCATGCTGTGCTATTAAAGGGTCGAATTAGAATTACTGCTGCACAAAATCGGTGATTTAGTGATGCTACAGTGGTGGGAAGGAAAATAGCACCCCATACTTTGTAATATGAAATTATAGGAAATTCATGTATAAAAAAGACTAAGACGTTAATGATTTAATAAATACTTATCAGTTTATATTTGTTCTGAACTTAATATCACATTTCATTAACAATTATCTTAATAGTGCAACAGTCAAGACCTATTTCAATATTGGGATTTGTGAGGGCGTTTGGGTAAAGTAAACAGTACGAACAGCACCAGATTAAACGCAGAATAACTCTTTCCGCTATTTCTTTGGGCTCAAGACGTTATTGAGTAGTAGAGCCCTCTCTCGAAGGACCTAGCTAACATTATATAACACCTTGGTCGTATTTGCGCTGATGGTTACTGGAGAAGAAGATTCAACCACCAACTGTAGGGGCTGTTCAGTGACATGAGCCTAGCCAGGCGTAATCTCGATAGCTAACCCATGGGATGGCTAGAGCATGTTGAAGCCCAAGTCCACCTAGGACTGTAGCGCCACCAGAAGAAGAAGAGGGCGCTTGGGAATACCCCGTAATCCGATCGAATCAGAGTGTTCGTTCTCCTACTATGTCTTTAAAATTATTCCCTCTTGGTCTGCCTTCTCTTCTGGCTTATTATTTTTCAGAAACGGAAGGAATCAAAGTCAAAATTATCGAGGTGACGTCTGAATGCGGCGAAGCGTCTGAAGTTATAGTAGCTTTATTATTAAATAGTGAAATGGAAAAATGTAATACTAAGCCCAATCAGCATTGCCACTGACCCTCGATGAGTGGAATGCTTTCAACATTTTAGAAAAGGACAATACAGTCCATACCGTCAACTACGAACAATCATGGGGCACTACTCTATTTGCCGGCCACAGCTGAGAGATTGTTGTCTTTAATAAATAAAATATAGCCCACCGACAAAAGCCGGTTGAACATTTCTACTGTAAACGGCGTTTTGTGCGTATTACATGAAAACGTCATGTCTTGAGTCCTTCGAGGATCTTAAGGGTCATGCAAAAATGCTTGAAGAAAAAGAAATACAGTGGACACAGTGATCATAATTTTTTCGAGATAGAGAGAGTTTGACTTAGAGAGAGATTTTTGTATGAAAAATTGAGAGAAAAGTATGAAAAATGTAGAGAAAAAGTACGAGTTAGAGAGTGTTTCGACTTACGGGGAGTTCGACTGTATTCATTAAAAAAAATCCACGAACAATCAAATACTTAATATTTATTTAAATTTAAATTTTTATTTATTACTATGTTTTCATTTATTCTAGTGAATATTTTAACTCTCAATTAAGATATGACTTACTTGTTGTAACTGTCGGGGAATGTGCTTATGACTGAAAGAGGAATGGAGCGCTGTGAACGATGACGGCCTACAAAAGTAACAAAACACCAAACATTAATTTTGTGACATTATACTTATATTATCTTAATTAATACATTTCAAATTACATTATCAGTATTTTATCAGTGCAATGGAGGGTGCGATATTTTTTAGTTAGTCCGTCTTCAACCAACATAAACAAACTGGACGGATTACTGACGAGAGAACATGCCACGTATATATAATTGTCCGTGTGTGTCCAAGTGTGGAATATGAGGGACTCGTGGTAGCATGCATCTTCTCGACATTCAAAATGCTGGCTTCGACAACGTTTTCGTTTGCCGAATGATAAAAAAATTAAATAAAAAAATGTTGTTCAAATATAAAATTAAGTGTCTGTGGTCACTTAGGCGTATGAACAATAGTTTACGGACCTACTGAATACACACACTAAGATTCCTAACAATCGGTCAAACCGTTTCGGAGTTTTGTTACAAACACTGTGACACGACAATCTTATTTATTAGATATACAGTAGACTCTCGATAACGTGAACAATTAATTCCCAAGAGACACGTTTGCGGGACACTTCACGTTTCCGAAGGTAAAATTTTAATAAGAGTATAGGGCAATCCCGCTGTAGATTTTCATTTTAAAATGTCTTATCTTTAACAAATTAAAAATAATGTTTTCATTTATTTAATTTTAAGCAAAAAGTTATTCCATAGGAACATATCAAATAAGAGGTTATGGCATAAAACAAAAAAAATAATATAATGGGTGGTGCTTCAGCCTGTAGAGGGCCAGGGCCAAGCTTATTTTTATTACGCTTTGAGCATTGTCAGTGACTCCAAAGAGGTGGGGCCATGAAAAATTATTTTGGTCGTAGCGGGTATCGAACCCAGGTGGAGAGGTTCAGCTGCGTAGGAGTCGACGCAGTAGCTACTACGCCACAGCGACTCACTATGTCATAAAAGGTAAAATTAAATATTGAACGCTGGCATTATCGATACGAAATTTAATGGACAAAATCAATCAATTCTTTTTCTCCAAAAGCATTCTCACTGCTTTTCCCTAAATATTGTATCAAGAATAAGGAAGCAGCTTGTTCAAACAGATTACTCTTAACCTGAACAAAAATTGATGTTCACGTTTTAGAGTGTTCATAATTTGTTCACGTTTTAGAGATTTCAAGCAAAAAAAAATCTTTTCACATTATCCAGTGTTCACGTTATCGAGAGTCTACAGTATTTTTCTAGGTATAATTTTCACGGTGCCACCTCTTTCGAGTCACTGACAATTCTTAAGTAGTAATAACAGTCTAGAAAAGCTTCTTAAACTTGGCCAAACGGAGTCGGAATAAAACTGTAGGCCCCTTCCACTCGTGAGAGAAAAATAGCACGCACAACACGAGTGGTTGCTGAGAGCCTAGGCCCAAGTCTGAAAAATATCCGGCTTTTATAAAGCCCACATTAGCAGGTGTGGCGAGGAGGAAGGATTTCAATTTATACCATTTCCTATTAGTGTTTGTGATGTGCTCGACTAAGATAGTTTTGACCCTTTTCGATTGAAACAATTATATGCCCTGGGCAAATCGTAGAATCCGCAACATGATTCTTTTACTTCTTGGTTATCTTAGCTCGATCCATTTCTGATAGACAGGTATAAGTGCTGTGACGGAAATGTTGTACTGACCATCGGCTCTTACACTTTTCCCATATAGATAGGATTAACTTCAATGATATCACTGCATGTTTCCTATCATAAAATTAAATGGACTCTTTTTTATAAAAGCAACTTGGATTTAAATGTTTTATGCAATCAAAGGCACGAATTAGTTCAGAAACATTACAAGACATTGGTTTATGAACACGTTATAAAAAACAGGTGTCAAAAATCTTAAGGGGAAAGAGAGGGAGAAGTCGGGCATCTATGTAATACTTCATTTCTGTTTAAAATATAAGTACATACATAAAAATAATAATGACTACATTTTTAGGACAAACTGGAACAAAGTAAATCCCTCGCAAAAGATTTCAATTAAACAGTCGATTTCGGCAGCGAAATTGGATACTAAGGTCAGCACTCCTTCTTATTCAAGCGAAAAAGTTCAACGCTCGTTACAACAAAATGGCGGATTTGTTTTGCAGTTGACAGAGTTTTGACTTTTCAGCTTTAACAAATCGTCACGATAAATTGTTGTGTCTGAACGCAGCTTTTAATGAATTTGGAAATCGAAGTGTAAAATATTCGAATTATTGCGTTTCAAGTCATTCTTACACTTTGCCTTGCAGTTCCAAAGGGTTATTTTTATCTCTTAAGTGTTTTCAGACCAATCTTTCTATAATAATAATATCTTCTGAAACAGAGGAACTCAAGTAAAATTGAAAAATAGAATCCATCGCTTGTTCCAATGGTTACATTTACATAATTCTCTTCACAAATGACACATATTTGACGTTTAACTATTACATTTACTACCTTCTAGTCTATTACAATATTTACTACACAGAAAAATTACGTTCGTTTGCTGATTGCCGGCCACTCCTTCTCGGTATCCATGCCAGAAGAATAAGAGCCCCCCTACAACGCCTACTGCAGAAGCTGTAGAGACGAGGAGGAGGAAGAAAATACGTTTTATCTCCTCGGCACTTGTTTTATGCGATTCCATCAGGCAGGCGACCACTTTGCAGCCCCAGGATGAGGTGGTTGGACCAAGTCCATAAGATCGCCTGGTTACGCTTAGGCATACCCCTGATAAGTTAGGGTCGATGGAGGAGGATCGCATTGCCTGGAGATATCTCGTGCGCGCTTTACCCCCGAGACACCTTTAATGGATCATGCGGATCAGAAGATAATGACGATGATGATGATAATAAAGTACTAGAAGGATAAAAAAACGGAGCGTGGTACTGCTTCTAAGGTCAAGATTAGTAAGTCAATCTTCAGGACATTATTTCACGGTACACACGCACTAATTCTATTGATCAATACCAATATCATGAAGACCGCGCATATATAATCGAAGAGGAGATCGGTGGATAGTTCGGGAACTGACCCAACAAAATTGCTATAAAATAATCTGCGGTGGGAGAAAACAATTTTAATAAAGGTACTAATCCGGCAACAATCCGAAATATCTTTAGAAGATATGGGTATCACGGAATAAAGGAGTTTGCTTTGAAAAGAAGAAACTTTACAAAAATTGCCCAGTAGAGTTCTGGAAAACGTCCAACTTGTTTGGCTCCGATGGAAAAGTCAGAGGTTGGAGACGAGCAAATACTAAGCTCAATCGGAGGGGGAAGTCAAATGGTATGGGGCTGTATGTAAGCACTGGAACTGGCATTTTGCATTTAATTAATGAATTCGTGGATAAGTCTTTATTTCTTTATATATGCATATATACAGTCTCGCGCCCCGCAACGTAAAACATACATAAATCGCCTGTGCAACAAGCTAAAAACAGCTTTGCAAGTTTTTAAAAACCGTGAGATATCAACTTATCTTGAAGGTACAAACTACTCACTTTGGAAAGCAGTAAAAAAATATGAAGCGGCCCCAAATGCAGGCCGCGCCAATCAAGACAAACAATGATGAGTGGGCAAAAAGTGATAAAGAAATAGCGGATCTCTTTGCCGATCATTTGGAGGAAACATTTCAGCCTTTTGATGGACAAATGTTGGAAGATGATCCAAGTGTAACTTCTATATCTGACAGCTCTAGTATAGAAAGAGTATCGCTAAACGAACTCTGCCAGGCAATCAAAAATCTAAAAAACAACAAGGCTCCTGGCTATGATCTAATAACCGGATAAATCCTGAAGAACTTGAACTAAACTCCTCTACTTAATTAACGCTTCCTTTAGGCTATTATATTTTTCAGACTCGGAAGATTGCAGAAGTGATTATGGTTCCAAATCCGGTAAAACCGTTGAACAACAAAAAGTCGTATAGACCCATGTCGCTTTTATCAATAATATCCAACATTTTTGAAAAACTTTTGTTAAAACGCATTCAAAAATTAATCGAAGGAAAGCAACTAATATCTACCACAGTTCGGGTTTCGAGCGAAACACTCGACAATTTACCAGGTATACAGAATAACGAATGCAATTAAAGGAGCATTAGAGGAGAAAAAGATCTGCTCTACCGCCCTACTTGACGTTTCCCAGGCCTTCGACAAAGTCTGGCATGAAGGCCTAAACACAAACTAAGGGTGTATTAGATACTAGAATCTTATCTCGATAACAGGATATTTAGAGTTAAACACGGAACTGAAAACTCAAGGGAGTGTCTTTGGCCCTACATTGTATCTGTTATAGACTAGAGATATACCTCAAACTGAGTGTACAATTGTGGCTACATATGCGGATGACACAGCGATCCTGGCAACGGGAATTTCAGTTGAGTCCTCAACTGAAAAACTGCAACGAGCTCTGGACAAAATAAACGAATGGTCAAAACGCTGGCGCATTGCTCCCAATGAGACCAAATCAACGCACATCAATTTTACCTACAGAAATATTGAAAATCGACCAGTTTGCATTAATTCTGTACAAATACCGTACGCTGATGAAGCAAAATATCTTGGTATGACACTCGATGCGAAACTCAAGTGGAAGACTACTTGGAAGGCACTCCAAGTTAAGCATGTACAACAAACTGCTATTATACAAGCATGTACTGAATAACAAAGGACTTATTCAGTCCTTTCAAAATAAAATTATACGAGATATTGTGAAAGCTCCCTGATATCTCAGGAATTGTGATATACAAAGGGACCTAGGGATAACTACCGTCGACGAAGAAATAATAAACTCCGCTCGAAAGCTAAGTATCAGACCTCGTGGTCATTGTAACAATGCAATCCTCCAACCTTTCGACACGAGACGTTTAGTACGCCAACTCTAGTGTACTAACGATCCATCCTAACAATGGTCATGGCAGGTGATTTTGCCGAAGGTCTACCTGCAACACGCGAAAATATCCTTAAATGTACGCTACTAGATCAGGAAACTTAGTTGTAGTACAGAAAAACCAAAAGGGAATGGCGTTTTTAGTCAGCAAAAATCTGACAAATCTATGTGGACACGGGTAACATAGGGTCTTGTTAAAGATTTTCACCAACCCAAGCAACAACCAAAAAATTTGAACATTTTAAAACAAAATTTGAAGAGCCCCGACACAGAACAACTTCCATTACTACGAAGATAATGACACAAAACAATCCCATACTCATGTTTAAGCATCTCCTCAAAGCCCTGCATTGAATCCCATAGAACATCTACTTAGAAACCGGTTTATGGTCTGGACTCCGCCAATCGGGATTTGTGAAACAGGACAGTAATGACGAGGTAGAGTTATCAGACATCGCATGCTAAGGAACCTTTTTGGTTAACCCCTCATTCCACGAAGGTTATTTCGACGAATGTGCCAGTTTACTCGTATCGGAAATAAAAACCACTTATCCAGCACAATTCATCAAATTGCGACAAATGCGTTTAATGGCACACTTATTGAAGCTTGGCGCTCCATGTGTGGGAGAAATCACGTTAAGTCTTATTTCAGACACGCAAACCGACATTTCTATTTCGGGTTCACGAAGGTATAAACAATCCACGTAGTGGTGAGAAAGGAAACCAACCAAAAATCCTTACAGGAGATGGCCATATCTCAAGCAATTCAATTCGGCTTTACGTTGAGCACTCCTTGCTTTAGAGGATTATGCGACTGTTTGACCAATAAAAGACCAAACGTGCCCATAAGCCAAAACGAAAAGGCATAAAATTGAAGTCCAACCAAATCGATATCCACTCTTGGGACATTTACGACCCATCGACTGCGATTTCAATTCCACATCGATTCTCATACAATTGAACAACCCGTATCCATCGAGCGGTAGGTACTTTTATTTGGATTGTCAGGGCATTATTCACTCTCCGCCTCTAGGACACACCCCGAATCTGGAAAGGACCATGAAGCATCTAACTTATTGAATCATAAATTCCAGGAGCGAATGGGGCCAGCAGCGAAGGAACGTCAAACAACTTAAATGAATTCCCTCGAACGAAGGCGCATAAACAACAGTGACGACGACAACGAATGTAATTTCATTCACATCCTCTCTCCAGCTCACTGAAACAAGAAACAAAACAGAAAACCAAATAGAAATAGAGGAAAACTTTGCGAATCAACGAGGGGAATGATGAAGAGCACACACAGAGCTTGCAAAGCAGAGAACAGAGAGCACACACAGGTGTGCCTGCGGCCGCCTTGACCTAGGATATAAACAATAGCGAATATGACTACTTCGTCCTCCGCCCTCGCACCACCGACAATGACTACAATGGTGTGGATAGTTACCCGTGTCCACGTAAGGTATGCATGCGAGCAGCAGCTACCGTGTTCCAGTGCTCAACCAGCAGTCAAAGTGCATTCCTGGGTGATTTTTCAAATCTGCCTCCATTCTTGCTGGACGTACGGCTCCTGCATCCTTATCATTGCTCCTGGTGCCGTTCTACTTTGCCCTATGCCAAAGATGCACATGGGTGCGCGTTGATGGTGCATTAAACCTATTCCGAAACAGTTGCGAACGCCAACGTTGCACGAGGGCACGCCCGGCGACAGGACATGTGGGATAATTTATTATTGCCATGAATTGCTTCAGTTTTTGCCGGCAAGAAAAACCCTCGCAATGTTTCAAATGGGATTGAAATAACCTGGTCATTAATTGTGAGTGTGTTGTGTGTGCACGAGACCTGGGCAAAGTAACTTGTTGTTCGTGAGCTGTAATTTTACCGAATAAACATTTACTGAGCTCCAGCAAGGCAATCTGGGCTGGGCTCTTGTTGTTTTGCATACAACTAGTCCTAGTTAATTATTGATTGTTTGACTTGTAATCGTAGATAAATGCAACAGTCTCACGAATTAACTACAGGCACATTGCGGATATTTCTGTTGCTGGCTGGGTATATTTGTACATCGATTTTGATCCTTTTTTGGAGTTAGACGGTGGTTGCGTTCTCTTTAAGGATAACACACCTACTCCTACGAATGTTCGTTTATGCTGTCACGTAGTTCCCCGAGGAGTTTATCCACTTATTCACTTATGGGAAATGGAAATGGAGCGTTCGATAAACAGAAGCAGACATCTTCGGGAAACTCCGCTGAGGTCACTGTAGTAGTTGAAGACAGGTGTCTAAATAACATGAGACCCCCACGGCAGAAGCCCTCTGTAATGGAGAGCCATTTGAGGTAACGATTCGCCCGACCAGGTCGAACGACGAAAAGAGTCTTCGAAGCACCATCATGAAAGCCCGCGCCCTTCTTGTAGTGTTGATTAATGATTATAGATGAAACATTGGAGAAAAACAGTACAAAAAGGGAATGAATAAAAAAACGAGGATTTTCTTATCTCTCAATCGTATGACAGACCCGATGACACTATACTGCCTTGAAAATTTCATAAACCACAATCGTTCGACCCAGTCATACGATTTTTGGTACTATGTGAATGAAGCTTATATGAATCGCATTCGAAAGAATGGCTGTTTGTTGTCATTAAGTGTACCCCTTTCGACCCATAATGTAGTCAGTGAACATACGTCAATAGTTTTGTGTTTTTATGTTCAAATGACTTACCTTTAGCACATTTGGGATATTGGCACTATGGGACATGTATATCCCAACAGGTGCGAAAGGGTTAAGACATTAAACTCTGAACACTGAAGGAACAATTTTTGGTATTATTAATGAACGGCGTTCGTTAAAGTTATTTTTTTGGCTCTACAAACTATTCATAAATATTACGAATAATTTTACAAATGAATGCACATGCTTTAAAGTACATTTCGTAGCATTAATTAAAAGTTAAAATTATCTGTAAGCCTTTCCCAACGATTTCGTACGGTGCATCAATGAAAGTGTTCGTTGAGCTAACGTAAGCACGCGACGGTGTATATCCATAAGCGTTCTTCTTCAGTTGTGATTTGTTGTGAATTGTGTTGCGAAATTATCTTCATCATACTTTTTTTTTTTAAACATACCAGCAAGTATGTACTATAGTTAATTCAAATACTAGCAAGCATCTACATTTTATTTTCGTGAGCTCAAGGAACAGAGACGAAGGGACGAGACCCGGCTTCTCAGGAGAATTAAGAAAGAGCACGAGAAGCGCGCGATCGAGGAGATGGAGAGGTGCTACGGCAGGAACGATGTCCGAAAGTTTTACCTGAGGGTGATACAGTTATCCAGTGGATATCAGGTTCGGACAGAAGCCTGCCGGGATGAGAATGGACTACTAGTAGTAGAGTCGCAGTCGATACTGAGAATTTGGAAGAACCACTTCTGCAGACTGCTAAACGGCGATGAAGACACCAATACCGCTGTCAGGCAGAATGTTCCACTCAACATCGACGATGATCGACGAGAATTCTGTTACCCCATCTTAGACGAGGTCAAGATAGCAATATCATGACTGAAGTCTAAGAAAGTTGCCGGTGCGGACGGACTGTCCGCTGAAATCTTTAAGGCAGCTGCAGATGATCTGGTTAGACGCATGCACCAGCTAATCTGTAAGATATGGTCGGAGGAAAGCATGCCCGATGAGTGGAGTCTCAGTACCGTTTGCCCGATCCACAAGAAAGGAGACCCCTTTGATTGCGCCAACTATAGAGGGATAAGTCTCCTGAACATCGCATACAAGATCTTCTCTGCCGTTGTGTGCACTCTCCTGAAGCCGTTTATAAATAACCTGATAGGTCCATATCAGTGTGGCTTCATTCCAGGGAAGTCCTACATCGACCCGGTTTTCACACTACGGAAGATCCTCGAAAAGACCCAAGAGATGCAGATCGACACCCACCATATTTTTGTCAATTTCAAGGCCGCATATGACAGAGTGCTTATTGTCAAGCTATAAAACGTCGTGTCTAGTGTTGACGTTCCTGCCAAACTCGACAGGTTGTGCAGGACGATGGAGAATTTTCGCTGCTCCACCAAGGTCGGTAACGAACTCACCGAGACCTTTAATGTCAAAAAAGGTTTTAGACAAGGCGACGCGCTGTCATGTGATTTCTTTAACATCATCCTGGAAAAAATCGTGCAAGACTCAAACGCCTACACTAGAGGCACGATCTTCCAGAAGTCCGTACAACTTTTAGCATACGCGGATGACATTGACGTGATTGGTCGAACACAGCGAGCCGTCAATGAAGCGTTTGCTGGTATTGAAGCGGAGGCGGCCAAAATGGGTCTAGCGGTGAATGAGGGCAAAACGAAGTATATGCTGTCATCGAGAAAGGACGCACAACATCGACGTCTTGGACAGACGTGGGCAGCTATAACTTCGAGGTAGTCAAGGACTTCGTCTACCTCGGCTCCGCAGTAAATAGTACAAACAACATCAGTACCGAGATCAAACGCAGAGTAACTCTTGCCAACCGCTGCTTCTATGGGCTCAAGAGGCAATTGAGTAGTAGAGCCATGTCTTGAAGGACCAAGCTGACTCAAAAGCGGATGAGGAAGTCCTTGGTCTCTTCGAGAGAAAATCTCTGCGTGCGATCTTTGGTCCTGTTTGCGTTGACGGTTTCTGGAGGAGAAGATTCAACCACGAACTCTACGGGCTGTACAGCGACATGAGTCTAGTCAGGCGTCTTCGTATCCAACGCCTAAGATGGCTGGGCCATGTAGAGCGCATGGATAACTCAGCTCCGGCCCGAAGAGTCTTCGACTCAGAATGAGTGGGACAACGTAACAGAGGACGCCCGCGTCTAAGGTGGCGCACCCAGGTGGAGAAGGACCTCAACCAACTTGGCGTGCGACACTGGAGACAGCTACCCGGATATCGTGCTAGCTGGAGAGGCTTGGTGGTTGAGGCCCAGGTCCACCCGGGACTGTAGCGCCAAATAAAGAAGAAAATGTACATTTTATTTAAATATAAATTTATTTTTTAAGTTCCAGAAAGAAGATCAATCAGGAAGGAATGCAAATAAAAGCGGCTCAATCAAACATTGGTAATTAACTTACTTAAATGAATAGATTCATGCATATAACGCAAATCATTTGTTTTCCTCGATTGATATGGATTTTAATAATTTGTATTTTTCGGGTAGTTTCGGAAGACAAATTCAGAATGTTATTAACTTGGCTAATCAAAATTAAAATAAGTACTAATTTAATATTTCCATTCAAAATATATACAGTGGGTGTCATTAATATTCGATTTCTTATTCGAATGTGTGAAAAATTGCAGTTACGGGTTGAAACCAAATGGTTTTGAACCCAATCTTTTCCTGCCCGGTAAGTTCCTTCATTTTCTTCGAGATTAGCAATTTTTTGAGTAAAAAACTCTTGCCATTACCACAAATATTGAATTTACACGAAAAAATATGAGAAATGTGCCTTCATTAATATTCGGTTTTTTAACTATTTTATTTAATTTTCATAATAAAAATTAAAATAATCACAAAAAATTAAAAATATTAAAATTTTTTAGCGTATCCTTTATTTTCCAAAACTTGGGATAATCGCTTTGGCATGTTTGCTTTAATTTTGTTTATATATTCCGGACTTATTTTAGTCCATTCTTCCTGCCAACTAACCTTCAGAGCTTCTACGAAAGAAACAGGGTTCTCTCGCCCTCGCCGATCCAATTTGGCCAACAAATTTGAAAGATTCAATTTCGATGGGGTTGAAGTCAGGTGATTGAGTGGGTGTTGCTATAACTCTGGGAGTTGTATAGCAGCCATTAGACAATATAGGCTTTATGTTTAGGATCATTATCCTGTTAAATTTTAAAGACCTGCAAATACCCATTTATTCAGCGCATTCTTTCAAATTTTCTCTCAGAATCCTGAAATAATGTTCCTTATTCATGTTCCCATCTATAAAGACCAAATTGCCCACGCCTTTAGCCGATATGCACCCCCACACCATAATATGACCTCCCCCATGCTTCACCATTGCCATCAAATGATTGCTTTATAGCTCTTCATTCTTCTTGCGCCACACCACAACCCTTCCATCAGACCCGAAAAGGTTCAACTTGCTCTCTGCGAAAATTACATCTTCCCACTATACTGGATCTTTTTCTTTGTAATCTTTAGGAAATTTTTGGGGAATATTACGGTTACGCAAGTTGATAAAGGGCTTTTTCCTAGGTACTCTACCTTTGAACCCTTCTGATCTGATAGTTCTGCTAACCGTAGACTCAGAAACACGCTTTCCGCATTCAACCAATAGCTGACTTACTATTTTAGGTGCATTAAGACGGCTGTTATCTTTAATTTTTTTTATTCGTTCCTGAAGCGTCTTATGATGTCACCGACTGTATTAGGCTTCATTTTAAAATTTGCCGCAATTTCTGTAAGTTTCACCTTTTAAATGGTGGCTTAACACCAACTCGCGTTTTTCCAGCGAAGTGTTCTTTCCTTTGCGGCCTATCTCATTTCTTTTTTAACTTGTGGACGATTTTAAACAGGCTATTACCAAATAATGTTGTATGAATGATAAATTCAAACAGACTTACAAATCTGAGCATAGGGTTCTTAGAATTAGACCGTAAAGAGAAATGCAAGTAAATAAAACCGAATATTAATGAAGGAACATTTTTCATAGTTTTTCGTGTAAATTCATTCAATTCAATATTTTGTGGTAATAGCAAGAAGCATTTGGTTTCAACCTGTAACTGCAATTTTTCACACATTCGAGTAAAAAAACGAATATTAATGACACCCACTGTATCTATTAATGAGTATTATATTATTATACAGATGGCCGAGACACATCAATTTTGTGCTCGTTGCATGGCTGCCAGATTCTAACCCAAAAAGTCATTTGCAAAGACGTGAAGCAGAATACATACATCTTTTTTCAATTTCAATTTTAAATTGAAATTATTTAATGAAGTCATTCATTGAGGGAATACACTATGTACGCTGGATGAATGTACTACGTTCGTACATGTTCGTTGGATCAATGTACTATGTACGTTAGATCAGTGTTCGATCTGCATTGAATCAATGAACTTTTCACTAAATACGAACAATTCAATATAAGATGATATTTTTTTGACGAACAGCCATTCGTTGGCTCGACGAACTAGTTCATGGGACAAGAATTAATGAACTTTTCGTTGGCTCACTGAAAATATTCGTTGTATCCTTTTTGGATCAGTATATGAACCTCTAAACACGAAGCAATGAATTGCATCACAGTTAATGCCAAGTTGATGTAAATATCCACTCATTGTGGATATAAAATTCATAAGGCCAACTATAATAGGCATGAGCGTACATGTCTTGGGTGAGTGAGCGATTCACACACCCCCATAAGACTGACTATAATGGAATCCACCACATTACTTTAAGCCTGGACCAAGTTACGTACTTCTCATTAACAAGACTCTTCTTGTAACTTGATACCACCTATAATAATAGAAATTTCAGACAAAACTAATCATACCACCACCCCTTGGGGAATAGAGGGTGGTATCACCAGTGATACTTTGTGTTATTATATTGCTTCAAAAGCTTCATACTGACTTATTAAATTTAAAATTTTGTATATTAAATCTTACTGATCATATTTCACGCAGCTTAAACAAACTATTTAAAACAATATACCAGCGAATAATTTCATAAAATAATTGCGCAAAGTCGACATGGTGGCAAAATCATGCTTTAACTGATCGCAATTGACGTAATTTAAGAACGAGAGAAATGCCACGTTGCTCAAAAACAAGACAATGGCTCGGCAAACTATCTCCTCAAAGGGGTTCTACCGAATTCCAATAGATAGCGTAGACAAAATTCTATACTTAACGTATCACCGGTAATACCGGAGGTCTCAGGGGTGCCTTTCACGGCACTTGAAGAACAGGCGAAACGAGGTGGTCTTAAGGTAAATGAGGATACGACGAAACATATAGTGTCAACCAGATAACGAACCGCTGCAAATCACCTAAGACAAAACATCACAATTGACATCTAACATTTTGACATTTTCCTACCTTGGGGCTACCCCGAGCCCCTGACTCAAAGGATCAAGACCATGCTCTACAAAACTCTTATTTTACCAGTCCTGAGCCGAAGGCTGGACGCTAAGCGGAACTGATTATTGGTGCCTTCGAAAGAAAAATTCTATGTCGGATATATGTTCCCGTCTGCGAGGAAGGCGAATGGAGGAGAAGATACATCCGCGAGCTCTACGAGCTGTACCAGGATGTGGATGTAGTCCAGAAGGAAAAAATCGGGCACATAGAGCGCATGGACAACGATGCTCCAGCTAAGAGGGTCTTCGAATCCGAGCCTAATAGTTGAGAAGGAGAAGAAGACCGAATCTCCGGCATAACGACCAAGTAATCGGGGATGCAAGACAGTTTGGTCTTGATGACTGGAAGCAGCGTGCCCAGCAATGGAAAGCAGATATTGCTCAGGGTTGAACCCTGCATGTGTCATATGCCTGATAAGTAAGTAAGTAAGTAAGCGTGGTATGTATTAGTAGCTGATATTTTTAAAGTCTTGAAATCAACTGTGTTCTACGTAAAAACTAACAAGATAAAATTCATCCAAATAAAAGGTTTTTTTTTTCTGGTTGCCCACTATATTTTTGTTTTTCTCTATAGTCTGGACAATGGCTAGACTATCGAGGCTGTACTCTACTTCTGACTACTTTTCCTTCGGTTCTTAGAAAATCTTGTGTATGTGCCTTAAGGATGCACACAAAGGCTCAACAATATCAAGGTATTTATTTAAGAATGCGTTCATTAACTATAATAGGATAATAAGAAATCCTATTATAGCTCGATGGTGGTGAAGCACTCAACGTTGTCAACATTCAGGGTAGCAAGTGTTTGATATCTCCTCAAGGAGGATTCTTATCTCCCCTAACGTGGAGTCTAGTTGTAGATGAACTTCTAGAGATACTAACAAACCATGGGATCAGATGACGCGTGCTCTAATGATTTGTCGGAGCTTGGCGGCCAAGTCCTGGGGATGTAATCCAAGTCTCCTAAGACGGATATACACTGCTATTGTCAGACCAACAATTGGTGAAATAGCATGGTCCTAAAGAACCAACCTGATCAGTGCAAGAGAGGTACTGAACAAAGTTCAAAGCTTGGCACGCCTCAGTATTACAGGGACTAAGAGAACGTGGGATGCCAGGTTCCATACCCGAATTTACCACCTTTGATAATTCACGGCTCCACCTCTTCCGAGTCACTGGCAATGATTAAAGAGTATTCCTGTCTAAAAAAAGCTTCTCAAATTCTTCTCAAAGATTCTCAATTTCGCCGTTCGGAGTCGGCATTAAAATGTAGGTCCCTTCCCCTTGTGAAAGAACAATAGCACGCACAACACGAGTGGTTGCTGAGAAGCTAGGCCCAGGTCCGCCTCGGATTGTAGCGCCACCCATATTACTATTATTATGAGAACGTGCCCAACTGCTGTGGAGGTGCTGACCCCTTTGCATCTAGTGAATGCAGAATGTGCAAACAAAACAGTCATTAGGATGGCAATAGAAGCGATAGGTGACAGGTGATAACATCGAGAAAATTCAATGTACTAGTCAAAAAGCAACCACTCTTGGCCATTCCGAAGGAGAATGTGATCCAGCAGCAAAAATGGCGGGAGCAATTAGTCCATAGTCCATAGACTTAGCAGCAATAAGGTTAAATGGTATACAGATTGATCAAGAACTGATGAAGGAACAGGGGCAGGAGTATTTGGACCCCGGGGAAAGTACTACGAACCCATAGGCAAACGGACCAGTATCTTTCAAGCAGAAGTCTACGTCTTCGTCAGATCCGCTGTGCGACATAGCAATAATGTCGGACAGTCGTGCTTGCACTAAACTCCTATATCAAGAAATCAAAGCCCGTGTGGGAATATCTAAAGAAGCTGAGCAGGAGTAATAGAGTAAAACTTTGGTGGATACCTGGCCATACAGGGATAGAAGGCAACGAAATGACCGATAAAGTCAGAGAGCACCTAAGAAAACTAGGTGTATCGAAAGAAGATGAAATTTCAACCATCAACCCACAAAAGACAAATATATCTCGGCAAGCACTTAATACAGTACAAACCCGATTCACACAACACTCGATTTGGGCAACTCCTCGATTTTGGCAACACAACACAAAGGCGGTATGCCTTTGTTGACTCTATAAGTTCAACTTCCAAAAAATATACCCCGATCAGTGCAACTTCTTGTGTTTAATTGTTTCGCCATCAATCTTTAAATTCATTTGTGTCTGTTTGCACAGTTAGATTTCCCTGATCCTGACAGATTAGTTTGCATGTGTGTGTACCCTAGTGATTGGAAATTAACTAGTTTCTAAGGGTATTTGTTTCTTCTTACGAACTGCTCCATCATTAATTCAGGAAATACGTTTAACATGAGTGTCACAAATAATATAATAAAATTGTCTTTAAAAAGAGAAGTGAAATCTTATCCGAAGTGGTGTCTCAGTGAACCAATTTCGCTTAAAATATGATGTCCGCAAGTTCACAATAAGCCGAATAAAGGGCTTTGAGACAATTTGTGGCTAGAGCTGAATCTGGAATAGAAAAACGCATTAGACTCAGATGGCAAAGGCTTTGTATGGGCGGAGGCAAAGAACTAGAAATATTAAAATTTCTAATGAGATCTTTTAAACAAATGGCAGTCTAATTGTTCAGCAAAATTAGAGAAACCCATAATTTAACGCCAGCAACAATGTTTAAAAAATGCTACCCGGTTAATGCAACTGCCCTGTTTTCTATAAGTTGCGTAAATCGAGTTCGTACTGTATCAGAGGATAATAAAATGAATTGAAGTCACTAGAACTAGCTCTCATTCTCAGATTCTGGATTACAGAGAATACACTAGGATAACTCTTTTTCACCTTCGAGCAACAGGAGTATATAACCCTCAATGCAACTCTTTTTCAAACAAAGGTATGAATAGGGGGCACTGTAGATCTAAAGGTCGCAGTGCTGTTTACACTCAAAAATAACAATAATAACAAAAGTATTTGATATTAGAAGGATAAAGCATAAGAGACAGGCGAGTTTTACTCGGTCATCCAGATAAGGGTTAGACCACTTCATTTCTTTGGTCATTTAACTTTATTTACCTTCATAGCAACTTTCCCTTAACGGCCACTTGAAAGTTCAGGTGTGACTGCCAAGACGAGGAGTCAGAATTAAACTATAGTTATTTCCCTTCGTCTAAAAGGGAGCGAAGACAGATATCATATCATTTCATTTTAATAAAAATGAATTATCCTAAATTTCACGTTTATACCACAAAATTCCAATTAAAACTCTGAACTGATGTCGAAATAATTCCCAAATTGATTTGATCCATATTTGTCCACATAACAGCGCACATACACCGCCTCCGATCCACACAACGTACATGGCCACAACGAAAACTAATTAAACCCTAAAGAACAAGTCCTAATTTACCCCCTTTGTGTATGAAATCAATAACAATTACCATCCAGCTATGGCAACACCCTCAACGCCCTCTGATAGAGTGCTGTCAGCCACTGCCATCGCTGGCAAAGTGTGGGAAATTAATCCAGAAAACGACAATCTAATAAAAATAATGAACGAGTAAAATTACAATTGCCTCCTCCTCTGCACACGCCACCATCGGCCACAATAAGACCAACAACAACAAAAAAAACGAGGAAAACTTATATCACATCGCAATACACAACCAACATTTGAATGTATTCCAAGGCATACACGATGTCATGTTTCTGTGGTCCGTACCCACACATCGGCAGGCGTACGGCAGCAAAAAAATACAGACATCCTCTCAGTTTTTGGTTGTCCCCATGCCGCTATCGGATTTTAACTCGTCTTTTTTTGAAACAGAGTACCAATAATGGATTAAGGATTTAACTGTTCCTCGTTCAGCTAATGACATTGACCTGTTCGCGCCAGTTTCGCGTAAAAAATGACGTACAGCTCGGTAAATTTCAATCGATTTTTACTCTCACTTGTTTGCTGAAAGATAGGGTAAATCAGGGGCTTAAATGGAGATGCCTAAAAATTTAAATAAACATTTTTATGTTATTAGTCGTTATGATGATGCATGATCTGCATTCATGCCAATCGCTACCGCAAAACATCTACTGTTGCTTGAAACGCTTGGTCATGTAAATAGATGGTCTACTGTCACTTGATCTAAGACTGTGGCCTAGTCCCGATCGAAAACGTTCACTCAGACTGATCAGAATGAGTAGACACTCATCCACGTTATAACAGGGCACTGCTATACTGGTGTACACAATGACGGCCAGACGCATTATCACATACGCGACCATCGTTTGTTGGCCTAATATCCTCCAACAGACAACGGGAAAAAAGTTTCAGACCTTACCTTTCCTTTACATCCTGTATCCTAGGGCCTCTACTACGCCTATGCGCCATCGTGTGCGGTTTCTCGGAATGAGTTTCAGCTCTTTCCAACTCTTCCCCTGTTGTCGGGTCAATTCCTCTACTGTTCTGCGCCATGTACTTATTGGTCAAACTGCTCTTCTACCATCTTGGGTAAGCGAGTTCTACTGCATCGCATGCTATGGAACTATCGAAGGGTATGACCAATCCACTGCCACTTGCGCGGCATTTGAATAGTGGTGCCTATAGGCTCCTGGCCCTTTCTCTGATGAAGCTGATCGTTTGAGATACGCCTCGGCCAGAAAATCATTCGAATGCTTCGTAGGCAACGGTTCACAAACGTCAGTAGCATTCTTGTGAAAACAGCGATCACTTTCAATGTGCTGCATGGACAAACCATTGGAGAGAAACAGTCTTAGCTTCGTGTTTAAGCTAATAGTATTGCTTTTACATATTGTGGACAACATACCGAACAAAAAAAAAAAAAAAAAAGCGGTAGAACTTGACGGAATTTCTGCGGCGCTTTAACGAATTAACGAACTGCGCCAGAAATTTCGGTTGAACTACACCCACTAGTTGAGAGAGCTCGGGAGGCTTGGCTTTTGAATATTTGATTTGCGACATCTGCTTCGGTTCCTCCATTGGCTGAGACAATACTTCCGACGTAATGGAAGCTTTCCACTCTCTCAACCAGTTGTCCAGCAATACTTATTTGATCGAGGGCGTTATAAGCGTTTCGATCGTTCGCCACATGGCGTTAGCCTCCCTCTCCACATTTTCTTGCCATTTGATAGAGGTCAATAATCCTATGAGAAAGTAGGAACATGTCGTCATCGTAGTCAGATGATTTTAAGTGTGATAAAAGTGTCCATCGAATTCCTTGTGTTCTTGATGACAAAGCAGACTTAAGCGCATCACTAATCACCAATAAAGGCAAAATTTGGGGATAGTATGCAACCTTGCCTGACTCCACTTTGTATTTCAAATTCTTCCTCTTTCACTGTTCTCTACTTGACAGTTGGACCCATCGTAAGTCGGCCTGATAATCCTCTCTGCCGTTTTGTGTGAGCGCCTGAAACCATTCGTCAACAACCTGATAGGTCCTTATCAGTGCGGTTTCAGGCCGGGGAAGTCCACCATCGACCAAATCTTGGAAAAAAATCCAAGATCCAAGAAATGCATATCGACACCCACCACCTATTCGTCGATTTCAAGGCCGCATATGACAGCGTGCATACGGACGAGCTATACAAAGCCATGTCTAGTTTTGACATTCCTGCCAAACTCGTCAGGTTGTGCAGGATGACAATGGAGAACTCTCGCTCCTCCATCATGGTCGGTAACGAACTCACCGAGACCTTCAATGTCAAAAAACTAGAAACACGATCTTCCAGAAGTTCGTACAACTGCTAGCATACGCGGATGACATTGACGTGAATGGCAGAAAACAGCGAGCCGTAAATGAAGCGTTTGCTGGTATTGAAGCGGAGGCGCCAAAATGGGTCTAGCGGTGAACGAGGGCAAAACGAAGTATATGCTGTCATCAAGAAAGGACTCACAACATCGACATTTTGGACAGAGCGTCACAATGGGCAGCTATAACTTCGAGGTAGTGAAGGACTTCGTTTACCTCGGCTCGCAAGTGAACAGTACGAACAACACCAGTACCGAGATTAAACGCAGAATTACTCTTGCCAATCGCTGTTTTTTTGGGCTCAAGAGGCAATTGAGTAGTAGAGTCCTCTCTCGAAGGACCAAGCTAACATTATACAACACCTTGATCATCCCTGTCCTGCTCTATGGTGCGGAGGCATGGACAATCAAAAAAGCGGATGAAGAAGCACTTGGTTTTTCGAGAGAAAAGTTCTGCGTTCAGTCTTTGGTCCTGTCTGCGTTGATGGTTATTGGAGAAGAAGATTCAACCACGAACTGTACGGGCTGTACAGCGGCATGAGCCTAGCCAGGCGTCTATGGATTCAACGCCAAAGATGGCTGGGCCATGTAGAGCGGAACCGATGGCGCGCCCAGGTGGAGAAGCACCTCAATCAACTTGGTGTGCGCAATTGGAGACAGCTGGCTTAAGATCGTGCCGGCTGGAGAGGCTTACTGGTTGAGGCCCAGGTCCACCCCGGACTGTAGCGGCTCCAGAAGAAGAAGAAGAATTTGACTTAAATTGAATTCTAAAGTATATACACTCATGCTCATACAATTAGGCCACATATGCGATAATGTAGTTTCTGCTGTACTTCGTTCCGCTTTATTTTCTTTGTTGGGGTTATTATAGGTTATACTGTCCACTATTCGACATATAGATAAACTATTTTCTTTCTCTTTAGCAGTTAAATATTTCAGGTGCATTCATTGCAACAGTAGCAATTGCTACGGCAATTACTTCCTTATCGTATATGCGGATTAATTGTATGACCATGAGTTTATACCTATTCATTAATCATACCTAAAAAATTGACTCAAAAAATGGGGTCCACTGATTCATGAATTCAATTAACATAATATAAGAACAATGACAAGATGTTGCAACTATTACAAATGCATAGAAATGCTTGTTGAGATTTGCAATTAATTTCCGGCGCTATATTTGTAAAACGTAGAATGAGCAAAGAAACTTCTTATTTTAAGTGAATCACTCCTTAATAATATTTTATTTTTAGTCACGTAATCCTGTGAATGCAGTTCATCGGCATTATTCATATGTAAAAATAGACACATTATGTTGTGCCTTCATTAATTGTGTCCTTGTATCTCAGATTGTTACTTGCTCAAAGTTAAATGTACCGACTTCATGAACGTAAGCTTTGTTCGTTCGTTTACCCCTCCATAATAATAATAATATGGGTGGCGCCACAGTCCGAGGTGGACCTGGGCCTAGCTTCTCAGCAACCACTCGTGTTGTGCGTGCTATTATTCTTTCACGAGTGGAAGGGACCTACAGTTTAATGCCGACTCCGAACGGCGAAATTGAGAAGCTTTTTCTAGACAGGAATAATCTTTGAGCATTGTCAGTGAGTCGAAAGAGGTGGAGCCGTGAAATATGAAAGGTGGTAAATTCGGGTATCGAACCTGGCACCCTCTGCGTAGGAGTCGACGCACTTTTTTTTTTTTTTTTTTTTTTTTTTTTTAACGCAATTTTATTTACTTCAATTTTATATTTCTTACTTGCTAGACAAAATTACTTAAAACTAGCTTAACTAACTTAAGAATTACAATTGTTCTTAATACTAACCTACTGACCCTATGCGGGTACTCTAAGCTAATCAGATCTATGTAATAAATGTGCCTTTCGGCTTAATCTACGTTTTTTTTTTAGTCATTAAGACAATCTTTTATTTTTCATTTGCCAAGAAAACTTGTAAAAACTTGGCTAAACTTAACTACTTAAACTACCTTATTCGAACTTAATTACTATTTATTACTAACTTAACCTAACATAAAACTTAATACTATCTTAACTATGTCCGTAACAGTACGGACACGTGCACCAGGGCGTATATGTTGTGTATATGCATAACATATATAATTTATACGCCGTGATGCACCTTTTTTTTTGTTTTTGATTCATATATTGTTTTTTTTTGGTTTTGTTGTTTTATTAATTTTTTTGGATTTTTTTTTTTTTTTTTTTTTTGGATTTTTTTTTTTTTTTTTTTTTTTTTTTTTCTTAATATCTACCTTAGAAACTATGTAAGCTGGCCACTATGGTCAGCTATCTGATCCTCTTGAAAAGCTAGCGGTGGCGGAGGCTGGTTTTGGTGTAACCACCAGTAAAATTGCCGTTCTTTGGCAGACTCTTTCCTATCTCGAGCGGGGATCGCTCTACTGAACCGGAGGAGATCCTCGTGGGTGCGAACGACATCCGGTTCGTATTGAAGTCGCCTATCCACTGTTCGGCGTACGACATGGAAGATGATAGGACATCCTTGTGGATCCTGTATTAGGCCAATTGTGTCTAGATAGAGGAATGCTTCGGGAGCAATAAAGCCGTTAAGGCGCACCCTTTCATGGTACATAGTATTGGGGTAGTAAGCCCCAAAGATCAGACTGTTGGACGAGGTCATAGCTCGTGCAGTGTGCCTTCTGATTAGTTTAATAATAAAATTATCTACCCTATTCACGTTTGCCTCGTTGTACAAGACCTCGTTAGGGTAGTACTTCTTGTACTCAGACTCGGGTGTGCGATACAGACGGAGACAGCTCCTAAGACACTGCCTCTCGAACACCCTCATCTTTTCCATCTGGGAAGGACTCACGTTGAACCACAATGGACAACCGTACACCATAATAGGCCTTACTAGGGCCATGTAGCAGATTACCTTCACTCTGGTATCAAGTTGGCTGCTGAAAAACAACCTTCTTGCCGCAGCAAAGGCTTTTCTGGCTTTCGTCAGAGCAATATCTATATGTTTGTCAAAATACAGATATTGATCCAGCCAAATGCCTAGATATCTGACTACACTTTTTACAGCTAACGGTCGACCATGCGGGTCAACTATGCCGAACTTACGCCAGTTTTGGCGCGTATCCCGCGATGCCCTGTCCAACGGGGTCCGGAAAAGACTAGTTTCGCATTTCTGGAAGTTGATAAGCAACTTCCAGTCGTCGCAAAATTGCTGGATTTTCTCGAAGTCACGCTGCAACAAGATGTTTATTACCTCGACCTTCGGCCCTGATCTGTACGCAACTAGGTCGTCGGCGTACGCAATTAAGTGCGGCATGGAACCTATAAGATCTGCAGTGAATATGGAAAACAGGATCGGGGAACCAATGGCCCCCTGTTGCAGACCGTTTTTAATGTTAAAGACCGTAGTGGAAGTTACGTCACCATTTTTCACAACGAACTTTCTACCTGTTATCATGTCATAGATCATGTATAGCAATGGTTTACTTATGCCAAGCCTGACCAACTTGAGGAAGAGGCCCTCTAACCAAACGGTGTCGAACGCCTTCTCCAAGTCAATCAGGCAGGCACCTGTGCACTGATTTTTGTTTTTATTCCATTGTATGTCGGACACCAGTTTTGACGCGGCATTAATGGTATCATGCCCCGCTCGGAATCCGAACTGGTTGTCCGGTATGATTTTCTTTTCATCAGCCCATTGCTTCAGAACTCGAATGACTATCTTTTCAAAAACCTTGCTTATGCAGGGAAGAAGACTGATCGACCGAAGATTTGTCGGAATGGACTTATCTTTGTCCCGTTTAGGGATCGGTTGAACAACAGCTGTTTTCCAGTGCGTGGGGTAATGTGCATTACTCAGCGCATTGTTGAACAGGGTTGTGTAAGTTTGGACCGCTTCGGGGGGAAGATGGCGAAGCACAATGTTCGGTATTCCATCGATTCCCACTGACTTTTTCTTCTTCAGCGAGTGGAAGATACCCTGGAGATCTTCTTGAGAAATCAAGATGTGATTCCCATCATTGGCGACGGCACTATGTGCCATGTTCTCGTCATTGAACCTGGTGAACCCTGGATTCTCTGATCGCCATTGACTTATCTCATTGCGGAGATAGAAGTGGTTTAGCAGGGCTCTGTTCTCCAGATCGTGATTCGGCCTACTAACCTCGTTGACTGTATACACTCTCTGGAACACTGCACCAATAGCTGTAACCTTCTCCTGGGGATCTTCCACCGCAAAGAAGTCATTGTCTAGCACTGCCTCATCTGGATCGATGCCAACTGAAGTCAGTAAGTGTTCGTTGTCCGTCGTCCTGGGAAGTCTTACGATTTGAATGTCGTTTTGATCTTTCCTCCGAAATATTTTATTTACTTGCGGGAACATACCCGGGTTGTTGGATCGTACAGCCCGGATTTTGTTGCCCCAGTGCAAGTTTATGGCCAAGCTATAGTTTATTCGTATTAACTGTTGGAGGTTCTTGATCTCCGACTTCAATGCTCTGACTTCCGCATTTTGCGGATCTGTAAAACGCCTGTGCAAGAGTTTGAGTCTTGACAGCAGCCTACTTTTGTGCACGTGAAGTGCGTCGATGGTAGCATTTCGATAAACATCGCTGTTGTCGATTTGAACTACCTTCGGAATTGTTTTGTCCATCGTACGTTTGACTACGTCGTCCATTTGTATGAGGTACCTGTCAACCTCTTCGTTCGTCAGGTTTCTGTTTGTCGGCGGATTGATCCCACTCGAACGTAGTTCTGTGGATAAAGTCCTGGAGAAGCGTGGCCAGCGGGCCTTATTATAATTATAAGGGTGCCTCTGGACGTACTCCTCCAGTCCTTCCACCTCGTTCGGGAGCTGAATAACTGCAAAGAGCCCGCAGTGATCACTCTCGTACTCAACAGCAGTTAGACAGTTCCGTGTGCGTCTTTCCACGTCTAGTATAGTCAGTCGTTTGTCTATCAGCATCAGATCCAGATAGGACCCGCTTCTGGGATACGATGGCCTATCGGTTGCTAGCAAATCTAGCTTGAACTCAACATTGTGTTCTACCAACCAGTTATACAATGAGGTCCCCCTGGTGTTATGCACCACATTGCCCCACTCTATATGCCTCGAGTTCAAGTCCCCGGCTACGATATAGTAGTTCTCCTCCGAGCTCAGTCGAAGGCTAGTGAAAAGAGTATCGAGCTCTGAAATGAAATATTGGTTGATGCGTGACTTGTCAGTCGCATAGATAGCGATCACATATAGCCGCTTACCACCCCGAAGGGGGATGCGTGCGATACACGTTTCTATGGCCTGGAATCTCCGCACTTCACCGCTATACACGACCTTATGACAAAGGCCTTTTTTGATTAAGAGCGCGACTCCACCAGCTAGGTAGTTTCGATCTCTTCTAATGATATTGTAATTTTTGTACCTGAGTGGGTGCGTCTGGCTTAGCTTAGTTTCGCAAACCATCAACACATCAGGATTATGGGTCTGCAACAAGTTACCGAAATTTAATTTACGTTCAGGGCGGATCAGTGAATTCACATTCACTGCTAGAATTTTCAGGTTGCAGGCTGCCTGCGCAGCCATTATACCGATGTTGCGTTTGGCTCTCCAAACAGCGTCGAATAGATGAGGTCTATTCGCGCTGCTTGTTCTTGTAACTGGTTCTGGAATTGAGTTTGGAGTTGAGCGATCTGCCTCTGGATAGAGAGCAGGATCGTTTGCACATCCAAATTTGCTTCCGGTTGCCTGGCCCGAGTCGACGCACTTACCCACTACGCCACGGCGACCCTCCATACTGTGTTGAAAATTTAACACCGAAATTTGGAAAAAACGTTCAAAAAATGGGCGAATTTTCAAATAAGAAATCTAATTCACCCCGTTACTAAGGTGGGGAATGGTATCAGCTGTTCACAGCTGTTCTCAAGACGCACACGTATTCACAAACACGGGAAAAAAATCGTATAAAAAACGCTGTCAGATGAAATCAAGGGGCAAGGGAGATAGAAATTGGATATCTCTATTATCTCTTATCTCTGTCTGGCAAGTCAAATAAACTCTCTGTTGACACCATCGAAAGCCTTTTCGAAATCGATAAATAACAAGTGAAGTGCCGACTGATATTCTGAGCATTACTCAATGATGATACTCAGAGTATTGATATGGTCGACCCAGGAGGATCCAGCGCGAAAATCTGCTCGCTCTTCATCGAGTGTGCCTTTCAGATGTTCCTTAATTTGCCTTAGTACTAAATTTTTAATACTATATACACCACAGGAAGCACGCATACACTTCTCCAATTTCCGAGCTGCATTAGGTTCCCTTTTTTGGGAAGCTTGACGTCGCATTCTTTTCTTCTACTCTTCTTGAAGGTTTTCAGCCTCCCAAGCTCTCTCTAGTGGGTGTAGTAGCTCAGCCGAAATTGCTGGTGCAGTTCGTTAAAGCTCCGCAGAAAATCCTTCAAGTCTTACCGCTTTGTTTTCTTTGAGTACTATAATGACGGCCATAATTTCAACTTTACTTGGAGTTGTGGTACGTATTCGGAAATTTTGTGGTTCGATCAACTCAACGGGATGGGGGCATAACACCGGCGAATGCACGGTTCAATAGCGCAACAAAATGCTTCTTCCACTGATTGAGCTGGTCTCCATCCGAAATAAGTAGGGATCCATCTAGACATTTCAACGGATGTTGCATAGTGCGGAGGTTGTCTGTTAGAATTGCAAGAAATGCATAACAGGCGCCATGCGCACCCGCCAGCTCAAGAAATTATAATCGGGCTTACTCCCCGACCAACCTTCATTAGAATAGCTGCCAGATATGTCATCGAACTGTAGTTCGATTGCAGGTACCAGCCAGGCGACTTTACGGGCCACACCTTAAAATACTCAACTCAATCCCTAAAAGAGGCATGTTTTGTATAATGGCGGATATTATGTTCAGACAAATTGTTCCGGCTGGTTATTTGAAGTTGAAATATTGGATCGTGCTATGGTTCACGGACAGATCAAAAAGTCTTTGGACCAAATATAAGGATTTCTGTACGGAGTACAGCAGAAACTACATTATCGCATATGTGGCTTAATTGTATGAGCATGAGTGTATATACTTAAGAATTCAATTTAAGTCAAATTCTTCTTCTTCTTCTGGTGGCGCTACAGTCCGGGGTGGACCTGGGCCTCAACCAACAAGCCTTTCCAGCCGGCTCGATCTTAAGCCAGTTGTCTCCAACTGCGCACACCATGTTGATTGAGCGCCTTTTGCTCCAACTTCTAAAATGTTTTAAGCCGAAATCCACGTCATTGAGATATGAGCCAGTCACATTCTCTCCAAAGTTATTAATGGCGCTAGAACTCAATACTTTTCAGACCAGTACTTGCCAGACTCAACGCAGTACAGCTAAACTGGGTTAATTGACGAAAGGGGATTGCAGGCAACGAGTCCGGAGATGGATTCGCTAGAAATGGCTTGAAATCTGGGTTCATAGGTCCTGAACCGTACTGTTATGTAAACTGGACAGCAGTTACAGCGCTGATTAACGATTGGGTACACAAAATTCGCTTAGACCAATAGACCAATGGACCAAGAGATGGTGTAAGGCAACCCAACCTTTATTCAAATAGGGAAATCCTCTGCCGAAACAAGGCGAGTATAACACTGCTAACGAGCTTTGTTACTGGCCACTGTGGTAATACCTAAACAAAATGAACCTGTGCCAAAGAAAGGTATGTCGGCTTTGCCTGGAAGAGGACGAAACTTCCGAGTGCATTTTATATGACTGTCCGATTCTGAACATCTACTCTACAATTGCCTCCGAAACTTCCGAAGAAGAAGCCACCTAAAAGTCTACAACTCTAGAAACCTGTCTGAACTAAGCAACTTCAGAGGCATTGGTCTCCAACGCTTTATCAAAATCACTAACTGGTTTATGGAATAGGATTAAACAGCTTCGCGTGGTAACAACGGACCTAAACTAGCGGAAGTGTGACTGCTGTTGTTATGATTTATACAATCTGAAACGTAGAAACAAGATGGCGATGGTAAATAATCTTTAACAACACAGAGTGCAGTAGTCAAAGTGTATACAGCAATGCAGCATTTGACTTTCGGGTTCTCCAACCCAAGTTGATCCTATCGACATATATGGCGATGGTTCGCTCGATTTTAACATAAGGATCACGAGTATGGTGACCGATCCTTAGGAAAAAACAAAGACCAGCATGTATCCGCAGGCGCAGGCGTGCTACGGGCGACTACATCAGACCACCTATGTAAGTAATGCTTCATCTTTTACTCTTAAAAACACAGTTCCATCAGGCTGAGTGACCTTACACAATTACACAATAATGTTAGATGTATTACGGTTTTGCGAAATCTTCAAATCTATCACATTCACTATCCAATGTCACGGTTGCAACCCATTTTGGTACTTTTTAACCTATTTTTTTTATTTTATTTTTCTTTGGAATTTTTGGTAATTTAGTAATTTTTATCCCGTTTTGGTATATAAAAAACCAATTACGAAATGTGAGTTAAGAATGTTGAGAATTCATTAATTTTTCTACTTAAGTAATTGATTACGAACATCACCTCATGTAAACGGTGCTTAAACGTATTTTTTTGTGTGAATTCACGAAAAAAAACGCTCGTATTAAAAATTTTAAAGACACCTAAACCAATTAAAAATCAATTATTGTGTGACCGCGGAGAAGACTAATTTGCAAATAAAGGTGTACTTAGTAGAGCTAACACTTTTATTTCTGCATTACCCACAGTATCGCATTTCTACAAGACCTTTTAAGGGAACCTTTTCTAAGTGGCACAATTAATTACATGTAGCCAGACGAAGACAACCCAATTGGCTGGAACCGTAAGAAACAAAGCCAAACAAACAAATTTCAGAACTGAAAACATCTTCATCTCATTACGGACTAGATACTGACTTATCGACCAAAATGTCGTTAGGTATGACAATAAATATTCAAAAATGATGGAAGATAGTGTTTTAGAAATTATAGCTTTAGTTGTGATTGGCGTATTTGAATGATAATTCGAGTGATAATCGATTTATACAATACCATTCATATCTAGAACTTCTCAATTCTGATAATCGTTCGAATGATTATAAACTATTAACACAAGAAAGACAGATTAAGAGAGGCAAATGGAAATGGATCGATGGAAAAGAGCTAGGGGCCGTCCCAAGAACACCTCAAGACGGTCGGTACTCCTGGAACTAGGATAATTCAACCTCACTTGGAATAGTGTAAAAAACGCTGCAACCAACCGAGTGAGATGGAGAGTCATAATAAAGAAAAAAAAAAAAAACAAGACAACTCCATAAATGTCTCTCATCAAATTCGTTAATGACTTCGAAATTTTTATTTTTTCAATACTGAACGGAGTAGTGGAGTAATACTTAAGTTCTTTTCCTTTACGATTTTCTTATATTCTGCTTATGTTCCTGATTAATATTTCTCGTCAAGAACTATTTGTTACTTGTTCTCGTTCTGAAGAGAGTATATAGTAAGTAATTAGTTAGTAGTCATTCGAATGATTCTGATGTTGTACTAATCGATAATTATCACTCGAATAATCATTCGAATGGCCCCATCTCGATTCTTAAAGTCATTCGATTATGTCCATCACTGGAATTATTTTTATAAGGAAAATTTGTTTTTTTCTAATAATTAAATTAAAAAAAATTTTAATATATGGGAGGCGCGACAGCCCGAGGCGGACATGCTTCTCAGCAACCACTGCGAGTTGTGCCTGCTATTTATTCTTTCACGAGTGGAAGGGACCTACAGTTTAATGCTGACTCCGAACGGCGAAATTGAGAAGCTTTTTCCAGACAGGAATACTCTTTAAGCATTGTCAGTGACTCGAAAAAACTTTAAACAATTTAATTTTTGTTTTAAACTTAAATGAATTTCTTTTAATTTTAAACTCCCTCCTAGGTTAGTTTTTCCACCATTAAGTGCTATATTTCTTTGAAAGTAAATGTTTTCAAATGTCTCCTGCTCGTAAAGCAAATATTTCACAACCAAAGCGAAAATATTAATGTATCCACCTTAAAAATTTTTTATAATATTTTTAAATCGTTTGATAACTTTATTTCTGACTTTGGTAGCAAATTGTTTTTAGGAGTGGCAACTATGCATTTTCTTTTTGTTGAAGTATTCAACAAAAAACTGAACCTCAACCAACACACGTTGCATTTACACATTGCTCACTACATCAAGGGTTGACCAATCGTACGACAGCTGATCAACACAATAAGCCAATAGCAGTGACTGACCATGCAGGTCACAAGTCACACACAACTCAAGCGATGAACAACCGAGCGGGAACTATATCAACATAATCAGCGATCAGCAGTAATTTAACGGGTTGGACACCAGCAATAAATCGGGTCATAAACGATAAATTAAGAGAAGAATATAAATAAAATTGTTGTATAAATGATCATGCAGACAAAAGAATAATATCAGATCTAAGTAAGTAACGCAGAGTGCAGTAGTCATTTTTGTATCAGCTTTCCCCCCAACAGTTACCACTGTGGTGGCATCAAAAAACTATAAAATCTATGGAGAATAGATTTTATATGTTGTTTCTTGTATCTTAACTCTCACACAACAATTCTCAAAGAAAATACGTTTACATTACTTTGAAGTTAAGCAAAAAGGTCTTAAGTCAAAAACTGAAAGACAGAAACGTAAGACGTTAATACCAAGCCTGCATTTCTGACTTATCCTAAAGTCTAAATTATTACGATGGAAAGCAGTTGCGCTTTTTCGAACTATTTTTAGAGAGAAAATTGAGTTCAAACCAATCACAAATCCAAAATCAATTTCTTGACTTAAGACCTTTTTGCCTAACGTCAAAGAATAATACAATGAAGTTTTATAACTGACGAGTGTGTTTCAAAAATGTGAACACAGAGGAGACATAGAAGCTTTTCATTTCATTTAAGAGAGTAGCGTTAACGTGGAATGTGAGATTTCTTTCACATTCCACGTTTTTTTCAAATCCAACAATCATTTTCTTCAAGATCTGAAACATTTTAAAAATGTAAGGTCCCACCACTGTACCGTCCTTGATCTTATATCGAGGGATCTCGTATCATCTTCAATACCCAACGTAGTCCCCAGACTTAATCTATCTATCAGCTTTGCACTCTAATCCCCGAAAGAACAAAATGTCATCATGTACAGATGTACAGCGATTTAAATGCACAATTGACAATTGATAAATGGACGGCTGTTCCGAGCGGGTGGTTCTCTGAATTCCTGAACATTTCCAGTGTCTTCCAGGTTGAACTATTTGTAATTCGGGAAGGGTTTCGTATACTTCGACTTCAGTATATTCAGGACTCTACGCATCCATCACCAAGGTATATAAGCTCAACCCCAAAGACTGCAAAAACAAATTTCTTCAGATACGACGATCTCTTGCCAATTCTCAGTGTCAACAGTCTCAACGATTCTTTATTAAAAAGTAGAAAACCAGTAAGCAGAGTAGAGTTTCAGCCGCCAATGAAACCCCCCCTTATCCTCAGCAAACGAATGTACTCAATCGGATAACCAAAACTCGTCATGACACATGAACAGCATTCGCTTATGCTGCAAGTCACCGACTTACGCTGGTGTCTGCCCTGCCCGTCGCTCATCCATATCGACACGCAATGATTTTACACGATGATGATTAAAATGAGAGTAAACGATGTGTCTTGACTCGACTGTCAGCTCATAGTTAACCTCTGACATTTGCGACATGGGCACGTGATGAATTTATTATGATTGCGAAAAAAAAACAAACAACACACACTTCAGTGCCTGCGAGAAACTGGGTGGAAAAGTCATTCATGGTATTCTGCGAATGCAGAATCAATAGAAGGTAACATAAACAGCACTTTAAGTCTACCTGGTAGAGCATAGACGATGGGAGGGTGTATCCAACGAAGTTGCGCGTTGAAGTACACTTCAGTGGCAAAACTCAATGAGAGGACTGAGATAGATGTAACGGCAGCCCATGATTGGAAGTAGTTACAATAAGGACTGGTGAAGACATAAGAAGTTCCTAAAATATTTATGTATTCCTTTTGCTCATATTTTTTCAAGATTCAAGCTGTTGGGGACAATTGGCGGATACGGGTATTTCCATGCTTCACTTTGGCTTCAAGAATGGAGGAAACACAATGCAGAGCTTTGAGTTATGGCGAGAAGTTATATGTTCGATTTTGTGGGTAGTGATTTTTAATGAAATAATCAAATACCAACCAATACGTGTCTCTATTCGTGTTTCAAATTATTTGACGTTAGGCAATAAGTCAGAAACTGAAAGGCAGAAAGACAGAAGCTTAAGACGTTATTACGATGGAAAACAGTTCTGCTCGTATTAGGTAGCTAATAACAAACGCAGACCATACCAATCAAAAATCCAAACTCAATTTCTTCACTTAAGACCTTTTTGCCTAACATCAAAGAATTCTGTCATCATCATCAGGTGTAAAAGGCCACCTAAAGGCGAGTCCGAAGAGGATTTTGAACTTGATAGTAACTCTCAATATCACAACGCTCTTTAATTTGATCAAGCAAATTGATAAATTTGTTCTTAATTTTACGTACTTCCTTTAGAGTAAGTCTTTAAATAATATTAATAGGCTTTGTTAAGTTTTTTTTTTAGTTAAAGAGAGATTTTTATTTTTTGGAGGGCACGGGCCTTTGCATCCAGGGCAAAGTTGTTGACTGCTCTCAACTTGGCGAGATGCCAGCAACGATCCCTGTTAAAAATCACAGGTCAAGTTGACATACAGCCTCCTCGCGGCGCCCTCTGGATAGCCTTTACAGCAACCGTTTAGAGGTGAATCAATGTATGCAGCAGCCCCCTTGTCCAGGGGTTTAAACCAGGACCTGGTCCTCCAGGTTCGAGGGTTGCACGTGGGATTAACTTCCCCACCGTGTAAAAACATCATTAGTTCAGAAACGACGAGAAGCCTCGGATACGAATGACCCTACTGCTGACGACCATGGACAATGAAATAAGGACAATGATTTGCGGTTCTGCACGTGGAATGTGAGGTCCCTGAACAGACCACGTGCAGCCGATGAACTTGCGGCAGCCCTTGAAGCTTAGGCAGATATCAGCGCCATTCAGGAGGTGTGGTGGGATGGCCCGGGCAAAAAAAAGGATGAAAAACTGCGATATTTACTTCGGCGATTGCTACAAAGAGCGAAGGCAGCACTTATTCTTATACTCTTATTTTAAATACATAAGCGAGCGCCTCATAACAATCCGCGTCAAGGCTACATTCGGCAACATCAGCCTGATCTGCGCCCACGCTCCAACGGAGGATAAAGATAACGACAGCAAAGATGACTTTTATGATCTCCTAGAAAGAACATACGATCAATGCCCCAGCTACGAAGCCAAGATCGTTCTAGGAGATTTCAACGCAAAGCTGGGCAAGGAAGACATTTTTGCTAGAGTCATCGAAAAGCACAGCCTGCACAACAACACGTCCGAGAACGGACTCAGGCTGTTGGACTTCATAACGGGGCGAAACCTCTTTGTAGCCAGTACGCGGCTCCCTCACCTCAACATCCACAAAGGGACCTGGCGGTCTCCTGATCAATCAACCGTCAACTAGATTGATCACATTGCGATCGACGTCAGACACTCCTCCAGCATTCTCGATGTCCGAACATTCCGAGGAGCCAACATCGACTCGTATCATTTCTTTGTTGTAGCCAAGGTAAGAACACGGATATCGATAGGACAACGGAGTAGAGCAAGACCAAAACAGTTTGACGTCGGAAAGCTACAATCGCAATTAACCGCTAGCAACTTTGCCGATCGAGTCCCCCTAAAGCTCTCAGAGTCCAACCCTTCCAGGCAAAACAGTCGACCAACAATGGAACCTTTATCAAAACGCCATCACAGAAGCTGCATCTGATGTGCTAGGTTTTAAAACGTCCGAAAGTCCGAAAGTTCTACCAACGGGTAAAACTACTATCCAATGGATACAAAATTCGGACAGAAGCCTGTCGTGACGCAGAGGGACAACTCGTAGTAGATTCGCAGTCAATACTCAGAATCTGGAAGGATCATTTCTGTAGACTGTTAAACGGCGAGGAAGACTCCAATACCGCTGTCAGGCAGAATGTTCCACTCAACGCAATTGACGATGATCGACGAGAATTCCTGCCCCCCGACATAGACGAAGTCAAGATAGCGATATCGAGACTAAAGTCGAATAAAGCTTCTGGTGCAAACGGACTGTCTGCGGAACTGTTTAAGGCAGCTAGAGATGAGCTGGTAAGGTACATGCATCAACTCATCTGTAAGACATGGTCGGAGGAAAGCATGCCCGACGAGTGGAATCCCAGTATCGTTTGCCCGATCCACAAGAAAGGAGACCCCTTTGACTGCACCAACTATAGAGAGATAAGTCTCCTTAACATCGCCTATAAGATCCTCTCTGTCGTTTTGTGTGAGCGCCTAAAACCATTCGTCAACAACCTTATCAGTGCGGTTTCAGGCCGGGGAAGACCACCATCGACCAAATCTTCACATTACGGCAGATCCCGGAAAAAGATCCAAGAAATGCAAATCGACACCCACCACCTATTCGTCGATTTCAAGACCGCATATGACAGCGTGCATACGGACGAGCTATACAACGCCATGCCTAGTTATGAGATTCCTGCCAAAATCGTCAGGTTGCGTAGGATGACGATGGAGAACTCTCGCTGCTACATCAAGGTCGGTAACGAACTCACCGAGACCTTCAATGTCAAAAAAGGTTTTAGACAAGGCGACGCGCTGTCATGTGATTTCTTTAACATCATCCTGGAAAAGATCGTGCAAGACTCACACGCCAACACTAGAGGCACGATCTTCCAGAAGTCCGCACAACTGCTAGCAAACGCGGATGACATTGACGTGATTGGCAGAACACAGCGAGCCGTCAGCAGCTATAACTTCGACGTAGTGAAGGACTTCGTCTACCTCGGCTCGCAAGTGAACAGTACGAACAACACCAGTACCGAGATTAAACGCAGAATTACTCTTGCCAATCGCTGTTTTTTTTGGGCTCAAGAGGCAAAGGAGTAGTAGAGTCCTCTCTCGAAGGACCAAGCTAACATTATATAACACCTTGATCAGCCCTGTCCTGCTCTATGGTGCGGAGGCATGGACAATCACAAAACCGGATGAAGAAGCACTTGGTCTTTTCGAGAGAAAAGTTCTGTGTTCAGTCTTTGGTCCTGTCTGCGTTGATGGTTATTGAAGAAGAAGATTCAATCACGAACTTTACGGGCTGTACAGCGGCATGAGCCTACCCAGGCGTCTACGGATTCAACGCCTAAGATGGCTAGGCCATGTAGAGCGCATGGACAACACTGCTCCAGCCCGAAGAGTCTTCGAGGACGCCCATGGAACCGATGGCGCACCCAGGTGGAGAAGGACCTCAATCAACTTGGTGTGCGCAGTTGGAGACAGCTGGCTAAAGATCGTGCCGGCTGGAGAGGCTTACTGGTTGAGGCTTTATTTTAGATAATTTTTAAATAAATTGTTATTAATCAAGCACAAAGACTTTAAAATAATTTTCTGGTTTGCTGCTTTCTGAAATAAAATTGAGTTAATTTTTTACTTTTTATTGATAGCAATTAACGCTTTCACTTTGGATTCCAGGAAAAAATTCTTCTTCTATTTTCGGACCAAGGTACAATCACGTCTTCTAATCTTGCACCTTGGACCGTTTGAGGTTAGCATATAAAAGTTAAGATTTCTAACGAAGCAATATCCTTTTGGCAGTGTCGTTATGATAACGACACTACCATCAAAGTGGCAACACATAATCTAACATAACGGGTACTTCCGGTACAACCAAAATAATTTTCACGGCTCCACCCCCTTGGAAGTAACTATCTACGAAAAGCTTCTCAATCTCGGCCGTTCGGTGTCGGCATTAAACTGGTCCTTCCATTTGTGAGATAACAATTGAATTGAAGATTTTGGACACTGTCATACAGATACTTGTGCTGCGACCATAAAGATCTAATAAACCCCCTTCTTTTGGTCTAGGAATTAAGTGCTGTCTTTAGAAATTACAGTTTTCTAGGTGGAATTTCTTGAAAGCCTCTCCCTGTTACAAGTGTTTTGTTTATCATTTTGAATCCTTCGTGGGCAAGGCTTGGGCAGTCGATTAATGGGTGTAGCATAGTCTCTTTGGCCTGACCACAGTGGGTACAGATTTCTGTACTGATAAGACCCATTTTATGGAGGTGAAAACAACTTGCTCCGTTACCTGTTAGTGTTCCACACAACATCCTATGGTCAGCTTTGTTGATTTATAGAGCCTCTTTGGATCGTTTGGAACTGTAGTCTTGTGTCATGAACTTCTTAGACTGTTTGATACCCTAGTGGTTGTTCCAAAACTGGATCATTTGTTCAGTGATCCATTTTTTTATGTGAAGATTTGTGTTCGTGTTGTTGAATCCATAAAGAGGTGAGGGCCCAACGAAGGGTATCTGTGCACCAGCCCTGGCTTATATGTCAGCCTTTTCATTGCCTTCATGGTTTTCATGTCCTGACACGCTGTTTAGTGAAACGCAGTGAAAGGACAATAACGCGAGCAACACGAGTGGTTGCTGTAGAATCTAGGCCTTTTCCTTCCACGGCAGAGATAATGGCTGATAGAGATATCCAACTTCGGCCATTTTTACCCCTAGCCCACAAGGAAGATGTAGTGATAATCCCTTGTATTTCACTTATACTTTTACAACGCTCGTCAATTCACCACAATATGGCGGCCGATTAGTGAATTTTGTGGAAAAAGCGGCAGATTCATGAATTTAGTGGGAATCCATGTAATTTCCATGTAACATACATGCGTATGTTGATCGGAGGGTGTTCAAAAGTTGACTAGTATTTTTAAGGAAATTTTCTTACATTGTTATATGGAGCTTCGTGAATAAAAATGTATTGCAATGGCCATTTAACTGGAACTATTTGACCTAAAATTAATTCTTAAGTGTATATACAGCCTATTCATAAACCATACCTGACAAATTAACTCAAAAAATGAAGTTCGCTTTATACGCTTAATTCATGCATTCTGAAAATCATGAATACAATTTAAACAATTTGATAAGAACAATAGCAAGATATTGCAACTATTACTAATGCATAAAAATGGTTGTCAAAACTTCTTATTTGTGATTCACGCTTCAATAATATTTTTATTATTGGTTAACTGGACGTGTGAATGTATTATTAATTTTTATTCATATGGAAAAGTGCACACTATGTTGTACATTCATTAATTATGTCCTAGTATCTCAGATTGTAAATTGTTCAAAGTTTTAATGAATCGACTTCATGAACATAAGCTTTGTTCGTTCGTTTACCCCTCCATACTGTGTTGAAAATTTAACACCGAGATTTGAAAAAAACGTTAAAATAACGAGCGAATTTTAAAATAAGAACTCTAATTCACCCCATTACTAAGGTGGGGAATGGTATCAGCTGCTGTCAGATGAAATCAAAGGGCAAAGGAGGTAGAAGTTGGATATCTCTATTATAAGTTATCTCTGTTCCACGGAATGTAGCTCCAGCATAATTTTGATATGAACTCCTTTTCTGCGGGCAGTGGTCGCCATTAAAAGAAAATCACAGTGATCTTTTGATTGATTGCTTTAAGTGAACTGATTGACAAATATTTTTATTTCACAAAATATAATTACTCACAATCAAGTATACCCCATGTTACGGAGAAATAATGCAGCTTTCTACTGGCGAAGGAATTTTCAGAATTAGCTCAGAAGTTCCGGAGATTACTTCCTACAAACAAACAAACTCACAAACTTTGCCTCTATATATAGCAGTGTGATGTGATTTAATGTGATGAAATACGATTTTTTTTCGAAAGGGGAGCTATATCCGACAATGAAAGGTATCGTTTTAAAACTTGGAAAATCTGTAATTAGGATGGCCGAGCTTTGCGTATAAGCCAAGTCCAACTTTCACCTGCGGTTTGGGGTATTTAGGTAGTGACTCCAAGAAAGTTTTGGGCTGCAGACGGAGATGCCAGATACATGTGCCATTTATCAGAGGTATTCTTACATTGTTTCAGTCACAGAGGCCATATTTTCAATTCTGTGACTCTTACCCTCTGAAGGGGCGTGAATACAAATCTGGTTGTTGTTTCCAAATATAGAAGAGTCGCTCGCTATTTTGTCTATATCATTCTCGGACAATAATGTTTACATTCAAATAAATGTCACGAGCTAAGCGCTAAGAAGCACACTATTCGTTTTGCTAGACACGGTCTTTCATTTTCCAAAATTTGACAGACATGTGACTACTTCGTAGTCAATTCACATTAGCATTTTAGCCTTTCACAATCCTCAAAGAATTTTACTTCAAACCACAAGAGAAGGTGAAGCAGAAGCGGCTCGTAAATGAAGCAACAATAGAGAGTGGGAGTTTTTATTTGTCCTGATGCCTGCTTACCTGACTGCTGTATCTGTATCGGCTGTAACCAGCCCCATGGTTATAATGATGAATAAATGGGAGTCTACCGACATCAAGGTTGCAAATAATACTTCCGAATTCAGTCACATTGTGATCAAAAACCAATGAATCCAACGCTCACTTCCTACACGCCGGGGCGCATTGACGTCTTGGAAAAGTGCAAAATCGATGAACTCGACAGGCGCCACATTTAACTAAGTCCCACACAACAAAACCAACGCCAAGTGAACGCATCACACTCTATGCTTGTTTTGTAAACGAATTTAGACCTCCTGAGCTCGTCACAGGACATTACCTCATTGGAAGACATCATGACAATGATTGATTGTTTTGCTGTACGTGGCATTGACACTACGCATGGCATGACAATGCTCTGTGATGTGGAGTTGTCTTCTTTAACGATGTCTTCAACCCCTCACGTGTTCTGATCTCTGATGAACTCTCACACGGGGATTGAATCGAATTTAAAGTAAATCTGTGAAATTACTTCTAAAGCAGAAAGTACGGGAGCTATTAACCCGAAAAGTGTGGACATCAAGGAGTTCGCTTGACAACAGAGCCGGCCCGAGACAAATGAGCGGTCTGAGCAAATCCAAAAATTAGCGGTTATTTCTTCAGTTATAACAGTTCAATTTCGTAAGTTAACTTTCTTGGCTTGTGCTTTAACAAATTCTGTTATAGGTCGTCATAGTCTAAGGATTATATAATAAGTCTATTATATGTTATAAATCATATAATAATATAATAATAATATTGGTGGCGCGAGAGTCCGAGGCGGACCTGGGCCTAGCTTCTCCGCAACCACTCGTGTTGTGCGTGCTATTGTTCTTTCAGGAGTGGAAAGGACCTACAGTTTCATGCCAACTCCGAACGGCCTAGTTTGAGAAACTTTTTCTAGACAGGAATACTCTTTGAGCATTGCAAGTGAGTCGAAAGAGGTGGAAGCCGTGAATTATGAAAGTTGGTAGATTGGGGATTCGAGCCTGACACCCTCTGATGACAGTATACAATATAAATGACATTTTTTTATATATGCTTCCCAATTCGCCTCCAATCGCACGACACCCTGTGCACTTGCACATTCTGCCCATTATGGTGGGTCCGGCTTTGTCAGACAACCTAACAAGCATCAGTTTTAAAAGGTAAGCATCAGTGTTGCCAATGTATCGGACGGACTTTTATAACTGACTTGATTATCTTAAACTGGAGGCTGTTTGTCTCATTGGTGCCCATTCATAGATAGGGTGGATGTGGCCGTGACTCAATTAAAACAGACATGTTGGGTCTATTGTGCCAAATTTGTACCGTGAGATTTTAATTTACACCTAAAACCATCCGGATTCATTTATATATCTTAGGAAGCTTTCAGGTCTACACCAGTGAAGAAGTGCTTTCTCTGCTGGGCTGGGCATTCACAGAGCAGGTATTGGACAGATCTTATTTCTTTCTCATCTATGCTTCTACAAAATTCATTTTGCGGTATGTTTAATCGTAATGCATGAATGCCTATTGCACAGTGCGCAGCAGATTAGACTAGGCGCGTGGGTAAACCCCATCTCGCTTAGATACTGTTGGACCCATTGTGATCCCCATGGAGAATTGTTAACCTCCTAGTTCATATTTGTACTCCTATTCCTCGTGCTTATCATGTTGTTATTCATGTATTGACCAGCCACCGCGAAATCCTAATGAACCTGAAAATAGAGGTTAGTGTGATGACAATTCCTGGAGATTCTGGAAGAATGTTAGCCCAGCGTTCAGCAGTGGCAAAGGTACTCTATTTCTTCTTCGTCGCCACAGCCAATGGTGCCATCTGGTGTCATGGGTATTGAGTGAGTCCCATTTTCTTTCTATTGTATAATTATTACCAGATAGATAGATCTGACTACCATCTGCTGTAACTTTTTGTCGCATTGTAGGTGGTTGCTCGTTTTTGTGCTATTAAACTTAGGCCATATCATCCGAACAGCTGGAGAGTTTTTATTTTTGACTCACAAGGATTTCTTTTCAGTTTCGGTTCCTTTCCTGGCAAGTTTATCTGCTGGCTCATTCCCAGATATGGTCGAGTTCAAAAACGTCTTTATCTATAACTTTAAAGAAATGTCAGTTCTTTTGAACATTTCTTGCCTTCTATTTGTTTTTATTTAGTACAATGGCCCTTTTCCTTCGTATTGTTCTATTGGTTTTATTTTGAACGTTTTTAAAAGTTGTTCCGTATATAACAGTTGCAGAATGTGTTGACAAAACTTTTTTTAGATTTACAAAAGAAGGGATATGAAAATACGGGTGTTTTTTCATAGAGACAAATCGATGCACGAGTCAAATAGACGCCTGAGGACACCCGAGAATGCCAGAGCATACGAAGAGCAACTAAATGAGAGACTCTCCGGTATGCCCACGTCATACCAACGCCAACGAGATGTGGTTGCAGTGCCATTCAGCCATCAAGGAGGTAACCGAAACCAACTCAGACAACCTACCACCTCCGACTAGAAACCCGAGTATGATGGCGAGTGTGAGCAGAAGAAACATGCAATTGACGAGGCGTACCAAAAGGAGCTACAACGAGAAACTGGAACAGCGTACCGGGCTAGAAGAAGGGAGGAGAAAAAGCTTCCACGCTTGTAGAAAAGGGCATACAATACGGGCGTCCTACAAAAAAGCCAAAAGCCTTGCCGCTGGCTTAAGGAAAGGCACCCAGGCTCTTCGAAACTGTGAGGGTAAGCTGGTTACTGACCCGCAGAGAATAGTGGAGTATTTTAAGAAGCACTTCCAACAGCTGCTTAGCGGGCCTGACAAGGAGAGAGTGATAGGAAATCAAGAAATCCCAACTCCAGTCGATGAAGTTGTCCTCCCACCAAGCTATGAAGAAGTCAGCAAAGCCATTAAAAGGCTGAAGAACAACAAAGCCGCTCTTCAAGGCCGGTAGCGATGTTCTCGTAGGGATCATCTGTAGAGTTTGGGAAAACGAAAGCATGCCCCACGACTGGAATATCACCTCCATATGCCCCGTCCACAAAAAAGGCTATCCTACCACACTAAGGCAAATCCTGGCGAAGACTAGCGAGTTTCAAATCGATACGCACCACCTTTTTATCGATTTTAAAGCCGCGAAAGTATTCATCAGGAGTTATTCGGTGCGATGGGCGAATTCGTGATCCCGGAACAACTGATCAGCGTGCAGTTTGGCTCTAGGACTTCCGAGCCGTTTTAAACCTGCACCGGATTTCGGCAAGGAGATGCGATGTCGTGTGATTTCTGATACTGGAGAAGATAGTGCGGAGGGCAGCTATAAGCACGGAAGGCACTATCTTCTACAAGTCAGTTCAAATGTTGGAATATGCAGACGACATCGACATCGTCGCGCGTTCTCAACGTGCCGTAGTGGAAGATTTCACAGCGATTGAAGAACAGGCGAAAATAGCTAGTCTGAAGGTCAATGAGTTCAAGATGAAATATATGTCGTTAAGCAAACGATCCGGAGCACAGCACCTAGGGCAAATTATCACAATGGACTACTACAATTTTTGAGCTAGGGAAAGAGTTTGTCTCTCTCGGGGCAAACGTGAACTCTACGAATGGAACCACAGTGGAGATCTGACGTAGAAACGCCTTTGGCAACCGGTTTCACTTCGGTTTGTCAAAACAACTGGGGTCAAGACTCCTGACTCTACAAAAATCTTATGTTGCCAGTCCTATTGTATGAAGCTGAAAACTAGACACTAAACAAATTTACGGAGCTGATTTTTCGTGCCTTCGAAAGAAAAATTCTACGTCGGATATATAGACCCGTCTGCGAGGAAGGCGAATGGAGGAGAAGACACAATCCTGAGCTGTACCAGGATGTGGATGTACTCCGGAAGGCAAAGCTCCGTCAACTGCACTGGCTCAGCCACTTCGAGCGCATCGACAACAATGCTCCAGCTAAGGGGGTCTTTGAATCCGAGCCTCCTGGTTCGAGAACGATCCTCCTGGTTCGAGAAGGAGAGAAAGACCGAATCTCCGGTATGAGGACCAAATAATCGCGGATGCAAGACAGCTTGTCTTGATGACTGGAAGCAGCGAGCCCACGACCATCAACAATGGAAAGCAGCTATCGCTCTGGCTCGGACCTTGCATGGGGCGCCAGCCTGATAAGCACGTAAGTAAGTCAAATAGCTAGTGAATTCATTAGCAAACTTAGACTATGTTGGCCCATTGTGATACCCATAGATAGTGCCGTTAATTTGATCCCAACGGAAAATGGTGACTGGACCAGATTTGAAAACCAGATAACTTTGCTTTCACTGGGATTCGAACCGGGGACCCCAGTAACCAGGGGCAGGCACTTAACCAACTGCGCCATCCAGTCCTTCTGAGCCTTTAGTGTACAGGGACATTTTCCCTTCTGCTACTACCAATTGGTCTTGCCATTGATTTCGATTGTCTGGCAAACGTAAGTGGAAGGTCTTCCCCGCGGCTGGTTCTAGTGGTAAGTCCTTTTGATTGTTATACTGTGCTGTGCTGTCCAACCTTGTAGTATAGAAATACTGTCCAGAAACCCGCCTCAGCTGCAGAGCCGATGAAGATACGATCTTCAGCTCGATAAGAGGGAATAAAGGTGAGAGCATTAATTTGCTTTCTGTGGACATCCACTCAATTCTTTTTTTGTTTCTAATTCACTACGTGGGGGGGCCACGTGTGACCGGAATATCCTGCGTCCAATCGCACTCGTATTACAAACACCAACATTTTCACACATCCCTCTTTTCGACCTTTCGGCTTACAAACGAAGTCCTCTAGAGAATAAGTAAAGACTTTGGAAGCAAAACCCCTTAAGGCAACCTGTCAGAGTATTGCAAAAGAAATTTGCATAACACCTACGGACCGTTTGCAGGTTCACAAAATTCACCCTTTCACCGAACGATGTATACGGCAACTGCAGACGCTCCCACCAAAGTTTACCCGCGCCCGCAGAGATGTTTTGAATTTCAAGTTCATTCAAGTGCTCTTTGTAATCCCCTTGTTGATGCAACTAAAAACCCCTCGAGCTCTCTTTTGCAGAATATTTATGACCAAAGTTAATGGCCAACACAGCGACGAACTAAGATCCACTACCGGCAGCAGTTCCGACGTCGACTTTTCCTACGAAATATATGCTCATGTCTAGAAGCAGCACAAGCACTTAATAAATTGCTATCATTGCTGCCTTTGCCTTTCATAATTAGGATCTTCCTGATTTCTGACAGATGACAAGAAATGTCAACAGAAATCGTAACGTGACGCCATAAACTGACAGCCCACGTGCGACGGCAGCTAGCCGTTTGCAAAGGATTTGTGAGAATTTTCGCAAAGCACGACACATGCTATATGGCAGCACGTCGTTCAGCCAAGGCTGCCAGCACGAAAAATTGCAATCACTTAGGGCCAATATGGTTGGTGTTGAACCTACCATCCGATAACAATCAGTTACAGTCCCAGAGTCCCACACTCTGTCGTCCATTTCTTTGTTTCTTTCCTTTTGTGGGCTAACGATGTCCTTGAAATGTTTTTTTTTCTCTTTCTTTTGCCTCTCATGTTCTTTTGTGTTTTATTTTTCTTCTGTTTTTCTAAATTCACATCAACCCCATGTGCATGGGAGATTACGGTGTCCTGACCGAACTGGAGCCGACTCCCTGTCGAACGTCCCTTATGAATGTGCCCCAGCACGTGTACGTCATAAGGTGCGTGTAAATTGCCTCACATGCTTGCCAAGCATATTGTAGGGAACGCTGAACTTTTCCTTGTGCGGCACCTATCTTTTTTTTTCTCATTTCAAGACCAGTGGGAGTTCCTTAGATTAGAGTGAAACGAAATAAAAGGGAATAACTTGAAGAACTTTATGAATTTGCGTTGAGTGGTTGGCTTTTGTTTTATTTTATTTTTTTTTTCCTTTTGTTCGCTTTTATTAAATTGAAACATCAAAAGCACAATTGGCGAGGGTATCTACGTATGTACGTTCGTTAACGCGAAGAAAGCGTTAAGTTCGTGCACTTGAAGAAGGCAATTTGTTCAACTACAGTAAAATAAAAACAATTTTAGGATTTATCAAACTGATTTTTTTTGTTCAAAGAAAACACTTAACTGGCACTTTGCAGCGATGTGATGAATATGAGGCTAAAGATTCTGTAGTATTGAAAACATTCAAACCTTAAAGTGAGTAGTATTCGCTTTAATAGATAATTGATTTAAATTTCGACGTCAAATATGGTTCCATATATAGTAAGCATGTCCACAATATTTGATGGAGAGCTACGTACACAATCCGCTTCATAAATATATAGCCACTCAAAAATGTCGACGTTTAGTTGCATAAATGCACATAGAGTAAAAACAATAGTTTTTAAGAATATAAGGTGTAGACATGGGTTGAATAAACAAAGGTTCTTCCACAAAATAAGTTTTTTACTGTTTCATAACTATGAGGTAAAATGTGGGTTCTCTTAATTTAAGTCACCCCACATAGAAAATACTTTAAAATAACAATGAATTGTAATGCCATCCAGGAGTTACTTGTCAGAACAAGAAAAAGGTAACATTTTGGCGTTTAAAGACCACGGCACCTTTTTGAGGGAATTTGACTTAAAAATTAGTTGTCACCACTCTACAGTCTCGTGCTTTCACATAGATCCAGCCGATTATAGAACACATAAGACAGGACGGCAAAAAAACAAGAGGCCTCTGATTAAGACGGCAAACAATTAAACGAAATGTGTCTGTTTGCCCGAACTTTTCTGTCCCCGGTTCGAATCCCAGTGACAGCAAAGTTAATACGCTTTCATCTGGTTTTCAAATCTGGTCCAGTCACCATTTTCCGTTGGGATCAACTGAACGGCACTATCACTGGAGTAGTCAATCAGTGGACCAGGGGTATCACAATTGACCAACATGGTCTAAGTGTGCTGGGGAATGCACTAGCAGCCCCACTACCTAACCTAAAGCCCAAACTTAGCCTAGCCGTGCCCAGAAGCACTGTGCGCTGGTCAATTGTATGGCAATTTAAAAAAAATCAAAATTAAAGCCAGCGCCAAGGCTTACACATAGCAACAATGCAGCTCGGCGAGACTTAATAATAATAATATTGGTGGCGCGACAGTCCGAGGCGGACTTGGGCCTAGCTTCTCAGCAACCACTCGTGTTGTGTATGCTATTGTTATTTCACGAGTGGAAGGGACCTACAGTTTAATGCCGACTCCGAACGGCGTAGTTGAGAAGCTAGAATTTCTAGACAGGAATACTCTTTGAGCATTGTCAGTGACTCGAAAGAGGTGGAAGCCGCGAATTATGAATGTTGGTAGATTGGGTATTGGAACCTGGCACCCTCTGCGTAGGAGTGGACGCACTAACCCACTACGCTATGTCGACTACGCCACGAGCTCGGCGAGACTTAGTTCTGAAAAAATCCACGCCACGATTGTAAAAAATGCTAATTTATTAGTAAAAGTAGTTCTTTTTTCGCTTTTAAGGTAATTTTTTCGAACGAGAAAAAGTGCAACCGCGATGGTACATATGGATTGAGAGATTTGAGGAAGGATCCAGTGAATTTTTCCAAGCGGTATTTTGGCGGTGGTAGTCTCACGGTTTAGGGATTTTCATCCATTAGAAAGCTCATATTGTCTTTTCCGTCCACAAAAATGAACAGCGTGGAATGCATTGGAGTTCTTCAAGTAAGTCTAAAACCACCGAGGGAACTCCATCGAGGAGAAAAATTTGGTTTTTCAGCAGAACAACGCGTCGGTCCAAACAAGAATGTGGTTGCAGCAGAGTCGCATTAGCCTATGGACTTGGCCAGCCTGCTCACCGTTCCAAAATCCCATAGGCAAACTGTGGGGAATAATCGCTCGGAAATTATATGAGGACAACAGGCAGTTTGCAAGGATTAAAAGATTTTTTAAAAGATAAGTGCTTGGGAGGGAATTACTCAGCGAATCCTCAAAAATTTGATAGACAACATGTCAAATCGACTGAAAACCGGGGCACCTCTACAAACTACTAATGCACATTTTTTGATAGCTATTCTACATTTAAACCTTATTTTTATAAGTGGGTAAATAGTTATTGAACAAGGAGAACTTACTTTTTACTAATTTTAAATTTCTTTACATGTAAGCTTTAAATTTGTATTTTATTTAATTTGATAAAATTTCAGAAGAAATATTTGCACACTCGTATCTTTTCTATTGGCATAAGTTAAATTATTGAGGTGGTTATGTTGTTATAAAACGGAGTGTGTATAAAATTACGAGCAAAGTAAAGTGAGTTGGTGAGTATGGATGGAGCTGAGGTAAACCGTGTGCACTAGTTTTCTGAATTTAGGCTGCGCATTGTGTGAGGTTTGCGCTGCAAAATATAGGTCGGTAGGTAGGTAGTAAGTGGCTTTAAAGATGCACTTAGGCCAAAGTACGCCCATTGTGTCACGTGGGTTCTCGAAACACTCATTGAAAATTGAGGTATTTATAAACAAGTTCCTCAGTCATATCTGGTGACCTATCAAGACATTTACTCGGGAACCTTAGAGCCCCAAAAAGTGTAGCTCCCTTAAGTCACTGAAGCCACATCACAGTTTTCGAGTTCATCATCAGTTTGAATTCCATCCATCAAATCTACAATTTCTTCATCACGCATTGCAGAAAGATTACCTTTCTGGCTTATTTCTTCGTGACATTTTCTAACACGATAATGTTCGATTCGGAATATAATTGGATGCGAGTGATGACCGGTTGTAGACGGTCTTAGTGGTTAAGGCAACCAAATAGCTACACCACGAGACAATGTCGACTCCCTAGAGCTCTAGCTGAAACTTGGCGAAGGACAGTTGAGGAAGAACTTCTACCGGCGCAGTATACATACATGGGACGAAATTTCAAGAGAAGCACCAAATAGAGTCGTGTTTGGAAGTATCGAGGAGGTTCCACATAAGGGAAATGATAAGAAAAAGATAAGGGTACAGGAGTTATAAGATTCTTTGGGGAGTCTGTTTCACTTGACCGGTACAGTGAGGAGCAAAGATCTTACAAAATGGCTGTGCGAGCTTCAAAAGAGCAGAACTGGGAGTAAAAGAAATTCGAGAAGTTGGAAAGCGACCATAAATTGGCGAAATAGGTATTCTGGCCGACTCAGAGAAAGGAAATTCAACATTATGGAAGGATCTGACAGAAAAGATGGTATTTTACTTTACATTGAGGTTGACATTATGCGCACATGGAGCAAGCACTTTTTGGAGCCCCTCAATATCGAACAGGGCACTGAGGATGTGATGGTGACGGGTGAATACTCCAACGGTGGAAGAAGTTAGTTTGGTGATTGGAACGCTAAAATTTGGCATATCCGCCGGTATATTTATTTATTTATCTACAAGTTACTTTCGTACTAACTGATTATGAACTGAACTTGGTTTAATAATTCAAATTTTAAAATGCAGCCTGCTAGATATGTATATCCAGATCTTGAGAATATTCGTTGAAAACTCTAACTACCCTTGTGAGTGGTTCATGCCTTTCGTTTTCCGTATTATGAAACATTTCAAATAATAACTGTCGAATACGGAGTGGCCTAATGGGGAAAGATTAAAGTAATGACTAAAGATATGTACATTTTATATGATAAGATAAAACATCCCTAGCAAACATTACGTCATAAACAATACGTCTAGTCTTTAGAGATTTTAAACCAAGCAATAGACACCTTTCCATATAGTTCGAGTGTTAATATCATTGCATTTTAGAAAATATGAATTTCGTAAATCTTTTTTGAACTTTTTCAATGCGCTCAGAATATGTGACAAAATTAGGATTCCATACCACCACCGCATATTCTAGAATGGGCCTGACTATAGAGACGTACAGGGATAACAGGGCGAATAGATCAGTGAATCCTTTGTGTTACGCTTTATGAAACGTCGAGAAATTCTTAAGGCGCACGTGTTATTAAGGTGACAGGGGAGCGTAGTGAAACTCAATGGCAAAAACGTCATCTGGGGTTATTGCCCCTCTTTTCGAGGGACCTTTTAAGGGCCAAATTTGCAATAAGATTAAAATTGTCTAATAAATGATTGAATAAGAACAAACATTTCATTATGAAAATTCAATAGCCTCAATTTTCCAAGATTTGCTTGGATGGCAATATCCCAAAATGTTCACTGATTGCTTGGATGTTATTTGACTTAAGTGCTTGAATAGTTTTCGGATTATTGGTATAACAAGACGGCTGATAACACGCATGGCATGGTGCGCCTTCTGGCATGAACCAGAGGTCGTCAAAATCCATGTCTTCAATTTCAGTAAAAGAAAGTTCAGTTAACATGTCTCTGTAACGCCTAACCGTTGACCGAAACCTTGGTCCCAGCCTCATTTTCGAAGAAAAACGCTCAAATGATGCTCTAGGTAACATTCTCATCTGTGCGACGACGGAGAATATGAGTGTCGTCCACTAGCATACAAGGGACATGATTTTTTTGCACAAACTTGCGTACAGCTGTCACGCTGGGCGCATCATTACAGCCAAAACTTCTTTTCAAAAAACGCACTGTTTGGGCTACACAGCACTTATTTTGGAAATAAATTTGCTATATTTCCCAATGTTGTTCAAGCGCAAAGCAACTCATTTCTGACTGACTTTCTATCAGGATTTCGAGCGCGATAAAGATTTCATAGTCAAAATAACCAATGATTTAAAACAGAGAAAAACTAGATGACCCATAGGTTAGGTTAGGGTTATTATTGCCACCACTGTAGCAGTTGTGCCCCACTTAGATCCTGGTTAGAAACTTTGTGCTATCACTTTCCGGTGCTTTCCACCGGCTCCTTTTAAATTCAAAGGGACTACACTCAAGAAAATAAAATAAACCTAGGGACTGGCTAATGGTACTCTAGTGGCCTATTTTGACAAGTCCACTCCTGTGCTGATTAACCTGATAAACTTAGCTATGTCTTGTATCTTTAAGTGTGACATTTCCACTAGGTTTTTGAAAATGTATTGGCTTGTATATCTAAGTAAGTTTTTGAAAGGGCTGGCCAAGTGCCGAGGAGCTGGAGCATATTTTCTTCCTTCTCCTCGTCTCTACAGCTTCTGCAGTATTCGTTGTGGGGGGCTCCCATTCTTCTGGCATGGATACATGATGATAATGCACAATACTTACCTTATTATATTCCTGTTTAGTTTTAGGAGTGTATTTGTTTTGTTTGGATTTAGTGAGGGCCAAATAACCCTCAAAGTCCTACATGCATCTAATTAATTTTATTTTTATTACTTGGAGTGAGGGAAATGGGGTGCCCTTATTATTTGCCAGTGGAAGTCCCACCCCTCTTCTTGCTAACTCGTCAGCCCTTTCGTTGCCTGGAAAACCACTATACCCAGGTACCAAGCATAGGGTTAGGTTGCATCTAACCGCCGTTGATGACAAAGTTTTACCATATTCGATTTTTGATGGTGTATCCGGAGTCGGCCCGAAGAGTCTTCGACTCCGAACTCGTGGAACAACGCAAGAGGAGGCCCGCGTTTAAGGTGGCGCACCCAGGTGGAGAAGGACCTCAACCAACTTGGCGTGCGACACTGGAGACAGCTAGCCAGAGACCGTGCTAGCTGGAGAGGCTTGTTGGTTGAGGCCCAAATCCACCCCGGACTGTAGCGCCAAATAAAGAAGAAGAAGAAGTAGCCGCAGCCTTAATGACCTGACTATCTATGTATATGGCTATAGATAGCCCGTCTTGGGTTCATTGACAGTTAACGGGCAGCCTCTTGGTTAGCTTTAACTTCTGCCTGGAATACACTACAATGGTCGGGCAGTCGTAGGTACAGGGAAAATGATATATCTGGGAATACTCCTAGTGTGGTGCTGCTCATCTGTTTTTGAGCCATCTGTTTAGATCTCTAGGTAGGCTTACCAGGTGTTGTATAATCTGTATGCGTTGGTAGTCTCGAATTTCTAAGCTGTATGATCTGTTCCAGCGGTTGCACTCCCATAGCTGCCTTGCTAACTACCAGCTTCCAATAGTTGTGCATGGGCAGAACCTGTAGCAATGTTTCCATGGCGACTGTGGGGGTGGATCGCAATGCCCCTGTGATGCAGATACAAGCTGATCTTCGAATACTCCTTATGGATTTAAGATTGGATTTGTTATTCAGTGCTGACTACCAAATAAGGATACCGTACGTTAACCCATCCATCAATATGGACATGATGTTCCAGCTTAGCCGAAAGGAGGAATGTTTCACAGGGTAAGTCTTCTTTTTTAAGTGCAAGATCGCAAATACAAGCTACCGAACTGAGAATTCTTCCTTCTTTTGTGGCAGTTACTCGCCAGGATAGGGTGATTGGATAACCCTTAAGAAGCTGTTACTTCTACCTGTACAAAGCCATGACTCTAGTCCGGTGGGTGGAATTCTATCGACTTACTTGAACCGACCACATCAAGCGCATTCAATAAGATTTTCCTTTCGACCAAGAGTTTCTCCTTCGAATTGATTCTGTACCAACCTCAGATCAGATAGCAATTAACCAATGAATTAGAGTTTCGTGACGTCACAAGAAGACATGAAAGATTTTACTAAAAGGCTGCGCTTCGTAAAACAGAACCCCCAAAAGAGATACCCATAAAATCTGAATGATGAAATAAAAATGACGAATACAAATTTTATTTACAACACAGGAACCATTTACTGTCATTCTCGAACGGCCATCGTTTTGGTGCTGGCATGACCACGTGCATGCACATTTACATATGCTCCCTCGCTTTGACGGTAGTTAAGCTTAATGAACTAAAAATGAATAAAATTCATCTCTCGCGTGTACAGCCCACAAATGTTCTTAAAAATATCGTTCTCCATCATAACCTCAATCATTTAAATGTGAAAAATTCAGACGGGTCCTTCGCTCATAAAATAACCGACGTGGAACTCTGCGGTTACCTAGGCATCCTCTCGTCTTGTACACCCTCGGCAAGCGAAATATAAATATGTATACAAATTCCACCCCCCACCCACGTATTCATACAAACACACGCATGTATGAATAAGTTTGCATGGGTTCCATTATGGTGCACATGACATTTTTTTGAGGAACTTAATGCTCGACTGTTATACCCTTGATGTCACCCATTCTGAGGACACATTGAAACATAAAAGTAGAACAATTTCAATGGTGACAGCCAACTAGTGACACCCCCCGAGAGACGTGAGACAGAGCTGTCAGCATTCCTTCGACTCCCACTCTGCGCCGTCATCAAAACATGAGCTTCAGCTTGGAAACGTCCAAATGTTTTGGCATGCAAAGTTATTTTGCACAAAAGGCGGCATACACTTCTTGTCGTGGTCGCACGTTCATCTCTCGCTGAACTACACATCATAACCTACATTTCGTTCAAGCTTCCATCAGCGCCAAGCAACGAACTTTGTTGCTGCTGCCACCCGCCTATGACATACTTCACCCCAAAGTACGAGTGCAGAGATATGGATTTTAATTAAGTACCTTCACAACCTCGACAAGGGAAGATACATTTTTTGCGTGCTTGAGATATAAAACAGGATAAATTCTACAATTCTCAGGTGGGGTGGATATTTTTTCTCATTTCTCCTCTTCGTTGAAAGAACCTTCAGAGCCTTTGCTTTTTTTATTTCAGGGAATACTTATATATGTAATATGGTTCGTTGGAGTGTGGTGTCGACTGGAGGAACCCCGGCGGGTTGTCTATTACCTTTGGTTGAATTTCGAACACGTACGAGGAGGATGCTCACCATCAGCTCACTTCGCTCTTTTTTTTACAGAGCCTCCTATTAAACGCTGAGTTCTGCTTTAAAAAAAATAAACATCTGAAAACGTCTACTTTTTATGAGGTACCATTTAAAGAGAGGAAATGAGAGAAAACAGTTCCCACTGCTGTTTGGTGTCTGTGGCGATATAGGGTACGTCAACGTCTGTTTTCACTTCACTGCAAAATGAACAAGGTTTGAATTAAAAGCTGAACGCTAACGGTGCTGAATGGAGCACATTTTTAGACATTTTCTAGATTGATTGGGTTCTTGAACGGCCACAGTGTCCAGTTTGTATGGCAGCGCAGAAATAAATGTGTAACTTTTGACCCCGTAAAACGATCTTAATAGAATTTGAAACATAGTACACATGCCACAAGACCTTTTCGTTGTTAAGAACTCGTTGATGGAGCTCAAACGGCTTACTCAATAACGGTGTAAAATTAAGTGAAAAAAAATCACTTCTTAGAACCACGAACAAATTTCTTGGCACTTCAAACTTCATTAAAATCGGTCCACGGGTTCGAAAGTTACACATTTATTACTTTGCAGAACAAATGTTCGTTACAGCCTGATAACTACAACACAAATGCCATTTGTTGCAGGTTAGGTCAACGTATTGCAACACTTAAAAGGATCTTGCGGCCAAAGGGATCGGTGGGCGGATATGATTTTTCCAACATCAATAGAGGACGTCTTCAGCTTTTAGAAAAACTAGGTCTGCCGTTGGAGCCTCTTGGAGCCATTTTACAGTCCAATAAACGTGAAAACACAAGACCTGGAAAAGCGTGTTTTATTTAGATAATAGCTTAAGAAATTAAGCTCCTTTCAAGGATCCATTTAATTTATTTCAAAAAGAAAAGGTTTATATATCTTCTAAAAATAAAGTCCTAGCTGCATTCATTCCAACCATTATTAGCTAAGAAATTGTGACTTTTGTAACATGACCAAGGTCCAAACCGTGTTTTTTAAATCCAATACAGCGAAACAAATTTGAACATAACTCCGAATGTTGCAAGAAGAAGAAGCTAATTTTGTCCGTGATGCAAGTTGAAAATATGAAGCACACGTTGGTATAAGTCGCTACGCGTAAATTGAAGTCCATTTTTTTGAAACTCAAGGAGTATTCATCAAACGCTTTTTTTTAAGTCCTATGTTTGAATGGACAAAATATCACAATCGACAGCTACAATTTCCAGGTAGTGCAGGAGTTTGTCTACCTCGGGGCAAACGTAAACTCCACATACGACATCACTGTGAAGATCCGGGGTAGAACCGCCTTTGGCAACCGTTGTTACTGCGGTTTGTCAAAGCTCCTGGCTCGAAGGACTAAGGTCATGCTCTACAAAACCCTTATTTTGACAGTACTGCTGCATAGAGCCAAAAGCTGGACGATAAGCAAAACTGCGGAGCTGATTCTTCGTGTCTTCGAAAGAAAAATTCTACATCGTATATATCTGCCCGTCTGCGAGGAAGGCGAATGGAGGAGAAGACACAACCGCAAGCTCTAAGAGCTGTAACAGGATGTGAATTTAGTCCGGAAGGCAAAGATCCGTCAACCACAAGCCAATAGGAAGATGTATAAACATACGGAATTTATTTTATGAAGCTTGGGTTAAAGACATGTAAACTTTTGTAGATATGTTTCGCAACTTGAGTCAATTTTGACATTGAGGGCTTGTAAATAAGTGTATAGTACAAACATATAATAAAAAGGCTTAGAAATAAAAATAAAAAAAAAATAAAAAAGCCCGGGTTATCCAACAGCACTTAGTCATAAACCTAAGAAGGCTACACTTTCCCCAAAGCCCTTTTTTCCGCTGTTATCCCACTGTGCGTCGGGGCCTAGGATCTCAATGTGGAGCATAAAAGGGAAGAAGTCTTGTTTAGTTTAATGGAATCAGTTGGAAGGGTGTTGTGATCTAACATTGGCTTTAATATTCAAATAACGATCAGGGGCAAAAGCGTGTGGGTGCCCCATCTGGCGGTTGTGAATTTGTGCGTTTTGTGAATTCGAGGTTTGAGAGACGTATTTTCCTAGAACTAAATGTGACCAGAGAGCTACGGTATCCCATTCCTTTTCGCGTGACTGGACACCTTGCCGCAGTGCCAAGGCTTAGTAAAGTTCATTGACTCTTGAGAATTTATTCTCTATGACGAGACATGAAGGCAAGATGCAGCCATAACTTCCTCATCCCATCCTATGTAACCCATCCTTTCCCCTGGGCAGGACTAATGTGTTCAGTTTAGCATGCCAAGAGTCAACCATGCATACTAGGGGCCCAGGCACCCCCCGGAATAATTTAGCCTCGCCTATCTACTGCGGCGGTCTGTACAGGCCGACAACCCTTTCCTCGTGGAACATTATTCTATAAAAGAAACGAAAATGAACGAAAATGAAGACAAAGCAGCTGTCAAAGTTTCCAATGACGTCCAGCTGTGAAAATAATTAGTAAAGCTTGCCACGTTATCGCGTATCGTTTCACTCTTGCGGAACGTGCTGAAATCATTCAAAAAATTACCTAAAATCCGGCCCAGTTTCAAATACGCAACGAGTTTTGTCATTGTTCTGACTTCACTGTGTGTGTGTCACCGAGGAAATGTGAATACACTTTTTTGAACCTTAAGACACAAACCAGACAGAGATTGGTATTGAAGGGGATCCAGAAATGTCACTTCAGCGTCGATCCGTTGAATGAGGATCCACCAAAGAATCAACAATGGTTGGATTTGGGCTTACATCCATAAAAGATTGTGCTGGCGCAAGGACTGAAATCGGACGACCATAGACAACTCCGTTAGATTGCTGGAACTGTTGCTTGTTTAAATTCATTCGTCCTCGTCACCCAGTATAATGTATTAAGGCTGATTATCTGATACTAGTAGAAAATCCTGTCGTACGACAGGACCAATTGTACCATTTATGTAATCAATTATTATTTAATTATATTACATAATATTTACATGTACTAAGTATAATTTTTTTTATATTCATTGCAAATAGAATACTTTGGAAAAGAGAATATGAATTGTTTATTCCAACTTGTATTGTTTATTGAAATAAGAAAAAGTGGTATTGCTCATGAAAAAAAAGAGTAACTCGAGCCAGATTTGAACACAGAACGTGAAAAAAAAACTTGACCAACGCACCAACCCATTCCGCCAACGAACCGCATTAGTTTATGATCGAACTGACTGATCACCAAGAGATAAACTATCAAAAAATTTCGACAGCATCCCTAGAGGGTGTTATTTAGACCATTGTTTATTTTATTATTCTTTTTGTACGACCCACACCTTCCCATCCACCCCAAAATGATCATAAGAACAGTCTTGTTCTTGTGATAATTTGAACCAGATGTCTGCTGTTCCAAATATATTTCATTCACATGCATACTTGCTTTGGATGTTAATGATCACGCAAAAAATCTTCGATCGATCAGGAAGGTTTTGAAAAAATCTCTCGAAATCTGTAACAAATCTGTGAAATTTGGTCCGAAAATTAGTTCTTCTTCTTCTGGTGGCTCTACAGACCAGTGTGGACCTGGGCCTCAACCAACAAGCCTCTCCAGCTGGCACGATATTTAGCCAGCTGTTTCCTACTGCGCACCCCAAGTTGGTTGAGGTCCTTTTCCACCTGGGTGCGCCATCGATTCCGTGGGCGTCCCCTACTGCGTTGTCCCACTGGTCCATGCGCTCAACATGGTCTAGCCATCTTAGGCGTGGAATCCGTTGACTGCCGGCTAGACTCATGTCGCTGTGCAGCCCGTACAGTTCGTGGTTGAATCTTCTTCTCCAAACACAATCAACGCAAAAGCGACCAAAGATCGCACGCAGAGCTTTTCTCTTGAAGAGACCAAGGACTTCCTCATCCGTTTGGGATTGTCCATACCTCCGCGCTGTACAGCAGGACAGGGATGATCAAGGTCTTGTATAAAGTCAGCTTGGTCCTTCGAGAGATGGCTCTACTACTCAATTACCTCTTGAGCCCAAAGAAACAACGAGTTATATACTAGATAAGAGTTATTCTACGTTTAATCTCGGTACTGCTGTTGTCCGTACTGTTTACTTGCGAGCCGAGGTACACGAAGTCCTCCACTACCTCGAAGTTATAGCTGGCTGTGGTGACGTTTGGCCAAGTCGTCGAAGGTGTGCGTGCTTTCTCGATGACAGTTCGTTATGCGATCCTTCACCGCTAAACCCATTTGCAGAGTTAGTTTAATAAAATTCAGTGACTTCGCAACGAAAGAATTGAACTATTTTGTATACAATTTCAAAAATGAGACTGTGGTCTAATTCAATCATTCTTAACGGATTCAACTTCCTCACCAACGCAAAGCTATCTTCCAGAAGTTATTCTTGACCAGCATCTGTTCCACAAAGGATTGAATGTACAATAATCAGTCGCTGGTCGATCCCCCTCCGCGTATACAAAGACGGTTAGAAGACGAACGAAAGGGTGGGTGTATGTGTCTATTCTAAAGACCTTAATATTGGCCTCCCCTTCAAGCTCCCTGACTACTGCAGCTTTTTCCAGACAGAAAGAGGCAATGTTCTGGGTCAAGAAGAATGCAATATCCAAAAGGGATGTCACCATCTGTTCGGACAGCCAGTGCGCAATCAAGTCCCATGTTCAACTCAAAACAATCGCTTATAAGGGTGTCTCTTAACGAGATGGTTGAGCGTATCCTTGTACACATCATTTGGGTGCAGTGTCGCTGTGACATACCGTGCAATTGCAAAGCCGATGAACTCGCAAGGTGTTTCTTACACTAGGATGAGATACACCTTCTATGCCGATCGCTAAACCCCACCATCTTCCTAAGATGCACACAATTATAACAACCATCCACAAGCGGCTAGAAGGTACAGGCCAGCACTAAATATTGCACAGACTAAGCACACTTACACTCAGGAGGTTCATCTCCGTCACCGGACACTGAGCAAATAGCATACACGCTTGCAGGATGGGTGTCCCATGCGATGATTGTTGCAGAAGCTGTGTGGATGAAAAGGAGATAGGAACCACAAATCACCTCCTAAGCTTGTGCTAACGGTAGATATTGACATCTAGCAATGTATTACATCGATAGTCTCACCGAAATAAATGGGGTCATCATTTAGTCTGCTCAACCGCTTTGTCAAGAGCACCAAGTGTAGGACTAGTCCATCCACATGGTATCACAGCGGGCCTACATTGGTCTACTTTCTCTATGGTGTGACTGTTTTCTTGAGTCAGACACCCTTTCTAACTTACTTACTTAACAAGCCGGCGACCCATGGAGTGTTAGAGCATGAGTAATTGCTGCCTGCCATCGCTGACCGTCGTGAGCACGCTGCTTCCAGTGATCAAGACCAAGCTGTCTTGCATCCGTGATGACTTGGTCTTTATACCGGTCCTTAACGACTGGATGGCGCAGTTGATTAAATGCAAACTGAAAGCAAAGTTAATATGCTCTTAACTGGTGGTAGTGTAGTCTGACTGTTGGTATCACAATGGATTAACATGGTCTAAGTGTGCTGATAAATTTCACTAGCAGCCCCGTTTACCTATCTTATACTGGAGATTCGGGCTTCGTCTCCTTCTCGAACCAGCCACTCTTATCTAGTATATAACGGCTGACAACTTAAATAGCTTGCTATGGCAATGGTGTTACTTTACAGCGGCTTACTCGATACTATTTGTGTAGTATGATTCACGAGATCTCGAGCTGTCGCAGACGAAAAAAAAGGTGGTTTAGGGACAGCGTCTCTGAACACAAAAAGTTCGAGGTCTTGTGCATCTAGGCACATGATTGGTAATTTTATTATGAAGTGGATTCGTTAGCAAATATAAATCACTACGAGCGACTTCCTCTAGAAGCGTTCCTCTAATTGAACACGATATAAACCCAATGTGGAATCCGTAAGTAGCATAAGCGGTCAAATACTCAAAAAAACGAAAAGCGATTGATCTGAGTTCTGGCAAATCAACAACAGATGCATTCCAAGACAAAGACGAGTCCCAGAAACCTACGTACAGAGTACCGTGGACATGTACGAGGGAGCAAAGACGAGAGTAAGATGTCCTGCCGAGTCACCGAGGAGTTTCCAATCAAAGTCGGCGTACACCAGGAATGTGTCTTAAGTCCTTTGCTGTTTAGTGTTGTTCTTGATTATATGTTTGAAGGAAAAGTGACGGACCCGAAAGTGCATCAGTTATTCTTTGCTGACGATGAAGCCGTCATAAGTGATGATCAAACTTCCCTGCAAGGAGCAATTGATGTGTGGGTGTATGTTCTGGAGGGGTAAGGGTACCGCATTAGCCAGAAAAATACCGAGTACCTGCGCTGCCCATTCTCCGATCCACTCAGGCCTATTCCAGACATTTATTTGATTGGAATAGTGATTCAAGCGAGAAAAGTTGAAATATCAATAGCGAAGGAACCTATGTTGACGATATCAATTATCGCGTGGGGTGTATGAAGTGGCGGGAAAACTCAGCCATCTTCTGTAACTGAAAAATGCCCCCTAAGCTGAAAGGAAGGCTGTGGAGACACAGCAGGTGTATGTCCGGCCCTCTCATACGCTACACAATGTTGGACAGCGTACAAAAAGTATGAGGACAAATTAAGGCCAACTGAGATGAAAATGCTTCGCATGACTGCAGGAGTAACAAAGCTGGATATAATAAGAAGTTCAAAGATTCGAGGAAGCCTTCACGTCAAAGAACCCATCTCTAAAAAGGTTAAGGATGTGATCCGAAACAGGGAGGCCTGCCGATATTTCTTGAGGTCGAATCGGCGAACCCCACAGGCAGTGGTATCCAGGATGCAGTAAAGTGGATGGGTTATGACCCCCATAATCTCGTCGAAAAAGAAAGTTAAATCCGTAAGTAGATCTTTCTATGCATCTTCCATTCCACAGGTAACTCTGCTGCCATCAGGATGTCGCTCTTAGGCCCGAGGATATCCTCCGGTTCGGCAGAGTGTTCTCTACTTATGTTCATATTCAACGGAGACAAATAAGAACAATTAATAGCGTATCGAATACTGGCCTCGAGCACGGACTAAGTGGTTGGCTTGTTACCGTATACTAAGGACTTGACGTAATCTAAGACAAAATAATCGAGTGGTGTCAAGTCGCATAATTGCGGGGGTTAATTGATGAGCACTCTCTCTTGTCGCTCACAATGTTGTATATGGTCGTCCGACTTCAATTCTTCTGTCAACACAATCTTAAACCAATGTGACCAAATTTAACTGAAAGTCGGGTTGACTCTCTTTGGATGCTCATCGAGGACAACACCCCATTTCTGGGACTTCTTCGATTCTGTCCGCAACAGCGGGTAAGTGTTCTTCATTTCTGTCTGGTTTGTGGGAAAAGTGTACGGTGCGACGATGTGACAGCTCACTGAACTCTTTATGAGAACCGTTCTCATGGCGAAATTCACGTTGCGTATTTGTAGGTACGCCGGAATTTCGATAACTTTTTTAATAATTTTCTCACGTTCCCCTAGTGCGAGCGATGGGCGATAAGATGGTCATCTTTACTGAATACATTGACAGCTCGACGATTTTGGTGATTTTGACGTAATAGTTGGAAAAACTTTTATATGTCTTACAGATAAAGTAGCTTAAGGTTGTTCACTTATCCACTTTATCCCGATTTAAAGATAAGACTGGTTTTTGTCTAGAATTAGCTTAGTTAACTTGGACTGGAATATCAGCTCCATATGCCCCATTCACAAAAAGGCGACCCTAACTCATGCAACGACTACAGAGGTATATCCCTGCTCAACGTTGTCTACAAGACCCTGTCCAGCGTACACTGTGAACTCCTAAAGCTGTTTTGCATAACGGCACGTACCAGTGCGGCTTCCGGCCCGGCAAATGGACTATAGACCAAATCTTCACGCTATGGTAGATCCTGGAGAAGACTAGCGAGTTTCAGATCGATACACACCACCTCTTCATCGATTTCAAGGCCGCATACGACAGTGTTCTTCGCACGAAGTTATTCGGTGCGATGGTCGAAAAACGATGGCGGGAAAACTGATCCGGTTGCGTCGCACTATGCTAACAAATACGCGATGCACCGTGCAGTTCGGCTAGAGGACTTCCGAGCCGTTTGAAACCTGCACCGGATTTCGGCAAGGAGATGCGATGTCGTGTGATTTCTTCAATCTGGTACTGGGGATGATAGTGCGGCGCGCAGCTGTAAGCACGGAAGGCACTATCTTCTACAAGTCAGTTCAACTGTTGGAATATGCAGACGACTTCGACATCGTCGCGCGTTCCCAACGTGCCATAGTGGAAGCTTTCACGGTAAATGAAGAAGAGGCGAAGCCAGCTGGTCTTAAGGTCAATGAGGTTTAGACGAAAGTTGTTGAGCAAGAAACGATCCGCCGCCCAACACCTAGGGCAAAACATCACAATCGACACCTAAAATTTTGCGGTAGTGAAGGAGTTTGTCTACCTCGGGGCGAACATGAACTAAACGTATGGCATCACTGTGGAGATCGGACGTAGAACCGCCTTTGGCAACCGGTTTTACTCCGGTTTGTCAAAACAGCTGGCGTCGAAACTCCTAACACGAAGGACCAAGATCATGCTCTACTCTTATTTTGCCAGTTCTCCTATATGGAGCGAAACCTGGACGCTATGCAGAGCTGCTGAGCTGATTCTTGGTGCATCCAAAAGAAAAATTCTACGTCGTATATATGGTCCCGTCTGCGAGGGAGGCGAATGGAGGAGAAGACACAATCGCTAGCTCTACGTGCTGTACCAGGATGTGGATGTAGTCCGGAAGGCAAAGATCCGTCGACTGCACTGGCTCGGCCACATCGAGCGCATGGACAACGATGCTCCAGCTAAGAGGTTCTTCGAATCCGAGCCTCCTGGTTCGAGAAGGAGAGGAAGACCGAACCTCCGGTACAAGTAATCGTGGATGCAGGACAGTTTGGTCTTGATGACTGGAAGCTCGGACCCTCCACGGGTCGTATGCCTGATAAGTAAGTAAATAGTGCCTGTGTACATTATTTTAAAGTCCTTGCACTTACAAGTTTATCACATCTTAAATCCAGACTATTTGTAATGTCATCGGAAGAAAGGAAAATCTTTTATTTCAGTTTCATTAAGAGAGTGAGTGGCGTCCTCCACACACACAGTGACAATTTCTTGACTTGGCGATGCAAAGAACACCGCAGAAAACCACTTCGAGAATTAGTTTCCAGCGGAGTCTTTACAAAAAGAAATATTCTCTTTAGCTGAAAGCCTCAACAATAGGGTACAAAGTCATTGTGGACAACAGGCGCTATACATCCTCTTCCTGACCGACATCATTCTCTGCGCCCTTTTTTTTTGTGAGGTAAACGCGCGAGAGACAGAAGTGAATTCAATTATTTTAATGTAATCACAACATTTTATTGAGAAACCTTGAGAATCGTCGATGGAATGAAGGGAAATTAGATCAAACGCGATTCTGTCAGGGCTGTCCTGCCATCACAGAGCCAGTCTGCAGAGAGTACATACACGAGATGTACACGCATACACACCTCTTATTCCGCTCGGCGGCGTCGTTATTGCTCCCAAGCGCCCTTTGAAATTTAAATAAATTGAATTTAAATTCTCGTCCCTATTCGTTTCTTTTTCCCTCTTGTTGTTATGTGTCCCTTTCTAAGAAAAAAAAAAGAGCATATAAGTGAGTATCAATGCGAGCAGCGTCTTGGAGCCGCCGCCGCGCCGCGCCTCTGTTGAGAGGTGAGTCGTGTTAAAACGTTTATGGATGAAGAGCCAGTATGAGTGTGTCACCGTTCACAACGACGACGACGACGACGCGCATCTTCTCGCTAGCCCAAGTGGAAGTAATGAATCGATTTACCTTGACAGGCATGCTAAGTGCTGTTTTCATGGGTAAATAACTCCTCCAAAGGGTAGGCGGAAACTGTTTGCTTTGGCCACCCTCTCTAGTCGTGCGGTGTTGCGGTGTCGATTCGTACGAGTGTCTGTGCAAATAGACACGCGAACGAAGCGCAAAAAATAAAAAGGCCAGCGCATAGTTTCGCCCATTCAGATGACAGATGCATAAAAATTCGCACAAATTATCATTCCATTAAAAAATGAGATCTCGAGAAAAAATATTGACACTACATCACAGTGGCACTTTATCTCACCGGGATCGATCAGAGAACCGGGGCAGAGAGAGAGAGAGAGAGAGTGTGTGTTCTATCTCGGAGCTTAGCGCGTGTATGTTGGTGCCTCATCCTAAAAAATGTAAATTGGTTGGTAAATATTTGCATTTGTATTGGCTCAGAATGATTGATGATGATTAACTGGGGGGGGGGGCTAGTGACGAACTCTGAGGTACACACGGAGACAATAGCTGTCGTTGCTCTCTACTGCTAGCGTGTTGTTATTTATGGTTCAGTTCAGTTCGGTTCGGTTTATGTTCGAACATCTGCAGTGAGAGACCGTTAACTAGAAGTAGTTCTGTGGTCTGGGCTTGAGGGTATTTTGGGGATTGTGAGGAATTTAATGACGGTGATAGCTTATGAAACAGATTGCCGACGATGTCCATTTGCCGTTGCTATTAAAAGGGAAGTCGCCGTTTAACAGTGTTTACGTCTGTAAACGAATAAAGTTTGAAAGTAAGTTAACGGCTCCGATTTACAACTTTGCTCAGTCATCATTAGTTTAATGACATAGCCTCTATAAAGTAGAGCTCGAAATGAGGGTGTAGCAGCTGTTTTTGTTTGCCTATGGTGTCTGAGAACAACTTACATGCGTTGAGCTCATCCTGTGAGGAGATCGATAGAGAAGAATATGTTGGTAAACAGAATATAATTTAATGGAAAATTGACTGCTGGGCAGTGCTTTGGCCATGATCTCATGTGTGTTTGACTATTGGTCTTGCAACTTTATTCAATGACCTGATATACTGAATGTCGTTTGCTCTGATTTATTGGATTGTTTTCATTTCAGTGCTACATGCACACTTTTTAATTGAATTCTATTTTCGTCTGTTTACCTCTAAGACGCAAAAGTGATAACCGAATTTGCTGAAGACACTAATGTTGTGTGTAAATAAAAGAAATTCCCACCGATTGGAGTTTAATTAGGAAGACGCAATTAGGACGGTGTGCCGGCTTTTCTTCTTCTGTTGCCGTCGTGTGGTCTTCTTCAAATGGCGACGAAATTAATGTGGGTTGCTCTTGAAGAGGAATAATAATCCTGAAGATTGAAGTCGGGAGAGAAGAAACGATGGATCGTTAAGGTTTAAAATTATGCAGCCGCACTTACGCATGATACCACGTAAATTACTCGCTTCTCATTGAACAAAATGAAGCCCTCTATTAAGCAATTATGGTGCATGATGCTATTTGTTACCAAGCAAATGCATATGTAAACCTGAGAAGCAAGAGGATATTGCACTCGCAAAACTGTTGAGAGTTGTTTCTTATCTGCAGGTACCGCCGAAGGCGTTCCGAATGAATTCGTATTAGAGACCTGATTCTGATCAACCAGACTAAAAGCAGAAACAGTAGCACATTTCAATAACATGGAAGGCACCAACTTGTTCCAGTCGGCCTCTCTGCTGGGCTAAAGAGCGGAAACAACTTAAAAATGTGTCTCCCTCAGGCTGGAAATACACAAACAGTAAGGATACGATGTATGGCTCTGGTCTTTAACCAACAAGGACTTTATCTACCTCGGCTCCGCAGTACACAGTACGAACAAACATCAGTACCGAGATCAAACTCAGAGTTACCCTTGTTACTCTACCAGTTGAGGAATAGAGCCGTCTCTCGAAGGACCAAACTCACTTCATGAAGAACACTGTTAATCTCAGTCCTGCTGTACGACGCAGAGGCAGGGAGTGGATTAAGAAATCCTTGGTCGCTTTGAAAGAAAAGTTTTGCATACGATCTTTCGTCCTCTTTGAGTTGATGGCATTTGGAGGAGAAGAACTTTAAGGGCTGTAGAGCGACATTAGCCTAGCCAGGCATCCACAGATCCAATGCTTAAGATGGCTAGGCCATGTAGAGCGTATAGACAACTTAATTCCGGGCCAATAGGTCTTCGACTCCGAACCTGTGGGACAACGCAACAGAGAACTCCCGCTTCTAAGTTGGCGCACTCTGGTTGAAAAGGACCCCAACCAACTTAGAGTCCAAAGCTGGAGTCACCTAAGGCCGCTTTCACACAGAAAAATTTCGTTTGCGATATTTCCATCTTGTTGGCAAGGGAGGTGGGACGTGATAGGGTTTGCTTTTGGATTTTCTATTCTCTTTAATCTCTCTTCGTTTTTTCTTTGAGTTGCTTTATTCTTATGTTCTCAATGTTGGGTATTGGAAGCATGCTGTACATGTGTGAGAAAGAGATGGCGCATGTGTGAGAGAGGGTGGGAAACAGAAAAGGTTCAGCATTGACACCACAATTGCAGAGACTGAAAGATTTCCAGTGTGAAAGAATCGCCGACGAATCTTAACGAGTGTGAAAGCAGCCTAACAAGGGTAAGCGAAAGTTTGAGATGCTTCTTGGTTGAGGCCCAGGTCCACCCCGGAATAAAGCACCACACTAAGCTATGTACCAATTGTTTTTTTTTATAATTGGCACATGCTCAAGGGCTTACTAATACCCTTAGGTGCCCGGGATCAAGCATGGGCCGAAGGTATAAAGAGAGAAAGGGAGAGGAGGCACCTATACACATTAGGCCAGGGAAAGCATTCCATATTCGTGAATTGAGGCTCAAGAACCAGTCCCTAAATGTATCTGTGCGTCCGAAAGTAGGCTTAAGGGTAAGCTGATGGGACTGGATGGAGAAGACTGGATGGCGCAGTTGGTAGAGTGCCTGCTCCTGGTTAGCGGGGTCTCCGGTTCGAATCCCAGTGAAAGCAAAGTTAATACGCATTTATCTGGTTTTCAAATCTGGTCCAGTCACCATTTGCCGTTGGGATCAAATTAACGGCACTATCACTGGAGTAGTCAAACAGTGGTATTAGTCTGACTAGGGGTATCACAATGTACCAATATGGTCTAAGTGTGCTGGTGAATACACTAGCAGCCCCCTACGTAAACCTAACCTAAGCTGATGGGCATTCCTGGTGCGACGGGTATTGCAGGTAAATTCATGGAGATGGGGAATGCAATTTGCTCCTATAGCTCACTTGAGAACCGTTTGTTACAATATCGATAAAACAGAGACAAAGAAGGCACGGTACGTCGGTGTTTTTGACTCTGCCAAATTCTTGTCTCCTATAAGTCCCTCATTTTAAATTCTGTCTAGTATGTGCAGAGTTTTCTTGAGAGCCCCAGACCAGATAAGAGCGTTGTACTCAAGCTGGGGGCGTGAAATATTTCTTGCACGATTAAGGAAACCTAAACATTTCGCAGCATTTTTGGCGATCTCAAATATGTGATCGTTCCAACTAAGTGTTCTGTTGATACACATACCAAGGATGGAAAGTTTTCCGGTTTCTTCGACACAAGCGCCATTCATGGATAATAGTTGATTATCAAGGGTTCGCTTGAGTGACAGCAGACAGCATTGAGTTTTTGAAGCATTGAATTCCACTCTATTGTTTTTTCCCCAGTTAATTTGCTGTCAAGATCACAATTCAATGTGCTGAACGTACGCTGTCGTTCCAAATCTCCGGCCGAAGGGCAGGGTTGTGAGTCTTGGAACGAATATGAAAAGCTGAGGATGCTGTCGCCAGATCATTTATAAAAATCAGAGTGACGGAGACACTGCGCTTTGGAGAACACCAGCATTTATTTGGTGGATATAAAACTTGAACCCGTCCAAAACAACTTCAATTGAACGGTTTGAAAGGTAATTTCTTATCCATAGAAGAAGAAGCTCATCGATACCGAAAGTACGCATTTTCGACAAGAGAGCTTGAAGCAAAACTCTGTCAAATACTTTAGAAAGATCAAGTGTGACGATCTTGCTTTCGCCTGCATTATGCAAAGACTGGTTCCACTTTTCGGTAAGATAAGCTATCAGATCAGCTATAACTTCGAGGTTGTCAAGGACTTCGTCTACCTCGGCTCAGCAGTAAATAGTACAAACAACATCAGTACCGGGATCAAACACAGAGTAGCTCTTGCCAACCACTGTTTCTATGAGCTCAAGAGGCAATTGAGTAGTAGAGCCATCTCTCGAAGGACCAAGCTGACTTTATACAAGACCTTGACTATCCCAGTCCTGCTGTACAGCGCGGAGGCATGGACAATCTCAAAAGCGGATGAGGAAGTCCTTGGTCTCTTCGAGAGAAAAGCTCTGTGCGATCTTTGGTTCTGTTTGCGTTGACGGTTTCTGGAGGTTTCAACCACGAACTGTCTAGTCAGGCGTCTTCGGATCCAACGCCTAAGATGGATGGGCCATGTAGAGCGCATGGACAGCTCAGCTCCGGCTCGAAGAGTCTTCGACTCCGAAAGCGGGGGATGACGCAACAGAGGACGCCCGCGTCTAAGGTGGCGCACCCAGGTGGAGAAGGACCTAAACCAACTTGGCGTGTGACACTGGAGACAGCTGACCAGAGACCGTGCTAGCTGGAGAGGCTCGTTGGTTGAGGCCTAGGTCCACCCCGGACTGTAGCGCCAAATAAAGAAGAAGAACAAGCTAACAGATCATCAGTGGACCTGTCGCTGCGGAAACCATATTTCCGATCATTAAGAAGCTTCCGCAATTCTAGATATTTTATAAGTTTTGTAAGTAAGATTTATCAGTGTTTCCATGACCTTAGAAAGAAGGGACGTAAGTGCTATGGATCAGCACGAGGTGGGTGACGAAGTTTCGCCCATTTTAGGGACGGATGAATGCTGTTTTCTATCTGCTCGGAAAGAGACCTAAAAAGTAGTATAGATGAGCCTACGCAGTGCTTTTGCCAGCGGAGAAGAAAACCTCTTCAGAAGTATAGGGTGGATGGTATTCCCCCTATAGCAGCGGATTTGTGCACGTCGAGATCTTTAAGTACTCGTGCAATTGTACGAGTGCGAAAGTGGTTTTGTCCCATTGTGAAATCAACGCTCTCAAGTACAGGTGGAGACATATTGGAATCTGGCAGTGTTGAGCTTAGCTGTCAGTTTATCCCAAGTTGCCATAAACAATAACTTGACAAAAAACAAGATTGGTATCAAGCAACATGACTCGAAACAAATTCTGCACCTAAAAATAATTCTGTGTACGAGATAGTCAAATGATGGAGAATATGTTAACATAAACGGGAATGGAAGCCTACGTCAACACAACTGGTTCAGCCACACCAAAAATGAATTGATTACAAATGTAAATCGATCTGGAAGCGTGAAAGCCACAGACGCGCCGCCTCACAGTGTGGCGACAAGTTAAAAAAAAAAATCAAAAATATGATTTTTACCAAAAATAATTGTCAAGCTCAGAAAAGGTATAAATATTGGGGTTTCAGCAATCCAGCGAGCAGGATATGCTACTTCGAGTTAGGGATATAATCCGAAGAACAGCACTGGACATTGAAAAGCACAATAATAGACCGGTTTTGAGTTGAATACACAAGACAAGAGTAGGAATAGTTAATATAAAAATGTTTGATGCACATCTAACCTCTAGGGAAGTTCTCCAATTGGTGTCATGCAGTCTAACCGACCGATTTTGTGTAATGTTGGAAGTTTGATGCTAACATTGAAAGCTACCTAATTTTATGAGCAGATCAAAGTGGGGACTCATAAAAGAATGTACAGAAATTATGAAAGAAGAGTTATTTTTTCTTATCTCACTAGTTGCCTCGACAACTTTTGTCTGACGTTTTGCAGTTTCCGACACAATTGACCATGTGAGAAGCATGCATTTTTAAGATTGATGGAAACACTTAAGTACTACCCTTGCGATTATTTATCGACTTTACAAATGCTAGCCGCACTGGAAATTGTAACCGTTTTAAATCGTTCGGAATCACATTGCTTGTCATGGAATCAAAACATCTTCGCCTTTGTATTTCCCACTCAAAATTGCAGCTTCGATGACGTTTCTCATTAATTTCTGCACCATTTGACTTTTGATTGCAGATTATGAGGTGTATTCCGAGCGATACGAGCGAATTTCCATCAGGTAGATATTGACAACGTCTTGGTTATTAACAGAATCACCCCATTGGTATTGTATGTCATCGATTAGCCGGCCGTCTGATTTTAATCTGAAAAATGATTGCATTCATTTTTGATTGCAATTTTTGGGAACGTCATCTTGATGCTGGCGTGGCGTAGTGGGTAAGTGCGTCGACTCCTATGCAGAGGCTGCCAGGTTCGATACCCGAATTTAGCACCTATCATAATTCGCGGCTCCACCTCTTTCGAGTCACTGACAATGCTCAAAGAGTATTCCGAAAAAGATTCTCAAATTCGCTGTTCGGAGTCGGCAGAAGACGGTAGGTCTCTTCCACTCGTGAAAGAACAATAGCACGCACAACACGAGTGGTTGCTGAGAAGCTAGGCCCAGGTCCACCTCGAACTGTCGCGCCACCCATATTATATATTATATCCTGATGAGGCTGGTCTTTGATTCATTAAAGTGGCAATAATTCATAGGCAACGTAATATAGCCAGACGGGAATTACGGCACTACCAATGTTAAGCAATTATTTGGAAACAAAAATTCTTCTCCAGGTCTGTCATTCTGCAATTCGACTCGTTTTGACGTATTTCCATAAAATTGACAATTTCAAACATATCTACCTTAAGTAAGCCGGCTGGCGTTTTTCAAATCATGCATCGTGGGGCTTAATGCATACAAAGATTTCTTGTGATTGATTGTATATCAATGATATTAAAAACAATTTTCTAGTTTCATCGGGACTATCTAAGAAAAAAATTCCCCCGGTTCTATCGTTCACCAATTTAATGAGCGTAAAAAGAGAGACGTTGCTTTGGACAGTTTCTCTCAATGTCTCGGAATCGGCTTGGGTTTCCCGCCTCATCTTTTGATTAAGTGCCTCGTACATTAGGCGTTGGCAATCATAATTGTGTTAATCCTTTGTTGTTAAGCATCAAACCCACGTCCTCAAATATAATATTAATGCTTCATTGTCAGTTTCTCCATTCATTTGTAAGTCTTCAGTTAATGTTCTAAGACACATCTGGCGCAATATATCATCGGCCATATACGTGTTCCATAAATCAATCAGTGCTTATGGCAAGAATGTAGACAAAATTATAGGAAACAATGTTAGTATTTGTTTTGCATTTGATAAAATCACAGTATCTTCGAGAGTGTGGTGTCAATGATTGCCATTCTCTAGGAATGTGCTGTATAATACACAATCAGCAACATCGTTCACAATTAGCAGAAATCACTTTTTATTGATGTTATATCAGGGCGGTAATCCAGGTCCTCCTTTGTTTAATTTGTTTGTGAACGATGTTCTTGAAATTCTTAAGAATGAATTGTTTAAGTAAATCCAGGAGAAGCTTAAAAAGCCGGTTAGTTGCTCTACTGTTATAAATACCCTAAGAGAAGGAGGCTATCATGTACTATCCGGAAGGAAAAAATCCCACATACCAGAAATCAACCGAAAGAAGCGTGTTGCTTTTGTCAAGGAGAATATTGACATTCAAGAAAGTTTTTGGAATTATTTTCGGACGAAAGCAAATTTTGCATATTTGGATTAAATGGGCGCGGTATTGTGTAGAAAACCAGCAACTGAATGAAATAAAGAAAGCCTATTGCCAACAGTTAAAACATGGTGGTGGCGGGGTTGTGGTATGGGGTGTAATCAAGCAAATGGAGTTGGGAACATTGAATTTATTAAAGTATTTAAACATAATAATAAAAAATATCCCTGAAAGTGCCAGCAAACTAGGCTTGGGCGATCATTTAATTGAACAACACGATACATATCAAGGTTCTCCAATGTTGGGGAGTATTCCGGATAACGCTGCCTGCATCATTGCTGCTATTTTGCTGCAGTACTCAACGTGAGTTTTAAAGTGCAGCCGGTTGTCGAGCATTAACCCTAAGTATTTTTGAGGCTCCTTCCATTGAATTATGTGGGAACCAACACGGAAGTTCGCATATTCCTCAGTCTTTCGGCTGGTTATTAAGACAGCCTCTGTCTTATGGTCAACTAGTTCTAGGTCGGCGGATTCCATCCAATTCTTGATCCTGGCGATCGCTTCGTTTGTGGCTGCTTCCACCTCGTGGATGTGCTTGGCCACTGTCACGACCGCGATGTTGTCAGCAAAACAGATCACCTAGACTCCGTGTGGCAGCGTTAGTCTCAGTACTTCTTGCATTGTACAGTACTTCTTGCAACATAACATATCGTCCAAAAATATGCACAAAGAAATTCTGCTTGAGGAATGGTCCAAAATAACTCCTGGAGATACGAAACACTTCGTAAATTCAATGGGAAAACGACTGACAGAAGTCATATTCAGAAGAGGGTACCCAACAAAATACTGAAATATTTCTTAGTATATTTATTTTCCTTGTTTTCGTTTACTTTTAAATGGTGTATGCAGACTTTTTGTGTGATCTTCTTTGACCTTGGGTTGCTTCAATCCACATTTTACGAAAACAGAGTCAGTTATTTTTGTTTTTTGTTTCTGAATTACTTAATAACTATTGTCTTAAATTAACTCAATAAAAAAGATTTAATTTGTTTGGATCGATTTGTTCGTTTTTTTTATTTTAATGAAAGTTTCATGCTTTGAGCGCAGACTTTTTGCACTGACTGTATGTTGGAACTGAATAGTATATCCGGATAGTAGAGGTAAAATTTTGAAAGTCCCTAGATTTCCGAAGATTACGAGCAAACGAAGATATTCTGTACTACTAAATGAAAATCGCATTGACATTTTATCGAATTTGTCGGACTAGAGTACTGCGTTTTATAATTCGTTAAGTTTTGTAATCCCTTAAATTCCTCAAATTACAAATCAATGTGTTACAGAGGGAGTCGATTATGACAGGGGCCAGATTGCCTTCACTGTTTGGTTTGATCACTACAGCCACCAGGGAACGATTTAAAATATAACAAATGTGTTCCCCAATCGAATCCACGAAATTACAAAATCCTATCATTCATCGACCCAACATTTCCATTTCGCATTCGTGTCCTCTGTGCATCAAGCACGTGACTCAATAACTCCTCTCTCCCTCTCTCTCTCATTTGAATGTAATTTTCCCCTGTCTGAAGTTTTTGCAAGCCAAGCACAACCCCAACTAAGCCCAAACTAAGAATTCAAAATCCATTCAACTCCAAAAAGGGTGAATCCATTGTAATCTCATTTCGCATTCAAGTCATCAGCACAAAACAACCAAATAAGCAAACAAAACCAAATTTGATGGCACTGCAGCTTTCATCTGTCAAGGTCTTCCACAAAACAATCACAACAATAAAACAAAACATGATTTTCCGCCAACTAGTCGGAAAATATTTTAACTACGGATGCATGGTACGTACCTTGAAATACAAAACTGAATGATAGAACAAAAACAAACGAACGTAAAAACAAGTTGTGGGTTGGCTTTGATGGCTCAACTCATGTCTAGGACTTCGGCTGCCTGCTGTGACAGTAACATAAACGCACACAACTGACGCGTATATGCCGCTCTACCTCTTGTTTTTGTTTGATTTTCTGAACGTTTCACTTTCACAAGGATGCGATTGTTTTGTATTGTGGTGTTATTTTGTTTTCCTTTTTTTTTGCGTTACAATAAATCACATATCACTTAGAGCACACTCCTCATAACTTCGTACAAATTGCACACCGAATGTCTCCGGCTTGAAATGAAAAATAAATATTTACATTCGCATCGCTTGGGCTCTTAACGCGCGCACTCTCTGCTTTAGTCTCAAACTCAATGCAGATATCCTGTTGTCTTTATGGCACACACAACCGGATACAATGGATACGGCAGATACGTTTTAAACAATATTTCCTCCTGGTGTTGGGGATGTTTCATTTGACTTCCACTTTGTCGCTTCCTAAGGACAAACATACGTCATTGTATTTAGCAAACCGAGTCAAGGATCTAATAAAACTGAGCAATCGTTTGGCTTGTTTAAGGAAAAAATAATAATAATAACAGATAACAGAAAATAACGTGAGAAGTGACTTCTGGTGTTTCCCGGATTTAATCAATTTTACCATACGCATACGCTTGCAGGCACTCTCCTACACTGACAGACATCATCTGAACGATGCCGAGAAATTCAACTTCAACACACACCGCGTCCGACCACATCCACCGCCGGGAATCGAGCTCGACAGGGCAAGGAAATACCCTAACAGAGCACAGCCAATCACACTACCAAAGGACCACGCTGAAAATTCCTGCCTGCCTTCTTCAGTCTGTGCTAGTACCTTGTGCCACAAACGTACACACATGCGATGGTAGAAAGACGATACTGGATGTTAATTCGGACTTGGCCAAGGGCTTCTTTTCGTCCTGAATCCGGTTGTTCAAGTCATAAATGCGTCCTTTCAGAAAACAAAGAGAGCAGAACAGCCTACTATTAAATTGGGGACCTTCCTCACTACACAACAAATCAAGCCAGATAAAAAAAAAAAACAAATTACACAGCGAAACACAACAAATCACTCTCACGCGAGAGAGTCAGCACCTCACCACCACACAGAGATAGATGTTAAATTGTGACTAGAAAAAAAGCACTCACATTCCGCGCGCGAACTTTCCAATGGTATTCTCTAGCACGAACTGAAGACGGACCAGAACGGGTTTCGTGTTTTATATGGAAAAAAATAAACGCCTCAACAAGACTCCGGCTCTGACCGAGGGACACTGACTCACTTTGGTGTACACTCTATGACGTATACAGCCGCAGCAGAAAACCTCTCATCTGGTTCCATCTGCTTGCTCTCATCGCAGCCCCATTCATTCCCTTCTCCAGCAGTGACTGTGAGGCGATTGTAATGATAATGACGAGGCGGCAACGGCGACTTTCGGTGGCGTATACATAACAAAATACAAAAAAAATAAAAACTAACCCAACGAAAAAGAGCCACCACAATCTAATCAACTTGGTCACCGCTGCTGCATAGCTACGGTGTGGTGTGCTGCTTTTCGAGAGAAGAAATCACCAAGTGAGAGAGCGCGCACAGCTGTTGCCGAAGAGGAAGTGTATTTGGCGGCGACGACGACGGTGGTATCGTACTGGTTCTCGAGGTTCTCACGGAGACGAAGCATCATGACGCAGTTCACTCACCAGTCCCCACATTGCCAGAGTTCATTTTGTGTTCATTGCCGGTTTCGGTGTGGTAAATGTGAGCAAGTGATTGCAGTTTACATTGTCACCCACCGGATTCGTTCCAATTCAACGCCCGATGTCTGGTGGGCTTCTGCGGCGAATTGAGTTGAGTTGAGGTGTTTGCAAAGTCTTTCATAAAGTAGTGTTTTGTGGAACGTATGTGTGGAATGTCTGTCTAAAAGAGATTTTTTTGTTTAAAGAGAAAAATCGATTGCAAGAGAATTTAAGATAACTTTCTGCGAAAGCAGGCGTGAAGTGTGGAAGCTTCTTTAGCAGAGGTTTGAACCCAGAACCCTCCATGTAGGAGTACATATCCGCTACTATCAAGTAAAGTATATGCAATTTAAATGCTAACTTAAATGCACATGTTACTCTTGTTGTAGAACGAAAGTATGTGAATTCGCCAAGATATCAAACCCGAAGTGGTATCTGGTATAAGGAGTAAACTTTTGGGAATAGATCGACAAGTTTACAATTTTTCATCGATAGAGTTTCAGTACCTAATATCTGACTATCCTTTGGGCTTTTGCGCAGCTGACATTGCTACATCAACTGGAAGACATTACGATACCCAGCTGGATTTCTCGACACAACCTACAAAAGCTGTATCTTTTTTTTTTGCAAGCGTGTATATGCTTAAATTATAAGTGCACAAAAAAAACTATCTTCGGCGTTTAATAATTCATCTTAAAATCTTGGCAGCACCGACGATATTTATAACAATTGTGACTGTAAGGGGGTGGAATCGTGTAAGGTGATAGTTGATCGTTAATGGGCACAATATTAGGTTTGCGATTGTGTAGCGAAACCATCACTTTTAAAGCAAAAGCACTTAATACTGATAAAATAAAAGCAATTTTCATCAAATGAAAAGAATTGGTTACGAAAACTAAACGGAATGTATAGCAGACTCTCTGGGTATACCAAAAGTTGCATACAAAAACATTGAAAAATTATCTAATACATCAACCACACAATACATCAACCACACAACCATTTCATAAGCTGCGATAAATATAATGAGTAACTTAAGCGGATATAGGATTCGTTGTTAGTTTATTTTACATTCAAATTGAAATGTAAGCGTATAGACGGTTGCAAAAAAAAACACGCCTAAAGAAGGACGTTCATATTTTCGTTGATGCTAGTACAAACGCATGTGGGGAATAAGCAATTAAATTATTTAATGCAAGAATAAAAAGCACGAGTATCGGAATTGTCATTACCACAGCTCGAACCAGAAGTGAAGTATTACAGAGATAGCCGACTTCACAGCTGATTGCCCCCTAGTTCATCGACGAATTTCAGTGCCTTTTGAAAGATTCAAGGGGCAGGATCTATGCACATAGGGCAAAGTTGTTGATCGCTCCCAACTTGGCGGGCTGGCAACGATCCTTGTCGTTGCATAGATCACGCTGACATACAGCCTCCTCGCAGCGCCCCTGGATAGCCAAAACAAAACCTGTTGTGAGGTGAACTAATGGGTGGTGTGAATAAAAAGTGAGAAAACACTCCGAGGAAGAACACATGAATCGAGGATGTTCGTTAAAGGAAATACTCAATTTGGGTGAATAAAAAATGTCCTCAAAGTAAGTACCCTCCCTTCTGTTGACGTTTCAAAACAACGGTTCTTGGCGTTTAAGTGCAGTAAGTCGGTTAAAGTTGGGTGCAAAATATATGCAATAACGTTTTTGAACATACAAACGCTAAAATCAAAGAATTCAAACTCATGTCCTTTTGGGGACACAGGGTATAATTTCAAGAACGCGTATTGATTCGAGTTTGATAACATGGAATGGTTAAGTACTCATTTCCTTTCCAATATTCCTAAAGAAATGCCTTGTTGTGCCATTCCTTTGATTGTTTTTTATTTTTTTAATATAATGGGAAGGTTGCCCGACTTTTTCTTATCGCCTTTTGTTTTGACGCTGGCTTTCGTGTTATCAATTATTTTTCTTTACTTGCGAGATTTTCAAGTCAAACCCATTGATTTTTTTTTATTTTTTCTTCCATAGTTTTCAACTCAGATTGCTTTTTACTTTTCACGTCTGGAGATTGGCTTTTTTCCAGCAAGCACGGATAAAATTGCAAACACTTGATGAAATCGTCATCGTCCATTCCAGATTTCCTTTTTATTACGATTAAGGTTTAATCCGTCAAAGTATTCCTCTTCCGACGCAGTACCTTCCATTATTTTCAATTGTTTTCACTTTTTTCTCTCTTGAGGTCACCTCCTATGCACACTCAACTTCTACAAGCGACACAATATTCCATCTTTATTCACACTAAAACGGAGGAAGGACTCAGCTATCAAAATATCTGAGCGGAGAGGATTCGTTAAACTTAACGAAATAAATTTTTATTCACACTAGATGGAGCATTTACTCCAAAATGCTTAGGAAATGGTCACACTCAGTTTTTATTCACACCACCCAATGTATGCAGCTGACGCCCTGACGGTTGTGCACAACCCGCTCACAACCCCTTGTTACGTAAGAGCAAGCAGCCACGGATAAACCGACGGACCTACAACGACGACAACGCGCGAAAAAGGACAACGATTTGCGAGTGTGCTCTCTACACTCTGCACTCCGAGGGCACCTCAACAACTTGAAAATATTCTCACGCAGTTTAACGCGGATATTACTGCGATCTAGGAAATACAGTGAATGATAAGGAAAAAAGAGTGCGACATATATTACAGCTGTCATGTGGTATCCTGGAATAGGGGGAATAGGTCCGGCTGGACCTTGATACATATTGTATGGGGAAGTGTAACTTAACACATTGAAATCTCACTCTACTTGCCTGAGATGACCAGCGAAAAGAGTACGTGACATCAAACGCATTCCAAAAAAGGGACAGCAATATCTGGAGGCAGTAAATCAGAATTTGATCACCCGAAACTCGAGTATATCAAAAAACAATAGAACCCGCACACACATGAACATACCACTCGAAAACCATATAAACATCCCGGTCAATCGGCGCAGCACATCCAATCGATCCGCAGCAGCAGTACGAGCAAGTCGCTCTTAATTTTAGTTCTTATCCTTTTTCTAAAATCTAAGACTTTTTTAATTTGTATTAATCTTAATTTAATTTGTATTTATATTTAATTGTATAGAAGCAAACTGGAAACAACACACTTATTCGGAAGTAAATTATTATGGCTGAACAAATAATCCCATTGAACTGGCGCCGCATGAGCGAAGAAGAAAGGGAGCAATACGTCAGCAGGCTTGCCGAAGAAGTACGAGTGAGTGGATCTGAAGCAGACGATTTTAGTGGCGATGGCGATGAGGACTATGTTCCCGATGGATATGATTCTGATGCGGACTCTAACTTGAAAGTTGGGAGAATATCGGATATAGAAGATACTGATGATGACCAGATGCTGGAAGAGCTACAAGCAGAAAACGATCGAGTTGGCCAAGTGCAAGACGAACAATTCTCCGAGGAATACTATTTGGCCCGTGATGGAACAAAATGGTACAAATCATTGCTCGTGTTCAAGTTGATGGCGTGACAGGTCGTCTAAGAGCACACAGTGTCATTCGAGAAGTTGGTGGCTACGCAAGACGAGGAACGCCTCATAGTCATCTGAGTATCTTCAAGACAATAATATCAGAAGACATGGTCGTTATCATCATGGGAGAAACTAATAGAAGAGCTCAACAAGGAATTGTAAAATTCATCGAAAATAACCCGACAAAGCAAATAGTTTGCAAATCTGTTACTGAACAGGAACTATATGCCCATTTTGGTCTTTGTCTAGCAGCTGGTGTTAATAACGCCAACATGCTGCACACAGAAGAGTTGTGGAAAACCAACATGGATCCCGTGTTCAGATCAACGATGTTGCTAAACCGATTTTGGACTATAAATCGGTTTATAAGATTTGACGAGCAAAGGGCTCGTGTCGAACGGCAAAGTGCAGATAAAGCTGCTCCCATTCGGGATATGTGGATAATGCTAAATCATCATTTGGAAACTGCGTATACACCGACAGAAGTGATAATCGTTGACGAAAAACTATTCCCGTACAGAGAAAATACACGATCTACACAATACATACCATCGAAGCCTGCGAAATACGGAATAAAAGTATGGTGGATACCTTGCAAACAAAGGTATTCTGTATACAGGCAAAGAAGATGGACATCAGAAAGCTGTACAATTGGGCGAGAAAGTAACCGTGTTTTGAAGTGAAGTAAGATGCAAAAAACGATTCGCAGTGGCTTTGATTTTTATCTGCCAGAATATATGAAGAAAACAATAACAACATGTTCGAATGGCTGTCAAAATAATTGAAAAAAAATTTAACTCAAATTTTTATAGGCAATCACTTTTCAGTGCCGATATTATAGGCAGTTATAGGTAGTAGGTTGTTGTATGTACTTTACGGGCAAAATCAAGCTTCACTATTTCTAGATTTGTAAAAAAACGCAGCTAGTGATGATCGAATTAACAACCAAGTACGAATCCAGATAGAGAACTGTTGTTGCTGACAAGTTCATTACAACTTTTGAAGTTGTGGAGAAACTTCAAGAAACTGGAACTATTCGACGGAATAAGAAGTGCATTCCCAAAGAGATGCTTCCGGATCGTAGTCGCTCAACACAATCAACTATCTTTTTTGGATTCACAGATAATGTCGTAGCAGTGTCTTCTTCTTATTATTCTGGTGGCACTACAGTCCGGGGTGGACCTGGGCCTCAACCAGTAAGCCTCTACAGCCGGCACGATCTTTAGCCAGCTGTCTCCAACTGCGCACACCAAGTCGATTGAGGTCCTTCTCCACCTGGGTGCGCCATCAGTTCCGTGAGCGTCCTCTATTGCATTGTACCACTGGTTCGGAGTCGAAGACTCTTCGGGCTGGAGCTGTGTTGTCCATGCGCTCTACATGGCCCAGCCACCTTTGGCGTTGAATCCGTAGACGCCTGGCTAGGCTCATGCCGCTGTACAGCCCGTACACTTCGTGGTTGAATCTTCTTCTCCAATAACCATCAACGCAGACAGGACCAAAGACTGAACGCAGAACTTTTCTCTCGAAAAGACCAAGTGCTTCTTCATCCGCTTTTGAGATTGTCCATGTTTCCGCACCATAGAGCAGGACAGGGATGATCAAGGTGTTATATAATGTTAGCTTGGTCCTTCGAGAGAGGACTCAATTGCTTCTTGAGACCAAAGAAACAGCGATTGGCAAGAGTAATTCTGCGTTCAATCTCGGTACTGGTGTTGTTCGTACTGTTCACTTGCGAGCCGAGGTAGACGAAGTCCTTCACTACCTCGAATTTATAGCTGCCTATGGTGACGTTTTGGCCAAGTCGTCGATATTGTGCGTCCTTTCTCGATGACAGCATGTATTTCGTTTCACAACGGATTGGATGTCCAACAATAAGATGTTGGTCGGTTTCCTGCGCGTATACAAAGACGGTGCGAAGACGAAAAAAAGGGTGGGTGTATGTGTCTATTCTAAAGACCTCAATGTTGGCCTCCCCTTCAAGCTCCCTGACCTCTGTAGCTTATTCCAGACAGAAAGATTCAATGTTCTGGGTCAAGAAGAATGCAATATCTAAAAAGATGTCACCATCTGCTCGGACAGTCAGTGCGCAATCAAGTCCCATGTTCAACTAAAAACAATCCCTTACAATCCGTCTCTTAACGAAATGGTTGAGCGTATCCTTGTACACATCATTTGGGTGCAGTGTCACTGTGACATACCGTGCAATTGCAAAGTCGATGAACTCGCAAAGTGTTTCTAACACTAAGATGAAATACACCTTCTATTCCGATCGCTAGACCGAACCATCTTCTTAAGATACACACAATTGTAACAACCAACCACAAGCGCCTAGAAGGCACAGACCAGCACTAAATCTTGCACAGACTAAGCACACTTACACTCAGGAGGTTCATCTCCGTCACCGGACACTGAGCATGATGACTGACGATGGTTGTTGCAGAAGCTGCGTGGATGAAAAGGAGGTAGGTACCACAAACCACCTCTTCTGCTTGTTCTACGCTTTGGCTATAGATAGTCGATAGTCTCACCGAACTAAATGAGGTCAGCATTTAGTCAGCTAAACCGCTTTGTCAAGAGCACCAACTGCTGGGGCCTACATGGGTCTACGTGTGACTGCTTTCTTGAGGCAGATACTTTTACTTACTTACTTACTAGGCCGGCGATCCATGGAGTGTCAGAGCCTGAGCAATTGATGCCGAAATATATATGCAGCAGTGTCTTACGTGCCGAAAAAATCTAAGGCAGTCATTCTATTGTCAACAGTTCACTATGACACCGAATTGGTTGGAACAGCAAGACAGCCACATGCAATTCTGTTTTGCAACAAACATAAAGTTCGCGTCAACGTCATGGATCAAATATTGGGAGAATATACATGTCAATGACAGACGAAGCGATGGCCATAGGCTTTTTTCTACAACATGTTGAATGTCGCAGCGATAGCATCTTTTATAATTTACAAAAAATAAATGATGTGTGTGAGAGTAAACCAATGCACTCTTCAATTTTTGCATTCTTTGATTGACCAGTTAGTGACCCCTCAGAGCAAGCAAGGATGAACAATCCAAGGATAATAGGAGTGTTTTCCGTTCGAAGTGGCATCGAATCTTTCTTCGGAACACCTTTGCAAAATAGGAACCGGCCAGAAAACGTCATTTGCAGAGTATACAGTCAAATACAAAGAAAAACCAGAGAACAGAGCCTGTCTGTTAACAACACAGTATCCAGTTACACAAATGCCACAAAAGTGCAAATCAAGAAAATACTTCGTAATATCACTGTTATGTAAAAACACAGTGTGCACAGTGTGACTAATCGCTGATTTAGCGGGATTAAATTAATAGCGCTCACAAATAAATGTTTTTGTTCATGGTAGATTGTGATGCATACAGAATATAATGCAATAAATTATTTGAACATATGAGCACAAATTTCGACACAAAATAGAACATAAAAACGCGCAATTTTCAGCTTTCTTGGTCTTTTGGTATAACCAAAAGTTGCAAGACTTCATGTTCAAGAACACTTTCTTTTTCTTTTGGGAAAACATCTTAAACTTGCTAAAAATGGATCAGAGGTCAAAAGAAATCTGCTTAGAAGGTCAGTGTTCGTATCTATACGCGAAATTTTCCTGGTAAATACCCTAAACTTCCTACTTTCCTTGTTTCTTGCTTCTTGAGCTTCTTCCGAAAGTTGTCCGATTGGAAGTATACAAGAAGAAATTATTTGTTTTCCATGACACAAGACATCATGTACACTTACTGCCATATAATACCAGGCATAATTTTCAAGGTACAGTTCCCTCGTTTCCCTTCCATAGCTTTCAAAAGCAGTTGTATCAATTGGGAACCTAGACTCAAGAGCTTCTAAGATGACATAAAACTTTCTGATCATTTCCCCATCAATTCCTGTAATTTGTGCAGTTTTTTCTTCATCTCTAAAGAATCTTCTAGCCGTGTTTCCATCATTAGTATTGCCAGACTGTTGAGTTGGCATATCAACTAATAACCCAGTTTCACTTTTTAATCTTTCTTGGATTAATTTTTTTCTGGCTTTGACTTTTTCTTTATTTTCTAGGTCTCTAACCTGCCACACTTTTACATCTAGTCTATACGCTATATGAAGGATACATTTCATAAATCGTATGCATGAGTGAAGGGGCGTAATCCAAAGGACATTACTTCTTGGTTCACATGCTTTCTTGAAATATTAGCTAAATTGATAATTTTTTGTCATGAAGACGTTATGGATGATAAAGCAGTGCAAATTTTTCCATCAATCATAGATAATAAAAAAAATCGGTTTGGTCATGACATGCATGCTGGCATTATTAATCTCCAACTCTAGTAGAATTAGATGAAGAAGGTATTTCATATAAAACATGTTATGTTAGTATCAGGAGAAGAAGAATCTACTTACTCCAAGAGAAAAAAAAATTTCAAGAATCGGTATACGAACCACTGAGAAAACGAAATAAACACGTGCTCCTCAAATTGAATTTCTTATCAAAAAATTACATACAATTTGGACGTACGTGGGAGGTTTAAGCTGTGAAAAATGTGGGGTTTGTTTACTTTTGAGCATGTCATTTTTTGAATAACTCCCGCTAAATCAGCGATTCGCCACACTGTGCGCCGTGGCGTAGTGGGTATGTGCGTGGACTCCTACGGCTCCGCCTCTTTCGACTCACTGACAATGCTCAAAGATTATTCCTGTCTAGAAAAAGCTTCTCAAATTCGCCGTTCGGAGTCGGCATTAAACTGTAGGTCCCTTCCACTCGTGAAAGAACAATAGCACGTACAACACGAGCGGTTGCTGAGAAGCTAGGTCCAGGTCCACCTCGGACTGTCAATTTTCATACAAAATGTATGAAGGTCCATTAACAGAAGGGTTAAATATTACATATTTGCCAGTTAATATTAATAAAATTAAACTGGTTCTGCTAGTGGAAGAAATATTATATGACTACTAACACACCTCCTCGTGGTGGGGGGCGGGCAACAGGTTTAGGGTGTATGAATTTATTTTCAGCCCAAACCTGGCTAACGAAGCGCCCTCGTGATAACAAAAAGAAGACGGATTGGCTTCGAATATTACCTACCCCGGTGTGCAAGGGCCCCATTTGGAAACAGGCCTGAATGGTGACAGTATGCGAGCGTCTGGTGGCCGGACCTCGGAAGCCGGTCGGGCTTAGACCGAAGGAACCACGAGCAACCCGTCAATGGCTATTTGAGCCATTACGGGGGTGGCGGGAAAATCACGTCAAACACGCAACAGTGCGTGCGGCGTACAAACGGCAACGGACAACTGCATCGACTTAGGCATAGGCACATGGAACGTCTCATCGCTCACAGGAAAGGATCTCGAGTTAGTTGAGAAAGCTGTGAGGTATCGTTTGGATATCTTGGGTATCTCTTCGACGAGGCAAAGGGGATCTAGAACTGTGGAACTTTCCGACGGGTGGAAACTTTTTCTGTCGGGAGTTGCACCTCAAATGTCTGCACAGGCGGGAGTGGGGATACTCATAAGTCCCAGACTGGCAGACAGTGTATTGGAGTGGGTTCCATTAGGAGGGAGAGTTGGGCTCTTAAAGCTCAGGCTTGAAAGGTCAACTTTGGCTCTGGTGCAGATGTATGCACCTAATCTGGAGTCAGACTATGCGGCTTTCCTGGATGAAGTTCATGCTGCACTTGATAGGACAGCGGAGATGGATTCCTATATCCTGATGGGTGACTTCAATGCTCATGTGGGTGTTGATGTAACGACATGGGTGAGTGTGATTGGGAGGAACGGTGATCCTCACCAGAACGCGAACGGACAGAAGCTGTTGGACTTTTGCTGTGCAAATGGCATGTACATAATGAACACCTTCTTTCCACACAAAGTATCCATAAACACATGGTACCGGCAGAGTCTTCAACATAAATCGTTGATAGATCTCTTTGTGGTACGAGCGTATAGGAAACAGATGGTTTGCGACGTTCGTGTGATGAGAGGGCCTGAACTGCCAACTGATCATCATCTGGTGTCGTGTACGCTGTACCTCACTGATAAGATACCAAGACGGAAACCAAGAATGGTTACACGCGGTGGGAGAAACTACAGGACAGTGAGTTGCGACTTAATTTTGCACGGCACATATCTGAAAGGTTTGAGCGAATTCCTACTGTTCCATCGCATGTAGAGGAAGCTGTCATTGCCTCTGCACGGGATGTTTGTGGAGTCAAGCGGCTTGGAGTGGCGGCTTGTGGTGGGAAAAGAACTGCGTGGTTTAAAACAACCGGAGTTCAAGAAGCCATCAGGGAGAAGAAGAATACCTACAGAGACCGGATTCTCTTGGGGGACTCTGCTTCTCGTGACCGGTACACTGAGGCTGGAAAAACTTGCAAATTGGCTGTGCGAGCAGCTAAAAAGCAGTCTTGTAAGGAGTTCGGCGAGAAGCTGGAAAGCGACTATAGATCTGCTAAAAATGTGTTCTGGCAAACCATTCGCCGAGTCATAGGAAGGAAATTCAACATTATCGAAGGGGTCAAATTCAAAGATGGTGTGTTGCTTTCCAGTGAGGAGGACATCTTGCGCAGATAGAGAGAGCACTTTTCTGAGCTGCTCAATCCGGAAGAGTGCAATGAGGATAACAGACCCGAAATCTTAAGTAGGGCGGAGAATAGTCCAACGGCGGAGGAAAGCATTTTGGCGATAGATTCTCTAAAAGTTAGCAAATCCGCCGATGTGAAAAAAATGAAATCCGGCCAGAAATGCTTAAGGCAATGGGTAAAGCGGGAGTTTTATGGCTCTATCGTTTTATAAAGGTGGCCTGGGAACGCGGTAAGACACCTGGCGATTGGTAAACTGGGGCGATTATCCTTCTTTTTAAGAAAGGGGACAGAAGAGACTGCTCCAACTACAGGGGCATATCCCTCTTAAGTCCCCCGGCAATGTCTACGCAAAGGTTTTGGAAGCGCGTTCTAGAGCTATGGTCTAGTCAAGGACGGGGGATGAACAGTGCGGCTTTCGTCCCGGCAGAAGTACAACCCACCAGCTTTTCACTCCAAGAATGGTACTTGAGAAGGCTTGGGAGTATGCCAAACCCACTTACAGCTGTTCTGTAGATTTGGAAAAGGCGTATAACCGAGTTTCTAGAGGTAAACTCTGGAGTGTTCTGCAGAAGTATGAGATTGAGTGTCCTCTTTTGAGGGCCATTTAATCTCTTTACACAAACTATAGCAGCTGCGTTCGGGTTAACGGTGCTAAATCAACACCTTTGACCGTGGGCGTTGGACTTCGCCAGCGGAAAGAGCTATGTTTCGTTGGTTTGGTCACGTAGCACGTATGCCCCACCATCACGTCTTCCGAGACGGGCCTTGAATGCAATTCCATCAGGGAGGCGATGGTTGGACCAAGTCCATAAGCTCGCCTGGTTAAGCTTGGGCATAACCCCTGATAAGTTAGAGTCGATGGCGGCGGATCGAGTTGCCTGGAGATCTCTGGTTTACCCCCGCGATCCCCCGAGTAGATCATGAGGGTCAGAGTTGATGATGATGATAAACCTAAGATAAGTCGATAAATGACTATTTTCAGTGCGAGCACAAGTAAGAAATAGTCCTAGTCGAGATATGCTAATCAAGAACATAACCAGAATGAATGAACAACATAAGAGAAAAAAACTCAACTACTCCCCCACTTCACGGTTCATTAATAAATTAGAAATGTCTTGTGTTAAAAGTTAGTAATTAGTTAATAAATTTGAGTGAGTTAGTAGTTAGTAGACATTCGAATGATTTACTAGTCATTCGAGTGAGTTAGTAGTCATTCAAGTGAGTTAGTAGTCTTTCGAGTGAGTTAGTAGTCATTCGAATGAGTTAGTAGTCATTCAAGTGAATTAGCAGTCATTCGAATGATTGATTGAGAACCGAGATCTTCTCGAGATGTTGTATGAATCGATTATCACACGAATTACTAATCGAATACGCCCACCGCTAGTCTACCATGCCATTCAAATCATGCGTAATCTAAACCACCTTAGATGTTGACTGTGAAAACGAAATCTTCTTGAGTTCTTGAGAATTTTAAGTTCGATCTTACACTTAGCTTAGCTAAACCAGTAGATAAGCACTGTGAAAACGCGCATGAGACAGCAACGATTTTTTGTACCGATCTACAACCTAAAGCCTTGAATCCCTTGAATCGTTTTATTTTACAGTATTGTCAGGGGAAGCATCACCAAACGCAATCAACTCGAACACGATCAAAGATCACACGTAGAAATTTTCCAACAAACACAGTATCTCATTTATTTAGTAAAGATAAATATATTTTGTTTTATTTTTTTTTTACAAAAAAAAAAGTAGAATAAACTTATAGTTATCTCATTTCATGTAGTAACCGTAAGTATAAAAAATCATAATCGTTTAGAGTTGCAATTTCAACAACAGCAAGATTCAATAAAATACACTTGCAGTGTACCTTTAAAAATTAACAATTTCTATTAACATTAAAGCACATTTCATTTGAATCTGGTTTCTTTCATTGGCGACCGGAAGAACATCGCCCACGGAACTGTGGTGTGTAGAGTTGAGATTACTTGTAAAATGGAGTAATTGGCACAAAGAAACCGCGGTAGTGCAAAATTTGCTTCGATACATGCATATACAAAATACTGTTCACCAAAAACAAGGATGGGAATAAGGAATAGGTTACAATGAAAAATTGTTGTTTTATAGAAAAAGTTTCTTAAATTTTAACGTCATTTCGTAAGTTGAACAATTTTACATTTCATCGTGAAGTGAAATAGATAGGAGCTCCTCAGGTAAAGGTTACTTAGATGCAGCTTATGTTTTGTAGTTCATTTCCTGTAAATAAAAAGAAAATATTGTAGTAATATGAAAACATTCGAATTCCATTACGAACTGGATTAAATTTTTAACTTTGTTAAGGCAGAGAGAGTATTGATATTGTTCAAGTTAAGTGCGAACGATATTTGGTTCGTAAGGTAAGAAAAAGTAATTAACGGCATTATTATGTGGTGCTAATGAAGTGTAAACCGATTTAGTTCAACTGAGCTGTGGGAGAAGGAGATTCAAACATAAACTGTAGCAACGTGAGCCTAGAGCCAGGCGTCGAGGATTCAACGCCTAAGATGGCTAGGCCATGAACAACCAGTGAAACAACGCAATAAAGTACACCCACGGAACCGACGGCGCACCCAGGTGGAGAAGGACCACAACCAACTTGGTGTGCGCAATTTAAACCAGCTGGCTAAAGATCGTCCCAGCTGGAGAGCCTTGTTGATTGAGGCGCAGGTCCACCCTGGACTGTTGCGACACCTGCAGAAGAAGAAGAAGAAGAAGAGTTAGCAGAGTGACACGCAGGCCAACATAGGCACATTCTGATACCACGCATATAGAATAGCTTCTACTCCAAGTGATTATAGAAGTTTGTGCTTGCTACCAAGCGATTGAGGGTCATTTCGTTCACTATTGCTCAACTTGCCGGAAACTGGAGAGTTTATGAACTGTGGAGTTGTTCTCAACTCGAGGTTTAACCGGCATATTGAAAATTGGTTTTGTTCATTACTTCAACTCACAGTCTGCAATTTTAAATTGAGAAGTTGTCCAACTTTCACTTTTGATATTGCTCCTGTTATATTTTTTACTATTCATTGACATACAATGTCACTTTCAGGACAAGGAGAATTGATCCTCCAATCTATCCTCCATTATCTCTGGTTTTCATTCGCTGCCGGCTATGTTATAGACAACAGCACAAGCGACTATGCACATTTGTAATGCTACACTAATAAAGTCAGGATTCGTAATTCACCGGGTATGTTAACAAATGAAAAAAAATCTATCAAATACTTCACTATTGTGATGTTCTCTTGTTTCACGGCAATAATCCTGTATTAGTTCGAGGACCATTATGTTTGTCCTCTTTGAGCGTCGAAAACATTAAATGAAAACACAATCATCCTATCTTGTATAAACACAGACAGACAGGCAGGCAGACAATGGAAGAAAAAAGAGAGAGGGCAAAATCCCTGATTTCATCCATTTACTTCTGCTATTTCTTTGAAAGTTGAAACATTTGTTTTTATTGAAAGTTGAAACATTTGTGTTAAAGTTAAAGTGAACAAAATTACCCTTAGTTGATTTAGCTCAAATTATTGAAGAATTATGTTCCAAGAAAGGTTATGTATAGTCTCCTCCTACGCGCCCATGCTGCTTCCACAGAAAACAATGTTTGGAAGAACGTTTGAGGTTGATTGAGTGTTTGACTGATTGTTTCTACATTTTTTTTACGTATTAGGCACATTGGCACATTGGTTTTGTCTCGGTGAGAGATATCATACCAAGCGAGTGGCACTAAGCCATTTCGTAAAGAGAAAGCTGCAATTGGGGGAAGTCTTTGAATGGCAAGCGGACTTAATCTGCCTGAAAGAAAGACACAGGCAGTCATTGGGGAGATGTAAGGACTTACCCGCGTGGCACATACGGTTGGTGTCGACGATTAAGCTTAGGCTTCTCCATCAACGATACGAAAACGCTCATATCTCATGGACTCAGCTCTTTTTCTTACTATGTACAGAGATTATATGTCCAGAAGAACTTTCTCCAATATCGTCATTCGGAGTCGGCATAAAACTTAAAGGCCCCTTTCCTTCGTAATAAAACCATAGCACGCACCAACCGTGTTGGTTTCAATAGAAGCTAGTACCATATCCGCCTCGAACTGTAGGGCAACACATATTGGACATACAATCTTGGATTAGACTACTAGACCCACTTCTTAAGTGTCCTGTATCTTTTTAGACTTCTATTCCAATCTAGAAGGAATGCTGGTAGAGACATTTTACTCGAAGAGAGATTGCAGCAATATATGCAATCGAAGAAGGCGAATAAACACGTGCTAAAGAGAGTAGGCGGGGAGTCAGAGGAGGTGATTCCGTACCTTTTGGTGAAAAGTGCAAGCTTTTTTTTGATCATCGACAATTTCACAAGTTAGTCCATTTTGCATGATGTCCCTATGCAGGAAGACAATTCTACCTGTCCACCTCCATAGCAGGGATTCCTTCTGTCGTCTTGCATAACCATTTGGTGATATATTGCAGAATGTCTTATGTATCTGTTATTTAGATGCTCGAGGTAATTGAAGTAATGCTTGCCTAGAAGTTTTCTTTTTGTTTCTGCAAGTGCAGAGCATGTTCCGCGGTAATGGAGTTGCAGATTCTGCAGAAGTCTTTATACAATGCTCCAAGTATTCTTGCCTGGTTGCCTATAAGACAATGGCCAGTTGCCACCCATATTATTTTACATATCAACTTCCTATCCAACTTCTGAAGAGATTTAGTCCTTCTTTCGTTCAGTGCAAGCCTCGTCACTTTCTATGTCCCGCATGTATTCAATCTGCACATCTGCAATTTACATCATTTATTGTGATTGTCATCAGTCGCGATTTCATTGTTATTTTTTTTTTGTGGAGTCTCCAGATCTTGTGCCATACCCGCCCCATCTCTCGCTATTCAGTTCTTTCATTGCCCGGGATACCCTTGTGCCCCGGGATCCATTACAGGATAAGATTGCATCTATCCGCATTCTCCCTTAGATAAAACCAGCCCCGGCAGAGTTTTACCATCTTGGAGTTGATCGATAGTGTCAGAGCTTTGGCCACCTGACTGTCTATGTATAAAAAAAAATAGATCTTCTGTCTAACTGTTACTTCCGATTGGGATCCACTGCAGTGTAGCCGAATTGACATAGAGATCTCTAGCGACCTGGCCTAAATACCTGATCCTGCGCTTTCATCCGAGAATATTATAAAATGGGACAGAAAGAGCGGCTGTATCCAGCTGAAGCAGGCTACCCCCTGCAGGTGGAAATCTGCCTGCCCTAAACAGCTTTTTGTCTGTCCGCTGATGTAAAAGAACTCTAGAAAGGAAAATAATGGGATTTGTATCGTAGTCTAAAGGGCCATTTATATTATCTCACTACGAACCCCGAACTTCGGAAACTCTGACACTTAATTCATATGAAGTGTTGTCATTCGCAGAGAGCAATGCGTACAATTTGAGCAAACACACACTTCATTTCGATTTTTTTTGTGGTGAATGTGTGGATTTCGTTTGCCTCTCTTGTGTATTGCGAACTCAGGTTGACTGTTCGCAAAAAGAATGATTGATTCGTGAAGAAAAGATTTAAAATCGTTAGAAAGGATACTGAAACTGATCATTGTTGAGATTTTAGTGATAGAAAAACTCGATAATTCAATCCCCATCTCCTTGCATATCAGGAAGTATAACTTTTTGTTTATAACTGCAGGAAATTGGGTGTTTTTGAATGTTCGCGTTCGCAGTTGGCGGCTAATATGAATGGGTCTTAACGTAACTGGAGTTCGTTACAAATCAATGAGATGTCATTAGAACAACCACGGAACAATGGGTAACATGGGTGGAGATGGTTCTCGCAATCATCGAAGACGAAACTATTTATCGAATACGGAACAAAAGAAGAGATTGTAGAAAAGTTACGCTCCAATATCACCAAGCTCTGCAACAAATATAAACAAAAACATGGAAATTGTATGAAAAACGTATGCGATGCAATAAAAAATGGACTGAAGGAAAATAGTTGATAGACGGGTATGACTTTCAAGAGTGCGACGGTCAACTACCTTAGCCCATTCCACCCCTGAATTTCTACAACTCGAGGATTGTCAATATTTCTAAATGAGCAACTTTCACAAATCTTTATGACAAACCTATATGAACTATCCAACACAGTGGATCTGTGGTACAAAGACCGAGAAAAATGCAATATGATCGTTTGTTGTTTATCGTAGTTGAGAACAACTAAAACCAAAAAGTGAGCAGAGGTTCATCTTGTTCTGCACAAGAGTAGAAACGAAAGGTTGGAACTGCAGAATATTGATAATTATTGTCAAATAGTTATTCGAAGCGATTTTTACATAAATTTTAAAAGGCTGTGCACTTATGTGTGCATTTGTATGCTACTGCATGTCTTATGCAGTATTTCCTGACGAACTTTATTCAATGAACACTGCTTCACAGCTCACAATCGGAATCGAACTCAATGATGAGATCAATTCACCAAGAACCCGCATGCGCATGCTTGGGAAGTGGTGATAAGTATTTCATCGATACCCAACTTCATCTGTTTATGAAATGAGACACCTAACATCCGATGCTGAGCAAACCAAGAAATTGTGTTTAAGCGGAAATCGTACAGTTCATGATGACACTGTTGCAAAACTCATGTAAACCCCCCTTAAAATTACCGCTCTTAATGCATTTCAAAGTGCATTGAATGCATTAACACGGCTTACAGTACTTTTGATGACTCAAACTACGAAACAATTTCATGCTGACAAGGAACACATTGATAAACAAGAAAGATAAATCTTCTCACATCAAATTTAAATAAACAATGTAAACATATGACACATTCTCCAACCTCACTGTCGGCACAAAGAAAATTCACACACGATACGCAAAATTACACGTACAAAACTGGATATAAACTAGTTTTTGACTTTTACTTTATTTACCTCTTTTGGGAACTAGATCTTTAGTGAAAATACCATGCTCAGAAATTGCTCATAGTGAATTGTTATGACTCCATCCATGTCTGTATCGTGTTGTCTAAATGCAGATGTGAGGGTCTACACAGAATATAGAAGAAAAGAAAGAAAAAAAAACCCGCATCAACAATTGTTTTCTAGGAAGTCTGGTGATGATGTATGACTCACGCATGCGTACGAAATTAATTACTTACGTATAGCACAATACAACATTGGATAAAATCATCAAATAATATTGTTCCACGCCCGAATCGATCAAACTTTCTGATTAATAAATCAATTAGGCCATCCGTCAAGCGATAACCGAATGTTGTTAATGCTGTTTTCAGTTCTGTCCTATCGATATTTCCCGAATTATCTCTATCAAAGGAACGGAAGCAATTTTGCCAATCTGTGACATATTTCCAGAGGGCACCAAAGTCTTGAAATGAAACTGTGCCACGATTTTCGCGATCGAACATTCCAATCATTAAACGGACGGTTTCAGGATTAAAAGGACTCCATGTACCATTCGATAGAGCCACTTGTAGTTCATCAGCTGATATATGTCCACTGCGATCTTTGTCAACTCTGAAACAGATTAAATTTGATAGAATAATGAAAAGTGAATATTTTGAAATAGGATGAGAGTTTGTTTTTCAATTACCTTTGGAATACATCCCATAGAAATTGTTGGTCAGGCATCGTCGATTGTTGATACGCCATTTTCTCTGTAATAAATAAAATCGAATCGTGATGAAATCAAATGTCAAAGTCATATGCCAGTTTGTATTTGATGGACGCTAATCAGTGGTTAGTTAAATATTCACCAAAATGGAAGAGTTCAGAATTTAAAACGATTTTATTTTTTCAGATGACGGTGTGTAGATTGCGTTAATATATTACACCGAGCATAGATTTCGAATTTATGTTGTGAATAAAGAATTTTACCGAAAACTTTTAACAGATGTTGGATTCAATTCTTCTTGAAACCTGTTGAAAACCCATTCAAGAATCACACGAAGACAGGAGAGTGATAAGTAGCGGCGTTCAGACACAAGAATTTATGGTGAAGATTTGCTAAAGATGAAAAGTGAAAAAGCTTTGCCTACCTCAAACGAGCGGTCTGTTGCAACGAGCGTTCACATTAACGATTTGACCAAATTGTTGTGTTTGAACACCGCTATGATGACTCTCCACAGTGAAAAAGAGAGCTACAACGCCTCACCGAAAGGAAATTCAGATAAAAAAGAATCTATAAGCTTCGTGGAAATTCCCATTAACACTTAAAGTTAAAAGTTATCCGGCAGAGTTTCAAAATATGCGGTGCCAAAATATATCCTCTGAATTCGATTTTAAGATAATGCGCTCACATCGTAAAATTGCGCACAAACGGCGATCTAATATGATAGTTGAATGCACTCATTCGCTTTCTGCCTAGATTTACCATAAATTGCAATAATTCAGTGGTATGTCACATATGTCAAACATTTCAGTTTATCGGCCGGCTCTAGGTAAACTTTTGTGTGATTTTTTTTCGCAATAGTGCTTGGTTTTCATTTTTTTCACTTTCATTTACTTAAATAGCTCTGTTAAAATGGAAAATGAATTGGACATTATAGAATCATTGACTTCAGTTGGATATAAAGGAGCTTGCCTTCGAAATGATAATCTCACGGCAGCCCTCAATGGTGGGGTTAAATCGGAATTATTTCGCGAGATTGTGGGATGGCTCACATACGAATTGCATGTGTTGCGAAAAACCGATGAAAAAGTTGATAAGGAATCGGAAATAAGTGAATTTTCGATGGAACTGTCCGCAATGCTTAAGGAGTTGGGTTGTCCGTTCAAAAGATTTGTGGCTGGACCACTTTCTAGCCGCTTTCAATCGAAACAATCACGGATACAACTTTTGGAATATCTCATAACCGAATTGATGACTGCAAAAATGTGTCACAAGCAAAAGCCAGTGTCTGACGACTCTTATGTGATACCGAAGTTTGAAACGAATACGGCACGTGCGTTGCAAATGTTATCAGAAGATCTAGATGTGGGAGAACCTCCAGACAATATAGCCCCGAAAGCACTCTTAGATAAGATCAATTATAAGTTGGAAGAAGCAAAGCGACGTACAAACAAAGCTCTTGTTGGAGATTCTTTGCTAAACTCTAATAAGCAAATGAATGAGCAGCAATGGAAGAAGTTGGAATCTATTCAGAAGAGCCTGGAAGAGGAATACAACTTGAGGCGACAGGTACTTCTGACACGTCTAGAGGTGACTGTACAGTCGTTTCAATGGTCCGAGAGAATGAAAGGTCGAGAAGCCCTTATTGCTAATAAATACGAAGAAAAGATGAAAGATTTGGATAAGCTTCGTGTTGGTGGAATGGATGCTGATATCATTGCCCTGTTGGCAGCTAGATCCGATTTGGCTATTATTGAGAAAACAAGCAGCGCAAATGTTCGAAAGAATACTGGCTCAAAAATACAGAAGCATGTCATTGGCAGCGTTCCAGACCGAGGAGGTAGAGCCAATGAACATGCTCCTCCACCACCAGAGATGCCTTCTTGGCAAACCCAGCGTTCTTCAGGTGGAGGTGGTGGTGGTCGTGGTGGATTTGGCGGTGGTGGTGGTGGAGGAGGAGGAGGATTCCGAGGTGGACGCGGCGGAAATCGTGGTGGTGGTGGTGGTGGTGGTGGTCGCGGAGGCGGCGGCGGCGGTGGTGGTGGTAACTGGCCACAGCCACAACAAGGTGGACAGAACAACGGAGGAAGGGGAGGAAACTTCCAACAGCATAATCAAGGTGGAAACAACAACGCAGGACGAGGAGGCAATTTCCAATCTCAAAACCAAGGTGATAATTGGATGAGTGGCAGTGGTCGCGTACAAGGAGCTGGCTGGAATCCGAGTCAGCAAAACAACTACAACAATGACAACCAATCTCGCCGAGGCAGCTTTACTGGCAGAGGAGATCCTAACAACCAATACGAAGATCAATATCAAAACAATCGGAATCGTGGCGGAAACTCTAATTACAACCGTGGAAGATCTAACTACAATCGTGGCGGCGGTGGTGGTGGCGGTGGTGGCGGCGGAGGTGGATATAGGAATAACTAAGCTGCTGACATGGAACATTAATTCATATTACTGTTCTGTCATCGTAAAAGCATATGCTCTGTAGCCATTCATAAATTAAACACTTACATTACTTTGAATCTATCTATTTATGACAACTCGAGTGTTACCGAATAGCGACTTATAAATTAATTAAACGATTATGCGTATTTATCTGATACTATCTTGTTTTTCTATTTTCCAATAAACTTCTGTTTTCATTTACTGCAAGGCAGTTGTTTTCCTTTTCCATTGGTAGAATACATAGGCGATTCATTTCTAGGGTGACGAGGCTAAGAGGGTTAAGTATTTGGGAAAATATATACCAGACCCAATTGCAGTTATCGAGTCGATGAGAAGATTCGAAAGGAGGCTGTCGATGCGTAAGACATGCGCAATGGATAAATTTCGAGGACCAACGGGGTCGACGGTGTCAACACCTCGAATGCAATGAAGTGGATGGCGAATGACGTTCACATGGTATGTTGTAAGCGAATGGAAAAATGGAAGAAGAATAGACAAGGCAATGGCACTCTTCCTGGGTTTTAAATGAGCTTTCTGCAGGAACATATGTACTGGAAAAGATGTCCCAACATGGAATAGACAACAAATAACATTATTGATTCAAACTATTTCTGACACCAAGAACTTAAAAAACAAGAAAGGTCGGTAGGTGTAAGTGTATGATACAGACTCCTCAGTGGGATCTTACCTCACTTAGACCTTTAAGGTCCATTGTGCTCTCACTTCATTGGCTCTTCGAGTCATAATCAATTAGTACAACATCTCCATTCTCAGTCATTCGAATGACTACTAACTACTAATGCAAGAGAAGTCCGAGTTTTTTGTTTTTGCAATAATAAGAACTTATAACCAGTTGGTGATTTTGAAAAAATGAAGGATGTCCTTTATATTTATGTTCGTTATATCTTCAAGGCTGTTGAAGAAATAGCTGCCCATGTTTTCTTCTTGTCGCTGCAAGGGCCATGCAGGTTCCGATGCATTGTAGCACAGTCTCCTCATCCTCCTCATTTTTGCAGCTTCTACAGAAGTAGTTTTGGGGAGCTCCAAGTCGTGTAGCCTGATTACCAATTAGGCAATGGCCACTAAATACGCCTACTACTTTCCCAATTTGCCTCCTATCTAGTTCTAGGAGAGCTTTAGGTTTTGATGCATCTCTTGGAGGCCACATCGTTTACAATGTACTACAGGTGTCCAATTCAGTGAATCTACGATTGGTTTTGATAATGGCGTCTGTCTGCAGCTTTGTATTTAAAGCTTTCAATGGGTGGAGAGGTCTGATTTTGTGCCAGTGGCAGGGTCGCCCTTTTTCTTGCTAATTCATCGGCTCTTTCGTCGCGCGGGATGCTTGTGCCCTAGGAAATAGCATAGGGATTTATCGATGGTGTTTCCAAAACCTTTATCTATGTAAATAACAATAGATCTTCCGTCTATCGGGGTCATTCACTGATAGCCGAAGGGCGCATAATAATAATAATACGGGTGGCGTGACAGTCCGAGACGGACCTGGGCCAGCAACACTCGTGTTGTGCGCGCTATTGTTCTTTCACGAAATAGAAATGTTACAGTTTAATGCCGACTCCGAATGGCGAAGTTGAGAAACTTTTTCTAGGCAGGAATACTATTTGAGCATTGTCAATGACTCGAAAGAGGTGGAGCCTTGAATTACGAAATGTGGTAAAATTCGGGTATCGAACCAGGCAACCTCTGCGTAGGATTCGGCGCAGTAACCCACTACCACAGGTCAACCCACAGCCGGATAGCTGAGGATAACTCAGGCGATATAAACCGGTGCCTGGGCCTCCCTCCGACTTGGAGCCGCCAGTGTAGATTTCCATGGCAGTCGAGTTGGGCAAATTTTCTTCATATCACTGTACTCGGGCGAGTACTATTGTTTTGTGCTTTATTTCGAAATTCTCAAAAAGTGTCATATAGTCCGACTGTTTAGGAATCGTCGAGTTGTGAAGTAGCTCCATATGTCCTCTGATGTGTGATGTGCTTACATTCCGTCAGTCTTATATTAAGAACGCGGAATAACGAGGTTCTTAGCGTCTGTGCTCATTGGTAGTCTAGTTTTTTGTCTGCGGCCTTAAACCTGTTATTACTGGATGCGAGGATATGAGAACACCATGCATCAGTGCGGTACAATTTAGAATCCTTGTTTCGACATTCTTGGGCTTCCTCAGAGAGTGGTCCAACAGGAAATGCACAATTTTGAATGATCAAAACCTTATGAACGGTTGCTGGCATGTTGGCGTGCTCTGCATATTTTTTTAAATCTATTCCTTCATTCAATGTTATTTACTTCAACAATAACAACAAACCGTTGAATTAGGTCTTCACTTTCCTTCTATTTTACAACGATGCAGGGAGAAAAGTCCACAAGTCATAAGTCCATAATTGAAATCGATTGTGGCCTTATGACCCACTTAAGTAGGTCACAAGTCCATTAAATTTGGGTCATAATTCCACAACATTTAGCCATCAGTCATAAATCCACAATTGGCCTGTCTAAGGAGATAATAGGATACTCCTTTTCATATTATTTTGTTTTGTTAGACTGTCGATTTTAAGGCCGCATATGAACTAGGCGTGCATAGGGACGAGCTATACAACGCCGTGTCTAGTTTTGATATTTTTTCCAAATTCGTCAGGTTGTATAGTATGACGATGGCTGCTCCATAAAAATGGGAAACGAACTCACCGAGACATTCAATGTTAAAAAATGATTAAGACATAGCGAGGCGATACGCTGTTGTGTGACTTCTCATCCTGGAGAAGATCGTGAAAGACTCACACGTCAACGTTAGAGCTACGATCTTCCGTACAACTGTAAGCATAAGCGGATGACATGTGATTGGCAGAAAACAGCGAGTCGTCAAGATTGCTGAGATTGAGTGTTCTCAAGAAAGGACCTACATCATCGACATCTTGGACAGAGCATTACAATGGCCAGTTAGTTAAGGAGTTCGTCAATTTTACGGCTCGGCAGTAAATAGTACGAGCAACATCAGTACCGAGATCAAAGGCAGAGTAACTCTAGCCAACCGCAGTTTCGATGGGTGCAAGAGGCAATTGAGTAATAGAGCCATCATTCGAAGGACCAAGCTGACTTTATACAGGACCTTGTTTATCCCACTCCTACTGTACGGCGCGGAGGCATGGACAATGTCAAATTCATATAAGGAAGTCCTTGGTCTCTTCGAGAAGAAAGTTCTCTTTGGTCCTGTTTGCGTTGACGTTTTTTCGAGGACAAGTTTAACCACGAACTATACGCACTGTATAGCGACATAAGTCTTGTCAGACGTCTAACAATTAAGTTTTTTTTTTATAATTTGCGTGTGCTCAAGGGATTGCTAATACCCTTATGTGTCCGGGGTCAAGACACAGCACGGGCCGAAGGTATAGAGGGAGAAAGGGAGAGTACCTGTGCACATTGGTCTTAAATATCTGCGGGTTGTAGTCTGTGGGAAATATTAGGCTGGGAAGAGCATTCCATATTCATGTAGTGCGGCTGAAAAATGAGTCTCTGTCTGAAGAACGAGTGTAGTCTTGGGGGCACCAGACCAGATATGAGCGTTGTACTTAAGACTGGGGCGGATGTACGCCTTATAAATTAAAGCCAAATCAGAAGGGGTGAAATATTTCTTGCATCGATTAAGGAAACCTAAACATTTCGCAGCATTTTTTGCGACCTCAAATATGTGGTTGTTCCAGATGGAGTGTTGATACACATACCGGGGATGGAAAGCTTCCCGGTTTCTTCGACACAAGGGCCATTCATGGATAATGGCTGATTATCAAGGGTTCGCTTGAGTGACAGCAGACAGTATTGAGTTTTTGAAGCATTGAATTCCACTCTATTGTTTTTTAATTATGCTGTCAAGATCACAATTCAATGTGCTTAACGTACGCTGTCGTTCCAATTCTCCGGCCGAAGGGTAGGGTCGTGAGTCTTGGAACGAATATGAAAAGCTGAGGATGCTGTCACCTGGTCATTTATAAAAGTGAGAAAGAGTGACGGAGACAGAACTGCGCCTTGGGGAACACCAGCATTTATTTGGTGGATATGAGACTTGAACCCATCCAAAACAACTTAAATTGAACGGTTCGAAAGGTAATTTCTAATCCATAGAAGAAGAGATTCATCGATACCATAGGCACGCATTTTCGACAAGAGAGCTTGATGCCAAACTCTGTCAAATGCTTTAGAAATATCAAACGAAACGATCTTGCTTTCGCCTGCATTGTGCAAAGACTGATTCCACTTTTCGGTGAGATAAGCTATCAGATCACCAGTGGACTTGAACGTTTAGTACCCTGGGGCAACCATATTGTCGGTCATTAAGAAGCTTCCGCGATTCAAGATATTTCATAAGCTGACGATTTATCAGCGTTTCCATGACCTTAGAAAGAAGGGACGTAAGTGCTATGGGTCGGTACGAAGTGGGTGACGAAGATTCGCCCTTTTTAGGGACAGGCTGGACAAATGCTGGTTTCCATCTGCTCGGAAAAAGACCTAAAGAGTAGGATAGATGAAAAAGCTTACGCAGTGGTTTTGCCAGCGCAGAAGAAAACCTCTTCAGAAGTATGGGGGAATACCATCCGGGCCAGCGGATTTGTGCACGTCGATTTCTTTCAGTACTCTTGCAACTGTACGAGTGAGGAAGTGGATTTGTCCCATGGTGAAATCAACGCTCTCAAGTACGGGTGGAGACATATTGGAATCTGGCAGTGTTGAGCTGGCTGCAAAATGAGCCGCAAACAGATTAGCTTTGTCTAAGGAGCTGACAGCTGGATTGTCATTGTAAATGAGCGTGAGAAGTAAAGACGAGGCGGAATTCTTTATGTTTTTTACAAATGAAGAGCCTTCAACTCTGAAACTGTGAGACAACGCAACAGGATCTGCCACACCTTAAACATTTTAATTTCCAACACTGGTCGCAACGCAACTTACTTGCCTTGACACAAAAAGAGAATTTTATGTATACATACAAAGCACACAATACACGAAAAGTTACCGAAATGCTGCAGCCTGCTGTGGTGGCTACGACCCGAGGCAATGTGGAATGAGGCAAATCGATTGGTATTGTCTAATACGATTTGGGATTTGCCAATTCGGTTTGAAATAAATGTTACTCGATTTGAATCGGCTTAGGTGTAACCCGGGTTAGATCGGTTTTTTAACCCGAGTTCACACGTCACTAGTTCATACACCAAAACCATTGAATTTATTTTTGCAGTCCCTAGTTCTTGGGTCTGTTTTCTAAGCATTCGAACATAAGTTCAAAGTTAAACGACACGCAGAGTACCTAAAAATAGTAAACAAAATAAATTTAAGAATTATTTTGACTGATTATGCGACCTGAATTCGAGATCTTTATCGTGTACGTAGATCAAGAGTCAATTGAGGTAATAAAAGAAGAATAAAAATGACCGTGAGCAAATGCTGAACAAAATCAAGTCTCTGTCTCTGTCTCTGTCTAGCTCCAGTAGTCGTTGCAAGCGTCATGTTCACGTACTTGCTTGAAGTCAAATGACAACGTAGGTTAGCATGTTTCAAACTGAGCCAATTTTTTTTATTCCGTCTGCTGGATGAGGCAGTTAAATCCACGACCTGTCCATGACCACGTGTGCGTTAATAGATTGTTGGTATACATACCTACCGGTATTTCGGTCATACCTTCCCTCTCATCTGTCGGCTATGATGAGAGCTATAAAAAGTACCAGCAAAAAACAGAACGAAGGGGAAAACTATTTGAATAGAAACTTTTAGCACATAACTTTAATTGCTTCAGATGTTCTGTGGCATCAAGTGGCGTAAGAAGAGATAGGCAATCCATCAATCTAAATCAAAAAAGAGACAAATCATATCACAAAGACGAGTTTAGATTAGTTACACAATTCTAGCCGTTGACTCGAAGCATTAGCTTGCATTTATTCGAAAAAGTAAAAGTGTCACGTGTCTAGAATGCCCAAACATTATGAGATGAGGATTGACTGATGCCTACGTTAAGTAAAGAATTTGGGAGAGAGGTGGTCATTCTACTTGCAGGTCGCATTAACTAATTGTATGAGATATTACCGTTAGCTATATCCCACTTACAGATTATGAACATTTTCCCTGGCTATTGTACATAAGGAAAACTTTCTCCTCTAGTGGGGAAGCGAGTTAATAAGAGGAAACAATCTTCTAAATGGTTTCAATCGTTAAAGTGATATCTCTGCAATGGCAAGGGTCAGTGCCGCACTGGGTCAGTTTGTAATAAATCGTCTACGGTTTTGTATTCTGTTGTTCCTCTTAGTCAACTCTGTACAGTGTAAAGGTGGGTATTTTTGTGATAATTGTCTTAGCCAGTGATACATCAAAAGTAGTCATTTGAAAAAAAAACATGTGTAGTTTGCAACTGTGCTCTCAGTCAGTGGGCAATTGGAAGAGCCTCAATTCTTCATGTCGGCAATGTATCAAAATCTGCATTACCGACTGACATGAATACACGTAATATCTACTCTGATGATGTCGATAAAAACTTATTTACCAGGGCAACGACCTTTGTCTGAGCCTGAGCAATAGCTGACTTCCATCGCTGACACTCTCTTAGGCACTTTGCTTCCAGTCATTAAAATCAATCTGTTTTACGTCCACGATAATGTTCGTTGTGCAGGCGGGACAATAGCAATTCGCCTGAAAAGTTCATCTACTAATCTTTTTTTTAAAGAATCGATTTTATTCAACATATTTACTTCGAGGACGATAAACCGATTATAGCAATCTTCCAACATTCCAATATCATTTTTATAGTACGATTTATCTTTTGCTTCAATAGGTCGCAGTCTGTGCGATTACTACTTCAACGGCTCTAAATTTTCTTCCAGCGAGCATTCTTTTAATGTCTCAGGAAAAACTCGGCGCCCGATATGGAGAGTACTGTGAATGCGGACACAAATCCGATCCCGATTCCTTCCTACTACGCCATTGTTTTCATTGACTTCTGACATGGTACATACAAAAATTCATGAAAGATATGCCGAACATGTTCCTCTGGTATCTTTAGAGTGTCAACTATCTGATCAACTTCACTTTACTGACATCCAAAATCATTTTGTGGATTTTTTGATATTTTCGTGCGTAGCAGCCTCTGTTGGAATTTATAAAACCAATTACTAACACCTCTCTACCTCTCTTGCCCCTTAAGATATTTGACAACTGTTTTTTATAACGTGTTCATAAACCAAATTCACCAATCAGAGGACGGCATTTACGTTATTTCGTGAATAACCGTCAAAAATGCATGAATATCTGTCAAAAAAGCACTTAAATTCGTCGATGGACTAGGGAGCAATCAGATGTGAAGTCGGCTATCTCAGTAATACTTAACTTCTGCTCACAAGGAATAGTTGGACAGCTGTCAAATTTGTACACATATCTTTTGTAGGTTGCTACTAACTACAAATGATATGAATGTAATTCTTATCTTATCTTTATGGAATGATACGAGCTTTTCAGCCGATCTGGTATTTCGTTTCGTCCAAATTGACCATCTTATCGTCCTCATTCGTTTTGTCCTCATCTATCCTAAATTCAACACGTTTCGCCTGTTCTTTAATCGCCGTGACAGCTTCTCCCGCGATCCTTGTGATGAATGCTGTCGTATGCGATTTTAATAGCGCAGGTGTGTATCGATTTGAAACTTGCTGGTATTCTACAATGTTGTGTCAAATTGTGTAAATTTGGTCTAAAAGACGGAAGCCACACTCGTACACGTGCTATATTAGTGCAGTAAAGAACAGTTTCAGACATTGGCCCCGATTGCGAGCGTCGATTATCAGTCAATAATCGATACACACCGATCGTCTTTTGGTATTGTGGTTTTCTTTTTCCGAGGGTAAGTGAAATTCTTCAAAAGACACTATTGGGACCGTTCCCCCATAACGAAAGGCACACCTCCCTTCAAATAAAATATATTTCCACTACAAGTAAGTTCTACACTTATCCAGCAGTTTTTCTTTCTTGGTTTAGACGCATTTGGCAAGAGATTCTCCATTGAGAGTTCTTGCTAACACCGCAGCTAAGCGCGAGTTGAATTCACCGTCATAGGTCAAGGGGTTTAGTCCTTTGAAGATGGCGAAAGAGTTTCTTTCGTCGAGAACTGGAAGGACAGCATAGTTCATGTGCTCTTCCAGGCGACGCTTACGAGTAAATTTCGTAACTTCATCTTGGACTGATGAAATTCCAAGATCTCTGTGACTATGGTTGCTTTGTATATAACAGGGTGCGGTGACGATGGCTTAGCACTTTATTTTGAAAAGTAGTATGTTTCTATTACTTTCTTTGGTACAACCCCTTAGTTGTGTACCATACGTCTAGACGGGTTTTAGCACTTGCTTGTATATAAGCAATTTGTTGTCAGTTCTTAGCTTGGAATATTTTCCAATAAGCCAGTATATGTGTTTGTATCTTAATTGGAGCTCCTCACTTTTCTTTTAGACGTGCTCCTTCCATTTAAGCTTTACATGGAGAGTCATTCATAGTTTTCGCGGGAGGATTGTTGAAGCTTGTGTTTCAAGCCTTCATGCCAAACCTTGTCAAAGGCTTGAGAAACGTCGAGAAATACAGCTGAGCAGACTTGCTTTTGTTCAAACGATTTTTCTATAACATCAGTTATCCGATGTACTTGGTCAATAGTTGAATGCTTGCTTCTAAAACCGAACTGGTGGTTAGGAATAAATCGTCTTTCTTCTACAACCGGTATTAAATATCTCAGTAATATTCGTTCGAACACTTTAGACATTGTCGGAAGAAATGAAATCGGTCTATGAAACTTTTTGTCTGTTGGGGGTTTACCCGGTTTCGACACCATTATTTTGTCCGCTACTTTCCACTGACTAGAGACATGTTCTAATCTAAAGGCGGCGTTAATAATGTAGAGAAACATAAAAAGCGCTTTCTGAGGTAATTCTGTCAGAACTTCTAATGTGATTAAATCATAACCAAGAGCTTTCTTGGGTTTTTTCAATTCTTCCTTAAGTTCTGTCAAAGTAGCATTTCTTGTAGAAAAATTGTTATTATTTGAGTCTGAATCGTAGGAGTATACGTGATTTAAACATTGCTTCCAAATTATCTGCGAAGAGATCTGCTTTCTCTTTATCGTCTTTGGCCCACTCGTGTTGGTTTTTCCGAATTGGAGCCGCATGTGGTTGGGAGTAGGAGTTGGTATTTTTTTTCGATGACAAGCCTATTAAATAGGCATTGAGCCTGTTAAATAGGCATATATATTATTTTACGACTTAATTTTCGCTTTCAGAAGGTGAGACAGTTGGTTGATGCGTGTTTTATACTGCGGCGCACGGGTCTGCTGCCATTTCGTACGAGCTTTACGTTTCTCTCTTACCAATTCTCGTATTTCCGGTGGATATCGCAATACATGTCTTATCGTCGTTTTTCTAGCGAGAGGTGTATTGCTCCACGCGGCGCACTGTATTACTTCTATAAATTTATCGAGTTCTATGTCTAAATCGTATGGGGTTATCAGCGGTACTCTGAGTTCGATATTATCTTGTAAGTGATTTCTAAATGCGTGGTAGGTATTGTGATTGCCGATTGTGATCGATATTAATCGATTTTTCCTTCAATTTTGATCATTCACAATTTTCGAATTGCCGGCTTTCGTGCGGCAGATCCATACGTGTTTTGATGATGCATATGTAAACTACCTTATACTCTTGTATGTTTAAAACATTTTTTTTCTAATTTCGATTTGCAAAAAAACAGTTTCAGATATGTAAAAAAACAAACAAAACAAATAATAAAAAATGTCCCGACATGTATTAATATGAATATTTTCACACATGATTTGTTTCGATATGCACACAAGTGCTTGACACACTGTACCGGTAAGACCCATACATCTCCCTCTAACACATGGGACCTCACAAGCTCACGAATTAATACATTTGACATCCTCAACTGTCAGACGTATATAAATTCGTCATATGAACGTTTTTAATTCACAATAACACAATTCTCAGTCGATTGAGTTACACAATACCAAAATAGATTTCAATCGATACATTTGTCAACCATCGATTCAATCGATAATCGACACTCGCAATCCGGGCTATTAATACAGTACGCTGGGGAGGACCCTGTAGGCGACGTTGAGCATTGATATACCTCTGTAGTTGTTGAAAAAGTAAAGATAGCCATTTTTACGGATGGGGTATAGGAGCTACTATTATCAGGCAGGCTTTCGTCTTTCCAAATTCTGCAGATGACAGCGCTCATTCTCCCTCCTAAAGCCAGCGTCGAGGCTTTTGGCTTTGTTCTTTTTTTTTTAAATGCTTGCTTTGGCTGCCTTCTGCAGTTATAATGCCGGGTACGATACTTCCAAGATTCGATCGATTCAGAGGCTCGGCCTTTTTCACCTCAAACCGGATGACCGAATCTGAAGACTTTCTTAAATGGAGCACAAGTGTCCATGCGATGTGGCTGAGACAGTATTGTCGGATTTTTGCTGTTGGACTAAATCTGCAAGGAGTACTGCTCATTGATATCGTCTTTTCCTCCATTCACCTTCCTCGTAGACGGGACCATAAATCCGATGCACAATCATTCCTTCAAAGGCTCCTACAATCAGATTTGCTATTTTGCATATTGTTACGAGTCGTTCACTCCTGTCTGCATTTCATTTTATTTATTGATATATATATATGTATATATGCGAATATGTCTGTGAACTTAAATAGAACTCTCAGTACAGAATAAAACGGCACAGTTATACTAACCAAGTACGTGTTGACTTATCATCTGCCAACCGCATCACACTTATCGTCTAGGTATCGGCTCCATATAAGAGCATTGGCTAAATACAAGTTTTGCAGAGCATGATTTTGGTATTTCGAGTATGGAGGGTGTTGTGAAGTGGCACCGGATTCTACGTCTGATCTTCACTAGAACGTAATTTGTGGAGTTCACACTTCCCCGGATGTAGACACACTCCATAACTAGTTGGACAGTGCGCAAATGTACAAGGTCAATCATTCATCTTGAACTGATCTTAAACACGATTCAAATACCTCTGTGAATTTCATCGTTTCTTATACATTATACACATACCATGGTCGTCATCTCAGTTTTTTGTTTCATTTGGTAAAACCATTGAGTTGTGTACCATACGTCCAGACACGTTTTAGAATTTGCTCAAGTGTACATTGCTGTCTATACTGGGAATATTTTTTAATTATCCATTATAAACAGGGTGGCCAGATACGAACGACAGGTTAGAAATTTAAATAATTGTTAGGTTAGGTAGGAATGCTGACTTAGGTCAAATTAGGCCCATTGTGACACCACGCGTATTGTCTACTCTTACAATTGGAACTTATGTTGGTACTTATGACAAAGCGGTTTATCTGGCTAATACAGACCTCATTTCGTGAGATTATTGATATAGTAGGCCCCTAGATGTGAATACTAACGGCTAACCAGAGCGCTTCTGCAATAATCAGTGTATGAGACATCCGTCCTGCACCAAATGCGCAGTGTCCGGTTATGATGTCAATGTGTGTGCTGAGTGTAAGTCTACTTAGTCGAAGCAGATGCAGTCTGCTATTGTCGAATTAGGAAAATGCTGCATTCTAATTGTTAATCCGCAGAAAATGGTTTTAATAATATAATATATATATATAATGGATTTCATTCCACTTTATTGGGAAATAATAAATTCCAGTCTTCGATCCCCCTAATATCAAGGGACTCCCCCTAAAATTAAGTAACAGTCCAAATTTCTGGGTCTCATTCTGGAGGAAGCCGCAGGAAACCAAAGTCGAGGAATGCGTCAAAAAAAACCCCTTACGGCTCTATACTGCCGTAAAAAACTTTAGGATGTAAATGGAGTCTACAGCTGCGAGTGGTTGACTGGCTATTCGTATCAGTAGGCAAACCCATACTACGGTACGGTGTCGCGGTATGGTGGACTGCGTTAGACAATGCTACCAACTGCAAGCCGCTTGAAAGGGTGCAGCAGTAGCCTAAGTATCATCACGTGAGCACAGATTGATCGTTTGAGAATTAGACTGGCTTTAAGGCAAAAGGTGCTTTCTATACATGTGTGGTTGGTTGTTCTAATTATGTGTATCTGATGAAGATGGCAGGTTTTATCGATCGGTATAGAAGGTTGAAATAACTTAGTATGTCACAGTGTCAAAGCACCCACATGTGGTATACATTGAAATTCCCAATCTTTTTAAATACCCCAACCGATGGAAGCCATTGCGTGCGTTACGTTCTGTCGAAAATTGACAACTAATAAGCCCTATTGTGAGGGGGAGAGACGGCAAATGCGTACCACAAGTAGAGTCCACACGGCGACACCTGCCATGAAAACTTATACGGGTACTCTTTTTATGGTTTGACTTTCTGATCTTTTATGAATGAATGTATACCCAGCACTACCAGACTATTTTAGTGAAACCTGTTAAAGCTAGAACGAAAAACTGCTAAATCTTCTAGACATAAACGTAAAAAATGCAAAAAAAACTGAAATCGATTTCCCATTGAGAAATAAGTTTATTTTTATTTTTTTTACTTTTTTTTACTTTGTTTGTGGGTCACGACTCCACCTCTCTCGGGTCACTAGCCGTGTTTTTTTTATCGCTATCGATAGTGAAGTGAAGTAAGATTTAAAAAAAAAACGATTTGAAGTGACTTTGATATTATCTGTCAAAATACATTAAAAATGTATTTATTTTTTCGATCGATGTCGAAATATTCTTAACTAAAAGCAGAAAGTTTGTGTGTCTGACCCACAAAGGCTCCGAAACTACACGTCGCAGAGCTCTGAAATTTTCAACAAAAATCATTCCAAAAATTTAGATTCTGAATGTGACAATTTTTAAGTCGGTACGACATACGGTTCGAAAGTTACGAGCACTTTTTTCTTATGACGAATCATTAAGCGCCGATGATCGTTTTTTTTGTGCACTTCAAAATTAAGCGTATATACGCTTGCAAAAAAAACACAGCTAAAATTCTCAAAATAAGGGTGGTTGCATCAATCCGGTATGAAACCATTTCAAGTTGCGTAGTCGTGGATATCAACCATCCCCCAGTGTGTTGTAACTTCCATATATACACACACATCTTTCATATTTTGCTTCGGTGCAAACATTTTTTTTTCATGGTTCATGAAGTTTGACTTCAATTTGCACAACAAGTGGACATCGCGCGCAGGTACATAGATGGGATTTCTAAGAACTGTTTTTTTTTTAATGAATCGCTTGATATCCCTCCACGTTGTGTGTAAATGGTTGAGAAACGTGCGAAATCTTACTCCACTACTTAGAGATTTTTGAAAAAATTACGGCTACTGGCACTGCTTAGAGAGTAATAAGTAATAATTGTCTAGGAAAAGCTTTAAAAAGTTGGCCGTTCGGAGTTGGCTGTAAAAAAAACTGTAGATCCCTTCCACTCGTGAGGGAACAATAGCAAACTTAACACGACTGGTGGATGTAACATCTTGACCAATCAGAGAACGGCATTCACGTTATTTCGTGCATTACCGAAATTCATGAATATCTTTCAAAAAAGTACTCAAATTCGTCGAAGGTTTTTGTTTTTGAATAATTCCGGGACTTTCGAATTTCATAGATTTAAAAACGGTGTTTCAAAATTAAACATCGTATTGGAAGATATTATAATTTTTTAAAAATGGCATCTTACGTCAATCATATTTCACATTTGTGAACTAGAAAGCTGCATTATACAAACAGACAAGCAAAGGAGCGTTATGCTCCGCAAGGGCGTGGAATAATTGTGTCGTTTTTTTAAAACCAATAATCCAAACATGCTAATTTGTATGAAAAATTACAGAAAGATTCGTCATCTCAGTTTTTCTAGGCATGTTAGTGCCATACATTGAATAGTCATAAAAATCAGGGGCCGCCGATTCATATTACACAAGTTCAATAGTACCTTTAAATTTCTTTGCAATACAATCTTGAGAATTTCTGACACGACATTTTGAGATGCCCCTATAGTTTTCAATTTTAAATATGGCTACAGTTTTAAAAATCGGTGTTAGCAAACTTAATCGATCCGAAATCTTGAAAAGGATATGTCTGGATAAGTATAGTTTTGAAAATCCTAAGATGTGGCGGCTGCCGTATGAAAGGATTTGACTGGACTTCATTCGTTCTAACATACCGATGTAAAGTTGAAGTCAATCAGTCCTTTCTCTCTCCCATTAGAGTCGTCCAAAGATTGAGGAAGCGACTTAGTCAAGTTTACTTCTTAGTTCTAAGTCATCTTTTTTGCCTTGTCATAGATCTGTGTATTCAATCATTTTCATGTTTCAGATGCATTCATCAGAGCTGGTAAATCCCTGGACTACTCTCGCACCGTCAACGAAGAGCTAAGCAGGTACAACGGCGACTTTGCAAAGCACCCGTGCAAACGCGACTGCATCCCAGGACATCATATGACATGTTTCTTCAAACTTGTGGTTCACTTCACCGAGACAATGGGTCCAGAGTGTCACCGCTGTCTTTACGACCGCAAGCGGTGCTCTGCGGAAGATTGCCTCTACGCCGATGGGGTCAATTCAGCAGTGGTCGCCATCAACAAAATGCTCCCGGGACCACCAATTGAAGTTTGCGAGAATGACACGATCGTTGCGGACGTAGTCAACAAGCTGACAGAGGCGACAACAATGCACTGGCATGGCATTCACATGAGCGAATCGCCCGACATGGACGGCGCGCCGTTTGTCACACAGTATCCCATAAATCCCGGAGAGACCTACCGATACAAATTCATTGCCGATCGCAGTGGAACCATCTGGTATCACAGCCACAGCCACTGGCAGCGGGGCCTCGGGGCCGCTGGCAGTCTCGTGATTCGGCAGCCGAGGATTTTCGATGTGCACGACCACTTGTATGACCATGACTTAACCGAGCACACAATTATGATCCAGGACGTGGTGTACAACTATGACTTCTCCACGCTGTCCAATATTTTGATCAACGGCAAGGGGAAAAACCACGTATTTGCCGATGAGGGCAACTTCCGGTATGAACAGTTTGACGTGGTGCGGGGCAAACGATATCGGTTTCGGGTCATTTTCAACGGCGTCTTCAACTGTCCAGTGGAGGTCTCGGTTGACAACCACAGAATGCTGATCATAAGCACCGATGGCAACGACATCGAACCGGTGGTGGCTTCGTCGTTCTTCATGACGGCGGCTGAGCGGTTTGACTTTGTCCTCCATGCCAACAGGTACACGCAGAACTACTGGCTGAGGGTGAGGGGCTACACGAACTGCAGCATCCAGAATCTCTATCAGGGCGCCATTCTGCACTACAAGGGCGCGAATACGCCACACAATGAGCCCTTCGACGAGCTGAGGTATGAATACAGAGTGAAGGGAGCGAAGGTCAATCCCCTGGATCACGAAGACGCGAATGGCATTCCGATAACCGATCTGAAATCGCTACGTCCCATTGAGTGGCACGAATCGACTCGGTTTCATAGGGTTTACTCCAGTTTCGGCTTCCACGTCGGCGACGGAGGTTTCCAAATGCAGATCGACAACATTACTTATGAGATGCCTGGTATATCGTTGAATCAGGCCAGTGATCTGTTCGACAGTCACTTGTTCTGCAATAAGACAACGCTGGCCAGAGCTGGCAAGGATTGCTCCCGAGAAACGTGCCGGTGCATCAATGTGCTGTCTCTGCCAGCGTATGCTCCGGTAGAGATGGTCGTCGTCAATTTAATGCGTGCCACACATCCCTTCCACATTCACGGATACACATTTCGAGTCGTCGGCCAGGGAGTGCTGCACGAAGAGGATCTGTGGAGGGTGAGTGTGGGGCGACTGTGAACCGTTTAAGGGATGCTTAAAGCTTCTTTTTTCAGGTTGAGGATTTCGATAGGTACGGCTTGCTTAGCAGAAACCACGACTACCCAGTTGAGAAGGACACCGCACAAGTGCCTGGATTCGGGTACATCATCATTCGATTTCTGAGCAACAACCCTGGTTACTGGCTGTATCACTGTCACATTGAAAATCACTCAATTCTGGGCATGATGGCGGTGCTTAAGATCGGTGAAACTTGGCAAATGAAAAGATCTCGACCAAAACTGAAATGTTGATGTGAGATAGGGATTGAAGTGAGAATGTTCTCATTCCATCTCTGTTGTTTAGTGATTGAATGTACGTGTATTTATTTTTGTAATTTATTGCTTAAATATTAAGAGATTCCAAGAAACGTGGACGAAATGAAGTGGTCTTGTTTTTGTGGTTATTTTTTTTTATATAGATAGTATGGGAACTTGGTAGCCCAAATTTTTTGCTGTAAAGTATGTTACAAGAGATACCAGTGATGGGACTTAAATAATGGTGGTAGATAAGCAGATAAAAAGGTGGTAGCAAAGACAAAAAAGGCTTTATATGATAACTCACTGATTTATTTGATGATGATATATGATTTGTCCACGTTGCTGAGAAGCTAGGCCCAAGTCCGCCTCGGACTGTAGCGCCCCCTATATTATTATTATTATATGATATATGAATAAGAATGAATATGTACTGCTACGGACAAAGCAATAGGCCCACCGAATATCTTTAGTAGAATTCATTCTAAAACGCTGAAGTCTGTATGCTGCATTTTCTTGATGCAGTATCCACCTTTGACCAGATCAATCAAAATTCACTTTTTTTTCACCAGGCTAATGAATATTTTCTATTTTTTGCTTTTATTTTGAAACTTAAGTGGTCAGCGAATTGAAGATGGTTTATCCTGTGTTTTTGGTAAGGACCGGTGCTACTCTGGGCTACATCTGCCTACTCTACTACCTCTCATCATCATCTTCTGACCCGCATGAGCCACTAAAGGGGACGCTGGGGTAAACCACACACGAGAGGTCTCCAGGCAACTTGATCCTCCGCCATCGACTCTAACTCATCAGAAGTTATGCCCAAGCGTAACCAGGCGAGCTTATGGACTTGGTTCAACCATCTCATCCTGGGTCTCCCAAGCGGTCGCCTACCTGATGGAATCGCATTCTAGGCCCGCCTCGGAAGTTGTGATGGTGAGGACATGCGTGCTACGTGACTAAACCAACGAAGCATAGGTCTTTCCGTTCGGGGAAGCAGCTATTCAACATTGAGTTCCTTGTGCACAGTCGTGTCGGCTGCTCTGCAACATCCAATCTATATAAACAATGAAAAGGACAGGTGACAAGACGCACCCTTGGCGAAGTCCAACGCCCAAGGTGAAAGGTGTTGATTTAGCACCGTTAACCCGAACACGACTGCTACAGTTTGTGTAAAGAGTTTGAATGGACCTCAAAAGAGGACCCTCAATCCGATACTCCTGCAGAACACTCCAGAGTTTACCTCGAGGAACTCAATCATATGCCTTTTCCAAATCTACAAAACAGCTGTAGATGGGCTTGGCATACTCCCAAGGCTTCTCAAGTACCATTCTTAGAGTGAAAAGCTGGTCGGTTGTACTTCTGCCGGGATGAAAAAGCCGCACTGTTCATCCTCCATCCTTGACTCTACTACATCTTCCGAAGAAATTTTGTTCTTCAAGTCTTGTTGGTATTATTTTGGATTAGATTAGTAAGTTTAATTAATCTCTGTAGACTTGTAGGGCATTAAAAATTACTTCAAAAACAAAATAAAAGATAACCCGACACAAACCAAAAATTAAATACAAGAGCCCCGGTCTTGTTATTTTGTCGGCACCATTTTGTACGTCCATCTAGTTTACTGAACAATTTTCTCTATCCATTCATGCATACATGGTATACTTTTTGCTGAGAACAAGGTTGTCGATGCAACATATTGCTGAGATAATACGGATAGTTTTCCATAACATCTTTAATACTTCGAAATAAATTCCATTAAGGCACATTGTCATCATCAGATTTTCTATTATTTTTCATTCGCTTAAAAATTTCATCCACTATATATTAAGATCTTCAATCTTCACTGAGTTTTGTGGAAACAAATCTGATAAGTTTCATAACTGGTTGCATTGTTCAAGCTACAACCTTTTTGGATCTTGGTATTTTAAAACTTTTATTTTAGTGTAAAACAGGCCAAATGCTTCCCGAATCGTCATACATAATCAGAACTATGCCAGGGATATGATGAGTAATTGGCAAAATGTGGTAGATTTAGAGTTAAGGTTGGTAGGTTCATCATATAATAAATTTCGAAACGAATGGTGAAGTTAAAATCTTAATGAAATTAATATTTTTAATTTTTTAATGTAATAAATGACGCTCAGGAAAAAAAGGAAAGAAAGAACTTTGTTGACGTATTATATGTATGTACATTTAAAAGGGTTCTATTCCATTCCATATGACTTGAAGGACTTCAAGGCTAAAATGGTCTTCAACAAATCAAAAAAAAAAACACGCATTATCGTCATCTTCTGACCCGCATGATCCACTAAAGGGGTCGCGGGGGTAAGCCACGCACGAGAGATGTGCAGGCAACACGATTCTCCGCCATCGACTCTAAATCATTAGAGGTTTTGCCAATGTGACCAATCCATCAAAGCATAGCTCTTTCCGTTCGAAGAAACAGTTGCTCAACGTTGAGTTCCTCTCGCTTTACCATGTTTCGCAACCTATACCGGTGAGTATTTCCCACAACAGCACGAAGAAATCTCATCTCATGAGCGATCTTCTTCTTTCGGAATTACCAAAGTTTCAGGGCCATAGGTGACAGTTGCAACAAAAACTGTGTTGAAAACCGCGAACATAACCTTCACATAAGGCTCGGTCTTCCTGATTACAGATCTCCCAAACTGTGCCAAAACTGACCCAGCTTGACCAATCCTACAGGAAAGTTCAGTATTACTTATGCCATCACTCGTGAAGAAGACATCGAGATACTTATACTCCTCCACCTGCTTCAAAGGAACTCCACTAACAGGTATAGTGCATTCAACAGGCGTTATGGAAATTCGCCTTCAACCCGAAATAAGCACATACGGCCACAAGCCTATCGAGTGCGCGCTGGAGTTCCGTCTGGGAAGATGTGAGACTTTCAGGCACAGGTTGCCTCAATACCAAACAACTCTGGCCTATGATCGATCCCTTATCTTGATCAAATTAAGCAGGCCAAATCTCAGATCTCTTACTGGCGTTCTAACAGGGCATTGGGTCATCGGAACTCATGCCTCTAGACTAGGCCTCCCCTATAATGATTTCTGAGGAAGCTGCATGGACGAGGATGAGGAAGAAACCATTTTTTTTCATTTTTATTTTAAGAATTCATAAAAAACGTACATTCTAGACAAAAATGCTTAAAACTAGTTTTACGAACATGGGTATATACTACTTCTAACTTACTGGCCCTAGGCGGGCACTCCAAGCTAAGCTTAATCTTATTCTATGTCCTTCGACCTAACCTAACAATGAATATGCATGAAATACAAGAATTTAAATTAACAGCTTAATATTAAGAAAATTATGGAAAAAAAAACTTAATTACAGAACTGTTTTTACTTAAAACTTATATACTATCTTACATACTACCTTAAAATAACTAAAAACTACATTAAATAAAGAGAAAGAAACCATTGAACACTTGCTATGCAGCTGCAGTGCTCTTTCATCCCGTAGGTTCAGACTTCTGGGGACCCATTTCTCTGATAATCTGTTTGAACTGATTATCATATCATATTTCTTCGCTTAATTAAAAGCATCAATTGGTGCGGAATAGGTGATCCGCTTGGTAACACAATGGGTCTTCGCTTGGGCTATGCTGTCCTTCTGCGCGGCAGTCAGCCACCTCAACCTAACCTAACCTAAGTCATCCCCAAAAAGAAAGAAGTTATCATTATTACTCTTCTTTGCCTATTCGCCAGAATAATGGGAACCCCTTACAATGGCTTCTGGATGAGCTGTAGGGACGAAGATGAAGATGAAACTATGCAAGCTAGGCATCTAACCATGCATTCAATAGCCTAGAGTAAATGTCGGACATAAATATAATTCTGGTCATAGCTGAACTTAGCAAAAATACTAATTGGATGTAACCCAGCAAAGGAGTGCATCATTCAGGATATGCCACAAGCATACCAAACCAGTAGGTACATTGTGTTTATTTTGTATCCTAAAGAGGAGCGCCGGTTCCTCTGCTGCTGATCAGTGATTTCACAATGGTTCCAATCAGTACGTATGCGTCGGCCAGAACTGCTTAAGTTGTGGCGATCACACTAACCTAACCTAACCCTAAAGGACGAGTACTGCGTTTTTTAAGCCGAAGTGGCAGTGACACACGGGGCGGCACTGGCGTTGGCAGACCGCAACGTTCCCAGATGGGATTGCCAGAGGAGCCAGTTCATAAGAATGCTCCTCATCATAAAACAGCTTGCTGTTAAATTGAGGGTTCATATGCGGAAGCCTCGCCATTGTCGCAAACGGACGAAAAGATTCTTGGTCGCTTCGGGAGGAAAGTCTTTCGTATTATCTTTGGTCTCGTATGTACTGATGGTGCTTGTAGGAGGAGACTGAACGACGAACTTTACGGGCTGTACAGCGACATCAATCTGGTCAAACGAGTTCGAGTGTCTCATCTCAGATGGCTAGGCCATGTAGAGCGAATGGATACCAATGCTCCGGCCCGGAAAGTCTTCGACTCCAACTCCGAGGGACAACGCGGAAAAGGAAGACCACGCCTCCGTTGGCACTGGAAAAACACCTCAATCAGCTGAACGTGCGTGGCTGAAATCAACTAGCCCAAGACCTTACTAGACGCAGAGGCATGTTTTCTGATGCCCAGGTCCACCCCGGACTGTAGCGCCAGTCCAAAAAGAAAGAAGAAGAGGGTTGATAGCCGAGAAAATTAACCTGAACAAAGGCTTGAAAATAATGAAAAATATATCAAATATTTTTTTACCTACTTATGCAAACACTGTAGTCGAAGAGTACGCAGTTGGGGAAAAGTTGTGTTTGAGGTACGCTCCTCTCACAATGAACGCAGCTTCTATGTCAATGTACAAGGGGGTGCTGAAGGCTAATAGACAATTTTGAACTTTTGATAACTTGCAACGGATTTTCGTGATTTATTGTAATGTAAATATCAGAAGATAGAGCAGTCTTAATTTTTCCTTAATTGTTGCTTTTGAGAATGAATATGTTTCTTAAGTTTCATATGTTCTTTATTCTGTATTATATTTATTGATGTTCTGTGAATTAAACTTTTAAAAAATTGAGGGTTCATATGTGGAAGCCTCGCCATTGTCGCTAATAAGTTTCACCGCCTCTGATTCCTCACCAATCTATCCGGAATCAGAAGAATCCGCTTAGACTTGAGCTCTGAATATGTGGATGCAGCTCCAAAAGGAGCGCGCGTGAGGTTGTTCTTGCTGACTGAAACTCCGGACGCAGCCTTTGCCGAATCAGCTTATCAGCTCCTCCATTGAACTCATTCCCATAAAGATAGATGAACGCTGTTACGGACTCATTCCCATCCATCTTTTGTTTGCAGCCAGCAATGACGTTCAACGGGGCCCAATCTTCACTCGAAGATGCTCTGCTCCCGGATTTCAGCACGTGGAGCTGAGAATAGCAGTTGCTGGTGCTTGTGACCGGCATAAATCACCACATCAACGCTTTAAATTAGACAATTTTGCATTAATTATAAGTGTAGCAGAATCAACGCTATTATAACCGATTTAGATAACTTAATTTACTCTACCACGGTAGGAAAAATGAATATTCCAACTCTCATAATTTTAGATGATATATTAATCGAAACGGAACACTTCTCGAATGTTAGCATATGCTTAAATTTTAAATATGTGTCTCTAAATTATATATAATGAGACAAAATGATTAAATTTTCCTCTATATATAGAATATCCGGAAGTTCGATCAATATGTAATAGAATTACGTTTTTTGACGTACTACATTGTAGAATAAATTATAGTTACAAAGTTGTCAATGGATGTAGGTAAGGCAGGGACTATTATACAAACTCTGTCAAATTGGATGAGAATTATTCACGAAAATCAGAGGAGTGTTCAGAATGAAGAGGGGAGCAGGAACCACTGGAGACTGGTGTTACTGCTGAAACCATTTTGTTTTATGGATAAATCTCCAGATAAGAGTAGACTTAATGGCCATGGCGGAAACTTCAGACATCTCATTAAATAAGTATCTGGAATCTGTTTTTTTTTTTCCAGATTTTAAGTACTTACAGCCGAAATGATTAAAAAGTCATCCGCTCTTTAAAAAATATTTTAGCTAGCACACGGATAGTGAGCTTATTCGTTTGATAACTTTTGTTATTAATAATCACATTTTATCTTTATATTAGCTGTGAAGTTTTTATAGCTAATCCCACGGCAACAGTTCGCCAAATTGTACTAAAAACGTGGTAGTAGGCTAGACGTGCGCGAAAATTGTTTATGTTGCTTATTGGAAAAGAGTGCAGATTGAAGGAAATTCGGAAACTTGATCTGAAAATGGAAGCAATTATTTTCAATACTTGAATCATTTTTTGTTTAAATTTTTGTTAATGAAATAAAGAATGTGATCCTTATGTTTTTTGTGTTTGCTTTTAACCGTACACTACGAGATTTTTAATTTTTTCTAAAAAAATATATATTTTCTTATGTAATTTGTGGCTGCAAATACTAGAAAAATAATGAAAAAATCTATTGTTCATCAGTCTTTATTTATTGCTAAAAAACTGATTGTACCATATCTGCTACATCGTGCAGTGGTAGGATACTAGATTTTGTGCTTTATTCAGTGTGGAATTATATATATATAAACCAGTTGTTATTTTTGTCAAGGCAAAAGTGTAAGCCGCATTTTAAGCATTTTATAAATGAAAAATATTTTACAATTCGGCATTTATTTTTTTAATTTTAATTTTAATTATAATTCATTATGCATTTCTTACCCATGTTTATCTGCAAAGCCAGAATGGCTTGTCGGCAGGTGATTAATCACAAAAGCATTTTACAATTATAAATGTTGAAATTCATTAAATTCAATTATATGCATTTAAAAAACATTTAAAAATATTACAACAATTCAAAAGATACAAATTTGGATTTGAATTTACATTTTGATATTTCAATTTGAAGAACTTAAGTAGATTTCTTTTACTTTTTTAATAATTTGTCTTTTGGGGTAGGTTGCGAATTTTCCTTGGGAGTTCTTTAAAGATCATCGGAATTGCCACCATCCACCATATTCGTTCCAGTACCTCGGAACTTCACATAGCTGCTGCCTCCCTCTTTAAGTGTTCACCATCAGCTGTGTCTGAAACTTGTTTGTGTTGTCGAAGTTGCCCAAGATTTCCTAATTATATATTTGGCGCATGTTGAGCACACGTGTTGGTTGATTTCTTTGTTGCTGAACTTCTCTTGTACTTCCTGATTCCACCCCAAGTTTTGTAGTCTTCTGTACACATTTGTAGCGTTGCAATTGAGACGCTCTTCCCCACGCTAATGTTCCATATCTTAGATGTGATTCCACCAAGCCCATGTAGCACTTGTACCCTCGTTGCTTTCAGATCACTTAGTCTTCCTCTTTTGCTTGTAGATTGGATGCCTTGGTTGGACAAGCAATATGTAAGCTCTGTTCGAAATTTTGCTAGAGGTAAATAGTTTTCTCCACTTTTGCTACGACATTTACGGTAGAGCAACCATGAATTTGTCGTTGTCATATCAAGCAAGTGGTACAATAGTCGTAGGTACCATTTTTTAGTGCGCTTCTTTATCTTATAGCGCCCAACGGACCCACCCAGGTGACCGACTCCTTCAATATGCCTTTTATACTTCCTTTCTAAATTCGCGCAAGAGATTTTGAAAAGCTTTTTTTTCTTTCTTGACGAAGCGCTTAGCATTTGCAAAAGCTAACTCTCCGGTAATAGTTGACAAGAGGGTTACTATTTTATTGTCTTTCCAACCACATTCTCTACTCCATTCATATCAGCCACAAATTCTTGAGACGTTCCACGTTTTTCTTTGGCTAAATCCTTGTCGCTAGCAATTGGGAGTCCTTGGTCATCTTATTGTTCCAAGACAATGTATTCCACATTTTCCAAGGTACACGGCTAATGCAATCGATGAGTAGAAATTATCAAAATAAACTTGATAATTTTGATTACGCGGCGCATTTCTGCATACTCGTACAACAATTTTAGCGCTTGATCCCAAGTCCGGCTCATCTGCTTTCCTGTATCTAAGATAAATCACTGTTTTAGGTATAAGAAAAGAAAATGATATAAATACCTAGGGTTATTTTCATCTCCTGTATATATTTCAAATTTGTAGGAAAATCTATCTGCTCCAAAAACCACATAAAGTTTGTGCTTGGTGCTGTTTTATATAATCCCTTGCCTTCGTAGCACATAGGTGTTCATCCACACAAAGGTATTGTTGCAGGGAACAGATTGAAACTTGACATTTAAACTATTTATTATTGGTCGTAGTTTACAGTCAGTGTAGTAGTAAGTCTGCGTACATTACTTTCCTTTCTAGAAAACTAGCAAAACCGCTTATACTTTTATCGAAAACAGTAATTTTTTTTTAAGAATAATTTAATAACTCCTTTTCATCGTAATATAACTGTTTTCTAATTCTCCACATTCGGGCACTCAACAGATCTCAATTCTTGGAAAATACCACTGAAAATTCCGCACTAAAAGTCTGCGTACATTTATTTTTTAGGCAGACTTTTTCCCCGAGAATTTCCAATCCAGGTCCACTGTTCGCTTCATTTTATATTTTCATTTTCTTCTTTCATTCAGTCGACCTACCTACTATCAGCGGATATTCGAAAATTAATAGTAAAACTACGTTCGGAGGGTTAAAGCTTAAGAGAAATTAATGAAACCATTGGTAAACCACATTCTTCCATACAAAGAGTTTTAGAAAACTACGCACAAACTGAACATTTTACTTCGAAATACAGATCTGGACACCCAGCGGTACTTACAGCCAGAGAAAAAGTCAGTTTTGGCTGAAGTAAAAGGAAATCCAAGAATAAGTGCTCCTAAAATAGTTAAGTTAATCCAGGAGAAGCTTAAAAAGTCGGTTAGTTGCTCTACTGTTACAAGTACCCTAAGAGAAGGAAGGAAAAAACCCCACATTACAGAAATCAACCGAAAGTAGCGTGTTGCTTTTGTCAAGGAGAATATTGACATTCAAGAAAATCTTTGGAATTATTTTCGGACGAAAGCAAATGTTGCATATTTGGATTAAATGGGCGCGGTTTTCTATAGAAACCAGCAACTGAATGTAATAAAGAAAGCCTATTTGCAACAGTTAAGACATGGTGGTGGCGGGGTTATGGTATGGGATGTATGGCAGCAAATGGAGTTGGGAACTTGGAATTTATTGAAAGTACAATGGATAGATTCCAGTATTTAAACAAAATAAAAAATATCCGTGAAAGTGCCAGCAAACTAGCCTTGGGCGATCATTTAATATTTCAACACGATAACGATCCCAAGCATACTTCTTACATTGTAAGGCGTTGGCTGTTCCAAAACAGTTGCATACACCTCCGCAATCACCAGACCTTAATCCCTTAGAACATTTGTGGGAGTTGTTGGACTGGCGCATGCGTCAACATAACATATCGTCAAAAAATATGCTCAAAGAAAAACTGCTTGAGGAATGGTCCAAAATAACTCCTGAAGATACGAAAGGCTTAATAAATTCAATGGGAAAACGACTGACGGAAGTCATATTCAGAACAGGGTACCCAACAAATATTGAAATATTTCTTATATTAATTTTCCTTGTTTTCGTTTAGTTTTAAATGGTGTATGCAGACTTTTTGTGTGGTCTTCTTTGACCTTGGGTTACTTCAATCGACATTTTACGAAAACTGAGTCAGTTATATTTGTTTTTTGTTTTTGAATTATTTAATTAATTTAATTACTATTGTCTTACATGAACTCAATAAAAAAGATTTAATTTGTTTCATCGAATTGTTTAATCGATTTGTTATTTTTTTTCATTTTAATAAAAGTTGCATGCTTTGTACGCACACTTTTTGCACTGACTGTATGTAGTCTATCATGATCAGGATGATCTCGTTGCGAGTTTTGATTGAAATGTAAGAATTAACGAACTTGTTCTAGCTCATAGCTTCTTTGATTTTATTAAAACTAAGTTCAGGTGACCAATAACTCCTTATTTTTGGCATGTGAACAACAGACAAGTAGACTCCAATATACAGAAAAATATCATGTTCAGTTATATAAGCAAGTCTGCTTTCATCTTTTTCATCAGAAAATAGATTTGTTTCTTTCCTTATGGTGGATACTAGTTTAGGATAAATGTTTACCCAGATTTTCAATTTCAGTGATGAGGGATTGATTTCTGTGAAAAGCCAACGCGTTTTTACCGAGAACTTAATATTTTTTCTCCACAAAATGTGGCTGTATTTCTCTTTCAATTCTCTGACATCTTTCTTGGCATCCCGTTTACGCGACATGTCTTCCTCCAGAACTTCGTGCTCTTCTTTTTTATATCGTCATCAACCTCATTGTGTTCTTCATCTCCCACCATTCCATCTTCCAATTCAATGGCCATGGCTAGTACATCAGCAGCACCCCAGTCTTGGTCCTGATTTACTACGTCATCAGACGCCTCTCCATCGAAGTCATCCTCACTCTCTGAAAGATGAGCCAATGGGTGGTGTGAATAAAAACTGAGTGTGAGCATTTCCTTTGCATTTTGGAGGAAATGCTCCATCTGGTGTGAATAAAAATTTATTTCGTTAAGTTTAACGAATCCTCTCCGCTCAGATATTTTGACAGCTGAGTCTTTCCTCCGTTTTGGTGTGAATAAAGATGGAATATGCTCAGATATCGCTTGTAGAAGTTTAGTGTTAAGAGGGAAAAAGTGAAAACATTTCAAAACAACTAAAACAACAAAAATACTGCATCGGAAGAGGAATACTTTGACTAATCGTAAAAAAAGGAAATCTGGAATGGACGACGACGATTTCATCAAGTGCTTGCAATTTTATCCGTGCTTGCTGGAAAAAAGCAAAACTCCAGAAATGAAAAATAAAAAGCAATCTGAGTTGGAAGAAGAAATAAAAAAAATTCCATGGGCTTAATTTGAACATCTCGTAAATAAAGAAAAAAAAATATACCATGAAAGCCCGCGTCAAATCAAAAGGCGATAAGAAAAAGACGGGCAATCTTTCCATTACATTAGGAGACCATAAGACAATCAAAAGTATGGCACCACCACCGGTTTATTATTGGAAAGAAAATGAGTACTTAATTATTCCATGTTATCAAACTCGAATCTATACACGTTCTTGAAATTATCCCCTGTGTCCCCGAAAGGACATGTGTTATAATTCTTTGCATATCGCGTTTGTATGCTTAAAAACATTATTGCATATATTTTGCACCCATGTTTACCCGACTTTGCACTGACCCTTAAACGCGAAGGACTCTAGATTTCAAACGTCAACTGAAGGGATGGTACCTACTTTGAGGACATTTTTTATTCACACCAAATTGAGTATTTCCTTTAATGAACATACTAGACTCATGTGTTCTTACTCGGAGTGTTTTCTCAGTTCTTATTCACACCACCCAATAACTCCTCCAAATCATGATCAGTCGGCAGTGTTTTTCAAGCGGAGGTCCTTGCGGTCAAAGAAGCGGCCAAATTGATATCGTTGTTGGAAATACCACCAGCTGATATTACCTTCTTAATTGACAGTCAAGTGGCCATTAAAGCAATTACGGATATTGCAATCAACTCCAAGCTAGTCGCAAGCTGTTGCGAAGAGCTCAAGGTTCTTGGCACACAGCTTTCGGTCGCTCTGTGCTGGGTTCCTGGTCACAGGGACATAAACGGAAACGAGGTAGCAGATGAACTTGCCAGGTAAGGGACCGAATCCGACCCATCCCAGGCAATCCCATGGCTCTCCCCACCTCTGTCTGACATCAGGAGAAAGGTGGACAGTAAAATCATGGAGCTGGCTAATGAAAGGTGGAGTTCCTTCCCCACATGTGAGACCACTCGTATGATATGGCCTAGATTTAACAGGGCAAGAACCGATACCTTTCTCCAATGCAGCAGAAAACATCTGAGGATGATGGTCGGAGCTATTACTGGTTATAACCATCTGAGGTGCCACGAACACAAAATTGGACTTAGCCATGACACCATTTGTAGAGGCTGTGGGGACGAAGAGAATATTGAGGACACACCCCACCATCTCTGTCAATGCCCCAGTCTATGCAAATTGAGACAAAGAACCCTGGGAGAAGTTTTCTTCCATGACCTCCATGACATATAAGATATCCCACTGAAATCTCTTTGCAGGTTTATTAGGATCTATGGATGGCTGGATGGAGGAGGACGATAACCAACAACCTTGAAGTCTGGAGTTTTTCATCATCCGACGAAAATTCAAATTTATTTGAACAAAATAACTGTACAATTGGTCATAATTACTAAAAGCTTAAACTATAAGAAGATGTTGGCTCAACAATAGGAGCCCCATGGATGTTCAATGGTTAGGGAGTATACAGTGTTGACAATGGTTTTACAATAATTATTTTACATTATTAAGCGATTTCCAACTGCTCCATCGCATGTAGGGAAGAATGGCGACTGTTTTCAACAGCTGTCATTGCCTCTGCACGGGAGTGAAGCGGCTTGGAGTTGAGGGTGGTGGTGAGAAAAGAACTGCGTAGTTTAAAACATCCGGGGTTCAAGAAGCCATCAGAGAGAAGAAGAAGATCTACAGAGACTGGATTCTCTTGGGGGACTCTGCTTCTCGTGACCGGTACACTGAGGCGTGAAGAACTTACAAATTGGCTGTGCGAGTAGCTGAAGAGCAGTCTTGTAAGGAGTTCGGCGAGAAGCTGGAAAGCGACCATAGATCTGCGAAAAGTGTGTTCTGGCACACCAATCGCCGACTCAAAGGAAGGAAATTCAACATCATCGAAGGAATCAAATCCAAAGATGGTGTGTTTTCCAATGAGGAGGACATCTTACGCAGGTGGAGCTGCTCAAGCCCTAACCGAGCACTGAGGAGAACAGATCCGAAGTTTTACATGGGGCGGAGAATAGTCCAAAGGTGGAAGAAGTCATATTGGCGATAGTTTCTCTAAAAGTTGGCAAATACGCCGGTGTGGATGAAATCCGGCCAGAAATGCTCAAGGCAAATGGGTAAAGAGGGAGTTTTATGGCTCCCTCGTGTCATTAAGGTGGCCTGGGAACTCGGTGAGACACCTGGCAATTGGCAAACTTGGGTCATTGTCCCTCTTATTAAGATGTGGGACAAAAGAGACTGCTCCAACTACAGGGGCTTATCCCTCTTGAGTCTCCCCGGAAAGGTTTTGGAAGCGCGAGTTATGAAAAACAAACAAGTTTACAAAACAGACATAACAAAGGTACCATGAAAAAGTACAATCAGCAGATACGCTGTGTCTTCGCGCCTTTCTCAGCTTGCTTTGTAGGTACGTAAAATGTAAGTTACCGTATGAAACGTCATTCTTAGTTCAGAAGTGAATAAATAAAGAGCTTTAAAAAGTAATCTTGTGTTTCTATTTGTGTAAATCTGAAGAGTGCTGTGTATACATACATAGTTATATAACTTCTAGAGCTATGGTCGAGCCAAGGATGGGGAATGAACAGTGCAGCTTTCGTCCCGGCAAAAGTACAATCGACCAGCTTTTCACTCTAAGAAAGGTTCATGAGAAGGCTTGGGAGTATGCCAAACCCATCTACAGCTGTTTTGTAGGTTTGGAAAAGGCATATGACCGAGTTCCTCGAGGTAAGGTCTGGAATGTTCTGCAGGAGCATGGGATTAATGGTCCTCGTTTGGAGGCCATTCAATCTATATGCACAAACTGAAGCAGCTGTGTTTGGGTTAACGCTGCTAAATCAACATCTTTCACCGTGGGCGTTGGACTGTCGTCGGGGTGCGTCTTGTCAGCTCTCATTTTCATTGTTTATATGGATTGGATGTTGCAGCCCAGCCGAGGCGAGGAATGTTTCACATTGGAAGAGTTGAGGGCAAGATTTATCATCTTTTTGCCGCTCTTCGACCGGTTGATAGATTCAGCATAAGGTAGATGGACTAGTCCTTGAGGTACATGGATGACTCAATCTTGGGTACCTTGACCCAAGCTATACTATAAACAACAAGCGATGTCAAACATACTTATCTCACCTCTATCGCAAGAGCGTGATGTGCTATAAAAAATTTTGTCAACGACCACACCATGCTGTCAGCGTCGGTTCTCGTCCGATCACCGAAACTAAGCAGCATCGGGCGCGGTTAGTACTTGGATGGGGGACCGCTTGGGAACACCGCGTGTTGTTGGCACTTTTTTGCCCCTACTCACCTAACCTCATCGCCACAAGCACTGACCATACCCAATGCGTACTGGCCGTTCTGAAAACACCTGACTTTCTTTTTTATTTGTTACATAAGTTGCTGGTTTCAACAGTTATCTAAAGTACATACACTAGAATCTGCCAAACATAACGGTATTATAAGATGAACAATGCGGAAAGATGAACGAATTTGCAACGATTACGACAACTTTCCTGGCGACAGTCTACATTTTTTTTTCGAAAAAATGTCTAAATAAATGAGTATGTTTTTATACCTCTTATAAACAACCATTATTTTTTATTATTTTTTGTTTGTTTGTCTATTTTTAAATAAAATGGAATGCTTGTTTGGTGGATATGCATAAGTTCTAATGTGATTCTAAAAAAGATGAACAATTTAAAAGGATGGACGGAGCCTGTTTTCTATCTGTTCATATTTAAAACATTAAAAATACGTCGCAAATTGAAAAAATCTGGCTCTGGTGCAGTTGAAGGCAGAGCTGGGAAAACAGGATCTGTGCCCCGGTGCACAGGGCTTCACGTGATACGCGTATGTACTGGAAAGAGTTCTGCATAGTTGACCCTCAGGACCGGCCGTTAGTGAAAAGTGTAGTCAGGTATCTCGGCATTTTGGTTTTCTGTATTTTAACAAAGATATAGAGAAGACTTTGAACAATGCTAGAAAAGCCTTTGCTGTGGAAAGTACGGTGTTTTACAGTAGCCAACTTGATAACAGGGTCAAGGTAATCTGCTACATGGCCCTCATAAGGCCAGTCATCGTGTATGGTTGCCCCCTTTGGTTGAACGTAAGCCCTTCCCAGATGGAAGAGATAAGGGTGTTTCAGAGACGGTGTCTTAGGACCTGTCTCCGGTTGTATCGGACACCTGAGTCCGAGTACAAGAAGTACTATCGCAACGAGGTCTTGTACAACAGGGCTAATGTGAAAAGAGTAGACAATTTGCAAGGAGTATGATGTCTACCAACAGTCTGATCTTCGGAGCTTATTACCCGAACTTATTGTATCATGAGAGGGCGCGCCACACCGGCTTTATTCCACCTGAGGCTTTCCTCTATTTAGATTCGTTAAATTTGATTCAGGACATGAGTGGGTGTCCTATAATCTTCCACGCTGCACGCCGAACAGTTGACAGGTGACTCCACTATGAATCGGATATCGCTCGCGAACACGAGGATCAACTCCGATTCAGTAAAGCGATCCCCGCTCGAGATAGGAGAGAGAGTGCAAAGGAGCGGCACTTTTTTTGGTGGTTACACCAGAACCAGTCTCCGCCATCGCCAGCGCCTGATGTGATAGTCGGTCTGTTGGACAACAGTCCACTTACATAGATTTAAGTTAGGTTAAGTTAGATTAAGAAAAAAAACCAACAAAAACAAAAACAATATAATAAAAGGTGTACAAAGGCGTATAGATTATATGTCAAGCATACACACGTCCGCAATGTCACGGACATAGTGTAAGGTAGTTTCAAAACGAACGGGCCCAAGTGGAAGGACACCACTTTCGATAAAGAAATGTTTGGAGAAACGTTAAACTCTGACTTCCTTGCCAACACCACATCCGCGGAAAAATTTCGAGTAAACTGATCCAAGTAGTATCAACAGCATGAAACGCGGCGATGTCTAAGATGTCCACTAGCGGAAGGGGAGAAGCATGCTACTGGACAGCATAAGAAATCTCAGGGCAACCTACTTTAAAGCTCGTCGTAGATCTCAGGGTTCCGAAGGTAGACCGGAGTTCCAGGAACGATTGTCCGCCTTCAGGCTGCCAAGGCGTAATCTGGAAAAGGCAATTAAGGAGAGCAAAGCAAACTTCTTCAAGAATCTTTCCAATGAAGCAGACCTAAGCCTCTGGGGAGGAGCATATAAAATGGTAATGAAAAAAGTGAAAGGCAGTAGGACGCTTCAACTAACCTGCCCACTGATGCTCAGAACAATAGTTGAACACCTGTCCTGAACACCTGTCCACCAGGAAACGTCGTACAATGTTCGCAAGGAGCTAGTTCGGAACAAATAGCACCAGTCACGGTTGACGAGCTGCAGAATGCGTGCAGGAAAATTGCCGACAAAAAAGCACCTGGCCCTGATGGCATCCCTAAATCCATCGAGAAAAGGCCTGAGCTCTTTACAGCGACGATGCAAAGGTACCTCGAAGAAGGAAACTTTCCTAATTGTTGGAAACTCCAAAACCTGGTTCTGATACCCAAAGGCAATAAGCCCACGGGAGAACCGTCAGGGTATCGACCAATCTGCCTGCTTGACACCACGGGAAAAAATACTGGAGAGCATCATATTCGGCAGGCTAATCGGCGTGGCGGAGGAGCGAGGAGAATTGTCCGACTATCAGTTCGGTTTTAGGAAATCGCGCTCCACCATCGACGCAATCAAAGAAGTGGTAGACACAGCAAGCGAAGCGATAGCAGGTTCAAGATGGACGGATGGTACAGAAAAATACTGTGCCGTAGTTACGCTTTACATAAAGAACGCGTTTAACTCAGCGAACTGGTCCTTCATCATAAGAGCCTTGAATAGGATAAGCCCAGTGGTACTTGAGGAAGATAATCGTCAGCTATTACGAAGGACCTGATATGCGAGAAGGATCCTGCTTTCCACAGTGGTAAGCTCAATTCTTCTTTACGCTGCACCATTATGGGCGGAAGCCCTGGTGACCACGGAAGCACCCAGGTAGCTCTCGGCAACATACAGGTTCGTATTTTACAGAACGGATTTTTCGCCACCGAAATGCCAGGAATTTACCTACGGAGAACTGCAAATCACGCGGAGACTAGCGCAAGAGGTCTGAAGAATGAAGAAAGGGCAACATCAATGGCACTGTGGCAAGCCAGGTGGGACACCACAACCAAAGGTAGATGGACCCATAAATTGATACATAGAATAGAAGCCTGGACAACTAGAGCTCACGGGAAGTGCAACTACCACCTCACGCAGTTCTTGTCGGACCATGGGGGTTGCCGGAAAAACCTCCATAGAATCGGCCAGTACCTTATATTCCACATCCATTGGGGCAAACCATAAAAAAAAACAGCACTCAACACACAACACACATTTGCTCATATTTCCACTATCACAGTGCACTAGATTTGCATACACCTGTACGAGCATTTGTTGATAAGCAAATTTGTCCAACATAATAACCCTGTGTAATAAGTTGACTTCTCCCACCAGTGGTATGGGTTATTGAGAAAGGTATTTGTAATTATTGACTCATCGTTGTTGCTCAAAGCAAACTTTGGTCCTTCGAGCTAAGAACAGAGACTTAAATAGCGTATCCAGTGCTCACACTGAAAGTAAATAGCGTATCCAAGGCTTACTATAAACACTGGTAGTGAATCATCCATTCATATCTACAACAAAAAAACAACAAATTAAGATGGAAGAATACAATGTATTCAAAAATTGTCGCGAGAGAGGAGTTAACTTTGGAATTGGAAAAAACAAAAATAAATTTCGGGATAGATAGTGCCGCAAGAAAAACTCAACACTACAAAGAAGAGCGATTGAAGAAATTGGAACAGAATTTCACGAAAAAATCAGTGAGAATTTTGACAAGAAAATACATGGCAATTAAAGAAAATGCTGTACGACGATTTAAAGCATGAGTTGGAAAACCTGAAACCAATAGAAATTGAATTTGCCACAACATCTACGGAAAAAAGAGATCAAATTCAACGTTTGAAAAAATTTGGCATCAATATTGGTGCAATTATGAGTATTGACGCCTTCAAAACATTCGCGAAATGCTCTACAGAGGTTCACGGCTACCAACAACGGATCTTACTAGGTCAGTGGAAAAACCACAAGGAATTACACGAAGAATTTTTATCATGTGCGTCTTCACAAGGTTTTGAACTGAACTGTCATGTAAGGCAACAAACTAGTAGAAAAACCTGTCGTACGACAGGAGCAATGTCGTAAGCATTTATGTTATCAATAATAATTCAATCATATTATACTTACTTTTACTAAGTATAATTTTCATTATATTCATTGGAATAAATAGAAAAAAATTGTTCGATTTTCGCAATTTTAAAATTGTACGGCTCAAAATATATACCAACATTCTTATGCATATGTACATATGTGTGTACGCTTTACTATGCAATGTAACAGAGCTTTTGACGCCATCATAAATCGTCTAGCCATAGATCCGTGCAAAAATTAATTACAGTAAATGACGGATAACGTCGCATATAAGAAATTTGATGGCACTAAGCATTTTCCCATAAGACTACGTGTGAAATTTATTTCATACATATAAGAAACACGCTTATAAGAAAAACTCGGATTATAGAAAGTAAATTTGATAAAAAACGTTTAACATTTCATACAAAAATGTATGTCTAAAAGAATGATTTATGAGTGAACTAAACATTCAAGCTGAACGAATGTATACAATAAAAACTAACGAAACAAGGAGCAAAACAAAAACGATTAAGACGAAGAAAACAACACGTATTTTGATAGATAAAGCAGAACTTCTTAATAAAATCGTTAATGAGGAAACCAAGGGTACCTTCTGTCACGAAAGCCTAATTGATTTTTATAAATTCATACAACATTTTCGTCAGCAGATCTTCCAATACTTTATCGCCAGCTGATAGGATTAAAATTGGTCTGTAGTTTTGTATTACATCTTTTGTACTACCTTTGTGTATCAGTCGAACTAGTCATGTTTTAAGCATGTTTTGAATTGATCCTTGACTTATACTCATGTTAATCAATGAGATAGATTAATGAGTAATTTTTCAAGTCTATCAGCCTGAGTGGGTTAGTGCATCGACTCCTACGTAGAGGGTGCCAGGCTCGGATCCCCAATCTACCAACTTTCATAATTCACGGCTTCCACCTCTTCCCAGTCACCGACAATGCTCAAAGAGTATTCCTGTTTAGAAAAAGTTTCTCAACTTTGCCGTTCGGAGTCGGCATAAAACTGTAGGTCCCCTCCACTCGTGAAAGAACAATAGCACGCACAACACGAATGGTTGCTGAGAAGCTAGGCCCAGGTCCGCCCGGACTGTAGCGCCACCCATATTATTATTATTATTCTTCCTTCTTCCGTCTATCCCCGCCGACTTATTGCATTTCAACGAGTTGAGAATATTACGTACCTCTGCAACAGACGCATGTTCGGCATATATGGAATGCTGTATGCTAGTTGATTGTCCGCAAATTAGTTGGTGATTACTTTCGTGTACAGTGATTCTTATTCTGTGGTAACAGTCTTAGCGAATTTGTTGGTCAGTTCATTAATGTTGGTTCCTTTCGAGAAGTTACTTTTAAAAATGCCATCCAGATCGCTTTTCTTCTTGCCCAAAATCAATTTTACTAGTTTTCAAGTCTCCCTAGGGTCGCTTCTGTAACATTGGAACTTGTGTTTGTAGAAGCCAGCCTTTGTCCTTGCTATTTTCGTGTTAAGCTCATTTCGAAAAATTGTTTATTCTCTGTGGGAATCTTCATTGTGTCAGTGGTTTTTATAACGCCTGCATAGTTTGTCACATTTTTTTGCAGTCGCTCTTCAACTCAGCGGCTATCCAACAATGTTCCTTCCTCAGTTTTTTTCTGACCACCGTTGACAATGTAGTTAGAGTAATCATTGTATCTTTGAAATTCCCATAGAGCTCATTTACATCTGAACACTCATTCAGTTTTTTTTTCAATTGAATTCATGCAGTTTTTGTGTCAGAATATGGTTCAAGATGTCTGCCTTTCTCTATCGGGTTTTCTTTGACTGATGCATTCTGCTTTGTGAATGCCTAGCTCCAGCAAGGAAAAGAAACACTTTTTTGCAGATCTGGAAGACCTGTACGGTACAGAACTGAAAAGCATCTTCCGGTTTTCAAATGAAGCAGGATGTTTTAGTAAACAGAAAAGAAGGTCTCATGGTAGTAGTAAAACTCTACTTATTAAAGGCACCCATCTTGTTCGTCTAAGTGAGCCACGGCCGCTAGGCCGTAAGGGCATCCGCACACCTACCTACGTACCTAATCTACGTGTTCATTCTGCTCTCACTTCTAAATCACACTACATTACCGACAGTAGAGAGGTGTGGTCATATTTGAAAGTCCACAGGTTCCAGTGAAACTTAACTGACCTAACTTAACATAGTCTCGATGACGCGTGGGTGGACAAGCCTTCATTAGATGATTCACTGCAATCTGTTCTACAATCTGAAGAAGAATAATAACTGCCGAAGAGTTTCTTGACCGCTAACCTCTCCTCCATTAGCGGCATCTTCAAACCCAACCAAACAAAAAAAGACAACCTTTCCACAATTTCACAACAGCGATCTTTGTTACGATTTCATTTAACCGAAACCCAAGCCGAAGAAGATCCGCAAGGGGGTTTTCTAGCCTCGTCCATACCCTAGAAATGTTATGCACATATTTTTAAATAATTACTATGCCATCTGAGGATCGATTTTGTGCGCTCGGTATTAATTGATCTCGTAATTTGTAGCCTCATTCGGCTGTGTAAAGTGTCGCCTAATATTTTACATCGCTTGGTAAACTTATAAATTGAAATCCCAGAGCGCATCGAACTTCCAACAACAGGTATCTGCTTGACTTGTGAAATAATATTTGCGGTAAAATAATTTATGTATTTAAATTAACCAGGAGAGCTTCTGTCAGATAGAATCGCATGGCGAAAAGAAAGAAGAAAGTTGAAATCATAGGCGCTCCTCAATCAACCGAAATTCTGGAGCTGCTTCGCATAAAATTAAGCCTTAAGACCTCGTCATTTTCATTATGCTTATTGCTTACGTCCGACGTGTGATTCCATAATGTATGCATTCACCGGCGAAATTCTATAAATTCGAGAAGATCACGGTTTTCCACCAGCAGTCACATACGGTCGGTCGTCGCGGAAGGTTTTTTTCTTTTTTTGTTTTTTGCCGTTTGCACTCGCTGGTGTGAATGAAGATATCGCCTAGATAAGTGCGAGCACCTGAAGGTGAAGATATGAAACAGTGAGTGTACCGAATGTGATGTGTTATTAAGAATTTAATTCAAATGAAGTCTAGTATTATGATGTGTTCAGTGATAGTTGGTGTTGCCTTCATTCTTGGATACATTGCTTCGGCGAATGGTATGTTCGGTTAAGATTTAATGCATTTGTGAATGTTTAATAAATAATGCAAAGCTCAATTAGGCGGCTTTTAAGCTATCTATTAGGGAATCTGCTGACGATATCGTTCGCTGGTCTTGTAGGAAAGTTCAGTGACATTTTTTGAATATGCAAATATTGATACCAATGTGAATCTATTTTTACTTGTGGGGTTACTTTCATTTGAAAACTTCTTCTTCAAATCCAAGACGATAAGCAAATAAAATACAATTTTATGACAAACACCGTTGTTTTCTTGACATCACAACAACGGGGTAGGTGAATGTCACACAACTGGCGAAGGTAGAGAGAACCTTGAACCACCAGAGCTCGAAAAGAACTATCAACTCTTTTAAAGGTTCTGTCATCAAAGCGGAACTTTTATAGTTTTGGTATGTCTGCGGCTTGTCTGTCACACAATCATAGCTGCTGCATTTATGAATCTTGGGATTTAGTTAAGTTTATTAAGAATGTATTTGTACATTAAGATTATAAGAACAAACAATTTTAATGATTCAGTAGCAGTTATTAATGAAAGATGAAAAAGGATTGAATAGACAGAAAAAAAAATACGAAAAAGTTAATAAGAAAATTAGTTGTGATGAGTGGCCAAATGCTCATATTTAAGTGCCTCGCATTCCTTATCCTTCTCAGTTCTGCCGACAGGGTTCAGGGTTCCATGAGCGAGCAGCATGAACTAAGAACTGCCGTTCCGATGCTATACAGGAGTACGTAGGTAGGATTAAAATACAAGTTCAATGTGACAATGGAAACCTAAGTTTATCGCAAATCGGTAGTCCAGCGTGTTTGCATCACGCACTAGCTTTGTACGAGAGGTCGGAAAAGTTCTTTAACTATGAAACTGAGAGTAATGCAATTTTGCAAACAAAAAATAAGGTCAATAGAACTCATGTTACATATTAATATTTGTCAGAATTGTAGCATCCCCTCCAACTAGCACGATCTTTTACCAGCAACCTCTTATTTCGCACGCCAAATTGGTTGAAGTCCTTATCCACTTGCGTGCGCTATTGGTTCCGTGGGCGTCCGCTATTCCGTTGTCCCACTGATTCGGAGTCGAAGACTTTTCGAGCTGGGGCAATTTTTTTTTTCCTATAATTTGAGCGCGCTCAAGGGATTGTTAATAATCCTATGTGTCCGGGGTGAAGACACAGCACGGGCCGAAGGTACAGCGGGAGAAAGGTAGAGCAGGTACCTGTGCACATTGGTCTCAAATATCTGCCGATTGTAGTCTGTGGAAAATATTAGATTTGGAAGAGCATTCCATATTCGTGTAGTGGGGCTGAAGAACGAGTCTCAGAATTTCGTCCGAAAATAGGCTTAAGGGTATACTGATGGGCAATCCTGCCGAGACGGCGAGACGGGTATTACAAGTGAATTCATGGAGAGGAGGAATGCAGTTGGCTAGCTCACTTGAGTAGCCGACATAGAGCAGGACAGGGATGAACCAGGCTTTTTACAATATTAGCTTGGTCCTTCGAAAGAGGCTCTACTACTCAATAACTTCTTGAGACCAAAGAAACAGCTATTGGCAAGAGCTATTCTGCGTTTGATATCGGTACTGATTTTTGTGCTGTTGACCGTGGAGCCGAGTTGGACGAAGTCCTTCACTACATCGAAGTAATAGTTGCCTATTGTAATTTTCTGGTCGAATCGTCGATGTCATGCGTCCTTTCTCGATGAAAGCATGTACTACGTTTCATCCTCGTTCATCACTAAACCTATTTTGGTCGCCTCTGTGTCAATACCAGCAAACGCTTCATTGACGGGTCGCTGTGTTCAAACAAACACGTCAAGTTTGTCCGCATATGCTAGCAGTTGCACGAAGTTCTGCAAACACGACCTTCCCAATAATGCTCTTGAAAAAGTCACATGACAGTGCGTCGCCTTGTCTAAAACCTCTTTTGAAATTGAAGGTCTCAGTGAGTTCGTTACCGGCCTTAAAGGAGCAGCCAGAATTCTCCTTCGTCATCCTGCACATCCTGACGAGTTTGGCAGGAATGTCAAAATGAGACATGGCGTTGTATAGTTCGTCTTATGCACTCTGTCATATGCAGCCTTGAAATCAACGAATAGGTAGTGGGTGTCGATATGCATCTCTTGGGTTTTTCCAGAATCTGCAGTAATGTTTTGCAGTCGTGTTTTTGAATAGTGAACACAAAGAAAATTAATGCAAATGCAATCAACAAGTGGCTTTCCAGGCATTTAGTGAAGTAAAAGAAAATAGAACAATTTGTGTTTCACAAATTCTCGAATGGCTCTAAACAACACTTACATCTCTAAGGCCGTTAAAGTTCCTCTTTCATATCTCCCCTAAACTACATCATCGTCAGCTGCACACACTGGGCACCCGCTAAGATCCGTCGCATTATTTTTCCTGTGAGTACAATTTATTGTATATTTTTTGCTACTTGACGGACCTTTGGAAACTACATACACAATTGCATTTGTCTGTTTCTATGCAAATCGCCAACGAGTAAACGTTTTTACCAAATTGCTATCAATGCCATCTGTACATACTCGTGTTGAGGTTACGAAATCCAACAGCCTGAGCCAGTTCTCGGATGTGTTATCATGCAGGCTGTACATTCCGATGACTCTAGCAAAGATGTCTTTGAAATCTCCTAGAATGAACTTGGTATCGTAGCTGGGGCATTGGAAATAGATGTCGCAGTTTTCCATCCTCTGTGATGCCTGCCTTATAGGCTTCCAAGACCTCCGTAAGTTCATCGGCAGAAATGGAGTATAACAGAGATGCCCAACTTCTACTTCTCTTGCTCCTTAAAATGTTTCACAACTGTTTTTATAACTTTTTCTCAAACCAAATTGACCAATCAGAGGAGGGCGTTTACGTTATTTCGTAAATAACCGTCAAAAATTCATGAACATCTGTCAAAAAAGCATTCAAATTCGTCGGTGGACTACTGGGCAATCAGCTGTGAAGTCGGCTTTCTCTGCAATACTTCATTTATGTTCATCGGCTGCACGTGATCTGTTAAAGGGCCACACGTTCCTGCAGAATCGAAAATAATTGTCCTTATTCCGTTGTCCATGGTCATCAGAAGTAAGGTCATCTGTATCCGAGGCTTGGAGGAATGGGTCCTCGTTTAAACCCATGAGTAAGGGACCGCTGCATATATTCATTCATCTCTAAGCGGTTACTGTAAAGGCTATCCATAAACGACTGGATGGCGCAGTTGGTAGGGTGCCCTTAATACGCTTTTATCTGGTTTTCAAATCTGGTCCAGTCACCATTTGCCGTTGGGATCAAATTAACGGCACTGTCACTGGAGTGTTCAATCAGTGTTAGTAGTGTGCTGGTGAATGCACTAGCAGCCCGCCTACCTAACCTTCCTAACCTAAAGGCTATCCATATGATCCCAACGAGGAGGCCGTATGTCAACATGATCTGTGCATTTACAGGGATCGTTGCTAGCATCTCGCCTAGTTGAAAGCAATCCACAACTTTGCCCAGGACGCACAGGCCCAGGCCCTCTTTCATACATAACGTTGTAACCTAAAACAATTTCAGATGTTTTAACTTGTTTTTTTAAAAATACCAAACTCATCTCACTTACAACTGATACCAACAACTTAAATATTGTTTACTTTTATTTGGTGGAATGTCATAATAATAATAAGAAATAAGAAACGAAAAGTAAAAAAACGATACCGGAAGTCATAAAGCCAGCTGCGTCATTTTAAACTCAATTTACCAGTAAGGCCACCTTGGACCTTACTGAAACAACAAAACTAATTCCATTATATCTTACATCGATACAATCCCCTTAGGCTCTAATACAAAATTTCCACAAAATGTCACAAACGTCAATTTAAAGCTCAGCTGGGTTCAACATATTGCTACAATTAACAGTCTCCTGCGGCCAAAGTGGTCTGTAGAGGTATATGGTTTCTACACCATTCATAGAGCACGACTCCAGCTCTTACAAAAACCAAGGATTCACTGATCCACTTGCCGTATTAGCACTGTATATTTCCCTAGTCCGACGTTTCCCTGAATATGCTGTCGTAATTGAAAAGCGATTCACAAAGAAAATCTTCTTTAAAATTTATTGGAATTTTGACCTTAGCTACAAAGCTATATGACAACTGCTGCTACAACTGACAACTAGACGCAATATTCATGACGTTATATTTATTAGGGACATACTCTGCAGTCATATAAAATGTTCTTCATATGCCATCTAGGTCACTCCGTACTTGGAATTTTTTATTTGAAAAGTTTCATGGTACATGCTATGGTAAATACTTATCAGGCTGGCGACCCATGCAGGGTTCGAGCCTGAGCGATAGCTACTTTCCATTGTTGACGGTCCTGGGCCCGCTGCTTCCAGTCATCAAGACCAAGCTGCCTTGCATTCGCAATTACTTGGTCTTTATACCGGAGTTTCGGTCTTCCTCTCTCTCGAACCAGGAGGCTTGGATTCGAAGACCCTCTTAGCTGGAGCATCGTTGTCCATGCGCTCGATGTGGCCGAGCCAGTGCAGTCGACGGATCTTTGCCTTCCGGACTACATCCACATCCTAGTACAGCTTGTAGAGTTCGCGGTTGTGTCTTCTCTTCCATTCGCCATTGAATTTTTCATTTGATGGCACCAAGAATCACCTCCTCAGTTTTGCTTATCGTCCAGCTTTCGGCTACATATAGCAGGACTTGCAAAGTAAGAGTTTTGTAGAGCATGATCCCAGTACTTCGAGTCAGGAGTTTTGACGCCAGTTGTTTTGACAAACCGAAGTAACACTCGTTGCCAAAGGCGGTTCACGCCGGATCTCAACAGTCATTCTTGGACATAACATTTGTCCCGAGGTAGTCAAGCTCATTTACTACCTCGAAATTGTAGTTGTCGATTGTGATATTTTGTCCTAGGTCGTGTGTGACGTATCGTTTTTTGGTCGACAGCATATATTAAGTTTTATCCTCATTGAGTTTAAGACCAGCTTCAATTGCCGTAAATGCTTCCACTACGGCACGTTAGGAACGTGTGACGATGTCGATGTCATCTGCATATTCCAGACGACATCGTCGCTCGTGCCCAACGTGCCAACAGTTGGACTGACTTGTAGCAGATAGTGCCTTCCATGTTTACAGCTGCCCGCCGCACATATTCTCCAGTACCAGAGTGAAGAAATCATACGACAGCGCATCTCCTTGCCGAAATCCGGTGCAGGTTCTGGCACTGTTCGGAAGTCCTCGAGCGTATTTGTTACAGTGGTGCGACACAATCGGCCATCGCATCAAATAGTTCCTTATGATGAATGCTGTCGTATGCGGCACTTAAAATCGATAAAAAGGTGATGCGTATCGATTGAAAATCGTTGGCCTTTTCCAGGATTTGCCTTAGTGTGAAGATTTAGTCTATTGTCGATTTGCCTGGGCGGAAGCAGCACTGGTACGTGCCGATTATTGCGGTGCCAAAAGGCTTTAGACGTTCACACACTACGCTGGACAGGATCTTGTAGGCGACGTTGATTAGGGATATACCTCTATATTTGTTGCAGGAGGTAGGATCCTTTTTTGTGAATGGGGAATTATGAAACATTAAAAAGAATAATTCGCGTTTTCAACGAACACTCACAACATTTGGATCTGTCCCATACTAGACAGCACTTTAAAAGTAAACTATTAAGCCTTTCTATTAGGGAATGGATTGAGTTCTGAAAATAATTATTAACTTATTATTAAATATTGTACTATTATGAAATGGGTACTACATTTCACAAAAACTGTTAATACATATGTAGTTTGTAGATTTTAAATAAATAAATAAATAAAATAAATAAATTAAGTTCACATCGAACCACCACTTCTAACTACCTACTTGACCACCAAACTCTGGATAGTCGTCTGCCGACAAAAAAAAGGGCAGCACGCATTTCTCTATAGATATATTTATTTTTCCACGTCAGAACAATGGGAAGCACGCACAAATCGAGCCCAAAGCATATAAGTTTGGTCACCCCTGCCTTAGGACATAATACCCTAGGCTCTTGTATTACTTACTCGTGCTAGAGCATAACGAGTGGTTTCTCAAGAAGCGACTACTACCACTGGGTGGTCGACTACTACCACTCAATTTAATGCGAATTTCAGACGTCCGCCGTTGATGGCCGAGTATTATTTTGATGATTGTATATGTGATGAATATAGGGTGTGACTTTTGTCCTACATTTTTCCTCCTCAAATACACTTTCTTGAAAGAACAGATGCAGATGCATCAAAATCAGGTTTTGCCTGCCAATTTTGTGAAATTTAAATTATTTTATATTGAAAATTCAGCAAGTACCTTTTTATGAAGCTGTTTGTTTGTTAAAGTAGGTATGAATGTGTTAATGTTTTGTTTTTAAACAATATTAATCTTTTAAGCTATTAGCATTGATTTGCTTTAAGGTCAATAACAATTATTTTCTATTATTACTTATTACCCAGCAAGCAAAAATCGAATTAATGAGATACGTTCTGCCTGTGCTTTGTTACCAGCTTGGTGTTTGAACGAACTTTTGCCAACTTTGTGTCTTTTTCATAAATTTTTGTATACCTTGTTATCAGAAATAAATAAGTACTGATTATTTAATGTTTTGCTTATAAACCGACCCTTAAGTTTTATCATTGAATGTGTGTTTATTTATTGATTGATTGAAGCTGGCCGACCACTAGAGCTCTTGATGCCAACCACTAACATTTTGTGGCCGATCCCTAGCGCACTATGACTTTTCCATAATGTCATGTTTCTAGAAACTTGAAAAATAACGAGATCTCGGTGTATCTTGAAGGTTTAACAAACGAACAAACTTCTAATTATTCTCTTTGGAAAGCAATGAAAAATATAAAAAGGCCTCAACTGCATTCGGCACCAATCCGAAAAAACAATGGCGAATGGGCAAAGAGTGACAAAGAAAAGACAGACCTATTTGCATGAACATCTAGAGCAAACGTTTAAGCTTTGTTTGATGGACAAATATTGATAGATGATTCAACCGATATGCCTGCGCTATCCGATAACTTCAGAATAAAACGGGTGTCGTTAACTGAACTCTGCCAGGCAATAAAAAACTTGAAAAGTAACAAAGCACTTGGCTATGATTTAATTACCAGACAAATCCTCAAGGAATTACCAAAAAAGCGATTATTAAGCTCCAGTATTTAATAAACGCTTCGTTCAGACTATTATACGTACCAGGTTCGTGGAAAGTAGCAGAAGTGATACTGATAATGGTCCCGGTAAAACCGGATAAACGGCCAAACGACAAAAATCATATAGCCCGATATCACTTTTACCTATAACATCAAAGCTATACGAGGAACTTCTAATGAAACGAATACAACCACTAATGGAAGAAAGACGCCTTATCCCCGATCATCAATTTGGATTCAGGAAGAGTCATTCCACAATTGACCAAGTATTTAGAATAACCAACGAAATCGAAAAAGCACCAGAGGAAAAAAAGGTTTGCACCAGCGTTTTCCTCAATGTATACCAGGCCTTTGACAAGGTTTGGCACGACGGCTTGTAATACAAACTTAGTAGGATATTTTCAAAAAAGATAGGATATTTAGAGTTAAGCACGGAACGGAATACTCGGAATTTAAATACATCGCCGCCGAGGTCCGGCAAGGGAGTGTTGTTGGCCCTACTCTGTTTTTGTTATATACCCGGGACATACCACAAACTGAGGGCACAATAGTAGCTACATTCGCAGACGATACGGCTATTCTGGCTACGGAAAGCACAATCGAGTCCGCTACCGTAAAACAGCAGCACGCTGTAAATAGAACTTGCGATTGGACAAGACTCTGGTGCATTGCCCTAAATGAAACCAAATCCACGCATATTAATTTTACTTACAAAAACATACCCGTCTTCATTAACTCGGTACAAATACCGTACGCAAATGAAGCCAAATATCTCGGAATGACGCTGGATGCTAAGCTTAAGTGGAAGGCCCACATAAAGAAAACACGTGACGAACTTGAGAATCGATATAGAGAAATGTACCGGCTACTCCGACGGCATTCCAAGTTAAGCGCATATAATAACAAACTGCTTGTATATAAACAAGTGCTAAAGCCTGTGTGGCAAGTAGTACAGAGTACATTCATACAGTCATTCCAAAACAAAGTTATGAGGGCTGTCGTGAATGCTCCCTGGTATCTAAGAAATAATGATTTAAAAAGAGATCTAGGGATCGCAACCGTGGACGAAGAAATAAAAAACTTCGCGAGGAAGTTAAGAGTTCGCCTTCATGGTCATTGTAACCATGCCATACTCCAAACGCTGGACATGAGAAACCTCGTGCGCCGTCTCTAACGAATGAAACCGTTGGATTTAGCGCAATGAGTACAGGCCGCTATAAACGGTTCCAGCAGGTGATCTTATCGAAAATCTACCTGCCTCACGCGTAAATATAATGAAGTTGAACTTACTGGATAGGGAAACCTAGTTGTAGTAAGTAACTAAAAACATGGGTGTCAGTACAAATCTGACACTACTATGAATACACGGATATCATAGTGTCTTATTGAAGATTCACACCAAAACACGAACAAAATTTTTTTCTTCTAGAAACCAGTACGTGCTGAATTGAAAATTCTTTTATATATCTATTAAGATTTTTGTCATCGATGTTTAGCTATCGATGTTGACTCCGACAACAACATCGATATTTTGACAACATCATACATCCCTAGTCGTTACCGATTTCTAGATGAAGAACAGAATTTCGAAGACACGGAACTAAGTTAACTAACAGCGACCAATATTGGCATCACTATAATATTGCTTCCCTAATCAAAGTCAGGATTTTGATATTGATGTACCCCTTATCCAAACATGTACTTCTAAAGCACTTTCTATAAAATACGACCGTGACATTGACTTATATGCCACATACACGGAACCAAAAAATGTCGGTCAAGGTTTGTTTGCTTAGAGCACTTGTCGTAATCTGATTAAGTCAACAAGTTTGTAACATGACTTAGAACATTACATGTAATAAAATGTAATTCTGTGACCTCTTCGTTCAGACAACTGTAAGCTCATTCAATGCGGAAGTGCTTGATATTCTATCATGAGTACACTAGACAGAAGTCATTCACCTTGTTCATCTGAGCCACTGAGCTTATCCATACGCCGAGCAAACATCTCCCCTGGTACCAACATTTTGGTAATAATCTTTACAACAGTGTACTTGAACTTTACATTCATAGGCGTTATGGTTGGTGTTAGGTCATCGTCAACAATGTAGAATATCTTTTAGATTCGTATTCCGGTTAATAAGAAAAATTTTGGGGTGGTGGAAGGTTTTGGAAGGAGAGTGTGATGGTTGAGGGAGACCCCCCTCCCATTCACGATTTCAAATTTTGACGATTTGCAATCTGCTGGTAAATGAAAATAAATTATTTTTGAGGCTTGTAACTTTGCATACATTTATTTGAAGACTTTAACATTTATTTGTTTTTTGTGATCTAACAAAAGCCTTTCTTTTCGGCGGCGCATGTGATTTCCGCTCACTAAAAATTCTAGCGGGATTAGAAAGAGTACATGTTTGGCTCTGGTATGAACTAGGATTAATCATTTCGCACAAAAATTAACAAAATGGCGTACTCTTGAATTTAATTTTTATTTGAAAATCGTCTTTTTTTCAAACAAATTAAAAAGTAAAAAACATCTTCACCGATTTAACTTATCTTTGTTCGTACCATAGCTACGTATGTATAGAATAAAGTATTAAAATTTGGAACCGATTAGATTAATAGGTTTTTAGTAACCTCATGCCCCAGTCGTAAAGACACTGAGAAAAATGCGTTTAAAGTTTTGAGAAGCAAATTCTTGGGTATAAAACCTACGTTCAATCAGCTATGCCACATGCAAATAAAATTCCTTCCGTTTCTTCATAGGCTTGGTTTCCTTAGGCTCGTTGGTCTCTGCGAGCAGTTCTGGCCTCTCTGGAAGCCTCAGTGAGGTCCTTCTCAGCCTCGCCGTCGCCTGACGCTTCTACCATAAATGCTCCAGCACATTATTGATCTCGGCACTGATGTTGCTTATCCTGAATATTTTACTTGCCTAGCGTCAGAGCATACGTACACGGTGAAGTATCTGACGTAAGGGGATGACACAATGAATACTTCAACGCACAGCTGATTTCATTGGACAGTTTCAAGTTTGAATTGAAGATTCAAGTTGTTTTGCTTATTTGTGCACAATTAAAATATGTATTTTAATATAAATACTCAATTATAAACATTCATTTATATTTTTATCTATTTAAACGTTGCTTCAACAAGAACCAACTCCCAAGGTTTAACATAAAATTCGATTCCTCTTGAAATGTCACAGGATTTTCAACGCTGAAGGAGAGAGAAAAGTGCTTCAATGCGGAAGTGCTTGATATTCTATCATGAGTACACTAGACAGAAGTCATTCACCTTGTTCATCTGAGCCACTGAGCTTATCCATACGCCGAGCAAACATCTCCCCTGGTACCAACATTTTGGTAATAATCTTTACAACAGTGTACTTGAACTTTACATTCATAGGCGTTATGGTTGGTGTTAGGTCATCGTCAACAATGTAGAATATCTTTTAGATTCGTATTCCGGTTAATAAGAAAAATTTTGGGGTGGTGGAAGGTTTTGGAAGGAGAGTGTGATGGTTGAGGGAGACCCCCCTCCCATTCACGATTTCAAATTTTGACGATTTGCAATCTGCTGGTAAATGAAAATAAATTATTTTTGAGGCTTGTAACTTTGCATACATTTATTTGAAGACTTTAACATTTATTTGTTTTTTGTGATCTAACAAAAGCCTTTCTTTTCGGCGGCGCATGTGATTTCCGCTCACTAAAAATTCTAGCGGGATTAGAAAGAGTACATGTTTGGCTCTGGTATGAACTAGGATTAATCATTTCGCACAAAAATTAACAAAATGGCGTACTCTTGAATTTAATTTTTATTTGAAAATCGTCTTTTTTTCAAACAAATTAAAAAGTAAAAAACATCTTCACCGATTTAACTTATCTTTGTTCGTACCATAGCTACGTATGTATAGAATAAAGTATTAAAATTTGGAACCGATTAGATTAATAGGTTTTTAGTAACCTCATGCCCCAGTCGTAAAGACACTGAGAAAAATGCGTTTAAAGTTTTGAGAAGCAAATTCTTGGGTATAAAACCTACGTTCAATCAGCTATGCCACATGCAAATAAAATTCCTTCCGTTTCTTCATAGGCTTGGTTTCCTTAGGCTCGTTGGTCTCTGCGAGCAGTTCTGGCCTCTCTGGAAGCCTCAGTGAGGTCCTTCTCAGCCTCGCCGTCGCCTGACGCTTCTACCATAAATGCTCCAGCACATTATTGATCTCGGCACTGATGTTGCTTATCCTGAATATTTTACTTGCCTAGCGTCAGAGCATACGTACACGGTGAAGTATCTGACGTAAGGGGATGACACAATGAATACTTCAACGCACAGCTGATTTCATTGGACAGTTTCAAGTTTGAATTGAAGATTCAAGTTGTTTTGCTTATTTGTGCACAATTAAAATATGTATTTTAATATAAATACTCAATTATAAACATTCATTTATATTTTTATCTATTTAAACGTTGCTTCAACAAGAACCAACTCCCAAGGTTTAACATAAAATTCGATTCCTCTTGAAATGTCACAGGATTTTCAACGCTGAAGGAGAGAGAAAAGTTAAAAGTTGAGTAACTATATCCGTCGCGTGAGCGTCCGCGTTGGTTATATGTCACCTCCCATAAGAACACATGTATGCACGCTGTCATATGCAGCCTGGAAATCGAGCAGGTGGTGTGTGCCGATCTGCACCTCTTGGCTTTTTTTCCGAAATACGTGAAGATTTGGTCGATGATGGACTTCTCCGGCCTGAAACCGCACAAATAAGGACATATTAGGTTACTCAGGAATGGTTTCAGGCCAGGACCCTTTGTGAAGGTTGAGGTGAAGGAACCGCATACAGGCTACAGAGAGGTTTCGCCCCGTCAGGAAATCCAACAGCCTGAGCTCGATCGCGGACGTGTTATCATGCAGGCTGCACATTCCGATGACTCTAGCAAAGATGTTTTCCTTGCCCAAGTTTGCTTTGAAATCTCCCAGAATGAACTTGATGTAGTAGCTAGGACATAGATCGTATGTCCTTTCTAGGAGATAATAACATCCAACCTTTCTATCATCGTCTTTATGCTCCGTTGGGACGTGGGCGCAGATTGGGCTGAAGGTGCCGAACGTAGCCTTGATGTGGATTGATGTGAGAACCTCACTTATGTATTTTAAGCTTAAGTCTGCCTCGAACAACAAACCTGCATCCAACGGCCGAAATAGATGTAGCAGGTTTTCATCCTCTGTGATGCCTCCCTTATAGGCTCCTAGGACCTTCGCAAGTTCATCGGCAGAAATGAAGTATTACAGAGAAGCGCGACTTTTACCTTTCTTGCCCCTTAAAATGTTTGACAACTGTTTTTTATTACTTTTTTTCAAACCAAATAGACCAATCAGAGGACGGCATTTGGGTTATTTCGTGAATAACCGTCAAAAATTCATGAAAATCTGGCACTCACGTTCGTCGATGGATTAGGGGGCAATCAGCTGTGAAGTCGGCTATCTCAGTAATACTTAATTTATGTTCATCGGTTGCACGTGATCTGTTAAAGGACCTGACATTCCACGTGCAGAACCGAAAATCGTTGTTCTTATTCCGGTGTCCATGGTCGTCAGTAGGAAGGTCATTTGAATTCCGAGGCTTGTCTCTGTTTCGGAACTAGATTTTTTTTATACTGCGGAGCAGTTATCCTCCGAACCTGGAGGACCGAGTCGCGAATTGCCAAGCTGTATACCAGCATCAGCACAGACTCTTATAGTTTATGCTGAACTATTTTGTGCTCAACAATTTTATCATCAGAAGAGTCTGCGGGAGAATATAGCCTGCTTGTAATTTAATGGAAGAAACTAGAGCCAACTATATGCTACTACAGACTGCAGATCATTCTGTGGGAATACAAGTATTCGTCGCATATCAGGCTGTTCTGTGGCCATATAGTTCGTCTTTAATTATTTTATTTATTTATTTACTCGGCTTATTTCACTTATGGGATACAAAAGTATTTACAAAGTTTAATTGAATTCAAAAAATTAAATAGTTCAGTACAATCTATTGTACTGTTGATTTTACCAAGCATACTGACAATATTGACATAGTTGAAGGGGGGTTTGTGTGTGGAAGCAAAGGAAAAATATGCAATACAAATTCAGAGTTATCATTTCTTCAAAACAATAAAAATCAAAGATATTTAAAGAACATTCAAACAACAAAATTTAATAAATAATCCATTTATGGTCGAATAATCAAAAGACAATATCTATTATTTAGTTCCATTCAAAATTAATTTTCCACTCTTTCGCATCTTATAATATCTGGCAGTAAGTTTAACAGGCAGGGTGCCGTTGTAAGGTAAAATCTTCCAAATTGAACTTTGTGCATAACAGGAACTGCTACAACATTTCTAGTATTTCCTCTCAAATTGTAGTTATCTATATATCTAATTGAGTGATACCCCGCAATTTGAAAAAATATTTTTAGAACTTTGCAGCAGTAGAGATGCCTTAAAGGAAGAGTTTGAAGGGTTCTGTAAAAATTAAGACTTGGAGTTCTGCGATTCACTCTGAATAAGATTCTTATTGCATGTTTTTGTTTTATTAGAAGTGGTTAAGTTTTGGCAAAAAGCGCACGACCCCAACAAGAGATACCATATTCTAATTTAGTTTTTAATAAACCATTATACAAAAATTTTAAAATTGATTGCGGGCAATAGAGACTTAGATGATACAGTTGTGTTACCACTTTGTTGAGATATTGTTTAAGATAAAGAGTATAATTGTACAAACTAAGCTTATTATCTATGACAATACCTAAATATCTAAAATTGTCAACTCACTATATTTTAAAACAATCATTGGTACAAGATGCTATGTTGTTAAATGAATAAACACCATCGTTAATAAGAGTAAATAATTGGAAGCGTGTGCAGCTCGGAGAGTGATAAAATAATGGCAAATCATCATCAATGTATTAAAAACCATCTCCTCAATAAATCAAGTTCATGGTTTACCTCTGAGAAAATGTTCAGAAGGCTTTTATTTGAATATGAAAGCGCAGTATCGGCAGCAAATGCAGTAACTTTACCTTTGAAAGGTTGGATGAACAGGGAGTTAACGTTAATCAAGAATAGGAAGGGACCTAGTACTGAGCCCTCGGGGACACCAGTCAAAATATTTTTCGAGCACTGTAGGTATTCTTGATCTTTACCATTTGCCGACGATTATTTAAATATGAAGCAAACCAACCATATGTACACCCTCTCTTGTATTTGATGTTAATATAGGGACAACAGTCCAATTTTTTTATATATTTAAAAATTTGGCCTTATTTTGTTTTAAATCTGGAAATCAAATTCTAGCTCGAAGTAGTCGACTTGCCCTTAACGTTGCGATGAAGTTGCGTGCGCCGGTTAAAGCCTGCGGAAAAAAGTTTTAAGATCTTGTTCACGAGCGGAGCGAGCCAGCATGCAACATATAGGTATACTTATTGATCACATAAAACTCGGTAAAACAATGTTTAGATACATACGTGAAAATCACTCGAATCTTACTGAAGCGTTTGTAATAACATGTACTTTGCTCATGCAAAAGTAGAGCAATATACCGCGTGAGAGCAAATTTAGTTTTCTCTGAGTTGGTATACATTTAGTTTTCTTGTTCAACTTTCACAAAGAGAACGTATTTTATTGTGAAAATGTTTTTATTTTACAAAATAACCTTGTGTTCTGCGCGTTGATCGAAAACCGCGACGACAAAAAAAACGAAACAAGGCGACCGGGAGAAACATGTCGATAAACTAGCGATACTTGGCGAGGCCGCCTACTGAGTTTTCCATATTTCCTTAGGCTGCCGTCACACCGCCACATACATTTTGCTCTACATTTACATGAGCATATTGAATTATGTTGCCGAACGCCCGATGTCTGCTCTGTGGCCTTGTGTAGTTCACGAACGAATTAGTTAAAAAAACAGCTCTTACAAGTGAACTATGTGAACTAGTTCACAATATCATAGTCATTTAGTCATTAAGTCATTTAGTTCAGTAGTTTGACAAACTCAGGAATACTTAATTGTTAGACGGCTCGTTTGCCTTCTATATCACCAAGCGCATGAACTTGGTGTATTTTCTTTATGATGGAACAAGCACATTAACTTGTTCACTTGGAAAATCTGGTCCCGGAAATAGTAAGTAAACAAAACGTAGATAGTATCGAATGAATACTACACTCTATTGGTTTTTTGAATTCTCTTTTATATATTAAAATTACTTACCCTAACAATATACTGTGTTAAATATACTGTGTCGACATAAATTGCTGCGCTGTATCGACACATAAGTATGTAGGCATGCTGTACATGGGTTGATGATCGCAGTGGCCCAGTTCTGTCGAATGGCGTTAACACTAATCCCACCAAAGTTGAAGAACAAGGTACTAAGTTCTACTAGTCAGGCCAAATACTTAGGCGTAATATTAGACAGTAATCTAAGCTGGAAACCAAACATTCAGGACCTTATTAGGAAGGCGGCGATAGTTAAGTATACTTGCTAGAGGATCCTCGGTTCCAAATAGGTAGTATACGAAGATCTGGCCTATAAGATACACTCTGCCGTTTTGTGTGAGCGCCTGAAATCAACAATCTGATACCACCACCGACCAAATCTTTATATTACGGTAGATCCTGGAAAAAATCCTAGAAATGCAGATCGACACCCACCACCTATTCGTCGATTTCAACGCCGCATATGACAGCGTGCATAGGGACGAGCTATACAACGCCATGCCTAGTTTTGACATCCCTGCCAAACTCGTCAGGTTGTGCAGGAGAACGATGGAGAATTCTCGCTGTTCCATCAAGGTCGGTAACGAACTCACCGAGACCTTCAACCGTCAAAAAAGGTTTTAGACAAGGCGACGCGGTATCATGTGACTTTTCCTACAATATTCTTGAGAAGATCGTGCAGAACTCACACGCTAACACAAAAGGTACGATCTTCCAAAAGTCCGTCCAACTATAGCATATGCGGATGACATTGATGTGATTGGCAGAACACAGCGAGCCGTCAATGAGGCGTTTGCTGGTATTCAAACGGAGGCGGCCAAAATGGGTTAAGCGGTGAACGAGGGCAAAACGAAGTATATGCTGTCATCAAGAAAGGACGCACAACATCGACTTTGGCCAAGTCGTCGATACCATAGGCAGCTATAACTTCGAGGTAGTGAAAGACTCGTAAGTAAACAGTACGAACAACACCAGTACCGAGATTAAACGCAGAATTACTCTTGGCAATCGCAGTTTTTTTGGGCAAATTGAGTTATAGAGTCCTCTCTCGAAGGACCAAGCTATCATTATATACCACCTTGATCATCCCTGTCCTGCTCTATGGTGCAGAGGCATGGACAATCTCAAAAGCGGATGAAGAAGCACTTGGTCTTTTCGAGAGAAAAGTTCAATCGTTGATCCTGTCTGCGTTGATGGTTTTTGGAGAAGAAGATTCAACCACGAACTGTACGGGCTGTACAGCGATATGAGTCTAGTCAGGCGTCTTCGGATCCAACGCCTAAGATGGCTAGGCCATGTAGAGCGTATGGACAACTCAGCTCCGGCCCGGAGAGTCTTCGACTCCGAACCTGGGACAACGCAACAGAGGACGCCCGCGTTTAAGGTGGCGCACCCAGGTGGAGAAGGACCTCAACCAACTTGGCGTGCGATACTGGAAACAGCTACCCAGAGACCGTGCTAGCTGGAGAGGCTTGTTGGTTGAGGCCCAGGTCCACCCCGGACTGTAGTGCCAAATGAAGAAGAAGATAAGCAAGTGCTAAAGCCTGTGTGGACCTACGGTATACAACTTTTGCACTGAAGCAAGTAACAGAGAATTCATACAGTCATTCCAAAACAAGGAAGGCTGTATATAATATAAGGGCTGTCGTGAATTCTCCCTGGTATCTACGGAATAATTATAGACAAAGAGATCTAAGGATCGCAGCCGTAAAAACTTCGCGACGAAGTTAAGAATTCGACTTCATAGTCATTGTAACCCTGCCATACTCCAAACACTGAACATGAGAAACCTCGTGCGCCGAATGAAATCTTCCCATCGCGAAACCAGGCATTGGGGTCTCAAAACAACCAATACACATTGAATCTATGCACCAGTAGTTAGACACAATTTATTGTAGGCATCAGCTACTTCCCATGGACATTTGCGGGAAGTTGGCGGCTACCAAGGCAGCGATCAGGTTGAGGGCATGCAACTGCTGGAGCAAAATGCACGGTTTAGGTCACATGGCAATAATCAAGAATGCGAACATCCCAAAGCATACAGATTATATTGCGCCCATCGTAGACTTTGAATTTGGGTATAAAACACTCATCCCAAATAGAAAAGACAGGGCATCAGAGGTAGTCAGACAAGCTACCTATCTGGAAGTATACCCAGGCGGATCCAAAACGGAAGAAGGCACTTGACTAGGAGTATTTGCGTCATCGCAGGAAAAATCCTTCTCTCTGTCCCGTCGATTGTCCAACCACTGTAGTATATTCCTGGCAGAAGTTAAAGCTATCCAAAAGGTTGCCTGCTTACTGTCAATGAAACCGATAGACAGGCTATCTATCGTTATATACGTAGACAGTCAGGCGGCCATCAAGTCTCAGGATAAACCATCAATGGGGTGTCTTAGGGAGATAGCGGTCAGATGCAACCTTACCCTATATGCTGGGTTCCTGGAATAGTGGTATTCCAGGCAACGAAAGGGCCGACCAGCTAACTAGAACAAGGGTGAGTTTGCCAATTGCAAGTAATCAGGACACCGCATACCCCTCTCTTCAAGTAATAAACACTTTGTTACTTAAAGATGCCATCCCGCCAATCGGAGGTGGATGGAATTAAATACTTGCAGGACTTCAAAGCTAATACGGCCTTCAATAAATCCCAAACAAAAACAAGTACTCTACTAAAACTAAACGGAAAGGAAATTAGCAACGTAGTTGGCATTATTACTAGTCATTGCATATTCGGCACACACACAAGGAGAATGGGAACCCCCTACAATGACTTTTTTAGGAGCTGTAGGGACGAAAAGGAAGAAGAAACTGCACTTCAGTACATCGTCACCTGCGCAACACTTGCAAAGACAAGGAAAAGCACGCTAGACAGCTATTCATTCAATAGCCTTGAGAAAATGCCAGACTTAAAAATTCTGGACGAAATTATATAAAAAAGCAAAATTTATAAAAAATACTAATTGGCTGTAACCCATCAAAGGAGTGCATCATCCAGGATATGCCACTAGCTTACCAGTAGGTATCTTCTGGTGTTTAAGTTAGTACCCAAAGAGGAACCGGCACGTAAGCTGCCGATTAGTGATATCACAATGGATCCAATCGGAATCTAAGTGGGCCAGAAGTTTCAGTTGTGGCAATCACAAAACCTAACCTTACCTAACCCTGCATGCATGTATGCTCAGTGTGCATACTTTTATTCAAAAGAACAACTAAACACGATCGGACTGAACTAAATTGAGTGCTTGCTTTGTGTGTGTATTTCTCGAATCAGGATCAGGGTTGTTTTTATTATCTACCGCATCTCAAGCTCCAAGACTTCGACTACGAGACAATACACCAGCCAGGAAAGGGAGCGGCCTACGTCGATGCCCTAAGTCGGCAACCAGTGTAGGAAGAACGGGAGGAGTAGGAAGCGTCCTCACAAATGTTGAATGTGCACATCTCCGACGAAGATTGGGTGGCGACCATGCAGTGGCAGGACCCAAAACTGAGGGGCCAACGGAAAACCAGTCTAAAGGGAACCGAGATGACGCAGGCGAAGATCAAACTACAAAGGGACTATGTCGTACGAGGATGTCGCCTTTTCCGGAAGGTGGGCGAGGCGAAGAGGTGGGTGGTTCCGAAGGGTATCCGGTGGAGGATCCTCAAGCTGTGCCATGATGACGCGGGGAATTTTGCGGACGAGAAGACACTGGAACGGTTGAAGCAGACATTCTGGTTCCCGAAGATGAAGGGCTTCACGAGGAGTTACATTAGGGCATTTGTCGAGTGTGTGTATGCAAAGAAGAGAGGAGGGAGATCCTAGGGGGAACTCCACAGCATAGATCGCGTTGTACTACCCTTCGATACGGTATACCTAGACCATCTTGGGCCGTTCACGAAGGGGGGAAGGGCGGTACGTTTTGGCTTTGGTAGAAGACATCCCCCATATGCAGCGCACGCAACGGCAGCTGGACACAATAATGGTGTCGGACAGGATGAGGCGTTGGTGCGAGCTCCCGGACGAAGGGCTCAAAAAGACAGCAGCGAGGGAGAAGACTCCGATCTCGAGGACGAGATCTAATGCAGGATGGCCTAGTTGTAGCATCAGATGCACACGGGTACATAAATCCGCGTCACAGACTACTGAGGACACTGTATCGATCATCGTCGTTGTGACTACAGGCAAATAAAGGCCATTGAACCAAATTTAGTCGTGTTTTATTCTTTCACATTGAACTAAACTAGAAGAACGAACTAGTTCAATAAACAGATTTGAACTTAATTGAGCGCTCTGCGGACTGAACTAAAATCCACAAGCCTTATGCTGGGGTATACAGTTTGGCAATACAATCCTGGTTTAAACCGCTGGTATTGGGGTCACTGCATACATTGGTTCATCTGTAAGCAGTTGCTATGAAGGCTATCCAGAGGGCGCTGCAAGTCTGGTGTACATCAACTTGACCTGAGCATTTCCCTGTAAATCGCTACTCCCATCTCGGCAAGTTGAAAGTAATCAACAACTTTGCGCTGCAATATTGTCAAATTTGTCTTCTGAAGATAGGCCCTCCGGCTTGCAGATAAAATGTATACCATACTTACTTACTTCTCAGGCTGACGACCCACGCAGGGTCCGAGCCTGAGCGATTGCTGCTTTCCATTGCTGGCGGTCCTGAGCACGCTAGTTTCAGTCATCAAGACCAAGCTACCTTGCATCCGCAATTACTTGGTCTTTATACCGGCGTTTCGGTCTTCTTCTCCTTCTCGAACCAGGGGGCTCGAATTCGAAGCCAGTGCAGTCGACGGATCTTTGCCTTCCGGACTACATCCTCATCCTGGTACAGCTCGTAGAGTTCGCGGATGTGTCTTCTCCTCCATTCGCCTTCCTCGCAGACGGGACCATACATCCAACGTAGAATTTTTCTCCCGAAGGCACCAAGAATCAGCTCCGCAGTTTTGCTTATCGTCCAGCTTTCGGCTCCATATAGCAGGACTGGTCCTTCGAGTCAGAAGCTTTGACGCCAATTGTTTTGACAAACCGAAGTAACACCGGTTGCCAAAGGCGGTTCTACGTCGGATTTCCACGGTGATGTCGGATGTGGAGTTTACGCTTGCCCCGAGGTAGGCAAACTCTGCTTCCACTACGGCTACGATGTCGTCTGCATATCCCAGACGTCTCTTGTTCCCAAAGTGCCAACAGTTGGACTGACTTGTAGCAGATAGTGCCTTCCGTGTTTTCAGCTGCCCGCCGCACATCATCTCCAGTACCAGAGTGAAGAAATTCCACGACAGCGCATCTCCTTGCCGAAATCCAGTGCAGGTTCTGGCACGGCTCGGAAGTCCTCGAGCGTATTTGTTACAGTGGTGCGACACAATCGGCCATCGCATCAAATAGTTCCTTAAGATGAATGCTGTCGTATGCGGCCTTAAAATCGATAAAAAGGTGATGCGTATCGATTTGAAACTCGCTGGCCTTTACCAGGATTTACCTTAGTGTGAAGATTTAGTCTATTGTCGATTTGCCGAGCCGGAAGCCGCACTGGTACGTGCCGATTAGTGCGGTACAAAAAGGCTTTAGACGTTCACATAGTACGCTGGTCAGGATCTTGTAGGCGACGTTGAGCAGAGATATACCGCTATAGTTGCTACAAGAGGTAGGATCGCCTTTTTTATATGCCATATGCTCCATCCACAAAATGTATTCCTTAAAGCTGAGTTCTCCGCATTTAGTTCGGGAGGGTTTGAAAAGAGGTATCTTGTTTTTTCTAGAAGAGTACAAACTCGACTTTTAATGGATTCACGTCCAGTCCAACGTTATTTTATTTTTTTGCTTAACATTTCTCCCTTTCAAACATAAATTATTAAATTGTTTAGACGAAGCATAACTCTCAAAATAAATTCAACTCCCTTTTGCAGGTCAAAATGACATCTCACCTGCTAGGCCGTGGAATCCCCTGGAATACTATTCATACAGTCGGGAAGGTCTCCCATTAGAGAAGACATACCATCACCCATGCAAGCGAGAATGCGTCGACAATCAGCCAATGTCGTGTTACTACCACCTTGTTGTTCACTACTATGAGGTGTTTGGTAAGGTGTGTGAACTGAACAACTACAATCCTCACAGGGGTTGCATCATCGGCGATGGCATTCAAAACGGTATCATATTGGCGGGTCGTAATTTCAACGACCCCACGATCGAGGTGTGTGAGAACGATACAATTGTTGCAGACGTCACGAACAATCTCCGAGAGGGCACTACAATCCACTGGCATGGCATCCATCAAAAGCTCACCCCGCACATGGACGGATCCCCGTACACGACACAGTATCCCATTGATCCGGGCGAGACGTTCCAGTACAAGTTCCAGGTGCCGCATCATGGCTCATTCTGGTGGCACAGTCACATGGACTTCCAAAGGGCATACGGCCTGGCCGGTCCGTTAATCGTTCGCAGAGCTCTCGATTCAGACCCTCATGCAAATCTCTACGATTATGATTTGACGGAACATATCGTTATGTTCCAGGATTGGTTCTACAACTTCACCACGACCTTGCCCCAAAATGTGGTCATAAATGGAAAGGGCCACAACAATGCGTCACTTTTGTACAAGAAACCATTTAGCGGCAACATAAACTATGAGCGGTTCAACGTGGAGCAGGGATATAGATATCGTTTCCGATTGGTGTACAATGGCAATGCCAACTGCCCCTTGGAGGTGTCCATTGACAACCATGAAATACTGGTGATCAATTCCGACGGGCGTGACTTAGAGCCGGTCTCTGCGCGAAGTCTCATTATAATGGCAGCCGAACGCTACGACATCGTCGTGTACGCCTCCGAACGAGTGGGTAACTATTGGTTCCGTGTGAAGGGACTCGGTTTCTGTGCAAGAAATCAAATCCATCAAGCGGCAATCTTGCATTACGAGGGAGCATCTGCGTACGAACTGCCAAAGAAAAAACTATCCTATGCATACAGTCCCAAGGGAATTCAGGTGAATCCGATCGACGCAGGAGAAGCACCGAGTATTGAGCACGTCTCCTTGGCGAAAATGAACAGTATACAGTACACAAAATGGGAGACCAACACGAAATTCAAAACCTACTACACCCAGATGGGTCTGTTCATCGGGGGTGGAATTTTCAGTTTCCAAATGGACAACATAGCCTTTGAAATGCCAAAGGTGTCCTTGCTCCAGTCGCGGCACCTCGACATCGAACGGTTCTATTGCAACAAAACCATGCTACGGAATCAGGGGAAAAACTGCACGAAGGAGTTTTGCAAGTGCTTGAATATCATTCAGGTTCCTGCATACGACTACATTGAGTTTGTCGTATCATCGCAGACGATCATTGGCCATCCGTTTCATTCGCACGGCTTTGATTTTCGCGTGGTTGGCTCGGGCGTTCTGGGGGCAGTTGACATTAAGAGGGTAAGGAATTTGCTGGATCATGCTTGGCTTTCTGAGTGGTTGACTGAGTGAGCTCTCTTCTTTCAGATTGAAGAAATTGACAAGGCGACCCCATTGAAGCGAAGATTGGATAAATCACCAGCTATTAAGGACACAGTGCAAGTTCCTGGTTATGGTTACACGATAATACGATTCTACAGTGACAATCCCGGCTTTTGGATGTTCCACTGTCACTTGACTGTTCACTCGGAAGATGGCATGATGTCGATTCTGAAGATTGGGGAAAACGATCAAATGGTACCTACGCCAAGGAGCAGCGGCTGCGACGGAAGCAGAGAATTTGCAACTGAATAAAAGACCTTCGTAAACCAAACACAAATTGTTTTCTTACGGCGAATGCTGACTTCGAAAAACGTAGATGTGAGTCCTCATCCTCAAACAGTCCTCATCCCTAGAAAGATCACATGCACAGTTAGGTTGTACCAGTTGTAGTTTTGCACAGTCTGCGAAATTTTCAGAGCTCATACTTAGGAAACTGTGCTAGAACCGCCGAGCGTGTACACATGGCAGCCTTATATACTAGTAGAAAGGCCATCACCAGGCTACTGATGGGAACCATCAAACAAAAACTATCGACTTACGCGATAGTAAAAAATATTCGATAGTTTGATGAGATGCCCGACTTCTACCCAGTGATGCCAGATCATGGGTAATTACCCATTTTGTGGATATTTTCTATCCCAAAAAAAAAGCTAAAAGGGCGAAAGGGTATTTTCACACCAACTAGAACAAAAAATGGTTATTTTCAATTCTCCAAAATATTTCATTATTTTATCTAGAAATCAATGCAAATAAAGATAAAATAAAACTTTACTCTGAAGCAACCCACCCGATTGCGTTTACTGAACGCGCTTATTGAGAAATGTCAAATTACATTTAAAAAAAAAACCGTTGCCTGCTTCTTCAGATGTGACATATGAATTGCTCCTGTGTTCGAAATTGTTTGGTTTCGTGTCGCTGTTTGTTTTTGTTTTTTATATTTGCGTTTAACCGAGAGTACATATGTATATGGTATTGAAGTTCTTGTCAATCTGTTTTAGAACGATGTCGACGGAGAAAGACAATAAAAACCGTTTCCAGACAAGCTGGTTAGATGATGCAAAATTTTCTGCTTGGCTGAGGCCAGTTTCAACGGACGACTACAAGGCATCATGCATAGTTTGCGGTACAAAATTTTTAAGGGGAAAAAACGAAATATTTCGGCATAGTACAGGATCCAAACATTTGGCTAATTTGAAAGCCATCCAACAAACACCTGCAATCAAAAAAATATGTGCTGTGGAGCAGAAGAAGTTTGTCGGTATATTGCAAAAAAATAATTTTTCAATATTGATTGATGAAAGCACCGACATAACCAACTCTAAACATCTATGTATATGGCCTGGTTCGATTTCTAAAACTGTTGGATATGCTCAACATCAATGCACTGGATACTACCGCAGATGTTTTATTTGATGCATTTTTGAAAATGATGGCTGCAAGAGAAATATCACAGGAAAATGTTACCGGTATGGCTTCAGACAATGCCTCCGTTATGATAGGTATTCCAAACTCATTTTACACTAAATTGAAACAACTTTGTCCAAATATATTCCGCATGAAATGCATTTGTCATTCCTCGGCACTAGTTGCTTCATACGCTTGCAAACAATTACCAAAAGAGTGTGAAGAACTCATGCGAGGAATTTCAACTTATGTTTCAGAATGTGCTAAAAGCTCAGCAGAGTTAGCTCAATTCCAAGAGTATTTTGGTGAAGAGGTAAAGAAAATTTTAAAACCAGGAAGTACTCGCTGGCTTTCACTTCATCATTGTGTGGAAAGACTTCTTGAAAATTTTGATGTATTAAGATCCTCTTTTCGAATAGCTTCATTTGAAGATAAACGAAAAAAAGCCGAAAAAATTCATGAAGACCTAGAACAAAAAAAATATAAGACATATTTTTATTTTCTGAAATATTCACTACGTTTTTTTAACGAGTTTAACGAGCTATTTCAGCACAGGAAGGTCTTAGTTCACTGTATTGTGCAGGAATGTAAAGTCCTAGTTTTAAAATCGTCTCGAAATTTCATAAATCCATTCTCTTGAAAAGTCACAATGTGAGGATCGTCAACGCTAAAGGAGAGAGAAAAGTTAAAAGTTGAGTAACTATAATCGTCGCGTGAGCGTCAGCGTGTGTCACCTCCTATAAGAATTTTTATTTAATGTATTTGTCAAGGTATTGCTGACGCCCACGCATGTAAAGTGTTCTATGTGCCGGAGGCTTTAAACGCACTACAGCCATGAAATAAATTGCGGAAAGCACAATGTTTGAACAAGAGGCAGGGTTTTTAAAGTTGCGAAACAAATTAACCGTTACCTCTTAACACTCGCAAGCCTATACCCCGCCTATGGGCGGTGATAGGGGGCTTATAGTTACATGTCATTTCATACGTTAATGTGTTTATCTAATCTAATAAGTACAAACATACCACTTATACGTACCACTTGGACAAAAACCCGTTTTTAATGGTTTCTAAAACAAATTTAAAATCTTCTGTTACTTTAGTAAGTCCAGCAGGAGATGTCCTGCTTATTCACATTTGCCAACGGCAACACTGATCGAGTCAACTGGTTTTTACAGCTGATCTGAGAGAGAATTTTGCGATTTGAGTTCTGAGAGAGAATTAGTTATGTATGTATACACACTATGCCCAAATATTTGCATGAAATATTTTTTCACTTGTATGGTTTTGTTATTGTTATATACCCGAGACATACCACAAACTGAGGGCACAAAAGTAGCTACGTTCGCAGACGATACGTAAAACTGCAGCACGCTGTAAATAATGCCTGAAACACAATAGTGCGCTGCGCCAGCCGACTTTATGTTACGATGACGCACAACGTTGAAATAAATACTCAATTTATCAGCTGTTCTCTCTCTCATCTAGCAAATGAAAACTATTGCCGCCTTTCTACATACACTCATTTGAAATTACTTTTGTCGTTAAATTATTTTTAATCAGATGTTTTCGTTTCTTAAATGACAGTTGACACAAAATACTCTCAATTTGGGAGAAAATCTCTCTCACAGCGCACCTCTCTGTCAAAAAATATCCAACATGTTGAATAATGACGTGCGATGGACTACGTTTTACGTTTTATTACGATCTTCTCAATCTCTCTCATTATTCACTGACGCAGGTCGACGCTGTATTTTGTGCTTGGCCATTGAATTGTGTGTGTTGAAAGCCAACGCCAGCGTAAACGCACTATTGTGTTTCAGGCATAAGACTTGCGATTGGACAAGACTCTGGCGCATTGCCCTAAGTGAAACCAAATCCACGCATATTAATTTTACCTACAAAAACATACCCGTCTTCATTAACTCAATACAACCAATACACATTGAATCTATGCACCAGTATTTAGACACAATTTATTGTAGGCATTTTTTTTTTTTTTTTTTTTAACGCAATTTTATTTAATTCAATTTTATATTTCTTACTTGCTAGACAAAATTACTTAAAACTAGCTTAACTAACTTAAGAATTACAATTGTTCTTAATACTAACCTACTGACCCTATGCGGGTACTCTAAGCTAATCTGATCTATGTAATAAATGTGCCTTTCGGCTTAATCTACGTTTTTTTTTTTTTTTTTTTTTAGTCATTAAGACAATCTTTTATTTTTCATTTGCCAAGAAAACTTGTAAAAACTTGGCTAAACTTAACTACTTAAACTACCTTATTCTAACTTAATTACTATTTATTACTAACTTAACCTAACATAAAACTTAATACTATCTTACCTATGTCCGTAACAGTACGGACACGTGCATCAGGGCGTATATGTTGTGTATATGCATAACATATATAATTTATACGCCGTGATGCACCTTTTTTTTGTTTTTATTTCCTATATATATATTTTTTTTTGGATTTAATGTTTTATTATTATTATTATTATTTTTTTTTTTTTTTTTTTTTTTTCTTACATCTACCTTAAACACTATGTAAGCTGGCCACTATGGTCAACTACCTGATCCTGTGGAAAAGCTAGCGGTGGCGGAGGCTGGTTTTGATGTAACCACCAGTAAAATTGCCGTTCTTTGGCAGACTCTTTCCTATCTCGAGCGGGGATCGCTCTACTGAACCGGAGGAGATCCTCGTGGGTGCGAACGACATCCGGTTCGTATTGAAGTCGCCTATCCACTGTTCGGCGTACGACATGGAAGATGATAGGACATCCTTGTGGATCCTGTATTAGGCCAATTGTGTCTAGATAGAGGAATGCTTCGGGAGGAATAAAGCCGTTAAGGCGCACCCTTTCATGGTACATACTATTGGGGTAGTAAGCCCCAAAGATCAGACTGTTGGAAGAGGTCATAGCTCGTGCAGTGTGCCTTCTGATTAGTTTAATTATAAAATTATCTACCCTATTCACGTTTGCCTCGTTGTACAGGACCTCGTTAGGGTAGTACTTCTTGTACTCAGACTCGGGTGTGCGATACAGACGGAGACAGCTCCTAAGACACTGTCTCTCGAACACCCTCATCTTTTCCATCGGGGAAGGACTCTCGTTGAACCACAATGGACAACCGTACACCATAATAGGCCGTACTAGGGCCATGTAGCAGATTACCTTCACTCTGGTATCAAGTTGGCTGCTGAAAAACAACCTTCTTGCCGCAGCAAAGGCTTTTCTGGCTTTCGTCAGAGCAATATCTATATGTTTGTCAAAATACAGATATTGATCCAGCCAAATGCCTAGATATCTGACTACACTTTTTACAGCTAACGGCCGACCATGCGGGTCAACTATGCCGAACTTACGCCAGTTTTGGCGCGTATCCCGCGATGCCCTGTCCAACGGGGTCCGGAAAAGACTAGATTCGCATTTCTGGAAGTTGATAAGCAACTTCCAGTCGTCGCAAAATCGCTGGATTTTCTCGAAGTCACGCTGCAACAAGATGTTTATTACCTCGACCTTCGGACCTGATCTGTACGCAACTAGGTCGTCGGCGTACGCAATTAAGTGCGGCATGGAACCTATAAGATCTGCAGTGAATATGGAAAACAGGATCGGGGAACCAATGGCCCCCTGTTGCAGACCGTTTTTGATGTTAAAGACCGTAGTGGAAGTTACGTCACCATTTTTCACAACGAACTTTCTACCTGTTATCATGTCATAGACCATGTATAGCAATGGTTTACTTATGCCAAGCCTGGCCAACTTGAGGAAGAGGCCCTCTAACCAAACGGTATCGAACGCCTTCTCCAAGTCAATCAGGCAGGCACCCGTGCACTGATTTTTGTTTTTATTCCATTGTATGTCGGACACCAGTTTTGACGCGGCATTAATGGTATCATGCCCCGCTCGGAATCCGAACTGGTTGTCCGGTATGATTTTCTTTTCATCAGCCCATTGCTTCAGAACTCGAATGACTATCTTTTCAAAAACCTTGCTTATGCAGGGAAGAAGACTGATCGACCGAAGATTTGTCGGAATGGACTTATCTTTGTCCCGTTTAGGGATCGGTTGAACTACAGCTGTTTTCCAGTGCGTGGGGTAATGTGCATTACTCAGCGCATTGTTGAACAAGGTTGTGTATATTTGGACCGCTTCGGGGGGAAGATGGCGAAGCACAATGTTCGGTATTCCATCGATTCCCACTGACTTTTTCTTCTTCAGCGAGTGGAAGATACCCTGGAGATCGTCTTGAGAAATCAAGATGTGATTCCCATCATTGGCGACGGCACAATGTGCCATGTTCTCGTCATTGAACCTGGTGAAACCTGGATTCTCTGATCGCCATTGACTTATCTCATTGCGGAGATAGAAGTGGTTTAGCAATGCTCTGTTCTCCAGATCGTGATTCGGCCTACTAACCTCGTTGACCGTATACACTCTCTGGAACACTGCACCAATAGCTGTAACCTTCTCCTGGGGATCTTCCACCGCAAAGAAGTTATTGTCTAGCACTGCCTCATCTGGATCAATGCCAACTGAAGTCAGTAAGTGTTCGTTGTCTGTCGTCCTGGGAAGCCTTACGATTTGAATGTCGTTTTGACCTTTCCTCCGAAATATTTTATTTACTTGTGGGAACATACCCGGGTTGTTGGATCGTACAGCCCGGATTTTGTTGCCCCAGTGCAAGCTTATAGCCAAGCTATAGTTTATTCGAATTAACTGTTGGAGGTTCTTGATCTCCGACTTCAATGCTCTGACTTCCGCGTTTTGCGGATCTGTAAAACGCCTGTGCAAGAGTTTGAGTCTTGACAGCAGCCTACTTTTGTGCACGTGAAGTGCGTCGATGGTAGCATTTCGATAAACATCGCTGTTGTCGATTTGAACTACCTTCGGAATTGTTTTGTCCATCGTACGTTTGACTACGTCGTCCATTTGTATGAGGTACCTGTCAACCTCTTCGTTCGTCAGGTTTCTGTTTGTCGGTGGGTTGATCCCACTCGAACGTAGTTCTGTGGATAAAGTCCTGGAGAAGCGTGGCCAGCGGGCCTTATTATAATTATAAGGGTGCCTCTGGACATACTCTTCCAGTCCTTCCACCTCGTTCGGGAGCTGAATAACTGCAAAGAGCCCGCAGTGATCACTCTCGTACTCAACAGCAGTTAGACAGTTCCGTGTGCGTCTTTCCACGTCTAGTATAGTCAGTCGTTTATCTATCAGCATCAGATCCAGATAGGACCCGCTTCTAGGATACGATGGCCTATCGGTTGCTAGCAAATCTAGCTTGAACTCAACATTGTGTTCTACCAGCCAGTTATGCAATGAGGTCCCCCTGGTGTTATGCACCACGTTGCCCCACTCTATATGCCTCGAGTTCAAGTCCCCGGCTACGATATAGTAGTTCTCCTCCGAGCTCAGTCGAAGGCTAGTGAAAAGAGTATCGAGCTCTGAAATGAAATATTGGTTGATGCGTGACTTGTCAGTCGCATATATAGCGATCACATATAGCCGCTTACCACCCCGAAGGGGGATGCGTGCGATACACGTTTCTATGGCCTGGAATCTCCGCACTTCACTGCTATACACGCCCTTATGACAAAGGCCTTTTTTTATTAAGAGCGCGACTCCACCAGCTAGGTAGCTTCGATCTCTTCGAATAATATTGTAATTTTTGTACCTGAGTGAGTGCGTCTGGCTTAGCTTAGTTTCGCAAACCATCAACACATCAGGATTATGGGTCTGCAACAAGTTACCGAAATTTAATTGACGTTCAGGGCGGATCAGTGAATTCACATTCACTGCTAGAATTTTCAGGTTGCAGGCTGCCTGCGCAGCCATTATACCGATGTTGCGTTTGGCTCTCCAAACAGCGTCGAATAGATGAGGTCTATTCGCGCTGCTTGTTCTTGTAATTGGTTCTGGAACTGGGTTTGGAGTTGAGCGATCTGCCTCTGGATAGAGAGCAGGATCGTCTGCACATCCAAATTTGCTTCTGGTTGCCTGGCCACTGGGACCTGGGTAACTTTCGGCACTGTCTGTTGAACCGGTCGCCCAGCCGATGCCACTTGGGCATAGGAGACTGCCGGTGTAACAGTGGTAGCTGGAGCACGGGGCACTGGCCTCGCTTCTACCATTTTTCCCTTACGTTTGACCTGTATAATTTTTCTCAATTCTTGGACCTTAGGACATCCTCGATAGTTAGCAGGATGCCCGCTGGTCTTACAGAGCACGCATGTCAGCTTGCTCCTATCATCAACTTTATCGGTCCCTAAAGGACATTCCCCGCGATTGTGGGTTCCTGCGCATTTGACACAGCGAGACTGCATATTGCAGTTCGCCGCGGCATGCCCAAACCTCTGGCACCGAGCACACTGGAGTGTGTTCTTAGTCTTTATTAATGTTTCCCATTTTACAGATAAAGAGCCTAAATTGGTAATTTTCTTTAGGCTCTCTAGTTTGCTGCCTGGGGTGACCTGAACCAGGAAGAACGGAAGTTTCCTGTTCTCCCTTCTCGATACCGCAGTGATGAAGGGCTTAACCCCTACGACCTGGACATCGTCGCTCTGCGCTTGGCGCAGCAAAGCGAGGATCTCATCGGGATCAGTGTCGGGATCCACGTCCTTAAGGAGCATGGTCTGCACCTTTTCCCTTTTCGGCGTGTATGAGAAAAACTCGGCCTCCGACACCGCTAACCTTTCTTTAACTACGTTGTAGTCTGCCATTGATAAGCAGTGGACAGAAACTCTTAAAGGACCCTTATATTTAATATAGTAGGACTGGTTAGTGACCAACTTACATAATATATCAACGTCCTTCGTCTCCAGTCCGAAGACGTTGATTGGAGGGCATCTCTCCGTTTTGGCTGGCTGCTGCTGCTGCGGTTGCTTCTGCTGCGCCTTCTTCTGCTGATATCGTTGTTGTTGCTGCTGCTGCTTAGTCTGCTGCTGTTGTTGTTGCTGCTGCTGCTTAATCTGCTGCTGTTGTAGTTGCTGCTGCTGCTTAGTCTGCTGCTGTTCTTGTTGCTGCAGCTGTTTTGGCTGCAGCTGCTGTTGTTTCTGCTGCTTCTTTGGTTGCTGCTGTAGTTGTTGCTGCTGCTGCTTTGGCTGCTGCTGTTGTTGTTGCTGCTGTTTTTGTGCAGCCTCTTTTGCTGCTCTCCTGGCCCTTAGTTTTATTTGCAGGGCATGGATGTGGGCATCCAGCTCCTCCCTCTCTCGCTGGCTCTTCTCCAGCTGCTCCCGGTCCTCTTCATCTTCGTCTTCCGCTTCCGAGGAAGTTAGTGCATGGAAGGGGTTCTCTCTACCGCTGTAGGAGAATCTGCCCTCCCCTTCTGTCGACTCGTATTCGACGTCGTCGACCATTTGTTGCTGCCTTCGGGCTGCTGCCGCTGTAGTTGTGGCTACAGTTGTTGTTGTTGTTGTTGTTAATTCTTCTGCTGTTGTGCTTGCGGCTTTTGCCGCAGTTTTCAGATCGCCTGATCCAAGGCTGGACCGGCGCTTGACGAGGTTGGGCTGAGGCTGGAGCTTCTTCCTCCTCTTCTTCCTCCCCTCTTCATTTGTTGACTGGTGGTCCGATGTCGAAGCCACCGGTACAATATCACCCGATTTCATGAGCTCGGGTCGCTCCACTGTCTCCATCACACTTCTTCCTCACACTAAGTGTCTCTACTTGCTTTTAATTAAAAAAAAAAGATCTCACTGTTTTTTCGGGATTTGAACCCGGCACCGCGAAGTCACCGGCGAGCACTCTTTTTTTTTTTTTTTTTTTTTTTTTTTTTTTAATGCAATTTTATTTGATTAATTCTATATTTCTTACATGCTAGACAAAATTACTTAAAACTAGCTTAACTATCTTAAGAATTACAATTGTTCTTAATACTAACCTACTGACCCCATGCGGGTACTCTAAGCTAATCTAATCTATGTTATAAATGTGCCTTTCGGCTTAATCTACGCTTTTTTTTTTTTTTAGTCTTTAGTGACAATCTTTTATTTATTTATTGCTTTGCCAAGAAAACTTATAAAAAACTTGGCTAAACCTAACTACTTAACCTACCTTATACTAACTTACCCTAAAATAAAACTTAATACTATCTTAACTATGTCCGTAACAGTACGGACACGTGCACCAGGGCGTATATGTTGTGTATATGCATAACATATATAATTTATACGCCGTGATGCACCTTTTTTTTGTTTTTGTTTCATATGTATATTTTTTTTTTTTTTGGATTTAATTTTTATTTTTTTTTTTTTTGGGTTTTTTGTTTTATTAATTTTTTTTTTTTCTCTTAAAGCTACCTTAAAAACTATGTAAGCTGGCCACTATGGTCAACTACCTGATCCTGTGGAAAAGCTAGCTGTGGCGGAGGCTGGTTTTGGTGTAACCACCAGTAAAATTGCCGTTCTTTGGCAGACTCTTTCCTATCTCGAGCGGGGATCGCTCTACTGAACCGGAGGAGATCCTCGTGGGTGCGAACGACATCCGGTTCGTATTGAAGTCGCCTATCCACTGTTCGGCGTACGACATGGAAGATGATAGGACATCCTTGTGGATCCTGTATTAGGCCACTTGTGTCTAGATAGAGGAATGCTTCGGGAGGAATAAAGCCGTTAAGGCGCACCCTTTCATGGTACATACTATTGGGGTAGTAAGCCCCAAAGATCAGACTGTTGGACGAGGTCATAGCTCGTGCAGTGTGCCTTCTGATTAGTTTAATAATGAAATTATCTACCCTATTCACGTTTGCCTCGTTGTACAAGACCTCGTTAGGGTAGTACTTTTTGTACTCAGACTCGGGTGTGCGATACAGACGGAGACAGCTCCTAAGACACTGCCTCTCGAACACCCTCATCTTTTCCATCTGGGAAGGACTCACGTTGAACCACAATGGACAACCGTACACCATAATAGGCCGTACTAGGGCCATGTAGCAGATTACCTTCACTCTGGTATCAAGTTGGCTGCTGAAAAACAACCTTCTTGCCGCAGCAAAGGCTTTTCTGGCTTTCGTCAGAGCAATATCTATGTGTTTGTCAAAATACAGATATTGATCCAGCCAAATGCCTAGATATCTGACTACACTTTTTACAGCTAACGGCCGACCATGCGGGTCAACTATGCCGAACTTACGCCAGTTTTGGCGCGTATCCCGCGATGCCCTGTCCAACGGGGTCCGGAAAAGACTAGTTTCGCATTTCTGGAAGTTGATAAGCAACTTCCAGTCGTCGCAAAATCGCTGGATTTTCTCGAAGTCACGCTGCAACAAGATGTTTATTACCTCGACCTTCGGACCTGATCTGTACGCAACTAGGTCGTCGGCGTACGCAATTAAGTGCGGCATGGAACCTATAAGATCTGCAGTGAATATGGAAAACAGGATCGGGGAACCAATGGCCCCCTGTTGCAGACCGTTTTTAATGGTAAAGACCGTAGTGGAAGTTACGTCACCATTTTTCACAACGAACTTTCTACCTGTTATCATGTCATAGACCATGTATAGCAATGGTTTACTTATGCCAAGCCTGACCAACTTGAGGAAGAGGCCCTCTAACCAAACGGTGTCGAACGCCTTCTCCAAGTCAATCAGGCAGGCACCCGTGCACTGATTTTTGTTTTTATTCCATTGTATGTCGGACACCAGTTTTGACGCGGCATTAATGGTATCATGCCCCGCTCGGAATCCGAACTGGTTGTCCGGTATGATTTTATTTTCATCAACCCATTGCTTCAGAACTCGAATGACTATCTTTTCAAAAACCTTGCTTATGCAGGGAAGAAGACTGATCGACCGAAGATTTGTCGGAATGGACTTATCTTTGTCCCGTTTAGGGATCGGTTGAACAACAGCTGTTTTCCAGTGCGTGGGATAATGTGCATTACTCAACGCATTGTTGAACAGGGTTGTGTAAATTTGGACCGCTTCGGGGGGAAGATGGCGAAGCACAATGTTCGGTATTCCATCGATTCCCACTGACTTTTTCTTCTTCAGCGAGTGGAAGATACCCTGGAGATCTTCTTGAGAAATCAAGATGTGATTCCCATCATTGGCGACGGAACTATGTGCCATGTTCTCGTCATTGAACCTCGTGAAACCTGGATTCTCTGATCGCCATTGACTTATCTCATTGCGGAGATAGAAGTGGTTTAGCAGAGCTCTGTTCTCCAGATCGTGATTCGGCCTACTAACCTCGTTGACCGTATACACTCTCTGGAACACTGCACCAATAGCTGTAACCTTCTCCTGGGGATCTTCCACCGCAAAGAAGTCATTGTCTAGCACTGCCTCATCTGGATCGATGCCAACTGAAGTCAGTAAGTGTTCGTTGTCTGTCGTCCTGGGAAGCCTTACGATTTGAATGTCGTTTTGACCTTTCCTCCGAAATATTTTATTTACTTGTGGGAACATACCCGGGTTGTTGGATCGTACAGCCCGGATTTTGTTGCCCCAGTGCAAGCTTATAGCCAAGCTATAGTTTATTCGAATTAACTGTTGGAGGTTCTTGATCTCCGACTTCAATGCTCTGACTTCCGCGTTTTGCGGATCTGTAAAACGCCTGTGCAAGAGTTTGAGTCTTGACAGCAGCCTACTTTTGTGCACGTGAAGTGCGTCGATGGTAGCATTTCGATAAACATCGCTGTTGTCGATTTGAACTACCTTCGGAATTGTTTTGTCCATCGTACGTTTGACTACGTCGTCCATTTGTATGAGGTACCTGTCAACCTCTTCGTTCGTCAGGTTTCTGTTTGTCGGTGGGTTGATCCCACTCGAACGTAGTTCTGTGGATAAAGTCCTGGAGAAGCGTGGCCAGCGGGCCTTATTATAATTATAAGGGTGCCTCTGGACATACTCTTCCAGTCCTTCCACCTCGTTCGGGAGCTGAATAACTGCAAAGAGCCCGCAGTGATCACTCTCGTACTCAACAGCAGTTAGACAGTTCCGTGTGCGTCTTTCCACGTCTAGTATAGTCAGTCGTTTATCTATCAGCATCAGATCCAGATAGGACCCGCTTCTAGGATACGATGGCCTATCGGTTGCTAGCAAATCTAGCTTGAACTCAACATTGTGTTCTACCAGCCAGTTATGCAATGAGGTCCCCCTGGTGTTATGCACCACGTTGCCCCACTCTATATGCCTCGAGTTCAAGTCCCCGGCTACGATATAGTAGTTCTCCTCCGAGCTCAGTCGAAGGCTAGTGAAAAGAGTATCGAGCTCTGAAATGAAATATTGGTTGATGCGTGACTTGTCAGTCGCATAGATAGCGATCACATAGAGCCGCTTACCACCCCGAAGGGGGATGCGTGCAATACACGTTTCTATTGCCTGGAATCTGCGCACTTCACCGCTATACACGACCTTATGACAAAGGCCTTTTTTGATTAAGAGTGCGACTCCACCAGCTAGTTAGTTTCGATCTCTTCTAATGATATTGTAATTTTTGTACCTGAGTGGGTGCGTCTGGCTTAGCTTAGTTTCGCAAACCATCAACACATCAGGATTATGGGTCTGCAACAAGTTACCGAAATTTAATTTACGTTCAGGGCGGATCAGTGAATTCACATTCACTGCTAGAATTTTCAGGTTGCAGGCTGCCTGCGCAGCCATTATACCGATGTTGCGTTTGGCTCTCCAAACAGCGTCGAATAGATGAGGTCTATTCGCGCTGCTTGTTCTTGTAACTGGTTTTGGAATTGAGTTTGGAGTTGAGCGATCTGCCTCTGGATAGAGAGCAGGATCGTCTGCACATCCAAATTTGCTTCTGGTTGCCTGGCCACAGGGACCTGGGTAACTTTCGGCACTGTCTGTTGAACCGGTCGCCCCGCCGATGCCACTTGGGCATAGGAGACTGCCGGTGTAACAGTGGTAGCTGGAGCACGGGGCACTGGCCTCGCTTCTACCATTTTTCCATTACGTTTGGCCTGTATAATCTTTCTCATTTCTTGGACCTTAGGACATCCTCGATAGTTAGCAGGATGCCCGCTGGTCTTACAGAGCACGCACGTCAGCTTGCTCCTATCATCAACTTTATCGGTCCCTAATGGACATTCCCCGCGATTGTGGGTTCCTGCGCATTTGACACAGCGAGACTGCATATTGCAGTTCGCCGCGGCATGCCCAAACCTCTGACAACGAACACACTGGAGTGTGTTCTTTGTCTTTTTTATTGTTTCCCATGTAACAGACAGAGTGCCTAAATGGGTAATTTTTTTTAGGCTCTCTAGTTTGCTGTCTGGGGTGACCTGCACTAGGAAGAAAGGAAGTTTTCTATTCTCCCTTCTCGATGCCGCAGTGATGAAGGGCTTAACCCCTACGACCTGGACATCGTCGCTCTGCGCTTGGCGCAGAATAGCGAGGATCTCATCGGGATCAGTGTCGGGATCCACGTCCTTAAGGAGCATGGTCTGCACCTTTTCCCTTTTTGGGGTGTAGGAGAAAAACTCGGCCTCCGACACCGCTAGCCTTTCTTTCACTACGTAATAGTCTGCCATTGATAAGCAATGGACAGAAACTCTCAACGGACCCTTATATTTAATAAAGTAGGACTGCTTAGTGACCAACTTACATAATATATCGACGTCCTTCGTCTCCAGTCCGAAGACGTTGATTGGCGGGCATCTCTCCGTTTTGGCTGGCTGCTGCTGCTGCGGTTGCTTCTGCTGCTCCTTCTTCTGCTGATATTGTCCTTGTTGCTGCTGCTGCTTCTTTGGCTGCTGCTGTTGTTGTTGCTGCTGCTTCTTTGGCTGTTGCTGTTGTTGTTTCTGCTGCTTTGGCGGCTGCTGTTGTTGTTGCTGCAGCTGTATTGGCTGCTGCTGTTTTTGTTGCAGCTGCTGCTTTGTTTGCTGCTGTTGTTGTTGCTGCTGCTGTTTTTGTAGCTGCTGCTGTTGTTGGGCAGCCTCTTTAGCTGCTCTCCTGGCCCTTAGTTTAGTTTGGAGGGCTTGGATGTGGGCGTCAAGCTCCTCCCTCTCTCGCTGGCTCTTCTCCAGCTGCTCCCTGTCCTCTTCATCTTCATCCTCCGATTCAGAGGACGTCAGAGTGTGGAAGGGGTTCTCTCTCCCGCTGTAGGAGAATCTCCCCTCCCCCTCTGTCGACTCGTACTCAACGTCGTCGACCATTCTGGATGTTGCTTCTGTTGTTGTCGCTGCAGTTGTTGTTGTTGTTATTGCTGCTGCTGTTTTGTTTGCGGCTTTAGCCGCAATTTTCCCGTCGCCTGATCCAAGGCTGGAACGGCGCTTTACGAGGTTGGGTTGAGGCTGTAGCTTCTTCCTCCTCTTCTTCCTCCCCTCTTCGTTTGTTGACTGGTGGTCCGATGTCGAAGCCACCGGTACAACATCACCCGATTTTTTGAGCTCGGGTCGCTCCACTGGTTCCATATCACTTGTTTTTCACACTTTGTGTCTTTATTTTGATTTAATTTAGAAAAAAAAGTTTTGAATTTTTCTTCGGGATTCGAACCCGGCACCGCGAAGTCACCGGCGAACACTCTACCGAGAAGCTACCGATTCTTGTTTTATTTCGGTGTGATTTTCCGTACTTCTTAAATTACTAATTTCGCACTAAGTCGCAACACGTCTGAACTGCATGGGGGTCTGTGAACGACTGGCGAGCACTCTACCGAGAAGCTATCGATTCTTTTTCTGTTTTGGCGCTATTGTCCGCACTTAATATTTTTATTATTACCGCACTAAGTCGAAACACGTCTGCACTGCGTGGAGGTCTGTGAACGACTGATTATTGTAGGCATCAGCTACTTCCCATGGACATTTGCGGGAAGTTGGCGGCTACCAAGGCAGCGATCAGGTTGAGGGCATGCAACTGCTGGAGAAAAATGCACAGTTTAGGTCACATGGCAATAATCAAGAATGCGAACATCCCAAAGCATACTTATATAGCGCCCATCGTAGATTTTGAATTTGGGTATAAAAAAGTCTGGGCATCAGACGTAGTCAGACAAGTTACCTATCTGGAAGTATACCCAGGCGGATCCAAAACGGAAGAAGGCACTGGACTAGGAGTATTTGCGTCATCGCAGGAAATATCCTTCTCTCTGTCCCGTCGATTGTCCAACCACTGTAGTATATTCCAGGCAGAAGTTAAATCCAAAAGATTGCCCGCTTACTGGCAATGAACTTGATAGACAGGCTATCTATCGTTATATACGTAGACAGTCAGGCGGCCAACAAGTCTCAGGATACACCATCAATGGGGTGTCTTAGGGAGATAGCGGTCAGATGCAACCTTACCCTATATGCTGGGTTCCTGGGAATAGTGGTATTCCAGGCAACGAAAGGGCCGACCAGCTAACTAGAACAAGGGTGAGTTTGCCAATTGCAAGTAATCAGGACACCGCATACCCCTCTCTTCAAGTAATAAACACTTTGTTACTTAAAGATGCCATCCCGCCAATCGGAGGTGGATGGAATTAAATACTTGCAGGACTTCAAAGCTAATACGGCCTTCAATAAATCCCAAACAAAAACAAGTACTCTACTAAAACTAAATGGAAAGGAAATTAGCAACGTAGTTGGCATTATTACTAGTCATTGCATATTCGGCACACACACAAGGAGAATGGGAACCCCCTACAATGACTTTTTTAGGAGCTGTAGGGACGAAAAGGAAGAAGAAACTGCACTTCAGTACATCGTCACCTGCGCAACACTTGCAAAGACAAGGAAAAGCACGCTAGACAGCTATTCATTCAATAGCCCTGAGAAAATGCCAGACTTAAAAATTCTGGACGAAATTATATAAAAAAGCAAAATTTATAAAAAATACTAATTGGCTGTAACCCATCAAAGAAGTGCATCATCCAGGATATGTCACTAGCTTATCAGTAGGTATCTTCAGGTGTTTAAGATAGTACCCAAAGAGGAACCGGCTTGTAAGCTGCCGATTAGTGATATCACAATGGATCCAGTCGGGATCTAAGTGGGTCAGAACTACTTCAGTTGTGGAAATCACATTAACCTAACCTAACCTATTGTTGGGATCGGTCTTTACTGTACAGACCGACGACGCACCTAAACACATGATCAAATCTGTGGCTCATTATGTACGTCATCCCTGATCAGTCTTCCCTTGACTTTTTCAGTCAACAACAAGCGGCAATCTTGAAAATTAGGCATCTCTCCAGATTGTAATGTTCACCTGCTATAGGCACTCCTCCATTTGTATCAGCGGAGAGTTATGAACAACCAACTCTGCACCTTTGAACATTCTTCTGCCGATAGACTTAATCGACGGACCGATAGGCCTCACCACCGTGATCGGGATGAAATCGATACGAATGCGCAAGAGCTCTTCGTCCAAACCCCCTCTTTCAGAAGAACTTCTTAACCAGCATCCCCTGCAGATCCGTCTGATCACCAAACCTTAGATGGACCTGATGAACAGTGCAACATCAAGGCAAATATGACCTGAAACCAAAAATCTAAAAGAAAAGATCTTCTTTGGCGAATTCTTCATGATATTGCTGTACTACTGGAGGTCTCTACAGAACATTGATCGATTGGAAATTATGCGGTTAAACTAGGCATCCCACAACAACAACAACATTTTGCGCACCTCTGGACACTACTGAGTCCAGAAACGTTTTGCGGTATGGCGCGTAAATTGTTTCTGGAAACAACAGTGTTCGTTAATTCAAAAATCAATATTAAGGAAAGTGCATGTCAATCTGGACGAAACTTTGAAAAAGAATTTCGCAAACGTGACAGACAAAAATCACAAGAGTATGTCAGTTGTTATATAAAAGATAAAAAAAAACTGAATTTGCGTGTCTATTTTTAAATTTGAGGTTTTTGGGTACTAATTGGAATGCATTTGTCTTAAATGTTAATGACTTTCTGTCCAGTATTGATGTAATTATGTTGTGCGAGATAAATATTACAGAAGAAGGAAACGATCTATATAAAATTGAAGAATATATCAACGAATTCTTCAACAGGAGCAACTCAGGAGGAGGGGGAATAGCAGAAAAACGATATCTGCTTTAAAAGAATTGATCGAAAAAGCTATATGTGCGAAAATGTGTCTCTTAATGTTATACGTGGAAACTTCATGTCGTCTGTTATCTCTTTGTATAGACCCCCAAAGCTAATGTGAAGAGCTTCATTCACGAACTTAGTGAACATATCAACTTGGTCGGAGCAAGGAGAAATTTGATAGTCATGGGAGATATTAATATTAACATTAAAGACGAAAGCAAGGCAGATGTCAGTGACTATCTTTCAATGATAGCTGCAAAAGGACTATATAACACTATTTTTTAGATACAAGAATTGATTTAGTAATAAAATACAAAGACATTTGCTCAATTTAAGATGTAATTTCGATCGAGCTCAGATATTTGAATGAGATCAGATAATTTTTTGTAACAAACCGTGTGACCAGAACTCGCCGAATGAATTCACGCTTCTCGTGTTTTATGAGCGAACAGAATTTGACACCAACGCAGTCGATCGCACGGTTTGATTTATATGTCTGTTATGTCTGATTTTTATGTATGTTCTTATACTGACGCAGTCTGTAGTGTGAATCGAATGGGTCCACTCCCAAAAAATAAAAACCGGAAAAAATACTTGTGTTTTATTCACTTGCGCACTTGCAAAATTAAACATTGGCGACCGTGACAGGACATCTTAACTATAAAGCAGAAAGTTTGTGTGTCTGACCGACAAAGGCTCTGAAACTACACGTCTCATTCTAAAATTTAGATGCTGAATGTGACAATTTTTAAGTCGGTACGACATACGGTTCGGAAGTTACGAACACTTTTTAAACGGGAATAAAATTATCAAAATAAGGGTGGTTGCATCAATCCGGTATGAAACCATTTCAATTTGCGTTGTCGTGGATATCAACCAAACTACACACACATTTTTCATATTTTGCTTTGGTGCAACCATTCATTCATTCATTTTTCTACGTCTCAATCGAACATATACGAACGACTGCCTGACGAAAAGGAAACAATAAACATTTTCGCACTTTTCTCATTTTGTCATACCCAAACTATCTATTCATGTACATATACACAGCTACACACAAATCATTCAATTTTGCTGAAATTGTGAATATTGGACTTCTGAACGGATTAGCCGATTTAGATAAAATTTCAGAGCTAGACTAAATACATAATGTGTTACAATATATTTTGTTCATAGTTCATGAAGTTTGACTTCAATTTGCACAACAAGTGAACATCGCGCGCAGGTACATAGATGGGATTTCCAAGAACTTTTTTTTATGAATCGCCTGATATCCCTCCACGTTGTGTGTAAATGGTTCAGAAAAAACCGTAATTTCCGTCCGTTTTGCTGCAGCACACATTGATAATTCGAACTCCAACATTTATGCACACAGTCAACGAATTGTACTCATTATGAGTATGGATGTGAATGAGAGATTGGGATAAGCATCAATGACAAAAGAAATTTCAAATTCTTCTCTAAGTTCTGGTTCGAGCAGTCTTATTATTGTTTTAAATTAAAAAGTGCGGTAATAATGCAGGTAAAGTACCGGTTGAAGAAACAAACCCGGGTACGAAATCTAGTTAGATAATAAAAATATAATTTTGTGAGTGTTAATAGAAAAAAAAGTGATACAAGTGAAAATGGAAAGTGGTGATGTGTTCGTGGCAGAAAAGGGTTTGGAATTTTACTCATGCCGTAGCGCGAGGAATTACAACAAAGACAGCGATTCGAGAAAAACTCCAAAGTATCTCCACGAAAGACTTCAACAAATTGAAACTCTTTGGATTCGGTTCGATAGAACCGACAGTGAAATTCGAGGAGCCTTCTCCAGAGAACTAAGTCATCATTACTTCAGTAAGGATTATTGTCACGAATACAGATGCCAGTAGAGCCAGAGATGGATGATCGTAATACTCAAGATTTCGGTGCAATTGGAGGTGAGAGTGAAGGTGAATCGAAACAACTGGGTGCGAGGCCAAAAAAGAAAGTGGAACTGCTTGTAAGTCTTCAAGGCAAGGATCATGAAGAGGGAGAACACCGCGTTAGGGAAACTTTAAAGAATCCAGATGAAGCTAGCCCACAAAGAAGCATTCTAACACTAAGAGAAAGATTCGATCTTGTAATTACTATACTGCGGAGATTACTAAGTAAATGTGCCATAGAATTGTGTACAACACAAGCCAAGCAATTTCAAACCATCAAGATAAAGAGACTGCAACAGAACTGGGATGAGATATCCAACTTGTATCAGAAGTTAGAAAATCCAATCACAGCGTCTGATGTTGAGTATGATTGATCTACAAGAGCGAGTAGACATAATGGTGATGCAGTTACATCAGCAAACCAGCATACCAGATCCAGTGAATTCCACAACAAGTATTACCTCTTCAATGAAACTGCCGAAAAGAGAGCTGCCCAAGTTTGACGGGAGTTATTTAAACTGGCGACAATTCTACGACATCTTTAAGCAACTAGTCCACGATCAGCCGATTTCGCCGGCGCAAAAGCTCTACTACTTGAGGGCAAACCTCACTGGAGATGCCCATAGTCTGATTCAACATTTTCAGGCTACTGACGCAAATTATGATACGGCCTCGACAACATTTTTTGCGCGGTATGATAACAAGAGATTACTTTTGACCGCGCAACTAAACAGGTTATTTAACCAATCAAATACAACTGGTACTACCACCAAGATAAAAAAAAAACTCCACGATACAACAAAAGAGGTCTTGCAAGCCATTGGCAATCTGAACTACAACATCAATAATTGGGATCCCATCGTTGTTCATTTGATGTTGGGAAAATTGGAAAGGGAGTGTCGCATTCTGTTCGAACAGGACCTGAAAGATCCAAGAAGCAGCCCATCAATAGCCGAGTTCCTGAAGTTTGTCGAGTCGATGTTCCAGACCCTTGAAGCCATCAGCAGCCGAGAAGAGAGAAGGAAGACGGCACTCGCTACAACAGAAAGAAAAGTTGAGGGTTCGAGCTGTATTGTTTGCAGATTAGGTAAACACCAGAAATTTAATTGTTCTGAGTTTTTAAATCTTGCAGGTGAAGATCGGTCGAAGTTAGTTCGCAAGCTGCGCCTTTGCGCAAATTGTCTGAAGCCGGGTCACTTCGCCCAATCAAGCCAGTCAAGAAGATGTCAAAAATGTGGAAGCGGTCATAATACGCTTCTAAACCAACCTAGGATAGTTAAATAGTAGCTGTCAAAATCAGCTGAAACTCAGCAACAACCTAGGGAGACAAGCACATCAGATCCGGGTGGTAGTCAGGGGCGTATGTGTGGTAAGTCACCCAATTATTTTCCAAACGCTGCGGTAGGGTCGGTTAAGCGTCATATCAACATCAAATGCAACAGTAATTGTAAACGTCATTTCTTCTTTTAGTACGCGAATACCTTGCCGTGTTTTGTTAGACTCTGGTTCTCAGCTTAATTTCATAACGAAGTCATTCGCACATAAGTTAGGCATTAAGCAACACCGAATGGAGATTCCCATTAGTTGTGTTGGGTCCACGGAAATTAAGACTGAATTTGCTGTCAATGTTACCATTGAATCACGCACCTTAAAGTACAAAACAACAATCGAGGCAAGCGTCATGTCACGAATAAGTGACTACATGTGCAATTGGCAGCCCCAGCGTACTTTATTACACAGCAAATTGACTTATTGATAGGAGCCGAGCTCTTCTTCGAGCTTCTGCTACCAGGAAAGATAAAACATCATCTGATCTCCCAGTTTGTGAGAGAGACAAGTAAGAATGGATCATTTCTGGTAGCGCTCTGTCCAATGAGACTTCTTTAAGTTGCCATGTGGCAGCCTGCGAAGTAACATCCTCCCTGGAGGCACTCGTACGAACCTTCTGGGAGTCAGAATGTCATGAAGCTACAGTGAGACGAATGTGAAAGAAGAGCATGAATGTGAAGCGCACTTCAATAAAATAATCAGTCGAAGCCCAAATGGCCAATTTATTGTGCGTTTGCCATCAAAACAGGACCCGAGCACACATTTAGGGGAATCTTTACAAATAGCTATTAAACGGTTTCTGTATCTTGAGCGGAAGTTAAATAAACAGCCATATCTTAAGACGGCGTATATAAAGTTCATGGATGAATACGGAGCACTTGGCCACATGCGTCCGGTTAGCGAAAGGGACCTTGAGCATGTTCATTACGTATTACCTCATCATTGCGTAATGAAGCCCGATAGCTCATCAACAAAGCTGAGGTTAGCGTTTGATGCTTCTGCCAAAAGCTCATCTGGAAGCTCGCGCAATGACATATTAATGGTTGGCCCAACAGTTCAACCAGATCTGTTTTCCATAATAACCAATTTTCGGCTACACAGATATGTTTTCACAGGAGACATAACGAAAATGTAACGACAAATACTGATACATCCTCAAGATACAAGATTACAATTAATTGTATGGAGATTATACCCAGATCATCCGTTACAAATATATCAACTGCAAACTGTGACATACGGTACAGCATCCGCTTCTTATCTCGCAACCAGATGTTTGGTTGAGTTAGCAGATGAGCATAAAAACGTCACGCACGCGCCGCAAAGATTTTAAAGGATAGCTTCTATGTAGATACATAGAGCATACAAGATGCTCAGGATTTGCTTCAAGAAATTTGCGTTTTACTAAAATTAGGTAATTTCGAGCTTAGGAAGTTTTGTACCAATAATCCGGAGATATTAGCAAAAATACCTCCAGGACATAAAGAACAGCTTGTATTCTTTAATCAGTCAGAGGTAGTAAAAACTTTGGAATTAATTTGGGATCCATTTACGGACGTCTAAAGATTTATGATCGATAACCACAAAATCAGGGATTTACCAGAGAACGTGTACAAACGCACGCTTCTTGCAGGCTTAGCACGTCTATTCAATCCTTAAGGTTTATTAGGCCCAATAATAGTTTTAGGAAAGTTGTTCCTTCAAGAGTTATGGAAGACAAAACATGGTTGGGATGATCCAATTCCTAAGGAACAGGCTAATAAATGACTAAAATACTTAAGTGAGTTTTCTATTTTAGGAGAGGTCAGTATTCCGCGCTATGTAATACTCCCAGTAGAAAGGCCATAAGCAGGTATTGGGGTCTCAAACCACACAAGCCACATTGAATCTAGGCAGCAGTAGTTAGACACATTTTATTGTAGGGATCGGTAATCTTTACTGGACTGACCGACGCACCTTTACACATGGTCAAATCTGTGGCTCATTATGTACGTCATCTCTGATCAGACTTCCCTTGACCTTTTCAGTCAACAACATCTTAGAAATTACGCTTTTCTCCAGATTGCAATGTTGAACAGCTATAGATAATGCTCCATTTTCATCAGAGGAGAGTTATGGACAGCCAACTCCGCACTTTTGAACATCCTTCTGCCGAGAGACTTAACGACAGACGGATAGCGGTCAACACGGCGGCGGTTAGACTGCAATCGATGCAAATGTGCAAGAGCTAACTGAACCCTGAACACTCTATCAATCTCTTGCTACCAAAGCTCTTTGAGAAGAACTTCTTAACCAGCATCTCACGCAGATCCTGGAAATCTGACCACCAGATGGTCCTCTGCAATTCTCCGCAGATGGACTCGAAGACTTCTCTGAACTGCTGCGTCTATTTTATGCGGCTGCTAGGACACTCATACATTCCAGCAAATCGCAAAACTGAAGAACTCGCTGGTTAGAGCAATAATTCAGTGTTCTTCTCATCATAGAGATCTGTGCGGCCTTGATTTGGTTACAAATGGAATGTAATATATTCTTCTTCTTTTTAGGGCGCTACAGTCCGAGGTGGACTTGGTCCTCACCCAACATACCTCTTCAGCCGGCCCAATCTCCTGCCAGTTGTCTCCACTTTCGCACTCCAAGCCGGCTTAGGTCCCCCCTGACTTCTGTGTGACACCTTGTACGTGGACGTCCTCTGTTGCGTATCCCTCAGGCTCAGAATCGAAGATTCTTCGGGACGGAGAAGTAGGTTAGGTAGTGAGTTCACCAACCCACATAGACCATGTTGGTCCGTTGTTAGACACCACCGCTACTGATAGTGCCGTTAATTTATTTCCAACGGCAAATGTTTACAGCACGAGATTTAAAAACCAGATATAAGCGTATTAACCTTGCTTTCTCTGGGATTCGAACCGGGGACTCCGGGGACTAACCAAGGGCAGGTAAATAACCGATTGCGCCATCCAGTCTACTCCACATGGCCTAACCATCTTGGTTAGACTCATGTCGCTGTACAGCCCGTACAGTTTGTGGTTGAATCTTCTTCTCCAAATACCATAAACGCAAACTGGACAAAACATCACGCTCAAAGCTTACCTCACGGAAAGACCAGGTAGACCCAATGTAGGGACTCTACATACACTTTGGATATAATTCATGCCTCTGCGCCGTAAAGCAAGACGGGGATAATCCAGGTTTTGTAGAGAGTCAATTAACTCCTCCGAGAGAGGGCTCTATTATTCAATTGCCCTTTGAGCCAGAAAAACAGCGGTTGGCAAGAGTTATTCTGCGTTTGATCTCTGTACTGACTTTTTGGACTGTTTCCTTGCAAGCCGAGGTAGACGAAGTCCTTTAAAAATACGAAGTCATAGCTGCCTACAGTGACGTACTGGCCGAGTCACCGATGTTGTGCGTCCGGTGTTGATGATAGCATATACTTTTTTTTTGCTTTCGTTTGCAACCAGACTCACTTTAGGCGCTTCAATGGCAACAAACGCCTCATTGACGGCTCGCTGTGTTCTGCCAATCACGTCAATGTCATCCGTGTATGCTAACAGCTGTACGGACTTCTGGAAGTCTTGCACGATCTTCTTCAGGATGATGTTAAAGAAGTCACATGACAGCGCGTCGCCCTGTCTTAAACCTTTTTTGACATTGAGGGTCTCGGTGATTTCGTTACCGACATTGATGGAGCAGCGAGAATTCTCCATCGTCATCCTTCACAACTTGACGAGTTTGGCAGGGATGTCGATTGTGGACCTCCCTGGCCTGAAGCCACACTGATATGGACTTATCAGGTTGTTCATAAACGGCTTCAGGGGAGTACACAAAACCGCAGAGAAGATCTTGTATGCGATGTTCAGGAGACTTATCCCTCTATAGTTGGCGCAGTGGAAGGGGTCTCCTTTCTTGTGGATCGGGCAAACGATACTGAGGTTCCAATAGTCGGGCATGCTTTTATCCAACCATATCTTACAGATGAGCTGGTCCATGCGCCCAACTAAATCATCTCCAGCGGCCTTAAAGATTTCAGCGGACAGTCCGTCCGCACCGGAAGCTTTGTTAGACTTCAGTCTTGATATTGCTATCTTCACCTCGTCTACCTGCCGTAGCACCTCTCCATTTCCCCGATCGCTCGCTTCTCGTGCTCTTTCTTCCTGAGAAGCCGGGTCTCGTCCCTTCGTCTCTGTTCGTAGAGCTCACTAACAGCTCTCGTTGTTCGTTTCGGCGTTGCTTTGTAGGCTTCCAGCTTCGCTGCATGTGCCAGCCTGGACTCGTTGTCAAACCATGGGTTTTTCTAGGTGATGCCGTAAAACCCAGCACATCAGTGGCAGCGCCTCCAATCTTCTTCGATTGCTTGCGGAGGCGGCGACGAACTTAGAGATTCCGGGAGACAAAGATCCTAGCAGTCCTTTGCGATTGTAGCTTTCCGACGTCAAACCATAGTGTAAACTCCGTTGATCTCTTGATATCCGAGTTCTTACCTTGGCTACAACAAGAAAATGGTCGGAGTCGATGTTGGCTCCTCGGAACGTTGGGACATCAAGAATACTGGAGGAGATTCCTGCCTGACATTTGTTGACATACCCTTAGCTGAGCGACGAAGTCCCGTGAGCGCGTTAAACCCTGCGGAAAAATGGGTTAAAATCGTGTTACCGAGCTAAGCGAGCTACACACCCCATACTTTAATTATATGTACCAGACTTTTTTACTGGCGCATTTCTTCAGGACGAATATTATGTTTTGGTTTTTTAGGGTCAAATTTGGCACAATGTCACAAACTAGTTTGGCCCTATGGCACTTTCAAAAGCGTCATTATGCCAATTTGGCACAGTTGGCATAAACATATCTGCAGACATGTGCATTAAATGCGTTGAAAAAAAAAAAACTTCAAGGTTTACAGTTAATCCACCAAAACAGAATTAGAAGTCTTCATGGAAATCACAACGTACCGCTCTTTGACTCGATGTCACTGTGCATCATTACGCTACAATTGACTATCTCACAAAATGTTGGGATTTGCTCTCAGACAACGAACTCAACTAAAAGCGCTATATCGGGGGTCAGAGAAATGTTCACGGCTCTAACGGCTGCAAAACATTTATTGTAGGTAAATACAGATTACAGCCACGCATTGAACACTGGATATTCGCCTCGATAGCTCATCAACCACACTTTGCATACGTCGTTAAACTATTCTTAACTTAAATTTCCTTCACAGACATCGGTCGGTTCTCACAAACTCAAGCCCTGCTTTTGAGAAAACTGTCTGTTAGGAGATTCCCTCTAGATTTGAAGAGCAGCCAAACAATCAGCTGGACGTTCTACGACAAATTTCATATATGGATCAAAGACAGGCGAACAGGAGACAGCAGATAGAGAGGGAGTGACACTAAACGCCTCTATAAAAACATTTATCAGTTCGATTGTTTGTAGGGCCTTTTCAGGCGAAAGAAGCTCTGTTCTGTCTCAAACCATACTTGAGACGATGAAGTACTTGGATGCAGCACTTTCCGCTCAAGAAACTTTCCTGAACTGCCTTCTATCTGTTGTAAGTATAGCAATCTTCACCTCATGCGATTACAGCAAGACTTTAAGGATGTCAATGAACTCGGTAGACATGGTACGGGCTCTTCATTTCTTTGAAGTGGAAACCTACTGTCGATGTCTCTCTTCAATAATTGACACGATTAACACCACCTATCGTAACTGATACCACATCTTCAATACGGTTCACTAACTAAACCCTCTCATAGACTCAGACTGACCAGGCCAGCGTTCTTGACGTTCAACGGATCACATTGGAATGCGTAGACCCGGGATGGACTCCTTTTACAATGCCGTCTGCAGATGTAGCAGAAACAAGCTATGCGAGTTAGACTGCGCTAGCAATTTAACGTATGTTCCCCACTACCTAAACACTCTGGTTGGTTATTCGTCGCAATCCTTTGGTTCAATTTTGAACACTTCGTTTTTTTTTTATCATGGCAAAACGGTCACTTTCATAAGTTATTTTTCAGATCCGCAGCGAGGAACTACAAAACTACAATGAGGTCTTCATTAAGGGATGCTTTCATCATATTGCTATGTTCACAAGATATTTTGACTCTCTCATGGGCCGATGTCACATATGCATATGTTGTTTTGGATTACTTTCACTTGAATGACTCCGAATAATGCTACTCGAAATAATAAAAAAAAAAAAGTACTTTTCATGCCATTAAGCCTTTAATAACTAAAGGATTCGACGTTCAAATCCCCATCTTACACTCGAACTAAATAAAATTTAAAATTAAATAATATTGTCAAATAAAACGAAATGGACAAGCTATCAAATGTCCAAGCCCTCCTGTGCAGCGAGAATTGTCTTGATCTTCATCAAAAGCTCTTTTTTAACAGCGTCTGGAACTATGCCTCTAGCATTGGGTGTTACTTCTGCTATTAACTGCTCAATTTTGATGTTTCCACCATTTTCCTTGATTATATTACGGCACATTAGCTTCACTTGATCCTTCCATCCGCACTCAGCCAAACGATTGCATAGCAAATCTTTGAGTCTAGAATTTTAAAATTTGAGAAAATGTTAATACAAATCATACTGACTGTAATATTAATAAATTACTTGGATCGGTCACCACTCAAAATTGTAGCTTGATCGACTGTTTTTGTGAGAGTCATTGAGGACATAATCTGTGTACACCCAACAAAATATAAACTAAATAAAATGTTTACAGCTGTTTGACAGTTGTTCATTTTACACAGCGAGTGACAGTGAACTGTATTACCATCGGAGGTTTTCATCGGTACAGTAGGAACAGAATTCTTTGATGTGTAACTTAATGCCATATTATAAACAGATCTTTTTAACAGCGTCTGGAAGTATACTTCTGGCCAGAAATAATGTATTAGGACCGACTTAAACCTGTTGCTCCTTAAAATTTAAGGAGCGCTATTTCGTGAACAACACTAAAAAATTAATGAATATCTGTCAAAAAGTTAATCAAATTCGTCGATTGACTAGGGGACAATCCGCTGTGAAGTCGGCATTCTCTGTAATATTTCATTTCTGCTCCTGGCATTAGGTGTTACTTCTGGGCACATCTACGGTTTCCGGGGCGCCAAGATTTGAAAACGGTATTTTGTAGATCTCGACGAAATAAGAGCAACATATGATGAATATGAATATGAATGAAAGATCGAGGTTTAAAAATATATAATTTCCTATGAAAATTGCAGTGAAATTAAAAATTATTTTCCTTCCGTACCGTACCGTTTCCTTCCTGTTGCATACTGGCAGGCGGCAATTAAAATATTTTTCTTAAAAACAGTACCCGGGTGGCACATTCGCGATTTAAATAATATATTTGAAGCCAAGTCTAAGAGTATGCAGCATTTTTGCTTTTACTTATAGGAGTATGCCACAGTCTGTTGCACGGAAGGACAATCATTTTTAATTTCACTGCAATTTTCATAGGAAAATATACATTTTTCAACCTAAATATAAAAAAATACTATTTTGGTTTATTATACATATTTTGTTCTTATTTCGTGGAGATCTACAAAATGGCATTTTCAAGTCTTGGCGCCCCGGACACCGTAGAATATTATAGGTTGTCTCTGTTCACAGGCACGGAACAAAAAACGTATAAAAAACGCTGTCTGATGAAATCAAGGGGCAAAGGAGGTATAAGTGGGATATCTCTATTATCCATTATCTCTGGTGAGACTCATTGAGGACATAATCGAAGTACACCCAACAAAAAATAAACTAAATGAAATGCTTACAGCTATTTGACAGTTCTTTTTGTCGAGAATTTTTACTGTCTATTGTCTTTTTTGGTTTTAAATGATGGGCCGAATTTGTTACATGCACTATGTAAACAAACTGAAACTTAAAAGAGGGATCAAGTGATTAAAGTAACTTGAAACGTTCAAACTAGTACAACCATTGCCTCACAGGCCTACAACGAATGACACTGCTATGAAGTACGTTATGATTTTCGGAATTAATAAAAACGAATAAAAAGCAATTTTCTTTAGTATTGATTGGCGTGATTTATTAAAAGCAGCATATTGGGCATTATTACGTTGAAAAAGGGTTCTTTTAGTATCAAAATGTGTGTGTATCAAATGTAAATAAATTTCCCACTGGTTCTTGTATGCGATAGAAATTCGAAACTCCGAATGTTTCGTCTATAAACATGTACACTTCGTCTGTACTTTACAGTTTACTTCTGTCAGTTTGAAATAGCAGTGTCAGTTCTGTTCGAGTTCGTAATAAAGACGATCGAGGATTTATGAAAGTAGGTTCAGGTGAACGTACATATATAGAATAATTGGAATTAAAGATGTAATTATTATTAAAGCGGAATACCAGGTACATAGGTTTGTGGCCGTATGAACTGTTGCTGGGATGAAGGTTAACGTGGACAAGTCAGGGGTTATGGTAATCTCCAGAACGCCTGTTCAATGCATTCTACTTGTGAGTGCAGTCCCATTGAAGCAGGTGGAGAAGTTTAAGTATCTCGGGGCCTTCTTTACGAGCGATGGGAGGAGTAATGCTGAACTTTCCTGTTGGATTTGACAAGCTGTGTCAGTTTTGATACAGCTTGGGAGATCTGTAATCAGGAAGATCGAGCCTATGGTCATGAAATTTGGGCAATGACCGAAAGAGAAATAGAGAAGACTGGGCATCAGACGTAGTCAGAAAAGCTACCTATCTGGAAGTATACCCAGGCGGATCCAAAACAGAAGAAAGCACTGGACTAGGGTATATGCGTCATCGCAGGAAATATCCTTTTCTCTGTCCCGTCGATTGTCCAACTACTGTAGTATATTCCAGGCCAGATGGTGCCCGCTTACTGTCAATGAACCAAATAGACGGGCATCCATCGTTATATACATAGACAGTCAGGCGGCCATGAAGGCTCTGGATACGCCATCAATCAAATCAAAGATGGTAAAACTTTGCAGTCTATCTCTTAGGGAGATAGCGGTCAGATGCAACCTTACCCGATGCTGAGTCTCTGAGAATAGTGGTATTCCAGGCAACGAAAGGGCCGACGAGCTAGCTAGAACAGGTGTGGGCAAGTTATCAGGACACCCCATACCCCTCTCTTCAAGTAATAAACACTTTGTTACTTACAGATGCGATCAACGCCGCCAGTCGTAGGTGGATGGAATTAGATACTTGCAGGACTTCTAGGCTAATATGGCCTTCAATAAATCCCAAAAAAACACAAGCGCACTCCTAAAACTAAATAGAAAGGAAATCAGCAACGTAGTTGGCACTATTACTGGTCATTGCATATTCGGCACACACGCAAGGAGAATGGGAACCCCCCTATAATGACTTTTTTAGGAGCTGTAGGGACGAAGAGGAAGAAGAAACTACACCTCACTACCTCGGCACCTGCCCAGCTCTTGCAAGGACAAAGAAAAGCACGCTAGGCAGTTGTTCATTCAATAGCTTTGAGGAAATGTCTGGCTTTAAAGTTCTAAACATAGGAAAATTCATCATAAATACTAATTGGCTGTAGGAGTGCATCATCCAGGATATGCCACTAGCAGTAGGTAGTAGGTATCTTCAGGTGTTTAAGTTAGTACTCAAAGAGGAACCGGTACGTAAGCTGCCGATTAGTGATATCACAATGGATCCAAACAGGATCTAAGTGAACCAGAACTGCTTCAGTTGTGGCAATCACATAAACCTAACCTAACCTAACCCCCAGTCGAATTGTCACGGCATACCATAATCTGTTCGATTTAGAGGGAGTTTGACTTAGAGAGAGGCTGTCGTATGGAAAATTGAGGGAAATGTGTGTAAAATATGGCGAAAAAGATCGAGTCAAAGAGAATTTCGACTTAGGGAGAGTTCGACTTAGGGAGATCTGACTGTATGTACACTTGTGTGCGCTTTCTATGATGAGATATGATTATTTCTGAAAATCTGAATTTTGTTTTTCAGTTAATATTATTTTACATTCATCTTTGGAAATGATAAGCACATCTTTTTCAACGCGGACGGCTGTTCAGTAGGTTCTATCCAGACATATGCACATGAGTATCTAAGTATATAAAAATAAAATACCCAAGCAGACGTTTAATTATAAATACATCTTGCACTGGGACTCACAAAAGAAGTGAGAAGCGCATAAGTATATTGACATTTTACAGAAATACTTTGTCTGCACTTCCAAAAATAAATTCAAATCCCTCGTTGTTTATGTGGTTGTGGTCCTATATATAATATGAAATAAGGGGACTAGCTACCTCCGTGTCATAAAATCACTTATCCCAAGAAATTCTTTTCAAACAACTGTCAGGTAGTTAAGTAAGCATTTACACGGAAATGTTTTGTCTCCTCAGGAGTTGTAGGACCACTAACAAAACAATTGCTTTAATGCGGAACAGGTCTAACAGTCGTTCAACTTCAATAGCACTGCATACTATTCTTGGAAGCACATTTGTAAAATTCTTTTGGGGCATTCAAAGCAAGTAAACCAGCAAAAAGACGCACAGTTCCATTGATAACAGGCATTAGACATGCACATTGCATACATCTGCATAAATAAGGTCACGTAGGATGTAAGAATTCCATTCAATGCAACGTAGACATGATTCCATTAAGCCATGCCGCAGTATCTGCCCAACACATCAATTCTCCGCCCATGTACGACCAACGTACGCCATTCAACGAGACACACAGATACAGAAGACAGCTGTACTAAAATTAGTCATCACACGATGACATCATGAAAATAACCCTTATATGGAAGTGGCGGTCGATAGTTTTGCCGCAAAAAGACGCACAGTTCCATTGATAACAGGCATTAGACATGCACATTGCATACATCTGCATAAATAAGGTCACGTAGGATGTAAGAATTCCATTCAATGCAACGTAGACATGATTCCATTAAGCCATGCCGCAGTATCTGCCCAACACATCAATTCTCCGCCCATGTACGACCAACGTACGCCATTCAACGAGACACACAGATACAGAAGACAGCTGTACTAAAATTAGTCATCACACGATGACATCATGAAAATAACCCTTATATGGAAGTGGCGGTCGATAGTTTTGCCGCATACAAAGCTGGAGTTTTCTATGCGACAACCGCAGAGAGCGTCTTGCGTGGTAATGCTACCCACGATTGGTAGTAGTATGGAACTGTTGATGTATGCGCACTGCAGTGGTATTTGTTTGCCAGACATGGCAGTCAGCCAGGTGGAAAGCCATATACAGAACAGGTGTATATAGACAACAGTTAAAGAACATCTTCGGGGAAAGATATCCATTCTTACAACACAATTTCTGTAAATTTATGTTGAAATGCAAGTACTGTGCGGCGTGGGTGCTGGTGTTTGGATCTACAGAGTGATATCGTTAATTTTCTCGCAACACATGGCCGAATCTGGCCTCTGACAAATCGGTGCTTTCACAGTCGTCATATGGTCAGAGAGACGCGACGTTTGGTAACTACACTCTGTGGTAGTTCATGTGAGATCATGATTTCTTTTTTGGCTTTGAGCTGTTCACGGGTGACGTAAGAAAGTGCCAATACTAGCTCGAAATGTAGATTTAACGCTAACTTGAATGTGGGCACATTATTTTTCACTCCGAGTTCACTTGGCTAAATGTGTTTGGCTTTTAATACAAAAACGTCAGCTTAATGTTTACGTTTGCGGAAAATGATTTCTGGTCTACGCCAGCTGGGGCTGCTTTGAAAACCACGACATTTTTTGAGTGCGTTTCGTATCAGTAGCTAAGCCTATAGGAATTAATTACTTCGAGGCTATCAGAGACTTCATCTATATTGGTCCGTAGTTCATAACAATGAGTACTGTGGTCATACGCAGAACACGACTTGCCAACCGCATGGGCTTAAGAGGCGTGTTCAACACTCAACAGTCATTAACCATCCCAATACTGGTCTACACCGCAGAAGCATGAGGAATTTCAAAAACAGATGAAGATACCAAGGGCTTGTCTCCTCCGTGTCTTCTTGTCTATGATTCTGTTTAGGGGCTGGTTTGAGCTGTACAGAGATGTGAGTCTAGCCAGGCATCGATATATCCAATGTCTTAGGACAACTTGGCCCACGCCCAAATTCTGCGACGCAGAGCCTGTGTGACAAAACATCAGAGGACGTTTGCGTCTACTTGCCAAAAGTTCGGACAACTGTAGACGTCTCACAGCAACAAGGAATTCAAGTAGAACACATTCAATGGTTCCATCAATTTGAAATAGCTACTTTACATTTATATCCCTACTGTCTGTACGTCTGTTTTAGGTTCATTTTACACTCTTGCAACGTGACAATAAGACGGTGCAGATAGACAATTCAAGAAGTCAGAAGCAGTTGTCTTAGAACGTCTTGCACAAGTTCTCTGTGCATTCTCAAAAGTTAAGGTAAAGGTTTCTTATTAATTGGGCAGCCACTGGAGCAGAGAAGTTAAGACAGAAACCTCATTATACGGCTAGGTCAATACCTAAATTTGAACAAACATATTTGTATGTAAATTTATTATATGTCCGTATCCGAGGCAGTTGGTTGTCCAAACCCATAAACATATTTTACGTGCTGAGGGAGTTAACCTCACGCATAGCCCCCAACCGGGAGGCCAGGCCCTATTCTTTAACCCTCGGGCGGAGGGTCCGGGCTTATCCGGTGTCGGTAACCTCGCTGAGGCTGTGAGCGCCTCCGTTGTCCCTACAAGACATCCTTCGCCTCCATCTCCATTCCAAGGCCCCGACGTGGCCTTGAAAGAACCTTCTAGACCTGTGCTCCGAAAATGTTGAAGTAGCTCTAGAAGGACTGCGCACCAGGTAGCTCCTTCTGACTGAAATTTCGGATGCCGCCGTTGGCCAGTCAGCTTTCCAGCTACGCCGCCGTCATCCATAAAGAGAGATGAGCCCTAGTACAGACTCTTCGATCGTAGGTGCTCGGCTCCCAGATTTCACCACGTGGAGGTGAGAGTAAGAGTTTGTTGACAGAAGCTAAGTGCAGACGCTTGTGCCTGTATGAGACGACATATTAACGCTTTGAAATCCATGTAGAGCGTATGGACAACTCAGCTCCGGCCCGAAGCATCTTCGACTCCAAACCCGTGGGACAACGTAGCAGAGGACGCCCGCATTTATGGTGGCGCACGCAGGTGGAGAAGGACCTCAACCAACTTGGCGTGCGACAATAGAGACAGCTAGCCAGAGACACGCTCAAGAGCAGGTGAAGAAGTCTTTCGTCTTTACTTCGCCCAGTCTTTGGTCCTCTTTGTGTTAATGGTATTTAGAGAAGAAGATTCAACCATTCGTCTACCGTCTACGGATATAACGCCTCAGATGGAAAGGCTGTGCAGCGCCTGAACAACACATTGATGTCATCGTTCAACCTTACGGTAGTGAACTGTATTTTTCAAGGTAAGCTAACGTCATTTTCAACCGAAGTCTCATGATAAAATGCCGCAGCATATTGACTTACAAGTCACGTTTGTAACCTGCGGGATTGATATCCTACAAAGGAAGCACAATGGTCGCAAATTTTCGATTCAATTCGTATCCAAAATAATCATTTCAACTTCATCATATCCCAATGATATACGTATCGTATCGACACAGCACGTATTCATTCTCCAGTCACCCGACTCCCAGTCTCTCCCTTTCGAAAATACAAAATCCGATACAATCATCAAATCTACGCTTTTTTTCTCAAAATAATGTTTAATCTTCACATTCGCTCTTCGTTGTTTTAGAATAAGTAATACAAGACCGATAAGACATGTGGTAATCACTTTTTGCATAACGTTCCTAATCGATAAAATACTGTCTACACTGTACAATCTACATACATGTACATACATATGACGGCAAACCATAGTGACGCATGCTACAAATGATTTCACGAAGAGGGCGTTAACCAGAAATCGATTTTTAAAGAAGACCGTCACATTAATGTTGACTTGTTTTTCAATTAATTCTCAAAAGAGATTAAATGGATACCATAAGTTGATTTAGTTTGAAAAAATAAAGTAAAATCGGGACTAGGGAAATTTTTGGGTCATTTGTGGTTAACTTGGCACTTGTTTTTCATGATGCATGAAAACAGCAATATTATTCACTCAATATACCAAGAGTTCCCATAGAAGAATTGTTGGTGGTTCTTCTCCACTTGCGAATGCTAATTCAGACTCGGGCGACCTCTGTTGCCTGGCCTTACAGGTTCGGAGTGGAAGACTATTTAAGCCAGAGCTACGTTTTCCAAGCGGCCTTCATGATTCAGCCACCTTAGACGTTGGGTGGTTTAAGGATCAAAAGGAGATCTCATAGTAAAACATCACATCTCAAGGCTACAATGGACACAAGGGCGTATGGGCCCCATATAAATATGACTGTGAATGCAAGAAGGAACAAAAATCGCAGGATTTCCTCTCGAAGAGAACAAGGCAAGGATTTAAATATTGTCCCTCGCCATAGAGCAGGACCACACATTTATACCTGCCCATTGAGACACTATATCGAAGACATCGATGTTGTGTGCTCTTTCTTGGAGACTATGAACGGTTACTACATGCCTCTTTTCTGCAAGTACCCAGTCCTAGCAAGGAAGATGATGCCACTTTCTAGGAAAGTACATTTTTGTATAGCTGGGAAGTTTAAAAAGGAGTGTACTGGAAAGTCTCCCACTTCCCGTCTGCAAGAAAGGCGAATGCAGGAGTCTACAAGCTGTACCAGGATGTGGATGTAGTCCGCATGGCAAAAATCCGTCATTTACACTGCCTCGGCCACAATCAGCTAATAACAACGGTATACCTCGAATAAGTTACGACTGGGATCGTCGGAAGCATCACAGAATGGATCACGCCATATCCCTGTGCAACAGTATATATTTTGCTGTTGTTCTGAAAGCATCCATTCCAACGAGTTACGACGCATTCAGGAATGCCACCACAACGCGTCCGAACTTACTTAGTCTGATAAACGAAACCTTCCCGAAGACAAGGAACTGCATCACATCAACCATAGGAGTATCAATGGAGAGGGTCTTCGAATCAAAGAAAGAGAAGGAGAGGAAAGCCGAATCTCCGGTTTAAACAAAAAGTAATCGCGGGTGCATGACAGCTTGGTCTTGATGGCTGAAAACAGTGCCGTGAAATAACGCCGAGTACAATATGCTATACATATATACTTTATGAAAGCGAAATAACGCCGAATTTCCATGTTCGGTCCTATTTCACTTTGCTAAAATGAATTAACGCCGAACATTGCTTGTGAAATAAAGCTGAATTCAAAGAGAAGGTAATTGAATTTACAAAGCCAACCTTACTTGTTAAAAAAAACTGTTGATTAGCCAGACGAAAAGCACCTACCCTGAGCGGAGCAACGAGGGGTAAAGCGTGAGCGGGACCTGCCGCCTGCGGAGAGGGAGTTTAAATCCCTTGATATGACGTAGCGAGAAGCCCGCGGCGGGCCACCCTGGTACAGTAATTTTAATCCCCTAAATGTCCTTATGTCTTTATAAAAGTGAAATACCCACTGGAAGCAGCGTGCCCAGGACCGTTAGCGATAGAAGGCAGCAATTTCTCAGGGTCGTATGCCTGATAAGTAAGTAAGTGTGTTCCCATGGGAGACATGCATCACCCTTCAGGGGCAAAATGTACATTACTTATTGGTGTAAATGAACCCGGCCTGAATGAACGCGATGTCCTCTTTGTCATAAAACACCACGAATTATATTTAAATGGCTTGTACTTGAGGTGACCATTAAAAATAAAATAAACTTGAAAAGAACACCTTTAGGCACGCAAAATTGGGGAAAATGTTATCACTTCTCTGACAGTTGACTCAGAATGTAGACAAGATAAACATCTTAGAGCAAGCAGTACACATTTTGTGGATCGCCCCAGTCATGGCCAAGCTGTAAGTGAATTGATAAGCAAGTTGGTGATAAGGAAATCTTAATAAGGCTTAATGGAGGAAATGTAACAAAAGAAATATCTCCCATTCGCTATACATGATGTGGAGCATGTGAACGGAATTATTTAGAAGCTGTGCGCTTTCTCTTCTCTGATTGCCAGCATCAAAAACCATACAACAAAAGTTTTTCTTAATGTAGATCAATCGAGATATGTACAAGAAGAAATATGATGAGACATGGAATGTTCTTGGGAAGTATTTTTGTCTAGGGGAAGCTCGACGTCCGCCTTTGGTGTCCAATGACAAGCAGCATGTCACTACATTCAGTTTTATTGGACAACTGCAAGCTGTCCTCCGATCCGTTCCTATCATAAAAATAACTAATGTATGTTGCCCTTATCCACATAATCATTTCAATTTCGTTGCTAGATACATCACCAAGCCATTGCATGGCAAACAGTTCTAAATGCGTGAGTGCCATATGCATAGTTCAATAACCCTGCCCTCCATATAACCTTCAAACTCAATTCGTAATATTCAGGAAAATCTTTTTCGTAAAGGCCGAAATAAACATGCATGACTTCTGGTTGAAAGAAATGTCTCAGGCTCCAAAATTGGAACTGCAATCATGCTGTTGTTGTTCCCATTCTGGTTAGGTCTTATCAAGCGCAAATTTCCTAGACATCCGAGCGATGACGGAAAAGAAAAAAACATGAGTCATCGCCCACATCACTGAACAACAGTCATAATTAATCGCCCACTTGGGATGAATTCCCTTCCCCTCATTCAACGCGAAACAAATCAGAAAACAGCACAACTCCATGTATTGATTTATCGCATATTACTGTGTGGGCATCGCAAAGCTGGTGCCTAATTTGGTCCAATGGATCGTCACGCAATCTTAGTTCGCACCTACATACATCCGCCATAAATTCAATCAAAAAGTTCATGATTCCCCGAGTTCAATCAAGTTAAATTAATCAAACTTATAAATGAGAATTCTCGGATGCCAATGACGAGTGGTAATTTAAATTTGGAGGCCACGCCCGCATCCATGCATCACACGCATGTCTGAACATATGCGACGCGCAGCACAGTTTTACCTCCCGGGGAAAGAATGTCGATGTTCTCATAAAACATGTTCCGCACCACATCCGTGATCATCTTCCGCGTCTCTCACGGCATGTTGATGCACTACCGCTCGATTGTATTTATGCTGCTTTCACATGTAGCGCATCTGACGCGCGAGCGGCTTTCCCCCCATTAACATAGCGTTCCCAGATGAATTTCTAGTTCAACGACCTGAAAGCAGAGGAAACCTATTTTTGGCCAGAAGCCGCAAAAGAACTTTCTTCCCATTATTGCCCCAAAAACTGTTCTCAGAGTGAAGTAAAGGAAAAAAAAAGATTTATGTTCATTTTTGTTATTTGAATGCTTTTTTTATTTCATCTCATGTCTGATTCGAAAGAAGATTCGTGCGCGTCTTCACTTTCTTTTAGTGAATTCCCGATGAATTTAATACTCCTCAGCGCCTTCGCCTTCACCATCGCCAGAGTCCATGCCGACCTCCTCGTAATCCTTCTCGAGGGCAGCCAAATCTTCACGGGCCTCTGAGAATTCACCTTCTTCCATACCTTCGCCTACATACCAGTGGACGAAGGCACGCTTGGCGTACATCAGATCAAACTTATGATCGAGACGAGCCCATGCTTCAGCGATGGCAGTGGTGTTGGACAACATGCACACGGCGCGTTGAACCTTAGCCAAATCACCTCCTGGGACAACGGTTGGTGGTTGGTAGTTGATACCGACCTTGAAACCGGTTGGACACCAGTCGACGAATTGGATGGTACGCTTAGTCTTGATTGTAGCGATGGCGGCGTTGACGTCCTTGGGTACGACATCTCCACGGTACAACATGCAACAAGCCATGTACTTGCCATGACGAGGATCGCACTTAACCATCTGGTTGGCTGGTTCGAAACATGCGTTGGTGATTTCGGCAACCGACAACTGCTCGTGGTAAGCCTTCTCGGCAGAGATGACTGGAGCATAGGTGACCAGTGGGAAGTGGATACGTGGGTATGGTACCAAGTTAGTCTGGAATTCAGTCAAGTCGACGTTCAATGCACCATCGAAACGCAGTGAAGCGGTGATGGATGACACAATTTGGCCAATCAAACGATTCAAGTTGGTGTAGGTTGGGCGCTCGATGTCCAAGTTCCTTCGGCAGATATCGTAGATGGCTTCATTGTCGACCATGAAAGCGCAGTCGGAATGCTCCAAAGTGGTGTGGGTGGTCAAGATGGAGTTGTAGGGTTCAACAACAGCTGTTGATACTTGTGGGGCTGGGTAGATGGCGAATTCCAGCTTGGACTTCTTTCCGTAATCCACTGAAAGACGTTCCATCAACAGTGAGGTGAATCCTGAGCCGGTACCACCACCGAAAGAGTGGAAGATCAAGAATCCCTGAAGACCGGTACATTGATCAGCCAATTTACGGATCCTGTCTAAGACCAAATCAACGATTTCCTTTCCAATGGTGTAGTGACCACGAGCGTAGTTGTTGGCGGCGTCTTCCTTTCCGGTGATCAATTGTTCGGGATGGAACAATTGACGGTATGTGCCGGTACGTACTTCATCGACCACAGTTGGTTCCAAGTCGACGAATACAGCTCGTGGCACATGCTTGCCGGCACCGGTCTCGCTGAAGAAAGTGTTGAAAGAATCATCACCCCCTCCGACAGTCTTGTCTGATGGCATTTGACCATCGGGTTGGATTCCATGTTCCAAGCAGTACAACTCCCAGCAGGCGTTACCAATCTGGACACCAGCTTGACCAACGTGGATAGAGATACATTCACGCTGTTGAGAAAAAAAATATGAGGAAACAAGTTAGTTCTGATGTGACATCATCAAGCCGGCAGGAAGTTCATGAGTACAGAAAAAACTCATGAATCAATTAAAATGAAATCACCCCATGGAATGAAAAAAGGGTGCGGCGGCAGAGGCGTAGCGCATTAAAAATGGCTGCACACGACCATCTGCCGGCTGAACCATTTTCTTTTAGGAATGTTCTGGATGAAAATTGCAATCCAATAAATTTGATGTTTTTTATTGAAAATTTCAACAATATTCGTGTGTTTCTAGAGCAAATTTGAAAAATTGACTCGAAAACGTTGTCGCACCGGCGATAACGTCATCGATTTTTAAACACGTCGCCATTTTCTTTACGTTAATGAAGATAAATTACTTCTTTTCCATGACATGATTTCTTTTAAGCAATTGTTTTAAATTAAATTGAAGTCGGTTTAATATGTAATTGTTTTTACTTACCATATTGATTGAAGGTTTTTAAAATTCCACAAAAATGCAAATTACAGAGAAAGTTATATTGATAACAGACAGTCCAAGCAGCCAGCTATGAAGCTTCCCAAACTGATTTCGAATGAGTAGAAAATTCCTGTTCACATGTATTTATACTCTTGAAAAAATGTGCGATGACGCCTACTTTGCAGCATTTTGATTCGTTGAATCGATATTGTAGTTGAATGTTCTACCAGACGTAGTGCTGCAGAGTAGATCTACTACAATTTGATGATTGCATTGAGGGGGTAGTTACATTTCTTATGTTCTATAAAGATGTTTGATCTTAGGAAAATAGTAACTATTGATGATACATTTTACTGTTATATTAAGAATAATTTACTACTAGTGCTGCAGTGATTGTAACATTTAACAAATCACTTATTTTCTTATAAATGTACAGGATTAGCTGCATAAAGTATATGCTGTTGATACGATCTTAACGGCCATCATGACGTACTCATAACAATCCGGGCCATAGTTTCACATATGGCAACACTTTGAAATGTAAGCGCTGGGTTCCACGCAGAAGTGAACACCTGCCAACAAAATTAAGTAGGGATGGATATTTTAACAAGGATTTCATCCCTTTCGCAGGAAATGTAGTGTAATTGGGAGCAAGTATATGCCTCACGTGGCAGATGTTAACCAAAAGAGTTTCGTCACGTTGCAATGAGATTTTCACTTCAACATTGAGCGGATGCCTTTTCATTAAATCAAAATTTTCGTACATAAGTAATTTCAAACTGAATTGGTTACTTCAAAATATCCAGGAAAGTCGGGATCAAGTCAAATAATTGTGAAAGAAGTATACAACTTGTTAAAATATGTATTTATTTGTCTTTTGACGCTGTTCAGAAGACTGTCCCAATATTGAATCCTCGACACATATATCGTTTATATCAATCACGATTTTTGTGAAATAACAGCAAAAATGTGTATTTTTTGGTACACAAATAATTGTCATATGACCTGTCTTTAATATATGTCAGCGTTTATCGCGACGATCGTGCTACGAAAGGAATTTCGATTTAGATTCAGTTTAAAAATTAGCTATCTGTGTTCTTAAAAAAGATCCTTGTTCTGTTTATTGAGACTAACTACATAAATGATCACATGCTTTGCAAATGGCATTACTTTTCGAAGCAATGGTCAATTGCTCGATATAGTATTGAAAGGCCTGATTACGAATAAATTCAATTTTCAAGTTACTTCGGTGACCATTTTGAACTTGCCCTAAAGGCAGAAATAAAGTAGTAAAGTGTATTTGATTTCTGACTAAATCTGTCGATGTACACAAATAAGACAAGTACAGCCCAAAGCAAACATTTTAAAATGTTCTTGCTGTGCATAAATTACATAAGAAAGCGAAGGACCAGGGAAACTTCCGAAAGTATTTTTTTAAATTTACTTTCATTTTAAGTGCTTCATTTCCCTTGTATTTCCAATGGGCATTTTCACGTGCTTTTCATAGAAAAACTATAGAAATTTCACTTAAGCTCATTACTGTTAAAATAAAGCCATTTTCGATAGTTTTCGCAATTTTACGGAAGGATTCCTCCAATAAGGAGTAGTTCTGGACGATGATGAATCTATGATTGCTCATTGATTTCTGAAGAAAGTAATAAATCAAGTCTAAAATCAATATGTAAATCCATTTCAATAAATTGGCGATAATGAGCGCTCATCAGATTTCAGAAAAGGAGTGGATTTAAGGTGGAAAAAGGACAAAATAGAAAAATTAAAATTATGAAAGGAGGAAGGGAGGACGCATGATTTGCTTGCTCTTCGCTTTCATTTTGCCAGAGCCTGAGCTGCAATTTTACCAATTGTCTCAACATATATTTAGAGCGTCATTTATGGAATAAGACAAACTTCTGTAAGCAAAGATTTATTGATGTAGTGATATGAATTTCGTTAGAATTTTGTTGACATAAAAAAAATTCAAAGCAAAAGACTTAGAATGGCAAAAACAGGCATTTGTTAAAAAATAAGAAAAGGAACGTTAATGCACATTTAGTTATAGTAACAAGAAACTACCAAGAGGTTTTTGAGACTCTCTGGTAATAATATTCTCCGGTTGTCTCTTATAAGCGATTTTAACTAAATGCACTACTACTTCAGTTGTGAAGAGTAGAGTTAATTTAAAGCGTTCAACATTATTGACATTAATATATTCTGGAAGTAAGGAATCCAAGTCGCCGTTCATTACAGAATTTATCGGCTCAATAGATTTTAGGTTTTGTATTTGCATTGAAAACGGTAGTAAACTTACTTACGACTCTTTTGCAATCGGACCTTTCGAATTTATCAAATTGTTCTTACACTTAATTGTTCTAATACACTTCGTCAATTGTTGTTACTTGATGAGAATGAATTTCGAGTTATCAAGTAAAATACAAAATTGATAGAAATATTAATTTATATGCGATATAACTCATTAAACGTACAGAAGCATAATTATAATTTAAAATCGTCTGTTACACGTGACTGAAGAGCGGATTTTTTTATTTTGCTTCTTAAAAAAATCTTCAATGGAATTTAAACCATTGTAGGTACACAGAATCATTTGTTTCGTGAGTCTTTTAATATAAGCGCACAATGGGTAATGAATTTACAACCAACTCTGTTGAAGGTGGTTGAATCAAATCGTACTTAATTATCGCCAAGGCTTTCCCTATTACAACACTGCCGCTGTCATCGTTATTGTCGAGCTGAGAAGATCGGATTAAAAATCTATATATCCCGACAATATCTTCATCTGTATGAAAAGTCCTGAGTAACAATATCGACATCCACCTGCAGAAAACATTATACGTAACACCTTGTATATTTCTTCAAATTGCTTCAAATTTGCTTCAAATTCCATCTACAGTCGGCTTTCTCCCTCATTTCTTTTGGAGTTCCGTGAATCAAAGCAATTTCATCCTCTTCCCCGCGCTTAGAATATTCACCAAAAACATTTTTTTTTTGGATTTTCGTTATGCTAGGCCAAAGGAGCATACAAACACAGTGAAAGCAATTCCATATTAAACGAACTTGTAGAATAAGCAGAATTTGGGAATTTATCTTCAGAATTCGACTTATCGAAGGTGACGCAATATTATCTGTTCAAGTTGTCAAGACATTCGAGTAATTGAATTTCGACTTATCGAAGTCAAACTACATATGTACATGTAAATTTCAGTCGTTGCGTTATTGCCAAAGAATTTCATTCGGGGTATCGAAGTTCGACTGTATATAATTGCTCAGGTATACCAGGATACCACATGCAAACGCGCATTTTACAGTTTTCAAAAACATCAGAATAAGCAAACAGCGCTGAAAAACAAAATAAGGCAACATGGAACGTGTTTGTGTAAAGTCGATACTCTTCTTCACCTTACATCTTCCGATTAACAAAAATAGAGACAAAGATAACAAAATCGTACCCCTGCTGTAAAAAGAAAAACCTGCATACATATTTCTTTTTTAATTCGATTTTATTGTGCTGAGAACTCAGTCTTTTTTGCCACATACGTACGTATATACTTTTGTGACTGTGTTTGTGTATGTATTGTATATGACAATACTACATTTCCTTAAATACTTCAGACTGTGTGTTCCTATTTCAAAGTACGGGGCATGACGCATCCTTGAATGCGTCAATGACACACGCCGACATCATAGGAAGGACACAAGCGGTTGTCAACCGACGGGGCGCATGTACGTACAGATGTAATTTTTTGTGTGTGCTAGGATTGCTCAAAATGTTCATAAAACAATCATTGCCCCTACTCCCTTTAGTGGATTTCTTTATCACCAAAAACGCCCACTTCTAAATGCACACTCCTTATACAAAAGTGAAGTCAAAACACTATTTTTTATTTCTCGACCTCTTACCCTTAGCGGGTGAATTTCTACTGCATGTTCTAGCTAATACCGACTGTACAAGTCTCCTCGGGGACGGTATCAGATATAACGTTCTGGCAATGGTACTAAGTAGGTCTGATGGCGACTACTTACTTACTACCTGTCCATCCATTGCTGGTGGTCGCAGCATGCTACATTTAGTCATCAAGACGGTCTTGCGTAATGGCTTGGTCTTTATACCAGAGATTCGGTCTATCGAATTTCAATTTGCAGATATGTTTAAATACAACATTGATGCCTTGCATGCGCTGACTATGGCCGGTCTAGATCCACATATTCGGGCAGCTGGTATAATTTGAAGTTATGTTTTCAGGTCTGATACAAAAATTATCTTTCGATGAGAAAGTTAAGTTCTACCGTTTTGCTTATAGTCTAGCTTTCGAATACAAATCAGGACTGCTAAAAGAAAAGTTTTGTAGACCATGGTTTTGGTCGGTCCAATCAGGATAGATCCTCATAATCTCCTTCTGTTCATCATGAGATCACTAGGGCTGGGTTCCGGAAGTAAAGCATTCATGATCATGATCCTCAACCATCCGATCTAATACTTGGCATCAGGCGAGTTGCCGGTTGCTGCTCTGCAACCTCCAGTTCATATTATATAATGATTTTCAAGAAAGGTAGTAACAGAACAGCGAATAACGAAAAATGGCACTTTTATAATGTCCCAATGGAGACAGTAAGGACCTACAAATATCTTGGGATTACAATAACAAGTAATCTCAGTATGGAAGCTCACCCAAAGGAAAAACTTGCGAAGGCAAAAAGCGCAACTTGTGCTACATAGAGATGTTTTGATAACAGACTAATTACAAAGTGTTCGTAGCAATCTCCTACTCAATTGAGATGTAAGGTGCGCAGGCCCGGGAATACGTCAAGTTTGAAACTGTTTAAAAGCTGTTAAGGTATAACATGAAGAGATGCTTTCGACTACCTAGTAATACGCCAAATTACATGTTACATATTGAAATTGGACTACCACCTTTATTCATCAAAGCTTAAAAGTTGCACATAGACTATCTCATCAAAGTTATGGAAATGCATTATGAGAGACTGCGAAAAGTTTTTGGGCGGTACACAATAAAGAAAGGAATTGGGAGAACTTGCATCATACTGCCAGACAAGTTTTCAGCTGCTTAACGAAAATGGACAGGAAAGAACTCTATAATTTTATGTTGAAGGTAGATGAGAAAATCCGGGAAGACTTGATCGATTGTGCGATATCATCGACACATAGAGCTGTGTATAGTAAGCTGAGACATAATCTGGGTGAGCGGAATTTCTTTAACAAAAACAATACGTCGGAGCATATCTCCACTATTTTCCGCTTTCTAGATACCGAAACCAAATAATAAATGAAGCATTCTAGGGATTAGCAAAGAAATTGTATTATAACTTATTCATTGAAATACATATAAATGTCAATCAGGCAGACGGCAAAGCCATGTTTAACTGATTTTACGTAATTAAAAATAAATATTGTACAGTATATTATGCTTAAAAAAAAGTCTAAATCTAATCAAATCTTATCTAATCTATAATCAAAAGCAGAAGTGACAAGACACACCCTTGTCACAATACAATGTCCAAGTTGAAAGGAAAGGTTCCACATCATTTTCAGAGTCCTCATTAACTATTCCATTAAGAAGCTCGATTTAAATCACGTTATTTATTTTGTTCGTCAATTTTATTGTCTATATTCGTTCAGGTGAAAGATGTGTGATCTAATGAATCTTTCTTATAAATGTTACAATTGAAAATTTAAACATTTTGCCTTTTCTTTCTTTTATCCGTGTTTCTTATATGAAATAAATTTTACACGTAGTCTTATGGCAAAATGCATCGTGCCATCAAATCTTTTTTTTATATTCGACTTTCTCATATCCGTCATTTATTGTATTGCCTACCTGGGTTCCTAAGCGGGTTTTCGAGATCAGAAGACAACATTTTCGCCAAGAATATTTCCATTTTTAGCGTTATTGTGCTTTTATAACCCGAGGTTTTGGTTAAGAGCTAAATTCATGTCAATACTTATCTTTGAATACTTTCCAGTTAGCCAGAATATATCTAGTCCCAAGATCTTTAAGCTTATTTTCGACATGTTCCATTCACTTGCGCTGATGGCTTTACAACCATGCTTCACAACTATGCCTGGCACCAATGATTTGGGTCCTGATGGGTTATATAGCTCTTGTATGAGACCTATGCTGCTTCATAGAACCTTATTTGTGGTCTCTACTGGATAGAAACTCATGCATTATATCAATAAATTGCGGAGTTACTAATCTATGTACTCTGCGGTAAATTAAGCTGGTATTGCTGATTCATTTCATTAAAAATGATTGCTTAAGAATGATTTGTACAGTATTTTTAAGTAAGTTGCTTATATTCATGCCCCTTGGTGCTCTGGCTTCTAATATATCCTAAAATTGTAATTTTATGTTAGCTATTAAATAAATAAATAAATAAATAAAATGAGAGATAAATATGTTATGTATTCTCATTATTAAATAAACTTGTGCAGTTTTAATAAACACACTACCTTACCTACATCTCTTCTCCAACTACAAGTGTAACCCACAGTCTCTCGACTGTCATCTTGACATTTCATATATTTTGTTTACAAGAACAACATTTCTTTTAGCCTATTCAAATTCCAAGTGTTTTCCTCGAACAAAGTAAACTATTATGGATTGGTTAATTGGTCAAAAATGGGAATGTCCATCTAAAGGCTTATCGAAAAATGTATTGAGCCTGGATTTTACGAAAGTTCAAAAACCAACAGAATTATCCACGTGTCATATCAAGTTCGAGAAAATCGAAAACCTCGGTGACCGTCCCAGCCATTACCTATCTCAAGATGGAGAGTTTCTCTTGGAATTGGGAACAGCAACAACTCCAGTGGATTGTTATATAGAACTGCTTGTCCAAAATATGCTACTCGGTGAGACGAGCTCATGTGAAATTCAAACCAAGTCTGAACAACCAATTTCTTTTGTGGTAACTCTAAATGAAATTTCGAACACTCAATATCTATTTGAGCTCACTATACCACAAATGTATGAATTGGCGCAAAAATATAGAAGTAATGGTGTTCAGATGTTCAAAACGTATCCACTATTCGCTCATGATTACTTTAGCCGCGCTGCAAAGTGTTTGATATCATTCAAACCGTTCGACGTACTGACGAAGGAATCAAATGGTGTGGAAGGATCCGATATGGAATCACTTTTGCAAACGTTACAATCAAATATTGCTGCTTGTTTGCTACAAGAGAAACGGTATGAGGATGTTTTGTATCAGACGAATTTCATTGACACCTTACCAGCGGAAGACACGAAGAATGCGGAGAAGGCCCTGTATCGTCGAGCGCAGGCATTTTTCCATGTCAAGGCATATGAAAAAGCTCTGGAAACGATTGAAAAAGTCGGCGGTATTGAGGGTAAAAAGGAATTTATAAGCTTGTACAATTCAGTCAAGCAAATGCAGAAGAAAGATGAACAAAACTATAAGAGTATCGTCCAACGTATGTTTAATTAGATTTAAATGGTTCCATTTTTTTTATTAATAAATGTTAGTTTGTAGATATATTCAATTTAATGTGTTTCTTTTTGAGATAGACAAAATTCAGACAGTCTTGCTTTGGTTTTGTTTATGCCAACTACAACGATAGTTTACTTGATTTGGGTGATTTTGCAACTTTGACTCTCACAATTCTAGCTAGGAAATTATTATAGAGATGTCCGGCGTCGTCGATGGAGAATGTATAGCTTCCAATAAATCCGTATTACTTAAATGATTTGTTGAAGCGTGATACTTGAATGTATTCTTATGTTGGTAATATAATGGAGTGTACCATTAGTAAGTGCTTTAAATCCAATCAAAGTTGTCTTGATTACAACACAACTGATGACTATTTGTATTTTGTCGTACATAATATCTTTCATGTTGATTAAGGAGTTGTGAAGTGCATATGATGTACATTTGGTGAGAAGGTATATTATTTAGAGAGTTGAAGAGAAAGAAGTGACTCCAAAATTCAGAATATTTTAAGACTGGCATTGCTATTTGAACATTCCTCTTACAAAGTTGTCTTGTTTTTCTTATCGATGATCGGTTGCAAAAGACAAGATCCCTCTGACTGCAAAAACTTGTTCCTCGATAGTTTTCGCAGTCAAAGGGATCTACATATATATATGAAAGAAATTTGATGGCGCGAAGCATTTTACCATAAGACTACGTGTAAAATGTATTTCATATAAGCAACAGGCTTATAAAAAATACGCGGATAAAAGAAAGTAAATTTGAGGCAAAACGTTTCACATTTCATACAAAAATGTATGTCTATAAGAAAGATTTATGAGGCAACTAAACATATGCATATGAGCTGAACGAATATATGTATACAACAAAAATTAACGAACTAAATAACGTGGTTGAAATCGAAAATAAGGAGCAAGGCAAAAACGATGAAAACGAAGAAAACAACACGTATTCTGATTGATAAAGCATATATTCTTCATAAAATCGTTAATGAGGAAACCAAGGGTACGTCCTGTCATGCCTCCTTTTCATTGTATATATAGACTGCATGTCGCAGCGCAGCCAAGGCGAGGTGTGTTTCTCATTAAGAGTGTTTAAGCTAAGTCATCGTCTTTCTGCAGATGACTTAGTTATCCTCACATTCTTCCAGACGAAACATCAGCGCGAGGTCGATACATTTGGAGCCTGTGCCTATGCTGGGATGAAGGTTAACTGGGACAAATCAGAGATTATGATTATTTTCAGAACGCTGGTTCAAAGCAGTCCACATGTTAGCAAAGTCCTATTGAAGCAGGTGAAGACGTTTATTTATCTCGGGGTCTTTTTCATGACTGATGTGAGGAGCAATACTGAGCCTTCGTGTAGGATTGACCAATCAGGATAAAAAGGAATGTCGAGTTTCGTGTCAAAGCAAAGTTATTGGATTTCAACTTAGTATTTGTTCTAACCCTCACCTTTGGTAATGTAGTTTGGGTAATGACCAAAAGATTCACAATTACAAGTTACCGATGTATAAATGTCAGAACATAGCAACTTCCCAGGCGGGCGTTGAATGCGATTCCATCAGTTAGGCGACTTGGCGTGGTAGAACTAGGAGGAGTTGCTCCTGATGAGTTAGAGTTAGTTAGAAATTCTGTCGTTCGAGCTTTACACCCGTAACCCGTTTAGTGGAGCATGCACGTCAGAAGGTAATAATGATAATGATATTTCGATCAAACTGGTTTTTTGCCAAAGAAAGACGAGAATAACTTTCTTCAAAAAACAAACTAAAGTAAATAATATTGAGAATTATTTTTGAAGCTTGTATTGATTTTTTGATTCTTATTATCATTCACATTGAACTGCTCTTACATAAGTAATATTATACATAGCGCAGAAAATGTTTTTTCACTTGAATTAATTTGATATATTTTATATAAGGAATTTTCTTTTTTGTAGATCTACATTTCATATAAGAAAGTATAAGTATTGTACAAAATTATTCCTCAGGTACACTGATACAACTATAGCTTGCATTTGATAGTCTGGACTATCTCTTAAAAGACTTGATTAGTTGACATTCATTTGTTGACCAATGCATCATGCTACATGAATTCTTTCAACATGCCGCCATGTGCGATGGAAAAAATAATGACCGGCTCCTCGAACAGCGTTGGTCGGGACTATTGACGGTTACCAAAGTTGTAAGTGATAATTAGTCTTCGATTTTGAAGACCTGGGATGAAATGATGAACCTTAGAAAATTAAGAGACGACTGAAGCGTTTTCCAAGCTGAAGTGGCTGCGATACACGAATCGCGCTGAGAGCACGCAACATAACCACCAAAAAAGCTGAGCTTGGGGAATCACACCACTTAGCTCCTAGCACCGTACGAAAACAACTGGAAGACGAAGAACTGAAAAAAGTAAAAATTAGATGACGGAGTCTGGATATTGTAGCAATAGCAAGTGTCCTGTGGGACGCTGAATAAAAAGAGATAAACATCATTGATCAGCTTTAATCGCAGGCCAATTGGAGTCTTTACCGGACACTATGATATAGGCACGCTTGCATCGCGACTGAATATACCACACAACGATTTTTGCACGAGCTGCAGAGATGAGAAAGAAATAGAATCTATTCAATCACCCTCCGCGTGGTTACACAGCTTGACGCGGTGCGGAGGCTTAGTAAAGGTAAATGACTCTTAGGAATGTATTCCCTGTGATATCCACGCCCAGTTCCCATCCTCTTTTCCGGTGGACTGAATCAAGGTGCAATCGAACCGTGCCGAGGATCAACTTGGCTGGGTGCCAACCTTAACAATAACTCAGTCGCGAACGGTAGTAGATCCGGCTATGCTACCGACGGACCCTTTCACACCGGTTTACTCGTGGGACACATGAACAAAATCAATACACAAAAAGAAAAACAAACAGAACATAAAAACAAGCCAGGTACAACGAAAATGGACATAGAAACTGAACTGAACACCACAATAAGACCAAAGGACACAACGAACAAACACGAGTATACCACAGGCTGCCGAAAATCGGACCATGCGAGAAGGGTAGAAAGGAGAATCTGCAAATCAACACCGACGCGCTTCCCGACGGCTCGATTTCTTAAACAGATAATGAAAGCACGGCATCACTTTCGGTTCCTAGGAAGCATATAAGCGGCAGAATGGCCCCCGATACAACTCGACGTTCCGTTTTCCAGGTCCTAAGCTGACTTGAAAACAAGGGCAAGGATAACTGGGATGGCAGGGACAAAGAGTCACATGCCCGGGCCAACAATACAATAGAGGAATGCAGGAGTCGGCTTACTACGGGACCATCAGTAGGGGACTAGAAGGATCCTCCAAGAGGGCTCGATCTGCGGATGAACATTCACCAACTTCTAAGAAGATCAGGAAAACCAAGAACGTCAACGTTCCTCTAAATAAAGAGGTGAAGGAACATCTGATCCTAGTGATCATTGAATGAGGTCATGAGGAGTGCTTCCTCAGCCGCAGTCGCCAACACAGGTGAATTATGGAAGTGTGCTAAGCTATAAGCTGTAAGTAAGAACTGTGTGAGTAAGAACAAGATCCCGCTGCGGCCTAGAGCTCGCGCCAGAGCGAGCCAGTGAACCCCAGCGACACGCAGGACATTCTGCTACTCTTGCAGAGGCAGAATACTGATCTTCCAACCCTTGACTGGAAGATAACAAAATCTGAGCTTTATAAAACATTGATAAAACCAGAGAGAATAATTTTGCTGCTAATGAACAAGGACTCTCTAGAGATCCTTAAAAACGGGCAGTACCTTATTAAATATTCTTTCAAAACAATAAAAATTAAGGTGTACGAACAGGATGAACGGCCGCCTCTTCCTCTCTAGCATTTACATAAAGGCGGAACTCCGACGTCGGGTCTTCTTCATCGGAATGATCGAACGACACAATGATAGAGTCTTTTGGTTCAGAGACCTAGTTAAATGCTGAAATCAAATAAACCTCCATCGCAGTAAGGTGGCATCCGCCAACAACAAAAGACAACCTTAACATTTTGCTTCTTCACAATTACAGCAACACAGATTTGACAGTTGCTAGTCTGCAGTTTAAGGAAGAAACAAGTTGTATCGGCGCTGACTATATGGACTACAATGACACGGGACCTATTCCTTCCGATATTATTCGTAGCGCAGTACATAAAGCGGAATCTATAAATCGGCCAATAGTCATCGCCCACCACACAGTTTGGGTAGCAGCGATATAAACAAAAGTGGCGAGTCTTTATGAACATATATTTTAGAGTCCAAACTTGATATATGTAATAGGGGCCAAGAGACAACATTCGTTGTTCGTAACAAACAGGATTTCATAGACATCAATCTGATATCTGAGCGGTGTCGAAGGAAAACTCCTTCTCAGGTCACGCTACATCTGTTTCCAGCCAATAACAAGTAACGTTGCACTTGCTAAGGCCCCGTTTAGGAACTCCAGGAAAACAAACTGGGAACGCTATCAGTACCATCTAGAAACGTCCCTTAGCAATATTCCCTATAACAGCCAAACATCAATAGAGGCAATTGATAATATTACTAAGCCCATGAATATGCCATTAACCAAATCATGCCCACTAAGCAGACCCGTAAAAAGCAAAAAAAAAACCATCCCGGTGAACTAATAAAGCTAAGCAGACCCCTCTTCAACCGAGCCAAGACAGCAAGGAATGCAAGCGACTGCGACCGTTAAAAGGACAGCTTAAGAATCTACAAAGAGATGATTAGAGTATCCAAAAACCAATACTGGAAAAACGTTTGCTCGAGCATTGAAAGCAAGGCTGAAGCCAGTAGACTACGGAAAATTCTATCGAAATCTTCGGCCCCTCCAGGCCTTCTGAACAACGAAGACGGTTCCATTACAATATCGAGTCAGAATCCCTTTAACTGTTGCTAGACAAGCACTTCCCAGACAGCGAAGAAAGGTTCTCAGAGGAGCAACAGAACTTCGAGAACTACCAATCAATCACCTCTATGGTAGTAGTATTTCATAAGAAGCTCAAATGGGCTATGCATAGCTTCCTACCATATAAATCCACCGGCTTAGATGGCATGTACCCCATAGAATTACAACGGGCCTTCAGTAATCTGGAGCCATGGCTGTTAAAACTCTATAGCGCCTGTCTGGACTATAGCTACATACGAATGGAATGGAGGAAAGTAAAAGTAGTCTTCATTCCAAAAGGCAACTTTAAGGCTACGGGAGGGCAACCGCTGGAACAGATCATACAGCCTAGGTCATACAGAGAGATAATCAGAAATCCGAAACAACCAACGCATACGGATTATACAACACCCGCTGTAGACTCCGATTTTGGCTTCAAAACACTTATCCCAGACAGAGAAGATTGGGAAAAAAGATCTGGTAAGAAAACCAGGCTAGCTGGAAATCTACAGAAGAATTCGCGATATCGCCGGACATATCCTTTTCCCTGCCCCTTCGACTGCCCAACCATTGTAGTGTATTCCAGGCAGAAGTTAAAGCTATCCAAGAGGCTGCCCGCTTACTGTCGATGAACCCGGTAGACGGGCTATATCGTCATTTACATAGATAGTCAGGCGGCAATAAAGGCTCTGGATACACCATCAATTAAATCGAAGGTGGTTCAACTTTGTAGTCTATCTCTTATAGAGATAGGGGTCAGATGCAACCTAACCCTATGCTGGGTCCCAGGCCATAGTGATTTTCCAGGCAACGAAAGGGCCGACGAGTTAGCAAGAATAGAGGTGGGACTGCCACTGGCAAATAATCCGGACACCCTATATCCCAAAGCTGCCGGTGCGGATGGACTGCCCGCTGAAATCTTTAAGGCAGCTGGAGATGATCTGGTTGGGCGCATGCACCAGCTCATTTGTAAGATATGGTCGGAGGAGAGCATGCCCGATGAGTGGAATCTCAGTATCGTTTGCCCGATCCACAAGAAATGAGACCCCTTTGACTGCTCCAACTATAGAGGGATAAGTCTCCTGAACATCGCATACAAGATCTTATCTGCCGTTTTGTGTACTCCCCTGAAACCATTTTTAAACAACCTGATAAGTCCATATCAGTGTGGCTTCTCGCCAGGGAAGTCCACCATCGACCAGATTTTCACACTACGGCAGATCCTGGAAAAGACCCAAGAAATGCAAATCGACACCCACCACCTTTTTGTCGATTTCAAGGCCGTATATGACAGCGTGCATAGGGACGAGCTATACAACGCCATTCCTGCCAAACTCGTCAGGTTGTGCAGGATGACGATGGAGAATTCTCGCTGCTCCATCAAGGTCGGTAACGAACTCACCGAGACCTTCAATCTCAAAAAAGGATTTAGACAAGGCGACGCGCTGTCATGTGATTTATTTAACATCATCCTGGAGAAAATCGTGCAAGACTCACACGCCAACACTAGAGGCACGATCTTACAGAAGTCCGTACAACTGCTAGCATACTCGGATGACATTGACGTGATTGGCAAAACACAGCGAGCCGTCAATGAGGCGTTTGCTGGCATTGAGACGGAGGCGGATAAAATGGGTCTAGCGGTGAATGAGAGCAAAACGTTCAAGAAAGGACACACAACATCGACGTCTTGGACACAGCGTCACAATGGGCAGTTATAACTTCGAGGTAGTCAAGGACTTCGTCTACCTCGGCTCCGCAGTAAACAGTACAAACAACATCAGTACCGAGATCAAACGCAGAGTAACACTTGCCAACCGCTGTTTCTATGGGCTCAAGAGGCAATTTAGTAGTAGAGCCATCTCTCGAAGGACCGAGTTGACTTTATACAAGACCTTGATCATCCCAGTCCTGCTGTACGGCGCGGAGGCATGGACAATCTCAAAAGCGGATGAGGAAGTCCTTGGTATCTTCGAGAGAAAAGCTCTGCGTGCGATCTTTGGTCCTGTTTGCGTTGACGGTTTCTGGAGGAGAAGATTCAACCACGATCTGTACAGGCTGTACAGCGACATGAGTCTAGTCAGGCGTCTTCGGATCCAACGCCTAAGATGGCTAGGCCATGTAGAGCGTATGGACAACTCAGCTCCGGCCCGGAGAGTCTTCAACTCCGAACCCGTGGGACAACGCAACAGAGGACGCCCGCGTGTAAGGTGGCGCACCCAGGTGGAGAAGGACCTCAACCAACTTGGCGTACGACACAGGAGACAGCTAGTCAGAGACCGTGCTAGCTGGAGAGGCTTGTTGGTTGAGGCCCAGGTGCACCCCGGACTGTAGCGCCAAATAAAGAAGAAGAAGAATCAGCACAGGAGTGGATTCATCGAAATTAGCCACTAGAATAACATTAGGCGGTCTCCAGGTTTATTTTCTTTTCTTCATTGTAGTCCCTTTCAATTAAAGAGGAGCCGGTGTAAAGCACCGGGAAGTGATAGCACAAATGATCCAACCAGGATCTAAGTGGGCCACAACTGCTACAGTGGTGGAAATCATCATTACCTAACCAAACCTTACGGCACTATCACTGGAGTGCTCAATCAGTGGTAGTTGTCTGACTGTAGGTATCACAATAGACTAATATGGTCAAAGTGTGGTGGTGAATGCACAAGCAGCACTAAGTGGACTTAATTCCCATTCAAGGTTGCAATTTAGTTAAAAAAAAAAACTGTGTGGTTTTGGTGCCGCCTAAATGTAAAATAAATTCCCACACTCAAAAAAGATAATGTTCCGAAATTTACACACCTCCGAATTTTTAGAAATTTTGTCTACGCATAGTCCACCGCATAGCTTCCTATGCTAAAAAAATCCAAAGCGGTTCTTATCGCAAGCCACTGTAAAGGACGAAAAGGATATTTAAGAATTGACTATCCTGAAACAAAAGGATCCAAATTTGTTGTAAGCCTTATGTGTTTGCTGATGCAAATATTGCTCACAGCGTCTACCGGATTTTAACCCCGCTCACGCGACGTGTCGCTCCGCTAAGGGTATGTCAACAACGGTCAAGCACCTAGAGTTAAATTAAGAAATAAAGGCCATAGGATTAGGTTTTCCTTATTCGTTTCCTAATGCAAATTTAATACATTTCCAAGAAATTATTTAATTGCTCCCAACTTTTTTTACAAAGGATTTTATTTCGGAGGAATGTACGTTTCGAGTCAATCTAAGATTATTTTGTAATAAACATAAAAAATTACTGAAGACAGTTATGGCAAATGCCACGAAATATTCGTTTGCAATAGTCTCGTTTCCCTTAGTGATCCCGTCGACTCTCACTGACTTTTTCTTCTTTAATGATTCGAAGACCGCTTGGAGTTCTGTCTTCGATATGAACGGGCAACGATTAATACATTAATTTCGTTTTTTCAATTTATTTACATAAGACTGTAAGCGCTTTGAATTTTCACAGACCGTAATATCTACTTCTTAATTTGAATTTTTGGCAAACTGAGACGATTAATTCCGCAAGTAATTAATTTTTTTAGGAATTTTATTTACAGTCATTAGATATATTTCTTGAAAATTATATTTCAAACCATTTGAGTAAGGTAAACACACGCGTTCATTTCGATATGGAAATCTGAGGGTGCCGCTGTCTGACACAACATTCTCGTAAGCTAGATACAACGCGTAGCAACGCCTATCAAAAACCGGCCACGCTAACGCGCCTTTGCGATTCAGCCTTAAAGCGTTACTCTCGATTGTGCAGAATTTGGTATTGTCTATAATTATTGTGAAATAAGTTTGATTTTACAGTTTTTTGTCGTTTACAATTTGTGGTTGATGATCATCGTTTGTGCAATATAATCGAACATCAAAACAACATAGAACTGTCAAATCAGCTTTTACAGAAACCAATGTTGCCAATTTATTAAATAATTGCCTGTAAACTTATAAACTTTTTTTTTTAGTTAGTTCTCCCTTTCGGAGCCTTGAGTTCTCTTTGTACATCTAGGTGATTAACATAAACACAGCCCAACGCTTTCCTTACAGTGAGTGCTAATTGCAGTATCGTCTTGACGATGTGAAGAAATTAGATTGCGGCAGTTTTTTGCTGTCGATATGATTAGTTCCTTGGGAATGTCATCCACCGCTAGTATACAAAGAAGATGAGAGATCCGTCCTGAAGAATATCCTTTCTGGGATGTAGCTGCCCAGCTGATACTCCGATATCAACTGTGTCCGGTTCCACCCTTTCTGATGAATAATTATTATTATTTCATGTTGCAGGTAAACATCCCCATTATCAAAGATATGTGAAATAAAACTGAGCGCTGCCATCCATGTCCAACCGTGACCTCACACGAAATTCAACAATTTGACATATGACATTCAGAAATCGCTTTTTAATTTCCAAACAATACTCCAGTTAGTTGAATTAATACTCAGATTTGTCGAAATCCATTTTGTTAATTTTATGTGAATTATGGAAGCGACATTGTTGCGAAAAGCCAACAATGCGTTACGGGCTACTAGCGAACAAAAATTCAGTCATTGCTCAAGGACAATCTGTCACACTTCCATTACTACAATTTCAAAGCATCATTGACATGAAGTGAACTGACGACATTTAAACACTCATCATCCTATTGTACCCCTGTAAAATATACACGAATAATTAGAAAAGAATCGCTAATTTATTTGGGAATTTTCTTTTTGAAGTCTCCCAGCAGCGCGCTGAAAGATAGGCTTCAATAGAATGATTGAATCTTAGTCTAAGATCTTCAGTCTTCGTGTTTGGTTCTGGGAAGTAGCTCCAGCGCCGATCAAAAGTTAACGTCATTTGCGGGTATCCAATGGTGGTGGATAAGTTTAAAACTAACTTAAATCAGATGGCTGATAAATACAGTCAGAAGTGTAACGAGTACATGTAAGACGAGATTCGTTTTCTTTATAATCTTAAGCTTTTCAATTTCAATTGTCGTATTAAATATTTCATCATCTGTCGATGTGTCGAAAATTTGCTAATTTAACGGCTTTATAAAAAAAATACAACGAATAACAAACATTCAGTCGACGACATTGACACAATAATTCCCTTTGTAAAGCTGTCAATCAGAGAACAGCGCCGATTAGTGATTCCATTCTACACTCACAAGCGGGTAACGATCTTCTACTTCTGGTCCCATTACAAAAGTCCGCGCTAATAGTGTTAATAAGTGAAACTAGTCGTGAGACATAAAATGTAAACTACTCGTATCGTCAGACCCGTGGAAGTTTCCCAGATTGGTCGGTCGGTCTGGCTATTGTGTTGGTCTCAAATTGGGTTAGATTAAACGCTGTGCTTGTTGTAAACTATAGATTTTGCTGGGTTTGTATTTATTGTTAGTAAGTTTGACTGTAAAAGTCAACCAACAGGTGCGTCATTGAAACATTTGTGTATCCGGTTTGGGAAGATTATTGTTTATTTGAATAAGATGAGCTTGGATGAGCAAGGAATGCGGAGTGAATTTACTAATAATAATGTGTGCGAATTGAAAGCACTTATTGCAATGTAATTTGCAAATACTAGCATCCTGGAGATATAGAATAGACAAAAGAGAATCCTTCAATTAATATTTCAGTTGATTTAATTTGGTAGTTCAGTCTCTATTAAACTTTTCTCCTACATGTATTGTAAATGAGAAAGTGGGGGCAACATTTTCGTTTCAATATATCATTTATCTTGCCTTTTTAAACGGGCAAAAAATCTAGTGTTTTTAGAATGTACAGTACTTGTAAGAAAATACCATGTTCTGTCGAATTTATACCAATGCAAATTATATTGTGTTTAGAAAAACACGGATATACACAACAACAGGGGTCGATTAACGGCATCCGTGAAGGGAGCCTCCATTATACGGACAAAAATTACGTTACTACATACTATAATTTCATACGAATGCTAACGGAATGTAATTATTATTTGTAGGAAATATTGTAATAGAGTCGTACGTAGTAAATGTCATATGTCACTTGTGAAATTATTTATGTAAATACCTATAAGAATTGGAACTGCTTACATTTTGAGTTCCTCTGAATCAGAAGATAATAAAAGAACAAATTACCCGATGACAATTAAGATTTAAATTAACCCTCAGGAACTACCAAGCAAAACGTACGTAAATCACACCTCTAGTTTCAGATCCATTTAACGGTTGAGCTTCCATAAGGAAGCATTAAAACATGCTCTCTCTAAACTTGACCAAACCCCTCATTTTCCACTGCAGTACCTCCTGGCCCGCAATTAGCATCGACACCTTTACTGTTGACGAGTGGAAGGTTCAACACTCTTCCGATATCGACTATTTGATTGGGATGGCTCGTTTTTGCGTGAAATGCATGATCCCAAACTACCTTAACGTATATATGTTCATGTGTCCTATAATCCCAAAATACACGAGTTTCGATCAAGATCTACACGTAAACAGGTGCGATGGTCCGACCCCAAGTTTTTATATTACCTAGCTCCAATATTCCACATAAGGATGAATGGATATAAGAAAATGGTTTGAAATAAACATTTTGTAGTAAATGCAAACAAAGAAAAAGACAAAGTTAGTTTGACATTTATGGAGAAATTCATTTAGTTTTCAGATTGAAATAGGATTCGAAGTTTCAATTTACAAAAAAAAAGTCATCATCAGGAATGAGGAATAACAACATTAAAGACAAATCTAGCAACGCAGTGAAGCTTGTCAAGTTGGCCACCTCTCGAAGTTTAAGAGTATATAGCATCACTAAGAAAATTCCATACAAATATTCCTCCAAATATCTCTGCATTTTGGCTATCTATCTTGGCCGCACTTTTTGATTCTCGTGTTAAATCTAGTTGAGATATGTATATGTAGACAACTTCATCTCTGCAGTTGTGAATAACTTCAGTGCTTCTCTGACATTCGTGGAGAAAGGAAAAAGCAGGCACCCTTAATTTGGCCAACGACTGGATGGCGCAGTTGGTAGAGTGCCTGCCCCTGGTTAGCGGGGTCCCCGGTTCGAATACCAGTGAATGCAAAGTTAATACGCCTTTATCTGGTTTTCAAAACTGGTCCAGTCACCATTTGCCGTTGGGATCAAATTAACGGCACTACTACTGGAGTTAGTCAATCAGTGGTAGTAGTCTGACTAGGAGTATCACAATGGACCAATATTATGGCCTACGTGTGCTGGTGAATGCACTAGCAACCCCCCTACCTAACCTAACATAATTTGGCCACCTCTGTAAGTTGACTAAAAAATTATCACACCGCAGCTGGCCAACTTGTACATGTCTCACTGTATTAGAAGAAATAGAAGGTGGAAAAAGTCGAAAAGAAATTTGAGGAAAATATAAAATTGTATAACGCACGATGTGTAAAATCAAAAATACGAACACATTTGAAGATTATATTTGGGAAATACGAAACGCTTAATAAATCCCTAACTTTTCTGCGGAAAAGCCTCTATAACTGATTTAATGTAATTATACAATTATATGTTATCTTGAAAGGCTAACTGACGTCTCACATGGATTCCCCTCTTCAGCTTGAAGGTTTTATAAAGCATTGAAGACACAACTCCATCTCGTTCGAAAGCAATTTTATGTTCTATGTACATTGCATATTGTAAATTTATTGAGACAATAAACCTCACTCACGCAGTCGTAGTTGAAAGAAGAAAGCTGTTTCTCATACAGTGGACGTCCAATATAACGAATGATATAATGTCTGTGGTTCACTAAAATTCACCAAAACTTCGTCGTAGAGAAAGATTTTTTGTACTACTTCTATACAATATTAATTAATAAATGGAAAAACATTTACAAAAACATTCCGGATGCTATGGCTAAGCCACATTATGACTAGATATCTACTTAGAATAACAATATTGCATGAAACAAGAATGAACGTTAAAGAAATAAGTTAGTTACTCAGTCACAAGTTCGTCATATCGGATAGCAAGTTTGTGGGAACGTTCATTATTAAGAGAATATACTGGATGTCCACTGCATTGATTTTTGTATCCATTTTCAGAATTCTCCTACATGTATTGTAAATGAATACCTCATAAGGACACAGTTATGGCCTATCCTCTATCCGAAGCAATCACGCAACCCAATCGCCATCATTGAGCCCTGCGCCCTTAGAACTTACGCATCAAGATTGGGTCTGTCATATAAAGACTTCTGCAGATACTGCAAGGAAGAGGAAGAAGATGAAACTTCTTTGTAATTGCAGCTACCTCTCAACCCGAAGCGAAATCAGTTAAGTGCGTACTTTTTCAATAGACTGGCTTATCTAAGCAACATTATTGTCAGTCATCTCCATCGCTCTATCAAGAGCTCCCAACTGGCTTACGGAATAGGACCGACTAGATCCGCGCGGTATCACACAGGCTTACATTGGCCTAAGTGTGACTTCTTCTGCTTGCTGGCAGTGAGCCACTCTAACCTAGGTAGGTAGGAGGGGCTGCTAGTAAGAATTCGACAGCACACTTGGACCATATTTTGGTCAAATCCACAGTCTGACTACTGACACTAACTGTCCACTCCAGTGATAGCGTCGTAAGTTTGATCCCACCGGCAAAAGGCAGACTGGACCAGATTTGGCAACCAGATAAAAGCGTATTAACTTTGCTTTTACTGAGATTTGAACCAAGAGCAGGCTCTCAACCAACTGCCCCATCCAGTCGTTACTCTACCGAAACTAAAAGTCGTTACTCCTTACCGAAAATAAATCTGTTTTCGTTTTCGAAAACAAATGTATTCATATTTATATTCTTTGCCATTGTCCATTTTAATATTTTTTATCATTTCCATCTATTAGCAACCGTCTATTTTCGATTCATTTATGTACTTACATGCATTTGCTTTTAATTACAGTTGTTGAAGTTCAATTAGAGCGCAATTAATGACACTTCTGAATTGTGGGCTAACAGTCCAGTTGACGTTTGCTTATCATTACCGCATCATCAAAACGTCCCTTAGAGCCGGAAGCGAGTATTAAAAATGCATGCATCATGCAGCATCATCTGTGTTTCAGCACGCAATCTTTGCATACGGCTAACAGCATTATTGCGAACTTTTGTAATGTTATTTACACTAGCTTCGCATGCACGAGTTTGTTTGAGCCCCTTAAAATGGTTATAACGACATTGCTTGTGACATTATAACCATTAGTCCATGAACTTCTTTTTCTTTTTAGCTTTTCATTTAGAACAAAGTCTTTTAGTGGAGACAAAATTTTGTGAATGACCAAATGGAGTTTTTTATGAGAGTAATACGAAGGATAATAGTCCTTGAAACTCACCTTGAAAGTAGATTAATTGGTCTTATATTTTATTATTTAAGTTTAGATGTTCATATATGCAGGTGTTCTGTCTAAATCGGCGGCCTACTACGTGACAATTTAGAAATATGGTCTTTCCGCACGAGACGACCACAAGCCTTTATGGGTCTTATTAAGGACAAGTAATATGTAACCATGTTAAACTGGACACGCTTCTAATCACCCCCTTGCATGTTCGAGTTGTTAAAAAATATTTCAGCTTTGCTATGATCATCTAGCCTTTTCAATTTATTTGACTTTATTCTGAAGCTATCATTTTTGTTTGTCCATGTTTTACAATTGAGCAACAAGATCTAAGTTTGCTTGTGCTTCTGAATGCACTAGCAGCCCTCCCTACCTAACCTTTGGCACACGTTAAGCCACATTTTCACATTAATATATTCGTTTTTACAGAAATCCAAAGACTTCCTCATCTCTCTCTCTCTCTCTCTCTCTCGCTCTCTCTCTCTCTCTCTCGCTCTCTCTCTCTCTCTCTCTCCAAAGTGAGAGAGTAGACGTATGTATAAAGTAAAAATGTACTAGTCATTTACGGATCCAAGCCATGTAATTAACTAACGTCAACACTAGTAAACATTTCTCTGGCATCACATGTGACTTTAACATTCTGAGATTTTGATTAAGTATGGACTCATCTCCATAGAATTTGGGTTTCAGTATCCATATCCGACAACCGATTATGCCAATAGTTCAAGTCAAGTTAACTTTTGTGCTTCTATTATTTTACTATTGGTACCTTTCTGATTTCCAGGATCACTGAGGTATCGCAACCGTACCTTAAAGTCTCTCCTTAAAATCTTCTCTCTTCAAAACGGTATACATCCTTAGAATCACGAACAAGTGTAGATAAACGGGGCTTGTAATATAAAATCAGATAACACAACCGTTTACGGCGAATTGATAATGAATATAAGCAGAAGGATTTCCTTCATATTTTGCAAGTATGAGTATATCCTTTTCTTTATCAATACGGCCCATTGTTCATATTACACAGTTGACATTATACTTTTTCAATTATTAATAATAAAGATGTTTTGCTTTAGCCAAGAATAAGAACAGCGCGTTCGGGCTTTATTTAGACACACAATTTTGAGTTTTCTAGTCATCTGGCATTAAATTGTCATATGAAGGAAATTAATGAATTCGATGTTTTGCATGTGTAATCAGTGCGTTCAATTAAACCCAATAATGCACCATTTACTTCAGACAAAAATAAAAGCGCTTTTGATTACACACTTAGAGAAACACAACACTTAGAGTTGTGTTTCTTTTTACATTTAGTGTAACAAATTTGATCACAAATGACGAATGTAGCAACCATGGATGGTGAATATGCCTGAAACACAATTTACACAAGCAATTCAAAAGCTATTCGGAATCACAAAATACTGCGTCGCGCTACGTGTGTTAAAAATTTAAAGAAATAAAAGGAATGTCATTTGCGTGTGTATTTTTAACATATGTCAAGGATTTCTCTTGCCAGGATCTGACGACATGTGAAGATGTGGTCTATTATTGACTTCCCCGGACTGAAGTCACACTGATAAGGACCTAACAGGTTGTTTATAAACCGCTTCAAGTGGACATACAAACATGGAAGAATAGATGTTGTACGCAATGTTAATGAGACTTATTCCTCTTTAGATGGCGCGAAGGTATCATTTTTTGTGGATTGGGCAAACGATATTAAGGTTTCACTCGTCGGTCATGATTTCCTCGAAAGATGTATTGAAAAAGAGCTAGTGCATGAAGTACCTGGCTACAGGTAGAAGTGATGGTTTGGGGAGAACCCAGTTACCAATATGTGCAATTTTAATGGCACAACTTTGTTACCATATTTGTAAGGTGTATTTTGAAATCTCTAAATCCAACCTGAGGTATGTTTTAAGCCTGTAAAGGAATGCAAAAGTAACGAAAATTTGAGTAGTATTTGAGAGTTTAGCTTAGTATTGAGAGTTACTTCATTATCCTTAGTAGTTACTTTCTTCAAAGTTGATATTTCTATGTTAAAATATAAACTTCTGATTTTAGGACCTCAAATAGGAACTCAACAGAATAAAATATTTAGGTAAGCACGAATGATATCTACTTTTTTGTTAATTACATGAAACAAACACCCATAATGGCAGTATGATCATATGAAAGATCACAAAAATTAACCATACAAATAACCATAGTTTATATTAGCAGAACAGTTTTCATTACCTGCCTCTTTAAAAACCACAAAGGAATTATTCTAAATCAAAACAAAGGTACTCCAAAAATTTGGATTTTCAAAAAGAACGGATAACAAACAAATGGATAGAAACGTTACCATAACCCATCGATATATATCGATACGAATAAATAAATCTTATTGTATACCATCCTAAGCATACCTTTCCGGATACTAGATAAATAGCGATACGATAGTATTTCACACACAAAATTCTAAGCAGGCTCTTTGCATTCAAGAGAGATACAACACATAGAAGGAAAGGATATATCATCAAACCATATCGATGCGTGATGTGGCACAACACATCAAAAACGGTATAGGGACAATGTATACTAGAAGATAAGAGAGGAAAGTAAGCGCACCGATGTCGGTTGTCGTTAGTACATGTAGGCAAAAAAGGTAACGATACCTTAATAGTAACGATATACATTGAGGAGTGATGTTTCGTTATATGGTACTTCATTGAATACTCGTTACTCGGAAACGAATACATACTCAACAGAATAAAATATTTAGGTTAGCACGAATGACATTGTTACGAATGAAATAGTTACAGCACAATTAAGACTTTAGGTTCTTAAAATCCGTCATAAAAATCGCATCAAGTAAGTTGATCGATCGTAAGCTGTCTGGATTTAGCAAGAGCCGTATAGCCCCAAAATAAATTTGTCAAAATCTCTTTCTCATCTATGTTGTTGCAACTGCGACAATGTGTATTTTGTGGATACATACTTTGACGGCATGATCTCTTATCAGCCAGTGTTCCATACAGACCGATACTAATCCAGTGATATCAAGAGACGGGTTTGTAGCATAGCAGGAGATCTTTTGTTTTAGTATTTAGGCCATGTTTTGTTGATGTTGCACAGTTTGTCAGTCTGTCCCATCTGAGGTCTGCGACTTTAAGTAAGTGCGTGGAGATATTAGCATTGACTGTTTGTGGAGAGGTGTGCACCTCCTCTGTAAGCGAGCACTGAATTATGCCTAGCCAGTTCATCGGCTTTCTCATTTCTTGGGATATCACTGTGAGCTGACCTTCTTACGAAGCAAGTTCAGTCCGACCTTCCTGTATTAATTTAATATTTGAAGTAAGAGAAGGAATAGCTTTAATTGCCGCTTGGCTATCAACACATATATGGCAAAATTATTTGTGTGTAAGTTAAGAAGATGACACGCTTCTCGAATTGCAAATAGTTCCCCATGGAATTCACTAAAATTGCCCGGCGGTCTGTAGTCTTTGGAATTGTTCAGGAGTTCTGAGAACACGGCCTCCCATCTTAGAGCCGTCAGTGTAGATTGTCCAATTAAAATCCCTGCACATCTGCAGGGATCCTCTTTTTCAGGATTTAGAGTGTCAAAGCCGTTTTTTAGGTTAAGTCTGGGACACGTATAATCTGTTGAGGAGGATAAGACTTCGCTCGGTTTTATATCAAGGACGGTGCTGTCTAGCACCCAGACGCTCTGAGATGTGTGTTGAAGTGTTTTAATGTGTAAGTCTAAAGGTAGAAGATGTAGCATTACCACATATTAAGAGCGTTTAACTGTGGCGACCGAAGAGCGCTTGTAGTGCCAATGCATGATGTTCCTTGTACCTTGTTGTATTAAGTTTTGTGTTTGACCTTGGCCACAAAAAGGAAATTATCTTCTCAATGAATGTCCAGGTAATATTCAGTCCACCTTGCTTTTATTGATTCAGTGGACGGATGTTTTTTTTGATTGACTTAACGAATATGCCATTTGAAATCGATGTGAACTTGGTTGCATTTGAAAAATAGGTAAAGTTGAACATAAGGCTTAAGTGTAATTTGGCTATGAAGTAGGTTTAAGAGTGGTATCAGCAAATTACCCTGATACTGTAAGACTGCCTTTCACATCACATCCAGATTCAAATCAGCATGTGTCTCTGTTGCAATTGCTATAGAATATATCGCAATTGTTCATCCTCGCCAATTTTCACCGAGCTTCCTGGAGGGAATGTCCGCTTTTTAGAAGTTCAGTATATGGAGTCTTTGAAGTGCAAACATACCTACAATTTGCGAACGAGTAAGAGACCATTGTATATCTGTGGTATTTTGGATATGACTGACAACAAATTCCCTGAAGTCACCGATAGACTGAGACGAATTATGTGTATGACTTGAGAAAATTCTTTGGAGACATCACGGTAACTGAACAAGGTTTTTTTGTCGTCACCAATCAGTGATCACTGTGTCACCTCCATTGTGCACCGTAGATATTCGAAAACCTCCAATAAGTCACATGCAAATAATATTTCCGATGCGACTCTGATTAGAGGAAAACATTCAAACGATTTTCCGCCGTCTTTTCACATACGGGCTATAATTACACTCGGTCACGATGAAAATTGCTACCCGCTTGGGCGAAAAACAAAAAGCTCCAGCATTGTATTTCGAAAGCAATACTTCAGCCAAACAAATGACCGGGTACATGGCTCAAGTGTGGATACACATTTTGAACGTACCTTCAGTTTGGCCAAGACCATTTGCCACAAAAGGTTGTGGCATATGTTACACGACACACTTGTTGCGGGTCGACGAACAACGTCGGTATCGAGTTTGTTGTTGCGCGCATATCGTAATTGTGTTTTTTTTAACTCTTGTGAAGTGTATATGGATATGGCATCGGAAACAGCTTGAATTAGTCGTGAGTTGATTTGAGCGTTCTGTTACGAAATCTGACGCAGTCGCTACTCCGGTTGGTGGTTTAAAATTCGCATTGGTAGCTGTGAAATTATTCAGTGGCTTAAACGATAATATAATGATCCAAAACGGGTTTCCCATTCAAAGTATAACATTAAGAGGAATTAATATGTTTATTATGGTGAATTATATTAATCTTTGGAGTTTCGCAAACAATCCGAAGCGGTTCCATCATCGATCTGCTGTTCGAAACTGGTTTCTTTTTGGGGGTAAAGCGCTGCAGGTTTCTATCTACGTTCTTCAGCGCTGCCAGAGTGTGTCTTCTCCTCCCTGGCATACGACTCCAACGTTAATTGTTGACCCATCACCCATCACTATTCTCCAGCAAGAATTGATATTTCATCACAGACATCGACCATGTCAGTGTTTTGTTCTGTGCTCTTACGAACATACTCGAATGATCATTAGCAGCACTAAAAATTCTAATAAGTGGGGGGCACCATTGAATGACAATTGTCGTTGAGCTTAGACGAGGAATTACTTCTTATGCAATCTCACCGAACAATGACTTTAATTTATTGAAGAATTTTAACACCAGTGCGAATTGAAAGCCAGTGACTCTGCGAACAAGTTTCTGTCTCCGGATAAATTGCACAAAGCTTAAACGTCTATGGTGTGATTATTTGTGTGGCCTTCGGTTCACAATAATTGTAGACTCTTGTCTACTAGCGTGAGAGGGAACTAGGCGAAGAAGATGTGTCTTTGTAAAGTAATGATTTCTTTAACATCTTTTTCTTATTCTTATGATTTCATCAGTTTCCAGTTTAAATTCAAAGGCAAACAGAGTTCAAAGTCGTCAAAAATGATCATCAGATTTGCCTACGGAAGACAACAATTATTTATAAAAGTCATTAAGTAGTTGTCTCTCGTGATGGCTAGATAATTTAAGATCAAAGAGACCGGCGGAGAACCGAAGCATGACCAGTTCTTCAATTTAATTTATTATACTACTACTAAGTGTTATTATCTTTTTTTTTATAGAACGAGTGTAGGCGATTATTATCAAAGGGGGTGCGAAATAACTATTTCTTGAAATAAATTGGTTCACCCGTGGACTTTCACTTTTTTGTGAGTACAATTAATACCTGATATTTTCAGGGTAGTTTTGTTATTTTCTTATGGAAACAATCTTTATTTTCCTCATTTTTTTTTGCTTTTTAACAAATTCAAAATTATTTCAATTTTCTCAAAAACTAGAAGACATAAAACCATTCGCATTTTTGTGTCGGATTCAGAATTGATATAATAATTGACCACAAAAAGTCAATTAAGCACTTCATTTCACAATTTTGGAAAAAAAATTGACTAAGCTTTTTTTTTTTTGAATGAAAACTATTGACATACAGAAATGACCCCTATTCCGCTTGTCGTTTTATTTATTTGACTCGAGACGTTTTAGGAGTCATGTCATTTTGTAGTCGTTTAACGACTCGACTTCAACTACATTTATGTGTGGGATACATTCTATACTAACCGCCAATCGAAAATTGAGTCTTTGTTATGACAACAGCCTAACAACGACTTTTGTAACACAAAATAGTGTTTGTTAAAACAAAATTCTGAGGATCGACATTATTTTTCTTAACGATTTTATTCAATTAAAATTGAAAATATTCACATTTACCATGGTTTTACTTATTTATCCACAGATCTAAAATAAATATATGTTTCGTTTTTTTTCAATGAATTTCTTTCTGGCGATACACCGATTTTGTCCCCAGAACAGGTCGCACCATCCAAATAACTTAAGTCATCTCTTCTCTTCATATGTGAATTATTGGGACCTGAAGTTGATGCATCCGAATGAAGTTCTGACATCTGGTACATCGTGATTGCCACCGGACACTTTTTCTTCGGGGTCTAGTGTTTCATGTAGTGAAAGAAGACCAGCTACAGCTTCGATTTTACATTTACCATACTCTTTTAAAATTGGTAAAATAGTTAAATAGTGTAATTACACCAAAAAAGTTAAAAAAGGCAAAGAAAGTTACATAACACAACTCTCAATTACAACTCTTACTTTGAGTCGTTAACAAAATTCTAAATGTTTGATAATGTTAGTTAGTTAGTTAGTTAGTTAATTAGACTATTTTATTTCAAAAAAAGTGACTGCTTACAATTTTCATTATTATAACAGTCTATATGGTTTGGCCTAGAGGCCGTCTACCAGATTGACATTAAAAGGAAAAAATACGTTAAATACTTATATAAACCAAAAAATATATGCTGTTTGTTTCATTATATAATGCTCTAGTTACTTAAAAACTTTCATTAATTATGCAGTTCCTGTAGCGCAATGCGTTGACTGTGTAGTTGTAGAGTAAGTCCCAACCTCTGCCACCATTCAAGATATTTATTGCTTCCTTCTCAAGAAATAAATCCTTTCTTGTAGATTGTGGTTCATTTTGCTGTAGTAGGCTCTGTATTGGGATGACTGGGCTTCATTTACAAATTTGTCAAAAATTCTGTGGCCAGTTTTTGATTAGTTTTTGACGAGATTCCGTACTTATATAATTTATAGAAAAGCATTTCTCGCGGGATGGAGTCAAAAGCCGCACGAAAACTCACGAAGAAAGCGTATAATTTTGTACGTTTCATTTTGTATATATCTGCAATATTTTCTAGTGAGAATATCTGACCTATGGTAGAATAGTTTCTACGAAAACCAGCTTGAAATTCCTATAAAATGTTTCTATTTTCCACCCACTTCGTAATTCTATTGAAGAGCGCACTGGCAAACAACTTAGCAGATGTGTTTAAGAAAGATATTCCTCTATAGTAGTGAACAATTTTTGTAGTACTCAAAAGGAATACGGTCAATTCCTGACGCTTTATTTTTCTTCGAGTTCACGATCGCAACTTTTAGTTCTGAGGTGGTAAATGGAAACCCAGGTTATAGGTGCTGCATACTGAAATGGGAGGGATATCTTCGGTGCATTGAGAAGAGTTTTAAAATGGTATCTTAATTGCTCTGCTTGAAGTCCTAATGAAATTGAATTGGTTTTTCTTTTAATAAGCTTAACCGCTTTCCAAAATGCACCTGATGATCTCGACCCATTTATCAAGGCTATATTTTGTTCTTCGTAATGTAGTTTTTTTGCATTGCATAGTTCCTTGAATTTTTTATTTGCATCCTCGTAAAGATTTCTAAATGTGCTACAACTTTTCTTTCTTAATAATTTAAGAAACAAGAATGAAATGCTTCTAGCCCGCATGCACTCGTTATCGAACCACTTCTCTTAACTCTGTCAGCACCTCAATCCTAGGTACAGTATTTGCCTCTTGCAATTTTCTGAGTTCTGTGTTAAGGATATGATTATAGAATTCCCGATACCTATCTTTCCATATCAACTTAGGGAGAAGTCCTATTTCCGTTATATTTTCTGCATTTTGGACGCTTGAGACTTTGAACGAAACTTCTAAAGGTATATGATCGCAGTAGGTTTTCATTCCAACCTGAAAGTTTTTCAGGTGATGTATGCAATTTCCAGATATAAGGCAGTAATCGATTACTGAATTAGCTGTACCTTGCAGTCCCAACCATATGTCGTTTAAGTTGTCGTTTTGTGACACTTAATCGACAGGCGTAATACCGAATCTTGACAAAACTTGGAGAAAAATTACGTGCCACAGGATTAGAATGACTATTGCCACTTAGTGACGTAAAACGACAACTGGAATAAAGATCTCAAACAGTTGTTTAGTCATATGTCGTTAAACGACAAGCGTAATAGTGGTGATTATATATATTTTTTCATTTAAAGTATTTTTTCCCTAAAAAAACCACCTTAATGGGGCGGGTCTACGTTGCCACCCCCTCACGTAGTAAAAAAATATATTTATTTTTGCCCCCTCTAAAAAATACCGCTCAATTTTTGCCCCCAAAGTTACCACAACAATTATGTAACACATTTTGTAGTTCATTCTTAAAAACTAAAGTTTTAGTAATGTGTTCGATTGATGGAAACCATTCACTTTTTTAATTCCTCAAAAATAGATGTTTTGCAGACGTGTGATGTACAGTGGCAAGGAAATTGGATATGTCCTTTCAGTTTTTGTGGTTTTTCGTCAATAAAAGGTTCAAATCGGTCGAAAAGAACCAATTTTAATGAGCTCTTAGAGCCTACTTTTCAGTTATTGGGTGGTGTGAATAAAAACTGAGTGTGAACATTTCCTCAGAATTTTGGAGTAAATGATCCATCTGATGTGAATAAAATTTTATTTCGTTAAGTTTAACGAATCCTCTCCTCTCAAATATTTTGAAAGCTGATTCTTTCCTCCGTTGTGGTGTGAATAAGGATAGAATATGCTCAGATATCGCTAGTAGAAGTTGAGTGTGAATAGAAGGTGACATCAAGAGAGAAAAAAGTCAAACAAATTTAAAATAATGGAAAGTACTGCGTCGGAAGAGGAATACTTTGACGGATTAAACCTTAATCGTAAAAAAAGGGAAATCTGGAATGGACGACGACGATATCATCAAGTGTTTGCAAAAAGCAATCTGAGTTGAAAACTATGGAAGAAAAAGTAAAAAAAAAATCAATGGGTTTGACTTGAAAATCTCGCAAGTAAAGAAAAATCATTGATAACACGAAAGCCAGCGTCAAATCAAAAGGCGATAGGAAAAAGACGGGAAATCTTCCCATTACATTGAAAGAAAAAAAACAATCAAAGGTATGGCATAATCACGGGTTTCTTCAAGAATATCGGAAAGGAAATGATTACTTAACCATTCCATGTTATCATACGCGAATCTATACACGTTCTTGAAATTATCCCCTGTGTCACCGAAAGGACATGAGTTAAAATTCTTTTTTTTTCTCATTGTGTTTAAAAACGTTATTGCATATATTTTGCACGCACCTTTACCCGACTTTGCACTCACCCTTAAATGCCAAGAACTCTAGTTTTCAAACGTCGACTGAAGGGAGGGTACCTATTTTGAGAATACTTTTTATTCACACCAAATTGAGTATTTCCTTTAACAAAAATACTCGATTCATGTGTTCTTACTCGGAGTGTATTCTCAGTAATTATTCACACCACCCATTATCACATAAAAGCTAACTAACTCGTCCTTTACCTTGCAATAAGGCCTATACGGATCGCATTGTGTGTTGTGGTCTTCTGCATCCATAGCTCTGGTTTGAAGCCACACTCTGTTAAATGAAAAGCATTGAATTCCAAATTCATTATCTGAGCGAAAATGGAATAGAAATCATGTTTTAAAATGTGAATGTACTTTACCACACCAATGTTATTACCCTAATGGGACATCCCCATTCGGATTTTCCTGCAAATTCGAAGCTTCCCAATGAACACAAGTAGAACTAGCAATTATAAGCGAGAAAAGAATACAATGATAGTCGATCAGGGCGTCGTTAGCTGTCTTTGAAGATCAAATTAACATTACATTTGAATAATGTGTGCCTTTTGTTCAATGACTTGGTTTACTGAACATTTTTTTGTAAACAAGGGAGTGTGAGTAGTCATGTCAACCATTGTGTGAATGCGGTTCCATCCTAAAAAATAAAGGAACGATCAGTCTTGCCTTTGATTAGTTTCAGAGTTCAATGGAATGCACTTCATTACCTGAGTTATGCATTATTAATTAGTTTTGGAGAGGATTGGACTTTCAATCAAATTGAACTGGCCAAAACATTGCCAATTTAATTTCAACATTCAAATCATTTGACCAAGACATCCGCCCCATAGTTTAGTAAATCGTGATTTTTACATCAAAAGTTCAGATTCGTATTAAAATCTACAGATTCAACGGAACCCTTAAACAGTGCTATAATTAGTGCCCACAATAGAGTGCCGACAAGATAAATTAATTGTTTTCTCTCTGGTCAACCTCACAATTGTGGAATGAATGATATGATATATGGTAAATTAATGCTAATATCGGCGCTGGAAAAAAACCTGACATCACAATTCAATGACCCCTTTCTTACCACAAGACAAATTAATGTGTACACACGGGCTTACTTAATTATTCACACTTGCATTATTTCCATAAATCTTGCTTGTTCTTATCCCTCTCAGTGTTTTCCACTTTAATTTTTCCAGTGTCACATTCAGATGAACCGTTTTTTATATTTAAAGTGATGGGACTTTACAATTTCACTGTAAACGCACAATTAAACTTACGACCAAACTCTTAAAATCAAAACGTTCAGCAAAAAACAATATTTTTATCTAAATATTTAGAAATAATTACAATATATTACCATAATTATGAGTCTGCGACGACATTTACGTAGTCAATTATTATTTCAACCGCTTTGTTGGCCTTGACACCGAGTTGGCCTTCCTGAATACAGATCCTGCAAGTTTCAAAATTGACCTACAGTGGCTCAAATTGATATTTGTACACCCTCCTATGAATACGTAGTAGTCTGAAAAACACAAATTGCACATGTGATTGAAGCCTGTTTTTTTTATTAGTAAGTAACAACATTCTTCTTATCCACTGCCAGAAACAAAAACAACAATTAGTTGCAACCAATAAATAAAATAAAAATAACAAAGAACTCCTAAGCAGAAGGAGATGTTACAAAATAATGACAAAATATGTTTTTAGTATTTGGTGGGAAGTCACCGCTTTCAAACTATTTGGGATAGACCTTACCAATTTTTCGCAATGAGATGGTGTTATATTCTTCAATTCCTCTGAAAGAGCTTTTTTCAGGTCATTGCGGTTTGAATTGATTTTCGATCACATTAAGGTCTGGGGCCTATTTCACAGAACATACATCTCATACATTGTATGATTCTGACACTTGTGCTGTATGATTTCTGTTTCTCAGATTTGTTGTATGTGCCGCTGTAATACAACATGTATCACCTAAAGTTTACACTGGAAATATGGGAAAGTTGTAGGACTCTGTTTCACAGAAAAATATCAAACATTTCATACAGCACTTAAAACTGCTGTAGTCACTACAAAAATGAGTTTTCAAATGAAAAATATACAGAAATAAGCATTTTTGGTAAAAAAAAAAGCATAGAAAATTGCATGATATGTATGATGTATGACAGTTTTGTATGTTGTATGAAATGTATGCGATGTACGATCTGTGCATTAGGCCCCTGGTGATTGTGGGGGAGTTTCAATCACGTGAGGGCTATTATAAAGCAACCATGAAGGCACTTTCCAGGCCTTGAGTTTAGGATCGTTGTCTTGATTAAACTGAAAGCAGTTTGTCGAGACTTTCTTTTAAATTTGTTGTTAGAATGCTTAAATATTCATCGTGGTTCATAATATAATATATAATAATAATATGGGTGGCGCGACAGTCCGAGGTGGACCTGGGCCTAGCTTCTCAGCAACCACTCGTGTTGTGCGTGCTATTGTTCTTTTACGCGTGGAAGGGACCTACAGTTTAATGCCGACTCCGAACGGCGAATTTGAGAAGCTTTTTCTAGACAGGAATACTCTTTGAGCATTGTCAGTGACTCGAAAGAGGTGGAGCCGTGAATTATGATAGGTGGTAAATTCGGGTATCGAACCTGGCACCCACTGTGTAGGAGTCGACGCACTTACCCACTACGCCACGGCGACCACATCCTGGTTCATAATCCCCTGAATGAAGCAAAGGTTGCCAGTTCCAGCTGCTGACATATACCCCCATGCTTGACGGTTGCTCGCAAATTCTTGTCTTTCAGTTCTGCATTCGGTTTTCTCCAAACGGTGAATTCATCTGCAAATATAACTGTTCTCTCCAAAACTCAAAGTCCTTATGAATGTTGACAATTGCGAAATCATTCCTTTTGGCTTTATTTTGTTTGGAAATAAAGGGCTTTTCTCTGGCAGTTCGACCATGGTAATTGTTTTTCCTTAAAAACATTCGGATAGTTTCTGCACTGAAAGTTTTTTCCGAGATATTTAAGGAGCAAGTTTAGGAGTACTGATCATTGAATTTTGCTTAACTTTACGTAAGATCCATCGTTCATCAGCATCAGTAAAAATCTTCCGAGCGGTTTTCTTAGATTTGTTTAAGATACTGTTTCGTTCTTTAAATCGTATCACGTATAGTACTGTAGAGTGACTTCTATCGACTACTTCTGCAATTTCTCGTAAACCTGCACCTGCACCTTTTTGATGGTGCAAAATCATCAAGTTTCTTACTTCCAATGATATCTGACCACGTTGTCTACCCATTTTAAAGTCAACCTTACCCTATGTATGCATACTTGCAAGAGGATCCCCGGTTCCAAATGGGGACTCAATCCGAAAATGTCACACTGGGTACATACAGTAGTTGTCAGACCAATTCTAACATATGGTATCCTTGTTTGGTGACCAGCGTTATGAAACCCATTCAATCTTAGAAAGATGGGTAGTATACAAAGATCTGCGTGCATTTGCATTACGGGTGCACTTCGCTCCACACCTTCAGCCGCCATGTAAACAATGCTACAGCTACTTCCCATGGACATTGACGGGAAGTTGGCGGCTACCAAGACAGCAATCAGGTTGAGGGAATGCAACCGCTGGAGCAAAATGCACAGTTTAAGTCACATGGCAATAATCACGAATGCGAACATCCCAAAGCATACAGATTATATAGCGACGGTCGTAGACTTTGAATTTGGGTATAAAACACTCATCCCAAATAGAGAAGACTGGGCACCAGAGGTAGACAGAAAAGCTACCTATCTGGAAGTATACACAGACGGATCCAAAACGGAAGAAGGCACCGGAGAACCGCAGGAAATATCCTTCTCTATCCTTCTCCAGGCAGAAGTAAAAGCTATCCAATAGGCTGCCCGCTTTCTGTCAATGAACCCCATAAACAGGCTATCTTTCGTTATATACATAGACAATCAGGCGGCCATGAAGGCTCTGCATACACCATTAATCAAATCAAAGATGGTAAAACCTTGCAGACTATCTCTTAGGGAGATAGCGGTCAGATGAAACTTATTCTATGCTGGGTCCCTGGGCATAGTGGTACTCCAGGCAACGAATGAGCCGACGAGTTAGCTAGAATAGGGGTGGGTTTGCCAATGGCAAGTAATCAGAACACCCTATACCCCTCTCTTCAAGTAATTAACACTTTGTTACTTATAGATGCCATCAAGGCCGCCAATCGGAAGGTGGATGGAATTAGATACTTGGAGGACTTCAAGGCTGATATGATCTTCAATAACTATCAAAAAAAACATGAACACTCTTAAAACTAAATAGGAAGGAAGTCAGCAATGTAGTTGGCATTATTACTGGCCTTTGCACACACGCAAGGAGAATGGGAACGCCCTACAATGACTTTTGTAGGAGCTACACTACCTCGGCGACCGGCCCAGCACTTGCAAATACTAGGAAAAGTACGCTAGGCAGCCTTAAGGAAATGTCTGGCATTAAAGGACATAGCATATAATATATATATTTATAAAAAATACTAATTGGCTGTACCCCAGCAAAGGAGTGCATCATCCAGGATATGCCACTAGCATACCAGTAGGTATCTTCAGGTGTAATTGCCGATTCGTGACATTAGAATGGATCCAATCGTGATCTAATGGGCCAGAAGTGCTTTAGTTGTGGCAATCACATAAGCCTAACCTAATCCACTCTCTTGTGTATAACAATGAAATGAACATCATAGTGTGCTATTAGCATGCCTAACAGGACACAGTACAAAGCACAAAGCACCGCTACCAACTTGGGTGAACAGTATGGCACAAGAATGTTGTACGAGTTTTACTTTGACGGTTTACGTTTGACGTATTTTAAGATTTATTTATTTTTATTTATTGGTTGCGACGAATTGCTTTTTATTTTTAGCAATTGATAAGAAGAATGTTGTTACTTACTAATAAGAAAAACAGACTTTGATCACATGCGCCTTTTGTGTGTTTCATGCTTTTACGTATTCAGACGAGGGTGTACGAGTTTTACTTGGGGCCGCTGTAGTTTGGCCAATCCTACAGGAAAGCTCAGCATTGCTCCTTCTATCACTCGTGAAAAAACCGCGAGCTACTTAAACTTCTCCACCTGCTTCATTGGGACTCCACTCCACTAACAGGTAGAGTGCATGTAGAACAGTCGATCTACGTTAACCTTCATCCCAGCATCCGCACAACAAACCTGTCGAATGCGCACTGCAGTTCCGTCTGCGAGGATGTAAGAATATCTATGTCATCCGCAAAAAGAAGATGACTTACCCTCAACTGTCCCAATGTGAATCATTACTCGCCTCGGCTGCGCTGCATCATCGAGTCTAAATATATAAATAAAAGGACAGGCGACAAGACGCAACCTTGGCGAAGTCCAGACAAAAAAGGAACTCTTGATGTGAAAGGCTCCTCGATAATCTCATCAATAAATTTGGTCTTTAAACGTTGATCCTTCATTTGAGATCAAGCGTAAGAAGTGAGTTCTGACGTACCAAATTATGCTGGGATAGTGGGTGGGTAATGTTGTATATGCCCCTCAGACGAATCTCAGATTTGTCATCGTAGATGGAAAGTTCAACCACTTATTCTGAAGTTGACCTCATTTGTCAATTTCTTTCATTTCGTGTTTCTCTCATGATGAAAGCCAACAGAGGTCACAAAATGCTAGAAAAATAAAAACCAAAATAATTTGAAAGAATGCAGTATTTGACCTCATTTTCATACAGAGAGTGAGAAGAAACACCGTCAAATCATAATCGCCAGATATTTCTTCAGTTCATTAGCATCGGATATGGGAAATTAAGAGCTTACGAGCGACCGACGCGGACAGCTTGAAAGAAAGTAAAGGAAGTCAATTGCAATAACCAGCTGCCCTCTCTGGGGACTTGTTATACTCGTGTTACAACATTTCGACAACAGCCACTACCACAACGTAGATCCTAGTATTCACGCGTCAATCGACTGCGATCGGTTTTAAACTAACAAAAGCTCAACTCAAGCTCACTCGAAGCCCACCAAAGTGTAAGGCGAATTCGTATCGAACCGCAAGCCAAAATCGAATAAAACAAAAAAACATCAACGGGAAAAGCTACTCAAATTCAGAGCGCACCGTGCCAACCTCTCGTTCAGGTGCTGCTGGCTAGACAATTAACGGACGCCCAACGACACAGCCGGACTGCACAAGTGGACAATGCAATCGCGATCGCAAATTAATCGAATTGATCATTTCTAACTCAAAAAAAAAAAAACAAAAAAAATAACTCGATTTACAATATAAACCCCAACAATGGGATCCAGTGTAACCTCGGTTTAGTTTGATTCAAGCCCAATTGAGAAGATACCAACCGTGACTTACCAGAAACAAGAGACAATTCGTTAACATTTCACTTGGTTCGCGATTTATGCGCGAGAAATGAGATTCGTTGTCGGCATCGGCTTTGTGTAGACGAACTGTGCGCGGGCTCATCGGTTCACGGCGCGACCCACTACTACTCACTCCAAGCCCAGTTCTCATAAATTGTGTGTTTTATTTGTTATTTTTAATCTCGAATCGGGTTCAGTTTTTGTGTTGAGTTAGAATAATTGTTACGGCTGCAATGGAATCTGCAGCTAAGAGTGTGAAGAAAGCCAAAGGGTATATAAAAGTGAAATTGTTTCCTTGCTTTTTTTTTGCTTGTAGTTGTCCCGTTTTAAATCAGATATACCCCCGTTTTCTTGTGTTCAGTGCCTGTTAATGAGTGTCGTTATTTTTTAGGCAAGCAAAGGAGCGTCCACTTTTTATGCAAAATGGAAATGGGAACGGTGCAGCGATGGCTACAAAAGACGATGAGATCAAGGAATTTCGGCGAGCTTGTCCACAGTTTCTTGCTGTCACTGTGAAAAATACGCTGCTCTTTGGTAAGTTGTATGATTATTTATACAAAAAAAAAAAAAAACTACAACAGCCCTCTCTGGGTCAATGACCATACGTTTGCGTTTTGTTGACGGTTTCTTCGATTGAAGACAAGCAAGCTCTCACTTTCTATATTTATTTTGATCGAATTCTGAAAATTGCCTAATCAGTGGTTTGTTACATTTTTCTGGCATTTCTGACGAAATTCTTCCCTTTGCGTTGGGATTTCGTTGAAGGGTTTAAACATTGTTAAATAATTTGTGACTATTATTGCGTGCAGTATCTTGCTTCACATAACCTTGAAACAAAAATTCCAACGTCGAGTTATCCCACGTGTATACATTTGTTTGCTTGTGACAAACTTGGTTCACTGAAACACGGCATGCAAATATTTTGTAACTGCATTTTTGCACGTTGGTTGACGTTAGAGCGATATGGTTTTGTTGAGACACAATTTTCACTTCAATTGGGGAGATTATTTATTATCTTGTTGCAAGAATGTAGCCCAGCGCGTGCGACTGATTTCGTGAGATCACAGCGCATTGGTGGTCTTGATTCTTCAATAAAGCCGTGTCTTCTTCCCGATTTGATATTTTTCATCATTTTATAGCTTATGGGTTCATAAATTTAGGCTCTTAGATAAAAGCAACAGTATCCGGACAACGTCTCAAACAATTATTAAATTACAATCCTGTAGGTATTTCTCAAAAACGTGTCAAGGTTCAAGTAAATCACTTGGAAAGGATGTCCGTACATTGCCTATGCACAGTGTGTAATTTTGCGAATCTAGCGGAACTTTAATTTTGATCCTGTGGCGCTGGACCTATCATTTTTAAATTGTATGTCATTTATGTTTGGAAGTTAGCATAATCAACATGGAATCTGAATTGAATGCAAGCAAAAATATTGTCAGGTGTCACTTAGCACACCCAGGGTGGACGTACGCAAAAATCGCAAACAAAAAGTAAATAGGAAGACAGTTGCTACCGCTATTAAGAACCTGTCAGTTGAGAATAATCTGTCAGTTGAGTGAAAACAAAGGGGTCTGGTCGAAAAGCCGGTTTTATGAACCCAAAAAAGGCGACTAAGATTTTTGACCAATTAAAATTTAAAATTATCAGAAAATTCTGAACATCATTTGGCAAACAAAATGGGATGTTAAAATTTTTTTCTTCATCAAGTGAAGAGAACTACGGGCTTGAAAACATATAAAGCCACAAAGGGTCAAAATCTGAACGCAAAAAAAAAATTGGATGCCAAACAACTGGCAATACTTTTGCAATCAAATTTCGATTGTCATCAGGATTCGAAAAAGAAAATATGCTTCGTATAAAGTAGACTCAAAAAGTCGAAAAAAAATATATATATATATAAAGTGTTAAAAACAACGTTTATTTTATAAAAAGTCTGTTAATTGCTCACGTTTCCCAATCTCCATCCAGACCATCTCTGAATAGTCAAAATTGAAGATGGCTATAGAAGTAATTGAGAAACATTATCACAACAGCTAAGAAATGTTGGAGTTGATGTAGATTATCTTATGAAAAAAAATGGAATTGATCAGCAATGTATAACCAAATCCATCATTCCACGCCACAGTTGATGGAAGATTAGGAGATTTATGTGATGAGCTTAGGTGTATGCTTATGATGGAAGAATAGAGAACGAAAACCTAAAAAGTCTCTAGCGCAAATAGAAAAAACATCGAATCCGAACTAAGTACCCACAAATCCCAACGAACATCAAAATTCTTTTCTCCTAGCCTTCAATAGAATTTGATGAAATTTTGGTAACAATCTTATAAACATGGTTCGTGCCTGGATACAAAAATTCGACAACTAAATTCTGCTGTCCGGTTACTAGAGCAAACCGACTTTTTTCATTTTATTTAACGTGTCATTTTAAAATTGTGTGAATGCCAAATTATCAAACGTAACAACACGTAAACTGTCTGGGCGCTAGTGCCTTTAGCCTATTCATTAAGTGAAGTGGTTTCTTATTTATTTTCTTAACGAAGCTAAACGTGCTCACAAGTTCGTGCTTATAATTTTGTGGCTTGCATTGGAACTAATGTCTATTTAATTTGATAACGTATCTAATGTGGTTGTGACGTAGTGCATGAATCTTGATGGTGTCCAGGTTCCGATACGACTTACAATTTTCCCTACCCCAATTATCTTTCAAGTCACTGACACAGCTCAAAGAGTATGACTATCTAGAAAAGGTGTGAAAACTAGAGGATCTCATGTGCCACCCGTATTATAATATTTTCATTATCTCATATTGGTATATAATAGAACAGATTAACAGGAGCCATTAAGCCCTTTTCATCGATCAGTGCATGTAAGGGCAAGTGAATGAGGCATATTTCAAGCCGAATTCATTAGCGTCAAAACAGCAAACGAAATCATCTTGGATTAAACCTTATGGACACCCAAGCTGTATTTAAGACTGTACAAGGCAAGCTCCTATTAGGTTCTCATCCGTAGTCCTGGATACTAAGCTATATCAAGAGAAGAACAAATCATGATAGACTTGAAATTGCTGCACTGCACTGCCGATTTACCATTATTTCCCTGAATTCGTTGCTTCATTACATTGATCAGATACCACAATTTTGAAATGTCTTATCTATTCTGACCGAAATAGAATGTATCTAACTTTATGGGCATTATTATGGGACAGTGAGGTATATTGGTAATCATCTGTACTATACTAAAGGATTCTCCTATATCAAGTCTTTAAATTCAGATCACAAAGTTAACCCTTTCGACCCCAACGTTGTCTGAGAGCAATTTCGCATGATTATAGCCTAACCATTTGCGTTCCTGTCGTTTCTGTTTGATGAACCGTAATAATAATGGTAGTCATATATGTCTGTATGAAGTATGGTAAATAATAACCCATTTATGTATCAATTAACAAAGTTATTTTCAAAAGACAGAACAAACCGACTTTCTGACCTTGAAGACGTTTTTAAACATAATAGTTTTTTTTTTTACACTTTTGAGACAAATTATAAATACAGTGGACTCTCCCTATAATCTCTATAATATATTATTCTATAATATACTATCCCATAATATATTTGAGTTAAAGGGAGTTCGACTTAGAGAGAGGTTTTTGTATGGAAAATTTGGGAAATGTGTGTAAAATATGGCGAAGAAGTTCAAGTTAAAGAGAGTTTCGACTTAGGGAGAGTCCACTGTATGTACATATATCCAATTGCTTTCGAGAAACATTAAATTAAATATTTTAGATAATCAATTTCTTCAATTTTTAATCAACATCACGTGAGTAGGCCAACGTTGCTCACAGGCACCTTTTTATAATACCCAAGTTGATGGGCGTGGCTACTTGAAAGTTTGCATTAACACTTCTAGAATACATAGTAGATAATTTGAAACAAAAAAATGTAAGTCAAAGAAGGTAAAGTTTGGTTCGAAATGGTTAAGAATAGAATAGAATAGGGTTAGATATGCACACGCACCTGAATGTGGTCCTCATACATTCCGTCTCAACGGTTACGGGTGCTATGTTCAGTTGACAGTCACTTTTTTTTTTAATTCATAAATAATGGTTTACTATTGCCCGATTTCACAGTGCAGCCTTATCTGCTGGTTGAGCTAAGTGTAGGATCGAAATTAAACTTCACTCAAGAATGTTTCGTTTCCAAACTCTGTATTTAAGGGTTGCTTAGGCGAGTCATGGATTGACTGGAATTGTGAACTATTGCATCCACCAACCATGTGAAGGATCAACTAAATAGTGATTGCGATTTAACACGAACAGCTTCCTGCTGAAAAAAAGGAAGAGAGAACACACCCACTCATCAAGCGATTTTTCATGCATATTGCATACAAGGATATTGTTATAATATGCGTATGCGTGCATCTACTAATTTGTGTGGGTTTTGTTCTCTTCAGGAGCATTGGCTGACGAAAAAATGGGTTGCCTGTGCGGGTTTTGTCTTTGTATTTTGGGGTTGAAATTATTTGAATACACTAATGGCAATTATGTACTCTCTGGACACTTAATCCATGACAATTGATGGCTTAAGTTAAACCACTATTTTAGTGGAATCTATCACATAACTTCCACTGTGCGAACACAATTTCTATTGATTCTGAGTTTAGCGATGGATCGACACTTAAACTCACACAGTGAAATCGGACAGAATTGTAGAGCATCGGAAGAGATTAAATCATTGAAGTGTATTCTAAAACTTTGTTCACACAATTGCAGGATCTGATAATGATGTCAAATCTAACAACAGGTGTTTTTTTTACTACGCCCACGAATCCGGATTAGATCGTGAATGGCATGTATTACAACTACAGTACCAAATATATTGCACTTGATTGGGATTAGGTTTCAAGATCCCTATAGCTGACACCCTGTAACTGTAAATAAAGCTGCTGTACATTGAGGTTAATCGCTGCAGGGTTTCAACCGCTGCACAAGCACTTGATACTTATCAGTTAGGCTTGCCAGCACACAAAGCATTACCCACGAGAAACCGTACGTACTCATTGCAGATGGTGCCCTCACCTTACGGCCGGACATATTGAAACCATTTATCCAACGCGGTAACACTGTTCGTCCAACTAGTTTTAAGCATTTTTGTCTAGTATGTAAGTTTGTTATGAATTTTTGAAATAAAAATTAACTAAAATTACTGAAAATGACCCAACGCGCCATCTCAATGGTGTAACATGTATTCAATTATGGATTGAGTTGGACAGGTCGTCATCGAAAAAGTTTTTGTATTAAGTCAGCAAGTTTTGCAAGCGCTCCGCAGCTTCATACGTAGGTCACAGAAATGCAGTATTACGCAGATCCCCGACTTCTATCTCTCTTTCCTTTTAAGATTTTTGACAACTGTTTTTTATAATTGACCAATCAGAGGACGGCATTTACGTTATTTCATGAATAACCGTCAAAAATTTATGAATATGTGTCTAAAACGTACTGAAATTCGTCGATGGACTAGGGGTCAATCAGCTGTGAAGTCGGCTATCGCTGCAATACTTCATTTCTGGTAGGTCATCGACATACGTGGTTTTACCCGATTAAAAATTACAGTGAACTCTTTGAGAATGGAGAAATTGCCAATATATTACACGCTGCGTTTGCATCACTGACAGTTCTAAGAATATTGTGAGTTGTGACAATTGCCAGAACCAAGCTTAAGAGCATAACATTGTCTACCAATGACAAGGATGTGATAATTTCTGATCTACTCACTTAGTTTCAGATTGTTTGTGGGACAAGATTGTTTGAGCTGTATGAGGTTATAGCCCCCATTCAAATCTAGCCTAGCCTCCATGAAACATTAACTGAGCAGCATTTAGAATTAATTAATGGAAGTATTCAAAAGTTCAAATTAGTCTATGCTTCGTTATTTAATTCGTAACGCTACTCTAAGTAGCTTAACCAAGGGTTGTTTTCAGGACTCGACCAATCCCTTTCCATAATACCGTCCCTACAGTTCCTTGTATTTACTCCCGATTTCAGTCGCTCATACATAATGACTGAGATGTTGTCTACTGAGGTTCCACACATCGGACATGCTATTCTTCGACAATATCTTGCAGATGAATTGTTACACGAGCTGTATACGTCGTCATGTCGTCTAGGTCGGGAGCGGAATTGTATTATATCGTTGTATATTATGTTGAGTGGGACATCATGCCCTACAGAGGTAGAGGAGTCTTCGTCGCCATTTAGGTTACGTTAGGACGGGGGTTGCTATTGGTCCATTGTGATACCCACAATCAAACTACTACCACTGATTGACCAGTCCAGTGATAGCGCCGTTAAATTGATCCTAACTGGACCAGATTTGAAAACCAGATAAAATCGTATTAACTTTGCTTTCACTGTGATTCAAATAGGCGACCGCACGCACCTAGGGCTGGCACTATTCTTTTTTTCTTCTTGTACAATCTATACCGTGTAGGCAACAACACCGCGACCAGGGTAGAACTATTGTATCGAAGGGTTGGAGTTAAGACAAAAGACAAACCACTTCCCTCATGAAAGATACTAAATCTTTTGGAGTGGAGTTTTCTAATTCCACTGAAGTGAGTATACCCCTATGGAAGACACGTTACCTTAACCAGAGTCTTGTCGGACATTCACACATTTTTTTTCCGTGGGTAGGTGGAAATCTTCGACAAGACTCTATGGCGAACGTTTGCACATAGAAGTGTGAGATTTTTACTCACTGAAACCACCTCTCTGTATTTTTTAAGACCACAACCAAGTGACTTAACCAGTAGTTTGCATTTCATATTTTAGGTACTGATCGACAGGTTACTCTCCAATGAAAGTTCCTGCTAACACCGCAACCATGCGCGGGTGTAGACTATCGCACGAGATCAAGGTGTCGAATCCACATTAGTTTCTTCAAGGATCGGGTGTACTGCAGTGTTTGTGTGCTCTTATAGGCGGCGCTTATGTTCATAAGCAAAGCATTCACACATGATGTGCTCGGAAGTCTCAAAGAAACCGTGTCTTGACACAAGCATAGTTTGTTAAGGTGATGTTTCTGGCCGCAGTGGCCGGTAAGAAAGCTTGTTAGCAATCTTAAACTATCCTTATTAAGAGGGAGTATTTCCTTATATGAAAATCTCTTGGAGTGCCAAAGACCATGACCATGTGTCCACTGGTCTAGGCGGAGTTTGTTTTCCCATTCGTTAATCACAGCTGTAGCTGCTGTCCAATTGCTACTGCAGAACGGTTAAGGAACGGTGAACGCTGATTCAGAGCCAGCTCTCTCTAGTTCATCTGCGGATTCGTTACCTTCATTCCCTCTATGTCCAGGGACCCAGCCAAGTTTTATAAGGGCTGGCACTTAACCCACTGCGCCATCCAGTCATGTCGCGTCACCATGTAACAGTCTACAGTACAGATTCTGAGCATTTTCTGCGACTCTACTACGTGTTGTCTCTCGTCCCGACAGTACGAAGCTGTATTTTCATGGCAATATATGCCTGAAGTATTTTTCATTTGGTACAAGCCTATTATTTTGTGCAATACTATGCATTAAGTTAAAAATAATTTTTACAGTCATACCTCTTTCAGTCAAAATTATGATAGCGGGGAATAATGGCTTGAATTGCGCTTGAAGAGTTCAAAAATTTGTTATTAAATCTTCCCCTGTACCCTATATTTGGTCCATCAAGCGTTAGGAATCCAGGCACATATCTTGAAAATAATTTGTTTATACCCAATGGTCAAGGTCATGGCTACAATGTTTACATTCCACCATCTATGACCCCTTACTCGTTCAACACAATATCGGGGTTTTCTTTATCATGTCTTTCATTGTTGCTGAGTGCAAAGGATTTCGTGTCAGTGACTTGTGCTCGCAGGACCACTTGTGAACCATTCATGCAATGGAGTAGAGTCTCCATAATATTCACGCCTGCCTTCTGACTCTTTAATATTCTGACTGCTCAAAAACAGCTCATTATTAACCCACGACATCCCCTATTTTCCATTTTTTTTTTCAAATCTCGCGAACCAACGTTCTCCGATCACTAAAAGAACTTAGTTATTTTCAGATCATATATATTTGATTGTTTGTCGATGCCCTCACAGTCCTCACATGCAGGAGTATGATCCGAGAAGACAACTAACTAGTCTCGCCAATTAGAGAAGTAAATTTTCATTTACGAAGTTCGCAAGCTTGCCTGTGGTTGTTCTGAATAGCATTCTGTCATTGAGGTGACGTCGAGATTTATTTGGAGGCACTGAATTGTCATCAATCTAGGTCGTTAAAAACTTAACGCTAATTGTGGTCATTACTATCTTTTGAATAAGCATAGTCTGGCTTCCATGAGAACCATTATTTTTGTGCTAGGGGGCCACAGTTATAAATCGACAGCGAAGTTGCAAAAGCTTCATTAGTGCAGATAATTCACATGCACAGTCGCCTTCTTCGACCTTCCTATTTACGACAGCGACATTCTGTACACTTTTTCGAATCCACTGAGTAACGTTTAACGTCTTTTCCTTTCGCTCACCGAGCGCCGGTGTTGACGGATGTCGTCAACAAATGGTCTGCGACCTAGAAAAACAGTGCAGCAGTGCATTGCCACTTAACTCAAACAATAAAAAAAACAATTTTGTTGAACTTGATGTATCTAGCTTCAAACTTGCTTCCGAATTGAGGACGTCATGTTCCAAAACCGAAGCAATTGAAGGACGACTTGACCATAGAAATAAAAGTCATATCCAGACTCACCTAAATGGTCTGTTCACGTGCTTAAACGAAGGATTTATTCTAAAGCAATGCTTGGGAGCAAAATATCTCATACACTGACATTCAACTTAGTTGACGTCGTGAATGTTAATGAGACAATTAAAGTTTATTAGCCCACCGCGAAAATCTGAAGCACCCAAGGTTTCATTCGTTACCAAATTCATTTACGGAATGAGGAAATATTTCATTCTGTCCGCATCGCTTTCAATTCGAATTATTTCATGTTCAAATGGCAAGTTGTAAGGGATTGATAAGTCATAAATAGTTGGAGTGCAAATCAAATCATTTGGCTCACGGAAAAAACCTGTGAAGTATTCTTCCGTTACGTAAGAGTACGGTACGAGTGTAGACATCAATTCATGTGCATTTCATTCTGTTACTTAATAAGAATTCGTGAGGTGGTCTCATCTCGTCCACAGGTATGCTGCCTGGGGACCCGATCTATAATTATATTAATTTAATTGCTGTAAGGGCGTTACGAACGTAGGGAACATCTGTTCTGGGATTTATAGTTATTTCTTATTAACTTATTGCTTATCATAAGCAGGTGAACCTTATTTGTAATGAATCAGTTCCTAAAGTTGATGACAGGGCTCCCATCATGAACATTTTCAGATGACTATTGTTACAGCAATCTAAGGGGTAGCTTCAGTGTCGAGGAGGAGGATGGCGGCACGCTTGTAAGTTGTACGGCTAAGCTCGTCGGATGGGGTGAATCTCACCCAATTGCAAACAAAAAATGCTCGTGCGTATAGCTAAATAAAGATAAATAAAGAGAAGATAAAGATAGAAAGAGATTAAAAGACTAGTACCCCACTGCAGACCACGCATGGACAACTAAATATCGGACAGAGAAGAAATAGGAAAGTGAAGAAGGAAAGGCGTCCAAATCCTATGCCTCTACCACCAAAAGAGAGCCGGAAGAGACCTCGTGGAGCTAAGTTAACTAACCTAAGATTAAGCTATCCTAGCTACTCTTAAATCTAAAACTAACCTAAGCCTAATCTAACTTAAAACGGCGAAGGTTTGGCTGTAGCACTAATATCGTTCAGTCGATAATGTTGATCATGTAACTCGTTCACTATCGTCTCGTCCGCCTCATGATGTGGTATACAGAGTTCTAGTGAGAACAACATCTCTTCCTTGTTAAAATGACATGGAATGCAAAACAAAATGCAGATCCTTGTAGGAATCGTTTTTTCCTAAAGTGAAGCGAAACTATCATCAGCACGGGCCCTCATCAAGCATTGGCCCAGATTTCGAGTTTCGATTGCCGATGTTCGACAAATCTATTCATTGAAATCTATTTTGGTATTCTGTAACTCCATCTACTGCGAATCGTGCTATTGTGAATTAAAAACGAGCATATGACATATTTGTATATGTCAAGGATGGAGGTTTGCACAGACATGAGACGTACACAAATATTAGATAGAGACAGCTTGTGAGGTCCCATAACTTAGAGGAAGATATGTGCTCCTCGCTGGTACAATGTGATCAAGCACTTGTTTGTGTATCGCAGCAAATAATGTGTGCGAATACTCATATAAATTAGTACATTTCCGGCACATTTTATTCGTTGTTTTGTTTGTTTTTATATTTGAAACTATCTTTGTTCGAAATTGTTATTTATTTATTGATTCGTCTGACTAGTTACAATCTGTTTGAGACTACTTAAGCACAAATATTTAAATTCACTGAAGATTTTATATTAGATATATTTTTTTTGTTAGAAATGAAATGCGGAAAATACTAATAAAATTAAATTTAGATAGAATTCAATAGCGAGGTTCTGCAACAATCTGGATATATTAAAATCACCCTCATGCGAGTACAAATGAGCTGCTGCATGCGCCCAACCATATCATCTCTCCGCACCGGCAGCTTTGTTAGACTTCCATCTTGATATTGCTACCATGACCACGTCTAAGTCAGTGGGGGACGGAGTTCTCGTCGATCAACGTCCATATTAAGTGAAACATTCTGCTTGACAGCGGTATTGGTGTCATCATGGCCGTTTAGCAGTATGCAGAAATGGTTCTTCCCAAATCTCAGTATCGACTGCGACTCTACCACTAGTTGTCCTTTTTCGTCCCGGCAGGCTTCTGTGCGAACATTAGCTCCATTGGATAACTGTTCCACCCTCTAGTAAAATTTTCGGACATCGTTTCTGCCATAGCACCTCTCCATCTCTTCGATCGCACGCTTCTCGAGCTCTTTCTTCTTTCTCCTGAGAAGCCGGGTCTCGTCCCTTCGTCTCTGTTCGTATAGCTCACGTACAGTTCTCGTTATTCGTTGCAGCGTTGCTTTGTAGGCTTCCAGCTTCGTTGCATGTGCCAGCCTACACTCGTTGTCAAACCATGGGTTTTTTCTAGGTGGTGCCTTAAACCCAGCACATTAGTGGCAGCTTTGATCGCTTCTTGACAACGCCTCCAATCTTCTTCGATTGTTTGTGCAGGGGGCGACGAACTTAAAGAGAGATTCCGGGAGACTTGATCGGCAAAGTCAGTCACAGTCAGTGACTCGAAAAAGGTAGAACCGAGAATTATGACAGTTATTAAAATCTGAGATTGGGCACGACACCCCACCTGTAAAGGTTTTTGAACAATCTAAAAGGCGTTCGTATTGTACATACCAAGCTATTTTACGGGCCATCGACCCTCAAAAAATATTATATCACAAAATTGTTCTTAATCTGATATCTCGACCCTAAAGGTCTGTTTTAGTTTATAACACAATTTTGTTTATTTACTTACTTATTAGTTAATTGCAATGAAAGCGCCTAAAATGGGTAGTAGTAAACATCTTCAAAAATTAACTCACAACAGCAGACTTTCTGTTGACCAGGCACAAAACCGCGATCGATATTGGTATTTTCAAGAGGAAATTTCTGTACGACATCTTTACTCCGGTGTGCTAGCGATTGAAGAAAATGTCTCTCGTCTGTCGTACGCTTATACAGAGTTCTACTCAACCGAATTACAAGATACTTCCTCTTCTTCTTCTGATGGCGCTACTGTCCGGGGTGGGCCTGGGCCTCAAACAGTAAGCCTCTCCAGCCGGCACGATCTTTAGCCAGCTGTCTCCAACTTGGCACACAAAGTTGATTGAGATCCTTCTCCAACTGGCTGCGCCATCGGTTCCGTGGACGTCCTCTATTGCGTTGTTCCACTGGTTCGGAGTCGAAGACAAGATACTTACACCAATGTATTTTGATTTATTTTCAAAATGGTTACGTAGAACCACAGAGAATAGAGTTTGAAAAATACCCAATAATTTTGTTTGTTGCATCAAATCATTTCCAGTTGTGTAGTCATAGATGTCAACCGTCTTCCAGTGTGTTGCAACTTCGTTATACACACATTTGATTCTTATTTCATTTTGCTGCTAAATGTGAATGAGAGATCGGGATAGGCATAAATGGTAAAATAGTCTCCGATGTATACATGGGTGTTCCTATTTTCAGCAAAGAGGAGATAAACAATAGCAACAAGCAATGTATTAATCCAGCCAAATTTGAAAGAAAATCATGATTTATGTACGATTCGGACAAGTTCGTAGTAAATCCCATTGGAATGAAAAAGTCAGTTTTTTTTTACTTCGTGCGCGATATCTATGAAACTCTTTTATCTGTGGTAAAACCTAGGTAAATATATTCACAAAATTAGGTTATTTTACAACATACAGTGGACTCCCCCGAAGTCGAATTGTCACTGGATACAATAATCTCTTCGAATTAAAGAGAGTTTGAGGGAAATATATGCAAAATATGGCGAAAAGGTTCGAGTTAGAGAGAGTTTCGACTTAGGGAGAGTCTACTGTATTTACAATTGAACGTAACCCCTGTCAAATTTTCCGTTTGCGTTACCCCTGATGGTCGATAAATTTCGACGACGAGCGGGCCTAGATAATCTTAATCATGATGGTTCAAGAGAATTGTTAGTTTGGAGGTTGTTGTTGATTAGAACTAAAGCACACTTAAAGCCTTAATGCCATTTAAAAAAGAGGATTAGCTATAGTGGAGTGACATACCAATTACTCTGTTCTGTTAGCGTAACTTGAACACTCCTCATATAACAATTCACAGTCTGTTATGTTCCCACAAAGGATTTGTTCGTTTGAGTATTATTTAAAACAAAAAAAAAAAAAAAAACACTGACGGAAAGATTATTGCATATTATTGGATACTAATTTATTATATACACTCCTCAGCACGACTCAATGGCAAGTGACAAATTATACATTAAATTATTGAGTGTGGGAATCAAAACTGTCTCGCAAAGTGGCTGGATTTTTTGCACTCGTAATTCGAGCTGCGTGAAATAGCAAGAAAATTTGGATTCCCACAATCCACGCAATTCGCGTGTGCAACGATAACAATATGAATATGATATGAAATATTAAACAGGATTCAAGGATTATTTCTTCAATAAGATTAAAGCATCTATATGTTTAGAAATCTGGCTAGTGTGCGTTACGAGGCGCAAACACCGCTGAGACATGCTTTCATCCGTATTTTGTTATACGGTTAATCTGTTGCGTATACGCCCCCCTAACTGCTCAGAGTCTTTTCTAAAATTATAAGTACTACCGCGTTACCATCCAAGAGTCTAGTTTCTGCAGCAACCACTCGTGTTGTGCGTGCTATTGTTTTATCAAGAATGGGGAGGATCAGTATATTGATGATGCCATACGAGCGACTCAATGATGTGAGAAATTTGGAGACTGGTTCATCTCATGACAGGAGTTCATCAATTGGCAGCCATAATCAACTCGATTATTTCTTCTGAGATTATGTCAAGTCCTTAGTCTGTGCGAACAAAACAAGACTTTACACGAGATCGAGTCCAAGGAATAATGCAGCACATATTGAGCAGGCTTCCACCGAACGATTAAAGCACTCACTGCCAGCTAGTAGGCCATTTGAATGACGCTCTATTTCAAACAGAATGGCATGAATGCAGCTTCAAAAGAATGCCACAATCAATTTTATATCGGACACCGTTGTTACTTTATTTTAGATTTCCTTTCCTAACGTTCTTATCTGGTCGTCTCTTACTATCGATGTCGTCATTCGAACAAATTCCACCAACATTTCAGGAATAAATTGATTAATATCAGTCTTCACAAAACCAGTTGTTTTTGATTAGCCCATCAAAACGTGTGAATGTCTTATAAATTGTTCGTAGATCACAATTCATGTTAAATCGGCAATAGCCTCTAAAATATAGAGGTTTAATCTGGCAAATTGGTGGACAATAACATCAATATTCGCAGCACGATAAGGTCGCATATGGCATTTGTTATGAAACGGAATCAGCGGTTTGATCGCTTGGATATCAAATTTTAATGCAAAAATATTCCTATGATATATTCTGCTCATGATTACTTGTGAGTGTCTCTTTTACAAGAAATATTTGTAACAAAGCACAGTCTGTTGTGGAAAGTGACATACCATCGATTAAAAACCTCCAAATAAATGGAGATGGAAACAATGCTAATGATTGAAAGTTGCAGGTGTGCGGAACTTAGGTGTGAAATAAAAAAAATAAAAAAAATTAATCTGAGTCTCTAATCTTACGGCTCGTCTATAATAGTCAATTGTGCAACTCGTGCAATAAGGACACAGCGTAATAATGCACAATACGAGAATCCCAAGCCAAACAGATTACATTACTCATTTTGAGGATTTCAAAAAAATACAACAATTAGACACTGACTAAGGAACGAATTAGTATTGGGTAGGACACTTATTTAGAATAATTTTGTATGAGATACTCATTTCAGAAAGTGAGGTGGTACAATGTCCCACATCATCTGAGGTGTGCAATTTCTCACATAAGCACGACTCTCATACTACATTATTTGGATGGCGTTGCAAGAGTTGCACAAATGTGAATGAATGATTGGCAAATTTAAATACTTTGGGATTTTTTTTTATTTACACGATAAATTGTGAGTTAAATGTGCAATAAATATTCCTTGCTTCTGCTATCTACACAGTTGTATTGTCTTTCAAGTGTCCCATACATGACAAGAGAAACAAAAATGTGCAACTAAAAAACAATATGACAATCAATGAAATAACACACATTTTGATTTAAGCAGATTTTCGTCCCACTAATGACGAAAGAAAAGAAAATGTCACAACGATAAGCCAGTATGACCACTGTAGTCAATGAACCAGAACACACTTTGATTTTTGCTGATTTTTACTCAAAAGGAAGAAGAATTTCTGAGTATGACAAAAATTGAAGTGGGACAAATATTGTTTCTTTTAAGTGCTGCGACATTTCTGTAGTGATGTATTGGAAATTCTTAGTGCATCATGTATAAGTAACACATCACAAGTACGAATGCCTAACTGACACCATCAGAAACATAAACTTATGGTTCTAAAACGGAGGACAGAATTGGGAGTGGAATCTTTTCAACCTCACCAAAAATCAAAACGTCCCTTAAGCAAATCACAAAAGGCTGCTCGTTTGCTGTCAATGTGTCCGGTATGTGGAAAAACCATCAGTCTCAACCTTGACACTCAGGGGGCCAAAAAGTCTGTGGCGAAACCATCTAAGAACTCCCAGACCGTCATGCCTTACCGTACATTTCTAAAGGAGATATCGGCCAGATGCAATCTTATGATATGCTTGGTTCCTGGATGTAGTGGTATTCCAGACAACGAAATAGCCGGCAGCCAACCGGGAATCACCCTACGGGCTCTTAATACAATCAAAACGTATTACTAACTGTGTACTACTAGCAGACTACATACAAACATTAATAGAAGATAAATGGGGCCTTCTCTAAATGCGAAGAGGAACATAACCCTCCTGTCAATAAACTGGAAAGAATTATGCAAGAGCGATCAATAAATAGGAGAGCCATAACCAGGTCTTGTGTATTATATTTAATAGACCTCAGTTTAGATGATTACCCTTTCATCGGCGACAAATGTTTTTCCAGTTCGCATTCACTTAAAGTCTGAGAACAGGAAAAAGTAGCTGGGACCAGATCTGGAGAATACCGTGGATGCGGAAGGAATTCGGAGTCCAATTCATGCAATTTTACTATTGTTCTTAGGGATTCGTGATAAGGTCCAGAAAAAAACCCTCGAGGATAAGGAACTTACTATTACTGCTTTTGTTGACATCGAGGGTGCTTTTAACAAAGTCGAGCCAGCCCCATGCAATTACCTCAGCGCTCTACCGCCTCGGGGTCGAAAAGTTATTAGTGACTTTTATTCACCAACTTCTAAATAATAGAGCAATCTGCTTCAAGATTGGTAATAACACAATCTGTAGAGCGGTTAATAGAGGAACTGTACCAGGTGGAATACTCACCTTTCCTATGGTGAGTGTACTGCTACTAACATTGGATAGGACAGAGTGCAAGGTTTTCATCGGCGACATGCCAATGATGTTGCCACCGCGGCTTCTGGAAAATTCATATCCACAATTAGGGATATCATGTATATCAGGGGATTTCCCCTAAGATCAAGCAACAATGCCAAATTTCTGGGCCTTATTCCGGGCGCGAAGTTAAGCTGGAAACCCAACATTAAGGAAACCGTCAAAAAGCCATGTTACTGGGAAACCACTCGAAAGGGTGCATTGGATGGCATGTATCTGCATCGGCGTGAGAAATGAGAACTACCCCTTTCCAAGCTCGAAATACACTCATCAACCTTCCGCCGATAGACCACTTCGATTACATTGAAATCGTTACGTACATGGAAGGAGCTTAGCTCTCGACACTCTAAGATCCTCGATAAATTTGGATCCCTACCAGGAAACACCGACCTCACGATACCGAAACTCATCTTCGAGAAAAATTTCTCAACCAGCATCTGACATCTGAACACCAGACGCTAGACTCTGCGAATCTTCACAGATGGATCGAAGATGGAAGATCCTACCTACATTTGACCTAAGTGAGGCTACCTTTAAGGTAGTCCGCTACTCTAACCATCATGGTCCATCGCCTTGATAGTGAGCGCGCGGCACCCAGTTTACATAGAGCTAAATACTTATGAGCGATATATGAGTGTCAGCTTTTTCGATAGTTTTCGTTTTGTTCCGTAACAGATTATTTTGGACGTCCACTGAGTTCATCGTCTTCAGTGCTCATACAGCCTGTACGGAAACCACTTAGGAAGGTGTATTGGATGCCCTGACGGTCTATTGGTCGCGGCTCACTTGCAACGTGTGCCCATTTTTAGGAGTAATAGACTACCGTGATAGAACCAGCTACTGTAATTATAGAACCAGCCAGATTCATGGTCGAATCCTATGAAGTTTTTCAAACCAACAGCGCTTAAGTCCTCTAGCTCTGAGAAGAAGTGTTTTCCTAGAAAATGCCTTCTTTCATTGCTAGAGCTGGGCATTCGCAGGGCATATGTTGGATAAATTCTATTTCTTCCTCGTATCTGCAGCTACTGCAAGAATCGTTGTGCGGTATGCTTAGTCGTATTTCATGTGTACCAATGGCAGTGTCCCGTAAGGATTCATATAAGCGTACGTACGTCCCGCCGACTAAAACCGATCAATGATCTCATCTTATTCAGATTCTGCCATAGGATCCTTGCTGTGGCTGGAGTTTTCCGGCTGAGCTACTGAATACTAGCTCTATCCAGGGTCTCGTCTACTAGCCTTTTCTTTGTGGAGCTGAGTGGCGTATACGCTTACGGGCTTGCCAGGGATTCACTAGACTAGATTCGCTAGACTGGCCGCCCTTTCGTTACCTTCTATTCCGTGTGTCCCGTTACTCAACAGAGGGTTACCGAGTTTTGCAAGGATATCTCGTTGACGATTTATCTGCGAAGTCCAACCAGCTTCGATGTCAGATGGCTTTTATTGCCGCTTGGCTATCAGAAAATATGGTGATCGATTCGCCAGTATCGCCCTGGTCTTTTAGCGCGAGCGCGGCCTCATGAATGTCAGCCACTTCGGCGTGAAAAACGCTGCAGTCATCCTTTAGTGCTAAAGATTTTTCGAAGAGGTCACAGAAGATCCCTGCCCCTGTACAGGCGCTCGTCTTTGAGCCACCTAAGAATGGTTGCTTTGCCTGACGCAGAGCCCGAATAATACTCATCAAGCCACTCCTATGAAGGAATACAATGGTGATAATTATAGTAATTATCCCTGTTCATAAGGAGTCAGTTTTGAAAAATTAAATTTTCAAACTTCAGCGATCGCAGTGGACATATGACTCTCCAATCGTTAGAGCCCAATAGCACGGACTACACGAGTGAAACTGCATAAGCCTGCCCAATGTCCAGCTCGGACTGTAGCGCCATCCATATTATACATGAGTCAAATCTTGTGTGTTAAACTCGAATCGAACATGCACTCTCTGAGTAGGAGTTGAACGACTACTGTGTTATGACAACCACGAGGGGTTTAATCAAGTTCATTACCTCAATTAATTGGTAACATTATCAACACTCTCAATTAATCCATGTGCAGTCGTTTACTCATGAGACTTTCTTATTCGTTTTTTTTACGTATTCAACCCCAGCCGTTTGTGCACCAATAGATCAAATAATTGGACACCGCGACAAATAGTTTGACAAATTAATTTAATTGAAAGAAAAACTCTAATTGGTTGACCACACGAAGTGCATTCGGTTGCATAAGACCAGATCAATGTAATTTATTGAGTAAATGATTACTTCTAACTGACAATCATTTAGCTAACTTAAAGTAAGGAAGTCTTCGGCATACGTCTCCGGTAAAGAAACAGACACTCTTAAGAGCCGGAAGAGGTGTGGAAATTGAGCGTATAGTGATCAACCATTCGCTCTCAATGCAAATAAACATTCATACTCGTTATTCTGTGGCCACGCAGATGATCAAATAGCTTTAAATAATATATATATAGCTAAAGTGAGATTTCACTGCAATAAAACCTTTGTGGCCTAAAAGTTATATAAAACGACGCGCAGTGGCGGTGGAAGTGTGGAAAAGTGGAAACACTGTGCGACGAGTTCGTATTTCCTTTGAAGAAACAGTTAGGGATCTACTAAAGAAAAGTTTTCTTGACCGTAAGGTACAAATAATCCAACGGAGAAACATTCTAATATTTGGCAAGTTTTCATTGAAGAAGAATAACTTACTCATCACATCACACCCACTCAATACACATCAGGGCCATGACGGTGCCGTGAAATAACGCAAAATTCCAAAATTCAGCGATATTTTCATGAAAGCGAAGTAATGCCGAATCTCCATGTTCGGTCTTATTTCACTATGCCCACGAGTCGGCCTAATTTCACTTGTAATTTGTAATGACATTCTAAAGAGATTTAAAATAGCAGTTCCCGAGTTGCAATCCCTTTTCGCATGCGGCAGATCCCGCTCACACAACTTTATTGCTTCGCTCAGAGTAGGTGCTTTTCGTCTGACAGGCGCCTATATCAACGGTTTCTCTAGAAGTACAGTTGGCCTTGCAAATAATGTTGCCTTCGAAAATTCGATTTAACTTTACTCAATATTTTCGGATTTTTTTTACGGCATCAATTTTTTTCAAGTCCAAGCAATATTCTGATCCCGATGTATTGGTTATTTTACTAGAGATTCGCCCTTCCTTATCTTCCCAAATGGATGCTCGGATTCAAAGGTGATTGCATTTGCAACGTCGACCACAGCAATCGATTCGGTCTTCTTTTCCTGCTGCATGTGACCGAACCAATGCAGTCGATGTATTCTTGCCTTCCGGACTGCATCCATTTCTTGATACAACTTGTGGAATTCACGGTTATATTTCCTCTCAGACAAAACTGAAGCAGAGTTCTTCTTCGAAGGCACCAAGAAAAGGTTCTGCTATTTTACTTATCTTCCAGCAAGAACAGAAAGAACCAAAAGCAGTTCAATTAGACCTCATTCCAATAATGTTGCTTAGGAATGAAGTTGGCAAAGAAATTTGAAGACAGTAACCAACAGGTTTTGGGCGATCCGGGGCGATCTTCATAATTCACGGTCCACAACTTTCGAGTTAGTAACAATTCTGTGAAAGTCTATCTGTCTAGAAAAGCTTCTCAAACTTCGCCGTTCACAGTCGGCATACGAAGCCGGTTTCAACCAGGCGCGTTAGAACAACAGCACACGAGTGGTTGCTGTAGACGCTAGGCTCTCGTCCACCTGGCACCCTAAGACATTGTTCAGGGATTAAAACAGCAGCACTGGGTGCGGCGCTTTATTTATGACAGGTGTCAGCTGTCACACTGTTTTTTAAACCTTCGGAAACACTCTCAACCTGAAAATGATACAAAAGCAAATCAAGCGTGCATTAAGGAACACCCCTTATTTACATAATCATTAAGTCAGTGATCAGTGAAGTGTATGGTAGCATGATGCGTTCAGTTATGGTTATTTTTTGAAAGAGAGTCGAATAGATCGATTCGCTTGGTGCGTGAGACGATCCGCCGTAAGTTTAAAGTTGTTGCGTTGCCGATTATACTTCAATCGAAGTATTTAACTTAATTTTCAGACAGCATTTCGCCACTTGCTCTTCCTCAAAAACACTTCACTTTATCTGGACTTTATATTTTCCCTCTCGATTGGGAAATTGCATTATTCATCAATGAACTCTCCCATCAAGTAGCCGAAAATCGTATAGGGACTCGAACTCATCCATTTGCTAACTACATCGATAACTGCAAGTCTACAAATGACATATGTGCTTCCATTTTTCCACTTAAATGTATTGTCAAAACGAATGGCGTCACCCCGCCATTATTTTCGTGCGAAGTGAGCTATGAACAATGGAGCTTTGTTGTGCTTTCCTTATAGCAGTGCAACTACTGAGAGTCTTTCCCAAACAATATTGTTTGAGAGTGTATGCCAAAAGAAGTTATAAGCTAGCACGGTTAATTCACTAATTTGTCTAAACTCTTTCAAGAACTGGGCACCGCATAAAGAGGTTTTAATAAGCTCCCACATGGTTTAAATTTTTTTGGCAAACTTGAAAGGGGACAGCACACACGGGTGTTGACAGGCCCAATTCGGGCCCTTTACTTATGGCTTATTATAATAATTATCATCATATAATCATTACAATCACCAATTATTTACTATGTGATAAGTCGCAATTTTTTGTGGGCCGCCGTGGCATAGTGGGTTAGTGCGTCGACTCCTACGCAAAGGGTACCAGGTGCGATACCCGAATTTTTACCACCTTTGATAATTCACGGCTCCACCTCTTTCGAGTCACTGACAATGCTCAAGGAGTATTCCTGTCTAGAAAAGGCTCCCTCAACTTCGTCGTTCGGAGTCGGCATTAAACTGTAGGTCCCTTCCACTCGTTAAGAAGAAGAAGCTAGGCCCCGGTCCACCTCGGACTGTCGCCCCACCCTTATTATATTATGAATGCAATAATAATGCCGGCGGCCCATGGAGGGTCTGAGCCTGAGAAATTGCTGCCTTCCATAGTTGACGGTCCTGGCCACACTGTGTGCTGTCATCAAGACCAAGTTGTCTTACAACCGCCATTACTTGGTCTTTATACCAGAGGTTCGGTCTTCCCTTCCTTATCGAACCAAGATGCTCGGAATCAAAGACCCTCTTTGCTGGAGCATTGGTGTCCATGCTCTCGATGTGGTCGAGCCAGTGCAGTTGACCGATTTCTGCCTTTCGGACTACATCCACATCCTGGTAAAGCTCGTAGAGTCTGCGGTTGTGTCTTCTCCTCCATTCGCCTTTCACGCAGATGGGACCATGCACATTTTCTTTCGAAGGCCCCAAGACTCAGCGCTGTAGTTTTGCTTATCGTCCAACTTGCAGCTTCATATAGAAGGACTGGAAATATAAGAGTTTTGTAGAGCATGATTTTGTTCCTTCGAGTCGGGAGTAATGAGCCCAATTGTTTTGACAAATCGAAATAAACAACGTTGCCAAGGGTGGTTCTACGGTCGGATCTCCACTGTGAAGTCCTTTATGGAATTCACGTTTGCCCGTCCTTTACTACCTCGAAATCGGATCTGTCGATCGTGATATGTTGTCCTAGGTGGTGTGTGACGGAACGTTTCTTGGTCGACAGCATATATTTTGTTTTATCCTCATTGGTCTTAAGACCAGCTCGCAAGGTCTGTGCAAATCGATTTGAATCTCGCTGGTCTTCTCCAGGATTTGCTTTAGTGTAAGTATTTGGTCTATAGTCGATTTGCCGTGCAAAATGTACGTTATTTTAAATTATAATTAGGACTGATAAAACTAAGTGGTTTTTTGAAATAACTAGTCGTTTTTAATTTATAAATTATATATTTTATTAATCTCAACTTTTATAACACTTCACTAAAAAATGGAAAACATCATCATTGCTACAGGGTGTTCATTTTATCAGTACACAGTAGGGATGTTGTAGGATGTTCATCGATGTTGGCAAAAAGAGAATTAGCACACAGTGCTTTAATTAAAGTAATTGTCATGAAAACCGGTCGTAAGCTTCTATCATCCTGGAAAAATGTCTTGTGGAAAGACGAATGGAAATTTAATCGCTTCTTCTTCGCATTCTGTCTGTTGTCCACAGATGCAGTAGGTCAATCCACGCTACATTATAAAAACAATCAAACATGGTGGCGGGTGCATAATGGTGTGGGCTGCATTCTCATACCATGGTGTGCATCCCATTGTTAAAAGCGAATATGGGAAGATCATATCGAACCGTTTGTTGGTGTTAATTTGCCACTGGCTTGGACTTTTATGCACGATAACGATACCAAACACACTTTAAGGCTTGTAAAAGGCTGGATTAATAGTCAAAAAAATAATGTTTATCTTAGCTTACACCTGACCTTAAGACAATTGAGAATCTTTGGAACCACGTAGAATCCTTTATTGGATTGAAGAAACCCAAACATTTGGAGAAACTTTGGCTCTTTATTAGGGAATTTCTATTCCAACCCACAGAGGTCAAACGTTGATGGAAACCGTACCACGTCGACTGCAGGCAATTTTACGACAAAAGGGATGCCCAACGAAATATTGAAAATATTGGAATCTTATTCTTTAAAAAAATTAATTTTTGTATGTGTGCTAATTCTGTGACCACCGCTCATAATAAGGCCTGTTTTCTTGAATGAATGAAGTCTGTACTTATTATTCTATATACTATATATTAGTGAATTATTTTCACGTCTGACAAGACTAAACAATGCTGTATTTTAAGCCATACACAGTTTTTATGCAGATTTCATCGAATGTGCTAATTCTGTGTTCAACACTGTATACGTAGTATTTATAATATTAGTCGTTAAATTCATACTATAGCATCGATGTTATTGGACATTGATATTTTGAGTTCGATTATTATCGGTCATCGATGTTCAGCCAACGATGTTGACATCGAAGTCAATATCGATATTTTGCTAACATCGAACATCCCTAGTAGAGAGTAGACATAGACAACATACAACGTTGCAGAGTCGGATCGTTGAACGGTCGGTTGTTTAGATGATCAAGAAGCGACCGAGGTGTTGTGAGTCTGTGCGCCGACTCCTATACACTTGAACCGTGCTCCCGGCATTCGCCCCCACATCTATCGATATCATATCACTGACAATGCTCAAAGAGTGTAAATTGCTTCTAAAAAAGATTTTCAAAGTTGGCGTTTCGGAGTCGGCATAAAAAGCAGAAATGAAGTATTACAGAGTTGGCCGACTTCACAGCTGATTGCCCCCGAGGCCATCGACGATTTTTAGTGCTTTTTTGACAGATATTCGTGGATTTTTGACGGGTATTCACGAAATAACATCAATTTGGCTTGAAAACGATATAAAAAAACAGTTGTAATCTATTTTAAGGGGCAAGAAAGGTACAATTCGGGCATCTCAGTAATACTTCATTACATCATTCACTACACCATTGTTGTATAAGCTAGGCCCTGTGCCTAAAGCTGTAGCGCCACCCATATCATTATTATATTATTATTAAGAGGTTTGAACTTAAATGGTGATCGATTGAACTAATTACGGTTATTATATTAAAATAATAAAATCTGTAGCCTATAGCAATAACGATAACACAAAAGACTGAGTATGGAAGAGATTTGCGACAGAAAAATGCAGTGAGCGGTCATAAAGTTACGATTCAGTATTTCGGTAGTAATTTTTAATATTATTGCTCATTCGCACACTATACAGCGATAAAAATGTTAATCTCAACTGGTATTTTGACATTTACAAATCGTAAAACTATCATTTAAGATCAAGGGTACCTTTAAATTGAAAAAATGTGTCTCCATTGAATATTCTGAGTGTAAAATTATAGTGAACGTTTTCATTTGTACCATCTTTTTGAATGCGACTTTTTATAAAATGTTAATAATTAACTCTTAATTCTGTTTCTAAATACCATCAGACGTATCTACTGTGTTAAATGCCTTTCCGGCAATATTGCAAGAAACAAATATTGTATACATACTTTTACTTGGTACTTTTAGCTGGTGACAACACAAGCACACAAGCAAATGAAATAAATGCCTGTTTGAAAGCGTCTATTTTATGGGTGTACGTAAAAAAGTGCCTTTTAACTATAAACATACGAGTTCAACAGCACAATGATGCACAATCAGGGCAATATGAGACTGCTCTTCTACAAATCGGAGAAGATCGTATGGCGACACACAGTAACGGCATGGTTACACTGAGCAGTGAATTCTGTCAATTTGTCGATAGTATATATGATTTGAAAAATGATGTCCATCCCGATCTGCAAAAAAATATGGTCAATCGAGAATGGTTGTGTGAAAGGGCAATTTTAGTCGATAAATGAGACAGTCTGGCAGATAAACGAACAAATTATGTCATACGTGGAGGGGGATGTTGTCGAGTATCTCTCGGTAGACAATGTTATGGACACTGAACAAGTAACCTCGTACATTTTTGAATTCTTTAGAATTATCAGGAGTGCCTTCTCGTAAGTTGAGGTTAAAAGTTGGTGTTCCGGTCCTGTTAATGAGAAACCTAGAGGCACCGAGTCTATGTAATGGTACACGGCTACAAGTTACTCAATTGGGACGCAATATTATAAAAGCAATAATTATGACTGGAATGGTAAAATGACAAAATGTTTTAATTCGCCGTATTCCAATAATTCCGACTGATTTGACCTTTCAGTTTAAAATAGTTCAGTTTCCCCTAAAAGCAGCATTTGCAATGACAATAAATAAAGCTCAAGGACAAACGCTTAAATTACCCGGTATGCATTTAGAAAAAACTTGTTTTTTCCCATGGACAACTCTATGTGGCGTTCTCATGAGTATCGTGCCCGCAAAATCTTTAAGTTTTAGCAGAGGATGGATAAACAAAAAATGTAGCTTATAACACTGTGTTAAAATAAGATATTTACAGTTAATCAAGGTAGCTTGCAGTTAGTATGTATTGCATTGTACTATTCGGAAAATTAGTATCCTAAAAATGAAAAAGGCTACCCAAAGTAACTATTCCATACGGACGAAGGCGCGGGTAAAAGCTAGTAATTTGAATAAATTAAAACCATCGAAAATCGCTTTAGCCAATTCAAAAGACTGCAAGACTCCAAGACTTGTTTGAATGTTGTCTTGTCACTATATGTACGACGCTCATTCTCACCCCAATACACACTACATCAATGCGATTCAACCATTCGGTGCGAGCATACAATTAGTACTGGTCGCTTGGTTTTGTTTGTCGTTTGGTTTGTTTCAGTTCTGTCCAAGCAAGCAATGCAATGCAAACAAAACACTGTAAAACCTATTTACAAATGTAGGTTTGTCTTACATTTAAATTGTTTTTCCTCAGAATAAGCGGCCGGTGAATGTACATTGACTGTGCCTTGGCAACGGTCGTGATACCATTCCGTGACTCTAATCATGCGTAAGTTCTCCAGCTTCGTCAGCATTTCAATGGCCAACTACGATCGCTGTATCCATCACTATATAGACCATACTACCTAGTACTGACAAATGAAATGAACCCACTGATACTTGAAAAGCAAAACTTGACACCTTTTTCACAAGTGGCATTTACGAAAGTTTCAGCGTTAATAGTCTTAACATACTTTGTCTGGAATCATGGAATTCCCATTCCATGCTTTACCAGTACGGGAAAATTGGTGCCAGTGAAATCTTTCTTCCTGATGAGAAAATATTCAACATTTAATAGTCGTTCAACAAACAGAATGACAAGATATTACAATCGGTCGTCACGACATGCGTCTGAACTCTTTTGTTGCAAGCTACAATTCTGCGAACAATGTGTTAAAACTTCAGCAGAAGTTTACCATTCGGATGCTGAAAAGAACGTTGTCCAGTCTGAAAGAAAAGGTGTGCCTTCCAATCAAACAAGACATCGTCCACTATAGAATTGTGTTAACGAGAAAAGTCATTTCAAATGAATGTATGCAGAAAGGCGGCAATATTTTTCATCTGGCAGATGGGAGAGAGAACAGCTGATAAATTGAGTAATCATTTCAACACAGCGCTTCATTGCACTCTCTTCGTAACATGAATTTAACTGGCGCAATGCACAACTTTTTTTCATTGAAGCCAATTCCCCTAGGATGGTTTGAGCCTGAGCAATACCTGCCTTCCATAATCACAGCCTTGAGCACGTTCTTTTCAGTCATCAAGACCAAGCTGTCTTGCGTTCCCGATAACTGGGGCTTAATACCGGAGACTGAAGTCTTCGTCTAATTCTCCGACTAAGAGAATCCGATTCGACGGCCGTTTTAGCTGGAGCATTGGTATTCATGCGCTCAATGTGGACAAGCCAGGGCAGTCGACGGATTTTTTCCATCCAGACTACTCCACATCCCGATACTGCTAGCAGAGCTCTCGGTTGTGTCATCTCCACTAAGCACCTTCTTCGCAGACGGAACGATAAATCCGACGTAGAATCTTTCTTTCCTCTGGTGTTTTGCTTATCGTCCGACATTCCGGTCCAGGACTGGCAAAGTAAGAGATTTGTTGATGATCAGTTCTCTACCATCAAATTTTCATCTGCGATTCACTGGAAGCACACAAAATAATCTTGTTCCGACTTGTTTCTGTACTAGATTGAACGAAATCCACAGAAGCTAACCTCCTTACTAAGCCGTCAGGGAAGTGAGAGCGAACCAGTTTAACGAAATGAAACAAATGTCAATAAAATCTGTTCAGCGAGAGTTCCACATTTAGGCATTTTGCCGATGAAATAAAAAATGATATAAGATAGTGCAAGGCACCGACCGGCATGAACCACATTCACAATTCATTTTACGACCGAGTGAAGATGTCGTTCATTTTATACAGATATTCGCGGAAACTTGTTTTTCCACTTATTATGTTAATGATCATTTGTTCAGGATATAGACGCAAGTTCAGACACATTTGTCAAAGTCATCCAAAAGCAACCAGTTTAATGAGGAATTTCTCAAGTTTATTCTCGCAAGTTATTAGAATTAGATATGACATTAATAACGCCTCAATTCACCAAGCCGTTGACTCTTAGTTCATAATTTATTCCTAACCCCCTCCGAGTTCCCGCATGTTTGTCTAGAATTCACCGCAGACCGGACTGAGCGATGATTAATGGCATAAACAATAACATCGTGCGAAACACGCGAAACAAAAAGAACTCCATTCACCGCTCGGCTAAATCTGCGTAAAAGACGATCCCATCCGGCTTCTTCGGTTTTCTGCGAACACACTCGAGTAATAAAAGCGAAGAGCATGTAATAATATGCATGGCACGACTGAAAAGGCTCTTGGAATAATTTAGCGGGAATTACTTTTATTGGATAATAAGTACTCGAACGAGAGTGCCACTTGTAAAATGTGAGTTTTTTTACGAAAGTGACAAGGCCATCATCATGTTTTCTGTGTTGACAGGTGCAATACAAATGAAGTGGGGTTTTTGTTGTCAGTGAGCTTGGCCAAACGGGAGCAGGAAATGTTGGTGAATTTTGCATTAAGCTTCGTGGTTGCGTAATTGAATGAGTGTACACTCATAACATTATTTATAGAACCTAGTCGTTTACAAGTCGTCATTTTGTCAATCAGATTATACTCTTGACCTGCTTTGTTTGACACTAAAAAAGAGCAATTTTTTGGAGAAATTCAGTGAGTCATTCACCTTTGAGTAACTTGCTTTCTCCAGCAGATTGCAATCAAGTTACTACGACGAAATAACAGGGGTCAACGACTTAATAAATCTCTCCATCAGATGGGATTGACCGAATGAGAAGATAACGTTTGTAATGGGAACGTAGATATTCACAATATTTGCATAAAATTCAAAGGCCAGTGAGGGCTACACTCATGTCCTTCAATTCAACAAAAAGTTTCCCGAAAACGTGAACGTGTGTTAAATTCTTGACGAAAGGAGTCCCACGATGACCATGACAGTGTACTCAAGTAACTTCGTGTTGATTATTGCCCCTTGATCGACATAATGGTACAAGTTGATTGTGTGTATGTAAATTGTATATAAGCATCAATTTCTAAAAATGTTGTGAAGAAAAACATACACTCTTTATGTCAATAGGCTGGAAACCAGTGTTGGGGAGACATTAAAAAAAAACGTGGTACATTTAAAAAAAACGTGGTAGGACAACAGCTTTTTTTGTAGTTTGCGCCAATGGATGAGAGACTTCAAGAGACTGGTAACCCGTGCTACCAGCATGAATGTTTCGCGGTTTCAATTATTCCCCCTTTTCCTCGCGCCAACGTCCTAAACCACACCTCAGCACACTTCTACCACTCTCCCCACGGAACTGCCGTTAGGTATTACTTCGGGCCGGTTGGCATATGACGCTGTGTGATCCATAGTTGCCAATTCGGCTTTTCTTTCTCTTTCAATCCTTCTTACCTCGTTCTGCACGCTCGTTATAAAGGAGCAGATTTCCAGTCATTTGTCAGCTGACTGCGTCATATGGCTAACTGGGAGATCGGGAGTTGGTCGACTTGTCTCGCCACGGCAAACCGTCTGCAATGGAATATTGCGTTTTCTGCGGCTTTCTCTTCGCCCAAGCATTCTGAGCAGAGTGGGTGAGGTGTTGTGACCGAATCTGTGGAGATATTTCTGGTATCCTCCATGCCCCGCGACAAGAACTGCGTGAGATCGTAGTTCCAGTTCCCGTGAGCTTTCGTTGTCCAGGCTTCTATTCCGGATATCAATTTATGGGTCCATCTGCCTTTGTTTGTGGTGTCCCATCTGGCATGCCACCGTGCCATTGATGTTGCCCTTCCCTCGTTCTTCACATCATAGTAGATCCTTTACATTCCGGTGTTGATAATGTCGATAGGGACCAACCGGCAACGACGCAGGGTGCTCCGTTCGAAATTGTTCGGAAACCGCTGATTGATCTTATCGCGCAGAGCCTGTATGTTGCCGAAAGATTCATTGCTGTCTCCTTGGTCGCGAGAGCTCCTGCCCATACTGGTGCAGCGGAAAGAAGGATTGATCTTACCACTCTGGAAACCAAGATCCTTCTCGCATATTCAGGTCCTCCAATGTTCCGCAGCATTCCAGAAAGCGTTGCCTTGCATCCTTGATTATTCTTTGTCAGCAGAACAGCTGCTTCCTTTTCTTTCTGTTCACGTGTTGAATAGTCACAGGAATGTTCGAGTTATGGAGCATGAGCATCCAATAATGTAGAGCCTTTTTCTATTCCGTCGATTACCAACATTTTTTTGTTTGAATTTCATCTTTTTACTGAATTTTACTGAACAAAATATCCACAAATAAGTGAAGTCAAATGAATGATTCTGCGACGCGAAGGATTCCAATTGTAGCATGCGAATCATGATGGATATTATTATTATAATTGTCGAGGGTAAACTGCCATGCGACCCTTATATATGTTGATAACGTGGTACTTAAGAGCACCCCTCCCACGCAACTCTTTTCAGAGTTGTATTGAGAGTTGTAGGCTCCCTTTGCGCGCGGGTGAAAGAGCTTTTTCCTTAAGTATCCCCTCTAAGCCAGTTTCCTTAAGAAATCTGAATGATGGTGGTGAGGTCCTCCACTTCCCGAAGTGACGGAGGGTTTTACATTCGAGAATCCTCTACTTGTCCGGGTATAATAGCCATTAGCCGTCAACGTGTGATCATTCCTTATTTGAGGCGCAGGTTGCTAGACCACGGTAACTAGCCTATTATTAAGGTTCCAGACTCACTCGCGCTTGTAAACTTGAAGCGTATAAGGGTTTATACGCTCGTATAAGGGTTTATATGAATAGTTACCGTAAAGCAATCACTTCAGCACAAGCTTGATTGTTGCGCTACTGGCCGAAGCACAGTTGACTTACGCAACCATTCCATCTATCCTCCTTTTGGGAGGATGATCCTCCTTTGTTCAAAACCTCCAAACCTCCTTTTTCGCCTTAAACTCTCCTGTTAACCTCCAATTATCCTTCTTCTTCTTTCTATTGAAATTATAATTAGTTTTTTTTCAACGAAAATCTTTTTAAATTACACCGCTATAAACAATTTAGAGTTGTGCTAATGCTAAACCGTTCTGACGACGCAACGAACATGGAAATATTCTTTTTACATGTCCGCGGAATTATGTATTTAGATCCATGCGTTGAACATGTCTCCGGAGCTATGTAGTTCCATAGATATGCCTGTGTTGAAATGTTGAAATCCACAGAACTATATATTTGTAGATCATGTTCCGACCGATTGAAGAAGTGTGGTTTGTTGTTGATGTTCCCCTAGTTCGAGTATGTATATTGTTGATTGACATGTTCAAAACTTGTATTGTTGTTTGGTTTGTGTCGCTGGAGTATAGGTAGATAACTATGCTCACATCGAAATCTGTCGTATAAAACTGTTTAATAGATCTGTAGATGTTTGATTCATGGCTATGTTCGCACTCAGGTATGCACAACCATGTGTGTGCTTGCCACGTGTGTTTGTCTTTTTCTTCGTTTCTTCATACCTCTGTCAATTAGGAACTGTATAGAGTGTGTACTTGCATGGAATGTTTCGATTGAGTTTACAGAACGATAGGAAATGTTCTCTACAGAGAACATACAGTCAGTGCAAAAGTATGCGTACAAAGCATGAAACTTTCATTAAAATGAAAAAAATGAACAAATCGATCAAACAAGTTAATTCTCTTTTATTGAGTTAATTTAAGACATTAGTAATTAAGTAATTCAAAAACAAAAAACAACTGACTCAGATTTCGAAAAATGTGGATTGAAGTAACCCACGGTCAAAAAAGAACACACAAAAAGTCTGCGTAAACCATTTAAAACCAAACGAAAACAAGGAGAAAATATAATAAAAATATTTCAATATTTTGTTGGGTACCCTCTTCTGAATATGACTCCCGTCAATCGTTTTCCCATTGAATTTACTAAGCGTGTCGTATCTTCAGGAGTTATTTTGGACCATTCCTCAATCAGTTTTTCTTTGAGCATATTTTTGGACGATATGTTACGTTGACGGATGCGCCGGCCCAACAACTCCCACAAATGTTCTATGGGATTAAGGTCTGGTGGTGCGAAGGTGTTTGCAACTGTTTTGGAACATTATACAGTGGCCAAAGCTTTACAATGTAAGAAGTATGCTTGGGATCATTATCGTGTTGAAATATTAAATGATCAACCAAGCCTAGTTTGCTGGCACTTTCACGGATACTTTCTTTCCATTGTACTTTCCATTCATTCCAAGTTCCCAACTACATTTGCTGCCATACTCCCCCATACCATGACCCCGCCACCCCATGTTTAACTGTTGGAGATAGGTTTTCTTTATTCCATTCAGTTGCTGTTTTTGTCCACACATACCGCGTCCATTTAATCCAAATATGTAAAATTTTCTTTCGTTCGAAAATAATACACTATTCCAAAATCATTCTTGCTTGTCAATATTCTTCTTGGCTTAAGGAACACGCTTCTTTCGATTGATCTCTGAAATATTTGGTTTTTCCTTCCGGAATGTCCATGATAACCCCCTTCTCTTAGGGTATTTCTAACGGTAGAGCAACTAACCAACTTTCAAACTTCTCTTGAATTATCTTAACTATTTTAGGAGTACTTATTCTTGGATTTGCTTTTACTTTAACCAAAACTGACCGTTTTTCTTTGGCTGTAAGTACAGTTGGGCGTCCAGATCTGTGTTTCGAAGTAAAATTTCCAGTTTGTACGCAGTTTTGTAAAACTCTTTGTACGAAAGAATGTGTTTAACCAATGGTTTCATCAATTTCCCTTAAACGCTTGCCCTACGAACGTAGTTTTACTATTAATTTTCCAATATTCGCTGATAATTCCTTTTTCATAATTTCAGTTTAAAAAAACTCTTAAAAGTGAAGAAAATAATAATAATACAAATGGCCTCAGATAATTCAAGCGCTCGACCGAATGAAAGAAGAAAATGTAAATATAAATTGAAGCGAAAAATGGACCGGAATTGGAAATTCTCGGGGAAAAAAATCTGCCTAAAACATAAATGTACTCAGACTTTTTGTGCGGCATTTTCAGTGGTATTTTCCAAGAATTGAGATCTGTTCAGTTCCTGGATGTGGAGAATTAGAAAACACTTATGTTACGATGAGAAGGAGTTCTTAACATTATTCCTAGAAAAATACAGTTTTCGATAAAAGTCTAAGCGCTTTAGCTATTATCCTAGAAAGGCTGGTAATGTACATAGACTTTTTACACTGACTGTATGTAGTTCGATTGATATGTTCAAAACATGTATTGTTGTTTGATTTGCGTCGGTGCAGTAAAGGTAGATAAAAGTAGATAATTATGCTCACATCGAATAAACTACGTCATGTTCATGTTTAATAGATGTGTGGACGTTTGATATATATCTATGTCCGAACTGAGGTACGCACAACCGTGTGTGTCCCGTGCATGTCGTGTGTGTGCTTGACACGTTTCTTAATATGACTGTCAATTAGGAACTGTATGGAGTGTGTACATAGGCATGGAATGTTTCGATTGAGCTTACGGAACGATAGGAAATGTTCTCGACAGAGGACATACATGGTCGGAAAGACACAACTCTAGTTCGTTCCTGTTATTCTTCTCGTGCGCTGAACTTATCTGTCGAAAGGTGTCGTTGTGTCTATGTGCAATTTGAACGAGCAAAAATTGTACGACGCAACTAACATCTCGCCGGAATTTGGCTTCATCACCAACTATTGTTCGCGAAGTAAACTTTAACAATGACAGCAAAGGAAAAGTTTCGAGGTCGAAGTATTCACCCATTTGGATACTCAAAGATGTGACTACAAGGAAATGGGTAGAATAATTGCGTATATTCATTCCCTGCCCTGTTCAACTTCGACTGAAAGAGTTGCTTCGATGAGTAAGACGTGAACGGCAGAAAAAACTGAACTACAAACAAACACACTAAGGGCCATCCGACCATTCAAATTAATTTGAATATGTCGTGCCTCGAATTCGATTCGTTCATCAAATCGCAGCCGGATACACTTCGTCAAATCTGATCGAAAACAAAATAAAATGTAGCCAGCGACGAACAAACAGTTGACGAAGATGAATTCGGGGAAATGGACTTAGAATAAGATACGGACAATGTACATATATCAGTTCTTTAATAAAAATTTAACTTAAAAATGTTTCTCATCGACCCTCCTCTCATCCTTCTTTTTGAGAAAAAAACCCTCCTTTTTGGCAAAGTTTAGAAGGACAAAATAGGGATGGGGTGGTTAGTCATACGTGATTAAAGCCCAGAGAAATATTTCATATCTTCTCATTTTTCCTGACACAATTACGGCGATATACAAAGAAAAGTTTTGAATATGCACCAAATGGAAGGTAATTTTGTCCAGTTTTATCACTGAGTTGATTCATTCTAGAATGCGTTACCGCTATGATTGCCACAGATGTGCAGCAAAAACTACACCCAATGGAGCATGGAGAAATATGCGAAATGCAATATATTTCAATTTTATGAACATGTTGCTTGGATGTTTAATTGTTCCCTAGAATGTGGGCAAATTGTCAATCAAAACGTTGTGTGGTTTTTTACAATAGTAGATCTTCTCACGTATAACTTCGAACTGAAGCGTTTTTTTATAGTCACGTACGATTGGAGGACAATTTCTCTGCCATTTTTTAAATTTCATACAGCGAATTTGTTTGTTCTTTCTCGTTCGGCAATGTACTTCATTGTTGAGAAAGCCGAGAAATATACAGTTTAGCACAAAGTGAGACTTTAAGTGTCTACCTAATCGAAGGTAAGTTCATAAAGCAGGTCATTGATTGCAAATTATAAGCATTACATCGATTTATTTTCACGTGAATACTCAGTTAACAGCCGATCCACATGAACAGAGGTATGAATTGTATGTATTGCACGTTTCAGATAAATATCTTGACCACACGAGTTTTCTTTTTGCTTACCTAATAAATACCAAGAATTGTTCTCTATGCCTATTGACAACAAACTAATCGTGTAGAATCATGTGCTACACATGGTTGTGAACCTCGTACAGTCCCATAGCTTGTGAAGGAATGCAAATTTTCTCACATATCTACTCAAGCTGCCGATTATACAGAGCGAAACTGAAATTCCACAGCCAACAAAGTGCTTGCTTTGCTACCAACCATATACGACACAATCACAACTGTAGATGTTTATTCTTTACAATTGTACATTCCAATTTCCATTCTGCGGAAAGATATATTTAGGGTGGCTCTGAGAAGAAATTGTGTTAGCTCATTTCAACATTAACCAGCGTGAAAATGGTACGAGTTCTGGTCCAGATCCAGAACTACATATTAGAGCTATTCTTCCCCTCTGTCATTTGCAGCCTTCACTGACTGGGGTAAACTTTCCATCAGTTTCTGGCAGCGAGGTTGCGGTTAGGAAACCAGGCTTCGTGTACTGCTATCCAAAGATCTGATAAATGTTTGCAAATTCTTTGCCTAAGAAGTAAGTCCAGATGATTCCACAGATTCACAATGGGTTTGAGATCCGGACTTTGTCGAAGCCAGCTTGAGACATAAATGTGATTGTCTTGAAGCCACTTTTGTACTGACTTAGCAGTATCCTTCGGGTCATTGCTATGGACAAACTTACAGTTTATATATTTAGTTTATATATTTTCCAATAAAAGGAGTCCAATTCGGTCCAATAAAAGAAGTGATAGCCCGTTTTCTTGGTTGAATGTCTGCCCTTTTATTACCCGCATGGTTTCCATATCCTGTCACCCATATCAGTTTTATCCTGTTTTTCTTTGCCAGCATGTTGAGGGTTTGGTGCATTTCTAGACAACCTTGGAGTGAAGATGATTAAAGCTTAAACTACATCCTGGCTATCTGAGACAAACATTGTTAAAGACCGACATTATTGAATTCTATATGCGAAGAGTTCAGATTGGAAGATTTTTGACTCTGTGAGGAGAGGCTTCAGGGCGGAGAGTACCTGTTCATACTTCGCCTTCTGACTTCGACACTTCTGTGTACCATGTGCCGTCATTCGTCCAACAACCCCCATTCTTCCTTTAATATATTATATTTATATAATAAATAAGTAAAATATATTATATTTATTGTTGACGTCAAAGATTGGGGTCATGAGGTCAACAAAATGAAGCTGAGCTAGGTTGAATAAACTTTCCACGCCTGCCGTTGGAATGGTTCTCATCACCCATTTCGTACAAACGCAGGTGAGCCTTTGCACTTTGTTTAATTTGTTGTTATTGTTCGCATTTCTTCCACCAAATTACCATAGAATATGGTTGTATTTGGATGTATTACCCTTGCCCTACTTGAGGGATTCGAGCATAATGCTGATCCTTCGAGTCAAAGGGTGGTCCAACAAAAACGCACGATGATAATTGTAAATATAACAACAAGTTTTCAGAGAATTATATTAATATTTTATATTATGATAGACGGATCTGTGACAAGAAAAAAAATTCAACGGTGTCAAATAACATTGTCGTAGCAGCCAATTAACATCGCCACGACGTGAGGTAACACGGCCATTGAATTTCTCTCGCAAAAGAAATGCATTTTTTTTCAAAGTTCAAAGTTCAATTTATTTGTAGTTCGATTTGTACGGTTTTAGTTACATCTAACATGTATTATTTTATGCAGAACAAAAGTTCCTTACAACTAAGATAGTTCAAAGTATATATAATAATAAGAACTTAATACATTAATAGGAATAGTTAAGGGAAAAAACACTACAATCAAAAACCCCTCACTCACAATCTTACAACTAATGACTCTTATAGCTAAATTGCCCCTGTTGTCATCTATGCAACATGCCAGAACAATATAACTACGTGTAGGGAATTTTGAAATTAGCACTTGTGTGCACCATTGTCGAAGATGTTCAACTCATATTGTGAGTCAGTTATTTAGCTGCAAATGAATTATGTATGTTCGACCATCCGATCAGGTGAACGGCCTGAGAACTCTCCACTCTCTTGTACATAACAAGTGCATAAAAGATCTGCCAATTCAGCAGCATCGCTCATTAAACGGATTACCACACACTCGTAGTGTTTTGTTGTTTCATTTTCTCCACATACGCCTACATACGTATACTATTATAATTTTAAGATAGGATTGATTTTTCCTTAATTTATGATGTTACGAATAAGCTCACTCTCAGAATTAGAGCATTTGCTTACAAAATTCTGGTGTAATTTATCAATAAGATGTGACATGGTATTTACATTTGCTTTTTCATCGAGCCTCATAGTAGAGAAATGCCAAGGCAGATTTAACATAAGCTATAGCACCTTGTTTTGACATATTTGTAGTTTATTAATTTTTTTTTGGCACAATCGGCCCACACAGGTGCACCGTACGTTAAGACTGGTTGAAAAATCGTTATGAAAATTAGTAGTTTATTATCAATACTAAGTTTTGATTTACGATTGATAAAGGGATATAGGATCTTAATGATTAGGTTTGCTTTCTGAAGCGTGTTCGATATATGTTTTTCAAATGTGAGTTTTTTTTATCGAAAGTAACTCCTAAATACTTACAGCTTTCAGACCACTCGATGCTGGTCGAAATCAATTGTAGACACATACCTGAGATTTATTTGCATTCGGTTTGATTTTCCAACTGAAGCAGAATAACTGAAACGCATCAAGTGCATTTTGAAGAGAAGTTAGCCTGTCCTGTGATAAGTTATTGGATGAGAACAGGGCTGTGTCATCATAGGAAAGTGTTACCATTAGGTATGTCGGACATGAAAATATTAAATAAAATCGGAGCCAATACCGAACCTTGAGGTACGCCAGAGTGAGTGGTATATAATGATGACAAAAGAAATGCATTTTGATTTGAACGCCCTCTATAGTTGTTGCAAGAGGGATTATCGCCTTTTTTGTGGATGGGGCACGTAAGTAGTAGTCACAATGATGCCAAAGTAGGTCCGCTGTATTGTGTCTTTGCTTTGGGAGAATATATAGTAAAATGCTCTCCCAAAGCAAGAACTCACCATGTCATTCCTGGTCGTCAATCCTAGCTTAGCCATCGTTTGCACTGACTCACGCAATTCGACCACCACCGTTTTAGCTTTACGTTGTCAGAAATAATCCGTTTTTCGTCACCAGTCCCAGTTCGCTTAAAAAAAGGGTAGAACTTGTTGCTATTCAGCTGTGATTCGAAAATTCGTATCGAAAAATTTCCTGTGATCGAAATTTGCTGAGGCACCCATACATCGAGCACACCGGCGTCTTGGACAAAACGCGAGCAAGGCGAAGATAAAACAAAGTCTGGAAAGTTTTCGACTCCAACCCCGAGGGACAACGCGGTAAAGAAAGCCCTCGCATCCGGTGGTCCACGCATGGAAAAGGGACCTCAATCAGAAAGTACGTGGGTGAATGCAACTAGCGGAAGACCGTGCGACCGTGATTCCTAAAGCCAGTCGTTGTAAAAATAATGAATTTATCTTTACTACACCTAACAAAAACATCAACATTAACTTTTCCCTGGCCCAATAGATATTATTCACTTCACACATTTTATTCACTTTGACATTTTTTATGAAATTTTGAATGCCGATCCATACTCAATTTAGTCGTTGTTTGCTCCTCTTTCTCATTATCATCAAGCACGATTACAATTGTACCTAGCACTACTCTCACCGGGCCTTAGGGCAACATCATGAAATTCCTTTTAACACCATCGACACAATCATCGAATCATTGTTTAGAAGCAAACAATGATGTTGTGTTGGATAAGTTACGTTAAGTGAGATGGCAAGCTTTCTCTGCAAAGAAATTAATGACAAAGTGTGACTTCTATTTCAAATTAGAGGTCCACCCTTCCTTCTTTTTAACGACATTCCTATGGTCCTGTCAACAACATCACCTTAGCACCTCGCTGCATGATTTATTCGCATGTCATATGCCCGCTTAGTCACTCTGGGCAGACACAAGTTTGTCATCTAATTGAATATAACTCAATTTCACACCAGTGTTTAAATTAAACATTAAACAAAAGTCCAGATAAACAATCGACAAACAACAAACAGGGGGCACGCGTCTGTGTATTTTTCTGTCTGGAGCTCTAATTGAACATTTGTTTAATGTTTTAATTTATTCAGTGAAAGTGCTGATTGATGATGCGAATTCAAAAAATCTACTGGCACTATAAAATTCTGAGGCACAATAAAATTCTTGTGAAGTTTATTTTCCTATTCGTTAATCAGCGTTTTAGCAGGATTTATGAACGTAGCTTCCCAGCCAGTCCTAGCCAGCTCACCTTCGGATTCGTTGTCTGCAATCCCCTTGGATCTAGGGAGATGTCGTAAGCCATTGCATGCAACAAGCATAAGTTACATATGAAATGAAAGCTTACTCGAGAAGGAAGCGAAAGATTGTTGGGAATTTTCGCCCATGACTTAAAAAACAAAACGACTTCCGGTATATTTTTAACTTTTCACAGGGACAAAGGAAAAAAATAAAAGAATAAACATTCAAAAGACTACATGGAATAGTTCTTGAAGACATCTTGTCATAACAGTTCTTGTAATAACTGTCTAGAAAATCTTCTCAAACTTGGCCTTTAGGATCCGGCATAAAACTGTAGGGCACTTCCACTCGTGAGAGCAATACCACGCACAATACGAGTGGTTGCTGTAGACTCTATCGGTACGAAGTTGGGTATGAAAACTCCAAAATTAAAATCCCCAAGTCAATATACCCAGACCCAAAATCCCCAAACACAAACCCTATATAGTTCGAGTCTATCAAAGAAATTAAGTTTGGCATTGGTTCTATTTCCATTGAAATAAGGCCAAATTTTACTTGGAAATAAGGCAAAAATGAGAGTCTGGTGTATTTAAAGAATGGTGATCGTTTGGGTCGCTAACAAGATTTTAGTCCCCTTTTTCGTTGAGGCGACTTTGTTGCCCCGCTAAGGGTACGAAGGTCAAAAACTATCAGGCAGGCGTCTGGAGCTGAAGATTAATCATATTAATTTTGGGGTATTATGGACTTATAAACCACCCAAATGTTATTATCTATTGTAGGCTATAGTGGACTTCGTCTATTGTAGGCTATAGTGGACTGTAGGCTATAGTGGACTATGCACCGGAAATAACGTGTTTTTGAGTTTGAGAAATTTTGTTCTTGGGGGTTATAAAATTGTTTATTTTTCAAAAAGTCGGGATATTGCGTTTTGGGGATCTTGTGCTTGGGTATCATGTAGGTATGCCTGCCTTAGGACATTATATGGTCGGCTCTTGTATTGATTCCTGTTAGTAATAAGGTTCTTCATGCTGCATCTCCTTCTCCCTTACCAACAAATCGTATGCGGCCATCGATCCCGCCCAAAAGCACCAGGAAGTGATTTCTTGATAATCTGAAAACATCATCTCCGATACCTGAACATAGTTACAAGTCAACGACTACTTTTAACAACAGAAACAAATAAATAACCCATTGGTATGTAATTGGATTATCCCGGTGATCAGGTAACTATTGCATTTCGTGAGATGATCTTATCGAGAAGCCTGGCTCATCAATAAGCCACTCATTGGTAGGCAATGATATAAGTTCCTGTTTGCGTAATGTAATACAGACAGGCGATCATCGTCCGATAGCACTCATCATTGAAGAAACCCTAGCTACGGTCTCAACGTGAATATTAAATGAGTCTATCACTACACTAGATCAGTTGTTGTCCGCGTAAGCTTAATTGGATTCTACTCACTTCCCCAAAATAATACTATAAAGGCAATTAAGACCCTCCTCACGAGCAACGTTAACGACACCGACATTAAATTATGTCTGTATATTTAAATCCTAAAAGTGTGTAGGTCAGTTCTGCCTGGATGTGGTAAGAAAATGTCATATTTTTAGGTTTTAGTTGAACGAACTCAAAACCGCTGGTATTCCTTAAAAATGAACGGAAAGCAATCTGCCTCACTGATGAATTTCAAAAAGAGTATGGAATATGATGCAGTCTCCTTCCGATCGACAGAAAGGTATTCGATATAAGGTCATCAATAGTCTTGATTAAGTGGGTTGAGGAAAATATCATTATTGAAATGATATGGAAAATTTATTTTATTAATTTTACTGGATTTCGTACCCGCCTTTGTCCGGGTCTGTTTCTTCAACCGGTACTTTACCTGCATTATTACCGCACTTTTTAATTTAAAACAATAATAAGACTGCTCGAACCAGAACTCAGAGAAGAATTTGAATTTTCTTTTGTCATTGATGCTTATCCCAATCTCTCATTCACATCCATACTCATAATGAGTACAATTCGTTGACTGTGTGCATACATGTTGAAGTTTGAATTATCATTGTGTGGTGCAGCAAAACGGACGGAATTACGGTTTTTTCTCAACCATTTACACCCAACGTGGAGGGATATCAAGCGATTCATAAACAAAAAGTTCTTGGAAATCCAATCTGTGTACCTGTGCGCGATGTTCACTTGTTGTGCAAATTGAAGTCAAACTTCATGAACCATGAAAAAATTCGCCTATCTTGTAACTCATTATGTAATTAGTCTAGCTCTGAAATTTTATCTAAATCGGCTAATCCGTTCAGAAGTTCATTTCACAATTTCAGCAAAATTTAATGATTTGTGTGTAGCTGTGTATATGTACATGCGTAGATAGTTTGGGTATGACAAAATAAGAAAAGTTCGAAAATGTTTATTGTTTCCTTTTCGTTTGGTGACTCAGGCAGTCGTTCGAATGTGTTCGATTGAGACGTAGAAAAAAATGAATGGTTGCACCAAAGCAAAATATGAAAAATGTGTGTATATATGGAAGTTAAAACACACTGGGGGATGGTTGATATCGACTGCGCAACTTGAAAGGGTTTCATACCGGATTGATGCAACCACCCTTATTTTGAGAATTTTATTCCCGTTTAAAAAGTGCTCGTAACTTCCGCACCGTATGTTGTACCGACTTAAAAAATTGTCACATTCAGCATCATCGTCAAATTTTAGAATGATTTTTGTTGAAAATTTCAGAGCTCTGCGACGTGTAGTTTCGGAACCTTTGTCGGCCAGACACACAAACTTTCTGCTTTATAGTGAAGATATATATAAAAAATATATAAAACGGAACATGTGCACGATCTAAATACGGCCTGTTTGACCTGCATTCGGTATTCCGTTTTGAATACCAACGTTCAAAACGGAACATGAGTATTCGCTATTCGGTTTCAAAACGGAACATGAGCACGATCCAAATACAGCCTGTTTGACCTGCAGACAAATTGGCTAGGCATTTGTAAACAACTGCTGCATCAATCGTGTAACATGCTTACTGGTAGAACGATCATCATCAAGACTGACAACCTGGCCTCAACGAGTTTATTCGAAGCAGGTATCATGCAGAGTGTTGGACCCGATAAGATCAATTTGATGAATTTATTTTTTAGGTCTTCAACTAGCATACGTTGATGACAAGTTTGCTGCGGATCAAATAAACGATGTGCTATCGGCTCACCTATTTTTGGAGTAGTAGAATGAGTTCTTTCAATGGACGAATCCTGACGAAACCTCGTTATAACTATGGAAAACGTCTCTAAAGAGTCTAAGAGCAATTTGGCAACCCCAGTCACTGTTCTTATAATCGTTAAAATGCATATGTCGTATGTATTCATATGTAGCTCAAGATTCTTCAGCACACAGTTTTCATGTCCGTGTCGATGCTACCGATGGAATCAAGGCCAAACAGCCTGAGTGCTCATCGAATGTAGTGAACTTGGCGTTTAAAGTTTTTGAAACTACTTGAATTACCGAAGACTGTTACACTCAAAGATTTTTTTTAGTTCTTGAAGCAATTTAACACTGTCGGGTACATACGTAAGTCATATGTTTTTTCTGTTTAAAACCAATGTGATTTGTGATGTTATTGTTATGGTTTTTTTTTTTTTTTTTTGAATTTTTTTTTATTTTTTAATTTTGAAATAAATTCATGTATAAAGAGTGGAACTACACAATTCTTTGTATGTTCTTGAAAACGTGTTTCGGTATCAATTTCTCTAATTGACGCTTTTTAAAGATTTGAAGGTTCAGATTGATGATTTTTGACAATCTTTTATATGCAATTGATTGATTTGTGCAAAATTTCATCTGTCACCACTGCGTGGGATATCGCTAGGCAAACTGAAAACTGTCTCTTTCTAAGAGCAAAGGCAACTCGTGTTCTAGCAAGAGCAGGACCTACATGTTTGTTAAAATGTCGATTCGCCAGTGTCTTTCCGTGTTGTTCAATAATTGAGAATGTTTGCCAATTCTTTTTTGTACGAGCTGAAGCTAAACTGAACTACCTCCTGAAAAGACTCGTTTTCGATTTCTCTAATATGAAACTTCCAGTCGCCACAAAATAGCGATATATTCGTAGTCACGCTGCAAGCGATTTGCAATAAATTCAATTTGGGGCCTGATCTGTGTGCGGTCATACAGAACATAAAAATAAAAAATTGAACTTAAAAAAGCTTTGAACACGTAAATAATATCTTTTAAAATATTTGTGTAACACAGAATGCGAGCACCACTCGCTATTCATCAGCTTAACATATTATATTTTAGTTTTCTACATTTTCACAAAAAGCTTAGACCTTTGACTGCGCCCACTATCGAGCGATACGACTGCTTTATATGCTATACAAGACCTTCTCTGCCGTATTTTAAGAACGCTTATAGGTGTTTATCAATAAAAACATTTTCACAGTGCGATATTTTAATTATGGAAATGTTATAACGAGTGTAAGTATCAGTAATCATGACAATAATGATAGAATATTGAGGTGATAAATGACACCTGGACGACTTTGTTGAAGGTCTACTGGATTTTGGGCCTTGGGCGGAGAGTGAAATTAAACACGGCGCTCCCTTCTTCATCTTCTAAGGGCAGAAAAGGAGCGAAAAGGAGAAAGAGACCGAAAAGAATCTGTCGAAACTGATATATTTAACGGTTTGACATTTGCACCACTACCACAAACATTGGTTGCAGGAGTTAATACTCTAACTCAATACGCTCATTACTCTTACTCTTACATTTACGGGTGGTCAGCCTCAACAGAAATTAAAGAATAAAGAGATATTGAGTTTAATCAGGTGTGATCCAGGCTTCTGTAGCGTTTTGCACAACAGATGTTTGTTGCGCGACTAAGGATCATCTACCGTCAAAACAATTTAGTCTTAGCAAAACCTAATCGAGCTATATCGAATAACTTGCTTATTCTGTCTCAAAATGGAATTGCAAATATGCCAGACTAGTTTTCGTCACTTTTTTGCAGTCGCCAAACTCAATCAACAAAGTCAATCAACCGAAACAACGATTGAGACACACGGCACGAGCCCGTGATTGAATTCCAAGCAAAATGCAAAAAGAGGTATTTTAATTTTTGCAAACTCACTAAACAATAAAAATTCGCTAACCACATCTGCACATATTCACTTTGTGTAAATAAGTCGTGTCGCTTAGCATTAAGTGACACCGATCTGGTTCCTCTTCATCAATTCTCACGTTCGATCACACGCCGCCGACCATAGAGATGCTTTCCATTTGGCGTTGCGACGCACCCAATCCACAGAGACTAATGCATGATGTAGATAAGACCCTACGAATTACTTTCCAATTTCACAGTTTTATACAACACCTTGCGGTCGACACGAGCTTGGTGGGTCAAGACCACCGTATCGATCGATGGTGATCTTCAGAAAGCAATTTTGTGATATACAGTCATGAAGCGAGGCTTAATGAGAACGCGATCAGATATGATTCCTGGAACTTGCTTAATTTTATTCAGATTCGCTTGATCATTTATTATAGTCGAGGTTTCAAGTCATCGACTGTCGCTCTTAATGAAGTGCATCTTGGAGACCATGTATCTCCTCGTTGCGCGTGTTGGCAATGACCTTTAATGCATTTGTAAATATTTATGCTGAATGCACTTATTGGTTCCATCTACTCGACCACTTGATTATTCACATCGATCGTGTGTAATCATTTCTGTGTAACATTCCATGCATCATTTTGTAATCGGATCCGAAGCCGATTAAGTTGAAAGAGTATCTCCTGTACCGCGCATTATGTTTGCACTGAGAAAGTGAGTGGTTTCCGATTCTGTAGAGCACGTCACATATTGAATTCGAATGCAAGATCGACCTTGCATAAGATCTCATTCGAATCATGCTTGGATCTGGAGAGCTGTTGCCTCGCCATTGCTCATACGATCTTGCGAACATGATCTTACTCGCCGTAATCTATCTGCTCAAATAAGCTTAATTAGTTTCTGCCGTTTTAACTGAATACACAGCGCCGGGACGGGCGTCAACTGCTCACGTAAGCATGTGATGCATGTTTGAGTTCACATTTCGATTGTCGGTGACTGTGACGACTGACCAGGAAATTCAATTAGCACCTTGCATTGCTCTGTAAACCACAAATTTTGTGGGCGGTAGTAATTAAAGGATGAGATTGCAAAAAGTCGTATGAATCAAGGTGATAAACTCGGTTAACTATGTAACGCCTTTTTAACAGGTACACGAAAGATGAACACGAACGAACGTTTTGCCTGACTTAATTGGTTTCTTCGAACTTAGGGAATTCCTAATTAGCACTGCGGTGTGTAATTTTGACGTCAGTATAAACTGAGCATCTAATTGGACAAATGTGTAAAATGTAAAGCTACTAGATTCAACCAGTAGAATTTAAAAAGTTGAATGATCCCCACTTAGATGGTGGTCCTAAGCTGCCATGACTGCGTTGAATTTATAGGTGCTTACTGTGACGCTCTGTTCCAGACGTCTATCTTGTATGTCCTTCTTGAGGACAGCGTATACTTCACCGTCCCATCGATAAACATTTTAACTACGTCCTTCTTAAGCCTAACAAATGCCTCATTGACGGCTGTGTTCGACCAATCTAGTCCGATTATGACAAATGCAAGATCTACTCCAGAATCATGTTGAAAAAACAATACAAAGCGTCGCCTTGACTAGGTACTTTTTGGACATTGAAGGGCTGGGTAAGATCGTTACCGACGTTGATGGAACAGCGAGAATTCTCCGCGGTCACCTGATAGACATTTAAGAATATCTACCAATGAATATCAAAACTATGCGGATTTGATCGATGGTGAGATCCCCGTCCTGAAACCGCACTCAAAAGGGCGTATAAGACTCTTCATGTATTAATTACAACAACACGATAGCGTATATCCACTAAGTTAGCGAGGTAGTTGTCCTCGCCGCTAAGTTATAAGCTGCGATAAAAACAGTGCTGCCAGAATCATTTTTCTTATCCTCCAATCAGTAAATTTTGAGTAGTAGTCATACATATTACTTAAATGTGACATTTCGTTTGAAAATCGAATTGCAGGATCTGGGTGAAACTTCCAGCGAACAAGTTCAAGCTATTTTTTGTCCTAGTTTTTGGAAGAACGTTCTTCAATCATTTGAGAGAAAGTAGACGATGGAAAACGAAGCCACGAATAAGATTTTGCTTGCTGAAGCTTTTTTAAATAGAAATCAAAAAGAAAATAATAGAGAATAAGAAACCAAACCTGTTAAAAAAATGCAATTTTCATTTCAAAGAATATTTAGCTGTTGCAGTAATTCAAACAATGTTCGACGGCTATCTGTGTTTGCCTCAAGCACGTTCTCTAAACTTGGGTATTCAATTGTGCCCAAATCAGTATTTTCTTACGTACTCAAAAGTTGGTCGTTGAAACCTTATATGTATGTATAAGTCATCATCGCTGTATACATCAATTCATTTAATATGCTGTCCATGTTCCAGATCAGATTCTTCGGAATTCGAACTAGAAGAAACATCATATATACATGATGTTAGGTCTTCCAATGTTCTTTTATCAATTTAAAGGCGATCGCTGGCATTTGTTCCCTCAAGCAGCATGTTTAGTACATTAAAGAAGTTTACCTTATTCATTTGTAACTACGTACATATAATTCCGATTTGATTGCTTACCTCTGTTTCGATGTTTTCCATTTCAATGTTTTGTTCATAATTTGCACAAAACAAATCAACGGTTTTTTGAGTTTGGCAGTTAAAATGTCATAAAAATGTATGTGTTGCCAGGTTTTTCTCACTTAACCGTTTTTTTGTGCTATTTTTGAGTTAGCGGGTATACGCGTTCAAAAAATTAACCTATTATAAGCGATGTTTATGAGACTTCTTCGATGTGTGACACTACAGTCCGTGATGGATCTGGGCCTCAACCTACAATCCTCTCCAACTGGCAAGATCTCTGGCACGCTGTTTCCAGGTTTCCACTCGAGTTGGTTGACGTCCTTGCATAGGTGTGCCACCCTAATGCCGCTACAGCCCGTATAGTTTGTTGAATCTTCCCCTCCAAATACCGTCTACGAAAACAAGATCACATGCACAACTTTTGTCTCCAAAAGACCACAGAGTTCGTCATTCGCTTTTGGGATCGTCCATGCCTCCGCGCCGTACAACACGACTGGGATGATCAGTGGCTTATATAAAGTTATCCTTGTGCACAGACAGCTCTATTACTCAATTGCCTCTGGACCCTGCTTACCTCGGTGCCGTAGTATTAACTACTTCGAAGTTCTAGCTGTCCATTGCTTAGGAGACCGGCCCCTCATTGATTGGCCTATTAAAACGGGTCTCTTTTCTCCGTAAACTCCTCAAGCAAGCTTTCATCTGACCAAATCTTACATATAAGTCGGTGCGTGAGCGCTACCAGGCCAGGCCACGTTCAACAACTATAAGGAGTTCTCCGTCTGCCCAAACATATATATATTTTCGTCTTTTGTTATCGCTATCTTGCTCTCCTCTTCTTCGTCGTTTGGCTGATGGCGACGGAGTCTACAGGAGATGATAATACAAGAAATGACTGCAACTGAGTTCGAGCTTCTGTTTGAAATGCATGCAATGCCCATTGAATAGTTTTTTTATTCGAGGGGAGGGTATCATTCCTGCCGTAATACATCTTCATTTCGTAGCTCGCATGCTCTCTCTTTTTCCTTTTGAGAAGCCGGTGCCCTTAACTTATTTTAAGTTCGTAGAGTTCACGAACCATTCTCGTCCTTTTGTCCAGAGTGTCGCCTTATATGCTGCTTAAAATGACTGAATGGCGCAGTTGGTAAAGTGCCTGCCCCTGTTTAACGGGGTCCGCGGTTCGAATCTCAGTGAAAGCGAAGTTAACACGCTTTTATCTGGTTTTCAAATCTGGTCCAGTCACCATTTGCCGTTGAGATCAAATTAACGGCACTATCACTGGAGTGGTCAATAAGTGGTAGTAGTCTGACTGTGGGTGTCAAAATTGACCAATATGGTCTAAGTGTTCAGTACATGCACTAGCAGCCCCCCTACCTAACCAATATGCTGCTTGCTTCGCTGAATGTGTCTGCCTGCACCAGTTTTCAAACCAAGGGTTTTTTCAGAGCGGTATTTTAAGACCCAGGACATCAGACGCAGCTTCTGCGATGGCGCTTTGACGACGATTCCATTGTTTCGCTTGGCAAGGTCGTTTTTGCCAGGTCTATCCCATCGCAGCTCCTGGATTCTTGTGATGCCTGTCGCCGCAAGTTCATAAGCTGTACGTGGTCAATTAAGGGACCTCATATCCACGCGCAGAAACGAAAATCGTTGTCCTTATTAGAATATGTGTGTCCAAATGAGAGGTATGAATATTGCTGTGTAATCTTTAGACAAACCTTAAACATTTGTGTATTCAGTCTGTCAGTATGACTGTTGACAGAGGAAATATTTTCTCGATCGAGAACTTAATGTTCGGGACTTAGATGAGACCTATGTTATGTTCTTTATGGTCCCATCGATCCGAAACCGCGAGGTTTGGATGAACTTTTACTGAAAACTCAATAGGCCGTTCCTAACGAATTTGAAGTGTTTAGTGTCCTGAACACAGGGAGATAGATAGAAAAAAAATGAGAAAATGAACACCTAAATGACGAAAATAAAATTAAGCTCACGCTGTAGGTTTGCGGTATGACAACCAGTTACGGACGGATAAATTCGAGGTTGTTTCATCTTTCCTTCACCAAATGCTCGAAGTTTCGACTGTTGATGTCACGAGAATGTAAGGCGAAATCTCGGAGTTTTGGAGAAGTTTGATGAAACATCGTGGTTTTGTTTGGTGGGAACATAGCATTAGGAAAGTTTCATTGTCTCGGTGTATCAGAGACCACCACTTTGTCTTCACTTAACATAATCCTCGTTGGACTTTTTCGGCAAACAAGAAGCGGCCATCATAGCTCTAAGAGTAAAGAAACTTCTGTGGATCAAACTCAGCATCGGCAACTCAACTATTCTAAACGAATTCAACTTCAACTTCCTGACGAACGACACCGATTGCCATCTATCTCAAACCATCTTCGAGGCAAATTTCTCTACTAGCATTCTTTTCAAATCGGATTGGAAGTATGGACCTCAAAGATCCCCTGCGAATCTATACAAAAGGGTGACGGGTCGGTCTAGGTGACGGGTCTTAACATTGTCTTTGAAAGCAGAATCCATTGCGAAGAAAAATTTGTTATGCTGGCTCGAGCACAGTGTAATATCCAAAGAGGGGCATCTCTGTCTGTTCGGACAGTCACGCAGCAATTAAGTCCCTCGCCAATGTCATCTTCTCCTAAAAAACCCTCTATTGAAGGCTGTCCCTTAAAGAAATGACTGAGCTAAGCTGAGTGGGGCTGAGCTGAGATCATGTGGGTGCCGGGACACTGCATTTGAAAAGCCGACGAACTCGCTAGTTGTGGCAAGACCCCTTCTCTCACACCAGCAGCAGATCCACACTCTGTGCCACAAGATACAGCCCACCATCCTCTAATGATTCACAAACAATGCAGCTAGCCTAAATCGGCTTGAATATAAGGCACCATATGTCTTAAAGCAAAGGAAAACACCACTCAGAAACTTTATAATTTCATCAGACGCTGCATCATCAGTTCCTCCGCTCGTGCAGCGTTCTGTCTAGTCGCAGGAACTCACACCTAGTTGCCTACTTTTTCAATAACCTCAGCGAATTGAATGACATTAGCGTAAGTTAGCGAAACCACTTCGTCACAAGGGCCAGGTAGGTAGGTAGTTGTATGGGTGTCTTACGGCCGTGGCTCACTTAGACCAACAAAATGAGTCAATTGTGCCCTTGATAGAAAGAAAGAATACTACTTACTACCAGAGATAACCTATAATAGAGATATCCAACTTCTACCTCCCTTGCCCCTTGATTTCATCTGACAGCGTTTTTTATACGCTTTTTGTCCCCTGTCTGTGAATACGTGTGAGCTCTTGAGAACAGCTGTGGAACAGCTGATACCCTTCCCCACCTTAGTATTGGGGTGAATTAGAGTTCTTATTTGAAAATTCGCTCGTTATTTGAACGTTTTTTCAAATTTTGGTGTTCAGTTTTCAACACAGTATGGAGGGGTAAACGAACGAACAAAACTTATGTTCATGAAGTCGATTCATTAAAAGTTTGAGCAATTTACAATCTGAAATACTTGGACATAATTAATGAATGCACAGCATAGTGTAAATTGTTTCATATGAATAAAAATTAATAATACATTCACACATTCAGTTAACCAATAATAAAAATATTATTGAAGCGTGAATCCAAATAAGATGTTTTGACAACCATTGTTTAGCATTATTAAAAGTTGCAATATATTGCCATTGTTCTTATCAAATTGTTTAAATTGAATTCATGAGTTTTTCAGAATTCATGATTTAAGCGTATAAAGCGGGCTTCATTTTTTGAGTTAATTTGTCAAGTATGGTTTATGAATAGGCTATATATACACTTAAGAATTAATTTAAGATCAAACAGTTCCAGTTAAATGGACATTGCAATACATTGTTATTCACGAAAGTCCATATAACAATGTAAGAAAATTCCCTTAAAAATACTAGTCAACTTTTGAACACCCTCCGAACAACATACCCATGTACGTTACATGGAAAGTACATGGATTCCCACTAAATTCATGAATCTGCCGCTTTTTTCCCACAAAATTCACGAATCGGCCACCATATTGTGGTGAATTGACGAGCGTTGTAAATGTATAAGTGAAATACAAGCGATTACCACTACATCTTCGTTGTGGGCTAGGGGAAAAAATGGCCGAAGTTGGATATCTCTATCATCCATTATCTCTGCTTACTACCGTGAGACCTTATATTATTATACTAAAACTATCCTGCTTCGATTGAGAACTTCAGGAGACTTTTTGACTTTACACGACATAGGTACTACTTTCTTTGTCTTGCCAGGGCTGGGCACTCGCATAGCAGATGTTGGATAGATCCTATTTCCTTCTCATCTCTGCAGCTTCTGAAAAAGTCATTGTGTGCTATGTTCAGTCGCGTGCCTATAGCACAGTGTCTGGTAAGCACTCCTATTAGTTTCCTAACGTTTTTCCAAATATAACTGATTAGTGATACTGATCCCTTTTTGTTCAGCGTCGGCCACAGGTCCCTTGCTACTGCTCCGATATCCAGACTAAGCCAAATAGTTTTTATTCTATTCAGGATCTAAATATCCAGCTATCGTTTCGACTACCTTATCACTGTAGCTTATCACGGCTGAAACTATGGCGATTAAGGAAGCCCTGTCCTGGCTACAAAAACAGTGTAATCACAGATGATTCGATAGCCAGGAAGCATCTTTGAATTTAGTCACTTTTAACTCCAAGACTTCCCTTAATTGCCGCCTATCTCTTAACGATATGGCCAAGTATTTTACAATCCAACTTATGTGGGTGCCGGGATACTGTGACATTCCAGAGAATTGCGAAGCGGACGAACTCGCTGGAAAGGGCACAAATTCAACTATAAAACATTTGCTAAAGCTTGAAACGCTTGTTCAAACGCGAATGGATATCTGGCATAGGATGCCTCATCACCAAACAACTCAGATTAAGCAAGCCAAACCTCAGATCTCTTATTGGCGTTTTAACAGGGCATAGTGCATAGAAATCACGCCTCTAGACTAGGCCTTCCCTATAATGATTTCTGTAGAAGCTGCATGGACGAGGATGAGGAAGAAACTATTGAACACTTGCTATGGTGTTGCAGTGCTCTCATCCCGTAGATGTAGACTTCTGGGGGCCATTTCGTTGTTAATCTGGCTGAACTGAGCAGCATCAGAATCAGAAGAAAGCATTCTTCTTCACTTTATCAAAAGCACTAATTGGTTTGCGGAATAGGTACCCTTGATCCGCCTGGTAACACAATGGGCCTTTGCTTGGCCTAAGAGTGTCTGCTATCCGCGTGCGCGGACAGCTACCCTAACTTAACCTTGCCCGGGATTCTCCAAGCACAGATCCATTCTTCGCGAGACTGTCCGCTTTTTCTTTTCCTTGGACGCCAGTATGCCCTTGTTCACCAAGGAAATATCGCTTACGCTTTGTCTGCGTAACCTGGCAATTTTCGATGTCACAAAGGCCAACTGGTTCCAGGCATAGGAGTAATACCCATATCGCAACGGCGAGTTCAGGCGTTCGGGCTTTGACATTTTCAATAGGGAACATGTAAATCATATGTTAAAGTCGAAATGGGGCGGTCGCGCGTTGAATTTTGATAAAGTAAAATCGTAAGCGCGAGCATAAATTTCTAGGTAGAGCTACTATCCAGTCAGTCGGGCTTTTTGACATTTGAAAAAGAATTGTTTTAAATTTATTTCTCAATTTGAATTTTTGGCAAGCTACCACGATTATTTTCGCAAATTGCAAATTACAAAATTATTTACGGTAATTTCATATTTTTTCCTGTTTTTCAAACCATTTGAGTAGGGTAAACGCTTGGCTGCCGCTTTCTGACACAACATTCTCGTAAGCTCGATAAAAAGCGTTGCAACGCCTATCAACGCCTTAAGTCAATTGCCACAGAGGCAATTTGAACTACTTTAACCTAACATAGGAAAGTGTATATAACTCCTAGACAAAACCGGCATACTTGATCCGCAAGTACGACGACCCTTACACATTTTATCGAATGCATTTTCCAATCAATCTATCAAGACACTCCAAATAAATATATTTTCTTTTCTCTAATTTCAGTTTATGGAATGACGTTAGGCTTTCCAACAATTGTGATTCCCGCCATCCAAGGAGGCGAAGGCCGTGAGCCAAGTGATATTGTTCTAAACAGGGACGAAATCTCGTGGTTTAGTACGTAAACGAATATTTGCCTCAAAAGCATTCACTAATCAATCGAGCTGTTGCAATGTTTCAGGTTCTATAAACCTTATTTGCGTTCCGTTGGGATGTCTGTTCTCTGGCGCATTCAGTCAACCTATCGGCAAGAGGCGATCCATGCAAGTAAGGCAAATTGTAAAATACATGTGTTGAAGTCAAATCCTATAACTGTTCCAATGACAGCTTGTCAATATTCCAATCCTGGGGTCATGGCTGATGTTCCACTTCGCCACTTGTACGGAGCATCTTTATGCGGCCCTCTGCATGGCTGGCATAAGTGGTGGTCTAATGGAAGCACCGGTAAATATGCACACTCACACAAATACGCACTTTCCATACCAATGCAAGCTTTTGTATTCCAGGTCTTAACGTTCGTGGCAGAGATAACGGAACCAAAGTACAGAGGAACTCTGTCAGCGACAGGTTCGACTTGTGTCATTTCCGGTGTCTTTATGCAGTTCATCATGGGCTCATTTATGGACTGGCGAACAATTGCCGCGATAAACACTGTGTTTCCCGTGTTGTCCATCATCGCGCTGTTCTTCATTCCGGAGAGTCCAACGTGGCTGATCAGAAAGGGAAAATATCGAGAAGCTGTTCGATCTCTGCAATGGCTCCGCGGTTGGGTACCAGAATACAGAGTCGAAGCCGAATTCAATGCCCTGTACGATCAATTGATAACACAACCCGCTCTGGATGAAGCCGATGAAGGGATCACCGAGAAGACCAAGAACAAACTCTCCTATCGATTGAGGATGTTCCGAAAGCAATCGTTTTGGTTGCCTTTCCTCTTGATATCCTTCGCATTTTTCGTGGGACATTTCTCTGGAAAGACAGCACTGCAAACCTACGCCGTTCAGGTGAGTCGACGCGACAAATTAATCCAATCTTGCGTGATTCATCGTATTTGTTCGACAATTATCGGGTTTTAAGCGAATTAGATTCATTTGACATCAATATTAGGCTCATTTATTTTTTAGTGACACGTGATATTCACAACTTAATTTAATTAGGCTCGCAAAACAGAGGCGTTCTGAGGTTCGAAACTACCTTAATTGAGCACTAATTAGCGATGAGGTTAGTTAATTTAGTTGCTGTTGCTCATACGAGTGGATGCTTCACAGTCAGTGGAATGTTGCTAATTAATCTTGAACGATCGCAAAATCTCAAGGGGAACTATTTAGGAATAGTTTTGCGTAGATATGATCTGGTGTGTTTTTTTCTGATTCTATCACAAGCACTGTGCAAAAAAGAATTCTCAAGCCATTAGCACGTTGTACCACATTACATTCGTAGCACTTCCGTTTTGTTGACCGTTAAAAAAATACTCGGGTATCTCAGGCAATCAGCAAGTGCAAAAAACAATGCTATAGAATGATGTGTTGAGAAAACAACTCTGCTAAGATGATTGTCGGTGAAATTTCTACTATAGATCGTAATCAGTCATAATTATTTCATGAAAGTAATTATATTCAGAACGATTTGTATTTGCAATCAGGGTGTAATCATGCATTTGCATTGTCTGCACTGCCACGCTGACTCTGTGGATTGTGGCACTCGACTCTTCATCCACTGTGGAAAAAAATGGAGGAAAAAACAAAAAATAGCAGAAATGAAGTATTAAGTAGTATTAAGGTCCATATGAGCTCACTACGAATCGCAAACTCTGACACACCTTCATTCATTTGGAGTTTTTCTTCATTCGCAAAGAACAATGGGTACAATTTGAGCAAACACACACATCATCGCGAATTTTTTGGTCGTGAATGTGTGGATCGCGTTTGCCTCTCTTGTGTGTTGCGAACTCAGGTTGACAGTTCGCAAAGAGAATGATTAATTCGAGGGGGAAAAATTTCAAATTGTTAGTAAGGATAATAATATAATAATATGGGTGGCGCTACAGTTCGTAGAGGGCCTAACTTCTCAGCAACCACTCGTGTTGTGCGTGCTATAGTTCTCTCATTCGTGGAAGGGACCTACAGTTTTATGCCGACTCCGACCGGCGAAGTTGAGAAGCTTTTTCTAGACAGGAAATACTCTTTGAGCATTGTCAGTGACTCGAAAGAGGTGGAGCCATGAAATATGAAAGGTGGTAAATTCAGGTATCGAACCTGGTACCCTCTGCGTAGGAGTCGGCGCACTAACTCACTAAGCCACGGCGACCACGACGTTGAAAAGGATACTGAAACTAATTATTGTTGATATTTTAGTCGATAGAAAAACTCGGTAATTCGGTCCCCATCTTCTTGCATACCAAGAAGTATAACATTTTGTTTATATTTCCTGGAAATTGGTTGTTTGTAAAAGTTCGCGTTCGTAGTTCGCGGCTCATGTGAATGTCCATAGGACTTCTTGGAACAAAAATTGGGGATAAAGCAAATTATATGGCATTACAGCTCCTTCAAGGCCCAACCCAAATTGACTTGAGAAGAGGTTCACGTCGGAACTGATCGAAAAGTTGGGAGAAGCATGGTTAAATTCCATAGTGTACATTATTGGTTTGTAGTAGAAAAGCCTGTCGTACGAAGGGAAGAATGCCATACACATTTATGTAATCAATTTTATTACATAATATTTATTTTATAAATTATAATTCTCCTTATGTTCATTGCATTTATTCAAAAAAAAAGCCAATGAAAAAAACATTAACTCGAGCCAGATTTGAACACAGAACGTGAAAAAAGGATGACCAACACACCAATCCACTGAGCTAACGGACCTGATTTCTGAAAACACATAGTCAAACTTTTAAAAGTCGAGCTTAGATAACTTGAATATTTATTAACTCGAATGAAATTGGTTGGCAATAGCACCAAGACTGAATTTTACCTATAATTTGACTTCGATAACTCTAACTTCGATTACTGGAATGTCTTGATAGCTCGAACAGACTATTTGGCGTCACCTTCAAGAAGTCCAATTCTGAAGAGAAATCCCCGAATTGTTCGTATTTAACAATTTCGTCTTATAACTAATCGCTTTCGAGGCACTGCGTTTGTCTGTTCATTTGATCTAGTATACACGGAATCGTGCTTTTGGTGAATATTCTTAACGGGGGGAAGACGTTGAAATTCCTATGATTTTAAGAACTGAACTCCCAAACGAAAGAGATGAGGGAGAATTGAACTGAAAATGGAATTTGAATCTTTAAAATATACCAGAAATATACAAGGTGTTACGTATAATGATTTTCTGCTGGTGGATGGCGATATTGTTACATTGGAGTTTCCCACAGATTTTTTTTTTTTTTTGCGGGGGTATGTGAAAATCTTCAAATGACACTATCGGGACCGTTCCCACATAGCTAAAGGGATTTTTACCCTGTAAAAACCCCTCCCTTCAGATAAAATATATTACCACTACAACTAAGTTTGACACTTATCCAGCAGTTTTACTTTCTTGGTTTGGACGCCTTTGGCATGAGGTTCTCCATTGAGAGCTCTTGCTAACACCGCAGCTAAGCGCAGGTTGAATTCACCGTAGGTACTAGGTCAAGGGGTTTAATCCTTTGAAGACGGCGAAAAGAGTTTCTTTCGTCGAGAATTGGAAGGACAGCAGAGTTTATGTGCTCTTCCAGGCGTCGGTTATGCTTACGAGCAAAATTCGTAACTACATCTTGGACTGATGAATTTCCAAGATCTCTGTGGATATCGTTGTTTCGTATATGGCAGGGTACGTTGATGATGGCCCTTAGCACTTTATTTTGAAAAGTTTGTAGTATGTTTCTATTACTTTCTTTGGTACCCCATAGTTGTATACCATACGTCTAGACGGGTTTTAGCACTTGCTTTTATATAAGCCAATTTGTTGTCAGTACTTAGCTTGTAATATTTTCCAATAAGCCAGTACATGTCTTTGTATCTTAATTGGAGCTCCTCACGTTTCTTTTTGACGTGCTCCTTCCATTTAAGCTTTACATCGAGTCATTCCTAGGTATATCGTTTCATTGCCGAAGGGTATTTGAACATTATTTATAAAAACGGGCAAGTTATTCACGTTCTTATACGTAAAATTTATATGAACGGACTTAGCTTCGTTAAATCGTTGTATCCAGTCTAAAGCATATTACAATTTTCTAGTTGATTCTTCGACCGGTCTGGCAGTTACCAAAATGGCGGTGTCGTCAGCAAATGTGCCTACGTCCGCATAAGGGAGACAGATGGGACAAAGAACTCTTCATTGTGGTACTCCAGCTTGTATAGATTTAAATAGGGAGTATTTTTTCCCATATTTCACACGGAAGATTCTATCCGCTAGATAGTTCGGTAAAATTGTGCAAAGTCTTCTCGGGAAGAATTGTTGAAGCTTGTGTTTCAAGCCTTCGTGTCAAACTTTGTCGAATTCTTGAGAAACATCGAGAAATACAGCTGAGGAGACTTGCTTTTTGTTCAAACGATTTTTCTATTACATCATCATCTCACAGATGAAGATATTGAGATGTAAACCCGGATTTCCTCAGCTCGACAATAAAGACGACAGCTGCAGTGATGTCATAGGAAAAGACTAGGCTATAATTGAGGATGATTTGATTCAAGCACCTTCAAACAAGTTGGTTTCAAATTCATTATACATTTTGCGTTTATATCATGTTACAACAATCGATTTTTTGTACCAAGCTACAGTGGTTTAAATTCCATTGGAGATTTTTTTAAGAACCAGAATAAAAAATCCGATCTTCAGTCATATGTAACAGACTATTTTTAAAAATAATTATGCTCCTCTACTTTTTATGTATTATATCACAAATAAAGAAATATTTATATCAATTTTGTATTTCACTTGATAACTCGAAGTCTTAATGAATCGCATTTTTTTTCTGTGGCAAGTGGTGGTTCGAGTTATCGAAGTTCGACTGTACTTAAATATGCACATAGCGCTTTGTTATTAGTAGATTATACTTTCTTTGATTTTGTAGTTCCGAAAAAAGTGAAATTCACTACCATCCATCGCTTTCGCAAAAAATTGCATGTCCCATCACAAGATGGAATTTTATTTCTGTGTAAATTAAATACGTATCTTTGGGATACCTTTCTTAGAGGCCCTACCTAGTAATCATGATATTATAAATCTGAATATAATCATTCGCCGAGGGTAATGTCTTGTTTCCACTCTTCTCTTTCCGGTCTCCTAATGCTTATACGTCGCTGCCATAAGGTATGCTTTTTTCTAGAACGAATTTCATTGTATACATACATAGACATATTAAGGATATGCCTAGGATTTTGTTCATTGGAAATAGAAAACTTATACCCAGTTTCACAGTAAGAAACTCAAGTTCAGCTGAACCTTAAATCTAGCTCAAATCTTCTGTTTAAAATCTGAACAGTTCAGTCGAATTTCGTTTATTCAATGCGATCGAAAAAAAAATGCCAACCCTTCCAACTGGTGTGTGTACCTACTACAATTACTGAATTATTTTTATTGGTTTGGCTATACTTTGTAAATTTGAACTGTCCTTGTGGTAGTCCTTTGGAGCTTTTGCAGGCTTTTCCTGTTATCGGTAAAGAGACAATCACTTCAGACTATCCATCCCTGAGTATGGCCAGTGAAAGGCAAACAATAAAAAAATATAATTAAAAACTACGTAGTCTCTATGCATAAAATGGGACAGATCATTTCTTATCGAATGTCGAAAATAAAAAAAGTAAATGGTAGGAAAAAATGTGGAAGGGATTATCCATTATCAATCATCAAATACTCTCGCTCTCAAAAGAGCGAAACAAAATGCAAAAACAACATTTTACCCCTGATAGTGTTTTAGTTAGAACATCTGCAAGTAGCTTTTCCGTCGGCACATAACTCAAAATAAATTCGCGTTCCATGTATTTATCCTAAATGAAATGGTAGCGGTCTACATGCTTTGTTCTTCTGTAGAACTCTGGATTTTTCTACAAACTTTATGGCGCTTTGGTTATCTACAAACAAAGTTATACTTGTGTTGGCTTCAGGAATGAGATCCCGAAGAAGATCCTTCATCCAGGTCACCTCCTTTTCATCATCGCTGATGCAGCGATGTACTCAGCTTCTGTACGTATTGAAAAATACGTTTTACAGCATTTACATGTTCAGCGGATGGATCAATCAAATGTCTAGATATCCCAACAGCCTAGTTGCAACGGCCAGAAATATCAAGCTAGCAACAGCTTCCCGGAAGGGAAACTTAATTTCCGTTGTCGATGTACCTTCTTCGCTTCAGCCATGCTTTGACGACAATTCAGCTGGTGTTGATACCTGATGACAATCAGACATGTTGAACATTTTGAGCCATCTTGTCAGAATAGCATGACTGGCTAAGATGAATCCATCCATTTTACACTCTCGTTTAACTTAAACTGCAATTTGAAACCAGTTCAAGAAATGAACCTGTGAAACCGAATAAATCGTTGAAAAAAAAAAGTTTAAACCAAAACTGAGGTTTAAACTTGCACAGTGAAACTGGGCATTAGGAAAACAGAATATGAAATGTGTATCCATAAAAATAAAGCAAAAAGAAGTGGAATTGTCTATAAAAAAAAAGAAAAAAAATGCTTCCAGATGGATTTAAAAACAACCTGCAGCTGCGCGAGCAACGCAGCAAACCAATTCGTCAACGGACCACATTACTTCTAGGGTTTTCTTCTTTTCTTCCTTCACATTCGGTATAGCTGTGATACACCTACATACTTACATACGTACATACATAGCGCTTAATTATAAAGAGAGTGGGACTTATGAGAAAATTCCAACACCCACTGTATTTGAGTAAGTGTTTCGAGCTTCAGTTGTTGTTTTACAATAGCGATTGACATGTACGGTGGATCGCCAACCGGAAAGAGTACGGAACTAGTATACATTCTAGCTATTTCGTCCACTTCACAATTCTCTGGACCAGTGACCCTTAACGCACATAAATTGGGTGTTAAATGAGAGATTGACGGAAATTGTTGTGGAGTTCTAGGTAACTGAATTCAGAGATGATTACAGAGACGATTACAAGATCGTGTTTGATATTACATTGCATTTTAGCCAGGGCAGAGCTTCTTTAATTGCTATAGTGATTCGGTAGTCGGTAAGATATCTGAATGTTTACTCAGAATAGACGCAAGCACCTACAACTGCATCCATCTTCGACCCATCTGTGAAGATTCTCCGTGGACCATCCAGCGTCTATTGTGCAGACTCCCACTAAGATCTTCTACTTAAGAAGGATTTATCCTATAAATGAGTCATTTAATTAATTAATCGTCAGCTTGCAACCACGCAATTAACCACTAAATATTCGCATATTTCACAGATCTTCCATGCTCTGAAGGCGCCGATAAACAAGTTCCACGCCACTATCCTGCTTGGTGTTGCCGAACTGGTGGCAACCATCCTCTCCGTGTGCCTCATACATTTTACAGGAAAACGTCCATTAGTATTAGTCTCAACAATTGGCTGCGGCTGCTGTCTATTCGGCACTGCGACGTACGCCTACTTCTTAAATGTGATACCAGGCTTCGCCATCGATAACGTCGTTGTGAATGCATCCCTATTGGTTCCTAAACAGGATCTCATCACGGCAGACAACATCACAAATATATTCGGGAGGCAAAACAGTCCAATGCTGGCAAGCCCTGAGAACATGACTGAAATGTTTGGTTACGACATAACCACACTCTTGCCCGAGCTATTCGATGACTCATACGAAGCGGATTACGACAATGACACCTTGTCGAGAAGAAAACGATCAAACGACAGCGCCTATTCGGACTTCGACGGATTTAATCCCTTCGACGATCTGCCAGTCTTCGACTACGGCGACACCAACGAAACAGAAATCGAAAGCACCGAGGAGACCACAACCATGCCGATTATAGTCAATGAACAAGACCCTTCGGACAAGACGTCCGATTTACCCAGCAAGCAGGATGTGGCTAACAATATTCTGTTGCCCGTTCCCAAGCAGGACAGAAACGACTTGGTGTGGATGCCGCTCCTCCTGCTACTGGGCGCCGCATTCTTCGCTCACATTGGGATCCGTATGATCCCATGGATCTTGATCGGCGAAGTGTTCCCCGCTTCCGTTCGTAGTACTGCCTCCGGCTTGGTTGGGGCGGTGGGATATATTTTCGGATTCCTCGCGAATAAGCTGTTCCTCCAGATGTTGGCCACCATGACCATGCCCGGCACCTTCTGGTTCTATTCCGCTGTGGCCATCCTAGGCGCAGTCGTGCTCTATTACATTTTGCCCGAAACCGAGAACAAACCACTGTCGGTGAGTACACTTTGAAACGCTCCCCTTCGAGTCAGCAAATGTAATCTTTTGAATCCCAACAGGAAATCGAAGGGTATTTCTCGAAAAAGGCGCGAAAGGCCCGCAAATTGGAATTGATGTACGGCCAGTCGATGCCGTCGTTCGTGTGCGACGTGGAGAACAATTGCAAGCCTGCCAACGCAAAGCCGGCCCAGAAGTCGATTCAGTTGCAGCAAAGTGATCTGATTGTCCCTCGCATGCCAGAGGCTGAAGGTGTGGCGAATCAAGGTTTCGAGAAAACCGAAGGAAACACCACAACTCATTTGTAGGGTATTACGCTTAGCGTGTGTATTGTATTAGGATGTGTATTATATGTATATTTAAGTGCCAGTTGCGTATTAGATAATTTTTATTGTAAAACACTTAAAGATCTAGCAAATTAGTTTTATAAACTTTTAAAGCAAATCAGTTGTTTTATTCGAAAGGCAATTTAAGACCGTTGGGAACGATTGTAGGAGACAATGGACCACTGGCCCGGCGTCTACCGAGTTACCTTTTATAATTCCACTCTTCAACAATGTATCTATACAACAAGCAACATGTAACCGACGGCGACTAACAAACAACAACTTTTAAAATATTTGTATATTTATTTTGCTGAATATTATAAATTTACTTAAATTTGCAATTAATTCATATTCGTTGCTTTTGCTTTATTTTGGTTTTGTTTCTTGATTGTCTTGTCTCCGTTCTCCGTTCCTCTCGACTGATGAAATCCAACTGCCGTCCAGCCAGTCAACTGGCTTTCAGATACAATTGGTTTCTCTCCCGAACACTCCTCCCCCCGTGAATCCTCCCTGGATTCACCATTAACTGTAAGGACAGCAAGTCTCGAGGCTGGTCGACGAATGGTTCCGTTGGATGTTTTGACTTCGGCAAAACGGATTTGTCCGTCCTTACCAGGAAAAACCTTTGTTATGCGTCTTTTACTTGGTTTGAGTCACAAATAATTACCAAGTCATTTAATTGCAATGGGCGTACTTTATCGTGCCATTTGGGTCGTTTCAGGAGTTGAGGTAGGTAATCTATCATCCATCGTTTTCACAGACGGTCTTTAATTTGCTGTGCTATCCTCCATTGTTTTTTGAGACATACCTTTTCATCTACCGGTTGTGGCGCTTGTGTTGAGTTCACACATCCTAAGAGGAAATGGTTTGGCGTTAACGGTTCGTCATCTTCCATGGTTGTAGGAATATCTGTAAGATGACGTGACTTAATGATATTTTCTATTTCGATGAGAACGCTTCTTAATGTTTCGACTCTAGGTGTATCTTCTTGTATGATTATGCTAAGTAAACGTTTTATTATTCTTATAAGTCGTGGACAATTGAATACCCACTCGATATTTTGGGCGGTAGCTTTATGTTGAATGCGATCAAGGTCAAACAAATGCAGTTGTTCCTTAAGTTCACGCTGTGTACCGATGAAGTTTGTGCCATTATCGCTTCTTAATTTGACAGGAGTACCTTCCGATTGATAAAATTGCGGAGGCAAATTATGATTGCGTCAGTGGATAAATTTTCGGCTAGTTCCAAGTGAGCTGCTCTTACAGTTAGGCAGCTGACGCCCCATCTTTTCTCTCGGCGTCGTCCTATAGCAACATTAAGAGGACCAAATAAGTTGACTCCGGTATAAGTAAAAGCACATATGGAGTTAACCGATCGATTGGTAACTGGTCCATAAAGGGGCAAAACCCCACTTTCTATTTTGCATTCCATGCAGGCGCGTTGTGCGGTGTTGAGAAGGGTCCTGGCATGCGGAAACCAAAATTTTTGCCGGACTTCGCTTAGGATGACTGCTGAATTTTGATGATTTGATGTGGTAATGTTGCATGATGAGACTGGAAGCTATATGTTTTTGTGGCAAAAAGATGGATCGTCTAGCTTCAATTGGTATATAACTGGCTGCTTCAATACGACCTTGAACTCTTAGAAGACCTTGTTCATCTAAGTAAGATGTGAGGGTATATATCAAGCTGTTTTTATGTATCGGCTTCCAAGCTTTAAGACAAGCGATTTCATCGTGGTATTGGCTGTGTTGTACCATTTTGCATATCAAATTTTCGGCATTCTTGATTTCAGATAAGCTCAAGAAACTGTGGATTTTGATTTCTGATTCTGAAGAACGATTTCCTTTACGTTGAAACAGTTTGATAGCCCGTACAACGTAGGCCATAGTTCTTTGAAGCTTCGAATAAGATGAAAATCGATTAAAATGTATTATTTCAGAATCATTACCTGTCTGGGATTTTAGTAATATACATGATTTTAGTTCTTCGACTTATGCCTCACACACAAGCGGATTAATAATATCCATTTTTCTTCTGATTGTGTAAGAACATCTGGACCAGAAAGCCACATGTTGTCCATCTTAAATTTTGGTGAACCTTTTGCACGACTGGGAGTCCAACGCCTTTGGGATGGTTGTGATGTTGACAAAATTTCTGCAATACGTACAAATGCTTTGAATTTTTTATTTTTTGAATTAATCCAATACAACAGTGTTTTTGAATCCGTCCAGAAGATCGTATCAGAAAATTGTATGTTATGATTTTGTACTATGATTTTGCTGATTCGTGTACCTAGGACGGCGGCTTGCAATTCCAATCTGGGAATTGACATTAGCTTCTGAGGTGCTCCTCGTGTCTTACCGCAAACAAAAACAACGTCAATTCCTTGTGAATGGGTTATTCTGAAGTAACCGACAGCAGCATAGACAGTTTGGCTTGCATCCATAAATACGTGTAGCTCAATTTTTCTTGCTTGAAACAGGTTTAACGAATAACAACGATTTATTTGAAATGTCTTACTCTGTTGGAACTCCTTCCACCATGCCTGCCATTTCTTACTTATGCAGTAGTAAGTGGATCATTCCAGCCTATGCCGCTTTTTTTTTTTAAATATAAAAGAAAATCCGCTAACAGGCCATACGGGTCGAAAATTGCCATGACAATTCCTAGAAGCTCCCTTTTTGTTGGTGGTCGACTGCTATCAAAGACGTCTTTTGGAATACGATGGAATTTTGTTCTGAATTCGAAGCTATCAGTTGTGCTGTTCCAATATATTCCAAGTATTTTCTCTGACGTAGCTTGACGTTCCATGTTTACTGTATTGAGACATTCTGATGTTCTTTCGTTCATAGTTGACTGTAGCATGGATGAATTTGATGTACAGTTCCTTAATTTGAAACCGGCTTCTTTATTGACCATTACAACATCTTTACAAATTCGAATAGCTTCTACATAGTCATCGACATAATGTCTATTTTTGATGGCTGCGGCGGTGTCGGGATATTGCTCTTCTAAGTCTTCTGCATTTTTATTCTTAATGAACTCAGCGCTACATGGAGAGCAAATTGCCCCAAAGATCATTGACACCATGACGTAATGACCGATTTCTTCGTTGGCATTTCCATTTCTCCACAAAAACCTTTGAGCGTGTTGGTCGTTTTCTGATATGCGAATTTGGGAAAACATTTCCCTGATGTCAGCTGCTACTGCAATTGATCCTTGCCGAAACTTGAACAATATGCTCATTAAAAGTTTTGCTTGTTCAGTAGCCCTTTGAAGAGACCTGAGTTGAGACTGGTTTCATCAACTATAGCTGCAGCATCAAAAACAATTCTTAGCTTTTCGGTTTTATGTGGAGTTTGTACAGCAAAATGTGGCAGATATCAAATTGCCTTATACGGATCCTCGATTTCCCACTGCTAAAGTTTTCTGGCGTACCCTTTTGTTATATGTTTCAGCATTTCATTTTTGTATTTGGTAGCGACTATCGACACATTTTCTTTTCTATTCCAAGTAGACGGTTTTCGGCCATTTTAAAACTGCCTGGTAAATTAGGGTGATGATTTTTCCAGAGTAATCCAGTTTAAAAACTTCTACCAATACGCTTAGTAGTTTCTTCCATGATTTGGCGTGCTCTTTTGTTATCTTCAGATTCCAAAACTGTGGGCGAAGGATTGATGCCAAATTTATCCGATGTAAAATATTCTTTAACCAGATCATGCAAGTCTTCTTTTGGTTTTTGAATATGTAATACTACAGGAGATGTTGTTTCGTTGCTGTTGCTTGGGCCATACACTGTCCAACCTAATTATGTTTTAACGGCAATTGGCATTTTATTTCCAGAATGTAATATTTTTGAAGATATCCCTAGATGAGCGTTATCTAATCGGAGGAGCACCCGTGGTTTGACTTCTTTATAATTTTGTATTGGTAGATTTTCCGAGGTATTGGAACTCGGATTTGTTAAATGTCTGAACTGACAAATTTAAATTTTGAATAGTACGACAATTCCAAATGCAATAGGAGACTGGTTCGTTTTCTCCTCTTATATCGAAATTCACAGATTAATATGGTTCTGTAGTCGTATTTTGGCCATACCTAATTTTGTGGCCATGTCCTCATCTACAATGAAAACGGCTGAACCCTCCTCAAACATTGCGTGGACATCTAGTTTCCCATTCGGTCCGAATAACACAACTGGAACTCTTTTGAATAAGGGTCCAAAGGATGGGTTTGTTTGGCAATTTAATAACAGCTGGGGTATTGCGGAGTTAGTTCGAGAACCTTGAATACCACATATTTTTTTATTGCGACAATTTGCAGTACTGTGACCTTTGCGTAAGCATGAAAAACATAGGTGATTTTCTTTAAACTTTTTCCAACGGTCTTCGATGTTAAGTGTCTGGTTGAAAATAATGAATTTGGAAATAAAATAGTTCTCACCGCATTGATAAAATTTTTGTTGTTGTACATCTTGTAGAGTTGTGGGGTTCTTCTCTATGTGTAAGATACGTCTTGGCTGAGGTTGTGGTCTTGATGGTCTAGGATATTTGTTTGCAACTGATGATGGCGGTAGAAGGCACACAACTCTGGCAAGTTTACATAGCCAGCTTGAGAAGTCTGCTAAATTGGGATATGGCTTGATTATAAAGGAATGTTTAACCCACTCGTACTGTTTGTCTTGTGGTAATTTTGTTACAAGCTCGTCCAAAATAGTTGAATTATTAAGATTATGTTCATTATTTGTGATTTCAGTAAGGCAACTGCATTACGTACGAAAATGCAAGAATTTGTTAAACTTTGTTTTCGATTATGGCTGGGAATCTTCTAATTTTGTTCAGTTGGTGGCGAAAAAGAATATCTGGTCTTCCAAAACGAAAATTCAATTCATCGATCACATCGGGTACTTCCTGTAAATTGATTAACATAGAAGCAACAGCTTCTCGAGCTGGTCCGGTTAAATACTTTGCAGTCGTTGGAGATTTTGGCGGTTGTTGTACTGAAATTCCTCTGTAGAGTCTTTGTAATTGGCTAGAAATAATGGCCATTCTTCCACGTTTCCCAAAAATGTTGGCAAGTCTTGGAGTTTAACTATAACGGTTTGTGAATGACTGGTGGCAGCAAGCGTTTGACTAATTCCGGAAAAGGCTGATAAATTACGATCTTGCAAGGATTCTGCAGTGTTGGCGTTAACTACAGGATTAATGGCAGTAACAAGACCCATCTTACTACTGGCTTGGAGTTTAATGTTTAATTGTTCAATGTCTTTCTGCCTCTCACTAGCACTATTTTTTAATTCCTTCACAGTTGCTTGAAGTTCATTTAAACTTTTAAGAATTGCTGTAAACACGTCTGATTCCATTATTGTCACGTCTTGTTCGTCCGCTCTCACTTAAACAAACTTAACCGTCTTTGCAAATTATATTCATTCTTTTCCGTAGACATTTTTTCAAATAGAAGGCTGATTGTGATTGGTTGTTGAATCCTGTGCGTGGCGGCTATGAGTTATAATTGTACGAATTTAACTACTGAAATTTACGAAGAAAATCCCTTGGCGTGGCAACTATGAGTTATTCCACGAATTTAATCAATAAGATTCAACGAGGAAATAAAGAAAACATGTAACTGACGGCGACTAACAAACAACAACTTTTAAAATATTTGTATATTTATTTTGCTGAGTATTATAAATTTATTTAAATTTGCAATTTATACCTATTCGTTGCTTTTGCTTTATTTTAGTTTTGTTTCTTGATTGTGTTGTGCTCCGTCCCTCTCGACTGATGAAATCCAACTGCCGTCCAGCCAGTCAACTGGCTTTCAGATACAATTGGTTTCTCTCCCTAACACAACATGAATGTTTATATGTGCATATAAACATAATATTTGTCCGTTTCCTCCACCTGTACATGCTAGAGACAAGTTCTACGAACACACAAGCCCAAAACCTGCTTGTCATTCGTTTTCACATCGTTAACACATTATTGCATGCCTCTTCTCCAACATCACGTGACACATACTCCTTAGCCCATAAGAGAACAACCGCAAAGCGCCAGCAAAATAAAGAGTGAATAATCATAGTAACCCGAAAAATCTCGAGCTATACAATATATATGTAGCTGGCAGCAGAACTGAAGTATTACAGAGATGCCCGACTTCTATCTCCCTTTCCCCTTAAGATTTTTGACAACTGTTTTTTATAACGTGTCCTTAAACCAAATTGACCAATCGGAGGACGCCATTTACGTTATCTCGTGAATAACCGTCAAAAATTCATGAATATCTGTCAAAAAGGCACTAAAATTCGTCGATGGACTAGGGGTAATCAGCTGTGAATTCGGCTATCTCTGTAATACTTCATTTCTTGTTGGCAGTGTTCGGACTTCAGAAATCGCATTTCGAAGTAGATCAAAGTTTTCGAAACAGATTTTCAGTTTCAATTATACGAACCATTTTTTTTAAATAAGTAGTTTTAGTAGTAGGAATAGCAGTTTTGCTTTCGATTGCTGTGTGTTGTTTTATGGCGGCTCTGTTTGAGTGAGGATATTGCTGCTTGCTATTTGGCTGTGGTCTGACAAATAATATTTGATAGAACATAGTCGATAGGGAAATATCAAATGTTTCTATGAAATTCTAATGAAATGACAACATAACAAAAGTCGTGCATATTTTTAGGTGCAAAGGACCTAACTCTTTTCAGTTCACATTTTTTCGAATTAGATTGTGAACAAAAAGGAGTGGTGCATTAGATTTAAAAATATTGCGAAAAGCGAAGCAAATCTACTGCTTTTGGAGTATAGTCCGAACACTGTTGGCTGGACCGAACAAATTAGTTCTCTGTCCGTATTTTGCTTTCATAGTTCGCTGTGCTTGACTCCTCTCTGCTTAACACACACTTTCTTATGCAAGAAATAACTCGCTTTCATCGATTTATTTGCTGATTTTGTTTTGCTTTCTCTTAGCAAAACAAGGAGTAATAAAAGTAAAAGGGACTTAAATCATAGTAACTCAAATGAAGCTCAACGTCGCCTACAAGATCCTGTCCAGCGTACTGTGTGAACGTCTAAAGCCGTTTTGCACCGCACTAATCGGCACGTACGGCTTTCGGCCCGACAAATCGAAAATAATACACTAAGATAAATCCTGGAAAAGGCCAGCGAGTTTCAAATCGATACGCACCACCTTTTTATCCATTTTAAAGCCGCATACGACAGCATTCATCGCAAGGAGTTATTTGGTGAGAGGGTCGTATTCGGGAAGGCCGTATTCGGGAAAACTGATCCGGTTGTGTCGCACCACGCTAACAAATACACGATGCACCGTGCAGTTCGGCTCGAGAACTTCCGATCCGTTTGAAACCAGCACCGGATTTCGGCAAAGAGATTCGCTGTCGTGTGATTTCTTCAATTTGGTACTGGAGAAGTCATTTGACAAGTCAGTCCAACTGATGGGATATGCAGAAGACATCGTCATCGTCGCACGTTCATACCGTACCGTAGTAAAAGCATTTACGGCAATTGACGAGGACAACGAGGACAAAACTAAGTATATGCGACCAAAAAACGATCCGTCACACACCACCTAGGAGAAAATATTACAATCGACATGTATAATTTCGAGGTAGTAAAGGAGTTTGTCTACCTCGAGGCAAACGTAAACTCCACAAACGACATCACTGTGGAGATCCGACGTAGAACCGCCTTTGGCAACAACTGGCTCTGCAAGTCCTGCTGTATGGAGCCGAAAGCTGGACGATAAGCAAAACTGCTGAGCTGATTCTTGGTGCCTTGGAAAGAAGAATTCTACGTCGGATACATGGTCCCGTCTACGAGGAAGGCGAATGATGGAGAAGAGACAGCCGCGAACTCTACGAACTGTCCCAGGTTGTGGAATAGCAGAGATCCGTCGACTGCACTGGCTCGGCCACATCGAGCGCATGGACTATGATACTCCAGCCTTGAGGGTCTTCGAATCCGAGGCTCCTGGTTAGAGAAGGAGAGAAAAACCGAATCTCCGGTATAAAGACCAAGTAATCGCGGATGGAAGACAGCTTGGTCTTGATGACTGGAAGCTGCGTGCCCAGGTTAGAGCGCTAAGTTTACTTGGCCAGCAAGCACAAACAATAAACATTGTTCATATGGACTGCAAAAAAACAGATATTAATAGTAGACGCCGAAAGGTAAATAGATAAGTAAGCTTAGAGTTTTTAGAGTACCTCCGAAGGGTCTGTAGGATAGATTTTAAGAACATGAATTGTTTAGATATTAAGATAAATTTAACCATTTTTGTCCAGTTTTAAGAATCATGAATTCTTAGCAGCTCTCCTTTTCATACTACATATGAACTTGGTTTTGCAATGAGGCAACGCAGGGAATATTTCTCATTGGGAGAGTTGAGCGCAAGACATCATCTTTTTGCCGCTTTTCGACCGGTTGATTGATCCAGGATGTGGTAGTTGGATAAGTCCTTGAGGTACATGGATGACTCAAGGTGAGTTCCTTATTGGAACGCAGTTAAATCTTGGGTACCTTGACCTAAGCTATACTATATAACAACAAATGAAGTCAAACATACATTTCTTACCTCTATCACAAGGGCGTGATGTGCTATAAGAAATTTTGTCAACGACCACACCATGCTGTCAGCGTCGGTTCTCGTCCGATCACCGAAACTAAGCAGCATCGGGCGCGGTTAGTACTTGGATGGGGGACCGCTTGGGAACACCGCGTGTTGTTGGCACCTTTTTGCCCCTACTCACCTACCCGTATAGCCTGCCTCTGATCACTGACCATCCCAATTTTCTTTTTTATTTGTTACATAAGTCGCAGGTTTCAACAGTTATCTGAAGTTCATACAGTAGAATCAGGCAAACATAACGGTATTATAAAATGAACAATGCGGAAAAATGAACGAATTTGCAAGACAGATTACCTGGAGACAGTCTACCACAGAGCATTTTTTTTAGAAAAAACGTCTAAATAAATAATTCTGTTTTAATACCTCCTATAAACAACCATTATTTTTTGTTATTTTTAGTTTGTTTGTATATTTTTAAATAAAATGAAATGCTTTTTGTTGGATATGCATACGTTCTAATGTGATTCTAAGAAATATGAACAATTTAAAAAGATGGACGGAGCCTGTTTTATGTCTGTTCATATTTCTAAGATCATACTGTACATACTACATTGATGTCAGAAGAGGAATAAAACTTCTTTTTTTTTTATAAAATGCGTTGCAAATTAGAAAATCTGGCTGTTGTGGAAATTACTCGCCGGGATAGGCTGAGAAACTCGGCAGTGCGCGAGGAACTCAACGCTGAGCAGCTGTTTCTTCGAACGGAAAGAGCTATGTTTCGTTGGTTTGGTCACGTAGCATGAATGTCCTCATTATCACGACTTCCGAGGTGGGCGTTGAATGCGATTCCATCAGGTAGGCGACCGCTTGACAGACCCAATACGAGGTGATAGGAGTTAGAGGCTATGGCGGAGGATCGAGTTGCCGATACCAATTTAGTAAATCATGTGGTCATTTAGTAAATCATGGTCAGAGGATGGTGATAATGAGAGAATAGAAAAAGTTTTGAGGGTTCACAATAGACTGACCTAACGGCTGCTTCTAACGTTTATGACGAGATTATTAGCATAGCCTTGGGTGGTAACGATTAGATTTTAATATTCTTTCTACGTCTGAAAATAAGAAAATGTCTTGCAGGTATTATATGCTAGTAATTTATTAGGAGAGCTTGTATTTGTCGATTTTATTTATCATGAACAGAGTAAAATTTTAACAATTAAGTTTATTATACAACTTAGACGACTGGATGGCGCAGTTAGTAGAGTGCCTGCCCCTAGGTATTGGGGTCCCCGGTTCGAATCCCAGTGAAAGCAAAATTAATACGCATTTATCTGGTTTTCAAAATTGGTCCGGTCACCAGTTGAAATCAAATTAACGGTACGATCACTGGAGTACTCAATCAGAGATAGTAGTCTGACTATGGGTATCACAATAGGCCAATATGGCCTAAGTGTGCTAGTTAATTCACTAGTAGCCGCCTAACTACCTACCTACCTTATTCTACAACTTAAAAGCTGCAAACCCGGTATAAAATATGTGTCATCAGAGGCCAGATTGAGTTTTAGTCACACTTGACTGGATGATTATTTTCGCCTCAAGTTACCCGAATCGTTATGGGCGGCAGCGCTTCAGTGAAATATGATTCCGCCGCTGACGGAGTTAGTTACTTCAGTTACACTTAGTCAGCTAATTAGTTCGAATTCAGTCCTAGGCGAGTTTGAAGTTATATGACTTCAAGGAGGTGACGGATTTGAGAAGATTTTACGTTGGTAGTGTGGTGGAACGTGTCGCATGCTTGGAATCAGTCCATTATTAGGCCTACGACACATAGGGATGGTCTGAGCACGTGTAACCATCGATGACGGTCCTGGCCACGCTTATTCGTGTCATTAGGTTAGGTTAGGTGCGATGACTTTGTATTTATACAATAAATTCTGTCTTCCTCTCATTGTTGTTGGCCATCTTAGCTGATGCGGTCAATGTGGTTGATCAAGTGCAGTCGGCGGATTTCTGGCTTTCGGACGTAGTACGGTAAAGCCTGTGTAGACCAGCATCGATCCATGTAGATACTCAAGACAAGTTGATGTACAGCCTCCCCGTGGCGTGCCACTTGTATCGTCGTTCTTGACGCAACGGGCTGACATACAAGACGACACTGCAAGAAAAGGACTTAGCCAAGATGTCATGCCGACAGCCTGAGCCCGATCTTTGGCTTGGAGACAGTTGCGCTCACTAAGTTGGTGAGGCTCATCTCTACTTGTGTGCGTGACCACCGGTCTTGATTGTTGCAAGCAGCATCCATCGGAAAATTATCCGCCTGTCGGATAAATGAGCTCGCTTCAAGGATTCAATATTTGGGTCTAGCCAACGCCATTGTCCCTTAAACAGACTATAATTTGTAGTCCAAATGCGTAGTCATGTTTGTATTGTTTTTGTCCTTTCAGCCGGGCTAGTCTTGTTCCAGATCCACGGTTTATTTTCGACAACGTTTCCTAAGACTTCCCTTTGGCAAACATTCGCTGAGGCTTCTTTTTCCATATTTTTCACAACTTGGTGACTCTCCATAACCGACTTCCCACCAAACCATCAAATAGGCTGCGTGGTGTTCTTGATGAACTCTCGGAATGAGTTCAGATGTGTTTCGTGATGGCTCAGCATAAATCCTATCATTCTGATTGTTGAGCGTATGTTTCAATGGTGAATATTTTCTCAATTTTCGCGTACTAGCGAAGCTTGCCAATTCCCTGATATCGCGAAGGAAGTTTAGGTTAGGTTAGGTAGGGGGGCTGCTAGTGCAATCACCTGAACACTTATAACATGTTACTCCATTGCGATAGTCACAGTCAGACTACTACCACTGATTGACCACTCCAGTGATAGTGACGTTAATTTGATCCCAACAGCAAATGGTGGCTGGACCAGATAAAAGCACTCAACTAACTGCGCCATGATAAAAAGTAATCAGACAACAGATTACATTGTGTAATCATCAAACTACAATCTCAAATTACAAAAATAATCAAACTTTAAGCCACATTCCCAAATGCACACATATGACACACACACAAGAAATGTTCAACTGCAAGTGTGATGTACAAATATATCAGGTGCATAGTCTGGTCGATGATTATTCATAATATTCCTTTTACACCAATAATGCGTAAAGAATTATACGGAGCGGAGACCAATTTTACTCAAATCCCATTTTTAACAACAGAAGTCTAACCATCCAACTCACTGAGATCAGTTTAACTCACGCGTACCACCTTGTAGTAAAGTAAGATATAACTCGCTTTGTGTTCGTATTCAACAACATGGTGGCAAGGAGAGGGAACGAAGACGTAGGATATTGGTATGAGATTGGTTAAAGTAGAGTGAAAATGTATTATCAATCTGAGTGCTTCCGCATGTATTTGGCAACAAAGAGCCTAATATTTTCCCGTAATAAAGAAAGGCAATTTTTGCGGAACATATGGAGAAATTATTTCAGACTTTCGATGGACAAATGTTGGTCGTCAACCCAATTGATAGAAAGTGAAAGCCTCAAAAAGAGTAAGGCTCCTTTCTACGATCTAATAACCGGACAAAATTGATGAAAAAGGCGGTAATTAAGTATCTTTATTAAATTAACGCTATCGCTAGGATAGTAGATGTTCTAGACTCATGGAAGTGATACTTGAAGGAAAATCGGGCGAACTGATAAACGGCAATAAGACCGTTATCGCTGAAGTATCCAAAATATTTGAAACACGTATAGAACGAGTTTTAGAGGAGAAAAAGATCCGCTCTAGCGCACTACTTTACGGTTCCCAGGCAAAGTCTGGCATGATTGCCTTAAAACCAAGCTAAGCTGGCTTTTTTCCGAAAAACTTATATAAGATCGTAGAATCCTTTAACGATGATAAAATATTTAGAGTTAAATACGGAGCGGAATATTTCTACTTTAAGCAGGTCCGTGCAGGAGTTCCGCAAGGTACAAGAAACTGCTTTTATAGAAGGAAATACTGAAGCATGATGCAAACCGATTGCACCAAAGCAAGAAAATATTTTTTACAGTCCTTCCAAGATAACGTTATACGGGCTATTGTGAAAGCTCCTTAGTATCTTAGGAATAGTGATATACAAAGAAACCCAGGGATCACAAACCTCGACGAAGAAAAAAAAAAAAAACAAAAAATAAATAAATAACCTAACCTAACCCCAAAAACAAGCCAAAGTGTCCTGCTTAATTGCTTCTGGGTACTTACGCGGAACTTCAACACCAACTGTGATTTACTTATTTGAAGATCGATGATCGATCGGTTCGACGGAAGTAAAAATGAACGAAAATGAACGAAGTAGTTAGGTTAGGTTAGGTAGGGGGGCTGAGAGTGAATCACCAGCACACTTTGCCCATGCTGGTCCACTGTGATACCCAGTCAGACCGTTAATTTGGTCCCAACGGCAAATGATGACTGGACTGTATTGGATTTGAAAACCAGATAAAAGCGTATTCACTTTGTTTTCACTGGGATTCTAACCGGGGACCTCGCTAACCAGGGGCAGGAACTTAACCAACTGCGCCATTCAGTCGTATTGAACGAAGTAGTTATTATAGTCTCAGTTCATGAGTCCATGGATCCAATACAAGGCTATGTAAAGCGCATGGAATACTTGACTCCGGGCTGAAGAGTCTTCGATTCTGTGGGACATTGTAGTTGAGGACATCCGTGTCTAACATGGAATACGCAAGGACGGTCGTGTCTAATATGGAACACCTAAGGACGCCCGTATCTAACACGGAACACACAAGTGGTGACGAACCTCATCCAATTGATCACGGTCCGGTCTTTCAAACAATTTAACTTCGAGGGAAACATTAATTTATGTGGAGGAGGGTAAGAATAATTCACCCTCTAAATTATTAGCGAAAGGTTCAGTCGCCAAACATCAAAAATTGTGCTCCAATGTTATGTCATGTGCTATCATGTTAGCACTGAACACCTCGCAAGAAGTCCCTGATTTCAAAAGCGGTTCGTTTTTGGACTGAAATCGGTTGATGACCCAGATCCACACGTTCATGTGGGTCCATTGCTACAAAATGTAATCCCTCCGCTTAAGCAAGCAGGCAACAGCTGGGACAGGAAATCATGCCTTTGTTGAAAAGATGATTGACAAGCCTATTTGGGGTGTTTACCTTTTACTGTGGTCATGTGTAGCATTATGCTGTGCACATGCGTGAGTGGGAGGAGCTTACTAATTTGATGGACGTTCAGCAGTATTGAGATGTCCCAGTGATTCTCACATCAGTGACTGCGATGAAATGAATTAAGACGGATGAACAAGTGCGAAGTCCGATTAAGTTACCTTCCAGTGATGTATATGGTGTGTGAACGGCAGAGGTGATGAGCTTTGTCGTAATTTAATTTGTCTCTCCTAAAACGGACTTACGCCCTGGTTTCTATGCGTCCTTTGGTCTTTCGGTAGTTGGGGTTGCTCTGCAATCGATGGCACTGTTGGTGTGAACAGGGGCGAGATTACACAATCTCGGGTTTGTTCTGTACGTGTAAGCAGTGTGCACACACTTGCGGAACTCTGCCCCAGGACACTCGACGGCAGTGTACATCCAGGGTATGTGGTGTGAAACATTCAGACTGATAACTTTTCTACTTTTTCTTTTCTAGTCACTTTGAGTCCAGGATTAATTAGTGAAATTTAAAACTTTTCCTTTTTATTGAACAAGTGTTCAGATGTGTTTGCTTTCGACATTCACAGAGGGGGAATCACTTCACCACATCACTGTTTCTTTATTCCGCTGCTAATAGCACCCATCAACCTTCCTCGTCCCTTCACACCTTAGTGCAAGGATATTCTACAGTGTGACTACCTGACTCATCAACTCCTGCCAAGAGTAAGTTCACCCAATGTGTGGGTAGATGATTCTTGGTGCCTTGGAAAGACGAATTCTACGTCGGATACATGGTCTCGTCTGCGAGGAAAGCGAATGGAGGAGAAGACACAACCGCGAACTCAACGAGCTGTACCAGGATATGGATGTAGTCCGGAAGGCAACACTCCGTCGACTGCACTGGCTCGGCCACATCGAGCGCATGAACAACAATGCTCCAGCTAAGAGAGTCTTCGAATCTGAGCCTCCTGATTCGAGAAGGAGAGGAAGACCGAATCTCCGTTATAAAGACCAAGTATTCGCGGATGCAAGACAGATTGATCTTGATGACTTGAATCAGCGTGCCCAGGACCGTCAGGAATGAAAAGGAGCTATAGCTCAGGCTCGGACCCTGCATGGGTCGTCAGCCTGATAAGTAAGTAAGTAAGTAACCCGAATGATGCTCGTCGGGTTATTTTGTAATATAAGGTGGTTAGATGAAATGAGTTTTTTTCCTTATTATCTTTCCCATTATCGTTCGCCGTGCTTGACTTCTCTGCAATGATAAGACTTCTACCACATAAGTGGTATTTCTACCACTTTTTCCAATGTTGAAAAACCTACCAGCCTTAACTCTACATCTACCGCATTTTGCCCATTGCTCATCATATCTCTAGCATTGTTCTGATTATGCATTAAGATTCGAGAAAAATTTGGTCTGTTAGACGCTAAAATTAAAATTTTAAAATACCGAGATCCAAAAAGGTTATAGCTTGAACAATGCCACCAGTAATAAGACTTATCAGATTTTTTTTATACAAAACACAGTGAATATTGAAGGTCTTAATGTAGAGAGGATGAAATTTATAAGCGAGAAAAATAATAGAAACGACTGATTATGACAATGTGCCTTAATGGAATTTATTTCGAATTATTAAAGGGTATGGAAAACTATCCCTAAGACCCTTGCATTGTGTCGCATCAAACATGTTGCAAATTTTTTTGCTTACGGTACCTTGTTCTCAGAAAAAAGGATCCCATACAAGCGTGAGTGCATAGAGAAAAAAGTTCTGTAAACGAGATCAACCAACAATATTATTATTGTTTATTATATTTTATTTTATTTTTGAAGTAATTTTGAATGCCCTACAGCAATCAAAATATCAAATACCATACGGTCCACCACGAACAACATTGCTAAAATATGATAACCAAATTGAAGGTCTGCCAATGAAAAGCCCTTTCAAATCAGCTGCAGATATTATAGTTGAATAATTTTAGTAGTCTAATCCACAATAATACAAAAAAGACTTGAACCAAAATTGTTTCGGAAGATGTAGTAGAGTAGGCAGATGTAGCCCAGAGTAGCGCCGGTCTTTACCAAAAGCACAGGATAAACTATCTTATCTACTTAAGTTTGAAAAAGCAACAAAAATTAGAAAATATTCATTAGTCTGCTGAGACAAAAGTGAATTTGGTAGATATTGCATCAAAAAAAAGTAGCATACAGACTTCAACGTTTGTGAATGGAATATACTAAATATATTCGGTGAATAGGACCACCGACCACCGCTTTGTCCGTAACTGTACATATTCATTCATATATCATATATCATCATTAAATAAATAAATGAATTAACGTGGATGTCTTTTTTAACTTTGCTACCGAGGGGTCCTTCCTTGATGACAGCATATACATCGTTTTGCCCTCATTCACCGCTAGACCCATTTTAGCCGCTTCCACCTCAATACCAGTAAACGCCTCATTGACGGCTCGCTGTGTTCTGCCAATCATGTCAATGTCATCCGCGTATGATAAGAGTTGTACGGACTTCTGTGTGAGTCTTGTACGATCTTCTCCAGGATGATGTTAAAGAAATCACATTACAGCGCGTCGCCTTGTCTAAAACCTTTTTTGACATTGAATGTCTCGATGAGGTCGCTACCGACCTTGATGGAGCAGCGAAAATTCTCCATCGTCATCCTGCACAACCTAATCTGGATCTGGAAATCTTAAAAGCAGACCTGGACTTCGCCACGTCGTTATAGTCATTTCTCCTCTTCTCTGGCTTATTAACATACATCAACAGCTGGAAGTTCCCAGCTGTTAACAGTGGAATCATGGAGCGCGCATTGGGTAGAATATGTACCTGAGCGACCTAAGAATCAACTCAAGCAAATCGGAACTGCTGCGCTTCACCACTGGAACCAAAATACCCAACTTCCCATTTCCCCGACTGAACGATCAGGTACTACTGTCAAGTACCTAGTCGTTACGTTAGATCCCAAATTCAAGCATAGTCCAGATAGTTAAAACCTCGTGTATAGCTTTTACGCCTGTAGTAGAACCTTCGGTAGAAATTGGGGCTTCCAACCAAGGTTCACCCTAGGGCTGTACGCGACGATAATTTATCCGATTCTCACATCTGGATGACTACTGGTGGCCGACCCTCAGAAAAAAATACAACATTACAAAACTCAACAAGGTGCAAAGAACAGCATGTATTGCCACCACTCGCGCTCTATCAACGACTCCGTCGGACACTCTGGTAACCCTACACATTTTACCTTTTGACAAACACACTACAGCACACAGCGCCATCAAGCTCATGGAGTCTGGGTGCTGGACATCAAAAAGCTATGGTCATAGCACCATCCATCCGAGAGATCTAGTAATATGCTCGACAGATTGTTCCATCACCGAACTAAATCTATCAAACGGCTTTGACGCTCTAATCTACGACGAAACGGCACAGCGGGCAGGTGTGCATGGAATTTAACTAGCCAATCTACACTGACGGCTCTAAGATGGGCGTCGGAACTGGTACAGGTGTAGTCTCAGAATTCTTGTGCATATGTAAGGCCAACAGACTGCCGGACAACTGAAGTGTGTTCCAGGCGAAACTATTTGCAATTCGGGAAGCGCGTCGTCTGCTTAACTTACACCCAAATATCTCGCCAAGAAAGAAAGTTGCCATCTGCGCTGATAGGCAAGCAGCAATCAATGCTATTACCTCCTTACTTCTAAAGCTGGGTCAATCGTTCAAATCCAACAATCGAATCATTCAAGTATTGTTTAAAAAAAGATTCGGTCATTTCAATCATTCGTTCATTTCAAAGATAGAGACCGATATATTGCATTCGTTCAATACTACAAACAGCAACAGAAAGTGGTTCCAATCCAACCAATTAATAGTTGTTTATACAACAAGTACAGATTCATTGTATTGTTATAAGAAAGCACTAATATGCTACAAGATTGTTTTTATGCCCATACGCTAAAAATTTCCCTCCAAAAAAAATAATTTTCTCTACATACGTAAATAAGAACTAAATGAGTATAATGCATGTATATATGAGGACTCTAACAGTCCATTTTTTTCCATTTTAATTAATTTTTATTATTTACTTCATGACAACTTATATACTAGACAAAAATGCTTAAAATTAGTTTTTTAAAAGAAACTACAAACTAACTTACATTCTACCTTAAAATAAAACTTACAAACTATCTTATGCTAATCTATGCACATATACATATACACATTTGTATAGCTATATCCACATGCGTGTACGCATATATCCTTATATACATAATGCATATATATATATATATATATATATCGTTATGTATATATACATACATTCTTTCTTTTTTTTTATATACATATATATATTTGTTTTTTTTTTAGTTTTTTAATTTTTTATAATAATTAACATAAACAGCTTACCCACTACCTTACAACTACGCTAAAATATGTAAGTCGGCCATAGGTTACAGCTGATATATGTATGAACTCCGATGCAAGACGTGGACCGACTACTCCCCATGAGGAGGTCTGAATTACCCTTTCTACCCGGGGTCTAATGGGTTCAACGCTTGTTGTTGAGTCGCCCATCCACAGTTGATCTGGCGATGTGATAGATGAGCGGTACCGCATTTATATTTTGTATCAGACCGTGTTTATCCAAATGGAGGAATGCTTCTGGGGGGACGAAGCCGTTGTGACGTACCCTTTCGTGGTACCCGAGTTCATCGCTCTAGCAGTGTGACCTCGAACCAACTTCAACAGGAAATTGTCCAGTCTTATCAGGTTTGCCCTGTTGTATAAGACCTCATTGGAATAGAATTTTATGTCATGGGACTCTGGAGTTCTATAAAAGTGAGCAATGGACTCGAACAGTACGTAGGAATTTGTGCATGCCCATCGGCCCTCTCTTGATCAAATGAATTGGGACAGAATGGAATTGCGAAACAAGTATATTACTACTTATACATTGAACGAAGGAAGGGACTACGAAAGGAAGTCATCTCGCTAATTTCCCTCGGACCAATATGAACGAACGAAACAATTAAATAGGAACGATATGAACATAAGTGCAGTCGAATCAAATTATCGACCGAAACGTATATAACGAACGGAACAAAAGTATTGAATGGTTTCGTTTGTTCACATCTTTTCAGTCATTCATGGCATTTGGGTCGCTCATATCGTTTCGTTCGTTCATATAGCTCCGAACGAATCTCTAAGGATATTGACCAGGAATAAAGTATTACAGAGATAGCCGACTTCATAGCTGATTGCCCCCTAGTACATCGACGAATTTGAATTTGAGTGAGTGCCTTTTTGACAGATATTCATGAATTTTTGACGGTTATTCAAGAAATAACTTAAATGCCGTCCTCTGATTGCTCAATTTGGTTTAAGTACACGTTATAAAAAAAAGTTGTCAAACATTTTAAGAAGCAAGGGAGGTAGAAGTCTGTCGTCTCAGCAAAACTTCATTTCTGGTATTGACTATATTATTGCAGAATCATCATGCAATCACCAATACTTTTGAGTGAACGGGTCAAAACGAACGAATCAATCACGATTGACACAGCTCTACTCACTTCATACTTTAAGCTAGTACAGCTAGCTTCATTAGTGATATCTCAGGAAATGAGAAGGGCGATAAACTGGATAGGCAGGGATCTGCCACTCAGTGTTTGCTTACAGAGGATGTGCACATCGCAATGCTGACAGTCACGGCTAATCTCTATGCACTTCTTTGATATAGCTAAAAGCAGATAGGACAGACTGGCAAACTGTGCTTTATCAAGAAAAGTATGGCCTGACTACAGCCGATCCAAAGCAAAAGATTACTTATTTATTTATTTATTTGTTGATTTGTTTATTTATTTATTTTATTGGCATCACTTCTAAACCATAGCGCCATCTGACAGGAAAGAAGAGAGAGAGAGACTGATTTGACAGGAGGGACGTTTTCAACGATCAATTCCAATATGAACACCAGAGCAAGGAGACTTAATTTGAATCCGTTTTTCCATTTTCTTCGTTCGAATCATACTTCGTTTGCTTTAACTTCAATAAATCGTTATTGTACTACTTAAATTATAAAGTTATTATCGTTTGTTATTATCGTTAGTATCGTTTTCGATTTGAAAGTCTACAAAAGTCTTCTCTCTGAATTATTAGGAAAGTTATTCCCAACATACTTATATGTATGTTATTTAATTTATCTGCTTCTTTATATATACCTTTATCTATTAATTCATTAATCAATGTATTTATTTATATGTATAATTATACATTATAATACATTGAAGTACGTAGTTTTTCACCAAATGACAAAATTCAATCTTTCAATATCTTAAATGGAGGTTTTTTATTCTCATAGTATTTCCTTCGTTACTGCATTTATCTCAAAATACTGCATTATTCCCTATAACAACATAATGATAATTCAGTAGTAAGATAGAAAATTAAGTAATCTATCGTATCTCTGAGCAAGCTGAGTCAATAAAATTGTAAAATTATAGTATTTATCTATGAGTAATAATAAATAATGTAAAAAGCAAAAGATCTCCATCGGCGAACTCGTCATAATATCGCTAGTTTTGTTGCGGTCTGTACGGGACCTGGCCTGGCCGACAGGAGATCATGCTGCAAAACTTGGTATTCTACACAACACATATTGTCGCAGTTGCAACAACAAAGCTTAGAGGGAGACCTTAACCCATTTCATTTGAACATTTGCTAGAGCCGGACTTTGGTAGTCCCTTTCATCTCCCCGTCTGGATCTAAATCCAGAGTCAAGAGTATAGAGGACAAGTCAGGGACACTCTCCCAGCTCATTGGGGTACACAACTTCTAAGGTTGTAGTATTTATAGGTTTGTTGGTAATCGGGTTAAGTCACCTCTTATTTGGCTTTGTCCCAAGTGGAGGGGTCCTTTCTGTAGACTTTTAGAGCTACCTTGCCAAAACCGAAACTGATTTTGAAATGTGCTTTTTCTAGAGGTCCCAGGGATTCTTCATTTATCACAAGAACTGCGATTATTTAAATAATATATTCAGTCCTCGGTTGCAAGCTCTAATTAACCTCATAACAGATTTTAGATCTTCTGGCTAGATGGGCAAGCGGATACGTGCCCCTGCCCTATTAAGGGTTTGATCCACTGATAGGACTTCCAGGCGTGTCCCCGCCCATAGTTTACCGATCTTTGGGATCGCTATTTTAAGAAGGTCTCGTGAGCATTGATTCGCGTTGGGTAGTATCTTGACGTGCCCCTGATCTCAGGCAGCGTCTTCTCAGTTGGGCGATTTGTCTGGAAACTCATCCAAAAGACAAAGCAGAGTGCTGGCAAGTCTAGTTTCCAGTTTGCTCCATTTGTCCATCGGGATGCTACCATCCGGGTCCGACAGTCTTTGAGGACATCATTATACTACCTCGGCTGTCTAGATGTTGAGGCCGAAGCCAACGGCGAGGTGTTTTTAGCTTTTTTAAAAGCAGGGGTGGACGTTTCTTCCAGTGATCCGCTTCCTTTTACAGATTTGGACGTCAAGTTTATCGGTGTGCCCTGGTTAGTGACCTTAGTCAACCACTTAAAAGAGGTTTCTTGTCTCTGAGACCAGTTGTCTGGAGAGATCTGCCTCAATTTATCAAACGGTTTGTGCGGCATGACATGGTGTCTGTGCATGATCTTGTGACCTTGATTAGAGTTGGTTACTTGGGGAGGGCTTTATTGTGACATTGTCCCTTGCAGCAGGTATTTGGACTACCTTCTTAACATTGCTTGTTGAAGCAGGTCCTTGGTTTGTATCTTTGCCTCTGACTGTAGGCGCGCGGTGGTATTAACAGCGCCTTCCCAACTTTTGTCAGTGTAAGACCTGTGAAAGAAATACACTCCACTGATGAGAATAAGGGGCCTAATCGGGTCCGATTTGAACAGGTTTTTGGAAACTCCTCTTTCTGATTGGGTATGATGGTGGAGGTTTTGGGATCCCTGACTATCCCTCTAGAGTCTGTGTATGATTTGGATGCGGTTTCCCCTGATTTGTTCTTATTGTTGTTATTAGTTGTTTTTGTTTGGGAGTATCGGAGAAGAGAGGTCGTCTTGTGCAGAGCTCTGTATGCACAAGCAGGATGCCAGGTTTCCTGATACCCTCGTTGGCGACTGGTCTATTTTTAGATTGGGCCCTCAGCCTGGTCGATTATCGGAACGAGTCGCATAACAACTTGATACGGACTAGGGGATAAGGTTGAGTGGAAGTTCGTGAGAGGTGGGAGTTTGTGAGAGGTGGGAGTTAGTGAAAGGTGGGATGTGTGATGATGTATTTGCTCCAATTGTACCAACTGCTCTTTGCGAACTAAAAAATCCAATTGAATTGAATGAATCGCCAGAGTTTGCGGAGTTCGCGATTGGTAGTGAGCTCATATGAATGGTCCTTTATATTCCTTAATCCCGTCGCAAGGTATTCTCCCTACTTCAACAAACAATGTGCAAGCACATTAATAAGCCATCCCATCGAAACTTCAACAAAAATATCCAAAATATCCCTAGAATTGTGGATTAATTAATTTATAAGTTTATTTGTAGACACAAAGTAATGTACGAAATTTCTTGAAGAATCACAGCATTCTCGACCAACTGAGCAAAAACAAATCGCAAACATATGCATTTCCGAACGTACACAGGCACCTTATTCGCATTTAAGCCCATACACCTGCAGAGTAAATGACAACAAGAAAAAATAAATGTCAAGCAAATACCCTTCCATCTGTCTCTCTCGCACACACATCGGCAAACGTCATACATTTACCCATGGCAATTCAAGTTGGTTTAGTTTGTTTAAGTGTAGACAGTAGTCCAATTTAGATTTATTTTTGTTGAAGATTTATTCTTAAACATATTGCACTCCAATTGCAATGTGCAGTGTGTTTAAATTGGATTTAAATAAATACAATATAGAAGATGCATGCAGGACGTGCGGTAAATGCGACGTGATTACGTCCGTGGGTCTAGTAAATATTTTCTCTTCGGACGAAAAAACAGAAGAAAAAAACAAACTTCTTCGGGAGTTCGATCTGTGGAAGCTAAGTGTAGGTGACATCAATCAGAAAATAAATCATTCAAATGCAATTTCAAGAGCAATTTGTCTCAATCGCAGATTTCCGAAGATGATGGTCTCCCGCAAAAAGTGTGTAAACAATGTTTTGGCAAATTCACCCTTGTGCACAACTTTCGCAAACAATGCGAGAATATACAGAATGCCTTTAAAATGCTGCTTCATGAGAAGCGACAGTTGACGAAAAAAGTTGCGAGCCCAGTTAAACCAGTCCAAGTTGAGCCAAAACTGGAATTGACTTTTGCAGAGCCCAACACTGACTTCGATTGCTTCGACGAAATACCCTTTGAGGACGCCGAATATAAGGATATTGAGCTGATTGAGCTTCAACCGCCTAAAGAGAATGATGACTGCAAGGATACCGAAAGGGATGAAGACAATAATGAACATTCACAGCGGAGCGAAGCGGATACCAATGAGTGGGCCAATGAAATGATACCGAAATTGGAATACGCTGATGACGAATCGAGTTTAAGTTCCGATTTACTGAGTTCGGACGATGAGCGCAAGGTGAGCCGCAAGAGTAAAGGAAAAGGTAAACAGTTCAAGTGTGAATATTGCAAGAACTTCTGTTTGCAAAATCAAGAAGAACTGGACAACCATGTGAAAGAAATACACTCCACTGATAGCCCCTATACATGTCCACTCTGCACGAAGACCTTCAGTAATGCAAAGCAAAGGAATTGTCACTTTATGGTCAGTCACAAGTGGAAATCGCACGAGTGCGATGTATGCCACAAGATGATCAAAGGCGGCAAACCAGGACTGAAGAATCACAAGGACAATGTTCACAATAAGTCCAACCATGAATGCAATATTTGTCATAAGAAATTTGAAAATATCTCGCTCAGTCGATTCAGGTATCACCTGCGATGGCACGATAGCTCGAAACTGTTTTCCTGTAAGTCTTGTGAAAAGACTTTCGTGACCCGGTACCACTTGGAGGAACACGAACGAACACACACGGACGAGAAGTCGTTCCTTTGCAGTATATGTGGTCTGGGTAAGTAAGAGTACCTCACTCTTTGTTGACGTTTGCTGTATCTGCGACGACTTTCAGGATTGCGATGTAAACAGAACCTCATTTGGCACATGAAGACACACACCGGTGAGAGGACATATCAATGCAATCAGTGCAGTAAAGGTAAGGACATACCATCAACATCGGGTGGAGATTTTACATCTCTCTATCTTCCAGCGTTCCCAACGCCAACAGCACTTGCGTGTCACGTAAAGACGCACAGCAGTGAAAAGAAGCACGAATGTGAGATCTGCAATAAGCTCTTCAAGACGAAGGGCAGTTTAAAAACTCACATCGGCAACGTACACAAGGTTGACTTCAACGAGGGCACAGTTAACTCCTCGCCACGCTATCAGTGTCAATTATGTCCGAGGAATTTCATATTCGAGCGGGATCTCATCAAGCACTTGCGAACCCACGAGCACCGGCGTCACATATGTGATGTCTGCGGTTTATCGTACATGCAATCGTCCCACTTGAAGAAACACATGGAATCTGTGCACCTGAACTTCAAGCCGCACGTGTGCTCGGTGTGCGGCCATGCGTTCCCATTCGAATACAATTTGAAACAGCACGAGCTTACTCATAAAGGCATGCCTTGTGAGACTCCTTAAACGAACTTTGAAATAATTTTATTGTTTGCTTTTCTGCAGAGAAAGAATTCAAGTGCATTGTTTGTGATAAGGCGTTTACATTACTTCCATCCTTACTCTCTCATCAGCGGACACACACTGGTGAGAAACCCTTCGAGTGTCACCTCTGCGAAAAAGCATACGCCAACCGAGGGAATCTCAAAAGTAAGACTTGCCTCATAAATTTTATTCGTTGGTCTAGTTTATTCATTGCCACGTCCATCTTCCAGGTCACGTTGAAAAGCATTTACTGGAGAAGAAACAGAATCAAACTTTTTCGCAAATCGTTCTACCCGTCATGCAATCGTCTGTAGATATTCCAGCGCCCACGGCGTTCAATTTATTGGATCCAAATGAGAGTATGCTTCATACTCACGTGGAGCAACCGATTTTCACTAATCCATTATAAGGACGGTTATACCGAACACTCGATAGATATCGTTAAAATAAAGTTAACCTAGATATAAGCTAAATTGAAATTTACAAGAAAGAAAACGGTGTCATGCGTTGTAGGGATTGTTTTCAAGAAATTGCATATTTTTAGGTGTTTACTTAAAGGAGTCGCCCTTGCTCTTCATAAAGACGTTGGAGATGAAGGATTCACAGTAGCCGCACACACGGACGATGTGGCCATGTTCAATTCAGGAAAGTTTGAGTGGCTCAGTCATGGGCTTCTTATTCTTCTTTATTTTGCGCTACAGTCCGGGGTGGACCTAGGCCTCAACCAACATGCCTCTCCAACTAACACGGTCTCTGGCTAGTTGCCTCCAGTGTAGCACGCCGAGTTGGTTGAGGTGCTTCTCCAACTGGGTATGCCACCTTAAATGCGGGCGTCCTCTGTTGTCTCAACGGTTCCGAGTCGAAGACTTTTCGGGCGGGAGCTGAGTTGTACATAGGCTCTATCATGGCCCAGCCATCTTAGACGCCTGACCAGGCTCATGTTGCTGTACAACCCGTACAGTTCGTGGTTGAATCTTCTCCGCAAACAGAGACGGCACGCAGAAGTTTTTTCTCGAAGAGACCAAGGTTTGCCTCATCCGCTTTTGAGATTGTCCATGCCTCCGCGCCGTACAAAAGGACTGGGATGATCAAGGTCTTGTATAAAGTCAGCTTGGTCCTTCGGGAGATGGCTCTACGATTTACTACTCAATTGCCTCTTGAGTCCATAGAAACAACGATTGGCAAGAGTTACTCTGGGTTTGATCTCGGTACTGACGTTGTTCGCACAATTTACTGCGGAGTAGAAGTAGACGAAGTCCTTGACAACTTCGATGTTAAAGCGTCCCATTGTGACGCTCTCCCCAAGACATCGATGTAAAGTGTCCTTTCATGATGACAGCATATGCTTCGTTTTTCCCTCATTCACCGCTAGAACAACATCATCAATGCCAGCAAACGCCTGATTAACGGCTCGTTGTTTGTCAATCAATGTCATGTCATCTGCGTATACTAGAATTTCTGGAAGATCGTACCTCTAGTGTTGTCGTGTGAGTCTTGCACGATCTTCTCCAGATGACAGCGTGTCGGCTTCCCTAAAACCTTTTTTGACATTGAATGTCTCGGTGAGGTCGTTACCGACCTTGATGGAGCAGCGAGAATTCTATATCGTCATCCTGGACAACTTGACGAGTTTAGCAGGGATGTCAAAACTAGGTATGGCGTTGTATAGCTCGTCCCTATGCACGCTGTCATATGCGGCCTTGAAAACGACGAAAAGGTGGTGGGTGATTTGCATTTCTTGTGTCTTTTCCAGGATCTGCCGTAGTTTGAAAATCCGGTCGATGGTGGGCTTCCCTGGCCTGCAGCCACACTATTATGGACCTATCAGGTTATTTATACACGGCTTCAGGCGAGTACACAAAACGACAGAGAAGATCTTGTAAGCGATGTTCAGGAGACTTATCCCTCTTTATTCGGCGCAGTCAAATGGGTCTCCTTTCTTGGGTATCGGGCAAACGATACTGAGATACAGCAGCCGCCAAGGACGTCCTAAGGGGTCGGCTCCCATATTTTACCACGTGGAGGTGAGAGTGCTTGCATATACGCCATATCAACGCTATGAAATCCAGTCGGACTAATGTTAGTCAACCCAAATAAAACTCTTTACTAATAAATGGCTCTCTGAGTTCATCTGTCATGAATAGATTTAACCTATAATATAATATTTAACCAGAGACTCAGAGAGGCGGTTCTTGTATGGAAAAGGCATACGATCACTCTACCATATTAAAAAGTTAGAAAACAGGCAGAACATGAGACGTGATGACTACTCAGGAACTAGCGATACTAGAAGAGAAAGAGATCGCCCGGAGTTCGGATATGTGCACACGCTGCTAAGCCCTATAAGGAAACAACTGGAAAATGAACACTTTATAGAGCCAGGCCTTCTGGCTAAGTATTAGAGCAATAGCAAGAGCTGGATAAGAGCGAGAAGAGATAAAAGTTATTGATCGGCTTTAATCGTAAGGCTGGAGGCGCGTCTTTACCGGGCACTGTGCTATGGATATACGTACAATGTTACTGAATATGGCTAATAACTATATAATCTAACAATAAGAGAATACAGTCTCTATGAAAGCACCTATTCATAGAGATACCCTCTACATGGCCCAGCCACCTTAGGCATTACATCCATAGATGCCATAATAGATTCAAGCAGATCGTGGTGCAATCTACTCCACCTAAACCTTTCAGTTAACAAGAAAAAATCCTTAAGAATTGCAAACATTCTGCAAACTAAACCAAAAACTGTTATGGCACAAACAGACAGAAATAAATAAATAAAAAAATAAATACCGACTGTAATTCCGACTTGTAATTCCAAACGAGGTGTTAAATTTAAATTAAGTATCACTCCATACACAAACCATTGATTACCCGAAATTCAACTCCTTATGTAAACCCATAACATCAAAAGCAACAGCTGTCAAACGAACGTGACAAGAAAAATTGACAAATACTCACGCATGGCAGTGTTTACCGCATTTATCCCCTTTCTTCAGTCCACTAGAGCAACGACAGCAATAATAGGTAAAAGTTTACGTGTAAGATTAATTAAAAACTCAACAAAAATATATTCAACTTCAATTATGGCTGAAAATGTAAGCAACGCAAAGAAATCCAAGTCAGATCAAGTGACGATCGGCACTCATAGTGGCACGTTCCACTGTGATGAAGCGTTGGCATGTTTCATGTTGAAGCAGGTACCTTGTTACTCGGACGCTAAAATCATAAGAAGTCGTGACGATAAAGTTCTAGATGAATGTGATATAGTCATTGATGTTGGTGGTGTATTTGATCCAGTGAAGAAACGATATGACCACCACCAGAAAACTTTTCAGGAAACTTTTAGTTCGTTGAAACCGGAGATGGGAGACAAATTCAATATAAGGTATATTTTGTTCCTGAATGAAAATGATTGCCTTGACATGTGTTCACTATTTCAGGCTGAGTTCTGCAGGTTTAATCTACACGTTCTATGGGGAAGAAGTTATCAATGCAATTCTGAAGAAGAACAACGCCGAGCCACTTTCAAAGGAAGACTTTAAAGCTGTTTACAAGCAGCTATATGCAAGTTTCATTCAAGAAATCGATGGAATTGACAATGGTGTTCCAATGTACGATGGTGAGCCAGTATACACGATCTCAACACACTTATCTGCCCGAATAGGAAATCTGAATCCATCGTGGGAAGTAGTTGATTACAATTTGGATGAAATATTTGAAGTAGCGATGCAAAAAGCTGGCGCCGAGTTCACCGAAATCCTGCTTGGCTTCGCAACCTCCTGGGTCAAGGCGAGAGTTATAGTTAGGGAAGCGATTGAGAACGCAAAAAGTATTCACCCGTCCGGAGAGATTTTAGAATTGGCTCGGTATTGTCCATTTAAGCAACATTTATCAGAATTAGAGGTCGAATGTGGAATTGAAGGTGTACCAAAATACGTTATATTTAGCGAAAGAAACGACTCATGGCGTGTCATTGGTGTCCCCAACACACCATCGAGCTTTGTTTGCAGAAAGTTTTTGAAGGAAAGCTGGCGCGGGTTACGTGACGACAAGCTATCACAAGAAGCTGGAATCCCTGGCCTAATTTTCGTACATCATAGCGGTTTTATTGGAGGGGCTACAACGAGAGAAAACGCTCTGCAAATGGCTATCAAAAGTCTTGAAAGTGAATAGTTTAATGCAATTAGTTCCCCGAATGTAGTTTATTGTAAGCAAAACATTTTATTCTACACCATTGAGATTAAAATAAACAAATATTCTATGGAAATACAGTTGATTTATTTCATATACCAAACTTTATGTGTAAAAAGTAACAGAAAATGCCAGATTTTGATTGCAGCACATTAATCCATTCTGGTTTTCAAGTTCTTTACGGTAATCTGGTCCTTCTCGATAATGTATACGGTAGCTCCCCAACCACTGATGGCATCTCGATCGAAGGCATTGATCATTGCCTGGGAGATAACTTCAAACAACTGTGCACCCTCGAGATCTGGTTTCCACAAAGTCTCGCACATTCCATACAGCTGCTCACTACAAGTTCCAGCAACGACGAAATCATCAGGTTCATTGGGGCATCCAATCAGATCCATATTACAGATGAACGGTTCCATTGTGAGAGGATCCAAACCAGCAATGACTGGTTCAATGAAATACGGGCCAAATCGGTGCTCGTACAAGAAGTTCGAGAGCATAGCGGCAAAACGTTTTGGTTGCATTTCACGGTTCTCACGGAATTCATAAAGGTTCTTTCGGAAATTCAGACGATCTTTTACTGTCAATATGTCGGTTTGTAGACCCACCAGCCCTAGAAACATACGAGGATTCACTTTGAATACTTTTTCGAAATCTGTCTCAATGGTTTGGGCCTGAACACCAAATCTACGATCGGTTGCGATTGCTACACAATCTTTGCCACGCATGGCCACAACACAACCGCCATTAAGTGCTAAAATCGACATTTTTTAAGAAAAAATGCTTTTGAATGAATAATATGCGGAAAAAAACTTTAATTATTGCAAAGTCGGGATGACGATGTATACTCGGTTTCGGACAAGTTGTGAGGTTAGAGTTTTTGTTTCGCACAGAAGTCGATGACAGGCAACTTCTCAAACAAAGGTAAGAGGATATTTTAATTGGAAAATATCCCAACTAGCATTGCCAGCTTATAATTATAATTTTTTAAATAAATTATAATTTACTGCGTCCAATTGAGTTTAAGTAAGACATCTATTGAAGAAATTACGTTCCTAGCTATACGCATGAAAAAGAAATCCAGGGCCTGTATCGCAAAGATCATTATAAACCTGCAACTGCGACAAGATAAAAAAACATTGTAATTGTTCCGGATGACAGTTGCGTTAAAACAGTATCCAAAGAGAATTGTAACGTTTCCATCAAGAATAATAGAATTTTTGCTTTTTCCTGGGTGGTTTCGGTCGATACAACGTCCGTCAAAAATTCGCCATACGATCAATTTCATGCAGGTCCAAAAGTCTGAATACATATCTAACATCTATATTCACCTCATGAGTGTCAAAGAGTGCGCCCTGGTTACAATTTTACCGCAAATTGACTCACTACTTTAGTATGTTTGTCTTCCCTACTAACGTACTGATTATTTTTTTCTTTTATTATTTTAAGCATATCCCAAAAGAAATTCAAATCCACCACGATGTTAGGCAATGCCCTTGTCGAATTCACAATCAGACACCTTTTCACAGGAGATGGCAGTTCTACCAATTCAGCAGCACTTGACATTTCGATATTTCCCGGTATTTACAGTAAAACACTTTCTGGTGCACACAAATCGCAAAATATTGCAAAAATAAATATCAATACTACAGCAAATAGAAATGATAGAAGTTCCAGAATGTGTGGTCGAACTTGTTTGTTAGTATTTTCTCTTGCCTCCTAAAGAAGTTTCTATTAAAACATATAATTTTCCAGAACTTTAAATCCTGATCAAATAACACATGCTTGCAAGTACAAAGATCTTCATTTAGAAGATGAGAAACCCTTGAAGGAGCCGGAATGGAGATCCGAATTCAATTGTGGCAAGAAGTATCAGCCGATGCATAATATTGCACCCACCGATGTTACCCCAGTATTAGTCTCTGGCGAACACTTCAGGAGCTCCGATGATGGCGGTTGTCCCGACAGAGTGATTGTTCCAATGATGTGGGGAATGATCCCATTTTGGCACAAGGTGTGTATATAAACTCTCTCGCTCAATGATTGTTAGTGGGGCATATTCATTGGTATACTTTCTAGGGAGACTATCGCAAACATGGACTGACGACAAACAACTGCCGATTAGAACACATGTTAGAGTCGAAATTGTATCGCGGACCGTTTCAGAAGGGTCAACGTTGTGTTATCCTCTGTGAGGGTTTCTATGAATGGCAGACTACCCAGACTGCCAAGCCGTCGAAACGTGCCGCCTATTACTTGTACATGCCCCAGGCCGATGGGGTTAAGATTTACGACAATACCACTTGGAACCCTGACAATGTCACCCTTCTGAAGTTGGCAGGATTATTCGATATCTGGGAGGATGAAAACGGTGATAAAATGTTCAGCTACAGTGTGATTACATTTGAGTCAACAGACCTGATGTCTTGGTTGCACCACCGAATGCCAGCGATTTTGGAGACAGAGGAACAAGTGAATGTAAGTCTATCAATTCACACAAGAGTCCCTTGTTCTTTATCATTCAACCTTTTAGGACTGGTTAAATTACAAGACTGTGTCTGAGAAACAGGCTCTAGCTGCGTTGCGACCAGCAACTAAACTCGAATGGCATCAGGTATCTAATCTTGTGAACAACTCAAGGCATAAGTCAGATGACTGCAACAAGCCTATAGAAATGTGCAGTGAGAAGAAACCTCTGACGAACAAACTCACTAAGTGGTTGGTGATCAGAAAGAAACGAGAGGCTGATATCAAGGCAGAATGTAGCGGAAGCGATGAGGAGAGCGACAGTGACCCCCCACCGAAACGAGTTAGGCCTAAGGCAAAATCAAGTGAAGAGGAAGGCAATTCAGCGGAGAAATAAATTGAAATCATATCTTGAGACAAATCTATGTCTTGCGTTGTCCTTACTTGATTTATCGATTTGGCCAGTATGTGGTACATACGATGTGCTTCATCGTCGATGTAGTAGGTTATTTAATCGGGGAGAGATGTTAATGCAAGAAAATGTCCATCCCTGAGTAATATGCTGAAAGCTGTACAGGGGAACAATTTGACTGGGTTGAGACATCGAACAGCTTGGTAGTATCCAAAAGATGAAATCGCTTTCTGACTTCATAAAAAACGACGGAATGGTGCAGTTGGTTGGGTGCCTGCTGGTGGTTAGCTCGGTTCCAGGTTCGAATATCAGTGAAAGCAGTCAATATTTGCCGTTGGAATCAAATTATCGTCACTGTCACTGGATTGGTGACAAGGCCATGTATAGGGCATGGACAACTCAGCTGAACCCGTGGGACAACGTAACAGAGGACGCCCGCGATTAAGGTGGCACACCCAGTTGGAGAAGGACCTCAACCAACTTGGCGTGCGACACTGGAGACATCTAGCCAGAGACCGTGCTAGCTGGGGAGGCTTGTTGATTGATCCTCAGGTCCACCCCGGACTGTAGCGCCAAATAAAGAAGTGGTCACTGGCGTGGTCAATCAGTGGTAGTAGTCTGACTGTGGGTAATCACAATGGACCTAAATGTGTGTGTAAGTGTGCTGGTGAATTCACTAGCAGCCCCTCTACCTAACCTAACCTAACCTTCTGGCTTCATATCATAGTCTTCGCGCAGTATCTTGCCAGATTATATGCCAACCAGTAACTTTTCATTTTATCTGAAGCATGGTCTTCAAGTCCTTGTAGAGTGCATGTAAGAATGGTGTCCATGTGGCCCAATTTGTTTGCCATTATCGGCATTCAGTTATAAGCTTCTGGTTCTAGGGCAGATCTTTATCGTCTTCAATTTTAGTGAACAGATTCTGCTCCTTGTCTGTGCTATGTGCTTGATCTTTGTTCCTCTCACTTCACCCATCACATTGTTGCCTTATGTCTGTAAAGCCTCTTTGGCATACCACTGTTACCTGAAGCATTCTGGTTTTAGATTTAGGTACTTTAAAATACAATATTCAGAAAGGGGTTTTCATGACAGCCACAGAATGAGCTCCTGCAGAAGAGCGACAATGATGCTGAAGAGTGGCAAAGGGTAAGAGGAGATAGGATGAGCGATAGAAAAGTTAAAACGGACATCTCTTGAAGAAGCTTGCCATTGTGATTCATCTTGATTGTAGAACGAATGAGTTAATGTCATATCTACCTAATGGCGAACTTACTCACCCATGAGGTTAGAATGAGGCATCGCTCTTGTTGGATGTCTTTGGTTAGCATGTTGTTTCTTAACTTCGTTGAATGGTTATGGTGTCCCTCTTCACTTTAAATTATCTCACTATGTATCTTATGGATGGATGGATGTTGTTAAAGAAAACATGATTTCGAGAATGAAATTCGAGGATATAATTAATAAATTTATACCAAGTCCATAGCTATACCAGTACACACTACTATTGGAAATAAGTTAGAATCGGAATAAGCTTGCTATAGGTCGGTCTGTTGTATGTGACGTAGCTCTTGTTGTGCCGATGAAAAAGTGATCGCCCAGCAAATGACAACTTGCTTAACCAGCTCCAGCTCGTTTACAAATGGGCGGCAGTTTGCAGATGAGGGCGGATATTCATTTACATGCACAAGTGCCGCTTCAGCCATTTCAGCTTCAGAAACGCTTCTTCCTGTCGACCCCTCCCCCCGAAGGGACTGTCCACTACGTTCCACTCTGGCCATGTCTGTCAGTGGTTCAACGAATGTGGTTCATAGTCCACGAACTTGTGATGAAAAAAACCTGTAAGCTTACGAAACTGTCGTACACCATTGATGTCCTTAGAGATCGGAAATACGAGAATGACGGCCGTTTTCCTTTACCTTGGTCGGAGCCCCTCTTCGTTCACTCGGTAACCTAAAAACTATATTTCTTGCTTACATTCAGTGTAAGTCTCAGGACTTCAAGGATCCCCTGAGCTCTCTCCAATCCCTCTTTAACCGTTTTGCTAAGTTGCGACATGTGTTCTAGGCACAACTCGATGTCTCCTTTCTGCAGGCGTGCTTTGATCACGTGTATTCACGATTGTAAAGTGCGGCATTAACCAATCCGAATGGCATTCGGTTAAACTCGTACATGCCATTGTAAACGCTGTAAACTACTTGAAGCGTTCCTACATCCCGATCTGGCGATACCCTGATCTTAAATCTAGCATCGTGACGAACACATTCCCGGCCAGTGATTCTACCACGGCCATTGGAAACTTTCTTTTCACCGTCACCATATTGATATTTCTACCAGATAGTCGATGCAGAAGCGGTCTCTGCCATCCTTCTTCCTAGTGGAAGTGTATGGTGCACTGTAGTCGGAGTATGACGGTCGAATCAGCCTCTGCTTCAGCATTGTGGACACCATCCACCGTCTCCCTCTTCGCCAACGGTAATTTGTACGGGTAGACGCGGACCGGTGTTGTTGTCGTGGTGGTATATTGGTTGACAAGAGTGTACAATTCTTCCCTGTCTTCTTGGCCGAATTCACGTGTGTTCAGGTCATCAAGGGATAGCTCGCTCCTTTCTGTTATTCTTTTAGACCCGGGCCACTTTCTGCCAGCAGTTTCGCTCTGAGTGTTTGCCATATAGTCGGTGATTGAGATGCTGTTGTGGGTTTTTCTACTTTGATCTTGGTCCAGCAGCTTTCATCCAATCAACATCGGATATGACTGGCTCTCGTCAGGCACCACAAGGATCTCGCACCATGACTGAAGACCATCTACTCCAACCTCAAAGACCAATATCTCCACCCTCTGGTAGATGCCACCTCCAAATCGGCCTAAGCGTCTTCTGGCATCGGTTTACTTTAAGCCTTCATCATACGCAACGGAGCGACGCTAGGTGACACAACGGCTCCTAAGTTAGGTTAGGTTAGGTTAGTTAGTTCGAACCGGGGACCCCGCTAACCAGGGGCAGGCACTCTACCAATTGTGCAATCCAGTGGTCTATGGCTCCTAAGTTGATGAACGCTTTGACTTTGAACCCGTTCACTGTTGCCTCTTTTATGTACTCTGTTCGGATCTCCTTCAACTAAGTTTGCTATTCTGGTTGGTTTCCTATCTTGTATGGCGTGCCGCCCTCATTCCTTCCACCAACAGTAGCGCCCAACGTGGGGCATGAGTCTCTTTTTGTTAAGACGATGACAGACTTGTTTCGAAAGACCCCACTTCCATCTACTGCTTTTATTTTTGAACCAAATGTATGGAGTTAGTGAACAGAACTGATTTGATCAATGTTATTGTATTTATTGCGGCCGTTGAAAACATAAAATTGCAAGGAGTAAAGCTGAGATGCCTCATTAGAGGCTAAGTGGAATGATATTGAAGATAACTACACGTGGGTAGTTCTAAGTGCACCAACCTATACAGGCTTTGTGAAATTTCCATAAATCACCTACTCTGCTCGTGTAGCGGTCTGCCAAGTCGTTGGTACTTATTCTTAAGGGCCGCTCACATTTCAACAATATCAACGGGGTAAACAACGTTAAAATTAACCAGGGGAGATCAATCCGCGTTGTATCACTATGGGCTTACTTTGACCTAAGTAACTGTCTGCAGTCAGCCACTTCTACTAAACAAACTTTTGCAACTATATTATAAATATAGGAGCATTTGATAAGCGCCGCAAAAAAGGAGACCCCTTCAACTGCACCAACTACCAAGTACCACCAACTACCTACCTAAACATTGCATGTAAACGTAATAACCTGATGGGTCCTTAACAGAGCGATTTCTCGTTCGATCTTTCTCTCCTTCTCGTATCAGGAGGCTCGGATTCCAAGAATCTCTTAACTGGAGCATTGCTGTCCATGCGCTTGATGTGGCTTAGCTTCGGCTCCGCAAGACTGCCAAAATAAGAAATTTATAGAGCATGATTTTGTTCCTTCGAGTCAGGAGTTTTGAGCCCAGTTGTTTCGACAAACCGAAGTAACGTCGGTTGCCAAGGATGATTCTACTTCGGTTCTCGAGTAAGATGTCATTCGTCGAGTTCATGTTTGCCCCGAGGTAGACAAAGCCCTTTACAACTTGTCGGTCATAATGTTTTATACAAGGTTTTGTGCGGCGGATCGTTTCTTGCTCGACAGCATATATTTTGTCTTATCCTCAAGACCAGTTCGTTTCGCCTGTTTATCATAATAATAATAATATAATATGGGTGGCGCGACAGTCCGCGGTGGACCTGGGCCTAGCTTCTCAGCAATCACTCGTGTTGTGCGTGCTATTGTTCTTTCACGCGTGGAAGGGACCTACAGTTTAATGCCGACTCCGAACGGCGAATTTGAGAAGCTTTTTCTAGACAGGAACACTCTTTGAGCATTGTCAGTGACTCGAAAGAGGTGGGCCGTGAATTATTAAAGGTGAAAAATTCGGGTATCGAACCTGGCACCCTCTGCGTAGGAGTCGACGCACTTACGCACTACGGTGCATCGCGTATGTGCAAGCGTGGTGCGACACAACCGGATCAATTTTTTCCCGGGATCCCGAATTCGGCCATCTCATGGAATAGCTCCTTGCGATAAATGCTGTCGTATACGGCCTTAAAAATCGACGAGTGGTGATGTGTATTGATGTCGAACTCGCTAGTCTTCTCCAGGGTCTGCCTTAGTGTAAAGATTTAGTCTGTAGTCGACTGGCCGGACCGGAAGCCGCACTGGTACGTGCCAATTATTGCGGTGCAAAACGGCTTTACAGAATACGCTGCACAGGATCTTGTAGGCAACGTTGAGCAGGAATGTACCTCTACAGTTTTTGTAAGAGGTAGGATCGCCTTTTTTCTGGATGGGCCATATGGAGCTGATATTCCAGTCGTCGGGAATACTTTTGTCCTCCCAAATTCTCCCAGAACATCGCCACCGGCCTTGAAGGGCTCTGATGGTAAGCCATCTGAGCCTGCGGCTTTGTTGTTCTTCAGCCTCTAATGGCTGTGCCGACTTCTTCAAAGCTAGGTGGGAGGACTGCTTCATCGACTGGAGTTGGATTTTTTTTTGATTCCCTATCACTCTTTCCTGGTCAGGCCCGTTAAGCAGCTGTTGGAAGTGCAGCTTAAACACATCAACTATTCCCTGCTGTTCAGTAACCAGGTTATCCTCACAATTTTTAAGAACCTGGGTGCCTTTCCTAAACCCAGCGGCAAGGCTTTTGTCTTTTCGATATTCTTGAGCTGGTAGGTTGCGAGAGACCGTTGGCGTTGGTGTTTGACCTAGGCATACCAGAGAGTCTCTCACTAAGTTGCTCTTCGTAGGCTCTGGCAATCTCCGGGTGTGAAATATCAAAACTCCTTGCCTTGTTTGCTGGTGCAGCTTTCTGACATTGGATAGTCGAGCTCTGAATATTGCTGCTAAGAGGAAGAAGAGAAGAAGAAAAAGAGTTCAAACGATTCCGGAGATTCATCTGCATTGTTCTTGATTTGTATAAAACAGTTTTTGTTCAATGGAATGCTTTAGATCTGCAGGACAGTTTTTTCCATGGGCTATCGCATAGACATGGCCAGTCATGAAATGACCGTCTCAATTTTGATAGTGTGAACGTATCAATTGTCTGATATTGTGGTGGTTGGAGAGACATACTTGATAGTGTCAACGAGTGACTGTCCGACCTGAAGGAAATTTAATTTCCAAAACATTTTCAAGCTGTGTGGATGTTCGCAAAGAATTGAAGTAACGTTAAAAATGGACAATTCTGGAAAGAATTTTTTGAAATGTAGAGGAGAGTCTTTCATCCATATTCGCTTCCTTTTTCTTTCCTTTAATTCTTGGATTTTTATTCTAGAATCTTGTCTATTACAAGCGAATATTGAAGTCTGACTACATGTTTGAAAAAGTGAACGCTAACGACTTTGGTCCGTCCGACATCCATCCAATTATGGGCACGATTCCCGTGGAAATGAGTTTTTTTTTTAATTATTTATCTTTTTATCTTTTTCTAAATAAGAAAGAATATGCAAAAAAAATGATTAATCGCTTAGTTTAGGAGATATCGATAACATTAATTTTTTCCTGTGCTAATACCGGTGCAGGGAACTAAGTCCACTTTGGAAATTTATATGCTGCCCTATACAAATTATGACATGGGTGGCTCGATTCGGTTGCTATCAGGATCTGAACCCTTTTTCCACAGGGTTTACCAGCTCACGCGTCGCTCCGAAAGCGCCTGGAGCTAAAGTTTAATTTCCAGATGAAGCGTCGATATCTCCTAAACTAGGCAAAACCGAGAATTTTGGTACTTAGTATTTTGTTCTTATATTATCGAGATCTACAAAACTGCGTTTTCAAAACATTAAACCACAGACATCTTAATATTCCCCGACCATGTCTGCCTTTTTAGCGGATAGTATTTAAAAACAGGGTAAGATGTAAGGTCGCCGTGGCGTAGTGGGTAAGTGCGTAGACTCCTACGCAGAGGGTGCCAGGTTCAATACCCGAGTTTACCATTTATCATAATTCACGGCTCCACCTCTTTCGAGTCACTGACAATGTTCAAAGAGTATTCCTGTCTAGAAAAAGCTTCTCAACTTCGCCGTTCGGAGTCGGCATTAGACTATAGGTCCCTTCCACTCGTGAAAGAACATTAGCACCCACAACACGAGTGGATATAAGTGGGCCATAACTGCTACAGTGGTGGCAATCACCCTAACCTAACAACACGAGCGGTTGCTGAGAAGCTAGGCCCAGGTCCACCTCGGACTGTCGCGTCACCCATATATATTATATTATAAGATGTAAGGAATTATGATTCAGAGATGGCAGATATGTCACTTTTTTTGGAATAACTATATTTCTTGGTAGCTACTTTGTATTGTGGTAGTTAATGTAGTATACGTAAGAAAATGTATTAGATGTAGAAAAAGTGTCAAAATTCAGTTAAGACGTCAATTGAACTGCAAAATCCACACGTAACACGTAGATAATAAAATAAACAAATCGTGAGTGTAGCTTATTACAATAACCACGTGTAGTCAATCGAGTTGATAAGTAGTAGTCTGTAGTCTGCTCTACTCTTCCATCTTCATGATTCATGAAATTGAAAAAAAAATGGTTGAAATATGGTCGACTGAAATTGAATTTTGAAATGACAACATTCAATTTCAACCTATCGTGTGTTTCCACCCTTACTGAAACTACTTCAGTACAAGAAAATCCCATTATTTTCCAATACACATCACAACCCACGGCACTGCCAGCAAAAACTCATTGAAAAGAAATACCGAATCCGTGATAAAATGTCTAGTGCTCACGCTGAATTGAAAGAGCTGAATAAGTAATACAAAAAAAAGAAAAAAAAACTAAAAAGAAGAGTCCACCAACCAGTGTCCGTGTCTCACCACATTAAGCCGTTTAAATAATTTTTTTCGACTTCTGTTCATACATTCTAGCAGTTATTTGAAAATGTAATAACCCACTCAGATTCATCCACATCATTCCTCGCTTCCACTAAATACGTGTGAAATTCATCCCCCTACTCCCCACTCGCAGCTATTTATCTATTCGGCAAAAAAAGAAAAGATTTCACTTGTCCGAATTGAACTTTTCTCGCCCAAACGAAATTTCCAATAAGAAGGTCGGTCGTTCGTTCGGTTGTCTCTCGGGCTCGGTCGACGGTAAGATGATAAAAAAATAAACGGAAGGATATACATACATATGCAACATATTTTTTGTTTTGTATATCTCTACCGATTTATTATTTGTTGTTGCTTGTACACTCGTACACAATGAGATCAGCAATCCCTGTCGTCTCTTAAAATCAAAAGAAAAAAAAAACAAGTAAAAAGAAAATGGAATGCGTTTTGCCGAGACGGGAAAAAACTTGGCGAATATGTCAAATGAAAAGAAAAAAAAATCTCTTCGTTTTTTTTCTTAAATGGCGCTGAATACAAACGAAAATTCTCAAGTGAAATGTGCTGAATGTCAGTGTATTGCCTATTTTCCAACCTAAAAATCCACCACACGACCTTTATAATCATTTTTTTTCTGGTTCGATTTGCGAAGCAATTTTCTTGGTTTTTCTTCCTCGATCCCCAATAGAAATTCTCTTATATAAAACCATAAAATCCGAAATTCATATTTGCAAAACAAATATTCAAGTACCGTGTGGATGATAATTGCGTTTAATCAAATTCAATTTCGATTGCCGTGCTGCAATATACGGAAAATATCTTCGAACAAAGGGACGTGCATTCGGGTATCGGTGGAGAACGATAGAAATTTAAGATACAAGTGAGACTCATTCAAGCACTGTGCGGTTTTTAGATTCTGTATACACATTCGAAGTCTTGCTCGTGAAAATATTTGTTATAAATTTTTTTCTTTGAATAAATAACAAAGTATATAGATAAATAAATTATTTCGACATAAAGACGAAAAAAAAAAATAATAAATATTAAACATGGTGGTGAACGGTGAAGACATGAGTTGATCTCCTCTTTTTTATTTGCAGTTCTTTTCTTCCCAATGTACTTGAATGTCAGGCCGCAACATCGTCGTCGTCGTAGTCGAGATTGTACAAATTCAAATATCAATTAAATAGAGAATCAAAAGAAGTAAAAAGGATAAAACAAAAGCATACACAAATCACACAAGATATACGCGACGACACATGTTAATCATATAAGAAAAAACAAAACTTAGTAAAATACAAAAAGGAGAGAGAACAACAAAAAAAAAATTATTATACGATAAAATTTCGACAAGCAAAAATCAGAGCAAAAATACAAAAAAGAATAAAAAATTCCCCAGAAATCCCAAAATTTATTTTTCAAAAGCAAACCAAAACACCGATTGAATTATCGAATTCGTGGAGAAAGAGGAGACTGTGCCGAACTGCGACGAAGAAACCTCCTTGAAACCGAACCGAAACAACACAAGAACAACAAGAAAAATTGAATCAAATCAAATAGCCGCAGATAAACCCGAAGAGGAGCAGTGTAGTAGCAGCAGGAGCAGCTAAAAGTAGCGGCAGTGGTGAGGAGGTGGAGTACAGAGTAATTGTGCGGCAGCAGCAGCAGCGGCGGCGGCGGCGACGGTGGTATTCAAAAAAATAACACAAGAGGTGATTTGCAATATCCAACAACGACGACGACCATACTATAAGGTGGTGGTACCGTTTCTCGGTGTGAAAAGTGCAGTTCTGTTTTGTGTTGAATAATGAGTCGACATGAAGGTAAAATATTTAACCTACAACTATTTACTATCGAAGTGCATGTGTATTGTGTTGTGGTGTGTTTAGTCAATGCTTTTTTTTTGGCACATTTATGCTTAAAGTATTTATTAATAGACACAACAAAAGGCAATGCAACACACATTTGCTTCCTAGTATATTTTGTTATTCTTAATTTGGTTGGTTGAACAAATTGAGTGTGATTGGAAAACAAAATGTATTTTCATGATTCTTTGTTTTGTTCTTTTCTTCCTTGACGTCGTTTATCATTCCCCGGATACGCACTCGTACACACACACAGGAGTTAGCTGCGATTCGTGTCTCAAGAGCAATTTCAATGGCAGACGATACAAATGTCTTATTTGCTATGACTATGACCTATGCGCGGACTGCTATGAGGAGGGTGTCACCAGTACCAGACATTCGGTGGATCATCCAATGCAATGCATCCTAACCAGATCAGATATTGAGTTGTATTTCGGTGGAGAAATGCTCAACTCGGATCAGCCACAAAGTTTCACCTGCCCCTATTGTAAGAAAATGGGTTTTAGCGATGCAACCTTGTTGGAACATGTCAGTTCAGAACATACAGAGACAAGTCTGGAAGTTGTCTGCCCAGTGTGCGCCGGTCTGCCAGGAGGTGAGCCGAATCTAGTCACAGATGACTTTGCTGGTCATTTAACATTGGAGCATAGAACTGGTCCCAGAGAGCTGATATCATTTCTAATATCCTTTTTAAACAAAATTAATTTATCATTTTTTTTTAATTTACTTTGTTTGCTTGCCATCTCATTTTATTGGATTGGTTTGAAATGCTTGGCCCAAGTGGACACCGATTGAGTGAGATAATTATCGACTACACAGTGAGTGTTTAGTGTTTATTTTGTTCTATAATGATCATGTGACGTCTTCAGTTTTCAGTCGAAAGGGAAGGACTTGGTTAGGTTGTGCAGTGACTACTCAGGTATTTCGGGCAACGTATTGTAGAGATATATTTTGGAATTCATTTAGATTCCCTAGAGTGAGGAATTGTCGATTGGGATTGTGTAGCTAGTAAGTTTCCATCCTAGTGTTGTGCTTGTCAAATGTGAAATCCAAATAATGCTCTGTCAGGATCGCTTGGTTCGAAATTGAAAACTAAATGTAAATCCTGGCACTGAACGTTGGTCTACGTGAAATTCTTTTTTCTTTCGTGATAGATTACGTTTTATAGCACGTGTCTTCTAATTGGACAGGAAGTCAATGTGTTAAATAGTTTCATTCCAAAGATGTGAAGTGCATTGCTTTCAAATTATCCTTCTGCATACGCCACGCTTTTGAAAACGTTGGGAGTATGTCGCTCGCATTTACAATCACATGAACTTAAATAATTTTATTGTGTTGTTTTGCTTACGCTGTACTTAAAGAAGTCTGTTGTGTTGTAGCAATTACGTTGTATTTGATCTCAGGCCCAGATAAAGTTTACTCAGTCCTGGGAAGTTGATTACTGAATTCAATTTAAATTTAGACATGTGCTTCCTATTGTATCCTGACTGTGGGCTGTTTTGGAACAGCGACAAAATGGATCATAGACCTTCAGTTGGACAAGAAGATTATTGTTCCCGAAGTGCGTTCCAATGGCGCGAACGTGATTTGGCATGCAATAGGATGAAGACCCCTTCAAACTTGTTGTGCATTGTTGGATACATCTGGCGAGTGAGGTGACTCCACACCTCCCAATAACAGCTATTTATCTATCCGCGAAAATATTGCACGAATACACTCATCCTCCTCTTCTCCCTCAAAGAAATTTCCAATTAGACGAATTTGATCTTTTTTTCTGATTTGATCAGTGGTGAACCCGTGTACAATGACTACACAACTACACAAATACACGTTAAAAGAAACTTCTCATTGCTTAAATTGTCTTTTGTTTAGTCATGTGGATGCATCTCGAAACCCCCAGAGGCCAGGAAAACAATGATTCTACAGCAATTAAAACGAACTGGATACCACTTAAGTCTATGAAATCGTTCAGATTCTGACTCAATTAAAAAAACTATATATCTTTGACATTAATGATTTAGGAGACGGAGTGCGGTGAAACCGGCTGAAGACATAAAACGGACAAATTTTGGCGACTCATGCGAGACCCGTCTTATACTGTTCATTTGTATGATTATGCACCTGCGCTAGAACTGCTCTTTGTTGGTAGTTGGTTCTGATGTTTGCGTTATCTGCAATGACTGTCGTGTTTAGTCTATTGTGTTGCTTTCTTCATGATTAATTTTCTACGCGTGCTATGGCTTGGAGGCATCGCGTTTCTTTAAGATAGTGCAAGGGCCGATGTTTGTTTGTTAAGAGGAGGATTATGGCGACATTAGTCTTATCGTTCTGTTAGTGTTTGTGATAGCACCTGCTAGTAGTAAGCTGTGGGACGCAGGTTGCCTTTGTAGCTAGTTTTCCGGTTCTACGCTCTACCATTGTCTGGAATGCCTCTATACTCAGGACCCAGCATAAGAAGGGACGCAGATTGAATTTGTAGTCAATTCTTCGGCTCTACGCTCTACCATTCTCGGGAATGCCGCTATATCCAGGGACCCAGCATAAGAAGTAAGATTACATCTGACCCCTATCGCTAGAGATGTACCGCAATTTTTACCGTCCTAGAGTATATATGTCAAGATTGTTAGTTTTATCCATCTATCGGACTCATTGACAGAAACCGAACAGCCTCTATTTACACTGCAGTGATTTGATAATTTTATAGACGTTAAGATTTCTGGTAAGGTTGCAAAGATTCCAAACACAGTTCTTTCCTCCGTTTAGAACCGGACTAAACTTCTAGAGGTTTGTGTTGCTATTGGTGTTAGCTATCGTTCCTAATTGGCACATGAGATCGAGTTGTGGTACTTGGTTTCAAAAGGCGTAACGTAGTCTGTATGCCTTGGGATTTTCTCATTGTAGTAGAAGCCAAACATTTGTCGGGACAATCACCTGTTAATCATACTGAAGTTGATTTTTGACAATCCAGACATGTATGCCTTCTATTTCTCATTCTAACGGATTTTATACACAACACAAGCCTTACAGTAGGCAAAATTTGTATGTGATTGACAGTTTTTTAGAAAATTATTGGAATAGTTTCAACTCAATCGTCTTTCGTGACAATATACAGTGGACTCTCGCACAGTCGTCATAAGCACCATGAGAGCGGTGTGCTCTCTTCCTGCGCCAAATCATAAAACAGATATAGACCATATTGGTCCATTGTGATACCCATAGTCAGACTACTACCACTGACAGTGACTACTCCAGTGATAGTACCTTTAATTTGATCCCAACGGCAAATGGTGACTGCCAGATTTGAAAGCCAGATAAAAGCGTATTAACTTTACTGGGGATTCGTACCGGGGACCCCGCTAACCAGGGGCAGGCACTCTACTAACTGCTCCATCCAGTCTAGCTTTTTGTTAAATTAAAATGATACCGATTTATTGAAAATGTTTTGCTAGAACGTCGGACGGTTAAATTCAAAATTAAAATTGCTAGGAATGGTTACACAACGTAGCTATTCTAACCATTTAACATTCCTTGTTCCCAAAGTGGAGCGGTGTAGTATCCATTATGTCACAATTTCACACTTGAGCTGATGGCATGGAAGTATGTACTTACATGCAAACGGTGAACTTCGCATATGATGTAGTGGATCACGGACACTCCACGTGTGAATATAAATAATCCTGCAATCGCCTCAGGCGATGTAATTCATGATTGGAGTTCTCTTTAGAACCTTCAATCAACTTGGTGGGCGCAGTTGGAGACAGCTGGCTAAAGTTCGTGCCGGCTGGATAGGCTTAGTGGTTGAGGCCCAGGTCCACCCCGGACTGTAGCATCACCAGAATAAGAAGAAGAAGTTCTCTTTAGAAGACATTTAATTTGTTAATGAAGCATTAATATGATATTCCTTACTTTGACGCTGAACTAACGGATGTATCCGTATCAAGTATGTCAAATCAATCTGGGCATTCGTCAAAAAAAAAAAAAACGTTTCCTGGATTAACGGACGGTAACCGGCTCAGTGGCATCACAATGGATCCCTGGAGGTCTAAATCACTTTCGATGGAAGCCATATAACCTAACCTAACCTACTTTGACACTTAAAGTGCTGTACGCAAGAGTCGTGATCTGCCATCGTGCTTCTTGGTATGCCAACAGTCGCAGGTCCCTTATTCTTGACTAAAAAAATCAGTATCTCCACACGCGAATAAATTAAAGTAACAGTTTCCGTTCAGATTAGGATCTTTCTTGTTCTTAAAAAGCTAAACATTAATTGCCAGATGATAAATAGTGCATGCGTCGCAATAATAATTTATCTGCCGTCTGCATTTGGGTGTGTCCACCAAATGTTGACTCACTGTTTATTTTAAAGAGCAAAGGAACTAAATTTTCCGCTGTTCAATGTTTTTCTGAAGTAAAATAAATAATTTGTGAACTGTAAAATTTCCGTTAACGTTTTTTGCCGAAGATAAATGTATTCTGGTGACGCTGCAATTTGCAAAAGTTCTATGATATTTTAGGAAAGTTTTAGTAGATTTTTATGACAGTTACACTCCTTGACCATTGTTAGGAGTCAATCACCTCGAAAGAGGAGATGCATGGAAAATAAAAGTTCTTGTGTCGGCTATCGAACCATAACCTTCAGGTGTTGACAAATACACGGTGTTAAAGACGGCGTAGGTGTCAAATTTATACGACGACCGAAAACTGAATCGCGTGAAGAAAATTAAAATATTTCTGAATTTTTTTCGACTCTCTCACAGCATTGAATGCCAGACAGCGCAGTGCCACTTTTTTGTCTTCGATCGAATTCACAATGACAGTCTCAGATAATAAATAAATACACCAATTATAAATCGCATCCAAGAATGGAATAATTGTCCAAAAACTATCTACCTCATACTCATCCCCACCATCATGATGGTTTTCGTCTCTGTGATTCTGCTGATTAGAAAACAGGTTCCGTCAATAAAACGCACCATGTGTCATTGTCACCATCTTTATGATTTCATAGGCTTTGGTATCATACTACGTCATCCTCTGGGCAGTGGAATATGCATGAGCTACCGTAGATTGGCTTAGTCATCTCAGTGATGTCGTTGAACTTTTTTCATCAGTTGCTCTCAACTCAACATTATGTAAATCACGTGTTTTTGGAGCGAAGCGCAACTCACGTTTGACAAGAGACTTGATTCTTTTCTTTTCTGTTTATAGCCAGTACATAAGCTGATGAAGATATCCATTTCCACGTCCCTGGCCAAGAATCAGTCAAGTGAATTGACGTACTTTAAGGTTAGGCTGACGTACTTCCATCTCGTATATGTGCGTTTATAGAGTCCAAGGGTTAAGGCTGGTCAAATGTGCTATCTTGGCTTATTGCTTCACTTCTTGAAAAATTCTAAAAGACTACCGACCAACTTCGCTTTTCTTTGGCTGTACCCTATTGTGACAGCTGAAGCAATCTTTGTGTGGCAATACAATCCGGGGTATGTGGTCGTTAACCACAGACTTAAACTCGGACGTCTTTATCTGCATTGTCCCACAGTAAGAAATTATTTTAGCCGGCCGCCATAGACATGGGGTCCGAATACACATGTCTGGATTCATGTCGCTCTTCATACCATACAGAATCCTCTCCTTCAGATAAAACTAACGAAAACCAAGTATTGCACGAATGTAATGGATTCTTTCAATCGCTTTTGAAATGGTCTATGTCCTCGCGCTGTAGAGGATTAGGATGATTAATGTCTTGTGTAAAGTCAACTTGGCTCTACGAGAGAGGGCTCTTTTACTTAAGTGCACTTTGGGCGTAAAAAAGGAGCATCAGCCAAAGGTTATTCTGCGTTTGATATCGGCTGTCATGATGGAGGTACTTTTTCAATGCTGCTCATTATTATTATTATTGTTGTAGAGGGTATTTTGGGTCGCCGTGGCGTAGTGGGTAAGTGCGTTGACTCCTACGCAGAGGGTGCAGGGTTCGATACCCGAATTTATCATCTATCATAATTCACGGTTCCACCTCTTTCGAGTCACTGACAATGCTCAAAGAGTATTCTTGTCTAGAAAAAGCTTCTCAAATTCGCCGTTCGGAGTCGACTTTAAACTGTAGGTCCCTTCCACCCGTGAAAGAGCAATAGCACGCACAACACGAGTGGTTGCTGAGAAGGCCCAGGTCCACTTCGGACTGTCGCGCCACCCATATTATTATTATTAGAGGGCATTTTGAACCCCTCCCCTTTCATATCTTTGCTTTAAGAGTTCCGCTCACATACAGTTCTTTTCAGATTTGTAGTGAGGGTTATGGTCTCCAGTTGCACGAAGTTGGAAGAGATTTATTCTAGAGCGTACTCTCTAAGCCAGTTTCCTTTAGGAATCTGAAAATGAGAGATGGTTCTAGTGACTTGAATTCATCCTCTGATAGAAGGTGCTCTGATGAAGATGCTTAGATATCTTTGTCTTTTGTGGGCTAATGCCTATAAAAATCCCAGTACATGTTCTGGAATTTCATTAGATTCTCCACAGAATGTGCAGAGACCATCTTCTGATATCCCCAGTTTCCTCAGGTGATCCTTGAGTCTGCTGTGCACTATTAGGAAAGCATTTTGAGATACGGGGGCTTCATCTTGATACATGCTTCAAACCCCATTCGGATATATGGAGTCTGGACTGTCTTGGCCTACTTCATGCCATGAACGTTATTTCAAGTTTCTGTCCGGTTCCTTGTTTTTTAGTGTCCTGTTCCTTCTCTGAGGTCATATGATCATCCCCTACAGCGTAGAATGGTTTCGGTCCTATGAAAGGCTCGATGTTCCTTACCTAGCTAGAGACTCTCTGGTGTTATTGATTTCTATCCCTTTATGGCAAAGTATCCAGCAGAGTTTCTTGTGCTCTGTAGGCCTTTCATTTTTGTTTTCCTTTTCAATTTAATTTTGTTCCCACGAGTAGCTGAGGCGGTTATAATCAGCCACTCGCGATTAGCGTGGAAAGCCATTATTACTCCCCAAAGTGGTCCGGCCTTGGAGAGGTACTGTAAGAACACACTAAATATTGCTCTGTGGCTGAGAACTGTCCAATAGGAATGGGCCGCCTGACGCTCTGGATAAGGGGGATTTAGTACACCGATCACCTCATAGTTATGAGTAGAGCACTTCTATACAAGATGTAGCATTGCTTTCCAGAGTCACCCCTTCAGCAGGATTGTGGGTCGGCTTAAGACCCGCACCACGCCAAGTTATCCATTCCATGTGCTGCACAGCCTTGGTATGTAAAGTCTCTAACCAATTTGACGTTCTGTCCAAGAGGTCGATGTTTATGTGCATTCTCGAGGCCTGCAATACTTTGTTTTTCTCTTGCTTACCGCCGGTTCTTGTCAGCAAACACTCAAAGTTCGCTTATAAACAATATTTACAGGTGGACAGACTTCTGGAACATCGCGCCCAATTTTCGGCCTGTGCGATTGGGCGACGTTAAAGAAGTAATATCATATGACATCTCTTTATCTACAAGGAAGGTCAAGCTCTTCATGTTCCGAACTTGGTGATCCAGCGAGCTCCATCTTCATATAGCACGCGTCTGGCAGAAATGTAAAACAAGATATAGCTGCTGCGTCATATGAGGTCTGGAAATCGAAGAATAGTCAAGTCCTTTTCAGGATCCACGGTTCCAAAATCTGGTCTATTATCGACTTCCCTGGCTGGAAGCTAGGCTGACAAAATTCTATTAGATATTGATAAGAGGCGTGCATAGGAAATGGCAAAGAAGATTTTGTACGCGATGATAGTTCAGACAAACGTGAATTGAGCTAACGATACTGGGGTTAGAACTAGCCGAGTATGGTTTCCACAACCCATATCTTACAAATGGGCTGTGAATCCTGTTCTGTTCTCTTCTCAGTTCTCAAAGTTTGATGCAGCATTGCTTTTTAGCCTCCACTCCTGTTATAAAGTGAATAAATTGAAAGGAATAGCCAAAGATTACTACACAAGTGATGAGTCTTACAACACACCACATTCATCTTTCCTTCAATGCCGAGACGTTAATAAATAAAGTACCGAATATCCGCTCAAATGTGTATTTAAGAGCGTGAGTTGAATTCAAGGTCGCACACAATAGGTGGAAGTCTACGCATTTCTTGTGGGTGAAACATTTGTTTGCCCATTAAGAATTTAATACCACCATTGACATTTATATCAGATCTATAGAGCCTTTTATATTGCCATAGTATTCTTGGCTCACTGAAGAAAGACATCCATTGCTGTAGTAATATGTTTCTCGGTCTGATATTACCTCGAATACACATTACATCAGCATCAATTGCTTGATGGCGGAACATTCTCCTCAGAATATATCGCGTAGTATTATTTATTCATTTTGGAGTAAGCTCTTTTTAACGGTCGTATAGAAATCTAAATTGCGTAAATTTCGGTAAAAGCAATAACCGCTTTGCTTCCATTGTCACATTAATAATGCAATATGTGTTTCTGAGGTGGTGATGTTGTCCGCGTTAGATTGGGTTTTCATCTCTCTCAAGTCTTTTCCACTTGGGGTAATACTTTTGTTAAGTGTGCCCCTTTCCATAGGTATGCCTTACATATCGTCGTATTCGTATTAAAATCGTATTAACCCATTATTTTGAGGACACGAAAAACCACGTTTTCGATGGTATTCTAACTGCGGACCCCACTAACCAAGGGCAGGCACTTTTCCAACTGCGATATCCAGTCGTTAAAGATGCTTAGGAGACTATATAATATAATATGGTTGGCGTTAAAGCCCGTAGATTGCCAGGGCCTAGCTTATCAGCAACCAGTCGTGTTGTGCGTGCTATTATTCTCTCAGTTGAGGGGACCTACAGTTTTATACTGAGTTCAAACCGCCAAGTTTGAGAAGCCTTTTGTAGACAGTTCTAGACGGTAAGTGTAACTGTAAGTAAGTAGTAATTACTATTATTTTTTGAGCATTATCAGTGACTCGAAGTGGTAGGACAGTGGACATTCGTTTTGGTTGTACTAGCAAGAAATCGAACCCAGGCAGCGAGGTTAAGTTGCATTGAGGTCGACGCACGTACCTACAACGCCACGGCCACCACGGAAGCTATTTGAACAGACTAATATTTATATCTAGCTGTCTCTGCTTGGGCAGTGTTTTCCATGCGCTCTACGTGGCCTAGTCATCTTGGGCGTTGAATCCGTAGACGCTTGGCTAGACTCATATCACTGTACAGCGCCCGCACAGTTCGTGATTGAATCTTCTTCTCCAAAAATCATAAAATCATCACAAACAGGATTAAGGATTGAACACAGAATTCTCTCGAAAAGACCAAGGGTTTCATTATCTGCTTTTGAGAATTTCCATGCTTCCGCGCCATAGAGAAGGTCGAATGATCAAGGCAGGCCTTGGAGAGAGGCCTCCACTACGCAATTGCTATTCAGCGTTTAATCTCGGTACTAGTGGTATTCGTACTCTTTAGCTTGGAGCCGAGGTAGTCGAAGTCGTACATCTATGATGACGTTCTAGAAACCCCACACCGAAGAAATTTGTCATCTTCAGCGTCGCCAGAAAATGTAAATGAAAAAAGTCTGAAGTCTGGCTTCCCTTTTCTGTGGCAGGTTCGGCTTCCATGAGACTTCCATGACATAACAATGTCCTAAACATTTTCTGTGCTCTGAACCTTCTCCTCCAATTGTTAAATTAAAAGAAACAAGAACACGAATGCAATGCTTTTCCCTTGCAGCGATTAACAGCCTCTTCATATTATTCTGACAGTTAAACCCTGCGTCATTCAATTAGAGGAATTAGGAACAGATGCTCTGGTTTGCAAAGTAGAATGCTTAGCAAAGCCAGTCGATTGTATTCCACTTCATCTCACCGAGGAACAGTCACACATATTTTGGCTGCTGTCGACGACTCTTTCTTTGCGGAGAATGTCCAATCATTTCTCCTTGAACATACCATTCGATAAACATACATATTGGTATATTAGATGATTGTTTATCGAATGGCTTCAACACCTCATTGTTTTGTCTTATTGACAACGAATTGAAATCCTTTGTTCGCCGCATCGAATCAATGCTTGCCGAAGTGAGATGGATCTTCAAAGAACAAAAAACCTATTTTTATATTTATTTCAAACACCAAACGATATATTTTTCCTTAACCACAAAAATACGATGAGCCATCTGCAATACGTCACGGTGGTGGGGTACGTCGAATCCCAGGACGTACATTAGGTGGACCAAGATCTCGGAGGTCTAATATGTTAGTTAATTCTTCAAGTGGCCTATCAGCTTTATCACCATCTGGTCGTGATTCGGTTGATCCGATTGCCGAACTATTGTCACAATTGTCTGGCGTACGCCGCGGTGGTCCACAGACATCTCAGTTGCAGCAGCTGCAAATGCAAATTCAACTAGAACGGCAGCAGGTCACGGTAAGGGAAACAAAGTAAATTTCACTGTGTATGTGAGCTAATGTCTTTTTTTTTTTTGTTTATTTTAGGCAACTCGACAACAATTAGAAAGGTTACCAAGGCGTCAAGCTCATCCAATGGTTTCCTCATCCAGTTCAAATGCAACCATGCAAGAAATGGGCAATGGCGGTGGAGGAAGCAGTGGTACCCCAAGTGGTGGTGGTGGAAGCAGTGTCAGTGGCACCAGTGGCTGTCGTGCTACAGAATGGACTGTGAACAACACATCAACATCATCGATCCAACAGTCGCAGTCAAATGTGGGCGGCACCAGTGGCGGTTCATCGCTCAATACTAGAGAAGTACCATTGAATACATCTGTGTTGACGGTTAACGATTTCGGTTTGTCGTCATGTCAATTTCTACAGCCAGCTGTTGGTGGTGTTGGCAGTGGCAATGCAGGGAATACGGGAAACTCAAACGCTTCCGATGGTGGCCAGTCATCACAGTTTTTGCTATCGAAATTCATGACACCGTCATTGAGTGAGGATCAATTAGTTCGCCTTGAAAAGGATCGTGCCGATCGGTAAGCATATCAATCTACAATCAAATGTTTATTCAATGTGTTTTTTTTTGTAAATGTTGAATGTGTGGTGTATGTGTGCGCTTTTGTTTTGCTAATTACAGATCACTCTTCGTTTCGGGTGTGCTGCTTTCAACTTTGGCAAGTTATCAACACGATTCAGAATGGAACAGTAATAGTAAACATAATAAAAGTGTCGAACCGCAGTCGGACAGACCCAATAATAGCGACAGCGACGGCAATGTATATAGAGATGGGGGAGCAAATGAAACCAGTGATGAACAAACAGTAATGAATAACAATACAACAACAGCAACAATGAACCGTGACCAACAGCAGCAGACATCCCCAGAGGATTTTGTTGAAGAATACTCACTACATCAGACATCATACAATTCAAACAACGCCGTTTCAAAAAAGAAACCAACCTCTTCTGCCGGTAAGGGAGGCGCACAAGCGAACACAACCGCATCGGCAACAGCACTCGAAAGACGCGGCCGTCCACCACCACCACCAGTGGCGGTAATGGGTGGCGGTCATGGCGGTGGTGGTGGTGGCGGTGGTGCCACAACCGGAGGCGGCAATCAACCACAGCAAGGAGCCACCAACAATCAGCAGCAAGCATCAAAGCTAACGCGCGAAATTAAATCAACAAGCTCTTCAATGTCTGCTTCAAATGAAATTCCAGATTCTAGGTAGTGCTGCTTTCATTTAATATTATTATTATTATTGAAACTTATTATATTATTATTAAAAAGAGATACATTTTGAGAAAACAAAAACGAGAAATCCGTAAAAAAAACTACAAATACAAAATTAAACTAAATGATACTAATATGTGAAAAAAAAACAAAAAAATGCAAAAAAAAAAATCAATCGTTTTTTGTTCTTCCTCTATTGTGCCCGTGCCCTCATCCCCGAAAACAACACACAACCTTAGAACTAACGTGTTCCTTCACAGTCCTCTTTGAGTTTCTTAAAAAAAAAAAAAAAAAACGAAAATCACCCCCTAGGTATGCGAATATGTTTTTTTATGTTTTTTGTTTTAATTATTGTTGCAGGAAACTGATGATTTAACTTTTTCCGTTTGTTTGTTTTATATATATATTTTTTTTAATTTGTCTTCTTTTTTTAATTTTATTTCGTGATCTCCCACCTATCTACTACTCCCCCTTTTCGTATGTTTTCATCAAATCAGAAAAAGAAATAAAAAATATGAAAAATTAAAAAAAAAAAGTTAAATACAATTATTAGAAATGGAAAGGAAAACATATTTTTGATTCGAGTTTGTTGAGATATTTTTTTTTTGGTCTAGAGAAAAAAAAAAAATAGCACCCGTCGGAAAGCGAATAATTGATGAAGATGTTTAAACTTAAAAAAAAAAAACAAAATAATGAATCGTATTTATGAGTTAATATTTTATTATTACATTTAAGGATAAGCATATGTATTTATATATTATTAACGAAAATTGAAAAAGCAACTAAGAAGCGAATGAATATGGAGTGTGTCCATATTTTTAAATACTACTTAGTAGGGAGTATACATGTATGTATATATGCATATATATATATATAAATTAGTTTTGTTCTCTTCTTCCTATTTTGCCCTAGCTAGGCGAACCTAGAAGACCTACAGTCTATCTCTTCTTAAATTTGTTTTAATTTAATTCTTCTGAATTATTCAATTTTTTTTTGATTTTGTAACAATATTGCGTTGCGATGTTTTATGAAAAATAATGTGATTTACAAACTTTCTGCAAATACATGAAAAGAAATGAAAAAAATAAAAATATTAATAAATTTAAACAATTGTGAGTTATTCATTGGCAAAATGTCGCACTGTTCGTTTTCCATTGACGGTGCAACACGACAAGTACCTCATCGCTTTGCTAACAGGGCTGAGATTCGTTATTTAATTCTCATCATCGCATCGTGCATTCTTCATAAAGTCTAATTCAACGTTACCACCGAACTGAAATCGGGAGTTTCGGTAGAACTTTTACTTAAACCTCAATTGGCCGGTCCAACCGCTCTCAATTTATTAGTGTCCTCCACAACCAATACCACTAGCTCTCAATTTTTAAATGGACGCCAGAACAGTTGTCTGTTGACAGGAACAATAGCAAATAAAAAGATAGTGTGAGGAAATCATCACAAAAAATACCAAAATAAACTGAAGTTCACTCTGTAGACTTGTTCGATTTGACAATCCCTCCCGGGCGTATGAACTCATGGGGGCTGCAGAAAATTGTGGAAACCTAACGGTTTCTTTGGGTTTCCATATACACAGCATAAAGTCCATTTGCGCGATTATTTTTTTCTTATTTGACAATTTAGTATAAGGTTTCATTTTTCACTTGTCAGGAGTCTTAGGCCCCTATTGCGAGAGTCGACTATCGACCGATAATCGCTCGTTGTCGACTGTCGACTATCGATTCTGAAGTTTGGTATTGCGAATGTAGCTCGCAGTCGATATTTGTCGACTTGAAGCAGTTTTTTAGCGATTGCAAATTCGTAGTCGCTGGTTGTCGACTAAGAATTTTAGACTGAAAATGGAAGCATATTCCGGCAAATCGTTTGGGTTTTTATAATGTAAAGCGATTTTATGTCACTGCAAGAAACAAATAAGAAGCAATTGAAGATTTTAGTGGAAAATCCAGACATTTTAGAAGAGAAATCCAGACATCGGGGTGTCTTAGAATGTGAATAACGTATCTCACTTTTTTTAGTTTGCAGATAATAAAGAACGTTTTGAGAGACGATTTATTTTCTTTTTATACAAGATTTTCTTTTAATACATAAAATAGAGATGCTTGCACTTAACTAACGCGAAATTCATTGCCGACACTTTTTTGGTATTAATCTTGAGCACATAATCTTTTACTCCACACTATTCAATATTTTATTCAAATTTAATAATTAATATTCACACAAGTAAAAGAATATCCTTTAAAAAATGTACAAACAATTGGAGTTTTAACTGTCAAATTGTAAAATATTCACAATATAAACTTTTTCGTTCACAGTAATAGAAATATCTATCGACTGAGTTACACAATACCAAAAGTGATATCAGTCGATAAATTTGTCGACAAGCGCTTCGGTCGATAGTCAACACTCGCAATAGGGGCCTTACTTTTTTTTCAAGTTTTCCCACTTTTTATGCTATAACGTGTGAAAAATTTTTTGAATCTGTCTGTTAAGGGATCTCATCTCCACGGGAAGGACCGAAAATCGATGTTCTTAATCCGATTACTAGGTCATCAACAGTATTCTTGTAATTGATTCTGAACAACTACAAACAACGGTTAGATTAGGTTAATGTGCCGGACTGCTGGACGAAAGACCACAGCCACACTTAAGCAAACATAGACCTATTGTACTACTACACAGATCTATGAAAGCCTTTTCCGCGAACCGGGTAGTGCTTTAAGTAAAGCGAAGGAGATGGCTGACTCTTATGTTACTTAGTGCAGCCATCACCAGCACTAAAAGCTATTAATTTGCTCAGAGACATGACTGAGCAAATGGACTGGACGCCCACGGAAGGTAACAGGCACGATAAAATGTTCCTACAAACTATTTCTCTTAATAGGACGAAACAACTCCTCAGACTCAACAGAAGTCAGATTAATATAAACACGGCTTTCTTACTGGATACTGCCAAAAAAAAAAAAACTTCAAAACATGGGTTTAACACAAGCTGATACCTGCAGAATGTGCAAAGAGGAAGACGAAACTGCAGAACACATACTGTGTCACGGTAACTGCCTAGTCCGGACACGCTATCGACACCTAGGCGGATACTATCTTGAAGCGGACACTATTCCTGCTAGTTCACTCAAAAACATACTAAATTTCATTATGAACTCAGGTTTCCTGCGTGAACACTAAATGGAGAAAATCACAATAGGCCCATCAGAAGCCACAGTGATCAGGCGATCTTTTCCCAATCCCGTCAACCATTCTAATTCTAGTTCAGCCAGATTATACCTCAACTCTAAATCTACCACGTTTTTCCCATTGCTCATCATATCCCTAGCATTGCACTGATGATGATGATATGATATTGAATTTATGTATTAAAATTCAAGATATATTTGGTCTGTTAGATGCTAAAATTATAATGCCACCAGTTGTGGGACTTACCAGATTTTGTCCACAAAACACAGTGAATGTTGAAATTTCCAATGATTAAAGATGTTAAGGAAAACTATCCCTACAAAACACATTGCATCAAACATGTTACAAACATGTTGTTTCCGGTACCTAGTTCTCCGCAAAAATCATTCCATGTGAGCATGAAGGGGTAGAGAAATTTGTTCAGTATACAAGATCGACCTACAAAATGGTGCCGACAAAATAATAAAACCGGATTACTTGTTTTTCATTTTTAGTTTATGACGGGTTATTTTTTATTTTATTTTTGAAGTCTTTTAATGCCCGCAAAGACTTTTTAACAGCCATCAAAATTGCTAAAAGATTGTAACCAAATTAAAGGTCTGTCAATGAAAAGCTCCTTTCAAATCACCTGCAGAGAATGTGGTTGAATTAAACTCACTAGTCTAATTCCCAATTGAAGTATTGAAGAAGAAAATTACTTCGAAAGATGTTAAGTTTGAAAAAGCATCAAAAATTAGAAAATATTCATTAGTCCGGTGAGACAAAAGTGAATTTGGATTGATCTGATGGTCAAGGTAGATATGGCATAAAAAAAAAATCAGCATATAGACGTCAGCGTTTTGAAATGGAATCTACTAAAGATATTCGGAGATCCTATTGTTTAGTCCGTAAATGTAGATGTTCATTCATATTCAATTTACAGTCGACTCCGCTTATTTGCAACAAGCAGTTGTCATATAAACGATGCTCGGATAGAGGCATCTTTGTTGTACCGTGATAAATTTCTTGTTGCATATAACCGAAAGTTTCGTTTACGACGTACGTTTGAGTTTTTTGCTTGCTAAAACCTTTTTTGTGTTTGCTACCACTTTTCTATCACCTTTTTTCTGGTTCTCTACCACCATTATTAATTTCCCAAGTCCCAAGAGTGTACAATGGTTTCTTCCTCCTGCTTGTCTCTGCAGCTTTTGCAGAAGCCATTGTAAGTAAGGCTTAGTGTAGAGACGTGCCTGCCAAATGACTATCAGGCATCCTGTGCCACAGGACCATTTACAGTAGATGTTTTACAGTAGCGATACGAATTGTTGGTTGATCGGAACGGGTTTGTCCGCCTCGCAATTCTCTTGAATGTCATAGCATCCTTATGGAATGTCCCTAGGAAGTTTGGAAGTTAAAGGTGAATAAATTCAGACATTTGATCGCTGCCTGGATGTCGAAACAGATGACGATGTTTGTGCTTGGTATTGCATTGTTTTTTTTTTAAGCAAGGATAGAGCTTTCTTGACAGCTGGATGTTTTGATTCTTAGAATCGACTTCAGCTTCCACACCTGCATCCATATGTGAAGATTCTCAGTGGACCATCCAGCGTCTCCCAGTACTCAGTTCCGACTCCCAATGAGATCTGGGAGGATGCTGGTAGAGAAGTTATCGTGAAGTCGTCTATGGGTAAAGAAATTCCTGCTGCGGATCCATGCTGCGGATACCATTGTTCTTGCCACATGTGCAGCAATCTCAGCCTGAGTGCCGTATTAGCTAGCTAGTCTACCGACTAAGTCTATCGGTGGGACATTGAGGAGTATGTTCACAGCTGCGGAGGGATATTATCCTTAGTGCTCCGCTGTCCGATATATACGCATGCCATCGACTGCAGTTTATCGAGCTGTTTGAGGTTAATATCAGCAGTATGCGTCTGACTACAAATTTCCAGTGGATCATTCGAGGGTGCAGTCTTCTACAGCAGTAGAGGGCAGCGGAGGCCTTTTTTGACACGTTTCTGGATATTGAGCTTCCAGCTTATCTTGGTATCCAATATAATTTAGAATAGAATTTTGCACTGTCGTTCAGCTTTAAAAGGGTCCCACATATGGAGGGATGGTTGAAGTCAGGTATTTTGTATTTCCTAGTGAAGTGGACTAGATTTGTTCTCTGTGGATTGATATAAACGAAACATAAACGACGACCTTACACCCTGTCCATTCAAGTGTCCGTTGGAGTTCGTTCACCACTACGTTCCACAAAAGAGGGGACAGCACAAACATAAGCAAAATATATTACGTGGTGTGGATATCAAGTTCTCAGGCATAACCTCCATTAGATCAGAATGTATTAGGTGTGGGTAGACTTGCTGTTGAGCCTGTTCGTGGACAAGTCTATTCCAAGTTCTCTACCTGACTTTGGAAGAAAGTTGCGAAAATATCGAAGTACAGTGGACTCACCCTAAGTCGAACTGTCAAAACTTTCTCGAACAAATTATGCTATCCCGTGAAAATTCTACTAAAGGAGAGTCCACTGTTGTTCTAAAACGAGCGCGATCCAACTGTCAGTTGCCGCCGTTGGAAGCCTACCTCTCTCGTTTACAGCTGCAAACTACGTCCCGATGGTTGGGTCTTCAGCCGTCTTCAGCCGAAGTTGCGCAGCTTCCAAATTCCGCCACCTGAAGGTGAGAGTAGGAGTCCGATCCGAAAGAGAGTAGACATCTTTGTCGGCGCCAACTACCAAGGGTTAAGTCTCCCAGCTGTGTAATGGAAACAAACAATACACAGCAATCCGCCAGAAGAATTCTTCCTTCTCCACCAAGTTCGGTACAAATTCACACAAATTCACCTTCCATGTCAATAAGGGTTTCAGATAAGGAGACGTTCTGTGATTTTAACATTCTTCAACATCGTTCACAATTCTTCAACATCATCCAAATCTTTTAGGCCGATAATTAAGGCACGATCTCCCAGAAATCTGATTGGTTAATATTAAATAATATGGGGGTTTGCTTACAGGAAGCGTCCGAGAGCCTCGCGATGAGCAAGGGAAAACAACGTATCGCAGTCCTCGAGAAAGTACATAAAACATCGACGGCTTGAACAGATCATCACAATGGGTGATGACCCACAAGCCTGCTGAAGGGGTGACTCTTTCAGGGGAAGCAATGGTACATCTTGGACAGAGGTGCTTTAATCAGAAGGATGGAGTGATCGGTGAACTAAGCATCGGAATCTTTCACAGGTCCCAAACTATTCTGCACTTAAGGAGATCATGTCCTCAGAGATGTATTTAGGGACCTAGAAAAAAGGAACCGGAAAGAAACTTGAAATAACGTCTATGGCATGAAGCTGGCCAAGAAACTCACAATAGATCTTAAGGTCATGGTGCAATATATCCCCAAAAAACAATAATAAAAATAATAATGGCTAGTTAGGATTTCGTTTATCTCAGTTCCTCTTTGAATTAGTACCACTATCATGACGATATTCAACGCAGAATAACCTTTGCCAGAAGCAGTTTTTTGTGAATTTAAGTGAAGAGACTTTTGCTGACAGCAAAGGGTTGTGGATAATTTCAAAATAGATTTGACGAAATCGTGTACTTGTTAGTCCTCTTCTCGTTGATGTAATCTGAACGAGAGGGTAGATATGGTAGGTACAGCGACATGAGTCTATCCAGGTGTCTATGGTGGCCAGCCGAAAGAGTTCAAGAGACAGGATGAGAAGGTATGAGAAGGACGTAAACCAACTTAATGTTAGCAATTGGAACTGGAAACAACTAAATAGAGATTGGGCCAGCTGTAAGGGCTTGTTGGGTAACCACCACGTCCCCCAGACTGTAGCGCAACACAAAGATTGTTGCAGATGTCAGAATAGTATATAGCTAAAGGAAAACATAGTTTCTTAGTAATAATTTTTAGTCTAAGACCGTTCCTAATTTTTTAAACTATTTTTCGCAAAATCAAGAAATGCAGAAATGAAACAAACCACGATAGAAAGTGAACTATTGAACGTCAGCACATTTGACCAGCCTTAACCCTTGGACTCTATAAATTCACATATATGGGAGGTAGTACGTCAGCGTCAGTACGTCAGTTCACTTGGCTGATTCTCGGCCAGGCCAGGAAATAGATATCTTCATCAGCTTATGTACTGGCTATAAACAGAAAAGAAAAGAATCATGTCTCATGTCATTAGGGAGTTGCGCTTCGCTCCAAAAACACATGATTTACATAATTTTGAGTTGAGAGCGACGTTGAGTTGACGACATCACTGAGATGACCAAGCCAATCTACGGTAGCTCATGCATATTCCACTGCCCAGAGGAGGACGTAGTATGATACCAAAGCCTATGAAATCAAACAGATTGAGACAATGACGCGTTTTATTGACGGAACCTGCACTCTAATCAGCAGAATCATAAAGAAGAAAATTGTCATGATGGTGGAGATGAGTATGTGGTAGATCGTTGGTTTGGCCTTTTATTGGACGGGAATTATAATTGGTGTAATTATTTATTTATAATTGAGATTGTCTATAAACAGCTATAACTTCGATATATTCATGGACTTGTTCTACCTCGGCCCCGCAGTGAGCAGTGCTAATAACATCGGTACCGAGGTGAAAAGCAAAATAACCAACCTGGTTTTATACTCTGAACATCCCAGTCCTGTTGTACGGCCCAGAGGTATGGGCAATCTCAGAAGCGGGTGAAGGAGTCACTGGTCTTTTTTACTTTAATCCTTCTTTTGTTGATGGCATTTGGAGCAGAAGATTCAACCTGGAATTGTATGAGCTGGACAGATGTGTGAGGCTATTCAAGCATCTACGGATCAAACTAAGCTTCTTGCCGGAGAGTCTTCGACCTATCGGACAATGCAAAAGAGTACGTCCGTTTCTAAGGTAGCGCAATCGAGTAGAGAAGGAGGAAGCTTACCAGAGTTTTGGTTGGGTCCACCCAGGACTGAATGTTGTTAGTTTTACCGAGGTTGTTTGGTTTTTGCAAAGTTATGGTCATTATACCCTTACGTCACGCTCAAAAACCAAGAGACCGGAGCCATGGACGTAATACTGCTATTAGACCAACGGGCTCAAAAGGAACTATCACTGTCCGGCAAACTGGAAGAAGATGCGCCACCTTAAACGCGGGCGTCCTCTGTTACTTTGTCCCACGGGTTCGGAGTCGAAGACTCTTCGGGCTGGAGCTGAGTAGTCCATACGCTCTACATGGCCCAGCCATCTTAGGCGTTGGATCAGAAGACGCCTGACTAGACTCATATCGCTGTACAGCCTCGTGGTACAGTTCGTGGTTGAATCTTCTTCTCCAGAAACCTCAGCCTGGTGCTGGAAAACGGAGGCCTAGCACCAGTTGACACAGGGGACACCTAAAGCTTTCGACCTTTACAAGACAGGTCAGCTGACCTTCCCAAAATAGACATAAATAGATTGGGAGAAACTTAAAAGGTGCACGACATAAAGTCGTTCAGCATTTCAACCCGGATCTTCCCACACACAACTAAAAGACCACAAAATTGGAGAAAACCGAAGGACGAACTAGTTACAATGTTCGAAGGGAATCATTGTTTCCTCGAGCCAAAAGAGAAAGGACGATCCACTATGGTTTGAGTCGGCCACCTTAAATGTGACAAATCAAGGGGATGAATCTGCAAAAGTGGAAAACCCTTTCTCCAGCTCAATCCCTGCCTCACCTGTCGGTAATACACTAACTGCTGCAGTTGGGGAAGAAAGATACTGTCCTGCTTAATGAGCCGATACCCTCTACCTCGCCTTCCATCACCAAAGCGAGGGAAATATCTGCAACCAGGGAGGAGGGTATTAGACTCTAGAACTTCACTCCCATCCCAGGGAGTGCAAGTCATGATGCCGATTTCATCGGGCTTGGTGACCTGAAGCTAACCACCACCCTGACAAATAGCCATTCAGACTCAATTTATTTTTAATAGTAGCGCATTTACTTTTTTCACATGAAAGGATCTCGAGATAGTTTAGGAAGCTGCCAGATATTGTTGGGATATCGTGGGTATCTATTGCACGAAGCAAAGAGGTCTTAAACTGTGTACCTCTTGGACGGAAACTCTTCCTGTCGAGCGTTGCACCTCAAATGTGGGGGGAGTTGGGATACTCACAAGGTCCAGGCTGGCAGCCAGGGTATGGTATGGAGTGGATACCAATAGGTGTGATAATCGGGATCTTAACCTGGTGTTATGTAGGCTGCACCTCACTTATAAAGTACCTCTTCTACCAGGGCGGAAACCAAGGGGCTTAATTTAGCACTGTACAAATCTGAGATTGAACGAATTTCAACTGATCCATCACATGTAGAGGAAGAGTGACGACTGTTTTCAACAGCTGTCATTGCCATTGCAGGGGATGTTTGTGGGCAGACACGCTTGTTGATTGAGAGCCAGTCCCTTAAAGTCCCCGATGTGAATAACTCTCATACCCATGAAACCTTCTACCCATTGGGCGTCTGACTCTGATCAACAGCAAGCTGCTCCCAAGGATCAAAACCAGGCTATCTTGCGTCAGAGATGACTTGGCCAATTGCCATGTCTTATCAATAATTGGCAAACCATCTCGCTTCGCCTCTTCAACGCTGGCAAAGTTTCTGCCACAGTGGAAGGATTGTAGAAGCTGTCCACTGCCTAATCCTCTCTAGCGCTATATTGAAGAACTAACAAAACAGCTCATCTCCTTGGCGGAGTTCGACATAGGTTTCCACGATCAGATTACTACTAATTTTTAACATTTACTTAACACGGGCTTGTGTCTTCCTCATTTAACTGAGTTTCTTATCGCGTCGCTTCAAGAACTTCGACGCACGATTATCCTTGAACACTTTCAACAACAATCAACAACTTGAACACCAAATCAACAATAATTCCATGGTTCTCTTCTTATATCACTCATGAATTGGGTGTGAGGGGTTTCAGTGTTTTTAGGCGAGAGCCACGAAGTCCATTTAATTTGTTGTCCCCGGTATATCTTACATTCTTGACTTTAATTGTTTTTTTGTCGCAGAGTTCATAACGAACAGTCATTGTTCCCAAGCTATAAATGAGCGGAAACAGCACGAAAATGTCTGAATCAAACTCAAGGGCACATGGGCGTATGTAGCGAGGTTCGGCGCAATATACTCAGGCTGTTTTAAACCAAGCAGTTCTTTTCTCACCAACAGCCGCCACTCCAAGCCGCTTCAGTGAGTCAAGAAGCCAACAGAGAAAGGAAGAAGTCCACAGAGACTGTATTCTCTTGGGAGATTCTGCTCCTCGTGACCGGTACACTGAGACGCGAAGAACTTGCAAATTGGCTATGAGAACAGCTAAAGAGCAGTTTTGGAAGGAGTTTGGCGAGACCATTCGCCAACTGGCAAACCATTTGCCGACTCAGAGGAAGGAAAATTCAACATCATCGAAGGAGTCACATCCAAAGATGGTGTGATGCTGTCCAATGAGGTGGACATCTATCGCCAATAGAGAAGCACGAAGAATAGTCCAACGGTGAAGAAAGTCATTTTGGCGATCGAGTTGCTTAAAGTTGGAAAATCCACCGGTGTGGATGAAATCCGGCCAGAAATGCTCAGGGCAATGGGTAAAGAGGGAGTTTTATGGCTCTCTCGTGTCATTAGGGTGGGAACGCTGTCAGGAACCTGGCTATTGTCAAACTGGTGTGATTGTCCCTCTTTTTAAGAATGAGGATGGGGGACAAAAGAGAATGTCTTCGTGTTGGAATCGCGGTCTAGATCTATTGTCGGGCCCAGGATAGGCTTTCCGGCTTTCATTCCGGCAGGAGTACAGAATGATACTTCAGCAGACTTGAGAGTATGCCGAAACCAGTATAGGTTGTTTGGTAGTTTTTGAAAATGCATACAGCTGAGATCCTCGACGTAAGGTCCTCTTTTGAGGGCCATTCAGTCTCTATACAAAAACTGTAGCAGCTGTGTTCGGGTTTACGGTGCTAATTCAACACTTTTTACTGTGGACGTTGGACTTTGCCAAGGGTGCGTCTTGCGAGGCGAGAAATGTTTCTGGTGGATGGTAAGTCATTTTATTTTTGCAGATGACTTAGTTATTGTCACATCTCACAGACGGAAATCCAGCACGTACTCGATAGTTTTGTGGCCATATGTGCTGAAGCTGGGATAAAGGTTAACAGAACGCCTCTTCATTGCACTTTACACGTTAATGGAGTCCCCTTGAAGCAGGTGGAAAAGTCCAAGTACCTCGGGGACTTTTTCACTACTGATGGGAGGAGTAATGCTGTAGGAACGGGTCAGTTTTGGAAGATCTGCAATCCGGAAGGTCGAGCTTGGTGTCGAAGTCAAGTTGGCGGATTTCAAGTCAGCAGTTGATCCAACTCTCACCACGGTCTACATGACCGTTTGATTGATCTTATGACTGAAAGAATAAGATGATGAGATGAGATTTCTTGGTAATGTTGTGGGAATTTCTCGTTGGGATATGGTGAGAAAAACGGGAGTGTGCGAGGAACTCAACGTTGAGTAGCTGGTTCTTCAAACGGCAAGGACCATGTTTTGATGGTTTGCTTACGTGGAACGAATATACCCATCATCACGACTTCCGAGGTGAGCCATCAGGAAGGCGACCGCTTGACAGACCCAGGATGAGGAGGATGGACCAAGCTCATAGCATCGACAGGACCGCAATAAGGATAACAATATCATCAAAAACTACCGCATCCCAGCGATCCCTCGATCGGCCGCCATTTGTTCGGAAACACCGAAGGCTGCAACATCATTGTTAATGGGTTGCATCGTCCCATTGTGTCGAACGGAACATTTCTCATTACATCTCAATAAAAGTATCATCTTGCGTGTACCGATGATGGGAGGATACTCTATGAGCGAGGATATCAATCAATTATATATTGCTGCCTGCAATCGGGATAGGGGCCGAAACAGCAGCAGCAGTTGGACACGAGCAAAATATGGTCACATTGATGATGGTAAATACAAGGATTCACTATGATCCTTTGGCAAAGAAACTTTTATGAGCGATCCCAGTTAGAGAAGAAACCGAGCCGAAGACGAAGGAGGATAAGGATTTTCGAGCGCAATTATCGAGAGGCAGCAGATTGCGAACGATGAGTGTCAGCAAGAGTCCGACCTGGCGTTCCATTAGAAGCCATGTCATATTCTTGATGAAGAAAAGGCATTCTCACTTGGGCTGGGAATTGATAAATTGCTGATAGGCATCGTCGGGATGGACTGACAATTCTGGAGAATTCGATTTCGAGTCGAGAAACTGGGCAGAAATGTCTGGGGTTTTTATATACTTTAACAGGATGTTCAAAGGTGCGAGAGGAACGTCTGTGAAGGAGGCTGAAAGGAGGTGCAGGTCCTATCAACCAACTTCAAGACTAAGACCGAGGTGGAACTACGTATTCCGTGTGCACTATATCATATGCGAAATTAGTAGCAGTTCTTCCCCAGAATCCTTTGCAAGCCCAAAAATATTTTGCAGAACTTTCGATGAAGCACGAGCTTGATTGGACAGGTTTTAGCAGATTTTAGTTGTCTCTGCTTACTAATTGTTCTCTATTTTTTAATCTAGCTATGCTCACTTAGTACATAAGTAGGTTTACTGGTGACCTTGCAGTATAGCTGTAGTCGTAGTTCACTAAGACTTGAGTCCATTTAGCTTCCAATGGATGACAGATTACAATCATGAGATTTTCGTTAGCTTAAACCAACCATATGTTTGTAACTCTATAGCTTCAAGTCCAGCGAATAATTCCTTGTCTAGAACTTCTCGCCTCCATTTTGTTAAACTTTCGAAGAGCAGAAGTAGAATAAGTTACATTTCTTCTTCGTCTCTGGAATTTCGATAATAGTTATTACTAAGCTACTGAAGATCATAATGTAAGATAAAGTTGAAGGAAATCCATTATATTCCCAAAGATGTCTTGATAATCTATATCTCGCTTGGTATATGACCCATTGCACCAAACTAAATCCCGTTCGTATTAAAACTTAAGGGACAGTTTTTTGATTGATTAACTCAGCGGTGCCATGAACAAAGGCCATTTGAATTAAAGCCATGTCGGCGTTATTTCTCATTCAAGTGAGAATTAAGGCCATAATCAAATTATGGCTTTATTTCACTTTCGAATGCGAACTAAAGCCATGTGGCATTATTTCATTTCAGAAAGTGGCCTTAGTTCTCAATTGGATGTTTAAAAAACGAAAAAATACCAATTTGGGTTTATTTCGATACACAAAATGAAATAATGCCCAGTAAGTAATGAAGTAATAATGTTCTACAAGAAACAATGCATGCTGTCCCCTTGAAATCATCAGCCTGGATTACCATAAGATTTGATATCTATAGGTTCTTCGGCTCGATCATATTTAAATCTTCCAGTCATCTTCCATCTTCGATCGTGTTTGAGGTAGACTTTCTCAGAGCAGAAGTAGAACTTCTTCGTCTCTGGATTTTCTTCGTTCTCTGGAAACTCGCCTGTTTGACTCTTGATAAGTGAGTTGGAGTCGATGGAGGAGAATCAAGTTATCTGAATCTCTCGTATGCGCTTTACCCCTGCGACCTCTTTTTTTTTTTTTTTTTTTATAATTTGCGCGTGCTGAAGGGATTGCTAATACCCTTATGTGTCCGGGGTCAAGACACAGCACTGGCCGAAGGTATAGAGGGAGAAAGGGAGAGGAGGTACCTGTGTGTCTTAAATACCTGCGTGTTGTAGTCTGTGGGAAATATTAGTTTGCGAAGAGCATTCCATATTCGTGCAGTGCGGCTGAAGAACGAGTCTCTGAATTTAACTGTGCGTCCGAAAGTAGGCTTAAGGGTATACTGATGGGCATTCCTGGCGAGACGAGTATTGCGGGTGAATTCATGGAGAGGAGGAATGCAGTTGGCTAGCTCACTTGAGCATCGTTTGTTGAAATAACGATAAAACACGGACAAAGAAGAGACGGTACATCGATGTTCGAGCGAGTCTAATGACTCTGCGATATTGTTGTCTCCTATAAGTTTTATCGCTCGCTTTTGGATTCTATCAAGTAGGTGCAGTGTGGTCTTGGGGGCACCAGACCAGATATGAGCGTTATACTCAAGCTTGGGGCGGATGTACGCCTTATAAATTAAAGCCAAATCAGAAGGGGTGAAATATTTCTTGCATCGATTAAGAAAACCTAAACATTTCGCAGCATTTTTGGCTACCTCAAATATGTGATCGCTCCAACTAAGTGTTGTGTTGATACACATACCAAGAACGGAAAGTTTTCCGGTTTCATCGACACAAGCGCCATTCATGGATAATGGCTGATTATCAAGGGTTAGCTTGAGTGACATCAGACAGCATTGAGTCTTTGAAGCATTGAATTCCACTCTATTGTTTTTTCCCCAGTTAATTATGCTGTCAAGATCGGAATTCAATGTGCTTAACATATGCTGCTGTTCCAATTCTACGGCCGAAGGGCGGGGTCGGTGGTCTTGGAACGAATATGAAAAGCTAAGGGTGCTGTCATCAGCGAAGGAATGGATTGGATTAGAAGTAGCAGACAAGAGATCATTTATAAAAATGAGAAAGAGTGTCGGAGACAGAACTGAGCCTTGGGGAACACCAGCATTAATTTGGTGGATATCAGACTTGAACCCATCCAAAACAACTTGAATTGAACGGTTCGAAAGGTAATTTCTAATCCATAGAAGAAGAGATTCATCGATACCATAGGCACGCATTTTCGACAAGAGAGCTTGATGCTAAACTCTGTCAAATGCTTTAGAAATATCAAGCGCAACGATCTTGCTTTCGCCTGAATTGTGCAAAGATTGGTTCCACTTTTCGGTGAGATAAGCTATCAGATCACCAGTGGACCTGTCGCTGCCCCATGCTGGAAACCATATTGTCGGTCATTAAGAAGCTTCCGCGATTCAAGATATTTCATAAGCTGACGATTTATCAGCGTTTCCATGACCTTAGAGAGAAGGGACGTAAGTGCTATGGGTCGGTACGAGGTAGGTGACGAAGATTCGCCCTTTTTAGGGACTGGCTGGACAAATGCTCGGAAAGAGACCTAAGGAGTAGGATGGATGAAAAAGCTTACGCGGTGGTTTTGCCAGCTCAGAAGAACACCTCTTCAGAAGTATAGGGGGAATACCATCTTTATTGGATCATGCGGGTCAGAAGATGATGATTATATAATTGTATGAGTGGGTCCCCACTGTAAATCGGTATAATTTCTTCATCAAATAAAACACGAATTCAAACACTTACTGGAATGATAAAAATTTATTGATATCATAAATATTTGTTTTCAATATTGTTATATTGCTAAACAATAACATACATTTTTTCTTAATTCTTTTTCTGCTTCGTTTTCATAATAATAATTTTTGTTTCTTTCTTTCGAATAAGGATTATAAAATATATGTATAAATATATGGGTGGAATATAAACTACAAAAAGAATTCTATAATATTTTTGATAATAATTAAAAAAAAACGTTCCTTCATTGCTCATCTTCTTCTTATTCTTTTCTAATCAACCTTTTTTTTTGTTTTTCATTCTACAATGTACTTAACAGCTTTGTATTTTTTTCTTCGGTCATTTTCACTTTTGTGGACTTCTTCCTTGTTTAAAAAATAAATTATAGAATAAATAATACTCTGCTCATTGACAAATTTCCTTACATTCTCTTTTGGTTTTCGTGCAAAACCTTTTATTCTTCTCAATCGGAAATAATTGAATGGTTAACATTGTATATATGAGTAGAGTTAGTTTTTGTTTATAATAAGTTGGTAAGGTGCACGCAAAGAAAATTTCTTACGTAAGTGCATATTTTGCCTTTGGAATATCTTTTATTTGTTTTTTTTCTTGTTTACGTAACATGTGCGTAGTAGTAGTTTTATTTTTCGGTTTTTATAAGTGCTTAAGGAGTGTAGTTCTTGTGTTTTTGGAAATAATGAATTCCTTAAATGTCAGTGAGAGAGTTTATTTCATTGGGTTGTCAATTTGTCAATCAACTGTCAACTATGATAGATGTTGTCGTTTGACGGTTGATTTTTTAGTTTGGGTCAGAGATGGTGTTGTTTTTTTGTAACAAATTGTAAACTCTCCACTAAGGTTTAAGGAATAATAGTGACATCTGTCAAAACAAAGAACTTAACGGAGACTTAATGTTATGTGGGGAATATGGGCTGTCATCTACGTATGTCAACGCACATTGTACTATTTTGAAGAAACGCATTATATTTAGAGTTCTACATATGTTCTTACAATAATAATAGCTTTTCAATTTATATAGAAGATATGTAATCATTGATATGTATTTGTTATGTTTTGTTTTTTTTTTTCTTTTGATATGTTTTTGATATGTAACACATAGAGTTTCATTTAATCTTAAGAATTTGTATTTAAGTTTTGTTTCACATTTTCTGTTTCGTTTGATGGTATACAGTAAATAGTTTGCCCTAATAATGTATTTAAAACCATATTTTGATGATCTTCATATGGTGTTCTGTGACGCTACTGTTAAAGAAAACAAGATTGCCTGATGACATGTTTTATCATCGTGGTCTAAGTGAGAACTGAGAATTGTTTGTTTTTCTTTTCGTCTCTTATATTTCATTTCTTAAAGATTTTATCTTAACGTATCTACAATCTAATTTAAGGTACTTATAACTCCATTATGCTTGTTGTTTTATTTCGTGTATTTTTTTTTTATTTTGTTTTCTCTTTGGTATGTTTCAAACATTTTTTTTGGTTTTCTTAAATGTTACTTATCAATATGTGTAAAGTTAGATTACGAACAAAAATCAGACACATCTAGTCATGAGATAAGTGAAAGAAAACACAAAAACTAACGTTATTAACAATAGTTAGTTTAGAGCGAGAGAGAGAGCGAAAGAATAGTAGAAGAAAAAGGAAGATAGTAACAAAACTCCCCCTTTTCCCTTCAAACTGGTTGTGATCTTGAGATCAGCCGTAGAATTTTGTATTCTACAAAAAATTTTGATGATTTCTTTGGAATTCTTTGCGGCCACAAAGCCTTAAGTGTCACACTTATGATCTGTATGCATTTTTTCTCTATTTCTAAGATGTTTCTTTTTGTTTATTTTTTTTAGTACACATATCACAACATTGACCAGCAGCTTTTACAAATAAAAAGCCCAAAAAGCGGAAAAATGAATTTTAAATATGAGAGACTACAACGAATCAAAAGGGTTAGATGAAAAAATGCTCTAAGGTCCGAAATAAGATTCAAAGAATAAAGTTCACATTCTAATGTGGTGTCTAGCTGCAGGGATGTTTTGGTTTTGCGTTCGTTTTGTTTGATTGAAAAATGTCTTCCATTTTATATCATTTCTTAGTTTTTGGTGATCTATGGGACTCTACACATTTATAAATTGTGAAATTTAACATGTACTTGTATATACCCTTAGAAAGCTACATCTATAAATAGGTACACAATATAGGTAAATAGTAGGTATGTTGTAAAGATTAAACCATGTTTCATTCATAAGACATGTGTGTAAGTTATAAGTATTTGTTATCGTTTCATTCTTTTGTTTTTTTTTTTCTTTTTTGCTTGCCAATAAACACTTAGAAGAGAGGGTTTATAAAAATTAATTTCAAATGTATATATATCTTTATTTTTTTTTGGTTTTTGTTTTTTTTTTTGTTTAGTTTCCTTTGGCTAACAAACACATTTATATAGAGATTCATAAAATTGTTTTTTAAACGTTCTTGTTTCATTGTTTCAACCGATCCTGCTTCCACATATTTATTTATACATATTTTATATTTATTTTTTTTTGTTCACTTGTTTGTATATTTATGTTTTCACATTTGATGCAAGAAAATATAGATATTGTATATATGTATTTGCATTTGAATAAATAGTAGAGAGCAGATAGGTTTTTGCATTTTTTTTTAACATTTTTTTTTGTATTATTTTTCTTTTGTTAAAATGAGATTCTTTAAACTCAAAAAAAAAGGAAAACAATTTAAAGCGCATAAATAAAATAATAGAGTAGTTGAACTTAGTAATTGTAGCCGTCCATGTATGGAGAGCCGAGGTAAGAATAGAAACTTGGATTTATTGGTTGGGAATATGCATAATAAAATCCAGAAGCCGGATCTGGTGCTACTCAGTCTAAGAAACCGGTGTTAACGAGCTTCTCAAGGAAGAACTTCACATCGCCGAGCTCGGAGTCTTTTATACCAAGCGATTTCAACATTCCCAAGTCACCATTTTCAACGGCCATGAATACAGATCGTAAATGTTCCAAGTCAGATCTGCAAGAGAAAAGATTAAAAAGAAGGCATTAGAAACGACAAATAAGCAACAACAAAGCAATAATTGGGAATTACTAATAAAAAAATAAGAAATACAACGAGATTTATAATATGCGAGGTGGTATAATCTTAGGAGGACCTAGGCCTAGCAACTGCAGCTTCTTCTATGCCGAATCTTGATGCTTATCGTTCAGGATTTTCTTATCTTTCTGCTGTTGTGATCCAGCAACCAACAAAATACGACGATCAAATCATGACTGCACTTAACATTGACACGTATTTGACGAAACTGGTCGTTGTTCAGCGGTTGAACATCGTCGAAAAGACTTGTAATATCGAAAAAGCTGAATTTTTGGGTTTCTCACGAACTCAGTGATGGAAATGACACAGATCGCAAAATAGATTGTGAGTCTTATTTGGGATGGAACTCCCTTGAGACCTTCCAGAAAAGCGTGGTTCGGGGAGACGAAAAGCTTATGGGGGTGAAACACCGATCGGTCGGTTAACAAGATTTTCATCCCAAAAAGTTCATGTTGAACGGTTGGTGTATTTGGTGAGGTGGCTTTTACTCAGAGTTGCCTCCATGCAATCAGACAATAAATTAAATGTTGCTCCCAGCACGATAGTTTGAAGAAAGCAGTAGAAGAGTTGCCGAACAGGAAGGACATTGTTTTCCCTCATGACAATGCCTATCCACAGCCAGCTTTGAAGATAAGGCAAAACAAAAGCTGATTTTCATTTGGCTCACCCCATGTCCTATTCAGACCTTGCGCCTTGCGCCAAAACAAATTGGACGGCGACGCGCTTTCATGTGACTTTCACAATATTATTCTCGAGAGGGTCATACAGATTTCACTCCCTAACACAAGAGGCACAATTTTCCAACAAACCGTAAAGACTACGTCTACCTGTTGATGAGTCTTGGAGAAGTACCACGACTTGTACAGGGACATGAGCTTAACCAGGCGTCTACGAATTCAACGACTAAGATGAATAGGCGATCTAGAGTGCATGGGCAACATTGCTTCAGCTTGAAGACTCCGAGCGAGGACGCTCTCGAAACCCATGTTGCACTTAAGTGGAAAAGGACCTCAACTTGGTATGGATCATGAGAATCGGACCAACGATCTTCCAACATTAACCCTAACAGTTTGGTATGGTTCACAGATCGATCAAAAATGAATCCTGGAGTTGGAGCCAGAGTCTTTGGATCCAACACAAGGATTACATATAGGTTCGGGTGTTTTAAGTCGAAGTCCACGGTGATAGAATTCAAATACTTTCATATAGTTCAGCGGCAATTGAAGGACGTCTTGGAGATCAATGTGACTACATTCAGAGATTTGATCGCTGGCTGCTTGTCCGAAAAGATTACATTGCTTTCTTAATCGCTATAGTTTCTGCCTGGGAGAGGCTATATTGCGACCGTACTCGGAATGAGAATTCAAAAGCTTAGAGTAGACTCCCACTTCTTCGCCCATCTGCGATCCATCTGTGGAAATACGCAGAGGACCGTCCAGCGTCTGGCGTTCAGACGACCAGTAAGAAGCTGGTTGAACTTTTTTCTCAAAGATGGGGATGCAAATTTATCGAGGATTGTAGATCATCCGGAGCTGAGCTCATTCCACATAAGCAGCAGCTTCAATTTTATCGCCGTCCTGGCAGCGACCTGCCTGCCGAAGAGATCTATCGGTAGTTGGTGACTGTGTCTAAGGCCGTCCAACAGACCGCGGGAAATCTCTGGAATGTTCTAACTAAGCGGGAAGATGCAATTGGGCGATGCCATTTTGTATGCTTTGAAAATGTTTATGGTACAAATGACACTGTCGAATAAGTGTCGATGAGCCCCGGACTTTCCGCGCTGGACTAGGTTCAGTCTGCCCTTTGAATTAGGCATAGCATTTCGAGGCTGATGTCAGTGCATTCCCGAGTCTAGAGGGCTCTCTAAGTCCACGTTGATTGTGGAACCTTCTGTCTTAGTTATTTGCATTCGATGGTTGATAAAGATTGGATGTTCCTTATGCTCTAATTTGTTATTTTAATTTAACCTCTATGAGTGATTATAATTAATTCTATCTTAACCCTGCCACTTTGGGCACGCGTTCCCAAACTACGAGCGAATACGTTCTGCTATTCAAGCTAAACAGTATGCACCGGTTGTCACTTGAATACAACTGCATTTAAAAGCGTGGAATGCAATTAAGTCTGCGCCGGGCGACTTTTGTAAATTTGGGATTTTCATACGTGAATATTTCTAGTAAATCGGTCGAACAAATTATTTCTGTATTGATTATTGTGTCCCGAAAGTGATTCAAGTGTTCAAAACACAATACGAAATAATATTTCATCATTTTTGAGTTTTTTTGTTGTATCCCAAAATGGCACGCTGGACACTTACGCCATAAAATATGTTAGATGTGAGATAACATGAGGAGAGCATATATATGGTCAGGTCATCAAACGCCGACGGCCGGAATCGGGACCGGAAGCATAGGGCAATAAACATACGTCATTATCGCCAACGCTGCACTGCATTCGCAAAGATTCCACTCCGCTGCTGGTTAACCTTCCCACTCAAGGCATATACTCGCTTGGAATGATTCGCTGCCAGCACATTCCAAAGTGCAAACTTTCTCAAAAGTTCGACAATCGTGGTGACAGCATTGAATATGTGGCTTCGTACTACGACGTCGATGTTTCCACAGTTGCATGGAACGCGACAAAGCGAATATGGCTTCCTCGATGACTGGAATCAAACAATATTTATCGTCCGATTGAACGGTAGCGACAAGAGCTCCAGCTGTTTAGCCTTTCAACAAACAATCTAAATCGATGGAATCAGTTGAGTGCCCCAAGTTTTTTTCTTCTTTGGCTGGTGCTACAATTTGGGGTGGACGTGGGCCTCAGCCAACATGCCTTTCCATCTAGCACGGTCTTGTGCTAGTTGCTTCCAGCCACGAACGTTCAGCTGATTGAGGTCCTTTTCTAGGTGCGTGCGCCACCGGAGGTGTGGGCTTCCTTTTCCGCGTTGTCCCTTGGGGTTGGAGTCGAAGACTTTCCGGACCGGAGCATTGGCGTCCATTCGCTTTAGCCATCTGAGACGAGAGAATCGGACTCGTTTTAACAGATCGTTGTCGCTATACAGCCTGTACAGTTCGTCGTTCAGTCTCATCCAAACACCATCAGTACATGCGGGACCAAAGATAATACGAAGGACTTTCCTCTCGAAGCGACCAAGAATCTCTTCGTCCGTTTTGGTTAGCGCCATACAACAGGACTGGAACTACCAAAGTCTTATAAAGGCATGTCTTAGTTCTTTGAGAGAGGGCTTTATTCCTGAATTGCTTTCCAAGCCCTAAAACACAGCGTTTGGCAAACGTGACCCTTCATTTTATCTCTGCGGTGGTGTCATTATTCGCGTTAACTTCGGAGCCTAGGTAGACAAAGTCTTTCACCCTTGGAAGTTATAGCTGTCTATCGTAATGTTTTGTCCAAGACATCGATGTTGGTGGTCCTTTTTCGTAGACAGCATATACTTTGTTGACCTCAAGACCCATCTTCGCCGCTTCCGTCTCGATGCTCACAAACGCCCCACTGACAGCCCGTTGTGGTCTTCCGGTGATGTCAATGTTATCGACGTATGCGATCAGTTGCACAGATTTGTGGAAGATCGTGCTTCTGGTAATGACGTTTGAGTTACGTACGATCTTCTCTAGAATAATATTTTACAAAAATCACTTGACAGTGCGTCGCCTTTTCTAAAGCCCTTTTCGACATCAAAGGTCTCGGTAAAGCCTTTACCGACCTTGATGGAGCAACGGGCATTCTCCATCGTCATTCTGCAATGAAGGGATGAGTTTGAAAAGTCGAAATTAGACAATGCGCTCTACAACTCGTCTCTGTAAATACCGCCATATGCAGCCTTAAAGTCGATAATTAGGTGGTGAGTATCGACTTGAAACTTCTGAGTCTTTTCCAAGATCTGCCGATATGTGAATATTTGGTCAATAGTGGATTTCGCTGGCCTGAACTCGCACTGATATTGACCAATCAGGCTGTTGACGTAGGGTTTCAGGCGTTTACACAGGACGGCAGAAAAGAATTTATACGATATATTCAGAAGATTTATCTCTCTGTGATTGGCACAGTTTATAGGGTCTCCTTCTTTTTAAGATCGGGCAAACGATGCTGAGATACCATCCGTCGAGCAGACTTTCATCCGACCAGATTTTACAGATGAGTTGGTGTATGCACCTTACCAAATCATCGGCAGCTGCTTTAAAAAGTTCGGCAGGCATTCCATTGGGATCAGCAGTCTAATTGGACTTTAGTTTGGCGATTGCTGTCGTAAATGCGCTGATTTGGTCGTCATCGCCGCTATACAGTCTGCAGAAGTGATCTTTCCATATTCCCAGCACTGACTGTGATTCCAACAGTTTCCATCCTTATCCTTGCAGACTTCTGTTTGATTTATATGAACTTAATATGAGTAGCCCAACGTCTTACACGAATATAAAAAATACATGGGCGCCGTCGATCTAATGTACGCGTGTTTGGGTCGATGTCGCTTCCGTATAAAGTCACGCAAATGGACACAACGCTATTTCTACCACATGTGCGATATGGCAATGTTTGGATGTTATATCGACACCACTTCGATTGTACCGTACAAACTACGAAGCCACTAAACCACGCGAAATTCAACAATTGGAGCCTTTACTGGAATTTATTGAAGATAGGTTGCAGGCAATTGAAGTGAGAAAATGTTCACTGTCTTGTTCACTTTTTTTTATCCGGAAAGATAACAAAACGAAAAAACATTAACCAAAGGCATTCCAGTGCTAAGTGGTCACTTGTCTTACAAAATCTGACATACCGTTCTCACGAAAGCCTGGTCGCCTATGGAATTTGGAATTGGAGGTCGCAGTCAAGCGGTGTCGAGTGAATGTTGCTCCATTGCCCCGAAAGGATGTACAGCTAGATACAATCGACCACTTGCCGGAGCACGATACAACTCGACATCGATGTAAAAAACCTGGACGCAACTCACGAACTTGATTTGTTTGCTGGAAATGTGAAGTTCATCTATGCCTCAACAGAGAAAAGAACTGTTTCATGGCATTTCATGCAACCTGAGATGCGGCCCCTATGTGTTATGATCCAAATTTATTTTCTTTAAATCATGTACATACAACTTTGTTCGTTTATTTTCAATAAAAAAAATTGTCCAAAAAATGCCCCTTTTAAATGCGTTTGTCGGTAATGCCCAACGTGCACAATTAGGCATGACTATCTGACTATCAGTTCGGGTTTCGAGCAAAACACTCGACAATTGACTAGGTATACAGAATAACGAATAAAATTGAAGGAGCATTAGAAGAGGAAAGATCTGCTCTACAGCCCTACTTGACGTTTCCCAGGCCTTCGACAAAGTCTGGCATGAAGGCCTAAAATACAAACTAAGCAGGCTTCTACCGGCAAGCGTGTATAAGATACTAGAATCTTATCTCGATAACAGGATATTTAGAGTTAAACATGGAACTGAATACTCCGATTTTAAAGATATCCGAGCAGGAGTCCCTCAAGGGAGTGTTCTTGGCCCTTTATTGTACCTGTTGTACACTAGGAACATACCTCAAACTGAGGGTACACTTGTGGTTACATTTGCGGATGACACAGCGATCCTGGAAACGGGAAGTTCAGTTGAGTCCTCAACTGAAAAACTTCAACGAGCTCAAAACGCTGGCGCATTGCTCCCAATGAGACCAAATCAACGCATATAAATTGTACCTACAGAATGTTAAAAATCTACCAGTTTTCATTAATTCTGTACAAATACCGTACGCTAATGAAGCAAAATATCTTGGTATGACTCGCAATGCGAAACTCAAGTAGAAGGCTCACGTGAAAAAGATACGGGATGAGCTCGAACACCGGTATAGAGAAATGTACTGGTTACTTGGAAGGCAATCCAAGTTAAGCACGAACAACAATTTGCTATTATACAAGTAAGTACTGAAGCCTATATGGACTTACGGCATACAACTATGGGGTTGCAACAAAGCAAATAACAGAAGATTTATTCAGTCCTTTTAAAATAAAATTATACGGGATATTGTGAAAACTGTCTGGTATCTCAGGAATTGTGATATACTACCGTCGACGAAGAAATAACAAACTCCGCTCGAAAGCTATGTATCCGCCTTCGTGGTCATTGTAACAATGCCATCCTTCAACTTTTAGACATGATTCGTTTAGTACGCCGACTCCAGCGTACGAGACTGCTCGATTTGACGCAATAGTAATAAACCATCCTAACGATGGTCATGTCACCTGCCATTCTTTTACCAAAGGTCTACCTGCAACACGCGAAAATATCCTTAAATTTAAGCTACTAGATAAGGAAACTTAGATGCAGTAAAGAAAAACTAAAAGGGAAGGGTGTTTCAGTAAAAATCTGACACTACTATGTGGACACGGGTCACATAGTGTCTTGTTGAAGATTTGGTGAAAATCCCGTAACAGTAAGGGGAGATGCAATCAACTATCTCGAATCCGAACTTGAATTCACACCCTCAACGAAAGTCTGAAAAATTCAAAAGTGTATATAAAACCGTCACCAATTATCGTATATCCCAAAGGAGATCTTTAAGTCAGGACAGTCCAATTATGCAACACTCCACTCCGATTGAACATTAAAGACTTCCTTCCCTCGCAGGATCTACAAATCCAATTGACTCTTAACAGCCTTGTGAGCAAATGTTGGCTCAACTACTTTACAATTCCAAGACGTTCAACTCAAGAGCAAATGTCTTCAACAAGGGTTGTACAAACTACATACGCAACACATCCCCACATAGACAAGCGTGCATCCACAGCGAAGAACTTGAAAACAAAATTCTATTATCCTTTTGAAATTCACATCATAAGCGGCAACATCCAATTTTCTGCAGGATGGCAAGGATCGAAGGAGGGCGCACGGGGGGAACTACATGAAATGTATTTTAACACTGTGTACGTACCTCATGAGATGTAGAGCGGCGCCAAAGTCCTCAATCGTTTGCGATTCACTTAAGGCGATTGCAACTTTTTCAACTCCTCCCAGCGGTGACAGTGCATCACGGGCCTTGCTGCCGAATAACTTTTCCAAGTAATTAGGTCCATGGGAAGCTATTAAGCTCTGCAAGAACGATGCGGTCTCCTCCACAGGTGGCCGCTTAGCTAAACGATGAAAAGAGAAAGAAAATGTTCATTTAAAGCTATTAGCGTAAATCAATGAAGACAAATGAAAATAAAATCTTTTATGATGTGCACGCTTTGTAGGCCTTGCGGAGGAACTCTTGGCCATCATTGTTGAGGGCCATTTTATGTTCGGACACTTTGACCTTTCGATCGCCTTAAATTCACGTCGGGCGGTAAGCTCTTTAAGTTGTATTTCTGTATTTCGGACTGCGAACATTTAAGTAGGGTCATCTAAAAAGGTCGAATCTAATTTTCATGGTTCAAGAATCACCCGTCTCGCTCCATTCGGACGGCACTCGATAATTGGATATGATGACTTGAAGCAGGTGACATTTGAATACTAAAGGCCACTGTATCCTCTGCCTAATTATCATGTATTCTGTTTGTCCAAGTACCGGGGTAAACGGTGGGGATACAGTGACACGAAGTGAGCTGAAAGTTCACGTTTCATCAGGATGTCATGTAACACCTACAGGCGGTGGATATGCATGTGCCTTAAAGGGTATTCTTTGACATTTGCTGAAGCAATTATGACGCGTTTGTTGAAAATGTTTATTTTTTTGGAAATACTAAACGAGTGTGTCGTGCTTCTGCAGTGACACCGGCAGGCTGACAGTTTTAAAGGTCATGTGTAGGGTTCGCATTTCAATGCACTAAAGATCTCAAAATATGCGCTTTGAAATACATTAATTTAACTTAATTTCGGTTCAATTTGAAAAAAATTGAGAATTGAGCTTAACGAAGCTAAATCTGTTCATATAAAATTTACGTATAAGAACTTGAATAACTTGCCCGTTTTTATAAATAATGTTCAAATACTCATCGGTAATGAAGGGAAATACCTTGAATGATGTAAAGCTTAAATGGAAGGAGCACGTCAAAAAGAAATATGAGGAGTTCCAATCAAGATACAAAGACAGGTACTGGCTTATTGGAAAATATTCCAAGCTATGTACTGAAAACTAACTGCTCATATACAAGCAAGTGCTAAATAAAACCCGTCTGGACCTATGGTATAGAACTATGGGGTTGTACCAAAGAAAGTAATAGAAACATACTAGAAACTTTCCAAAATAAAGTGCTAAGGGCCATCATTAACGCACCCTGGTATATACGAAACAACGTATATGTCCTAAGTGAAGTTACGAATTTTGCTCGTAAGCATAAGCGTCGCATGGAAGAGCACATAAACTCAGCTGTCCTCCTCTCTCTTTTCGCCGTCTTCAAAGGACTATACCCCTTGACCTAGCAAGAACTCACAATGGAAAATCTCTTGCCAAATGCGTCCAAGCAAGAAAGTAAAACTGCTTAATTGTAAAACTTAGTTCTAGTGGAAATATCGTTTTTACCGGGTAAAAATATATTTCGCTATGTGGAAACGGCCCCTATAGTGTCTTTTAAAGATATTACACCTACCCTCGCAAAAAAAAAAAAGTCATCATCTTCTGATCCGCATGTTCCACTAAAGGGGTCGCGGGGGTAAACCGCGCACGAGCGATCACCAGGCAACTCGATCCTCCGCCATCGACTTTAACTCATCAGGGTTTGTGACCAAGCCAACCACATCTGCCTGGGTCTGCCAAGTGGTCGTCTAGCTGATGGAATCGCATTCAAGGCCCGCCTCGTAGAAAGATAGCCATTTCCGTTCGTAGAAACAGTAGCTCAACGTTGATCTCCTCGCACACTGTCGTGTTTCTCATCCTACCCCGGCGAGTAATTCCCACAACAGCACGAAGAAATCTCATCTCAGCAGCTTGTATTCGCGATCTTATTATTTCGGTCATTTACAAAGGTGAGAGTGCTAACTTGGCTTTCACACCAAGCTCGGCCTTCCTTATTACAGATCTCCCAAGCTGTGTCAAAACTGACTCTGTTTGACCAATCCTACAGGAAAGTTCTGTATTACTCCTTCCATCACTCGTGAAGAAGACCCCGAGATACTTATACTTCTATACTCAATGGGACCCCACTAACATGTAGAGTGCATTGAAGTGGCGGTTACCATACCCTCTGATTTGTCCACGTTAACCTTCACTCGAGCATCAGCACATACGGCCACAAACCTATCGAGTGCGCACTGGAGTTCCGTCTGGGAAGATCTGAGGATAACTAAGTCATCCGCAAAATGGAGATGACTTACCCTTAACTAACCCAATGTGAAACATTTCCCGCCTCGGCTGCGCTGCAACACCCAGTCCATACAAACAATGAAAAGAGAGGTGACAAGACTCACCCTTGGCTAAGTTCAACGCAACGCCCACGGTGAAAGGTGTTGATAACCCGAATACAGCTGCTATAGATTGTGTATGGAGATTGAATGGCCCTCAATCCCTCCTGCAGAAAACTCCAAAGTTTACCTAGAGCAACTTGGTCATATGCCTTTTCCAAATCTACAAAACAGCTGTTGATGGGCTTGGCATACTCCCAAGCCTTCGCAAGTACCATTCTTAGAGTGAAAAGTTGGTCGGTTGTACTTCTGCCGGGACGAAAACCGCACTGTTCCTCCCCCATCCTTTGCTCGACCATAGCTCGAAAACGCGCTTCCAAAATCTTAGCGTAGATTTTCTCGGAGGGACTTAAGAGGGATATGCCCCTGTAGTTGGAGCAGTCTCTTTTGTCCTCTTCCTTAAAAAGAGGGACAATCACCCCAGTTTGCCAATCTAATCGTGTTCCCAAAACTCCCTCTTTACTCATTGCCTTAAGTATTACTTATGGCGCAGTTGGTAGAGTGCCTGCATCTAGTTAGCGGTGTTTATAATTATGAAATTAATTGCTTTTATTTTGTTTTGTTTGCGGTGTCATAAATGCATTGTCGCAATAGGGCAAAAAAGGGGGGTATTAGATTTAGTATTAGAGCGTTATTGGCGAATATCTATTTCTGACTTTGAGGCATTGGGAATTAGTTTATGATTCCGAAAATATTGAAGATTTCAATTAGGAAGATGACGTTTTGCTTTATATAGATATCCAAAATACTTTAAAAATTGCAGTTGCATTCCAGCATTTGTTGTGCAAATTTCAAGTTTTTCGCGATGGCAAGTATTGTATTTGAATATAGATTCTTGTGCGATTACTTTTTCGATGGAAATATTTCCAACTGCGGCAGCTTTTTATCAAATAGTAAAAAAAACTTAACATCGTGCCAAATTAAACAAATAGTTTTAGAAGTGACAAAAAGGTTTGTGCCACATTTTAATGAACGGTATAAGGTAGTGCGCAGGAAAGTCGGAATAAAGACTATAGGTACTATCGCATTAATAATAGTAGAAAATTTTCTCGTTCGGCAACAAATGAAGATTTCATCAAATGTTGTTATCATCTGATCCCTAGATTGCGTATTTAAGGCCTGAACCAAAAGCAAAAGATTCGCTGCCACTTAGTACTGAAGCGCAAGCCTTATTGTACTGAATTGCTTTGTTTCTTTAATTCCAAATAAAGTGTACGTTACCAAAACTTGTAAAATTGAATTTGTATACATAAATAGTGATTACAAATTTGCTTTAAGTCCCATTTTCGAGTCATCGACAATAATAAATAATTATTTTATGCATTTAAACAAAAAAAAGTGTTTTATTTTTTATTTTTTTTAACTTAAGATTACTCCGTTAGCTTATGAGATACATCAACCATTTGAACATGAAACATAATAAGATCTCGTAGTACTTGCACTATGTTTCAAATTTCATTAAAATCGGTTCACGGGTTCAAAAGTTACAGATTTATTTCCAACTCTCCCATACAACGGGACCACAGTGCGCCGACATCGACACCGATACCGACTAGCATGGGAGTGAACGCAGCCAAGACCACCGCTCACAGAACGTAAATGGATAGGATTGAATAAGTTCAGAGCAAGTTAGTTCTTGGGAGCACTTCAAGCATTTTTAATTTACTTCAATAAAAGTTTCTAGGTAGAAGAAAAACCGAACTAAACAACAAAGTGTTTGATTTATATTCAGGCTCACCGTGGTAAAGACAATCTTTTCCAATCAACGAAATTGCCCAGGCAGTATAACTGTCAATAGCAGCTGCCTAAACTTCACCGTTCGGCATCGACATAAATCTGTAGGTTCTGTTTCTGAATATCGAATTGGTTTTATTTCAGTCGAATGCCGAATCAATGGGCACGACAAATAAGATGACAAACTTTTAATTTGTCAATTTCGCTGTGTGATCTCAGATCTGTGTGAAATTGTCTGCATAATGCTTGAAATGCGGAAGCAACAAGGCAACCAAGTCACGTAGGCAGACATTAATTACAAGGTTCCCAGGGTGGAATAAGCAAACAATATGCAAATACCAGTTGGCGTGCTCGTCGCAACTAAGAAGCCTAAGGGATCCAGTTGAAATGTTTTGATTGAATACGGTCCAAAACACAAGACAACCTAATTGTTTTCCTTGCAAACTGGAATCTTAAAGGAACCCTCAAGGGGTCATATAGTAAATATTCTTGTAGACAATTTCACGTATGGGAAGTGAGAACAACTATTTTTGATGGTTTTGAAGCTTTTTGACACCTAAACGCATTGGGTGCCAAGGCAAATTTGAGAAAATTTCATGGAGTGCCAAGACACAAAATGTCGTTAATTATACCCTTGATTATAAAAACTATAAAAGATCGACATTAAATATATTTGCAACGCATCCTGGACGTCCTTGGCAAATTTAGTACTTCCTCTCAAAAATGATGATGGGCTAGTGCCGTAGCTACCATTCAACAAACATTCATAAACATATGTGTCCACAAAATTTGTCCCATACCGGATTTGTATTTAGGAGCTATAAACTTTGCAAACAAGAGCTTCGAATAAAATTGTAGGTGGATATCATGAGATATATATGTATGTAGGAGATAGACATGGCAGCCATTGCTTTAAGATAATTCTGGAGATCATGGAATAAGGAATAGAAAGAACTTGTGAAAATGACGAGCTATGACGTTTGCAAATGGTCTGATCTTTGGGGTTTACTAGGACCATATAATTGTACTAAGAAAAGGTGCGCCTTTAGGGCTATATTTCTCCTGAAGCAATCATCAGCTTAGACACCGTAGATCTATGACGTACGCTGTAAGGTGGATAAGCGTCACCAATGCGAATGATATGGTGCTCGCAGACATTAGGATGTCCTCCAGTTCAACTGATCGATCTTTTCCAAGTATGCCAAGGAATGGGGCACAGTGGTTCAAAAGCGGAAAGGTCATGGTAGGTCATGTAGAGCGAATGGACACCAAAGCTCCGGCCCGCGGAGTCTTCGAATCCAACGCAGATGGAAAACGCTGTAAGGGAAAACCTCGACTTAGGTGGTGCGCACAAGTTTAAAGTGGACCTCAACCGGCTTGGAGTGCGCCACTGGAGGTAGCTACATAAGGACCGTACTATATGCAAGGCTTGTTAGTTGAGTCCCTGGTTCACCCCCAACTGGACTTAGTACTGTAATTAAGTAAGTAACCAGGCGATTATCACGAACATAGGGTAGGCCATATTACACAAAGTTGTTTTTTTTTACTAATGTTCAATTTAAACAAGCTTCTTAAACTTTATTTTTGAACTTTGATATGACTACAAATCAAAACACACTGAACAGTGTTCAACTCTGAAAGTATATTATGAAATCAACTGAGCAACATTAAAATCAGCCATCTTCTTCGCTTTATTAAAACCACTAACTGGTTTGCGGAATACATAGGTGTCCTTAGATCCGCGTGGTAACACAAGTCACACATAAGTGTCGCTGCTGTCCCTCCGTACAGCAGTCAGCCATTCCAACCTAACCGCAACCTAACCTTCTATATTCCCTCCGTACAGCAGTCAGCCACTTCAACCTAACCTCAACCTAACCTTCTATATTCATGATTAAAGAAACGAAAAGAGGATAAGGGTTCCCTTTAGTACTTCTGTAAGATTTTTAAGCATTGTTTGTATCCTCGGATGTAATTATTCTATTAATTTATGCTTCACACTTTAAAACCATGTTTTTTTTGAGAAAAAAATTATATTATTATTTTGTAGAGGAGACAATTGTGAACAACTTTTGTTATACAACTTTTCATACAACTCATCTGGGTATAGGACTTTGTGATCCAAGTGGGCACGCTGGGCATTACCGACAAAAAATGTAAAAGATGATAGAAGATCACAACACATCGGCGGCGCATGTTTGGTTGTGTGAAATGCCTTGAAACAGTTCTTTTCTCTGTTGAGGTATAGATGAACTTCACATTTCCAGCAAACAAATTGAGTTTGTGAGTAGCATCCAGGTTTTTTTTTTACATCGATGTCGAGTTGTATCCTGCTCCGGCAAGTGGTCGATTGTATGGAGTAACATTCACCCGCTTGGTTGCGAGCTCCGATTCCAAATTTGAAGGGCGACCAGGCTTTCATGACAACGGTATGCCGGTTTTTGTAAGATAAGAGCCATTTCCATGATAAATTGAGTGGAATGTCTTTGGTTGATGTGTTTTCGTTTTGCTATCTTTCCGGTATGAACCTTCTGTTACTTCGATTGACTGGAATCTATTTTCAATAAATTCCAGTAAAGGCTCCAATTGTTGAATTTCGCGTGGTTTGTACGGTACACTCGAAGTGGCGTAGATATAACATCCAAGCGTTGATGCTGCCCTTATCGCACATGTGTTAGAAAAAACGTTGTATTCATTTGCGTGGTTTGATGCGGATGCGACATCGACCCAAACACGCGTTCATTAGATCGACGCCGCCCATGTATTTGTTGAATTCGTGTATGACGTTGTGACGCTCAACTGATTCCATCGATTTAGATGTTTTGTTGAAACGCTGAACAGCTGGAGCTATTGTTGCTACCATTTCATCGGACGATAAATATGGTTTGATTCCAGCCATCGGGGAAGCCATATTCACAACTTTGTTGTCGTTCCACTTGACTGTGGAAACATCGATGCGGTAGTACGAAGCTACATATTCAATGCTGTCACCACGACTGTCGAACTTTTGAGGAAGTGTGCACTTTGGAATGCGAAGGTAGGGGTCGAAGGAGGTGCCTTGAGTGCGAAGGTAAGCAAGTAGCGGGGTGGAATCTTTATGAATGCAGTGCAGCGTTGCAGATAATGACGTCTGTTTATTGCCCAATGTTTCCGGTCCCGATTCCGACCGTCGACGTTTTATTTGTCAGTGATGACTTGACCACAGATACGCTGTCCTTATGTTATCATATAACATATTTTATCGCGTAAGTGCCCAGAGTGCCATTTTGGGCGCGAACAAAAACACCAAACAAATGATGAATTATTATGAAATTTTGTATTTTAAACACTTGAATCTTTTTCTAGACACAATAATGAATACGGAAATAATTTGTTCGGAGTCGAATTCTACCGACTTACCAGAAATATTCATGTATGAAGATCCCAAATTTACAAAGAATGCATTTCGTCATCCGGCGCGGACTTAACTGATAATATTAACATTCTGATAACTTATCATTCTACGCTTTCAAATGCAGTTGGATTCTAGCGGCAACTGGTGCGTACTATTCGCAGCTTGGAAGTTCGTGTCCAAAATTGACTCGTGGTCATTTAAGGGTTGAGTATATTTTTTCAGCTTCTATAATGTTTCCGAATCCTGCTTTCGATTAAGTTCCAAAATTCCAACAGCGCATTGGCATGGAGCTGTTTCCAACAATTTACGCATGCACGTGCTCTCAATCAAACACACAGGAGGTATATGAAACTATCCGGATACCAAAAACTACTTCACACTACCCGGTAGTACTTGCATGTGCTAATTGGGTTCTCAAGGCACTGCGACTTATATATATTTATATATATTTCCAGACCCTTTATGGCCGCCTGACTATCAATGTAAGCAACAATATATCTTCCGTCTATCGGGGTCATTGATAGCTGAAGGGCTGCCTATTGAATAGCTGTTACTTCTGTCTGGAAAACACTGCAGTGGTTCGGGAGTTGTATGGCTACGCTAGCTTCGGCCAACTGCTATATACACCAGAGCCTGGCCCTTCTTCCGACTTGGAGCCGTCAGTGTTAATTTCCGTGACACTGGAGTTGCACACCTTTCCTTCATCCCATTCTGTTCACGAGGGGATTACCGTTACGTGCTTGATTTCGATATCCTCAAATGGTGTTATCTAATCGAATTGTTCAGGCATCTTCCAATAATGAAATATCTCCATGTGCCCTTTAATGTGGACTTTTCTCCAGTGCTTCCCGTAGATGTCCAAGGGAAGGAGATTGAGTACGATTTCAATGTCCGCCGCGCCGTGGGTAATAATCTGAGTGCACCTATGATACAGATGCATGCCGATCTTTTGTATTCTGCTTAGATTTCAATACTAAGCTGAACACGAGTGGCTTAGTCCCAAGCTCACAGAACGCCAAGAATGAGTTGATGTAGGAGTTTCAGCCTTCTTCTGTATTTTAAATCAGGAGGCCTGAATTGATTCTCAGACTCGAAGACGGGTTTCAATCAGAACGTTGATATTATCCAGCCCGTGTTATGGGCCTATCTTTTGAATCTGGATTATGTCCGAATCCTTTTCAGAGTTCGCAGGCTTATTATGTATTTTGTCTCTGATGTCGCGCACAGCACTTTGACTTCAAGATCAGCTTGAATGTGAGAAACATGACCCAAGGAATGCACTCATTTCAAGGGTCATTTGTCACTTATATGGATCTGTGTCTTAGAGGTTCAAAACTTTGCGGAATGAGCCAAGAAGGTCTTGGTCTAAGATCCAAACTATCCAGTTTCTTACTCTTTCAGATCCATAATATTATTAAGGAGTTGTTTGTATCGATTGATTACTAGCGATGAAATATCTTTCCAACCACCACAAAATGAACTGACGATGCCATTCACTGGCTGTCAAAAACACCCGCCTCTATAGTCTATAGTATCCCACTAATTTTGACATATGTGGTTTTAAGTAATTTCGTATAATGCTTCTTTGTGACAAGAGTACTTTTAGAAGAAAAAGTTTCTTTTAAGTTAAGAAATAACGCACGTACGAGTTGCTAAACAAAATGCCGTCTTTTTGCATAATATGCTCGCAACTCAAAGCAACACGCATCAAAGTACAAACAATGCTCCATTTCGGCTTTAAATTGCGAATCCTGAGAGAATAATACGACACACAATAGGAGTTATTGCCCTAGAAGCTAGACATAAATTCGCCATGAATTGTAATGATGACATTAGGCATTATTACTAGAATCTTAGCTAACAAATTCAATTAACTAATTAACGAGCTCACAAATCTGTGCGTTGATTGAATCATGTTGCTACATTTCATAGAACCTAATATCGCTCGTAAGGCCATTCCCGCAAGCTGCTTGAATAGGAATTTCCTCTCATTCTCCTTCATCTGTGGTGCCTAACGAAGGACAAAGAGGAACCGCTTATCATCATCTCTGTCCATGTCAACAGAACCACCATCAATTGAGACTGAAACTAGTTATTAGTGGAAAGGCAGTCGGGCTGATTGTTGCGCTTCCTGAAATCGAATATCCTGGTGCCACACAAAGCCGTCAATAGTTGCTTGACTTGAATCTCGCATCTCCTTGACGAAAACGATGAACAAACTATCATCTGATTGAGGATATACTATCACCCAAAGCGTAATCTACTTCGCCACTCTGTGTGCCCCGAAGCATCTCGAATATGATACAAATTGAATTCGCACAGAGCCTGAGGAACGACTGCCACCTGATATCCGCCAGGACATGATTTCTTTGCTAAATTGATCATCCTTAATAAATGTGTTTGTCGATTGATTGATATCGATTTGTCAGCCAACAAGTATGAAACATGCGTAGGGCGAGGAACTGGAATGACTGTAATGCCAACGAGATGGATGATGGATGGTCCACTCGCCCCCACCCACCTCCCTGGGACTTAATCGAAAACCGAAACGAACGCTAGAAACAGAAATTAAGTACCGAACCCAGAATTAATTAATTTATTAATATGCCAAAAAGCATTATTACAAAGTTTCTTCAAATCCCCATTCTCACCCTCTCTGTCCGCTGTCCGACGTCCCTTCCGCAACGCAATCACCAAACCACCCGAGCTGGAGCCGAGGAGCACGCAACATCATTATGACGGGACAAGCAAGCAACCCTTCAGCATTGAGTCAATTATGAAAGAACTTGTAGTATCTCGTAACGAACTTACGAACTAAAATTCACTCTGTCGAATTATTAAAACTTTGAATTACTGATGACCCTTTTTTTTGCCCGCACTTTAAGCGCCTTAAAGAGTTCGGGCATGATGAAGGAGAATGCATCGTAGCGAAGAAGAGGTGCTTTGAGAATATTTTATTTTATCTTAAGCAGCCATGAAGTGGCCGTGAAGCACGTCCTTTTGCCCGGACCAACACTGGGGACACTGTTATGCAATTGAAATTCGAAGCCTTCAAGTCACCCCTTTTTTCCATTTAAGTTTATTCAAATTTTCTCCAGTGATTTGATTTGTAAAACTTTTCAACGACATTCCACCCCCGTGCATACCGCCCATCCACCATCACGTGCGACGACGGCTGATGATTATTTAACTTGTCGTCTCATTCTCCAGGCTCCTCTTCAGATGCAGTCCTTTGGCGCATTCTATGGATGTTGTTGACGTCAAGAGCTTGCTGGCGGTTTAGCTCAGCACTCCTGGGGGAGGGTCTTTAATTACATAAACGGCGTTGCGTGTTGGGCGCCAGGGAAGAAAGGGGACAAAGTAAACGTTCTCATTAGAACCCGACCCAATCATCATCAGGGAAAATGTTTTTCAGATCTTTACTCTCAAGGACTGGGATCTTAAGTGTGGATTACGTGAGTTTAGGTTCCTTTAACATACATTTCCTTTGCAGTTTCTTTTTCTTCTTTTTAAGTGTAATTTGTCTGCATCCTTCCCCCAGTGTATGGTAACGTTCCGCACCTTTCCTCGGGGGAGTTTTTAATTAAGATTGCTTTCTATAGGTGTTCTGATACCTCAAGGGATTGTATCCACACGGAGTGGATCCCTTGCTGGGTAACTTCAGATGTTCCACGACAAAGTGGGAGTTTAAACTGTAGTCCTTTACGGATTTCAAAGGACCGCAATCGTTGGAGTCAATGAGTCTTTGCTTTGTCTACACTTTCGTCGATGCGTTGGATTTACTCGATGCCATTGTGAAGTTTTTTTTTCTTGGAAGACTGAAGAAAATAAATCTTTCGAGTAATTTTCGTTGCGCACAGGTGGGAAGTTGTTGCGGCATTGATTAGGGTGAACGTATGGTTGGGCGTTAAGTTTTAGAACCTTTACCTACCCGCAATTTCACTTGTACACAGGTTTAGACCCTGAATTACAATTGGTTATAGAATATCGCTGCCATGGCAGAACATTCCCGCCCATGGTTTCAGAATCCGCGTCCTCACAGAAAAGTGGACGTATTTGGCATGGGAAAGAGTAGTTTTTGAGACAAAATAAAAAAAAAACTTTCTAGTCGCTTACATAAGAACGCAACCATTTTTTATTTGCCAAGAAAAGCGTCACAAAGTTGTCTAAGGACTGGAAGAATATTTTTTTTCAAATATTTTTCGCTAATATGTATTTATATTGGTATATCTTCGCTTAAAAATAGATTACATTTTCAGATGAAATCTGAGTACAGTACAGCCTCACTTGTACACAGATAAATATAAAAATATCGCCTTTTTGAACCACGAAAAGATTTCTTGGCACTTGTACTGTTTCAAATTTCATTATGATCGGCCCACGGGTTTAAAAGTTACATATTTATTACTTTTCAGAATTAGTATTCGTCACAGATTGGTAAATACAAATCAATTGCCATTATTTTCAGATTAGGTCAATATATTGCCACACTTAAAACTCTCTCGCGGAAAATTTGTCTGTAGATGGATATGATATTTTCATCATGAATAGAGCGTGATTCCAGCCTTCAGGTTAACAAGGTCTCCTATTGGAGTCTCTTCGAGCTTTTCATCTACAGTCCAAAAAACGATAAAGCACATACCTGCAAATTTGTGTTAAATTAAGATTTTATTATAAGAAATTGAATATCCCTGTGCTCCGTCCATGGACCCATTTAATTTTTTTTTCTTTTTTTATACTTCTTCTAAAAATAAAGTCCTACTTGCAATCATTCCAACAATTATTAGCCAAGAAATTGGAACTTTAGTAACATGACCAAAGTCAAAACCGCGTTTCTTAAATCTGATACAGCGAAACAAATTTGAACATAACTTCGAAGGTTACAAGTGCTGCAGTTTGAAAGTCAATATATGTAAGTCGCTACGCGTTGCTTGACGTAGATTTTTTTGAAACTCAAAGAGTATTCATCAAACGTTTTTTTTAACATTTATGTTTAGAGCTGCTTATTGAAGGTATATTTGAAGATTTTTTTTTATTTTAAACAGCCTTTATTTTATGAAGCTTGGGATAAGTACTTGTAAGCTTTTGTTGAAAATATGGCTCGCAAGTTGAATAAATATTTTGTTGACTTTGAGTGCTTGTAAATAATTGTATATTATACATATATTAAAAAAGGATTTGAAATCATAAGCCGGGGTTATCTAAGAGTACCTACACATAAAACTAAGAGAGCTACAGAGTACTTTCCGAAGACCTTTTTTCCGCTCAGGCAAAAGGATATACAAAAGCACCAAAAGAACATGTGACGCTTTTTTGTGAAAACGTATATGAATACTGACTTGAACGCTCTTGGGCTACCTTTACAAGAAGCTATGGTATGGAGAAAGTTAAGTATACGATTTTGTTAGTTGATTCTGTTAATAATGAATGTCAATTTTTTTTCAATGCTCTAGGTTTGTTTGGTTTGAATTTTCAGAATGGACTTTTGCCTGAAGTACTCCAACTGAGCAGCAATAATTGCGAAGCCAATAGTTTCCATTTTATATGATTTTATATTGAAATTTCTGAATAAAACCTAGTTTTTCTTAACTGTTTATAAGCTCAGCTTACAATTTATTTCAATAATTTTCAAACATTTTGACACCAAACAGCTTATTTTGAAATTTGTGTGTGAGAGTTCTATATGGCAATGCTTTTGTGATTCCGTTGGGATTGTGCTTTTTCTGTCAAGAAAATAGTTTTGTTATTTTGCGGGCAGTAATCCTGTCCTATTTCCAGTTGTCAGTCGATTTAGGTGAACTAAGTAGTGCATAATTTTTGGTGAATTATGTCAAGTTCTGTCTTTTGCTGTACTCCTAGTTTAGCCAGTTCTTCAGATGTTTCATTCCCTTGAATACCACACTTTCCAAGGTCCCAGTATAAGACTAAATGTGTTGTTGGAGCTGAGTATGCAATTCGTACTCGACGTGACGACTTTCCTATCTGCAAATATATTTTTAAACAAACCCCCAGCTGCTGTTTTAAGGGGGTAATTTCGTGGAAATGTTTAAAACTATGACGAACTGAACGAACTTGCAAGAATGGTACCGAAAAATTTTAAAATGAAAAAGTTCTCCAATTTGAACAAATTAGTCCAAGAAACGCGACACGCTAACACGCAATCAAATCAATTTTTCATTTCCCTGTTAAATGGTTCATTTGAGAGAACTTCCCGAAAATTAAATTTGTCCTTAAATAATGCATGAATTGCATTTTGTTTGCATTGCCCGGGACCAAAGGCAAATCGATATTCGTGTGAAAAAAAATTCCCAGGCTCTGGCAGGGGTATTAACTTCGAAGCACTGGGCAACGAAATTTAACATTCGCTTCAAATTGCATTTCGTGTTTTAATGTACATAAAAACATTTCAATTATATGCAAAATTACGACCGCAGTGTGAATACAATGCAAATAATGATTTAATTATGAGCTCCTCGACTTACGTCCGGCTTGGCATGGCGTAAGATTTCAAATTGGAAGCAGAAACTTTTTTTATGATTTTGCTGCCAAAGTGACTAGCCGCCAATCCACAATGATTTCTAGAATGTCTGTCTTGAGACCATCAAACCAAATCCCATGGAGGGAGATGACAATATCCAAGGAACAGCAGCCTAGAGACGGGCATAACAACATTTTTATGTTGGCGAATGTACCAAATTTCATCAAATCAATTTTCTGACATGTGCTATGTTTTGTGTGGAAAAGAAAACAAATGTGTGCTCATCATCAGCTGTCATCCATGCTGTACATCAAATTGTAAGATTAGCTGTGCAAATACATATTTTCAGAATTCACATAAGGCATCGAAAGTACGTGCCACTTAGGCTGAGAATAAATTACCACTCGTGAACAGAAAAATGTTCAGATTTCATAAGGAGCTCCGGCATCAGACGAGAACACCGGAGAATACTAAATACTATTGGTATTGCGTTGAAAAACTCTGCCGTGTGCATAAGAAAAACGAACAAATATGCGCTTCCATTGTCACTAAGCCACCTAAAAAGTGGTGGAAACAAACGCGTTACTATCACGATTTTTAGTAGAAAAAGACATGGTATTCCGAGAAGTTCTTCAATATTTGGTAGTGCATAATATTATTGAGGATGTGTGTCTTATTTATAGGTACGTTTATTCAGACAAAGTGAGTCCCCGTGACGTAGTGGATTCGTGCCTCGACTCCTACGCAGAGGGTGCCAGGTTCGATACCCGAATTTACCACCTTTGATAATTCACGCCTCCACCTCTTTCGTGTCACTGACAATGCTCAAAGAGTATTCCTGTCTAGAAAAAGCTTCTCAACTTCGCCGTTCGGAGTTGGCATTAAACTGTAGGTCCCTTCCCAACAAGAGTGGTTGCTGAGAAGCTAGGCCCTGGCCCTCTACGGGCTGTAGTGCCAACCATATTATATTATATTATATTATATTCAGACAAATAGAGTGGACTCTCCGTAAGTCGAACTCTCCCTCTCTCTAACTTGAACTTTTTCGCCATATTTTACGTACATTTCCCTCAAATTTCCATACAAAAATCTCTCTCCATCTCGAACAGATTATGGTATCCTGTGACAAGTCGACATATCCACTGTAGTTTTGATCTAAATGGTGCAATATTTGAATTTGAAATATTGACCATGTATGGGAAATATTGCACAAATTGCTCATTCATTAATTTTCGTGCACAGCGTTGCTCAGTTGCAAGCGTGATCGATGATGATATATAAAATAGTGACACGAAACGAAACTTTTCCAACCGACTGTTCTCTGTCTGCGTAGGTATGCCTACGCCAATCATAAACACTAGCGATGTGTGGTTGAACTGCCCGTTAACCACCAAAAAGGTGGCTATCTACTAAATCGGTCAAGTGATAAAAAAAAAAAACGCACAACCGACGAGGCATACGAAAATGCACTGAGACTAGAACCTAGAGTAGCGCAAGAGGAGTACTGGGCTAGAAGACAGGAGGAGAAGAAATGTCTACGCCTGAAGAAAAGGTATCTCGCAAACATCCTAGCTCAAGGAATATTGAAGAGTGTAGAGACATTGATAGGATTTCTAAAGCGGAATACTAAAGACTTGCGAAAAATGTTTAGCCTTAAAACTGTATATTGCTCGTTGGTCAGCCCGCATTTAGAATACTTCTCCATTACTTGAGATTCCTCTTATAGTGTTCAGGGGCTTAGATTCGAAAGAGTTCAAAAGAAGAATTTTACAAGGGATGCCATACTTAAATTAAAAATGTTTGACGAACTTCCTTCTTATGAAAAAAGTTGCAAGATCATTGGCCTCCGAACCTTAACTTTAAGGCGGAAGGCATCTTGAGTCATGTTCATTCGCGACATAATTAATTATCATCTAAATTCACCAGAATTGTTTGATATTTATGCTCTCCAAAGATCTTCTCGGGTTAAAAATATATTTTTCGACAGAAGAACAACTTCTGGTTGCAATGCAAACCTATAACTAGGTGCATAAAACTCATTATCCAGAGCATTGGAAAACTGCGATTGTGCAATCCATATCCAAGAGAAGAAAAGATTCTTCGAATCCTTGCAACCTCCAGTCAATTAGTCTCCTTCCGAACATCAGCAAGGTATTCGAGAATGTGATCAATAGAACTCTGATCAACTGGACTAAGGACAAAAATATAATTCCGGATAACCAATTCGGTTTCAAAGCGGGGCATGACACTATTCATGCCGCGTCGAAACTGGTGTCGGATATCCAATGGAACAAAAGCCAGAAACAATGTACGGGTGCCTGCTTGATTGATCTGGAGAAGGCCTTTGACACCGTATGGTTAGAAGGACTTTTTTCTACAAGCTCAATCGGCTAGGTATTAGCAAACCACTACTGTACCTACTGTGTAACATGCTTACCGGTAGACGGTTCGTAGTCAAGAATGGCAACGTGACCTCGACAGGTATATTCCAAGTTAAAAATGGTCTCCAACAGGGTGCCGTTAATTCGCCGATCCTGTTCAACATTTACTTGAGCGATCTGTTAAGTTCTCTTCCCCATGCAATTGCGTACGCCGATGACTTGATCATGTACAGATCAGGCAAAAAGATCGAGGAAATCACTACTCTCACACAGGGTGATTTCGATTCATTCATGAGAAGTTGCGACGATTGGAAGTTGAGTATCAACTTCCGGAAGTCGGAAACCATTCTCTTCAGGACGTCGTTGTATAAGGCCTCGGCGGATACGAAAAAGAATTGGCGAAAGTTCTCAATCGTTGGAAGACACGGGGAACCACTGGCGCAAAAGACTGTAATCAGATACCTGGGAATTTGGCTAGATCAGTATCTATATCGACGACATGAAAATATTCAAAACAATTCGAAATGTTAATGACTGTATCATGCTTCAATCAGATATAAACAGCATCTTTGATTGGTGTGTAATAATGAACTAGGTCTTAACTTAAGTAAATGCAATTATATCTCTTTTACGAAATCAGCTTTTCAAATCCAATTTAATTATTCAATCGGTAATTCATATCTTTCGACTGTAAGCAGTGTCAAAGATTTGGGTGTTATGTTTAACTCCCCATTTTCATTTCAAAATCATATCTCTCATATTTTAGCAAAAGCCAAATCAGCAGTCGGCTTCATCAAACGTAATACTAAAGGATTTACTGATCCATTTGCCTTATTAGCACTGTATATTTCCCTAGTCCGACCTTTCCTTGAATATGCGGTCATAGTCTGGAACCCAGCTTTCAGCACTTTTTCCGAACGTATTGAAAAAGTTCAAAAGCGATTCACCGAGTACATCTTCTTTAAAATGCACTGGAATTTTCATCCTAGCTACAAAGCTAGATGCCAACTGCTATACCAAGCTCAAAGTCTCTATCAACTAGACGCACTATCCACGATGTTATATTTGTCTGCAATCATATAAAATGTTCATGTCTCTTATCTGAGATTCAATTTCATATGCCTTCAAGGTCACTCCGTACGTGGGATTTTTTATTTGAAAGGTTTAATAGCACAGACTATGGTAAAAACGAACCATTAATAAGAATAATTCCTGTTTTTTAACGAACATTCACAACATTTGGATCTGTCCCATACTAGACAGTACTTTAAAAGTAACCTTTTAAGCCTTTTTACTTTTTAAAATGTATTGAGTTCTGAAATAAAGTATTAACTTATCATTAAATATTGTACAATTATAAAACACTTCACAAAATCTGTTAATACATATGTAATTTGTAGATTTTAGATAAATAAATAAATAAATAATATATTTTAACAAACATGTAGATGCTGCTCTGGCCAGGGCCCGAGGAGCTTTTGCCCTTACAAAGAGACTGTTTTACAACAGCCAACTCGATGCGAGGGTGAAGGTTATCTGCTACATGGCCCTCATCCGGCCAATGCTCACCTATCACCAACGTGAGTGCAAGCTTGATGGAAGAGATTCGATTGTTTGAGAGGGCTTGTCTTAGGGCTTGCCTTCGCCTTTATCGAACTCCAGAGTCCCAGTACATAAAATTCTATTCCAATGAGGTCTTATTCAACAGGGCAAACCTGATAAGAGTGGAGAATTTCCTGTTGAAGTTGATTCGAGGTCATACTGCTAGAGCGATGAACTCGTCCAATAACTTGATCTCAGGGGCTTACTACCCCAATCCAGAATACCACGAAAAGGTACGCCACTGTGGCTTCGTTCCCCCAGAAGCTTTTCTCCATTTAGATAAGTACGGCCTACTACAAGATATGAATGCGATACCCCTCATTATTCACATAGCCAGATCGATTGTGGATTGGCGACTCAACCACGACCGTTCCGTCGCACAACGAGCTGAGGAGGATCTCCTCCGGTTCAGTACGGCGGTATCCAGCCGAGACATTCGGGATGTTGCTAGGCAGCACCAAAATGTCTGGTGGCTAGGGAGCGAGGGAACTCCAGCGTCGAACCCTTTAGACCCGGGACAGAAAGGGTAGTGCGTTCCCCCTTATGGGGCGCAGTCGGTCTCTGTCTTGCAGTGGATTAGATGGAAATATATCAGCCGCAACCTATGGCCGACTTATATATATTAGGGTAGTTTTAAGGTAGTTTTTTAAGTTGTATATATGTGAAAAAAAAAACAATTAAAAAATTAAAAAATAAAAAAATAAAAAGAGCAAGAATGTATATGTGTATACACGACGATACATGTATACATTGTGTATATTAAGGATATATGCATATACACATGTGTATAGGGGTATAGACAGGTGTATATGCATATGTACGTAGGTTAGCTTAAGTTAGTTTGTAAGTTTTATTTTAAGGTAGATTGTAACTTAGCTTGTAAGTTTTAATATAAACCGTTCAGTCATCAAGTTTTCAAATTTTTTCTTAATAGTAACTTGTTCCTTTTAAATTCTCATTTATATTTTACTCCGTAAGATTAGGTCGAAAGACATAGAATAAGGTTAAGTTTAGCTTAGAGTGCCCGCCTAGGGCCAGTAAGTTAGAAGTAGTAACAATGTACGTACAACTAGTTTTAAGCATTTTTGTCAAGTATATAAGTTGTTATGAATTCCACAATAAAAATGAATTAAAATGAATGAATATGAGGTGCATAAAACCATTCAACGAAATTGTATTTTTCCATTGACTTCAGATTAATAATATTTCTGTTTATTGAAGTAATCTCTGAGTTGCTACATGGGTAGATGATCTTTAGTAGCGCAACAAACATCTGTTGTATAAAGTGCTACTGAGGGCATGCACTAAGATAACGTAGTGTATTGTGTGTGCCCTGTCATGGTCAAACAAATAAACAGAAAATACGGACTTTTTATAAAAAAGCCAAAAGCCTTGCCGCTGGCTTTAGGAAAGGCACCCAGGCTCTTCGAAGGAGTGAGGGTAACCTTATTACTGACCCGCAGGGAATAGTGAATGTATTTAAACAGCAGTTCCAACAGCTGCTTAACGGTCCTGGATGGGAGAGAGTGACTTGATTCCCTAGTCAAAACTCAACTGCAGTCGACGAAATAGTCCTCCCACCCAGCTTTTAAGGAGTCGGCACAGCCATTAAAAAGCTGACGAACGACAAAGCCGCAGGCTGGTAGTGAAGATGATCTGGTCATCGGTAGGTGTAACACAGCCGGAGATGATGTGGAAAAACGGCTGAAAACCAGATCATCTGCAGAATTTGAGAGGACAAAAGCATGACCGATGACTGGAATATCAGGTCCATATGTCCCATAAACAAAAAAGGCGATCCTACCTCTTGCAACAACTATAGAGGTATATCGCTGCTCAACGTCGTCTAAAAGATCCTGTCCAGCGTACTCTGTGAACGTCTAAAGCCGTTTCCCACCGCTCTCATCGGCACGTATCAGTGCGGCTTCCGGCCCGGCAAATCGACTATGGACCAAATCTTCAAACTAGGGCAAATCCTGGAGAATTCCACCTAGTTTCATCACCACCTTTTTATCGATTTTAAAGCCGCATACGATCGAGTTATTCGGTGCGATGACCGAATTCAGGATCATGGAAAACTGACGCGGTTGTGTCGCAATACGCTAACACATACACGAGGCACCATGGAGTTCGGCTCAAGGACTTCCAAGCCGTTTGAAACCCGCACCGGATTTCTGCAAGGAGATGCGCTGTCGTGTTAATTTTTCAATCTGGTACTGAAGAAGAGAGTGCGATGGGCAGCTCTTGACACTATCATCTACATGTCAGTCCAACTGTTGGGGTACGCATGTGAAATCTACCTTGTCTCGCGTTTCCAACGTGCCGTAGTGGAAGCTTTCACGGCGATTGAACAACGGGCGAAGTGAGCTGGTCTTAAGGTAAATGAGGATAAGACGAAATATATGCCTTCGAGCAAGAAACGGTCCTCCGCACACCACCTAAGACAAAATATTACAATCGACAGCTATAATTTCGAAGTAGTAAAGCAGTATGTCTACCTCGGGCCAAATGTGAACTCCACAAACGACATCACTGTGGATATACGACGTAGAACCGCCATTGCCAATCGGTGTTACTTCGGTTTGTCAAAATAACTGGCGTCAAAACTTCTGACTCCAAGTACTATGGTCATGCGCTACAAAACTCTTATTTCCAGTCCTTCCTGTATGGAAACGAAAACTGGACGATAAGCAAAACTGTGGAGTTGTTTCTTGGTGTCTTCGAAAGAAATATTCTACGTCGGATATATGGTCCCGTCTGCCAGGAAGGCGAATGGAGGAGAAGACACAATCACGAACTGTACGAGATGTACCACGATGTGGATGTAGTTCGGAAGGCAAAAATCCATCGACTGCACTACATCGAGTGCATGGACAACAATGTTCCAGCTAAGAGGGACTTTGAATCCGAGCCTCCTGGTTCGAGAAGGAGATGAAGACCGAACTTCTCGTATAAAGACCAAGTAATCGCGGATGTAAGACAACTTGGTCTGAATGACTGGTAGCAGCCTGCCGTCAACCATAGGAGGTGGTTTTGGCTCAGGCTCTGACCCTCCAAGGGTCGTTGGCCTGATAAGTAAATAAGTACACGCCTGGTCTACGGCTTCCTCAAATTTGTTTGCTGTACTTAGACTTAATAGTCACATAGCAGCCAACTTCAAAACCCTAATAAAAAGTATTAAACGATAACAATACACTTTAGTCGGCCACAAAATTAAATGTATCACGGTCCCCATTTTCGTGCATACAATTCAGGATTAAAATGTCTACGATCTGAGACCAACAACTCATTTTATGAACGTTTAAACATGCACCACAAAAGTGTACACTTTCTATTGCCGCTCAGTGTATAAAACTTGTCACGTCATTCGTGGCAAACCAAAACTGTATCAAGATGTTCGTTCAGCAGCGCTTAATGCCGTCAGTTATGGCTTACAGCTTGACATTCAAATAAGTTCGTCGTCATGTAAATTAACAACCTTCACCACTTTTGTAAACCAGTGATAAATTTCCAATGGAAAAGTCATGAAAAATTTCACGAATTTAACGGTTCCAAGTAGTTTCGTTCACACGCAACGAGACATGCCACCCGCCAGGGTATAACGGGTGGTAGGCTCTTAAATTCGCGTGTCCGTGGCCGAAATGTTAAGATTATGTTCCTAAACAGGTGATTACCGGTGTAATGTTAACGTCTCAAGGAGTTCATATTTTTTGTTTTGATTGTCATAGCGAATGCAAACTGAGCCCTGAGCCATAAGGGCGGCGACGTTGAGGGGTTTCTAATTTTATTAGCCATTGGCTTGGCTTTAGATAAATGATCGCTGGACATACGAAAAGGACGTTAGGTACGCTAACTATTTGGTTATTTATTTGACCGTTTTGAGTGCTGTTTCGTGACCTATGGACTCTGTCATTAAGTCTCGTTTGAAAGTGTTATTTATGTGTTACGTTGACGCCATTCAAATTGCGCTGAATGGTTTCCTTCTCAGTGTTCACTAGGCACTTGAGATTTGCTGACAAAGAATTTATTATACCCATTCAAAAGAAAGGGGTATTGTTCGACGGGACAGTGCCGTGGAGCTGTCATAATTGATTGATATCGTTTCAGAAAATCGATTCAGTAACGAGTGCCATTTAACAGACACTTACTCGCGATGTACTGGGAAACTCTTTAAGCATTCAAGTGAACTGTGAGTTCAGTTGACGGCAAAGATGTTTCCTAATGTGAGACGATCTGAAATAATTGCCATAGTTGGCATCTGTGTGGTAACGGCCTGTCATCAGCAATAAAGATAAGTCTAAATGTTTATTATACAATAGCTTCCAAGGAGTAAGTGGATTCATACGTATTTCGAACAACTGTTGGTCTTCTCACGCTTAATGAAATTCATTGCAGAGCAGTTCTTCTGAAATTCTCCAACCCAATGTTGATGAACGTTCAAGAAAAACAAAGGAAATTATGCATGCTGAACGTGAGCCAGTGATGGAATGAAAAAGAAATGGGAACTCATTAGGCGTCTTAGGCTGATTCAAATGAGGAGCCATGAATTGCTCAGGCAAAGAATTCATCATGGTATGCTAATTTTGAGTTTTTAGCTTAATTAAAAGCTGCCAGTACACAACTGTCGGTGGAAGGAAGAGCACCGAGGCAAGGTGAATGAGTATTAGGCGAGTTGGAAGAATCCCCAAAAGTCCTTTGTCTCTACATGGTCCACATGTGAGGTCAGGTCATTCAATAGGAGTCATGATTTAAAATTCTACTTACTTACTTATCAGGCTGTCGATCCATGCAGGCTCCGAGCCTGAGGGATAGCTGTTTTCCATTGTTGTAGGTCCTGGGCACGCTGCTTCCAGTCCTCAACACCAAGTTGCCTTACATCCGCGATTACTTGGTCCTTATACCAGAGATTCGGTCTTCCTCTCATTCTCGAACCAGGAGGCTCGGATTCGAAGACCTTCTTAGCTGGAGCATTGTTGTCCTGCGCTCCATGCGCTCGATGTGAACGAGCCAGTGCAGTCTATGGATTTTTGCCTTCTGGACTACATCCTCATCTCATCTGGTACAGCTCGTAGACTTCGCGGTTGTGTATTCTCCTCCATTCGCCTTCCTGGCGGACGGGACCATATATCCGACGTAGAATCTTTCTTTCGAAGGCACCAAGAATCAGCTCCGTAGTTTTGCTTATCGTCCATCTTTCGTTTTCCTGTATGGAAAGTACTGGAAATAAGAGTTTTGTGGACCATGATTTTGGTCCTTCGAGTTAGGAGTTTTGAGCCCATTTGTTTCGACAGACCGAAGTAACATCGGTTGCCAAGGGTGATTCTACGTCGGATCTCCACTAAGATATCATTCGTGGAGCTCACGTTTGCCCGGTGATGTTTTGCCCTAGGTGGTGTGCAGCCGATCGCTTCTTGCTCGACAGCATATATTTAGTCTTATCCTCATTTACCTTAAGACCAGCTTGTTTCGCCTGTTCCTCAATCGCCATAAACGCTTCCACTACGGCACGTTGTCAACGCGAGACAACGTCGATGTCACCTGCTTAACCCAACTGTGTTAAAAGTTAACTGTTTTATGAGGCTTTAAAATCGATTAAAGGCTGTGCGTATCGATTTGAATCTCGGTGGTCTTCTCCAGGCAACTCCTGGAAATATGTGAAAATATATGTGTGAAAACGGCTTTAGACGTTCACATAGCACGCTGGACAGGATCTTCTAGGCGATGTTGAGTAGGGATATACCTCTATAGATATTGCAAGAGGTAGGATCGCATTTTTTGTGGATGGGGTATATATATAGGCCCATCCCATAGATTTAAAATTGTTTGACTATTGTTATCATCTTCTTCTGACCCGCATGATCCACTAAAGGGCCCGCGGATGTAATGCCTGAAACAGAACAGTGTGCTGTTACAGCCGACCTCGTGTGCGTCGACCTGATTACTCAATATATCAGCTAATTTCTCTCTCAAATCAGATGAACAATATTGCCTATCTATATCCTCCATTTGTTATTATTATTGTTGAGTGCGTATTTTACTACGATCTATTGTGCCCACTTTTCATACCTTTGCTATCTTAAGAGTTCCCAGTTATTGCCTTCTGTTGCGCAAATGTGGAAGGGACTTATTCTAGAGAACTCTCTCTAAGCATTTGGGAATCTGAGATATGGTTCTAATGACTTCATTTCTTCTTCTAATTTCTATCAGATGCTTGCCCAGATATCCTTGCTCACAAGATCGCAGTATATGTTTTGGATCTTCATTCCACAGAATCTACAAGGACTTTTCTCTGATACCCCTAGTTTCCTAAGGTGCTCCTTGCGTCTACGGTGCCCTGTTAGGAAGTCTGTTGGAATACGGAGGTTGGTCTTGATACATGCCTCAAACCTCTTTCGGTTGTATAGACCCAAGAGTCATATAACCTTAAGCTTCATGTCATGAGCGGTGGTCCATGCTTCTGTTTCTTCATTCTAGTTCCCTACTTAGGAGTAATCTTAGACAGCCAGTCAAGCTGGAAACCAAACATAAAGGAACGTATTTAGAAGGCTGCGGCAGCTGTTTACACGTGTAAGAGAATCCTTGGCCCCACATGGGGAATTAAACCAAGAATGGCTCACTGGATGTATACGGCTGTTGTTAGACCCATCTTAACATACGGTATCCTTGTTTGGTGGCTGGCACTGAATAACAAATCCAATCTTAAATCGATAAGCAGTATTCAAAGATCAGCGTGTATCTGCAACGCATGAGGGCAGCCACCCCCACAGCCACCATGGAACCATTGCTACATCTTCTTCCTATAGACATCTATGGGAAGCTAGTAGTACCAAGGCAGCGTTAAGGCTGCGGGAGTGCAACAAATACAGCAGTTCACATGGCTTAGGACAGAGATAAAAAGAAATGCGAGACTACGCATACAGATTATACAACACCTGATTTGGACTTCGTGTTTGGGTTCAAAACACTCGTCCCAGACAGAGAAGATAGGGAAAAAAGATCTGGTAAGAAAACCAGGTTACTTCGAGATCCACACAGATGGCTCAAAAACAGACGAGGGCACGGGACTAGGAGTATTCACGGTATCGCCGGACATATGATTTTCCCTATCTCTTCGACTGCTCTAACATTGTAGTGTATTCCAGGCAGAAGTTGAAGCTATTCAAGAGGCTGCCCGCTTACTGTCAATGAACCCGATAGACGGGCTCTGGATACACTATCAAACAAGTCGAAGATGTTAAAACTTTACCGTCTATCTCTAAGGGAGATAGTGGTTGGATACAACCTAGCCTTATGCTGGGTACCTGGGCATAGTGGTTTTCCAGGCCACGAAAGGGCCGACGAGTTAGCAGGAATAGGGGTGGGATTACCACTGGAAAATAATCAGGGCACCACATATCCCCCACCCCAAGTATTAAACACCATGTTACTTACAGATGCCTTCGACTCCGTAAATCGGAGATGGATGGAATTTGATACATGTAGGACTTCGAGGCTTATTTGACCCTCACTAAATCCAAAGAAAACAAATACACTCCTAAAACTAAACAGGAATGTAATAAGTAACGTAGTGGGCATTATCACCGGCCACTGCCTTCTCGGTATCCATGTCAGAATTATGAGAGCCCCCCATAACGACTATTGCAAAAGCTGTAGCGACGAGGGGGAGGAAGAAGATACGCTTTAGCTCCTAGGCACTTGTCCAGCCCTTGCAAAAGTTAGAAATGATATACTAGTCTAGAGGAAATGTCACACTTAAGGATGCAAAACATAGCTAAGTTTATCAGGAAAACAAATTGTCTGTAAATCAGCACACGAGTGGACTTGTCAAAATAGGCCACAAGAATACCATTATGTAGTTTCTAGGTTACTTTCATTTTCTTTAGTGTAGTCCCTTTGAATTTAAGAGATGAGTCGGTGTAAAGCACCGGGAAGTGATAGCAAAGGATCCAACTAGGATCTAAGTGGGCCACAACTGCTACAGTGGTGGCAATCACCCTTACCTAACCTAACCTTCTAGTTCCCTAAATTCTACTCTGGTGACATGGTCTCTTACAACGAAGAATGGTGTGTGAGGGCTCCGATGTTGTGGAGTCGGTGGTTTCATTGCCTCGTGGACGACTCTATAATCCTGATAGGAATCTATCTACCAAGATATAGCCACTACAGTCCGACATTATTGCTATGTCGCAGTTGATATATTTTCTGTGAAAATTGAATTGAACGCATCTGTTAAAGGCACATATGTTTGCTTAAAAGATGCTCGTGCTTTCGCCCTGGATTCGAAGTACTTTGTCCGTGGTCCAAATGTTCCTGCCTCTGTTCCTCCATTAGTTCTTGATCCGTATATAAATTATTTTAGCGTATTGGTGTTAAATCGATGGACTATTTCATTGCACCAGTCCATTTAAGTGCTGAGCTTAATGGTAAACTTCTTTTCGAAATTGTATCTCCTCTAGTCACGCCATCCTTTGAAATGGTCAAGAGTGGTAGCATTTTTACTAGTGCAAACAGAACCGAAAACAAAAAACAAAATTAAATGGAGTAGCATCAACAGCAATTGACGTTAATTTTGGGGTCCCTCAAGGCTCTTTTTACTTTTTATCATGTACATTAACGACATGGAAAAAGTTATAACTCACTCGAAGTTGGTGTTATTTGCAGATGATCGTGTACTTGTGTTGGTGTATAAAAGAAAATTTTTATTTATTACCGTGTTATTTTACTGCTAACTTAAGGTATGTTCATAATCCTCAACAGTACAATTTAATTACTTCAGTATAATTGACTTTAGAAACTCGTCAACAGAAAAAATGATAATGCATAGAGGCTTGCAAATATTCAACTCCTTGCCAAATCATGTAAAAATTGAAACAAATATTAATGAATTTAAAAAACAAACTATAATTTTTGTAAAACAAAAATTTAGTTATTGAGGGTATCTATATGTAAAAATGTACAAAGGTAGAAACTTATTCGGACACAATGGACCTACAATGGCTTGCTGCAGAAAGCCAGTATAAATGAAGAGGCAAGATGCACTCTGGGAAAATCGAATGCTAATCTTCAACAGCCCAGATGATGTTTGATGTTGTAGTCCGAGTGGACTTTGGGCTCAACAAAAAAGCGTGACTGTATCATTTGAAATTCCTTCTACACTCTAAGTAAATGGTCGAAGAAGTGGTGCCCAAACGTGAAAGAAGAAGCCGGCAAAAGCTAAAATAATCATCTTTACCTGGAAAGGGAAGATCCCACACAGAGACACACTCAAACGCTCCCATTATAATTCACAGAATACCACAAATAATACCACAATGACCAAAATGATATCGATTTGCACAATTGACAATTGTCGTTTTGTATGCAAATTGACGACTGACTTATATTAGTATGAAATGAAGAAGTTACCGTCACAAATTCCTTTTTAATAATTTTGCAATAAAAATAATCTACCAGCGACATCTCTTTAAATTAATGTGGCTATAGTATATTTCCAAAGGATACAAAAATAGTAAATCTGATGCATACCAGCAGCAGATGATGGTTGGTTTCCATAATATATTTATTTGGAGTGTAACTAAAAATGTTTTCTACTCATTTTGATTTTGATGGATTTTTCTGGCACCTCGCAAATTTGTGTGTACATATTTATCATCTCTCAAATTCATATCTGAAACCTTAGGGAATCTCCAACAGCAGAATAAATGCGTACATCAAGCAAAACTGACACTCAATTAACTTTTGACAGCCTCATTGTTCCGTCAAGGAATTGAGTTTTGGGAACAGCAATTTATTGAGAGGAAAAACACAACATGGAACAGTAGCACGTAGAACACGATTTTCGGGAGACAGGCCCAGATGCAACTCTAGATATAAACATGTTGGTAGTGGCCTTGTAGGTATGTGCGTCGACACCTATGCAACTTAACCTGTTTTATTTCGATTGCCGGCCGGTAAGACCGAAAACAATTTTTACGGTCTTTTAAGCCACGTGAGCTACACTGCTTTTTTTTGTGCCTGGCTAATGTATATACATATAAAGGGTGACCAGATGATAATTTTTCAGCAGCTGTCAAAGTTACCAATGACATACAGCTGTCAAAATATATATTAAGGTTTGCCACTTCATCATACACTGTTATACGCTTGCCAAATGTGTGGATAATACACTTATGCTCATACAATTAATCCACCTATGCGGTAAGAAAATATTTGCCGTAGCAATTGCTACTGCTGCAATGAATGAACCTGAAATATGTTAAAACTGCTAAAGAGCAATAAAATAGTTTAACGATGTGTCGAACAGTGGACGGTATGACCTATAATAACCCAAACAAAGAAAATAAAGGTAAACAGCGGAAGTAGATGTGAGACAGCAGGTACTTCATTATCGCATAAGTGGCTTAATTGTATGAGCATGAGTGTATACAGTTACGGGCAAAAACACGGGACCAATAAGAGGCGTGTTTCATTGAGAATCTATACTCAGTTCAGTATTTTCTGTGTGTAAGCAAGAAGCGACAACAAAACAAATTACTGAGCAAAAAATACTCAGTGATCACCACTACTGACTAAGGCGTGTTAAAGAATCACAGGTGGCACATAACCTACGATTCAGTTACGACCGCTGAATCACAGATGCAGCGGCATCAGCCCTTCTTGAAGATACCTATCCCAATTTGTAATCCATCCTTTATTTAATATTCAAACGCTTCTAGTAAATAAAACCATATTTGCGCAAAAATTACAAAACACATTTGACAAGAAATGAAATTTAGAGGCGCTCTATTTGTATTTTGACATCTAATGCCATGGAAGACACTCACCACCTTTTGACACAAATAAAGTAAAGTGAGTAAATAGCGGTTTATTGAGAATCAAAACAGACCGGAGTATAGATTCTCAATAAAACGCTCCTAAGGTTACAAACCCCCCTTAAACTTACGAAGGAAGCGACTGACCGCAGACCGAGTGATGTCCAGAATCTTTCTAGAATCGAAAACAATTGCTTTTAATGTGCTAAGCGCATCAAAATCGCGCACCACGAGAAACATCTCTGAAATAGATGTAATGGCCAAATTAAAGGTCTGTCCAAGAAAGTTAGGTTAGGTGGGCGCGTATAGATATCGTCATCTGTTCCGATAGCCAGGCAGCGATCAAATCTCTGGATTCAGTCACCTTTAATTCCAAGACTTCCCTTAATTGCCGCCTATCTCTTAACGAGATGGTCAAGTATTTTAGCATCCAACTTATGTGGGTGGCGGGACACTGTGACATTCCAGAGAATTGCAAAGCGGACGAACTCTCTAGAAAGGGCACAAACTCCGTGCTCTTTCAAGTATTCAAATGCTTCTAGTGATCATCGCTACTATAAAACATCTGCTAAAGCTTGAAAGGCTTGCTCAAACAAACCGGGAATGGATCTGGCACACGATGCATCATTGCCAAACAACTCTGGGCTATGATCGATCCCAAGCGATTGCTTAGCTTGATCAGATTAAACAGGCCAAACCTCAGATCTCTTATTGGCGTTTTAACAGGGCATTGTGTCATCGGCACTCACGCCTCTAGACTAGGGCTTCCCTATAATGATATCTGTAGAAGCTGCATGGACGAGGATGAGGAAGAAACCATCGATCACTTGCTATGTAATTGCAGTGTTCTCGCATCCCGTAGATTCCGACTTCTGTGGGCCTATTTCTTTGATAATCCGGCTGAACTGAGCAGCATCAGAATCAGCCCTCTTCTTCGCTTTATCAAAAGCATAAATTGGTTTGCGAAATAGGTAGCCTAAGATCCGCGTGGTAACACAATGGGCCTATTTTTGGCCTAATAGTGTCTTCTGCCCGTATGTGCGGCAGTCAACCATCTCAACCTAACCCAACCTAGGTAGGCGGGCTGCTTGTGCATTCACCACCACACTTAGACCATATTGGTCCATTGTGATACCCATAGTTAGACTACTACCACTGATTGATTACTCCAGTGATAGTACCGTTAATTTGATCCCGACGGCAAATGGTGACTGGACCAGATTTCCAAACCAGATAAGAGCGTGTTAACTTTGCTTTCAATGGGGTTCGAAACGGGGACCCCGCTAACCTTGGGGTCGAAGAAAGTTTCAAGACAACAGCACAAATTATGGTTGAATTCAAACTTCCTAGGCTACTCTTCAACAATACAAAGACGACTTGAAGGGCAACATATCTTTGGAAGAAGTCCCAGTCCCCCCAGTTCAGACAGTCCTCACTAAAGAGCACAGGAAAAACCGTATATAATTCGCAGAAGATGACAGGTTCTGATTTTGACAGGCGGAGGAAAAAATACAAAATATTCTTTAGTCCGGTGAGACAAAGGTTAATTTGTTCTGATTTGATATCACGAGGTGGGTATGGCATCCGAAAAATGCAGTATACAGACCTCATATGGAATGAAATCTAACAAGATAATTGGTGGTCCCATTGTTTTATCCGTAACTGTACATATGTCTGTCGGTAAACGAGGGCAAAACAAAGTATGTGAAATATAGATGGTGCCATCGATACAGGACTCAAAACATGACTGACTCGGCCAGAATGTCGTAGGCAGCTATAACGTTGAGGTAGTTAAGGTCGTCGGCTACCTCTTGTATAACTCTTGCCAACAGCTGTTGTTGGGTCGCCGTGGCGTAGTGGGTAAGTGCGTTGACTCCTACGCAGAGGGTCCAAGGTTCGATACCCGAATTTACCACCTTTGATAATTCACGGCTCCACCTCTTTCGAGTCACTGACAATGCTCAGAGAGTATTCCTGTCTAGAAAAAGGTTCTCAACTTCACCGTTCGGAGTCGGCTTTAAGCTGTAGGTCTCTTCCACTCTTGAAAGAACAATAGCACGCACAACACGTAGTGATTGCTGAGAAGCTAGACCCAGGTCCGCCTCGGACTGTCGCGCCACCCATATTATTATTATTATAACTGCTGTTTTGCTGGGTACAAAATATTGACAGATAGAGCTCACTCTCGACGGACCAAGCTGACTATTTCTATTTAACACCCTCTATGGCATAGACGCATTGACTATATCCAAAGCGAATGAAGGGGCTCTTCGTCTTTCCGAGAGAAAAGTGTGAGTTACGTCTCGCAACACGTTCTCGGACATGTCTTCATTCCTGCTGCACATCCCTTCCTTCACAAATACGGTCTTAAGACAGACGATTTGGCTCAGCTTGTTTTCCGTATCTCTCTAACTGTTGGAGTCCAACAAAATTATAATTATAATAACATGGATGGCACCACATACAGGGCCACATCAAACCTTCCACAGCAACCACTCGTGTTGTGCCTGCAATAGTTCGATCAGAAGTGGAAGTGGCCTACAGTTTGGGAAGCCTTTTCTAGACTGTTATAATCCTTGAATGTCAGTGAATCGAAAGAGGTGAGAATTGAACCTAAACACCGTAGGTTCAAGTCGATGGATATACAGACTACGCCTCGGCTAACACTCTCCTACATAAACTGAAGTCATTGCCACATTTTCAGTCCTGTACTTTTAAAAGTATAGAATCTTTCAAATATTCAATTTTCACATTCAACTCTAAGGCTCTGGCACATAGAATACTTTACCAACTTTACATGCGTCGCGTCAAAGTATGCGTTCACTGTGAAGTCCCTGAAGGAAGGGGATGACACAGTGAATATTTCAACGCACAGCTGATTTCATTTGACAGTCTCAAGTTTGAATTGAAAATTCAAGTTGTTTTGCTTATTTATGCACTATTAAAATATGCATTTTAATATAATTACTCAATTATAAACATTCATTTATATTTTTATCTATTTTGAACGTTGCTTCAACGAGAACTAACACCCAAACTTGAACATACAATTCGCATTCTCTTGAAAAGTCACAATGTGATGATTGTCAACGCTGAAGGAGAGAGAAAAGTTAAAAGTTGAGCAAATACATCCATCGCGTGAGCGGCAGCGTTGGTCTATGTGCCACCTCCCATAAGAACACATGTATTTTATGTATCTGTCAAAGTATTCCTGACGCTCACGCGTGTAAAGTATTCTATGCGCCGGAGCCTTTAGGCTGTTCGGGAACGTCGCAAGCTACTTAACACTCCAGCAAACAAAAACAGGTTAGAACTGGTATTGGAGCCAGGACAGGAAAACATCGAGGGCAATAAAAAGGTCCAAGGAGGTCCTAAATCTAAATATGTCCGTGAATGTCAGTGAATCGAAAGAGGTGAGAATTGAACCTAAACACCGTAGGTTCAAGTGCGTAGGAGTCTATGGATATACAGACTACGCCTCGGCTAACACTCTCCTACATAAACTGAAGTCATTGCCACATTTTCAGTCCTGTACTTTTAAAAGTATAGAATCTTTCAAATATTCAATTTTCACATTCAACTCTAAGGCTCTAGCACATAGAATACTTTACATGCGTCGCGTCAAAGTATGCGTTCACTGTGAAGTCCCTGAAGGAAGGGGATAACACAGTGAATACTTCAACGCACAGCTGATTTCATTTGACAGTCTCAAGTTTGAATTGAAACTTCAAGTTGTTTTGCTTATTTATGCACAATTAATTATGTATTTTAATATAAATACTCAATTATAAACATTCATTTATATTTTTATCTATTTTGAACGTTGCTTCAACGAGAACTAACACCCAAACTTGAACATACAATTCGCATTCTCTTGAAAAGTCACAATGTGATGATTGTCAACGCTGAAGGAGAGAGAAAAGTTAAAAGTTGAGCAAATACATCCATCGCGTGAGCGGCAGCGTTGGTCTATGTGCCACCTCCCATAAGAACACATGTATTTTATGTATCTGTCAAAGTATTCCTGACGCTCACGCGTGTAAAGTATTCTATGCGCCGGAGCCTTTAGGCTGTTCGGGAACGTCGCAAGCTACTTAACACTCCAGCAAACAAAAACAGGTTAGAACTGGTATTGGAGCCAGGACAGGAAAACATCGAGGGCAATAAAAAGGTCCAAGGAGGTCCTAAATCTAAATATGTCCGTGAATGTCAGTGAATCGAAAGAGGTGAGAATTGAACCTAAACACCGTAGGTTCAAGTGCGTAGGAGTCTATGGATATACAGACTACGCCTCGGCTAACACTCTCCTACATAAACTGAAGTCATTGCCACATTTTCAGTCCTGTACTTTTAAAAGTATAGAATCTTTCAAATATTCAATTTTCACATTCAACTCTAAGGCTCTAGCACATAGAATACTTTACATGCGTCGCGTCAAAGTATGCGTTCACTGTGAAGTCCCTGAAGGAAGGGGATAACACAGTGAATACTTCAACGCACAGCTGATTTCATTTGACAGTCTCAAGTTTGAATTGAAACTTCAAGTTGTTTTGCTTATTTATGCACAATTAATTATGTATTTTAATATAAATACTCAATTATAAACATTCATTTATATTTTTATCTATTTTGAACGTTGCTTCAACGAGAACTAACACCCAAACTTGAACATACAATTCGCATTCTCTTGAAAAGTCACAATGTGATGATTGTCAACCCTGAAGGAGAGAGAAAAGTTAAAAGTTGAGCAAATACATCCATCGCGTGAGCGGCAGCGTTGGTCTATGTGCCACCTCCCATAAGAACACATGTATTTTATGTATCTGTCAAAGTATTCCTGACGCCCACGCGTGTAAAGTATTCTATGCGCCGGAGCCTTTAGGCTGTTCGGGAACGTCGCAAGCTACTTAACACTCCAGCAAACAAAAACAGGTTAGAACTGGTATTGGAGCCAGGACAGGAAAACATTGAGGGCAATAAAAAGACAGACGTCCAAGCAAAGAAAGACCGGAAACTCCTTTTATTGGGTCTTTCCCTCCTCATTGATTTATCAACATTGACTGTATGTCAAGCGCGAAAAACAATTGTACACAATTCTACAACAGTCACGAAGGTCTTAAACACTCCAAAAAATTGCATTAGACACGATCCCAGAAGAACCAAGGTCCAAGGAGGTCCTAAATCTAAACATGTCCGCCTAAGGTTTATATATATGTGCATGTAACTATGGACAATCAAACGAAACCATGGAACACCTACTAGTTGAGCGTTTAAATCTGACACCAACCAGATATAAAATAACGAACAGAAGCACCGTGTAATGCACAGACTATCAGGAAATTCTGTCTAGAAAGATCATAAAGAAAGTAGTCCCCTTTCTCATGAATAGATCGTGGTCGCTGTGCCAGTTGGTTGTTATAGTCACTCCCCATTATCTTCAATTTAATTCAAAAGTATTGAATATTCTTAATGCACAGCGATACTATTCGACTGGTAATTGAAATACATGAAATGTCATAAGAGCTCCGCAAACATCCAAACTTTCTCATTCAAAGTATCACTACGACAAGGTCCAGCTAATTCCAGCTAAATATGAATTTGAATAGCAACCATCAAATGTCAACCCAAAGTGTTAATTATTAAGCTCGGGCATCCTAAATGGGTCCATCCCACAATCTGACCCGGCTTGCCAATCTCATGAATAAACATTCCTTTCATCGGAGTGGGCATTGATGGCACTGTGCCCTCTACGATTAAATCATGCCCTCGGGGATGCACTTTGAGAACCAAATACAAAATTGATTACACCTCCGAACTAAGGGTTCGCAGCCATCTCCTGGGCTGACAATTATTCCATGAATAGAAAACAAGACTTAAATCAAAACTCAACGAACCACCACCCACGCACTCCCTCGCTCCGCACAAATTGAAGCCTCGAACAGAGGAGAGTTTCTGCGAAACTTTAAGTGCTACGTCCAACTTTGACTGCATTCCCGACGGTGCGGTTGGGGCGTACGATACCAGTAAGTCACTGTTGCTATGGAAATCCACTTTTATATTCCCAGCCACAGCCACTAAATCGATTTACCCAACGTCTCTGGGGATGTCCCGGATGAGCGTATACATAAATTCGTTAGGTTCCTGTAGCAACGGTGCGGTACGTGTCCGAATGTTCTTGGATTGTGTACATCATTGCGTGGCGTGGGGACGTATTGTGTCCATGTGTGGGCCTCCCAAGTTGGCAATTTGTTACCCGGCATTAGTTGTGGTTACTTCGTTTCTATTTGCAAGTTTCTATTTGCACTAAGCACAACCCGTGTCCACGAGCGCTTCGACAAAGCAAATACAAACTTGGCTTATCTCTTCGTACGGATGGGCACAATTTATTGGATCCGGTTGTGCACGAGTTATGTGTGTTCCAGTATCTGGCGATATGATCAAATAAAATCAATACCCTCACTTACCAGCTGTGCAAAGTCGCATGTCCTCGTCGTATCCGTCCGAACAATCGGGGGCACCATCGCAGAGGTACTGTATCGAAATGCAGTTTCCATCGCCGGGGCACTTGAATGGCTCGTACGGGTGGCATGCGTCTGAAAATGGAAAATGGAATATTTTGAATGGTTAATAACAGTTTGGTGAGTCGAAAGTTCATGCAATTTGCCGTGCTCGCGTCCACGCCATGGCATTGTGTGGAGACCGACCCGAGGGACTACTAACAGTCTACTGGGTTTATTACGAACTCCACACTTGTGCTCCACGTCACGGTCAGCGGGGCAAGGACAATGCATGTATGTCATGGGAATGGGAATGGGATTGGGCGTAGCACAGAAACAATTGCGACAAGTAGTAACTAGTCCCAGTTAGCCCAACAAGTTGGTCGGTGATTGGAAACTCGATGACAAACAAGATAAAATCGCGCTCCATCCAGAGTGCATTTCTGAGTAACTGGATTTGCAGGGAATACAAGGAAACCATATCACAGTTGCCTGTCGTCAGCGATGATCAACTACTCCCTCGTTACGCTCGACATCGATGTGTCCTTTGAAGCAAACATTTGTGACATGGTGCAGTTGCTTTGAAAACGTGGTAGAGGAGCTATTCGGTTCGTTTTTATGACGTATGTGGGTCATGTCAATGGGGATGTTTTTGAATAATTCATGCGACGCCCAAGATTCTGAGCGAGCGTACTCTAGATGGGAGAGGTAAGTCGGGTAGTTGATTTGACAGCTGGTGGAAAGGTAATTTTCAAAAGTCATTTTGAAGGCCTTGAGGAATCACTTCCTGTTGCAGGTTTTTTATTTTAAAGCTGAATAAGGAGTACCGTCAGGAGAACTTGCTCGTTGAACTTTGGTGTCTAGGTTCGATTCCTGGTACAACAAAAATAATTTTCATCCCACACGTTTTTCGAGTCACTGACAATACTGTCAAGAAATGCAGATCGACACCCACCACCTATTCGCCGCATATGACAGCGTGCATAGGGACGAGCTATACAACGCCATGTCTAGTTTTGACATTCTTGCCAAACTCGTCAGGTTGTGCAGGATGACGATGGAGAATTCTCGCTGCTCCATCAAGGTCGGTAACGAACTCACCGAGACCTTAAATATCAAAAAAGGTTTTAGACAAGGCGACGCGCTATCATGTGACTTTTTCAACATTATTCTTGAGAAGATCGTGTAGAACTCACACGCTTACACAAGAAGCACGATCTTCCAGAAGTCCGTACTACGCGGATGACATTGACGAGATTGGTCGAACACAGCGAGCCGTCAATGAAGCGTTTGCTGGTATTCAACCGGAGGCGGCCAAGATGGGTTTAGCGGTGAACGAGGGAAAAACGAAATATATGCTGTCATCGAGAAAGGACGCACAACATCGACGACTTGGCCAAAACGTCCCCATAGGCACCTATAATTTCGAGCTAGTGAAGAACTTCGTCTACCTCGGCTCGCAAGTGAACAGTACGAACAACACCAGTACGCAGAATTACTCTTGCCAATCGCTGTATCTTTGGTCTCAAGAGGCAATTGTAGTAGTAGAGTCCTCTCTCGAAGGACCAAGCTAACATTATACAACACCTTGATCATCCCTGTCCTGCTCTATGATGCGGAGGCATGGACAATCTCGACAGCGGATGAAGAAGCACTTGGTCTTTTCAAGAGAAAAATTCTGCGTTCAATCTTTGGTCCTTTCTGCGTTGATGGCTATTGGAGAAAAAGATTCAACCACGAATTGTACGGGCTGTACAGCGGCATGCGTCTAGTCAGGCGTCTACGGATTCAACGCCTAAGATGGCTGGGCCATGTAGAGCGCATGGACAAGACTGCTCCAGCCCGAAGAGTCTTCGACTCCGAACCAGTGGGACAACGCAATAGAGGACACCCACGGAACCGATGGCGCACCCAGGTGGAGAAGGACCTCAATCGACTTGGTGTGCGCAGTTGGAGACAGCTGGCTAAAGATCGTGCCGGCTGGAGAGGCTTACTGGTTGAGGCCCAGGCTCACCCCGGACTGTAGCGCCACCTGAAGAAGAAGAAGACAATACTCAAAAACCTGTCTGTATCGGAAAATCTACTCAAATATTGCCATTTGGAATCGGCATAAAACTGTTGTCCCTCGTGAGAGAACAAAAGCACTTACAATATGAGTGGTTGCTGTAGACGTTTCTTCGGGCTGTAGCGCCACGCATATTTTTATTAGGGTTTTCCATTTCCGGTTCGATTTTATCTCAGACCGTTGTTGTAATATTTAAAATTTATTTTCATATTGTTCTTAACTTGTCACCCTGTAAATTCATCAGCGAAGCAACATTGCTCCTAGTATAGTATACGAACAACCATTGCCCCCACTAAACGAAGAGGTACTGTAACATAATAAGATCTGAAAATATTCAGGTCTCGCCCAGAGCCTGATCACATTCTCTTCCATGGAGTGAAACCCCGTTCTACTCGAGAACTTAGTCTATATTTAGCAATGCGAACGTGTAACTACAGCTGCACCCATGACTCCACAGAAAGTTCATCCCCAAGCAAAGCAGGAAAAGTTTGCACCGTACTTTTCTTATTCTAACCGCGGGCTGAAACCTGATGATGCACCTCACCATCGCCCCGTGGGGGGAGATGATTCTAGCCACCGCCAAGTCGACTTTAATTTGCCTGAGTGTAACTGATACAATTTTGTTGAAATTCCAAATCTGACCTCAACCAGAACCAAAAGGAATTAAATCTGTGTCATGGGATTTTATTCGACGTTCCAAAACAATGGCTCCTTCCTGAAAACGTAATGGAATTTCGAATTTACATTGTTTCTGAACTTCTATAAATATCCACATAATTATGGAACTTTTTAATCGCTTAACTTTACGGCGAAGTACACTCATAAAGATGCGATAACACTTTAAGGGGATGTACTTTATGGTTCGGAAAAGGGTTCAAGTGGATGTATAAATTCAAAAGTCTTATCGTAACTCAGAGCAGCACTCGAAATAATCATTTGATAACTTGAATTCTATGACTATTGGTTGGGAGTTTTTTTTGTTGAGGTCATATTGGAATTTCCAAATTCAAATTTAATGTTCTTTTTTTTCAAATCGGCCGTGCGACTGAATGTCGACAAGGTAGATAGTTGCGTCAAAGAGGTTGAATGATACATTCAAATCAGATTGTGTTAAGGGATGGTTTTACATCCGTTTGCAGGAGAACATTTGGTGTTTTCGTTTTTAACGTTCAAGGCCACAGAGATAACAATGGTAGTACAAAGAAATATAAGATAAATAAAAGATGAATTAGTATTTAGTCCAAGAAATGGATCCAGACGGAGTTGATTAAAACCCATTTTCGTTAAAAATAGGAAACATAGAAGGCTTATGATTTTAACTTCACTGAAAGTAGAGTAGAGATGTTCCCTCGCAAAAGAATCCACAGCAACCTGGCGATCTCCGAACGGTCGAACCGCCAACCAAATCGACCATGTGTTCATTGACGCAAGGCATCCGTCAAATATCCTAGATGTGTGAACTTTCAGGGGGGCAAACGTCGACTCTGACCATTTCCTCGTAGCAGCAAAGTTCAGAGCTCGACTGTCCAATGTCTGAAAGCTGCGCCAGCCAACAAAGAGGAGTTTGACATTGGACGCCTGAGCACAGCCGAGATTGCCAGTGCCTACGAACAGCAACTGAGTCAGAGGCTCTGCAGTATGCCCACGACATACATCAAAGCTAACGAGATGTGCTTGCATTGCCGCTCGGCCAGCAAAAGAGGTAGCCGAAACCACCTTAGGCTAACTAGCACCAACGAGGAACCGTGGTATGATGGCAAGTGTGAGCAGAAGAAACATGCAACTAACGAGGCATACCAAAAGGTGCTGCAACGAAAAACTAGAGCAGCGGTAGGAGGAGTTAGAAGGGAGGAGATAAAACTTCTACGCCTGAAGAAGAGGTCTCTCGCAACCTCCCAGCTCAAGGAAAACAGCAGGGATTCGGGCCTTTTATAAAAAAGCAAAAAGCCTTGCCGCTGGCTTTAGGAAAGGCACCAATGCTCTTCGAAACTGTGAGAGATCGTGTACCGCGAAAGTAATCATGACCCGCAGGGAATAGTGAATGTGTGTAAGCAGTACTTTCAACAACTGCTTAACGGGCGTGAATAGAAGAGAGTGACATGGAATCAAGAAATCCCAATTCGAGTCGTTAAGTAGTCCTCCCACCTAGCTTTGAAGAAGTGCTCACATCCATGAGTTATTCAAACTATCGAATAAAACATTTCAATGGTTTTTTTATTGGATTGGATGAATGAACGATTTTCGGCTATCTAATAAATGAATAGTTTGCAACTATCGAACAAGTCGATAGTTCTAATTCAGTTAGCTTCAGTTTGTTGAGTCAATAAGTTTTTGTATTAAAGTCTATGTTTTGCCCGAGACAAAATAATCAAATACAAGAGTCCTTTTGAAGCTAACTTCAGTCGTGATTTTTTGCCAATTGTGCGGTGACGTGTATTGTGTTTATAGCCTTATTTGGATATTAATTTAAATAAAAGGTATGTGCATTAAGATTTACATCTTTTTTAGTACTCAGTATTTAACTTCAAATTAACAAGGTCAATTTAGAATTTTTGCAGATTTTTTTGGGCGATGAATTCATGGGAGTGTGGAAAAATAAGGGATGATTGCACTTTTAAAATCTTTGTCATTCGATATCGATTTAATATCAGAAGTTAAAGAGTTCCATAGTATAGCAGTATCAATAAAAAGTAAATGCGATGGATTTAAAAAGTTATGGCGATAAGTTATTAGATTAATTGACCTATTTGAGCGAGTAAAATTAAGCCTGTTAAACAAGTACTCCGGACTGCGACTGGGAATCAATTTGTGGAGGAAAATATAGTTTCTGGGCTCTAATCGCGTAAGGCGACAATCGTCTCGCGATAGCGCATCGACGATAGTTTCGCTTCATGTCAGCATAAAAAAAACGATAGCGTCTGAGTGATGTCGTTTTGTCTGCTTCGCGTAGACTGAAAACTGTCATTAACTAACGACTGAATTTTGGCGATACCTATTTCAGTATCGTCTCCTATTAAATGAGAACAAATTGTGTATACATATCTTGTTCTACCCCTTTTGAGACATTTTTAGAGTGATAGGTCGCATTTGTATTAGTTTTGTTCGCAAACTGAAATGGGAATGTGTTAGTGAAATTTGAGAGCAATGAGAGCACAGATGTCATTTTTACGTGAAAGTTAATATTTTCAGAGCACTCAAACTGTAACGATTGGCGAGACGATAGTGAGTGTCTTACGTGAAGCAAATCATTGACGATATCATCGAAGAGAATCAAAAGGACGATAGTCGTCTGAAAAGTTACACGATGAGAGCCCTGGCGTTAATGTACTCTTGGAGACTGCACCCCAGTAAGTCCCTGGCATAAGCAGAGATATGCTCATATCTGCGAATGCCATAAATATATTGAACTGCATCATTAAAAGTCAGCTGTTACTTGTGCATGGAGAGCGAGTCAGGATTACAATATATTAATTCACCGTAACTTATAAGAGGCAGTTACAAGTTTTTTGCGTGTGGCTTGCGGAGTGTAATAAGCATTGGGCCATTGTTTACGGAGGCAGCCACAGATGCGATCACCAATCATATTGATATGATCATATCCAGATAGGTCTTTGCTTATTAAATATCCAAGACTCGTTGTTTTTCACCGGTTTTAATTTTATAGGAACCAAGATATAAGTAAGAATTGAAAAAAAAAATTTTTAAAAAAAAGTGTTCAATATGATTTGCTTTGTATGCAAAATAGAAGTGGCTACTATTGATTTGCTCATTGTACATTTAAAAAAGGGACATTACTTAGGTACACACAGCTGTGTTCAAAATAATAGTAGTGCACTTTTAATTTGCATATTCCAAGAAATTCCAATTCCAATTCCAATTTTATATTTTCATATCCCATTCAATCCCAAGCAATTGCAAGTAAATTTTGTTATATTTTCCCTGAATGCAGTCTGCAGAAACGTATAACGGTAATTGACAAAACAAATACTGATAATATTTTCCACTGCGTTTCGGTTGTAGTATCAATCAGTCGTTAAAGGTTCGTCGAAGTGCTTTTCCAGCTGTTCAAAAAAAATAGTAGTGTGCTAATTAACTGACTTAAAACTTGATAAACAATTAAATTTAAAGGTAGAAACATAAAAATGAATATTTTTAATTTAGATTGTATTAAAATCTTCAACTTTTAATTAAACAGTGGGCCGCAATAAACATTGCACAGAGCAGGAAAGAAGATTAATTTTAAAGTTAAGAGCAAATGGAAAAACGTATAAAGAGTAAACGTATATACAGTATACACAGCCCCAATGATTGCCAACGCAATTAAGCACCATTCTGAGCCCGAAACTCGTGGACGAAAAAAAGACATCAGAATTGGAGGACAGGCGAATTGTAAGATACAGCAAGACGTAACCCCCTGCAACTTCAAATCTCATCCAAAAAGATTTGGGGCTAAGTATTAGTGCTGTCACAGTCCGCAGGCGGCTGTTAAATGAGGGCTATACGTTTGGAGTCCTCGCAAGGTACCATTACTCTCTAAAAAGCACATAGCAGCTCGGATAGCTTTTACCAAAGAACACATCACCTGGCCTGTGGAAAAATGGCGCAATATATTATGGCCTGATGAGAGCAAAATTGTTCTTTTTGGAGGATGTGGGTCCCGTCAATATGTTCGCCGTCCTACAAACACGGAATATCGCCCTCAATACACTTTAAAGACCATAAAACACGGTGGTTCAAATTGGGGCTGTTTTTCCTATCAAGGTGTTGGGCATATCCATCTCATTTCTGGAATCATGAACCAGACTGTATATGTTGATATTCTTGCTAGGGTAATGTTGCCTTAGGCAGAATATGAAATGCCATTAATCTGGGCCTTTCAGAAAGATAATGACCCGTCGACTCCTACGCAGAGAGTGCCAGGTTCGATAACCGAATTTACCACCTTTGATAATTCACGGCTCCACCTCTTTCGAGTCATTGACAATGCTCAAAGAGTATTCCTGTCTAGAAAAAGCTTCTCAACTTCGCCGTTCGGAGTCGGCATTAAACTGTAGGTCCCTTCCACGCGTGAAAGAACAATAGCACGCACAACACACGTGGTTGCTGAGAAACTAGGCCCAGGTCCACCTTGGACTATCGCGCCACCCATATTATTATTATTAATGACCCGAAACATACCAACAAAAAAGCCAAGGAATGGTTTCGGGTCAATGGGGTTAACGTTATGGTGTGGCTCGCACAGTCACCAGACCTTAACCCCATAGGCTTAAAGAGAACAGTGGCGAACGCAAAGCCAACCAATAATAGACAACTTTGGCAAGTAGTGCAAAGCGCGTGGCAGAATATGACAACCAAGAGATGCAAGGATTTGGTGGACCCCATGCCACGTCTATGCAAATCAGTGCTAAAGAATAAGGGATTTACAACCAAGTATTAAGGTTATCTTTTATCTAAGACTCATTTTTTGTTTAATGTTTAATAAATTTTGTTTTTTTAGTTTTAATCAAAAGTACTTTTATTTTGAACAGGAAAATTTAGTGTGTAGTTTTTTGTTGCTTTATATTTTTAATTTCCAAGCTATAAATGTTGTCAATTAAGAATGAAATTTTTGTTAAAATACACCTTTTATATCTGAATAGAAAGAATAAAAACATTGTATGTACATGAAATTCAAAAATAAGTTGTTGTCATTCGACAAAGCTTTGGAAACCAATATAACTAGGCGCGCCACTATTATTTTAAACACAACTTTACAGTACACTCAGATGTAACGAAGACTCTTGAACACAAGCACTTCAAAATTTAGACAGTTATAAAAAAATCATATAAAATATTCATGAAAAATTAAATCCCTAACCTACTGGATCCAGTTATACCTAAACAAAAACAGCTGCTGTCTTGGATGGGACTTAAGGCGAACGATTTCTCTTCGGCAGGCAAGCACACACAATGGCAGAATAGATAGAGATATAGGCAGTGTTAAGGAGTGTAAGGATAAGTGTAAGGATCTCCTTTCTTGTGGATCCCTAATGGACACTAATAAGACGGAAAAGATGGTCTTCGGATACGAGCCTCCCGGTTCCGGACGGAGACAAGGATCGAACGTCCGGCTTAAAGCCCATGTGATCGCTGAAGCTAGACAGTTTAGACTTGATGGCTGGAAGCAGCATGCCCGCGCGTAGTCAGACTCTATGTGGGTCGGTAAGTTTTCTTGAAACGCACTATCTACACTCGGTGGGAGGTTTTGTCATATGATAATCTTTTGGAGAACTGCATCGTGAATTATTTATCCTGTGTGTTAAGATTCAACCAAGAATTTCTGCGTATTTATGTCTAGTCAGCCACTAGTTGAACTTCCATCAAACCTAACTTTTTCCATGTTTGACTTTCAGGGTCTGCCAGTAGATATTGACTTGGCACAGCGAAGTAGATGAAACAAATTAGGTCCAGTTCAAACAATGTCCAACTTAACAGAAGTGTACACAACTGGAGACAACAAGGAATCGTATCAACTGGACAGATGAGTGTGGAAGTTTAGTCCCGAGACCACTCAATGCCAGAAAGGAGAAGCTATCACCTCTTCACTTGACAGTCGGTATCGTTTGCTCTTAAACGGTTAACTACACTCTACAGAGTACGAATGTTAAAAGCACATTCCCTGGCTAAATCCCCCAGCACATCCAATCAAGAGAAGTGTAACCTTCCCTTCAAATGATATAGTCTTACATAAAAGATGCCCCCATTAACTGGTTTATGAAACAATGTTAAACTAATAAGTGACAAGAGACTCGCTCGCGATTCCCTTCCAGGTCATTTGAAGATTAGCTTATGTTCCGTCCCCGTGCAGCTTTACTTACAATAAAAATAATACACTCTTCCTATCCTTCGGGTCACTTGGCATTGACTTCGTTTCCGCATGACTGTCGGGGGTAGGCAAGCACCCATCCACGTCCACCTTTAGGTTAGTGGATTTGCGTGTAATGTATTATTACTATGCAAATGTCAACACTTTTAATATCAATTTAAACGTTAAACACGATTATCGTCATCTATTCGATATGCCATGGTACGACCGGCTGTTTCCAAGCCCCTGTTTTTATTCCAGCACTCCTCCTTCGGCCTTCGTTGTTCATAAGGACACCGAAACGGGGGAAAGGCTGGGCGTGAAAAAAACAATTTGTATCCGATGGCATACGCTTGATAATGGCCGACTTCAGTCTGTGAAATGTGCAATTGAGTATTCCACAAAACGGGCTCCAAGGAGGTCGAAATGACTGTCACCTTATAGGTTACCCTACCCACAAACACAGACACACTCACACAGGTAGTGACAGACAATAAAGGAGACCCAGAACTCCGGTGACAATAGACAGTCCGCCACACAATGGTATTGAATTCGCAATTTCAGAGCAATATCAAAGTAGTTAGGGCAACGACAACAACGACGGTGCGCCCTTGACAACAGAAAGTTGGTACCGTCGACATTCACATCAACGATGAAATGAGAGCACAAAAAGGACACGATTCAAAAGGACTCAAGCGCTCGCATAATGAAATGGAACTGAACTGAAAAGCGAGCACCACATTGGCACTCCGGCACTCCGGCGAAATAGTATTGCTTTCAGTTAAATGTTATTCCTCGTGCAAGGAGTATTGATTTTATGCCCTCATTAAATTTCATTCGATGGATGGTTGATAATGGCTCTCTGGAACTTCGAGTAGTGGCTGTTGTTGTTGTCTGAAGCGCAAATATCCGTCGCTGGATAATTGCATCCGATTAAAGTTTAAACCGCACAGCTGGGTCGAATATTCACGACAAACCCCGTCGAATGCATTAAGAGACGCAATTACGGTAGTTTTCGCAAAACTTTCAAGGGAATAAATTAAATGAGGAGTCATTCATTGTCCTTGCCCTTGTCGGAAGTCACTGTGCGACAGTGTACGCTCGGCTGAGTGCCTCGCGGAGTGACAACTTTCGGTCGCATTTGTTCTCATTCTTTGTACAATGTTTGGTTTGCTGAAGAAAACTTTAATTATTTTGTCCAAGCTGAGCGCACTAATGACACTATCATTTGACTTTGTTCCCGTGACTGTTTCGCATTATGCTCTCGTGCTTAGTTACGGGATATGAGGTGAAACAAGAAAGTTGGAAGAGGAGGTCGTTAAGGACAGGAATCAGCCATCCATCTGGCGGTTAGCTCTCGAGGTCATCCTTGGAGAATGGCAAGATTGGATTGAATTCATCACTTAAATTTGGGGAACGTTTTAAGTGTTTAACGGTCTCTTACTGGGAATGATGCCATTTCGCTAAGCGCACGCATTTCAGCGCCAACTCCTGGTTCATGGAGGAGATCTCATCTCACATCAATTCATCTAAGCAGTAACAATTGTGCCTCGAGAGAAAACTAAAATGTGGAACGCAGCAATTGTGGATTTCATGGCCTGTTGAACTGCTTGGGTGCTTGAAGAAATTAAAACGACTTGTTGACATTTGAAAATGTCTTAAAAACTACTAAAGCATAAGCAATTAGCTTTAAGTGAACTGCTTTGGTCGCCGTCAAACAGAAACCACGACCAATCCCCTTGACATCTCCTTATTATACCGTTAAACTGCTTTGAACGACTTTACAGTTTGCAAGCTAATTGATTAATGACGAACACAGACAATATTGTATCATAAATCGTTTAAGTCAAATTTAAATTGCATTTGACATCGACCTTGGCCGCTTAAGGGTAAAATAATACGTGTGAACTAAATCACTCAGATCGTTTTCTGAATCTATTTAAACTGATTCCATGAATATCTTCATCAGACAGTTTGGATTGATATGGCAGACTTGGGGTTTTCTAGGAAAATTTCAGTAAACCACGTGACATTAGTAGTATGCTAGGCAAAAATGAAGTATTACAGAGATGCCCGACTTCTACCTCTCTTTCTCCTTAAGATTTTTGACAGCTAATGCTTATAACGTATTCATAAACAAATTTGACCAATCTGAGGACGGCATTTCCGTTATTTCGTGAATAACCGTCAAAAATTCATGTCAAAAAGGCACTAAAATTCGTACTTTATTTCTGATGCTAGGTCTGCTAGCGTTAGGTCTCATAGATGACAAAACAGAAAACTCGCACTCCCACCTAAGACTTCGCATGACGGACCGATGTAATATACCATTCTAGATACGAATGAGAAGGCGGACGTTTCGTTCTGATGTAGGGAATGTCGATATAGAACGGTTCAGGGTCAACTGAGTTGGGGTTCCAGGTATAGATACATCCTGGGGAACAAGAAGACCAGTGATGGGACTTCTACCACTTAAGTGGTATTTCTACCACTTTTTCCAATGTTGAAAAACCTACAAACCGTAAATCTAAATCTACCACATTTTGCCCATTGCTCATCATATCCCTAGCATTGTTCCGATTCGAGCTTCTCAATTGCTACTAGCTTTTGTGAGAATTTTAAAGAGCATACTGTTCTTTTGCATATATCACAACAACCGCGTATTAAAAGGAGAAGTCCGAAGCTATAAAACTATTTATAAGTGAATATAATGCTATGACCGGTGTTCAATCGACGGAAGAGAAAATTGAAAAGAGGCTAAATAATTGTAAGGCAGCGGTTAAAAGAAGGCAGACCTTAGCAAAATGGGAAATAAACCCACACAGCCCAAGCAATAGGATCTAACTTCCTGTATATGTCTTAAATGCAGATGAAAACCATTTATCTCTTATATACCTGGTACGTATTGCTTTATAAAGATAATTATTATAATTTTGTAACATCATTGTATATGGAACCTATACCACTATCATCAAACGATTTATTTTTTAGTAGTTCCTAACGTCGCCTGGAAGGCCAACCTTCCTTTTTCACGAAAGTAAAACAATCTTATTGCACTCTGAGAATGGGAGAGAAATGGAATATTGACTGAGAGATGAGCAGAAATGAAGTATTACAGAGATAACCGACTTCACAGCTGACTGCCCCCTAGTCCATCGACGAATTTGAGTCCTTTTTTGACGGATATTCATTCATTTTTGACGGTTATTCACGAGTTAACGTAAATGCCGTCCTCTGATTGCTCAATTTGCTTTAAGAACACGTTATAAAAAATAGTTGTCAAAAGTCTTAAGGGGAAAGAGAGGCAGAAGTCGGGCATTTCTGTAATACTTCATTTCTCGTGATGAATGAAAAGAAGAAAATACCCGATTTTGCCCTTCCATTCCTATCAGTGAGGGACTTCTACCACTTTTTCCAATATTGAAAAACCTTTGACCATTGCTCATCATATACCTAGCTTTGTTCTGATTACGTATTAAGATTCCAAAATAATTTGGTCTGTTAGACGCTAAAATTAAAATTTTAAAATACCCAGATCCAAAATGGTTGTCTTTTGAACAAGGCCACAACTTATGGGACTTATGGGATTTGTTTCCACAAAACACAGTGAATATTGAAGATAGAGAGAGAAAAATATAGGCGATTGAAAAACAATAGAAACGACTGATGATGACAATGTGCCTTAATGGAATCTATTTCGTATTATTAAAGACGGTATGAAAAACTATCCCTACAATCTCTGCAATGTGTTGCATAAAACATGTTTAAAATTTTTTGTTTACGGTACCTTGTCCTACCCCCTACGTTATTTTGCGCAACAGTAAATTCGAATCAACGAAAGGGACAAAGTGAATAGGTTTTCTTCGATATACAGAGGTTTTTTCATTGGACTATGAGGATGCTTGTTCTATGCAACGCCATGTCTAGTTTTGACATTCCTGCCAAACTCGTCAAGTTGTGCAGGATGACGATGGAGAACTCTCGCTGCTCCATCAAGGTCGGTAACGAGCACCGAGACCTACAATGTCAACAAATGTTTTAAACAAGGCGACGCGCTGTCATGTGACTTCTTTAACATCATCCTGGAGAAGATTGTGCAAGACTCACACGCCAACACTAGAGGCACGATCTTCCAAAAGTCCGTACAACTGTTAGCATACGCGGATGACATTGACGTGATTTGCAGAACACAGCAAGCCATTTGCCAGGCGTTTGCTGGTATTGAGGTGGAAGCGGCTAAAATGGGTCTAGCGGTGAATGAGGATAAATTGAAGTATATGCTGTCATCAAGAAAGGATACACAACATCGACGTCTGGGACAGAGCGTCACAATGGGAAGCTATAACTTCGAGGTAGTCAAGGACTTCGTCTACCTCGGCTCCGCAGTAAACAGTACAAACAACATCAGTACCGAGATCAAACGCAGAGTAACTCTTGCCAACCGCTGTTTCTATGGGCTCAAGAGGCTATTGAGTAGTAGAGCCATATCTCGAAGGACCAAGCTGACTTTATACAAGACCTTGATCATCCCAGTCCTGCTGTACGGTGCGGAGGCATGGACAATCTCAAAAGCGGACGAGGAAGTCCTTGGTCTCTTCGAGAGAAAAGCTCTGCGTGCGATTTTTGGTTCTGTTTGCGTTGACGGTTTCTGGAGGAGAAGATTCAACCACGAATTATACGGGCTGTACAGCAACATGAGTCTAGTCAGGCGTCTTCGGGTCCAACGCCTAAGATGGCTAGGCTATATAGAGCGTCTGGATAACTCAGCTCCCGCCCGAAGAGTCTTCGACTCCGAAACCATGGGACAACGCAACAGAGGACGTCCGCGTTTAAAGCGGCGCACCCACTTGGAGAAGGATCTCAACCAACATGGCGTGTGAAATTGAAGACATCAAGCCAGAGACTGTGCTAGTTGGAGAGGCTTGTTGGTTGAGGCCCAGGACTGTAGCGCCAAATAAAGAAGAAGAAGAAGTAGTTTCGAATATCGCTTATATTTAATCATGCACCAAAAGCAATCTCTTCCCTGAACTTACGTCTAAGGTCAATTCACATGATATAATTATCATATTCCTCTTATTAGCTTCAACAGGAACAAATCTCTAATGCCGACTTCTCTTCATTTGGTTGTATTTTAAGTGAATTCTAACAATTAATAGTTCGCAACTCCATCATCATCATCTCTCATTTTTCACTTTACCTCCAAGCATGAAAATACACGCCACGTTACGAACAACGTCTCTAATGCAAGCTTGTAAAATAATGTATTCAAAATGTAGACCGATCACAAGAATAATAAAAGAGGATAAATGGAAAAGGAAAATAAAATAAATACGTTCAGCCCAGTTCCAGAGCAGAAAAATCGATTTTCTTCTTTCTTCACTCACATCGTTTGCAAACAAAAATACGATAAAAAAGCAATATACCTGCAGAAAGGAATTAACAGGAACCAAAATAAAGAGACCATTACTCAATTCTCTGAAAAGTTAAGTCGTCGGGTGATTTTGCTTAAAGGCCAATATATAAGCCGGTTTTCAAATTCTTTGCGAAGACTTTACGGATAAACACGAGCTTTTTCTCGCTTAAATTTATTCATAATGCCTTGAAGATTTTTTTGGGAGCACAATCTTGTCAATATTTTGTGTATTACTTGAATTATGGCAATTTGACTGAATATAAAGGATCCACATTGGCGATGGATGGAAGAACAAGAAGGGTGGCAAGAAAAACTTAAGTGAAAACATCAAAATCGGTTGGAGGGAATGTATGATGTAGGAATGTATGCTTATTAAATTTCATTCTTTCTGTGACGTCTGAAGGATTTATTAAAAAAAGTACGAACTACGAAAACTTTGCTGATGTACATAGAAGATGGGCGCACATCGCCGCACAATGAAGCAACTTGTAGGGCACAGCTGGAATGGAATGAAAACCCCCGGCGCGGCAATAACTTGGCCAAACTTCAGCTCCGATAAAAAACTTAACTTACTTTGGCTTCACAGTAGATTAGTAGACGTGGTGGTTTCAGAAAATGTTGCGGATACATCCCATTAGCTCAGTGGTGTCGAAATTTGTTCCTAAGAAATTATACACGCACGGGACGGTAGAAGTGTGCAAAAACAGGACTGCTTATACAATCTTGCGCAAGTTTGCGAATTAGAGACTTTACTTAAGTCCTTGAAATATTACTTGGCAAAGAACACAGTACCTAATACTTGTTTGCGCTGGGCTGGGGACATATGAAGTAGAAGACCACCAACTGAACGGGCAGTACAGTGGGATGAGTCTACGATTATGGTTCCAATGCCGAAGGTGGCTAGGTCATGTAGGGTATAAGTTGGCTCTGCCCCCAAAAATTTTGTGACTCCGAACAGAGATCTGGAGGAAGATCTCAATCGACGAAGCTAGATTTGCTGTTGGCTGGAGGGTTCTGTTGGTTGAGGACCAGATCAACGCCAGAACATACCGTCATAGAAAAAAGCGAGAATATAAAGGGTGGACCCGATGAGACCCGGGTCCGAACTTCCACCGAAGCCACTTGTGTTGTGCGTGCTATTGTTCTATAAACAGTAGATAGGACCTACACTTTAATGCCGACTCCCAACGGCCAAGTTGAGAGCCTTTTTTATTTAGACAAGAATAGTCTTTGAGCATTGTCAGCGACTCGAAAGAGGTGGACCCGCGTATATACGGAAGTTGTTAAATTCGGAGATTGAACCCAGGACCCAGTAGTCGATTTATGGTCATTAGCTGGACTCAATTCAAATTTTATTTGTCTTATTTTGTTCGATTAGAACTGTGTCTTTAAGCCATGTTCGGGTTCTAATCATCCTTCTAGTGACTTTTTATTGTACTTTTTGTAAAGGTTGGATATAGACTTTTTTCTATATTCGCGGTATGCTATATTCAGTTTTATTCAGAAGGGTTATTGTTAATATTATCTTCACGTTCCTTTGCGTGGTGGGGAGCGGATTAATACCTTTAAGTGAAGAAAAGAGCATGTTGCGCTGCGTTTCGGTACCTACATCATTAAAAGGTAATAATCCAAAAGTCGCTATGAGAACTGAGTCTTAATTACTATATTAATAAAACTGCACTCAATTTAGTGAGTCGCCGTGGCATAGTGGGTAAGTGCGTCGACTCCTACGTAGAGGGTGCCAGGTTCGAATCCCCAATCTACCAACTTTCATAATTCACGGCTTCCACCTCTTTCGAGTCACTGACAATGCTCAAAGAGTATTCCTGTCTAGAAAAGGCTTCTCAAACTTTGCCGTTCGGAGTTGGCATAAAAGTGTAGGTCCCTTCCACTCGTGAAAGGAACAATAGCACGCACAACTCGAGTGGTTGCTGAGAATGCTGTGAAGCTAGGCCCAGGTCCACCTCGGACTGTCGCGCCACTAATATTATTATTATTACACTCAGCTTAAAAGTATTAATTTGGCATATTTGCTTCAAATACATATCATCATTTTCAACACTAAGAAAAACTCTTTATCCGCGAAAACCAAACTCGAGAGTAAGAAAAGATTTATACCTTCAATTGAAATGCTTAGCATTGCTAAAGTAAGGAATTAAAAAGCGTTTGTTTTTTGTTTCTTGTTAATTAAGTATTTGACTTCTAGCCTAGCGGTACCTTTTCTGATTTGTTTCCCTCATGTTGTTCTAAATGTACCACAGTGCGTTTTGCCCAAGTTATTATTGACGTAAGACTTGGAAACTATTTGGAATGAGGACGAAACTGGACTGCCTGGTGGTAACCACGTTCTTAATGACCAAGAAATACTTCAACCGAATATACCCAAGCATAGAATAACATTACTGTTCATATGTAATACTAAAGGCTTAAATTTTTCCATAGGTAAATTCTACCAATCTATGTGTTTTCGGAAGAAACAAAGCCCGGTTCCTTACAAATTCAACAAAAAGAGTTGGATGACAATTGCCTTTTGGTCTGAAATACTCAGAGAATGATGTTGCCACAAGTTGGATTTTATGCCAGAGAATATCAAAATTCAATTGTTACTAGCTAGCACAAAGAGTCTTATCCAACCATTGGATCAACGTAGGCACCTTTACACGAATAAACGTTTTAAACACCATTTTTTTAATTGTTTTGCAAGAAAACAAGTCCTAACTTTGGAATTCGGTTATCAGTCTTTTCCCGAGAGGTGAACTTGCTGAATGCTCTGCAAAATAGTGAAATGATGTTGGTGGCTAGCGAATAATTCAGAGGTGGATCAGAAAGGCTGGAATTTTCAAAAGCAACGAATAAAATTAAAGTAAGTAGGAGCAAACTACAATTTTTCCACACATATCTATTTACATAAATGCAAAGCCTTCAAGTCCGATTTTTTGATTTTTACTGTTTTAGATTTCATTGAACATATGTACTTGAAGTGTTCAATTAAGAATTTGAAGGTGAAGGTGCTCAACGTAAAAGATACAATACTTAATGAATTAAGATACGGTGAAGAAGTAGGTCACGATGAATTCGAAGAAGAACAGCAAGGCTTAGCGCCACTTCAAATAAGAGCCGAAGCTTTGCGTGCCTTTTAAATTGTATCCAGATAGCAGTAAAGATTGTATTCATAAGAAGAAGTGCAACAGTAGATACAGTACATTATCGATTATCGCAACTATTAGAAACGGGGGTAGTTGCATGTATCGAGGTTCTCTCTACTTGAAAAGTTGCAATTACCTTAAAATTTAGCTGTTGCGAAAATAGAGGAATTGTGTGAATCGAGAGTTGCGTTAATCGAGAACGTACTGTATATAATCATATCTACTCTTAGTTACAAAAGTGTACGGACACTAGAAGTTCTATTGAACCAACGTACATTTTAAAACAAAGTAAAATAAAAAAAAAATATTATTTTGCCTTAGACAATATAAATAATTTAAAGCTCTTTTTGTTTATTGTTTTAGTTGTCAGACGTCCCTTGATGTTCTCAGTGCGGGACCGTGAAAAATAGTCTCATGAAATGGCCCGATTTCAACTTGTTCAAAATTGTACTGTATATATATACGGTCGAACTTCGATAACTCGAATATTTGATAACTCGAATGAAATTGGTTGGCAATAGTACCAAGACTGAAATTTACATGTAATTTGACTTCGATAACTCGAGCTTCGGTTACTCGAATGTCTTGATAACTCGAACAGATTATTTGGCGTCACCTTCGATAAGTCGAATTCTGAAGAGAAATGGACGAATTCTTCGTATTCTACAAGTTAGTTTTATTAGGAATCGCTTTCGAGGCACTGCGTTTGTATGTTCCTTTGACCCAGTATACACGAATCGTGATTTTTGTAAAAGGGGGGGAAGAAAATGAAATTCTAATGATTTTCAGAACGCCCAAACGAAAGGAAAAAAGGGAAAAAATTCAGCAGATGGAATGTGAAGCTTGAAAAAATACCAGAAATATACAAGGTGTTACGTATGATGATTGTCTGCAGGTGGATGACGATATTCTTACTTTGGAGTTTCCCACAGATGAAGAGATTGTCAAATCGGAATCTTCTCAATCGACAATAACGATGACAGCGGCAGTGATGTACTAGGGAAAGACTTGGCGAAAAACCTTCAAACGAGTTGGTTGCAAATTTCCGCTCTTCAGTCATGTGTAACACGTTTTTTTAAATTATAATTGATGATGAGGTGTTTGAAAATACTTGTTAATTTTTGTTTTTGCCCGTGTTTCTCCTGCTGCGGATTTTTTGAAATGTGGCATCCCTAAAACACAGCTAGTAGTTTTGTGCTCATTGCGGTTGAAATGTTTGAATTAGTTGAGGCCATCTTTCAATAGAGTGTGTTCATTAATAGCTACATACACTTAAAGGAGGCAAGTTGATTACAATTTTGTCTGGATGCAAAATCATACAAATTGAGTACTCTGTAAGGCAATGGACACTAGCATATATACTCGCTGACTACCTCCATACAATGGGTGGTGTGAATAAAAACTGAGTGTGAGCATTTCCTCAGTATTTTGGAGTAAATGTTGTGTGAATAACAATGCATTTCGTTAAGTTTAACGAATCCTCTCTCAGATATTTTGACAGCTGAGTCTTTCCTCCGTTTCGGTGTGAATAAAGATGGAATATGCTCAGATATCGCTTCTGAAAGTTGAGTGTGCATAGGAGGTGACTTCAAGGCGGAAAAAAGTGAAAACAATTTAAAATAATGGACAATACTGCGTCGGAAGAGGAATACTTTGATCGGATTAAACCTTAATCCTAAAAAAAGGAAATCTTGAAAGGACGATGACGATTTCATCAAGTGTTTGAAATTTTATTCGTGCTTGCTGGGAAAAAGTCAGACGAGAAGAGTAAACTGAGTTGAAAGCTATGAAAGAAAAAATAAAAAAAATCAATGGGTTTAACTTGAACATCTCGCAATTGAAGAAAAAAGATGATAACACGAAGGCCCGCGTCAAATCAAAAGACGGGCAATCTTCCCATTACGTTAAAAGAACAAAAAACAATCAAAGGTATGACACCACCACGGGTTTCTACAGGAATATCGGAAAGGAAATGAGTACTTAACCATTCCATGTGATCAAACTCGAACACGTTCTTGAAATTATCGGCTGCGTCCCCGAAAAGACATGAGTTATAATTCTTTGTTTTTCGTGTTTGCAAGTTTAAAAACGTTATTGCATATATTTTGCACCCACCTTTACCCGACTTTGCACTCATCCTTAAACGCCAAGAACCCTAGTTTTAAAACGTCAACTGAAGGGAGGGTACCTACTTTGAGGCAATTTTTTATTCACACCAAATTGAGTAGTTCCTTTACGAACATACTCGACTCATGTGTTTTTACTCGGAATGTTTTCTGAGTTTTTAGTCACACCACACACTAGCTCTTCACTTGAGTACAGCGAATCCTTAATGATGTTTTCGGCGTAACTGTGTCGCATAATACCATACGTACATCTGTCCAAACGAAACACATGACTAAAAAGGTGCAATAAAACCCGCGAATGGGAACACTTCGTAATCAGACCACCCACGAATCGCACTACAATTCATGCATTTCCTTCCTGTGTTTTTCCAGAGAAATTACCCTCCATGAATGACCGGGACATTTGGTATTCAGAGCATGGACCACTGCTGCGCCATGCACATGAATGGCCATCTGGCTAATGGGGTCATTTAGAATTGCAGTTGTCTGCATTAGGCGATTCCCAGCGTGTTGTTGACTGATCAATTTGCTAGTTATGTGTGTTTACGTTTAGACGAGGCCGACCTTTGAATTGCTTCGTAAGATATGGAAATGAAACAATTACTGTGCCAATGAAACTTAATCAAAGTTGAATTGAGTCGGAGGCGGCCAAAGTGGGTTTGGCGGTTAGCGAAACCCAAACGCTGTCTTCATGGACGCACACGATCTACGAATTGGCCACATACTCTTTTTTTCAATTCAGTTTAATATTTATGTCGTTTCAATTTAACTTTACATTACATTGGTTTATCTGCAAAGCCGGTGGGACTTGTGTGCAAAAGGCTGTTTGAAATGATTTATCATGGTTTTGTTCATTGTTGAGTTCATATAAAACATTTTATACAGGAAGTTAACGCACATAAATAGAGTTTGGCATCATTTTAATTTAACAATAAAAGAATTACATTTACACAATATTTATGTTTTTTATAAATGCATATAAATTCTTTATATTCCTTGGCTTCCTTCATAAATTCTTTTCTTGAAAGGAGAGGAGTTTATTAATTTGTATTGAAAATCTTGAAACATGGTCTCGTTTTCTTCAATTGGAGATGAACCTAGCGATATTATTGTAAACTAAAATTTGCTTTTACATACTCTTATAATCAGGCTTGCAGAATATCTCACAGCCATATAACAACACCGGTAGAAGTAGGAATTTTGCTAACAACAACTTTATCTTCATTGGCCGAAAATGCTGCGTGACCCAGAGTCTACAAAGTCCACCGTAAACCTTACCAATAGTTGTATTAATATGATTATGCCAATACATTGTACGATTGAAGATTATTCAAAGATTTCAATGGGAATACCATTGAGAAGAAGATGAGCTAAACTAGAAAGGTCGAAAGCCTTATTATATATAACAACTACCTTCGACTAATTCGGATTAAGACGCGGGTCTTCTCTTAATGACTAATCATAAATTCAAGATAAATCATCGTTCATATAATTAATTGCAATATTCATTTCATTAAGCGGTCGACTTAGAAAGAGTTGAACGTCGTCCGCATACATGTGAATTGTACAATATTTAATAATTTCAGACAAATCATTTACGTATAGTGAAAATAACGTTGGACTAAGAGCTGATGCAGAAGTTCTTGGTTTTTACGAGAGAAAAGTCCGTTCAATCTTTGGTCTTTCTTGGTTGACGACATTTGGAGAAGAAGATTCAACGGGCTTTACAGCGACATGAGTCTAGTCAGGCGTCTACGTATGCCACGCCTAAGATGACTAGGGTATGTAGGCCGCATGCTCCTTTGACTCCGCACCAGTGGGACATCGCAATAGAGGCCTCCCACGACACTGATGGCACACTCAAGTGGTGAAGGACCTCAATCAATTTGGCGTGCGAAATTGGAGGCAGCTGGCTACAAATCTTGCCAGTGAGAGAGGCTTGTTAGCTTCGGCTCAGGTCCACCCGAACTGTAGCCCTAGCAGAGGATAAAGAAGATATTGGACCGACCGCCTGAAACCGCCGGCGAAGACTAGGGAGGATTTGAATGATGCACTATCCGTAAATTATGGCATGAGTGTATCTTCAAAATAAAGCAATTTGATCCGAAACAAATGCAAAGGAATCATTTTTGGATAGTGCCACACCATCTCATATCAGGATCAAGTCACCACTCGCCACCGTGTTAACCTAAATTAACACGATATTTTCAACCCCAACTGTTTCAAAGGAAGCTCAATAATTGGTTTATACTCCACTACTTTGTCAGTAAAGCCTACCAAGAGGTGTATTTTCATTGAGTTGCTATTGCATATAAATATATTTAAAGGGAGAGAGACAACTTCGCGATATGATGCGGTCGTCAAATAAATGATTCAATAAACTGAGTGTGTCGCATGATGTGTGGCGTGTTTGGTCCACGAAAACGCCAGTGTTCATTGATATACGAGTAGTCCGCTTGCTACATAAAAGAATCTGTTCGGATCCTTCCTTGCAGAAGCATTACGATGAGCACGATGATTCCAGCTACTCATAAAGCACACCAGACAATGGCTTATTCGTCGTATACCGGTGACTCCATAAAGTATTGTTGATTACCTTCACTTCAGATTGGCTATTTTGTTTATTGACGTATATATTCCACCAAATGGACGAACAGGAAATTGACAAGAAACCTGCTACCACACCTAACTCCTGAAAAAAGACACTAGGTAGGGGAAGATGTGCACTGGATATACACAGATGACATCAATTGTGATCCACAGCGTCAATGGCTTCTGGATTGAGATAGACTACGTTAAGAAAATTGGTAGAATACAGATAACACGACATAAATAATTAACTCGCGGTTGAGCGAAAAAAAAATATTTATTTTATTAAAAAAAAAGTACCGAACTCTTACACTGCTGCTTACTAACTAACAATTTTTCCATTCCCATTTCCCGAGCTCAGTTCTCACCTGAATTACTAAACTGCAATCTAAGCGAATTCACCGATGCGCGTGCAAGTTGAAAAAACGGTGCGCGTGTTCGTCTTGCGGATCGGATATCATTGCAAAGAATTAGGCAGAGAGAATATGGAGCGATTTTGTTGCCATGTGGGATATGTAATTGGATATATAACCAATTCGAAGTACACGAAGGGCAGCACTGAAGGCGCATCCATGTCTAGCAAGGAAATCGGCACTAAATCGGTAATATTTTTAAAGCGTAATTTAAGGTAGTTGAAGCACCTTAGGTCTGGGAGTATAGGAAGGCTCAAAGATTTCTAAACGTCAGTATCATTAATCGAAATAGTGAAGAAACCACTGACACGCTAATTAACGCCAAGATGGACTTCAGGCAGGGAAGGCAATATTGTTTTAAAATTACGCCGCAATTACTCCGTCTTGGAACTGTGCACTGACGGATCGAAGACATATACTGGAGTATGGTGGGGTACTCATAACCTCTCTTGTCGGTTAATCTTTTTAATTACAGAAATACAATAGGCAAATAATGTTAAAACAATTGATTTCTCAGTTAAATACCGTCATATATGACATATGCATCATAGACCCTGGCTCTAGGCCCGTAGGGTCTAGCTTCTACAGCAACCACTCGGGTTGTGCTCACTGTTGCCAGGGCTGTATAAAAACCAGGACCAGTACCTGGAATTGTACTTGTACTTCAATACCTCGGTACTGGTACTTTATTTGAACCAAGTACAAGTCCTTTTTATTAAAATACTCGAGCAGTACCTTGCAGTAATTGAGCAATATTTGGATGTAGTTGGTCAATACTTGGAAGAAGTTGAGCATTACTTTCAACTACGTCAGCCGTATTAGTTAAGAACAATACTTTATGTTCAATGTCTTGTACAATTTGGCAAATGCTTGGTATACTCCCTTTTGAAGCTTTGAAGCATCTATGAATATGTATTAGGTCAATTAGCACTGGACCTATTAGTTATGTTGAATAGAATTGAAATAAGACATCTATAGAAAACAAATGGACCATTTTCTATACCAGAACCTAACCGGAAACATACATATGAACATAGAAGCTTTAGTTTTTATTTAGTTAAGAACTTGATAATAATATTATGTCATATGTATCTGTTTTGAAAATCACCATACTTTTCTTCGGAAGAAAACTTCTTCTTTTTTACACCTTATAATAGAATTACTAGTCTGATTGTTTATATTATTAGATTATATTAGTATGTACAACTCTGATCCAGCCAAAGACAATTTCACACATGCAAACATACATGTACGTCAATAAGGTTCCATCAAAAAGAACTTTTTTTTATGGAATCATCCAATTTTAATCGTTTTGTTGAAGTTTGAGCGTTGTTTTTTTTGTCTAAATTAATGTCACGTCTTCGTTTTGGAGCTCTAGGGTTCTGGATTTCGTAAGCCGGATCTACAATTGAATCATCTGACGAGAAGTCCATTTGATCATTCTCCCAATTGTTTGACGAATCCATTTTTAGTATTTTGAGAAACTATGAATGAACTTATTTTATTAATATATTTTTAATTTTACACTATTTCAACGAACTGACTTCTTCACTTCCCTACGAATGTGCAATATAGTATTTTACTACCGAATATTTAAATAATTTTCACAATTTTATCTTTTGTTCTCGAATATTCATACCTAAACTCAACGACAATGAAAAACAAGAAGCAATCAACAACAAATTGCTTTCATCGTTTCAAAACTCATAACTATGTAGAGATCGAAATTGATAAGGCAAGCTTATATTGGTGGAATTAACAGCTAATTGCTAGATCCTTGTTAAGAAAATACTTGTCAATATTTGATATAATTTAAAGTATTTGTAAGTACTGGTCAAGTATTTAAGTCCTTATTTATGTAGTTAATAATAATATAATAATATGTGTGACGCGACAGTCCGAGGCGGAATTGGGCCTAGCTTCTCAGCAACCACTCGTGTTGTGCGTGCTATTGTTCTTTCACGAGTGGAAGGGACCGACAGTTTAATGCCGACTCCGAACGGCGAAGTTGAGAAACTTTTTCTATACAGAAATACTCTTTGAGCAGTGACTCGAGAGAGGTGGAGCCGTTAATTATCACAAGGTAAATTCGGGTATCGAACCTGGGACCCTCTGTGTAGGAGTCGACGCACTTACCCACTACGCCACGGCGACCAAAATGAATACTTCTAGTGAATAAAGGAACAAAAACAAGTACCACTGAACTTCATTCTTTTCAAAAACAAGTACCGTCGTACGGAAGTACTTATAATGTACTTAAGTCCGAACATACTGCAGTACTTTGAAGCCCTGACTGTCGCAGGATTTGGAGAGCAAATTCCCTATTTTTGAATGCAAAACATGTTTATCCCCTTTCCTATGCCTCTGTGCTTTTGTACATTGAGGCATCACAACAGAATTTATTTAAAATACAATTCATTTGTTTATTAACCTTAAAATATAACATTAAATCAACTCGCAAAGTATAAAAAAAAACATATTGTTTGAATGTAGACGCAAACATTCATCTCATCATTTTTAAGTTCCACACAGCTCTGTTTTTTACAATTTTTTTGTGTGAAGAATTTGACGGAATATGTAAATGATCTAGACCGTTTCTTAGATTTGTTCTGCTTATATTAATAGCTGATAAAGCCTTTTCAGCACCTGCTCCACCACGTGGGAGGTAAATAATAAATCACACTAACTTGTTAATATTTCGTTACCATCAACAGTCGCATGGACAAAATGTACTCCAAAATTCTTACACGTTTTTTGAAGATATTTATATTTTTAAGTGATCTGTACTCTAATTCTCAGAAGGACAAGAGCTGTTCATCAGCTCTACGAACTTAAAAGAAGGAAAGAGCACCGGCTTCTCAAAAATAAAAAGAAAGAACATGAGAGGAAATGGAGAGGTGTTACGGCAGAAATGATATCCGAAAGTTCTACCAACGGGTAAAACAACTATCCAATGGAAACCAAATTTAGGCAGAAGCATGTCGTGACGTAGGGGGACAACTCGTAGTAGATTCGCAGTCGATACTGAGAATCTGGAACGATCGTTTCTGTAGACTGTTAAACGGCGAGGAAGACTCCAGAATCCAGAATGTTGCACTTAACGTAATTGACGATGATCGGGAAAATTTTAGCAAAATTTCAATACGATGAGAGCATTTCAAATGACTCCCACTTAAGTATACAAAAGTGAACGAACCTACCGAAAGTGAAAGAAACGTCCAATACATGTGTGTATGGATTAGCTCGGTTTTTTAAATTGACTTAAATGACGTACGTTTCCTATGGTTGTCAATTAACCGTTTGATAACAAACTGTCAATTGTCAAATAAATGTCAAAAATCAACAAAATCAATGTCACTACAACAGTGCTGCCCAATTGCATCTAAAACTACTCAACGAAGCATCATTTCTTGAGAACCTTGTGCTTTTGTCGGCTACACATTATGTTCATGAAGGCGATTGTGACGAGAAATGAATCGTCTGGCCATAATGGACTCAACTCGCTGGTCTAACTGAGCCACGTCCACAAAGTTATCAGCGCACCCAATTGCCTACCTTTCCAATTTTCTAACATTTTCCATTAAACCCACCCTGGAACTGAAAGGTGGAACAAAGTATGGAAAACAAGGCTAACAAGAATTGTGTCCTACTACGAGTACTCACCATGATAAAATCAATTAACTCATCATAATTTCCGATATCCACCCTCCTACTGGTCGCCTCGTAAACAACTATCGCATTTGGATCTAATTTAGTGTCCTCTTGGCAAACCGAACTATGCATTCAACCTTGTCTTTTACGACGGTAAACGCCTTCAAGTCTAACAACTCAGTGGACTGACCATAAAAATACGATTTTACGACGCAGGGACTAAATGTCAATTTTTATAGCTTGTCAACCAATTAACAATCTGCTCCTCGGCGGAAAAGTGGGAAGCAGTTCGATCATAAAAAAAGGGACTAAGACAACTTTTCTTGTTCATTTTTACAAATACTACCCTGGGGAGCGAGTTAATGTGTATTCCATATGACGTCTGTCATTACGATTGACGTAGAATTTCTCAATCGCACGGGAAATGTGTGCGCGTTTGTCAGTTGCAGTCAAATATTAGGAAATCCTGTACACATCTAATTGGATTTCCATTGACAGCGTTAATTATTTTCACATACCCCTAAAATAATTAAGCTCGCTGTCAAACTCAAATCAAGTAAACACTGAAGTAAGTAGGTACTTGCCCTTAGCCTCACGATGTTGGGTTAAGCTCTAATTGAAATGGAACTTGTGTACCCTGCCCGCTTGATTTAGCGTCATTAAGTCGATAACATCAAACTATAAGCCAAGGAACTTAAATTAATCCCATGTCACTTGAACTCGAGTTTGGGTGTTTCTTTTTTTCCCTCGTTAAAGTTCAAATGTCACAACCACGCACATGCACAACCAGCCAATGCATGGCTTGATGGGGAAAAAGTGTTGATTCGTCTCTCTCTCTCTCTCATTCGTCCCAGGGAGGGTTATAGAATAATCGACAGTCATCGAGGGATGGCATCGATTAAGGCAGATAAAAAAAACGAAGCTCAATCTGGAGCCAGGGAATTGGCATTGGTACTCGTGACAGATGAAGGGTGTGTTCGTAGATGCTAGCTTGCATTTTTATCTGTCACATGTAGCATGCGTTGGCGAACAGTGCACGTCAATTTGTCATAGTGACACACTAGATGAATCCAACGATAAATATTCAATCACTTAAGCTCGCCTGGGTAAAGGGACATTGCTGAAGCAACAGACATTGTTGGCTGATGATGATTAATTGAGAAGACAGCAAATACATCCAGCACGGGAGTTTCCCCTTCTAAGTAATCAAGGCTGAAAGCACAAAAAACAGGAAAACTTAAAGAATCCATTACGCTAGGGGTTCATTCGAATTTCTGTGTTTTATTTTGTATTCCCCGAGCAAGTTTTGGACGCATGGAGGTGTGGGGGTAATATTCGTGCATATAAACGTAATAAATCCTAATTAGTTTTGACAGCAGGAATCATAAATCCTTCTGAGCTCCTCCTGGCAGACGGTATCTGTCTCATGGTCGTATTTTCTCGCTCGTTACTCGGCGGCATGGGGAATGGAGTAATTTGTCTCCATTGTGAAACGAGATGAATATCTAGAGTTTTGCAAAATAGACGAGTAATTACGAGAAGTTTTACGCATGGCTTGGCGTTGGTGAGGATTGATCAAATTTGCATGCGATGACTAGGGGTTTGCTGAAGTGCTTTTGCGTTGCTTAATTGCTTTACGGACTCGTCAAGCATAAAGTGCTGTTGCTCGAGGCCTCTGGATTGCACTCGACTGAAGACAGACTGACCGGACGGGTGTAGGGAATCTTATCGTTATGTGGAATCCGGAGAATGAGAGGTGAGTTTTGTGCTTGAAAACTTTGAAGGGGGCAGCAGATGGCACCCATGAGATGATGGTGGGTAGGTTCACACTTTCAGTGGGGATTTGAAGAGGGAAAAGTGCGAGGTGTTGAACTGGAGAAGTGATTGTGTAAGGAACTATCCCATGAAGACACCGATAGGCATCTTGGGGGGAGCTTCAGGGGCTTATACCTGGTCGTAAGAGATAACCTTTATTTGGAGGGCTGAGATCCAGGTCCTCCCCAGACTGTTGATCTGAAGTACCCGCAGAAGAAGTAGAAGAAAAGATGGTCTCAAATGCCGTCCATGAATTGAAATTATTTAAGGTTTTGTTAGTGCTGCTAAGACACGTGGACCATATTGGTCCATTGTGATACCCATAGTTAGACTACTAACACTGATTGACTGACTCCAGTTATAGTGCTGTTAGATTTAGACTAGATTTGAAAACCAGATAAAAGCGTATTAACTTTGCTTTCACTGGGATTCGAACTGGGGACCCCGCTAAGCAGGGGCAGCCACTCAACCAACTGCGCCATCCAGTCGTCGTCTCAAAAGGGGTTTGTTAGTTTTCGTTATTTAAGATTGTTTGTTCTGCGCACATATGGCCGGGACTACATTCTACAGGAACTTTCTTTCGCAGCTCCCGTGACTCCTGGAGTTCATCCGCATGCAGACATTCCATAAGAAACACTTGATTTAAAAAAAAACATCACATTCGCATTTTATGCAAACACTTTACTTGTGAATTGTGATTCAGTGTGGGTGGACAGAGCAGAAGAAACCTCCTTGCACCTCGACCAATGAGACAGTCAATTGGCACTCTAGCTATATCGATAACGAAGGATCACCAGAAATTAACTGTGGGCTTTCAATTGTTTTGAACTTTTGTTGTTTGCTTCCCATCAGTGGCAGCCGACAAAGTGGCTAGATACTGCGGCAAAGGAGTCAATCTACGCGAAACAAAAAGAGTTATTTATCCCTTGAACTTTATACTCCTACTACTGACGGCGAGTCAATCGAAAGATAGGTCTAATGGTGAAAATTGGTATTACCGATGCGTACAGATGACATTCGACTCAAATGTCAAAAACAAGGCGAATTTTAGAATCACCATCTTATGGTTGGCGGATGTTCGCGGAAATTTGTGTTTGTTATTTCAGAATCTTTCGAATGGAAATATTCGGTGACAAAAATCATTGGCTGATATGGCCGAAAAAAAGTAAGAAATGACAGATTCGCTTTAAATTTGGGACACTGTTGCAATTAATGGAGGTAAATACGGAAACACTTATTTCGATGGATAAAAAAACCCCAAAGAGAACACTGGACTTTTGCGATCGAACTTAATTGCTTGGCACTAGGGATGTGCGATGTTGACGTCGATGTCAACATCGTTGCCTGAAGATCGATGACCGATAATAATCGAACTCAAAACATCGATGTTCGTTAATAACGATGCTATAGATTGAATTTATATAATTCCGACTAATAGGGTATGAAACTACATATATGCATAGATACAAACACTCATGCTCATACAAGTATATATATACTGCTGTCTGACATCTACTACCGCCGTTCCGCTTTATATTCTTTGTTTGGGTTATTATAGGTTATACTGTCCACTCTTCGACATATCAATAAACTATTTTCTTGCTCTTTAGCAGCTTTAGCATATTTAAGTTTCATTCATTGGAACAGTCGCATTTGCTACTGCAATTACTTCCTTATCGCATTTGTGGCTTAATTGTATCAGCATGAGTGTATATACATATGTACACTTGTAGATCCTTAGCGCACACTTCGCGACAAAAACCAAGAACGAAGGAATACATAAAATACCAAGAAATACAAAGCTTTCTGTAGACTCGTGAAAGCAAATTTTGTTACCAGATCGAAGTCGAAACATTCTCCTTCTACGAAATGACTACGTCATTTATTAAAAATCTGCAATTAAGAGTAGATTTTCCTTTGCTAACATTGAAGGTCGATGCTTTGGGCTTAAAATCGATTATATGATATTTTAAGAACTTGCACATCAATGACAAGACATTTATATTTGGCCAATCAACATCGATGTTTTGACACCATTACACAAAATGTTCAATATGACTTATAACATTTTGTATTTTTTCAGGTCCTGTTAGGTTATAAGAAAAACTCAACAAAAAATTAGTCTAAGAAAAAAGGCGAAATTGCAGCTACAAACGGAAGCACAATCAGAAATTTTAGTTGTCACGAAACTGATGCATACATGATATAGGCATTGGTATCAAGTATTTATTTTCTTTAGATAAAAAATCTGTTTGAAATAAACATGGTGGCAATATTGACATCCAGGCGAAAGAAGAAACCTGCGGACCGTAATAGATCGACATGTTACATTCGCCTAATAGTTCGAGAGCAAGGGTGTGTCCTGGGGTATTAAACTGTATTTAACTCAATGTCTGAGTGAATCGGCATATTCGGAAAAAAAGGAAGAAATTACCAGGATAACAAACATTTGTATGTCTAGGAGTAACTGGGGCATTAACAATACTCATACTGCCACTTTAACCTGACCTCTATATGCAGACGGTTTCAGCAAACGACTCCGTTCGTCGTTCATTAGGACCAGCCAATAAAACGGTTTCGTTAACAAGCTCCCCTCAGTTGTGATTTTTCACAATTGCATTTTGATTTACAAAAATGATTTCATGCATAACGACATGAACTGTGGCAGATGCGAATGAAATGGTGTGCGTGTGTACAAAATCTTAGCATGCTGTGACTAGATTAATTGAGGAGAGTCTGTAAATTTGCACGTTGTTTGCTGTATAGATTGCCTAATGAACAAGTACTTGACATCTAAATGGTCTTCTGGTGTCATTTCTCAAAAGGAAAGAACTGGACTATTGACTACCAATGGATCCGTAAACACAGATGGATCGAAGTTGCTAAAACGCACAGAGGCGCGTTTTTCCCCGAAACATCGACTGCTCTGCATTGAAACCGGCAGAATCCCTGACTATGGGAAATCCTGGCAGGCAAGAAAGCAACCAAAATTATATCTAAGTTGGAACGACCACCGGCTGATATTACCATCCTTATTGCAAGCAAGTGGCCATTAGTGCAATTTCGGATATAGAGCACAAAGTTCTCTCAGCTCGCTTCATTTGGTTACTCTATGCTGGGTTCCAGCTCACAGGAACATATCAGCACCGAGACAGCTGATGTACTTGTCAGGAAAACTGCCGAAATCCACCCATTCCATATAATTATGGATCAAACCACATCAAAATTAAGATACCAAACTATGAGATTGAAAAAAAAAAAACATTCCTATCATAATTTTGTCTAGATCTGACTGGAAATCTATCCTCAGGCTCTAAATGGTCTGTTGGATTGATGGTCTTAGCACATCATTACGCGGAGTGTATGGTAATCATAGAATCCCAGTGGGCTCTTAAGCGCAATGTGGCATAGAAAATTGCCAATTGAAATTTATGTTAAATTCATACACTATTCTTAACTAACGCCTATTTATTAATCAGATGAACGTAAACAATGAATTCGCCAGAGATCTAAAGCACACTCCTTAAATAAACTTGAAGTGCTGGGACACACGGTGGCCGAGCTAGGATTGCCTGGCAGGAAGGTTTTATTGTGTGTTTGATGTGATTGGCAGAGATCAATCATTTGTAATGAGCTCCTTCCCTACAGCAAAACTCTTACTTTCGACTTGTACTATGAAGCAATTTAAATTAACAAGAGAGAAAGACGTCGTTTAAGTGTCTTGATTCTCTATTGTCTCTTGTGTAACCATAGAATTAATTTTTATAGATATTGTAATAAGGCCAACAAACGTCCCACATGGACTCTCCTCTACAGCTTCAAGGTTTTATCCAGCATTGAAGAGATAACTCCATGGTGACGTTTGAAGGCATTCTTATATTGTATTGCAAATTGAAAGTTGTAAATTAATTTAGACAATAAACATCACTCACTCACTCACTCACTCACTGATAATACTTGATTTGTGGTGCGGCCTCGCGGAGTAAACGTTTTCAATTTGAATTGTATTTCTGCGTATGCAACAGCTTACTATTTACATATTTCAATGGAGATGAGTTCATATTACCCACTAACGTTAAAGAATTGTTTTCAGCATGGGAATATATGCAAACTGGCACATGGATGCTTGACCGAAAAAATATGAAGCGGGTGCCATTGAGAGTAATCTTTGAAAAAATACCAATCAATGATTCCGCCGGAAAATAAATCAAAACGGTGCATCTTTCCTTGTGCTACGGTTATGGAGTTCGAAAAAAAAAAATCTCCAACTGCGATTTTTTTTGTAATTGAAAAATCGCAATCACAGTCTGCGATCGACTATGAAATAAACTGCGACTGCCATGGAGTTTTCATTTTCACAATCGCATTTTGATTCACAAAAATGATTTCATGTATAACGACAAGAACTGTGACAGATGCGGGTGCAATGATGTGCATGTGTACACAATTCTACAATATGCGTAGGTCGATTGAGGAAGATCTGTACATTTGAATTTTGTAGGGTAGCAAACAAGGAAATATTTCATTCAAAGATTATATAGATCAGGGCACTAAACTAAGATATGTAGTCTCGATTGGGTGAAGATGAGTCCAACTGTGGAGAATATTAATTCTGCCAATTGTATGGCTAAAAGTTGGCATATCCGTCGGAGTGGATAAAAATCCAGGCCAGAAATGCTTAAAGCAATAGGTAAAGAGGGAGTTTGATGGTTGTCTAGCGTCATTAAGGTGGCCTGGGAAGGCGGTTAGACACCTGGCTATTGGGAAACTAGGGTGATTGTTCCTCTTTTTAAGAAGGCGGACAGAATAGAATCGTCCATCTGCAGGGGATATCTCTTTGAAGCCTTCCTGGGACAGTATTCCTGTTGGAATTGCGGCCAAGAGCTATGGTTGAACCCAGGATGGGGTAAGAACAGTGCGACTTTTGTACCGACAGTAGTACAACCGACCAGCTTTTCACTTTAAGAATGGTGCTTGAGAAGGCTTAGGAGTATGCCAAAACGATCTAACGCTGTTTTGTAGATTTGGAGAAGGCTCGAGTTCCTCGAAGTAAGCTCTGAAGAGGTCTGCAGGTGTATCGGATTGATGGTCCTCTTTTGAGGGTCATTCAGTCTCTATAGACTATATTAACTATGTTATGTCGGGTTAACGTTGCTAAATCATCATGCACGTTGAACTTCCCAAAAGCTGCGTCGTGTCACCACTTTTTTTTGTACACTTGGCTTGGCTGTTGCAGCGCCAGATGGGGATAAGTCATCTTCTTGCGGATGACTTAGTTATCCTCACATTCTCCCAAACGAAACTCCAGCGTGCTCTAGAAAGGATTGTAGTCATATGGTGGTCTTTAATTATGATAATTTCCAGAACGCCTGTTCAATGCACTCTACTAGGATTTAAAGTGGAGTCCCATTGAAGCAGTTGGAGAAGTTTAAGTACTACGGGGTCTCTTTCACAAGTGATGGGAGGAGTATAATGGTGAGCCTTCCTGTAGGTTTGGCCAAGCGGGGGCAATCTGGATACGGCTTGGAAGGTCAAAAATCAGGAACTTTGAGTTTGATGTCAAAGCCGAGTTAGCGCTTATCAATCGTGTCATTTCTCATACATGGCCATGGAATTTGTGTAACGACCAACAAAATAGGATCGCGAATACAGTATGATGAGATGAGATAAGCATTCAATCAAAAATAAATCTTGTCGCTGAAGACAATTTTAAATAAAGCTAGTTCTTAACAAATTAGACGAGGCAATGGCAATGCTAACTAAGTCGCTTTGACTTTGAAACATGTCAGGAATCACACATGAGCTGTCAAACATATAGACTGACCAAATCGCAATGATGGTTTTTCCAGTTGCTATGTTTCATCACCTGTCAAGATTACCAGTGACTTTCAGTTGTCAGAATATTCACTTTTGCCATTTCGTCATGCAACGGTGTACATTCACCGAACGTATGAAACTATGTCAAAAGCGATAGTAGACAGTCTGTTGCCCACCAACCAGACAGAGATTGGTGCGAGGTGAAAAAACCTCACTTGAAGCGTCAAAGAAGCCCATCACATGATTCGAGCATCGCCAGAGAGTCAACCCGGCTTGTCTTGCGGCTGGAGTTGGGCATCCATCCATACAAGATTGTGCACGTAAGAATTGAAGAAGGGCGACCACAGATAACGCCGGGAGTTAGCTGTTGGGTGGAGATCAAGATGAGGCCCATTTTTGGTTCAGCTGCAAAATTGGCGTTATTGGAGCGAACACAGTCCACAGGTGTTCGACCAAGCATCAATGCATCCACAAGGTTTGACGGTTTGGTGGGGTTTAAGACATGGTGGCATTATCGGAACTAATTTCTTTCGAAATTTGGTACTGTTACAGTCAATAGTCTCAGGTATAGAGCGATGTCAACCGAATTTTGACGTCGAGAGCTTGACAACAACGATGTATCTGCTGTTCAACTGCTGATGCAACGCTCGAAGTTTTGAAGAAGAATTTTGGGGACTAGGTTTATCAATTGAGGCTATCAGGGCAAAAGTGGCGTAACTCACAAAAATTGAAATTGTGCTGATCGTCACTAGAGAGATCTGATGGTCTCAAAAATTGTAATTTAAATGGTAATTTTCGGGTTTTGTGGATTACCCCACCTTTGCACTGATATCCTTAATTAGTTGCCGCGATTATTCGTCTTGACACGAATCGATTACATTCTCTGGGGCTACGTTAACTCCTTACTTAGGCTACGCATACTAGCCAAGCCGTCCACTTTGGACTTGCTCGAGGCCAACTTTAAACCGCACATAGTGGCCAGAGTTAGGCACTACCAGCGAGGCCGAGGCCATCATTTGAATGAAATAATGGCAAAAAAGCAGTTTCAAAATAAAGTCAGAATCAATTCAATACCTCAGACCTTTGGTGTTCTATTTAAATTGTTTCCCCGTATTGTTCTTATCAGGTCACCGTTTAGAACCAAATAGCAATAATATCATCAATTGAATCCATTTGTTGCTTTTTGTATTTGTAATCTTATGCTCTAAGAAGTTACACATTTTGACCGTTGTCATGTCAATGATGAATAACTCACACCTCATCCTCAATTGCGCGTTGATTTCTAACCCTATGGGATTTTATTGTGTTTTCCATGATATCATCTTATAAATCTTTTGTAGGGAGGAGGGTAGACGTAAAATGAGGATTGTAGTGAAGTCAGAAAATTTCCGAAGTCTTCAATATGTGGTCTTTCAAAAAGAAAATTAGACAAAAAGTAGCTGAAAACATGAGTTCTGAGCACCAAAATAGAAATAGAAAATTGCATAGTGAATACTCTTCCGGGGACAAAAAATGGGACTTCCGGGGAAAAAAATGTTCACGCCCACCTTTTTAACCGTGAGTAGAAAACTACGCAAGTTTTTTTTCACATTTCCGCCAAAAAACTGGATGACACATGAGCATTTATTTGGTTACATGCTCCAGATGTGGATTCCAATTGAAGGTAATGACTTGATAATTATAGTACATGAACATGAATTGACAGATTCCATATTTGTTTCTCTGATAAATGCAACTGTGACCGATTTGCGTTCAAACATCGGTCAAGCCACCAGGTGTGGGTGAAATGAAGAGTTGCTTTGCTTTCGATATTGTGAAGTCATGCATGTCTTTGGGTTTAATGGAAATGTCATTTGCATGAATTTGTCCGAGAATCCTGGATAAAATTCCAATCCACATCCATGAACGAGAAGAAGGACACCCTCTGTGAGATGACAACTAACATTTCAGGACGGTACACGTGATGGGAACTGGTTATGCCAATGGACCACCATGGAATTTGATATCATCCACTCCCACGTCGGTTACAAAATTGACAAACCCATCACCCATTGCCACTGGATCCTCATCAAATTGCAATCAGAGACCACTCTCAGACCAAGTGCATGTGGGATAAAAATCATTAAAGTTGATATGAGCTCTTTATGTCAACTTTAATGGCAGAATCGAGTTTCTGGGAAAAAAAAACTTTGCATCCGATATTCCAGCTGAAATTTGAGTGATAAATTTCCCACACAAATTGATTTTATCCACAGCAAGAAAAAAAGAATCTCCGTTCGCCGAGTTCTCGCTGTGCGATGATTTAATGCATTTTGCGCAACAATTTTCGCATAAATCCACTCGCACGCCGGGCGAAACACAAAGGGATATTTTATTAAATTGCACTCAGGCCGGATACACTTTCACATGTGAAGTGTACACGTACACCTCACCCACTTGTTCAGATGTGCAGATTGTTGCTGTTAGTGAGTATAATTTAACATTCTACGCCTCGGCTGACGGTTAAACACTCGGGTTTCGCCAAATTGATTGCGATTTTTTCCACTCCGACATGTTGGCAGCTTAATTTATCACATTCGCACACATAAGTTGTGCGTCCTCGCGCGTCTCAGTCCTGTACACGCCCTTTCACAACAGCAGCAGTAGTTTCGCCGCCCTGTCCGGGATACGTGCTTTCATTTCAGCTCCACCTTCACGTTGGAATAAACTAGTTTTCGCAAAATTTATCGACAGAGGCGGGGTACAGAGGAAAAAAAAAACCGAATGGGAGTAACTAGGGCAATTTTTTGCCTCTAGAGCGGTGGCTTCTACATGAACGCATTTTCCACTTGACCTTTGACGTCGTGAAACATGGCAAATTCCCATATGCAAAAATGAAACGCAGACAAAAAAAACTGCACGATTTGCATCCTCCCCTGGTGGGTTTCGAATGAAACGACCCACGACGGGGTGTGTTCAGTTGAAGCGAAAGAACAGCACCGGGTGAGGGGGCGCTCGAGAAACAAACAAACGTTCATTCGTTTCGGAGCGACTTGTAGAGTGCAGAAGAGGAAGCTCATTTCCAAACCGAAAATTGCTGAATAATAAACCATTTCTGTGGGAGGACACGCTGGTTTTGATGGACTAAAATATGCATATCCCTGCCGCGCCACTGAATCCGAAAGAGTGAAAGAGGAAAGAGGAAAAAGTCATTTAAATCCCCTTAGAGTACCATTCAACTGTGTCGGCGATGTGCATTATCGTGTAATTGTAACAAGGGGGATGACGACGTCTGACACTGGCTTTTAACAGAGAAACGCTTGTGCCAGTTGATCCTTGGGAGAATTTCGATTGGCATAAAAGAATCGTGCCACAGATAAACGGCAAGTAGATTGTTTGAAATCTCATCCCGAATTCTCAATTCGGAATCTATGCAAATACTGTTTGAACTCAATTACTGTACAGAATACATTCGACAGCGAGGTCGGGGTGCTGCTTGGATTTGATGTGGGAATGCCAGTCTTCGCAGTCATAACATGAAATGCTTCCTCAAGGCATTTGCGGGGGAGGGCATCAATTACGTATTCAACAGGGACTCCCTGCTTGGCAAACACACTCGCACACGCGCTCACTCTCAATCCGTTTCATAATTTAAGAACTCATCCTGTTGCCAATCCGGTGCTGGTGGTGATGAGGTGGGAAAGTGAATGGGTTCTTGGCACAACCAGAAGGGCACATTAAATCCCAGTAAAATCGATAAAAACCATTTCTGCAGATGGTAGCTACATTTTCACCACCCCAGGGGTTATGTTCGCCTTACAAATCATGTCCTTTAATGGAATCATATTCGTTTCATCGGCACGACTCGGTGGATCTCGGCGGTCGGTGGCGTGTTAAAATCACTGAAATGGGCACAAAAAAGGGCCCATGTGGAGTGCAACAGATGACGAGGCCATGGGGATGGCTGGTCGATCGATGTGAACGGGTATGGCATCGCCCCAACGTACAGTGTGTTAATTTGCAAATCTAGCGGAACTTAATTCAAAAATCAAAGTCGTCAGAATGACAAAAGTTTGGTATCAAACGACAGGTAAAACAACTGGTGTTATATTTCCTGGAAATGGTATTTACCGCTGTGTGACATCGCAAACAGCAAACATTTTTAGCAAGAGAAATGCAGAACATCAGTTGCATTGCGGGAGCCAAATTCATCGTGTTCGTTAGAACCTTATTCCACCTCTTACATCATCAGTTATGGAGACTCTCCCCCCATTCTCGGTTTCAAAAGATCAGTTTTTTTGCTAATTCGAATCTAGGCTTCTTTAAAATTTCAATTGAATATTTCTAAAACTCTTGAAGATATAGCCGATTTATGGTAGAAGTGTAGTAGGTCTTATACCTAACGCGTTTTTCTCGAAACAATCTTTTTACGACGGGCGCATAAGGTTACTCAAAAACTATTAATCCAATCTAATTGGTATGACCTAGGATAAATCAAATCGGTGAAGATCTCTTTTGCTTTTTAAATTGATTTGTGACAAAAAAAAAGGTGATTTAAAGAAAAATTCAAAGGTCCGTCATTTTGTTAATTTTTGTGCGAAATTAATAATCCTAGTTCAAACCACACGTACTCTTTCATATGCCGTTGGAATTTTTCGTTTCAGATGTTCCAATGAGCGGAAATCACATGAGCCGCCGAAAAGAAGGGCTTTTGTCTGATCACAAAAAGCAAAAAAATAATATAAAATTTGTTTCTTCTTTTTAAATCTTCAAATAAATGTTTGCAAAGTTACAAGCTTAAGAAATAATTTATGTTCATTTTATGTTCCAGAATTGGGGGGAGGGGTGTCCCCTTATGACACTGATGTATAGTATAAAAAGGAGTGCGCTTAAAATACAGCCTTGTTTAACGCCGATTGAAGCTTGGAACTCCTCAGAAGTCACGTTTCCATCCCACACATATGCTCTACAATCCTCATACAAGGGTCGAAGAATTTGAATAATTTTACTCGATACACCGATTTTGGACAGCTTGTAGAAGAGTGCTTCACGTGGTATTGTATCAAAAGCTGCTGCGGAAATTTACAAAGAAGACGTACAACTTTTTTATTACTCCTATAACATCAGCGATATTTGTTAGGCAGAATATCTGATCGTTTGTAGAATAACTTTTTCTAAATCCATCTTCGGGATTATCCGTGGTATTATATGCAAGCATACACAAACTTTTGACTCACACAAAAGAAATCATTCAAGCCAGCCTGGACATCTTTCCGAAAAGGCCGAAGAAGCCAGCAATAAGGAGTACAGACGTTTCCGACAGCATTTCAGCCGAAAGTCTTCAAGTAAAAATTCAAATAGACCGATTTTTACTGTCTTCGGATCCATATTTATCGAGTCGCAAAAAAAAGAACGCAAAAAAAAAAAAATCCACTCCTACCTGAAAGTATTGCCCTGTTAAAGGCTCCCGAAGCATTTCCACATATTGGCGAAGATTTAAACAATATCCGTCCAATCGTGTTTTTGTTAGAGACATTTATAGTATATCCACGAGATTAATAGAGGATGGATTGGGTGAGGTATACACCCCCTATCTCCGTCCACATATGGTCATAGGTCCTAAAAACTTCATAGAATCAAATGTATACTATTACCATACACAAAATCAACCATGTCGAAGCGCCACAAGAATTAAGTTCCGCTAGACTTGCAAAATAACACACTGTGAAACGAAGGATGGATTGGCGCCCCCTATCTCCGTCCACATATGGTCATATGTCCTAAAAACTTCGTAGAATCAAATTTATACTATTACCATACAAAAAAACAACCATGTCGAAGCGCCTCAAGAATTAAGTTCCGCTAGACTCGCAAAATAACACACTGTGAAACGAAGGATGGATTGGCGCCCCCTATCTCCGTCCACATATGGTCATATGTCCTAAAAACTTCGTAGAATCAAATTTATACTATTTCCATAAAAAAAAACCTGAGTATGTCGAAGCGCCACAGTAATTAAGTTCCGCTAAATTCGCAGAATAACACACTGTGCAACGGAGTGACTCTCCTCCCCGACTGAGGTTTAAATTCGTATTGATGGCCACATGTGAGACAGGCGTTTTCGTGTGCCAGTGCCGGCGTGGCGATAAAATTTTCCCCCAATTGTTACATTTTAATGTGTGATTTATGAGCCAGTATTCCGTGTGGCTTGGTGAAACCAAAAAGCAAAAAAAACCCAGTCACATTCAGCAATAAATTAGGCAAGACTGCGACAAGACTGTGAACAAAAACCGAAAGGATTAATGACCTGACCGCGTATAGCTTTTATGTTTTTCATTCCGTAATCTGACACAAATGGGGCTGAACAAATTACACCCCTTCTCCTGTTTCTTCATCGACTTTAAATGGTGTGAGGAAGGTGTTTTGTTTTTTCGCGAGAGGGAGGTGTTTCGGTGACGAGAAGGTATTTCGTTGGCGCGAATGTGTTTTCGGTGAGATCGCGTTTGATTTATGCATTCCCTGTCTGAGATCCATTAAGTGGGTGGTTGAGGCGGTAACCTTTTAACATATCCACCCGTTTCGTGACAGAGATCGTCAATCTTTAATCGTTAATCGTTGTGATTAGCCGAACCATTTGGCTGCGAGACGGGATTACTTTTGTTTTTGAACACACACCTTAGGAGAATTTTCCCCACGACAAATTCCCCCAGCAAAAAAATAATATAAAATTTGTTTCTTCTTTTTAAATCTTCAAATAAATGTTTGCAAAGTTACAAGCTTAAGAAATAATTTATGTTCATTTTATGTTCCAGAATTGGGGGGAGGGGTGTCCCCTTATGACACTGATGTATAGTATAAAAAGGAGTGCGCTTAAAATACAGCCTTGTTTAACGCCGATTGAAGCTTGGAACTCCTCAGAAGTCACGTTTCCATCCCACACATATGCTCTACAATCCTCATACAAGGGTCGAAGAATTTGAATAATTTTACTCGATACACCGATTTTGGACAGCTTGTAGAAGAGTGCTTCACGTGGTATTGTATCAAAAGCTGCTGCGGAAATTTACAAAGAAGACGTACAACTTTTTTATTACTCCTATAACATCAGCGATATTTGTTAGGCAGAATATCTGATCGTTTGTAGAATAACTTTTTCTAAATCCATCTTCGGGATTATCCGTGGTATTATATGCAAGCATACACAAACTTTTGACTCACACAAAAGAAATCATTCAAGCCAGCCTGGACATCTTTCCGAAAAGGCCGAAGAAGCCAGCAATAAGGAGTACAGACGTTTCCGACAGCATTTCAGCCGAAAGTCTTCAAGTAAAAATTCAAATAGACCGATTTTTACTGTCTTCGGATCCATATTTATCGAGTCGCAAAAAAAAGAACGCAAAAAAAAAAAAATCCACTCCTACCTGAAAGTATTGCCCTGTTAAAGGCTCCCGAAGCATTTCCACATATTGGCGAAGATTTAAACAATATCCGTCCAATCGTGTTTTTGTTAGAGACATTTATAGTATATCCACGAGATTAATAGAGGATGGATTGGGTGAGGTATACACCCCCTATCTCCGTCCACATATGGTCATAGGTCCTAAAAACTTCATAGAATCAAATGTATACTATTACCATACACAAAATCAACCATGTCGAAGCGCCACAAGAATTAAGTTCCGCTAGACTTGCAAAATAACACACTGTGAAACGAAGGATGGATTGGCGCCCCCTATCTCCGTCCACATATGGTCATATGTCCTAAAAACTTCGTAGAATCAAATTTATACTATTACCATACAAAAAAACAACCATGTCGAAGCGCCTCAAGAATTAAGTTCCGCTAGACTCGCAAAATAACACACTGTGAAACGAAGGATGGATTGGCGCCCCCTATCTCCGTCCACATATGGTCATATGTCCTAAAAACTTCGTAGAATCAAATTTATACTATTTCCATAAAAAAAAACCTGAGTATGTCGAAGCGCCACAGTAATTAAGTTCCGCTAAATTCGCAGAATAACACACTGTGCAACGGAGTGACTCTCCTCCCCGACTGAGGTTTAAATTCGTATTGATGGCCACATGTGAGACAGGCGTTTTCGTGTGCCAGTGCCGGCGTGGCGATAAAATTTTCCCCCAATTGTTACATTTTAATGTGTGATTTATGAGCCAGTATTCCGTGTGGCTTGGTGAAACCAAAAAGCAAAAAAAACCCAGTCACATTCAGCAATAAATTAGGCAAGACTGCGACAAGACTGTGAACAAAAACCGAAAGGATTAATGACCTGACCGCGTATAGCTTTTATGTTTTTCATTCCGTAATCTGACACAAATGGGGCTGAACAAATTACACCCCTTCTCCTGTTTCTTCATCGACTTTAAATGGTGTGAGGAAGGTGTTTTGTTTTTTCGCGAGAGGGAGGTGTTTCGGTGACGAGAAGGTATTTCGTTGGCGCGAATGTGTTTTCGGTGAGATCGCGTTTGATTTATGCATTCCCTGTCTGAGATCCATTAAGTGGGTGGTTGAGGCGGTAACCTTTTAACATATCCACCCGTTTCGTGACAGAGATCGTCAATCTTTAATCGTTAATCGTTGTGATTAGCCGAACCATTTGGCTGCGAGACGGGATTACTTTTGTTTTTGAACACACACCTTAGGAGAATTTTCCCCACGACAAATTGCGTTATAATTCCCCCGAAGGGAATGTGAATGCTTACACCGATTCGATTTGTAACTCCAGTTACATTTGACATTTTGACTAATTTGCTATTTACTCTGACATTAGAAGGATTCCCGACTGGCGCGTTTCGTGGTAATCTTTACTCAAGTAGGTTTTCTGGGAAGGCAGGCAGAAGGTTAAATAAACGTGGTTGCTTGTGCCCTTTCGTACATCCTGAGGTTAGATGTCGTCTGCGGGGTGTGGGGTACAGATTTGATTTGAATCAAGAATCTATTAGGCCAGAATTTGCTGAGAACATTAAGCATTCCATTTGTGAGGAATCCTGTTGAATAAATGACAGACTGTCTCAGTCGGGGAATTATGATGAATGTTGAATGATGTGAAATAATGTCACGAGCAGGACACACACTTGTACATTTAGGGTCCTTTTTACATGTACACATATGTAAGCGTTTGCAATCCCTGCCAGGAAGTAAGCGCTCGACATCTCTGTCTGATGTGATCTTCGAATAAAACACCAACCCTGACGGCTGTGTGCCGACCAGAGATAACCTATAATAGAGATATCCAACTTCTACCTCCCTTGCCCCTTTATTTCATCTGACATCGTTTTTTATACGCTTTTTGTCCCCTGTCTGTGAATACGTGCGAGCTCTTGAGAACAGCTGTGAAGACAGCTGATACCCTTCCCCACCTTAGTAATGGGGTGAATTAGAGTTCTTATTTGAAAATTCGCTCGTTATTTGAACGTTTTTTTCAAATTTCGGTGTTCAATTTTCAACACAGTATGGAGAGGTAAACGAACGATCGAAGCTTATGTTCATGAAGTCGATTCATTAAAACTTTCAGCAATTTACAATCTCAAAATACTTGGACATAATTAATGAATGCAGAACATAGTGTGAATTTTTTCATATGAATAAAAATTAATAATACATTCACACGTTCAGTTAACCAATAATAAAAATATTATTGAAGCGTGAATCACAAATAAGATGTTTTGACAACCATTTTTTAGCATTAGTAAAAGTTGCAATATCTTGCCATTGTTCATATCAAATTGTTTAAATTTAATTCTTGAGTTTTTCAGAATTAATGATTTATGCGTATAAAGCGGGCTTAATTTTTTTAGTTAATTTGTCAGGTATGGTTTATGAATAAGCTATACATACACTTAAGAATTAATTTTAGATCAAATAGTTCCAGTTAAATGGACATTGCAACACAATTTTATTCACGAAAGTCCATATAACATTGTAAGAAAATTCCCTTAGAAATACTAGTCAACTTTTGAACACCCTCCGAACAACATACCCATGTACGTTACATGGAAAGTACATGGATTCCCACTAAATTCATGAATCTGCCGCTTTTTTCCCACAAAATTCACGAATCGGCCGCCATATTGTGGTGAATTGACGAGCGTTGTAAATGTATAAGTGAAATACAAGGGATAACCACTACATCTTCGTTGTGGGCTAGGGGTAAAAATGGCCGAAGTTGGATATCTCTATCATCCATTATCTCTGGTGCCGACAACATTAAAATACTACAGACGTACAAGGCAGCTTTATCCTTCCCGTTTTTTCCTTAAAATTGTTAAACAGTTCCATTTTATTAATAAACCAGTTCATTTGAATTATTATTATTTTGTTTAGACACGAAAGACTATTATTTCACAAATCTTTTAAAGAGGTTGTTGTCCGTGTTCTATACGGACAACTACAAACAAGAAATCCTGCCATGGTGGTAAAGACCTTCTTGTTTTGAGGAGGAGATCGCGTGTTCTTTTCAATGCGGCCAAGGCATCCAGGCTAGCATAAGACTGGGTTGCCTTAAAGGACAGTCAAAGAGCCTTCAAAAAATAAATCGCTACAGCTAAACATTGCGCATGGAGAGCTCACTGTAGTGAGATCATGACAACGTCGAAAGCTGACAGACTGAGGTAACACCTTGTCAAAAGTCCAACTATTCCTGGTCTCAGCAAGGACTTAAATGGAAATTGGACACAGTCAACAGGCGAGACACTTCGTCTCCTCATGGACACTCATTTCCCAGGGTGTGCGCAGTACAATACTCCAATGACGGTTACGACACCAGACCCTGCACTTGACATTCCGACAACAATCTTCGACCAGTGCAAGGTAAGATAGGCCATCGACTCATCGTAGATGGCATTATACCCATCATGCTGCAGGAAACTAAGGACATTGTTTTCCCTATTCTAATGGATCAAGCAGTTTAGTCTTCGTCTATATACCGAACATCTAGAGGGAAGTCAAAGTGGTATTCATCCCTAAGGCAGGTAAGACTAGTCACTGTACTTGTAGACCAATAAGCCTAATCTCGTCCGTTATAAGTCTGGATGGTGCACTTGGTAGAGTGCCTGCCCCTAGTTAGCGGGATCCCCGGTTCGAATCCCAGTGAAAGCAAAGTTAATACGCTTTAATCTGGCTTTCAAATCTGGTCCAGTCACCATTTGCCGTTGGGATCAAATTAATGGCACTGTCACTGGAGTAGTCAATCAATGGTAGTAGTCTGACTATGGGTATCACAATGGACCAATATGGTCTAAGTGTCTTCACTAGCAGCCCAAATACCTAACCTAACCTACCTCGTTCGTTTAAAAGACACAGCATACGTATATGAAAGGCAAAGGCATTGAGACACCTCTCCATGAAGTAGTTAACGTCATTGAAAGGTCACCAAATGTCAAAGAATATGATCTTGTTGCATTCCCTGACATCGATAATGTAGAAAGCGAAGCAACTTAAAACTGCATTCCAAAAAGCCAATGTTGAGCAGGCGTTTATATCCGTGATCACCAGTGTGATCAGTAAAAGACACATTAATGCAACTCTAGGTAACTCGGTTATCAAAGTGGTCGCATCAAGAGGTACACCGCAAGGTGGTGTCATATCTCCAACTCTATGGGTACTAATCATTAATGATTTTTTAGAACAACTTACTGGGACTCACTGGAACCAAGGCAATTGCCTATGCCGACGACGTTGTCATCATTGTCTGTGGCAAATTCCCAGCAAACATCAGTGAGTTAATCGAACGCGCAATAAACTCCCTTCTTAGATGGGCAAGATCTTGCGGTCTATGAATTAACCCGCAGAAGACTGAGCTGGTCCAATAACAGGACCATCCCGCCTTTCGATCATTCAACTATTGAGGGAACGACCGTAACATTGAAGGAAAGTGCGAAATAACTCGGTGTTATCCTGGACAGCAAACTTAACTGAAAATTATTATCATTGAAAGATCCAAAAAAAGGCGGCATATGCCTTAAACCTGAGCAGCAGGATATTTGGCAAAAGATGGGGTCCAAACTTCAAAATAATCCTGTGGTTGTACACAGCGATTGTCAGGCCTATCTTGACGTATGGCAGTACAGCATGGTGGCAGGCCTGTCTTAAAGATGCTAACTGGCGTACAAGGACATGCATGCCTTGTTGTGTCAGTTTAAATCTCCACAACCCTAACGGCTGGCCTAGAGGTTGTATTGGGTCTTCTCACACTCGACCTCTACCTGCAGAAAACTGCGGCTATGAGCACAATCAGGATTTCCTAATCCAAAGTCTTACGTCTCAGCCCCCAAGGCCACGCATGCATACCCAGTATCGAAAACGATTAATCCCTTCACTCCGTAGACATCGAAAGACCCTTTGGGTGGCATTTCCAAACTAGAGAGGAATGGAACTCCAATGAACCCATCAACAACTCGACCTTCATCCATGTATACACGGATGGATCGCAGATGGAAATGGGCACGTAGGAGCGGGTAAATTCTCCGAAGTTTTAAACTTGCACTGCTCTTATCAGACTACCTAATCATTGCAGTGTTTTCCAAGCGCAGGGTCAAAGGGTCAAAGAAGTGGCGAAAGTGACATTGTTGTGGGAAATACCACCGGCTGATATTACCATTCTAATCGACAGTCAAGCGGCATTAAAGCAATCTCGACTATAGAAATCAAGTCCAAGCGAAGAGCTCAAGGTTCTTGGTACACAGCATTCGATTACTCTATGCTGGGTCTCTGGTCATAGGGACATAACCGGCAACAAGGTAGCAGATGAACTTGCCAGGAAAGGGGTCGAAAGCGAAACATCCCAGGCAATCCCACGCATCCCACCTCTGGGAAACGCCAAGAAGAGAGTGGGCGACATAATCATGGTTCAGGCTAATGAAAGGTGGAACTGTCTAACCACTTGCGAGAGTGCCTGAATGTTATGGCCGAGGTTCAACAGTTATGGCCGAGATCCAATAAACTGTTCCAAGTGGTAGTCGGTGCGCTAACCGGTCATAATCATTTCAGATATCATGAGAACAAAATGGGACCCTCCCAGGATATCATATGCAGAGACTACGGGGACGAAGAGGAATTAGAGGACGCCCCAACCTCTGGCTATTGAGACAAAGAACTCTTTGAGAGTTCTCCTTCTTCTCTCAAGACGTCTAAAAATTTTCTGAAATTCCACTAACGTTTATTTGCTGGTTCGTTAGGATTTCTGGATTTTTGGAATAACTACTCATCAACACCTGAGGAAAGGTGGCACGATCTCTGAACGGCTGTATAATCAACATATCATCACCTGGAGTACGAGTAGGGGTTGGGAGACTTAAAATCCACCTTGGGCATCACAATGTGTCCAATCCAGAGGACCTGAGTAAGTCATGGCTACACCATGTCTACCCACATACCTAACCCTAACCTACATGTACAAAAATTCAAATCCAAGGAGAAACTCATGGTCACGGCGTGGGAATATGGCTTCTGGAGGGTTACAACTTTTTGGTTCCAATTTTCCATTCCTTCTTATGAATGTTTGCCGTCCCAGCACTCCAAAATCTATGGGTTATACTAGTTACCCAGGAAACCATATTTAGGGGCTGTGGGGACGAAGAGGAGTTAGAGGATACCTCTCACTATCCGTGTCAAGTCCCAGCCTCTGCATATTGAGACAAAAACCGCGGGGAGAATTCTTCTTCCAAGACTTCCAAGAACTTGCAGGTATCCCACTAACATCTGTTTGCAGGTTCATCGAAATTTCGGGATGGCTGGAATGAAAAACTCACCTACACCTGAGGAAAAGTGGCATGATCTCGGCTGCAGCAGCAGATAACATCAACTGGAGTGCGAGTAGGTTAGAGGAGGCTTAAAAAACCCTGGGCATCAAAATGGGTCCAATCCAGAGGACCTGAGTGGGTACCTAACTTAAACTAACTTAATGCCAGTTACCAAATCTGCATACGTTTCTCAACACATTTGCTAGAGCTGTGAAATGGCATGATTTGAGGCAAGTGCCTGGTTCACAATACGAAGAAAAAGTTTACCTTTACTTGCAAAATTTGACGGACAGGAAATATATAGTAAATCTTTGTTTTCACTCACGACTGATCGAGTTTGAATTAAATTTGTCATGAACCTGTCCACAGATGCCACGAGAGGCCATATTACTTCAAAGCTTTACACGAAACCACACGGTTTGAGATTTTCTCAGAACTTTCCTCATATCCCTCACATTTATTTCCATTTAATAGAAAATCACACGTTCTCTCTTCGCATAGATGAAAGTTCATTCAAGTACAAAGGCCCTATTCAATTAGTTCATTGTGTTTCACGTATCTTGTAACGCCGACTTGGAAAATCATTGAGCTGAGCACGTTTATCCTTCATTTAGTGACCGACAAAGCCAATTAACTAATTAATCTCTAGATGCCTGTAACGCGATTATTCTTATCTGTTAAGAAGAATGAACAAATGATTTCACAATCTCGTAAAGCACATCAAACAATGACATGTGTTGAGCGATATTGCACGAGGACTAAAAATTATCCCTTTCCTCAATCGACTCCACCAGCAAAGTGCTGCCAGTATTTTGAAGCTGAATTTAACACACTGGAGAAGAAAAATGGCCATATCGACAATTTACCACTTCAGAACATACAGTCAACGGCAAAATTATTTGCACAATTTATTCCTCATAATATGGACGTCACATTAAAACGCTACGACTTCTTTAAGAATTAAAAAAAAATGTCTTCCTTTTTGTATCTTTAATCTCTAACAACCTCTTAATAATATACCAAAAACCAAAAAATGAAGTTCCGTTACTTATTGCAAAATTATTGTCACATGACCAAAAAGGACTTTTGGATTTGACGAGGAATCCAAAATTCTACAAGAAATTTGAAGATCCATGGAAGCAACTTGGAAAGATTTTATCGCCGCTTGGAGTAGCATTCCAGAAGAACATATCCAACACTTTTCAGACTCTGTCCAAAGACGCCTTGCTAAAGTCATTGCTGGGAAAAATGAAAACACCAGATACTAGGCAATATTTCTAACATGTATAATTGGTTGGAGGACTTATGAACCTTTTCATCTCGAAGACCGTTACTTACACTTGTGCAAATAATTTTGCCTCTCCTTTGTCATGTGACAATAATAATACCTCTCTCTTTGTAGTGAATTGTGGAATAAGTAATGGAATTTTATTTTATTGTTGTAGCGCTTTATTGCGGGCTCTTGCTATGAAAAATACTTTATGCAAATAATTTTTCCAACGACTGTATGTACTTTAACGTAAAAACTGCCACGGACTATATAGAGTATCATGTAGAAATGAAAAGAAAAGTTAAAACAAAATAATCAATGAACCCGTTAATCCAATCAAATCAAGAAAAACGTTAATATTACATGTTTATTCACAAGAAACACACTCGAAAAACAAGTCGTGACAGTTCCTGTGAAACGTGGTAGAAGGATGATAAGGTGTGCTGAACAGTTCTACAGAGGCCCTGAGTAACGTCCTCGCGGATGTTTGTAAGTCAACAAAAACAATTTATGAAAACAAATAAAATTTGCTGAGAAACGAAAACGGATTACATTCAAAATGTCCCCAATCATTGTAGCTTGCAATAATTCACTGAAAATTTTGCTATTTTCTTATACCTATAATTTATTAATAAATGAATTAAATTCATTTTATTTTTGTTTTCATTCCTTCATCCTACATCAATTTGAAAATCAATTATTGTTTGTCATACATCACTTGTTTATACGTGTTTGTTAAACAACACGTCTGTCCAATGTCAAAAACGGACCCTGAGTGACGTCGAAATACAAAACTATGGTGATTTTGATAAGCTGTGCAGCTAAAATGAAGTATTACAGATATGCTATCTTTAGCACACCTTATTATCTTTCTTTCAAGCTGTAAATGATTGTCATGACGAAGCAATTGGAAGTTTTTCGAAACTATCCTCACGACATTTTTGAAAACGCAACTAAATGAAAGGATAGTTTTTACATAAGGAATTTCCTTTTTTTTACATAAGGAAATTTTTTTTATGCATAAAAATACCTTTACCAAATGTGTGATCACAAGCTGTCAGCAATGGCAGCAACATAAAACTACCCTCTTGAGTGGATGGGAGAGTGGCCAACGATTAGGTGAATCAATTGGTTATAGGTTATCAATAACATCAACAGAGGAGAAGTGTGAATAATTCGAGTAGGCCAACAGAGTGTCGCGAAGAGCCGAGTGACAGCACAATGGATATTAAATGGCTAAGTGAGGCATAAATCCCCTTGAGGATTATTTGCTAGTCACATCTACCTACATACCTACACGTACAAAACAAAACTTAAGGTTACCTCTCTAGAACAAATACCTCCATATAATGGGCAATTATGATGGTACCGGGGTGTCCGCTGTAGAGGAGTTCCACTGTACACACAAATAGCAAGCGTTGCTTCGATGCTACAACCAGATAGTAAAATGTTGGCGAAAATTGATCCTAACTAGCCACCGATGGTCTTTCTGAAAAGGAGCATTTAGACCTCGAATAGCTATTACGGTGGTTCAACTTTCTAAAATTTTCAATTCACCTTCGCTTTGTTCAATAATAAATAATATCTCAAGTATTACTTAAAAATATAAAGGGATGCCTAAGCTCTTTCCGTATAGTATTTTCTAAAATTCTCCAAATATTGGAAAATCTCACTCCGTATTATACGAATAGGTCATGAGGTTTTTAATAGGGCGTCTTTCAAGTCTTGTCATGCATTATTATATGCTTTATGTCGTAAATACTCTGCTAGAGTGTAGATACATGCCAAGCCTGCTATATTGAGACAAAATCTGAATGATAAGCAAAACTGAACCCCTGATTCTTGGTGTCTTCGAAAGAAAATTTTTACGTCGGATATATGTTCCTATCTGCGGGGAATGTGAATAGAGGAGGAGACATAACCGCGAACTCTACGAGCTGTACCAGGATGTGGATGCAGTCCACATGGCAAAAATCCGTCAATTACACTGCCTCGCGCACATCGAAAGTGAAGAGGGTATTCGAATCTGAACCCCCTGGTTCGATAAGGGGAAGAAGACTGAATCTCCGACACGGATGTAAGACCGCTTTGTTTTGATGACTGGAAGCAGCGTTCCCAGGACAGTCTACGATCGAAGGCAGCGGTATCTTGGGCACGGAGCCTCCATGGGTCGTATGGTTCCAACTAACTTACCATGGACGAGCCTGATATCGCTGTATTCATTAAAGACTTCAGCAGCAATATTTTCCTGTGTACGCATGCTTGTAGCCGGCTTGGGATACAAAGGCAACTACGACTTGAATGGCGTGCGCAGAAGGTCGATTATGATGAACAGATAATACTCGATGTGCCCGAATGAATCCATAAGAAAATGGTAATACTAACTTAAGATGTCTGACAAATTCCAAGGAATCACGCGAGTGCTTTAAATTAACATTGAAAAACCAAACAGCTAAGATGTCACCCATTTATCACCCAATTTTTTCAATTCATTGGTTGGTAGATATCTATTTCGTATTTCTTCAAACTAGTGGTGGGATAATGACCATAGAACTTGAATTCAAATTATTCAATTACTTATTCGATATTATACAATGAGGAGAAATCAATGCGAAACTAAAGCAATTTGGGAGTAGTCCCTTGGTGCTTCCAATATCCACGTATAAGGGAAAAAGCAAAGTCGGAAAGCATTTAAAATACCCACAAATGAGTACGACCAACACCGTGCCGTGAACGTTGCATACTCTTGAAATTCATTTCCTAGCCAATCTTAGATGCACAAACTTCCTGTTACGATGGAACAGCATAACTAAGGTGCTCGATAAAAAAACCCATTCGTTATTCAAGAGAACAAAAAAGGTCACATTGAAATTCACTAAGAAGCACTATACCAGTTTTCTGAAAGACCGTCCTAATTCTAGATGCAAGTAAATTGGATTTTTCTCTTTCGGATGAAAGAGTAAACATTTGAAGAAAGGTTAACGAAGCAAAGAATTCAGGTCATTTCCGTTCAACAATCACACACTGTGTCACTCCATACGATGGTGTGGAGTGTCTGAGCGCCATGGCGTTTAGTTACATTTCATCGATGGAAATATGAACAAATGCTACTACAATAATATTTTGAAAAATAATTCAAAGTGAAGCTCACAAAAGCAAGTCAAGGGGACATGCGGTTAATATTGGTCCCGAATGGGATCTAATCAGACCTTAAAGATGGATAACTTTAAGCATTTCATTTTCATTTCATTTATTTGAATAATCAGGATTGACAATTGCTGCAAAACACTGATGTCTTCAACATTACAAGAATATAGAACTAAAGAGAGACAGTTAGTTAGAGAGAGGGAGAGAGATAGTTAGTGAGAGAGAAAGAGATGGGGGGGGGGGGCAAAAATACAGAACTAAAGAGAGAAAGAGAGAGAGAGTGGGAAGGGGGTGGGGTAGACAAAAATACTAATAATAATAATAATAATTACACAGTCTTGGGCTTTACAACAAGATCATCGGCATATATGATTTAGAATAAAACCTGTTTGGACGTATGGTGTACAACTTTGGGGTTTTTTTTTTCAAAGTTCAAAGTTCAATTTATATTTAGTTCAATTTGTACAGTTTTATTTACATCTAACATGTATTAGTTTAGAGATGCAGAACAAAAGTTCCTTACAACTAAGATAGTTCAAAGTATATATAATAAAAAAAACTTAATACATTAATAGTTAAGGGAAAAAACACTACAATCAAAAACCCAGACTTTTCAAAATATGTATATGTGCTTAGAACTGTCGTTAATGCACCATGGTTTATCAGACAAGACGATATCCACAAAAAGCTTGGAATATTACCACTCGCGCCGCCTAGAAGAGCACACAATCCCTGCAGTTTACCCGATCATTGAGGAAACTAATGTCTTACGCCGACTCCAAAGGACTAGACCCCTTGATCTCGTGCGATAGTCTACAGCCGTGCATGGTTGCCGTGTTAGCACGAACTCTCACTGGAGAGTAACCTGTCGATCAGTACCAAGTGCTTCACTTAGTTGTAGTCTTAATAAATTCAGAGAGGTGGTTTAGTGAGTAAAAATCTCACACTTCTATGTGCGAACGTTCGCCATAGAGTCTTGCCAAAGATTTCAACCTACCCTGGAAAAAAAGAAATAAAAAACTCGGACGACATTTTTGAATTAAGTTCCACTAGATTCACAAAATAACACACTCTCCGTTGTCGGTGTAGTAGGAATCTCGAAATGTAAGTTCCTATCGACAATTAGTGAACCAGTAGGAAACGCAATTTAACATTTGTTGCACGTCTGATTAAATAGCTTTAGTAGAGCTGCCTTTAATGCTTCTATGGCCCGGCAACCAACACAGGGAAATGTTTAACTGCGTTGCTTGGCATATAAAGGCAAGAGCTCCAATACTGCCTGCCTGATGACCCATTAAAATGCAAATATTATGCAGGGTATTAGATTCCATTCGATCAAAGCCGCTACCATATTTCATAAATTGGCTTAATCTCTGTTTGCACACAATACAATTGTTAGGGCGATGCGATGGAGATACAGAAATTTAGTACTTAACCACACTCTCATTCTTTTCGTAACGAAGATTTATCGTGTGGTATCACGTTAAGGACCACTCTTGTTAAAGTATAAATCTGATTTTTGTCGAATTTAAGAGTCTCTGTATGATCTAGACGAACACTGAGAAGCCGAATATCTGCTATTTCCGAGTAATTGCCATTTTTATAATTGCATCTGAGAGGGTGACTCAGAGTTCATTGCGGACTTGCGTTGGACTTTCGTCAAAACATTGTAAAACAGCTCTTTTAAGTCACGAGGCAACTAAACTACACTGTAATACAATAAGGTCCAATCAACGGCAACTGCTTGTCATGTGTGATTGTAGACTCCAATATGTACCCAGAGGCTTCTTACTAGTGTGGCCTCTAGTGTCTCATTCAAGAATTCTTGATATTTGGGGAAATAGGTGCTGATAGTTTTGGGATCAATTTCCCGAGTCTTGATAACAATAAAATGATTAATTCTTATTCTCTAAGTGCAGTCACTCATCTCAAAGACTTTCCTGAACTGTCGCAAATCTCTAAACGAGATGGCACAGTATTTCAGCATCCAACTGTTATGGGTGCCGGGACGTTGTAATATTCCAGAGAACTTTGAGGCGGATTTACTCGCTAGGAAGGGCACTGGTTCCGTATTCTTTCCGGGTGGAGTTCTGCCATCAATGCATATCGCTACTGCAAAGCATCTACTGAAACTCGAAACGCTTGCCCATGTAAACCGTAAATGGTCTTCTGGCTAAGGATGCCTCACCACACAGCAACTATAGCCTACTATCTACCCAAAACGCTCACGCGTACTGATCGGAATGAGTATGCCGAGTCATATAACTCTCATAGACAACCTGACAAGAATGACATGACCGAATCTTAGAACTCTCGTCGGCGTTATAACCAGGCACTGTGCCATTGGAATTCACCCATCCACACTAAGTAGTTCAAAGGTTGGCATGCCTCTGTATTGCTGGGGTAATGAGAACCTGCCCAACTGTTGCTATGTAGGTGGTACTGGAGCTGACTTCATTGCATCTAGCGGTCGCAACCCAAACAATGATGTGGATGAAAAAAAAAAACTTTTGGACATTCCGAATGATGACGTGATTCGGAAATTCAAGTTGCAAAAGGGACTGGTGCAATGAATCCATAGTCCACAGACTGACCAGCAATATGGTAAAATCACATACAGACGGATCAAGAACTGATGAAGGAACAGGGGCAGGAGTGAGTATTTGGACCCCGGACAAAGTACAACGAACCCATGGGCAAACGGATCAGCATCTTTCAAGCAGACGTCTATGACATAGACAGATGCACTCAAATCAATATTGACAGGAACTATACCAACTGCGAGACAATGTCAGCCAGTCTTGCCGCTATCCTGGCACTTGACTCCTATATCATCCAATCCAAGCTTTTGTGGGAATGTCCACAGAAGCTTAAGAAGCTGAGTAGGAGTAACAGATTAAAACTAAACACACTAAAACAGACTAAATGGCCGACTCCCACGCTACGAAAGGGGCATCTGATCCTTTTATAGGCCCCGAACCACTCAGCGCTGCAGGAGATCTTGTCCTCGGGCAAGAGTTCAGGGAACTAGAAAGAAGAAACCGGGAAAATGCCTGGAACCACGCTTGGGTCAATGTAACCGGAAGACAACAGGGAGCCATCGCTTTCCTGATCTTGGTTTCTACATTCACTGCAGATCTTATAGGTTCCATGCCGCACTTAATTGCGTACGCTGAAGACCTAGTTACGTACAGATCAGGTCCGAAGGTAGAGGTAATAAACATCTTGTTGCAGCGTGACTTCGAGAAAATTCAGCGATTTTGCTTATCAACTTCCTGAAGGGCAAAACTAGTATTTTCCGGACCCCGCTGTACAGGGCACCGCGGATACGCGCCAAAACTGGCATAAGTTCGGTATAGTTGACCCGCATGGTCGGCCGTTAGCTGTTAAAAGTGTAGTTAGATATCTAGGCATTTGGCTGGATCAATATCTGTATTTTGACAAACATATAGATATTACTCTGACGAAAGCCAGGAAAGCCTTTGCTGCGGCAAAGAGGGTGTTTTTAAGCAGGCAACTTGATACTAGAGTGAAGGTAATCTGATACATGCCCCTAGTACGGCCAATTATGGTGTACGGTTGTCTATTGTGGTTCAACGTGAGTCCTTCCCAGATGGAAAAGATGAGGGTGTTCGAGAGGCTGTGTCTTAGGAGCTGTCTCCGTCTGTATCGTACTCCCGAGTCTGAGTACAAGAACGAGGTCCTGTACAACGAGGCAAACTTGAACACGATAGATAATTTTATTATTAAGCTGATCAGAAGGCACACTGCACTATGACCTCATTCAACAGTCTGATCTTTGGGGCTTACTACCCCAATAGTATGTACCATGAAAAAGTGCGCTTTAACGGCTTTATTCCTCCAGAAGCATTCCTTTATCTAGACACAAGTGGCCTTATACAGGATCCACAAGGATGTCCTATCATCTTTCATGTCGTACGCCGATGTCGTGGATAGGCGACTCCAGTACGAACCGGATGTTGTTCGCACACACGAGGATCTCCTCCGGTTCAGTAGAGCGATCCCCGCTCGAGATAGGAAAGAGTCTGCCAAAGAACGGCAATTTTACTGGTGGTTACACCAAAACCAGCCTCCGCCTCCGCTAGCTTTTTCACAGGATCCGGTAGCTGACCAAGGTGGCCATAGTTTCTAACGTAGCTTTTAAGAAAAAAAAATATAGAAATATATAAAATATATAAAAATATATAAACATATTTAAAATATATAAAATAAAGATAAAAAAAACAACAAAAATCCAAAACAAAAAAACAAATATATAAAACAAGAAATCAAAAAAAAATAATAAAAACAATCCAAGAAAATAAAATATATATGAAACAAAAACAAAAAAAAGATGCATCCCGGCGCATAAATTATATATGTTAGGCATATACACAGCATATACGCCCTGGTGCACGTGTCCGTACTGTTACGGACATAGTTAAGGTAGTATCAAGTTTTATGTTAGGGTAAGTTAGTATTAGGTAGTTAAGTTTAGTTAAGTTTTTTACAAGTTTTCTTGGCAATTAATAAAGAAATAAAAGATCGTCTTAATGACTAAAAAAAACGTAGATTAAGCCGAAAGGCACATTTAGAAAGTAGATCAGATTAGCTTAGAGTACCCGCATAGGGTCAGTAGGTTAGTATTAAGAACCAATTCTTAAGTTAGTCAAGCTACTTTTAAGTACTTTTGTCTAGCAAGTAAGTAAAATATAATGAATTAAATAAAATTACGTTAAAAAAAAAATAAAAATAACCGGAAGAGGTTTGAGGCATGTATCAGAATGCGCAAGAACAACCTCCGCATCCTATCAGGCTTCCTAATGGGTCACTGTAGACGTAGGGAACACCTAAGGAAACTAGGAGTATCAGAAGAAGGTCTCTGCAGATTCTTTGGGGAATCTAACGAAATTCCAGAGCATATACTGGGATTCTGTAAGGCACTAGCCCACAAAAGACAAAGATATCTGGGCAAGCACCTAATATCAGACGAAGAACTAAAGTCACTAGAACCAGTTCTCATTCTCAGATTCTTAAAGGAAACAGGCTTAGAGATAATACTCTAGGATAAATCACTTCCAACTTTGGACAAAAGGAGCATATAGCCCTCAATATAACTCTGGAAAGAGCTGCATGGGGAAGAGCTCTTAAGAAAGCAAAGGTATGAATAGGGGGAACAATAGATCTAAAGGTCGCGGTAATAGGTTACTCCTATAAGTTTGCAGGGTTGAAGAGGAAGAAGAAACCATTTCACGCCTTTTTGCAATTGCAGTGCCCTCTCACCTCGCAGATTTAGTCACTTGGACGCCTCATATTTCTACGACTTGACATATCATCAGACTTCTCTTACTTCATCGCTTTAGTAAAAGCTCCAGAAGGCCCTCGGATTAGGATCTAATAGATCCTTGTGGGAACACTAAGGGCCTACTTTTTGCCTAAGTGCGGCTACCTTTGAGGCTACATAACCAGAGCTTCACAGTCCCACCAACGAATACAAAATGAAAAATAAAAATACGAACCAGAACTGCTTTCTTCACCAAATTATGAAGACCTTCACACACAGTCAATACAAGAAAAGTATACAGCCCACTGTGCGCTGTTTCTTGCGCTATGGACGTTAGTAAACCACTTCATAACTATTGAAATAAATGGTGCAGAGCCCGCATTATTTTCATTCTTGAGATGATCGTGCAGAACTCACACGCCAACACAAGAGGCACGATCTTCCAAAAGTCCGTACAACTGCTAGCGCGGATGACATTGACGCGATTGGTCGAACACATCGAGCCGTCAATGAAGCGTTTGCTGGTATTCAAGGGGAGGCTGCCAAAATGGGTTTAGCGGTAAACGAGGGCAAAACGAAATATATGCTGTCATCGAGAAAGGACTTGGCCAAAACGTCACCATAGCCAGCTATAACTTCGAGGTAGTGAAGGACTTTGTCTACCTCGGCTCGCAAGTGAACAGTACGAACAACACCAGTGCCGAGATTAAACGCAGAATTACTCTTGGCAATCGCTGTTTCTTTGGGCTCAAGAGGCAATTAAGTAGTAGAGTCCTCTCTCGAAGGATCAAGCTAACATTATATAACACCTTGATCATCCCTGTCCTGCTCTATGGTGGGGAGGCATGGACAATCTCAAAAGCAGTTGAAGAATCACTTGGTCTTTTCGAGAGAAAAGTTCTGCGTTCAATCTTTGGTCCTGTCTGCGTTGATGGCTATTGGAGAAGAAGATTCAACCACGAATTGTATGGGCTGTACAGCGGCTTGATCAACACCTAAGATGGCTGGGTCATGTGGAGCGCAAGGACAATACTGCTCCAGCCCGAAGAGTCTTCGACTCCGAACCAGTTGGACAACGCAATAGAGGACGCCCACGGAACCGATGGCGCACCCAGGTGGAGAAGGACCTCAATCAACTTGGTGTGCGCAGTTGGAGAAAGCTGGCAAAAGATCGTGCCGGCTGGAGAGGCTTACTGTTTGAGGCCCAGGTCCACCCGGACTGTAGCGCCACCAGAAGAAGAAGAAGAGCCCGCATTAGAGTTGTCAAACGATTCCTTGCACTTCACAGTTGACAGAAGCTGTGTTAAATTTAAAGTTACCCCGCGGGAAATTGTCTATCTGATCAAACTGCCCTCGTATCATCCTTTTTATCCAACACCACAAATGTCTTGAAGAAGGGCAATTGCTTTGTCTTATGTATCCCCAAAGAGCCCCAATCACCACGACAATGACGTGGCTTAGGAATCGTGATTCTATTCAATAGTCTTTCAATTCGTCCGCCATTAAAAAAAAGCTTGGGATAATACGGGGTGAGCTGAATATTAAATTCGGTCCTTGCTATGCACATTTCTTGATTATACAAACCCCCCTTCACTCTTTTGCCTTAGTGGGTCGAACATTCCGTCGATAATCCATTCCTTCGGATATTTACCTGGCAAGGCGGTCAATCGATGTATTATCATTTAATATATGTGAGTCCTTAATTAACATATTTTCGGTTGAAAATGGAGAACAAAAACACGGTCCTAAACCATAACCCCAACGTCTCCACCCAAACTTATCTCATTTTTTTTTCTGAAAATATCATCATCTAACATAAACCTTCTTGGAAAACGAAAACACCTTCAGGCTTCACATTTAAATCACCCATCTCATAAGTCAAGCACTAAATTCTCGGAAAAAGGCAGAACAGACCCTCGTTAAAGTTCCCCTTGATTGGCTAGCGATGTTGGCACAAGTGTTCCCCAGACTTCCTGGGAAAAGAAAGAAAAAACTCAACGGACATGCCTTTTGTCTCGTCTTCGTATAAGTTAGTTTTATTGTTTTCCAATAACAAGATGGCGAGCAGCTCTTTTCGACGCTGACCTTTCCTTTTGCCAACTGCCAGCTGCCAGCCATTAATATGCATAAAGTTGCCCCCTTCGATGGTGTCTCATATATTTATTGCCAGGAATAACTTGAATATTTCTTATCTAGTTTAAAACTCATCTAAATGCACGAAACAATTCTGCTCAAGTTTGCAAGCACAAAGAACTAAATCAGCAGTGCACACGTGCAGGCGTCAAAGCTGGTACGTGCCACGTTGCCGTGCACTGTATCATATGCGATGCCATTTACAAGCAATTTAAACAAGAATGCCAACCGACACTGGGGAGTGGAGGATGTTTTCAAAATCCACCCCATTCCTCCGTTTTTGCGGAGTTTGGAGAAGTTGAAAGAAGTCGGGTTTTCGCATTACTTGTCACAAAGACGTTTTTTCCGTGGCACGTAGCTGGCGTGGAAGACATTTGACAATACTGTTCAATGACTGTGGCTGGCACTTGTCATGGGGTGGGGGTCATTAGATATTTGATAGTGAAAACTCTGGCGGGTGTGGAACTGAGACCGTGGCACTCGATGTTAATTGCATTTTGACATCGGCGCCGTGGACGGTAATGTGGTATGTGGGTGTCTGAATGTCACAGTGTCAATGCTGAAGGGGTAGCCGATACCACATGAAGTGGAGTAATTGGGTTTGTTCGGAAACAATTCGTGTCAATCAATGTAATTAGATTTTAAGATAATCCGAATGGATTTGCGTCAGACACTGATTTGAATCTAAATGTAATCGTAATTCGTAATTACAGGAATTCGTGACTTTGGGAAGTCAATTTACCTAGATGACAATGTGCCTGATGGGAAAAGGGGGGTTAAGTGGTTCATGGTAATCATTCTGCGAACTGCAAATTTCGTGGAATTCTGACATTTCATTCAATGGCGAAAGCTACGGGTAGAATCCGCGATTTCCACTTTGCTGCTTTCAAATTGTGTTTTTTATTTAAACTAGTTTCCGTGGAGATGATAGATTCTCTTCTTCTGGCGCCACAGTTTGATGTGGACCTGGGCTTCTGCCAAAAAGCCTCTCCATAAGGCTCGACTTTTAGCCAGCTGCCTCCAATTACCTATGACAAGTTGTAAAGATCATTTCCCACTTGTCACTTTTGCCATACCTAGGAGTTCATGCTTTTATTTGTTTTTTTCAGATTTCTGATGTGCCGATTCGAACGGCAGCATTTGCGAACCTTTACAGGGCACAAGAATATTTCTACTGAGCACCTGACATCTTTCAGTTGACAGACACCATGTTAATCTGAACATGCAATCTGCTGAAATTAGGGGTCGCAGTTCGCTGCTCAGGTCACAGAAGTCTTCCTGGGTTATTGAGACTATCACCAGAAGTATCAATTGATTAAAGTCTACCCATTTATTTTTTCATTTTCATTCATTTGTTACTTGTAGACTGACAGAAGAGCTCTCCAAAAATTGCCAGAAACTCAGACTTACGCCTAACCCAAAAAAAGATAGATAGATTTATTTCGTATTCAATTTTACAATGACTTAGTTATCGCACAAAATAATTTACAGAGATTTGATACGTTATTAAGGTCGCCTGAAACGCGGTAAGACACCTGGCGATTGGCAAACTGGGGTGATCGTCCCTTTCTACAGGGGCATATCCCTCTTAAGTCTCCCCGGAAAAGTCTACGCTAAGGTTTTGGAAGCGGGTTCTAGAGCTATGGTCGAGTCAAGGATGGGGAATGAACAGTGCGGCTTTCGTCCCGGTAGAAGTACAACCGCCCAGCTTTTTACTTTAAGAATGGTACTTGAGAAGGCTTGGGAGTATGCCAAACCCATCTACAGCGGTTTTTTTGATATGGAAAGGGCATATGACCGAGTTCCTCGAGGTAAACTTTGGAGTGCTCTGTATAAGTATGGGATTGATCCTCTTTTGTGGGCCATTCAATCTCTATAGACAAACTGTAGCAGCTGTGGTCGGGTTAACGGTGCTAAATCAACACCTTTCACCGTGGGCGTTGGACTTCGCCAAGGGTGCGTCTTGTCACCTCTCCTTTTCCTTGTTTTTATGGACTGGATGTTGCAGCACAACCGAGGCGAAGAATGTTTCTCATTGGGAGAGTTGAAGGTAAATCATGTTCTTTTTGCGGATGACTTATGCCTGAAACACAATAGTGCGTTTGCGCTGGCGTTGGCTTTCAACACACATAATTCAATGGGCAAGCACAAAATACAACGTCGACCTGCGTCAGTGAATAATGAGAGAGATTGAGAGGATCGTAATAAAACGTAAAACGTAGTCCATCGCAGGTCATTATTCAACATGTTGGATATTTTTTGACAGAGGGGTGTGATGTGAGAGAGATTTTCTCCCAGTTTTTTCCAAATTGAGAGTATTTTTTATCAACTGTCATTTAAGAAACGAAACAGCTGATTAAAAATAATTTAACGATAAAAGTCATTTCAAGAGTGTATGCAGAAAGGCGGCAATATTTTTCATCTAGTAGATGAGGGAGAGAGCAGCTGATAAATTGAGTATTTATTTTAACGCAGTGCGTCATAGTAACATGAAGTCGGCTGGCGCAGCGCACTATTGTGTTTCAGGCATTAGTTATCCTCACATCTTCCCAGACGGAACTCCAGCGCCCACTCGATAGGTTTGTGGCCGTATGTGCTGATGCTGGGATAAAGGTTTACATAGACAAATCAGAGGATGTGGTAATTTCCAGAACTCCAGTTCAATACACTCTACATGTTAGTGGAGTCCCATTAAACCAGGTGGAGACGTTTAAGTACCTTGGGGTCTTCTCACGAGTGATGGGATTAGATTTTCTGGATTGGTCAAGCTGGGTCAGTTTTGACATAGCTTGAAAGATCTGTAATCAGAAAGGCCGAGCTTAATGTGAAAGCCAAGTAAGCAGTTTTCAACTTAGTATTTGTTCCTCATGTATGGTTATGAAATTTGGGTAATGACCGAAAGAAAAAGATCGCGAATACAAGCTGCTGAGATGAGATTTCTTCGTGCTGGTGTGGGAATTACTCGCCGGGATAGGGTGATAAGCACGACAGTTAGCGAGGAACTTAACGTTGAGCAGCTGCTTCTCCGAACAGAAAGAGCTATGCTTCGTTAGGGGCCTCGAATGCGATTCCATCAGGTAGGCGACCACTTGGCAGACCCAGGATGAGAGGGTTGCAATATGTTCAAGCTGAAGAACGAAATAATAAAATACAAATCATGTTATGTAGGTGTAGAATATAAGTCATTAACTAGGTGATTGTCGGCAAAGGCGCAGGAATTCATAAACTATCTAGTTACCTTCAAAATTCTTTCAGACACCCACTCTTTTATGTAGGTGTAAGGTAGGATAAACCCGTGGTTGGTTTAGCATCAACTTAAATACCTTCTTTTGGGCTACTTTTAATACTGGACAACCATAAAGAAGAATTCCTTGAAATATTACTTTGAATATATTAATTTTGTTTGATCGTGACAGTAATGATTTTTTGTTGATAAATGGGTAAACCATAAAAAGGTATTAACTTCTTTTTTATATTCGATTGAATTTGGTATATATTTTCTATTCGAATGGATACAGCAATAAAGTGAATGCGAATTGTGAAACAGAACGCATTCATTTGATCATATGTCTATGCAGCAGAAGCTACAATATTGCTATATCTGCATGTACACGCTATTGGCGCAAGGCACGCGTCAAATATCCTGGATGTGCGAACATTCAGGGGGGGCAAACGTCGACTGTGACCATTTCCTCGTAGCAGCAAAATTCAGAGCTCGACTGTCCAATGTCAAAAAGCTGCACCAGCCAACAAAGAGGAGTTTTGACATTTGACGCCTGAGCACACCCGAAATTGTCAGAGCCTACGGAGAGCAACTGAGTGGGAGACTCTACGGTATGCCCACGTCATACACCAGATGTGGTTGCATTGCGGCTCGGCCATCAAAGAGGTAGCCTAGAGGAAACCACCTTTGGCTACCTACCACCTCCGACGGGGACCCCTGGTATGATGGGGAGTGTGAGCAGAAGAAACATGGAACTGACGAGGCATACCAAAAGGCGTTGCAACGAAAAACTAGAGCAGCAAAGGAGGAGTACCGGGCTAGAAGAAGGGAGGAGAAAATGCTTCTACGCCTGAAGAAAAGGTCTCTCGCAACCTCCCAGCTCGAGGATATCGAAGAGTCTAGAGACAAGCATAAAATAAGGGCCTTCTACAAAAAAGCCAGCCTTGCCGCTGGCTTTAGTAAAGGTACAGTAACGTGGTAACTGATCCGCAGGGAATAGTGGATGTGTTTAAGCAGCACTTCCAAAAGCTGCTTAACGGGCCTGACCAGGAGCGCGTGATAGGGAATCAACAAATCACAACTCATGACAATGAAGAAGTCCTTCCACCTAGTTTTGAAGAAGTCTGAAGAACAACAAAGCCGCACGCTCAGATGGCTTACCATCAGAGCTCTTCAAGGCCGGTGGCGATGTTCTGGTAGGGAGCATGCACCAGATCTTCGGTAGAATTTAGGAGGACGAAAGCATGCCCGACGACTGAAATTTCAGTTATATATGCCCCATCCACAAAAAAGGCGATCCTACCTCTGGAAACAACTAAAGAAACAACTGCTCAACGTCGCCTATAAGATCCTGTCCAGCGTACTGTGTGAACGTCCACCGCACTAATCGGCACATACCACTAGACCGACTATAGACCAAATGTGCAAAAGACCATCGAGTTTCAAATCGATACGCACCACTATTTTATCGATTTTAAAGACGCGTACGACAGCATTCATCGCAAGGAGTTATTCGGTGCGATGGCCGATTCGGGGTCCCGGGAAAACTGATCCGGTTGTGTCGCACCACGCAGTTCGGCTCGATGACCTGCGAGCCGTTTGAAACCTGCACCGGATTTCGTCAAGGAGATGCGCTGCCGTGTGATTTCTTCAATTTGGTACTGGAGAAGATAGTGCGGCGGGCAGCTGTAAACACGGAAGGTACTATCTTCTACAATGCGACGACGACTGATAAGAGAACCCTTGGTTGCTTCTATTATGATGACGATTATGACTATGCTGCAACATTCTTTGCTGACGATACGCTGTCTGTTGAGGCGCAACTTGTAGCGACTTTTACGTTTTTAGTCACAATTCCATGTTTAATGCTCGTTCACAATATTTGTCGAATGTGAGAGAATCTTCGTTTTGGAGCGCCTGTTGAATTTTCTCATTGCGGAGACCAATAATGAAACGATCCGTGAGATTTTCATCCAAAATTTTGAGAATGTGATCCGCAATTGGATTTCTGGCTGTTATTTCGGGTTTCTCGGTTCTTAAAAACCCACGATAATCACATGTTTGAGCCAACGATATTCACCTCACAATATAATCATTTATCGGCTCACCTTCTTGGTTTGCTTTATAAAATGAGTACCTTTTAGCACGCTTATTATTCTTCGGAGAAAAATGATTCCGCAGCAATGACATGAGGCTTGGAAAAACGTTTGTACTTGTGAGACCAGGCATCGTGAACGACATCAAGATTTCGTGAATTTCGGCTACCACAATTGTGATGAAAAGCGGGGTCTTCGCTTCTTCCTCGAATTACTAGTAATTATTATTTATTACTACGATGAATAATGTACACGTGATTAACTAGCTAAAATACTTAGGGAGAAAGAACGGATCTGAACTGATTACCGGACAGAATGTCAGTGAAGTGATAATGTATTTGAGCCCGCTTGCAGTCTGGGCTACAGGCAGAGATCATACGTTCATCATACGATCAACACATAAATATATGAATACACAAACATATGTATGTCCAACATATGACATACAAGTCAGTTCAACTGTTGGGATATGCAGACGACATGGACATCGTCGCGCGCTCTCATCGTGCCGTAGGGTAAGCACTTACGGCAATTGAAGAAGAGGCGAAGCGAGCTGGTCTTAAGGTCAACGAGGATAAAACTAAGTATATGATGTCGACCAAAAAGCGATCCGTCACACACCACCTAAGACCAAAGATCACAATCCAGGTAGTAAATGAGTCTGTCTACCTCGGGGCAAACGTAAACTCCACAAACGACATCACTGTGGAGATCGGACGTAGAACCGCCTTTGACAACCGACGCTACTTTGGTTTGTCAAAACAACTTGCGTCAAAACACCTGACTCGAAGGAGCAAGATCATGGTCTACAAAGCTCTTATTTTGCCAATCCTGCCATTTTTAACCGAAAGCTGGACGATAAGCAAAACTTCGGCGCTGATTCTTGGTACCTTCGGGAAGATGAATGAAGAAGAAGACACAACCGCGAACTCTACGAGATGTACCATGATCTGGATGTAGTCCGGAAGGCAGAGATCCGTCGACTGCACCACATCGAGCGCATGGACAACAATGTTCCAGCTAAATGGAATCCGAGCCTCCTGGTTAGAGAAGGAGAGAAAGACTGAACATACCAAGTAATCGCGGATGCAAGACAGCTTGGTCTTGACTACTGGAAGCAGCATGCCCAGGAACGTCAACAATGGAAAGCAGCTATCGCTCAGGCTAGGAACCTGCTTGGGTCGTCAGCCTGATAAGTGAGTAAGTAAGCATAAACACGTCTTGTCTGGGGGTCTTGGCGCTCTGCTCGCAAGAAATCGATATATTTTGACCTTCTTTAACACTTTCACTATCGACAGCCATATTTTTACGCACAACGTGCATTGCAACTCTTGATAGCCCTTAAGATAGGATTAAAATTCTGCCCGCTGCAAGAGTTTTGCTAAACCCGCATTTCGTTGATACTGAATATTCAAATTTATTACTGATTTCTTTGAGTTGGTGTGTGTGTTCGACCTAAAATGTAAATCTGAAGTGTAAAGAGTAAAGTCAGAAAGGTTTCATCATCTAGAATCACCTCCTTCCTCGTCACATGACAAGTTTGCCAGTAGTCCTTTTCATACCTTTCGTGTCTTAAATCGAAAGCTTTCACACAATAAATGTCAAAGATACCGTAAAACCATTATAAATGACACCCTTGATTGATTCAACAACACTTCTTCCGTCAGCAGTCAATTTTCACCGGCCACTTGAGTTATGGCCAATTTAATTCGGTCATTAGCAGTAATTAAAGCCACTTGCCTATTCTGTTCCGTCGACGAAATGTTCGGAAGAGGATTCTTCTTTGACTCGTATTCGCACCGAAAACAACAGTGCTCAGTGATGGAGTTAATTTCTGGTTGAGCTGCTACGTCAACAAGCTAAATTGCCACAATCCCAACAATGCGCCCTTCGACGTCCGCAGAAAGGTTCATGCTTTTTTCCATCGAAATGCTTTATGGCCAGATGGAATTATTTACGCGGCTTCGATCGTTAAAATCGATTTGAAATCCATGATGCCTGACCTTTTCGTTGCGCACTTGAATTGAATTTACGGTACTTTCACAGAGTTATCGGGAAAATGCAACACAGCATGAGGCACTTTCTGCAAATTCGAGTCTTCGATTGGATTTGGAATTTCGCGTAATGATGCCGTGAATTGGCTTTCAAGAGCTTATTACGTTTACACCTTTGGGACCTTGTCTGCGGGATAATGTGAAGTCGTTATTTTACGCCGATAAAGCCGAATCGATGAACAGCATATCTTATAGCAAACATCCATCAAGCTAAACACGTGTGTTATAAACGTGTTGTTAATTTATGTGCTTGAGTTGAGGACGGTGTTTGAGGAGGTTTTTCACAAGTCAAAGGGATGTGAATGATTGCTTTGCTGTCAAATGTAATTAGATTTGAACTTGAGGTCCTATTTATAATTAAGGCACTTGGGTGAAAGTGATCATTCGGTTATCGAATTTTCATGTATAATATATAGAGATTTCTACGCGCTGTTGTGGGAATTACTCGCCGCGATAGGGTGAGAAATACGACAGTGCGCGAGGAACTTAACGTTGAGCAGCTGCTTCTCCGAACGGAAAGAGCTATGCTTCGTTGGCTTGGTCACGTAGCACGTATGTCCCCACCATTACGACTTCCGAGGCGGGCGTTGAATGTGATTCCATCAGGTAGGCGACCAATTGGCAGACCCAGGATGAGATGGTTGGACCAAGCATGGTTACGCTTGGGTATAACCACTGATGAGTTAGAATCGATGGCGGAAGGTCGAGTTGCCTGGACATCTCTCGTGTGTGGTTATCCCAGTGCCGCTCGCCACATTGGTTGGGGTTCTTCTCCACTTGTAGGCGTCCTCTGTTACGTTGTCCCACGGGTTGGAAGTTAAAGACTCTTTGGGGCCGGACCTGAGTTGTACACACGCTACACATGGCCTAGCCATCTAAGGCGTTGAATCCGTAGACACCTGACTAGACTAATGTGTCCAAGAACCGTCAACGCAAACTGGACCCAAGATCGCACGCAGATCTTTTCTCTCAAAGATACCAAGGACTTCCTTTTGAGATTGTCCATGCCTCCGCGCCGTACAGCAGGACTGGGATGATCAAGGCCTTGTATAAAGTCAGCTTGGGCCTTCGAGAGATGGCTGTACTATTCAATTGCCTCTTGAGCCCATAGTAACAATGGTTGGCAAGAGTTACTCTGCGTTTAATCTCGGTACTGATGTTGTTCGTACTATTTACTGCGGAGCCGAGGTAGACGAAGTCCTTGACTACCTCGAAGTTATAGCTGCCCATTGTGACGTTGTGTCCAAGACGTCGATGTTGTGTGTTCTTTCTTGATGACAGCATATACTTCGTTTTGCCCTCATTCAAAGCTAGACCCATTTTAGCCGCTTCCGCCTCAATGCCAGCAAACGTCTCATTAACGGCTCGCTGTGTCATGTCATCCACGTATGGTAACAATTGTACGCACTTCTGGAAGGTCGTGCCTATAGTGTTGGAGTGTGATTCTTCATGATCTTGTCAAGACAAGGCGAAGTCAGCAACTGGAGTAGGAGCAGGCACTGAAGGTCCTAGATGTAACCATCTTCCCAGAGAGTCCTTCCAAGCCAAAGTCTTTGCCATAAATGAAGCAGCACATTGCATCAGTAATAGAAAGCTATAATAATAATATAATTTTGTGGTAGTGATTGGTGGAACTGCAGCCCGCAGAAGGCTAGGTCCTAGCTTCTGCAGCAACCATTCGTGTTTTGCGTGCTATTGTTCTTTCACGAGTGGAAGGGGGCCAACATAAGTGCCAAGTTTGAGTTATTACTCTTTGAGCGTTGTCAGTGATTCGAAAGAAATAGGGCCGTTGTAATTATTTTGGTCGTACCGGGAATCCAACCCGGTACCCAGCACGCCACGACCGCCATTATTTATTAAATGCATTTTTTAGATTTTGTGCTTTATTTTGCCTTTTTTTTACCTTTTTAGGGATATCTTCAATTTTTTCTAGTTAGTTCTGACATTCGTGGTGTTGGTCGCAGTGATATTTATGTGCTGTTTATATTTAAATAATCGTCAGCAAATGGTGAGAATCAAAAATAACTATAGCTCCCCAAAAAACATTACAACCGGTATTCTGCACGGTTCAGTTTTAGGTCCCATTCTATTCTTGATCTATGTGAATTCACTGTTGGCTCAACCTTTCAAAGGCAAAGTAACTGCTTTTGCCGACGATACCGCTCTTGACGACGACGATACTGAAAAGCTTGTTAAATGTATTCTTGGAGGCAAATCATGATCTTGACTTACTGAGAAAATGGTTTTCAGTTTATGAGATCATTATCAGTGACAAAACAAAATTCATGGTATTTAACTCTAATAACACTAATGCTGGTGACTTGCCTTTGTTCTATCACTCTCCGGATTGTACCCGCTTTCGACTTTCGAATGACGATGAATGTTTTTCTTTTTTTCTTTTAATTCGTCCGCAACTGCTTTTAGATAGAATGTGTTGAAAGCTTTAAATACCTGGGCATAATATTGGATAAAAAGCTCAATTGGATCAACCATATACTTTATCTAAGACAATATTTAAATAAAGTAGTAAGACAATTGTATCACCTCGGTCTTTATTGGAATTTCTCAACACTAAAACCTCGGTCTTTATTGTCCTTTCTCAACACTAAAACTAGTGTACAATGGGTTATTCAAATCCAAATTGGAATATGGTATCACTTGTTGGGGCGGTGCTTACTTAAATAAAACCGAGCCGTTAATAATAAAGCAAAAGCATGCTATCACAATTTCGTTAAAGGTTTTTTTTGAATCTGTTCAGTAGCCTTAAAACTCGTGCATTAATTCATCTCTATTGTTATAAAATTCTTAAAATATTTTTCCAAAATTCGGGTTTTTACACATTTCGAAACCCTGATGATTATAATTCGAAAATGAATTCCAGAAATTATGTAGAAGTTCCACCAGTACATAAAGCTCATTTTGGACGATTTAACCTTGCTTCAGCACCCCGTCTGTTTAATTTACTTCCAGATTCACTAATATGTGAAAGAGTGAAAAATCTATTTTTGAATGGTATTAAAATATGGCTCTTCTTTCTCGGCTATTCAAGTGTTAGCAGTTTGTTCACCAATGAATTGTGTATTTTTTTTTATGTATAAATGAAAGTTTTATCTCATTGCTATTTTCTACATTGAATTCTCCCCTCAACAACGGTTTTTTTTTGCTTTTTTTACTAGTTCTTAATTTCTAAGTGAACAGCACATTCACCCCTTACCTATATGGCAACAGATTATATTTAACTATTTCAAAAATAAATTATTGTAAACTGTATTAACTAGAAATTGGAATAGTTAAAAAATTTTACATAAATCTTAATTAAAAAAAAAATAATAAAAGTTCCTCACGCACAGTCGTGTTTCTCACCCTATCCTGGCGAGTAATTCCCATATCAGCACGAAGAAATTCATCTTAGCAGCTTGTATACGCGATCTTATTCTTTCTATCATTACCCAAATTTGATAACCATAGATGAGAGTTGGAACAAATAACGAGTTGGAAACTAACTTGGCATTCACACTAAGCTCGGTCTTCCTTATTAGAGATCTCCCAAGCTGTGTCAAAACTGACCCAGCTTGACTAATCCTACGGGAAAGCAAATCCCATCACTCGTGAGAAGACCCCAAGGTACTTAAACGTCTCCACCTGCTTCAGTGGGACTCCACTAACATGTAGAGTGCATTGAACAGGCGTTCTGGAAATGACCATAACTTCTGATTTTTCCACGTTAACCTACATCCCAGAATCAGGCCAAACCTATCGGGTGAGCGCTAATACATGCAGTTGATCCGACAAATGAGGAACGAAACGCGAATAATACTGTAGTAATCCTAAATTTGATCGAAGCTTACATTCGGAGTCATATCTCTTTGTCATATCTTTCTTTGTATCAATCAGAAATGAAGTATTACAGAGATGCCCGACTTCTACCTCTCCTGCCCCTTAAGGTTTTTGACAACTGTTTATAACGTGTTCACAAACCAAATTGACCAATAAGAGGACGGCATTTACGTTATTTCGGGAACAACCGTCAAAAATGAATGAATATCCGTCAAAAAGGCACTCAAATTCGTCGATGGACTAGAGGGCAATCAGCTGTGAAGTCGGCTGATAAGTCTATGTGATACTTCATTTCTGGTATCAATCGAGAAGTTGACAAATCATGTAATTTCATATAACGCCTCTTAGTGTTACGTTCAACATAATCTACCTTGGGAGCTTAGGAGACTAGATGTCTTCTCGTAAGATTCGTAAGAGATGGATCAAATTTTTGACAAATGACAGAGAAAATCCTACGCCTCGAAAATTGGCGCAGTAAATAAGTCTTCTTTCTCGTCACTCGCGCAAACGAAGCTGGAATTGCATTCGTCATGCTCCTCCCTGACCTTATCTCTGTCAGAAACGAGATCATCCCCAGGACCAAATTGAACGGCGCGAAGTTTAATTTGAGATTCACATCAACAACATGCCTATTCGGGCATGTCTTAACATATTTTAATCAAACGAACATTCTTATTCTAGCAATTTCCTTAATTGCCTGACAATGACTCTGAATGAGCACGGCACTCCTTCAAATTCTGCAGAAACAGCTGATATTTATTCGATTCTTATCCGAATGCGTGTCAACAATACAAGATGCTTCTGAACGGATCCCTGCGACGAAGGTATCCGCGCATTTAAGTGTCCAAATCAAACTACGCACCCAGCCTTCGTAAAATCCCTCGAAAAACAGAACAAAACAAAATAATGAATTGGGAATGCTTCGCGACATTTCGCTGTGTGCCAATGAGAATTTTTATTCGTGTTACATAAAATGAAAGTGACATCCAAGTCGTAAAAGGACGGTCAATCGTTCCTAATTTCAATATATTTTTTATAGTCCACCCACGGTCGTAAAATGCGCATCAAAATCAACAAAAGGCTACGATGTGTTTCCTATGAATGAAACTCCACCGAAGGCTTGGACGGGTGAAACGTGGAGCACGTTTTTGAAATTCATTATCCTTCAGACAAGGCCAAAATAGATATCTCGTCACCATTTCAAATTAATTTCAACTCTTCCTCCCGGCACCGGGGACGGAAGACAGACGAGTGGCAAATATGCTTCTGTGTTACGTGTGGACTTCATTCAAGTCAATGTGCCCCACTTGACCTGACATCTTTGTGTCAACTGAGCTGTTATTCAAACGTGACATCTGCATCTACATTATTTACGATCAAAACGACGTACGGAACGGCGACTAATAACATCCCTGTGCAGACAGTCCGATGTGTGAACACAGAACTGTTTGTTTACGCAACACGCCAGCCAGCACATAATCTCCTTGTAACTGGAGATTAAGGCATTAAGTGAATTTCGGATAAAATTTATGGAAATTACGTAAAGATGACGCAGCAGTTGTAATTAGTGAGCGATTACGTTGAGCGTGTCTTAATGAAATAGACCTAATCGAGTCTGTGATGTTAAAGGCGCATAAACAGTCTCTCATCTCAACATTTACCTTCAAAAAGTCATGAATTCTGCGCCAGATTACGTATGCAAATTCACTCATTCAAATATGACAGAAATAGCAACTTTGATGATGATTTCGGCGTGCACACTGATGACAGATAACGGTACACAAATCGATTAATGCTTCATTAGCTGCAAACGAACACACCCACTGTCAGTGCAAATGTCACACTCCAACCACTTACGGTAATTTGTTTATAGAGTAAACATTGAACATCAATTCGAAAAATTAAAAATATAACTATTTAGACTGGCGTCGTCATCCAATGTCAACATGCAAGTCGTATTCAGTCATTTCTTCCCGTTTGTCAGCTCTTGCCATCCATCTTCTCGCTGACACTCATCCGTGTGTACATTAAGCACTTATTATTTTTCCATAAAATTAATTCACTTGATGGCATGCAATGCGAGAGTATGTTGGCGTTTTGTTTTCCATGTTTTCTTTTTTCCCACCCTCCCGTTATGAGAGTCAAAAATTAAAACTCCACCAGCAGCGCCATCATCAGCAGCAGCAGCAGCAAGTGGAATTTATAATTGAGTTTGTTTTGAACAAAACAGTCGTAAATTTTAATGTGTTCACGTATGAATATTAATTGCGAAAAGTTTCATGTCGGAATTTGCATCACGCAAAACGGGGGAGCGCATATTTTTGGTCGGTTTTTCCTTTCTTCAAAAAAAAAACACAACATTTGTCCAAAATTCAAATGTTTATTGTGCAGAGCTTGCATTCGGCTCTTAAATCAACTCTCGTGCGTTATTGAAATACTGTAAGCGTCAATTTACACGCATCGCATCGTCGATATTCGAAATGTAAACACACCCAACACTGAACACGCCCGTGTGCGAATGTTTGCAATGCCTTTCCGCAGCAATTGACGTAAGCGACATTTATCCGAGGGGTTAGATGTGTATGCACGATGTCTTCAGTTCGCTGGAGAGTGTAATCCGATCATATCGAGATATTGGCGGAGTGGGTGGTGTAAACATGTTGGATTTTATGATATATCCCATTGCAGCGTAAAATGGTATTTTGCCCCTAAATAAATGTCATTTGGAACGGCTACAAAACTCTCTCACAGACACGCGCACACTTTTGATTGGAGCTTACCCTGATGGGAATTTGTGGCATGTATCGAAAAGTGTAAGGATGCCAAAAACCACTTTCGGGAAATGTTAAGCCCTTTGTTAGCACATCCTGTTTCCAACAGGGGAGTGACAGATAAAAGCCTTTTGTTAATTTCCCTCTGCAGCCATAGGATTGTGTGTCTGCGAGAAGATTCAAGAACTTCTCTATGTGTATTTATTGATCCTTCTGTCTAAACACAAGTGCTGGTACAAAATGAAGCGTGTTTATTTTGGACGAACACGTGCGCTTTATGTTGACACGTAGAATTAATGTTGGACATGTCATAAAAGTCCGGCTTTAATTGAATAGGAATGTGGAGTGCGAAGTAATAGACAGCTGCGATTGATTAGGTAATTGTGGACTTCTTATTATGGGTGCTTTCAAGGATTCAGCCCACTGGCCAATAGTAACAGCCAATGTGCAATGGTCTGCAGCTGAATAGGCTGCGTCGAAACTGGGAAGGTACTTAAAGTAATAAATTGTATTCTGTTTGACTTTTGTGAGCAGTCAGAGGAGTCGATGATCCTAATGGCAGAACCGTGCCACTTCGCATGGTCATTTATGGAAAGCTAACATCTACCAAGCCAACGATTAGGTTAAGGGAATTCAACACTTAGTTGGAGAAAAACACCAATCTTAGGAGACAAGGAATAATGAGAATGTGAAGATTCCGAAGCAACGCTGCAACGAACGACGAGAGCTGTTCGTGAGGTCTACGAACAGAGACGAAGGGTGGAGAACCGGCTTCTCAGGAGAAAGAAGAAAGAGCACGAGAAGCGCGCGATCGAGGAGATGGAGAGTTGCCATGGCAGGAAAGTTTTACCAGAGGGTGAAACAGTTATCCAGTGGATATAAAGTTCGGATAGAAGCCTGCCGGGACGAGAATGGACAGCTAGTAGTAGAGTCGCAGTCGATACTGAGAATTTGGAAGAACCATTTCTGCAGACTGCTAAACGGCGATGAGCTGTTCGGAATGTTCCACTCAATATGGATGATTATCGACGAGAATTCGGTCCCCCACGACGAGGTCAAGTTAGCAATATCAAGACTGAAGTCTTACAAAGCTTAGAAATCTTTAAGGCAGCTGGAGATGATCTGCTTGGGCGGATGCACCAGCTCATCTGTAAAATATGGTTGGAGAAAGCATGTCCGACGAGAGGAATCTCAGTATCGTTTGCTCGATCCACAAGAAAGACCCCTTCAACTGCGCCAACTACCGAGGTATAAGTCTCCTGAACATCGCTTAAAAGATCGTCTCTGCCGTTTTGTGTACTCGCTTGAAGCCGGGTTTATAAATAACCTGATAGGTCCATATCAGTGTGACTTCAGGCCAAAGAAGTCCACCATCGACCACATTGTCACACTACGGCAGATCCTGGAAAATCGACGAAATCGAATCGGCAAATCGACACCTACCACCTTTTTGTCGATTTCAAGGCCGCATATGACAGGGTACATAGGGACGAGCTATACAACGCCATGTCTAGTTTTGACATTCCTGCCAAACTCGTCAGGTTGTGCAGGATGACGATGGAGAATTCTCGCTGCTCCATCAAGGTCGGTAACGAACTCACCGAGGCTTTCAATGTCAAAAAAGGTTTTAGACAAGGCGACGCGCTGTCATGTGATTTTTTAACATCATCCTGGCGAAGATTGTGCAAGACTCACACGCCAACACTAGAGGCACGATCTTCCAGAAGTCCGTACAACTGATAGCATACGCTGATGATATTGACGTGATTGGCAGAACACAGCGAGCCGTCAATGAGGCGTTTGCTGGCATTGAGGCGGAAGCGGCTAAAATAGGTCGAGCGGTGAATGAGTACATCAGTACCGAGATCAAACACAGAGTAACTCTTGCCAACCGCTGTTTCTATGGGCTCAAGAGGCAATTGAGTAGTAGGGCCATCTCTCGAAGGACCAAGCTGACTTTATACAAGACCTTGATCATCCCAGTCCTGCTGTACGGCGCGGAGGCATGGACAATCTCAAAAGCGGATGAGGAAGTCCTTGGTATCTTCGAGAGAAAAGCTCTGAGTGAAATCTTTGGTCCTGGTTGCGTTGACGGTTTCTGGAGGAGAAGATTCAACTACGAACTGTACGGGCTGTACAGCGACTTGAGTTTAGTCAGGCGTCTTCGGATCCAACGCCTAAGATGGCTAGGCCATGAAGTGCGTATGGACAGCTCAGCTCCGGTCCGAAGAGTCTTCGACTCCGAACCCGTGGGACAAAGTAACAGAGGACGCCCGCGTTTAAGGTGGCGCACCCAGGTGGAGAAGGACCCCAGCCAATATGGTGTGCGACACTGGAGACAGGTAGCCAGAGACCGTGTCTAGCTGGAGAGGCTTGTTGGTTGAGGCCCAGGTCCACCTCGGACTGTAGCGCTAAATAAAGAAGAGGATTCCGAAGCATACAGATTATATAGTGCCTATCGTTGACTTAGCAGTGGCGATTCCTCTGAGTAAGCTTTAGATTAGAATTTGTGAGATATATTTTATAGTCAAAATGCAATGGATGGCGAAGATTATTATTAGATGACTTGCAATATACCCACAAAAAAAAGCGGTGCGAATGTGACCAGCAGCGATTGAGATGCGATCAAATGCGGTGGAAGTGTGTACCGCCACAGTAACCCAAGCGACAGTTGTGTTTACCATATTTGATTGGGTATGTGTCCATTGGGTGTGTTTCTGTTATAAACTCTAACACTACGTTTTTAGTCGATGCATCCTGCACAACCGCATGTTCATATTGAGATAGTCGATGCGGTTGTATGTTCTTATGAACAAGAAAAACACCACGTACTAGTTTCGGTGTCTTTTTATTTGTTGACTCCAACGATTTGATGAAAGGTGACAAAAGGAACGCAATTGACATATGTCACATAAGCTGTGTTTTTTTGCACAAAAAAACGATCATCGGCGCTTAATTATTCATCACAAAATCTTCGCAGCACCGACGACATTTATGACATTTGCTAAGCAGTCAGGGGAGTAGTCGTGGAAGGTGATAGTTGATCGTTAATGGGCACAATCTTCGGTTTGCGATTGTGTAGCGTGACTACCACTTTAAAAGCAAAAAGACTTAATAATTATAAAATAAAAACAATTCGCATCGAATGAAAAGAATCGATTAAGAGACCTAAACGGAATGTTTAGCAGAGACACTCTGGGTATACCAAAAATTGCATACTTATGGATGCAAAAAATTTAAAAATGATCTAATACATCAACCCAACTTACAAATGAAACCCACATACAGCAACTCAAACAATGAATGAATAAATTCAGGAATGAACACACAGAATATAATGTTTGGAAGCATTGTTTTTATCCCCGCTTATTTCTTAAGGGGCGATAGATATGATAAGTAATTTAAGCGGATATAGGACTTGTTGTTAGTGTATTTTACATGCAAATTGAAAATTAAGCGTATATACGCTTGCTAAGAAACACAGCTATTTAAAAATTTTTCTCACTCATCGCTATGATCTGAGGAAAAATTATCAGACATCGTATTACGCTTCGATTGGTATGACTACATGACACCATATGTGTTTGCGATCAATGTGATGGCGATGAATATTTTATAAAGGACTAGATTTCGTACCCGGGTTTGTTTCTTCAACCGGTACTTCACCTGTATTGAAAATATAATTTTTTTCAAAATATCCCGAAGAAATGTATTTAAAATAGTAAAACGCCAAGAAAATTAAACTTTCTTTTATTTTTTACTGTAAAACTTGTTTGTTGACTACATTTTTTTGTTTCAGAAACATCATCAGCGACAATGTATAACTGCCCTGGATCCTTTTCCCTCGACATTGGAACGTACAATTGGCCGGGTGAGAAGCATGCATTTGTCAAGTCCAGTCCAGTTACCATTAGCGACTGTCCTCGCGAATTAACACTGCGAACTTGAGAAGTCTCACTCAATAAACGGTTGCGTCGAGCCAATCCATTACTTGCGTTCCGTTTTTCTCTTTCATACTGTGTTTCAGTACTTCTTCTGACAGCCTGTGCAATGTTGTCATTTTCACGAACTTGGACTCTTACTTCTAGAGATTGTGCAGATCTTAGAAGTCGCCATCTTTTCACACATGCTTGCTGAGGAGCTTTCCTTTTCCTCGGAATTTTTGCGATAATGTGATTATTAAGAAAAATGTGGAGAAAAGTGTTCCGTTGTGGATGCACTTTACGGGGGAGATATAAATTTATTTTAACGATAGGCGAGACGAGAGTGATGGTCTTACGTGAAACATATCATTGAAGAGAATCAAAGGGACAATAGCTGTCTTTCCACAATTTTTCCTGTTTACTTTCAATGAATCCGAGAGACGAGTTATCTATCGTCATACACAATGACAGCGAGGCGGCCATCAAGGGTCTGAATACATCATCAATGAAATCAGCCCTTGAGACGCTAGGCAACAATTCATTCAGCAGCCAAGAAGAAATGTCAAAAATCAGCTAAATGCATTAAGAAAAAAAATTCGGTATAATCCACAATGAAGTAAGATATCCCACTAGGACACACTGGTACATTTTTGGTGTTAATTAATCATTTGGCTAATTAGGCGCCGAGATTGAAAAATAACAAAACTGGCAGGCATGTGCTGATGCTGGAATGAAGGTTAACGTGTACAAGTCAGAGGTTAAGGTCATTTCCAGAACGCCTGATCAATGCACTCTCCACGTTAGTGGAGTACCATTAAAGCAGATGGAGAGGTTTAAGTATCTCGATGATGGGAGGAGCAATGCCGAGCTTTCATGTAGGATTGGTCAAGCTGAGTCCGTTTTGACTTAGCTTGGAACATATGTAATCAGGAAGGACGATCTTGGTGTGAAAGCCATGTTAGCAGTTTTCAATTTAGTATTTGTTTCAACTCTCACCTATGGCCATGAAATTTGTGTAATGACCGAAACAATAAGATCGTGAATACAAGCTGCTGAGATGAGATTTCTTCTTGTGGGACTTACTCACCGGGATAGGGTGAGTCCCACGGCAGTGCACGACGAAATGAACATTGAGCACCTGCTTCTTCGTACGGAAAGAGCTATGCTTCACTGGTCAGGTAATATCCCTGCTCAACGACGCCTACAAGATCCTGTCCAGCGTACTGTGTGAACGTACTCTCATCACGTACCAGTTCGGCCGAAAGCCAATCGGAAATATAGGTATATATAATTTTCACGCTAAGGCAAATCCTGAAGAAGACCAGCGAGGTTCAGATTCATACACACCACCTCTTCATCGATTTTAAAGCCGCATACGAGAGCATTCATCGCAAACAACTATTCGATGCGATGGCTGGATTCGGGATCCCGAGAAAACTGGTTCAGTTATGTTGCACCACGCTAACAAATACGCTATGCACCGTGCAGTTTGGGTCGAGGATATGCAGACGACATCGACAGCGTCGCGCGTTCCCAACGTGCTGTAGTGGAAGCTTTCACGGCGATCGAAGAGAAGGCGAAGCGAGGTGGTCTTAAGGTCAATGAGACAGCTACAATATCAAGGTAGTAAAGGAGTTTGTCTACCTCGGGGTAAACGTAAACTCCACAAACGACATAATTGTGGAGATCCGACGTAGAACAGCCTTTGGCAACCGATGCTACTTCGGTTTGTCAAAACAAGTTGCGTCAAAACACCTGACTCGAAGGATTACGGTCATGCCCTACAAATCTCTTATTTTGCCAGTCTTGCTGTATGGAGCCTGGACGATAAGTAAAACTGCTGAGCTGATTCTTGGGAAAGAAGAATTCTACGTCGGATACATGGTCCCGTTTGCGAGGAAGGCGAATGGAGGAGAAAAGATAGCCGCAAACTATACGAACTGTACCAGGATGTGGATGTTGTCCGGAAGGCAAAGATCCGTCGACTGCACTGGCTCAGCCATATCGAGCGCATGGACAACGATGCTCCAGCCAAGAGGGTCTTCGAATCCGAGGCTCCTGGTTAAAGAAGGAGAGAAAGATCGAATCTCCGGTATAAGGACCAAGTAATCGCGGATGCAAGACACCTTGGTCTTGATGTCTGGAAGCAGCGTGCCCAGCTTAGAGCGCCAAGTTTTTTCTAAGTTTTCTTGGCCAGTAAGCACAAACAATAAAGATTGTCCATATGGACTGCAAAAAAACAGATATTAGTAGTAGACGCCGAAAGGCAAATAGATAAGTGAGCTTAGATTATTTTACAGTACCTTGTAGGATAGATTTTAAGAATATGAATTGCTTAGTTATTAAGATAGATTTAATCATTTTTGTCCAGTTTTAAGAATCATGAATTTAAAAATAAGAATGATAAAAATGGATTTTAAAGGTAAAAAAAGCGTGCCCAGGACCGTCAACAATGGAAAGCAGCTATCGGTCAGGCTCGTATCCTGCATGGGTCGCCAGCCTGATAACTAAGCAAATAAGAAATATCCAGGCATCACTGTATCTGTTCTGAAACAGACTTAGTTTTAGTTAAGTCAGTTACTGTTGGAACCTGAAAGCAAGCCAAGAGTGCTTCTAAGCAGTTCTCCTTGCTTCTCCGTTGCTTCTAAGCAGTTCACCTTTTCATACTACATATGAACTTGGTGTTGCAATGAGGCCGACGAAAGAAATATTTCACATTGGGAGAGTTGAGGGCAAGACATCATCTTTTGGCCGCTCTTCGACCGGTTGATACATCCAGGATGAGGTAGTTGGACAAGTCCTTGAGGTACATGGATAACTCAAGGTGAGTTCCTTATTGGAACGCAGTTAAATCTTGACCTAAGCTATACTATATAACAACAAACGATGTTAAACATACATTTCTTACCTCTATCACAAGGGCGTGATGTGCTATAAGAAATTTCGTCAACGACCACACCATGCTGTCAGCGTCGGTTCTCGTCCGATCACCGAAACTAAGCAGCATCGGGCGCGGTTAGTACTTGGATGGGGGACCGCTTGGGAACACCGCGTGTTGTTGGCGATTTTTTGCCCCTACTCACCACCCCCATCGCCGCCCAAGCACAGACCATACTTCTTCTCACTTTATTTTTCATTTGTTACATAAGTCGCAGGTTTCAACAGTTATCTGAAGTTCATACAGTAGAATCTGGCAAATATAAAGGTGTTATAAGATGAACAATGCGGAAAGATGAACGAATTTGCAAGAAAAATTAGGCGACAGTCTACCATAGAGTATTTTTTTTCTTTTAGAAAAACGTCTAAATAAATAACATCGCTGTTATCGGAATTGTTTTTTCCATCGTTCGTTTAACCACGTCGTCCATTAGTATGAGGTACCAGGGGCATGCACTTAACCAACTGCGCCATCCAGTCGTATTGAACTAATTAGTTATTATAGTCTCAGTTCACGAGTCGACGGATCCAACACAAGGCTATGTAAATCGCATGGAGTACTTGGCCCCGGGCTGAAGAATCTTGGATTCGGTGGGACAATGTAGTAGAGGACGACTATGTCTAACATGGTATACGCAAGGACGGCCGTGTTTAACATGGACAACAGAAGGCCTGTATCTAACATTGAACACACGAGTGGTGCCGGACTTGATCCAATTTGTTGGAAGCATTGTTAGTGGCTAGCCAAAGATTGCTCGTCTGTCCATTTCTCGAATCACGGGATGCCCAGCTTCCATTCTGATGGTTGGCAGCACAGTCTCAATTGGCGATGCAACTGGCAATGCTCACGAGTTTTACTAAATCTCTCAGAGCACGTAGCCATGTAAATTCCCATCTTGGCCTACAACCATCAATTCGTATAACTTCATATGATCACGGTCTTCTTCTTCTAGTGGCGCTATAGCCCGGGGTGGACCTGAGCATCAGCCAACGGTCACACTCTGGTCTATCAAACAGTTTAACTATGAGGGAAACATTAAATTATGTGGAGGGGGGTAAGAAGAAGAGGAATAGTTGGGGACAAATGATTCAGTCGCCAAACATCAGAAACTATGCTCCAAAGTCATGTCAGCATTGAACATCTCGCAAAAAGTCCAAAAGAGGTTCGTTTTTGGATTTTAATCTCTTGATGACCCAGATCCACACGTTCATGTGGGTACATTGATGCACAAGAAGTACGCAGGAAGCCATGGAGCTACAAAATGTAATCCCTCCGCTTAAGCAAGCAGGCAACAGCTGGGACAGGAAATCATGCCTTTGTCGATAAGATGATTGACAAGCCTATTTGGGGTGTTTCACCGTTCACTGTGGTCATGTGTACCACTATGCTGCCCACATGCGTGCGTGGGAGGGGCTTACTAATTTGATGGACGTTCAGCAATATTGAGATGTCCCAGTGATTCTCACATCAGTGACTCCGATGAAATGAATTAAGACGGATGAACAAGTGCGAAGTCCGATTAAGTTACCTTCCAGTGATGTGGGGGGAACAGGTGAATTGTGAACTATATAAGCTTCCACACGGAACCAATGTGAATGTGATGTTTAAACGGCAGAGGTGATGAGCTTTGTCGTAATTTAATTTGTCTTTCCTGAAACGGACTTACTCGCTAGTTTCTATGCGTCCTTTGGTTTTTCTTCAGGCAGTTGGGGTTGCTCTGCAATCGATGGGACTGTTGGTGTGAACATGGGCGGGATTACACAATCTCGGGTTCGTTCTGTAAGTGTAAACAGTGTGCACACACTTGCTGTGGAACTCTGCCCCAGGACACTCGATGGCAGTTTACATCCAGTGCATGCGGTGTGAAACATTCAGACTGATAACTTTTCTACTTTTTCTCTTTGAGTCCAGGACTAATTGGTGAAATTTAAAACTTTTCCTTTTTCTTGAACGAGTGTTCAGATGTGTTTGCTTTCGACATTCACAAAGGGGGAATCACTTCACCACATCACTGTTTCTTCATTCCGCTGCTAATGGCGCCCATCAACCTTCCTCTTCCCTTCACACCACAGCGCAGTGTGACTACCTGACTCATCAACTCCCAACACCCAATGTGTGGGAAGTTACACTCGTCAATCCCCTCAGTCCTAATGCAAATACTTCTGACTAACTTTCTTTTAATGTAAAACAACGTGTTGCCATAGAAGCTAACTTAAAGTTTTACTGCTTGTCCTTAGTTTTCCTTTCTAGGTTAATTGTGGCTGGAAATAAATTTAAAGCTCGCAGCGGGTTGAAATACCTCGGTAGTTACGAAAAAATAAATTGCTGTCGGAATGCATTAAAACAATGGCTGGGTTTTCCCCCCTTTGCAAATGCTGCTCGTGTCGAAGTTTATTGCCTCATTAGACTCCTTCAGGTTCCGGGCCCGTAAAAATGTTTAGGATGTGCGGGAAATCTACACCACCGCCAGCAAGTTACTTAATTTTATTCTGTACCAGCAATTTATTTTCAACACTCACCCTGAGCACTTTTCTTGCCCCAATTAGGAAGGTATTTGTTGAGGAATTTGTATTGCGCTTTCTTTACTCAAGAGAATGCAGTTTTAATTTGATTAGCATTTTGAGGACTAGCACGTACAAAATTGGTGCATTAAATACACAATAACTCTTTGTTGAAATAAATTAAAATTACTTGTGGAAGAGAATGCGAAAACCTTGTTTTGGAATATATTGGCTCACATTAAATCGAAATCGTGAGCAGCTTGCCATTATTCAAATCGTTTCCCATGTTGCTAATCTCGACACTACCAAAAGAGTTAACCTTTTGTTTTCTATCTTTAAAATATGAGGTAAACAATCCAAGATGAAGCCTCGAAACCCTGCACAGTACAATTTATTTATAAGAATTTTGTGCCCAATCTTATCGAAGGCTTAAGTCTCACAGCGCATTTGATAACAACTTATACGTTCCCATTAAAAACAAAACTCTTTATTTATAGCCCTTTCATCAAAGAAGTGAGGGCATACTGATAAATCATTACTAATATTATAAATGCGAAAGTAACTCTGTCTGTCTGTTACCCTTTCACGTCTAAACCAATGAACCGATTTTGATGAAATTTGGTAGAGGGATGGATTTGATTTGGAGAAAGGGGGGGAAATGAGGGCAAAAACCGCATTTTTTCATATTTACACAGTCCTGGCTCATTAACGGCTTATCGGATAGAAAAACTAAAAAAAAATGATTTTTTGTAAATTTATTCATTTGAGCTATCAACCATCCTTTTGCATTGGCCTGAAGCTGAGCAATGCTCAAAAGAATGCAACTAATTATCGTTCAAAAGTTTCCATCACTAGAGACCATCGGCAACAATCAACCAGCAGTGGCGACAATTGACATGGTGTGTTGCTGTTGCAGTATCTTCCTCTGGAATAGCTGCTTAATGGGGGACGAACGGCGCACCCAGTTCTTAAATTGCCTTTGAACTTAGCTCATGAGGAAATGCCAGTTTGAAACATTAGCAAAAACAGTGAACGTGAACGAATGTTGCAAGAGTGTATGACTGTTGGTTTGGGATGAATGTACGATGTCTCATAAAAAAAACAATCGAAGCACTAGATCGCACTATGAAGGATATTAAGAGCAACCACAGTATTATGTGAGGGATGGTGGTACTTTTAGCTGGTGACTTTAGACAGACCCTGCCAGTGATTACTAGGGGCACACCAGCAGATGAAGTAAATGCATGTTTGAAAGGGTCTATATTATGTGTACACGCATAAAAGTTTCGTTTGACAATAAATATGCGAGTTCATTATTCACCTCTCCGTAACTAGCCCTGCTTCCTTCACATGTTATATATATCTATTTAAGTTAGTTCTAGTCAAATATGTTAGTTTTTTAAGTTCACGCTTGTACTAAGCTAATAAATAAATAAATGAGGGCAATATGAGACTGTAACGGCATGATTACATTGAGCCGTGAATTCTGTCAAATTCACGATGATAAATACAATAATGTTGAAATGTTGATAATTTAAAAATAGTGTCTATTCCTATCTCCAAATAAATACGGGCAATCGAGAATGGTTGTGTAAAGGAGCAATATTATGGACACTGAACAAGTAAAGTCGTACCCTTTAGAATTTTTGAATTCTTAAGAATTATCAGGAGTGCCTTCTCATAAGTTGAGGTTAAAAGTTGGTGTTCCGGTCCTGTTAATGAGAAACCTTTGCGCACCGAGGCTATGTAATTGTACCTCTATGTGGCCTGCTCACGAGTATCGTGCCCGCAAAATCTTTACGTTTTAGCAGAGGATGGAAAAACAAAAAATGTGTTAAAATATGATATTTACAATAAACCGTGGTAGTTTGCAGTTACTATGTATTGTATTGTATTATTCGGAAAATTAGTATCCTTAAAATGAAAAGGACTACCTAAAGTAACTATACCACGCTAACGAAGTCGCCAGTAAAAGCTAGTTAATAAATAAAAAATGAAATCAACTTAACCATTAAGTCGTTTAATTAAACAAGGACGTTCAGCGAACCGCCAGTGGCGCCTAAAGACATTTGTTTAAGCTTTCACTCGAAATGGCAAACACCACATAACTTCTCATATCAAGAACAGAAAACATTTGCAAGGCGACTTAATTTTCGTCAGAACCGGCAAAAAAAACATGCCCACTTGAAAGTAAACATTTACAATCCCACGAAGTCAACACTGTCTCCTATGAACGCCATCTAAATTTACTTTGACGTTCATTTCGGGAATTATTTCAACCGTGCTCATCTCAAAACATCAGCCGCCTCAAGCCGCTTTGCTTTGCTGAGGGAGAGAGAGAGAGAGAGCATGGGAGTGAGAATGAGTCAAAGAGAGAAAGTTCTGTGAACTTTTGCAATACCCTCGACATTTATGCTCGCAATGGTTCTCTGCCACTGACTTGCAAGGGAATTAAAATGAAAAATGCCTCGGGTAACGCTCTGTCATTCCAATTCATTCCCTAGTCAACAAACTGCTCATAAGACAAATCACCAGCACACGGCCAGTGAGTGCGTTCATATTTTGATCCTGTTGACAGGTGCTGCAGGCAAAGTATAGATTCTAAGAAGTCCTCATTAGGCGCTTGTGACACCTAAAAAATAAAAAAAAAACATTAAGGCCACATGTTCAACGGAGGGTGTCCATCAGTCATCCCCACGAAAACATGCAAAGCAGGTTCCGACCTCCCCGGCTGATGAGGACGAATTCCGCTTCAATATCCTCCTAGAATTGGAATTAATTCAATTCGTTTCCCATGGGGAATCGCGTTTCTGTAAAATGTACTCATTCCATTGCCGTACTCTCCTCCGAGGGTTGCCTAATGTTCCTTCGACGTATCCCCAGCATGAACAACGAGCTTCCTTTTGTCAGTCAATCAAGGCGTTCGTTTAGCTCCGCGTGGGCGGCACAGGCTTGCTTCAAATTTTGTTCTCGTGTCAAATTAAGCCACCCACATTGACAGAAACTGCTGAATCACATCGTACAAATATTCGTCAATTTGTCGCGGTTGAGGTGGGAATCCTTGAAGGACAACGGTGTCATGCATCACACGTAAGCTTCAGCGTCGTCACAGCAACTGCCACGTCACCGAAGAGTTCATTTATTTGCTTGACAATTTTACAGCTCACCCGCGTGACACGGCTTGATTGATGGAACCGACGCTGACAGCCAAAATGTCATCACCTGTCGCACACAAAGCTTCAATCGACAGTGGCGACGCGGACTGTCAACTAGAGAGGGGACAGAGGGTTTTCACACAGTAATGACGTCCCATTTTTGGAGGAATTAACAGACATCATGCTTCGCATCGCGGTTAAGCCAGGAGGAGAGCATGTGGCTTACCTTTACGCAGATTGCGACTAACGAAGTCCTCTTCGCAATCGTTGAACATGATGATCGTTTGCATACACATGCTGTACGTGCCTTCGTTATGGACGTGTGAATTCTGTCTCTGCCCTGTGAGGTGGTGAGGTTTAATTTTACGACAGACAGACTTTATCCCGCATTAGGGACGCGCCGCCTTAACCGGAGCCAGCTGGATCTGGAGCATCCAGGCATTATGGATGTGTCCGCATCCCCCACTTGCTACGACTATGGGCTTTGTTTTAACTGCGAATGCGTCATAAATTGCCATGAAATTGAGAAAGGGACGTCAGCAGGATTGTTGCGGGAGATGGCGTAGTGTTACCTTTCTCCGGGGTTAGCGATTTATTGCCGTCACCGTGGAATTAAATTTCTTTACGACTTCATTACACTGCCTTCGTTCTGATTGACAGAGATTTTAACGAAGGATTTTATTAGGAGTTGAATGGGAAATAAAAAGGAAGAGGTCGACTGCAACAAGCTAACTAGTTAGATTTATGGTTTTCAAAAAAACGTCGGTAGACGTGTCATTGGATGTAAGTCATTGGTTGGATTCTGCAAGCGTGACTGGAAGGTGAAGGATTTTCTACCGATTCGAGCAACAGTGTACCCATTTGATGGATATTTTTCACTCGAAGTATGCCAGTTTCATTCCATATCGTCCCATTTAAAGACGTTTAATTTTTAACTCATTTGCTGTTAATCAATGAAGCAATGACGCTTGACGAGTGCTGCGTTAGGAGTGAGCCTCCAGAGCCTCCACAGCCTCCACAGAGCAATGTCTATCCCATCATTTTGCCATATACGAAAAAACAAGAAACAAGACCGAGAGATATTCGAAAATGTGTCAGGGTTTGTGGTACAATTTTTTAAGACATCTTTCTTACTCTAACATTTTACGTACAAATAATAAGGTAATGTGTAGGTAGGGGGGCCGCTTGTGAATCCCCCAGCACACTTAACCATGCTGGTCCATTGTACTACCCACAGACAGACGGCAAATGATGACTGGACCAGATTTGTGAGATTTGGAGTTTTATTTTTTAAACTAAGCTTTCGCTGGATTCGAACCGGAGAGCCCATTAAATAGTGTGATTGCCACCACAGTTGCAATTGTGGGCCACTGGATCCTGGTTGGATCCTTTGTGATATCACTTCCCCGTGCTTTACACCGGCTCCTCTTTAATTCGAAGGGATTTTTACATTTTCAGTGAATATGGCATATCCGAAGTTCCTAATATACGCTTTTTGAAAAGTGTTCATTTTCGGTTTTTTCACTTTTTTTTTTGTTTTGTTTCATAATCGGAATGGAGTATTTGCATTAAACAAGAAATTTAAAACTGTGTTTATATTTTGCGAAATTAAGTTCGAAAATTATTGCCATGAAATCAATTCCCAAATAAATTCAATTTCATGGAAATGAAAATCATATTTCTGCATTTTATTTCAAATTGAAAATCTCTGCCTCTAAAAAAAAGTTACGTTTACCTTTGTACAGGGTGTGGTACTTCTCGTTTGAAATGCTTGCCGGTGGACGATGTACAGGAAAACACAATTACGCAAATTTCTGTTTACATTTGCGGCTGAGTAAAAGGTCACCAATGCATCCGGCGATGTTTGTGGTATGGAGAGAATCACTCCACTCGATGTTGCCGCCGGATGCTGCCTTGTTGGCAAACCTGAAGCATGCTCATGACAAGCAAGTAACGAACCGTGAACAACGTCATTTGCGTTGTAGTAAGTCCGCTGCAACAGATTGGCAAATAGCGACGGCTTCCGCTCCAGATTGCGGGAATAATAAGATTTTAAGGGCGTTTACACACGCCTGACCTAACCAGAGCACTGGACTACGAGCGTATGATGTCCCCTTAGCTGTTGGGTTACCACAGAATCCTTTTCCTCATTTGCTGACAGAGGAAGCAGTATCGCCTCTTCCATGCTTCGTGGAGTTTTAGGAAAAAAATATGATACAGATAATTTGAATATTTTGTTCACTTTAAAAATGTTGTACATCACTGTAGAACATCCCTGTTTACAAAATCTCTTGTCATTTATCCGATTTCTTGCGTATCGGGTGCCATTCCCCATGGGCACGTGTGCCTGAAAGGGAACATTGTTGAATAGAAGAAGACCTTAGTCAAAGTTCGAAACTGAAACTCGGATACTACATGATAAGTTTATACAAAAGTGGTCTGTGCGTCTGTTTTTTTGTTTTTAAAGTCTATGTGTTTGTTCCGCCCTCCTGAACTTGCCCTTACGACAGCAACCGCCAAACTAAAGTCCAATAAGGCTGCTGGAGGTAAGCCGACAGCTTACCGAACTGTTGAAGCAGCTGGCGATGATTTGGTAAGTTGCATACACCAACTCATTCGTAAAACCTGGTCAAATGATCATATGCCCGACGGATGGAGTCCCAGCATCGTTTGCCCGATCCTAAAAAAAGGCGACCCTCTAAACTGTGCTAATTACAGAGGGATAAGTCTCCTAAATATATCGTATAAGATATTTTCTGCCGTCTTGTGTAAACGCTTGAAACTCTACATTAACAGCCTGATTTCTCAATATTAGTGCGGGTTCAGGCAAGCGAAATCCACTGTTGACCAAATATTCACATCTTGAAAAAGACCCGGGGGTTACAAGTCCATACTCACCATCTACTTGTCGACTTTAAGGCCGCGTATGACAGTATTTGCAGAGACGAGTTGTACAGCGTATTGTCTAGTTTTGGCATCCCTGCAAAACTCGTCCCTTCTTCGCAGAATGACGATGAAGAATGCCCGTTGCACCGTCAAGGTCGGTAAAGATTTTAACGAGACCTTTGATGTCAAAAACGGATTTAGACAAGGCAACGCACTGTCATGCGATTTTTTTTACCTTATTCTCGAGAAGATCGTACGTAACTCAAACGTCAACACCAGAGTCTCGATCTTCCACAAATCGGTGCTCGAATATGCCGATGACATTGACATCATCGGAAGAACACAACGGGCTGTCAGTGGGGCGCTTGAGAGCATCGAGAAGCAAGCGGCGAAGATGGGTCTTGCGGGCAACGAATGAAAGATAAAGTATATGCTGTCTACGATAAAGGTCCACCAACACTGATGTCTTGGACAAAACATTACCATACACGGCTAATACGGCTAAACTTCCAAGTAGTGAAAGACTTTGTCTACCTAGGCTCCGAAATTAACGCGAACAATGACACCACCGCTGAGATAAATCCGAGGATCACACTCATCAATCGATGTGTTTTTGGGCTTGGAAAGAAATTGAGGAATAAAGCCCTCTCTCGAAGAACCAAGATATGCTTATACAAGACCTTTATGGTCCCATTCCTGATATAACCGAATCGGGCGAAGAGATTCTTGGTCGCTTCGAGAGGAGAGTTCTTCGTTTTACCTTGTTCCCGTGTGTACTGATGGTGTTTGGAGGAGGAGACTGAACGACGAACTGTACGAGCTGTACAGCGACAGCGATCGAATCTCTCGTTTCAGGTGGCTAGGCCATGTAGAGTGAATGGACACCAATACTTTGACCCCCAATGTCTTCTACCCCGTTGTTGGACCCCGAGGGACAACGCGCTGAATGAAGACCACGCCTTCGGTGGCGCAAGCAACTGGAAAAGGACGTCAATCATCTGAACGTAAGTAGCTGGAAGCAACTAGCACAAGATCGGGCTAGATGCAGAGGCATGTTGGCTGAGGTCCAGGTCCACCCCGGACTTTAGCGAGGAAGAAGTAGTGTGTCTGTTTACATACAGCGGCGGACCTCTACTTGGAGACGACTACTGCAAGGAGTGTCATAGAAATCGTTCAATCCAAGGGCTGGCTCTTAAGCTACACTGGTCAAGTATACAAGACGGCCTACAAATTGAACAAGTACTCTCTCCATTCCTTGAATTCGAAATATCCTTTCGGCTTCATTTCTCAATAATTGAGGAGTAGAATCATTGTTGTGCCCTTTTTTTGACACAGAGTTTTTTACTTTATTTTTTACATTTAAAAAACTCAGTGTAAAGACTGTGCAACCTCTAATGTAAAACTCTATAAAGAACTGAAAAAATAATAAGAATTCATACGCAAAAGGATTATTTTTGATTAATTTATTGAAAATAAAAAATATTGGCGCAGATTGCGAGTTACGATTTGAGATTGAATCGATGGTCGACAAATCTGCCGATTGAAATCTATTTTGGTATTTTGGAGCTCAATCGACTGCGAATTAAATTATTGTTTATTAAAAACGTGTACACGTCCGACAGTTGAAGACGTCAAATCTATTAATTCATGTCAACGCAGGTATGGAATGTACATGAAGAAAGAGAGAGCTTTTGGGATCCCATAAGTAGGTGGCCCCGCAGGTGCAATGTGATCAAGCATTTGCAATGTGATCAAGCATTTGTTTGCGTATCGAAACAAATCATGTGTGCGAATACTCATATGAATTAATACAATTCCGGCTCATTTAATTCGATGTTTTTTTTGCTTTTATATTTGAAACTATCTTTGTCCGAAATTGAAACTAGATTAAAAATATTTTAAAGATACAACACAATTAGTTAATTTACATGACGTTGAGTAGCCATTTTTGGAGCAGAGTCTGTTAAAGATGCATTTGGACTTTGACAACAATTAATCAATGCGCTTAAAGAATCCAACAGTTCACTCGGTATATTGCAAAGTCCGCTTACAAACATAAGAAAATGCCATATATGTATTTTTTAGATTTACCCAACATAAAGTTTAAATTTTCGAAATTTGTTGTTTTCGGTCGCGGAAGACAGAAGTTATGAAAGAAAAACACCTAATGCTCACTAAACGAAAATGTTTCTTCAAATAACAATCCGTATTTTTCAATACATCGATCGATGATCGAAGATGATTACATGCGCTGGTGCTGGCGGTTTGTTTGAATTGTTAAACATGTTTTTTGAAGTGAGGTTCCTGGCAGTCAAGGAGTGGCCAGAATGATATCAATTTTGGAAATACAACCGGACTGATATTACCATTCTAACTGACATTCAAGGGGCTAGTAAAGCAAACTCGGAAATAGAAATTAAGTCTAAGCGAGTATCGTGCTCCTGCGAAGAACTTATTTCTAGTACGCAGCACTCAATTAATCTATGCTGGGTCCCAGGTCATAGGGACAGCCGGCAATGACGCAGCGGGTGAACTTGCCAGGAAGGGTGCTGAAACCGAATCATCCCAGGCAGTCCCATGTATTAAACCACTTCTTGCAATTCAATAGTGCAAGAGCCGACAATCTCCTATAAAATGCGGCAAAAAGTGGATACGTATGGTCATTAGATCATCATTTGAAGTATCATGAAAACTTGAAATGGGAGCAGCCCATGACTATATATTCATCCGGCCGTGGTGATGACGCGTAACCGATGAGGCATACCAAAAGGCGCTGCAAGGAAAAGCTAGATCAGCGCAGGAGTAGTACCGAGCTAGAAGAAAGGATGAGAAAGCTTCTAAGCCTGAAGAAAAGATCTCTCACAGCCTCGCAGCATAATAAAAGAGTCTAGGGACGGGTCTTCTACAAAAAAGCCAAAAGCCTTGTAACTGGCTTAAGTAAGAAACCCATGCTCTTCGAAACTGTGAGGGTAACCTGGTTACTGAACCGCAGGGAATAGTGGATGTGTTTAAGCATCACGTCTAACAGCTGCTTAACATTTCTGATCAAGAGAGAGTGATAGGGCAGACTCCAGTCGATAAAGTACTCCTCCCACCTAGCTTTGAAGAAGTCGGCACAACCAATAAAAGGCTGAAGAACAACACGCAAGCCACAGGCTCAGATGGCTTAGCCTCAGAGTTCTTCAAAGCCGGTGGCGATGTTCTGGTAGGGAGCATGCACCAGATCATCTGCCAAATTTGAGATGGCAAGGGCATGCCCGACAACTGGAATATCAGCTCCATATGCCACATTCATAAAAACGGCGATCCTAACTCTTACAACAACTATAGAGGTATATCCCTGCTCAACGTCGCCTACAAGAAAACGTAGACTGTTGCAATGAGTAATAGACTATTTTTTTCGACCTTTCTAGAAAGAGCTTTTATTGCAAACATGCCTCCTTACTAGAATAATTTAAGAAATTAAAACAACTTGATAGGAAACTTAGTATTAGTTAACTAAGAAAATTGGGAACAGAAATGTGACACTACCTTGGTTACTTGGTGTCTTACAGTGTCTTCAGGAAAATGTTCCCTGATACACAACAAAATTAGTCTCCGGTTGAAGTATCTAAAACATCGCATCAAGGCCGTTCATAGGAGTTTGGAATATCTCAATTCACAGTTGGTAAATTTTGACCAGTGATCTACTTCTTATAAGCTCCAACTAACTAATTTGAGGTACTAAATCTGCGAGTGACGTCTGCAAAGATGAAATCCTTGAATATCCCCTTATATCCTAAATGCGCAACCATATAATACACAAATGATGTATTTGGACCACTATACAATTCCTTAGTACAGGAATTATTCGTGAGCCTTGACAAATCGCTATAGACTGTAATAAAAACCCTCATTAGTTTGTAGTCGACTGACGCGTGGTTACCTTTGAGTTGTAAGTGAGAAGATTGTCTCCTCCTAAAGACGTTCATTGCACAATTCCGAAGCAAGATTGAGCTTCTATTTATCCTATTTATCTTCGAGTGTAAAACTAAAGAGCAAGCCTTTCAGTCTTTGCCGTTTGAAGTCACCACAGAACTGCATTGCTTGTAGGAAAAATTGCATGGCTCTTTGTCTCACGTAATACAAACGTTTGCATTAGTCTATTAGAGTGCGCCATTATCACAAGACAGCCCACATCAACATTTGATCAACAAGCAAAGGGTTCTCTTCATATAATCCGACTTATCCCCTCTAAGTCAAAGCAAGCCCATTTAAAGTACTTCGGATCCTTCCTTTTCTGCGCAATTTAAAGATATCGAAGATGTGGAAAAGCACCCCCTTTCCTATTGAAAACTCAAGCCTCATTTTCTTTTGAATGATTATTTATGGATTCGGGATGATGTATATCCTCGGCGACTGTAAGTACCTGCCTACGGGCAATTTTGAAAATCCAACAAAAGCTCTGCAGTACTTTTCCTCTGAGATGATAAGCTCTGCCCCATCCAAGTTGGTAATGTCTACCAAAATAAATTCGACTCTGACGCAAACAGGAGTCTTGATGGCTCAGAAGAAGGTAGTCATTCAATGTTTGTCTTTGAGCGTATATCTGTTCCCAAAACTTTATGAATGTCTCCAATAAATCATCCTTCGAGTGCACTAGAATTTCTGAATTTCCATCTCTTCTACTTCCCTCGATAAAGGCATCAAATATTCAATAATTAACGAAGTAAACTAACGAAGTTCTACGAGATGTCTTGAAACTTTGAAATGAAAAAAGTTTTTCGGGTCGGTTTCTGAGAAAGGAAAGGAAATGGATTTCGCAATGCGTTTTAACAAGGTTATACCCTAAGTGTACATGAATACCCAATGGGATTACCTTAAGGGGATTCCTTTTGGGATTCATAAGAAAATGTATTAAGACAAAATTCTGTTCTAGTTAGTCTTTCAAAGCAAAATCACAACTCTTATAAAATCGATTGATGGTATTTGGTTGCTTATGAGCTGGGGTAAAACTGACTAATGGATTGCTTCCTCTTCATCCTTTTTTCCAGAAAAAATCCTAGAGTCGATGCAGTGGTTGAGGGAAATCTCTCCGACTCCGGCAAAGAAAAAAGTCCAAGTCAATCAATCATGTGAGAATCAACAAGAAGCCATTTTTGTAAAAATACATTTGTCATCTAAAGACGCCAGGAAGAATTTGAGGATACTTTTTTAAGATGTTGGTAATGCAAAACAACGATGTGAATATTGTTAGGAGAGTGTGTGACTTAATCCTGCTTTTGTATTTTTGGAATATGTAATGGATTGTCATGTCCTGAGAAGAGAGAGAGAGAGAGAGTGAATGATATTATCATTGTTGACTCTTTTTTTAGATTTTAGATTTACAAGAAAATATTGAATGACAAATCCTTATCGTGAACTGACGTAAATCTGAGAATAATTATATTTCTTTGAAGGGTGTGTTGAGGAACGATTGATCATGTGCTGCAGGGTGTTAGGCCATTGCGCAGTGGGTAGGTGCGTCGACTCTTCCGATGTTGCCAAGTTCTAACCTAAATTAACTTTCATAATTCAATACTCAACCTCCTTCGAGTCACTGACAATGCCCAATGAGTACGTATTTCCTCCCTAGAAAAAGCTTCTCGTCGGCATAAAATGTAGGCCCATCCACTCGTGATCAAACAATAGCACACACAATGCAATTAGTTGTTGTAGAAGCTACATTTCGCATTGTATAGCCACCCATATTATTACTACTGTAATGTGCTGCTGAAGAATCTGTCTAAGTGAATGGGTCAACAACATCGAGGTAGGGAGTGACTAGCATTGGTACTGAACAATGCTCCACTTAGACCTCATTTAAGTCTCCTCGTTGTCCGTCTTCTTCAGTTCTCCCTGTTTAAAAGTTGTTTCCATAATAAGGTGCATTGATTTTAAACATTAAATTTGTGTGGTTTTCAGTTATTGTAGAATATCCTTTATATTGACGTTTGCCAATTCCTTGAGGTCGTTAATAGAACCTCTCTATTTCTTCAAGGCCGGGGTAAGTGCCAATGTGGTCTACGCCGGTTTCGTCTTTATCATCTCTGCAGCTTCTACAGAAGACAATGCAGGCCAGACAAGTCTTTTGACTTGATTGATTATGAGGCAGTGTCCAGTTATTATACCTACCAGCTTTCTAAATTGATCCCTGCCAAACTCTAGAAGAGCTTCAGTTCTGTTTGGACTAAACGCTTGTGGCCAGGAACCCAGTATAGAGTAAGATTCTATTTAACTCTACCTCAGGGAAAGGCGGAAAAGTTTTAGAAGGGAAGAATTCAATGCCGTCCAACGAGAGAAGGTTTTTGATCGTAAATTATTTTCCTTTTTGTTAACTCAACCCGTTAATTACGGTCATTTAATTATACACTGACTAATAATATTACGATATTATGCACTCGCATCAATTCAATAGGCGAAGCAAACTTTATTTTATTGGCGTGAGCATTACAACTGTGCAAATTCGCTTGTTGTTTGCTCTCCATAACATAGCCCGCAGCAACTAAAAATGTTGGATCTCAATTAGTGTGTACATGTACATATTTTTCAACCAATGTTAAATCGTTTGCATATTGTGTATAAATGCATATATATGTCGTTTCTACCGGGAATGAGTTCATTCATATATTAATTATAGTGGAAAAAAAAACGGTCTGTTACTGAAATCTAATTTAATTTCAATTTCAAACAAAATTTACAATTACAACTGTCAAAAATGTCCAAGGACAAATTTAAAAACTGAAAGTTGGACCACTTCTAGATTTGAAATTTCTGAAAGTGAGTTAAAATAGTGAACAAAATAAATTCTCAACTCTCCGGTTTCTTTTCAACTCCAAAGTTGATAAACTCTCAAGTTTCCGACAAGTTGAGTAATAATGAAGAAAACGAGTCCTAAATTTGATAAACACATTTAACATTTGATGTATTTCCGTCTCATAACGCACACGAACAGCACATAACGCAAATTTAAAGTTAATGTCATTTCATTTGTCAATTGTCAAAAAAATCCAAAGAGAAATTTAAAAACTGAAAGTTGGACCACTTCTAGATTTGAAATTTCTGAAAGTGAGTTAAAATAGTGAACAAAATAAATTCTCAACTCTCCGGTTTCTTTTCAACTCCGAAGTTGATAAACCCTCAAGTTTCCGACAAGTTGAGCAATAATGAACAAAACGAGGATTATGATAGCTCAGCCAGCTTCAACTTGTCCCCCAAACATGTCCAACGCAGGATGTTATGGAAGTGTGTTCTGTGCAGCGGATGGAGTCCTTCTTGGTGCAGTTCCATACATTACTATCGCTCTTACTATTTAAAATTCTGTATTGCTGCTCTTGCGATATATTTTCGATGAAAGGAAAATTTAGGTTGATCGTTTCCCTTAAATTTTTTCAAAATCTGGATAACTGAGAAAAGATATACACGTATACGTTTGCACTGAATGTGTGTCTCAAGCGAAGAAAATATGAGTACACACAAAAATATGTGTGAGTAAAATCTAAAGGTCATCGTGTACTGTGATAGCTTAGAATCAAATCATAACAAAGGTTAAAAGTAATTTTCGAAATCAGATCCCCTCCGTGATTATTATGCAGTCGACTTGAATCGGTTTCCAAATCGTTAATCAGAAGTGAGCAAAAACGAAGTGCCAAGTTGTTAAATTAACATTAAATATGAAAAGAACTCTCAAAAAAATAGAGGTAAAGCTAAATCAGAATGGATATCATTTCTGTTCACATTTACGTGGAAAAGCTGTTGAATTTACAAAACTCGACATATCGCGCATATCACTGTTAAATTAGGTGGATTCCGGACATCCGCTTGATCCCTGGGACATGACACGCATCAACAGCAGTGTTCCTGCAGTGACTGGGATGCTCCCACAAGACCAATGCAATGGAAATTGTGTAGTGAACCGCACAACAGGATTATTTGTAATTGGTTTGCGGCCGAACCGCGACCATAAATTCACCGAATTGCACGCAACGCAAATATTGCAATTCTATTGCATAGGGATTGAATTGCAATTGAATTCGAATTCACGAACTGTGATGAGAATAAAGTTATTTGTTCGGCTGAACTTTGATTTACAAGCGCCTAGGGGGGATTTGAGACAGGTCTACACACATGGGAACACATTAATTGAAAAGTTTGATGATGAATGGGCTATTAAGACCAAAAGGAAGCCAGGAATGAGATGGAATGAATTAAGAAAGTAGTCTGAAACTTTTAACCACAAAATATGTTCACATAAGATGCCGTAAATTGTACTAATGGACTGATTTCACGCAGATGATTTATGGGCACAACTTGAGACAATTTGTATACAGTTTCCCCTCATCATGGCCTGGGGGATGCATTTGAGACGGAAATGAAACCTGAGCAATTAGGAGTAAGGTCATAGAGAGAAAGATATATTATCATGAACCCATTAACACTGTTGGCATTCATTTTGATAACTTTTTGAAGGCATTATTATTATTGTTGAGGGTATGTTGCACCGCGACGCTTAGATCTATTGTGCCCCCTATCATACCTTTGCTTTCTTAAGAGCTCCTACAGCTCTTTCCAGAGTTATATTGGAATGCTCCTTTTGCGCAAAGGTGGAAGAGATTTATCCTAGAGTATTTTCTATAAGCCAGTTTCCTTTGAGAATCTGAGAATGAGAACTGGTTCGAACCACTTCAGTTCGTCTGATATTAGGTGCTTGCCCAGAAATCGTTGTCTTTTATTTGCTAGTGCCTCCAAAGTCCCATCCCAATTTCATTAGATTCTCTGCAGACTCTGCAGAGACCTTCTTCTGATACTCCTAGTTTCCTTAGGTGCTCCCTATGTGTACAGTGCCCCGTTAGGAAGCTTGTTAGGATACGCAGGTTGTTCTTTCTCATGCTGATACATGCCCCTCTTCCGGTTATATGGACCCAAGAGTTTCTTGGTCTGCCTCATGCCATGAGCGTTGTTCCAAGCATCTGTCCGGTTCCTTCTTTGTAGATCCCTGATCACTCTTGCCTGAGGACATGATCTCCTGATCTCCTACAGCGCAGAAAGGTTCGGGGACTATAAAAGGCTCCGATGCTCCTTTCCTAGCGAAGGACTAGGCCATTTACTCAGTTTTAGTGTGTTTAGTTTTACTCTGTTACTCCTGCTCAGCTTCCAACAAGCATGGATTGGATGATGTAGGAGTCTGGTGCCAGAATAGCGGCACGACTGTCTGACTGAACTGTCTGTCGCAGTTGGTATAGTTCCTGTCAAGAGCGGTTTGAGCCTGTCTATGGCATAGACTTCTGCTTGAAAGGCACTGGTCCATTTGCCCATGGGTTCGTAGTACTTTGTCCGGGGCAGGAGTGCCCCTGTTTCTCCATCAGTTCTTGATCCACCTGTATTCCATTTTACCGTATTGCTGCTCAATCTGTGGACTATGAATTAATTGCTCCAGTCCTTTTTGGTGCTGGTTTTAGAAAGCAAGGGTCTTTACACCCGGAAAAAGTAGTTGATTGCACTCAACCTGGTGAGATGCTAGGCAAAAATCCCTGGAAATGCATGGAACAGAAGAACATACACCTTACACGTGGTGTTTCCTGAATAGACTTTACTGCAACAGTTTGCTTTCAGGTGAACTAATGCATACAGCAGCCCCACACTTCCGCAAGAAGCAAACAAACCCCTTGGTGACAATTTACTACTAACGACCACGCACAACGTTTGTTGGTGCACTAAATGGAATGTGAAGTCCCTTAACATCCCTTAACATAGCCTTGGCAAGCCAGACAGCACAGCAATCTTAAAGGATGCAATGGGATGAGTCGGTCAAAAAAGAGGTGCTTAACTTCGGCTTTTACTATGGCAATAGTTGCAGGATGGCATATCTTGTTCCGAACAAAAAGTAATTCTTCGAGGCACGAAGTTAGCGCTTCATAACAATCCGCAACCTGGTTGAATTTTGCAAGATCAACCTCATCTGTCCCCGCGTCCCAATGGAAGACAAAGATGAGGATAACAAGGAAGACTTCTGTGATCTCTTAAAAAGAGCATACGATCAATGAACCAGCTAGGACACCAAGACCGGTCTAGAAGATTTCAATGCGAAGCTGGACAAGAAATCTTTGCTAGTGCTTGCTGCTTGTATCACAAGATACAGCCTGCATGGAAAAACATTCGAAGGCGGACTCAGGTTGTTGGATTTTTAGACGCGGAGAAACCTCTATAGCCAATACGTGGTTTCCTCACCACGCATTATACGGCAATATTTTTCATCTGGTAGAACAGCTGATAAATTGAGCGCGTCATCGCACTCTCTGAGTAACATGAAGTCGGCTGGCGCAACGCTCTGTTATGTGTCCGGCATTATTGTTTACCTCTTTCTTATCAGTATCGTCCATGTTGATAACTATTTAAGTTGCTGTTCAACTGCATAGATTCTGAACGATGACGAACTATGACGATGACTTTTTTTCTTATTTCATTGGTTTCGTGAACAATGTGTTTAATTTCTTATAGTCCCGGGATATTTTGTAACTTAAAATATGGCGGATACCGACAATGGTGTACCCACAAAAGTGGGCGCACATATATGCTATATATGAGCCGCCTTAGAATGTTACATACTTTCACTTTTAAAGTCAATTGAATTGAGGGAAATATAGCCAAAACCATTCTTATATAACTTTTTAAGGAAGCTAGAAAAAAGGTGGTAAAAAGCACTACATATTTTTTTATTACTCAATTCTGAAGGATGGGAGAAGTGTGGTCTAAAAGTGAATCTTTTTCAGAAAAGCCAAAAACCACTGCCAGTCGCGGCACTCGTAGGCTCTGACAATGACACATGACACCATACGGGTGTGACACATTTCTCGAATCATGTCCCACCCAGAGTACAGGCAAAAGTCGCGAGGAAACGGAGAGGAAGCGAGGAGAATGCAACTACGAGTGGCATTAATCACAGCTGGCGTATGTGGCGGCGGTTATTTGGGTTGTGAAGGCGATGACATGGTATCGGGTGGTGACTGTCCTCAACGTCGAGAAATGCATGGTATGACATGGGGATACTAGCGGCAGTCTGGTTTCGTCGTAGGGTATTTTTTTGTTATGCCCCATCCACAAAAAAGGGGACCTCTTGCAACAACTACAGAGTATAGCCCTGCTCAACTTCGCCTACACGATGCTGTCCAGCGTAATGTGTGAACGTCTAAAGCCGTTTTGCACCAGATTTTTTAATAGACCAGATCTTCACACTAAGGCATATCCTGGAGAAGACATCTCGCTGGTTTTCTCAATCGATACGCACCTTCTTTTTAAAGCCGCAACAAACAGCACACATCGCAAGGTACTATTCGGTATGATGGCCGAATTCGGGATCCCGGGGAAATTGATCCGGTTGTGTAGCACTACGCGATGCAGAGTGCAGTTCGGCTTAAGGACTTCCGAACCGTTTGAAACCTGCACCGAACTTCGGCGCGGTTGGGTGATTTCTTCAATCTTGTACTGGAGAGGATAATATGTAGGGCTGCTGTAAACACGGAAGGCACTATCTTCCACAAGCCAGTCCAATTGACAGTGTACGCAGATGACATCGACATCGTCGCGCGGTCCCAATGTGCCGTAGTGGAAGCATGTACGGCAATTGAAGAAGAGGTGCAACGAGCTGGTCCTCAGTTAATAAAGATAAGACGAAATATATGCTATCGAGCAACAAACGATCCCCCGAACACCACCTACGGCAAACACCACAAACGATAGCTACAATTTTGAGGTAGTGAAGGAGTTTGTCTACTTCGGGACAGATGTGAACTCCACGAACGACTCCTTGGAGAATCACCTTTGGCAACCGATCCTACTTCGGTTTGTCGAAATAGCTGGGTTCAAAACTCCTTGCACGAAGGACCAAGATCAAGCTCTACAAAACTCTTATTTTACCAGTCCTGCTATATGGAGCCGAAAGCTGGACGATAAGTAAAACTATGGAGCTGATTATTGTTGCCTTCGAAAGAAAAAATCTCCGTCGGATATATGGTTCCGTCTACGAGGAGGGCGAATGGATCAAAAGCCACGAACTCTGCAAGCTGTACCAAGATGTGGATGTAGTCCGGAAGGCAAAAATACATCAACTGCACTGGCTCGACCACATCGAGCGCAAGGACAACAATGCTCCAGCTAAGAGGCTCTGGTTCGAGAAGGGGAGGAAGACGGAACCGCCGGGATAAAGCCCAAGTAATTGCGGATGCAAGACAACTTCGTATTGAGGACTGCTAGCAGCGTGACGAGGACTTTCAACAGGCTCTGACCCTTCAAGGATCGTATTCCTGATAAGTAAGTAAGATATTGTAGTAATTGTTTTAGCAAATAAAAGCACTTGACTTTTCTTGTTCTAACAGGGCCTAGTGAGTTCCGATGGCACAACTCTGTGGCAGTGAGGGTTCTAAGATTAGGCCTGCTCAATCTAATCAGATTTGTTTAGTAATAAGGCATTATGTGCCACTTGACCACATACGATTAATTTGAGCAAGTATGTCCTATTAGATGTCTTATAGAGCGATAGACATGGAGGATGGATCACAACCCGGAAAGAATACAGAGCTGGTACCCTTTCTAGCGAGTTCGTCCTCTTCGCAATTGTCTGAAATGCCACAGTGTCCCTGGACCTAAATAAGTTTATGTCAACGGTAAACCATCATCTCTGCAATATTTTTACGCAGCTCTACTACAAGGTTCAGTCCTAGCTGCAGTACTTTATAATCTATTCACCTCTGATATTCCAATGCTCCCAGACTGTAAAATAGTCATATACGCTGATGATACAAGTACATTCTCTTCTCACGAGTTAAGTATAAATACTGACACCAATCTTCAATGTGGGATAGGAATATTTATGTATAATCTTAACAACTCGAAAATTTAAATTAATGCTGAAAAAGTCCAGCCTATTTTTTTAGCCGAAAAAGAAAGAGCTGCTCTCTGTTCAAGAATCCGCTTAATGTCTGTGGAGTAAGAGTTAATTGGAAATCAAGCGATAATCAAGCTTGTTCAAAGAACATGTTTCCAATATTATAAACAAAGTAAATATTGCCATGAAAATGCTGTACCCATTTATAAATAGGAGGTCTATGCTGAGCAAGTCAAACAAAATCAAATCGATGCCAAGTATGAGGAAGATGTGCAAACATAAAGAAGTTACAAATATCGCAGAATAAGTTGCTAAAAATGATACTAAATTTGTCTAGATACCACTCTACTTCTGATCTTCATCTCCAATCGAATGTTGAATTGATCTCCGAAAGAATTATCAAGCTTACAGATAAATTTTTACAGAACTGTGTTTCTTCAGATAATCCTCTTGTAAATCAAGTAACTGTCTGCTATTTGTCTAATATACTTATTATTTGTATGAATTTTTAATTTATCTATTTACTATTAATTTTTTCATGTTGATATTGTCCTTTATTTTCTTTTTGTTACTTATTTGCATATTTATTTCTTTGTTTATTTATTTATATATTTATTTATAATAATAATAATAATATGGGTGGCGCGACAGTTCGAGGTGGACCTGGGCCTAGCTTCTCAGCAACCACTTGTGTTGTGCGTGCTATTGTTCTCTCACGAGTGGAAGGGACCTACAGTTTAATGCCGACTCCGAACGGCGAAGTTGAGAAGCTTTTTCTAGACAGGAAATACTCTTTGAGTATTGTCAGTTACTCGAAAGAGGTGGAGCCGTGAATTATGATATAGGTGGTAAATTCGGGTATCGAACCTGTCACCCTTTGCGTAGGAGTCGACGCACTTACCCACTACGCCACGGCGCCACGACGAACATATATTTATTTATTTATTTATATATTCATTTATTTATTTATCTGTCTATTTATTGACTTATTTATTTATTAATTTATTTATATATTCATTTATTTACCTATATGCAATGACTCTTATTTTGTTATTAATATTATTATTTTTTATATTGCAGGTTTTGTCGTAGTTTCCTTCAAAGTTATCATTTTGTAACATATCCCAAATTTGAAATTCAAAAAATAATGCTTCAGTAGTTGAAAGATCCTAAATAGTATCGAATCTCTGTAAACTGCATGTCCACAATATTTTATTACGAAATAAAGAAATTCATTCATTCAAGTTGGATGTCAAAATACATGTGCTAAGCATCATGCTTGTAACTGCCAAAACGGTCGAAGAATCGACTAGAAAAAATTGCAATGTGCTTTAGACCGGGTACACGAATAGACGAACAACCAGCTAATTGAGCTTAACGAAGCTGAATCCGTACACATTAGTTTTACGTATGAGAATGTGAGTAAGTCGTCCGTATCTATAAATAATGTTCGTATACCCCTCGGTAATGAAGCGAAGTACTTCGGCATGACTCTCGATGTAAAGCTTCAATTAAGATATAAAGACATGTACTGGCTTATTGCAAAATATTCCAAGCTAAGTATAGAAAACAAATTGCTTATGCACAAGCAAGTGCTAAAACCCGTCTGGACGTATAATATACAACTACGGGACTGTACCAAGGAAAGTAACAGAAACATACTACAAACTTTTCAAATTAAAGGGCAACGGACCCTTGTACATACGAAATGACGATATCCACAGAGGTCTTAGAATTCCTAGATGAAATAAAGAATTTTGCTCATAAGCATAAACCATCTGAAAGACCATATAAACTCTGCTGTCCTTCCAATTCCTGAAGAAACTAACGTTTCCGGCCGTCTTTAAAGGATTAAACCCCTTGACCTAGCACGGTGAAGTCAACCCCCGCTTAGCTTCGGTATTAGCAAAACCTCTCAGGGGATAAACTCTTGCCGAACGTGTATTAATTAAGAAAGTAAAACTGCTTGATAAGTGTAAAGTTTAGTTGTAGTAGAAATATATTTTATTTGGAGGGAGATGTTTTTACTGGGTATCCTTTTCAACAAATCCTTTTCACTATGTGGGAACGATCCCCATACTCTTCTCCGAAAATGCATGATTTTTGTTACAATTCTTATGAAGAAGAAGCTTCTTACGGGATCTGCACGGGTTACGGGCTTGACTCTACCCTGGCGTCTACTGATGCAAAGTATAAGGTAGATGGCCTATGTGCAGCGCAGGGACATCTAGCCATGGGGTTAAAGAGCCGTCGATTACCAGCCTGTAAGAGAACGAATAAGAAGATGCCCGGGTGTAAGAAGGCGCACTCGAGTGGAAACAACCTCAACCAACTTGGTATGTGCAATTAAATGCACGCTATGAAGAGGGTTGTTGGTTCAGATACAGGTCTGCCAGAACTGTAGTGTCAGACAAAGAAACTGATGAAGAAAGATGAAGGATGCCCGATGCTTCCAATTTTTAAATTTAAAAAAACCAGCGCTCAGAGTACTCTGTTAAATTTTATCAAGACTCATTCGCTCTCATTTACAAAATCAGATGTTTCATTTCCACACTGGTGTCTTCCGAAGCTAATAGCTTTCAACCCCGTCCATCGTAAGAAAGGGAGTCTGAGCGTCCCACGCTGTTGATTCAGAAAAGGACTCTGAATCCTATCGATATCTCGTCGCTGTGCCTATATGTAAGTAAACCACTTGTGTGAATATGTTTGTCATTCGTAAATTGATCCCCTCCCGTTGTCATCAGACAAGTATGAAGTTGACGGCAACTTGTCAAATCAACACCGAGCTCAAAATCACTCAAATTGATGGTGTTTGTGGATATTTTTCCCCCCCTCGTAGTACGCCGAAATCAATCTTCGGGCTGTTAGCTTAAAAGTGAAAGCTGCTTCCAACGTTCGTTTCGTAAATACCTGCGAAAGCAAAGTGCTCTCACTCAAGATGGCATCATTCAGCTGGGGCCCATGAAAAGAGCCAGAGGGTGATGAATCTGACTCTGACACCTTTCACCCCCAGAGCTATTTGCTTTCCACAACCGTATGAATGCCTATTCGAAGTGTGTATGTGTGGTTAATCCGCCCCCAACATCAGCACGAGCAGAAAGGATGAAAAAAAGGACTCATGTTCCCTTTCGTTACTTCTTCTTCGTTTTTTTTTTTTTTGTGAGAAAGAGTGTCCTTGATTTCTGAAAAAGTATTCATTTCCTCGTAACCGTGTAATGGATTTCTCTCTCTCTCTCTCTTCTTATTAGAGACGTGGGCGGCGGTTCACTGTTCAGGAGTGCTCGGAGTGCTCCATGACGTTGTACCTTTCCTTTCATTTGCATTGGACTGGTTACGAAATGCAAAAGCATTTCCTTTTCCTTTTCGAATTTATTGGGGCGTTATTTACTTGTTCGCTTTCAATCCAAGGCTCATTGCCTTTCAATTCTAATCCCTGCCGACGACGGCGGCGGCGGCTGCTGCTATAGACTTCTTTCTTCCACTCTTGTGGCTCCGTTTTATTACGGTTTTCTTATATTTCTTTTTATAGCGAGATCTATTGTTCTGTTGATTCATCAGTGCACTAGAGGATACATAAGCAATGACGGAACCTAGGTGCGGTGTCTTTGTTGAGCTATTAAAGTGCGAATTCCATTTTTAAAAGGTCAACGCATATCCTTTGAATTGTCTTGGATTTTCTAGATCGCTTGATTGTGACTCGTTGGCAAGGTCAAGGAAGTCGTCAACAGTGGGAAGGTCTCAGTTATTTGACGTGCCAGTTTAAGGGACTATATAGAAAGTTTTCGCGAAGGAGAATGGATGGATAATCGTTTTTTGATTGACTTTTTTTTAGTATTTTTTTAAGGTCACTTGCTTTTCATCGGCTTTATCAACTGACGCCTCATAGGTTGATGGGCAGCATGGCATGATCATTATTGACTAGCATGTCCTTTTCCACTTACCATCTTCGCAATAAAACGATACGGTAACGATGTATTCTTCGTTTAGGGAAGGATATTGAGGTCAAGTTACCGAGTAATTTACAGTCAGCGTCAAAAGTGAGTGTACAGGCAATTGGTGAAAGAAAGTACAAGGTTCATAATTCCAAATGTACAGTTTTTTCAACACCATACTCTTTCTGTCTTTATCGAAATTTAGATTTTCTAGCCAAATGGATGGGCCAAATGAGACATACCAATGTTAACACGAATAACTTTTTTATTTTCGAAAATGTGGGTTGGTCATCAAGTGTTTTTTTTTTAAATCGTAGGTTATTTTGACACTGACTGCTGTTACCCGGTCCAAATCTTTAAGGTTGAAAAACGTTGGGGAATATTGAAAACGTATTTCCAAAGTGATTGTTGTGTACTCCCAACAGTGCGTTCTTTGAATAGAATTTTTGGCCGAAATGAAACACCACCCGCGAGTGCTGTACGCAAGGTTGTGCAAAAAATTCGTGAGACTGGCATGCTAGTGGACAACACTCATGGTCCCCATCGTCGTACGGTGACCGAGAGCATCATTGGATCATTTTTCTTCGAAAATGAAGCTACAAATGCCACAACGGATCTTTTGCGCACCAAATTCCCAAATCGTGTTATCAGAAGTCTTGGCAATGTCAGCTTGCCTCGGAGCTGCGATTCGACACCTTTGCATATTTTTTGTGGGTTTTGTGGGGAACCGTGAACTGCTGATGTTATGCCAACGATCCGGAATTTATTCAAGCACTTGAGGCCAATATCATCCAAGCAAACTGAGAGCTAGGACAGGTGACGCGCTACTGCGACGCCTGCCGAGGCAGCGACTTGAACGTCTTTGTACTTCATGTCCGATTTGCCGGATTCGATTGGATTCCTTGGGCCCAATTTTTAACGACACGGCCACACATTTCAGTCGAAACGGCCCCTATATCGCATTCAATCTTGGCTCTGAGTTCTTCCAACGCCGTCGACTTGTTGGCAAAAACCAATGACTTAACGTAACCCCACAGAAAATGTTCAAGCTACGTTAAATCACACGAACGAGGCGGCCAAACGACTGGTCCAGTTCTTGAAATAACACGCTCACCATACTTACTCTTTCAATAAATCGATTGTAAGATATGCTTTGTAGCTTGTGGCACCATCCTGTTGAAACCACATGTTGTCCAATTCTATATCTTCCAATTCGAACCAAAAAGAATCGGTAATCATAGCACGATAACGCTGACCATTCACAGTAACGTGACGACCGTCACGATGGCCCAATTCGTTGAATTGGAAATATGTGCACAGAACAAAGTACAAGCTAAAAATATTTCATTCGACCTTACCTTCTATTGTGGTTTATGATGCCCAAGCTTGGGGTTACTCCCAATTCGAGGAAGTAGAAAGGTTCTTCGTATTTTTGGTTACCAACTAGCGCACCAAATTATATGCTCCACTTAGAAACAATAGAACCACCATTGTTCTTATGGACACTAAAGCAGCACTTCAACTACGTTCTAAAGGTGATTAAGATGGATGAAAGAATTTTCACTCTGTGAATGTGTTGATACACTAATACACACCAAACGTGCTCAAAAAAAAATACGGTCCAACAAATGCCCATTTGGCAAGTTTTGAAGTTTTTGGGTTAAGAAAGATGGAATATCGTTGAGAAAAGTGAATATCACTGAAAGGAGACTAGGTTAAAAAATAAATCCAATTTTGAGAATAAGAGCATGTACATTATCAAATTCAAAGTCAAACACTTATCGAACTGTGCGTCGTCGCGTGTTTTCTCACAAAAACTGAAGTTTATTTTGAAGTGTGCTTTAATTTGATAGCTGACATCGGTGAACTTTCGCCAAATGCCTGTGCACACACCTTTCCGCTGACAGTATGTCAACGTCTAGGCATTCAAATCTTTGCCTCGGGGGAGTCTTCAACGATTTCCAAGAGAGTCAGTCAAAATGAGACCCGGAGACCACCACACGCTCTAGTGTCTCCAGTTCCCTATCGCGAACTTTTCTGTAAGGGTATGAGCAGCATTTCGAAAGTGATAAAAAATGAAAGGGTGTGAGCAAAAGTGTAGTAATTCTTTTCACGACGAAGACCGAATTACCAAACTTCTTGGCTTTTACTTTTTCCTCGTGGAAAATATTTACCATCCAAAAGTTCAAAATAACCATCTAGGGAGACTAAAGTTCTTGGCATTTGCGACGTTTCACTTGATGGAGGCATTTTGATGTCCGTGGGGACAGAAAACTGCTCTAGCTTATTATACCATTGCACCACACATTCTCGAGCGATTTCGTTCTATTGCGGCCATCCCAATGTTTTAACAAAACTGAATAGACAGAGTTAAGGAAGATCACGGAAGAAAATGTTCTCTTTCTCGATTAACAAAGGCTGGGCTTATGATAGAGTTAACGATGCATATCGTCATGTTCTTTTAGTCGCCTTAGTGACAAGTGCCATTTAACATGTCATGCGACTTGAGACGACTGACGTCAGTGAATACAGTCTTCGACGTCTGTCACTCTCAAGACGTCTGTCACTCTCAAGACGTCTGTCGCTCAACTTGAGCCGAATCATCTGGGGAGCTTAAAGAACACCAGCTTCAATTTGCCGAGCACATAATCTTCTTCTTTAATCCGCATGGTAAATGCATTAGATTGCCTGCGATTGGTCAATATTGCCCCTTGCCTGACATCCGCTACTTCATTGCTGGTTATATCTCTGTTGCAAGAAACGCAGCCATCCTTGTGACAACATGCGGTGCATTTTATTATGAATGAGAATGGTATCTAATATCAGTATTTGCATCATTCTGACTGCCAGGTCCTCCTCTGGACGGGACACTGTCAAGTCTGACTGAGCAGTGCCTTCGAGCGGTCCCTCAGTGTAATTGTGGATGGGCGTATTATTGATGCTTCCACTAGTAAGGCTTCAGTGATTATTGATGTGCCCTTCTAAGTCAATGAAAAAGAGCATTTAATTTCACGATAGTTAGTCAAACAGAATACCAGAATGACTATATGGACTTGAGATAAAACCGTGAAATTGGCCTGATTCTTTAAGCGTTCTTAGAGACCTGTTGACCCCTCCAAAGTGGGCTGATGGGGTAGTCCTAGTTGGCACATGTGGCTGTCACATATGGAAGCCTTTAACGTGATGGTTTGCAATAAAAACGAGTTCAGTCCGAATGGATATGACAGTCGCTATGAAGATGGTCCTAAACTACACAAGATGGTCCTAAAATTTAGTCGCGATCTTTGCCGAAAATCTAGTGCTTAAGTTTAGGGTTCATAAGGCAATTATGACCTTGATTCAGTTGTGTCGAACCTGAAAGTGGGATGTATGGGGCAATGTATAAGAAGCCTGGTTAAAGAGTTAATTCAATCAGAGGATCATTTTTTCTGCAATGTAAAGACTGAACTAGGGAAGAATACTAAGCCAAGAAAGAGGCAGCCTTAATCACATGCCAAGCATTCCCTTTAAGCAATCCTAGGTGGGGAAAGGCCTAGATTCTAGGGCAATCACTCGTGCTGTGCATGATATTGTTCTCAGGAGTGGAGGGAACGATTATCGACAGCCATTTTAAAAATAGCTCATACAACGTTAAAGGAATATGCCCGCAATTTGTTAAACTTAATTTGTGAAGATTCCAGGTTATTGGAGCCGCAAGCTGGACGATAAGTTAAACTGATTCTTGGTGCCTTCGAAAGAAAAAAATTACGTCGGATGTATGCAGATGCATCCCGTCTGCGAGTGGAGGAGAAACTGCGAGAACTGCGAACTCTACGAGCTGTACCAGGATGTGGATGTAGTCCGGATGGGAAAAAATCCGTCGACTGCACTGGCCCGACCAAATCGAGTGCATGGACAATAATGCTTCAGCAAAAAGGTGGCTTCGAATCCGAGACTCCTGGTTCGAGAAGGAGAGAAAGACCGAATCTCCGGTATAAGTACCAAATAATCGCGGATGCAGGACAGCTTGGTCTGGATCACTGAAAGCAGCGTTCGCAGGACCGTCAGCGATGAAAGGCAGCTTTAGCTCAGGCTCTGACACTCCAAGGGTAGTTGGGTTGATAAGTTAGTAAGGAAGTAAGTAACTTGTGAAAAGAAATGGTAGTCCTATTCAATAGAATATTGCATGAATAAAGAGGAATAATGCTATAGGATAGAAAAAATTGTCAAATTCCCCATCCTTCAAATAACATGGTTTTCAGCATTTAAATGTATGCATGTTGTGCCTTTTCCAATAGCTTTGTATTTGTATATAGATGTTTCACCAAGCTACACCAGTTTCAACCAGACATTGTTTACCCTTTAAAAACATTGCATTTCAAACAAGGACATTTGCAGGTATGTACCTACATACTATGTGCATTTCTCAAGCTCGACGTCTTTCATCAGTTGAAATAATATTTCTAATATTTCTGTACGAGAGCAGATTGCCTAGCATCGGCTACCCTTCCAGCGAATCGCCCTACTTACTTAATATAACGTTTATGAATTCGTTTATAGATTCGGAGCATTTCCAGTGACTCGAGCGAAGGGGGTGAATTATGAACTGCCTTCACGTCGGGAATTAAACCTGGAATTAGACACAGCGTGGGGGTCAACGCACGTAACCACATAAATCATCAGATATGAACGAGTTTTCCGTCTGCGGCCAATAAGTTGTTTAGTTATGTCCTTCGTCACCAACAAGGGTGCTAGCAAGAGAGAACGGAACGCGTTTAAATCAATATTTCTTTAATAATTTAGGGAATGGGAAATAAAGCCGAGCCATGCGTGGAATTGAAGTCCGGGGTTCACATTTTTTTCAATTTAAAATTTTTAATTTCAATTCATTTAATTAATTCGAAAAAGTGCATCAAGACTTACAGCTTTTTAGCACAAAGATCCAATTGAAATTGATAGGTCCCGACTGATGACAAAACCAAGGCTAGTTACAGATTCCACCAACCGCACTTTTGTCCTGGATATGAAGAATAATTGCGAAGATCTGTTAGGAATAGGACCGCCTGGCACTTAGATGCATTTGATAGAAGCCCATTTCTTGATAGCCATTAATATAACGCATAACGATCAACATTAATGCAACGGGTGATGACATTGACATCTTCGAACAATTGCGATAAATAGAGTTGAACATCATCCTCGTAGAGGTGAACCTTAACATCCTTACATCCAGATGGGAGGTCATTAATGTTCAAAAATAGTATAGGACCAAAAATTAAACGCTTAAGATCATTTGACTCGAACTTGAACTTCCAAAAGTTACTTTTGTGATCTGTCACAAAAAAAAATGTTTAGTTTAGCAGCAGAACGACTGAAGTCAAGGTATTATTGTAACATCCAGCATCGTGCTTAACTCCGACAAAGGCCTAACAAAAATCAAGAAGACAAAGAATGGTTATCACGCCTTTAACGAATCCTTGTCTCTTTCACCATAGGCCATAGGGTTCATCCAGAACAGAAAAGCCTGGTTAGACAAGAATTCAGCAGCGAGCTGCCGGTAACGTGTTCTTGAGTTTGTTCAGCGAAAACTTTCTCAAAGAACTTCAAAGACATGGTAGAATGATTTGGGGAGGTTGCATTCGATTTTTTGGCAATACCAATTACATTTGTACATTTCAACACACGTGAGCCTTAACCAACATGCTTGTGCTTTTTAGTGCAGTGCATTTTAGTTCAGTCCAGAGAGCGCTCAATTTAGTTCAAATCTGTTTATTGAACTAGTTCGTTCTTCAAGTTCATTTAGTTCAATGTAAGTCACTGCTCAGGAAAGCATAATAAGTTAAATTTAACCAGAAAGAAATCTCCTTAATCTTTCATCTATCACAGCGACAGTTACGCCCATGCTACCGTGAGACCTACAGCAATTCTAAAACGGGCCAGATTCAAACGCGAATCCTAGGAGGTTCTTCAAACCAACACCGCTTAAGTCCTCTAGCTTCCTAGAAAATACCCTCTTTTCACTGCTATGGACATTATATGCTATATTCGCAGAGCAGACGTTGGATAGATTCTATTTCTTTCTCGTTTTTACAGCTTCTGCAAAAATCGGTACGCGGTATGTTCAGTCGCATCCCATGTGTATGAATAGCAAAGTGTCTGGTAAGGATTCCTTTTAGCACAAGTACGTCCGACGACTAAGATCCATCAATGACGTTCGTTAATCTCTTCTTGTTCAGCTGATTCTATGTAACCCTTTCTGTTGCTGCAGTATTCTGGCTGAGCTTGTTTATGGAGCTGAGTGGCGTATACACGTCCGGGATCGCCAGAGATTCTCCTAGCTCTGAGCTCTTCTTCCCGAGACTGTCCGCCATTTCGATGTCTTGTATTCCACTGTGTCCCGGTACCCAACAGAGAGTCTCGCTGACGCTTAGTCTGCAAAGTTCAATCAGCTTCGATGTCAGGATGTTATGGCTCTTATAGTCATTTGGCTATCCGAAAAGATGATAGATATGCTCTTTGCAAAATCCCTCCTCTCTGAGTCCCAGGGACGAGGAGGCTGCACTGGTAGTGCAAAACAAGTCGAGAGGAGGGAGGAAGAGGTTGGCTTCAAGCACTGCCGTCGGGGATATTCTAAGACAACCTGGTATACCAATGCAGGCCGTTCTTTGCATTTCGGTAAGCCGAGCGAGGATATTTTTCTGCTCCACCACTTTCCACCACACCAAAGAGCTGTACATTAACGTGGCTCTTACTATTAATACGTCCTCTGTATTTTCTTTTCACATGAATTTGAAATCGGCTATAATAATAATAATATGGGTGGCGCAACAGTCCGAGGCGGACCTGGGCCTAGCTTCTTAGCAACCACTCGTGTTGTGCGTGCTATTGTTCTCTCACGCGTGGAAGGGACCTACAGTTTAATGCCGACTCCGAACGGCCAAGTTTGAGAAGCTTTTTCTAGACAGGAAATACTCTTTGAGCATTGTCAGTGACTCGAAAGAGGTGGAGCCGTGAAATATGAAAGGTGGTAAATTCGGGTATCGAACCTGGCACCCTCTGCGTAGGAGTCGACGCACTAACCCACTACGCCACGGCGACCCACCCACCGAAATCGGCTATAACGCCCAAGTATTTTGCTGTTTTTGAGAACCTTAGTTCAACCCTGTTTAAGGTTGGACAGGCGAACTCAGGCCCGCTTTTATGGTTGCGGATGGAGATGGAACTCAACTAACTTCGCGTGTCAATCTTGACACAGATTACCAGGGATCGCGTTAGGTGTATGGTCAAAAACGACTGGTTGGCGCAGTTGGTAGAGTGCCTGCCGCTGATTAGGGGGGTCCCCGGTTCGAATCATAATGAAAGCAAAGTAAATACGATTTTGCCTAGTTTTCAAATCTGGTCCAGTCACCATTTGCCGTTGGGATCAAATTAACGGCACTGGAGTAGTCAATCAGTGGTAGTAGTCTGACTAATGGGTATCACAATGGACCAATATGGTCTAAGTGTGCTGGTGGATGCACTATCAGCCCGCCTACCTAACCTAACCTAGCTGTAGGGTCGTTTTGGTTGAAGCCAAAGTCCACCCCGAAGAAGAAGTGGTGCGAACTCAAATTGGTGAATGGCCAAAATGACCAGTTGCCGTTCCTTGAAAGCAAGTTGAGGACAATGGAATAATTTGTTTTACGATTTGATTGTTATCGTTGTTTGAGTAAGAACTGGTTAGCAAAACATTTCACAAATTGTGTGTACCAAGCGGCAACTTCTTATGTACAATTCCAGATTTTCGAATTCAATTAGACCTTAACTCATTTTGTGCGTGGCATTGTTTTGCGCAACCGAACCTGAGATTGGCGTAGCAATCAACGTGCACGGTTGTATACAACGACAGCCAACCAAACACAACATTGCCAAGCGCCCTAAAAACGAAAGTCTCTTAATTAATTTTGTTATCAGGGAAAGTGAAAGAAAGTCATAAACTCGGAGTGAAAAATGGAATTGCTTGCTTCCATTCCATTCCTTTAATCATTTTCCAGAAAAAGAAAATTAAATAAAGACGTGCGAACATTTCATAGTCACAAATATCAGAATAATGTAATAAACGATTCAAAGCATTCTCAGAACAAGTTCCGTAAAGTTGATTAATATACATTCTGAAGAAGGGCGATGCAAAGCCGTCCATCGCCATTTGAATTTGAAATTCGTTAAGCACACGGATGTCGATTGTCGTGAGGGGAGACGTGTGTCAACAACATCAAGCACCCTCAGGCCTTCTCCTCTGTCCCATCCAATTTAGATGTCCGTCTGAAGGCTTTAAGTATCTGAAATTCGTTTTCTTCTTGTAGCCACCTTAAGGGATGGTATTTTGAATCCAACCGGGTGGTCTTCATGTGTCCGAGTCGCAACACATCTCTATCCTGTGTTCACATTGCCAACTCCCTTCTCTAATTCCCATCAATCTCGACAAGTACAAATACGAGACACAAATAATACTCGTCGTTTCAGCATTTCCGATGCTGTGATATGAAAATAACTCACCTTCGACACAAAGGCTGAAGGACACACAATAAAGTTGTGGCCGACGCGTTGAGAGGGCTACAGATACTGAGTAAGTGTTGATCAAGTTGAAGTGACTGTTGTTCAAGAAAACAAGTCTTGCTCTGTGCTACAATGGGCTTTTCATATTTTTGTTTTATTTTGCTTTCAAAAGTTCGTTCATTCTCGAAGTTTCAATTAATTTTTAGTTTTTTGTTTTTTGTTCTGAAGGGTGGATTTGTCGGAATTCGTTTCAAAAGGCGCCTTGGTAGGGGGTATTTGGGTGTTTTCATTTATCTTCGATTTTGTTGTGATTCTCTTTTTGGTATTTTTTTTTTGTCATTTATATGTCTTATCGTTGTTGGCCAATAACTCAGAAACTATTGGGACCAGAAGGCTTGAAATGACTTAAGTGACGGTTGGTCGGCCGTCAAGTTTTAATGATGGTAATAATATTTTGGTCACATAAAATGAAAAACTAACGAAGAACGCAGACTCACTCGAGAACTTATCGCCTTAGAAGAGTTTCTTCAACAGAGAACGTTAATAACATCCATCTGCCTTTTTATAACAGTCGTATAACAGTTGTATGACACAATTAGTGTCAATTACAATGTAATTGAGAACTTACATAAGGGGACACCACTCCTCGACTTCTCGGCTTAAAAATAAATCGATGTTTTTTATTTATTTCGAAACTATAACTATTCAAGAATGTTCCTTTAAAATTTCAAGTGAAATTTTCAAAAACTCTTGAAAACTCTTCGACTTATGGTAGAAGCGTCAGTCAACGGCGAGATCGCCGCATGAGCCTGCCTCTTGCTGCAAGTGGCGCAAGTCTGAAGCGGCTGGATTTTTTTGCAAGATTATAAACATCCACCGGAATTACACGATGACGTGCAGGAAGCCATCAATACCCATCTTCATTTGCCAGCAAATGAACGTCTTCACCGATGTCTGGGGAATAATACGCTGAACCACGTAAACGAGTCGTTCATGCGTCTGGAATTTTGCCCCAAACACATCTATAATGGCAGAAACATTGTTGAAATGTCTGACCAAAGAGCGGCATGTATATTTAACGAAGGTTTTTTAACAATTTTAAGAATAATGGAGACAATGGGTGTCAAAATTGGAAGGGCAGCAGCCAAACTCCAAGAGACTCGCGTGAAACAGCCCATCATGCAGACTCCACAGGACCTCACTGAGGCTTCCAGAGAGGCCAGAATTGCTCGAGAGACCAAAGAGTCGAATAATATCAAGCCTATGAAGAAACAGAAGGAATTTTGTATGGGTATCTCTTAGCTGATTTAACGTAGGTTTTATACCCAAGAATTTGCTTCTCAAAACTTTAAACGCGTTTCTCTCGAAACAATGTTCTTACGACTGGCGCATGAGGTTACTCAAAAATTATTAATCCAATCGGTTCCAAATTTAATACGTTATTCTATACATATATATACACATATACAGCTATGGTATGAACTAGGATAAATTAAATCGGTGAAGATCTTTACTTTTTAACTTGACTTTTGGCTGCGATTTTCAAGAAAAAATTTCAAAGGTCCCCCATTTTGTTAATTTTTGTGCGAAATTGATAAGCCTAGTTCATACCAGAGCCAAACATGTCCTCTTTCTAGTCCCGTTGGAATTTTTGGTTTCAGATGTTCCAGTGAGCGGAAATCACATGCGCCGTCGAAAAGAAGGGACTTTGTTTGATCACAAAAATTATGTACAATTTTTTTTCTTCTTTTTTAAGTCTTCAAATAAATGTATGCAAGTTACAAGCCTAAAAAATAATTTAATAATAATATAATATGGGTGGCGCGACGGTCCGAGGCGGACTTGGGCCTAGCTTCTCAACAACCACGTGTGTTGTGCGTGCTATTGTTCTTTCACTAGTGGAAGGGACCTACAGTTTAATGCCGACTCCGAACGGCCAAGTTTGAGAAGCTTTTTCTAGACAGGAATACTCTTTGAGCATTGTCAGTGACTCGAGAGAGGTGGAGCCGTGAAATATGAAAGGTGGTAAATTCGGGTATCGAACCTGGCACCCTCTGCGTAGGAGTCGACGCACTAACCAACTACGCCACGGCGACCCACTAAAAAATAATTTATTAATATAAAACCATCAAAATTTGAAATCGCGAATGGGGTTTGTCCCCATAATTCAGTGCATAATTGTACATCGTTAAGATGATTATATAAATTTGATAGCTGACCTGCAACAAGAATGATTGTGCATGAGTATTTGGAAGCGCACAGTCTGACACGATGTTTTTGTTTATTTTCTAATAATCATTGATAAATTGAACGCTTACATTAAATACAGTGGACTCCCCCTAAGTCGAATTGTCACGAGATACCAAATTTTTTTCAAGTTAGAGAGAGTTTGACTTAGAGAGAGGTTTTTGTATGGAAAGTTGAGGGAAATGTATGTGCCATATGGCAGGCTAGTATAACAAGCGTGTAAGCCTCATCCCGGATGTGAATGTATACACAGACGGCTCAAGAATAAAGTGCGGGTATCTTCTAAGTGGATATCCTTGTCAATAGGGAAGCGTATTGTCAACTTAAATCGTACATAATGCCAATGCAAAGATTCGTTGATAGCCAATCTGTCACCAAGGCAGTTTCATCGACCTTCATAACATCTGCATAAATACAGTGACACATAATTTGCCTAGCAAAACCAGGGACAAAATATCAAAAAATTTAAAAAATTATTAAAAAAGGTGGCTTTCAAATTTTAATTACCGTTATAATAAATAAAAGCCAAACAAAAAATAAAATTAATACAATTCAACAAAACAAAACTTGGAATTTTAAACCTGACAATTATGATTTTAAACCACGAAAAAAGTCCGAAACTTCGGAGGTTTGCAGAAATTTGGTGAAATCAAGTGCTTTCGTTTTTCAGGAACATATCACTATCCACTTGCAACCAAATTGCACTTATTTTTTTATAAATAATGTTACAATTTTTTTTCTGCAACATTCCGAATTTGATCTGGACCTTTTTTGTCGTGTTACATGCTAGCTACGGCTCTATTTGTGACTCACGAGGTTAGACGACCCACCCAGACAGTTTTACACCAATTTGAATCGTTATTTGAAAGTTAGACAGGAGCGCTCTCCGAGTAATGTAAGTGAGAAAAGTGGATTCCAAAATTGTTCGTATCAGAAGTTGAAAATTGACGCGTCTACTGGCTAAGCAACAGCTCCAACCGGCAACTCTAGACACAACTTGTTCTGAAGATCACTTTTTAAAGTCACATAATCCTTATATAATAACTAGCGGATACCCGGCATGTGCTACTACGCTAAGAATATATGTACATTTTGTTTAATTGTTGAAAAAAAAGGAAATTCTGTGTATTAACTTTTCGATCTTAATGCTAGCTCATAAACAATATTTTGATTTTTTCGGTGAACGCATGAAGATCTTTCGGGGAGCAAGCAGCAAAAAACAAAGTTCAAACCAATAACAAAATCGACTTCATGAACGGACCGAATCCGACTGTTGCATTGTCATAGTGGTCTGAAATTTTCCCAGTACTGCCTTTCAAATGTAACCAGTTTCAAAGTCTATAAAGGACATTTTTGTGCTTTTTACAATGGGCCAAATACATTCCGTTTGATAAGATCATATATGGCAAGACCCGTTTTTGAAAACCGGTTTGTAAGTGGTACTTGCATTAGCAGATAAAAAAATACTTCTGCTAAGATGCGTTCAATAAAAACATTTAAAGAGTGTTCAATTTTTGTTAGGGACGGAAGTATTTTAAAATGGGTGTCGCGTTTGCATCGCGTTATGAAGCAGCTGTACGGGCTTTTGGAAGATCGTGCTTCTTGTGTTAGCGAGTGAGTTCTGCAGTATTCTTGTGCACGCATCCAAAAGGACCGAAAATGTCACACGGAGCAGCTGCTAAATACATGAAAAACAAAATCAATTTGTTAACAAGTGGGTGCACTGTTATTCCCAAGTTAAAAATGTGGATGATTTGCCGAATCGTGGGTCTACTCCAAAAACAACAAAATGGCAGGACAGAATAATTCTACGCGTGTTTAGAAAAAATCGTCTTCCTTCTATCGTTACGTGGATGAAAAAGGATTTTACGTAAAAGGGGTCTTAATGTGTGTTGTGATACGATACGAAGACGTTTACTATCCAATAATGTACAATTTGGAAGCACAATAAAGAAACCACTACAGTCATTGAAAATGTTTCGGCATTCATGAAGCTAAGTTCCAAGGGAAGAAGATCTCGACGGTCCAACAATTATCACGAAAAATACCAGTTTTATGGAGATCTTTGCCTCAAGATTAAGCTATAAGATTAGTAGAAGGCATGCCTCGAAGACTCCAAGCAATTGTTGATAATGGAGGAGAGTGGACAAAATATTAATTGGAAAGCATTCAATTAAATAAACAAAATAAACCAATACAACCAATTGATTTTTTTTATTATTATAAGTTCTTCTTTAATTTTTGCCGTATACGATCTTATCAAACGGACTGTAAATATACATATCCCTCAGAATTTTTTTGTTTTACTATATCTGGCCAAGTTTATGTTATGAAATTGCAGGATATATGTAAAAATACACCGACCCTCCCACCCTAAATGGCACCAGTTCTCTAATATGGCAAAATATCGTGGCCTTATATTAGATAGTAATCTGAACTGGAAGCTCAATACTGCCGAAAGAGCAAGGAAAGCCATCACGGCTCTATACATGAGCAAAAAAGCCATTGGGCAAAAATGGGGTCTTCAACCATACATTGAAACATGACACATTCACCGCGTCCTCTTATAAGGAGTAACATTATGGTGGCCCATACTCAACGTTGATAAACACATAAAAATGCTAAGGAAGGTACAAAGACAAGCATGCATCTGCATAAGTGGAGCCTTGAGAACGACTCCCACCGATGCACCTGAAACCATACTAAACCTTCCCCCACGAGATATTCTTGGAAAGCAGATAACATCCAACTGTGCAATCAGATTGAAAGCATGCTCCCAATGGCAAGACTACACGTCCGGACATGCTAGAATCCTTGTAGAACAAGGACTTACCTCTACTAATCTGGATTACAACTCACCTGTGTACTTCTCAGAGAAAAACTTCCAAACCCTAAGGAAAGAAAGAGACCTGTGGTATGGCGGCAATATACCATTCGGTAAGGCCATACATTTCTACACAGACGGACCCAAACGGAGTAAGGAGTAGGCAGTGGAATTTTCTCTGAACATCTTAATCTCAATAAATCAATCCATCTACCTAATCACTGCAACGTTTTCCAAGTGGAAATAATGGCGATCAGCGAAGCCCTGTCCTGGCTGAGGTGGAACGTGATATCCGCCCGTGATATCTGCATCTTAACGGATAGCCAAGCAGCAATTAAATCCCTAAAATCGTTCTCTATAAACTCAAAAATAGTCATAAGCTCTTGCACATCTCTTGACGAGATATCCGAACAGTTTCGACTTCGCTTGTGTTGCGTCCCGGGTCATAGAGATATTATGGGAAACTGCGAAGCTGACAAACTCGCAAAAATCGCCACAACACTGCCAGAAGACGGATCCTTCTGTAACTTAGGTACTCCTCTAGCTTCCTTTAATTTACAACTCACTTACCAAAGCATTATAGAAGTCAATGCCAGATGGAATACAGGCAATATGTGCCAAATTATCAAACAAATCTGGCCCAGTCTTGACCCCAAAAGATCTGTTAGTTTGATATCCTTAAAAAAGATCTAAAGGCAGCACGACAGTGGGAATAATCACCGGACACTGCCTTTTGGGGCTAGACGCGAAAAGACTAAGACGATTTCTGCAGAAGTTGCCGAGACTATGAAGAAGAGGAAAGTGTACAACGCATTCTCTGCAACTGTCATGCACTTGACTCAGCTAGTAAAGCTAATCTAGGCTCCTACTTCTTTGATAATCTAAGCGAACTGAGAGAGACATCAATCAAATCGCTATTAGACTTTATTGACAGATCTGGCTGGCAGTCGTAATAATCACGCCGGCCCATCCCCTTTCTTTTCAAACAAACCCACGTGGCAGTACAACGGGCCTATTTTGGCCTGAGTGTCTAAGCCACTTGCTACCTATGTAAAAATGGGTATGTATACTTATTTGGTCCACTGTATATGTATATATAAAATTGCATAAAATTGCATTTCAATTAAATGAAATACTTGTTCGTACCGTGTAAGAAAAAAATCGGGACAGACTGTAAAAATTGGGGACTGTTCCGAGCACACCAAGACGTATGGTCGCCGTAGTTATAGGCCTTGTGTAGCATTATCCATAAATGACGCTTGCTTCGATGAAACCGAATGAAATAATAACGAATAACGACAAAGAGTGTCATCGAGGTATAGGAACACGGCTCACCGAGATGGAGTCTCTTCTCATTTTCTCACCTTTTGGACTGTACGAGCCTTAACCCATCAGTCTCATTGTGAATTTCGTCTATGTTTACATACACCCAAGAACCTACTCATTCTCACTACAAATCTTGATTGCACTCGTCGGCAAACGGGTGAATCTATAGACATAGTTTCCACAAAGCAAATACAAATACAATACAAAAGCAAACATTGTCCTGGACGTTTAATGAGTATTTTATGTTTGTCAACAGAGGACCGCAAAAGTGTGCATATAAAGTGTTATATTTGCACCTCTCGGCCGCAGCAATCAGCCACAGCAGCAATTTCCAGAAAATCATCTCATAAGTGTCCTTCCTCTCCCACGAACTCCACCACCAATGTGCAAACAATTTCCAAGTTATGTCATGCAAACGTGTTATCAGCGCGCACATTTTTAACGCACACTCAACCGAACAGAAATGTCGGAACTCCTCCAACTTTTACTGCTTGTGTATGTAATTTTTGACGAGTTCATGTTTTTAAACTTTCACATCAGCCTGGCAAAACTTTTCCAACAAACAACCGTGTAATGTCTTCCTTCCACTGCAGTCGCTCGTAGTTGTTTGTCATTCTGAAATGTCAAACGAAAATGTCATGATTTCAATTATCCAGTCTGCCAACAAAACTGCTATGAGAAACTCATTAGATCTAATGACTGTTGTTCTTTCTCGGTTTTTTCAGATAGCAGAAAAAAAAAAGATCAAAAAACAAACAAGTCTTTGTATCGAAATGAGGTTATAATAAATGTCATCTTGACAGCTGCTGCCAACGAATAGCGGGAAAGATTAAGTGGCTGTGGCACCTTGAAGTTTGCGTGTGGAGAACCAAGGGTATGCGTGTAAGTTGTACACTTTCTATGTCCGCCATGTATTTGCATTTGTTCGCTGTCCGAAAAGGTGGCGAATTTATAAAGCTGTCACCATGCGCAATATATCTTAACATGTCGAGACACAAAACATGGTAAACTCTCCGGGTAAACAGCTTCAGGCCATCAAGGAAATAATATGTCGAAACCACATGCAAGCTGACATGTCTGATGCAGTGGCAAATGTTTGTTAGCAGGAAAACCAACAAATTTTAAATGAAATACGGGCACACTGATATCTCGTCAATAGATTACACATTTTAGATAATCCTTTGCGTGCGAATGACATCCAGGATTCATTACTGGCGTCGTAAAGCGTGTGAAAAGCAATCAAAGTTAATCTATTGTTGAGACCTGACTTGAATACGAACCGAGTCACGTCGGGCGGTAGCACAAACGAACACAGCGCTGACAATCTTTACGGTCGACTTGACACCTGATTGAGTCAAATGAGTGTATATGGAACAGTGGTGTTGATTGTCAATTTGACACTTAATTGGATATGCATTGTGATGCGAGGTATTCGATTTTGATTGAAAGCTACCGTAATTAAGTAAGGATGGCCCTATTCTGTCAACGCGATTGGGATTATTGATTTTGAGGACATTCAAGCGGGAGGGGGGAGATGCAATGACGTGCGATGCACGTCGGGTTGATTGGAGTCACTTGAAGTCTTGACATGTGGATGCCATTATCCATTACAGTATTACAGTGTGACTATTTGACTCATGGATTCAAAGTGGATGACATGTTAAAGTCATCCTCTTTGGAATACGCCGCAAAAAGTCACTGTTTGATGTGAATTGATGAGTTGTAGGCTCTTTTTTAGGACACAGACGGACAATAATCAAGGATTAGTTTCGATCCTGGATTGAATGACTTGATTTAGACGAGCTTTGGTTTGTGGCTGTGGTGTAGAGACATGATAGAAATGAGACTACGGTCATGAACATGGTACACAGAATACAAGGTAACCTCTTCCCGAACCTTATTTTGTCATTCGTTTTTTGTGTAACGTCACGTGTACCCTACAAATCTGTCAGTTGTATAGGCAGATTCATTTTCTTGTGTGTAATTTTGTTTTTTAGTGGCAATTTGGCGCAATATTTGGTTGCAATACAAATAATAAGGAGAGGGAAAACACAGACAGTGAAGTAAACATTTTCCGTTTCCGAGAGCAGCAAATATTTGGACGCAAAAATGTGAACGAAAAGACAAAGTGAATCTGGAAACAGCTTTCATTTGCACTAAGCGCTTCACTAAGGAACAATATGTGCGCAATTTTAGACACGTATTGATTAATTATTGTCCTACAAATGCAAGGATTTTGAGGGATGAACGCTGCCACGAGCCCACCTCAAGAGGAAAATAAAAAAGGGTTGAAAGGGTACAAAAAAGAAGCTATCAGGTTGGTTAAACAATCCCTCAGGAAGTAAGGAAGGCCGATTAATTAATAACGTGGATGAGCTCGACGCGTGAAAGAACAATAGCACGCACAGCACGAGTGGTTGCTGAGAAGCTAGGCCCAGGTCCGCCTCGGACTGTCGCGACACCCATATTATTATTATTATTATTATGAGCTTGAGCACAGGGAAGCTCTCCCGAACTAATCAGGTAAGCTTAAGCTTTTTACATGTACTATTTTATTACTATAACTAATTCCACACTCTTAGGCCAAAGAGTTAGAGTTGCAAGAAACAATTTTGAAAATGCAACAACAAATTGACTCTCTTAAAAAGGAGAATTAAAAACTGCACTTAAACTGACCCACGAGAACTATAAGCTCCGACAAGAGTGCAGTACAACGGCCATCATATTCTTCGCCAAACAATAGAGGAAACGAAGCTTAGGTGGAGCGAGGATAAAGTGCTCATTGGATGATATGTCCAAAGCCATACACGCCAGTGGTCCGAAAGTCACTTGAGTTCAAATAGCGTCTACGATCTTATTTAGTCTGTAGGAATGCAGGATTAATGGCGCAAACGTCGAGAGAAACCCAAATGGGTGCTGATCAGAAAATGACCACGTACTTGAAGAAAGTAAAACCATAACTTCAAATCTTCTTTCAGATTTAGTTATTGATGAGGACCACATATTAGCCGAAGATGATAGATGATGTTGCAGTAGATGCGATGGACGACATAAAATACGACGCCCTGAGGTATCTGGCTGGGTTAGTACCCATCGAAAGTGGGTGACCTCTGGGCACATACGCGGAAAGGATAGACAAAGAAGACACTGATCTGACTTGGACAAACGTGGTAACTGAAGGAGGTCTTCATAAGCCGAATGAAAAATTTATGGCAGAATTAGAAAACATAGATAAGGTATTTAATAAATGCAAAATAATAAGGCAGAGAAAAAAGCACTCTTACAGGAAAAAATATTCATTTTTCACTCGAGGACGAAGATGAGTCATCTTTTGTGCCTCATATGTTGCCAAACGTGGGCACACATGCCACAAAAGGATCCCGGTTATACGTCTGATTCAAAGGGCTCTTGCGACCTGACCAGAATGTGTAGCCCGTATCTAAGAACTCTCATTGGTGTTATAACCGGGCAGTATGTCATTGGAACTCACGCCACAAGACTAGATATCCCCGACAACGACTTCTGAAGAAGTTTCAGGGAAGACGAGGATAAGAAACCATTTCACACCTTCTCTGCAGTTGCAGCATCGCCTCATCTCGCCGATTTAGTCACTTGGACGCCCCATATTACAACGACTTGACAGAACTAAGTAGTATTAGCATCAGTCAACTGGTTCACGGATTAGAATCTATTAGATTTTTGTGGTAAGACAACGGCCCTACTTTTGGCCTTAGTGTGGCTACCTTCAAGGTAGTCAGCCACTCCCTTACCTAAACTAACCATGTGTCTGGTTTAGAGATTCTTTGTTCAGTTTTTTTGATTTTGGTTCTCTGTTGTGTTTATAGTGGACATAATGGATGGTTCGTTAACCCTAATCAGCCCACCCTGTGACTTTGGGTCAATGTTTCAGTTTCGAAAGTATTTTCACAAATTCTTGAAAAAGCAATCCCATTCAAACTTATTGTCTTTGTTCCGTATAGAAGCGAATGCTCTTACATTTTTGTGAATAATAGGTTTGTTTCGTGAATTGTAGAAGATTTATAAGACATTGCCAGATTGGCAATCAGTCAGTAATGGCTCGAGGAAAAAATCTTACGCATGAGGAAATATGAAGGGTGATAGAAGCTGACTCGGACAATGATGGTATGGATATAAACGACGAAAGTGACTTCGATTATTTGGATAGTGACGATAGTGAGGCAGATGCTACCGGAATCTTTGAGGAATTGGCCGATGCAATAGAGCTAGATGACGAGAATGATAGTATAAACATTTAAGCTGAAAAATTCTTGGAAAGGATGGAACTAAATGGAAGTCTGAACATTTCAGTCAAGGAAGATCGGCCAGTCATAAAATTATTAGATGCCAATTAGATAAAGTTGTTTTACTGCCTGGAAAGCATATTGACGACGGAAGTGATACATTCGCCATCTTTTCTGACAATACAATTATTGGTATCATTGCTCACCGACGACATTAAAATAAGAAGTTTTATAGGACTATTTATATACGCGGGCACTAAAAAGGAAGGTATTTTTGACTTCACAGATGGGATGAAGGTCATGGAAATGTTCAGGGCAACAAGTCAAAGAATCGGTTCGCCAAGATTTCGCAGCATTTACGGTTCGATGACATATCAACTAGGTCAGATAGACGACAGAGAGACAAATTTGCACCAATAAGGGAACTCTGGAATTGTGTAATGACAAATTTGAAGAAGACGTATGTGCCTGGTATGAACCTTACAAATGATGAACAACTGGTTCTCTTCGGAGGTAGAGTGCAATTCAAACAATACATCCCTTCAAAGCCGGATAAATATGGCATGAAAATCTGGTAGATTTGTGATAGCTCTACATCCTATCCCTTGTTTGGTATTCCTTACCTTGGAAAGGAGGGGAATAAAAGAGATTGTAATCGAGCGGAGAATAAAATCGATGCTGCGGGCATTGCTGCATATGTGATTTGGATGAAAACGTACCCAAATTGGAATGCATCTATAAAAAGCAAAACAAGACCGCTATTTCTCAGAGATCTTGCAATGGGATTAGTTATACCTCACATTTTACGCCGTAAGACTAAGTACTTATCAGCGCCACTAAAACAAGTCATCAGTGAAATAGTGCCATCTGCAGCAAACAATTCTGAAGGCAACAGATCTAGAAAGAGGACACGATGTTACATGTATTCTTATGAATAGGTCCCTCTTCAGAACAAATATGTTGTAAAAGCAAGAAGAGTGTCTGCAACAAACATTCCGAAAAATCAGTTGTATGTCTTTAAAATTAAATTAGGTAACCAAATAATAAAATAAGAAATCAATATCAAACTTTAAATATTATTATTAAATTTTATTTCCAAGAATGATTACCATTTTTCTTATACGGTGGCTTTGAGTTCACACTTGGGTGGATTGGGTAGAAAATTGACCTCGGCTGATTAGGGTTAACGCATCATTGGGGCATGGAAGGAAACAAAATTTAATTTTGTGACGAAAATGTTATACATAATTATATGTATTAATGCACCAGGCCACATATTAGTGTGGCTTCAGGCCAGGGAAGTCCACCATCGACTAGATTTTCACATTACGGTAGATCCTGGAAAAGACCCAAGAAATGCAAATCGACACCAACCACCTTTTTGTCGATTTCAAGGCCGCATATGACAGCGTACAGAGGGACGAACTATACAACGCCATGTCTAGTTTTGACATTCCTGCCAAACTCGTCAGGTTGTGCAGGATGACGATGGAGAATTCTCGCTGCTCAGTCAAGGTCGGTAACGAACTCACCGAGGCTTTCAATGTCAAAACAGGTTTTAGACAAGGCGACGCGCTGTCATGTGATTTCTTTAACATCGTCCTGGAAAAGATCGTGTAAGACACTACACGACGGCAACACTAGAGGTACGCGGACGACGTGATTGGCAGAACACAGCGAGCCGTCAATTAGGCGTTTGCTGGCATTGAGGCGGAAGCGGATAAAATGGGTCTAGCGGTGAATGAGGGAAAAACGTAGTATATGCTGTCATCAAGTAAAGACACACAATATGCTGCTTTTTTTGAATATGACGACATCGATCTGAATAGGTGGAAGTCAGAAAGAGTTTAGCCACGAGAGTACGCAGATTATTAATCATTTCCACAGTTTCACCATCATTCATTTAATAATGACACTCTTAATTTTAGCTTCTCAAAACCTCAGTCTCTTATGTGTATTAACAGAATTAGTAACAGCTTGCAAGCGAGCGAACTTTGTAGTAACCTTCCTGCGATCCTGGGCTCATTTTTGATAAGGTATAATAAAGGGTTTTCCAATATGGACTTGACAACTTTGAATTTAATTTGTGAACGCACTGTTTCACTAATCATCAAACTGCCAATGTCAATTTATTCAGTAAACTCCACATTTACATCGTGGTAAAATACACGAACTAGCAACAACTGCAAATTTAAAAAAATTTAAGAGTCAATCAAGAGAATCATCTTCAGTGAAGAATCTCATTTTTTGTTCAATGGGTTCGTCAATAAGCGAAATATTCGTTATTGGTCGGGTGAAAATCCACATGTGCTTTATGAATCACCACTGCATCCACAATAATTGTAAGGAAATGATTAATTCGCAGTGAAAATTTATTTAAAATCGTTAATTAGAATGTTTAAGCAAGCGCAATTAGGATGTTTAAGCAAGCGTCGATAATTAAATGCGTCACTCTTGGCTTAGGCAGTTCGCGGTTGCTAGTCAGCGCTCATATTTGATATTTTAACCGATAGATGTAGCAATAATAACACTCGAATATATTTTTTCTGATCAACTTTATTGATGGTACGTCCGTATCGTTCGCAAACTACACAAGAGTGATCTTTATTCATGTTCACTGCTCTCACATCGGTAGTCCCTTTTACATGTTTATCTCTTTTTCTTAGAGGAGTACCTGAATTCGTTATAAGGGCTGCTACAATATGTACAGCACTTGAAGTATTCAACATTTTTCACGATGAACTTGTATTCATTGTTTATGTTCACAGCGAAATACACTTTCTTGTTTCTTAAAATTAATAAAATACTGAATATAACAAGGCAAAGATATTTTGATTGTAAGAAGATGTCAATTTCAATTCCTTACAGTAAATAAAGTACAAACATCATAATTAAGCAGAATAAATATTTGATAGTCTATTCCAAGGACATCAAAACCTCTCTGACATCCATCCGAAGAAGACATCAGCCCGTATCGGTTATTGGTCCAGTGACCAAAGCTTGTGAGTGACAAGTAATCGTTTTGCAAGGAGAAAATCACATCTCCTTGTCTCGGACACTTGATTGAAGAGGAAGGAAAACGACAAGGATAACACAATTACAGGACAAAGGATGAGGTGGGTTTGCAGGAATTATAGTCCACTTAAAGGCGGGTTGCACGGCAAGCCATCACTTCTGCCCTCTCACTCACTGCCAAGGGATTTAAAAGCAATAAAAGAGTTTTGCTTTGAGATGGAAGTGAATGAAAAGGATAATTGCTTTAAACATGAGTTCGCTTTGATATTTGGAAAGTGTTTTTCTCGGAAGATCTTAGAGCTGGTCTTGAACGTTGGAACAGAAACCGGAATTCGTGGAACGAGTTCGATTTGATGTGGTGAATTTTGATGAAGGAACATACCGGAGACTTTTGGTTCTTGTAGAAACGGAAACATGGGTTGGTCGGGCAATTAATAGAAATGCTACGAAATACTACGAGTTCTTAGTACAAATGGAGAGGAATAGGTCGATGGAAATTGAGGTTTTCCTTGGAATTAGCAGACAATTAATGAGACTGTAAAATGGCCAAGGGTTTCTTAGAATACAACATTTCTCTTTTATTTTATTCAACTGTTCTCCAATTACATAAGATGCTGTACCACATATTCTCAACATTTGCTACAAAAGTACACAACGAATTCACCACATACATACGGCACAGAACTGTTTTTACCATTTTCTTTGCTATACATAGATAGACTAGAGGCTGACCAGAAAGCAGTGATAGTTTTTCCAATTGGTACGTTTCGACAGCTGACAAAGTAAGCAATGACATCCAGCTGTCAAAATATACTATATGCCTTACAGTTTCATGATACATGGTTTCACGCTTGCGGAATGTACAGAAATTATAAAATAATGTTATCGAAATTCCGGCTCAAGGCGCAAACCCAAAGAATCCGTTGCGTAAGTTACGTCCTGTCAAAAAATTGACAAGTCATAAAGGCCCAAACCCATAAAAACCGTCGCGTGCGTTGCGTCATGTCGCAAAATTGACAACTCATAAGAACGTATGACAGAGAGAGAGAGAGATAGCAGCCCACATGGTCAACTCTTGGAAATTCATTCAGGTGCTTCTTATATGATTGTTTTTACGATATTTTATGAACGAAAGAATACGTTTTGGTTTATTTAAAAATGTTTTTGAATAATTCCTAATAATCCAGGAACTTTAAAATCTCGAATTTCTTAGATTTATACAAGAGTGGTTTGCTCACGCCAAGGAAATACATTGCAATCCGGCAACCACAGTTTTAGTTGATTACAAACGCAACGGATTCTATGGGTTTGGGTCTTCAGCTTGAAATAAGCTATTGTGGCTTCAGTGAACACGACATCCTGGAATTAAGTTCAGTGTCAGAACCACTTTTGAGCTTAATAGCTGATCATGGTTTGAGTTCTTTCATAAATTGCAGTTTCACTTATAAATATCGAGCACTTATCTGTGGAATTATGACCCCATTCAATTCATGTCCGTCCGGTCTCGCTCATAATTTCCAGTCTTTTATAGTAATTAATACTAATATCTTAACGACAAGGACTCTAATAGAGGCGGAGAACTATATTAAGACCCACTTGGGTGGACCATACCTCAACAATTCAATTGTAGACTTATAACCCACTTAGGTAAGTCGTGAGATATAATTCCGCAAATGAAAAAACGAAGTGGTTCATAAATCCATAGTTATTAGCATAGCTTTACTGGTGGAGTAAAATTAAAAGAAGCCACCCACCCATCCCGTACTTAAATACCCCAGATCCTCTTATAGGCAAAATCTTAAATTTGGCTTTATTTCAAATCAAAATCGGCAAGTATAAGGGCAAATGACTTTTTTTTAAAAGTTCTAGTGTATTTAAAATATAGTATGGGTTGGTCCGCCCGCTAACAGAATTTTTACCCTTTTACCCGTTCACGCGACTTCTGGCATGCGACTGGAGCTGAGTTACCCATAACTGTAAAACTTTTTGACGGTTTTGACTTGTACCCGTACGAACGATCTGTAATTGATGATTAAGAGTAACAAATGTCGGTAAGTTGTGAAACTGCAAAACGAAATAAAGCCCAGCTGATCTTATAAAGCCAAATTGGTAATTTAATCGGAGTTATTTCCAGATTTAAAACGAAACTGGTTTTATTTCGTTGGGTCACTTTTATTGCAGAAGATTATATAATAATAATAATAATAATAATAATATGGGAGGCGCGACAGTCCGAGACTGAGCTGGGCCACTCGTGTTGTGCGTGCTATTGTTCTTTCACGAATGGGTGGGACCTACAGTTTAAAGCCGACTCCGAACGGCGAAGCTGAGGAGCTTTTTCTAGACGAAAATACTCTTTCAGGATTGTCAGTGACTCGAAAGAGGTGGAGCCGTGGCAACCCGCAGAAAATTATATGCATTTTATAAATTGTTTTGTAAAAATTGGCCACACTCCGGTTTAGTCATATTTCTCTTGGCCATATTGTATCCCATCGAAACCTCACCTTTGTTGGCCAGTAGTCCATAATTCAATTTCGTTTGGACATATGCCCCACTTGCTAGAGTTATAAGTTCAAAGTTGGACTATGGACTAATAACATATGATATGGCCTAATCACATTGGAACTTGAAATAGCAGATACCTTCGTTCCTCTATCCATGGCATGTATCATCTCCGCAGGAATTCAACGCTTTATCAACCCAAGATTCTGCTAACGCAAGTCTATGGAATCGACCATAGACAAGATCGTGAGTTTGTTAAATGGGTGCTTTTGGAAATTATAATCGGAGATCAGATTTTTGGCGGAAACGTTCTTCTTCTCGAACAAGGTGCGTTTTTAGCTCAGCGTTTACAGTTACCGCCACCAAGTCGAATGCGGCCTAGGTGTCAATCCGCAAAAAACGGATCTAATATTCTTTACTAGGAAGTATAAAATTCCTATCTATGACCCTCCTAGACTATGCGGGACCCCCTTGGTGCTAAGCGACAACGATAAATTCTTAGACCTTATACTAGATATGAAGTTAAGCTTGAAGCTAAATATACAGGAACGTGTCAAGAAGGCCTCAACGGCTCTCTACTCCTGTAAAAGGGCCATTGGGTGCAAATGGGGACTGCAACTCCGAATGGTTCACTGGGTATTTATATCAGTAGACAGACCCATACAGCTGTATGGTGTCGCAATTTGGTGGACCGCACTCGATAAGAGAATCAACATCAACCCACTCACTAGAATGCAGAGGATGGCATGCGTATGCATTAGCGGGGCGCTAAGGACTAGCTCCGTCGAAGCATTAAGCATACTCCTCACCCTGCCACCGATAGAACTAATTGGCAGAGAGACAGCAGCTAGCATGCCGATTAGATTAAGATCGCTGAGCAGCTGGAAAAAAACTGCAGTCTGGACATTCAACGATCCTACGCAGGTATGCCTCTATACCCATAGATACAGACTTTACTCTACCTAAACTCCTCTTCGAGAAGAATTTCTCAACCAGCATACCGGCCAGATCTTCCTGGGAGTCTGAACAGCAGATGCTGGAAGATCCGCTGCTAATCTTCACAGATAGATCGAAGATGGATGCAGGTGTGTGTGCTGGTGTCTATTCCAAGGATCTAAAAAAAGGCTATATTTTCGACTACCTAATCACTGAAGCGTCTTTCAGGCTGAAACTATAGCGATTAAGGAAGCCCTGTCCTGGCTGAAGAACAACGTATAATCGCGCACAGATATCGTCATCTGTTCCGATAGCCAGGTAGGAATATATAATAATAATATGGGTGGCGCTACAGCCCGTAGAGGGACAGGGCGTAGCTTCTCAGCAACCACTCGTGTTGTGTGTGCTATTGTTCTCTCATGCGTGGAGGGGTCCTACAGTTTAATGCCGACTCCGAACGGCCAAGATTGAGAAGCTTTTTCTAGACAGGAAATACTCTTTGAGCATTGTCAGTGACTCGAAAGGATTGATCTGGATTCAGTCACCTTGAATTCCAAGACTTCCCTTAATTGCCGCCTATCTCTTAACGAGATGGCCAAGTACTTTAACATCCAACTTATGTGGGTACCGTGACACTGTGACATTCCAAGGAATTGCGAAGCGGACGAACTCGCTAGAAAGGGTACAAACTCCGTGCTCATTCCGGGTCGAGACCCATCCTCCATGCCTTGAAACGCTTGCTCAAAAAAACCGCGGATGGACATCTGGCACAGGATGCATCATTACCAAACAGCTATGGCCTATGATCGATACCAAGCGATCGCTTAGCTTGTTCAGATTAAGCAGGACAAATCTCAGATCTCTTATTGGCGTCTTAACAGAGCATTGTGCCATCGGAACTCACGCCTCTAGACTAGGCCTTCGATATAATGATTTCTGTAGAAGCTGCTTGGACGAGGATGAGGAAGAAACCATTGAACACTTGCTATGCAATTGCAGTGCTCTCTCAGCCCGTAGATTCAGACTTCTGGGGCCCATTTCTTTGTTAATCTGGCTGAACTGAGCAGCATCAGAATCAGCCCTCTTCTTCACTTTATCAAAAGCACAAATTTCTTTGCGGAATAGGTAGCCTAAGATCCGCGTGGTAACACAATAGGCCTATGATTGGCCTAAGTGTGTCTGCTGTCCGTATGCGCGGCAGTCACCTCAACCTAACCTACCTCCACCGTCAATGGTCTCATGGTATAGAGCGATGTGTGGCCAAAGTTAATCAAGATCAATATATCCGAGCTGTAGTTCCAACACGATCAAGTCTCAACAAGTTCCAACAAATGATACATCCCATTCAAGTGCGCGAAGTTGTGAGGGGAACACTGGCGACTGGTTAAGCTCAGGACGATTTACCGCGCAATTATGCCACTTGACACCTCTCGATTGTTTTCTCTAAGGCTATGTAAGGTCCTTAGTCTACGCTGACAAGCTAACCACTTTCGACGAATTTGAGGCCATTATATGAGACGCCATTGAGTGGAATGACGGCTCACACAGTGGACTAAAAGTGGACCGACCGATCGTTTGAAGTACCACCAGCGGAGCTGTGGTGGCCGCCATTTGAATGATTTGCATGAGTATGGCATGAATATAGTTTCCAAATAAACCCAGTATCAAGCTTTATATCCCACACCATTGTTTTTTAATTTAAATGTACGTTCCTACCGCGTTTTATCTCACACCTACTTAGTCCGCTTAAAACCATTTAGCTCCTCATTGAGGGACCTGGAATTCCAATTCCACACACATACTCAACCAAACCGTGTGAAAATCTAGAATTTCCCCAAAATTTATGCAAACAAATTCAATGGCTGCCCAGTTACCCACTTTGATGACCACAGCTTCCTATGCATACAATTACCAGGCAGCAGTCCGTCAGTCCTCCGTGCACAAGAAGATCACATTCAATGCGGAACCTTTAGTATTTCCGTTTTCGTCGTTATGTCCTCACTTCATCAAACCGCAAATAAAGTTGGCAATATCCATAAGGTTAATCTTCGGCCATTTCCTCTGATAGTCACTGTGCAGGGAAGTAGTTTAACTGGCAAGAAAATAGGATCATCGTCCCGGGCACACTCACACGTCATTTACTATTCCCCGGTGTGTGATAGAAGGTAAAGTGAAACATTGTAATGTCCCTCCGGGGCAATTGCATTTTCCATATCTCAACATTCGTCGGAGTTCACCGACGAGGTGACCGAATTGAGAGCAAATGCCCCTGTTTTTCTTACATCTTGATAGAAAGATACGAACTGAAATGATGAACGAGTATTTTTAAACAAAACAATTTTAAAGTTGGTCCTCCGTTTGTTAACGAAATCTGTGTCTGTGTTTGCGTATGCAAATTACATTTCCTTTTTCATGGATGCAGCTGTTGCTGCTAAGAGATGTGCTCTGGGGAGGAACGAGGACTGATAAAGGGACAAGTTGTGACGTATTGCATGACATTGCTTTCTTTTGGTGGCATGAATATTCGGAATATTATGCAGAGCTTGTGCTGTCGACTGAAAATATATACTTCATTGTTGACAATTCATTTATTGTGATTTCAACCGGAAGAACACGAACGAGCCATTATGCAGTGGGAATCATATGTACGTGAGAGTTACTGCAGTTGAGGCAGTAGTAAAATTTTCAATGGTATGCATAGTGAATTTTTAAGAGGTTCGTTTTAATTACCAAAAATAATACACAGGAAAATGACAAGAGTCTGTACAGCTTTTATTTGAATTGAGAAATCAATGCTTGCCACTCACTCTACAGATTATTTCATGGAAATTTTGACATTTTCTACGCTTTAAGAGGTCGTTACGGAGACTAGCCCTCTCTCCACCAAGAGGTCACTTTTTTGAGTATATTGGAGTGCATTGGAGGTAACTGCAAGACAGACGGGAGAGAAATACTTTTTAGGATTAAGTGAAAAATCTTCAAAAATGTAACTACGAATTTGAAGAAGACGAGTTCATAAAATTATTAGAATTTTATCCGTGTTTTCTGGAAAAAACCTAAACTGCGTTGGAAGATGTAGAAGAAAAAAATCAACAAAATCTATGAATATCAATGTCCTCATCAACTCCACCTTGGAATCTCGGGTCACCAATGTATTAAAGGAATATTTTTATCTTCTCAGTTCATGGGACGGCACCATGACGGGTTTCTTCAGGGTTATCGGATAGTACTTGATTACTTAATGATTCCATGTTATGAAACTCGAATCTATACGCGGTCTTGAAACTAACCAATGTTGGGACACACCACACAAATGCCGTGGATAATAGCTCTTTAATAAGATAATTGCAAATACTTTGCACGCACCCTTAAATGCTAAGAACTCAAGTTTTCAAACGTCAACTTGAGGAAAAGAACCTCCTTTGAGGAACATGTTTATTCACACCAAATTGATTGTTCCCCTAAACGAAAATAATGCACTCATGAGTGTTCACTGAGAGTGTTTTTATTCACAGCACCCATTGTCTCTCTAATAACACGCTTAGTGTTGTCATCCAAAGCTGCAACTGGCATCGTCTTATTGCCATAGATGAGTGATCGGACGATGTCCGAAAGTTCTACCAACGAGTAAAACAACTATGCAATGGATACAAAATTCGGATAGAAGCCTGTCGTGACGCAGAGGGACAACTCGTAGTAGATTCGCAGTCGATACTGAGAATCTGGAAAGATCATTTCTGTATACTGTTCAACGGAGCGGAAGACCCCAATACCGCTGTCAGGCAGAATATTCCACTCCACACAATTGACGATGATCGACGAGAATTCCGTCGCCAGACCTACACGAAGTCGATATCGAGTTAAAGTCATATAAAGCTGCTGGTGCAGACGGACGTCTGCGGAACTGTTTAAGGCAGCTGGAGATGATCTGGTTGGGCGCATGCACCAGCTCATCTGTAAGATATGGTCGGAGGAAAGCATGCCCGACGAGTGGAACCTCAGTATCGTTTGCCCGATCCACGAGAAAGGAGACCCCTTTAACTGCGCCAACTGCCGAGGGATAAGTCTCCTTAACATCGCCTATAAGATCCTCTCTGTCGTTTTGTGTGAGCGCCTCAAACCATTCGTCAACAACCTGGCCTTGGGAAGTCCACCATCGACCAAATCTTCACACTACGGCAGATCCTGGAATAAACCCAAGAAATGCAGATCGACACCCACCGCCGATTTCAAGGAATGACGGTTCACATAAAGTGAACCACGATTTCAAGGCCGCATATGACAGCGTGCATAGGGACGAGCTATACAACGCCAAGTCTAGTTTTGACATTCCTGCCAAACTCGTCAGGTTGTGCAGGATGACGATGGAGAACTCTCGCTACTCCATCAAGGTCGGTAACGAACTCACAGAGACCTTCAATGTCAAACAATTTTTTAGACAAGGCGACGCGCTGTCATGTGAATTTTAACATTATTCTCGAGAAGATCGTGTAGAACTCACACGCTAACACAAGAGGCACGATCTTCCAGAAGTCCGTACTGCCGTCAATGAACCCTTTGCTGGTATTCAAGGGGAGGCTGCCAAAATGGGTTTAGCGGTGAATGAGGGCAAAGCGAAATATATGCTGTCATCGAGAAAGGACGCACAACATCGACGACTTGGCCAAAACGTCACCATAGGCAGCTATAACTTCGAGGTGGTGAAGGACTTCGTCTACCTCGGCTCGCAAGTAAACAGTGCGAACAACATCAGTACTTTTTATTATATTAAAACGCAGAATTAACCTTGCCAATCGCTGTATCTTTGGGCTCAAGAGGCAATTGAGTAGTAGAGTCCTCTCTCGAAGGAGCAAGCTAACATTATATAACACCTTGATCATCCCTGTCCTGCTCTATGTTGCGGAGGCATGGACAATCTCAAAAGCGCTTGAAGAATCACTTGGTCTTTTCGAGAGAAAAGTCCTGCGTTCAATCTTTGGTCCTGTCTGCGTTGATGGTTATTGGAGAAGAAGATTCAACCACAAACTGTACGGGCTGTACAGCGGCATGAGCCTAGTCAGGCGTCTACGGATTCAATGTCTAAGATGGCTGGACCAGTGGGACAACGCAATATAGGACGCCCACGGAACCGATGGCGCACCCAGGTGGAGAAAGACCTCAATCGACTTGGTGTGCGCAGTTGGAGACAACTGTCTAAAGATCGCCCCGGCTGGAGAGGCTCACTGGTTGAGGCCCAGGTCCACCCCGGACTGTAGCGCCACCAGAAGAAGAAGAAGAGTGATTTGACGTACCCATAATGTAAGTCAAATCGCACGGTCTAGCTGGTCTAATGATTAAATGATTAAAGGGTAAAGTATTTATATTTTCATTTCTTGATATAATGATAGTGGCTCACACTGGAGTGGACAACAAGCCTCTGCAGCTAGATCGATATTCAGCCAGCCACCAAGAGTTTAGAAAAATCTTCTACAACTTGGCCCTTCCAAATCGATATAAGACTACACAATAGCACGCACCACACAAGTGGTTGCTGTAGAAGCTGGGTCCTGTCCCTGTATAGACTATAGCGCCACCCATATTATTGTGACGTATAAGGTGCCATTCATATGAGCAACGGACTGCGAACGCAAACTGAAGCAACCAATTTCCGCTGAATACAAACAAAAAGGATTACTTTTTGGTAGGCAAGAAGATGAGGATTGAATTATCGAGTTTTCTTATCTACTAAAATCTGAACAATAATTAGTTTACGTATCCTTATTAACGATTAAAAAATTGGAATCATAATTGGTTTCTCATTCTTTTTGCGAACTGTCATGCTGGCAAACGCGATCCACAAATACAGTTCCAAAAAATCGCTCTTGATGTTTCTGTTTGCTCAAATTGTACTCATTGCTCTCTGCCAATTAGAAAACTCCATATCAAAAATGAAGTATTACATAGATATCCGACTTATACCTCTCTTGCCCCATAAAATGTTTGACAACTGTTTTTTTTTGTAGTTTTCTTAAACCAAATTGACCAGTCAGAGAACGACATTCACGTTATTTCATTAATAACCGTCAACAATTCATGAATATCTGTCAAAAAAGCATTCAAATTCGTCTGCTATCTCTTTAATACTTCATTTCTGCTCCATATAAATGAAGTGTCAGAGTTTGCGAAGTTCACGATTCGTAGTTAGCTCATATGTATGGCCCTTAACACACGTGTCATAGCCACCACAAATCATTCCCCAGCCTCATTCCACCTAGCGACGACATTGCCATCTACAGGAATCCATTATAACTCCTATGAGCATTCCCAATATTCAGTGGTTGTTCTACTTGTCACTCGACTTAAGGAATACATTCCCGATATTTAATGGTGGCTGTACATGTTTGTTATACAAAAGTTACCACCGCACATATGGAATACAAGGAATTATAGTGGCATTTTTTCCATTGCCGTCAAATTAACCGTTATTTATGTCCCAATATTTTTCGTTGTTGGTAACGGTACTTTTTCAATGCTAATCTGTTTTCTAAGATGCGGGACCATTTATGCAACCGAAAGGGATTTCATCCTGAAACTCAAGAAGGAGGGTAAGTTGCAGGGATAGGTGTGCAGACACGTTGAAGATCAAAAACTCTCACGTCAAAAGTACAACACGTTTTCAAATCGACCCAGAAAAACCTCTCATAGCGATGACGCCCGAATTAAACACCAGTCCAAGAAAGATTGTTTCAAGTCGGAATACATCATGATTGAATTAGACTTGCCAGTCTGCTCTAGAAAAATAGGAAGATGAGGTGAAGAACAGCATTTCTTCGGAAGAGTCCCAGAATGGTACCACTCTTTAAAAATCATCATCAATCAACACATTACATAAACAGTTCTTATCTCAAGATGTTTATAATTTGAATTTAAGTAGGCGAGTGCTGGTTTTCAAATAACCAGTATTAGCAATAATACCTGAAACACAATAGTGCGCTTGCACTGGCGTTGCCTTTCAACGCACACAATTTAATGGCCAAGCACAAAATACAGCGTCGACCTGCGTTAGTGAAAAAAGAAATTGATGAGAGGATCGTAATAAAACATTCAACATGTTAGATATTCTCTGACAGAGGGGTGCGCTGTGAGACAGATTTCCTCCCAGATTAATATATTTTGTGTCAACTGTCATTTGAGAAATGAAAACAGCTGATTAAAAATAATTTAACGGCAAAAGTCATTTCAAGTGAGTGTATGCAGAAAGGTGGCAATATTTTTCATCTAGTATATGAGAGAGAGAACAGCTGATAAATTGAATATTTATTTCAACGCAGTGCGTCATCGCACTCTCTCCGTAACATGAAGTCGACTGGCGCAGCACACTATTGTGTTTCAAGCATAACAATAATATTTTGACAACCAACCGACAGTCGGTGTATGATCGAATTTTCTTTGCGATGCGAAGAAAGAGTCCCAGAGATGTAATAAAAGAAGAGCTAATTCGTTTGTATGGAATTTTTTCAAAAAATCTTCAGATTGCTAATTGGCCAAATGTTCCTTGTGCAGTAGGGAATATCGTTTAAAATGATTTCAGCCGAATTCTTACGAGAATTGAAATATTACAATTGATTCTGCTTCTGTAAATCCATTTACGAATTGCAATGTGCGTTCAATCAGTCCCTTTTTAAAAGGCAGCACAATACAAATCAGTCTCAAAGAAAAAAGGAACTGAAACTGCCATCATACAGCCTTGGCTTTAATGGGGCCTTCGTTCAACTTCTCTATCCGAAATACATTATAACAAGCAAATTTTCTGTTAAAGAGATGTTGGCAGATCTTTATAATTCACGCACACACAAATGACCCAAGCATAGATATTCGGTGAGGTCTGACAGGTCTTTCAGTGTAAATGGCCAAATGGAAACCGTAAGACGCTCAAGAATTAAACAAACAAATGTGGATATGTTAAGTTTCTAAAATCAAAACAAGTTGCTAAGCAACAAAAACTGTCAAATGTCTTTGTTCAACTTTCATTATTTTCAAGACAGCACGTACATATGTACATTTTAACTGAAAGAGTAACTTTCGATGATTATCGACAGTCTTGCACAAACTATCGATTATTATCGATGGCAGGGACTATGGATAGTTCTCCACCTCTAGTATTTACAGTGGCGGGCAAAACTGGAACATCATTTTAGTTTTTGTAGTTTTCCACCAATAAAATCCTTACGACGGATTTGATTGAAATCATTCAGAGCTGTTTTATTATTTAAATACTAAAAGAAATGATCGATGAAAGAAATCGAACAATCACAACGGCAGAAATAAAATAAACACGATGATGATCCCATACATCCAGTTTTGCACGTTTTTATATGTCTTTTCTTTTTTTTGTGCCTTCATCGCTGGATCTAAACGTGGCGTATCATACTTTATGATATACGTCAATTAACTCAATCAAGAAATGTACAAAACAATTATGTAATACTTCTGCAGTTGTACATATCAATCGACGACATTCACTATTTCAGCTTTAAATAATCACGATTGGCCTTCAATTACTTTCCAATCTCAAGTGCCCTTGTAAAGTCAACTTAAACGTAGTTGACCCGATTATAATCGTTGGCAAGTTTATTCTTAAATAATATTCTTAAATAATATAGATAACAACCCAACCCCGTCGGAGAGACACAATTTATGGGAGTTCTTTAAATCACATAAAGCAATGGAGGAAGTAAATTTTTACAAGGTAGAAGCTCATACCAATTTAACAACAAAAAGGACGACTTAAGAGCAACATACTCATAAAATCCGATAAAATAAACCCAGCACAGGAAGCTGCCCAGGAAGCCCTTGGGAATTCAGGGTTTTTTACGAAATTGGCAAAAGCAATAACTCTGCCAAAGAGCACAGGTTTTTAATTAAAAAATGTGACCATTCGTAAATTTTTAACAGTTTAGGGTTGTGTGTGGAAAGCCAGATTGGCTGAATAGCTTTCGAGTCCAATTAAGGGCACATACAGGCTCTTTTGTTGAAAGTGTCCAGGTTTTGTATGAATGTAACTTTGTTCGTTTTATACAGCGTGCACTGTTTATGTCTCCAAGACGTGTGTGAGTGCAATTGAAATTTGTTTGACATTTTGTGAGCGTTTTGCTGAAACGACTTGCAGTCCACCATAAAGGCAGCTGCTACCGGGCTGGTCCTAATTAATATAACTTGACCGATCGCGCTTTTGTTTGTAACTGTGAGACTTCATCAGATTATTATATAAAGAGGTACAATTTGTAAGTTTGTGAGTTTGTATGAAGTAATCTCTGGAACTGCTGATCCAATTTTGAAAATTCTTTCACCAATAGAAAGCCACATTATTTCTCTGTGTATAGACTGTATTTGATTGTGTTTAATACTATTTTTTTTAGTGAAATGACAATAATTGTCAATTTCAAATTCACTAAAACAATCAATCGCACCAAAACGATTTTCTCTCAGAGGAGAATGCTTCCCGCAGTCGCGCAGGCACTGCTGACTATTAGGGTCGTCTTATCAATTGCAACAGTAGGCATACGACCGCGCTATCAAATGATTTCGTTTTTGTCCTTAAGTGAAAGATCTCTTCTAGAAGAAAAACTGAAAGCAAACAATTTTTGCCAGTTCCACGGCTTTAGGAGTAGAACAGAAAGAATGATAGAGATAGATTGGCCGGTTGGTTGAGTTCCTATTTTTTAATGGATCTGTCAGTTGCTTCTGGCAATAGAGTGCTTAGAGAAGAAAGTATGTGGCGGTATTGAGTGGTTTTTATATATATTTTTCATACGAGAGAATGAAAATTACCCTGTTCGGCCGACGAGGTCTTTTGCTCACTCGCACCGTCTTCCAACGCAACGGACATTGACGAAATTTCTGAACATGTCGATAGATTGGGTCACATAGTCCATAGATTAGAACATATCATAGACGGAATAAATCCCGCCCAGAAGAAATTATCACTTGCTCTGTGCATGCACTAGTTATGGTGGCCGAGGCGTTTTGGTTACGTGCGTCGACCCCTTTGCAACTTAACATTGTTGCCTGGGTTCGTTTCCCGGCCGGTAGGACCAAAAAATTATGATCACGATCCCACCTCTTTCGTGTCACTGACAATGCTCAAAGATTAATAACTGTCTATGTCCAAAATTCAAATATGTGCAATCAAATACTTTAATTTATAAATATTCATTAGAATCCATATCAATCGAAATATGGTAAATTTAATAAAATTATTGCGAATAAACCCGGAACAAATATAAAACAAAAAAGCCAGTTTTTTTTACTCTTTCGTTACATATATATTAGCTGCGTTTTTTGCAAGCGTATATACGCCTAAATTTCAATTTGCATGTAAAATACACTAACAACGAATCCTATATCCGCTTAACTTACTCATCATATCTATCGCCGCTTAAGGAATAAGCGCGGATAAAAACAATGCGTCCAATCATTATTTTCTGTGTGTTCATTCCTGAATTCATTCACTCATTGCTTGGGTTGCTGTATGTGGCTTACATCTGCGGGTATGGTTGATGAATTAGATCATTTGTAATTCTTTTGGCATCCATAAGTATGCAATTTTTGGTATATACAGAGTGTCTCTGCTATACATTCCGTTTAGGTTTCGTAAACGATTCTTTTCATTTGATAAACATTTTTTTATTTTATAATTATTAATTTTTTTTTGCTTTTAAAGTGATGATCACGCTACACAGTCACAAAACGAAGATTGTGACCATCAAAGATCAACCATCACCTTCCATGACTACACCCCTGACTGCTTAGCAAACGTCATAAATTTCGTCGGTGCTGCCAAGATTTTATGATGAATCATTAAGTTCACTTCAAAATTAGGCGTATATACGCTTGCAAAAAAACACAGCTATGTCGGTAATTCCTTTTAAATTAAAAGAAAACCGAGTTACGAATTTTACCTTACACGACAGCACACTAGGCGCGAATTAAACAGTCTAGAGGAGGCTTCTCAAACTCGGCCGTTTGGAGCAGTGCTGCCAGTTTGTGGTAAATTTACACAAGTGGGAAGTGGGAAATTTCAATTTTCATTCCACACCTTTGGTAAAAAGGTTTAATACAAATAAGGGGAAATTCCTTTTGAGAAAACGATCCTTTCATTTGGTGCACTTTCTAACATTTGTTGAGGTTAAGATGAAACCTTCGAATTTCTTATTCATGACATCACATTCAAACATAGAAGAATGATTAACGACCTGTATTGTACGTGTAGTCTTATTTGTTTTAGCTAGAATTGATTTGTTATATGTTATATAGGAAATACACAGATTTTTTGTGTTTTAATTTTTTTTTCACTCTTACATAATACCCCATTGTAGTTTACGTTGACTCATGGGACCGTTTGGACTGATTCGGTTTCTAACAAAATTATTTGATTTATTGATTGTACGAAGTGCTCACCAAACCGTAAGCGAATGTATGTTAATTTCACAACGAGTTTAACCGCTTGCAGTTTTGCTATTCAATTATTCGTTTCATTTTAGTTTCGGCAAATCGGTTATGATGTCAACCCGAGTGATCCAGTGATCAATTTTCATCGATCTGGTAAGTGCTCTTCTCCAGTGTGGTAAATTCTAATTCAAAATACTGGCAGCACTGGTGTGCAAATGCATCTGGTTCACACAAAGTGAAACTCCTTAATAAAGCATACACTCCTGGAGCTTTGAAAGTCTTTAACAAAATGCCCGTAGTCTACAAGGCTAATCAGAATGCATGGATGATTTATTTGAAGATTAGAAATCGCTTGAATGCTTATTTTTCAATTTTGTTTATTTTTCGCATTGTTTAGGTACGAGAATTTCTTTATTCCATGGGGCTGTCCAAGAAAGCCCTGTTACTCTTGGATAACGCCTAAATAATACCTGTATAATTTTTCCTTACTTAGTGGAACTACCTCAGTAAAGGCAACAACCCCGAGTTCGTACTGTAAATAATTTGATCTTGCAGAAAATTCCCGGTCAAAACAAATAGTATAAGTCAGTTGACACCGTGTACAGTAACCTCAACAATTTTTAAGTTCTTTGAGCCATTTTAGCCTGCTACCTAACGACCATAAGTTAAAACTCGCCATTTCTACCAAGCTGTTAAGAAATTTGTGCCCTCGCAACCTGTGTAAAGGTATTGATAAAATAGTTGCGGGACAATATGATCGTGGCAACCATCCTCACGGGGCCAGCAGTGGGACAACTTGCATATTGCGCTTCCCAGTCAAAGTTTCATTCGCCAAAGTGTCATTTGATTGGGATCATCTAGTGCAATAAGATATGATTTATTTATAATTATCAGCGTTACATCACATAAAAACTATCAGTTTCAGGGTTTCATAGGCTTTGGGACATTTAACAAGTAAATACATTCAGCGGACTTTTCACTTTAATTCATGGACAGAACTGTCGAGTTAGACTATTCAAAGCGCAAAACAAAACAACACTCCTTGACCAAATTGAATGAAGAACGAAGGAAGGGACAAGGATAACATAATTACTAGGCACAGTACAAGTGGGCTGTGAACTGCCATTAACTATAGTGGGATTGTCACCCCACGACGCGGTAATGGATTAAAGAGGAAATAGACTGTTCCGTTTTTGGATGAAATTAAAGGAGGGCATAATTGATTGAAACATGAATTGGCTTTTATTTAAGTTTTGTGAGGATGTTGAGACTTGGGTTATGTTGCATGACACTGAGGGAATCTTTATCACAATGAATGGATTTTATAAAGCTTTAAACCAGCCAGGGTAAAGGAATCTTGGAAATGTTTTAATCTATTTGAGAGCAGGAAATGGTGTCTTGGAGTTGGTAATATAATATAATAAACTGCTTTTTTTTGTTTGAATAAACATTTCTCTATTCCTAATGGCCAGTTTTACAGTGTAAGCTTACGCTCCACATTTGGTTCAACGTGAGTTTCTTTCCTTGAATTTAGTTAGACGCGAGTGTACTCCTGTTTGAAATTCATTTCAGCAACACAGCTGCATTATTATAGTTCCTCCCTTTTGAGAGCGAGAGCGTTTTGTTCTCAATACAATTGATGTTTCATAATGGAATCCATCCATTCTTAATTTAATTTACTTTTTATGCATAGCGACTAGGTAGGTTTTTGCTTCCATTTTTTTATTATTGGCCTTTCACTTGTCGGACTCAGGGATGAATTGTCTGAAGTGATTTTGTATGTTTGTTTTCTTATATAAAGGAGGGGTGTTATATATACCACGAGGGCGTTACAAGGGTTCTAAAGCATTTAAAGAGTTCAAAGCACTGCTAATACATCAATAATCCAATAAGAATTGCAGCAATTGCAGCAAGTACACGAACCAATTGAAAGGGTTGGCATTTTTTGTGCGATCGCATTACACTCACACTGTTCAACAGAACTGAATTTCAGATTGCACTGTAAATATCTTACAGTTAGATTTATTATTGGGCGTCACGAAGATCGATTGTCATGATAAGTAGTTAGGGCCTCTAAGGAAAAATATCCGAAACATTTTTTATAAATAATATATATATAGATATAATTTACCCGTAATTTTTGCAATAAAATCTATTTTGCGATGGCACATGGGTTTTTCTTAGAATCCGATGGATGGTCAATGATGCCAACGATCATCTACTATCTATCTATCAATATATTAATAATAAAGCGGTATGTAGGTACGTAAGTATGAGTTTTAGAATGTGACCGAAAAAAGTACTTGATCCCCGTTTCCACAGTGCATGCTTATCTGCTGATATAGCTAAGTGTAGGATCGGATAACATAACTTCACTCAAGAAGATTTCGTTTTCAAACTCAATATTTAGGGGTGGTTTAGGCAAGCCATGGATTGACTAGCTTTGTGAGCTATTGAGTCCACCAACCATGTGATCAATGAACGAATTAGTAATTGTGATTGAACACGAACAGCAAGCACCCTGCTGAAGAAACGGAGAGAACACACCAACTCAACAAGAGAATGTTCATTCATGTAAGGATATTATTATAATGTCCTTTCATATATAAATTTGTGTGTCTTCTGTTCTCTTCAGCAGCATTGTCAGACCAAATATTTGGTTGCCTATTCTGAGTTTACTTATGGATCGACACTTAAGATCACACTATAAAAATGGGCGTGATAGATATCGGGTCCGTTGCCTCAGTGGATTCCTGCGTTGGTCGTGCTTTTTTTCACGTTCTGTGCTCAAATCTGGGTCGAGTACTTAATAAGAGTAAATATGTAATATAATTAAATAATAATTGATTACATAAATGCTTATGACATTGCTCCTAGTCCCATGACCATTACACATTTCAAGACTGTGGATTTATGGCTCAAGAGTGAAAAAGTGAAGATCATTTCACTGGTCCATTACTATGGGATACTTTGTCTCACAGATAAAGCCTAGAATATTATTGCTTTAGTGCATCGATTTGCATGTTTCCAAATAATGAAGAAATTAAATATATTTGCGCCGCCAATAGCCCTCCGTCGGGCACATGTTTTCAAATAGAGTTGTGTTCAACAGTTTCGACGACGGGACTTACATGGAACGATTCTTTTCGGAACTAGTTCCCGGAGACATGCCCCTGGAATTATATAGTTCCATGCGTGAAACATGTACGAAGAACTGTGTATAGGTCCGTTGGATATTCATAATTCGCCGAAAAGAAATGATTGATTGAGGGCTACGGCATGATAGTTCGGACACAAGTATGCAAACAAACGTGTGTGCACCATTTTGTGTGCCGTATGTGTGTGCTTGTGTAGAATTTTTGAATACAAGTTGTGGACATGAACACGTATAGGTTGATCTTATGTTACAATAGGAAATGTTTCCGACAGAGGACATAGTTCCGAGAGCAACGGACACATGTTACCTGGCTAGAACTCTATCAATTTATGGAAATATCTGCCACTTAGAAACCATTTTTTTTAGATACATGTATGTTTTATGATTTTCTTACAACACTGACTATGTCTGCATATTATTGTGTGATGCGCCAGCAGCCAAAAGTATTCCAACAAGTGCATCAAATTTAGTGCTTGTCAAATCATTCCACATTCTTGGTCTGAATTTGGCATTCTGTTCATTCCATTTTTGAGCTGCATCACTTAAATACCGATTTGTTTCGCTTATGATAACGAATGTTCTATTAGACTAATTGCATTAATTGTATGTATATAATATAATGGATTTAAGCTAGGCACCATGTGTCCGTCCAAAACATTAATGGAATATCTTTTAGTAATATTTATTTAAAAGAAAAGAAACTTGTAGTACTTAGACATAAGCATAGGTGCGTTATATTACATGAACAGCAACTTGCCTGAATTTTCTGGGTTCAGGCGATTTCGCAAAGGGTCATAAGTTAGTCCCGCGCCGCAAAACAATTGTTCCCTAGGAAAACTGGATGGGGTCGGATGGTGGTGACAAATATCTTCGTACTATGGAACATAACATATTAATATATTGACTTCACTTTCACCAGATAAGAGGACTCTTCTTTAATGTCTGGTTGCATGCCTACCCCTGGTTAGCGGGGTCCCCGGTTCGAATCTCAGTGAAAGAAAAGTTAGAACGCTTTTAACTGGTTTTCAAATCACCATTTGCCGTTGGGATCAAATTAACGGCATCATAACTGGAGTGGTCAATCAGTGTTAGTAGTCTGACTGTAGGTATCACAATGGTCTAAGTGTGCTGGTAAGAAAGTCCTACTTTACAAGGTCCCACTGACTCAAGAATTATGGCAAAGTTATCATTCCTTTGCCATGGCGACATGGGTTGTACAAGAGGAAACAAATCTCTTTATTAAATTTTTAATTTTGTCTCTGAATTAAATACAGAGCTATTATCTATCCGCAACGACTTTGTGTCACACTTTGTAAAATAATCAGGCTTATGTACTGGTAAACATAGGAAATAAATGTACAATGACGTATTATCTGTGATCGTGATTATTGTTCGCACAAAATTATCATTTTCGTTTATCTGTGTCAGACAATCCAAGATGGTGTGGAGAAGGAAGGAGGAGCCTTTTTTCAAGTCGAGATCCACGCCATCGAAATCTGCTCCAGACACAAACTCCTAAAGTGTATTAATGGCACTAGACTTTAGATATTCTCAGATAGTCAGGCAGCACTTAAAGCTTTATCGTCGAACCTAAAGGACTCCATAAAACAATCCGTTCACAGGCACAACAAAGTGAATTTTAGTTGGGTCTTTGGACACGGGGGTGTTGCAGACTGTACCGTATTGTTATTTCAATTGGGCAGCGTTGTAGCTGATTAACGAATGGAAAAAAGTCTCGCCTTGACTAGTGAACCAAAGAGGTGGTTTCAGGCAATCCAAATGATTAATAGAGTAAGGAAATCCTTTGCCTCGGCAAGGAAGGGTTAAGCACGTTAACGAGCTTTCTTACTGGCTACCTGACTTACCACCTTCACATAACGAACCTGTACCAAGACAAGGTACGTCGCCTTTGCCTGGAAGAGGATGAGTCATCCGGCAGTACTCTGGTTAAAGGAACGTACTTCCATAGGGACATAATCACTATAGTGGAAATGGAAAGATTCAATACAAGAGGAGTACGTTGTTTGGATTAACTCCAACGGGTCCATACAAGAGATCTCAGCAGGTCGCGGTTTCGTTGTCGTTGATGGTGGCATGGATTGTTCAAGAGGAAAAAAATGCCTTCATTATATTTGTAATTTTGGCTTTGAATTAAATACAGAGCTATGAACTCTTATCGAAAAATTCTGTGTTTTTGGATTAATTTAAAATTACACCTCTTTTCGGCATAAAGCAAGCCTCAACCAACTGTCTAACCTTCTGAAAGCGAAAAATAAGTCGTTAAAAATAATAATCTAAATGCCTATTTGGCAGGCTTGTCAGCGAAAAAAGATACCAACTGCTCACTGTGGAAAGCAGCCAACGCTTTAAAAACCCCAACCACATGCGGAAAAACCAACACGAGTGGGCCAAAGAAGATAAAGAGAAATCAGGGGTCGAATCACCGCATCCGTAAACGGATCGTCGATTTAACGAACAGAAATTACGTTACTCGACGTACGAACGAACGTATTGGGATCATATCATACGAATGCTGACGGAACGTAATTATTCTGTGTAGGAAATATTGTAATAGAGTGAATCGTAGTAAATGTAGTAGTTAAACGTCAAATATGTGTCATTTATCAAATAATTAATGTAACAAGCGATGGATTATATTTTGCAACTTTACTTGATTCAGATGATATTATTATTAGAGAAAGATTGTTCCAAAGCAGCTAAGAAATAAAAGTAACCCCATGGAATAATCAGCAAATCATGAGAATGATTTGAAGCACAATAATACGAATATATTAGACTTCGATTTTCAAATTCATCAACTTTTTCGCTAGAATAAGGAGCATTAAAACATGTTCTCTCTAAACTTGAACGTGAACTACATTTTCTACTGCACTAACTCTTGTGCTGAAATTAGTATCGACAATTTCGCTGTCAACATCGACTCATTTTGCAAGGGATTTATTTTGTTTAAGTTTATCCCAAAAAATGTAGTCATTGTATTTTATGTATGTACTTATTATATTTCAACTGTTACTCAAATGATTAATTCATTTAATAATTCGTAATTTACTCTTCAAATCAATAAGTTCACTGTCTAATGATCGAATGACGTTTCGATTAGTTCAATACGTTCACTTGGTCGATAACGTGTTGTATGATCCCAAATTACGTTCACGTTTCTACGTTCACGTGTCCTGGAATCATATGCATGATTTTCGACAGCGATTCTCACTCGATCACGGATGCGGTGATTCGACAACAGATCTGTTCGCCGATCATTTGGAAGCAACGTTGAAATAACGCGATGGACAGACACCTCCGGTATACTCCTACGGTTCAGACTTAAATTATGACAATTTTTCTATAAGAAATGCTACTTTGACAGGAAGAACTGATAAAACTCAAAACCCAAGAAAGAAAGGTCCTGGTTATGATTTAATCACAGAAGAAGTTCCGAAAGAATTACCTCAGAAAGCGATTCTTATGTATATCTACATTCTTAACGTCGCCTAGATTAGAACATGTTCCTAGTCAGTGGAAAGTAGCGGAAACATAATGGTGCCGAAACCGGGTAAGCCCCCAAAAGACAAAAAGTCTTATAGACCGATTTTACTTCTTCCGACAATGTCTTAAGTATTCGAAAAAATATTACTTAGCCCTTTAAGCCCGGTTGTAAGAAAAAGACGACTTATTCCTAACCACCAGTTCGGTTTTAGAAGCAAGCATTCAACTAATGACCAAGTACATCGCATAACTGATGTTATAGAAAAATCGTTTGAACAAAAGCAAGTCTACGCAGCTGTATTTCTCGATGTTTCTCAAGCCTTTGACAAGGTTTGGCACGAAGGCTTGAAACACAAGCTTCAACAATTGCTCGCGAGAACACTTTGCACAATTTTATCGAACTATCTATCGGATAGAATTTTCCGTGTGGAATATGGGAAAGCACACTCCCTTTTGAAATCTATACAAGCTGGAGTACCACAAGGAAGTGTTCTTGGCCCCCTCCTTTACTTATTGTAATATAATAATAATATGGGTGGCGCGACAGTCCGAGGCGGACCTGGGCCTAGCTTCTCAGCAATCACTCCTGTTGTGCGTGCTATTGTTCTGTTATTTCTTCGAAGTTGAGAGGCTTTTTCTAGACAGGAATACTCTTTGAGCATTGTCAGTGACTCGAAAGAGGTGGAGTCGTGAATTATCAGATGGTAGAATTCGGCCATCGAGCCTGGCACGCTCTGCCACGGAGACCCACTTATTTTACTTTTTGTACAGCAGCGATATACCGCAGGAATACCGCAGCGAATTGAGCTTAACGAAGCGAATTGAGCGTACAAGAACGTGAATAACTTGTCTGTTTTTATAAATAATGTTCAAATACCTCGGAATGACTCTCGATGTAAAGCTTAAATGGAAGGAGCACGTCAAAAGGAAACGCGAGGAGCTCCAATTAAGATACAAAGTCATGTATTGGCTTGTTGCTTATATTCGAGCAAGTGCTAAAACCCGCCTGGACGTATGGTATACAACTATGGGGTTAGACCAAAGAAGGTAACAGAAACATACTACAAACTTTTCAAAATAAAGGGCTAAGGCCCATCGTCCACGCACCCTGCTATATGCGAAATAACGATATTCACACAGATCTTGGAATTTCATCAGTCCAAGATAAATTTAGGAATTTTGGGTCGCCTGGCACATAAACACATAAACTCTGCTGTCCTTCCAATTCTCGACGAAAGAAACTCTTTTCGCCGTCTTCGTATTGACCTAGCACGGTGAGTTCAACCCGCGCTTAGCTGCGGTGTTAGCAAGAACTCTCAATAGAGAATCTCTTGCCAAATGCGTCTAAACCAAAAAAGTAAAACTGCTGGATAAGTGTAAAACTTAGTTGTAGTGCAAATATATTTTATTTGAAAGGAGGTTGAAGGGAGGCTATGTGGGAACGGTCCCTATAGTGTCTTTTGAAGATTTTCACCTACCCTCGCAGGAAACCAAAAAAAAAACCCTTCGATATGCCCATTCTGTGCGTAGCTTTGCACAGCAACCTCCCTTGCCACCCCATTTAATTGCCAGACCTTCAATTCACATAAATCCAATTTTCAGCCTAAAGGCCAATCAAAATTCCGATATTTGACACATGAATCGAATTCAATTTCCCGTGATTCCTTATTGCAACCACACATGCTGCCGTCAATCATTCCTCGGAAATTTGTACCAGTAATTTGCTCTGCCACGCGTTTCTATCCCCATCCAACCCCTTGCCTACAAATAATAATCAATTTGTAATCTAATACGACCCGTGGCTGTTTCCCATGGCAAAACTCAACCATCCATCGACACGTTAAGCAAGCAATCATTTTAATTTGCAGTCAAATTAATTCAGAAAACACACACACACCGCAGACAGCAATGCGCGACCGATCAAAGGCATGTACACCTAATTTTCACCTCAAACCTCACAGCCAGCCCCAGTCGTGTGGATGCGTGCATGTGTAATTAGCAATCAGTATGCTGCGAATCACCACGCTCATTACAACAATCCATCCGGTTCGCATCGTTATTTGTTTCACTTTAGACATTCAGACTGCCGTGCCCGCCCGCCAAACCACAGGCGCTCAGAATTGAAGCCAATTGCTTGCTTAGTCATCGTGACGAGTGACATTTATTTATTTAATAATATTCATCCTCGTCTTCTTCGTGTCCTCCCTCATGATTTAATTGTATTTCACTTAATTTCTTCTTCGTCCTTGCACATTCGTTTCGGCATTTCAAGACGAGCGCAACGGAACAGGTCCTCGATGGCAATCCTTTGTTTGGCTTTTTTCATTGAATAAATGAAATTTATTCCCACACTGACGTCATGTGCGGGAATGTATGCATCATCATCGATTGCCGAACGACGAAGATAACCCCGGCCCCGACCATGAAATGCGGTTGGAGCACGATGATGTGGTGGAGGAGGAGCAGGAACGGGAATCGAAGAAGCATTTTCTTCATGCCTTCATTGTCTGATTTTATTGTTGCCAGTCAGTGTAGCAGATCCAGTCAAGCGCCATTAAGTCGCTGTTAAAGGATCCGCCATAGCCACCGCCACACAGGCCAGAACATTACTTAGTCATCATCACTAACGTGTATACTCTTTTCTGTACCTGACTGAGGTGAGTGCGGTAAGCACAGCAAAAAGGACTTCGTTTAAGTAATCCCAACGAAATACGAGCAATAAGCGTATATGGAGACGTGGTTGGCGTCGAACGAGGGCGACCGAGGGAGAAAGAGGCAGTCTGGTGCCGCTGTATGGGAGAGGGTGAGGTGTGTGTGTGTATATGCATGAAAAGGCGGAGTAGTAATATGGTGGACTCAACACGTACACATTGGCCTTTAGGTCGCATATCCTTTAATTAAATTGAAAAACTTTTCGTACGTTCAGATGTGCAGCGCGGCGATATGGTGGTTCCTTCGTCCTCGTCGTTTATACAACAATTTTTGTTCACCAATCCTGTTTGCTAACCAACCACCCTCAACATGCTCTACGAAACAAGTGCCACCACCACCATCACCGCTGGTGGCACCTTTAAGCTTGTGCTTGTCCTGTTGCGGCTCTTTTCCTTTGTGCTGTGTGCAATTTTTTTGTTTTAATTCAGAAAGGATCTACATCCTGGCGAGGGTCGAAAGGTGGGCACGTTTTTGTTCCTTTTTGAGAAACAAGGAATGCCATCACCAACACACACACACACATCCACCGTGCCACATTAACCTCGACCATTGAATCAATATTTTTCAATTAAATTAGAAGCAAATTAATTCCGAGTGTGTATTCGGTTGGCGTTCTCCCCACCCACCATCGGTGGTCACCCACCGTGGGCAAGTCCTGGAACTACATCCTCGGCATTGTATGCAACAAGGATTAAGTGAAAAAAAAGAGGATGTATATGAATTTTATCAAAAAGAAACTTACCACTTCTCTTTTGAATCGGTTGTCCCATGTGTCCATACAAGCGACTCAAATCAATCCCGGCCACGCTGAGTGGATGCATGACCAAGAGCACGCCGAACGGAAGGTAATACCACATGGCTATGGACATTATGTTATGATTCAGTTGATGGGGAATTTTTTTTTTTTTGCACAGAAGGAAACAAGATCCGGAATTAACGTCCTTGGGGAAACGTGGTCGTCGTCCTCGTCGTTGTTTCACCACCGACACTACAGCGCACGAGACAAGAGCAAGAAGCGTATCTTTTTTCTGTTCGCCTCGGTGCTAGGGTGCTGCGTCCAGTTTACAGGCAATTGATTCCCTTTTTTTAGAAATTCCGAAGACAAGACTTGACCAACGAGGAAAAAAAAAATAGAAATGCGTAGCTATGTACACACAGTAAGTGATGAAATAAACAAAATTAAAATGCGAACGGAAAAAATTGTTGACACAAAAAAGGACAGATCAACGAGGTTTCAAAGTTGCTTGCTACGAGATTTTTGGTTTGCTCTTTTTCCTTTTCTCCTTCGGTTCTGTTGTTTGTGAGGTGTTCTTGTTTTTTCTTCTCTTTTGTTTGTTTTTTTGTCTTTTTAAGGTTTTCACGTTAATTAAGTCATATTTTCTATGTTACCCTGGATGGAGATTGTCCTAGAAGAAGATAACACCAAGGGGAGTCTTAATTAAGGAACGACGACGATGAACTGCATCAACGAACACTCAGTGACTTAAAACTTTAACTAGCACTTTTTCAATCAAATCACATTTCCTTGAATTTTTCAATTCCCTCTCACGTTACACGGCTGTCTAGGCATTCAGCGTATATGTGTGTATCTACGAGGACTCGTCGACTTTGCGACTACTCTACAAGTTAAGCAACACATCACACGTATATGTATCCGTTCAGGACATGTATCTACATTTTAGACGCAAGAAAAAAAGAAAGAAAGACAAATTCTCCACTCTCAAGTAGCAGGACACTTAAGGAAAAAATGCCTAATTAGTCCATTAGTCGGAGGCAAGACGCACCATCCGAGCGCCGAACGCCAAGAGAGAAGTAAAAACTTCAAGGATTCAAATTGCAGTTTATTTATTTTTTTTTTTTTTACAAAAAAAGAAATATATATGTATGAAATTAAAATACACTACGGGTGAGTACGAGCAAAACAGTCACTCGCTTCCTGATACTCTGTCGACTAGAGTAAGTTTAGAACTCGACTGAATAGTCCTGAGCTTTCCGCGAACCTAATATACTTGTACACTCTCTCGCTTTCTCTCTCTCTCTCTCTCTCTCTCTCTGGTTTTTTTTACCATCAAACTGGATATCCATATTCTTACCCGCACACACAGAGAGAGAAACCAAAACCACCGCCCGTCGCACCGCGCCGAGAGCACAGGGTCATGATAAAGTAATGCGTAGGTAAAAGCAAAGTCTCCTTTCTGACGTATCCCTTTTGAAATACACACACACAGCCACGGAATGAACGTGTAGGAGTGAATGTGAAATTCGAGGTATTTCTCACCACCCACCCAGCAGGGCAGGTGGGTTGAATAAAATGGAAAAGAAATGACTCTAGTTCATGGGTTATCTACCTGATTTGGTTCAACATGAAGCACTGGAGCCACCCCCAGGAATTTGGGTTTATGTATGTTTTGGTAGCACTACAACCCTGAAAAAGGCCTGAGAGAACGAACTGCTGTTGCTCTTTACCCAGCCAGGGCCGTATCAGACGGTGATGGTCGCCTGCTATGGGTTTCTCTTTGTTTGAACGATTGTCTCTTACAAGTCGATTTGCGCTTGAAGCTTTTCGCTTTTGATAGTCTTATCTTGTCTTGAATTATTTCACTTAAATGCCGATAAGAGTCTGGATAAGATGAAAGTTGTGATTTAGAACCATCTGTCTTAATTGTTTCAACATTTTAGTCTTTCAATGAGTCTCAGTTATGAATGCAGTCCAGAAATTTGAAAATGTTCGTCGTCACTTAACGAGGGTGACGTTGTGAATAAAATAATTAATGAATGTCGTCCGTTATACAAACAAGGGACTAGCTTCTCAGCAACCACTTCTGTTGTGCGTGCTATTGTTCTTTCATGCGTGGAAGGGACCTGCAGTTTAATGCCGACTCCGAACGGCGAATTTGAAAAGCTTTTTCTAGACAGGAATACACTTTGAGCATTGTCAGTGACTTATGAAAGGTGATAAATTCGGGTGCCGAATCTGGCACCCTCTGCGCAGGAGTCGACGCACTTTCCCACTACGCCACGGCGACCCACAAAGGGACTTACTTACTCTCTACGAAAACCATCCAACTTTAGGGTTTTGAATCAATTGGATTCGATATAATGTTAGAAAATAATTCCCAAATGCAATCTCATTTCCACCTATTTTCCTGCAAGAAACAGTATAATGGAAAAGAGAACTCAATTCAGAAGAAATCAGATTCAGGGCCGTTGGCTGATACTCAACTTAGCGATTTAGGATTCCCTTAACAAGTTAAGAAGGACTTATCGGTTTGCACGAATCAAAAAGTAGATCATAAAGTCGGCTAACTTAACTAAAACTAAGTGGAAGAAATAGCAGTTCATAAGACTTTGAGCTGCACTTTAATAATGATAGTTACATGAAATCGTGGCGAAATTTGTGAATGAAAAAGAATACTGAATTTGAAAATTATAGTATGGCGTAGGGATATTCGATTTGGCAAAACATCGATGTTTTGACATCGATGTTCAAGTTCGAAAAATGTCACATAATCGATGTTAAGCACAAAACATCGGTCTTCGATGTTAACAAGAGAAAATCTTCTAGTAACTGCAGATTATTGATAATGACGTACTAATTTCGTAGAAGGACCACTTATCAGTTCATGGATTGTTTCGAATTGAGTATACAAAATGCATTGAGTTTCTTGTGTGTAGTTTTTACAGTATTAGTCAGAATTGTATAAATTCATTCAATAGCATTGATGTTAACGAACATCGATGTTTGAGTTCAGTTATTATCGGATACCGATGATCAGCCAACGATGTTGACATCAACATCGATGTTTTGCCAACATCGAACATCCCTAGACTATGGAGTACGAATTATTTGAAGATAATGTATTAGTGATAGATATTTTTACAAAATTGTTTTTTTTTTGTTTTTGAGGATCTTTCGTATTACAAACAGAGATAGATACGTTTATTTTGTCATAGAATAAGTATTACATATTTTAAAAAAATACAGCTTGTACAGAGATCGCAGATGTACATTATATCTTACACCTGGTATAGATTATTATTGAAAATGAATGTCTACATTTAGTTACAAAGAAAAAGAGAATTTGAAAGAAAGCTATGATAAAACACTTCATTTAGTGTGTTTTCTAATTGAGTTTTCATAAAATGGGTTGACAATAAAATATCTTATAAACTAAAGGAATCGCCAGATATGTACAGGAATATAGGACTAAATACTGAAGATTATATATTACAGCAATGCAAAGGAATATGTGGACATATACAGTGGACTCTCCCTAAGTCGAATTGTCAAGGGATACTATAATTTGTTAGAGTTAGAGAGAGTTTGACTTAGGGAGAGTCCACTGTATATATACATGTTTATTACAATAAATTAACAATATTTGAGGAAACATAAAAATGAGATATGAGAGGATGAGAGGATGTAGAAATAGAGGATATAGAAATATATAAATAAATAAATAAGCCGTGGCGTAGTGGGTAAGTGCGTCGACTCCTACGCAGAGGGTGCCAGGTTCGATACCCGAATTTACCGCCTTTCATAATTCACGGCTCCACCTCATTCGAGTTACTGGCAATGCTCAAAGAGTATTCCTGTCTAGAAAAAGCTTCTCAACTTTGCCGTTCGGAGTCGGCATTAAACTGTTGGTCCCTTCCACTCGTGAAAGAACAATAGCATGCACAACACGAGTGGTTGCTAAGAAGCTAGGCCCAGGTCCGCCTCGGACTGTCGCGCCACATTATTATTATAAATAAATAAATGAATAAATAAATAAATACATAAATAAATAAATAAATATATAAATAAATAAATAAATATATAAATAAATAAATTTATAAGTAAATAGATTAACAAATATAAAAATAAATAAATAATTAAGGAAAATTGCGTTAAGTTAAAGATTTATTAGATTTTGCATTAACATATTTTTGAATCATTGCATCTTAAGTTAAGTCTTTCATTGAGAATTTAAATTTTTCGTGCAACTTGTATAACACCAGTTTGCTCATGTAACAGTTGTGTTAGAAATAAGCCTGGGTAGATCAAGCATTATTTTTAATATTTTGTTTTGACTCAAACTTTTAATGTGCGATTTTGCACACTTTCCCCATGTTGGAGATATGCATCTCCATGGCTTGAAAGATAAATTTGTACATTATAACTTTATTAAATTTACTTAACAACATTTTAGTTTCTATATTTATTTTGTTAAGTATATTTGTGATTTGTTCTCGCAATGTTAACGTCTTGTCTGAATATACGCCTAGATACTTGACAGAATTAACCCAAGGTATATCACAATTGTTTATTTTTAGCTGGCTAAGTGGCAAAAGGCAGACTTTTCTTTTTCCAGTGAAAGAGATAGCTTGTGTTTTGTCAGCGTTGGGCTTGATTTTCCATGCTTTGAGATAATCCGTGATTTTATTTATAGCATACTGTAAATCGTTTTCGATTTCAAAGCCACTACAGTTTGAGCTGTAGATAGCTATATCGTCTGCGAACATTGCCACTTCACAGTTTCTGTAAAATTGCCAACATACGTTAAGTATAGCAACTGTGATAGAACCGATTCCTGAGGTCCTCCTGAGGTTATAAGCCTTAAGTTCGAGTATGTATTATTTATGTTAACTAAAAAATGCCTGTTTTTAAGAAAACTTTGTACAATTTTCGTAATATACAGAGGACATTGGAAGGAATTCAATTTGTGTAGTATACCTTCGTGCCATATACTGTCAAACGCCTTTTCAACATCTAGTAGAACAAGACCCGCTGATTCCTTCGCCTTCAATTTTTCCTTGATGTGACTGCAGATTCGTAAAGTTTGGTGGGTAGTGCTTTGACCTTGTGGTAGGACATTGGAGGACTCCAGAAAATCGAGTAATTTTATTTTGATAACCTTCTCTAATATCTTACTGATGTTACTAAGAATACTGATAGGACGATAACTATTTGGATTGTTAGGGCGTTTTCTGGCATGAGGACTGGAACTACCTTGGCAACTTTCCATGTTACGGGAAAATGCTGAAACTTAAGACATGCATTAACAATAAAACAAATCGACGTTTTTCCGATTATTGGCAATTCTTTAAAATATACATTCTTAAGAGTATCTATTCCTGCTGCTTTTTTGTTCATCATTCCTTGTATTATAGATTTTATGTCTTCATTTGATACCAAAACATTTCATGGCAAAGTTACATACTCACTGCTGTTTATTATATTCATGGACCCTTCTACTACGCTTGTGATGGAGCTCGCATTAGTAACCAAGGGATTATTAACATTTCGTTCAAATGCGTCTGCAAACGCAAACGCTTTTTCTTCATTTGTTATCAATAATGAGTCATTTTGTTCCAAGTTTTTGTTTTTGAGGAACTTTCGGTTTACAAACAGTTTTCGGCTTAAAACACATATATATGATTTTTTTACGGCAGATTTTCAAACCGAGAATGTCCTTTCAACGGCTACGGTTTTCCTTATTAATTTCATAATGCAAATTTTTAAGGTGGGTGGATCGCCGTAGCTCAGTGGGTTAGTGCGTCGACGCCTACGCAGGGGGTGCCATGTTCGATACCCGAATTTATCCCCTTTCATAATTGACGACTCTCTTTCAAGTCACTGACAATGCTCAAAGTGTATTCCTGTATAGAAAAATCTTCTCCACTTCGCCGTTCGGTGTCGCCAATAAACTGCATGTCTCATCCGCTCGTGAAAGAATAATAGCACGCACAACACGAGTTGTTACTGTGAAAGACAGGCCTATGTCCGCCTCGGAGCATCGCTCCATCCATATTATTATAATAAATTTTTAATGAACATGCATTTTCAAGAAATAATTAGATTGAACTCATCAATCAACTATTGCCACATTGACGTTTTATGCGATAAGAACTTTTTTTACGAAGGACTACATTTAGTAGGAATGCACGTTTCGACTTAAGCCAGGATCGTACAACAAATACAAAACTATCGGCGACAGCTATGGCAAATGCAATAATAAACGCCAAATACTACAATAAAATTCTCATTCACACACTCATTTACTTCCAAAAAAAACGAATTTGACATTTAAAATCGAAGTGAAGTTGGTTGAATTAAAAAAAAAAAAAACTCCCTATCTTATCTTAGTCCCACTTAGCTACTACCCGACCGCATCTTAGCGAGCAACGCAGAATAAACTTAAGGCTTAAGTGCAACTTGGCTATGAAGTAGATTTAAGAATAGCATCAGCAAACGAACCTCAATCATTAAAGCGCAGCTTATCCTCAAAGGCGACCTTAATTAAAGTCACCGTTCATGATTGCCTTCAAGGGCAACATTCAGCGATATTATTGAAGATACCTACAGCCACGTCATGCCTTATCCTACTAACCGTACATATATTCCAAATCCACCAGCCAAATCCATCCCTTCGACACTGGACTTCACAGCAAAAAGATCATCTTAGCGACTTTTTTGTGGGAAGATCGAAGAATTCCAAATGCCCTGCAAGGGCCTCGTAAAAACATATTCATGTACACAAAGTAAAATTAATTTGAAGACATCTTAAATGTACCCTATGGTTTTGCTTAGCTTCTCTTATTGTTATTTTTTTTTTGTTTTGCTTATCATTACATTTCAAAGCTTTTTTTCATTTAATTTTTATTTAATTTTTAGGACCACTTATACTAGACAAAAATGACATAAAAATGTATCTTAATATCTAACAACTCATATCCTTAATTCTATCTTACTGACCCTTCGCGGGTACTCTAAAATAATTTAATCTAATTTACTATTCGCCTTTCGGCGTCTAAAATATTAAGTTTCTTTTTTTTTTGTAGTCCTTTATTATTAAAGAGCTACTTGGCAAGAAAATTAAGAAAAAACTTGGCGTTCTATACATTTTTTTACCTTACCTAAATCTAAGCCCTATTATCTATTAAAAACATAAAAAAAGACGTAATCTAACTTAATCTATGTCCGTAACATTACAGACGTATAAGTTAACGACAAAAACATTCCATCATGCGAACTATGCATGATACAGTTCCCACGAGCGAAAACATCAGCTCCACACATGATGGACTGCAGCGACGTCTTCCCACCGGATATACAACCCGTCGTCAACGAGCGGACACCTGTAGCCACCAGCGGATGTGCTGACTCGTCGTCTGGCTACATGGGATTCTTTTATATTTAGTTCTAAGTGACACGCGAAGACAATCGGTAATAATAAGGGTGGCGCGACAGTCCGAGGTGGACCTGTGCCTAGCTTCTCAGCAACCACTCGTGTTGTGCATGCTATTGTTCTTGCATGAGTGGAAGGGACCTACAGTTTTGTGCCGACTCCGAACGGCGAAATTAAGAAGCTTTTTGACAGGAATACTCTTTCAGTATTGTCAGTAACTAGAAAGAGGTGGAGCCGTGAATTATGAAAGTCATTAAATTGGGGATTCGAACCTGACACCCTCTGCGTAGAAGTCGACGCACTAACCCACTATGCCACGGCTACCCACAATCGGTAATAATAAAAAAATTATTAAAAAAAAACTAATTATAAATAGTTTAATAAAAATACACAAGGGCGTGTATGTTATGTATATGCATAACATATATAACTTTTTTTATTTATTTACTTATAAATAAATGATATTATAATATTATTTTTTATTTATTTACCTTACAAATAGGTAAGTGGGCCGTTATACCAACTAAACGATCTAACATCATACAGGCAGAAGCCGGCGAAGGAGAAGACGGTTTCTGGTGTAACCACCAAAAGAAGTGCCGCTCCTTGTCACTCTCTCTCCCATCTCGAGCACAGATCGCTCTACTGAACCGGAGAAGATACTCGTATTCGTGGACGACATCCTAGAGGAGTCGCCAGTCAACTGTTCGGCGCACCGCGTGGTAGATTACAGGACATCCTTCCGAGTCCTGGATCAGGCCGATCGAATCAAATAAAGGAACTTCAGGTGGAAAAAAGCCGTTGTGGGCCACCCACTCATTTTACATATAATTGGGATAGTAACCTCCAAAGATCTGACTGTTGGCAAAAGTCATACTTCTTGCAAAGTTACTTATAGTTAATTTAATGATATATATATTTTTTTTTTGCGAGGGTATAGGGACCGTTCCCACATAACGATAGGGATTTTTATCCAGTAAAAACACCTCCCTTCAAATAAAATATATTTGCGCTACAACTAAGTTTTACACTTATCCAGCAGTTTTACTTTCTTGGTTTGGACGCATTTGGCATGAGTTTCTCCATTGTGAGTTCTTGCTAACACCGCAGCTAAGCGCGGGTTGAATTAGCCAGTCCTTTGAAGAAGGCGAAAAGAGTTTCTTTCGTCGAGAATTGGAAGGACAGCAAAGTTTATGTGCTCTTCCAGGCGACCCAAAATTCCTAAATTTATCTTGGACTGATGAAATTCCAAGATCTGTGTGGATATCGTTATTTCGTATATAGCAGGTTGCGTGGACGATGGGCCTTAGCCCTTTATTTTGAAAAGTTTGTAGTATGTTTCTGTTACTTTCTTTGGTCTAACCCCATAGTTGTATACCATACGTCCAGGCGGGTTTTAGCACTTGCTTGAATATAAGCAACAAGCCATGTCTTTGTATCTTAATTGGAGCTCCTCGCGTTTCCTTTTGACGTGCTCCTTCCATATAAGCTTTACATCGAGAGTCATTCCGAGGTATTTGAACATTATTTATAAAAACGGGCAAGTTATTCACGTTCTTGTACGTAAAATTTATATGAACGGATTTAGCTTCGTTAAGCTCAATTCGCTGAGTGTTCGTCCAATCGTGTATCCAGTCTAAAGGGCATTGCAATTTTCTAGTTGATTCTTCGACCGTTTTGACAGTTACCAAAATGGCGGTGTCGTCAACAAGGGTGCCTACGTCCTGCGGTATATCGCTGCTGTACAATAAGTAAAATAAGTGGGTCGCCGTGGCGTACTGGGCAAGTGCGTCGACTCCTACGCATAGCGTGCCAGGCTCGATGGCCGAATTCTACCACCTGATAATTCACGGCTCCACCTCTTTCGAGTCACTGACAATGCTCAAAGAGTATTCCTGTCTAGAAAAAGCCTCTTAACTTCGCCGTTCGGAGTCAGCATTAAACGGTTGGTCCCTTCCACTCGTGAAAGAACAATAGCACGCACAACACGAGTGATTGCTGAGAAGCTAGGCCCAGGTCCGCCTCGGACTGTCGCGCCACCCATATTATTTTTATATTACAATAAGTAAAGGAGGGGGCCAGGAACACTTCCTTGTGGTACTCCAGCTTGTATAGATTTCAATAGGGAGTGTTCTTTCCCATATTCCACACGGAAAATTCTATCCGATAGATACTTCGATAAAATTGTGCAAAGTGTTCTCGCGAGCAATTGTTGAAGCTTGTGTTTCAAGCCTTCGTGCCAAACCTTGTCAAAGGCTTGAGAAACATCGATAAATACAGCTGCGTAGACTTGCTTTTGTCCAAACGATTTTTCTATAACATCAGTTATGCGATGTACTTGGTCATTAGTTGAATGCTTGCTTCTAAAACCGAACTGGTGGTTAGGAATAAGTCATCTTTTTCCTACAACCGGGCTTAAAGGGCTAAGTAATATTTTTTCGAATACTTTAGAGAATTGTCGGAAGAAGTGAAATCGGTCTATAAGACTTTTTGTCTGTTGATTACCCAGTTTCGGCACCATTATGTTTCCGCTACTTTCCACTGACTAGGAACATGTTCTAACCTAAAAGCGGTGTTAATAATGTTCAGAACTTCTTCTGTGATTATATCATAAAAGCTTTCTTGGGTTTGAATTTTTTCAATTCTTCCTTAAGTTCTGTCAAAGAAGCATTTCTTATAGAAAAGTCGTCATGATTTCGTCATGGTCTGAACCATAGGAGTATACAGGAGGTGTTTGTCCATCGTGTGATTTAAACGTTGCTTCCAAATGATCTGCAAAGAGCTCTGCTTTCTCTTTATCTTCTTCGGGCCACTCGTGTTGGTTTTTTTTCCGAATTGGTTCCGCATGTGGTTAGGGTTTTCTTAAACCGTGATAAAATTGTATATCCTTTTCACGTTTGCCCTGTTGTACAGGCCCTCGTTAGCATAGTACTTCTTGTACTCAGACTCGAGTGTTCGATACAACCGGAGACAAGTCCTAAGACACCGTCCCTCAATCACCCTCATCTTTTCCATCCGGGATGGACTCACGTTGAACCACAGGGGACAACCATACACAATGACTGGCCTTATAGAGCCATGTATCAGATTATCTTCACCCTATTATCAAGTTGACTGCTGTAAAACAGCTTACTTGTTACAGCAAAGGCTTTCCTAGCCTTGGTCAAATCCTTCTCTATATGTTTGTCAAAATACAGAAAATGATCCAACCAAATGCCAAGATATCTAACGACAGTTTTCACGGCTAACGGCTGATCCTGTGGGTCAACTATGCCGAAATTGTTCCAGATTACGCGCGTATTCCTTGAGTCCATGGTCAGCGGCGTACGGAAAAGGACAGTTTCATACTTCTGAAATTAGATAGGCAACTTCCAGTCATCGCAATATGTCAAAGTGTTGTCAGTCATGTTGCAACAAGGTATTAATGACTTCTACCTTATGACCTGATCTGTACTCCACTAAGACATGCGCGTCTGCGATTAAGCTTTTGCTGAAGTATGTGGTAACTACGTCCACTTCTTAACCTTTGTCTAATGTTGAAAGGTTAGTGGAGACAAATTGAATAAGGTTAGTTGTGGTCTTTAAGGAATCCATTATGGCTTGGGGAAAATATAGTAGAAGTACAATGATAAATTCGAAGAGTTTAGGAAAAGAGGATAATTTAGCTATGTGTTCTTCTTCTTCTTCAGGTGGCGCTACAGTCCGGGGTGGACCTGGGCCTCAACCAGTAAGCCTCTCCAGCCGGCACGATCTTTTGCCAGCTGTCTCCAACTGCGCACACCAAGGTGATTGAGGTCATTCTCCACCTGGGTGCACCATCGGTTCCGTGGGCGTCCTCTATTGCGTTGTTCCACTGGTTCGGAATCGAACCCTTCGGGCTGGAGTAGTGTTGTCCATGCGCTCTACATGGCCCAGCCATCTTAGACGTTGAATCCGTAGACGCCTGACTAGGCTCATGCCGCATGCCGCTTAACAGCCCGTACAGTTCTTGGTTGAATCTTCTTCTCCAATAGCCATCAACGCAGACAGGAACAAAGATTGAACGCAGAACTTTTCTCTCGAAAAGACCAAGTGCTTCTTCATCTGCTTTTGAGATTGTCCATGCTTCCGCACCATAGAGCAGGACAGGGATGATCAAGGTGTTATATAATGTAAGCTTGCTCCTTCGAGAGAGGACTTTACTACTCAATTGCCTCTTGAGCCCAAAGAAACAGCGATTGGCAAGAGTAATTCTGCGTTTAATCTCGGTACTGGTGTTGTTCGTACTGTTCACTTGCGAGCCGAGGTAGACGAAGTCCTTCACCACCTCGAAGTTATAGTTGTCTATGGTGACATTTTTGCCAAGTCGTCGATGTTGTGTATCCTTTCTTGATGACAGCATATACTTCGTTTTGCCCTCGTTCAGCGCTAAACCCACTTTGGCAGCTTCCGCCTCAAACGCCTCATTGACGGCTCACTTTGGCCTGCCAATCTTGTCAATGTCATCCGCGTATGCTAGCAGTTGTACGGACTTCTGGAAGATCGTGCCTCTAGTGTTGGCGTGTGAGTCTTGCACGATCTTTTCCAGGATGATGATAAGAGAGAAATCACATGACAGTGCGTCGGCTGGATTAAAACATTGAAGGTCTCGGTGAGTTCGTTACCGAGTTTGAGCGAGCAGCGAGAATTCTCCATCTTCATCCTGCAAAACCTGACGAGTTTGGCAGGAATGTAAAAATTAGACATGACGTTGTATCGCCCATCTCTATGCACGCAGACGAACAGGTGGCAGGTATCGATCTGCTTCTCATGGGATTTTTTCTAGTATCTGCCGCAATGTGAAGATTTGGTCGATGGTGGAATTCCTTGCCGTGAAACCGGTAGGTTCAGGTTTAACTGGCAAAGAGTGATTTGCGTCACTTATAATTTTAAGCTCCATTGTGATGCCACGACGTCAGCTTTTAACGTCACTTCGTTGACCAAGTAGACTAGTTTTCACCTATCTACCGTCGGTGTGTATATTAATACCTAGAACCAGTACATGCTTTTAGAAATTCAAGGATGTCCTTCATGTTTATGTTCGCTATTTCTTCAAGAATGTTGTGGACATAGCTGCCCACGTATTTTCTTCTTATATCTGCAAAGGGTCGGGCAGGTTCTGAGGCGGTCTAGTACAGTCTTCTTCTCCTCCTCACCCCACCCCACACGTTTTCTGGCCTGATTGCCAATTTTGATTTTGATTGCCAGTAATTACGTCTACTACTTTACTTATATTCTTCCTGTCAAATTCTAGAAGAGCTTTAGTTCTTGTTTGATCTAATGTAGGCCACATCGTTTTCGAAGAGCCACATGTGCCCAGTTATGCCCATCTGCGGTTGGTTTTATTTACGGCGTCTGCCATTAGCATTGAGTTTAACGCCCTCATTAAGGGTTCATTGGCAGACTCACCCCCCTTCTTGCAAATTCGTCGACTCATTCGTTGCCCGGAATACCCTTGTGCCTAGGGACTCAACACAGAGTAAGGTTGCATCTATCCACAATCTCCTTCAGAGTTCGGCGGCAATGTTTCCAGAGCCCTTATGGTGCCTGAATATCTCTGTAAATAACGATAGATTTTCGGTCTATCTGGGTCATTGATAGCCGGAGCCTCTTGAATACACTGCAATGGTTTAGAAGCCGCAAGGCTATTGCTAGCTCAGGCAAACTGGCGTATACACTGGAGCCTGAAAATCGTTGTCATTATTTCGTTGTCCATGGTCGTCAGCTGTAGGGCCATCCGTATCCGAGACTTCTCGTCGTTTCTGAACTATAATTTTTTTACACGGTGGGGAAGTTAACCCCACGCGCAACCGCCGAACCTGGAGGACCGGGTCCTGGTTTAAGCCCCTGGAGAAGGGGGCCGCTGCATACATTAGTTCACCTCTAAGCGGTTGCTTCAAAGGCTATCCAGAGGGCGCCGCGAGGAGGCTGTATGTCAACTTGACCTGTGCATTTACCAGTGATCGTTGCTGGCATCTCGCCAAGTTGAGAGCAGTGAACAAAGGCCCTGGATGTACAGGCCCATGCTATGGGTTGGTAAATCAAAATATCCTTCATTGCGCCTTTTTCGTGAACGAGGAAGATGAAGGCATCTTTCCACGCTAAGGGGAACGTTGATTGATGAAGCGAAAGGTGGAAGAGCATAGAGAGCGATTCTGAGAGCGAGTTTGCACATATCTTGAGGAATATGTATGGTATGCCATCAGGGCCTGGAGAAAAGTCTTCTTTTAGATAATTAATTTTACGACGTACCATGCTTTCACCTAGAGGCAAACAGAACAGCTGGTCAGGGTGGTCAGAAGAGTGGATGGGAACCCGTTCGACTTTTTTTTTTGGTGTTAATAAATTGATGGAAACGCCTGGGATCGGTTATTAGAGAGGACTGCGTTTTTCGATATAGGAGTTGTAGAGGAATTCACAGAGGGACGAGAAGGAGTCCTCAATGAGTCGATCATTAGAGCGATCGTAAATCTTCATGAAGTCACTTATACGCAATTAACTCTTAATACTCTAAGAGCAATTACCATTGACCTCCTCTCAGGCAATTGTGCGAATCTAAGAGGTTGTTAATGGGTCAGGCACGAAATGCACGCTTAGTGTGTCTGGGATTTAAAAAAAAAGAGCAAAGTCAATTGTTCTAAAAGAAGTACTTCGTTTTTTGATAACATGAAGATTCGAAGAATTCGACTCTTTTAAAAAATATTTTTAATTTTATTGTTATTCTATACATTTAAATTGTTTTTGATACCTAATATAAATATTAAACCTTATAAAAAGTGTTTTGATCATTACCCTCCCAATAAAGAGAGGGAGAGGGCGCTGAAGCATAAGAGGGCATAAGAGTCCTGAGATTTAGTTTGCTCAGTCTGGTCAGGCAGTGTGATCTTCTCGAATAGAGACTAGGCCATTATTGCTTCGTAGTGAGCCACCTTGTGCGATCCATGATTAGTGCGCTATCCCGTTTTAAGCTTTAGAAGAGGCAGGAGTGACACCCGTGGATAGCATAACTCCGCACGGAAAGAACGCTGAACTAGTAGCTACGCTTCGCCGTTTGGATGAATGCTAAAATAATTGGCAATCTTGTAAAGAGCTAAGCGGCAGTTCAGGCAAGCCTTTGAGTGTGCCGGTGCTCTGAATCTTAATCGTCGTCTGGCTATCTGCCCAAATTAAGGTACATGGTTAGGATGTAGTAATAATACACAACAGTCACCTTTGAGTGTAGATCGGACTGCACTGTTCTCTATTCTATGTTTCCTATCACGCTTGCCAAAAGTCAAGGCAAGCACAACCAGGTGATCGCGTGTACATTGCCAAACTCTTGAGAACCACTGATAAGGTTGGTTCCCAAGCGCCCAGACAGTGCGGCTTAGATTACGTCTGGAAATTGGTGCCAGACGCAATATGACACGCATCAGGCTTACTACAAGGAAAGTCAAATCATAGTTGGATATTTAGATTCTAAGAGTGATGCTCATGCCTTCGGCCGTCTTCGACCCATCTGAGAAGATTCTCAGAGGAACACCAAGCGTTGGTCAGAATTCCAGTCGGATCTGAAGGGGATGGTGGTTGGGAAGCTCTACTTCTCAAACCACCCGGTCCCTAAAAATTGCCTTCACCACTAACTGCAAACGATCGTATCATTATCCCGGTTACTGTTCAGAAAGGATCTTCTTGTATTCAATTTCCATAGCTAATAAATCAAGCAACATCAGTGAGCTTAAATGAAGTAAAACTATTGAACAATCACCAAACCTGTGCATTCTGTGAAACTTGGGCGCCTCAATTAAGGAAACTCAATCATTGTGCCTTTGACATCAAAGAGCATTTGAGTAATACGAGTATACCCCTCCATCGGCTAATCAGACTTTGTATACAACACATAAACCACTTGCCTTGTCATACTAGGAGGCAACTAACTAGACTGATTTCAATTGAGATTGAAGTACCGTTTAACTGGAAGCAGAAGTGTAGACTTACACACCTGTAGACCCCCTTTGTGCACACATTGTGGCAGCTAATATCATTGATTACTACAAGTTGTTATTGAATACAAATTGTTTTGGATGTACTTTGGCCACAAGCCAAACATGTTTAGTAAATAAACACAAATCCAGTGAGTATTTAATTACGAATAATGTTTTCTTTCTGGTAGATTGTTTGCGTACAGACAAAAGCAAATGTTATATTTTTGTCGGCTGGGAATTCATTCCTCTGGAGTAATGATGCTTTCGATATGTGTGCGATCCATTTTAAAACACGGCGTTTAGGTTAGGTTAGGTTAGGTAGGCGGGCTGCTAGTGCATTCTCCAGCACACTTAGAGCATATTGGTCCATTGTTATACCCACAGTAGTAGTCTGACCACTGATAGACTACTGCAGTGATAGTGCCGTTAATTTGATCCCAACGACAAATGGTGACTGAACCAGATTTGAAAACCAGATAAAAGCGTACTAACTTTGCTTTCACTGGGAGTCGAACCGTGGACCCCACTAACCAGGGGCAGGCAGTCTATCAACTACGCCATCCAGTCGGCAATTTATATTCTGTAAATGGTCTTCCAACAGCTGACAGTTGATAGTAGCCATTTAGTTGAAGATGCATCCGTCAATTTGGCTGTCATTTATTTAGTCTGTTATGGAAAATCATCTTGGACGGATATACCGTCCAACACCACGTGCAAATTAAATTACTCTTTTACAATCAAACTATGTGTTCGGGAAACGTTCCGCGCTCTTCGTCCATTTTCAGGTCGCCATAACCGAGTGGAATGAGTGAATGAGTTCGTCAACAAACAAAATTGTGGAATTTGCGGCTATCCCAAACTACGCCATATGAAATTCAAGAGCGTCCATAGCATCCCGAAAATGTCACTGTTTTTTTTTCTTGGCAAATAAAAAGGTAATAAAAGATAGTCATAAATACTATTAAAAAAAACAACGTAGATTAGGCCGAAAGGCACATTTAGAAAGTAGATCAGATTAGCTTAGAGTACCCGCATAGGGTCAGTAGGTTAGTATTAAGAACATTTGAAATTCTTAAGATAGTTAAGCTAGTTATATATTATTATATTTCAAATTAAATAAAATTATATGCAAAAAAGAAATGTCACTGTTAGGATTTTGGGCTGGCGGCGTCATCTATATGTCGACTGTTATCAACTTCTTTTGAATTTGATGATATGGATACTATGGGGTTTCAACAGGACGGCATTAGGTGGCACACAGCTCACGCCACATTGAAAATTCTGCACGAGCTATGCAAGGCCATAGTCTCCTCACTTGGAGATGATGTGAACCTGACACCAAATGGTGCAATTTGATCACGTTAGACATTTTCTTGCGGGCTTTTCTAAACTTTCACATCTATGCGAATAAGCCACAAAGCATAGCAACCTTCACAGCCAACATAACCGAAGCCATCGATCAAGTTCAGTCTGATTTATGCTCCAACAAGAGATGCCGCGGAGGGTATTTGAACGATGGTATCATCATCATCATAGTCTTTTGACCCGCATGATCCACTAAATAAGTCGCTGGGGTAAAACACGCACCAGGGATCTCCAGACAACTCGATCATGTGCCATGGACTCTAACTCATCAGGAGTTATGCCTAAACGTAACTAGGCGGTTTTTGGACATGGTCCAACCATATCTTCCTATGTCTGCCAAACGGTCGCCTACCTGAGGGGGACATTCGTGCCACGTGCCCAAACCATCGAAGCATTGTTACCCTTTCCATACGAAGATACAGCTGCACATTCCTCGCGCACTTCGATGTTTCTCCCAATATCCCGATTAACTCCTGCAACAGTACGAAGAAATTTCATCTCAGCGATCTTATTCTTTCGGTCATTTACCAAATTCCATGACTATAGGTGAGAGTTGCAATCAATAAAGAGTTGAAAACCGCTAATGTTTCTGTTTCAAAACCAATCCAGCTTGGTCAATACTACAAGAAAGCTCAGCATTATTCCGCCTTTTGTGAAAAAAAAACCCGAGATACTTAAACTTCTCCACCTGTTTCTTTGGGACTCCATTAAACTGTATGCATTGAATAGGCGTTCTGGAAATTACAATGTAAATTCAAATTCAAATGTATGTATTTCAAAATTATAGCGTGGCGTTCGAATTACATGATTTTCATGAAGGTAATCCGGCAGTGGTAGACATTTTGAAAGTTTGAGTTTCTCTTCGTTTCTGCAAAAGAAATGAATATTTTTATAACTTTGACGAACATTAGTCATGTAAACGTCTTCAGCTAAACAAGGACATATACAACAATCATGGTTATGTCCTTGGTTGCACAAGAAGAATCATATTTAGAACGCACTTCCAACGAGTACGGTTCCTAAAAATACCGAATTTGACATCTAAAGTCGAAGAGAAGCTCGATGCATTTAAAGTTAACCGAGCACACAGGAAGATATAAATTAACTTCATGTTTAAGTGTAACTTGGTTATGAAGTAGATTTAAGTGTAGTATCTGGGTCCTAAGTCATCTGCAAGAAGAATATGACTAACGCTCAACTCTCCCATTGTGAAAGGTTTCTCGGCTCGCCTGCGCTGTATCATCCAGTTCTTATACAATCATAAGGAGAGGTGACAAGACGCACCCTTCGATAAGTCTAACGCACGTTGAAAGGTATTAATTAACCTCCGTTAACCCTAGCTGTGCTCGGGTCTACAGTTAGAGAGCAGCTGTTGGAAGTGCTGCTTACGTTTTTAAGCACTATTCAAGACAAGTCAGTAACCAGGTTACCCTCATAGTTTTCCTTGGTGTATGACATGGGCATACCGGAGAATCTCTCCCTCAGTTGCTCTTCGTAGGCTCTGGCAATCTCGGGCGTGCTCAGGCGTCCAATATCAAAACTCGTCTTTGTTGGCTGGTGCAGCTTTCTTACATTGGACAGCCGAGCTCTGAATGTTGCTGCTATTATGTTGGCGCATCCAGGATATTTGACGCAAGCCTTGCGTCAATGAACACATGGTCGATTTGGTTGGCGGTTCTGCCGTCCGAAGATCGCCAGATTGCTGTGTGTATTCGGAACCTCGTGCGGCGTATGTCCATATTACGTGCTGCCACAAAGTCTGTGAGTCGGGAGCCGTTATCTGTTGTAGTGTCGTGGAGGCTGTGCTTTGCAATCACTCCACCAAAGATATTTTCCTTACCGATTTTGGCATTGAAGTCTCCGAGCACCGTAGGTACCGTCCACATAATAGTCCTCTTGATGTACGTCAGCTTGATCTGTGCATCGACGAGGATCGTTGTTAGCATCCCACCAAATTTGGAGCGATCAACAACTTTTCCCTGTGTGCACAGACCTTGCCCTCTGTAAGCAAATGGTGCCGTTAAAGATAACTTAAGCCTTAATCCTCTCCATCACTCAAATTCATCCTCATTTCTAATCAAGCTTCCTCATTTCGTGGAACTCTGAAACGCCCCATCGATGAACCATATCAAATGCCACACATAATGGCATTGATAGTTCATTCAAATAAAACACTCAATTTCGTAGATATCCCACACACATACACTACTTGTTTTATTCAATCTTCCCATCTATCCATCTCTATTGGAAAAACGTTGACCCCTGAAAATGATAAATGCCGAATAACATTGCAATTTATGGTGGTATGTACCACAGTGTGTGGTAGTACCTTCTTGCTTTTCATTAATAATGAATTTCTTCTTTTCGCAATATTTCCTTAAACATAATCCCATCCTTAAAACGTTCACTGGCATGACGATAACGATCATGACTTTATTAGAATTGCAGTTATTTGCTTGACAACTCCGCCGTGGAGAAAAATTATTGCGTATTTATCTGCGACCACTAGCAGTTCGAGTCAATAAACGAGTTATTCTCTAGTAAAAGAGAGTAAAATTCAAAAAAGTAGATATGGTTCGCTTTATTATTCTATCAACTATAAACAGAAACAATTATTCCGTAAAAAACACGTTAAAAACTAGAAAACGACTTATTTTCCGGTAAATCTAAGTAAAACCAGGATCACAAAAGTCTACGTAAACTTAATGGTTATAACATGAATTGAAAAAAAGAATGGTTGTTAATAAGGCGTTGATTCGCCATTGATTCGACCAATTTTTTGGTAACATAGGGATCAATTTTGGCCCATTCTTCCTCAAGAGCCTTCTTTAAGCTTTGCCTGCTTCTTCTGTCTTATGGTTCTTTTCTTGAGGCGCCGCTTTAATCCGTCCCATAAATGCTCTATAGGATATAGGATCAGGAGATTGGGGAGGTGTTTTTAATTGTTTGGTGTGGTATACAAGCCATTCCTGTACGAGGCGAGAGGTATGTTTGGGGTCGTTGTCTTGTTGAAAGACAAACGACTCCCCCAATCCTAGTTTTCCAGCACTCTGCTTTCGGTTATTTTTAAGAATATTCAAGTACACGAATTTATCCACTATGGAGTCAATAAAAACTGGGCTTCCAAACCCGCCTTTGACATACACCCCACACGAGAACACTTCCACCTCCATGCTTCACTGTACCAACGGTGTTTTATGTCTCCAGCACGGTATTGGGCTTACACCATTCTCTCACTTTACCGTCATTGTTGTAAATATTAAAATTACACTCATCGCTGAATATAACCTTTCGCCAGAACTCATTCGCATGATTATGGTGGAATTTAGTGAAGTCTTATCTTTTCTTTTCTATTCACTTCGCTAATAAAGGGGTTTTTTTTTCTGGCCACTGTACTCCGAAAACTCTCCGAACAGTATTTGCATCACAAGATCTACCCATTTCCTCCAACAACTCAGCTTTTATTTCCGCTGCGGTTATTTTAGGATTTTTGCACACTTTCCTTACTATAAGGCTGGTATATAACGATTACGAAAAATATTCAACACATTTATCCACAAAATGTTCCACTTAGCGGTTGCTTTTCTGTAGGTGATGTCAATAAACTTCGGCGAGTAACGACTTTCAGTTTGACCGGTGCTCATTGAACCCTCACAGCTGGTGAGTAGGAAAATTTCATTTCACCACATCCCAAAAAGGAGATTTTCTTAGCTATTGGCGATTTTTCTTTTATATCAAAAACTTAAAATTGCATGTTTTTTTTCTCATTTTAAATAGAACTTCACAGCATTCGTGATCCTGGTAGAAGAATGAAGTCATCGAATTTTATGAATCTGATCACAGTTTTCGGAGGTCAGATGGGGGCCGTATGACTCCATTAATGTCGGTAACGAATTTACTGACATCATTAATGTCAAAGAATTGACTTCTTCAACCTGGAGAACATCGTTCAAGACTCACTTGCCAACAAAGTTCCACGAGTGGTTATTGGTTAATTGGATCTAGGAGATAAGACTCAACCACAGCGACATGAGCCTAACCAGGTGTCTACGTAATCAAAGCTAACGTAAATAAAGCCAAGCTGGGACTTATAGAGCGTATGAATTCATCTCTGGCCAGAGAAGACTTCGAGTCAGAACTTGTGTTACAACGCAATAGAGGACGCCCGTGTCTAAGATGGCACTCCCCAGTGGAGAAGGACTTCAAGCTATTTACCGGGCGACACTGGAGGCACCTAGCCTGAGATCGCGCTATTTGATGAGGCTTATTGGTTGAGATCCAAGTCCAAGCCTGTTTCTCGCCTGAAGAATTGTCTACAGTCTAGCCATCTAGTTTTTTTTATTTATTTATTTAAAAAAAGCTAACATATAATTGTAAAACCAGAGAGATGAAGTAAATTATATCTTATTTTAATTCTTCTGTTACGTTTGAAAAAACTTTGGGACATATTGAAAACTTATTTCAAAAGTGAGTGCTGTTTAGCTCGGCATGCTAGACGGCTGGATGGCGCCGTTGGAAGAGTGCCTACCACTAGTTAGCGGGGTCCCCGGTTGGAATCCCAGTGAAAGCAAAGTTAATACGCTTGTATCTGGTTTTCAAATCTGGCCCAGTCACCATTTGCCGTTGGGATCAAATGAACTGCACTCACTGGAGTAGTCAACCAGTCGTATCACAATGAACCAACATGGTCTAACATGTGTTGGTGAATGCACTAGCAGCTCCCCCTACCTAACCCTTACCTAAGCCCGGTATGCTAGAGGACAACACTCATTTTAAGTATTCGTGAATTGAATCTCACAATCTCGGTCACAGCACCCACGTTCTCATCTATGCAATTGGGAACAAAATTTCGGATAACAGTCAATGGTATGGCGCGCAAAATATTTCTGGACACCTGGTGTCCCGAAAATGTTTGCGGTATGGCGTGCAATATATTTCTGGACACATAGTGTCCAGAAAGGTTTTGCGGTTTGGTCGCAATATATTTCCAGTGTCCCGAAAGGTTTTGCGGTATTGCGCGCAATATATTTCTGGACACCTAGTGTCCAGAAATACTTTGCGGTATGGCGACCCCTAGTGTCCAGAAATATTTTGCGGTATGGCGCGAGTGTCCAGAAATATTTTGCGGTATGGCGCGCAATATATTTCTGGACACCTACTGTCCAGAAATATTTTGCGGTATGGCGCGCAATATATTTCTGGACACCTATTGTCCAGAAATAGTTTGCGGTATGGCGCGCAATATATTTCTGGACACCAAGTGTCCAGAAATATTTTGCGGTATGGCGCGAAATATATTTTTGGACACCTACTGTCCAGTATGGCGCGCAATATATTTCTGGACACCTACTGTCCAGAAATATTTTGCGGTATGGCGCGCAATATATTTCTGGACACCTAGTGTCCAGAAATATTTTGCGGTATGGCGCGCAATATATTTTTGGACACCTAGTGTCCAGAAATATTTTACGGTATGGGGCGAAATATATTTTTGGACACCTAGTGTCCAGAAATATTTTGCGGTATGGCGCGCAATATATTTTTGGACACCTACTGTCCAGAAATATTTTGCGGTATGGCGCGCAATATATTTCTGGACACCTACCGTCCAGAAATATTTTGCGGTATGGCGCGCAATATATTTTTGGACACCTAGTGTCCAGAAATAGTTTGCGGTATGGCGCGCAATATATTTCTGGACACCAAGTGTCCAGAAATATTTTGCGGTATGGCGCGAAATATATTTTTGGACACCTACTGTCCAGTATGGCGCGCAATATATTTCTGGACACCTACTGTCCAGAAATATTTTGCGGTATGGCGCGCAATATATTTCTGGACACCTATTGTCCAGAAATAGTTTGCGGTATGGCGCGCAATATATTTCTGGACACCAAGTGTCCAGAAATATTTTGCGGTATGGCGCGAAATATATTTTTGGACACCTACTGTCCAGTATGGCGCGCAATATATTTCTGGACACCTACTGTCCAGAAATATTTTGCGGTATGGCGCGCAATATATTTCTGGACACCTAGTGTCCAGAAATATTTTGCGGTATGGCGCGCAATATATTTTTGGACACCTAGTGTCCAGAAATATTTTACGGTATGGGGCGAAATATATTTTTGGACACCTAGTGTCCAGAAATATTTTGCGGTATGGCGCGCAATATATTTTTGGACACCTACTGTCCAGAAATATTTTGCGGTATGGCGCGCAATATATTTCTGGACACCTACCGTCCAGAAATATTTTGCGGTATGGCGCGCAATATATTTTTGGACACCTAGTGTCCATAAATATTTTGCGGTATGGCGCGCAATATATTTCTGGACACCTAGTGTCCAGAAATATTTTGCGGTATGGCGCGCAATATATTTTTGGACACCTAGTGTCCAGAAATATTTTGCGGTATGGGGCGAAATATATTTTTGGACACCTAGTGTCCAGAAATATTTTGCGGTATGGCGCGCAATATATTTCTGGACACCTACTGTCCAGAAATATTTTGCGGTATGGCGCGCAATATATTTCTGGACACCTACCGTCCAGAAATATTTTGCGGTATGGCGCGCAATATATTTTTGGACACCTACTGTCCAGAAATATTTTGCGGTATGGCGCGCAATATATTTTTGGACACCTAGTGTCCAGAAATATTTTGCGGTATGGCGCGCAATATATTTCTGGACACCTACTGTCCAGAAATATCTTGCGGTATGGCGCGCAATATGTTTTTGGACACCTAGTGTCCAGGAATATTTTGCAGTATGGCGCGCAATATATTTTTGGACAGCTAGTGTCCAGAAATATTTTGCAGTATGGCGCGCAATATATTTTTGGACACATAGTGTCCAGAAATATTTTGCGGTATGGCGCGCAATTTATTTCTGGACACCTACTGTATGGGGCGAATATATTTTCGGACACCTAGTGTCCAGAAATATTTTGCGGTATGGCGCGCAATATATTTCTGGACACCTACTGTCCAGAAATATTTTGCGGTATGGCGCGCAATATATTTCTGGACACCTTGTGTCCAGAAATATTTTGCGGTATGGCACGCAATATATTTTTGGACACCTAGTGTCCAGAAATATTTTGCGGTATGGGGCGAAATATATTTTTGGACACCTAGTGTCCAGAAATATTTTGCGGTATGGCGCGCAATATATTTCTGGACACCTACTGTCCAGAAATATTTTGCGGTATGGCGCGCAATATATTTCTGGACACCTACCGTCCAGAAATATTTTGCGGTATGGCGCCCAATATATTTTTGGACACCTACTGTCCAGAAATATTTTGCGGTATGGCGCGCAATATATTTTTGGACACCTAGTGTCCAGAAATATTTTGCGGTATGGCGCGCAATATATTTCTGGACACCTACTGTCCAGAAATATTTTGCGGTATGGCGCGCAATATGTTTTTGGACACCTGGTGTCCAGGAATATTTTGCAGTATGGCGCGCAATATATTTTTGGACAGCTAGTGTCCAGAAATATTTTGCAGTATGGCGCGCAATATATTTTTGGACACATAGTGTCCAGAAATATTTTGCGGTATGGCGCGCAATTTATTTCTGGACACCTACTGTCCAGAAATATTTTGCGGTATGGCGCGCAATATATTTCTGGACACCTACTGTCCAGAAATATTTTGCGGTATGGCGCGCAATATATTTTTGGACACCTACTGTCCAGAAATATTTTGCGGTATGGCGCGCAATATATTTCTGGACACCTAGTGTCCAGAAATATTTTGCAGTATGGCGCGCAATATATTTTTGGACACCTAGTGTCCAGAAATATTTTGCGGTATGGCGCGCAATATATTTTTGGATACCTAGTGTCCAGAAATATTTTGCGGTATGGCGCGCAATATATTTCTGGACACCTACTGTCCAGAAATATTTTGCGGTATGGCGCGCAATATATTTCTGGACACCTACTGTCCAGAAATATTTTGCGGTATGGCGCGCAATACATTTTTGGACACCTAGTGTCCAGCAATATTTTGCGGTATGGGGCGAAATATATTTTTGGACACCTAGTGTCCAGAAATATTTTGCGGTATGGAGCGCAATATATTTTTGGACACCTAGTGTCCAGAAATATTTTGCGGTATGGCGCGCAATATATTTTTGGACACCTAGTGTCCAGAAATATTTTGCAGTATGGCGCGCAATATATTTTTGGACACCTAGTGTTCAGTGTCCAGAAATATTTTGCGGTATGGCGCGCAATATATTTCTGGACACCTACTGTCCAGAAATATTTTGCGGTATGGCGCGCAATATATTCTTAGACACCTAGTGTCCAGAAATATTTTGCGGTATGGCGCGCAATATATTTCTGGACACCTACTGTCCAGAAATATTTTGCGGTATGGCGCGCAATATATTTCTGGAAACCTACCGTCCAGAAATATTTTGCGGTATGGGGCGAAATATATTTTTGGACACCTAGTGTCCAGAAATATTTTGCGGTATGGCGCGCAATATATTTCTGGACACCTAGTGTCCAGAAATATTTTGCAGTATGGCGCGCAATATATTTTTGGACACCTAGTGTCCAGAAATATTTTGCGGTATGGCGCGCAATATATTTTTGGATACCTAGTGTCCAGAAATATTTTGCGGTATGGCGCGCAATATATTTCTGGACACCTACTGTCCAGAAATATTTTGCGGTATGGCGCGCAATATATTTCTGGACACCTACTGTCCAGAAATATTTTGCGGTATGGCGCGCAATATATTTTTGGACACCTAGTGTCCAGAAATATTTTGCGGTATGGGGCGCAATTTATTTCTGGACACCTACTGTCCAGAAATATTTTGCGGTATGGCGCGCAATATATTTCTGGACACCTACTGTCCAGAAATATTTTGCGGTATGGCGCGCAATATATTTTTGGACACCTACTGTCCAGAAATATTTTGCGGTATGGCGCGCAATATATTTCTGGACACCTAGTGTCCAGAAATATTTTGCAGTATGGCGCGCAATATATTTTTGGACACCTAGTGTCCAGAAATATTTTGCGGTATGGCGCGCAATATATTTTTGGATACCTAGTGTCCAGAAATATTTTGCGGTATGGCGCGCAATATATTTCTGGACACCTACTGTCCAGAAATATTTTGCGGTATGGCGCGCAATATATTTCTGGACACCTACTGTCCAGAAATATTTTGCGGTATGGCGCGCAATACATTTTTGGACACCTAGTGTCCAGCAATATTTTGCGGTATGGGGCGAAATATATTTTTGGACACCTAGTGTCCAGAAATATTTTGCGGTATGGAGCGCAATATATTTTTGGACACCTAGTGTCCAGAAATATTTTGCGGTATGGCGCGCAATATATTTTTGGACACCTAGTGTCCAGAAATATTTTGCAGTATGGCGCGCAATATATTTTTGGACACCTAGTGTTCAGTGTCCAGAAATATTTTGCGGTATGGCGCGCAATATATTTCTGGACACCTACTGTCCAGAAATATTTTGCGGTATGGCGCGCAATATATTCTTAGACACCTAGTGTCCAGAAATATTTTGCGGTATGGCGCGCAATATATTTCTGGACACCTACTGTCCAGAAATATTTTGCGGTATGGCGCGCAATATATTTCTGGAAACCTACCGTCCAGAAATATTTTGCGGTATGGGGCGAAATATATTTTTGGACACCTAGTGTCCAGAAATATTTTGCGGTATGGCGCGCAATATATTTCTGGACACCTAGTGTCCAGAAATATTTTGCAGTATGGCGCGCAATATATTTTTGGACACCTAGTGTCCAGAAATATTTTGCGGTATGGCGCGCAATATATTTTTGGATACCTAGTGTCCAGAAATATTTTGCGGTATGGCGCGCAATATATTTCTGGACACCTACTGTCCAGAAATATTTTGCGGTATGGCGCGCAATATATTTCTGGACACCTACTGTCCAGAAATATTTTGCGGTATGGCGCGCAATATATTTTTGGACACCTAGTGTCCAGAAATATTTTGCGGTATGGGGCGAAATATATTTTTGGACACCTAGTGTCCAGAAATATTTTGCGGTATGGCGCGCAATATATTTCTGGACACCTACTGTCCAGAAATATTTTGCGGTATGGCGCGCAATATATTTCTGGACACCTACCGTCCAGAAATATTTTGCGGTATGGCGCCCAATATATTTTTGGACACCTACTGTCCAGAAATATTTTGCGGTATGGCGCGCAATATATTTTTGGACACCTAGTGTCCAGAAATATTTTGCGGTATGGCGCGCAATATATTTCTGGACACCTACTGTCCAGAAATATTTTGCGGTATGGCGCGCAATATGTTTTTGGACACCTGGTGTCCAGGAATATTTTGCAGTATGGCGCGCAATATATTTTTGGACACATAGTGTCCAGAAATATTTTGCGGTATGGCGCGCAATTTATTTCTGGACACCTACTGTCCAGAAATATTTTGCGGTATGGCGCGCAATATATTTCTGGACACCTACTGTCCAGAAATATTTTGCGGTATGGCGCGCAATATATTTTTGGACACCTACTGTCCAGAAATATTTTGCGGTATGGCGCGCAATATATTTCTGGACACATAGTGTCCAGAAATATTTTGCAGTATGGCGCGCAATATATTTTTGGACACCTAGTGTCCAGAAATATTTTGCGGTATGGGGCGAAATATATTTTTGGACACCTAGTGTCCAGAAATATTTTGCGGTATGGCGCGCAATATATTTCTGGACACCTAGTGTCCAGAAATACCGCAAAACACCTACTGTCCAGAAATATTTTGCGGTATGGCGCGCAATATATTTCTGGACACCTACTGTCCAGAAATATTTTGCGGTATGGCGCGCAATATATTTCTGGACACCTACTGTCCAGAAATATTTTGCGGTATGGCGCGCAATATATTTCTGGACACCTACTGTCCAGAAATATTTTGCGGTATGGCGCGCAATATATTTCTGGACACCTACTGTCCAGAAATATTTTGCGGTATGGCGCGCAATATATTTTTGGACACCTAGTGTCCAGAAATATTTTGCGGTATGGGGCGCAATTTATTTCTGGACACCTACTGTCCAGAAATATTTTGCGGTATGGCGCGCAATATATTTCTGGACACCTACTGTCCAGAAATATTTTGCGGTATGGCGCGCAATATATTTTTGGACACCTACTGTCCAGAAATATTTTGCGGTATGGCGCGCAATATATTTCTGGACACCTAGTGTCCAGAAATATTTTGCAGTATGGCGCGCAATATATTTCTGGACACCTAGTGTCCAGAAATATTTTGCAGTATGGCGCGCAATATATTTCTGGACACCTACTGTCCAGAAATATTTTGCGGTATGGCGCGCAATACATTTTTGGACACCTAGTGTCCAGCAATATTTTGCGGTATGGGGCGAAATATATTTTTGGACACCTAGTGTCCAGAAATATTTTGCGGTATGGAGCGCAATATATTTTTGGACACCTAGTGTCCAGAAATATTTTGCGGTATGGCGCGCAATATATTTTTGGACACCTAGTGTCCAGAAATATTTTGCAGTATGGCGCGCAATATATTTTTGGACACCTAGTGTTCAGTGTCCAGAAATATTTTGCGGTATGGCGCGCAATATATTTCTGGACACCTACTGTCCAGAAATATTTTGCGGTATGGCGCGCAATATATTCTTAGACACCTAGTGTCCAGAAATATTTTGCGGTATGGCGCGCAATATATTTCTGGACACCTACTGTCCAGAAATATTTTGCGGTATGGCGCGCAATATATTTCTGGAAACCTACCGTCCAGAAATATTTTGCGGTATGGGGCGAAATATATTTTTGGACACCTAGTGTCCAGAAATATTTTGCGGTATGGCGCGCAATATATTTCTGGACACCTAGTGTCCAGAAATATTTTGCAGTATGGCGCGCAATATATTTTTGGACACCTAGTGTCCAGAAATATTTTGCGGTATGGCGCGCAATATATTTTTGGATACCTAGTGTCCAGAAATATTTTGCGGTATGGCGCGCAATATATTTCTGGACACCTACTGTCCAGAAATATTTTGCGGTATGGCGCGCAATATATTTCTGGACACCTACTGTCCAGAAATATTTTGCGGTATGGCGCGCAATATATTTTTGGACACCTAGTGTCCAGAAATATTTTGCGGTATGGGGCGAAATATATTTTTGGACACCTAGTGTCCAGAAATATTTTGCGGTATGGCGCGCAATATATTTCTGGACACCTACTGTCCAGAAATATTTTGCGGTATGGCGCGCAATATATTTCTGGACACCTACCGTCCAGAAATATTTTGCGGTATGGCGCCCAATATATTTTTGGACACCTACTGTCCAGAAATATTTTGCGGTATGGCGCGCAATATATTTTTGGACACCTAGTGTCCAGAAATATTTTGCGGTATGGCGCGCAATATATTTCTGGACACCTACTGTCCAGAAATATTTTGCGGTATGGCGCGCAATATGTTTTTGGACACCTGGTGTCCAGGAATATTTTGCAGTATGGCGCGCAATATATTTTTGGACACATAGTGTCCAGAAATATTTTGCGGTATGGCGCGCAATTTATTTCTGGACACCTACTGTCCAGAAATATTTTGCGGTATGGCGCGCAATATATTTCTGGACACCTACTGTCCAGAAATATTTTGCGGTATGGCGCGCAATATATTTTTGGACACCTACTGTCCAGAAATATTTTGCGGTATGGCGCGCAATATATTTCTGGACACATAGTGTCCAGAAATATTTTGCAGTATGGCGCGCAATATATTTTTGGACACCTAGTGTCCAGAAATATTTTGCGGTATGGGGCGAAATATATTTTTGGACACCTAGTGTCCAGAAATATTTTGCGGTATGGCGCGCAATATATTTCTGGACACCTAGTGTCCAGAAATACCGCAAAACACCTACTGTCCAGAAATATTTTGCGGTATGGCGCGCAATATATTTCTGGACACCTACTGTCCAGAAATATTTTGCGGTATGGCGCGCAATATATTTCTGGACACCTACTGTCCAGAAATATTTTGCGGTATGGCGCGCAATATATTTCTGGACACCTACTGTCCAGAAATATTTTGCGGTATGGCGCGCAATATATTTTTGGACACCTAGTGTCCAGAAATATTTTGCGGTATGGGGCGAAATATATTTTTGGACACCTAGTGTCCAGAAATATTTTGCGGTATGGCGCGCAATATATTTCTGGACACCTACTGTCCAGAAATATTTTGCGGTATGGCGCGCAATATATTTCTGGACACCTACTGTCCAGAAATATTTTGCGGTATGGCGCGCAATACATTTTTGGACACCTAGTGTCCAGAAATATTTTGCGGTATGGGGCGAAATATATTTTTGGACACCTAGTGTCCAGAAATATTTTGCGGTATGGCGCGCAATATATTTTTGGACACCTAGTGTCCAGAAATATTTTGCGGTATGGCGCGCAATATATTTTTGGACACCTAGTGTCCAGAAATATTTTGCAGTATGGCGCGCAATATATTTTCGGACACCTAGTGTTCAGTGTCCAGAAATATTTTGCGGTATGGCGCGCAATATATTTCTGGACACCTACTGTCCAGAAATATTTTGCGGTATGGCGCGCAATATATTCTTAGACACCTAGTGTCCAGAAATATTTTGCGGTATGGCGCGCAATATATTTCTGGACACCTACTGTCCAGAAATATTTTGCGGTATGGCGCGCAATATATTTCTGGAAACCTACCGTCCAGAAATATTTTGCGGTATGGGGCGAAATATATTTTTGGACACCTAGTGTCCAGAAATATTTTGCGGTATGGCGCGCAATATATTTCTGGACACCTAGTGTCCAGAAATACCGCAAAACACCTACTGTCCAGAAATATTTTGCGGTATGGCGCGCAATATATTTCTGGACACCTACTGTCCAGAAATATTTTGCGGTATGGCGCGCAATATATTTCTGGACACCTACTGTCCAGAAATATTTTGCGGTATGGCGCGCAATATATTTCTGGACACCTACTGTCCAGAAATATTTTGCGGTATGGCGCGCAATATATTTCTGGACACCTACTGTGCAGAAATATTTTGCGGTATGGCGCGCAATATGTTTTTGGACACCTAGTGTCCAGAAATATTTTGCAGTATATCGCACAATATATTTTTGGACACCTAGTGTCCAGAAATATTTTGCGGTATGGCGCGCAATATATTTCTGGACACCTACTGTCCAGAAATATTTTGCGGTATGGCGCGCAATATATTTCTGGACACCTACTGTCCAGAAATATTTTGCGGTATGGCGCGCAATATATTTCTGGACACCTACTGTCCAGAAATATTTTGCGGTATGGCGCGCAATACATTTTTGGACACCTAGTGTCCTAGTGTCCAGAAATATTTTGCGGTATGGCGCGCAATATATTTCTGGACACCTAGTGTCCAGAAATATTTTGCGGTATGGCGCGCAATATATTTCTGGACACCTACTGTCCAGAAATATTTTGCGGTATGGCGCGCAATATATTTTTGGACACCTAGTGTCCAGAAATATTTTGCGGTATGGCGCGCAATATATTTCTGGACACCAACAGTCCAGAAATATTTTGCGGTATGGCGCGCAATATTTTTCTGGACACCTACTGTCCAGAAATATTTTGCGGTATGGCGCGCAATATATTTCTGGACACCTACTGTCCAGAATTATTTTGCGATATGGCGCGCAATATATTTCTGGACACCGACTGTCCAGAAATATTTTGCGGTATGGCGCGCAATATATTTCTGGACACCTACTGTCCAGAAATATTTTGCGGTATGGCGCGCAATATATTTCTGGACACCTACTGTCCAGAAATATTTTGCGGTATGGCGCGCAATATATTTCCGGACACCTACCGTCCAGAAATATTTTGCGGTATGGGGCGAAATATATTCTTGGACACCTAGTGTCCAGAAATATTTTGCGGTATGGCGCGCAATATATTTCCGGACACCTACTGTCCAGAAATATTTTGCGGTATGGCGCGCAATATATTTCCGGACACCTACTGTCCAGAAATATTTTGCGGTATGGGGCGAAATATATTTTTGGACACCTACTGTCCAGAAATATTTTGCGGTATGGGGCGAAATATATTTTTGGACACCTAGTGTCCAAAAATTTTTTGCAGTATGGCGCGCAATATATTTTTGGACACCTAGTGTCCTAGTGTCCAGAAATATTTTGCGGTATGGCGCGCAATATATTTCTGGACACCTACTGTCCAGAAATATTTTGCGGTATGGGGCGAAATATATTTTTGGACACCTACTGTCCAGAAATATATTGCGGTATGGCGCGCAATATATTTCTGGACACCTACTGTCCAGAAATATTTTGCGGTATGGCGCGCAATATATTTTTGGACACCTAGTGTCCAGAAATATTTTGCGGTATGGCGCGCAATATATTTCTGGACACCAACTGTCCAGAAATATTTTGCGGTATGGCGCGCAATATATTTCTGGACACCTAGTGTCCAGAAATATTTTGCGGTATGGGGCGCAGTATATTTTTGGACACCTAGTGTCCAGAAATATTTTGCGGTATGGGGCGAAATATATTTTTGGACACCTAGTGTCCAGAAATATTTTGCGGTATGGCGCGCAATATATTTCTGGACACCTACTGTCCAGAAATATTTTGCGGTATGGCGCGCAATATATTTCTGGACACCTACTGTCCAGAAATATTTTGCGGTATGGCGCGCAATATATTTTTGGACACCTAGTGTCCAGAAATATTTTGCGGTATGGGGCGAAATATATTTTTGGACACCTAGTGTCCAGAAATATTTTGCGGTATGGGGCGCAATATATTTCTGGACACCTACTGTCCAGAAATATTTTGCGGTATGGCGCGCAATATGTTTTTGGACACCTAGTGACCAGAAATATTTTGCGGTATGGGGCGAAATATATTTTTGGACACCTAGTGTCCAGAAATATTTTGCGGTATGGGGCGCAATATATTTCTGGACACCTACTGTCCAGAAATATTTTGCGGTATGGCGCGCAATATGTTTTTGGACACCTAGTGTCCAGAAATATTTTGCAGTATATCGCACAATATATTTTTGGACACCTAGTGTCCAGAAATATTTTGCGGTATGGCGCGCAATATATTTCTGGACACCTACTGTCCAGAAATATTTTGCGGTATGGCGCGCAATATATTTCTGGACACCTACTGTCCAGAAATATTTTGCGGTATGGCGCGCAATATATTTCTGGACACCTACTGTCCAGAAATATTTTGCGGTATGGCGCGCAATACATTTTTGGACACCTAGTGTCCTAGTGTCCAGAAATATTTTGCGGTATGGCGCGCAATATATTTCTGGACACCTAGTGTCCAGAAATATTTTGCGGTATGGCGCGCAATATATTTCTGGACACCTACTGTCCAGAAATATTTTGCGGTATGGCGCGCAATATATTTTTGGACACCTAGTGTCCAGAAATATTTTGCGGTATGGCGCGCAATATATTTCTGGACACCAACAGTCCAGAAATATTTTGCGGTATGGCGCGCAATATTTTTCTGGACACCTACTGTCCAGAAATATTTTGCGGTATGGCGCGCAATATATTTCTGGACACCTACTGTCCAGAATTATTTTGCGATATGGCGCGCAATATATTTCTGGACACCGACTGTCCAGAAATATTTTGCGGTATGGCGCGCAATATATTTCTGGACACCTACTGTCCAGAAATATTTTGCGGTATGGCGCGCAATATATTTCTGGACACCTACTGTCCAGAAATATTTTGCGGTATGGCGCGCAATATATTTCCGGACACCTACCGTCCAGAAATATTTTGCGGTATGGGGCGAAATATATTCTTGGACACCTAGTGTCCAGAAATATTTTGCGGTATGGCGCGCAATATATTTCCGGACACCTACTGTCCAGAAATATTTTGCGGTATGGCGCGCAATATATTTCCGGACACCTACTGTCCAGAAATATTTTGCGGTATGGGGCGAAATATATTTTTGGACACCTACTGTCCAGAAATATTTTGCGGTATGGGGCGAAATATATTTTTGGACACCTAGTGTCCAAAAATTTTTTGCAGTATGGCGCGCAATATATTTTTGGACACCTAGTGTCCTAGTGTCCAGAAATATTTTGCGGTATGGCGCGCAATATATTTCTGGACACCTACTGTCCAGAAATATTTTGCGGTATGGGGCGAAATATATTTTTGGACACCTACTGTCCAGAAATATATTGCGGTATGGCGCGCAATATATTTCTGGACACCTACTGTCCAGAAATATTTTGCGGTATGGCGCGCAATATATTTTTGGACACCTAGTGTCCAGAAATATTTTGCGGTATGGCGCGCAATATATTTCTGGACACCAACTGTCCAGAAATATTTTGCGGTATGGCGCGCAATATATTTCTGGACACCTAGTGTCCAGAAATATTTTGCGGTATGGGGCGCAGTATATTTTTGGACACCTAGTGTCCAGAAATATTTTGCGGTATGGGGCGAAATATATTTTTGGACACCTAGTGTCCAGAAATATTTTGCGGTATGGCGCGCAATATATTTCTGGACACCTACTGTCCAGAAATATTTTGCGGTATGGCGCGCAATATATTTCTGGACACCTACTGTCCAGAAATATTTTGCGGTATGGCGCGCAATATATTTTTGGACACCTAGTGTCCAGAAATATTTTGCGGTATGGGGCGAAATATATTTTTGGACACCTAGTGTCCAGAAATATTTTGCGGTATGGGGCGCAATATATTTCTGGACACCTACTGTCCAGAAATATTTTGCGGTATGGCGCGCAATATGTTTTTGGACACCTAGTGACCAGAAATATTTTGCGGTATGGGGCGAAATATATTTTTGGACACCTAGTGTCCAGAAATATTTTGCGGTATGGCGCGCAATATATTTCTGGACACCTACTGTCCAGAAATATTTTGCGGTATGGCGCGCAATATGTTTTTGGACACCTAGTGTCCAGAAATATTTTGCAGTATGGCGCGCAATATATTTCTGGACACCTACTGTCCAGAAATATTTTGCGGTATGGGGCGAAATATATTTTTGGACACCTACTGTCCAGAAATATTTTGCGGTATGGCGCGCAATATATTTCTGGACACCTACTGTCCAGAAATATTTTGCGGTTTGGCGCGCAATATATTTTTGGACACCTAGTGTCCAGAAATATTTTGCGGTATGGCGTGCAATATATTTCTGGACACCTACTGTCCAGAAATATTTTGCGGTATGGCGCGCAATATATTTCTGGACACCTACTGTCCAGAAATATTTTGCGGTATGGCGCGCAATATATTTTTGGACACCTAGTGTCCAGAAATATTTTGCGGTATGGGGCGAAATATATTTTTGGACACCTAGTGTCCACAAATATTTTGCGGTATGGGGCGCAATATATTTCTGGACACCTACTGTCCAGAAATATTTTGCGGTATGGCGCGCAATATGTTTTTGGACACCTAGTGTCCAGAAATATTTTGCAGTATGGCGCGCAATATATTTTTGGACACCTAGTGTCCAGAAATATTTTGCGGTATGGCGCGCAATATATTTCTGGACACCTACTGTCCAGAAATATTTTGCGGTATGGCGCGCAATATATTTTTGGACACCTAGTGTCCAGAAATATTTTGCGGTATGGCGCGCAATATATTTCTGGACACCTACTGTCCAGAAATATTTTGCAGTATGGCGCGCAATATATTTTTGGACACCTAGTGTCCTAGTGTCCAGAAATATTTTGCGGTATGGCGCGCAATATATTTCTGGACACCTACTGTCCAGAAATATTTTGCGGTATGGCGCGCAATATATTTTTGGACACCTAGTGTCCAGAAATATTTTGCGGTATGGCGCGCAATATATTTCTGGACACCTACTGTCCAGAAATATTTTGCGGTATGGGGCGAAATATATTTTTGGACACCTACTGTCCAGAAATATTTTGCGGTATGGCTCGCAATATATTTCTGGACACCTACTGTCCAGAAATATTTTGCGGTATGGCGCGCAATATATTTCTGGACACCTACTGTCCAGAAATATTTTGCGGTATGGCGCGCAATATATTTTTGGACACCTAGTGTCCAGAAATATTTTGCGGTATGGGGCGAAATATATTTTTGGACACCTAGTGTCCAGAAATATTTTGCGGTATGGGGCGCAATATATTTCTGGACACCTACTGTCCAGAAATATTTTGCGGTATGGCGCGCAATATGTTTTTGGACACCTAGTGTCCAGAAATATTTTGCAGTATGGCGCGCAATATATTTTTGGACACCTAGTGTCCAGAAATATTTTGCGGTATGGCGCGCAATATATTTCTGGACACCTACTGTCCAGAAATATTTTGCGGTATGGCGCGCAATATATTTTTGGACACCTAGTGTCCAGAAATATTTTGCGGTATGGCGCGCAATATATTTCTGGGCACCTACTGTCCAGAAATATTTTGCAGTATGGCGCGCAATATATTTTTGGACACCTAGTGTCCTAGTGTCCAGAAATATTTTGCGGTATGGCGCGCAATATATTTCTGGACACCTACTGTCCAGAAATATTTTGCGGTATGGCGCGCAATATATTTTTGGACACCTAGTGTCCAGAAATATTTTGCGGTATGGCGCGCAATATATTTCTGGACACCTACTGTCCAGAAATATTTTGCGGTATGGGGCGAAATATATTTTTGGACACCTACTGTCCAGAAATATTTTGCGGTATGGCTCGCAATATATTTCTGGACACCTACTGTCCAGAAATATTTTGCGGTATGGCGCGCAATATATTTTTGGACACCTAGTGTCCAGAAATATTTTGCGATATGGCGCGCAATATATTTCTGGACACCTAGTGTCCAGAAATATTTTGCAGTATGGCGCGCAATATATTTTTGGACACCTAGTGTCCAGAAATAGTTTGCGGTATGGCGCGCAATATATTTCTGGACACCTACTGTCCAGAAATATTTTGTAGTATGGCGCGCAATATATTTCTGGACACCTACTGTCCAGAAATATTTTGCGGTATGGCGCGCAATATATTTCTGGATACCTACTGTCCAGAAATATTTTGCGGTATGGCGCGCAATATATTTCTGGACACCTACTGTCCAGAAGTATTTTGCGGTATGGCGCGCAATATATTTCTGGACACCTACTGTCCAGAAATATTTTGCGGTATGGCGCGTAATATATTTCTGGACACCTACTGTCCAGAAATATTTTGCGGTATGGGGCGAAATATATTTTTGGACACCTAGTGTCCAGAAATATTTTGCGGTATGGCGCGCAATATATTTTTGGACACCTACTGTCCAGAAATATTTTGCGGTATGGGGCGAAATATATTTTTGGACACCTAGTGTCCAGAAATATTTTGCGGTATGGCACGCAATATATTTCTGGACACCTACTGTCCAGAAATGGACATATGGCGCGCAATATGTTTTTGAACACCTAGTGTCCAGAAATATTTTGCGGTATGGCGCACAATATATTTCTGGACACCTACTGTCCAGAAATATTTTGCGGTATGGCGCGCAATATATTTCTGGACAGAAATATTTTGCGGTATGGCGCGCAATATGTTTTTGGACACCTAGTGTCCAGAAATATTTTGCGGTATGGCGCGCAATATATTTCTGGACACCTACTGTCCAGAAATATTTTGCGGTATGGGGCGAAATATATTTTTGGACACCTAGTGTCCAGAAATATTTTGCGGTATGGCGCGCAATATATTTCTGGACACCTACTGTCCAGAAATATTTTGCGGTATGGTGCGCAATATATTTCTGGACACCTACTGTCCAGAAATATTTTGCGGTATGGCGCGCAATATATTTCTGGACACCTACTGTCCAGAAATATTTTGCGGTATGGCGCGCAATATGTTTTTGGACACCTAGTGTCCAGAAATATTTTGCAGTATGGCGCGCAATATATTTTTTGACACCTACTGTCCAGAAATAGTTTGCGGTATGGCGCGCAATATATTTCCGGACACCTACTGTCCAGAAATATTTTGTAGTATGGCGCGCAATATATTTCTGGACACCTACTGTCCAGAAATATTTTGCGGTATGGCGCGCAATATATTTCTGGATACCTACTGTCCAGAAATATTTTGCGGTATGGCGCCCAATATATTTCTGGACACCTACTGTCCAGAAATATTTTGCGGTATGGCGCGCAATATATTTCTGGACACCTACTGTCCAGAAATATTTTGCGGTATGGCGCGCAATATATTTTTGGACACCTAGTGTCCAGAAATATTTTGCGGTATGGCGCGCAATATTTTTCTGGACACCTACTGTCCAGAAATATTTTGCGGTATGGCGCGCAATATATTTCTGGACACCTACTGTCCAGAAATATTTTGCGGTATGGCGCGCAATATATTTCTGGACACCTACTGTCCAGAAATATTTTGCGGTATGGCGCGCAATATATTTCTGGACACCTACTGTCCAGAAATATTTTGCGGTATGGCGCGCAATATATTTTTGGACACCTAGTGTCCAGAAATATTTTGCGGTATGGCGCGCAATATTTTTCTGGACACCTACTGTCCAGAAATATTTTGCGGTATGGCGCGCAATACATTTCTGAACACCTACCGTCCAGAAATATTTTGCGGTATGGCGCGCAATATATTTCTGGACACCTAGTGTCCAGAAATATTTTGCGGTATGGCGCGCAATATATTTCTGGACACCTAGTGTCCAGAAATATTTTGCGGTATGGCGCCCAATATATTTCTGGACACCTACTGTCCAGAAATATTTTGCGGTATGGCGCGCAATATATTTCTGGACACCTACTGTCCAGAAATATTTTGCGGTATGGCGCGCAATATATTTTTGGACACCTAGTGTCCAGAAATATTTTGCGGTATGGCGCGCAATATTTTTCTGGACACCTACTGTCCAGAAATATTTTGCGGTATGGCGCGCAATATATTTCTGGACACCTACTGTCCAGAAATATTTTGCGGTATGGCGCGCAATATATTTCTGGACACCTACTGTCCAGAAATATTTTGCGGTATGGCGCGCAATATATTTCTGGACACCTACTGTCCAGAAATATTTTGCGGTATGGCGCGCAATATATTTCTGGACACCTACTGTCCAGAAATATTTTGCGGTATGGCGCGCAATATATTTCTGGACACCTACCGTCCAGAAATATTTTGCGGTATGGCGCGCAATATATTTCTGGACACCTACTGTCCAGAAATATTTTGCGGTATGGCGCGCAATATATTTCTGGACACCTACCGTCCAGAAATATTTTGCGGTATGGCGCGCAATATATTTCTGGACACCTACTGTCCAGAAATATTTTGCGGTATGGCGCGCAATATATTTTTGGACACCTACTGTCCAGAAATATTTTGCGGTATGGCGCGCAATATATTTTTGGACACCTAGTGTCCAGAAATATTTTGCGGTATGGCGCGCAATATTTTTCTGGACACCTACTGTCCAGAAATATTTTGCGGTATGGCGCGCAATACATTTCTGGACACCTACTGTCCAGAAATATTTTGCGGTATGGCGCGCAATATATTTCTGGACACCTAGTGTCCAGAAATATTTTGCGGTATGGCGCGCAATATATTTCTGGACACCTAGTGTCCAGAAATATTTTGCGGTATGGCGCGCAATATATTTCTGGACACCTACTGTCCAGAAATATTTTGCGGTATGGCGCGCAATATATTTCTGGACACCTACCGTCCAGAAATATTTTGCGGTATGGCGCGCAATATTTTTCTGGACACCTACTGTCCAGAAATATTTTGCGGTATGGCGCGCAATACATTTCTGGACACCTACTGTCCAGAAATATTTTGCGGTATGGCGCGCAATATATTTCTGGACACCTACTGTCCAGAAATATTTTGCGGTATGGCGCGCAATATATTTTTGGACACCTAGTATCCAGAAATATTTTGCAGTATGGCGCGCAATATATTTTTGGACACCTAGTGTCCAGAAATATTTTGCAGTATGGCGCGCAATATATTTTTGGACACCTAGTGTCCAGAAATATTTTGCGGTATGGCGCGCAATATATTTTTGGAAACCTAGTGTCCAGAAATATCTTACGGTATGGCGCGCAATATATTTCTGGACACCTACTGTCCAGAAATATTTTGCGGTATGGCGCGCAATATATTTCTGGATACCTACTGTCCAGAAATATTTTGCGGTATGGCGCGCAATATATTTTTGGACACCTAGTGTCCAGAAATATTTTGCGGTATGGCGCGCAATATATTTCTGGACACCTACTGTCCAGAAATATTTTGCGGTATGGGGCGAAATATATTTTTGGACACCTACTGTCCAGAAATATTTTGCGGTATGGCTCGCAATATATTTCTGGACACCTACTGTCCAGAAATATTTTGCGGTATGGCGCGCAATATATTTTTGGACACCTAGTGTCCAGAAATATTTTGCGGTATGGCGCGCAATATATTTCTGGACACCTAGTGTCCAGAAATATTTTGCAGTATGGCGCGCAATATATTTTTGGACACCTAGTGTCCAGAAATAGTTTGCGGTATGGCGCGCAATATATTTCTGGACACCTACTGTCCAGAAATATTTTGCGGTATGGGGCGAAATATATTTTTGGACACCTACTGTCCAGAAATATTTTGCGGTATGGCTCGCAATATATTTCTGGACACCTACTGTCCAGAAATATTTTGCGGTATGGCGCGCAATATATTTTTGGACACCTAGTGTCCAGAAATATTTTGCGGTATGGCGCGCAATATATTTCTGGACACCTAGTGTCCAGAAATATTTTGCAGTATGGCGCGCAATATATTTTTGGACACCTAGTGTCCAGAAATAGTTTGCGGTATGGCGCGCAATATATTTCTGGACACCTACTGTCCAGAAATATTTTGTAGTATGGCGCGCAATATATTTCTGGACACCTACTGTCCAGAAATATTTTGCGGTATGGCGCGCAATATATTTCTGGATACCTACTGTCCAGAAATATTTTGCGGTATGGCGCGCAATATATTTCTGGACACCTACTGTCCAGAAGTATTTTGCGGTATGGCGCGCAATATATTTCTGGACACCTACTGTCCAGAAATATTTTGCGGTATGGCGCGCAATATATTTTTGGACACCTAGTGTCCAGAAATATTTTGCGGTATGGGGCGAAATATATTTTTGGACACCTAGTGTCCAGAAATATTTTGCGGTATGGCCGCAATATATTTTTGGACACCTACTGTCCAGAAATATTTTGCGGTATGGGGCGAAATATATTTTTGGACACCTAGTGTCCAGAAATATTTTGCGGTATGGCGCGCAATATATTTCTGGACACCTACTGTCCAGAAATGGACATATGGCGCGCAATATGTTTTTGAACACCTAGTGTCCAGAAATATTTTGCGGTATGGCGCACAATATATTTCTGGACACCTACTGTCCAGAAATATTTTGCGGTATGGCGCGCAATATATTTCTGGACACCTACTGTCCAGAAATATTTTGCGGTATGGTGCGCAATATATTTCTGGACACCTACTGTCCAGAAATATTTTGCGGTATGGCGCGCAATATATTTCTGGACACCTACTGTCCAGAAATATTTTGCGGTATGGCGCGCAATATATTTCTGGACACCTACTGTCCAGAAATATTTTGCGGTATGGCGCGCAATATGTTTTTGGACACCTAGTGTCCAGAAATATTTTGCAGTATGGCGCGCAATATATTTTTGGACACCTAGTGTCCAGAAATAGTTTGCGGTATGGCGCACAATATATTTCTGGACACCTACTGTCCAGAAATAGTTTGCGGTATGGCGCACAATATATTTCTGGACACCTACTGTCCAGAAATATTTTGCGGTATGGCGCGCAATATATTTCTGGACACCTACTGTCCAGAAATATTTTGCGGTATGGCGCGCAATATGTTTTTGGACACCTAGTGTCCAGAAATATTTTGCGGTATGGCGCGCAATATATTTCTGGACACCTACTGTCCAGAAATATTTTGCGGTATGGCGCGCAATATATTTCTGGACACCTACTGTCCAGAAATATTTTGCGGTATGGCGCGCAATATGTTTTTGGACACCTAGTGTCCAGAAATATTTTGCGGTATGGCGCGCAATATATTTCTGGACACCTACTGTCCAGAAATATTTTGCGGTATGGCGCGCAATATATTTCTGGATACCTACTGTCCAGAAATATTTTGCGGTATGGCGCCCAATATATTTCTGGACACCTACTGTCCAGAAATATTTTGCGGTATGGCGCGCAATATATTTCTGGACACCTACTGTCCAGAAATATTTTGCGGTATGGCGCACAATATATTTCTGGACACCTACTGTCCAGAAATATTTTGCGGTATGGCGCGCAATATATTTCTGGACACCTACTGTCCAGAAATATTTTGCGGTATGGGGCGAAATATATTTTTGGACACCTAGTGTCCAGAAATATTTTGCGGTATGGCACGCAATATATTTCTGGACACCTACTGTCCAGAAATGGACATATGGCGCGCAATATGTTTTTGAACACCTAGTGTCCAGAAATATTTTGCGGTATGGCGCACAATATATTTCTGGACACCTACTGTCCAGAAATATTTTGCGGTATGGCGCGCAATATATTTCTGGACAGAAATATTTTGCGGTATGGCGCGCAATATGTTTTTGGACACCTAGTGTCCAGAAATATTTTGCGGTATGGCGCGCAATATATTTCTGGACACCTACTGTCCAGAAATATTTTGCGGTATGGGGCGAAATATATTTTTGGACACCTAGTGTCCAGAAATATTTTGCGGTATGGCGCGCAATATATTTCTGGACACCTACTGTCCAGAAATATTTTGCGGTATGGCGCGCAATATATTTCTGGACACCTACTGTCCAGAAATATTTTGCGGTATGGCGCGCAATATATTTCTGGACACCTACTGTCCAGAAATATTTTGCGGTATGGCGCGCAATATATTTCTGGACACCTACTGTCCAGAAATATTTTGCGGTATGGCGCGCAATATGTTTTTGGACACCTAGTGTCCAGAAATATTTTGCAGTATGGCGCGCAATATATTTTTGGACACCTACTGTCCAGAAATAGTTTGCGGTATGGCGCGCAATATATTTCCGGACACCTACTGTCCAGAAATATTTTGTAGTATGGCGCGCAATATATTTCTGGACACCTACTGTCCAGAAATATTTTGCGGTATGGCGCGCAATATATTTCTGGATACCTACTGTCCAGAAATATTTTGCGGTATGGCGCCCAATATATTTCTGGACACCTACTGTCCAGAAATATTTTGCGGTATGGCGCGCAATATATTTCTGGACACCTACTGTCCAGAAATATTTTGCGGTATGGCGCGCAATATATTTTTGGACACCTAGTGTCCAGAAATATTTTGCGGTATGGCGCGCAATATTTTTCTGGACACCTACTGTCCAGAAATATTTTGCGGTATGGCGCGCAATATATTTCTGGACACCTACTGTCCAGAAATATCTTGCGGTATGGCGCGCAATATATTTCTGGACACCTAGTGTCCAGAAATATTTTGCGGTATGGCGCGCAATATATTTCTGGACACCTAGTGTCCAGAAATATTTTGCGGTATGGCGCGCAATATATTTCTGGACACCTAGTGTCCAGAAATATTTTGCGGTATGGCGCCCAATATATTTCTGGACACCTACTGTCCAGAAATATTTTGCGGTATGGCGCGCAATATATTTCTGGACACCTACTGTCCAGAAATATTTTGCGGTATGGCGCGCAATATATTTTTGGACACCTAGTGTCCAGAAATATTTTGCGGTATGGCGCGCAATATTTTTCTGGACACCTACTGTCCAGAAATATTTTGCGGTATGGCGCGCAATATATTTCTGGACACCTACTGTCCAGAAATATTTTGCGGTATGGCGCGCAATATATTTCTGGACACCTACTGTCCAGAAATATTTTGCGGTATGGCGCGCAATATATTTCTGGACACCTACTGTCCAGAAATATTTTGCGGTATGGCGCGCAATATATTTCTGGACACCTACCGTCCAGAAATATTTTGCGGTATGGCGCGCAATATATTTCTGGACACCTACTGTCCAGAAATATTTTGCGGTATGGCGCGCAATATATTTCTGGACACCTACCGTCCAGAAATATTTTGCGGTATGGCGCGCAATATATTTCTGGACACCTACTGTCCAGAAATATTTTGCGGTATGGCGCGCAATATATTTTTGGACACCTAGTGTCCAGAAATATTTTGCGGTATGGCGCGCAATATTTTTCTGGACACCTACTGTCCAGAAATATTTTGCGGTATGGCGCGCAATACATTTCTGGACACATACTGTCCAGAAATATTTTGCGGTATGGCGCGCAATATATTTCTGGACACCTAGTGTCCAGAAATATTTTGCGGTATGGCGCGCAATATATTTCTGGACACCTAGTGTCCAGAAATATTTTGCGGTATGGCGCGCAATATATTTCTGGACACCTACTGTCCAGAAATATTTTGCGGTATGGCGCGCAATATATTTCTGGACACCTACCGTCCAGAAATATTTTGCGGTATGGCGCGCAATATATTTCTGGACACCTACTGTCCAGAAATATTTTGCGGTATGGCGCGCAATATATTTTTGGACACCTAGTATCCAGAAATATTTTGCAGTATGGCGCGCAATATATTTTTGGACACCTAGTGTCCAGAAATATTTTGCAGTATGGCGCGCAATATATTTTTGGACACCTAGTGTCCAGAAATATTTTGCGGTATGGCGCGCAATATATTTTTGGAAACCTAGTGTCCAGAAATATCTTACGGTATGGCGCGCAATATATTTCTGGACACCTACTGTCCAGAAATATTTTGCGGTATGGCGCGCAATATATTTTTGGACACCTACTGTCCAGAAATATTTTGCAGTATGGCGCGCAATATATTTTTGGACACCTAGTGTCCTAGTGTCCAGAAATATTTTGCGGTATGGCGCGCAATATATTTCTGGACACCTACTGTCCAGAAATATTTTGCGGTATGGCGCGCAATATATTTTTGGACACCTAGTGTCCAGAAATATTTTGCGGTATGGCGCGCAATATATTTCTGGACACCTACTGTCCAGAAATATTTTGCGGTATGGGGCGAAATATATTTTTGGACACCTACTGTCCAGAAATATTTTGCGGTATGGCTCGCAATATATTTCTGGACACCTACTGTCCAGAAATATTTTGCGGTATGGCGCGCAATATATTTTTGGACACCTAGTGTCCAGAAATATTTTGCGGTATGGCGCGCAATATATTTCTGGACACCTAGTGTCCAGAAATATTTTGCAGTATGGCGCGCAATATATTTTTGGACACCTAGTGTCCAGAAATAGTTTGCGGTATGGCGCGCAATATATTTCTGGACACCTACTGTCCAGAAATATTTTGTAGTATGGCGCGCAATATATTTCTGGACACCTACTGTCCAGAAATATTTTGCGGTATGGCGCGCAATATATTTCTGGATACCTACTGTCCAGAAATATTTTGCGGTATGGCGCGCAATATATTTCTGGACACCTACTGTCCAGAAGTATTTTGCGGTATGGCGCGCAATATATTTCTGGACACCTACTGTCCAGAAATATTTTGCGGTATGGGGCGCAATATATTTCTGGACACCTACTGTCCAGAAATATTTTGCGGTATGGGGCGAAATATATTTTTGGACACCTAGTGTCCAGAAATATTTTGCGGTATGGCCGCAATATATTTTTGGACACCTACTGTCCAGAAATATTTTGCGGTATGGGGCGAAATATATTTTTGGACACCTAGTGTCCAGAAATATTTTGCGGTATGGCGCGCAATATATTTCTGGACACCTACTGTCCAGAAATGGACATATGGCGCGCAATATGTTTTTGAACACCTAGTGTCCAGAAATATTTTGCGGTATGGCGCACAATATATTTCTGGACACCTACTGTCCAGAAATATTTTGCGGTATGGCGCGCAATATATTTCTGGACACCTACTGTCCAGAAATATTTTGCGGTATGGGGCGAAATATATTTTTGGACACCTAGTGTCCAGAAATATTTTGCGGTATGGCGCGCAATATATTTCTGGACACCTACTGTCCAGAAATATTTTGCGGTATGGTGCGCAATATATTTCTGGACACCTACTGTCCAGAAATATTTTGCGGTATGGCGCGCAATATATTTCTGGACACCTACTGTCCAGAAATATTTTGCGGTATGGCGCGCAATATATTTCTGGACACCTACTGTCCAGAAATATTTTGCGGTATGGCGCGCAATATGTTTTTGGACACCTAGTGTCCAGAAATATTTTGCAGTATGGCGCGCAATATATTTTTGGACACCTAGTGTCCAGAAATAGTTTGCGGTATGGCGCACAATATATTTCTGGACACCTACTGTCCAGAAATAGTTTGCGGTATGGCGCACAATATATTTCTGGACACCTACTGTCCAGAAATATTTTGCGGTATGGCGCGCAATATATCTGGACACCTACTGTCCAGAAATATTTTGCGGTATGGCGCGCAATATGTTTTTGGACACCTAGTGTCCAGAAATATTTTGCGGTATGGCGCGCAATATATTTCTGGACACCTACTGTCCAGAAATATTTTGCGGTATGGCGCGCAATATATTTCTGGACACCTACTGTCCAGAAATATTTTGCGGTATGGCGCGCAATATGTTTTTGGACACCTAGTGTCCAGAAATATTTTGCGGTATGGCGCGCAATATATTTCTGGACACCTACTGTCCAGAAATATTTTGCGGTATGGCGCGCAATATATTTCTGGATACCTACTGTCCAGAAATATTTTGCGGTATGGCGCCCAATATATTTCTGGACACCTACTGTCCAGAAATATTTTGCGGTATGGCGCGCAATATATTTCTGGACACCTACTGTCCAGAAATATTTTGCGGTATGGCGCGCAATATATTTCTGGACACCTACTGTCCAGAAATATTTTGCGGTATGGCGCGCAATATATCTGGACACCTACTGTCCAGAAATATTTTGCGGTATGGCGCGCAATATGTTTTTGGACACCTAGTGTCCAGAAATATTTTGCGGTATGGCGCGCAATATATTTCTGGACACCTACTGTCCAGAAATATTTTGCGGTATGGCGCGCAATATATTTCTGGACACCTACTGTCCAGAAATATTTTGCGGTATGGCGCGCAATATATTTCTGGATACCTACTGTCCAGAAATATTTTGCGGTATGGCGCCCAAGCAGCTTATGCTCTGTTCCATCTGAGCGATAAATGTACAAGTAGTGTTCTTAAACAATGCTATTTCGGATTGGTGGAATCCCATATTAGGTACGGCATACTTGCATGGGGAAGAGCTTCGCAGATGCAACAACTTCAAAATCTACAAACAAGACTACAAAAAATTGTACAAAAAGCGAGGTACAATGAAGAGCACAATCGGGGAAATCAAAAAACAAATATGCTGAACATCACACAAATCCATAACCTCGAAGTGATCGCAAGTTTCTATAACGACAACGCATACAGAATCCAGACGCAGCAAACGGTGAACACCAGAAGACGACAACAGCAGCTATACGCAGTACCGAGGTTCTGGAACGAATATGGTCGAAGAACTTTCAACGTAGCAGTCCCAAACATATTAAACAGCATCCCAAGAGAATACCGCAACATCACGAGAACTGAAGCGCTAAAGAAGATCAAGCAAATGTATCTACAATCGTGAAAAAATCACCAAAAAATAAAAACAATTATTATATGTATATCTTTATTTTCAATCATTCATCTTTTTATTTGTAAATTCGCGTCCATTCATTTCAATATATTAAATTACATGCATGTCTTAATTTTAATTTAATAATTCAATCTGTATAATTCTCAACTTGAAATTTTATCTTTTCTTAATTTTTATATAATTAAAGTAGTTTAAGCCTTGAATTCAACAACAAAAATAACAGAAACAAATATTGTATTCAGTCTTCTGCAGACAAGCCCCTTTGGCTTTGCAGATAATGTAACTAAGAAACATTTTTATTGAATAAAAGCAAAATTGAATTGATTGAATTGATTTCTGGACACCTACTGTCCAGAAATATTTTGCGGTATGGCCCGCAATATATTTCTGGACACCTACTGTCCAGAAATATTTTGCGGTATGGCGCGCAATATATTTCTGGACACCTACTGTCCAGAAATATTTTGCGGTATGGCGCGCAATATATTTCTGGACACCTACTGTCCAGAAATGGACATATGGCGCGCAATATGTTTTTGAACACCTAGTGTCCAGAAATATTTTGCGGTATGGCGCACAATATATTTCTGGACACCTACTGTCCAGAAATATTTTGCGGTATGGCGCGCAATATATTTCTGGACACCTACTGTCCAGAAATATTTTGCGGTATGGCGCGCAATATGTTTTTGGACACCTAGTGTCCAGAAATATTTTGCGGTATGGCGCGCAATATATTTCTGGACACCTACTGTCCAGAAATATTTTGCGGTATGGCGCGCAATATATTTCTGGATACCTACTGTCCAGAAATATTTTGCGGTATGGCGCGCAATATATTTTTGGACACCTAGTGTCCAGAAATATTTTGCGGTATGGCGCGCAATATTTTTCTGGACACCTACTGTCCAGAAATATTTTGCGGTATGGCGCGCAATACATTTCTGGACACCTACTGTCCAGAAATATTTTGCGGTATGGCGCGCAATATATTTCTGGACACCTAGTGTCCAGAAATATTTTGCGGTATGGCGCGCAATATATTTCTGGACACCTAGTGTCCAGAAATATTTTGCGGTATGGCGCCCAATATATTTCTGGACACCTACTGTCCAGAAATATTTTGCGGTATGGCGCGCAATATATTTCTGGACACCTACTGTCCAGAAATATTTTGCGGTATGGCGCGCAATATATTTTTGGACACCTAGTGTCCAGAAATATTTTGCGGTATGGCGCGCAATATTTTTCTGGACACCTACTGTCCAGAAATATTTTGCGGTATGGCGCGCAATATATTTCTGGACACCTACTGTCCAGAAATATTTTGCGGTATGGCGCGCAATATATTTCTGGACACCTACTGTCCAGAAATATTTTGCGGTATGGCGCGCAATATATTTCTGGACACCTACTGTCCAGAAATATTTTGCGGTATAGCGCGCAATATATTTCTGGACACCTACTGTCCAGAAATGGACATATGGCGCGCAATATGTTTTTGAACACCTAGTGTCCAGAAATATTTTGCGGTATGGCGCACAATATATTTCTGGACACCTACTGTCCAGAAATATTTTGCGGTATGGCGCGCAATATATTTCTGGACACCTACTGTCCAGAAATATTTTGCGGTATGGCGCGCAATATGTTTTTGGACACCTACTGTCCAGAAATATTTTGCGGTATGGCGCGCAATATATTTCTGGACACCTACTGTCCAGAAATATTTTGCGGTATGGGGCGAAATATATTTTTGGACACCTAGTGTCCAGAAATATTTTGCGGTATGGCGCGCAATATATTTCTGGACACCTACTGTCCAGAAATATTTTGCGGTATGGTGCGCAATATATTTCTGGACACCTACTGTCCAGAAATATTTTGCGGTATGGCGCGCAATATATTTCTGGACACCTACTGTCCAGAAATATTTTGCGGTATGGCGCGCAATATATTTCTGGACACCTACTGTCCAGAAATATTTTGCGGTATGGCGCGCAATATGTTTTTGGACACCTAGTGTCCAGAAATATTTTGCAGTATGGCGCGCAATATATTTTTGGACACCTAGTGTCCAGAAATAGTTTGCGGTATGGCGCACAATATATTTCTGGACACCTACTGTCCAGAAATATTTTGCGGTATGGCGCGCAATATATTTCTGGACACCTACTGTCCAGAAATATTTTGCGGTATGGCGCGCAATATGTTTTTGGACACCTAGTGTCCAGAAATATTTTGCGGTATGGCGCGCAATATATTTCTGGACACCTACTGTCCAGAAATATTTTGCGGTATGGCGCGCAATATATTTCTGGACACCTACTGTCCAGAAATATTTTGCGGTATGGCGCGCAATATGTTTTTGGACACCTAGTGTCCAGAAATATTTTGCGGTATGGCGCGCAATATATTTCTGGACACCTACTGTCCAGAAATATTTTGCGGTATGGCGCGCAATATATTTCTGGATACCTACTGTCCAGAAATATTTTGCGGTATGGCGCCCAATATATTTCTGGACACCTACTGTCCAGAAATATTTTGCGGTATGGCGCGCAATATATTTCTGGACACCTACTGTCCAGAAATATTTTGCGGTATGGCGCACAATATATTTCTGGACACCTACTGTCCAGAAATATTTTGCGGTATGGCGCGCAATATATTTCTGGACACCTACTGTCCAGAAATATTTTGCGGTATGGCGCGCAATATGTTTTTGGACACCTAGTGTCCAGAAATATTTTGCGGTATGGCGCGCAATATATTTCTGGACACCTACTGTCCAGAAATATTTTGCGGTGTGGCGCGCAATATATTTCTGGATACCTACTGTCCAGAAATATTTTGCGGTATGGCGCCCAATATATTTCTGGACACCTACTGTCCAGAAATATTTTGCGGTATGGCGCGCAATATATTTCTGGACACCTACTGTCCAGAAATATTTTGCGGTATGGCGCACAATATATTTCTGGACACCTACTGTCCAGAAATGGACATATGGCGCGCAATATGTTTTTGAACACCTAGTGTCCAGAAATATTTTGCGGTATGGCGCACAATATATTTCTGGACACCTACTGTCCAGAAATATTTTGCGGTATGGCGCGCAATATATTTCTGGACATCTACTGTCCAGAAATATTTTGCGGTATGGCGCGCAATATGTTTTTGGACACCTAGTGTCCAGAAATATTTTGCGGTATGGCGCGCAATATATTTCTGGACACCTACTGTCCAGAAATATTTTGCGGTATGGCGCGCAATATATTTCTGGATACCTACTGTCCAGAAATATTTTGCGGTATGGCGCCCAATATATTTCTGGACACCTACTGTCCAGAAATATTTTGCGGTATGGCGCGCAATATATTTCTGGACACCTACTGTCCAGAAATATTTTGCGGTATGGCGCGCAATATATTTTTGGACACCTAGTGTCCAGAAATATTTTGCGGTATGGCGCGCAATATTTTTCTGGACACCTACTGTCCAGAAATATTTTGCGGTATGGCGCGCAATATATTTCTGGACACCTACTGTCCAGAAATATTTTGCGGTATGGCGCGCAATATATTTCTGGACACCTACTGTCCAGAAATATTTTGCGGTATGGCGCGCAATATATTTCTGGAAACCTACTGTCCAGAAATATTTTGCGGTATGGCGCGCAATATATTTTTGGACACCTAGTGTCCAGAAATATTTTGCGGTATGGCGCGCAATATTTTTCTGGACACCTACTGTCCAGAAATATTTTGCGGTATGGCGCGCAATACATTTCTGGACACCTACTGTCCAGAAATATTTTGCGGTATGGCGCGCAATATATTTCTGGACACCTAGTGTCCAGAAATATTTTGCGGTATGGCGCGCAATATATTTCTGGACACCTAGTGTCCAGAAATATTTTGCGGTATGGCGCCCAATATATTTCTGGACACCTACTGTCCAGAAATATTTTGCGGTATGGCGCGCAATATATTTCTGGACACCTACTGTCCAGAAATATTTTGCGGTATGGCGCGCAATATATTTTTGGACACCTAGTGTCCAGAAATATTTTGCGGTATGGCGCGCAATATTTTTCTGGACACCTACTGTCCAGAAATATTTTGCGGTATGGCGCGCAATATATTTCTGGACACCTACTGTCCAGAAATATTTTGCGGTATGGCGCGCAATATATTTCTGGACACCTACTGTCCAGAAATATTTTGCGGTATGGCGCGCAATATATTTCTGGACACCTACTGTCCAGAAATATTTTGCGGTATGGCGCGCAATATATTTCTGGACACCTACCGTCCAGAAATATTTTGCGGTATGGCGCGCAATATATTTCTGGACACCTACTGTCCAAAAATATTTTGCGGTATGGCGCGCAATATATTTTTGGACACCTAGTGTCCAGAAATATTTTGCGGTATGGCGCGCAATATTTTTCTGGACACCTACTGTCCAGAAATATTTTGCGGTATGGCGCGCAATACATTTCTGGACACCTACTGTCCAGAAATATTTTGCGGTATGGCGCGCAATATATTTCTGGACACCTAGTGTCCAGAAATATTTTGCGGTATGGCGCGCAATATATTTCTGGACACCTAGTGTCCAGAAATATTTTGCGGTATGGCGCGCAATATATTTTTGGACACCTAGTGTCCAGAAATATTTTGCGGTATGGCGCGCAATATATTTTTGGACACCTAGTGTCCAGAAATATTTTGCGGTATGGCGCGCAATATATTTCTTTTTTTTTTTTTTTTTTTTTTTTTATTTTATTTTTTTTTTTATTATTTTATTATTCCATTGTTCACATAGATTGTATCTGCAAAGCCGGAAGGGCTTGTCTGCAGAAGACTGGTTTCGATCATATACATTAAGTTAAGTTAAGTTCAAGCGTTCAATTTTTATATTATTTCAATTTACTTTAACACAATAATTCAATATAAAGAAAAAAAAAACAAAAAAATTACGTTACAGAAATGAAAACAAGTAGATTTTTTACAAACTGGATGTTAAGTACATTTCTTTGGTTTTTCTTAAAATTTCAGTTTTTGTTAGGTTGCGAAATTCTTTTGGAAGTTCGTTAAGCACTGATGGAACTGCAACATTAAGCGTCCTTCTTCCGTACTCGTTCCAATACCTCGGGACTTCATAGACCTGTTGTTGTCTTCTTCTGGTATTTACTGCTTGTTGCGTCAGAGTTCTGTATGCATCGTCGTTGTAGAAGTGAGCAAGGATTTCTAGATTGTAGATCTGTTGAATATTCAGAAGATTTTGAGCTCCAGGGTTGAGTCTGGGGTTGTGCACTAATTTTTGCAGGCGCACATGTGTTCTTTGTAGGGATTGCATTTGCGATGCTTTTCCCCACGCTAATACGCCATATCTCATATGTGATTCAACTAAACCAAAATAGCATTGTCTAAGAACTTCAGGTGTGCAGAAATTTTTAAGATGGAAGAGTGCGTAAGCGGATCGACACAATTTCTGTTTTATTTCTCTTATGTGGTAGCTCCATTTAAAGTTGTAATCAACGGTGAGTCCAAGATACTTGTATGTTGACACATTGTCGATGTATCCGTGGACACCTACTGTCCAGAAATATTTTGCGGTATGGCGCGCAATATATTTCTGGAAACCTACTGTCCAGAAATATTTTGCGGTATGGCGCGCAATATATTTTTGGACACCTAGTGTCCAGAAATATTTTGCGGTATGGCGCGCAATATTTTTCTGGACACCTACTGTCCAGAAATATTTTGCGGTATGGCGCGCAATACATTTCTGGACACCTACTGTCCAGAAATATTTTGCGGTATGGCGCGCAATATTTTTCTGGACACCTACTGTCCAGAAATATTTTGCGGTATGGCGCGCAATACATTTCTGGACACCTACTGTCCAGAAATATTTTGCGTCTATCATTTTCTTTAACGTTACATCCATTCATGTGAAGACATTCTGTGTCATGCATTTTTATCTTGATTTTAGTTTTTGGGATATGCGAGGGACGAATATGCATTACCTTTGTCTTCAGTGCGTTAATAATTAATCCATGGTCGTGACACCAAGCTGTGATTCGATTAAATTCTATTTGCAATAAGCTTGCAGCTTCATTTACGTTCCTATGGCTAATTACAATCGCTGTATCGTCCGCGTATGCGTATCCCGTGCTGTACTTCAGCAATGACATCAGATCATTGGCGTAGATAATAAATAGGAGAGGGCCTAGTTTTGATCCCTGTGGTACACCATATACAACATCTTCATCTTCACTTAAGAATTCGCCAATTTTAACTTTAAATTTTCGGTCTCTTAAGTAGTTTTCAAACCATGATAATATACTGCCCCGAACACCAATCCTTTCTAACTGTCTCAGTAATTGTTTGTGACTTAATGTATCGAAGGCTTTTTTAAAATCAATTAATAGAACCACTGTGCTTTGATTTTTATCCAGGCTTTGGTTAATTTTATTCGCAAAAATTGCCAGCAGATGGTTGATGCTCTTGTTTTTACGAAAACCAAATTGATTTTTATTCAGGATTTTAAATTTTTCCACATATCCGTATAGCCTCGTTGCCAATACTTCCTCCATAACCTTGTCGACAGATGATAAGATAGAAATGGGTCTGTAGTTCACAATTTGGTTCATCTTTCCGCTTTTGTATATTGGCCGAACTATTGATGTTTTCAGAAGGTGCGGAACTGTTGCTTGGTCTAAACTCATATTTATAAGCTTCGTTATCAGAGGCGAAAGGTACTCTGCACTTATTCTTAGATCTATTGGTCTTATCTCGTCTATTCCGGCTGACTTGTTGCACTTTAGCGAATGAAGTATATTCTTAACCTCAGTATCAGTTACATATTGTACATATATAGAGTTTTGTACACTGTTCGAACTGCCACTGAATGTTGTTTTATTGCACTCGTGGACTGTATTACAAATTTCCAATGATAGCGTTTTTGCGAATTTGTTCGGTAGGTCATTCAAATTTTCTTCATGTGCAAAATTCTTTTTTATAATGTCATCTATATTGTTCGATCTCTTTCCAAGTAATGCATTAACAATCTTCCACGTATCCTTTGGGTTGTTTTTACTCTCTTGGAATTTCTGTTTGTAGAAGTTTGATTTTATTCGTTTTATTTTTTTGTTAAGCTCGTTTCTGTATAGTTTATACTCATTGTGATAGTCCGCATTTCGTCTGTTGTTTTTGTACCTTCTGTATAGTCTATCACGTTCTTTGCATTCGCATTTCAGGTCTGCGGTGGCCCAACTGTGTTCAGTGCTTCTTTTCTTACTTGTAACAGTTGACGATGTTACTATATTATTAAGTACTTCCTTGAGGTGCTGATATAATTCATTTACATCTGTGTGTGAATTTAACTCGTCCCAGTTGAAATCTTTTATTTTTTGTGCTACTGCTTGAGTTAGTACGTATCGCTCTTTACTGGATTTGCTTATAACTGCATCAGCTTTGATTCCACAATGCAAGGCATAGTGGTCTGAGATACATACTTCGATCACCGCAGATTTGATTTCAAAATTTTTTGCTCTTATCAAGCAGTGATCAATTAATGTTTTTGTGTTTCTTATTAAATCATCACGAGTGTGAGAGAGTATGCAATTGTTGAGACCTTTTGCAGCTATCATCGACATATATTCGCACACATCTGCATTAGTCTTGTCTTTTAAATTTATGTTTACATCGCCCATAACTATTAAATTCCTTTTTGCTTCGATTACATCAAAATGTTCATTAAGCTCACGAATGAAATGTTTAACATTTAACTTCGGTGGTCTGTATACTGATATTACTGAAGCTTCAAAATTGCCTCGTTTTACATTTAGAGAGACGTTTTCATACATTTTTGTTTTTCGTTCTACTTTTTCATACATTACATTATTTTTTACATATATGGCTATACCTCCTCCTCTGGAATTACTTCTTGTAAAAAATTCACTGCTGTATCCATCAATTCCATACTGATTTTTTTCCCCTTCGGTTATATTAATCTCACACAACATAATAACATCTACTTTTGACAGAAAATCATTCACATACAACATAAATTCATTCCAGTTCGTTCTTAACGATCTGTTATTTTTTATATAGGAAGAGGCTTCATCTTGCGATTTCACAATTTTAAAATTTAAATTTTCTAATTCATTTGTGTTGTTTTCCATTTTTGGTGTGTCAATTTTGTGCATGAGTGTACTTAAGAAATTATAGGAATATTATAGCAGAAAAACATATGATTATGACATTTTGTCAATATCGTTGATCGTTTGGATCTCAATAGTACGGTCTCCTTCTGATTTTTTTGCTAATACCTTATAATTCTTGAACCAAACAAATTTCCAATTATTTGATTTTGCTTTTGTTTTTGTAAGCCAAATTAGTTTTTTGAAGTGAGGTGTTAATTGTTCGTTGATGTATATATTCTGATTCGCGTATGCCGGATTGCATTCTTTACGCGAAGCAGAACATATCTCCCCATATTTCAGCGTTCTCTTTTGTTTTGTTCGTTCTAGGAATGTAATTTTAGTTTGCTTCCTAGTGAAGCTAACCACAATGTTTCTCATCTGTTTGTTTTTTTCTGTCGGGATAAGAATAGAGTTCTTCGACATCGCTCTCTGTAATCGGAGTGTTCAATGTGTTGCCTATTGACTTTAATAAGTCGAAAGCATTTTCAGTGCTTGACATTGGAACATTCTTTATCTCTACATTTTTATCAATTTGTTTTTGTTCTAGACTATTGACCTGAGTCTGTAATCCAGATATTTGGAAGTCCTTGATTTCTATTTGTTTTTTGTATTCTTCAATTTCCTTCTTAAACGTTTGAAGTATTTCATTGTTTTTCGTGAGTGTAACGTTAATTTCCTCATATTTACTAGTTGTAAACTCAACAGCTTTTGCATATTCTTTTAATAGTGCTTTAATTTCATGTAGTTCTCTTTCTACAGCGCTCGTGCCCTTCTGTACATTGTTGGTGACAGTTGCTTTTGGAGATTCTGCTGGCCGTGATCTCTTGGGACTCTTCTTCTGCTGGTAATTTATCTTTCATTCTGCACGGTATACATTTCCAGTTTTTCTTTGCATTTGCAGACATCTTCCGGTATGAACTTTGGGATAGAGAACTACAATCGAAATGCAAATCTCCATTACAGTTCCAGCAGGTCACGAATTCACCGTCAAGCGGTAACGGATCGGATATACTATACGGATATATTTCTGGACACCTACTGTCCAGAAATATTTTGCGGTATGGCGCGCAATATATTTCTGGACACCTACTGTCCAGAAATATTTTGCGGTATGGCGCGCAATATATTTCTGGACACCTACTGTCCAGAAATATTTTGTGGTATGGCGCGCAATATATTTCTGGACACCTACCGTTCAGAAATATTTTGCGGTATGGCGCGCAATATATTTTTGGACACCTAATGTCCAGAAATATTTTGCAGTATGGCGCGCAATATATTTTTGGACACCTAGTTCCAGAAATATTTTGCGGTATGGCGCGCAACATATTTCTGGACACCTACTGTCCAGAAATATTTTGCGGTATGGCGCGCAATATATTTTTGGACACCTAGTGTCCAGAAATATTTTGCGGTATGGCGCGCAATATATTTCTGGACACCTACTGTCCAGAAATATTTTGCGGTATGGCACGCAATATATTTCTGGACACCTACTGTCCAGAAATATTTTTCGGTATGGCGCGCAATATATTTTTGGACACCTAGTGTCCAGAAATATTTTGCAGTATGGCGCGTTATATATTTTTGGACACCTAGTGTCCAGAAATATTTTGCGGTATGGCGCGCAAAATATTTTTGGACACCTAGTGTCCAGAAATATTTTGCGGTATGGCGCGCAATATATTTCTGGACACCTACTGTCCAGAAATATTTTGCGGTATGGCGCGCAATATATTTCTGGACTCCTACTGTCCAGAAATATTTTGCGGTATGGCGCGCAATATATTTTTGGACACCTAGTGTCCAGAAATATTTTGCGGTATGGCGCGCAGTATATTTCTGGACACCTACTGTCCAGAAATATTTTGCGGTATGGCGCGCAATATATTTTTGGACACCTAGTGTCCAGAAATATTTTGTAGTATGGCGCGCAATATATTTTTGGACACCTAGTGTCCAGGAATATTTTGCGGTATGGCGCGCAATATATTTTTGGACACCTAGTGTCCAGAAATATTTTGCGGTATGGCGCGCAATATATTTCTGGACACCTACTGTCCAGAAATATTTTGCGGTATGGCGCGCAATATATTTTTGGACACCTAGTGTCCAGAAATATTTTGCGGTATGGCGCGCAATATACTTCTGGACACCTACTGTCCAGAAATATTTTGCGGTATGGCGCGCAATATATTTCTGGACACCTACCGTCCAGAAATATTTTGCGGTATGGCGCGCAATATATTTCTGGACACCTACTGTCCAGAAATATTTTGCGGTATGGCGCGCAATATATTTTTGGACACCTAGTGTCCAGATATATTTTGCGGTATGGCGCGCAATATATTTTTGGACACCTAGTGTCCAGAAATATTTTGCAGTATGGCGCGCAATATATTTTTGGACACCTAGTGTCCAGAAATATTTTGCGGTATGGCGCGCAATATATTTTTGGACACCTAGTGTCCAGAAATATTTTGCGGTATGGCGCGCAATATATTTCTGGACACCTACTGTCCAGAAATATTTTGCGGTATGGCGCGCAATATATTTCTGGACACCTACCGTCCAGAAATATTTTGCGGTATGGCGCGCAATATATTTTTGGACACCTAGTGTCCAGAAATATTTTGCGGTATGGCGCGCAATATATTTCTGGACACCTAGTGTCCAGAAATATTTTGCGGTATGGCGCGCAATATATTTTTGGACACCTAGTGTCCAGAAATATTTTGCGGTATGGCGCGCAATATATTTCTGGACACCTAGTGTCCAGAAATATTTTGCGGTATGGCGCGCAATATATTTCTGGACACCTACTGTCCAGAAATATTTTGCGGTATGGCACGCAATATATTTCTGGACACCTACTGTCCAGAAATATTTTTCGGTATGGCGCGCAATATATTTTTGGACACCTAGTGTCCAGAAATATTTTGCAGTATGGCGCGTAATATATTTTTGGACACCTTGTGTCCAGAAATATTTTGCGGTATGGCGCGCAAAATATTTTTGGACACCTAGTGTCCAGAAATATTTTGCGGTATGGCGCGCAATATATTTCTGGACACCTACTGTCCAGAAATATTTTGCGGTATGGCGCGCAATATATTTCTGGACTCCTACTGTCCAGAAATATTTTGCGGTATGGCGCGCAATATATTTTTGGACACCTAGTGTCCAGAAATATTTTGCGGTATGGCGCGCAGTATATTTCTGGACACCTACTGTCCAGAAATATTTTGCGGTATGGCGCGCAATATATTTTTGGACACCTAGTGTCCAGAAATATTTTGCGGTATGGCGCGCAATATATTTCTGGGCACCTAGTGTCCAGAAATATTTTGTGGTATGGCGCGCAATATATTTCTGGACACCTACCGTTCAGAAATATTTTGCGGTATGGCGCGCAATATATTTTTGGACACCTAGTGTCCAGAAATATTTTGCAGTATGGCGCGCAATATATTTTTGGACACCTAGTGTCCAGAAATATTTTGCGGTATGGCGCGCAATATATTTCTGGACACCTACTGTCCAGAAATATTTTGCGGTATGGCGCGCAATATATTTTTGGACACCTACTGTCCAGAAATATTTTGCGGTATGGCGCGCAATATATTTCTGGACACCTACTGTCCAGAAATATTTTGCGGTATGGCACGCAATATATTTCTGGACACCTACTGTCCAGAAATATTTTTCGGTATGGCGCGCAATATATTTTTGGACACCTAGTGTCCAGAAATATTTTGCAGTATGGCGCGTAATATATTTTTGGACACCTAGTGTCCAGAAATATTTTGCGGTATGGCGCGCAAAATATTTTTGGACACCTAGTGTCCAGAAATATTTTGCGGTATGGCGCGCAATATATTTCTGGACACCTACTGTCCAGAAATATTTTGCGGTATGGCCGCAATATATTTCTGGACTCCTACTGTCCAGAAATATTTTGCGGTATGGCGCGCAATATATTTTTGGACACCTAGTGTCCAGAAATATTTTGCAGTATGGCGCGCAGTATATTTCTGGACACCTACTGTCCAGAAATATTTTGCGGTATGGCGCGCAATATATTTTTGGACACCTAGTGTCCAGAAATATTTTGCAGTATGGCGCGCAATATATTTTTGGACACCTAGTGTCCAGGAATATTTTGCGGTATGGCGCGCAATATATTTTTGGACACCTAGTGTCCAGAAATATTTTGCGGTATGGCGCGCAATATATTTCTGGACACCTACTGTCCAGAAATATTTTGCGGTATGGTGCGCAATATATTTTTGGACACCTAGTGTCCAGAAATATTTTGCGGTATGGCGCGCAGTATATTTCTGGACACCTACTGTCCAGAAATATTTTGCGGTATGGCGCGCAATATATTTTTGGACACCTAGTGTCCAGAAATATTTTGTAGTATGGCGCGCAATATATTTTTGGACACCTAGTGTCCAGGAATATTTTGCGGTATGGCGCGCAATATATTTTTGGACACCTAGTGTCCAGAAATATTTTGCAGTATGGCGCGCAATATATTTCTGGACACCTACTGTCCAGAAATATTTTGCGGTATGGCGCGCAATATATTTTTGGACACCTAGTGTCCAGAAATATTTTGCGGTATGGCGCGCAATATACTTCTGGACACCTACTGTCCAGAAATATTTTGCGGTATGGCGCGCAATATATTTCTGGACACCTACCGTCCAGAAATATTTTGCGGTATGGCGCGCAATATATTTCTGGACACCTACTGTCCAGAAATATTTTGCGGTATGGCGCGCAATATATTTCTGGACACCTACTGTCCAGAAATATTTTGCGGTATGGCGCGCAATATATTTTTGGACACCTAGTGTCCAGAAATATTTTGCAGTATGGCGCGCAATATATTTTTGGACACCTAGTGTCCAGAAATATTTTGCAGTATGGCGCGCAATATATTTTTGGACACCTAGTGTCCAGAAATATTTTGCGGTATGGCGCGCAATATATTTCTGGACACCTACTGTCCAGAAATATTTTGCGGTATGGCGCGCAATATATTTTTGGACACCTAGTGTCCAGAAATATTTTGCAGTATGGCGCGCAATATATTTTTGGACACCTAGTGTCCAGGAATATTTTGCGGTATGGCGCGCAATATATTTTTGGACACCTAGTGTCCAGAAATATTTTGCGGTATGGCGCGCAATATATTTCTGGACACCTACCGTCCAGAAATATTTTGCGGTATGGCGCGCAATATATTTTTGGACACCTAGTGTCCCATACCGCAATATATTTTTGGACACCTAGTGTCCAGAAATATTTTGCGGTATGGCGCGCAATATATTTTTGGACACCTAGTGTCCAGAAATATTTTGCGGTATGGCGCGCAATATATTTCTGGACACCTACTGTCCAGAAATATTTTGCGGTATGGCGCGCAATATATTTCTGGACACCTACCGTCCAGAAATATTTTGCGGTATGGCGCGCAATATATTTTTGGACACCTAGTGTCCAGAAATATTTTGCGGTATGGCGCGCAATATATTTTTGGACACCTAGTGTCCAGAAATATTTTGCGGTATGGCGCGCAATATACTTCTGGACACCTACCGTCCAGAAATATTTTGCGGTATGGCGCGCAATATATTTCTGGACACCTACTGTCCAGAAATATTTTGCGGTATGGCGCGCAATATATTTCTGGACACCTACTGTCCAGAAATATTTTGCGGTATGGCGCGCAATATATTTCTGGACACCTACTGTCCAGAAATATTTTGCGGTATGGCGCGCAATATATTTCTGGGCACCTAGTGTCCAGAAATATTTTGTGGTATGGCGCGCAATATATTTCTGGACACCTACCGTTCAGAAATATTTTGCGGTATGGCGCGCAATATATTTTTGGACACCTAGTGTCCAGAAATATTTTGCAGTATGGCGCGCAATATATTTTTGGACACCTAGTGTCCAGAAATATTTTGCGGTATGGCGCGCAATATATTTCTGGACACCTACTGTCCAGAAATATTTTGCGGTATGGCGCGCAATATATTTTTGGACACCTACTGTCCAGAAATATTTTGCGGTATGGCGCGCAATATATTTCTGGACACCTACTGTCCAGAAATATTTTGCGGTATGGCACGCAATATATTTCTGGACACCTACTGTCCAGAAATATTTTTCGGTATGGCGCGCAATATATTTTTGGACACCTAGTGTCCAGAAATATTTTGCAGTATGGCGCGTAATATATTTTTGGACACCTAGTGTCCAGAAATATTTTGCGGTATGGCGCGCAAAATATTTTTGGACACCTAGTGTCCAGAAATATTTTGCGGTATGGCGCGCAATATATTTCTGGACACCTACTGTCCAGAAATATTTTGCGGTATGGCGCGCAATATATTTCTGGACTCCTACTGTCCAGAAATATTTTGCGGTATGGCGCGCAATATATTTTTGGACACCTAGTGTCCAGAAATATTTTGCGGTATGGCGCGCAGTATATTTCTGGACACCTACTGTCCAGAAATATTTTGCGGTATGGCGCGCAATATATTTTTGGACACCTAGTGTCCAGAAATATTTTGCAGTATGGCGCGCAATATATTTTTGGACACCTAGTGTCCAGGAATATTTTGCGGTATGGCGCGCAATATATTTTTGGACACCTAGTGTCCAGAAATATTTTGCGGTATGGCGCGCAATATATTTCTGGACACCTACTGTCCAGAAATATTTTGCGGTATGGCGCGCAATATATTTTTGGACACCTAGTGTCCAGAAATATTTTGCGGTATGGCGCGCAATATACTTCTGGACACCTACTGTCCAGAAATATTTTGCGGTATGGTGCGCAATATATTTCTGGACACCTACCGTCCAGAAATATGTTGCGTATGGCGCGCAATATATTTTTGGACACCTACTGTCCAGAAATATTTTGCGGTATGGCGCGCAATATATTTCTGGACACCTACTGTCCAGAAATATTTTGCGGTATGGCGCGCAATATATTTTTGGACACCTAGTGTCCAGAAATATTTTGCAGTATGGCGCGCAATATATTTTTGGACACCTAGTGTCCAGAAATATTTTGCAGTATGGCGCGCAATATATTTTTGGACACCTAGTGTCCAGAAATATTTTGCGGTATGGCGCGCAATATATTTTTGGACACCTAGTGTCCAGAAATATTTTGCGGTATGGCGCGCAATATATTTCTGGACACCTACTGTCCAGAAATATTTTGCGGTATGGCGCGCAATATATTTCTGGACACCTACCGTCCAGAAATATTTTGCGGTATGGCGCGCAATATATTTTTGGACACCTAGTGTCCAGAAATATTTTGCGGTATGGCGCGCAATATATTTTTGGACACCTAGTGTCCAGAAATATTTTGCGGTATGGCGCGCAATATACTTCTGGACACCTACCGTCCAGAAATATTTTGCGGTATGGCGCGCAATATATTTCTGGACACCTACTGTCCAGAAATATTTTGCGGTATGGCGCGCAATATATTTCTGGACACCTACTGTCCAGAAATATTTTGCGGTATGGCGCGCAATATATTTCTGGACACCTACTGTCCAGAAATATTTTGCGGTATGGCGCGCAATATATTTCTGGGCACCCAGTGTCCAGAAATATTTTGCGGTATGGCGCGCAATATATTTCTGGACACCTACCGTCCAGAAATATTTTGCGGTATGGCGCGCAATATATTTCTGGACACCTAGTGTCCAGAAATATTTTGAGGTATGGCGCGCAATATATTTCTGGACACCTACCGTCCAGAAATATTTTGCGGTATGGCGCGCAATATATTTTTGGACACCTAGTGTCCCATACCGCAATATATTTTTGGACACCTAGTGTCCAGAAATATTTTGCAGTATGGCGCGTAATATATTTTTGGACACCTAGTGTCCAGAAATATTTTGCGGTTTGGCGCGCAAAATATTTTTGGACACCTAGTGTCCAGAAATATTTTGCGGTATGGCGCGCAATATATTTCTGGACACCTACTGTCCAGAAATATTTTGCGGTATGGCGCGCAATATATTTCTGGACTCCTACTGTCCAGAAATATTTTGCGGTATGGCGCGCAATATATTTTTGGACACCTAGTGTCCAGAAATATTTTGCGGTATGGCGCGCAGTATATTTCTGGACACCTACTGTCCAGAAATATTTTGCGGTATGGCGCGCAATATATTTTTGGACACCTAGTGTCCAGAAATATTTTGCAGTATGGCGCGCAATATATTTTTGGACACCTAGTGTCCAGAAATATTTTGCGGTATGGCGCGCAATATACTTCTGGACACCTACTGTCCAGAAATATTTTGCGGTATGGTGCGCAATATATTTCTGGACACCTACCGTCCAGAAATATTTTGCGGTATGGCGCGCAATATATTTTTGGACACCTACTGTCCAGAAATATTTTGCGGTATGGCGCGCAATATATTTCTGGACACCTACTGTCCAGAAATATTTTGCGGTATGGCACGCAATATATTTTTGGACACCTAGTGTCCAGAAATATTTTGCAGTATGGCGCGCAATATATTTTTGGACACCTAGTGTCCGGAAATATTTTGCAGTATGGCGCGCAATATATTTTTGGACACCTAGTGTCCAGAAATATTTAGCGGTATGGCGCGCAATATATTTTTGGACACCTAGTGTCCAGAAATATTTTGCGGTATGGCGCGCAATATATTTCTGGACACCTACTGTCCAGAAATATTTTGCGGTATGGCGCGCAATATATTTCTGGACACCTACCGTCCAGAAATATTTTGCGGTATGGCGCGCAATATATTTTTGGACACATAGTGTCCAGAAATATTTTGCGGTATGGCGCGCAATATACTTCTGGACACCTACCGTCCAGAAATATTTTGCGGTATGGCGCGCAATATATTTCTGGACACCTACTGTCCAGAAATATTTTGCGGCATGGCGCGCAATATATTTCTGGACACCTACTGTCCAGAAATATTTTGCGGTATGGCGCGCAATATATTTCTGGACACCTACTGTCCAGAAATATTTTGCGGTATGGCGCGCAATATATTTCTGGGCACCCAGTGTCCAGAAATATTTTGCGGTATGGCGCGCAATATATTTCTGGACACCTACCGTCCAGAAATATTTTGCGGTATGGCGCGCAATATATTTCTGGACACCTAGTGTCCAGAAATATTTTGCGGTATGGCGCGCAATATATTTCTGGACACCTACCGTCCAGAAATATTTTGCGGTATGGCGCGCAATATATTTTTGGACACCTAGTGTCCCATACCGCAATATATTTTTGGACACCTAGTGTCCAGAAATATTTTGCAGTATGGCGCGCAATATATTTTTGGACACCTAGTGTCCAGAAATATTTTGCGGTATGGCGCGCAATATATTTTTGGACACCTAGTGTCCAGAAATATTTTGCGGTATGGCGCGCAATATATTTCTGGACACCTACTGTCCAGAAATATTTTGCGGTATGGCGCGCAATATATTTCTGGGCACCCAGTGTCCAGAAATATTTTGCGGTATGGCGCGCAATATATTTCTGGACACCTACCGTCCAGAAATATTTTGCGGTATGGCGCGCAATATATTTCTGGACACCTAGTGTCCAGAAATATTTTGCGGTATGGCGCGCAATATATTTCTGGACACCTACCGTCCAGAAATATTTTGCGGTATGGCGCGCAATATATTTTTGGACACCTAGTGTCCCATACCGCAATATATTTTTGGACACCTAGTGTCCAGAAATATTTTGCAGTATGGCGCGTAATATATTTTTGGACACCTAGTGTCCAGAAATATTTTGCGGTATGGCGCGCAAAATATTTTTGGACACCTAGTGTCCAGAAATATTTTGCGGTATGGCGCGCAATATATTTCTGGACTCCTACTGTCCAGAAATATTTTGCGGTATGGCGCGCAATATATTTTTGGACACCTAGTGTCCAGAAATATTTTGCGGTATGGCGCGCAGTATATTTCTGGACACCTACTGTCCAGAAATATTTTGCGGTATGGCGCGCAATATATTTTTGGACACCTAGTGTCCAGAAATATTTTGCAGTATGGCGCGCAATATATTTTTGGACACCTAGTGTCCAGAAATATTTTGCAGTATGGCGCGCAATATATTTTTGGACACCTAGTGTCCAGGAATATTTTGCGGTATGGCGCGCAATATATTTTTGGACACCTAGTGTCCAGAAATATTTTGCGGTATGGCGCGCAATATATTTCTGGACACCTACTGTCCAGAAATATTTTGCGGTATGGCGCGCAATATATTTTTGGACACCTAGTGTCCAGAAATATTTTGCGGTATGGCGCGCAATATACTTCTGGACACCTACTGTCCAGAAATATTTTGCGGTATGGTGCGCAATATATTTCTGGACACCTACCGTCCAGAAATATTTTGCGGTATGGCGCGCAATATATTTTTGGACACCTACTGTCCAGAAATATTTTGCGGTATGGCGCGCAATATATTTCTGGACACCTACTGTCCAGAAATATTTTGCGGTATGGCGCGCAATATATTTTTGGACACCTAGTGTCCAGAAATATTTTGCAGTATGGCGCGCAATATATTTTTGGACACCTAGTGTCCAGAAATATTTTGCAGTATGGCGCGCAATATATTTTTGGACACCTAGTGTCCAGAAATATTTTGCGGTATGGCGCGCAATATATTTTTGGACACCTAGTGTCCAGAAATATTTTGCGGTATGGCGCGCAATATATTTCTGGACACCTACTGTCCAGAAATATTTTGCGGTATGGCGCGCAATATATTTTTGGACACCTAGTGTCCAGAAATATTTTGCGGTATGGCGCGCAATATACTTCTGGACACCTACCGTCCAGAAATATTTTGCGGTATGGCGCGCAATATATTTCTGGACACCTACTGTCCAGAAATATTTTGCGGCATGGCGCGCAATATATTTCTGGACACCTACTGTCCAGAAATATTTTGCGGTATGGCGCGCAATATATTTCTGGACACGTACTGTCCAGAAATATTTTGCGGTATGGCGCGCAATATATTTCTGGACACCTACCGTCCAGAAATATTTTGCGGTATGGCGCGCAATATATTTCTGGACACTTAGTGTCCAGAAATATTTTGCGGTATGGCGCGCAATATATTTCTGGACACCTACCGTCCAGAAATATTTTGCGGTATGGCGCGCAATATATTTTTGGACACCTAGTGTCCCATACCGCAATATATTTTTGGACACCTAGTGTCCAGAAATATTTTGCAGTATGGCGCGCAATATATTTTTGGACACCTAGTGTCCAGAAATATTTTGCGGTATGGCGCGCAATATATTTTTGGACACCTAGTGTCCAGAAATATTTTGCGGTATGGCGCGCAATATATTTCTGGACACCTACTGTCCAGAAATATTTTGCGGTATGGCGCGCAATATATTTCTGGACACCTACCGTCCAGAAATATTTTGCGGTATGGCGCGCAATATATTTTTGGACACCTAGTGTCCAGAAATATTTTGCGGTATGGCGCGCAATATACTTCTGGACACCTACCGTCCAGAAATATTTTGCGGTATGGCGCGCAATATATTTCTGGACACCTACTGTCCAGAAATATTTTGCGGTATGGCGCGCAATATATTTCTGGACACCTACTGTCCAGAAATATTTTGCGGTATGGCGCGCAATATATTTCTGGACACCTACTGTCCAGAAATATTTTGCGGTATGGCGCGCAATATATTTCTGGGCACCCAGTGTCCAGAAATATTTTGCGGTATGGCGCGCAATATATTTCTGGACACCTACCGTCCAGAAATATTTTGCGGTATGGCGCGCAATATATTTCTGGACACCTAGTGTCCAGAAATATTTTGCGGTATGGCGCGCAATATATTTCTGGACACCTACCGTCCAGAAATATTTTGCGGTATGGCGCGCAATATATTTTTGGACACCTAGTGTCCCATACCGCAATATATTTTTGGACACCTAGTGTCCAGAAATATTTTGCAGTATGGCGCGTAATATATTTTTGGACACCTAGTGTCCAGAAATATTTTGCGGTATGGCGCGCAAAATATTTTTGGACACCTAGTGTCCAGAAATATTTTGCGGTATGGCGCGCAATATATTTCTGGACACCTACTGTCCAGAAATATTTTGCGGTATGGCGCGCAATATATTTCTGGACTCCTACTGTCCAGAAATATTTTGCGGTATGGCGCGCAATATATTTCTGGGCACCCAGTGTCCAGAAATATTTTGCGGTATGGCGCGCAATATATTTCTGGACACCTACCGTCCAGAAATATTTTGCGGTATGGCGCGCAATATATTTCTGGACACCTAGTGTCCAGAAATATTTTGCGGTATGGCGCGCAATATATTTCTGGACACCTAGTGTCCAGAAATATTTTGCGGTATGGCGCGCAATATATTTTTGGACACCTAGTGTCCCATACCGCAATATATTTTTGGACACCTACTGTCCAGAAATATTTTGCGGTATGGCGCGCAATATATTTCTGGACACCTACTGTCCAGAAATATTTTGCGGTATGGCGCGCAATATATTTCTGGGCACCCAGTGTCCAGAAATATTTTGCGGTATGGCGCGCAATATATTTCTGGACACCTACCGTCCAGAAATATTTTGCGGTATGGCGCGCAATATATTTCTGGACACCTAGTGTCCAGAAATATTTTGCGGTATGGCGCGCAATATATTTCTGGACACCTACCGTCCAGAAATATTTTGCGGTATGGCGCGCAATATATTTTTGGACACCTAGTGTCCCATACCGCAATATATTTTTGGACACCTAGTGTCCAGAAATATTTTGCAGTATGGCGCGTAATATATTTTTGGACACCTAGTGTCCAGAAATATTTTGCGGTATGGCGCGCAAAATATTTTTGGACACCTAGTGTCCAGAAATATTTTGCGGTATGGCGCGCAATATATTTCTGGACACCTAGTGTCCAGAAATATTTTGCGGTATGGCGCGCAATATATTTCTGGACACCTACCGTCCAGAAATATTTTGCGGTATGGCGCGCAATATATTTCTGGACACCTAGTGTCCAGAAATATTTTGCGGTATGGCGCGCAATATATTTCTGGACACCTACCGTCCAGAAATATTTTGCGGTATGGCGCGCAATATATTTTTGGACACCTAGTGTCCCATACCGCAATATATTTTTGGACACCTAGTGTCCAGAAATATTTTGCAGTATGGCGCGTAATATATTTTTGGACACCTAGTGTCCAGAAATATTTTGCGGTATGGCGCGCAAAATATTTTTGGACACCTAGTGTCCAGAAATATTTTGCGGTATGGCGCGCAATATATTTCTGGACACCTACTGTCCAGAAATATTTTGCGGTATGGCGCGCAATATATTTCTGGACTCCTACTGTCCAGAAATATTTTGCGTTATGGCGCGCAATATATTTTTGGACACCTAGTGTCCAGAAATATTTTGCGGTATGGCGCGCAGTATATTTCTGGACACCTACTGTCCAGAAATATTTTGCGGTATGGCGCGCAATATATTTTTGGACACCTAGTGTCCAGAAATATTTTGCATTATGGCGCGCAATATATTTTTGGACACCTAGTGTCCAGGAATATTTTGCGGTATGGCGCGCAATATATTTTTGGACACCTAGTGTCCAGAAATATTTTGCGGTATGGCGCGCAATATACTTCTGGACACCTACTGTCCAGAAATATTTTGCGGTATGGTGCGCAATATATTTCTGGACACCTACCGTCCAGAAATATTTTGCGGTATGGCGCGCAATATATTTCTGGACACCTACTGTCCAGAAATATTTTGCGGTATGGCGCGCAATATATTTTTGGACACCTAGTGTCCAGAAATATTTTGCAGTATGGCGCGCAATATATTTTTGGACACCTAGTGTCCAGAAATATTTTGCAGTATGGCGCGCAATATATTTTTGGACACCTAGTGTCCAGAAATATTTTGCGGTATGGCGCGCAGTATATTTCTGGACACCTACTGTCCAGAAATATTTTGCGGTATGGCGCGCAATATATTTCTGGACACCTACTGTCCAGAAATATTTTGCGGTATGGCGCGCAATATATTTCTGGACACCTACTGTCCAGAAATATTTTGCGGTATGGCGCGCAATATACTTCTGGACACCTACCGTCCAGAAATATGTTGCGGTATGGCGCGCAATATATTTCTGGACACCTAGTGTCCAGAAATATTTTGCGGTATGGCGCGCGATATATTTCTGGACACCTACCGTCCAGAAATATTTTGCGGTATGGCGCGCAATATATTTTTGGACACCTAGTGTCCCATACCGCAATATATTTTTGGACACCTAGTGTCCAGAAATATTTTGCAGTATGTCGCGTAATATATTTTTGGACACCTAGTGTCCAGAAATATTTTGCGGTATGGCGCGCAAAATATTTTTGGACACCCAGTGTCCAGAAATATTTTGCGGTATGGCGCGCAATATATTTCTGGACACCTACTGTCCAGAAATATTTTGCGGTATGGCGCGCAATATATTTCTGGACTCCTACTGTCCAGAAATATTTTGCGGTATGGCGCGCAATATATTTTTGGACACCTAGTGTCCAGAAATATTTTGCGGTATGGCGCGCAGTATATTTCTGGACACCTACTGTCCAGAAATATTTTGCGGTATGGCGCGCAATATATTTCTGGACACCTACTGTCCAGAAATATTTTGCGGTATGGCGCGCAATATATTTCTGGACACCTACTGTCCAGAAATATTTTGTGGTATGGCGCGCAATATACTTCTGGACACCTACTGTCCAGAAATATTTTGCGGTATGGCGCGCAATATATTTCTGGACACCTACTGTCCAGAAATATTTTGCGGTATGGCGCGCAATATATTTCTGGACACATACCGTCCAGAAATATTTTGCGGTACGGCGCGCAATATATTTCTGGACACTAGGTGTCCAAAAATATATTGCGGTATGGGACACTAGGTGTCCAAAAATATATTGCGCGCCATACCGCAAAATACGCGCAATATATTTCTGGACACCTACTGTCCAGAAATATTTTGCGGTATGGCGCGCAATATATTTCTGGACACCTACTGTCCAGAAATATTTTGCGGTATGGCGCGCAATATATTCCTGGACACCTACTGTCCAGAAATATTTTGCGGTATGGCGCGCAATATATTTCTGGACACCTACTGTCCAGAAATATTTTGCGTTATGGCGCGCAATATATTTCTGGACACCTACTGTCCAGAAATATTTTGCGGTATGGCGCGCAATATATTTTTGGACACCTAGTGTCCAGAAATATTTTGCGGTACACCTACTGTCCAGAAATATTTTGCAGTATGGCGCGCAATATATTTTTGGACACCTAGTGTCCAGAAATATTTTGCGGTATGGCGCACAATATATTTTTGGACACCTAGTGTCCAGAAATATTTTGCGGTATGGCGCGCAATATATTTTTGGACACCTAGTGTCCAGAAATATTTTGCGGTATGGCGCGCAATATATTTTTGGACACCTACTGTCCAGAAATATTTTGCGGTATAGCGGGCAATATATTTCTGGACACCTACTGTCCAGAAATATTTTGCGGTATGGCGCGCAATATATTTTTGGACACCTAGTGTCCAGAAAAATTTTGCGGTATGGCGCGCAATATATTTTTGGACACCTAGTGTCCAGAAATATTTTGCGGTATGGCGCGCAATATATTTCTGGACACCTACTGTCCAGAAATATTTTGCGGTATGGCGCGCAATATATTTCTGGACACCTACTGTCCAGAAATATTTTGCGGTATGGCGCGGAATATATTTTTGGACACCTAGTGTCCAGAAATATTTTGCGGTATGGCGCGCAATATATTTCTGGACACCTACTGTCCAGAAATATTTTGCGGTATGGCGCGCAATATATTTTTGGACACCTACTGTCCAGAAATATTTTGCGGTATGGCGCGCAATATATTTCTGGACACCTAGTGTCCAGAAATATTTTGCGGTATGGCGCGCAATATATTTCTGGACACCTACTGTCCAGAAATATTTTGCGGTATGGCGCGCAATATATTTCTGGACACCTACTGTCCAGAAATATTTTGCGGTATGGCGCGCAATGTATTTCTGGACACCTACTGTCCAGAAATATTTTGCGGTATGGCGCGCAATATATTTCTGGACACCTACTGTCCAGAAATATTTTGCGGTATGGCGCGCAATATATTCTGGACACCTACTGTCCAGAAATATTTTGCGGTATGGCGCGCAATATATTTTTGGACACCTACTGTCCAGAAATATTTTGCGGTATGGCGCGCAATATATTTCTGGACACCTACTGTCCAGAAATATTTTGCGGTATGGCGCGCAATATATTTCTGGACACCTACTGTCCAGAAATATTTTGCGGTATGGCGGTATGGCGCGCAATATATTTCTGGACACCTAGTGTCCATGGCGCGCAATATATTTTTGGACACCTAGTGTCCAGAAATATTTTGCGGTATGGCGCGCAATATATTTCTGGACACCTACTGTCCAGAAATATTTTGCGGTATGGCGCGCAATATATTTCTGGACACCTACTGTCCAGAAATATTTTGCGGTATGGCGCGCAATATATTTCTGGACACCTACTGTCCAGAAATATTTTGCGGTATGGCGGTATGGCGCGCAATATATTTCTGGACACCTACTGTCCAGAAATATTTTGCGGTATGGCGCGCAATATATTTCTGGACACCTACTGTCCAGAAATATTTTGCGGTATGGCGCGCAATATATTTTTGGACACCTAGTGTCCAGAAATATTTTGCGGTATGGCGCGCAATATATTTCTGGACACCTACTGTCCAGAAATATTTTGCGGTATGGCGCGGAATATATTTTTGGACACCTAGTGTCCAGAAATATTTTGCGGTATGGCGCGCAATATATTTCTGGACACCTACTGTCCAGAAATATTTTGCGGTATGGCGCGCAATATATTTTTGGACACCTACTGTCCAGAAATATTTTGCGGTATGGCGCGCAATATATTTCTGGACACCTAGTGTCCAGAAATATTTTGCGGTATGGCGCGCAATATATTTCTGGACACCTACTGTCCAGAAATATTTTGCGGTATGGCGCGCAATATATTTCTGGACACCTACTGTCCAGAAATATTTTGCGGTATGGCGCGCAATGTATTTCTGGACACCTACTGTCCAGAAATATTTTGCGGTATGGCGCGCAATATATTTCTGGACACCTACTGTCCAGAAATATTTTGCGGTATGGCGCGCAATATATTCTGGACACCTACTGTCCAGAAATATTTTGCGGTATGGCGCGCAATATATTTTTGGACACCTACTGTCCAGAAATATTTTGCGGTATGGCGCGCAATATATTTCTGGACACCTACTGTCCAGAAATATTTTGCGGTATGGCGCGCAATATATTTCTGGACACCTACTGTCCAGAAATATTTTGCGGTATGGCGGTATGGCGCGCAATATATTTCTGGACACCTAGTGTCCATGGCGCGCAATATATTTTTGGACACCTAGTGTCCAGAAATATTTTGCGGTATGGCGCGCAATATATTTCTGGACACCTACTGTCCAGAAATATTTTGCGGTATGGCATGCGGTATCTCGGTATGGCGCGCAATATATTTCTGGACACCTAGTGTCCAGAAATATTTTGCGGTATGGCGCGCAATATATTTCTGGACACCTACTGTCCAGAAATATTTTGCGTTATGGCGCGCAATATATTTTTGGACACCTACTGTCCAGAAATATTTTGCGGTATGGCGCGCAATATATTTCTGGACACCTACTGTCCAGAAATATTTTGCGGTATGGCGCGCAATATATTTCTGGACACCTACTGTCCAGAAATATTTTGCGGTATGGCGGTATGGCGCGCAATATATTTCTGGACACCTAGTGTCCATGGCGCGCAATATATTTTTGGACACCTAGTGTCCAGAAATATTTTGCGGTATGGCGCGCAATATATTTCTGGACACCTAGTGTCCAGAAATATTTTGCGGTATGGCGCGCAATATATTTCTGGACACCTACTGTCCAGAAATATTTTGCGGTATGGCGCGCAATATATTTTTGGACACCTACTGTCCAGAAATATTTTGCAATATGGCGCGCAATATATTCCTGGACACCTACTGTCCAGAAATATTTTGCGGTATGGCATGCGGTATCTCGGTATGGCGCGCAATATATTTCTGGACACCTACTGTCCAGAAATATTTTGCGGTATGGCGCGCAATATATTTCTGGACACCTACTGTCCAGAAATATTTTGCGGTATGGCGCGCAATATATTTCTGGACACCTACTGTCCAGAAATATTTTGCGGTATGGCGCGCAATATATTTCTGGACACCTACTGTCCAGAAATATTTTGCGGTATGGCGCGCAATATATTTCTGGACACCTACTGTCCACAGTTCTAAAGTAGTTCTTGAAACGTACAGACGTGTTCTTTAAGTGCCTTGGTTAAAAGATAAGTAACATAGTTCAATTTTAAATAAAACAACTAAGGTCTTAAATTAAGTATATTTGTCATAAGCAAGTATATAATTATATACATACGTACACTTATATCTATTTGTTATTGTTTATATAATCCGTACATTTTATAATATCAAAATCGAAAATGGTGAGATGCGGAAACTGCGAGGAAGATATTGTCAGCGAAAGCGACAGTGTAAGGTGCTCCTCTTGTACCAGAAAATTGCATTTTGGCTGTACCACCATCACAGCTAGAACTTACAGGGGGATGTCATCCGATCAGAAAAAGTCCTTGAAATGCCAATATTGTCGTACACGTTCCGCAACCGATCAAATCCTACGAGAAGATAGACCTGATGATAGAAATGCAGAAGTACTCAGCGCAGATGTTAAAAAAGACATCACAGAAATTAAGGAAACGCTGAAGGAATACTTGAGATCTGTGGAGTTTCTATCCAGGGGCTATGATGAGATGAAGGAGACAATAAACAAAAACAATGAACTATTGCATGCACTGACAGGACAGATAAACGAGCTAAAAGCTGAATGCAAAGACAAAGATACAACAATATCAACAATGCAAAAACAAATTAACAGAATGCAACAAGAAATAATCAAAAACAATATCGAGATAACAAATGTCCCATACACAAGAGGTGAACAATTAACAGAAATGGTAACCGAAGTTGCAAAGGCAATTGGTACCGAAATAAATACCACTGATATTGACAATGTATATCGTTTAAACACCAAACAGAACACGAAAGCACCGAAAATAGTGGTATCTTTCACAAATTCGATGTGCAAAGAAAAAATACTGCACTCCGCCAAAGTAGAAGGACCGCTATTAGTAAGGAATGCTAAATTAAAACTGAATATGCACGACATTAGCGAAAGTAAGAAAACCGAAATTTTAAACAGTAAGATTTACATAAACAGCCAGCTTACGGCAGCGAACAAACAACTATTATGGCAAGCGAAAACAAAAGCTAGAACCGCTGCTTGGAAATTTGTGTGGATCCGCGACGGTAAAATTTTGGCACGTAAAGACGAAGGCACAATTGTCTTGCGAATTGCTGATGTAAACAGAATAATATAGTATCGATATCTGTCAAACGTCAAAACATAAAAACAAAGTCATATCGCTATCATGGCTGACACCAATTATACCAATGCAAATGAGTGTGTTCAAATGTCAACTATCGATTATAGGGTACATAATACGTTTTCTGACATAAAAAATAATGACATGGAAAATTTAGAATTTTTATGTGTATACTTAAATATTAGATCATTAAGGAAAAACTGGGATTTGTTTATATGTAACATCAATAAGATAATTCGTTTTGTGAACATAATTATTTTGGTTGAAACACCTACTGTCCAGAAATATTTTGCGGTATGGCGCGCAATATATTTCTGGACACCTACCGAAATATTTTGCGGTATGGCGCGCAATATATTTCTGGACACCTACTTTCCAGAAATATTTTGCGGTATGGCGCGCAATATATTTCTGGACACCTACTGTCCAGAAATATTTTGCGGTATGGCGCGCAATATATTTCTGGACACCTACTGTCCAGAAATATTTTGCGGTATGGCGCGCAATATATTTCTGGACACCTACTTTCCAGAAATATTTTGCGGTATGGCGCGCAATATATTTCTGGACACCTACTGTCCAGAAATATTTTGCGGTATGGCGCGCAATATATTTCTGGACACCTACTGTCCAGAAATATTTTGCGGTATGGCGCGCAATATATTTCTGGACACCTACTGTCCAGAAATATTTTGCGGTATGCCGCGCAATATATTTCTGGACACCTACTGTCCAGAAATATTTTGCGGTATGGCGCGCAATATATTTCTGGACACCTACTGTCCAGAAATATTTTGCGGTATGGCGCGCAATATATTTCTGGACACCTAGTGTCCAGAAATATTTTGCAGTATGGCGCGCAATATATTTCTGGACACCTACTGTTCAGAAATATTTTGCCATATTTTTGGACACCTAGCGTCCAGAAATATTTTGTAGTATGGCGCGCAATATATTTTTGGACACCTACTGTCCAGAAATATTTTGCGGTATGGCGCGCAATATATTTCTGGACACCTACTGTCCAGAAATATTTTGCGGTATGGCGCGCAATATATTTCTGGACACCTAGTGTCCAGAAATATTTTGCGGTATGGCGCGCAATATATTTCTGGACACCTACTGTCCAGAAATATTTTGCGGTATGGCGCGCAATATATTTCCGGACACCTACTGTCCAGAAATATTTTGCGGTATGGCGCGCAATATATTTTTGGACACCTACCGTCCAGAAATATTTTGCGGTATGGCGCGCAATATATTTTTGGACACCTACTGTCCAGAAATATTTTGCGGTATGGCGCGCAATATATTTCTGGACACCTACTGTCCAGAAATATTTTGCGGTATGGCGCGCAATATATTTCTGGACACCTACTGTCCACAAATATTTTGCGGTATGGCGCGCAATATATTTCTGGACACCTACTGTCCAGAAATATTTTTCGGTATGGCGCGCAATATATTTCTGGACACCTAGTGTCCAGAAATATTTTGCGGTATGGCGCGCAATATATTTCTGGACACCAACCGTCCAGAAATATTTTGCGGTATGGCGCGCAATATATTTCTGGACACCTACTGTCCAGAAATATTTTGCGGTATTGCGCGCAATATATTTCTGGACACCTACTGTCCAGAAATATTTTGCGGTATGGCGCGCAATATATTTTTGGACACCTAGTGTCCAGAAATATTTTGCAGTATGGCGCGCAATATATTTTTGGACACCTAGTGTCCAGAAATATTTTGCAGTATGGCGCGCAATATATTTTTGGACACCTAGTGTCCAGAAATATTTTGCAGTATGGCGCGCAATATATTTTTGGACACCTAGTGTCCAGAAATATTTTGCGGTATGGCGCGCAATATATTTTTGGACACCTAGTGTCCAGAAATATTTTGCGGTATGGCGCGCAATATATTTCTGGACACCTACTGTCCAGAAATATTTTGCGGTATGGCGCGCAATATATTTCTGGACACCTACCGTCCAGAAATATTTTGCGGTATGGCGCGCAATATATTTTTGGACACCTACCGTCCAGAAATATTTTGCGGTATGGCGCGCAATATATTTTTGGACACCTAGTGTCCAGAAATATTTTGCGGTATGGCGCGCAATATATTTTTGGACACCTAGTGTCCAGAAATATTTTGCGGTATGGCGCGCAATATACTTCTGGACACCTACCGTCCAGAAATATTTTGCGGTATGGCGCGCAATATATTTCTGGACACCTACTGTCCAGAAATATTTTGCGGTATGGCGCGCAATATATTTCTGGACACCTACTGTCCAGAAATATTTTGCGGTATGGCGCGCAATATATTTCTGGACACCTACTGTCCAGAAATATTTTGCGGTATGGCGCGCAATATATTTCTGGGCACCTAGTGTCCAGAAATATTTTGCGGTATGGCGCGCAATATATTTCTGGACACCTACCGTCCAGAAATATTTTGCGGTATGGCGCGCAATATATTTCTGGACACCTAGTGTCCAGAAATATTTTGCGGTATGGCGCGCAATATATTTCTGGACACCTACCGTCCAGAAATATTTTGCGGTATGGCGCGCAATATATTTTTGGACACCTAGTGTCCCATACCGCAATATATTTTTGGACACCTAGTGTCCAGAAATATTTTGCGGTATGGCGCGCAATATACTTCTGGACACCTACCGTCCAGATATATTTTGCGGTATGGCGCGCAATATATTTTTGGACACCTAGTGTCCAGAAATATTTTGCGGTATGGCGCGCAATATATTTCTGGACACCTAGTGTCCAGAAATATTTTGCGGTATGGCGCGCAATATATTTCTGGACACCTACTGTCCAGAAATATTTTGCGGTATGGCGCGCAATATATTTCTGGACACCTACTGTCCAGAAATATTTTGCGGTATGGCGCGCAATATATTTCTGGACACCTACTGTCCAGAAATATTTTGCGGTATGGCGCGCAATATATTTCTGGACACCTACTGTCCAGAAATATTTTGCGGTATGGCGCGCAATATATTTCTGGACACGTACTGTCCAGAAATATTTTGCGGTATGGCGCGCAATGTATTTCTGGACACCTACTGTCCAGAAATATTTTGCGGTATGGCGCGCAATATATTTCTGGACACCTACTGTCCAGAAATATTTTGCGGTATGGAGCGCAACATATTTCTGGACACCTACTGTCCAGAAATATTTTGCGGTATGGCGCGCAATATATTCTGGACACCTACTGTCCAGAAATATTTTGAGGTATGGCGCGCAATATATTTTTGGACACCTACTGTCCAGAAATATTTTGCGGTATGGCGCGCAATATATTTCTGGACACCTACTGTCCAGAAATATTTTGCGGTATGGCGCGCAATATATTTCTGGACACCTACTGTCCAGAAATATTTTGCGGTATGGCGCGCAATATATTTCTGGACACCTACTGTCCAGAAATATTTTGCGGTATGGCGCGCAATATATTTCTGGACACCTACTGTCCAGAAATATTTTGCGGTATGGCGCGCAATATATTTCTGGACACCTACTGTCCAGAAATATTTTGCGGTATGGCGCGCAATATATTTCTGGACACGTACTGTCCAGAAATATTTTGCGGTATGGCGCGCAATGTATTTCTGGACACCTACTGTCCAGAAATATTTTGCGGTATGGCGCGCAATATATTTCTGGACACCTACTGTCCAGAAATATTTTGCGGTATGGAGCGCAACATATTTCTGGACACCTACTGTCCAGAAATATTTTGCGGTATGGCGCGCAATATATTCTGGACACCTACTGTCCAGAAATATTTTGAGGTATGGCGCGCAATATATTTTTGGACACCTACTGTCCAGAAATATTTTGCGGTATGGCGCGCAATATATTTCTGGACACCTACTGTCCAGAAATATTTTGCGGTATGGCGCGCAATATATTTCTGGACACCTACTGTCCAGAAATATTTTGCGGTATGGCGCGCAATATATTTCTGGACACCTACTGTCCAGAAATATTTTGCGTTATGGCGCGCAATATATTTCTGGACACCTACTGTCCAGAAATATTTTGCGGTATGGCGCGCAATATTTTGCGGTATGGCGCGCAATATATTTCTGGACACCTAGTGTCCCATACCGCAATATATTTTTGGACACCTAGTGTCCAGAAATATATTGCGCGCCGTACCGCAAAATATTTCTGGACGGTATGTGTCCAGAAATATATTGCGCGCCATAACGCAAAATATTTCTGGACAGTAGGTGTCCAGAAATATATTGCGCGCCATACCGCAAAATATTTCTGGACAGTAGGTGTCCAGAAATATATTGCGCGCCATACCGCAAAATATTTCTGGACAGTAGGTGTCCAGAAATATATTGCGCGCCATACCGCAAAATACGCGCAATATATTTCTGGACACCTACTGTCCAGAAATATTTTGCGGTATGGCGCGCAATATATTTCTGGACACCTACTGTCCAGAAATATTTTGCGGTATGGCGCGCAATATATTTCTGGACACGTACTGTCCAGAAATATTTTGCGGTATGGCGCGCAATGTATTTCTGGACACCTACTGTCCAGAAATATTTTGCGGTATGGCGCGCAATATATTTCTGGACACCTACTGTCCAGAAATATTTTGCGGTATGGCGCGCAATATATTTCTGGACACCTACTGTCCAGAAATATTTTGCGGTATGGCGCGCAATATATTTCTGGACACGTACTGTCCAGAAATATTTTGCGGTATGGCGCGCAATGTATTTCTGGACACCTACTGTCCAGAAATATTTTGCGGTATGGCGCGCAATATATTTCTGGACACCTACTGTCCAGAAATATTTTGCGGTATGGCGCGCAATATATTTCTGGACACCTACTGTCCAGAAATATTTTGCGGTATGGCGCGCAATATATTTCTGGACACCTACTGTCCAGAAATATTTTGCGTTATGGCGCGCAATATATTTCTGGACACCTACTGTCCAGAAATATTTTGCGGTATGGCGCGCAATATTTTGCGGTATGGCGCGCAATATATTTCTGGACACCTAGTGTCCCATACCGCAATATATTTTTGGACACCTAGTGTCCAGAAATATATTGCGCGCCGTACCGCAAAATATTTCTGGACGGTATGTGTCCAGAAATATATTGCGCGCCATAACGCAAAATATTTCTGGACAGTAGGTGTCCAGAAATATATTGCGCGCCATACCGCAAAATATTTCTGGACAGTAGGTGTCCAGAAATATATTGCGCGCCATACCGCAAAATATTTCTGGACAGTAGGTGTCCAGAAATATATTGCGCGCCATACCGCAAAATACGCGCAATATATTTCTGGACACCTACTGTCCAGAAATATTTTGCGGTATGGCGCGCAATATATTTCTGGACACCTACTGTCCAGAAATATTTTGCGGTATGGCGCGCAATATATTTCTGGACACGTACTGTCCAGAAATATTTTGCGGTATGGCGCGCAATGTATTTCTGGACACCTACTGTCCAGAAATATTTTGCGGTATGGCGCGCAATATATTTCTGGACACCTACTGTCCAGAAATATTTTGCGGTATGGCGCGCAATATATTTCTGGACACCTACTGTCCAGAAATATTTTGCGGTATTGCGCGCAATATATTCTGGACACCTACTGTCCAGAAATATTTTGCGGTATGGCGCGCAATATATTTTTGGACACCTACTGTCCAGAAATATTTTGCGGTATGGCGCGCAATATATTTCTGGACACCTACTGTCCAGAAATATTTTGCGGTATGGCGCGCAATATATTTCTGGACACCTACTGTCCAGAAATATTTTGCGGTATGGCGCGCAATATATTTCTGGACACCTACTGTCCAGAAATATTTTGCGGTATGGCGCGCAATATATTTCTGGACACCTACTGTCCAGAAATATTTTGCGTTATGGCGCGCAATATATTTCTGGACACCTACTGTCCAGAAATATTTTGCGGTATGGCGCGCAATATTTTGCGGTATGGCGCGCAATATATTTCTGGACACCTACTGTCCAGAAATATTTTGCGGTATGGCGCGCAATATATTTTTGGACACCTAGTGTCCAGAAATATTTTGCGGTATGGCGCGCAATATATTTCTGGACACCTAGTGTCCAGAAATATTTTGCGGTATGGCGAGCAATATATTTCTGGACACCTACTGTCCAGAAATGTTTTGCGGTATGGCGCGCAATATATTTCTGGACACCTACCGTCCAGAAATATTTTGCTGTATGGCGCGCAATATATTTTTGGACACCTAGTGTCCAGAAATATTTTGCGGTATGGCGCGCAATATATTTTTGGACACCTACTGTCCAGAAATATTTTGCGGTATGGCGGGCAATATATTTCTGGACACCTACTGTCCAGAAATATTTTGCGGTATGGCGCGCAATATATTTTTGGACACCTAGTGTCCAGAAAAATTTTGCGGTATGGCGCGCAATATATTTTTGGACACCTAGTGTCCAGAAATATTTTGCGGTATGGCGCGCAATATATTTCTGGACACCTACTGTCCAGAAATATTTTGCGGTATGGCGCGCAATATATTTCTGGACACCTACTGTCCAGAAATATTTTGCGGTATGGCGCGGAATATATTTTTGGACACCTAGTGTCCAGAAATATTTTGCGGTATGGCGCGCAATATATTTCTGGACACCTACTGTCCAGAAATATTTTGCGGTATGGCGCGCAATATATTTTTGGACACCTACTGTCCAGAAATATTGTGCGGTATGGCGCGCCATACACCTAGTGTCCAGAAATATTTTGCGGTATGGCGCGCAATATATTTCTGGACACCTACTGTCCAGAAATATTTTGCGGTATATCGCGCAATATATTCTGGACACCTACTGTCCAGAAATATTTTGCGGTATGGCGCGCAATATATTTTTGGACACCTACTGTCCAGAAATATTTTGCGGTATGGCGCGCAATGTATTTCTGGACACCTACTGTCCAGAAATATTTTGCGGTATGGCGCGCAATATATTTCTGGACACCTACTGTCCAGAAATATTTTGCGGTATGGCGGTATGGCGCGCAATATATTTCTGGACACCTAGTGTCCATGGCGCGCAATATATTTTTGGTATGGCGCGCAATATATTTCTGGACACCTACTGTCCAGAAATATTTTGCGGTATGGCGCGCAATATATTTCTGGACACCTACTGTCCAGAAATATTTTGCGGTATGGCGCGCAATATATTTCTGGACACCTACTTTCCAGAAATATTTTGCGGTATGGCGCGCAATATATTTCTGGACACCTACTGTCCAGAAATATTTTGCGGTATGGCGCGCAATATATTTCTGGACACCTACTGTCCAGAAATATTTTGCGGTATGGCGCGCAATATATTTCTGGACACCTACTGTCCAGAAATATTTTGCGGTATGGCGCGCAATATATTTCTGGACACCTACTGTCCAGAAATATTTTGCGGTATGGCGCGCAATATATTTCTGGACACCTACTGTCCAGAAATATTTTGCGGTATGGCGCGCAATATATTTCCGGACACCTACTGTCCAGAAATATTTTGCGGTATGGCGCGCAATATATTTTTGGACACCTACCGTCCAGAAATATTTTGCGGTATGGCGCGCAATATATTTTTGGACACCTAGTGTCAAGAAATATTTTGCGGTATGGCGCGCAATATATTTCTGGACACCTACCGAAATATTTTGCGGTATGGCGCGCAATATATTTCTGGACACCTACTGTCCAGAAATATTTTGCGGTATGGCGCGCAATATATTTCTGGACACCTACTGTCCAGAAATATTTTGCGGTATGGCGCGCAATATATTTCCGGACACCTACTGTCCAGAAATATTTTGCGGTATGGCGCGCAATATATTTTTGGACACCTACCGTCCAGAAATATTTTGCGGTATGGCGCGCAATATATTTTTGGACACCTAGTGTCAAGAAATATTTTGCGGTATGGCGCGCAATATATTTCTGGACACCTACTGTCCAGAAATATTTTGCGGTATGGAGCGCAATATATTTTTGGACACCTACTGTCCAGAAATATTTTGCGGTATGGCGGGCAATATATTTCTGGACACCTACTGTCCAGAAATATTTTGCGGTATGGCGCGCAATATATTTTTGGACACCTAGTGTCCAGAAAAATTTTGCGGTATGGCGCGCAATATATTTTTGGACACCTAGTGTCCAGAAATATTTTGCGGTATGGCGCGCAATATATTTCTGGACACCTAGTGTCCAGAAATATTTTGCGGTATGGCGCGGAATATATTTTTGGACACCTAGTGTCCAGAAATATTTTGCGGTATGGCGCGCAATATATTTCTGGACACCTAGTGTCCAGAAATATTTTGCGGTATGGCGCGCAATATATTTTTGGACACCTACTGTCCAGAAATATTTTGCGGTATGGCGCGCAATATATTTCTGGACACCTAGTGTCCAGAAATATTTTGCGGTATGGCGCGCAATATATTTCTGGACACCTACTGTCCAGAAATATTTTGCGGTATGGCGCGCAATATATTTCTGGACACCTACTGTCCAGAAATATTTTGCGGTATGGCGCGCAATGTATTTCTGGACACCTACTGTCCAGAAATATTTTGCGGTATGGCGCGCAATATATTTCTGGACACCTACTGTCCAGAAATATTTTGCGGTATATCGCGCAATATATTCTGGACACCTACTGTCCAGAAATATTTTGCGGTATGGCGCGCAATATATTTTTGGACACCTACTGTCCAGAAATATTTTGCGGTATGGCGCGCAATGTATTTCTGGACACCTACTGTCCAGAAATATTTTGCGGTATGGCGCGCAATATATTTCTGGACACCTAGTGTCCATGGCGCGCAATATATTTTTGGTATGGCGCGCAATATATTTCTGGACACCTACTGTCCAGAAATATTTTGCGGTATGGCGCGCAATATATTTCTGGACACCTACTGTCCAGAAATATTTTGCGGTATGGCGCGCAATATATTTCTGGACACCTACTTTCCAGAAATATTTTGCGGTATGGCGCGCAATATATTTCTGGACACCTACTGTCCAGAAATATTTTGCGGTATGGCGCGCAATATATTTCTGGACACCTACTGTCCAGAAATATTTTGCGGTATGGCGGGCAATATATTTCTGGACACCTACTGTCCAGAAATATTTTGCGGTATGGCGCGCAATATATTTTTGGACACCTAGTGTCCAGAAAAATTTTGCGGTATGGCGCGCAATATATTTTTGGACACCTAGTGTCCAGAAATATTTTGCGGTATGGCGCGCAATATATTTCTGGACACCTAGTGTCCAGAAATATTTTGCGGTATGGCGCGGAATATATTTTTGGACACCTAGTGTCCAGAAATATTTTGCGGTATGGCGCGCAATATATTTCTGGACACCTAGTGTCCAGAAATATTTTGCGGTATGGCGCGCAATATATTTTTGGACACCTACTGTCCAGAAATATTTTGCGGTATGGCGCGCAATATATTTCTGGACACCTAGTGTCCAGAAATATTTTGCGGTATGGCGCGCAATATATTTCTGGACACCTACTGTCCAGAAATATTTTGCGGTATGGCGCGCAATATATTTCTGGACACCTACTGTCCAGAAATATTTTGCGGTATGGCGCGCAATGTATTTCTGGACACCTACTGTCCAGAAATATTTTGCGGTATGGCGCGCAATATATTTCTGGACACCTACTGTCCAGAAATATTTTGCGGTATGGCGCGCAATATATTTTTGGACACCTACTGTCCAGAAATATTTTGCGGTATGGCGCGCAATATATTTCTGGACACCTAGTGTCCAGAAATATTTTGCGGTATGGCGCGCAATATATTTCTGGACACCTACTGTCCAGAAATATTTTGCGGTATGGCGCGCAATATATTTCTGGACACCTACTTTCCAGAAATATTTTGCGGTATGGCGCGCAATATATTTCTGGACACCTACTGTCCAGAAATATTTTGCGGTATGGCGCGCAATATATTTCTGGACACCTACTGTCCAGAAATATTTTGCGGTATGGCGCGCAATATATTTCCGGACACCTACTGTCCAGAAATATTTTGCGGTATGGCGCGCAATATATTTTTGGACACCTACCGTCCAGAAATATTTTGCGGTATATCGCGCAATATATTCTGGACACCTACTGTCCAGAAATATTTTGCGGTATGGCGCGCAATGTATTTCTGGACACCTACTGTCCAGAAATATTTTGCGGTATGGCGCGCAATATATTTCTGGACACCTACTGTCCAGAAATATTTTGCGGTATGGCGGTATGGCGCGCAATATATTTCTGGACACCTAGTGTCCATGGCGCGCAATATATTTTTGGTATGGCGCGCAATATATTTCTGGACACCTACTGTCCAGAAATATTTTGCGGTATGGAGCGCAATATATTTTTGGACACCTACTGTCCAGAAATATTTTGCGGTATGGCGGGCAATATATTTCTGGACACCTACTGTCCAGAAATATTTTGCGGTATGGCGCGCAATATATTTTTGGACACCTAGTGTCCAGAAAAATTTTGCGGTATGGCGCGCAATATATTTTTGGACACCTAGTGTCCAGAAATATTTTGCGGTATGGCGCGCAATATATTTCTGGACACCTAGTGTCCAGAAATATTTTGCGGTATGGCGCGGAATATATTTTTGGACACCTAGTGTCCAGAAATATTTTGCGGTATGGCGCGCAATATATTTCTGGACACCTAGTGTCCAGAAATATTTTGCGGTATGGCGCGCAATATATTTTTGGACACCTACTGTCCAGAAATATTTTGCGGTATGGCGCGCAATATATTTCTGGACACCTAGTGTCCAGAAATATTTTGCGGTATGGCGCGCAATATATTTCTGGACACCTACTGTCCAGAAATATTTTGCGGTATGGCGCGCAATATATTTCTGGACACCTACTGTCCAGAAATATTTTGCGGTATGGCGCGCAATGTATTTCTGGACACCTACTGTCCAGAAATATTTTGCGGTATGGCGCGCAATATATTTCTGGACACCTACTGTCCAGAAATATTTTGCGGTATGGCGCGCAATATATTTTTGGACACCTACTGTCCAGAAATATTTTGCGGTATGGCGCGCAATATATTTCTGGACACCTAGTGTCCATGGCGCGCAATATATTTTTGGTATGGCGCGCAATATATTTCTGGACACCTACTGTCCAGAAATATTTTGCGGTATGGCGCGCAATATATTTCTGGACACCTACTTTCCAGAAATATTTTGCGGTATGGCGCGCAATATATTTCTGGACACCTACTGTCCAGAAATATTTTGCGGTATGGCGCGCAATATATTTCTGGACACCTACTGTCCAGAAATATTTTGCGGTATGGCGCGCAATATATTTCCGGACACCTACTGTCCAGAAATATTTTGCGGTATGGCGCGCAATATATTTTTGGACACCTACCGTCCAGAAATATTTTGCGGTATATCGCGCAATATATTCTGGACACCTACTGTCCAGAAATATTTTGCGGTATGGCGCGCAATGTATTTCTGGACACCTACTGTCCAGAAATATTTTGCGGTATGGCGCGCAATATATTTCTGGACACCTACTGTCCAGAAATATTTTGCGGTATGGCGGTATGGCGCGCAATATATTTCTGGACACCTAGTGTCCATGGCGCGCAATATATTTTTGGTATGGCGCGCAATATATTTCTGGACACCTACTGTCCAGAAATATTTTGCGGTATGGCGCGCAATATATTTCTGGACACCTACTTTCCAGAAATATTTTGCGGTATGGCGCGCAATATATTTCTGGACACCTACTGTCCAGAAATATTTTGCGGTATGGCGCGCAATATATTTCTGGACACCTACTGTCCAGAAATATTTTGCGGTATGGCGCGCAATATATTTCTGGACACCTACTGTCCAGAAATATTTTGCGGTATGGCGCGCAATATATTTCTGGACACCTACTGTCCAGAAATATTTTGCGGTATGGCGCGCAATATATTTCCGGACACCTACTGTCCAGAAATATTTTGCGGTATGGCGCGCAATATATTTTTGGACACCTACCGTCCAGAAATATTTTGCGGTATGGCGCGCAATATATTTTTGGACACCTAGTGTCAAGAAATATTTTGCGGTATGGCGCGCAATATATTTCTGGACACCTACTGTCCAGAAATATTTTGCGGTATGGCGCGCAATATATTTTTGGACACCTACTGTCCAGAAATATTTTGCGGTATGGCGGGCAATATATTTCTGGACACCTACTGTCCAGAAATATTTTGCGGTATGGCGCGCAATATATTTTTGGACACCTAGTGTCCAGAAAAATTTTGCGGTATGGCGCGCAATATATTTTTGGACACCTAGTGTCCAGAAATATTTTGCGGTATGGCGCGCAATATATTTCTGGACACCTACTGTCCAGAAATATTTTGCGGTATGGCGCGGAATATATTTTTGGACACCTAGTGTCCAGAAATATTTTGCGGTATGGCGCGCAATATATTTTTGGACACCTACTGTCCAGAAATATTTTGCGGTATGGCGCGCAATATATTTCTGGACACCTAGTGTCCAGAAATATTTTGCGGTATGGCGCGCAATATATTTCTGGACACCTACTGTCCAGAAATATTTTGCGGTATGGCGCGCAATATATTTCTGGACACCTACTGTCCAGAAATATTTTGCGGTATGGCGCGCAATGTATTTCTGGACACCTACTGTCCAGAAATATTTTGCGGTATGGCGCGCAATATATTTCTGGACACCTACTGTCCAGAAATATTTTGCGGTATATCGCGCAATATATTCTGGACACCTACTGTCCAGAAATATTTTGCGGTATGGCGCGCAATATATTTTTGGACACCTACTGTCCAGAAATATTTTGCGGTATGGCGCGCAATGTATTTCTGGACACCTACTGTCCAGAAATATTTTGCGGTATGGCGCGCAATATATTTCTGGACACCTAGTGTCCATGGCGCGCAATATATTTTTGGTATGGCACGCAATATATTTCTGGACACCTACTGTCCAGAAATATTTTGCGGTATGGCGCGCAATATATTTCTGGACACCTACTGTCCAGAAATATTTTGCGGTATGGCGCGCAATATATTTCTGGACACCTACTTTCCAGAAATATTTTGCGGTATGGCGCGCAATATATTTCTGGACACCTACTGTCCAGAAATATTTTGCGGTATGGCGCGCAATATATTTCTGGACACCTACTGTCCAGAAATATTTTGCGGTATGGCGCGCAATATATTTCCGGACACCTACTGTCCAGAAATATTTTGCGGTATGGCGCGCAATATATTTCTGGACACCTACTGTCCAGAAATATTTTGCGGTATGGCGGTATGGCGCGCAATATATTTCTGGACACCTAGTGTCCATGGCGCGCAATATATTTTTGGTATGGCGCGCAATATATTTCTGGACACCTACTGTCCAGAAATATTTTGCGGTATGGCGCGCAATATATTTCTGGACACCTACTTTCCAGAAATATTTTGCGGTATGGCGCGCAATATATTTCTGGACACCTACTGTCCAGAAATATTTTGCGGTATGGCGCGCAATATATTTCTGGACACCTACTGTCCAGAAATATTTTGCGGTATGGCGCGCAATATATTTCTGGACACCTACTGTCCAGAAATATTTTGCGGTATGGCGCGCAATATATTTCTGGACACCTACTGTCCAGAAATATTTTGCGGTATGGCGCGCAATATATTTCCGGACACCTACTGTCCAGAAATATTTTGCGGTATGGCGCGCAATATATTTTTGGACACCTACCGTCCAGAAATATTTTGCGGTATGGCGCGCAATATATTTTTGGACACCTAGTGTCAAGAAATATTTTGCGGTATGGCGCGCAATATATTTCTGGACACCTACTGTCCAGAAATATTTTGCGGTATGGCGCGCAATGTATTTCTGGACACCTACTGTCCAGAAATATTTTGCGGTATGGCGCGCAATATATTTCTGGACACCTACTGTCCAGAAATATTTTGCGGTATATCGCGCAATATATTCTGGACACCTACTGTCCAGAAATATTTTGCGGTATGGCGCGCAATATATTTTTGGACACCTACTGTCCAGAAATATTTTGCGGTATGGCGCGCAATGTATTTCTGGACACCTACTGTCCAGAAATATTTTGCGGTATGGCGCGCAATATATTTCTGGACACCTAGTGTCCATGGCGCGCAATATATTTTTGGTATGGCGCGCAATATATTTCTGGACACCTACTGTCCAGAAATATTTTGCGGTATGGCGCGCAATATATTTCTGGACACCTACTGTCCAGAAATATTTTGCGGTATGGCGCGCAATATATTTCTGGACACCTACTTTCCAGAAATATTTTGCGGTATGGCGCGCAATATATTTCTGGACACCTACTGTCCAGAAATATTTTGCGGTATGGCGCGCAATATATTTCTGGACACCTACTGTCCAGAAATATTTTGCGGTATGGCGCGCAATATATTTCTGGACACCTACTGTCCAGAAATATTTTGCGGTATGGCGCGCAATATATTTCCGGACACCTACTGTCCAGAAATATTTTGCGGTATGGCGCGCAATATATTTTTGGACACCTACCGTCCAGAAATATTTTGCGGTATATCGCGCAATATATTCTGGACACCTACTGTCCAGAAATATTTTGCGGTATGGCGCGCAATGTATTTCTGGACACCTACTGTCCAGAAATATTTTGCGGTATGGCGGTATGGCGCGCAATATATTTCTGGACACCTAGTGTCCATGGCGCGCAATATATTTTTGGTATGGCGCGCAATATATTTCTGGACACCTACTGTCCAGAAATATTTTGCGGTATGGCGCGCAATATATTTCTGGACACCTACTTTCCAGAAATATTTTGCGGTATGGCGCGCAATATATTTCTGGACACCTACTGTCCAGAAATATTTTGCGGTATGGCGCGCAATATATTTCTGGACACCTACTGTCCAGAAATATTTTGCGGTATGGCGCGCAATATATTTCCGGACACCTACTGTCCAGAAATATTTTGCGGTATGGCGCGCAATATATTTTTGGACACCTACCGTCCAGAAATATTTTGCGGTATATCGCGCAATATATTCTGGACACCTACTGTCCAGAAATATTTTGCGGTATGGCGCGCAATGTATTTCTGGACACCTACTGTCCAGAAATATTTTGCGGTATGGCGCGCAATATATTTCTGGACACCTACTGTCCAGAAATATTTTGCGGTATGGCGGTATGGCGCGCAATATATTTCTGGACACCTAGTGTCCATGGCGCGCAATATATTTTTGGTATGGCGCGCAATATATTTCTGGACACCTACTGTCCAGAAATATTTTGCGGTATGGCGCGCAATATATTTCTGGACACCTACTTTCCAGAAATATTTTGCGGTATGGCGCGCAATATATTTCTGGACACCTACTGTCCAGAAATATTTTGCGGTATGGCGCGCAATATATTTCTGGACACCTACTGTCCAGAAATATTTTGCGGTATGGCGCGCAATATATTTCTGGACACCTACTGTCCAGAAATATTTTGCGGTATGGCGCGCAATATATTTCTGGACACCTACTGTCCAGAAATATTTTGCGGTATGGCGCGCAATATATTTCTGGACACCTACTTTCCAGAAATATTTTGCGGTATGGCGCGCAATATATTTCTGGACACCTACTGTCCAGAAATATTTTGCGGTATGGCGCGCAATATATTTCTGGACACCTACTGTCCAGAAATATTTTGCGGTATGGCGCGCAATATATTTCTGGACACCTACTGTCCAGAAATATTTTGCGGTATGGCGCGCAATATATTTCTGGACACCTACTGTCCAGAAATATTTTGCGGTATGGCGCGCAATATATTTCTGGACACCTACTGTCCAGAAATATTTTGCGGTATGGCGCGCAATATATTTCTGGACACCTACTGTCCAGAAATATTTTGCGGTATGGCGCGCAATATATTTCCGGACACCTACTGTCCAGAAATATTTTGCGGTATGGCGCGCAATATATTTTTGGACACCTACCGTCCAGAAATATTTTGCGGTATGGCGCGCAATATATTTTTGGACACCTAGTGTCAAGAAATATTTTGCGGTATGGCGCGCAATATATTTCTGGACACCTACCGAAATATTTTGCGGTATGGCGCGCAATATATTTCTGGACACCTACTTTCCAGAAATAATTTGCGGTATGGCGCGCAATATATTTCTGGACACCTACTGTTCAGAAATATTTTGCCATATTTTTGGACACCTAGTGTCCAGAAATATTTTGTAGTATGGCGCGCAATATATTCTTGGACACCTACTGTCCAGAAATATTTTGCGGTATGGCGCGCAATATATTTCTGGACACCTACTGTCCAGAAATATTTTGCGGTATGGCGCGCAATATATTTCTGGACACCTACTGTCCAGAAATATTTTGCGGTATGGCGCGCAATATATTTCCGGACACCTACTGTCCAGAAATATTTTGCGGTATGGCGCGCAATATATTTTTGGACACCTACCGTCCAGAAATATTTTGCGGTATGGCGCGCAATATATTTTTGGACACCTAGTGTCAAGAAATATTTTGCGGTATGGCGCGCAATATATTTCTGGACACCTACTGTCCAGAAATATTTTGCGGTATATTTTGCGGTATTTTTATTTCTGGACACCTACTGTCCAGAAATATTTTGCGGTATGGCGCGCAATATATTTCTGGACACCTACTGTCCAGAAATATTTTGCGGTATGGTGCGCAATATATTTCTGGACACCTACTGTCCAGAAATATTTTGCGGTATGGCGCGCAATATTTTTTTGGACACCTACCGTCCAGAAATATTTTGCGGTATGGCGCGCAATATATTTCTGGACACCTACTGTCCAGAAATATTTTGCGGTATGGCGCGCAATATATTTCTGGACACCTACTGTCCAGAAATATTTTGCGGTATGGCGCGCAATATATTTTTGGACACCTACCGTCCAGAAATATTTTGCGGTATGGCGCGCAATATATTTTTGGACACCTGCTGTCCAGAAATATTTTGCGGTATGGCGCGCAATATATTTCTGGACACCTACTGTCCAGAAATATTTTGCGGTATGGCGCGCAATATATTTTTGGACACCTAGTGTCCAGAAATATTTTGCGGTATGGCGCGCAATATATTTCTGGACACCTACTGTCCAGAAATATTTTGCGGTATGGCGCGCAATATATTTCTGGACACCTACCGTCCAGAAATATTTTGCGGTATGGCGCGCAATATATTTTTGGACACCTAGTGTTCAGAAATATTTTGCGGAATGGCGCGCAATATATTTCTGGACACCTACCGTCCAGAAATATTTTGCGGTATGGCGCGCAATATATTTCTGGACACCTACTGTCCAGAAATATTTTGCGGTATGGCGCGCAATATATTTCTGGACACCTACCGTCCAGAAATATTTTGCGGTATGGCGCGCAATATATTTCTGGACACCTGCCGTCCAGAAATATTTTGCGGTATGGCGCGCAATATATTTTTGGACACCTAGTGTCCAGAAATATTTTGCGGTATGGCGCGCAATATATTTCTGGACACCTACTGTCCAGAAATATTTTGCGGTGTGGCGCGCAATATATTTTTGGACACCTAGTGTCCAGAAATATTTTGCGGTATGGCGCGCAATATATTTCTGGACACCTACTGTCCAGAAATATTTTGCGGTATGGCGCGCAATATATTTCTGGACACCTACCGTCCAGAAATATTTTGCGGTATGGCGCGCAATATATTTCTGGACACCTGCCGTCCAGAAATATTTTGCGGTATGGCGCGCAATATATTTCTGGACACCTGCCGTCCAGAAATATTTTGCGGTATGGCGCGCAATATATTTTTGGACACCTAGTGTCCAGAAATATTTTGCGGTATGGCGCGCAATATATTTCTGGACACCTACTGTCCAGAAATATTTTGCGGTGTGGCGCGCAATATATTTTTGGACACCTAGTGTCCAGAAATATTTTGCGGTATGGCGCGCAATATATTTCTGGACACCTACTGTCCAGAAATATTTTGCGGTATGGCGCGCAATATATTTCTGGACACCTGCCGTCCAGAAATATTTTGCGGTATGGCGCGCAATATATTTTTGGACACCTAGTGTCCAGAAATATTTTGCGGTATGGCGCGCAATATATTTCTGGACACCTACTGTCCAGAAATATTTTGCGGTGTGGCGCGCAATATATTTTTGGACACCTAGTGTCCAGAAATATTTTGCGGTATGGCGCGCAATATATTTCTGGACACCTACTGTCCAGAAATATTTTGCGGTATGGCGCGCAATATATTTCTGGACACCTACCGTCCAGAAATATTTTGCGGTATGGCGCGCAATATATTTCTGGACACCTGCCGTCCAGAAATATTTTGCGGTATGGCGCGCAATATATTTTTGGACACCTAGTGTCCAGAAATATTTTGCGGTATGGCGCGCAATATATTTCTGGACACCTACTGTCCAGAAATATTTTGCGGTGTGGCGCGCAATATATTTTTGGACACCTAGTGTCCAGAAATATTTTGCGGAATGGCGCGCAATATATTTCTGGACACCTACCGTCCAGAAATATTTTGCGGTATGGCGCGCAATATATTTCTGGACACCTACTGTCCAGAAATGTTTTGCGGTATGGCGCGCAATATATTTCTGGACACCTACTGTCCAGAAATATTTTGCGGTATGGCGCGCAATATATTTCTGGACACCTACTTTCCAGAAAGATTTTGCGGTATGGCGCGCAATATATTTCTGGACACCTACTGTCCAGAAATATTTTGCGGTATGGCGCGCAATATATTTCTGGACACCTACTGTCCAGAAATATTTTGCGGTATGGCGCGCAATATATTTCTGGACACCTACTGTCCAGAAATATTTTGCGGTATGGCGCGCAATATATTTCTGGACACCTACTGTCCAGAAATATTTTGCGGTATGGCGCGCAATATATTTTTGGACACCTAGTGTCCAGAAATATTTTGCGGTATGGCGCGCAATATATTTCTGGACACCTACTGTCCAGAAATATTTTGCGGTGTGGCGCGCAATATATTTTTGGACACCTAGTGTCCAGAAATATTTTGCGGAATGGCGCGCAATATATTTCTGGACACCTACCGTCCAGAAATATTTTGCGGTATGGCGCGCAATATATTTCTGGACACCTACTGTCCAGAAATATTTTGCGGTATGGCGCGCAATATATTTCTGGACACCTACCGTCCAGAAATATTTTGCGGTACGGCGCGCAATATATTTCTGGACACCTACCGTTCCTACACGTTCCGCAACCGATCAAATCCTACGAGAAGATAGACCTGATGATAGAAATGCAGAAGTACTCAGCGCAGATGTTAAAAAAGACATCACAGAAATTAAGGAAACGCTGAAGGAATACTTGAGATCTGTGGAGTTTCTATCCAGGGGCTATGATGAGATGAAGGAGACAATAAACAAAAACAATGAACTATTGCATGCACTGACAGGACAGATAAACGAGCTAAAAGCTGAATGCAAAGACAAAGATACAACAATATCAACAATGCAAAAACAAATTAACAGAATGCAACAAGAAATAATCAAAAACAATATCGAGATAACAAATGTCCCATACACAAGAGGTGAACAATTAACAGAAATGGTAACCGAAGTTGCAAAGGCAATTGGTACCGAAATAAATACCACTGATATTGACAATGTATATCGTTTAAACACCAAACAGAACACGAAAGCACCGAAAATAGTGGTATCTTTCACAAATTCGATGTGCAAAGAAAAAATACTGCACTCCGCCAAAGTAGAAGGACCGCTATTAGTAAGGAATGCTAAATTAAAACTGAATATGCACGACATTAGCGAAAGTAAGAAAACCGAAATTTTAAACAGTAAGATTTACATAAACAGCCAGCTTACGGCAGCGAACAAACAACTATTATGGCAAGCGAAAACAAAAGCTAGAACCGCTGCTTGGAAATTTGTGTGGATCCGCGACGGTAAAATTTTGGCACGTAAAGACGAAGGCACAATTGTCTTGCGAATTGCTGATGTAAACAGAATAATATAGTATCGATATCTGTCAAACGTCAAAACATAAAAACAAAGTCATATCGCTATCATGGCTGACACCAATTATACCAATGCAAATGAGTGTGTTCAAATGTCAACTATCGATTATAGGGTACATAATACGTTTTCTGACATAAAAAATAATGACATGGAAAATTTAGAATTTTTATGTGTATACTTAAATATTAGATCATTAAGGAAAAACTGGGATTTGTTTATATGTAACATCAATAAGATAATTCGTTTTGTGAACATAATTATTTTGGTTGAAACACCTACTGTCCAGAAATATTTTGCGGTATGGCGCGCAATATATTTCTGGACACCTACCGAAATATTTTGCGGTATGGCGCGCAATATATTTCTGGACACCTACTTTCCAGAAATATTTTGCGGTATGGCGCGCAATATATTTCTGGACACCTACTGTCCAGAAATATTTTGCGGTATGGCGCGCAATATATTTCTGGACACCTACTGTCCAGAAATATTTTGCGGTATGGCGCGCAATATATTTCTGGACACCTACTGTCCAGAAATATTTTGCGGTATGGCGCGCAATATATTTCTGGACACCTACTTTCCAGAAATATTTTGCGGTATGGCGCGCAATATATTTCTGGACACCTACTGTCCAGAAATATTTTGCGGTATGGCGCGCAATATATTTCTGGACACCTACTGTCCAGAAATATTTTGCGGTATGGCGCGCAATATATTTCTGGACACCTACTGTCCAGAAATATTTTGCGGTATGGCGCGCAATATATTTCCGGACACCTACTGTCCAGAAATATTTTGCGGTATGGCGCGCAATATATTTTTGGACACCTACCGTCCAGAAATATTTTGCGGTATGGCGCGCAATATATTTTTGGACCCTAGTGTCAAGAAATATTTTGCGGTATGGCGCGCAATATATTTCTGGACACCTACCGAAATATTTTGCGGTATGGCGCGCAATATATTTCTGGACACCTACTTTCCAGAAATAATTTGCGGTATGGCGCGCAATATATTTCTGGACACCTACTGTTCAGAAATATTTTGCCATATTTTTGGACACCTAGTGTCCAGAAATATTTTGTAGTATGGCGCGCAATATATTCTTGGACACCTACTGTCCAGAAATATTTTGCGGTATGGCGCGCAATATATTTCTGGACACCTACTGTCCAGAAATATTTTGCGGTATGGCGCGCAATATATTTCTGGACACCTACTGTCCAGAAATATTTTGCGGTATGGCGCGCAATATATTTCCGGACACCTACTGTCCAGAAATATTTTGCGGTATGGCGCGCAATATATTTTTGGACACCTACCGTCCAGAAATATTTTGCGGTATGGCGCGCAATATATTTTTGGACACCTAGTGTCAAGAAATATTTTGCGGTATGGCGCGCAATATATTTCTGGACACCTACTGTCCAGAAATATTTTGCGGTATATTTTGCGGTATTTTTATTTCTGGACACCTACTGTCCAGAAATATTTTGCGGTATGGCGCGCAATATATTTCTGGACACCTACTGTCCAGAAATATTTTGCGGTATGGTGCGCAATATATTTCTGGACACCTACTGTCCAGAAATATTTTGCGGTATGGCGCGCAATATTTTTTTGGACACCTACCGTCCAGAAATATTTTGCGGTATGGCGCGCAATATATTTCTGGACAACTCCTGTCCAGAAATATTTTGCGGTATGGCGCGCAATATATTTCTGGACACTACTGTCCAGAAATATTTTGCGGGTATGGCGCGCATATATTTTTGGACACCTACCGTCCAGAAATATTTTGCGGTATGGCGCGCAATATATTTTTGGACACCTGCTGTCCAGAAATATTTTGCGGTATGGCGCGCAATATATTTCTGGACACCTACTGTCCAGAAATATTTTGCGGTATGGCGAGCAATATATTTTTGGACACCTAGTGTCCAGAAATATTTTGCGGTATGGCGCGCAATATATTTCTGGACACCTACTGTCCAGAAATATTTTGCGGTATGGCGCGCAATATATTTTTGGACACCTAGTGTCCAGAAATATTTTGCGGTATGGCGCGCAATATATTTTTGGACACCAAGTGTCCAGAAATATTTTGCGGTATGGCGCGCAATATATTTCTGGACACCTACTGTCCAGAAATATTTTGCGGTATGGCGCGCAATATATTTCTGGACACCTACTGTCCAGAAATATTTTGCGGTGTGGCGCGCAATATATTTTTGGACACCTAGTGTCCAGAAATATTTTGCGGAATGGCGCGCAATATATTTCTGGACACCTACCGTCCAGAAATATTTTGCGGTATGGCGCGCAATATATTTTGGACACCTAGTGTCCAGAAATATTTGCGGTATGGCGCGCAATATATTTCTGGACACCTACTGTCCAGAATATTTTTGCGGTATGGCGCGCAATATATTTCTGGACACCTACTGTCCAGAATATTTTGCGGTATGGCGCGCACTATATTTTTGGACACCTAGTGTCCAGAAATATTTTGCGGAATGGCGCGCAATATATTTCTGGACACCTACTGTCCAGAAATATTTTGCGGTATGGCGCGCAATATATTTCTGGACACCTACTGTCCAGAAATATTTTGCGGTATGGCGCGCAATATATTTTTGGACACCTAGTGTCCAGAAATATTTTGCGGTATGGCGCGCAATATATTTCTGGACACCTACTGTCCAGAAATATTTTGCGGTGTGGCGCGCAATATATTTTTGGACACCTAGTGTCCAGAAATATTTTGCGGAATGGCGCGCAATATATTTCTGGACACCTACCGTCCAGAAATATTTTGCGGTATGGCGCGCAATATATTTCTGGACACCTACTGTCCAGAAATATTTTGCGGTATGGCGCGCAATATATTTCTGGACACCTACCGTCCAGAAATATTTTGCGGTACGGCGCGCAATATATTTCTGGACACCTACCGTCCAGAAATATTTTGCGGTATGGCGCGCAATATATTTTTGGACACCTAGTGTCCAGAAATATTTTGCGGTATGGCGCGCAATATATTTCTGGACACCTACTGTCCAGAAATATTTTGCGGTATGGCGCGCAATATATTTCTGGACACCTACTGTCCAGAAATATTTTGCGGTATGGCGCGCAATATATTTCTGGACACCTACTGTCCAGAAATATTTTGCGGTATGGCGCGCAATATATTTCTGGACACCTACTGTCCAGAAATATTTTGCGGTATGGCGCGCAATATATTTTTGGACACCTAGTGTCCAGAAATATTTTGCGGTATGGCGCGCAATATATTTCTGGACACCTACTGTCCAGAAATATTTTGCGGTGTGGCGCGCAATATATTTTTGGACACCTAGTGTCCAGAAATATTTTGCGGAATGGCGCGCAATATATTTCTGGACACCTACCGTCCAGAAATATTTTGCGGTATGGCGCGCAATATATTTCTGGACACCTACTGTCCAGAAATATTTTGCGGTATGGCGCGCAATATATTTCTGGACACCTACCGTCCAGAAATATTTTGCGGTACGGCGCGCAATATATTTCTGGACACCTACCGTCCAGAAATATTTTGCGGTATGGCGCGCAATATATTTTTGGACACCTAGTGTCCAGAAATATTTTGCGGTATGGCGCGCAATATATTTCTGGACACCTACCGTCCAGAAATATTTTGCGGTATGGCGCGCAATATATTTTTGGACACCTAGTGTCCAGAAATATTTTGCGGTATGGCGCGCAATATATTTCTGGACACCTACTGTCCAGAAATATTTTGCGGTGTGGCGCGCAATATATTTTTGGACACCTAGTGTCCAGAAATATTTTGCGGAATGGCGCGCAATATATTTCTGGACACCTACCGTCCAGAAATATTTTGCGGTATGGCGCGCAATATATTTCTGGACACCTACTGTCCAGAAATATTTTGCGGTATGGCGCGCAATATATTTCTGGACACCTACTGTCCAGAAATATTTTGCGGTATGGCGCGCAATATATTTCTGGACACCTACTGTCCAGAAATATTTTGCGGTATGGCGCGCAATATATTTCTGGACACCTACTTTCCAGAAAGATTTTGCGGTATGGCGCGCAATATATTTCTGGACACCTACTGTCCAGAAATATTTTGCGGTATGGCGCGCAATATATTTTTGGACACCTAGTGTCCAGAAATATATTTCTGGACACCTACTGTCCAGAAATATTTTGCGGTGTGGCGCGCAATATATTTCTGGACACCTACTGTCCAGAAATATTTTGCGGTATGGCGCGCAATATATTTCTGGACACCTACTGTCCAGAAATATTTTGCGGTACGGCGCGCAATATATTTCTGGACACCTACCGTCCAGAAATATTTTGCGGTATGGCGCGCAATATATTTTTGGACACCTAGTGTCCAGAAATATTTTGCGGAATGGCGCGCAATATATTTCTGGACACCTACCGTCCAGAAATATTTTGCGGTATGGCGCGCAATATATTTCTGGACACCTACTGTCCAGAAATATTTTGCGGTATGGCGCGCAATATATTTCTGGACACCTACTGTCCAGAAATATTTTGCGGTATGGCGCGCAATATATTTCTGGACACCTACTGTCCAGAAATATTTTGCGGTATGGCGCGCAATATATTTCTGGACACCTACTTTCCAGAAAGATTTTGCGGTATGGCGCGCAATATATTTCTGGACACCTACTGTCCAGAAATATTTTGCGGTATGGCGCGCAATATATTTCTGGACACCTACTGTCCAGAAATATTTTGCGGTATGGCGCGCAATATATTTCTGGACACCTACTGTCCAGAAATATTTTGCGGTATGGCGCGCAATATATTTTTGGACACCTAGTGTCCAGAAATATTTTGCGGTATGGCGCGCAATATATTTCTGGACACCTACTGTCCAGAAATATTTTGCGGTGTGGCGCGCAATATATTTTTGGACACCTAGTGTCCAGAAATATTTTGCGGAATGGCGCGCAATATATTTCTGGACACCTACCGTCCAGAAATATTTTGCGGTATGGCGCGCAATATATTTCTGGACACCTACTGTCCAGAAATATTTTGCGGTATGGCGCGCAATATATTTCTGGACACCTACCGTCCAGAAATATTTTGCGGTACGGCGCGCAATATATTTCTGGACACCTACCGTCCAGAAATATTTTGCGGTATGGCGCGCAATATATTTTTGGACACCTAGTGTCCAGAAATATTTTGCGGAATGGCGCGCAATATATTTCTGGACACCTACCGTCCAGAAATATTTTGCGGTATGGCGCGCAATATATTTCTGGACACCTACTGTCCAGAAATATTTTGCGGTATGGCGCGCAATATATTTCTGGACACCTACCGTCCAGAAATATTTTGCGGTACGGCGCGCAATATATTTCTGGACACCTACCGTCCAGAAATATTTTGCGGTATGGCGCGCAATATATTTTTGGACACCTAGTGTCCAGAAATATTTTGCGGTATGGCGCGCAATATATTTCTGGACACCTACTGTCCAGAAATATTTTGCGGTGTGGCGCGCAATATATTTTTGGACACCTAGTGTCCAGAAATATTTTGCGGAATGGCGCGCAATATATTTCTGGACACCTACCGTCCAGAAATATTTTGCGGAATGGCGCGCAATATATTTCTGGACACCTACCGTCCAGAAATATTTTGCGGTATGGCGCGCAATATATTTCTGGACACCTACTGTCCAGAAATATTTTGCGGTATGGCGCGCAATATATTTCTGGACACCTACTGTCCAGAAATATTTTGCGGTATGGCGCGCAATATATTTCTGGACACCTACTTTCCAGAAAGATTTTGCGGTATGGCGCGCAATATATTTCTGGACACCTACTGTCCAGAAATATTTTGCGGTATGGCGCGCAATATATTTCTGGACACCTACTGTCCAGAAATATTTTGCGGTATGGCGCGCAATATATTTCTGGACACCTACTGTCCAGAAATATTTTGCGGTATGGCGCGCAATATATTTCTGGACACCTACTGTCCAGAAATATTTTGCGGTATGGCGCGCAATATATTTCCGGACACCTACCGAAATATTTTGCGGTATGGCGCGCAATATATTTCTGGACACCTACTGTCCAGAAATATTTTGCGGTATGGCGCGCTATATATTTCTGGACACCTACTGTCCAGAAATATTTTGCAGTATGGCGCGCAATATATTTCTGGACACCTACTGTCCAGAAATATTTTGCGGTATGGCGCGCAATATATTTCTGGACACCTACTGTCCAGAAATATTTTGCGGTATGGCGCGCAATATATTTCTGGACACCTACTGTCCAGAAATATTTTGCGGTATGGCGCGCAATATATTTCTGGACACCTACTGTCCAGAAATATTTTGCGGTATGGCGCGCAATATATTTTTGGACACCTAGTGTCCAGAAATATTTTGCGGTATGGCGCGCAATATATTTCTGGACACCTACTGTCCAGAAATATTTTGCGGTGTGGCGCGCAATATATTTTTGGACACCTAGTGTCCAGAAATATTTTGCGGAATGGCGCGCAATATATTTCTGGACACCTACCGTCCAGAAATATTTTGCGGTACGGCGCGCAATATATTTCTGGACACCTACCGTCCAGAAATATTTTGCGGTATGGCGCGCAATATATTTTTGGACACCTAGTGTCCAGAAATATTTTGCGGAATGGCGCGCAATATATTTCTGGACACCTACCGTCCAGAAATATTTTGCGGTATGGCGCGCAATATATTTCTGGACACCTACTGTCCAGAAATATTTTGCGGTATGGCGCGCAATATATTTCTGGACACCTACCGTCCAGAAATATTTTGCGGTACGGCGCGCAATATATTTCTGGACACCTACCGTCCAGAAATATTTTGCGGTATGGCGCGCAATATATTTTTGGACACCTAGTGTCCAGAAATATTTTGCGGTATGGCGCGCAATATATTTCTGGACACCTACTGTCCAGAAATATTTTGCGGTATGGCGCGCAATATATTTCTGGACACCTACTGTCCAGAAATATTTTGCGGTATGACGCGCAATATATTTCCGGACACCTACCGAAATATTTTGCGGTATGGCGCGCTATATATTTCTGGACACCTACTGTCCAGAAATATTTTGCAGTATGGCGCGCAATATATTTCTGGACACCTACTGTCCAGAAATATTTTGCGGTATGGCGCGCAATATATTTCTGGACACCTACTGTCCAGAAATATTTTGCGGTATGGCGCGCAATATATTTCTGGACACCTACTGTCCAGAAATATTTTGCGGTATGGCGCGCAATATATTTTTGGACACCTAGTGTCCAGAAATATTTTGCGGTATGGCGCGCAATATATTTCTGGACACCTACTGTCCAGAAATATTTTGCGGTGTGGCGCGCAATATATTTTTGGACACCTAGTGTCCAGAAATATTTTGCGGAATGGCGCGCAATATATTTCTGGACACCTACCGTCCAGAAATATTTTGCGGTATGGCGCGCAATATATTTCTGGACACCTACTGTCCAGAAATATTTTGCGGTATGGCGCGCAATATATTTCTGGACACCTACCGTCCAGAAATATTTTGCGGTACGGCGCGCAATATATTTCTGGACACCTACCGTCCAGAAATATTTTGCGGTATGGCGCGCAATATATTTTTGGACACCTAGTGTCCAGAAATATTTTGCGGTATGGCGCGCAATATATTTCTGGACACCTACTGTCCAGAAATATTTTGCGGTGTGGCGCGCAATATATTTTTGGACACCTAGTGTCCAGAAATATTTTGCGGAATGGCGCGCAATATATTTCTGGACACCTACCGTCCAGAAATATTTTGCGGTATGGCGCGCAATATATTTCTGGACACCTACTGTCCAGAAATATTTTGCGGTATGGCGCGCAATATATTTCTGGACACCTACTGTCCAGAAATATTTTGCGGTATGGCGAGCAATATATTTCTGGACACCTACTGTCCAGAAATATTTTGCGGTATGGCGCGCAATATATTTCTGGACACCTACTGTCCAGAAATATTTTGCGGTATGGCGCGCAATATATTTCTGGACACCTACTGTCCAGAAATATTTTGCGGTATGGCGCGCAATATATTTTTGGACACCTAGTGTCCAGAAATATATTTCTGGACACCTACTGTCCAGAAATATTTTGCGGTGTGGCGCGCAATATATTTCTGGACACCTACTGTCCAGAAATATTTTGCGGTATGGCGCGCAATATATTTCTGGACACCTACCGTCCAGAAATATTTTGCGGTACGGCGCGCAATATATTTCTGGACACCTACCGTCCAGAAATATTTTGCGGTATGGCGCGCAATATATTTTTGGACACCTAGTGTTCAGAAATATTTTGCGGAATGGCGCGCAATATATTTCTGGACACCTACCGTCCAGAAATATTTTGCGGTATGGCGCGCAATATATTTCTGGACACCTACTGTCCAGAAATATTTTGCGGTATGGCGCGCAATATATTTCTGGACACCTACTGTCCAGAAATATTTTGCGGTATGGCGCGCAATATATTTCTGGACACCTACTTTCCAGAAAGATTTTGCGGTATGGCGCGCAATATATTTCTGGACACCTACTGTCCAGAAATATTTTGCGGTATGGCGCGCAATATATTTCTGGACACCTACTGTCCAGAAATATTTTGCGGTATGGCGCGCAATATATTTCTGGACACCTACTGTCCAGAAATATTTTGCGGTATGGCGCGCAATATATTTTTGGACACCTAGTGTCCAGAAATATTTTGCGGTATGGCGCGCAATATATTTCTGGACACCTACTGTCCAGAAATATTTTGCGGTGTGGCGCGCAATATATTTTTGGACGCCTAGTGTCCAGAAATATTTTGCGGAATGGCGCGCAATATATTTCTGGACACCTACCGTCCAGAAATATTTTGCGGTATGGCGCGCAATATATTTCTGGACACCTACTGTCCAGAAATATTTTGCGGTATGGCGCGCAATATATTTCTGGACACCTACCGTCCAGAAATATTTTGCGGTACGGCGCGCAATATATTTCTGGACACCTACCGTCCAGAAATATTTTGCGGTATTGCGCGCAATATATTTTTGGACACCTAGTGTCCAGAAATATTTTGCGGAATGGCGCGCAATATATTTCTGGACACCTACCGTCCAGAAATATTTTGCGGTATGGCGCGCAATATATTTCTGGACACCTACTGTCCAGAAATATTTTGCGGTATGGCGCGCAATATATTTCTGGACACCTACCGTCCAGAAATATTTTGCGGTACGGCGCGCAATATATTTCTGGACACCTACCGTCCAGAAATATTTTGCGGTATGGCGCGCAATATATTTCTGGACACCTACTGTCCAGAAATATTTTGCGGTATGGCGCGCAATATATTTCTGGACACCTACTGTCCAGAAATATTTTGCGGTATGGCGCGCAATATATTTCTGGACACCTACTGTCCAGAAATATTTTGCGGTATGGCGCGCAATATATTTCTGGACACCTACTTTCCAGAAAGATTTTACGGTATGGCGCGCAATATATTTCTGGACACCTACTGTCCAGAAATATTTTGCGGTATGGCGCGCAATATATTTCTGGACACCTACTGTCCAGAAATATTTTGCGGTATGGCGCGCAATATATTTCTGGACACCTACTGTCCAGAAATATTTTGCGGTATGGCGCGCAATATATTTCTGGACACCTACTGTCCAGAAATATTTTGCGGTATGGCGCGCAATATATTTCCGGACACCTACCGAAATATTTTGCGGTATGGCGCGCAATATATTTCTGGACACCTACTGTCCAGAAATATTTTGCGGTATGGCGCGCTATATATTTCTGGACACCTACTGTCCAGAAATATTTTGCAGTATGGCGCGCAATATATTTCTGGACACCTACTGTTCAGAAATATTTTGCCATATTTTTGGACACCTAGCGTCCAGAAATATTTTGTAGTATGGCGCGCAATATATTTTTGGACACCTACTGTCCAGAAATATTTTGCGGTATGGCGCGCAATATATTTCTGGACACCTACTGTTCAGAAATATTTTGCCATATTTTTGGACACCTAGCGTCCAGAAATATTTTGTAGTATGGCGCGCAATATATTTTTGGACACCTACTGTCCAGAAATATTTTGCGGTATGGCGCGCAATATATTTCTGGACACCTACTGTCCAGAAATATTTTGCGGTATGGCGCGCAATATATTTCTGGACACCTACCGTCCAGAAATATTTTGCGGTATGGCGCGCAATATATTTCTGGACACCTACTGTCCAGAAATATTTTGCGGTATGGCGCGCAATATATTTCTGGGCACCTAGTGTCCAGAAATATTTTGCAGTATGGCGCGCAATATATTTCTGGACACCTACTGTTCAGAAATATTTTGCCATATTTTTGGACACCTAGCGTCCAGAAATATTTTGTAGTATGGCGCGCAATATATTTTTGGACACCTACCGTCCAGAAATATTTTGCGGTATGGCGCGCAATATATTTCTGGACACCTACTGTCCAGAAATATTTTGCGGTATTGTGCGCAATATATTTCTGGACACCTACTGTCCAGAAATATTTTGCGGTATGGCGCGCAATATATTTCTGGACACCTAGTGTCCAGAAATATTTTGCGGTATGGCGCGCAATATATTTTTGGACACCTACCGTCCAGAAATATTTTGCGGTATGGCGCGCAATATATTTCTGGACACCTACTGTCCAGAAATATTTTGCGGTATATTTTGCGGTATTTTTATTCCTGGACACCTACTGTCCAGAAATATTTTGCGGTATGGCGCGCAATATATTTTTGGACACCTAGTGTCCAGAAATATTTGGCGGTATGGCGCGCAATATATTTCTGGACACCTACTGTCCAGAAATATTTTGCGGTATGGCGCGCAATATATTTTTGGACACCTACCGTCCAGAAATATTTTGCGGTATGGCGCGCAATATATTTCTGGACACCTACTGTCCAGAAATATTTTGCGGTATGGCGCGCAATATATTTCTGGACACCTACTGTCCAGAAATATTTTGCGGTATGGCGCGCAATATATTTCTGGACACCTACTGTCCAGAAATATTTTGCGGTATGGCGCGCAATATATTTTTGGACACCTAGAAATACCTACTGTCCAGAAATATTTTGCGGTATGGCGCGCAATATATTTCTGGACACCTACTGTCCAGAAATATTTTGCGGTGTGGCGCGCAATATATTTTTGGACACCTAGTGTCCAGAAATATTTTGCGGTATGGCGCGCAATATATTTCTGGACACCTACTGTCCAGAAATATTTTGCGGTATGGCGCGCAATATATTTTTGGACACCTACTGTACAGAAATATTTTGCGGTGTGGCGCGCAATATATTTTTGGTCACCTAGTGTCCAGAAATATTTTGCGGTATGGCGCGCAATATATTTCTGGACACCTACTGTCCAGAAATATTTTGCGGTATGGCGCGCTATATATTTCTGGACACCTACTGTCCAGAAATATTTTGCAGTATGGCGCGCAATATATTTCTGGACACCTACTGTTCAGAAATATTTTGCCATATTTTTGGACACCTAGCGTCCAGAAATATTTTGTAGTATGGCGCGCAATATATTTTTGGACACCTACTGTCCAGAAATATTTTGCGGTATGGCGCGCAATATATTTCTGGACACCTACTGTTCAGAAATATTTTGCCATATTTTTGGACACCTAGCGTCCAGAAATATTTTGTTGTATGGCGCGCAATATATTTTTGGACACCTACTGTCCAGAAATATTTTGCGGTATGGCGCGCAATATATTTCTGGACACCTACTGTCCAGAAATATTTTGCGGTATGGCGCGCAATATATTTCTGGACACCTACCGTCCAGAAATATTTTGCGGTATGGCGCGCAATATATTTCTGGACACCTACTGTCCAGAAATATTTTGCGGTATGGCGCGCAATATATTTCTGGGCACCTAGTGTCCAGAAATATTTTGCAGTATGGCGCGCAATATATTTCTGGACACCTACTGTTCAGAAATATTTTGCCATATTTTTGGACACCTAGCGTCCAGAAATATTTTGTAGTATGGCGCGCAATATATTTTTGGACACCTACCGTACAGAAATATTTTGCGGTATGGCGGGCAATATATTTCTGGACACCTACTGTCCAGAAATATTTTGCGGTATTGTGCGCAATATATTTCTGGACACCTACTGTCCAGAAATATTTTGCGGTATGGCGCGCAATATATTTTTGGACACCTACCGTCCAGAAATATTTTGCGGTATGGCGCGCAATATATTTCTGGACACCTACTGTCCAGAAATATTTTGCGGTATGGCGCGCAATATATTTCTGGACACCTAGTGTCCAGAAATATTTTGCGGTATGGCGCGCAATATATTTCTGGACACCTACCGTCCAGAAATATTTTGCGGTATGGCGCGCAATATATTTCTGGACACCTACTGTCCAGAAATATTTTGCGGTATGGCGCGCAATATATTTCTGGACACCTAGTGTCCAGAAATATTTTGCGGTATGGCGCGCAATATATTTTTGGACACCTACCGTCCAGAAATATTTTGCGGTATGGCGCGCAATATATTTCTGGACACCTACTGTCCAGAAATATTTTGCGGTATATTTTGCGGTATTTTTATTCCTGGACACCTACTGTCCAGAAATATTTTGCGGTATGGCGCGCAATATATTTTTGGACACCTAGTGTCCAGAAATATTTGGCGGTATGGCGCGCAATATATTTCTGGACACCTACTGTCCAGAAATATTTTGCGGTATGGCGCGCAATATATTTTTGGACACCTACCGTCCAGAAATATTTTGCGGTATGGCGCGCAATATATTTCTGGACACCTACTGTCCAGAAATATTTTGCGGTATGGCGCGCAATATATTTCTGCACACCTACTGTCCAGAAATATTTTGCGGTATGGCGCGCAATATATTTCTGGACACCTACTGTCCAGAAATATTTTGCGGTATGGCGCGCAATATATTTTTGGACACCTAGTGTCCAGAAATATTTTGCGGTATGGCGCGCAATATATTTTTGGACACCAAGTGTCCAGAAATATTTTGCGGTATGGCGCGCAATATATTTCTGGACACCTACTGTCCAGAAATATTTTGCGGTATGGCGCGCAATATATTTTTGGACACCTAGTGTCCAGAAATATTTTGCGGTATGGCGCGCAATATATTTCTGGACACCTAGTGTCCAGAAATATTTTGCGGTATGGCGCGCAATATATTTCTGGACACCTACTGTCCAGAAATATTTTGCGGTATGGCGCGCAATATATTTTTGGACACCTACTGTCCAGAAATATTTTGCGGTGTGGCGCGCAATATATTTTTGGTCACCTAGTGTCCAGAAATATTTTGCGGTATGGCGCGCAATATATTTCTGGACACCTACAGTCCAGAAATATTTTGCGGTATGGCGCGCAATATATTTCTGGACACCTACTGTCCAGAAATATTTTGCGGTATGGCGCGCAATATATTTCTGGACACCTACTGTCCAGAAATATTTTGCGGTATGGCGCGCAATATATTTTTGGACACCTACTGTCCAGAAATATTTTGCGGTATGGCGCGCAATATATTTTTGGACACCTACTGTCCAGAAATATTTTGCGGTATGGCGCGCAATATATTTTTGGACACCTACTGTCCAGAAATATTTTGCGGTATGGCGCGCAATATATTTTTGGACACCTACTGTCCAGAAATATTTTGCGGTATGGCGCGCAATATATTTCTGGACACCTACTGTCCAGAAATATTTTGCGGTATGGCGCGCAATATATTTCTGGACACCTACTGTCCAGAAATATTTTGCGGTATGGCGCGCAATATATTTCTGGACACCTACTGTCCATAAATATTTTGCGGTATGGCGCGCAATATATTTTTGGACACCTAGTGTCCAGAAATATTTTGCGGTATGGCGCGCAATATATTTTTGGACACCTAGTGTCCAGAAATATTTTGCGGTATGGCGCGTAATATATTTTTGGACACCTACTGTCCAGAAATATTTTGCGGTGTGGCGCGCAATATATTTTTGGACACCTAGTGTCCAGAAATATTTTGCGGTATGTCGCGCAATATATTTCTGGACACCTACCGTCCAGAAATATTTTGCGGTATGGCGCGCAATATATTTTTGGACACCTAGTGTCCAGAAATATTTTGCAGTATGGCGCGCAATATATTTCTGGACACCTACTGTTCAGAAATATTTTGCCATATTTTTGGACACCTAGCGTCCAGAAATATTTTGTAGTATGGCGCGCAATATATTTTTGGACACCTACTGTCCAGAAATATTTTGCGGTATGGCGCGCAATATATTTCTGGACACCTACTGTCCAGAAATATTTTGCGGTATGGCGCGCAATATATTTCTGGACACCTACTGTCCAGAAATATTTTGCGGAATGGCGCGCAATATATTTCTGGACACCTACTGTCCAGAAATATTTTGCGGTATGGCGCGCAATATATTTTTGGACACCTACCGTCCAGAAATATTTTGCGGTATGGCGCGCAATATATTTTTGGACACCTACCGTCCAGAAATATTTTGCGGTATGGCGCGCAATATATTTCTGGACACCTACTGTCCAGAAATATTTTGCGGTATATTTTGCGGTATTTTTATTTCTGGACACCTACTGTCCAGAAATATTTTGCGGTATGGCGCGCAATATATTTCTGGACACCTACTGTCCAGAAATATTTTGCGGTATTGTGCGCAATATATTTCTGGACACCTACTGTCCAGAAATATTTTGCGGTATGGCGCGCAATATATTTCTGGACACCTACTGTCCAGAAATATTTTGCGGTATGGCGCGCAATATATTTCTGGACACCTACTGTCCAGAAATATTTTGCGGTATGGCGCGCAATATATTTTTGGACACCTAGTGGCCAGAAATATTTTGCGGTATGGCGCGCAATATATTTCTGGACACCTACTGTCCAGAAATATTTTGCGGTGTGGCGCGCAATATATTTTTGGACACCTAGTGTCCAGAAATATTTTGCGGAATGGCGCGCAATATATTTCTGGACACCTACAGTCCAGAAATATTTTGCGGTATGGCGCGCAATATATTTCTGGACACCTACTGTCCAGAAATATTTTGCGGTATGGCGCGCAATATATTTTTGGACACCTACTGTCCAGAAATATTTTGCGGTATGGCGCGCAATATATTTCTGGACACCTAGTGTCCAGAAATATTTTGCGGTATGGCGCGCAATATATTTCTGGACACCTACTGTCCAAAAATATTTTGCGGTATGGCGCGCAATATATTTTTGGACACCTACTGTCCAGAAATATTTTGCGGTATGGCGCGCAATATATTTCTGGACACCTACTGTCCAGAAATATTTTGCGGTATGGCGCGCAATATATTTCTGGACACCTACTGTCCAGAAATATTTTGCGGTGTGGCGCGCAATATATTTTTGGACACCTAGTGTCCAGAAATATTTTGCGGTATGGCGCGCAATATATTTCTGGACACCTACTGTCCAGAAATATTTTGCGGTATGGCGCGCAATACATTTTTGGACACCTACCGTCCAGAAATATTTTGCGGTATGGCGCGCAATATATTTTTGGACACCTACTGTCCAGAAATATTTTGCGGTATGGCGCGCAATATATTTCTGGACACCTACTGTCCAGAAATATTTTGCGGTATGGCGCGCAATATATTTCTGGACACCTAGTGTCCAGAAATATTTTGCGGTATGTCGCGCAATATATTTCTGGACACCTACTGTCCAGAAATGTTTTGCGGTATGGCGCGCAATATATTTCTGGACACCTACCGTCCAGAAATATTTTGCGGTATGGCGCGCAATATATTTCTGGACACCTACTGTCCAGAAATATTTTGCGGTATGGCGCGCAATATATTTCTGGACACCTACCGTCCAGAAATATTTTGCGGTATGGCGCGCAATATATTTCTGGACACCTACTGTCCAGAAATATTTTGCGGTATGGAGCGCAATATATTTTTGGACACCTAGTGTCCAGAAATATTTTGCAGTATGGCGCGCAATATATTTTTGGATACCTAGTGTCAATATATTTTTGGACACCTACTGTCCAGAAATATTTTGCGGTATGGCGCGCAATATATTTCTGGACACCTACTGTCCAGAAATATTTTGCGGTATGGCGCGCAATATATTTCTGGACACCTACTGTCCAGAAATATTTTGCGGTATGGCGCGCAATACATTTTTGGACACCTACCGTCCAGAAATATTTTGCGGTATGGCGCGCAATATATTTTTGGACACCTACTGTCCAGAAATATTTTGCGGTATGGCGCGCAATATATTTCTGGACACCTACTGTCCAGAAATATTTTGCGGTATGGCGCGCAATATATTTTTGGACACCTACTGTCCAGAAATATTTTGCGGTATGGCGCGCAATATATTTCTGGACACCTAGTGTCCAGAAATATTTTGCGGTATGGCGCGCAATATATTTTTGGACACCTACCGTCCAGAAATATTTTGCGGTATGGCGCGCAATATATTTCTGGACACCTACTGTCCAGAAATATTTTGCGGAATGGCGCGCAATATATTTTTGGACACCTACTGTCCAGAAATATTTTGCGGTATGGCGCGCAATATATTTCTGGACACCTACTGTCCAGAAATATTTTGCGGTATGGAGCGCAATATATTTTTGGACACCTAGTGTCCAGCAATATTTTGCAGTATGGCGCGCAATATATTTTTGGATACCTAGTGTCCAGAAATATTTTGCGGTATGGCGCGCAATATATTTTTGGACACCTAGTGTCCAGAAATATTTTGCGGTATGGCGCGCAATATATTTCTGGACACCTACTGTCCAGAAATATTTTGCGGCATGGCGCGCAATATATTTCTGGACACCTACTGTTCAGAAATATTTTGCCATATTTTTGGACACCTAGCGTCCAGAAATATTTTGTAGTATGGCGCGCAATATATTTTTGGATACCTAGTGTCCAGAAATATTTTGCAGTTTGGCGCGCAATATATTTCTGGACACCTACTGTCCAGAAATATTTTGCGGTATGGCGCGCAATATATTTCTGGACACCTACCGTCCAGAAATATTTTGCGGTATGGCGCGCAATATATTTCTGGACACCTACTGTCCAGAAATATTTTGCGGTATGGAGCGCAATATATTTTTGGACACCTAGTGTCCAGAAATATTTTGCAGTATGGCGCGCAATATATTTTTGGATACCTAGTGTCCAGAAATATTTTGCGGTATGGCGCGCAATATATTTTTGGACACCTAGTGTCCAGAAATATTTTGCGGTATGGCGCGCAATATATTTCTGGACACCTACTGTCCAGAAATATTTTGCGGCATGGCGCGCAATATATTTCTGGACACCTACTGTTCAGAAATATTTTGCCATATTTTTGGACACCTAGCGTCCAGAAATATTTTGTAGTATGGCGCGCAATATATTTTTGGATACCTAGTGTCCAGAAATATTTTGCAGTTTGGCGCGCAATATATTTCTGGACACCTACTGTCCAGAAATATTTTGCGGTATGGCACGCAATATATTTCTGGACACCTACTGTTCAGAAATATTTTGCCATATTTTTGGACACCTAGCGTCCAGAAATATTTTGTAGTATGGCGCGCAATATATTTTTGGACACCTAGTGTCCAGAAATATTTTGCGGTATGGCGCGCAATATATTTCTGGACACCTACTGTCCAGAAATATTTTGCGGCATGGCGCGCAATATATTTCTGGACACCTACCGTCCAGAAATATTTTGTGGTATGGCGCGCAATATATTTTTGGACACCTAGTGTCCAGAAATATTTTTTCGGTATGGCGCGCAATATATTTTTGGACACCTGGTGTCCAGAAATATTTTGCGGTATGGCGCGCAATATATTTTTGGACACCTACTGTCCAGAAATATTTTGCGGTATGGCGGGCAATATATTTCTGGACACCTAGTGTCCAGAAATATTTTGCGGTATGGCGCGCAATATATTTCTGGACACCTATTGTTCAGAAATATTTTGCCATATTTTTGGACACCTAGCGTCCAGAAATATTTTGTAGTATGGCGCGCAATATATTTTTGGACACCTAGTGTCCAGAAATATTTTGCGGTATGGCGCGCAATATATTTCTTGATACCTACTGTCCAGAAATATTTTGCGGCATGGCGCGCAATATATTTCTGGACACCTACCGTCCAGAAATATTTTGCGGTATGGCGCGCAAAATATTTTTGGACACCTAGTGTCCAGAAATATTTTGCGGTATGGCGCGCAATATATTTCTGGACACCTACTGTCCAGAAATATTTTGCGGTATGGCGCGCAATATATTTCTGGACACCTACTGTCCAGAAATATTTTGCGGTATGGCGGGCAATATATTTCTGGATACCTACTGTCCAGAAATATTTTGCGGCATGGCGCGCAATATATTTCTGGACACCTACCGTCCAGAAATATTTTGCGGTATGGCGCGCAATATATTTTTGGACACCTAGTGTCCAGAAATATTTTGCGGTATGGCGCGCAATATATTTCTGGACACCTACTGTCCAGAAATATTTTGCGGTATGGCGCGCAATATATTTCTGGACACCTACTGTCCAGAAATATTTTGCGGTATGGCAGGCAATATGGCGCGCAATATATTTCTGGACACCTACTGTCCAGAAATATTTTGCGGTGTGGCGCGCAATATATTTCTGGACACCTACTGTCCAGAAATATTTTGCGGTATGGCGCGCAATATATTTTTGGACAGCAACCGTCCAGAAATATTTTGCGGTATGGCGCGCAATATATTTCTGGACACCTACTGTCCAGAAATATTTTGCGGTATGGCGCGCAATATATTTCTGGACACCTACTGTCCACCAATATATTTTAGGACACCTAGTGTCCAGCAATATATTTCTGGACACCTACCGTCCAGAAATATTTTGCGGTATGGCGCGCAATATATTTTTGGACACCTAGTGTCCAGAAATATTTTGCGGTATGGCGCGCAATATATTTTTCGACACCTGGTGTCCAGAAATATTTTGCGGTATGGCGCGCAATATATTTTTGGACACCTAGCGTCCAGAAATATTTTGCGGTATGGCGCGAAATATATTTCTGGACACCTACTGTCCAGAAATATTTTGCGGTGTGGCGCGCAATATATTTTTGGACACCTAGTGTCCAGAAATATTTTGCGGTATGGCGCGCAATATATTTTTGGACACCTAGTGTCCAGAAATATTTTGCGGTATGGCGCGCAATATATTTCTGGACACCTACTGTCCAGAAATATTTTGCGGTATGGCGCGCAATATATTTCTGGACACCTACTGTCCAGAAATATTTTGCGGTATGGCGCGCAATATATTTCTGAACACCTAGTGTCCAGAAATATTTTTTGGTATGGCGCGCAATATATTTCTGGACACCTACTGTCCAGAAATATTTTGCGGTATGGCGCGCATTATATTTTTGGACAGCTAGTGTCCAGAAATATTTTGCGGTATGGCGCGCAATATATTTCTGGACACCTACCGTCCAGAAATATTTTGCGGTATGGCGCGCAATATATTTTTGGACACCCGGTGTCCAGAAATATTTTGCGGTATGGCGCGCAATATATTTTTGGACACCTACTGTCCAGAAATATTTTGCGGTATGGCGGGCAATATATTTCTGGACACCTACTGTCCAGAAATATTTTGCAGTGTGGCGCGCAATATATTTTTGGACACCTAGTGTCCAGAAATATTTTGCGGTATGGCGCGCAATATATTTTTGGACACCTAGTGTCCAGAAATATTTTGCGGTATGGCGCGCAATATATTTCTGGACACCTAGTGTCCAGAAATATTTTGCGGTATGGCGCGCAATATATTTCTGGACACCTACTGTCCAGAAATATTTTGCGGTATGGCGCGCAATATATTTCTGGACACCTACTGTCCAGAAATATTTTGCGGTATGGCGCGCAATATATTTCTGAACACACCTACTGTCCAGAAATATTTTGCGGTATGGCGCGCAATATATTTCTGGACACCTACTGTCCAGAAATATTTTGCGGTATGGCGCGCAATATATTTCTGAACACACCTACTGTCCAGAAATATTTTGCGGTATGGCGCGCAATATATTTTTGGACAGCAACCGTCCAGAAATATTTTGCGGTATGGCGCGCAATATATTTCTGGACACCTACTGTCCAGAAATATTTTGCGGTATGGCGCGCAATATATTTCTGGACACCTACTGTCCACCAATATATTTTAGGACACCTAGTGTCCAGCAATATATTTCTGGACACCTACCGTCCAGAAATATTTTGCGGTATGGCGCGCAATATATTTTTGGACACCTAGTGTCCAGAAATATTTTGCGGTATGGCGCGCAATATATTTTTGGACACCTGGTGTCCAGAAATATTTTGCGGTATGGCGCGCAATATATTTTTGGACACCTAGCGTCCAGAAATATTTTGCGGTATGGCGCGAAATATATTTCTGGACACCTACTGTCCAGAAATATTTTGCGGTGTGGCGCGCAATATATTTTTGGACACCTAGTGTCCAGAAATATTTTGCGGTATGGCGCGCAATATATTTTTGGACACCTAGTGTCCAGAAATATTTTGCGGTATGGCGCGCAATATATTTCTGGACACCTACTGTCCAGAAATATTTTGCGGTATGGCGCGCAATATATTTCTGGACACCTACTGTCCAGAAATATTTTGCGGTATGGCGCGCAATATATTTCTGGACACCTAGTGTCCGGAAATATTTTGCGGTATAAAGCGCAATATATTTCTGGACGCCTACTGTCCAGAAATATTTTGCGGTATGGCGCGCAATATATTTCTGGACACCTACCGTCCAGAAATATTTTGCGGTATGGCGTGCAATATATTTTTAGACACCTAGTGTCCAGAAATATTTTGCGGTATGGCGCGCAATATATTTCTGGACACCTACTGTCCAGAAATATTTTGCTGTATGGCGCGCAATATATTTCTGGACACCTACTGTCCAGAAATATTTTGCGGTATGGCGCGCAATATACTTCTTTACACCTACTGTCCACAAATATTTTGCGGTATGGCGCGCAATATATTTCTGGACACCTACTGTCCAGAAATATTTTGCGGTATGGCGCGCAATATATTTTTGGACACCTAGTGTCCAGAAATATTTTGCGGTATGGCGCGCAATGTATTTCTGGACACCTACTGTCCAGATATATTTTGCGGTATGGCGCGCAATATATTTCTGGACACCTACTGTCCAGAAATATTTTGCGGTATGGCGCGCAATATATTTCTGGACACCTACTGTCCAGAAATATTTTGCGGTATGGCGCGCAATATATTTCTGGACACCTACTGTCCAGAAATATTTTGCGGTATGGCGCGCAATATATTTCTGGACACCTACTGTCCAGAAATATTTTGCGGTATGGCGCGCAATATATTTCTGGACACCTACTGTCCAGAAATATTTTGCGGTATGGCGCGCAATATATTTCTGGACACCTACTGTCCAGAAATATTTTGCGGCATGGCGCGCAATATATTTTTGGACACCTAGTGTCCAGAAATATTTTGCAGTATGGCGCGCAATATATTTTTGGACACCTAGTGTCCAGAAATATTTTGCGGTATGGCGCGCAATATATTTCTGGACACCTTCTGTCCAGAAATATTTTGCGGTATGCCGCGCAATATATTTCTGGACACCTACTGTCCAGAAATATTTTGCGGTATGGCGCGCAATATATTTTTGGACACCTAGTGTCCAGAAATATTTTGCGGTATGGCGCGCAATATATTTCTGGACACCTACTGTCCAGAAATATTTTGCGGTATGGCGCGCAATATATTTCTGGACACCTACCGTCCAGAAATATTTTGCGGTATGGCGCCCAATATATTTCTGGACACCTAGTGTCCAGAAATATTTTGCGGTATGGCGCGCAATATATTTCTGGACACCTACTGTCCAGAAATATTTTGCGGTATGGCGCGCAATATATTTTTGGACACCTAGTGTCCAGAAATATTTTGCGGTATGGCGCGCAGTATATTTCTGGACACCTACTGTCCAGAAATATCTTGCGGTATGGCGCGCAATATATATCTGTGGACACCTTGTGTCCAGAAATATTTTGCGGTATGGCGCGCTATATATTTCTGGACACCTACTGTCCAGAAATATTTTGCGGTATGGCGCGCAATATATTTCTGGACACCTACTGTCCAGAAATATTTTGCGGTATGGCGCGCAATATATTTTTGGACACCTAGTGTCCAGAAATATTTTGCGGTATGGCGCGCAATATATTTTTGGACACCTAGTGTCCAGAAATATTTTGCGGTATGGCGCGCAATGTATTTCTGGACACCTACTGTCCAGATATATTTTGCGGTATGGCGCGCTATATATTTCTGGACACCTAGTGTCCAGAAATATTTTGCGGTATGGCGCGCAATATATTTCTGGACACCTACTGTCCAGAAATATTTTGCGGTATGGCGCGCAATATATTTCTGGACACCTACTGTCCAGAAATATTTTGCGGTATGGCGCGCAATATATTTTTGGACACCTAGTGTCCAGAAATATTTTGCGGTATGGCGCGCAATATATTTTTGGACACCTAGTGTCCAGAAATATTTTGCGGTATGGCGCGCAATGTATTTCTGGACACCTACTGTCCAGATATATTTTGCGGTATGGCACGCAATATATTTCTGGACACCTACTGTCCAGAAATATTTTGCGGTATGGCGCGCAATATATTTCTGGACACCTACTGTCCAGAAATATTTTGCGGTATGGCGCGCAATATATTTCTGGACACCTAGTGTCCAGAAATATTTTGCAGTATGGCGCGTAATATATTTTTGGACACCTAGTGTCCAGAAATATTTTGCAGTATGGCGCGTAATATATTTTTGGACACCTACTGTCCAGAAATATTTTGCGGTATGGCGCGCAATATATTTTTGGACACCTAGTGTCCAGAAATGGCGCAATATATTTCTGGACACCTACTGTCCAGAAATATTTTGCGGTATGGCGCGCAATATATTTCTGGACACCTACTGTCCAGAAATATTTTGCGGTATGGCGCGCAATATATTTCTGGACACCTAGTGTCCAGAAATATTTTGCGGTATGGCGCGCAATATATTTCTGGACACCTAGTGTCCAGAAATATTTTGCGGTATGGCGCGCAATATATTTTTGGACACCTAGTGTCCAGAAATATTTTGCAGTATGGCGCGCAATATATTTTTGGACACCTACTGTCCAGAAATATTTTGCGGTATGGCGCGCAATATATTTCTGGACACCTAGTGTCCAGAAATATTTTGCGGTATGGCGCGCAATATATTTCTGGACACCTACTGTCCAGAAATATTTTGCGGTATGGCGCGCAATATATTTCTGGACACCTACTGTCCAGAAATATTTTGCGGTATGGCGCGTAATATATTTTTGGACACCTACTGCCCAGAAATATTTTGCGGTATGGCGCGCAATATATTTTTGGACACCTAGTGTCCAGAAATATTTTGCGGTATGGCGCGCAATATATTTCTGGACACCTACTGTCCAGAAATATTTAGCGGTATGGCGCGCAATATATTTTTGGACACCTAGTGTCCAGAAATATTTTGCGGTATGGCGCGCAATATATTTCTGGACACCTACTGTCCAGAAATATTTTGCGGTATGGCGCGCAATATACTTCTTTACACCTACTGTCCACAAATATTTTGCGGTATGGCGCGCAATATATTTCTGGACACCTACTGTCCAGAAATATTTTGCGGTATGGCGCGCAATATATTTTTGGACACCTAGTGTCCAGAAATATTTTGCGGTATGGCGCGCAATATATTTTTGGACACCTAGTGTCCAGAAATATTTTGCGGTATGGCGCGCAATGTATTTCTGGACACCTACCGTCCAGATATATTTTGCGGTATGGCACGCAATATATTTCTGGACACCTACTGTCCAGAAATATTTTGCGGTATGGCGCGAAATATATTTCTGGACACCTACTGTCCAGAAATATTTTGCGGTATGGCGCGTAATATATTTCTGGACACCTAGTGTCCAGAAATATTTTGCAGTATGGCGCGTAATATATTTTTGGACACCTACTGTCCAGAAATATTTTGCGGTATGGCGCGCAATATATTTCTGGACACCTACTGTCCAGAAATATTTTGTGGTATGGCGCGCAATATATTTCTGGACACCTAGTGTCCAGAAATATTTTGCGGTATGGCGCGCAATATATTTTTGGACACCTAGTGTCCAGAAATATTTTGCAGTATGGCGCGCAATATATTTCTGGACACCTAGTGTCCAGAAATATTTTGCGGTATGGCGCGCAATATATTTCTGGACACCTAGTGTCCAGAAATATTTTGCAGTATGGCGCGTAATATATTTTTGGACACCTACTGTCCAGAAATATTTTGCGGTATGGCGCGCAATATATTTCTGGACACCTACTGTCCAGAAATATTTTGCGGTATGGCGCGCAATATATTTCTGGACACCTAGTGTCCAGAAATATTTTGCAGTATGGCGCGCAATATATTTTTGGACACCTAGTGTCCAGAAATATTTTGCGGTATGGCGCGCAATATATTTCTGGACACCTAGTGTCCAGAAATATTTTGCGGTATGGCGCGCAATATATTTCTGGACACCTACTGTCCAGAAATATTTTGCGGTATTGCGCGCAATATATTTTTGGACACCTAGTGTCCAGAAATATTTTGCGGTATGGCGCGCAGTATATTTCTGGACACCTACTGTCCAGAAATATCTTGCGGTATGGCGCGCAATATATATCTGTGGACACCTTGTGTCCAGAAATATTTTGCGGTATGGCGCGCTATATATTTCTGGACACCTAGTGTCCAGAAATATTTTGCGGTATGGCGCGCAATATATTTCTGGACACCTACTGTCCAGGAATATTTTGCGGTATGGCGCGCAATATATTTCTGGACACCTACTGTCCAGAAATATTTTGCGGTATGGCGCGCAATATATTTTTGGACACCTAGTGTCCAGAAATATTTTGCGGTATGGCGCGCAATATATTTTTGGACACCTAGTGTCCAGAAATATTTTGCGGTATGGCGCGCAATGTATTTCTGGACACCTACCGTCCAGATATATTTTGCGGTATGGCACGCAATATATTTCTGGACACCTACTGTCCAGAAATATTTTGCGGTATGGCGCGCAATATATTTCTGGACACCTACTGTCCAGAAATATTTTGCGGTATGGCGCGCAATATATTTTTGGACACCTAGTGTCCAGAAATATTTTGCAGTATGGCGCGTAATATATTTTTGGACACCTACTGTCCAGAAATATTTTGCGGTATGGCGCGCAATATATTTCTGGACACCTACTGTCCAGAAATATTTTGCGGTATGGCGCGCAATATATTTCTGGACACCTAGTGTCCAGAAATATTTTGCGGTATGGCGCGCAATATATTTCTGGACACCTACTGTCCAGAAATATTTTGCGGTATGGCGCGCAATATATTTTTGGACACCTAGTGTCCAGAAATGGCGCAATATATTTCTGGACACCTACTGTCCAGAAATATTTTGCGGTATGGCGCGCAATATATTTCTGGACACCTACTGTCCAGAAATATTTTGCGGTATGGCGCGCAATATATTTTTGGACACCTAGTGTCCAGAAATATTTTGAGGTATGGCGCGCAATATATTTCTGGACACCTACTGTCCAGAAATATTTTGCGGTATGGCGCGCAATATACTTCTTTACACCTACTGTCCACAAATATTTTGCGGTATGGCGCGCAATATATTTTTGGACACCTACTGTCCAGAAATATTTTGCGGTATGGCGCGCAATATATTTCTGGACACCTACTGTCCAGAAATATTTTGCGGTATGGCGCGCAATATATTTCTGGACACCTACTGTCCAGAAATATTTTGCGGTATGGCGCGCAATATATTTTTGGACACCTAGTGTCCAGAAATATTTTGAGGTATGGCGCGCAATATATTTCTGGACACCTACTGTCCAGAAATATTTTGCGGTATGGCGCGCAATATATTTCTGGACACCTACTGTCCAGAAATATTTTGCGGTATGGCGCGCAATATATTTCTGGACACCTACTGTGCAGAAATATTTTGCGGTATGGCGCGCAATATATTTCTGGACACCTACTGTCCAGAAATATTTTGCGGTATGGCGCGCAATATATTTTTGGACACCTAGTGTCCAGAAATATTTTGAGGTATGGCGCGCAATATATTTCTGGACACCTACTGTCCAGAAATATTTTGCGGTATGGCGCGCAATATATTTCTGGACACCTACTGTCCAGAAATATTTTGCGGTATGGCGCGCAATATATTTTTGGACACCTAGTGTCCAGAAATGGCGCAATATATTTCTGGACACCTACTGTCCAGAAATATTTTGCGGTATGGCGCGCAATATATTTCTGGACACCTACTGTCCAGAAATATTTTGCGGTATGGCGCGCAATATATTTCTGGACACCTACTGTCCAGAAATATTTTGCGGTATGGCGCGCAATATATTTTTGGACACCTAGTGTCCAGAAATATTTTGAGGTATGGCGCGCAATATATTTCTGGACACCTACTGTCCAGAAATATTTTGCGGTATGGCGCGCAATATATTTCTGGACACCTAGTGTCCAGAAATATTTTGCGGTATGGCGCGCAATATATTTCTGGACACCTACTGTCCAGAAATATTTTGCGGTATTGCGCGCAATATATTTTTGGACACCTAGTGTCCAGAAATATTTTGCGGTATGGCGCGCAGTATATTTCTGGACACCTACTGTCCAGAAATATCTTGCGGTATGGCGCGCAATATATATCTGTGGACACCTTGTGTCCAGAAATATTTTGCGGTATGGCGCGCTATATATTTCTGGACACCTAGTGTCCAGAAATATTTTGCGGTATGGCGCGCAATATATTTCTGGACACCTACTGTCCAGGAATATTTTGCGGTATGGCGCGCAATATATTTCTGGACACCTACTGTCCAGAAATATTTTGCGGTATGGCGCGCAATATATTTCTGGACACCTAGTGTCCAGAAATATTTTGCAGTATGGCGCGTAATATATTTTTGGACACCTACTGTCCAGAAATATTTTGCGGTATGGCGCGCAATATATTTCTGGACACCTACTGTCCAGAAATATTTTGCGGTATGGCGCGCAATATATTTCTGGACACCTAGTGTCCAGAAATATTTTGCGGTATGGCGCGCAATATATTTCTGGACACCTACTGTCCAGAAATATTTTGCGGTATGGCGCGCAATATATTTTTGGACACCTAGTGTCCAGAAATGGCGCAATATATTTCTGGACACCTACTGTCCAGAAATATTTTGCGGTATGGCGCGCAATATATTTCTGGACACCTACTGTCCAGAAATATTTTGCGGTATGGCGCGCAATATATTTCTGGACACCTACTGTCCAGAAATATTTTGCGGTATGGCGCGCAATATATTTCTGGACACCTACTGTCCAGAAATATTTTGCGGTATGGCGCGCAATATATTTTTGGACACCTAGTGTCCAGAAATATTTTGAGGTATGGCGCGCAATATATTTCTGGACACCTACTGTCCAGAAATATTTTGCGGTATGGCGCGCAATATATTTCTGGACACCTACTGTCCAGAAATATTTTGCGGTATGGCGCGCAATATATTTTTGGACACCTAGTGTCCAGAAATGGCGCAATATATTTCTGGACACCTACTGTCCAGAAATATTTTGCGGTATGGCGCGCAATATATTTCTGGACACCTACTGTCCAGAAATATTTTGCGGTATGGCGCGCAATATATTTCTGGACACCTACTGTCCAGAAATATTTTGCGGTATGGCGCGCAATATATTTTTGGACACCTAGTGTCCAGAAATATTTTGAGGTATGGCGCGCAATATATTTCTGGACACCTACTGTCCAGAAATATTTTGCGGTATGGCGCGCAATATATTTCTGGACACCTAGTGTCCAGAAATATTTTGCGGTATGGCGCGCAATATATTTCTGGACACCTACTGTCCAGAAATATTTTGAGGTATGGCGCGCAATATATTTCTGGACACCTACTGTCCAGAAATATTTTGCGGTATGGCGCGCAATATATTTCTGGACACCTACTGTCCAGAAATATTTTGCGGTATGGCGCGCAATATATTTTTGGACACCTAGTGTCCAGAAATGGCGCAATATATTTCTGGACACCTACTGTCCAGAAATATTTTGCGGTATGGCGCGCAATATATTTCTGGACACCTACTGTCCAGAAATATTTTGCGGTATGGCGCGCAATATATTTCTGGACACCTAGTGTCCAGAAATATTTTGCGGTATGGCGCGCAATATATTTCTGGACACCTAGTGTCCAGAAATATTTTGCGGTATGGCGCGCAATATATTTTTGGACACCTAGTGTCCAGAAATATTTTGCAGTATGGCGCGCAATATATTTTTGGACACCTAGTGTCCAGAAATATTTTGAGGTATGGCGCGCAATATATTTCTGGACACCTACTGTCCAGAAATATTTTGCGGTATGGCGCGCAATATATTTCTGGACACCTAGTGTCCAGAAATATTTTGCGGTATGGCGCGCAATATATTTCTGGACACCTACTGTCCAGGAATATTTTGCGGTATGGCGCGCAATATATTTCTGGACACCTACTGTCCAGAAATATTTTGCGGTATGGCGCGCAATATATTTTTGGACACCTAGTGTCCAGAAATATTTTGCAGTATGGCGCGTAATATATTTTTGGACACCTACTGTCCAGAAATATTTTGCGGTATGGCGCGCAATATATTTTTGGACACCTAGTGTCCAGAAATGGCGCAATATATTTCTGGACACCTACTGTCCAGAAATATTTTGCGGTATGGCGCGCAATATATTTCTGGACACCTACTGTCCAGAAATATTTTGCGGTATGGCGCGCAATATATTTCTGGACACCTAGTGTCCAGAAATATTTTGCGGTATGGCGCGCAATATATTTCTGGACACCTAGTGTCCAGAAATATTTTGCGGTATGGCGCGCAATATATTTTTGGACACCTAGTGTCCAGAAATATTTTGCAGTATGGCGCGCAATATATTTTTGGACACCTAGTGTCCAGAAATATTTTGAGGTATGGCGCGCAATATATTTCTGGACACCTACTGTCCAGAAATATTTTGCGGTATGGCGCGCAATATATTTCTGGACACCTAGTGTCCAGAAATATTTTGCGGTATGGCGCGCAATATATTTCTGGACACCTACTGTCCAGAAATATTTTGCGGTATGGCGCGTAATATATTTTTGGACACCTACTGTCCAGAAATATTTTGCGGTATGGCGCGCAATATATTTTTGGACACCTAGTGTCCAGAAATATTTTGCGGTATGGCGCGCAATATATTTCTGGACACCTACTGTCCAGAAATATTTTGCGGTATGGTGCGCAATATATTTTTGGACACCTAGTGTCCAGAAATATTTTGTGGTATGGCGCGCAATATATTTCTGGACACCTACTGTCCAGAAATATTTTGCGGTATGGCGCGCAATATATTTCTGGACACCTACTGTCCAGAAATATTTTGCGGTATGGCGCGCAATATACTTCTTTACACCTACTGTCCACAAATATTTTGCGGTATGGCGCGCAATATATTTCTGGACACCTACTGTCCAGAAATATTTTGCGGTATGGCGCGCAATATATTTTTGGACACCTAGTGTCCAGAAATATTTTGCGGTATGGCGCGCAATATATTTTTGGACACCTAGTGTCCAGAAATATTTTGCGGTATGGCGCGCAATGTATTTCTGGACACCTACCGTCCAGATATATTTTGCGGTATGGCACGCAATATATTTCTGGACACCTACTGTCCAGAAATATTTTGCGGTATGGCGCGAAATATATTTCTGGACACCTACTGTCCAGAAATATTTTGCGGTATGGCGCGTAATATATTTCTGGACACCTAGTGTCCAGAAATATTTTGCGGTATGGCGCGTAATATATTTTTGGACACCTACTGTCCAGAAATATTTTGCGGTATGGCGCGCAATATATTTCTGGACACCTACTGTCCAGAAATATTTTGCGGTATGGCGCGCAATATATTTCTGGACACCTAGTGTCCAGAAATATTTTGCGGTATGGCGCGCAATATATTTCTGGACACCTACTGTCCAGAAATATTTTGCGGTATGGCGCGCAATATATTTTTGGACACCTAGTGTCCAGAAATGGCGCAATATATTTCTGGACACCTACTGTCCAGAAATATTTTGCGGTATGGCGCGCAATATATTTTTGGACACCTAGTGTATATTTTTGGACACCTCGTGTCCAGAAATATTTTGCAGTATGGCGCGCAATATATTTTTGGACACCTAGTGTCCAGAAATATTTTGCGGTATGGCGCGCAATATATTTCTGGACACCTACTGTCCAGAAATATTTTGCGGTATGGCGCGCAATATATTTTTGGACACCTAGTGTCCAGAAATGGCGCAATATATTTCTGGACACCTACTGTCCAGAAATATTTTGCGGTATGGCGCGCAATATATTTTTGGACACCTAGTGTATATTTTTGGACACCTCGTGTCCAGAAATATTTTGCAGTATGGCGCGTAATATATTTTTGGACACCTACTGTCCAGAAATATTTTGCGGTATGGCGCGCAATATATTTCTGGACACCTACTTTCCAGAAATATTTTGCGGTATGGCGCGCAATATATTTTTGGACACCTAGTGTCCAGAAATGGCGCAATATATTTCTGGACACCTACTGTCCAGAAATATTTTGCGGTATGGCGCGCAATATATTTCTGGACACCTACTGTCCAGAAATATTTTGCGGTATGGCGCGCAATATATTTCTGGACACCTAGTGTCCAGAAATATTTTGCGGTATGGCGCGCAATATATTTTTGGACACCTAGTGTCCAGAAATATTTTGCAGTATGGCGCGCAATATATTTTTGGACACCTAGTGTCCAGAAATATTTTGCGGTATGGCGCGCAATGTATTTCTGGACACCTACTGTCCAGATATATTTTGCGGTATGGCACGCAATATATTTCTGGACACCTACTGTCCAGAAATATTTTGCGGTATGGCGCGCAATATATTTCTGGACACCTACTGTCCAGAAATATTTTGCGGTATGGCGCGCAATATATTTCTGGACACCTAGTGTCCAGAAATATTTTGCAGTATGGCGCGTAATATATTTTTGGACACCTACTGTCCAGAAATATTTTGCGGTATGGCGCGCAATATATTTCTGGACACCTACTGTCCAGAAATATTTTGCGGTATGGAGCGCAATATATTTCTGGACACCTAGTGTCCAGAAATATTTTGCGGTATGGCGCGCAATATATTTTTGGACACCTAGTGTCCAGAAATATTTTGCAGTATGGCGCGCAATATATTTTTGGACACCTAGTGTCCAGAAATATTTTGCGGTATGGCGCGCAATATATTTCTGGACACCTACTGTCCAGAAATATTTTGCGGTATGGCGCGCAATATATTTTTGGACACCTAGTGTCCAGAAATGGCGCAATATATTTCTGGACACCTACTGTCCAGAAATATTTTGCGGTATGGCGCGCAATATATTTCTGGACACCTACTGTCCAGAAATATTTTGCGGTATGGCGCGCAATATATTTCTGGACACCTACTGTCCAGAAATATTTTGCGGTATGGCGCGCAATATATTTCTGGACACCTACCTACACCTAGTGTCCAGAAATATTTTGCGGTATGGCGCGCAATATATTTTTGGACACCTAGTGTCCAGAAATATTTTGCGGTATGGCGCGCAATATATTTCTGGACACCTACTGTCCAGAAATATTTTGCGGTATGGCGCGCAATATATTTCTGGACACCTACTGTCCAGAAATATTTTGCGGTATGGCGCGCAATATATTTTTGGACACCTAGTGTCCAGAAATGGCGCAATATATTTCTGGACACCTACTGTCCAGAAATATTTTGCGGTATGGCACGCAATATATTTCTGGACACCTACTGTCCAGAAATATTTTGCGGTATGGCGCGCAATATATTTTTGGACACCTAGTGTATATTTTTGGACACATAGTGTCCAGAAATATTTTGCGGTATGGCGCGCAATATATTTCTGGACACCTAGTGTCCAGAAATATTTTGCGGTATGGCGCGCAATATATTTCTGGACACCTACTGTCCAGAAATATTTTGCGGTATGGCGCGCAATATATTTTTGGACACCTAGTGTCCAGAAATATTTTGCGGTATGGCGCACAATATATTTCTGGACACCTACTGTCCAGAAATATTTTGCGGTATGGCGCGCAATGTATTTGGGGACACCTACTGTCCAGAAATATTTTGCGGTATGGCGCGCAATATATTTCTGGACACCTACTGTCCAGAAATATTTTGCGGTATGGCGCGCAATATATTTCTGGACACCTACTGTCCAGAAATATTTTGCGGTATGGCGCGCAATATATTTCTGGACACCTACTGTCCAGAAATATTTTGCGGTATGGCGCGCAATATATTTTTGGACACCTAGTGTATATTTTTGGACACCTAGTGTCCAGAAATATTTTGCGGTATGGCGCGCAATATATTTCTGGACACCTAGTGTCCAGAAATATTTTGCGGTATGGCGCGCAATATATTTCTGGACACCTACTGTCCAGAAATATTTTGCGGTATGGCGCGCAATGTATTTGGGGACACCTAGTGTCCAGAAATATTTTGCGGTATGGCGCGCAATATATTTCTGGACACCTACTGTCCAGAAATATTTTGCGGTATGGCGCGCAATGTATTTGGGGACACCTACTGTCCAGAAATATTTTGCGGTATGGCGCGCAATATATTTCTGGACACCTACTGTCCAGAAATATTTTGCGGTATGGCGCGCAATATATTTCTGGACACCTACTGTCCAGAAATATTTTGCGGTATGGCGCGCAATATATTTCTGGGCACCTACTGTCCAGAAATAGTTTGCGGTATGGCGCGCAATATATTTCTGGACACCTACCGTCCAGAAATATTTTGCGGTATGGCGCGCAATATATTTCTGGACACCTACCGTCCAGAAATATTTTGCGGTATGGCGCGCAATATATTTTTGGACACCTAGTGTCCAGAAATATTTTGCGGTATGGCGCGCAATATATTTTTGGACACCTAGTGTCCAGAAATATTTTGCAGTATGGCGCGCAATATATTTTTGGACACCTAGTGTTCAGAAATATTTTGCGGTATGGCGCGCAATATATTTTTGGACACCTAGTGTCCAGAAATATTTTGCGGTATGGCGCGCAATATATTTCTGGACACCTAGTGTCCAGAAATATTTTGCGGTATGGCGCGCAATATATTTCTGGACGCCTACTGTCCAGAAATATTTTGCGGTATGGCGCGCAATATATTTCTGGACACCTACTGTCCAGAAATATTTTGCGGTATGGCGCGCAATATATTTTTGGACACATAGTGTCCAGAAATATTTTGCGGTATGGCGCGCAATATATTTCTGGACACCTACTGTCCAGAAATATTTTGCGGTATGGCGCGCAATATATTTCTGGACACCTACTGTCCAGAAATATTTTGCGGTATGGCGCGCAATATATTTCTGGACGCCTACTGTCCAGAAATATTTTGCGGTATGGCGCGCAATATATTTCTGGACACCTACTGTCCAGAAATATTTTGCGGTATGGCGCGCAATATATTTTTGGACACCTAGTGTCCAGAAATATTTTGGGGTATGGCGCGCAATATATTTTTGGACACCTAGTGTCCAGAAATATTTTGCAGTATGGCGCGCAATATATTTTTGGACACCTAGTGTTCAGAAATATTTTGCGGTATGGCGCGCAATATATTTTTGGACACCTAGTGTCCAGAAATATTTTGCGGTATGGCGCGCAATATATTTCTGGACACCTAGTGTCCAGAAATATTTTGCGGTATGGCGCGCAATATATTTCTGGACACCTACTGTCCAGAAATATTTTGCGGTATGGCGCGCAATATATTTCTGGACACCTACTGTCCAGAAATATTTTGCGGTATGGCGCACAATATATTTTTGGACACCTACTGTCCAGAAATATTTTGCGGTATGGCGCGCAATATATTTCTGGACACCTACCGTCCAGAAATATTTTGCGGTATGGCGCGCAATATATTTCTGGACACCTACTGTCCAGAAATATTTTGCGGTATGGCGCGCAATATATTTCTGGACACCTACCGTCCAGAAATATTTTGCGGTATGGCGCGCAATATATTTTTGGACACCTAGTGTCCAGAAATATTTTGCGGTATGGCGCGCAATATATTTCTGGACACCTACTGTCCAGAAATATTTTGCGGTATGGCGCGCAATATATTTCTGGACACCTACTGTCCAGAAATATTTTGCGGTATGGCGCGCAATATATTTTTGGACACCTAGTGTCCAGAAATATTTTGCGGTATGGCGCGCAATATATTTTTGGACACCTAGTGTCCAGAAATATTTTGCAGTATGGCGCGCAATATATTTTTGGACACCTAGTGTTCAGAAATATCTTGCGGTATGGCGCGCAATATATTTTTGGACACCTAGTGTCCAGAAATATTTTGCGGTATGGCGCGCAATATATTTCTGGACACCTACTGTCCAGAAATATTTTGCGGTATGGCGCACAATATATTTTTGGACACCTACTGTCCAGAAATATTTTGCGGTATGGCGCGCAATATATTTCTAGACACCTACTGTCCAGAAATATTTTGCGGTATGGCGCGCAATATATTTCTGGACACCTACTGTCCAGAAATATTTTGCGGTATGGCGCACAATATATTTCTGGACACCTACTGTCCAGAAATATTTTGCGGTATGGCGCGCAATATATTTCTGGACACCTACTGTCCAGAAATATTTTGCGGTATGGCGCGCAATATATTTTTGGACACCTAGTGTCCAGAAATATTTTGCGGTATGGCGCGCAATATATTTTTGGACACCTAGTGTCCAGAAATATTTTGCAGTATGGCGCGCAATATATTTTTGGACACCTAGTGTTCAGAAATATCTTGCGGTATGGCGCGCAATATATTTTTGGACACCTAGTGTCCAGAAATATTTTGCGGTATGGCGCGCAATATATTTCTGGACACCTACTGTCCAGAAATATTTTGCGGTATGGCGCACAATATATTTTTGGACACCTACTGTCCAGAAATATTTTGCGGTATGGCGCGCAATATATTTCTGGACACCTACTGTCCAGAAATATTTTGCGGTATGGCGCACAATATATTTTTGGACACCTACTGTCCAGAAATATTTTGCGGTATGGCGCGCAATATATTTCTGGACACCTACTGTCCAGAAATATTTTGCGGTATGGCGCGCAATATATTTCTAGACACCTACTGTCCAGAAATATTTTGCGGTATGGCGCGCAATATATTTCTGGACACCTACTGTCCAGAAATATTTTGCGGTATGGCGCGCAATATATTTCTGGACACCTACCGTCCAGAAATATTTTGCGGTATGGCGCGTAATATATTTCTGGACACCTACTGTCCAGAAATATTTTGCGGTATGGCGCGCAATATATTTCTGGACACCTACCGTCCAGAAATATTTTGCGGTATGGCGCGCAATATATTTTTGGACACCTAGTGTCCAGAAATATTTTGCGGTATGGCGCGCAATATATTTCTGGACACCTACTGTCCAGAAATATTTTGCGGTATGGCGCGCAATATATTTCTGGACACCTACTGTCCAGAAATATTTTGCGGTATGGCGCGCAATATATTTTTGGACACCTAGTGTCCAGAAATATTTTGCGGACATATATTTTTGGACACCTAGTGTCCAGAAATATTTTGCAGTATGGCGCGCAATATATTTTTGGACACCTACTGTCCAGAAATATTTTGCGGTATGGCGCGCAATATATTTTTGGACACCTAGTGTCCAGAAATATTTTGCGGTATGGCGCGCAATATATTTCTGGACACCTAGTGTCCAGAAATATTTTGCGGTATGGCGCGCAATATATTTTTGGACACCTAGTGTCCAGAAATATTTTGCAGTATGGCGCGCAATATATTTTTGGACACCTAGTGTTCAGAAATATCTTGCGGTATGGCGCGCAATATATTTTTGGACACCTAGTGTCCAGAAATATTTTGCGGTATGGCGCGCAATATATTTCTGGACACCTACTGTCCAGAAATATTTTGCGGTATGGCGCGCAATATATTTCTGGACACCTACTGTCCAGAAATATTTTGCGGTATGGCGCACAATATATTTTTGGACACCTAGTGTCCAGAAATATTTTGCGGTATGGCGCGCAATATATTTCTGGACACCTACTGTCCAGAAATATTTTGCGGTATGGCGCGCAATATATTTTTGGACACCTAGTGTCCAGAAATATTTTGCGGTATGGCGCGCAATATATTTTTGGACACCTAGTGTCCAGAAATATTTTGCAGTATGGCGCGCAATATATTTTTGGACACCTAGTGTTCAGAAATATTTTGCGGTATGGCGCGCAATATATTTTTGGACACCTAGTGTCCAGAAATATTTTGCGGTATGGCGCGCAATATATTTCTGGACACCTACTGTCCAGAAATATTTTGCGGTATGGCGCGCAATATATTTCTGGACACCTACTGTCCAGAAATATTTTGCGGTATGGCGCGCAATATATTTCTAGACACCTACTGTCCAGAAATATTTTGCGGTATGGCGCGCAATATATTTCTGGACACCTACTGTCCAGAAATATTTTGCGGTATGGCGCGCAATATATTTCTGGACACCTACTGTCCAGAAATATTTTGCGGTATGGCGCGCAATATATTTCTGGACACCTACCGTCCAGAAATATTTTGCGGTATGGCGCGCAATATATTTTTGGACACCTAGTGTCCAGAAATATTTTGCGGTATGGCGCGCAATATATTTCTGGACACCTACTGTCCAGAAATATTTTGCGGTATGGCGCGCAATATATTTCTGGACACCTACTGTCCAGAAATATTTTGCGGTATGGCGCGCAATATATTTTTGGACACCTAGTGTCCAGAAATATTTTGCGGACATATATTTTTGGACACCTAGTGTCCAGAAATATTTTGCAGTATGGCGCGCAATATATTTTTGGACACCTACTGTCCAGAAATATTTTGCGGTATGGCGCGCAATATATTTTTGGACACCTAGTGTCCAGAAATATTTTGCGGTATGGCGCGCAATATATTTCTGGACACCTAGTGTCCAGAAATATTTTGCGGTATGGCGCGCAATATATTTTTGGACACCTAGTGTCCAGAAATATTTTGCAGTATGGCGCGCAATATATTTTTGGACACCTAGTGTTCAGAAATATCTTGCGGTATGGCGCGCAATATATTTTTGGACACCTAGTGTCCAGAAATATTTTGCGGTATGGCGCGCAATATATTTCTGGACACCTACTGTCCAGAAATATTTTGCGGTATGGCGCGCAATATATTTCTGGACACCTACTGTCCAGAAATATTTTGCGGTATGGCGCACAATATATTTTTGGACACCTAGTGTCCAGAAATATTTTGCGGTATGGCGCGCAATATATTTCTGGACACCTACTGTCCAGAAATATTTTGCGGTATGGCGCGCAATATATTTCTAGACGCCTACTGTCCAGAAATATTTTGCGGTATGGCGCGCAATATATTTCTGGACACCTACTGTCCAGAAATATTTTGCGGTATGGCGCGCAATATATTTTTGGACACCTAGTGTCCAGAAATATTTTGCGGTATGGCGCGCAATATATTTTTGGACACCTAGTGTCCAGAAATATTTTGCAGTATGGCGCGCAATATATTTTTGGACACCTAGTGTTCAGAAATATTTTGCGGTATGGCGCGCAATATATTTTTGGACACCTAGTGTCCAGAAATATTTTGCGGTATGGCGCGCAATATATTTTTGGACACCTAGTGTCCAGAAATATTTTGCAGTATGGCGCGCAATATATTTTTGGACACCTAGTGTTCAGAAATATTTTGCGGTATGGCGCGCAATATATTTCTGGACACCTATTGTCCAGAAATATTTTGCGGTATGGCGCACAATATATTTTTGGACACCTAGTGTCCAGAAATATTTTGCGGTATGGCGCGCAATATATTTCTGGACACCTACTGTCCAGAAATATTTTGCGGTATGGCGCGCAATATATTTCTGGACGCCTACTGTCCAGAAATATTTTGCGGTATGGCGCGCAATATATTTCTGGACACCTACTGTCCAGAAATATTTTGCGGTATGGCGCGCAATATATTTTTGGACACCTAGTGTCCAGAAATATTTTGCGGTATGGCGCGCAATATATTTTTGGACACCTAGTGTCCAGAAATATTTTGCAGTATGGCGCGCAATATATTTTTGGACACCTAGTGTTCAGAAATATTTTGCGGTTTGGCGCGCAATATATTTTTGGACACCTAGTGTCCAGAAATATTTTGCGGTATGGCGCGCAATATATTTCTGGACACCTACTGTCCAGAAATATTTTGCGGTATGGCGCGCAATATATTTCTGGACACCTACTGTCCAGAAATATTTTGCGGTATGGCGCGCAATATATTTCTAGACACCTACTGTCCAGAAATATTTTGCGGTATGGCGCGCAATATATTTCTGGACACCTACTGTCCAGAAATATTTTGCGGTATGGCGCGCAATATATTTCTGGACACCTACTGTCCAGAAATATTTTGCGGTATGGCGCGCAATATATTTCTGGACACCTACCGTCCAGAAATATTTTGCGGTATGGCGCGCAATATATTTTTGGACACCTAGTGTCCAGAAATATTTTGCGGTATGGCGCGCAATATATTTCTGGACACCTACTGTCCAGAAATATTTTGCGGTATGGCGCGCAATATATTTCTGGACACCTACTGTCCAGAAATATTTTGCGGTATGGCGCGCAATATATTTTTGGACACCTAGTGTCCAGAAATATTTTGCGGTATGGCGCGCAATATATTTTTGGACACCTAGTGTCCAGAAATATTTTGCAGTATGGCGCGCAATATATTTTTGGACACCTAGTGTTCAGAAATATTTTGCGGTATGGCGCGCAATATATTTTTGGACACCTAGTGTCCAGAAATATTTTGCGGTATGGCGCGCAATATATTTCTGGACACCTACTGTCCAGAAATATTTTGCGGTATGGCACGCAATATATTTCTGGACACCTACTGTCCAGAAATATTTTGCAGTATGGCGCGCAATATATTTCTGGACACCTACTGTCCAGAAATATTTTGCGATATGGCGCGCAATATATTTCTGGACACCTACTGTCCAGAAATATTTTGTGGTATGGCGCGCAATATATTTCTGGGCACCTACTGTCCAGATTTTCTGGGCTGGGCACCTACTGTCCAGAAATATTTTGCGGTATGGCGCGCAATATATTTCTGGACACTTACCGTCCAGAAATATTTTGCGGTATGGCGCGCAATATATTTCTGGACACCTACCGTCCAGAAATATTTTGCGGTATGGCGCGCAATATATTTCTGGACACCTACTGTCCAGAAATATTTTGCAGTATATTTTTGGACACCTAGTGTTCAGAAATATTTTGCGGTATGGCGCGCAATATATTTTTGGACACCTAGTGTCCAGAAATATTTTGCGGTATGGCGCGCAATATATTTTTGGACACCTAGTGTCCAGAAATATTTTGCAGTATATTTTTGGACACCTAGTGTTCAGAAATATTTTGCGGTATGGCGCGCAATATATTTTTGGACACCTAGTGTCCAGATATATTTTGCGGTATGGCGCGCAATATATTTCTGGACACCTACTGTCCAGAAATACTTTGCGGTATGGCGCGCAATATATTTTTGGACACCTAGTGTCCAGAAATATTTTGCGGTATGGCGCGCAATATATTTCTGGACACCTACTGTCCAGAAATATTTTGCGGTATGGCGCGCAATATATTTCTGGACACCTACCGTCCAGAAATATTTTGCGGTGTGGCGCGCAATATATTTTTGGACACCTAGTGTCCAGAAATATTTTGCGGTATGGCGCGCAATATATTTCTGGACACCTACTGTCCAGAAATATTTTGCGGTATGGCGCGCAATATATTTCTGGACACCTACTGTCCAGAAATATTTTGCGGTATGGCGCGCAATATATTTCTGGACACCTACTGTCCAGAAATATTTTGCGGTATGGCGCGAAATATATTTTTGGACAGCTAGTGTCCAGAAATATTTTGCGGTATGGCGCGCAATATATTTTTGGACACCTAGTGTCCAGAAATATTTTGCGGTATGGCGCGCAATATATTTCTGGACACCTACTGTCCAGAAATATTTTGCGGTATGGCGCGCAATATATTTCTGGACACCTACTGTCCAGAAATATTTTGCGGTATGGCGCGCAATATATTTCTGGACACCTACTGTCCAGAAATATTTTGCGGTATTGCGCGAAATATATTTTTGGACACCTAGTGTCCAGAAATATTTTGCGGTATGGCGCGCAATATATTTTTGGACACTAGTGTCCAGAAATATTTTGCAGTATGGCGCGCAATATATTTTTGGACACCTAGTGTTCAGAAATATTTTGCGGTATGGCGCGCAATATATTTTTGGACACCTAGTGTCCAGAAATATTTTGCGGTATGGCGCGCAATATATTTCTTGACACCTACTGTCCAGAAATATTTTGCGGTATTGCGCGAAATATATTTTTGGACACCTAGTGTCCAGAAATATTTTGCGGTATGGCGCGCAATATATTTTTGGACACCTAGTGTTCAGAAATATTTTGCGGTATGGCGCGCAATATATTTTTGGACACCTAGTGTCCAGAAATATTTTGCGGTATGGCGCAAAATATATTTTTAGACACCTAGTGTCCAGAAATATTTTGCGGTATGGCGCGCAATATATTTCTGGACACCTACTGTCCAGAAATATTTTGCGGTATGGCGCGCAATATATTTCTGGACACCTAGTGTCCAGAAATATTTTGCAGTATGGCGCGCAATATATTTTTGGACACCTAGTGTCCAGAAATATTTTGCGGTATGGCGCGCAATATATTTCTGGACACCTTGTTAATACGCTTCTAACCAGTTCATTTATATTTTAACTTTTTAATGTTCATCCTTTAAATCAGAATCATTATTATAATATTGATTACTCAGAAGTAGTATAATTATGAATTGTTTGAATTAACCATCGTGAATTAACCAATGTAAAAACCATTAATGGAATGCATTTCCCTTTGTTTTTCCAATATCAAATAATTTCCCTGTATTGAAAATTTAACGCTACTACTTAATGTAAAATAACTTGATTCGGCCCTTTTGAATTTGACCGCAGCCCAATAAAGATCGCAGCACAAAATAGTGGACAGAAATTTAGTTGTTTTTTTTATATTTTTTAATTTTCGTTGAAGTCCCACAAACGAGTGTGGACATTTTTTGGTGCCGAAACCCGGGAAACTATCCCCAGCATATAATTAATACATAAATAAAATTCTAACAAAGCAGAGACATCACCTAATTCAGTTGGAGTGCCGAGAACAACGAGGGAAACTAATATATATATATATATATATACGTATGTATACAACTTTAAACAAAAAACAGAAATAAGAACTTTGAATAAAGCGTTAAATTCATCATTATCACCATCCAAATCATATGAAAATTGAATACATCATACATATATTTTGTCTCGAATTGATTCGCTTCTTGTACATACATACATACATATAAATTCATATTTGCCTAGTTGTTGCACTCTTCTACCAACAATTCATCGTTGAAATCGTGTCGTGGTGAATTTGCAGTTCATTATATGAAAGAATAGCCGTAAAGCTAGCAATTCGATTTTTTGCATCATTGAGTCCCGCACCGATCGCGCAAAGCTTTTCGTTGTTGAATTTGCCAGTTCATGAGCTTTGCTGGATCGCTTTTAGTCTGCTGTCGCTGTGATCACACCATAGTGAAGGTCAAATCGAATTCGTGCTGCTGAGCAGAATTATCGATGTTTGTTGGAATAGTTGATTTCTGTAAGGGAAATTTAAAGTACCATCGTTGTTGCTGTTGTTGCTGATTGATTTGGTTGCTGTTGCGGGTTGATAAGCGTTCGCTAGACTTTCTCAATACCAGTTGCATAGTGTTGATTTCGTCACATTTTCAGTTCGTTGCATTTACTAGTTGGTGAAATTATTCGACACTATGGCTAATCAAGATGCCAATGGGGCACAAGGAGGAGAGCTTTCTAGTGGGGGGTTAGAAAATCCACATCGAATACTGGAATTAAAAACTATTAGATCTTCCACAAAGGGAAGTATAACTCGGATAAGAAATCTAATTATTGCAAAGGGTGCTACAATGTCTGGTGCAGAATTAGAGTGTCGTTTAGGCATAATTGAATCATATTTCAAACAAGGTCTTAATGTACAATTAGCGTTGGAGAAAATAAATATGTTGGAGGAGGAGAAATTAAGTCATCGAGTTGAGTTAGAGGACATTTACGTGTCGACGAAATCAATGATTCATTCATTTTTGTCAACGCAGAAGTGCACTCAAAATTTATCTGATAATTTGAACACTTCCTTTATGTCACAACAGCCTATTTCTCGTTCGAAGTTGGAACGCATTACATTACCAACATTTTCCGGAAAATTCTCGGATTATCCTAATTTCATCGGAATATTTACCAGTCTCGTTGATAAGGACACTTCCTTAGATTCGTTGCAAAAATTCAATTACTTAAGGAAATGCTTATCTGGTGCTGCGCTTAATGCAATTAAGGAATTTGAATTATCTTCTGAAAATTATCAAAAGGCGTTAGCGCGATTAAAAACGCGATTTGATAGCAAAACGTTGATTTTCCAAGAGCATTTAAATGGAGTCAGGGGAATAAATAAGATCTCAAAATGCTCTGCTGAGAACCTTCGCAACTTAGGAGACAATCTTAATTCTCATAGATCAGCTATGCTTTCTATTGGAAGTCACGAAAACATTTGTGATGCCTTTTTTATTGCGTTAGCATTGGATAAGGTGGATGCTGAGACCAGGTCAAAATGGGATGAATCCGTAGACTATTCTTAACTCCCAACGTGGGATGAATTTTCAAAAGTCTTGGATCGACGTTGTCAGACTCTTGAGTCAAGGGAATCAAAACTTGCTTGCACGGAAGCCAATGCCAGTCCGTTAGCGAATCGATCGCATTTTAGAAACGGTCGACGGAGTTTACAAGTTAGTTCCACCTTAGTCGCACAGTCAGTATCCTGTGAATTCTGTTGCGCAAATACTCATGGAATTAGTTCTTGCGCAGAGTTTAATAAACTGCCAGTTATAGCCCGATTTCAAGAAGTAAAGAAGCGAACTCTTTGTATCAACTGTCTCGCAAAGGGTCATTCCGTTCGGAGATGCCAAGCACCAAAATGCAAGGTTTGCTCAATGCCACATCATCAGCTGTTGCACAGGTTTACGACAAGTCAGCCTTCCTGCGAAACTAATGAGGCTAGTAATCATTCGTTGCCAAGTGCTTCTGGTAGTACATATCTTGCTTCAAATATATTCAAGAAAGATCCATCTCAGGTAATATTAGCTACTGCTGTGGCGTATATTCGGAACTTCTATGGCCAATTGTACCCTGCCCGTGCTCTTCTTGACTCTGCATCGCAACTCAACTTTATCACAGAGGACATGGTACAAAAGTTGAAGTTAAAGAAAGCTCAAACCAATTCAATAGTCTCTGGTATTGGAAAATCGAATGCTGCGATAAACTTCAAAGCAGAAGCCACCTGTAGATCTCGAATTTCGGAATTTGAAATAGACCTCGATCTTCTTGTTTTAAAGAGTATTACCAACATCCTTCCTGCAAATAAATTGGATGTATCAAGTTGGAAGATACCCAAAAATATTTCACTTGCGGATCCCAATTTCCATTACCCAAGCCACATAGATTTGCTCATAGGAGCTGACTGTTTTTTCCAGCTGCTATGTGTTGGCCAAATAAAATTGAGCTCTCAACTACCAATCCTCCAAAAGACCTTATTTGGATGGATTGTATCCGGCAAATACGAACTGTCTTCAAATCCTCAAGCCGCATGTAGTCTGGTGTCCTGCTCCGATTTTAATGATGTTTCGCTTAATGAAACAGTAAAAAAATTTTGGGAAATGGAGGAGGTTAGTCGGAAGAGATTTCTCTCAAGGGAAGAAGAAGAGTGCGAAAAGGAATTCTTGAAAGGCGTGCGGCGACGGGACGATGGAAGATTTTTGGTGAATCTATTGTTAAAAACCAATCGTGGTAGCTTAGGAGATTCTTTTGGCAATGCTCAAAAACGTTTTATTAACTTGGAAAAAAGATTGCAAAGGAACAAAGAAATAAGGATACAATACGTCGAATTTATGAGAGAGTACGAAAACTTAGGGCATATGGAAAAAGTTCCTAAGGATGAACTTCATAAAATAAAGTACTTTGCTCCTCATCAGTTTGTGTTGCGACCAGATTCATTAACAACAAAATTAATAGTCGTTTTCGACTGCAGTGCTAAGACAACGTCCAATTTTTCGTTGAACGATATTTTACTGAAAGGTCCAGTCATTCAGGATGATCTGTATGATATAATACTTCGTTTCCGTACCTATAAATTCGTTGTCACTGCGGATATTTCAAAAATGTATCGGCAGATACTTGTGCATGATAATGACCAACATTTCCAATGCATTTTGTGGAGATACTCAGAGCAGCAGGAAATAGACGCATATCGATTACGCACCGTGACGTACGGTACCACATCCGCCCCATTTATCGCAACAAGATGTCTTAAGTTGTTGGCCGACCAGAATAGTTGCATATACCCTTTGGGTTCTAAAGTGATAAGAGAGGATTTTTACATGGACGATATGATTTCTGGAGGAGATTCCTTAGAGACTAACTAACATATATTCTGAGGTTAAGACAATATTGTTGTGTGCTGGTTTCGACCTCAGGAAATGGAGCAGCAATAGTTTGGAGATTATGAATACTATCTCGAAAAAAGAAAGAGGAGAGAGATCGTCTCTGAGGATAAATGATAGCAACGTCATCAAAACCTTAGGTATTACATGGAACCCAGAAACTGACGAATTTCAATACACAAAACCGAAGAACAACGAGTCAAAATCGATGACAAAGAAAATAATCCTATCAGAGTTAGCGCAAATTTTTGATCCCTTAGGTCTTATCAATCCAATAGTTGTAAGAGGGAAGATTATAATGCAGGATATTTGGATAGTAAAAAAAAATATACAAACTCGTTGGGAGGAATTTCGCAAAGGAAATATCCAGCATCGATCACATTAAAATTCCAAGATATATTTCATCTTCTGACAGTGTTAAGGTTGAGATACATGGCTTCTCCGATGCATCCTTAAGGGCATATGGTTGCTGTCTTTACGTGAGGACCATCGATTCTTTCGGGAATATTAAATGTACCCTCCTTAGTGCAAAATCCAAGATAGCCCCGATCAAAACAAAATCTCTTCCTAAATTGGAACTCTGCGCTGCTACGCTGCTCGTGGAATTAGTTTTGAAGGTACTTCCCAATCTTAATTTGTTGATTGAAGATATTTACCTGTGGACAGACTCCGAAATTGTTCTTCGCTGGATCTCCGTTCATCCTTCTTCTTGGGAAATATTCGTCGCTAATCGCGTATCTACAATCCAATCTTCCCTACCATCAGCCATTTGGAGACATGTTAACACCAAAGCCAATCCAGCTGATATCGTGTCTCGTGGAGCATTTTACTCGGAACTTATAAATAGTATATGGTTTTGTGGACCGCAATTTTTATACCAGAGTGTAGAAAAATGGCCCAAGCAGAAGTCAAACGTTTCACTCTGTAGAATTGAAGATAATCACCCTATTGTCTTGCTTTCGAAATCTGATGAAATTCTTGAATTTGCTGAGAACTTTTCGCGATTCAACAGTTCTGAAAAAATCAATAGAATCTTTGGATATGTGGTGAGATTCTACAATAATCTAAAAGCCAGAAAGTCTAAGCTATCTAACCCACCCACAGGCTAAAGTGGTCATAATTTAACACTTACATGCGAAGAGTTGGAAGAGGCATTTCTTCGAATTATATGGTCCATTCAACACATTCATTTCCAGGAGGAAATTAGAGATTTGAAGAAAACAAATAAGATCAGCCCAAAAAGTGTGATCAGTAATCTCAATCCCTTCCTTGATACTGAGCACAAAGTCGAACTCCTTCGAGTAGGTGGGCGTTTGCAGAATGCAGACATTCCATATAGCTCCAGATGTCCCATCCTTCTCCCAAAAAATTCCATCTTTGTTCAAAATGTTGTTGTCCATCTACACAAATCTAATTTTCATGCAGGTCCTCAAGCATTAGTTGCTATAATTAGACAGCGCTTCTGGATAGTCAACGCACGATATCTAGCCAAAAAAGTGGTAGACAAATGCATACATTGCTTTAAGTACCGGCCGAAGTTGAGACAGCAAATCATGGGTGATCTGCCAGCAACCAGAGTGAATACATCGAGACCCTTTGCCATCTCCGGCGTGGATTTTTGTGGGCCATTCTATATTTCACAAAAACGACGAGGGTACTGTACTCACAAGGCGTATGTGGCAGTCTTCATTTGCTTTGCGACAAAGGCTGCTCACCTCGAAGCGGTTTCCGATCTGTCCACCCAAGGCTTTATAGCGGCGCTTAAGCGATTTGTCGCCCGAAGAGGATTGTGCAGAGAAATTCACTGTGACAATGGCACAAATTTTGTCGGAGCTCGAAATGAGCTTAAAGAACTCCGTGCGTTATTTTTGGAGCAGCAAACTCAGCATGAGATACATTCCTGGTGCACTGCTAAACGTATCCAGTTTATGCATATACCGCCCAGATCCCCCCACTTTGGAGGCTTGTGGGAGGCGGCAGTCAAGTCGGCTAAAGCACATTTATATCGGACAGTAGGGTTGGCGTATCTTACTTATGAAGAATTTTCAACAGTACTAGCGGAAGTTGAAAGTATCCTGAACTCTCGTCCACTCTGTGTCCTTAGCTCTGACCCGAATGATGAGAGCGTTTTAACTCCAGGTCATTTTTTAATTGGTGTACCCTTAAACTCCATTCCAGAGCCAACAGTTCAACAAGAGGTTCCATTGCTTGACAGATGGAAGAAGCTGACGCAAATCAAGCAGCATTTTTGGAGCAGATGGTCCAAAGAATACGTGCTGGAGCTGCAAAGGCGAACCAAATGGCGAACTGCGGTTGAAAATGTGGATGTCGGATCTCTGGTGCTCATTGCTGATGACAACCTGCCTCCACAGCAGTGGTTATTGGGTCGCATTGAACAAGTGATACCTGGCGCTGATTCCAAGATACGAGTTGTAGACGTCCGTGCTAAGGGAACCGTACTGAGAAGACCAGTTCATCGTTTGGCCCCACTACCAATTGATTGAAGAGATCTTTCACTATGTCCGACTCTTCAAGGCGGGCATAATGTTAATACGCTTCTAACCAGTTCATTTATATTTTAACTTTTTAATGTTCATCCTTTAAATCAGAATCATTATTATAATATTGATTACTCAGAAGTAGTATAATTATGAATTGTTTGAATTAACCATCGTGAATTAACCAATGTAAAAACCATTAATGGAATGCATTTCCCTTTATTTTTCCAATATCAAATAATTTCCCTATATTGAAAATTTAACGCTACTACTTAATGTAAAATAACTTGATTCGGCCCTTTTGAATTTGACCGCAGCCCAATAAAGATCGCAGCACAAAATAGTGGACAGAAATTTAGTTGTTTTTTTTATATTTTTTAATTTTCGTTGCAGTCCCACAAACGAGTGTGGACACACCTAGTGTCCAGAAATATTTTGCGGTATGGCGCGCAATATATTTTTGGACACCTAGTGTCCAGAAATATTTTGCGGTATGGCGCGCAATATATTTCTGGACACCTACTGTCCAGAAATATTTTGCGGTATGGCGAGCAATATATTTCTGGACACCTAATGTCCAGAAATATTTTGCGGTATGGTGCGCAATATATTTCTGGACACCTACTGTCCAGAAATATTTTGCGGTATGGCGCGCAATATATTTCTGGACACCTACTGTCCGGAAATATTTTGCGGTATGGCGCGGAATATATTTCTGGACGCCTACTGTCCAGAAATATTTTGCGGTATGGCGCGCAATATATTTCTGGACACCTACTGTCCAGAAATATTTTGCGGTATGGCGCGCAATATATTTTTGGACACCTACTGTCCAGAAATATTTTGCGGTATGGCGCGCAATATATTTCTGGACACCTAGTGTCCAGAAATATTTTGCAGTATGGCGCGCAATATATTTTTGGACACCTAGTGTCCAGAAATATTTTGCAGTATGGCGCGCAATATATTTTTGGACACCTAGTGTCCAGAAATATCTTGCGGTATGGACAGTAGGTGTCCAGAAATATATTGCGCGCCATACCGCAAAATATTTCTGGACAGTAGGTGTCCAAAAATATATTGCGCGCCATACCGCAAAATATTTCTGGACAGTAGGTGTCCAAAAATATATTGCGCGCCATACCGCAAAATACAACCTTTCTGGTCACCTACTGTCCAGAAATATTTTGCGGTTTGGCGCGCAATATATTTTTGGACACCTAGTGTCCAGAAATATTTTGCGGTATGGCGCGCAATATATTTATGGACACCTACTGTCCAGAAATATTTTGCGGTATGGCGCGCAATATATTTCTGGACACCTACTGCCCAGAAATATTTTGCGGTATGGCGCGCAATATATTTTTGGACACCTAGTGTCCAGAAATATTTTGCGGTATGGGGCGAAATATATTGTTGGACACCTAGTGTCCAGAAATATTTTGCGGTATGGCGCGCAATATATTTCTGGACACCTACTGTCCAGAAATATTTTGCGGTATGGCGCGCAATATATTTTTGGACACCTACTGTCCAGAAATATTTTGCGGTATGGCGCGCAATATATTTCTGGACACCTACTGTCCAGAAATATGTTGCGGTATGGCGCGCAATATATTTCTGGACACCTACTGTCCAGAAATATTTTGCGGTATGGCGCGCAATATATTTCTGGACACCTACTGTCCAGAAATATTTTGCGGTTTGGCGCGCAATATATTTTTGGACACCTACTGTCCAGAAATATTTTGCGGTATGGCGCGCAATATATTTCTGGACACCTAGTGTCCAGAAATATTTTGCGGTATGGCGCGCAATATATTTCTGGACACCTACTGTCCAGAAATATTTTGCGGTATGGCGCGCAATATATTTCTGGACACCTACTGTCCAGAAATATTTTGCGGTATGGCGCGCAATATATTTCTGGACACCTACTGTCCAGAAATATTTCTGGACACCTACTGTCCAGAAATATTTTGCAGTATGGCGCGCAATATATTTCTGGACACCTACTGTCCAGAAATATTTTGCGGTATGGCGCGCAATATATTTTTGGACACCTACTGTCCAGAAATATTTTGCGGTATGGCGCGCAATATATTTCTGGACCACTACTGTCCAGAAATATTTTGCGGTATGGCGCGCAATATATTTTTGGACACCTAGTGTCCAGAAATATTTTGCGGTATGGCGCGCAATATATTTCTGAACACCTACCGTCCAGAAATATTTTGCGGTATGGCGCGCAATATATTTTTGGACACCTAGTGTCCAGAAATATTTTGCGGTATGGGGCGAAATATATTTTTGGACACCTAGTGTCCAGAAATATTTTGCGGTATGGCGCGCAATATATTTCTGGACACCTACTGTCCAGAAATATTTTGCGGTATGGCGCGCAATAAATTTCTGGGCACCTACTGTCCAGAAATATTTTGCGGTATGCCGCGCAATATATTTCTGGACACCTACCGTCCAGAAATATTTTGCGGTATGGCGCGCAATATATTTTTGGACACCTAGTGTCCAGAAATATTTTGCGGTATGGCGCGCAACATATTTCTGGACACCTAGTGTCCAGAAATATTTTGCGGTATGGCGCGCAATATATTTCTGGACACCTACTGTCCAGAAATATTTTGCGGTATGGCGCGCAACATATTTTTGGACACCTACTGTCCAGAAATATTTTGCGGTATGGCGCGCAATATATTTCTGGACACCTACTGTCCAGAAATATTTTGCGGTATGGCGCGCAATATATTTCTGGACACCTACTGTCCAGAAATATTTTGCGGTATGGCGCGCAATATATTTCTGGACACCTACTGTCCAGAAATATTTTGCGGTATGGCGTGCAATATATTTTTGGACACCTAGTGTCCAGAAATATTTTGCGGTATGGCGCGCAATATATTTCTGGACACCTACTGTCCAGAAATATTTTGCGGTATGGCGCGCAATACATTTCTGGACACCTACTGTCCAGAAATATTTTGCGGTATGGCGGGCAATATATTTCTGGACAGTAGGTTTCCAGAAATATATTGCGCGCCATACCGCAAAATACTAGGTGTCCAAAAATATTTTGCGGTATGGCGCGCAATATATTTCTGGACACCTACTGTCCAGAAGTATTTTGCGGTATGGCGCGCAATATATTTCTGGACACCTACTGTCCAGAAATATTTTGCGGTATGGCGCGCAATATATTTTTGGACACCTAGTGTCCAGAAGTATTTTGCGGTATGGCGCGCAATATATTTCTGGACACCTACTGTCCAGAAATATTTTGCGGTATGGCGCGCAATATATTTTTGGACACCTACTGTCCAGAAATATTTTGCGGTATGGCGCGCAATATATTTTTGGACACCTACTGTCCAGAAATATTTTGCGGTATGGCGCGCAATATATTTCTGGACACCTACTGTCCAGAAATATTTTGCGGTTTGGCGCGCAATATATTTTTGGACACCTACTGTCCAGAAATATTTTGCGGTATGGCGCGCAATATATTTCTGGACACCTAGTGTCCAGAAATATTTTGCGGTATGGCGCGCAATATATTTCTGGACACCTACTGTCCAGAAATATTTTGCGGTATGGCGCGCAATATATTTCTGGACACCTACTGTCCAGAAATATTTTGCGGTATGGCGCGCAATATATTTCTGGACACCTAATGTCCAGAAATATTTTGCGGTATGGCGCGCAATATATTTCTGGACACCTACTGTCCAGAAATATTTTGCGGTATGGCGCGCAATATATTTCTGGACACCTACTGTCCAGAAATATTTTGCGGTATGGCGCGCAATATATTTCTGGACACCTACTGTCCAGAAATATTTTGCGGTATGGCGCGCAATATATTTCTGGACACCTACTGTCCAGAAATATTTCTGGACACCTACTGTCCAGTATGGCGCGCAATATATTTTTGGACACCTACTGTCCAGAAATATTTTGCGGTATGGCGCGCAATATATTTTTGGACACCTACTGTCCAGAAATATTTTGCGGTATGGCGCGCAATATATTTCTGGACACCTACTGTCCAGAAATATTTTGCGGTATGGCGCGCAATATATTTCTGGACACCTACTGTCCAGAAATATTTTGCGGTATGGCGCGCAATATATTTTTGGACACCTAGTGTCCAGAAATATTTTGCGGTATGGGGCGAAATATATTGTTGGACACCTAGTGTCCAGAAATATTTTGCGGTATGGCGCGCAATATATTTCTGGACACCTACTGTCCAGAAATATTTTGCGGTATGGCGCGCAATATATTTCTGGACACCTACTGTCCAGAAATATTTCTGGACACCTACTGTCCAGAAATATTTTGCAGTATGGCGCGCAATATATTTCTGGACACCTACTGTCCAGAAATATTTTGCGGTATGGCGCGCAATATATTTTTGGACACCTACTGTCCAGAAATATTTTGCGGTATGGCGCGCAATATATTTCTGGACCACTACTGTCCAGAAATATTTTGCGGTATGGCGCGCAATATATTTTTGGACACCTAGTGTCCAGAAATATTTTGCGGTATGGCGCGCAATATATTTCTGAACACCTACCGTCCAGAAATATTTTGCGGTATGGCGCGCAATATATTTTTGGACACCTAGTGTCCAGAAATATTTTGCGGTATGGGGCGAAATATATTTTTGGACACCTAGTGTCCAGAAATATTTTGCGGTATGGCGCGCAATATATTTCTGGACACCTACTGTCCAGAAATATTTTGCGGTATGGCGCGCAATAAATTTCTGGGCACCTACTGTCCAGAAATATTTTGCGGTATGCCGCGCAATATATTTCTGGACACCTACCGTCCAGAAATATTTTGCGGTATGGCGCGCAATATATTTTTGGACACCTAGTGTCCAGAAATATTTTGCGGTATGGCGCGCAACATATTTCTGGACACCTAGTGTCCAGAAATATTTTGCGGTATGGCGCGCAATATATTTCTGGACACCTACTGTCCAGAAATATTTTGCGGTATGGCGCGCAACATATTTTTGGACACCTACTGTCCAGAAATATTTTGCGGTATGGCGCGCAATATATTTCTGGACACCTACTGTCCAGAAATATTTTGCGGTATGGCGCGCAATATATTTCTGGACACCTACTGTCCAGAAATATTTTGCGGTATGGCGCGCAATATATTTCTGGACACCTACTGTCCAGAAATATTTTGCGGTATGGCGTGCAATATATTTTTGGACACCTAGTGTCCAGAAATATTTTGCGGTATGGCGCCCAATATATTTCTGGACACCTACTGTCCAGAAATATTTTGCGGTATGGCGCGCAATATATTTCTGGACACCTACTGTCCAGAAATATTTTGCGGTATGGCGCGCAATATATTTCTGGACACCTACTGTCCAGAAATATTTTGCGGTATGGCGCGCAATATATTTCTGGACACTTACTGTCCAGAAATATTTTGCGGTATGGCGCGCAATATATTTCTGGACACCTACTGTCCAGAAATATTTTGCGGTTTGGCGCGCAATATATTTTTGGACACCTACTGTCCAGAAATATTTTGCGGTATGGCGCGCAATATATTTCTGGACACCTAGTGTCCAGAAATATTTTGCGGTATGGCGCGCAATATATTTCTGGACACCTACTGTCCAGAAATATTTTGCGGTATGGCGCGCAATATATTTCTGGACACCTACTGTCCATAAATATTTTGCGGTATGGCGCGCAATATATTTCTGGACACCTAATGTCCAGAAATATTTTGCGGTATGGCGCGCAATATATTTCTGGACACCTACTGTCCAGAAATATTTTGCGGTATGGCGCGCAATATATTTCTGGACACCTACTGTCCAGAAATATTTTGCGGTATGGTGCGCAATATATTTCTGGACACCTACTGTCCAGAAATATTTTGCGGTATGGCGCGCAATATATTTCTGGACACCTACTGTCCAGAAATATTTTGCGGTATGGCGCGCAATATATTTCTGGACACCTAATGTCCAGAAATATTTTGCGGTATGGCGCGCAATATATTTCTGGACACCTACTGTCCAGAAATATTTTGCGGTATGGCGCGCAATATATTTCTGGACACCTACTGTCCAGAAATATTTTGCGGTATGGCGCGCAATATATTTCTGGACACCTACTGTCCAGAAATATTTTGCGGTATGGCGCGCAATATATTTTTGGACACCTACTGTCCAGAAATATTTTGCGGTATGGCGCGCAATATATTTTTGGACACCTACTGTCCAGAAATATTTTGCGGTATGGCGCGCAATATATTTCTGGACACCTACTGTCCAGAAATATTTTGCGGTATGGCGCGCAATATATTTCTGGACACCTACTGTCCAGAAATATTTCTGGACACCTACTGTCCAGTATGGCGCGCAATATATTTTTGGACACCTACTGTCCAGAAATATTTTGCGGTATGGCGCGCAATATATTTCTGGACACCTACTGTCCAGAAATATTTTGCGGTATGGCGCGCAATATATTTTTGGACACCTAGTGTCCAGAAATATTTTGCGGTATGGGGCGAAATATATTGTTGGACACCTAGTGTCCAGAAATATTTTGCGGTATGGCGCGCAATATATTTCTGGACACCTACTGTCCAGAAATATTTTGCGGTATGGCGCGCAATATATTTCTGGACACCTACTGTCCAGAAATATTTCTGGACACCTACTGTCCAGAAATATTTTGCAGTATGGCGCGCAATATATTTCTGGACACCTACTGTCCAGAAATATTTTGCGGTATGGCGCGCAATATATTTTTGGACACCTACTGTCCAGAAATATTTTGCGGTATGGCGCGCAATATATTTCTGGACCACTACTGTCCAGAAATATTTTGCGGTATGGCGCGCAATATATTTTTGGACACCTAGTGTCCAGAAATATTTTGCGGTATGGCGCGCAATATATTTCTGAACACCTACCGTCCAGAAATATTTTGCGGTATGGCGCGCAATATATTTTTGGACACCTACTGTCCAGAAATATTTTGCGGTATGGCGCGCAATATATTTCTGGACACTTACTGTCCAGAAATATTTTGCGGTATGGCGCGCAATATATTTCTGGACACCTACTGTCCAGAAATATTTTGCGGTTTGGCGCGCAATATATTTTTGGACACCTAGTGTCCAGAAATATTTTGCGGTATGGGGCGAAATATATTTTTGGACACCTAGTGTCCAGAAATATTTTGCGGTATGGCGCGCAATATATTTCTGGACACCTACTGTCCAGAAATATTTTGCGGTATGGCGCGCAATAAATTTCTGGGCACCTACTGTCCAGAAATATTTTGCGGTATGCCGCGCAATATATTTCTGGACACCTACCGTCCAGAAATATTTTGCGGTATGGCGCGCAATATATTTTTGGACACCTAGTGTCCAGAAATATTTTGCGGTATGGCGCGCAACATATTTCTGGACACCTAGTGTCCAGAAATATTTTGCGGTATGGCGCGCAATATATTTCTGGACACCTACTGTCCAGAAATATTTTGCGGTATGGCGCGCAACATATTTTTGGACACCTACTGTCCAGAAATATTTTGCGGTATGGCGCGCAATATATTTCTGGACACCTACTGTCCAGAAATATTTTGCGGTATGGCGCGCAATATATTTCTGGACACCTACTGTCCAGAAATATTTTGCGGTATGGCGCGCAATATATTTCTGGACACCTACTGTCCAGAAATATTTTGCGGTATGGCGTGCAATATATTTTTGGACACCTAGTGTCCAGAAATATTTTGCGGTATGGCGCCCAATATATTTCTGGACACCTACTGTCCAGAAATATTTTGCGGTATGGCGCGCAATATATTTCTGGACACCTACTGTCCAGAAATATTTTGCGGTATGGCGCGCAATATATTTCTGGACACCTACTGTCCAGAAATATTTTGCGGTATGGCGCGCAATATATTTCTGGACACTTACTGTCCAGAAATATTTTGCGGTATGGCGCGCAATATATTTCTGGACACCTACTGTCCAGAAATATTTTGCGGTTTGGCGCGCAATATATTTTTGGACACCTACTGTCCAGAAATATTTTGCGGTATGGCGCGCAATATATTTCTGGACACCTAGTGTCCAGAAATATTTTGCGGTATGGCGCGCAATATATTTCTGGACACCTACTGTCCAGAAATATTTTGCGGTATGGCGCGCAATATATTTCTGGACACCTACTGTCCATAAATATTTTGCGGTATGGCGCGCAATATATTTCTGGACACCTAATGTCCAGAAATATTTTGCGGTATGGCGCGCAATATATTTCTGGACACCTACTGTCCAGAAATATTTTGCGGTATGGCGCGCAATATATTTCTGGACACCTACTGTCCAGAAATATTTTGCGGTATGGTGCGCAATATATTTCTGGACACCTACTGTCCAGAAATATTTTGCGGTATGGCGCGCAATATATTTCTGGACACCTACTGTCCAGAAATATTTTGCGGTATGGCGCGCAATATATTTCTGGACACCTAATGTCCAGAAATATTTTGCGGTATGGCGCGCAATATATTTCTGGACACCTACTGTCCAGAAATATTTTGCGGTATGGCGCGCAATATATTTCTGGACACCTACTGTCCAGAAATATTTTGCGGTATGGCGCGCAATATATTTCTGGACACCTACTGTCCAGAAATATTTTGCGGTATGGCGCGCAATATATTTTTGGACACCTACTGTCCAGAAATATTTTGCGGTATGGCGCGCAATATATTTTTGGACACCTACTGTCCAGAAATATTTTGCGGTATGGCGCGCAATATATTTCTGGACACCTACTGTCCAGAAATATTTTGCGGTATGGCGCGCAATATATTTCTGGACACCTACTGTCCAGAAATATTTCTGGACACCTACTGTCCAGTATGGCGCGCAATATATTTTTGGACACCTACTGTCCAGAAATATTTTGCGGTATGACGCGCAATATATTTTTGGAGACCTACTGTCCAGAAATATTTTGCGGTATGGCGCGCAATATATTTCGGGACACCTACTGTCCAGAAATATTTTGCGGTATGGCGCGCAATATATTTCTGGACACCTACTGTCCAGAAATATTTTGCGGTATGGCGCGCAATATATTTTTGGACACCTAGTGTCCAGAAATATTTTGCGGTATGGGGCGCAATATACTTCTGGACACCTACAGTCCACAAATATTTTGCGGTATGGCGCGCAATATATTTCTGGACACCTACCGTCCAGAAATATTTTGCGGTATGGCGCGCAATATATTTTTGGACACCTAGTGTCCAGAAATATTTTGCGGTATGGCGCGCAATATATTTCTGGACACCTAGTGTCCAGAAATATTTTGCGGTATGGCGCGCAATATATTTCTGGACACCTACTGTCCAGAAATATTTTGCGGTATGGCGCGCAATATATTTTTGGACACCTACTGTCCAGAAATATTTTGCGGTATGGCGCCCAATATATTTCTGGACACCTACCGTCCAGAAATATTTTGCGGTATGGCGCGCAATATATTTCTGGACACCTACTGTCCAGAAATATTTTGCAGTATGGCGCGCAATATATTTCTGGACACCTACTGTCCAGAAATATTTTGCGGTATGGCGCGCAATATATTTCTGGACACCTACTGTCCAGAAATATTTTGCGGTATGGCGCGCAATATATTTCTGGACACCTACTGTCCAGAAATATTTTGCGGTATGGCGCGCAATATATTTTTGGACACCTTGTGGCCAGAAATATTTTGCGGTATGGTGCGCAATATATTTCTGGACACCTACTGTCCAGAAATATTTTGCGGTATGGCGCGCAATATACTTCTGGACACCTTCAGTCCACAAATATTTTGCGGTATGGCGCGCAATATATTTTTGGACACCTAGTGTCCAGAAATATTTTGCGGTATGGCGCGCAATATATTTCTGGACACCTACCGGCCAGAAATATTTTGCGGTATGGCGCGCAATATATTTCTGGACACCTACTGTCCAGACATATTTTGCCGTATGGCGCGCAATATATTTCTGGACACCTACCGTCCAGAAATATTTTGCGGTATGGCGCGCAATATATTTTAAGACACCTAGTGTCCAGAAATATTTTGCGGTATGGCGCTTAATATATTTCTGGACACCTACTGTCCAGAAATATTTTGCGGTATGGCGCCCAATATATTTCTGGACACCTAGTGTCCAGAAATATTTTGCAGTATGGCGCGTAATATATTTTTGGACACCTAGTGTCCACAAATATTTTGCGGTATGGCGCGCAATATATTTCTGGACACCTACTGTCCAGAAATATTTTGCGGTATGGCGCCCAATATATTTCTGGACACCTAGTGTCCAGAAATATTTTGCGATATGGCGCACAATATATTTCTGGACACCTACTGTCCAGAAATATTTTGCGGTATGGCGCGCAATATACTTCTGGACACCTACTGTCCACAAATATTTTGCGGTATGGCGCGCAATATATTTCTGACACCTACTGTCCAGAAATATTTTGCGGTATGGCGCGCAATATATTTTTGGACACCTACTGTCCAGAAATATTTTGCGGTATGGCGCGCAATATATTTCTGGACACCTACTGTCCAGAAATATTTTGCGGTATGGGGCGCAATATATTTTTGGACACCTAGTGTCCAGAAATATTTTGCGGTATGGCGCGCAATATATTTCTGGACACCTACTGTCCAGAAATATTTTGCGGTATGGCGCGCAATATATTTCTGGACACCTACTGTCCAGAAATATTTTGCGGTATGGCGCCCAATATATTTCTGGACACCTACTGTCCAGAAATATTTTGCGGTATGGCGCGCAATATATTTCTGGACACCTACTGTCCAGAAATATTTTGCGGTATGGCGCGCAATATATTTCTGGACACCTACTGTCCAGAAATATTTTGCGGTATGGCGCGCAATATATTTCTGGACACCTACTGTCCAGAAATATTTTGCGGTATGGCGCGCAATATATTTCTGGACACCTACTGTCCAGAAATATTTTGCAGTATGGCGCGCAATATATTTTTGGACACCTAGTGTCCAGAAATATTTTGCGGTATGGCGCGCAATATATTTCTGGACACCTACTGTCCAGAAATATTTTGCGGTATGGCGCGCAATATATTTCTGGACACCTACTGTCCAGAAATATTTTGCGGTATGGCGCGCAATATATTTCTGGACACCTACTGTCCAGAAATATTTTGCGGTATGGCGCGCAATTTATTTCTGGACACCTATTGTCCAGAAATATTTTGCGGTATGGCGCGCAATATATTTCTGGACACCTACTGTCCAGAAATATTTTGCGGTATGGCGCGCGATATATTTCTGGACACCTACTGTTCAGAAATATTTTGCGGTATGGCGCGCAATATATTTCTGGACACCTAGTGTCCAGAAATATTTTGCGGTATGGCGCGCAATATATTTCTGGACACCTACTGTCCAGAAATATTTTGCGGTATGGCGCGCAATATATTTTTGGACACCTACTGTCCAGAAATATTTTGCGGTATGGCGCGCAATATATTTCTGGACACCTACTGTCCAGAAATATTTTGCGGTATGGCGCGCAATATATTTCTGGACACCTACTGTCCAGAAATATTTTGCAGTATGGCGCGCAATATATTTCTGGACACCTACTGTCCAGAAATATTTTGCGGTATGGCGCGCAATATATTTCTGGACACCTACTGTCCAGAAATATTTTGCGGTATGGCGCGCAATATATTTCTGGACACCTACTGTCCAGAAATATTTTGCGGTATGGCGCGCAATATATTTTTGGACACCTACTGTCCAGAAATATTTTGCGGTATGGCGCGCAATATATTTCTGGACACCTACTGTCCAGAAATATTTTGCGGTATGGCGCGCAATATATTTCTGGACACCTACTGTCCAGAAATATTTTGCGGTATGGCGCGCAATATATTTCTGGACACCTACTGTCCAGAAATATTTTGCGGTATGGCGCGCAATATATTTTTGGACACCTACTGTCCAGAAATATTTTGCGGTATGGCGCGCAATATATTTTTGGACACCTACTGTCCAGAAATATTTTGCGGTATGGCGCGCAATATATTTCTGGACACCTACTGTCCAGAAATATTTTGCGGTATGGCGCGCAATATATTTTTGGACACCTACTGTCCAGAAATATTTTGCGGTATGGCGCGCAATATATTTTTGGACACCTACTGTCCAGAAATATTTTGCGGTATGGCGCGCAATATATTTTTGGACACCTACTGTCCAGAAATATTTTGCGGTATGGCGCGCAATATATTTCGGGACACCTACTGTCCAGAAATATTTTGCGGTATGGCGCGCAATATATTTCTGGACACCTACTGTCCAGAAATATTTTGCGGTATGGCGCGCAATATATTTTTGGACACCTAGTGTCCAGAAATATTTTGCGGTATGGGGCGCAATATACTTCTGGACACCTACAGTCCACAAATATTTTGCGGTATGGCGCGCAATATATTTCTGGACACCTACCGTCCAGAAATATTTTGCGGTATGGCGCGCAATATATTTTTGGACACCTAGTGTCCAGAAATATTTTGCGGTATGGCGCGCAATATATTTCTGGACACCTAGTGTCCAGAAATATTTTGCGGTATGGCGCGCAATATATTTCTGGACACCTACTGTCCAGAAATATTTTGCGGTATGGCGCGCAATATATTTTTGGACACCTACTGTCCAGAAATATTTTGCGGTATGGCGCGCAATATATTTCTGGAAACCTAGTGTCCAGAAATATTTTGCGGTATGGCGCGCAATATATTTCTGGACACCTACTGTCCAGAAATATTTTGCAGTATGGCGCGCAATATATTTCTGGACACCTACTGTCCAGAAATATTTTGCGGTATGGCGCGCAATATATTTCTGGACACCTACTGTCCAGAAATATTTTGCGGTATGGCGCGCAATATATTTCTGGACACCTACTGTCCAGAAATATTTTGCGGTATGGCGCGCAATATATTTCTGGACACCTACTGTCCAGAAATATTTTGCGGTATGGCGCGCAATATACTTCTGGACACCTTCAGTCCACAAATATTTTGCGGTATGGCGCGCAATATATTTTTGGACACCTAGTGTCCAGAAATATTTTGCGGTATGGCGCGCAATATATTTCTGGACACCTACCGGCCAGAAATATTTTGCGGTATGGCGCGCAATATATTTCTGGACACCTACTGTCCAGACATATTTTGCCGTATGGCGCGCAATATATTTCTGGACACCTACCGTCCAGAAATATTTTGCGGTATGGCGCGCAATATATTTTAAGACACCTAGTGTCCAGAAATATTTTGCGGTATGGCGCTTAATATATTTCTGGACACCTACTGTCCAGAAATATTTTGCGGTATGGCGCGCAATATATTTCTGGACACCTAGTGTCCAGAAATATTTTGCAGTATGGCGCGTAATATATTTTTGGACACCTAGTGTCCACAAATATTTTGCGGTATGGCGCGCAATATATTTCTGGACACCTACTGTCCAGAAATATTTTGCGGTATGGCGCCCAATATATTTCTGGACACCTACTGTCCAGAAATATTTTGCGGTATGGCGCGCAATATACTTCTGGACACCTACTGTCCACAAATATTTTGCGGTATGGCGCGCAATATATTTCTGACACCTACTGTCCAGAAATATTTTGCGGTATGGCGCGCAATATATTTTTGGACACCTACTGTCCAGAAATATTTTGCGGTATGGCGCGCAATATATTTCTGGACACCTACTGTCCAGAAATATTTTGCGGTATGGCGCCCAATATATTTCTGGACACCTACTGTCCAGAAATATTTTGCGGTATGGCGCGCAATATATTTCTGGACACCTACTGTCCAGAAATATTTTGCGGTATGGCGCGCAATATATTTCTGGACACCTACTGTCCAGAAATATTTTGCGGTATGGCGCGCAATATATTTCTGGACACCTACTGTCCAGAAATATTTTGCGGTATGGCGCGCAATATATTTCTGGACACCTACTGTCCAGAAATATTTTGCGGTACGGCGCGCAATATATTTCTGGACACCTACTGTCCAGAAATATTTTGCGGTATGGCGCGCAATATATTTCTGGACACCTACTGTCCAGAAATATTTTGCAGTATGGCGCGCAATATATTTTTGGACACCTAGTGTCCAGAAATATTTTGCGGTATGGCGCGCAATATATTTCTGGACACCTACTGTCCAGAAATATTTTGCGGTATGGCGCGCAATATATTTCTGGACACCTACTGTCCAGAAATATTTTGCGGTATGGCGCGCAATATATTTCTGGACACCTACTGTCCAGAAATATTTTGCGGTATGGCGCGCAATATATTTCTGGACACCTACTGTCCAGAAATATTTTGCAGTATGGCGCGCAATATATTTCTGGACACCTACTGTCCAGAAATATTTTGCGGTATGGCGCGCAATATATTTCTGGACACCTACTGTCCAGAAATATTTTGCGGTATGGCGCGCAATATATTTCTGGACACCTACTGTCCAGAAATATTTTGCGGTATGGCGCGCAATATATTTTTGGACACCTTGTGGCCAGAAATATTTTGCGGTATGGTGCGCAATATATTTCTGGACACCTACTGTCCAGAAATATTTTGCGGTATGGCGCGCAATATACTTCTGGACACCTTCAGTCCACAAATATTTTGCGGTATGGCGCGCAATATATTTTTGGACACCTAGTGTCCAGAAATATTTTGCGGTATGGCGCGCAATATATTTCTGGACACCTACCGGCCAGAAATATTTTGCGGTATGGCGCGCAATATATTTCTGGACACCTACTGTCCAGACATATTTTGCCGTATGGCGCGCAATATATTTCTGGACACCTACCGTCCAGAAATATTTTGCGGTATGGCGCGCAATATATTTTAAGACACCTAGTGTCCAGAAATATTTTGCGGTATGGCGCTTAATATATTTCTGGACACCTACTGTCCAGAAATATTTTGCGGTATGGCGCCCAATATATTTCTGGACACCTAGTGTCCAGAAATATTTTGCAGTATGGCGCGTAATATATTTTTGGACACCTAGTGTCCACAAATATTTTGCGGTATGGCGCGCAATATATTTCTGGACACCTACTGTCCAGAAATATTTTGCGGTATGGCGCCCAATATATTTCTGGACACCTAGTGTCCAGAAATATTTTGCGGTATGGCGCACAATATATTTCTGGACACCTACTGTCCAGAAATATTTTGCGGTATGGCGCGCAATATACTTCTGGACACCTACTGTCCACAAATATTTTGCGGTATGGCGCGCAATATATTTCTGACACCTACTGTCCAGAAATATTTTGCGGTATGGCGCGCAATATATTTTTGGACACCTACTGTCCAGAAATATTTTGCGGTATGGCGCGCAATATATTTCTGGACACCTACTGTCCAGAAATATTTTGCGGTATGGGGCGCAATATATTTTTGGACACCTAGTGTCCAGAAATATTTTGCGGTATGGCGCGCAATATATTTCTGGACACCTACTGTCCAGAAATATTTTGCGGTATGGCGCGCAATATATTTCTGGACACCTACTGTCCAGAAATATTTTGCGGTATGGCGCCCAATATATTTCTGGACACCTACTGTCCAGAAATATTTTGCGGTATGGCGCGCAATATATTTCTGGACACCTACTGTCCAGAAATATTTTGCGGTATGGCGCGCAATATATTTTTGGACACCTACTGTCCAGAAATATTTTGCGGTATGGCGCGCAATATATTTCTGGACACCTACTGTCCAGAAATATTTTGCGGTATGGGGCGCAATATATTTTTGGACACCTAGTGTCCAGAAATATTTTGCGGTATGGCGCGCAATATATTTCTGGACACCTACTGTCCAGAAATATTTTGCGGTATGGCGCGCAATATATTTCTGGACACCTACTGTCCAGAAATATTTTGCGGTATGGCGCCCAATAAATTTCTGGACACCTACTGTCCAGAAATATTTTGCGGTATGGCGCCCAATATATTTCTGGACACCTACTGTCCAGAAATATTTTGCGGTATGGCGCGCAATATATTTCTGGACACCTACTGTCCAGAAATATTTTGCGGTATGGCGCGCAATATATTTCTGGACACCTACTGTCCAGAAATATTTTGCGGTATGGCGCGCAATATATTTTTGGACACCTACTGTCCAGAAATATTTTGCGGTATGGCGCGCAATATATTTTTGGACACCTTGTGGCCAGAAATATTTTGCGGTATGGTGCGCAATATATTTCTGGACACCTACTGTCCAGAAATATTTTGCGGTATGGCGCGCAATATACTTCTGGACACCTTCAGTCCACAAATATTTTGCGGTATGGCGCGCAATATATTTTTGGACACCTAGTGTCCAGAAATATTTTGCGGTATGGCGCGCAATATATTTCTGGACACCTACCGGCCAGAAATATTTTGCGGTATGGCGCGCAATATATTTCTGGACACCTACTGTCCAGACATATTTTGCCGTATGGCGCGCAATATATTTCTGGACACCTACCGTCCAGAAATATTTTGCGGTATGGCGCGCAATATATTTTAAGACACCTAGTGTCCAGAAATATTTTGCGGTATGGCGCTTAATATATTTCTGGACACCTACTGTCCAGAAATATTTTGCGGTATGGCGCCCAATATATTTCTGGACACCTAGTGTCCAGAAATATTTTGCAGTATGGCGCGTAATATATTTTTGGACACCTAGTGTCCACAAATATTTTGCGGTATGGCGCGCAATATATTTCTGGACACCTACTGTCCAGAAATATTTTGCGGTATGGCGCCCAATATATTTCTGGACACCTAGTGTCCAGAAATATTTTGCGGTATGGCGCACAATATATTTCTGGACACCTACTGTCCACAAATATTTTGCGGTATGGCGCGCAATATATTTCTGACACCTACTGTCCAGAAATATTTTGCGGTATGGCGCGCAATATATTTTTGGACACCTACTGTCCAGAAATATTTTGCGGTATGGCGCGCAATATATTTCTGGACACCTACTGTCCAGAAATATTTTGCGGTATGGGGCGCAATATATTTTTGGACACCTAGTGTCCAGAAATATTTTGCGGTATGGCGCGCAATATATTTCTGGACACCTACTGTCCAGAAATATTTTGCGGTATGGCGCGCAATATATTTCTGGACACCTACTGTCCAGAAATATTTTGCGGTATGGCGCCCAATATATTTCTGGACACCTACTGTCCAGAAATATTTTGCGGTATGGCGCGCAATATATTTCTGGACACCTACTGTCCAGAAATATTTTGCGGTATGGCGCGCAATATATTTCTGGACACCTACTGTCCAGAAATATTTTGCGGTATGGCGCGCAATATATTTCTGGACACCTACTGTCCAGAAATATTTTGCGGTATGGCGCGCAATATATTTCTGGACACCTAGTGTCCAGAAATATTTTGCGGTATGGCGCGCAATATATTTCTGGACACCTAGTGTCCAGAAATATTTTGCGGTATGGCGCGCAATATATTTCTGGACACCTACCGGCCAGAAATATTTTGCGGTATGGCGCGCAATATATTTCTGGACACCTACTGTCCAGACATATTTTGCCGTATGGCGCGCAATATATTTCTGGACACCTACCGTCCAGAAATATTTTGCGGTATGGCGCGCAATATATTTTAAGACACCTAGTGTCCAGAAATATTTTGCGGTATGGCGCTTAATATATTTCTGGACACCTACTGTCCAGAAATATTTTGCGGTATGGCGCCCAATATATTTCTGGACACCTACTGTCCAGAAATATTTTGCGGTATGGCGCGCAATATATTTCTGGACACCTACCTACCAGAAATATTTTGCGGTATGGCGCTTAATATATTTGTGGACACCTACTGTCCAGAAATATTTTGCGGTATGGCGCCCAATATATTTCTGGACACCTAGTGTCCAGAAATATTTTGCAGTATGGCGCGTAATATATTTTTGGACACCTAGTGTCCACAAATATTTTGCGGTATGGCGCGCAATATATTTCTGGACACCTACTGTCCAGAAATATTTTGCGGTATGGCGCCCAATATATTTCTGGACACCTAGTGTCCAGAAATATTTTGCGGTATGGCGCACAATATATTTCTGGACACCTACTGTCCAGAAATATTTTGCGGTATGGCGCGCAATATACTTCTGGACACCTACTGTCCACAAATATTTTGCGGTATGGCGCGCAATATATTTCTGACACCTACTGTCCAGAAATATTTTGCGGTATGGCGCGCAATATATTTTTGGACACCTACTGTCCAGAAATATTTTGCGGTATGGCGCGCAATATATTTCTGGACACCTACTGTCCAGAAATATTTTGCGGTATGGGGCGCAATATATTTTTGGACACCTAGTGTCCAGAAATATTTTGCGGTATGGCGCGCAATATATTTCTGGACACCTACTGTCCAGAAATATTTTGCGGTATGGCGCGCAATATATTTCTGGACACCTACTGTCCAGAAATATTTTGCGGTATGGCGCCCAATATATTTCTGGACACCTACTGTCCAGAAATATTTTGCGGTATGGCGCGCAATATATTTCTGGACACCTACTGTCCAGAAATATTTTGCGGTATGGCGCGCAATATATTTCTGGACACCTACTGTCCAGAAATATTTTGCGGTATGGCGCGCAATATATTTCTGGACACCTACTGTCCAGAAATATTTTGCGGTATGGCGCGCAATATATTTCTGGACACCTACTGTCCAGAAATATTTTGCAGTATGGCGCGCAATATATTTTTGGACACCTAGTGTCCAGAAATATTTTGCGGTATGGCGCGCAATATATTTCTGGACACCTACTGTCCAGAAATATTTTGCGGTATGGCGCGCAATATATTTCTGGACACCTACTGTCCAGAAATATTTTGCGGTATGGCGCGCAATATATTTCTGGACACCTACTGTCCAGAAATTTTTTGCGGTATGGCGCGCAATTTATTTCTGGACACCTATTGTCCAGAAATATTTTGCGGTATGGCGCGCAATATATTTCTGGACACCTACTGTCCAGAAATATTTTGCGGTATGGCGCGCGATATATTTCTGGGCACCTACTGTTCAGAAATATTTTGCGGTATGGCGCGCAATATATTTCTGGACACCTACTGTCCAGAAATATTTTGCGGTATGGCGCGCAATATATTTCTGGACACCTACCGTCCAGAAATATTTTGCGGAATTGCGCGCAATATATTTTTGGACACCTAGTGTCCAGAAATATTTTGCGGTGTGGGGCGAAATATATTTTTGGACACCTAGTGTCCAGAAATATTTTGCGGTATGGCGCGCAATATATTTCTGGACACCTACTGTCCAGAAATATTTTGCAGTATGGCGCGCAATTTATTTCTGGACACCTACTGTCCAGAAATATTTTGCGGTATGGCGCGCAATATATTTTTGGACACCTAGTGTCCAGAAATATTTTGCGGTGTGGGGCGAAATATATTTTTGGACACCTAGTGTCCAGAAATATTTTGCGGTATGGCGCGCGATATATTTCTGGACACCTACTGTCCAGAAATATTTTGCGGTATGGCGCGCAATATATTTTTGGACACCTAGTGTCCAGAAATATTTTGCGGTATGGCGCGCAATATATTTCTGGACACCTACTGTCCAGAAATATTTTGCGGTATGGCGCGCAATTTATTTCTGGACACCTACTGTCCAGAAATATTTTGCGGTATGGCGCGCAATATATTTTTGGACACCTTGTGTCCAGAAATATTTTGCGGTATGGCGCGCAATATATTTCTGGACACCTACTGTCCAGAAATATATTGCGGTATGGCGCGCGATATATTTCTGGACACCTACTGTCCAGAAATATTTTGCGGTATGGCGCGCAATATATTTCTGGACACCTACTGTCCAGAAATATTTTGCGGTATGGCGCGCAATATACTTCTGGACACCTACTGTCCACAAATATTTTGGGGTATGGCGCGCAATATATTTCTGGACACCTACTGTCCAGAAATATTTTGCGGAATGGCGCGCAATATATTTTTGGACACCTAGTGTCCAGAAATATTTTGCGGTATGGCGCGCAATATATTTCTGGACACCTACTGTCCAGAAATATTTTGCGGTATGGCGCGCAATATATTTTTGGACACCTACTGTCCAGAAATATTTTGCGGTATGGCGCGCAATATATTTTTGGACACTTAGTGTCCAGAAATATTTTGCAGTATGGCGCGCAATATATTTTTGGACACATAGTGTCCAGAAATATTTTGCGGTATGGCGCGCAATATATTTCTGGACACCTACTGTCCAGAAATATTTTGCGGTATGGCGCGCAATATATTTCTGGACACCTACTGTCCAGAAATATTTTGCGGTATGGCGCGCAATTTATTTCTGGACACCTACTGTCCAGAAATATTTTGCGGTATGGCGCGCAATATATTTTTGGACACCTAGTGTCCAGAAATATTTTGCAGTATGGCGCGCAATATATTTTTGGATACCTAGGGTCCAGAAATATTTTGCGGTATGGCGCGCATTATATTTCTGGACACCTAGTGTCCAGAAATATTTTGCGGTATGGCGCGCAGTATATTTCTGGACACCTACCGTCCAGAAATATTTTGCGGTATGGCGCGCAATATATTTTTGGACACCTAGTGTCCAGAAATATTTTGCGGTATGGCGCGCAATATATTTTTGGACACCTAGTGTCCAGAAATATTTTGCGGTATGGCGCGCAATATATTTCTGGACACCTAGTGTCCAGAAATATTTTGCGGTATGGCGCGCAATATATTTTTGGACACCTAGTATCCAGAAATATTTTACGGTATGGCGCGCAATATATTTCTGGACACCTAGTGTCCAGAAATATTTTGCGGTATGGCGCGCAATATATTTTTGGACACCTAGTGTCCAGAAATATTTTGCGGTATGGCACGCAATATATTTCTGGACACCTTCTGTACAGAAATATTTTGCGGTATGGCGCGCATATATTTTTGGACACCTAGTGTCCAGAAATATTTTGCGGTATGGCGCGCAATATATTTCTGGACACCTACTGTCCAGAAATATTTTGCGGTATGGAGCGCAATATATTTCTGGACACCTACTGTCCAGAAATATTTTGCGGTATGGCGCGCAATATATCTTTGGACACCTAGTGTCCAGAAATATTTTGCGGTATGGCGCGCAATATATTTCTGGACACCTACTGTCCAGAAATATTTTGCGGTATGGCGCGCAATATATTTCTGGACACCTACTGTCCAGAAATATTTTGCGGTACGGCGCGCAATATATTTCTGGACACCTACTGTCCAGAAATATTTTGCGGTATGGCGCGCAATATATTTCTGGACACCTAGTGTCCAGAAATATTTTGCGGTATGGCGCGCAATATATTTCTGGACACCTAGTGTCCAGAAATATTTTGCGGTATGGCGCGCAATATATTTCTGGACACCTACTGTCCAGAAATATTTTGCGGTATGGCGCGCAATATATTTCTGGACACCTACTGTCCAGAAATATTTTGCGGTATGGCGCGCAATATATTTTTGGACACCTAGTGTCCAGAAATATTTTGCAGTATGGCTCGCAATATATTTTTGGACACCTAGTGTCCAGAAATATTTTGCGGTATATATTTATGGACACCGCGCGCAATATATTTATGGACACCTAGTGTCCAGAAATATTTTGAGGTATGGCGCGCAATATATTTCTGGACACCTAGTGTCCAGAAATATTTTGCGGTATGGCGCGCATTATATTTTTGGACACCTAGTGTCCAGAAATATTTTGCGGTATGGCGCGCAATATATTTCTGGACATCTACTGTCCAGAAATATTTTGCGGTATGGCGCGCAATATATTTCTGGACACCTACTGTCCAGAAATATTTTGCAGTATGGCGCGCAATATATTTCTGGACACCTACTGTCCAGAAATATTTTGCGGTATGGCGCGCAATATATTTCTGGACACCTACTGTCCAGAAATATTTTGCGGTATGGCGCGCAATATATTTCTGGACACCTACTGTCCAGAAATATTTTGCGGTATGGCGCGTAATATATTTCTGGACACCTACTGTCCAGAAATATTTTGCGGTATGAGGCGCAATATATTTCTGGACACCTACTGTCCAGAAATATTTTGCGGTATGGCGCGCAATATATTTCTGGACACCTACCGTACAGAAATATTTTGCGGTATGGCGCGCAATATATTTTTGGACACCTAGTGTCCAGAAATATTTTGCTGTATGGCGCGCAATATATTTCTGGACACCTACTGTCCAGAAATATTTTGCGGTATGGCGCGCAATATATTTCTGGACACCTACTGTCCAGAAATATTTTGCGGTATGGCGCGCAATATATTTTTGGACACCTAGTGTCCAGAAATATTTTGCGGTATGGCGCGCAATATATTTCTGGACACCTACCGTCCAGAAATATTTTGCGGTATGGCGCGTAATATATTTCTGGACACCTAGTGTCCAGAAATATTTTGCGGTATGGCGCGCAATATATTTCTGGACACCTACTGTCCAGAAATATTTTGCGGTATGGCGCGCAATATATTTCTGGACACCTACTGTCCAGAAATATTTTGCGGTATGGAGCGCAATATATTTCTGGACACCTACTGTCCAGAAATATTTTGCGGTATGGCGCGCAATATATCTTTGGACACCTAGTGTCCAGAAATATTTTGCGGTATGGCGCGCAATATATTTCTGGACACCTACTGTCCAGAAATATTTTGCGGTATGGCGCGCAATATATTTCTGGACACCTACTGTCCAGAAATATTTTGCGGTACGGCGCGCAGTATATTTCTGGACACCTACTGTCCAGAAATATTTTGCGGTATGGCGCGCAATATATTTCTGGACACCTAGTGTCCAGAAATATTTTGCGGTATGGCGCGCAATATATTTCTGGACACCTACTGTCCAGAAATATTTTGCGGTATGGCGCGCAATATATTTCTGGACACCTACTGTCCAGAAATATTTTGCGGTATGGCGCGCAATATATTTTTGGACACCTAGTGTCCAGAAATATTTTGCAGTATGGCTCGCAATATATTTTTGGACACCTAGTGTCCAGAAATATTTTGCGGTATGGCGCGTAATATATTTCTGGACACCTAGTGTCCAGAAATATTTTGCGGTATGGCGCGCAATATATTTCTGGACACCTACTGTCCAGAAATATTTTGCGGTATGGCGCGCAATATATTTCTGGACACCTACCGTACAGAAATATTTTGCGGTATGGCGCGCAATATATTTTTGGACACCTAGTGTCCAGAAATATTTTGCGGTATGGCGCGCAATATATTTCTGGACACCTACTGTCCAGAAATATTTTGCGGTATGGCGCGCAATATATTTCTGGACACCTACTGTCCAGAAATATTTTGCGGTATGGCGCGCAATATATTTTTGGACACCTAGTGTCCAGAAATATTTTGCGGTATGGCGCGTAATATATTTTTGGACACCTAGTGTCCAGAAATATTTTGCGGCATGGCGCGCAATATATTTCTGGACACCTAGTGTCCAGAAATATTTTGCGGTATGGCGCGCAATATATTTTTGGACACCTAGTGTCCAGAAATATTTTGCGGTATGGCACGCAATATATTTCTGGACACCTTCTGTACAGAAATATTTTGCGGTATGGCGCGCATATATTTTTGGACACCTAGTGTCCAGAAATATTTTGCGGTATGGCGCGCAATATATTTCTGGACACCTACTGTCCAGAAATATTTTGCGGTATGGAGCGCAATATATTTCTGGACACCTACTGTCCAGAAATATTTTGCGGTATGGCGCGCAATATATTTCTGGACACCTACTGTCCAGAAATATTTTGCGGTATGGCGCGCAATATATTTCTGGACACCTACTGTCCAGAAATATTTTGCGGTATGGCGCGCATATATTTTTGGACACCTAGTGTCCAGAAATATTTTGCGGTATGGGGCGAAATATATTTCTGGACACCTACTGTCCAGAAATATTTTGTGGTATGGCGCGCATATATTTTTGGACACCTAGTGTCCAGAAATATTTTGCGGTATGGCGCGCAATATATTTCTGGACACCTAGTGTCCACAAATATTTTGCGGTATGGCGCGCAATATATTTCTGGACACCTACTGTCCAGAAATATTTTGCGGTATGGCGCGCAATATATTTTTGGACACCTAGTGTCCCGAACTATTTTGCGGTATGGCGCGCAATATATTTCTGGACACCTACTGTCCAGAAATATTTTGCAGTATGGCGCGCAATATATTTTTGGACAGCTAGTGTCCAGAAATATTTTGCGGTATGGCGCGCAATATATTTCTGGACACCTACTGTCCAGAAATATTTTGCAGTATGGCGCGCAATATATTTGGGGACACCTACTGTCCAGAAATATTTTGCGGTATGGCGCGCAATATATTTCTGGACACCTACTGTCCAGAAATATTTTGCGGTATGGCGCGCAATATATTTTTGGACACCTACTGTCCAGAAATATTTTGCGGTATGGCGCGTAATATATTTCTGGACACCTACTGTCCAGAAATATTTTGCGGTATGGCGCGCAATATATTTCTGGACACCTACTGTCCAGAAATATTTTGCGGTATGGCGCGCAATATATTTCTGGACACCTACCGTACAGAAATATTTTGCGGTATGGCGCGCAATATATTTTTGGACACCTAGTGTCCAGAAATATTTTGCGGTATGGCGCGCAATATATTTCTGGACACCTACTGTCGAGAAATATTTTGCGGTATGGCGCGCAATATATTTCTGGACACCTACTGTCCAGAAATATTTTGCGGTATGGCGCGCAATATATTTTTGGACACCTAGTGTCCAGAAATATTTTGCGGTATGGCGCGCAATATATTTCTGGACACCTACTGTCCAGAAATATTTTGCGGTATGGCGCGCAATATATTTCTGGACACCTAGTGTCCAGAAATATTTTGCGGTATGGCGCGCAATATATTTCTGGACACCTACTGTCCAGAAATATTTTGCGGTATGGCGCGCAATATATTTCTGGACACCTACCGTACAGAAATATTTTGCGGTATGGCGCGCAATATATTTTTGGACACCTAGTGTCCAGAAATATTTTGCGGTATGGGGCGCAATATATTTCTGGACACCTACTGTCCAGAAATATTTTGCGGTATGGCGCGCAATATATTTCTGGACACCTACCGTCCAGAAATATTTTGCGGTATGGCGCGCAATATATTTCTGGACACCTAGTGTCCAGAAATATTTTGCGGTATGGCGCGCACCTAGCCGTTTGGCGCGCAATATATTTCTGGACACCTACTGTCCAGAAATATTTTGCGGTATGGCGCGCATATATTTTTGGACACCTAGTGTCCAGAAATATTTTGCGGTATGGGGCGAAATATATTTCTGGACACCTACTGTCCAGAAATATTTTGTGGTATGGCGCGCATATATTTTTGGACACCTAGTGTCCAGAAATATTTTGCGGTATGGCGCGCAATATATTTCTGGACACCTAGTACCCAGAAATATTTTGCGGTATGGCGCGCAATATATTTCTGGACACCTACTGTCCAGAAATATTTTGCGGTATGGCGCGCAATATATTTTTGGACACCTAGTGTCCCGAACTATTTTGCGGTATGGCGCGCAATATATTTCTGGACACCTACTGTCCAGAAATATTTTGCAGTATGGCGCGCAATATATTTTTGGACAGCTAGTGTCCAGAAATATTTTGCGGTATGGCGCGCAATATATTTCTGGACACCTACTGTCCAGAAATATTTTGCGGTATGGCGCGCAATATATTTCTGGACAAATACCGTCCAGAAATATTTTGCGGTATGGCGTGCATATATTTTTGGACACCTAGTGTCCAGAAATATTTTGCGGTATGGCGCGCAATATATTTCTGGACACCTACTGTCCAGAAATATTTTGCGGTATGGCGCGCAATATATTTCTGGACACCTACTGTCCAGAAATATTTTGCAGTATGGCGCGCAATATATTTCTGGACACCTACTGTCCAGAAATATTTTGCGGTATGGCGCGCAATATATTTCTGGACACCTACTGTCCAGAAATATTTTGCGGTATGGCGCGCAATATATTTCTGGACACCTACTGTCCAGAAATATTTTGCGGTATGGCGCGTAATATATTTCTGGACACCTACTGTCCAGAAATATTTTGCGGTATGGCGCGCAATATATTTCTGGACACCTACTGTCCAGAAATATTTTGCGGTATGGCGCGCAATATATTTCTGGACACCTACCGTACAGAAATATTTTGCGGTATGGCGCGCAATATATTTTTGGACACCTACTGTCCAGAAATATTTTGCGGTATGGCGCGCAATATATTTCTGGACACCTACTGTCCAGAAATATTTTGCGGTATGGCGCGCAATACATTTCTGGACACCTAGTGTCCAGAAATATTTTGCGGTATGGCGCGCATATATTTTTGGACACCTAGTGTCCAGAAATATTTTGCGGTATGGCGCGCAATATATTTCTGGACACCTACTGTCCAGAAATATTTTGCGGTATGGCGCGCAATATATTTCTGGACACCTACTGTCCAGAAATATTTTGCGGTATGGCGCGCAATATATTTTTGGACACCTAGTGTCCAGAAATATTTCTGGACACCTACTGTCCAGAAATATTTTGTGGTATGGCGCGCATATATTTTTGGACACCTAGTGTCCAGAAATATTTTGCGGTATGGCGCGCAATATATTTCTGGACACCTAGTACCCAGAAATATTTTGCGGTATGGCGCGCAATATATTTCTGGACACCTACTGTCCAGAAATATTTTGCGGTATGGCGCGCAATATATTTTTGGACACCTAGTGTCCCGAACTATTTTGCGGTATGGCGCGCAATATATTTCTGGACACCTACTGTCCAGAAATATTTTGCAGTATGGCGCGCAATATATTTTTGGACAGCTAGTGTCCAGAAATATTTTGCGGTATGGCGCGCAATATATTTCTGGACACCTACTGTCCAGAAATATTTTGCGGTATGGCGCGCAATATATTTCTGGACAAATACCGTCCAGAAATATTTTGCGGTATGGCGTGCATATATTTTTGGACACCTAGTGTCCAGAAATATTTTGCGGTATGGCGCGCAATATATTTCTGGACACCTACTGTCCAGAAATATTTTGCGGTATGGCGCGCAATATATTTCTGGACACCTACTGTCCAGAAATATTTTGCAGTATGGCGCGCAATATATTTCTGGACACCTACTGTCCAGAAATATTTTGCGGTATGGCGCGCAATATATTTCTGGACACCTACTGTCCAGAAATATTTTGCGGTATGGCGCGCAATATATTTCTGGACACCTACTGTCCAGAAATATTTTGCGGTATGGCGCGTAATAGGCGCATATATTTTTGGACACCTAGTGTCCAGAAATATTTTGCGGTATGGCGCGCAATATATTTCTGGACACCTAGTACCCAGAAATATTTTGCGGTATGGCGCGCAATATATTTCTGGACACCTACTGTCCAGAAATATTTTGCGGTATGGCGCGCAATATATTTTTGGACACCTAGTGTCCCGAACTATTTTGCGGTATGGCGCGCAATATATTTCTGGACACCTACTGTCCAGAAATATTTTGCAGTATGGCGCGCAATATATTTTTGGACAGCTAGTGTCCAGAAATATTTTGCGGTATGGCGCGCAATATATTTCTGGACACCTACTGTCCAGAAATATTTTGCGGTATGGCGCGCAATATATTTCTGGACAAATACCGTCCAGAAATATTTTGCGGTATGGCGTGCATATATTTTTGGACACCTAGTGTCCAGAAATATTTTGCGGTATGGCGCGCAATATATTTCTGGACACCTACTGTCCAGAAATATTTTGCGGTATGGCGCGCAATATATTTCTGGACACCTACTGTCCAGAAATATTTTGCAGTATGGCGCGCAATATATTTCTGGACACCTACTGTCCAGAAATATTTTGCGGTATGGCGCGCAATATATTTCTGGACACCTACTGTCCAGAAATATTTTGCGGTATGGCGCGCAATATATTTCTGGACACCTACTGTCCAGAAATATTTTGCGGTATGGCGCGTAATATATTTCTGGACACCTACTGTCCAGAAATATTTTGCGGTATGGCGCGCAATATATTTCTGGACACCTACTGTCCAGAAATATTTTGCGGTATGGCGCGCAATATATTTCTGGACACCTACCGTACAGAAATATTTTGCGGTATGGCGCGCAATATATTTTTGGACACCTACTGTCCAGAAATATTTTGCGGTATGGCGCGCAATATATTTCTGGACACCTACTGTCCAGAAATATTTTGCGGTATGGCGCGCAATACATTTCTGGACACCTAGTGTCCAGAAATATTTTGCGGTATGGCGCGCATATATTTTTGGACACCTAGTGTCCAGAAATATTTTGCGGTATGGCGCGCAATATATTTCTGGACACCTACTGTCCAGAAATATTTTGCGGTATGGCGCGCAATATATTTCTGGACACCTACTGTCCAGAAATATTTTGCGGTATGGCGCGCAATATATTTTTGGACACCTAGTGTCCAGAAATATTTTGCGGTATGGGGCGAAATATATGTTTGGACACCTAGTGTCCAGAAATATTTTGCGGTATGGCGCGCAATATATTTCTGGACACCTACTGTCCAGAAATATTTTGCGGTATGGCGCGCAATATATTTCTGGACACCTACTGTCCAGAAATATTTTGCGGTATGGCGCGCATATATTTTTGGACACCTAGTGTCCAGAAATATTTTGCGGTATGGGGCGAAATATATTTCTGGACACCTACTGTCCAGAAATATTTTGTGGTATGGCGCGCATATATTTTTGGACACCTAGTGTCCAGAAATATTTTGCGGTATGGCGCGCAATATATTTCTGGACACCTAGTGTTCAGAAATATTTTGCGGTATGGCGCGCAATATATTTCTGGACACCTAGTGTCCAGAAATATTTTGCGGTATGGCGCGCAATATATTTCTGGACACCTACTGTCCAGAAATATTTTGCAGTATGGCGCGCAATATATTTTTGGACAGCTAGTGTCCAGAAATATTTTGCGGTATGGCGCGCAATATATTTCTGGACACCTAGTGTCCAGAAATATTTTGCGGTATGGCGCGCAATATATTTCTGGACACCTAGTGTCCAGAAATATTTTGCGGTATGGCGCGCAATATATTTCTGGACACCTAGTATCCAGAAATATTTTGCGGTATGGCGCGCAATATATTTCTGGACACCTACTGTCCAGAAATATTTTGCGGTATGGCGCGCAATATATTTTTGGACACCTAGTGTCCCGAACTATTTTGCGGTATGGCGCGCAATATATTTCTGGACACCTACTGTCCAGAAATATTTTGCAGTATGGCGCGCAATATATTTTTGGACAGCTAGTGTCCAGAAATATTTTGTGGTATGGCGCGCAATATATTTCTGGACACCTACTGTCCAGAAATATTTTGCGGTATGGCGCGCAATATATTTCTGGACACCTACCGTCCAGAAATATTTTGCGGTATGGCGTGCATATATTTTTGGACACCTAGTGTACAGAAATATTTTGCGGTATGGGGCGAAATATATTTTCGGACACCTAGTGTCCAGAAATATTTTGCGGTATGGCGCGCAATATATTTCTGGACACATACTGTCCAGAAATATTTTGCGGTATGGCGCGCTATATATTTCTGGACACCTACTGTCCAGAAATATTTTGCGGTATGGCGCGCAATATATTTTTGGACACCTAGTGTACAGAAATATTTTGCGGTATGGGGCGAAATATATTTTCGGACACCTAGTGTCCAGAAATATTTTGTGGTATGGCGCGCAATATATTTCTGGACACCTACTGTCCAATATATTTTTGGACACCTACTGTCCAGAAATATTTTGCGGTATGGCGCGCAATATATTTCTGGACACCTACTGTCCAGAAATATTTTGCAGTATGGCGCGCAATATATTTCTGGACACCTACTGTCCAGAAATATTTTGCGGTATGGCGCGCAATATATTTCTGGACACCTACTGTCCAGAAATATTTTGCGGTATGGCGCGCAATATATTTCTGGACACCTACTGTCCAGAAATATTTTGCGGTATGGCGCGTAATATATTTCTGGACACCTACTGTCCAGAAATATTTTGCGGTATGGCGCGCAATATATTTCTGGACACCTACTGTCCAGAAATATTTTGCGGTATGGCGCGCAATATATTTCTGGACACCTACTGTCCAAAAATATTTTGCGGTATGGCGCGCAATATATTTTTGGACACCTAGTGTCCCGAACTATTTTGCGGTATGGCGCGCAATATATTTCTGGACACCTACTGTCCAGAAATATTTTGCAGTATGGCGCGCAATATATTTTTGGACAGCTAGTGTCCAGAAATATTTTGCGGTATGGCGCGCAATACATTTCTGGGCACCTAGTGTCCAGAAATATTTTGCGGTATGGCGCGCATATATTTTTGGACACCTAGTGTCCAGAAATATTTTGCGGTATGGCGCGCAATATATTTCTGGACACCTACTGTCCAGAAATATTTTGCGGTATGGCGCGCAATATATTTCTGGACACCTACTGTCCAGAAATATTTTGCGGTATGGCACGCAATATATTTTTGGACACCTATACCAGAAATATTTTGCGGTATGGGGCGAAATATATGTTTGGACACCTAGTGTCCAGAAATATTTTGCGGTATGGCGCGCAATATATTTCTGGACACCTACTGTCCAGAAATATTTTCCGGTATGGCGCGCAATATATTTCTGGACACCTACTGTCCAGAAATATTTTGCGGTATGGCGCGCATATATTTTTGGACACCTAGTGTCCAGAAATATTTTGCGGTATGGGGCGAAATATATTTCTGGACACCTACTGTCCAGAAATATTTTGTGGTATGGCGCGCATATATTTTTGGACACCTAGTGTCCAGAAATATTTTGCGGTATGGCGCGCAATATATTTCTGGACACCTAGTGTCCAGAAATATTTTGCGGTATGGCGCGCAATATATTTTTGGACACCTAGTGTCCAGAAATATTTTGCGGTATGGCGCGCAATATATTTCTGGACACCTACTGTCCAAAAATATTTTGCGGTATGGCGCGCAATATATTTTTGGACACCTAGTGTCCCGAACTATTTTGCGGTATGGCGCGCAATATATTTCTGGACACCTACTGTCCAGAAATATTTTGCAGTATGGCGCGCAATATATTTTTGGACAGCTAGTGTCCAGAAATATTTTGCGGTATGGCGCGCAATATATTTCTGGAAAACTACTGTCCAGAAATATTTTGCGGTATGGCGCGCAATATATTTCTGGACACCTACTGTCCAGAAATATATTTCTGGACACCTACCGTCCAGAAATATTTTGCGGTATGGCGCGCAATATATTTCTGGACACCTACTGTCCAGAAATATTTTGCGGTATGGCGCGCAATATATTTCTGGACACCTACTGTCCAGAAATATTTTGCGGTATGGCGCGTAATATATTTCTGGACACCTACTGTCCAGAAATATTTTGCGGTATGGCGCGCAATATATTTCTGGACACCTACTGTCCAGAAATATTTTGCGGTATGGCGCGCAATATATTTCTGGACACCTACCGTACAGAAATATTTTGCGGTATGGCGCGCAATATATTTTTGGACACCTAGTGTCCAGAAATATTTTGCGGTATGGCGCGCAATATATTTCTGGACACCTACTGTCCAGAAATATTTTGCGGTATGGCGCGCAATATATTTCTGGACACCTACTGTCCAGAAATATTTTGCGGTATGGCGCGCAATATATTTCTGGACACCTAGTGTCCAGAAATATTTTGCGGTATGGCGCGCAATATATTTTTGGACACCTAGTGTCCAGAAATATTTTGCGGTATGGCGCGCAATATATTTTTGGACACCTAGTGTCCAGAAATATTTTGCGGTATGGCGCGCAATATATTTCTGGACACCTAGTGTCCAGAAATATTTTGCGGTATGGCGCGCAATACATTTCTGGACACCTAGTGTCCAGAAATATTTTGCGGTATGGCGCGCATATATTTTTGGACACCTAGTGTCCAGAAATATTTTGCGGTATGGCGCGCAATATATTTCTGGACACCTACTGTCCAGAAATATTTTGCGGTATGGCGCGCAATATATTTCTGGACACCTACTGTCCAGAAATATTTTGCGGTATGGCGCGCAATATATTTTTGGACACCTAGTGTCCAGAAATATTTTGCGGTATGGGGCGAAACATATGTTTGGACACCTAGTGTCCAGAAATATTTTGCGGTATGGCGCGCAATATATTTCTGGACACCTACTGTCCAGAAATATTTTGCGGTATGGCGCGCAATATATTTCTGGACACCTACTGTCCAGAAATATTTTGCGGTATGGCACGCATATATTTTTGGACACCTAGTGTCCAGAAATATTTTGCGGTATGGGGCGAAATATATTTCTGGACACCTACTGTCCAGAAATATTTTGTGGTATGGCGCGCATATATTTTTGGACACCTAGTGTCCAGAAATATTTTGCGGTATGGCGCGCAATATATTTCTGGACACCTAGTGTCCAGAAATATTTTGCGGTATGGCGCGCAATATATTTCTGGACACCTACTGTCCAGAAATATTTTGCGGTATGGCGCGCAATATATTTCTGGACACCTAGTGTCCAGAAATATTTTGCGGTACGGTGCGAAATATATGTTTGGACACCTAGTGTCCAGAAATATTTTGCGGTATGGCGCGCAATATATTTCTGGACACCTACTGTCCAGAAATATTTTGCGGTATGGCGCGCAATATATTTCTGGACACCTACTGTCCAGAAATATTTTGCGGTATGGCGCGCATATATTTTTGGACACCTAGTGTCCAGAAATATTTTGCGGTATGGGGCGAAACATATTTCTGGACACCTACTGTCCAGAAATATTTTGTGGTATGGCGCGCATATATTTTTGGACACCTAGTGTCCAGAAATATTTTGCGGTATGGCGCGCAATATATTTCTGGACACCTAGTATCCAGAAATATTTTGCGGTATGGCGCGCAATATATTTCTGGACACCTACTGTCCAGAAATATTTTGCGGTATGGCGCGCAATATATTTTTGGACACCTAGTGTCCCGAACTATTTTGCGGTATGGCGCGCAATATATTTCTGGACACCTACTGTCCAGAAATATTTTGCAGTATGGCGCGCAATATATTTTTGGACAGCTAGTGTCCAGAAATATTTTGCGGTATGGCGCGCAATATATTTCTGGACACCTACTGTCCAGAAATATTTTGCGGTATGGCGCGCAATATATTTCTGGACACCTACCGTCCAGAAATATTTTGCGGTATGGCGTGCATATATTTTTGGACACCTAGTGTCCAGAAATATTTTGCGGTATGGCGCGCAATATATTTCTGGACACCTACTGTCCAGAAATATTTTGCGGTATGGCGCGCTATATATTTCTGGACACCTACTGTCCAGAAATATTTTGCGGTATGGCGCGCAATATATTTTTGGACACCTAGTGTACAGAAATATTTTGCGGTATGGGGCGAAATATATTTTTGGACACCTAGTGTCCAGAAATATTTTGTGGTATGGCGCGCAATATATTTCTGGACACCTACTGTCCAGAAATATTTTGCGGTATGGCGCGCAATATATTTTTGGACACCTACTGTCCAGAAATATTTTGCGGTATGGCGCGCAATATATTTCTGGACACCTACTGTCCAGAAATATTTTGCGGTATGGCGCGCAATATATTTCTGGACACCTACTGTCCAGAAATATTTTGCGGTATGGCGCGCAATATATTTCTGGACACCTACTGTCCAGAAATATTTTGCGGTATGGCGCGCAATATATTTCTGGACACCTACCGTACAGAAATATTTTGCGGTATGGCGCGCAATATATTTTTGGACACCTAGTGTCCAGAAATATTTTGCGGTATGGCGCGCAATATATTTCTGGACACCTACTGTCCAGAAATATTTTGCGGTATGGCGCGCAATATATTTCTGGACACCTACTGTCCAGAAATATTTTGCGGTATGGCGCGCAATATATTTCTGGACACCTACTGTCCAGAAATATTTTGCGGTATGGCGCGCAATATATTTTTGGACACCTAGTGTCCAGAAATATTTTGCGGTATGGCGCGCAATATATTTCTGGACACCTAGTGTCCAGAAATATTTTGCGGTATGGCGCGCAATACATTTCTGGACACCTAGTGTCCAGAAATATTTTGCGGTATGGCGCGCATATATTTTTGGACACCTAGTGTCCAGAAATATTTTGCGGTATGGCGCGCAATATATTTCTGGACACCTACTGTCCAGAAATATTTTGCGGTATGGCGCGCAATATATTTCTGGACACCTACTGTCCAGAAATATTTTGCGGTATGGCGCGCAATATATTTTTGGACACCTAGTGTCCAGAAATATTTTGCGGTATGGGGCGAAATATATGTTTGGACACCTACTGTCCAGAAATATTTTGCGGTATGGCGCGCAGTATATTTCTGGACACCTACTGTCCAGAAATATTTTGCGGTATGGCGCGCATATATTTTTGGACACCTAGTGTCCAGAAATATTTTGCGGTATGGGGCGAAATATATTTCTGGACACCTACTGTCCAGAAATATTTTGTGGTATGGCGCGCATATATTTTTGGACACCTAGTGTCCAGAAATATTTTGCGGTATGGCGCGCAATATATTTCTGGACACCTAGTGTCCAGAAATATTTTGCGGTATGGCGCGCAATATATTTCTGGACACCTAGTGTCCAGAAATATTTTGCGGTATGGCGCGCAATATATTTCTGGACACCTACTGTCCAGAAATATTTTGCGGTATGGCGCGCAATATATTTTTGGACACCTAGTGTCCCGAACTATTTTGCGGTATGGCGCGCAATATATTTCTGGACACCTACTGTCCAGAAATATTTTGCAGTATGGCGTGCAATATATTTTTGGACAGCTAGTGTCCAGAAATATTTTGCGGTATGGCGCGCAATATATTTCTGGAAAACTACTGTCCAGAAATATTTTGCGGTATGGCGCGCAATATATTTCTGGACACCTACTGTCCAGAAATATTTTGCGGTATGGCGCGCAATATATTTCTGGACACCTACCGTCCAGAAATATTTTGCGGTATGGCGCGCAATATATTTCTGGACACCTACTGTCCAGAAATATTTTGCGGTATGGCGCGCAATATATTTCTGGACACCTACTGTCCAGAAATATTTTGCGGTATGGCGCGCAATATATTTCTGGACACCTACTGTCCAGAAATATTTTGCGGTATGGCGCGTAATATATTTCTGGACACCTACTGTCCAGAAATATTTTGCGGTATGGCGCGCAATATATTTCTGGACACCTACTGTCCAGAAATATTTTGCGGTATGGCGCGCAATATATTTCTGGACACCTACCGTACAGAAATATTTTGCGGTATGGCGCGCAATATATTTTTGGACACCTAGTGTCCAGAAATATTTTGCGGTATGGCGCGCAATATATTTCTGGACACCTACTGTCCAGAAATATTTTGCGGTATGGCGCGCAATATATTTCTGGACACCTACTGTCCAGAAATATTTTGCGGTATGGCGCGCAATATATTTCTGGACACCTAGTGTCCAGAAATATTTTGCGGTATGGCGCGCAATATATTTTTGGACACCTAGTGTCCAGAAATATTTTGCGGTATGGCGCGCAATATATTTCTGGACACCTACCGTCCAGAAATATTTTGCGGTATGGCGCGCAATACATTTCTGGACACCTAGTGTCCAGAAATATTTTGCGGTATGGCGCGCATATATTTTTGGACACCTAGTGTCCAGAAATATTTTGCGGTATGGCGCGCAATATATTTCTGGACACCTACTGTCCAGAAATATTTTGCGGTATGGCGCGCAATATATTTCTGGACACCTACTGTCCAGAAATATTTTGCGGTATGGCGCGCAATATATTTCTGGACACCTACTGTCCAGAAATATTTTGCGGTATGGCGCGCAATATATTTTTGGACACCTAGTGTCCAGAAATATTTTGCGGTATGGGGCGAAATATATGTTTGGACACCTAGTGTCCAGAAATATTTTGCGGTATGGCGCGCAATATATTTCTGGACACCTACTGTCCAGAAATATTTTGCGGTATGGCGCGCAATATATTTCTGGACACCTACTGTCCAGAAATATTTGCGGTATGGCACGCATATATTTTTGGACACCTAGTGTCCAGAAATATTTTGCGGTATGGGGCGAAATATATTTCTGGACACCTACTGTCCAGAAATATTTTGTGGTATGGCGCGCATATATTTTTGGACACCTAGTGTCCAGAAATATTTTGCGGTATGGCGCGCAATATATTTCTGGACACCTAGTGTCCAGAAATATTTTGCGGTATGGCGCGCAATATATTTCTGGACACCTACTGTCCAGAAATATTTTGCGGTATGGCGCGCAATATATTTTTGGACACCTAGTGTCCCGAACTATTTTGCGGTATGGCGCGCAATATATTTCTGGACACCTACTGTCCAGAAATATTTTGCAGTATGGCGCGCAATATATTTTTGGACAGCTAGTGTCCAGAAATATTTTGCGGTATGGCGCGCAATATATTTCTGGACACCTACTGTCCAGAAATATTTTGCGGTATGGCGCGCAATATATTTCTGGACACCTACTGTCCAGAAATATTTTGCGGTATGGCGCGCAATATAATTCTGGACACCTACCGTCCAGAAATATTTTGCGGTATGGCGCGCAATTTATTTCTGGACACCTACTGTCCAGAAATATTTTGCGGTATGGCGCGAAATATATTTTTGGACACCTAGTGTCCAGAAATATTTTGCGGTATGGCGCGCAATATATTTCTGGACACCTACTGTCCAGAAATATTTTGCGGTATGGCGCGCAATATATTTCTGGACACCTACTGTCCAGAAATATTTTGCGGTATGGCGCGCAATATATTTCTGGACACCTAGTGTCCAGAAATATTTTGCGGTATGGCGCGCAATATATTTTTGGACACCTAGTGTCCAGAAATATTTTGCGGTATGGCGCGCAATATATTTTTGGACACCTAGTGTCCAGAAATATTTTGCGGTATGGCGCGCAATATATTTCTGGACACCTACTGTCCAGAAATATTTTGCGGTATGGCGCGCAATATATTTTTGGACACCTAGTGTCCAGAAATATTTTGCGGTATGGCGCGCAATATATTTCTGGACACCTACTGTCCAGAAATATTTTGCGGTATGGCGCGCAATATATTTCTGGACACCTACTGTCCAGAAATATTTTGCGGTATGGCGCGCAATATATTTCTGGACACCTAGTGTCCAGAAATATTTTGCGGTATGGCGCGCAATATATTTTTGTACACCTAGTGTCTAGAAATTTTTTGCGGTATGGCGCGTAATATATTTCTGGACACCTACTGTCCAGAAATATTTTGCGGTATGGCGCGCAATATATTTCTGGACACCTACCGTCCAGAAATATTTTGCGGTATGGCGCGCAATATATTTCTGGACACCTACTGTCCAGAAATATTTTGCGGTATGGCGCGCAATATATTTTTGGACACCAAGTGTCCAGAAATATTTTGCGGTATGGCGCGCAATATATTTCTGGACACCTACTGTCCAGAAATATTTTGCGGTATGGCGCGCAATATATTTCTGGACACCTACTGTCCAGAAATATTTTGCGGTATGGCGCGCAATATATTTTTGGACACCTAGTGTCCAGAAATATTCAGCAATATGGCGCGCAATATATTTTTGGACACCTAGTGTCCAGAAATATTTTGCGGTATGGCGCGCAATATATTTCTGGACACCTACTGTCCAGAAATATTTTGCGGTATGGCGCGCAATATATTTTTGGACACCTACTGTCCAGAAATATTTTGCAATATGGCGCGCAATATATTTCTTGACACCTACTGTCCAGAAATATTTTGCGGTATGGCGCGAAATATATTTTTGGACACCTAGTATCCAAAAATATTTTGCGGTATGGCGCGCAATATATTTCTGGACACCTACTGTCCAGAAATATTTTGCGGTATGGCGCGCAATATATTTTTGGACACCTAGTGTCCAGAAATATTTTGCGGTATGGCGCGCAATATATTTTTGGACACCTACTGTCCAGAAATATTTTGCGGTATGGCGCGCAGTATATTTCTGGACACCTACCGTCCAGAAATATTTTGCGGTATGGCGCGCAATATATTTTTGGACACCTAGTGTCCAGAAATATTTAGCGGTATGGCGCGCAATATATTTCTGGACACCTACTGTCCAGAAATATTTTGCGGTATGGCGCGCAATATATTTCTGGACACCTACTGTCCAGAAATATTTTGCGGTATGGCGCGCAATATATTTTTGGACACCTAGTGTCCAGAAATATTTTGCGGTATGGGGCGAAATATATGTTTGGACACCTAGTGTCCAGAAATATTTTGCGGTATGGCGCGCAATATATTTTTGGACACCAAGTGTCCAGAAATATTTTGCGGTATGGCGCGCAATATATTTCTGGACACCTACTGTCCAGAAATATTTTGCGGTATGGCGCGCAATATATTTCTGGACACCTACTGTCCAGAAATATTTTGCGGTATGGCGCGCAATATATTTTTGGACACCTAGTGTCCAGAAATATTCAGCAATATGGCGCGCAATATATTTTTGGACACCTAGTGTCCAGAAATATTTTGCGGTATGGCGCGCAATATATTTCTGGACACCTACTGTCCAGAAATATTTTGCGGTATGGCGCGCAATATATTTTTGGACACCTACTGTCCAGAAATATTTTGCAATATGGCGCGCAATATATTTCTTGACACCTACTGTCCAGAAATATTTTGCGGTATGGCGCGAAATATATTTTTGGACACCTAGTATCCAAAAATATTTTGCGGTATGGCGCGCAATATATTTCTGGACACCTACTGTCCAGAAATATTTTGCGGTATGGCGCGCAATATATTTTTGGACACCTAGTGTCCAGAAATATTTTGCGGTATGGCGCGCAATATATTTCTGGACACCTACTGTCCAGAAATATTTTGCGGTATGGCGCGCAGTATATTTCTGGACACCTACCGTCCAGAAATATTTTGCGGTATGGCGCGCAATATATTTTTGGACACCTAGTGTCCAGAAATATTTAGCGGTATGGCGCGCAATATATTTCTGGACACCTACTGTCCAGAAATATTTTGCGGTATGGCGCGCAATATATTTTTGGACACCTAGTGTCCAGAAATATTTTGCGATATGGCGCGCAATATATTTCTGGACACCTACTGTCCAGAAATATTTTGCGGTATGGCGCGCAATATATTTCTGGACACCTACTGTCCAGAAATATTTTGCGGTATGGCGCGCAATATATTTTTGGACACCTAGTGTCCAGAAATATTTTGCGGTATGGGGCGAAATATATGTTTGGACACCTAGTGTCCAGAAATATTTTGCGGTATGGCGCGCAATATATTTCTGGACACCTACTGTCCAGAAATATTTTGCGGTATGGACACCTAGTGTCCAGAAATATTTTGCGGTATGGCGCGCAATATATTTCTGGACACCTACTGTCCAGAAATATTTTGCGGTATGGCGCGCAATATATTTCTGGACACCTACTGTCCAGAAATATTTTGCAGTATGGCGCGCAATATATTTTTGGACAGCTAGTGTCCAGAAATATTTTGCGGTATGGCGCGCAATATATTTCTGGACACCCACTGTCCAGAAATATTTTGCGTTATGGCGCGCAATATATTTCTGGACACCTACTGTCCAGAAATATTTTGCGGTATGGCGCGCAATATATTTCTGGACACCTACTGTCCAGAAATATTTTGCGGTATGGCGCGCAATTTATTTCTGGACACCTACTGTCCAGAAATATTTTGCGGTATGGCGCGCAATATATTTTTGGACACCTAGTGTCCAGAAATATTTTGCAGTATGGCGCGCAATATATTTTTGGACACCTAGTGTCCAGAAACATTTTGCGGTATGGCGCGCAATATATTTTTGGACACCTAGTGTCCAGAAATATTTTGCGGTATGGCGCGCAATATATTTCTGGACACCTACTGTCCAGAAATATTTTGCAGTATGGCGCGCAATATATTTTTGGGCACCTAGTGTCCAGAAATATTTTGCGGTATGGCGCGCAATATATTTTTGGACACCTAGTGTCCAGAAATATTTTGCGGTATGGCGCGCAATATATTTCTGGACACCTACTGTCCAGAAATATTTTGCGGTATGGCGCGCAATATATTTTTGGACACCTAGTGTCCAGAAATATTTTGCGGTATGGCGCGCAATATATTTCTGGACACCTACTGTCCAGAAATATTTTGCGGTATGGCGCGCAATATATTTCTGGACACCTACTGTCCAGAAATATTTTGCGGTATGGCGCGCAATATATTTCTGGACACCTACTGTCCAGAAATATTTTGCGGTATGGCGCGCAATATATATTTGGACACCTAGTGTCCAGAAATTTTTTGCGGTATGGCGCGTAATATATTTCTGGACACCTACTGTCCAGAAATATTTTGCGGTATGGCGCGCAATATATTTCTGGACACCTACTGTCCAGAAATATTTTGCGGTATGGCGCGCAATATATTTCTGGACACCTACTGTCCAGAAATATTTTGCGGTATGGCGCGCAATATATTTTTGGACACCTAGTGTCAAGAAATTTTTTGCGGTATGGCGCGTAATATATTTCTGGACACCTACTGTCCAGAAATATTTTGCGGTATGGCGCGCAATATATTTCTGGACACCTACTGTCCAGAAATATTTTGCGGTATGGCGCGCAATGTATTTTTGGACACCTAGTGTCCAGAAATATTTTGCAGTATGGCGCGCAATATATTTTTGGACACATAGTGTCCAGAAATATTTTGCGGTATGGGGCGAAATATATATTTGGACACCTAGTGTCCAGAAATTTTTTGCGGTATGGCGCGTAATATATTTCTGGACACCTACTGTCCAGAAACATTTTGCGGTATGGCGCGCAATATATTTCTGGACACCTACTGTCCAGAAATATTTTGCGGTATGGCGCGCAATGTATTTTTGGACACCTAGTGTCCAGAAATATTTTGCAGTATGGCGCGCAATATATTTTTGGACACATAGTGTCCAGAAATATTTTGCGGTATGGGGCGAAATATATTTTTGGACACCTAGTATCCAAAAATATTTTGCGGTATGGCGCGCAATATATTTCTGGACACCTACTGTCCAGAAATATTTTGCGGTATGGCGCGCAATATATATTTGGACACCTAGTGTCCAGAAATATTTTGCGGTATGGGGCGAAATATATTTTTGGACACCTAGTATCCAAAAATATTTTGCGGTATGGCGCGCAATATATTTCTTGACACCTACTGTCCAGAAATATTCTGCGGTATGGCGCGCAATATATTTCTGGACACCTACTGTCCAGAAATATTTTGCGGTATGGCGCGCAATATATATTTGGACACCTAGTGTCCAGAAATTTTTTGCGGTATGGCGCGTAATATATTTCTGGACACCTACTGTCCAGAAATATTTTGCGGTATGGCGCGCAATATATTTCTGGACACCTACTGTCCAGAAATATTTTGCGGTATGGCGCGCAATGTATTTTTGGACACCTAGTGTCCAGAAATATTTTGCAGTATGGCGCGCAATATATTTTTGGACACATAGTGTCCAGAAATATTTTGCGGTATGGGGCGAAATATATTTTTGGACACCTAGTATCCAAAAATATTTTGCGGTATGGCGCGCAATATATTTCTGGACACCTACTGTCCAGAAATATTTTGCGGTATGGCGCGCAATATATATTTGGACACCTAGTGTCCAGAAATTTTTTGCGGTATGGCGCGTAATATATTTCTGGACACCTACTGTCCAGAAATATTTTGCGGTATGGCGCGCAATATATTTCTGGACACCTACTGTCCAGAAATATTTTGCGGTATGGCGCGCAATATATTTCTGGACACCTACTGTCCAGAAATATTTTGCGGTATGGCGCGCAATATATTTTTGGACACCTAGTGTCCAGAAATTTTTTGCGGTATGGCGCGTAATATATTTTTGGACACCTACTGTCCAGAAATATTTTGCGGTATGACGCGCAATATATTTCTGGACACCTACTGTCCAGAAATATTTTGCGGTATGGCGCGCAATGTATTTTTGGACACCTAGTGTCCAGAAATATTTTGCAGTATGGCGCGCAATATATTTTTGGACACATAGTGTCCAGAAATATTTTGCGGTATGGGGCGAAATATATTCTTGGACACCTAGTATCCAAAAATATTTTGCGGTATGGCGCGCAATATATTTCTGGACACCTACTGTCCAGAAATATTTTGCGGTACGGCGCGCAATATATTTCTGGACACCTACTGTCCAGAAATATTTTGCAGTATGGCGCGCAATATATTTCTGGACACCTACTGTCCAGAAATATTTTGCAGTATGGCGCGCAATATATTTCTGGACACCTACTGTCCAGAATTATTTTGCGGTATGGCGCGCAATATATTTCTGGACACCTACTGTCCAGAAATATTTTGCAGTATGGCGCGCAATATATTTTTGGACACCTAGTGTCCAGAAATATTTTGCAGTATGGCGCGCAATATATTTTTGGACACCTAGTGTCCAGAAACATTTTGCGGTATGGCGCGCAATATATTTTTGGACACCTAGTGTCCAGAAATATTTTGCGGTATGGCGCGCAATATATTTCTGGACACCTACTGTCCAGAAATATTATGCGGTATGGCGCGCAATATATTTTTGGGCACCTAGTGTCCAGAAATATTTTGCGGTATGGCGCGCAATATATTTTTGGGCACCTAGTGTCCAGAAATATTTTGCGGTATGGCGCGCAATATATTTCTGGACACCTACTGTCCAGAAATATTTTGCGGTATGGCGCGCAATATATTTCTGGACACCTACTGTCCAGAAATATTTTGCGGTATGGCGCGCAATATATTTCTGGACACCTACTGTCCAGAAATATTTTGCGGTATGGCGCGCAATATATTTCTGGACACCTACTGTCCAGAAATATTTTGCGGTATGGCGCGCAATATATTTCTGGACACCTACTGTCCAGAAATATTTTGCGGTATGGCGCGCAATATATTTCTGGACACCTACTGTCCAGAAATATTTTGCATTATGGCGCGCAATATATTTCTGGACACCTACTGTCCAGAAATATTTTGCGATATGGCGCGCAATATATTTTGCGGTATGGCGCGCAATATATTTCTGGACACCTACTGTCCAGAAATATTTTGCAGTATGGCGCGCAATATATTTTTGGACACCTAGTGCCCAGAAATATTTTGCAGTATGGCGCGCAATATATTTTTGGACACCTAGTGTCCAGAAACATTTTGCGGTATGGCGCGCAATATATTTTTGGACACCTAGTGTCCAGAAATATTTTGCGGTATGGCGCGCAATATATTTCTTGACACCTACTGTCCAGAAATATTTTGCAGTATGGCGCGCAATATATTTTTGGACACCTAGTGTCCAGAAATATTTTGCGGTATGGCGCGCAATATATTTTTGGACACCTAGTGTCCAGAAATATTTTGCGGTATGGCGCGCAATATATTTTTGGACACCTAGTGTCCAGAAATATTTTGCGGTATGGCGCGCAATATATTTCTGGACACCTACTGTCCAGAAATATTTTGCGGTATGGCGCGCAATATATTTTTGGACACCTAGTGTCCAGAAATATTTTGCGGTATGGCGCGCAATATATTTCTGGACACCTACTGTCCAGAAATATTTTGCGGTATGGCGCGCAATATATTTCTGGACACCTACGGTCCAGATATATTTTGCGGTATGGCGCGCAATATATTTTTGGACACCTACTGTCCAGAAATATTTTGCGGTATGGCGCGCAATATATTTCTGGACACCTACTGTCCAGAAATATTTTGCGGTATGGCGCGCAATATATTTCTGGACACCTAGTGTCCAGAAATATTTTGCGGTATGGCGCGCAATATATTTCTGGACACCTACTGTCCAGAAATATTTTGCGGTATGGCGCGCAATATATTTCTGGACACCTACGGTCCAGATATATTTTGCGGTATGGCGCGCAATATATTTTTGGACACCTAGTGTCCAGAAATATTTTGCGGTATGGCGCGCAATATATTTCTGGACACCTACTGTCCAGAAATATTTTGCGGTATGGCGCGCAATATATTTCTGGACACCTACGGTCCAGATATATTTTGCGGTATGGCGCGCAATATATTTCTGGACACCTACTGTCCAGAAATATTTTGCGGTATGGCGCGCAATATATTTCTGGACACCTACTGTCCAGAAATATTTTGCGGTATGGCGCGCAATATATTTCTGGACACCTACGGTCCAGATATATTTTGCGGTATGGCGCGCAATATATTTCTGGACACCTACTGTCCAGAAATATTTTGCGGTATGGCGCGCAATATATTTCTGGACACCTACGGTCCAGATATATTTTGCGGTATGGCGCGCAATATATTTCTGGACACCTACTGTCCAGAAATATTTTGCGGTATGGCGCGCAATATATTTCTGGACACCTACTGTCCAGAAATATTTTGCGGTATGGCGCGCAATATATTTCTGGACACCTACTGTCCAGAAATATTTTGCGGTATGGCGCGCAATATATTTCTGGACACCTACTGTCCAGAAATATTTTGCGGTATGGCGCGCAATATATTTCTGGACACCTACGGTCCAGATATATTTTGCGGTATGGCGCGCAATATATTTCTGGACACCTACTGTCCAGAAATATTTTGCGGTATGGCGCGCAATATATTTCTGGACACCTACTGTCCAGAAATATTTTGCGGTATGGCGCGCAATATATTTCTGGACACCTACTGTCCAGAAATATTTTGCGGTATGGCGCGCAATATATTTCTGGACACCTACTGTCCAGAAATATTTTGCAGTATGGCGCGCAATATATTTCTGGACACCTACTGTCCAGAAATATTTTGCAGTATGGCGCGCAATATATTTCTGGACACCTACTGTCCAGAATTATTTTGCGGTATGGCGCGTAATATATTTCTGGACACCTAGTGTCCAGAAATATTTTGCGGTATGGCGCGCAATATATTTCTGGACACCTACTGTCCAGAAATATTATGCGGTATGGCGCGCAATATATTTTTGGGCACCGAGTGTCCAGAAATATTTTGCGGTATGGCGCGCAATATATTTTTGGGCACCTAGTGTCCAGAAATATTTTGCGGTATGGCGCGCAATATATTTCTGGACACCTACTGTCCAGAAATATTTTGCGGTATGGCGCGCAATATATTTCTGGACACCTACTGTCCAGAAATATTTTGCGGTATGGCGCGCAATATATTTCTGGACACCTACTGTCCAGAAATATTTTGCGGTATGGCGCGCAATATATTTCTGGACACCTACTGTCCAGAAATATTTTGCGGTATGGCGCGCAATATATTTCTGGACACCTACTGTCCAGAAATATTTTGCGGTATGGCGCGCAATATATTTCTGGACACCTACTGTCCAGAAATATTTTGCGGTATGGCGCGCAATATATTTCTGGACACCTACTGTCCAGAAATATTTTGCATTATGGCGCGCAATATATTTCTGGACACCTACTGTCCAGAAATATTTTGCGGTATGGCGCGCAATATATTTCTGGACACCTACTGTCCAGAAATATTTTGCAGTATGGCGCGCAATATATTTTTGGACACCTAATGCCCAGAAATATTTTGCAGTATGGCGCGCAATATATTTCTGGACACCTACTGTCCAGAAACATTTTGCGGTATGGCGCGCAATATATTTTTGGACACCTAGTGTCCAGAAATATTTTGCGGTATGGCGCGCAATATATTTCTTGACACCTACTGTCCAGAAATATTTTGCAGTATGGCGCGCAATATATTTTTGGACACCTAGTGTCCAGAAATATTTTGCGGTATGGCGCGCAATATATTTTTGGACACCTAGTGTCCAGAAATATTTTGCGGTATGGCGCGCAATATATTTCTGGACACCTACTGTCCAGAAATATTTTGCGGTATGGCGCGCAATATATTTTTGGACACCTAGTGTCCAGAAATATTTTGCGGTATGGCGCGCAATATATTTCTGGACACCTACTGTCCAGAAATATTTTGCGGTATGGCGCGCAATATATTTCTGGACACCTACGGTCCAGATATATTTTGCGGTATGGCGCGCAATATATTTCTGGACACCTACTGTCCAGAAATATTTTGCGGTATGGCGCGCAATATATTTCTGGACACCTACTGTCCAGAAATATTTTGCGGTATGGCGCGCAATATATTTCTGGACACCTACTGTCCAGAAATATTTTGCGGTATGGCGCGCAATATATTTCTGGACACCTACTGTCCAGAAATATTTTGCGGTATGGCGCGCAGTATATTTGTGGACACCTACCGTCCAGAAATATTTTGCGTTATGGCGCGCAATATATTTTTGGACACCTAGTGTCCAGAAATTTTTTGCGGTATGGCGCGTAATATATTTCTGGACACCTACTGTCCAGAAATATTTTGCGGTATGGCGCGCAATATATTTCTGGACACCTACTGTCCAGAAATATTTTGCGGTATGGCGCGCAATATATTTCTGGACACCTACTGTCCAGAAATATTTTGCGGTATGGCGCGCAATATATTTTTGGACACCTAGTGTCCAGAAATATTTTGCGGTATGGCGCGCAATATATTTCTGGACACCTACTGTCCAGAAATATTTTGCGGTATGGCGCGCAATATATTTTTGGACACCTAGTGTCCAGAAATATTTTGCGGTATGGCGCGCAATATATTTCTGGACACCTACTGTCCAGAAATATTTTGCGGTATGGCGCGCATATATTTTTGGACACCTAGTGTCCAGAAATATTTTGCGATATGGCGCGCAATATATTTCTGGACACCTACTGTCCAGAAATATTTTGCGGTATGGCGCGCAATATATTTTTGGACACCTAGTGTCCAGAAATTTTTTGCGGTATGGCGCGTAATATATTTCTGGACACCTACTGTCCAGAAATATTTTGCGGTATGGCGCGCAATATATTTCTGGACACCTACTGTCCAGAAATATTTTGCGGTATGGCGCGCAATATATTTTTGGACACCTAGTGTCCAGAAATATTTTGCAGTATGGCGCGCAATATATTTTTGGACACATAGTGTCCAGAAATATTTTGCGGTATGGGGCGAAATATATTTTTGGACACCTAGTATCCAAAAATATTTTGCGGTATGGCGCGCAATATATTTCTGGACACCTACTGTCCAGAAATATTTTGCGGTATGGCGCGCAATATATTTCTGGACACCTACTGTCCAGAAATATTTTGCGGTATGGCGCGCAATGTATTTTTGGACACCTACTGTCCAGAAATATTTTGCGGTATGGCGCGCAATATATTTTTGGACACCTAGTGTCCAGAAATATTTTGCGGTATGTGGCGAAATATATTTTTGGACACCTAGTGTCCAGAAATATTTAGCGGTATGGCGCGCAATATATTTCTGGACACCTACTGTCCAGAAATATTTTGCGGTATGGCGCGCAATATATTTCTGGACACCTACTGTCCAGAAATATTTTGCGGTATGGCGCGCAATATATTTCTGGACACCTACTGTCCAGAAATATTTTGCGGTATGGCGCGCAATATATTTCTGGACACCTACTGTCCAGAAATATTATGCGGTATGGCGCGCAATATATTTTTGGGCACCTACTGTCCAGAAATATTTTGCGGTATGGCGCGCAATATATTTCTGGACACCTACTGTCCAGAAATATTTTGCGGTATGGCGCAATGTATTTTTGGACACCTACTGTCCAGAAATATTTTGCGGTATGGCGCGCAATGTATTTTTGGACACCTACTGTCCAGAAATATTATGCTGTATGGCGCGCAATATATTTTTGGGCACCTACTGTCCAGAAATATTTTGCGGTATGGCGCGCAATATATTTCTGGACACCTACTGTCCAGAAATATTTTGCGGTATGGCGCGCAATGTATTTTTGGACACCTACTGTCCAGAAATATTTTGCGGTATGGCGCGCAATATATTTTTGGACACCTAGTGTCCAGAAATATTTTGCGGTATGTGGCGAAATATATTTTTGGACACCCAGTGTCCAGAAATATTTTGCTGTATGGCGCGCAATATATTTTTGGACACCTAGTGTCCAGAAATATTTTGCTGTATGGCGCGCAATATATTTCTGGACACCTACTGTCCAGAAATATTTTGCGGTATGGCGCGCAATATATTTCTGGACACCTACAGTCCAGAAATATTTTGCGGTATGGCGCGCAATATATTTCTGGACACCTAGTGTATATTTTGCGGTATGGTGCGCAATGTATTTCTGGACACCTACTGTCCAGAAATATTTTGCGGTATGGCGCGCAATATATTTCTGGACACCTACTGTCCAGAAATATTTTGCGGTATGGCGCGCAATATATTCCTGGACACCTACTGTCCAGAAATATTTTGCGGTATGGCGCGCAATATATTTCTGGACACCTACTGTACCTACTGCGGTATGGCGCGCAATATATTTCTGGACACCTACTGTCCAGAAATTTCTGGACACCTACTGTCCAGAAATAATTTGCGGTATGGCGCGCAATATATTTCTGGACACCTACTGTCCAGAAATATTTTGCGGTATGGCGCGCAATATATTTCTGGACACCTACTGTCCAGAAATATTTTGCGGTATGGCGCGCAATATATTTTTGGACACCTACTGTCCAGAAATATTTTGCGGTATGTGGCGAAATATATTTTTGGACACCTAGTGTCCAGAAATATTTTGCGGTATGGCGCGCAATATATTTCTGGACACCTACTGTCCAGAAATATTTTGCGGTATGGCGCGCAATATATTTCTGGACACCTACTGTATAATATATTTTTGGACACCTAGTGTCCAGAAATTTTTTGCGGTATGGCGCGTAATATATTTCTGGACACCTACTGTCCAGAAATATTTTGCGGTATGGCGCGCAATATATTTCTGGACACCTACTGTCCAGAAATATTTTGCGGTATGGCGCGCAATATATTTTTGGACACCTAGTGTCCAGAAATATTTTGCGGTATGGCGCGCAATATATTTCTGGACACCTACTGTCCAGAAATATTTTGCGGTATGGCGCGCAATATATTTTTGGACACCTAGTGTCCAGAAATATTTTGCGGTATGGCGCGCAATATATTTCTGGACACCTACTGTCCAGAAATATTTTGCGGTATGGCGCGCATATATTTTTGGACACCTAGTGTCCAGAAATATTTTGCGATATGGCGCGCAATATATTTCTGGACACCTACTGTCCAGAAATATTTTGCGGTATGGCGCGCAATATATTTTTGGACACCTAGTGTCCAGAAATTTTTTGCGGTATGGCGCGTAATATATTTCTGGACACCTACTGTCCAGAAATATTTTGCGGTATGGCGCGCAATATATTTCTGGACACCTACTGTCCAGAAATATTTTGCGGTATGGCGCGCAATATATTTTTGGACACCTAGTGTCCAGAAATATTTTGCAGTATGGCGCGCAATATATTTTTGGACACATAGTGTCCAGAAATATTTTGCGGTATGGGGCGAAATATATTTTTGGACACCTAGTATCCAAAAATATTTTGCGGTATGGCGCGCAATATATTTCTGGACACCTACTGTCCAGAAATATTTTGCGGTATGGCGCGCAATATATTTCTGGACACCTACTGTCCAGAAATATTTTGCGGTATGGCGCGCAATGTATTTTTGGACACCTACTGTCCAGAAATATTTTGCGGTATGGCGCGCAATATATTTTTGGACACCTAGTGTCCAGAAATATTTTGCGGTATGTGGCGAAATATATTTTTGGACACCTAGTGTCCAGAAATATTTAGCGGTATGGCGCGCAATATATTTCTGGACACCTACTGTCCAGAAATATTTTGCGGTATGGCGCGCAATATATTTCTGGACACCTACTGTCCAGAAATATTTTGCGGTATGGCGCGCAATATATTTTTGGACACCTAGTGTCCAGAAATATTTTGCAGTATGGCGCGCAATATATTTTTGGACACATAGTGTCCAGAAATATTTTGCGGTATGGGGCGAAATATATTTTTGGACACCTAGTATCCAAAAATATTTTGCGGTATGGCGCGCAATATATTTCTGGACACCTACTGTCCAGAAATATTTTGCGGTATGGCGCGCAATATATTTCTGGACACCTACTGTCCAGAAATATTTTGCGGTATGGCGCGCAATGTATTTTTGGACACCTACTGTCCAGAAATATTTTGCGGTATGGCGCGCAATATATTTTTGGACACCTAGTGTCCAGAAATATTTTGCGGTATGTGGCGAAATATATTTTTGGACACCTAGTGTCCAGAAATATTTAGCGGTATGGCGCGCAATATATTTCTGGACACCTACTGTCCAGAAATATTTTGCGGTATGGCGCGCAATATATTTCTGGACACCTACTGTCCAGAAATATTTTGCGGTATGGCGCGCAATATATTTCTGGACACCTACTGTCCAGAAATATTTTGCGGTATGGCGCAATGTATTTTTGGACACCTACTGTCCAGAAATATTTTGCGGTATGGCGCGCAATGTATTTTTGGACACCTACTGTCCAGAAATATTATGCTGTATGGCGCGCAATATATTTTTGGGCACCTACTGTCCAGAAATATTTTGCGGTATGGCGCGCAATATATTTCTGGACACCTACTGTCCAGAAATATTTTGCGGTATGGCGCGCAATGTATTTTTGGACACCTACTGTCCAGAAATATTTTGCGGTATGGCGCGCAATATATTTTTGGACACCTAGTGTCCAGAAATATTTTGCGGTATGTGGCGAAATATATTTTTGGACACCCGGTGTCCAGAAATATTTTGCTGTATGGCGCGCAATATATTTTTGGACACCTAGTGTCCAGAAATATTTTGCTGTATGGCGCGCAATATATTTCTGGACACCTACTGTCCAGAAATATTTTGCGGTATGGCGCGCAATATATTTCTGGACACCTACAGTCCAGAAATATTTTGCGGTATGGCGCGCAATATATTTCTGGACACCTAGTGTATATTTTGCGGTATGGTGCGCAATGTATTTCTGGACACCTACTGTCCAGAAATATTTTGCGGTATGGCGCGCAATATATTTCTGGACACCTACTGTCCAGAAATATTTTGCGGTATGGCGCGCAATATATTCCTGGACACCTACTGTCCAGAAATATTTTGCGGTATGGCGCGCAATATATTTCTGGACACCTACTGTACCTACTGCGGTATGGCGCGCAATATATTTCTGGACACCTACTGTCCAGAAATTTCTGGACACCTACTGTCCAGAAATAATTTGCGGTATGGCGCGCAATATATTTCTGGACACCTACTGTCCAGAAATATTTTGCGGTATGGCGCGCAATATATTTCTGGACACCTACTGTCCAGAAATATTTTGCGGTATGGCGCGCAATATATTTTTGGACACCTAGTGTCCAGAAATATTTTGCGGTATGTGGCGAAATATATTTTTGGACACCTAGTGTCCAGAAATATTTTGCGGTATGGCGCGCAATATATTTCTGGACACCTACTGTCCAGAAATATTTTGCGGTATGGCGCGCAATATATTTCTGGACACCTACGGTCCAGATATATTTTGCGGTATGGCGCGCAATATATTTCTGGACACCTACTGTCCAGAAATATTTTGCGGTATGGCGCGCAATATATTTCTGGACACCTACTGTCCAGAAATATTTTGCGGTATGGCGCGCAATATATTTCTGGACACCTACTGTCCAGAAATATTTTGCGGTATGGCGCGCAATATATTTCTGGACACCTACTGTCCAGAAATATTTTGCGGTATGGCGCGCAGTATATTTGTGGACACCTACCGTCCAGAAATATTTTGCGTTATGGCGCGCAATATATTTTTGGACACCTAGTGTCCAGAAATTTTTTGCGGTATGGCGCGTAATATATTTCTGGACACCTACTGTCCAGAAATATTTTGCGGTATGGCGCGCAATATATTTCTGGACACCTACTGTCCAGAAATATTTTGCGGTATGGCGCGCAATATATTTTTGGACACCTAGTGTCCAGAAATATTTAGCGGTATGGCGCGCAATATATTTCTGGACACCTACTGTCCAGAAATATTTTGCGGTATGGCGCGCAATATATTTTTGGACACCTAGTGTCCAGAAATATTTTGCGGTATGGCGCGCAATATATTTCTGGACACCTACTGTCCAGAAATATTTTGCGGTATGGCGCGCATATATTTTTGGACACCTAGTGTCCAGAAATATTTTGCGGTATGGCGCGCAATATATTTCTGGACACCTACTGTCCAGAAATATTTTGCGGTATGGCGCGCAATATATTTTTGGACACCTAGTGTCCAGAAATTTTTTGCGGTATGGCGCGTAATATATTTCTGGACACCTACTGTCCAGAAATATTTTGCGGTATGGCGCGCAATATATTTCTGGACACCTACTGTCCAGAAATATTTTGCGGTATGGCGCGCAATATATTTTTGGACACCTAGTGTCCAGAAATATTTTGCAGTATGGCGCGCAATATATTTTTGGACACATAGTGTCCAGAAATATTTTGCGGTATGGGGCGAAATATATTTTTGGACACCTAGTATCCAAAAATATTTTGCGGTATGGCGCGCAATATATTTCTGGACACCTACTGTCCAGAAATATTTTGCGGTATGGCGCGCAATGTATTTTTGGACACCTACTGTCCAGAAATATTTTGCGGTATGGCGCGCAATATATTTTTGGACACCTAGTGTCCAGAAATATTTTGCGGTATGTGGCGAAATATATTTTTGGACACCTAGTGTCCAGAAATATTTAGCGGTATGGCGCGCAATATATTTCTGGACACCTACTGTCCAGAAATATTTTGCGGTATGGCGCGCAATATATTTCTGGACACCTACTGTCCAGAAATATTTTGCGGTATGGCGCGCAATATATTTCTGGACACCTACTGTCCAGAAATATTTTGCGGTATGGCGCGCAATATATTTCTGGACACCTACTGTCCAGAAATATTATGCGGTATGGCGCGCAATATATTTTTGGGCACCTACTGTCCAGAAATATTTTGCGGTATGGCGCGCAATATATTTCTGGACACCTACTGTCCAGAAATATTTTGCGGTATGGCGCGCAATGTATTTTTGGACACCTACTGTCCAGAAATATTTTGCGGTATGGCGCGCAATGTATTTTTGGACACCTACTGTCCAGAAATATTATGCTGTATGGCGCGCAATATATTTTTGGGCACCTACTGTCCAGAAATATTTTGCGGTATGGCGCGCAATATATTTCTGGACACCTACTGTCCAGAAATATTTTGCGGTATGGCGCGCAATGTATTTTTGGACACCTACTGTCCAGAAATATTTTGCGGTATGGCGCCCAATATATTTTTGGACACCTAGTGTCCAGAAATATTTTGCGGTATGGCGCGCAATGTATTTTTGGACACCTACTGTCCAGAAATATTATGCTGTATGGCGCGCAATATATTTTTGGGCACCTACTGTCCAGAAATATTTTGCGGTATGGCGCGCAATATATTTCTGGACACCTACTGTCCAGAAATATTTTGCGGTATGGCGCGCAATGTATTTTTGGACACCTACTGTCCAGAAATATTTTGCGGTATGGCGCGCAATATATTTTTGGACACCTAGTGTCCAGAAATATTTTGCGGTATGTGGCGAAATATATTTTTGGACACCCAGTGTCCAGAAATATTTTGCTGTATGGCGCGCAATATATTTTTGGACACCTAGTGTCCAGAAATATTTTGCTGTATGGCGCGCAATATATTTCTGGACACCTACTGTCCAGAAATATTTTGCGGTATGGCGCGCAATATATTTCTGGACACCTACAGTCCAGAAATATTTTGCGGTATGGCGCGCAATATATTTCTGGACACCTAGTGTATATTTTGCGGTATGGTGCGCAATGTATTTCTGGACACCTACTGTCCAGAAATATTTTGCGGTATGGCGCGCAATATATTTCTGGACACCTACTGTCCAGAAATATTTTGCGGTATGGCGCGCAATATATTCCTGGACACCTACTGTCCAGAAATATTTTGCGGTATGGCGCGCAATATATTTCTGGACACCTACTGTACCTACTGCGGTATGGCGCGCAATATATTTCTGGACACCTACTGTCCAGAAATAATTTGCGGTATGGCGCGCAATATATTTCTGGACACCTACTGTCCAGAAATATTTTGCGGTATGGCGCGCAATATATTTCTGGACACCTACTGTCCAGAAATATTTTGCGGTATGGCGCGCAATATATTTTTGGACACCTAGTGTCCAGAAATATTTTGCGGTATGTGGCGAAATATATTTTTGGACACCTAGTGTCCAGAAATATTTTGCGGTATGGCGCGCAATATATTTCTGGACACCTAGTGTCCAGAAATATTTTGCGGTATGGCGCGCAATATATTTTTGGACACCTAGTGTCCAGAAATATTTTGCTGTATGGCGCGCAATATATTTCTGGACACCTACTGTCCAGAAATATTTTGCGGTATGGCGCGCAATATATTTTTGGACACCTAGTGTCCAGAAATATTTTGCTGTATGGCGCGCAATATATTTCTGGACACCTACTGTCCAGAAATATTTTGCGGTATGGCGCGCAATATATTTCTGGACACCTACAGTCCAGAAATATATTGCGGTATGGCGCGCAATATATTTCTGGACACCTACTGTCCAGAAATATTTTGCGGTATGGCGCGCAATATATTTTTGGACACCTAGTGTCCAGAAATATTTTGCTGTATGGCGCGCAATATATTTTTGGACACCTACTGTCCAGAAATATTTTGCGGTATGGCGCGCAATATATTTTTGGACACCTACTGTCCAGAAATATTTTGCGGTATGGCGCGCAATATATTTCTGGACACCTAGTGTCCAGAAATATTTTGCGGTATGGCGCGCAATATATTTCTGGACACCTACTGTCCAGAAATATTTTGCGGTATGGCGCGCAATATATTTCTGGACACCTACTGTCCAGAAATATTTTGCGGTATGGCGCGCAATATATTTCTGGACACCTACTGTCCAGAAATATTTTGCGGTATGGCGCGCAATATATTTCTGGACACCTACTGTCCAGAAATAATATGCGGTATGGCGCGCAATATATTTCTGGACACCTACTGTCCAGAAATATTTTGCGGTATGGCGCGCAATATATTTCTGGACACCTACTGTCCAGAAATATTTTGCGGTATGGCGCGCAATGTATTTCTGGACACCTACTGTCCAGAAATATTTTGCGGTATGGCGCGCTATATATTTCTGGACACCTACTGTCCAGAAATATTTTGCGGTATGGCGCGCAATATATTTCTGGACACCTACTGTCCAGAAATATTTTGCGGTATGGCGCGCAATATATTTCTGGACACCTACTGTCCAGAAATATTTTGCGGTATGCCGCGCAATATATTTCTGGACACCTACTGTCCAGAAATATTTTGCGGTATGGCGCGCTATATATTTCTGGACACCTACTGTCCAGAAATATTTTGCGGTATGGCGCGCAATATATTTCTGGACACCTACTGTCCAGAAATATTTTGCGGTATGGCGCGCAATATATTTCTGGACACCTACTGTCCAGAAATATTTTGCGGTATGGCGCGCAATATATTTCTGGACACCTACTGCCCAGAAATATTTTGCGGTATGGCGCGCAATATATTTCTGGACACCTAGTGTCCAGAAATATTTTGCTGTATGGCGCGCAATATATTTCTGGACACCTACTGTCCAGAAATATTTTGCGGTATGGCGCGCAATATATTTCTGGACACCTACAGTCCAGAAATATATTGCGGTATGGCGCGCAATATATTTCTGGACACCTACTGTCCAGAAATATTTTGCGGTATGGCGCGCAATATATTTTTGGACACCTAGTGTCCAGAAATATTTTGCTGTATGGCGCGCAATATATTTTTGGACACCTACTGTCCAGAAATATTTTGCGGTATGGCGCGCAATATATTTTTGGACACCTACTGTCCAGAAATATTTTGCGGTATGGCGCGCAATATATTTTTGGACACCTAGTGTCCAGAAATATTTTGCTGTATGGCGCGCAATATATTTCTGGACACCTACTGTCCAGAAATATTTTGCGGTATGGCGCGCAATATATTTCTGGACACCTACAGTCCAGAAATATTTTGCGGTATGGCGCGCAATGTATTTCTGGACACCTAGTGTCCAGAAATATTTTGCGGTATGGCGCGCAATATATTTCTGGACACCTAGTGTCCAGAAATATTTTGCGGTATGGCGCGCAATATATTTCTGGACACCTAGTGTCCAGAATAATTTTGCGGTATGGCGCGCAATATATTTCTGGACACCTACTGTCCAGAAATATTTTGCGGTATGGCGCGCAATATATTTCTGGACACCTACTGTCCAGAAATATTTTGCGGTATGGCGCGCAATATATTTCTGGACACCTACTGTCCAGAAATATTTTGCGGTATGGCGCGCAATATATTTCTGGACACCTACTGTCCAGAAATATTTTGCGGTATGGCGCGCAATATATTTCTGGACACCTACTGTCCAGAAATAATATGCGGTATGGCGCGCAATATATTTCTGGACACCTACTGTCCAGAAATATTTTGCGGTATGGCGCGCAATATATTTCTGGACACCTACTGTCCAGAAATATTTTGCGGTATGGCGCGCAATGTATTTCTGGACACCTACTGTCCAGAAATATTTTGCGGTATGGCGCGCTATATATTTCTGGACACCTACTGTCCAGAAATATTTTGCGGTATGGCGCGCAGTATATTTCTGGACACCTACTGTCCAGAAATATTTTGCGGTATGGCGCGCAATATATTTCTGGACACCTACTGTCCAGAAATATTTTGCGGTACGGCGCGCAATATATTTCTGGACACCTACTGTCCAGAAATATTTTGCGGTATGCCGCGCAATATATTTCTGGACACCTACTGTCCAGAAATATTTTGCGGTATGGCGCGCTATATATTTCTGGACACCTACTGTCCAGAAATATTTTGCGGTATGGCGCGCAATATATTTCTGGACACCTACTGTCCAGAAATATTTTGCGGTATGGCGCGCAATATATTTCTGGACACCTACTGTCCAGAAATATTTTGCGGTATGGCGCGCAATATATTTCTGGACACCTACTGCCCAGAAATATTTTGCGGTATGGCGCGCAATATATTTCTGGACACCTACTGTCCAGAAATATTTTGCGGTATGGCGCGCAATACATATTTTTGGACACCTACTGTCCAGAAATATCTTGCGGTATGGCGCGCTATATATTTCTGGACACCTACTGTCCAGAAATATTTTGCGGTATGGCGCGCAATGTATTTCTGGACACCTAGTGTCCAGAAATATTTTGCGGTATGGCGCGCAATATATTTCTGGACACCTACTGTCCAGAAATATTTTGCGGTATGGCGCGCAATATATTTCTGGACACCTACTGTCCAGAAATATTTTGCGGTATGGCGCGCAATATATTTCTGGACACCTACTGTCCAGAAATATGTTGCGGTATGGCGCGCAATATATATTTTTGGACACCTACTGTCCAGAAATATTTTGCGGTATGGCGCGCAGTATATTTCTGGACACCTACTGTCCAGAAATATTTTGCGGTATGGCGCGCAATGTATTTCTGGACACCTACTGTCCAGAAATATTTTGCGGTATGGCGCGCAATATATTTCTGGACACCTACTGTCCAGAAATATTTTGCGGTATGGCGCGCAATATATTTCTGGACACCTACTGTCCAGAAATATTTTGCGGTATGGCGCGCAATATATTTCTGGACACCTACTGTCCAAAAATATTTTGCGGTATGGCGCGCAATATATTTCTGGACACCTACTGTCCAGAAATATTTTGCGGTATGGCGCGCTATATATTTCTGGACACCTACTGTCCAGAAATATTTTGCGGTATGGCGCGCAGTATATTTCTGGACACCTAGTGTCCAGAAATATTTTGCGGTATGGCGCGCAATATATTTCTGGACACCTACTGTCCAGAAATATTTTGCGGTATGGCGCGCAATATATTTCTGGACACCTACTGTCCAGAAATATTTTGCGGTATGGACACCTACTGTCCAGAAATATTTTGCGGTATGGCGCGCAATATATTTCTGGACACCTACTGCCCAGAAATATTTTGCGGTATGGCGCGCAATATATTTCTGGACACCTACTGTCCAGAAATATTTTGCGGTATGGCGCGCAATATATATTTTTGGACACCTACTGTCCAGAAATATTTTGCGGTATGGCGCGCTATATATTTCTGGACACCTACTGTCCAGAAATATTTTGCGGTATGGCGCGCAATGTATTTCTGGACACCTAGTGTCCAGAAATATTTTGCGGTATGGCGCGCAATATATTTCTGGACACCTACTGTCCAGAAATATTTTGCGGTATGGCGCGCAATATATTTCTGGACACCTACTGTCCAGAAATATTTTGCGGTATGGCGCGCAATATATTTCTGGACACCTACTGTCCAGAAATATTTTGCGGTATGGCGCGCTATATATTTCTGGACACCTACTGCCCAGAAATATTTTGCGGTATGGCGCGCAATATATTTTTGGACACCTAGTGTCCAGAAATATTTTGCAGTATGGCGCGCAATATATTTCTGGACACCTAGTGTCCAGAAATATTTTGCGGTATGGCGCGCAATATATTTCTGGACACCTACTGTCCAGAAATATTTTGCGGTATGGCGCGCAATATATTTCTGGACACCTACTGTCCAGAAATATTTTGCGGTATGGCGCGCAATATATTTTTGGACACCTAGCGTCCAGAAATATTTTGCAGTATAGAGCGCAATATATTTTTGGACACCTAGTGTCCAGAAATATTTGGCGGTATGGCGCGCAATATATTTCTGGACACCTAGTGTCCAGAAATATTTTGCGGTATGGCGCGCAATATATTTCTGGACACCTACTGTCCAGAAATATTTTGCGGTATGGCGCGCAATATATTTCTGGACACCTACTGTCCAGAAATAATTTGCGGTATGGCGCGCAATATATTTCTGGACACCTACTGTCCAGAAATATTTTGCGGTATGGCGCGCAATGTATTTCTGGACACCTACTGTCCAGAAATATTTTGCGGTATGGCGCGCAATGTATTTCTGGACACCTACTGTCCAGAAATATTTTGCGGTATGGCGCGCAATACATATTTTTGGACACCTACTGTCCAGAAATATCTTGCGGTATGGCGCGCTATATATTTCTGGACACCTACTGTCCAGAAATATTTTGCGGTATGGCGCGCAATGTATTTCTGGACACCTAGTGTCCAGAAATATTTTGCGGTATGGCGCGCAATATATTTCTGGACACCTACTGTCCAGAAATATTTTGCGGTATGGCGCGCAATATATTTCTGGACACCTACTGTCCAGAAATATTTTGCGGTATGGCGCGCAATATATTTCTGGACACCTACTGTCCAGAAATATGTTGCGGTATGGCGCGCAATATATATTTTTGGACACCTACTGTCCAGAAATATTTTGCGGTATGGCGCGCAGTATATTTCTGGACACCTACTGTCCAGAAATATTTTGCGGTATGGCGCGCAATGTATTTCTGGACACCTACTGTCCAGAAATATTTTGCGGTATGGCGCGCAATATATTTCTGGACACCTACTGTCCAGAAATATTTTGCGGTATGGCGCGCAATATATTTCTGGACACCTACTGTCCAGAAATATTTTGCGGTATGGCGCGCAATATATTTCTGGACACCTACTGTCCAAAAATATTTTGCGGTATGGCGCGCAATATATTTCTGGACACCTACTGTCCAGAAATATTTTGCGGTATGGCGCGCTATATATTTCTGGACACCTACTGTCCAGAAATATTTTGCGGTATGGCGCGCAGTATATTTCTGGACACCTAGTGTCCAGAAATATTTTGCGGTATGGCGCGCAATATATTTCTGGACACCTACTGTCCAGAAATATTTTGCGGTATGGCGCGCAATATATTTCTGGACACCTACTGTCCAGAAATATTTTGCGGTATGGACACCTACTGTCCAGAAATATTTTGCGGTATGGCGCGCAATATATTTCTGGACACCTACTGCCCAGAAATATTTTGCGGTATGGCGCGCAATATATTTCTGGACACCTACTGTCCAGAAATATTTTGCGGTATGGCGCGCAATATATATTTTTGGACACCTACTGTCCAGAAATATTTTGCGGTATGGCGCGCTATATATTTCTGGACACCTACTGTCCAGAAATATTTTGCGGTATGGCGCGCAATGTATTTCTGGACACCTAGTGTCCAGAAATATTTTGCGGTATGGCGCGCAATATATTTCTGGACACCTACTGTCCAGAAATATTTTGCGGTATGGCGCGCAATATATTTCTGGACACCTACTGTCCAGAAATATTTTGCGGTATGGCGCGCAATATATTTCTGGACACCTACTGTCCAGAAATATTTTGCGGTATGGCGCGCTATATATTTCTGGACACCTACTGCCCAGAAATATTTTGCGGTATGGCGCGCAATATATTTTTGGACACCTAGTGTCCAGAAATATTTTGCAGTATGGCGCGCAATATATTTCTGGACACCTAGTGTCCAGAAATATTTTGCGGTATGGCGCGCAATATATTTCTGGACACCTACTGTCCAGAAATATTTTGCGGTATGGCGCGCAATATATTTCTGGACACCTACTGTCCAGAAATATTTTGCGGTATGGCGCGCAATATATTTTTGGACACCTAGCGTCCAGAAATATTTTGCAGTATAGAGCGCAATATATTTTTGGACACCTAGTGTCCAGAAATATTTGGCGGTATGGCGCGCAATATATTTCTGGACACCTAGTGTCCAGAAATATTTTGCGGTATGGCGCGCAATATATTTCTGGACACCTACTGTCCAGAAATATTTTGCGGTATGGCGCGCAATATATTTCTGGACACCTACTGTCCAGAAATAATTTGCGGTATGGCGCGCAATATATTTCTGGACACCTACTGTCCAGAAATATTTTGCGGTATGGCGCGCAATGTATTTCTGGACACCTACTGTCCAGAAATATTTTGCGGTATGGCGCGCTATATATTTCTGGACACCTACTGTCCAGAAATATTTTGCGGTATGGCGCGCAATATATTTCTGGACACCTACTGTCCAGAAATATTTTGCGGTATGGCGCGCAATATATTTCTGGACACCTACTGTCCAGAAATATTTTGCGGTATGGCGCGCAATATATTTCTGGACACCTACTGTCCAGAAATATTTTGCGGTATGGCGCGCTATATATTTCTGGACACCTACTGTCCAGAAATATTTTGCGGTATGGCGCGCAATATATTTCTGGACACCTACTGTCCAGAAATATTTTGCGGTATGGCGCGCAATATATTTCTGGACACCTACTGTCCAGAAATATTTTGCGGTATGGCGCGCAGTATATTTCTGGACACCTACTGTCCAGAAATATTTTGCGGTATGGCGCGCAATATATTTCTGGACACCTACTGTCCAGAAATATTTTGCGGTATGGCGCGCAATATATTTCTGGACACCTACTGTCCAGAAATATTTTGCGGTATGGCGCGCAATATATATTTTTGGACACCTACTGTCCAGAAATATTTTGCGGTATGGCGCGCAGTATATTTCTGGACACCTACTGTCCAGAAATATTTTGCGGTATGGCGCGCAGTATATTTCTGGACACCTACTGTCCAGAAATATTTTGCGGTATGGCGCGCAATATATTTCTGGACACCTACTGTCCAGAAATATTTTGCGTTATGGCGCGCAGTATATTTCTGGACACCTACTGTCCAGAAATATTTTGCGGTATGGCGCGCAATATATTTCTGGACACCTACAGTCCAGAAATATTTTGCGGTATGGCGCGCTATATATTTCTGGACACCTACTGTCCAGAAATATTTTGCGGTATGGCGCGCAATATATTTCTGGACACCTACTGTCCAGAAATATTTTGCGGTATGGCGCGCAATATATTTCTGGACACCTACTGTCCAGAAATATTTTGCGGTATGGCGCGCAATATATTTCTGGACACCTACTGTCCAGAAATATTTTGCGGTATGGCGCGCTATATATTTCTGGACACCTACTGTCCAGAAATATTTTGCGGTATGGCGCGCAATATATTTCCGGACACCTACTGTCCAGAAATATTTTGCGGTATGGCGCGCAATATATTTCTGGACACCTACTGTCCAGAAATATTTTGCGGTATGCCGCGCAATATATTTCTGGACACCTACTGTCCAGAAATATTTTGCGGTATGGCGCGCTATATATTTCTGGACACCTACTGTCCAGAAATATTTTGCGGTATGGCGCGCAATATATTTCTGGACACCTACTGTCCAGAAATATTTTGCGGTATGGCGCGCAATGTATTTCTGGACACCTACTGTCCAGAAATATTTCGCGGTATGGCGCGCTATATATTTCTGGACACCTACTGTCCAGAAATATTTTGCGGTATGGCGCGCAATATATTTCTGGACACCTACTGTCCAGAAATATTTTGCGGTATGGCGCGCAATATATTTCTGGACACCTACTGCCCAGAAATATTTTGCGGTATGGCGCGCAATATATTTCTGGACACCTACTGTCCAGAAATATTTTGCGGTATGGCGCGCAATATATTTCTGGACACCTACTGTCCAGAAATATTTTGCGGTATGGCGCGCAATATATTTCTGGACACCTACTGTCCAGAAATATTTTGCGGTATGGCGCGCAATATATTTCTGGACACCTACTGTCCAGAAATATTTTGCGGTATGGCGCGCAGTATATTTCTGGACACCTACTGTCCAGAAATATTTTGCGGTATGGCGCGCAATATATTTCTGGACACCTACTGTCCAGAAATATTTTGCGGTATGGCGCGCAATATATTTCTGGACACCTACTGTCCAGAAATATTTTGCGGTATGGCGCGCAATATATATTTTTGGACACCTACTGTCCAGAAATATTTTGCGGTATGGCGCGCAGTATATTTCTGGACACCTACTGTCCAGAAATATTTTGCGGTATGGCGCGCAGTATATTTCTGGACACCTACTGTCCAGAAATATTTTGCGGTATGGCGCGCAATATATTTCTGGACACCTACTGTCCAGAAATATTTTGCGTTATGGCGCGCAGTATATTTCTGGACACCTACTGTCCAGAAATATTTTGCGGTATGGCGCGCAATATATTTCTGGACACCTACAGTCCAGAAATATTTTGCGGTATGGCGCGCTATATATTTCTGGACACCTACTGTCCAGAAATATTTGCGGTATGGCGCGCAATATATTTCTGGACACCTACTGTCCAGAAATATTTTGCGGTATGGCGCGCAATATATTTCTGGACACCTACTGTCCAGAAATATTTTGCGGTATGGCGCGCAATATATTTCTGGACACCTACTGTCCAGAAATATTTTGCGGTATGGCGCGCTATATATTTCTGGACACCTACTGTCCAGAAATATTTTGCGGTATGGCGCGCAATATATTTCCGGACACCTACTGTCCAGAAATATTTTGCGGTATGGCGCGCAATATATTTCTGGACACCTACTGTCCAGAAATATTTTGCGGTATGCCGCGCAATATATTTCTGGACACCTACTGTCCAGAAATATTTTGCGGTATGGCGCGCTATATATTTCTGGACACCTACTGTCCAGAAATATTTTGCGGTATGGCGCGCAATATATTTCTGGACACCTACTGTCCAGAAATATTTTGCGGTATGGCGCGCAATGTATTTCTGGACACCTACTGTCCAGAAATATTTCGCGGTATGGCGCGCTATATATTTCTGGACACCTACTGTCCAGAAATATTTTGCGGTATGGCGCGCAATATATTTCTGGACACCTACTGTCCAGAAATATTTTGCGGTATGGCGCGCAATATATTTCTGGACACCTACTGCCCAGAAATATTTTGCGGTATGGCGCGCAATATATTTCTGGACACCTACTGTCCAGAAATATTTTGCGGTATGGCGCGCAATATATTTCTGGACACCTACTGTCCAGAAATATTTTGCGGTATGGCGCGCAATATATTTCTGGACACCTACTGTCCAGAAATATTTTGCGGTATGGCGCGCAATATATTTCTGGACACCTACTGTCCAGAAATATTTTGCGGTATGGCGCGCAATATATATTTTTGGACACCTACTGTCCAGAAATATTTTGCGGTATGGCGCGCAATATATATTTTTGGACACCTACTGTCCAGAAATATTTTGCGGTATGGCGCGCAATATATTTCTGGACACCTACTGTCCAGAAATATTTTGCGGTATGGCGCGCAATGTATTTCTGGACACCTACTGTCCAGAAATATTTTGCGGTATGGCGCGCTATATATTTCTGGACACCTACTGTCCAGAAATATTTTGCGGTATGGCGCGCAATATATTTCTGGACACCTACTGTCCAGAAATATTTTGCGGTATGGCGCGCAATATATTTCTGGACACCTACTGTCCAGAAATATTTTGCGGTATGGCGCGCAATATATTTCTGGACACCTACTGCCCAGAAATATTTTGCGGTATGGCGCGCAATATATTTCTGGACACCTACTGTCCAGAAATATTTTGCGGTATGGCGCGCAATATATATTTTTGGACACCTACTGTCCAGAAATATTTTGCGGTATGGCGCGCTATATATTTCTGGACACCTACTGTCCAGAAATATTTTGCGGTATGGCGCGCAATATATTTCTGGACACCTACTGTCCAGAAATATTTTGCGGTATGGCGCGCAATATATATTTTTGGACACCTACTGTCCAGAAATATTTTGCGGTATGGTGCGCAATATATTTCTGGACACCTACTGTCCAGAAATATTTTGCGGTATGGCGCGCAATGTATTTCTGGACACCTACTGTCCAGAAATATTTTGCGGTATGGCGCGCTATATATTTCTGGACACCTACTGTCCAGAAATATTTTGCGGTATGGCGCGCAATATATTTCTGGACACCTACTGTCCAGAAATATTTTGCGGTATGGCGCGCAATATATTTCTGGACACCTACTGTCCAGAAATATTTTGCGGTATGCCGCGCAATATATTTCTGGACACCTACTGTCCAGAAATATTTTGCGGTATGGCGCGCTATATATTTCTGGACACCTACTGTCCAGAAATATTTTGCGGTATGGCGCGCAATATATTTCTGGACACCTACTGTCCAGAAATATTTTGCGGTATGGCGCGCAATATATTTCTGGACACCTAGTGTCCAGAAATATTTTGCGGTATGGCGCGCAATATATTTCTGGACACCTACTGTCCAGAAATATTTTGCGGTATGGCGCGCAATATATTTCTGGACACCTACTGTCCAGAAATATTTTGCGGTATGGCGCACAATATATTTCTGGACACCTACTGTCCAGAAATATTTTGCGGTATGGCGCGCAATATATTTCTGGACACCTACTGTCCAGAAATATTTTGCGGTATGGCGCTCAATATATTTTTGGACACCTAGTGTCCAGAAATATTTTGTGGTATGGCGCGCAATATATTTCTGGACACCTACTGTCCAGAAATATTTTGCGGTATGGCGCGCTATATATTTCTGGACACCTACTGTCCAGAAATATTTTGCGGTATGGCGCGCAATATATTTCTGGACACCTACTGTCCAGAAATATTTTGCGGTATGGCGCGCAATATATTTCTGGACACCTACTGTCCAGAAATATTTTGCGGTATGCCGCGCAATATATTTCTGGACACCTACTGTCCAGAAATATTTTGCGGTATGGCGCGCTATATATTTCTGGACACCTACTGTCCAGAAATATTTTGCGGTATGGCGCGCAATATATTTCTGGACACCTACTGTCCAGAAATATTTTGCGGTATGGCGCACAATATATTTCTGGACACCTACTGCCCAGAAATATTTTGCGGTATGGCGCGCAATATATTTCTGGACACCTACTGTCCAGAAATATTTTGCGGTATGGCGCGCAATATATATTTTTGGACACCTACTGTCCAGAAATATTTTGCGGTATGGCGCGCAATGTATTTCTGGACACCTACTGTCCAGAAATATTTTGCGGTATGGCGCGCAATATATTTTTGGACACCTAGCGTCCAGAAATATTTTGCAGTATAGAGCGCAATATATTTTTGGACACCTAGTGTCCAGAAATATTTGGCGGTATGGCGCGCAATATATTTCTGGACACCTAGTGTCCAGAAATATTTTGCGGTATGGCGCGCAATATATTTCTGGACACCTACTGTCCAGAAATATTTTGCGGTATGGCGCGCAATATATTTCTGGACACCTACTGTCCAGAAATATTTTGCGGTATGGCGCGCAATGTATTTCTGGACACCTACTGTCCAGAAATATTTTGCGGTATGGCGCGCTATATATTTCTGGGACACCTACTGTCCAGAAATATTTTGCGGTATGGCGCGCAATATATTTCTGGACACCTACTGTCCAGAAATATTTTGCGGTATGGCGCGCAATATATTTCTGGACACCTACTGTCCAGAAATATTTTGCGGTATGCCGCGCAATATATTTCTGGACACCTACTGTCCAGAAATATTTTGCGGTATGGCGCGCTATATATTTCTGGACACCTACTGTCCAGAAATATTTTGCGGTATGGCGCGCAATATATTTCTGGACACCTACTGTCCAGAAATATTTTGCGGTATGGCGCGCAATATATTTCTGGACACCTACTGTCCAGAAATATTTTGCGGTATGGCGCTCAATATATTTTTGGACACCTAGTGTCCAGAAATATTTTGCGGTATGGCGCGCAATATATTTCTGGACACCTACTGTCCAGAAATATTTTGCGGTATGGCGCGCTATATATTTCTGGACACCTACTGTCCAGAAATATTTTGCGGTATGGCGCGCAATATATTTCTGGACACCTACTGTCCAGAAATATTTTGCGGTATGGCGCGCAATATATTTCTGGACACCTACTGTCCAGAAATATTTTGCGGTATGCCGCGCAATATATTTCTGGACACCTAGTGTCCAGAAATATTTTGCGGTATGGCGCGCAATATATTTCTGGACACCTAGTGTCCAGAAATATTTTGCGGTATGGCGCGCAATATATTTCTGGACACCTACTGTCCAGAAATATTTTGCGGTATGGCGCGCAATATATTTCTGGACACCTACTG